>CM066990.1:104834372-107701872 GCA_033977485.1 Hydrangea macrophylla
CCATCCCTAGTGTCATAAAAAAAGAACAAAAAAAAAAAAAAAAGAAGAAAAAAGCAAAATAAGTATAAAAAACAAAACAAAACAAATACATAGTAAGTATTAAGCATAAGAAGTTCAATAAGAGTAAGGATAAACACACTTTTCTACACCATACAATCTTGACTATTGATTCCAATGTCTATGTAGATTTCACATGGATCCTACGTGGGAGCACAATGAGTCTACTGAAATCAATAGTCAGGATTATGTGGTGTAGAAAAGTGTGTATCATTATTGGTTCAATAACATTAAGCATCATAAGTTCAATCATAGTCAAGGGTTGACCAAGTGATGATTCAATGGTAACTGGTAAGGAATTACAGCACACTTACAGATGGTTGTGATTTTGAGTCTTATGAAATGTGGGCTTTTGGGTTAGGAGAGTAGTACCTCACCTTGTGTAGAGCATAATTAGGAAATAAAAAAGCCTCGATCGAGATACAAAAGAATGACATAGATAGTGAGGAATAGAGGATAAAAGTCGAGCCATGTCTAATTTATGGATGTTTAAGCCCGACTTGTTCATTAAATGTGTATGAAATTTAGATTTGAGTTTGACTTGTTTACAAAGCAAACAAGTACATGCTTGAGCTTGACTTGTTCATTAAACACGCGAGTTTGAAATTCAGTTTTGAGTTAGATTCGTATAAACTTTAGCCAGTTTAATAGTATTTTATTCCGCCTTAACATTGACTCGTATATCCACGAGCTTTATCGAGCCAAGCTCATGTATGTTTAAATTGACTTATTTATTAAGCGAGCTTAAAATTCAGACTTGAATTTTACTTATTTATTAAACAAACGAATATAAGCCTAATTTTTATCAAACATGTCTGCAAGGAC
Organism: Hydrangea macrophylla; assembly: GCA_033977485.1. Lineage (NCBI taxonomy): Eukaryota > Viridiplantae > Streptophyta > Magnoliopsida > Cornales > Hydrangeaceae > Hydrangea > Hydrangea macrophylla. The sequence goes on from CM066990.1 coordinate 104,835,255, forward strand.
ATATCGAGTAGTTTAGCTTGCATAGACCACTACACATAGTACCTAACCAATTTGGAAGACATGTAAAAAGTCCACGCCCAATAGGTAGCTCAAATACACATAATAGTACCCAAGCTAGGTCTGAGGACACCTCAACTGTGACCCGAACTCTTGCTGTTCAAACATTCCAATACGACTAGCTCGAGCCCACCTAAGGATGCCCACAGTCGGCTGGACCAGACGGGCTAAATTGGCATCTTAATGCCGTCAGTCAAGGCCCAAGGGCTTCTTCTTTTTTTTTTTTTTTGGTGATAGATAAAACTATTATAATAGTGTTATTCTTCTTAAATTTGTATTCAAAAGATGGTTTCTAACAGTTATGACAGTGAATCCAACTTATTTTTATTGAAAATTTTTAAACTAATCCCACAGCCATATGTATTAATTAAAAACCAAATTCAGGATATAAAATTTAAGAAACAGAACTTTCCTCCAAAATTTATATTTTATACTATAAAGGAGGAGTATAATAATGAAAGAAAACGTCGGTCCACATTGTGACCCTCTCTCTATACCCCTCTTTTTGTGTGGGTCTGTTTTTACACTGAACGTTCCACTAGCATCCACAAAATAATCAAATTTGATTGTAGTGACCCTCCAAATCCATCAGTGTCACTTTTTTTTTTTTCGGTTTCCCAAGGTATCCCCAGGCCTTCCGTCCAGGACTAATCCTCCGAGGTACTGTCGGGCACCGAAGTGGGGACCTCTCCCAAGATAGTTTTTTGCATACACAAAGACTCGAACTTGAGACCCTTGCTTAAGCAGCCAAAGCCCCTTCCACTTAGGCTAACTGACTCTTGGTACCAGTGTCACTTTTGGTCCTACGAAAGTTACTCTTCAAAAGCTTATTAACGACCTCGACTGCCCACTCGAGTTCTTAGGGGTCGCATAGACACCAAAAGTTTACAATATAAAGATTATTAAATGTCTATGTGACGACTCTTCAACACCTGAATAGCAGACTCTGTCCCTATTAAAAAAAAAAAAGTTAAATACTCCATGTGTCCTTATATAAGAGTTTTTTTTTTGGGAATTTTAATTTGGGAACATTTTTAATTATTGTGAAATTTTATAACTTTTTATTATTACACTTTTTGAATTTCAAAATTCTAGTATCACGTCAAAGAGACACTTAAAATAAGACATGGAAAAATAATTTAAGGACTCTTAATTTGGGACGGAGGGATTACATTTTACTCCCAGTAATTAGTTCGTTTTTCAATTTTCATTTTATTTCTCGTGGTTCAAAAGTTTACAATTAAATCCCTGTAGTTGTTACGTGCAATTTCTAATGATGCTAACTTTTGACCTAAAATGAAAAATCTATCCTTCACTCCAGTCATAATCATGGTGATGGTGGGATAAGTATCAACTTTTGAATAATAAGAGAGTTAAGTGAAGCTAGTCTAACTATAGGGGAATAAAATGTATTTAAACTATAAGTTTTATTTGATAGCATTTAAATTGTTAGTTTTAAAGCAAAACGAAGTTCACCTTCTGCGTCATAGAGAGAAAGTGAGTCTAAGCATATGGGGTAAACCCCCGCCCCTCCCCACACACCCACATTGAATTTGACATCTTATGCTAGGTACATTGAAAAATTCACACAGCATAACGTATATGCATTTAAAGTTAGGTGTCAAATTTAGTGTAGATCGATTTCAAAGTGTGCCTAGCTAGCATTACTCATTGGAATTTGTTCTGGTGACTGAAAGTCATCGCGGAGAGAGAGAGAGAGAGAGAGAGAGAGAGAGAGAGAGAGAGAGAGAGATGAGAAATTGAGTCGACTGAAAGAAGAGAACATGGAAAGTCTCTCGCCGAAATGACGTCGTTTTGAATTCAAGTTAAGCAGGTAGCCCAAACGGCGTCGTTTGTGGTGTTCGCGTAAGCTAGAAGCCGCACACGAATTGTTCACAGAATCCCAAGCAGCACAATTTTTGGGCGAAAGTCTAGTATATAGGATAATAGAAAAGGTTACATTTATTTATTCTTTTTTTCTTCTTCTTTTTGTCAATTTTCATTATGCCTTGCTGCATTTCTAATCCTCTTTTCCATAGCCAAATCACAAAAATCTGTTTTTCTCTTTTCCCCTTCTGTGAGTGTGTGTCCTGTCAAAATGAAGGAAAATTTAAGGTGATTAGTATAGTTGAGTACATCAAATTTCAATGAATTATGAATAATATAGTTTCATGATCTCCATTGTAATGACTAGGAGTGAAAACGGTTCGTTTCTGTTCGGTCCAATTATTAGTGAAACCGACGAGTTTACTCAATTTAGTGTAAAATATTGGTTCGGTTGAGTTTGTATATTGCATGATTTTTTTTGAAAACCTACTGAATCAATTTGATCGATCCAGTCAATTTGCTTACAACCTCAAGGAATGACCATGGGAGGGGTTAAATAGTGAATAGTTAATAATGTAAGTAACAGTGGATTTGGGGTGGCGATGATCTTATTCTATGAACTGATAATTTTTGGGATAAAAATGAAGGGATATTCTATAATGTTGGCCTAAAATGAAAACCTTCGAGGGGGGTGAATAAGGTATTACCAGAAAATTAACATTTAAAAAAAAAACTTAATACAAAATTAAACACAATCACAAACAATAAAGTAAAGAGAGAAGGGAAGAGACACTTGCAAACCGAGTTTTCAAGTGGTTCGGCAATCCGCACACCGCGGTCTACGTCTATCCCTCAAGAGCACCTCTTGAGCATTCCTTTAATTCGACCTACTTTACGGGTGTAGATCAAACCGTTACAAGAGTCTTTAACTCTCTCAAAGAAGAACACCTCTTCTTTGCACACAAGGGTTACTAACCCTCACTCTTTACAAATAAATGATTTGGGTACAAATAATAATTCTCTTTCTCTAGAGTGGATGGATAAAATTATAGCTCATACGACAACTCCTTAGAGAGTAGATGATACAACTAAAAGCTCACTATAAATTGCTCTCTCAAGAATCACAAATGAAGAATAAGAGCAAATTGATTAACTCACACAACTAGAGCTCAAATGTGAATGATTAAAGATCAACAAGTTGTGTGATTCAAATGATGTTTTCCAATAGATTGATCAACCTTAAATGGGTTGGGAAAATATGTATTTATAGGCCATAAAAGATTATAGCCGGTAGTGGCAAAGTGGTAAATAAATGGCCTTTTAGAAAACTAGCTTTTACTGTTGTTTTGCGCAATCCAGTCGACTGAGGTCGTGATCTAGTCGACTGCTTTTCACATAGTTAGAATTGCGCCATAAAATCAGTCTACTGAATGAAGGGTCCGTTCGAATAAACCTTGAAGCAGAACTTGTGTTGTCAAAACACAACCAGTCGACTGTTTTCACCATTAGTCGACTGAACTTTGAAGCACCCAGACGACTGGGAAAACGATCTAATCGACTGTTTTTGCACTGAAAAATAGTTTTACTCTTTTGCAAGTTTTGAAACAACTTTAAACCTTTAAACCCTTTATGAGTGATGATCAAGATACTTTACATGAAATCCTAGAGTCAAACAAAGATAAAAAATTTTTAAGTCTTCAAGCTTGATCCTTGTTGAGCTCCATTACTCTTGGGCTTCGCCAAATGCTATCTCATGAAATCAAACAAGGTTAGAACATTTAAGTGCATATTTCAAGAGATTAGCACAAAGAAAATGACTTGATAATTGATTGGAATAGAACCATTAAGAACATGTAGTAATCACTAGATTTATCATCATCAAAACAAACATAAATAATTCCTTAAAAAAATTCAAGGCTAACAATTTCTCCCTTTTTGATGATGTCAAAACATGCAATAGAGATATAGCAATTAAAGCACAAAAGAGTCATTTTCATGTTAAATAATGCCTTAAAGAAATAGAGATATAACAAACATAAATAATGTCTTAAAGAAATTTAAGGCTAACAATTTCCCATCCGTTTAAAGATTTCTATTCATTTCCCCCCCCCCCCCCCCCCCTTTTTGACAACAACAAAAGATAGGGGGTTTGAACTAAAAGTTTCCCTCAAGATAAACGAACATGTCATGGAGGCAACAAAATACCAAATCAACTAACGTAAACATAATAATATGTTCCCCCTCAACATATGCATACATGAATAAACACCAATTATAAGATCAAAATTATGCATTATCTCCTTAGGAGGATAGAATTACTATGAACATCAAAACAACTTGTCATTCAAAAAGCAAGCATGATTTCACAATCAAAACAAATTAATGTGATAAACCAAACATGATTAGCATGCTATCAAAATCAAGAGAAATATTAAAACAAATTAATCTATCATATTCTCACTAGGCATAAGGTAAGAGATTTAACCATTGTCCAAGCGCCTCTTGGATGCAACATTTTCCAAGGAGGTAGATCTTTTCACAACCCAAACCATGTTAATTTTCTTGCGAATTGAACATTTGTAATTAACATGCCCCTTTTTCATGCAATAATGACAAGTTACATGGGAAAGGATCTCATTTGAGATTGATGCATTAACAAAGAAATTCTTGTGAGAATTTTGAGAGATTGAAAGTTTTTGAAATAAATTTTTATACCTCATTTCTTTGTTTGTGGGATTGAATCCCAAACCGGCTTTATCGAAAACATGTTTTTGCTTTCCCAAAAGCATATTCAAATTTTGTTCACCTTGTGTGAATTTTTACCAAAGTTTTTGTAAAATCATCCACCTTCTTTCTCAATTCAACATTTTCTTTTTCAATAAATTCACTTGAAGGTTGATGGGTTGAAACAAGTTTTTCTTTTCTCAAAATTTCAGTTTGAGATTTTAAATCATCCAATTGCTTTTGTCAACTCCAAATTTTCTTTTTCAAAAAAATTTGAAGATTGTGCTCTTGAAATATGTTTTTTATTTTCAATCTTCAAAGATTTATTTTGAGATTTCAAAATACTTAACTCATTTGAAAGTTTGGAATTTTTTTTAAGAGTTATATATTTAGATTCTAAATTCTTTAACTCCTCATGTAACTCCTCAAAAGCACATTGAAGCTCATTATAGTTAGGAGATTCAACAATAGAGGAAGAATTAGAGTTTACCAAATTTTTTGTGCACCTTCTTGGTTACATGAGTCATCATCGGGTGAGTCATCATCATCCCAAGTGGCCCCTTTTGCCATTCGCTCATTCTCATCATCTTCATTTGCAAATAGACACACTCTTTCCTCTTCACAAATTAGTTTAGTAGTAATATGAAAATTTTCTAAACATAACCAAATTTCATTTGCACTAGCGCATGAACAAATTCAATTATATGAAATATCATCTAAAGAATAATGTAGAATTTTCATAGCTCTAGGATTCAATAGAAAGTTACTTTGATCACTTTCATTCCATTCAATCTTTGGTTTAGGAGAAAAACCATTTTTGACAATGTTCCAAAGATTTAGGTCAAGTGATATAAAATAAATTTCTATTCTCCTCTTCCAATGATCATACGTTTGATCTTTCAACGTTGGAGGAGTGGTAATGCGATAACCTTCTTGAACTTTTGTTTCAATAGAACTTGACTCAACATTTTGAAATTCAATAAAATCATTAGTCATTGAAAGAGCAAGAAGTAGAGGTTACCCCATTTTCTATTGCCATAAGGCAAAGGTTGACGATCTCATCTTCATTTGAGTCGTCGCTAGATGATTCACTCTCGGAGCTACTTTGAGTGACCTTCATTGCCTTCTTCTTGTGTTTTCATCTTTAGGAGGTTTCTTTCCCGATTTTTCTTTCCTTAGAAACTTTACAAATTTTTGTATGATCAAAGCCATATCCTCTTCCTCATCACTCTTATGATCTTTGTCCCTTTTCTTTGAGCTTGAGGACTTCAAGGTTGTCTTCTCTTTTGATCCCCTTCACTTCCTTTCTTGTCTTCTTTGAAAAGCATGGCTAACTCCAATTCATGGGTAATGAGTGATCCCATGAGTTGTTCAATGGACAACTTTGTCAAATCCTTTGCTTCACGGATAGCGTGACCTTCGGTTGCCATTGCTTTTGTAAAGCCCTAAGAATTTTCTCAATAATTTCTTCATTAGCATAAGCTTTATCAAGATTTTTCAAGCTATTGATGATAGTTGTAAACCGGGTAGACATATCACCAATAGACTCAAAAGGAAACATTTTAAAACATTTTATAAGATGAACAAGCAAAATTAATTTTTGAATTTTTGACTTGGCTTCTTTCCTCATGAGTCACTTCAAGTTTGCCCAAATTTCTTTTGTGGATTCACAAGATGAAATTCCATTGTATTCATTTGGGTCTAAACCGCAATATAAGATATTCATAGACATAACATTCATTTTAATAATTTTTTTATCGGCATCATTATACTCATTTTCCATTTTTGGAATAGAAATACCATTTGCAATTCTTGAGAAATCATATAGATTCTCATTCTATTTTTCCAATAAACATAATTTGATCCATTAAAACAAGGTGGTCTATGTGCTGATTGACCCTCACTATAAGATATGTGAGAAGTGTTGGTTTCCAGTTGGATCCTAACTCAAAATTTTTTGAAAATAGAAGAGTCGAAGCTCTAACACCAATTGTTGGGCCGAAATGGAAACCTTAGAGGGGAGTGAATAAGGTTTTAGCAGAAAATTAACCGTTTAAAAAACCTAATACAAAATTAAACACAATCACAAAAAATAAAGTAAAGAGAGACGGGAAGAGGCACTTGCAAACCGAGTTTTCAAGTGGTTCAACAAACCGCACACCGCGACCTACGTCCACCCCTTAAGAAGACCTCTTGAGGATTCCTTTAATTCGACCTACTTCACGGGTATAGATCAAACCGTTACAAGAGTCTTCAGCTTTCCCAAAGAAGAACACATCTTCTTTGCACACAAGGGTTACTACCCTCACTCCTTACAAATAAATGATTTTGGTACAAATAATAACTCTCTTTCTCTAGAGTGGATGGATAAAATTATAGCTCACACAACAACTCCTTAGAGAGTGGATGATACAAATGAAAGCTCACTATAATTTGCTCTCTTAAGAATCACAAATGAAGAATAAGAGCAAATTGATTAACTCACACAACTAGGGCTTAAATGTGAATGATTAAAGATCAACAAGTTGTGTGATTCAAATGATGTTTTCTAATAGATTGATCAACCTTAAATGGTTTGAAAAAATATGTATTTATAGGCCTTGAAAGATTATAGCCGTTAGTAGCAAAGTGGTAAATAAATGGCCTTTTAGAAAACTAGCCATTACTGTTGTTCTGCGCAATTTAGTCAACTGAGGTTGCGATCCAGTCGATTGCTTTTCACATAGTTTGAAATGCGCCATAAAATCTGCCGACTGAATGAAGGGTCCGGTTGACTAAAACCTTGAAGCAGAACCTGTGTTTTCAAAACACGAACCAGTCGACTGTTTTCACCATCAGTTAAATGAACTTTGAAGCACCCAGTTGACTTGGAAAACGATCCAGTCTACTGTTTTTCCACAAAAAAATAGTTTTACTCTTTTGAAGGTTTTGAAACAACTTTAAACCTTTAAGCCTTTTATGAGTGATGATCAAGATGCTTTATATGTAAATCCTAGGCTCAAACAAAGATGAAAAATCTTCAAGTCTTCAAGCTTAATCCTTGTTGAGCTCCATCACTCTTGGGCTTCGCCAAATGCTATCTCATGAAGTCAAACAAGGTTAGAATATTAAATGCATATTTTAAGAGATTAGCAAAAAGAAAATGACTTGATAATTTGATTAGAATAGAACAATTAAGAACATGCAGTAATCACTAAATTTGTCATCATCAAAACAAACGTAAATAATGCTTAAAGAAATTCAAGGCTAACATATGATATCACTAGAGTGGTATGGCTATACCATACGCTCTTAGTGGTTTTGTTTTCAACATGTTGTAATTTTGAAAATCATTTTGGCTACGTTGGGACCAATAAAACTGTCACAGCCCGGTCCTACAATAGCGGAACCGGAGTCCGTGGCACGCCACCAAGGCTAAACCAATTCATTAACGTTCCCAAAATTAGGTTTGAAGAACACACGCAGCGGAAAAACAAAACACATTTTAAAACCAGAGGTTCAGTCGATTGCTCAATCGACGGAGGAGGGCAGGGATTTTAATAGCAATTCCAGTCGACTGAAACTGGAGGTCGAGTCGACTGATGCGGGGTCCAGTCGACTGCTGAGGGGTCCAGTCGACTGCTTTTGCTAAAATAAGAAGCAGTAGCTAACAGGCTCAGGGGTTCAGTCGACTGCTCCCCTGGCAGCAGCCCAATCTGCAGAAAACAAGTTTAAAAGCTTCCTAACTTCCATCTAATGATCAACCACTCAATTCAAACTCAGTCCAAAGTAATCTTAACTGTATTAAAGCATTACCAAACATAATTACAACATGTTATAGTCTAATACAACGTTCTAGATCCATTCTATCATACCAAGTTAAACATGGGTTAAAACAACCAAATTCTTATTACAACATTTCTAGGATCCCAAAACTACAAGATTTACATTCAAGTTGTCTCACAAGTGAACTCCCAACCCACGTACTCACTCCTGCAATTCCTCGCCAGCATTTATACCTGCAATGGTTATTTGAATAACCACACATATTTCGATTTGTTTAAGCTAATGCTTAGTAAATAAAACAACATATGTACATGAATGATAAACATGTCCGCATTCACATCTCTACATTTCATACTAGTCGCCGGAGACTCATGTGCCCGTCCATACTCCCAATCCGCGACTCCTCGCCAATAAGTCCACGCAAAAGGGTAAGACCCACGATTCTTCTCTTCAATCGTGCGACCTTAATGCCTATATCGGCTCCACAAAATGGCACGGTGACCACGTGCTCCTTCTGACCCAAATAAGCAACTTAACATGCTCAAATACATATCACCATGCTCGCGGTAATTAAAACATATCACCGTGCTATTGAGCCTACTTATCAATATAAATGCCCAATATGAACTACACAATATATCTCTAGGAATTAATACATGCTATTCAAACATAACATGAATACATGCCAAGAAATCATTCCAAAACATAGTTGAATCACTCACCTCCAAATAACGCTCCTATAATTCAATCTGAAGAAAACCCGTGCACAAAGAACGTGCAGAAGTCCGTCTAGTACAATTCCTATGGATCAAAATTCCATTTATCAACTTTTATGAAAAATTCTAGAAAATAACTTTTCGGAAAACTTAGCCAAACAGGCCCTAATAGGTATCAAAACGAAGCTCTTACCTCGAGGAGCTCGAATATGAAATCTAGGAGAAAACAGACTGACGGAAGGTCGTCGTTTGGCGTCGCAAAGCTCTAAGCTCCCAAAATCTCCCTATGGCCTCTTTTTGGAATTTAGGTTAGAAGTTATGAAAAATATCTCAACCATCTCTATCTATATATAGGCAACACTCTTGGGAAATTACGTTTACCTCCCCACGAGTTTTCAAAACTCCTAATCAGTCTTTGAAACTTTCTATACAGCTCATTCATAGCTTTACGAGTGAAACCTCAAAATTATAAAAGTTTTCGACTAAGTTTCGTTTGGTCGCTAAAATACGAATTTCTACATGACGTTTCCGAAGTTGCTAATTAGCCTACCAAATTAAAAGCGTGTTCATTCGTCCTCACCAGGATACTAAATCTAACAACAGAAATAAATTCTAAAACAGAAAATAATACAGATATTGAAATACACAGGTAAACATTTATTTTCAGATAAACATTTAAAGTGTTCCACAGTGACCGTCTCACACTCGGAGAGACGTCACAACAACAAATTCTCAATCACCACAGTTTCAAAGGGTTCTCTAATACAGACACCCAAATCAACTCGTGAGTCAAAACTCACTCAACCATGTGTCATAAGACACGCCACATCACATTATCATGCATGACAATGAAATGCAAATGAAATAACACAAATGTGGGTGTTATAAAAACTGACTATATACATATAGAGTAATGCTAGGGAGCACAACAAATTCCACAAACACCAAAATGTGTCTATCTCTCTCTTGGTGGGGTCCACCAATACTTGAGGTTCACAGAGGAGAGATATTGACACATTTTGGTGACTGTGGATTTTGTATGTGAGATTTATTATGTTCCCTAGCATTACTTATACAACTATGGTTGTATCATAGAATTTTCCAAAAATGAAAATTAACCATTCTTGCAAAATATTTTACCTCATTAGGTTTAGGTACTAAACAAGCGACAAGTGATTACTGTACTTGAATCTTATACAAAACACATGGCTTTATTTTAGAAGCCAATTGTATATGGAGTAGTATTTAGGCTTAAAGATACTTTGGTGTCCTGTAGTTTGGAGAGTATTTTTGCTCACTCTTTTTTTGGTTCACCATTGCTCACCCAAGCTATTACTGGGTGACATGTGTCCCATTTCATTCCCATTTTGCCACTGTACAATCAACATAATTACTGAAATGAGACATTGTCACCCAATGAAGGCTTGTGTAAATTGAGTGAGCAAAATGCTCTATGAAGTTTGGGCAAAATTTACTTTAGACCCTCGACTTTTAATTGCAACACTATAGCCCTGTAGTTTCAATTTCATTGCAATGTAGGCCTGACACTAACTTCGTATTCCCCGGCCTAAGCTAGAAGTATCGTCCTTGTTGTTGCATGACTCCTTTCCCTTTATCCACTCAGGATTCTGCCATTGATCCACTTGGCATACTCGATGTCCTAGTACTCATTCCCGGTTGTCTCTTACTTGGACAGTTCTTCGCTATATGCCCCGGTTGTCCGCACTCAAAACATTTCCCTCTCATCTCTGGGTTGTAGCTCTTGGTGTTCGAGGTGGTGTTCTGTGTAGTCACGTTTGTATTCATAGGACAATTTTGGGATATGTGTCCTAACTGCTTGTAAAGGTAACACGTGCTCAATAGATAGCAAGCCCTTTTGTGTCGCGGGTTACATGTCGAGCATAATGGTCTCGAATCTCCAGTGAACATACTCCCTCCTTGGCTACTCATATACGATCTTGAACTTTGCGTAAACAGTTTCTTCACATTCCCTTGATTCTTACCCCTATTGTCATTTGCTCTTTTCCCTTGTTGCCCTTGTCGATATCGATCGACAATTTTCTCAGCTATGTGGGCGACTTCCTCAACTAGAGAAACAGTCGGGTGTTGCAACATGTCCACACGGCTATGGATATTTTCTCTATGCCCTTCCTCAAACTTATGAGCCTTATCCCCATCAGTCAAAACTGTAGTTTTCCCAAAGCGCAACAAGGATTGTAACGGGATACGTACTCACTCACAGTCATGTCTCCCTAGACCAAACTTGCAATCTCTCGGCGTTTCTGAGTATAAGAAGATTAAAAAAAGAAACATCAGTTGAATTCCTCTTTAAATGCTTCCCACGTGGTCGACTTTCCTTGTTCAAGCACGTTGTTCTACTAATCCAATGCTTCGCCCATCAATGTATCGGATGCGCACATAATTTTTTCCTCATCGGTACATATCCCTGTACGGAAGTGTCTTTCCAAGTCCATCATCCAATGATTGGCCAAGTCTATGTCAACCTGTCCATGGTACAAAATCAGTTTTCGCTTATGGAATTGTTCTACGATTGTGTGTTGAGCTCTCGGTATTGGTGGTGCATTAATGTAACGAACTTCAACTAGTAGAGCCTGAATATTCCTCTGATCTCGTTCACTTACAGCTTAAACAAAATTTCCCACTGTCACACCCCGACCTGCTACGAGCGGATTAAGAGCCTGTGACAACGCCACCAAGGCTTAACCAATTCATTAACGTACTGAACAAGTCTAGGTAATATGGTTTCCCAAAGCCACAAAACGACAGTTATAGACTTAAAAAAAAAAATTAAGAGTAACAAGGAAACCACGAGTAACAATGCCAAAGAAGCCCAAAATACTCATAATTAACATTAAGAACACAAGCTTAGGATTAAAGTCAACAAAGTTATCCCAAGTCTCAAAAACTCATTTAGAACAACCGTAAATTTAATTTAAAATACTTCCAAGCTTAGGAAACCCAGTGTATCATTTTTATGGTTATTAGGGACCCCAAAGACACCCTTTCATCAAGTCAAAAGTTTAACATAATAAGTTTAAAAAACAAGTCAGAGGGGTTTTCGACCGGTCGACCGGACCGGTCGAACCGGGTCCCTTCGACTGGTCGAAAGGCACCTGGGCAGAATTTCTCCTGTTTCAGCACCTTCCCTGTTTTGCATAAGTTTAAAACATTTTCAAACTTCCAAACCATTCATAAAAATACTAGTCAAGCGTCTAAAAACATTTTACCCCATCCCCACAACATATAGAGGCATTAAGAAGTATTAGCAACAAGTAATAACTTAATTCCTGAATCAAAATCCGTACGTTCCCAACACTAAATATAAATTTTATACCTCATTTAGAAAACATGAAGTCTCTAGGAATAACTAAATAATTTTACAAGTTTTACAACAAAAGAGTGTCAGACACGTCGACTCGACGAGTTCTAAGTTCATACAATATTTACAACATGACTAATTACACATAACTTGTGGATTATAAGGTACAACCCACGACATTTTTACACAACTAAAACCCAAGCTAGTAAAACCTAGCATATTACAAATTCATCAAAATATAGGTTACAAATGGGAATTGATTTGATACTAATTTGTGGACATATCTACATATTCACAACTCTCGAGCCCAACCCAACGCTTCATTCATTCCTCTCTTTGTCATGATCCGTACCTGCGGTGGTTATTCAATAACCACAACAGAAAAAAAAAAAATTTCTTGAAGCTTTCGCTTAGTGAATGATCTAATCATGTGATTGAATGCAACAAATATTCTAATGCAACAAGCACTCACGTAAAGCATAATTTATAGTTTCGGACTACCAAGTAATTGTTCACACTTCGGTAATGGATTTTATTATCTTTTACCACTTCATTTTAATCACTTATTTTATCTCTTCAATCCCTACACAAAGGATTTATTCCGCCCCTACACAAAGAGCTCAGTCTTACCCCTACACAAAGGGTTTATTCTTACCCCTACACAAAGGGCTTTTCTTTTTCCCTTCTCAAATTTCATATCTAGTGAACCATTACCGGTAACCTTTGACCCAAATAAACACATAAGCACATATTTACCTAATTTACATGCTTATTTCATTTTCAACCGTTGCATGTCTAAGTAAACATAAAATTAGTATTTCTAAATATCAATTACAACAATATATATATATACACATTCAAACAAGAATAGACCACTCACCTTAGAAATTTAGCAAAATAACCTCTTAGAAGTTGATTTCTAGCAATAACAAACCCAAATCTACCTTGTGTATGAATCCTATAAGTTCTTAAGCAATTTATGGATTATCCCCCAAATTGGGCCACGGAAAAAGTATCAAAAAACTGAAATTAAAGGGTATATATGTGTAGATCTTACCCCCACGAGTCCGAATATGACTTCCGTTTTAAAATCCGATAAAAAAAGATGCAGAAATTGACGTTGAAATGGTGGAGGAACCCCTCCTCTTCTCCCTAGCCATGCGCCTCTTTCTCCCTCTATTCTCTGTTTTTCTTTTTATTTATTTATTTATTATTATTATTATTATTATTATTATTATTATTTTTTTTTTATCTTTTTGCCTTCCTTTTCGATTTTGGAGATTGGTGTAATACTGCTATGTTTCTTTTTGTTTAAATGTGTCAATATTGACTCTTGTCAACACATGGTTGACACACCCATCATTAGTTTAAGCATTTACACTTACACCCTCCAATATTTTTAGTTGCTTATTATGAATCCCCAAATATTTATATTAACTACTCAATATCTAAATGGATATAAATCTAAGTCTCGTATGGGTCCCAAACGTGGTCCCATTTATTTTGTGAAGTTGCTAGCGTACCTACTAATTATGAATATTTTCAATAACGCTCTTACATGGGTACCCAAATTGGTCCCATTAGCGGACACAAATAATAATATAATATTAAAATGACTAACCAACTAATAAATTAAGCGCATAAAATAATCATATGACATCAACATATATTATAATTAAATACTTAAATTTACATGTCTACCATTTAAGCATATAAATACAAATATATGCAATTTATGTAACCTGACCCTCATTGGGCCCCACTTTCATATCTGTCCCATCTAACATGAGACTTTTTACCTGTGTTCTTACCTGAACACTTTTCCACACTGGTGGGTACATAGTTACCCCACTTCAATGCACTGCCAATGTTTATCAACATTAACACTAAAATAATGCAAATAATAATGTTAAACCTTGTTTTCTGGGTCAGGGTATTACACCCACCATGTTCACTATTTGGTCCATTCGCGAAAGCGGTGACAACTCTCTTATCGGATCAGCCATAACGTTTCTAGAACTCGTCCTGTTAAGTTCGATGCATAAAGACGATGCATGTTATGCCATAAGGTATATATATGTGCACAGATCACCATCACAATTAACAAATGCAATCATGAAGCATTTCTATAATGATAACAATATTATCGTCACAGTCATACACTCCACTCAACGTCACTGAGCATAATAACATCACTCGTTCCAAAGGCTCTAAACCTATAGGTTTGATACCACTAAATGTCATAGTCCGGTCCCACAATGGTGGAACCGAAGCCCGTGGTATGCCACCGAGTCTTTTCCTACTCATTTTAAAGTTGTAGCAGCAAAAAAAGAACTTTAAAGATAACAACGAGTAATCGCTTTTTTGAAATAATACACCCAAAGTTAGTAAAATTTGTATAAATTTAAAAACGTAATTATATTTTGAAACAAATGAATTTATATTCAAAGGGGTCCCAAAGGTGCCCTAAGAACCAATCAAAATATTTAAATAAATTACGGAAGGGGTATAAAACATTTTCATGAAGGGGTCATTTCGATCGGTCGAGATGCCCCGTTCGACCGGTCGGATGACCCCTCGGCAATAATCCTTCACAGTAGAGGGCACTTCGATCGGTCAAACTTTCCCCTTCGACCGGTCTAATGACCCCCTGACAATAATCCTTCTTGGACTAGGATATTGCCTAAGATCAAGCCACCCTTGCGATCGTAACATACCTCAACATTAAATCAAGCCATGAAGTCGACAAGTAAAACATTTCAAAACGTGAACTCCAGGTCCAGATTCTGTAATAACCTGCATTTTCATTCATTTGCATTGTTATCATTAAATTCAATTTATATTATTGCTTTCATTTTAATTTCAATTCTCACATGTTAATTCTTAATTCTTGACTTAATTACTATTGAAATTTTTGTTGGGGCCAAGCTGCAATTTCTGTAAATATTAATAACACCTGTGTTGGATTTGCAAAATCTGTATTTCAAACGGTGAAAATAATTTCTTTTGACTCAAACAGTATTTTTATAAAACCAGAAAATCATTTCCTACGTTAAAAAGAATTTTCTGTATTTTTGTGGTGAACACCGCGCCACGACAATACCAGTTTATGTCCAAAACTGTCCGCGCTGTGCTAAACTTCCACAGATTTTGGAAGTGATGTAAAGTTAGATTTGACATACACTTTATTTCCATTTATGGAAACTAATCATTAGTTAGTCCTTGTTTGGCAATGCTTAAGGGGTGTGTGTTATAGTGTGACTACAAACTAGTTTCCCAAACATACCTAATTTGACCCCTATGCACCTAGTTGGCCCTTGGTGAATTGGTAAGTTAATACATCTGTGTATATACGTATATAGATAGTTAGTTAATTTAAATCAATTTGTAGAGTAAAACTCATTGAACTTGGGCACCAAGTTGTAGATTTTAGAATTTCTATATGTATACACTCCCACTCTCACTTTCTGCATATCTCCTAAACCAAAACAAAGAGAGAGTTCAGAGAATTTCATAAAACACTTTAGAAGGAAAGAGTACAATCACCATAGCTTGAAGCTCTATTGGGTTTGCCTAATCTTAGTTCTTTCTCAACAATCTCTCTGCTTTTAATCACAGTGAGTATTTTAAACTCACTCCTAAATGTAATTCATGCTTAGTTACTGTTTGAGTGTATAAAATTGCTAATCACCATTGTGATCTTAACTATGGAAGTTAGAGCTTCAAAATCACAATTTTCAACCTTAACCAAACCAAGTTTTTAGAGATGATTTTAAAAGAATATAGTATATAAAGTCTATGGTTTAAGTTATGGAGCTTAATTCGTTCATATCACAACGTATATTGAAAATGAAGTTTTGATGTCTTTTGTAATTTCATAAAATTTGAGAGCTATAGTTTGTTTCATGTTAAATTGATTTCACATTCATAATCCTTGTGAAAAACTAAAGAGATCCATATATAATATGATATATATACTAACAGATTTGGAAATGGGTCAAAAGACCCTGAAATACTGAAACAGGGGAGTTCCAGCGGAGAAGATGAAGCCTCTGCTTCATCTCGCGCGTGCGATCACGCGAGCGAGGGTCACGCGAGCGGCCCGCGCGAGCGACCCCTCGCGCGAGCGACCCGCGCACGCGAGGTGGCTGGTCCCAGGCAGACAGAAGAGATTATGTAAGAAAAAAGGAAAAATAGGCAGGTTGCGCGAGCGGCCCGCGCGAGCGACCCCTAGCGCGAGCGGCCCGCGCGCGCGACTTCTGGCAGTTTCTAGTTCTTGCTTGTTTTGTGTTAAAGAACTGTTTGGGTGGTATTTTATGAACTGTTAAAGCTCTGCTTGGGAATTCATTAAATCAGAATCTCAATTGGTTATGTTTGAACGATTAAAACGTTGTATTGTGACTTATCAATCCCCGTACGCTCGTTGTTTATATAATTCAGTGATTTGCCTCGTGTTTTAAAGTTTCATGACATACATGTGGAGTCGGTTGTACATGCATGGTGAGTGTGAATGTTGGTCAGTGTGGAAAAGAGTAATGGTCAGTGTGGTATAGTGAGTGCGATTGAGATTGTGATGTGGACACTCCCTGATAAGTGAGTACCAAAGTGTGTTGTGGTTGAGATTGCGGCGAGGGTGTCTTTGAAATGCAACGGTGGCAAAACTGGACACTCCCTGACGACCATGGTAGCGTCAAAGTGTGTGAAGCCGAACTTGGACATTCCCTGGCACCCATGGTAGTGCTAAAGTGTGGCCTACGGACACTCCCTAATACCCGAGTCTGGATACTGCGTGAGGGTTCCTCCGGTATTTGCATGGCGGATTAGGTAGTCAATGTGTGAGGCAATGGACACTCCCTGGTACCCTGGACCAAAGTGTGAGGCAAACTGGACATTCCCTGGCACCCCTGTGCTAAAGTGTGGCTATCTTAGCGTTTCAAAGATACCGGTGTGAGCTAGTGGGTTGTTGTGTTTGTCGAGAGAAAAGAGTCAGTAAGGTGAGTGTGGTGCATTGTCTCATACACGGTCATATGTATTAATGAATGAACAACTTTTAAATATATTTCCCTGCTATTTTTATAATTGAATTCTTTCCATAATTAATCCATTGATTTAACAAAACTTAAAAAGAGAAAATTTGTAAATGGGTATGTTTTACATTCAAAGTTATGTTTTTAATACTCACCAGCTTCTTGAAGTTGACGACGTTGATGTGTCCTGGACATTCGTGTTCAGGCTTTTCAGGTTACGACTATGCTGGATCCTATGACTATGCAAACTGAGAACAACTATCTGATGAAGAGTTTACTGTTATATGTTTTAAGTATAAACTGTTTTGTAATAAGGATGACTGTAATAGACATTAAGTTATTGTTTTGTTTCAAGGCGGTCTGTGCCTTTAGATGACCCGTGCTGTAATATTTATTAAGTTAGAAAAATTTTATAAGCCTTGATTGCTCTACTCTGATTTTATGGTTTTATGTTGTTCGACGTTTGGGACGGAATCGATCCTTCAAACTGTCGCGACCTACGGGTCCATAAAGGAAATTAAACGCTTTCCATATTTATGCTACGTCAAGGTGTGACAGATTCATAATAAATGAACCAACCCATTCCATGTGTTCAAAGTCAATACAAAACGTAGTTCTAGTTTACTCAAAAGTAATTCCTTACAAAGTTTAGAAAGAAATAAACCATATATAAGGCTATTATCCATTTCTATTACAAGTTCCTTAACAAAACAAATGAAATAGACGATTCGATTACAAAACTACGGGATAAACATGACAAGTCGTCTTCTAAGTGAACTCCCGACATCTCGTGATCACTTCCCCAATTCCTCGCCGTTAACACCTGAAATGGTTTGTGAATAACCACACATATTCGATTTGTTTAAGCTAACGCTTAGTGAATAAAACAACCATGAACATGAATGATAAACATGCTCGCATTCACATCTCTATATTTCATACTAGTCTCCGGAGTCTCACGTGTACGTTCTATACTCCTAATCGGTGACTCCTCGCCAATAAGTCCACGCGAAAAGGTAAGACCTACGATTCTTTTCTTCAATCGTGCGACCTTAATGCCTATATCGGCTCCACAAGATGGCTTGGTAACCATGTGCTCCTTTGACCCAAATAACAACTCAACATGCTCAATTTACATATTATCATGCTTTTGATAATCAAAACATTTCACCGTGCTATTGGGCCTACTTATCAATATAATCTCCCAATATGAACTACACAATATATATCTATAAACTAACACATACCTTTTATACAAAACAAGAATACATGCCAAGAAATCATTCTAAAACACATAGTTGAATCACTCACCTCCAATAACGCTCCTATAATTCAATCCAAAGAAAACCCATGCACAAAGAACGTGCAGAAGTCCGTCTAGTATAATTCCTATCGATCAGAAATCTAATTATCAACTTTCATGAAAAATTCTAGAAAATAAATTTTTAGAAAACTTAGCAAAATGAGTCCTAATGTATATCAAAACGAAGCCCTTACCTCAAAGAGTTTGAATATGAAATCTGGTGAAAGACCAGCGGAGGAAACGGTCGTCGTTAGGTGTCGAAAAGCTCTAAGCAATCAAATCCTCCTTTTGAGTTTTAGGTTAAAACTTATAAAAATATCAAGATCATCTTTATCTATATATAGGCAACACTTTGAAAAATTATGTTTACCTCCCCACAATTTTTCAAAACTCCTAATCAGTCTCCGAAACTTCTTACACAGCTAATTCATATCTTCACGAGTGAAAACTAAAAATTATAAAAAAAAGTTTCCGACTAAGTTCCGTTTGGTTGCTAAAACGCAGTCTCATATGATTTTTTTTTTCCGGAGTTACTAATTAGCCTACCAAATTAGTAGCGTGTTAATTCGTCCTCACCAGGATACTAAAATTAACAAAAAAAATATATTCTAAACCAGAAAATAATACAAATAGTGAAATACATAGGTAAATATTTATTTTCAGATAAATATTTAAGGTATTGCACCATGAACGTCTCATACTCAGAGAGACTTCACAACATTAAAACACTCATTCAACACCATCTTAAAGGGTTCTCTAACACATACACCCAAATCGACTCGTGAGTCAAAACTCTCTCACACATGTGCCAAAGTGCACAACACATCACATTATCATGCATGCCAATGTAATGATATGCAATAACACCAATACGGGTGTTATAAGGACTATTTTCTCTTGTCTGATGGCGCCACCAAACGTCGGATATGATAAAAGTTATATGCCTTTTATCTTGACCACCAAAAAGGTTTAGGGATTGTGTTATGGTAATTAAATTAGGGGATTTTCTTAGTCCAAAAAAAACAACTTTTACTATGCTTTAGGTGGTTTTGTATAGACTTGTACAGAATGCCCAGAACTTCATAGACTTAAAGGAAAACATTGAATTCTATAGAGTTTTTTAGAGACTTGTACAAAATATTATATATATGGTGACTGTCATGCCCCGACGTAGCATAAATAAGGAAAGCGTTTAATTTCCTTTATGGACTCGTAGGTCGCGACAGTTTGAAGGATCGATTCCGTCCCAAACGTCAAACAACAAAACATAATAATCAGAGTAAAGCAATCAAGGCTTACAAAAATTTTCTAACTTATTACATCTTACGAACCGGGGTCAACTAAGGCACAGACCGCCTTGAAAATGAAATAATAACTTAGTGTCTGTTACAGTCATCCTTATAAAACAAAATAGTTCATAACTTAAAACAGATAAACTTAAAGCATATAATAAACAGTTTCTTTATTCCAGAAGCAGCCATTCTCAATTAGCATAGTCGTATGATTCCTCCTGATTATAACCTGAAAAGCCTAAACACGAATGTCCAGGACGCATCAACGTCGTCAGCTTCAAGAAGCTGGTGAGTATTAAAAACATGACTTTAAATGTAGCACATACCCATTTACCTTTTTCCATTATTAAATTACAGAAAGAATTCACTTTATAAAACAACAAGGAATATATTAAGAGTCGTTCATTCATAAATACAGATACTCGTGAAATGAGACAATGCACCACACTCATCTCGCCGACTCTTTTCTCTCGACAGCCACAACAACCCACTATCCTACTCCTGGTATCTTTGAAACACTCAGATAGCCACACTTTAGCAACGGGGCGCCAGGGAGTGTCCAGTTTGCCTCACACTTTGGTCCGGGGTACCAGGGAGTGTCCAATGCCTCACACTTTGAATACCCTAACCGCCATGCAAATACCGGGGCAACCCCTCACACAGTATCCAGACTTGAGTTATCAGGGAGTGTCCGTAGGCCACACTTTAGCACTACCATGGGTGCCAGGGAATGTCCGAGTTCGGCTTCACACACTTTAACGCTTCCATGGGCGTCAGGGAGTGTCCTTATTTGCCACCATCGCATTTCAAAGATACCCTCTTCCACAATCTCAACCACAACCACAACCACGACCACAACCACAAACTCATACTCAACCACAACCACAACCACGACCACAAACACAAACTCATACTCTTTCCACACCGCCATTACTCTTTTCCACACCGACTGACACCCACATGCATGTACCACTGACCCCACATGTATGTCATGAAACTTAAACATGCGGCAATTTACTGGATTTATAAATACAACATGCGTACGGGGCTTGATAAGTCATACCACAATGTTTTAATCATTCAAACATAACCAAATAGAGTTTTGATTAACTAAATATCCCAAACAGAACCTTAACAGTACTAAAAAGTTGAACCAAACAGACCTTAAACACAAAACAGACAAAAACAGAAACTGTCAGAACTCGCGCGCGCGGGCCGCTCGCGCGACAGGTCGCTCGCGCGGGCCGCTCGCGCGATATGCCCAAATTTCCTTTTTATATATGAACTTTTCTGTCTGCCTGAGAAAGCCAAGGTCGCGCGCGCGGATCGCTCGCGCGAAGGGGTTCTCGCGCGACCCTCGCTCGCGCGACCAGCCAATTTTTCATTTTTATAATAAAACTCTTACGTCTGCCTGGGGAAGCATACCTCGCGCGCGCGGGCCGCTCGCGCGAAAGGTCGCTCGCGCGGGCCGCTCGCGCGATTCCTCTCGCGCGCGATCGTGGCGCGAGATGAAGCTGAGGCTTCATCTTCTCCGCAGAAACTGTTCTGGTTCAGTAAAACAGGGGTCTTTTTGACCCATTTTCAATTCTGTAAGTATGTATATCATGTTATATATGGATCTCTTCCTTTTTCAACGAGGATTAAGAATCTATGATCAATTTAACATGATTCTAACTATAACTCTCCAATTTTATGATAAACTAAAACAAGTCAAAATTTGATTTCTAATATACTTTCTCATGTGAATAAATTAAGCTCTAAAACTTTCACCATAGTCAATACATACAGTAATCTTTGATATTCATCTCTGAAAACGGATTTAGATTAAGGTTTGAAAATCTTGATTTCAAGCTATGAACTTTCATACGTAAAATTTCCATGGAGGTTTATAAATTAAACTACCCAAGTCAGTAAACACAATATGAATTACATTGAGAGTGAGTTAATAATACTCACTGAGATTAGAGATGGAAGTAATTGTTGAGAAAGAAACCAAATATAGAAATTCCAAATGCAAGCTTGTAAGCTATGGAGGATTAAGAGCTCTTCTCTCTCTATATAATTTTCAGAAATCAACTCTCAAGCTCTCTCTTGTCTCTCTGTGTTTCTGATTATAATCAGCAGAATGAATGTTGGCTAATGTTTATAAAGAACCAAAGTTTGATGAGCTTGGAGGCCAAGTAAAGCCTTCATCACTCTACAATTTTAGTTTGGTTGGAAACAAACTAATACTCAGCACTTAATCAACGTATATACACAGATATATATCACAATTAACTCCACAGATCTTCCAAGAGTCAAGCATAGATAGTAGGGGTCAATTCAAAAGATGTTTGGGAAAGTTAGCTTATGGCACTAGAATGTACATATAAGTTGTATGTTCCCAAACAAGGCACAAGGCAATCATCACTTGCCATAATTGGAAATAAAGCAAATGTCCAAATCGGTCACTTCCAAAATCTGTGAAAGTTTAGTACAGCGCAGACAGTTTTGGACATAAACTGGTATTTTCGAGGCGCGGTGGTCACCACAAAAATACAGGAATTTCATTTTAACGTAGGAATTGATTTTCTGGTTTTATAAAAATACTGATTGAGTCAATAGAAGTTACTTTCACCGTTTTGAAATACAGATTTTGAAATCCATACTGATATTACTAACTTTGTAAAATTGCAGTTTGGCCCCCAATAAACTTTAAATGTGAATTAGATAAGAAATAGATATTCCAAACAAGTGACTGGAATTAAAGTAAGAGCAGACCATGCTAATTGAATTTAAATATGCCAATGCAAATACACATAAATTAAATATGGACATGAATTTTAAATCAAATGGAAATGCAGGTTATTACACCCTTCCTCCCTTAAACAGGATTTCGTCCCCGAAATCAAAACTGACTAATCATGAAACAACTCCGGGTACTTCTTTCTCATATCAACTTCAACTTCCCACGAGGCTTCGTTCTCGTCATGGTGATTCCACTGAACCTTCACCAATGGGATATCCTTATTCCTCAGCTTCTTGATGCTCTGATCTAGAATCTTCACAGGTCTCTCCTTGTAAGAAACGTTATGACTCGTCTCAATATCGTCATAACTAACCACATGTGAGGGGTCTCGTATGTACTTCCTCAACATACTCACGTGAAACACGTTGTGAACCCCAGACATTTTCGGTGGTAGCGCCAGTCGATAAGCTACTTTCCCGACACGTTCCAAAATCTCAAACGGTCCGATGAAACGCGGAGCTAACTTCCCTCTCTTGAGACCAAAACGTACTACTCCTCGGGTTGGTGAAACCTTGAGAATCACGTGATCTCCAACACTAAACTCCAAATCCTTCCGGCGTCGATCAGCATAACTCTTATACCGGCTCTGAGCGGTTCTCATCCTCTCCTTGACCAAAGAAATCTTCTCGTTGGTTTCTCTAACCAAGTCTGGCCCCAACAACTCTGTATCCCCAACTTCTGCCCAACACAAAGGGGAACGACATGGTCGTCCGTACAATGCTTCGAACGGAGCCATACCGATACTCACGTGATAACTGTTATTATAGCCAAATTCTACCAACGACAAGTGCGTCTCCCAAGATTCTTCAAAATCGATCACACAAGCCCTGAGTATATCTTCCATGATCTGATTAACACGCTCAGTTTGCCCATCTGTCTGAGGGTGAAAAGCAGTACTCATCTTGAGCGAAGTTCCCATAGCTTCTTGCAGACTTTCCCAAAATCCAGAGATAAAACGCGCGTCACGGTCTGACACTATAGACACAGGTGCACCGTGAAGTCGCACAACTTGTTGTATGTACATCCGGCTCATCTTCTCTACCGGGTATGTCATACTATAAGCGATAAAGTGAGCGGATTTCGTCAGTCGATCCACAATTACCCAAATAGCGGCATGATTTTGCTGCGACCGGGGTAATCCCACTACAAAATCCATCGTAATGTGCTCCCACTTCCAACCAGGAATAGGTAGCGGTTGCAACAATCCTGACGGTCTCTGATGTCCAGCTTTGACTTGCTGACACGTCAAACACTTGGTTACAAATTCGGCCACGTTTTTCTTCATACCTTCCCACCAGAAATTTCTCTTCAAATCTTTGTACATCTTAGTTCCTCCCGGGTGAACTGTATACCTTGATTTATGCGCTTCTGCCAGGATATCCTTCCTTAACTCTTCATTACCTGGCACACATAATCTATTCCTGCACCGATATCCTCCATCGACTCCCACTTTCCATTCTGTCGGGTCTTTTTCTGACATCTTCAGGAACCACGTCTGAAACTTCTCATCTTCTTTCTGAGCTCCAATAATGCGGTTGATAAGAACAGGCTGTAGGATAAGACATCCGAACAATTGTCCTTCTCCTTCTTCAGCACTCTGTACATCGAATTCCGCCAAGGTCTCCCATGCTCGCCATTCTCTAACCATTAAGGAGGCGATCGTCTCACGAGTCTGTCGACTCAGGGCATCAGCAACCACATTGGCTTTACCCGGGTGGTATTCTAATGTGAAGTCGTAATCTTTGATCAGCTCCATCCATCTGCGCTGCCTTATGTTCAACTCTTTCTGTGTGAACAAATATTTCAAACTCTTGTGATCGGAGAATAAATCAAACTTCTCACCGTAGAGATAGTGTCTCCAAATCTTGAGTGCGAAAACTACTGCTGCCAACTCCAAATCATGAATGGGATAGTTTAATTCATTCGGCTTCAGCTGTCTGGATCCATAGGCGATCACCCTGCCATCTTGCATAAGTACGCACCCTAATCCTTGATATGACGCGTCACTAAAGATAGTGAACTTCTCATCAGGCTTGGGTATTGCTAGTACCGGTGCGGTTGTGAGTCTCTTTTTCAACTCTAGAAAGGCTCGCTCATGCTTCTCTGTCCATTCGAACTTCAGATTCTTCTTCGTCAACCCAGTTAAGGGTGCTGCTATCTTTGAGAATCCCTCAACGAATCTCCTGTAATAGCCTGCGAGTCCAAGAAAACTTCGAACTTCTGTAGGGTTGCTCGGTCTGACCCAATTTGATACAGCATCGATCTTGGACGAATCCACTGAAATTCCTTGAGATGACACCTTGTGTCCCAAAAATTTCACTTCCTGCAACCAGAACTCACACTTACTGAATTTGGCATACAACTGATGGTCCTTGAGCGTCTGTATCGCAATCCGTAGATGTTGCTCGTGTTCTTCTCCTGACTTAGAATAGATCAAAATATCATCAATAAAGACGATGACAAACTGATCTAAATAAGGTTTGAACACTCTATTCATCAGATCCATAAACACTGCCGGGGCATTCGTCATTCCAAACGGCATCACCAGAAATTCATAATGACCATATCGGGTTCTGAAAGCAGTCTTAGGTATGTCTTCTTTTCGTACCCTCAACTGATGATATCCCGACCTTAGGTCTATCTTGGAAAACGTCGTAGCTCCTTGTAGTTGATCAAACAAGTCATCAATCCGAGGCAAAGGATACTTGTTCTTGATAGTCACGCGGTTCAATTCTCTGTAGTCGATACACAATCTGAGTGTCCCGTCCTTCTTCTTCACGAATAACACCGGTGCTCCCCAAGGCGATGTACTTGGACGTACAAAACCTAGGTTCTCGAGCTCTTGAACTTGTTCCTTCAATTCCAGCAGTTTTGTGGGGGCCATTCTGTAGGGAACCTTGGTGATTGGTACGGTACCCGGTATAAGTTCAATGCAGAACTCTATACTTCTCTCGGGTGGCAAACCAGAAACGTCTTGAAATACTTCTTCGAAGTCCTTGACTACAGGTATAGATGACGATGTCACCTCTGTACTGACGACTTCGATGTTTGCTAAACATCTCGTGAGGAACATATCTCCCGTATGGTTACATTGAAAATCAAAGGGTTGATTCTCATTGTCGGGGAATGTAATTCTCTTCCTCGCACAATCCAACTTCACTTGATTCTGAGAGAGCCAATCCATTCATAGGATTACGTCGAACTCCTTCATAGATAGGACAATCAACCTCGCAGGGATTTCTCGGTCTCCTAACCGTAAGGGACAATCCTTGCACACGTGTCCTAATCTGACCGCAGCTCCTAGTGGTGAAGTAGCCTTCAAAGCTTTCTCTAAGCGATGAGGTAAAATACCCAATCTTCGAATTGTATTAACAGATATGAACGAAAGAGCAGCACCCGTATCAAATAACACTTTAACATGGGAGTTAAACAGAGTTAATGTACCTTCTACTGCTTGCTGATCATGCTGAGCTTCTCCATAATTTCCTTCTTCATATGCAGTTCCATCATATCCAGCGGCATCAGGGATAACAACATTCAAGCGAGTCTGACCCTGTTGACCATAAGTCACCTGCTTAGGAGCAGTACAAAACCTGCTGATGTGACCTGGTTCACCACAGTTGAAGCAGACTATCCCTTGCTGAGTAGCACGCCTTGGTGCCTTACAATCACGAGCCAAATGTCCAGGGTTGCCACAGTTGAAACACTTTCCACTACTACTTCCTTCGCCTACTCGAGGTTGAGTCGGATAGGTAATAGCCTGGGTCTTCTTGCTTCCGTCGAAATTCCTCTTCTGCCCTTGGGTACGGTTCATTGGTGGTCTATTCCCAAAATTACCCCTTTGAGGCGGTCGGAATTCAAATTGTTTTCGGCTCACTCGAGCATCCTCTTCCAGATCGGTAGCCAAACCAACCAGTCCTTCAAATGATTTATCCAAGTGTCCGAGAGTCAGGCGACGAATCTGCGGTGTCAGCCCTTGGTTATACTTCCGGATCTTCTTCTCTTCAGTATCGACCAGGTGTGGAGCAAACCGAGACAGTCTTTCAAACTGTGTGGTGTACTCTTGCACCGACTTGGTTCCTTGCGTTAGATCCATGAATTCCTTCTCTCTTCTATGCCTCTCCGTGGCCGGGAAATACTTCTCCAAAAATCTTCCCTTGAACGCAGTCCACGTCATTCCCATAGCAGCTCCATTCCCGATCGTAGCTATGACCGAATCCCACCAATCTGCGGCAGCATCGGTCAACTGAAACGTAGCCAACCTCCTCTTGTCCATCTCGTTGCACTGGACAGCTTCGAACATGCGGTCCATCTGTCTTAACCACTGTTCCGCCTTCCAGGGTTCCGCGGTACCCGCAAACTGTTCGGGCCTTAGAGCACGGAATCTCTCTAGCAACTTGTCTCCCGTTTGACGGTCTCTTCGGTTGTCATTCGTATTATCGATTCTTTCTAACCGTCTGATAAATGCTTCAAACATCCCTGTAGGATCGGCAGCCTCGGGTGCTCCCTCGATCAGGTTCCTGTTCCTCCTGACTCCTCCAGCCATTCTATGCATGATAGTGGTAGTAGAATGAGAGACATGCATGCAACAGTGCTATGAAGTAATTTAAATGACAACAACATTCAAAAGAGTATATTTTATATATATCACTTCTTGTCAAGTTGATACAAAAAGCATGTATGGTCAGATCAATGCCTACCCTATCTGTATGGGTTAGGACGCATGCAAGAGTAAATGTCACAAAAATGGGGTCATTGCCCTATACTCTAATGCATGTAATTACAGTTGCAAAAAGAGACAGAGCTAATAGTCAAAAGTGGTAAATATGTACAAGTCATAACTAGAACGTCAATCATCTCCATAAGCGGCTATCAGGAGATCTAGCGAATCGACAGGGCGAAATCGCTGAACAACGAACGGTCCAACCCCGTCATAGCTGTGAGAGGTGGACGATGAAGCAGGTACAGGAGCATCTGCCTCATCTACCATCTCCTCAGGCAGGGCTAGCTCAAGTGCTAGCTCAGCCTCTAGCTCAGCGGCAAGATCATCTAGACCTATGCCGTCCTCTATAATCTCCCCACCTACTGGGACCACATGAACAACCTCTGCATCGTCCTCAGCAATGGGAACCACCGGCGGAGGCATCTCCAACTGAGCCAGATGGGCATGCACGATCTGGATCTCGAGGGGAAGGTAGAAAGCATCGCTATCGACCAACCTCAGAATCTCGACCAAAACCAGACGCTGAGCCTCTGCGAAATATCGAAGCTCTAAACGGATACGGGTCAGGTCAACTAGGCCTACCACGTGAACCTGGTGCCATACCTCAGATACTACTGTCGTCACGGCCAACTGCTCTACGGCCGCCTGATATAAGTCGATAAAGGCTGGGATCACTGCCCCAGGTATCACGAAGTGTCCTCCAAACCTGTCTGGTACAAATAGTGGGGGAACTGGATCCATACCTGATAAGAAGGTACTACTTAAGTCAGAACAAAGATAATCTTAGGCGTTTGGGTTCTGAGTCTATCCTCCCTGTCGTATCATCGGGTGTGTAACACTTAATGGAATGTGGAATCGGGTCTATACTGGTAAACCCTAACCTGGCTAAACTATCTTGAGATAAATAATAACCTGGCTCTGATACCACTAAATCCTGTCACGCCCCGACGTAGCATAAATAAGGAAAGCGTTTAATTTTCTTTATGGACCCGTAGGTCGCGACAGTTTGAAGGATCGATTCCGTCCCAAACGTCAAACAACAAAACATAATAATCAGAGTAAAGCAATCAAGGCTTACAAAAATTTTCTAACTTATTACATCTTACGAACCGGGGTCAACTAAGGCACAGACCGCCTTGAAAATGAAATAATAACTTAGTGTCTGTTACTGTCATCCTTATAAAACAAAATAGTTCATAACTTAAAACAGATAAACTTAAAGCATATAATAAACAGTTTCTTTATTCCAGAAGCAGCCATTCTCAATTAGCATAGTCGTATGATTCCTCCTGATTATAACCTGAAAAGTCTGAACACGAATGTCCAGGACGCATCAACGTCGTC
The DNA here is from genome assembly GCA_033977485.1 of Hydrangea macrophylla. NCBI lineage: Eukaryota > Viridiplantae > Streptophyta > Magnoliopsida > Cornales > Hydrangeaceae > Hydrangea > Hydrangea macrophylla. The sequence goes on from CM066990.1 coordinate 104,864,161, forward strand.
AGCTTCAAGAAGCTGGCGAGTATTAAAAACATGACTTTAAATGTAGCACATACCCATTTACCTTTTTCCATTATTAAATTACAGAAAGAATTCACTTTATAAAACAACAAGGAATATATTAAGAGTCGTTCATTCATAAATACAGATACTCGTGAAATGAGACAATGCACCACACTCATCTCGCCGACTCTTTTCTCTCGACAGCCACAACAACCCACTATCCTACTCCTGGTATCTTTGAAACACTCAGATAGCCACACTTTAGCAACGGGGCGCCAGGGAGTGTCCAGTTTGCCTCACACTTTGGTCCGGGGTACCAGGGAGTGTCCAATGCCTCACACTTTGAATACCCTAACCGCCATGCAAATACCGGGGCAATCCCCCACACAGTATCCAGACTTGAGTTATCAGGGAGTGTCCGTAGGCCACACTTTAGCACTACCATGGGTGCCAGGGAATGTCCGAGTTCGGCTTCACACACTTTAACGCTTCCATGGGCGTCAGGGAGTGTCCTTATTTGCCACCATCGCATTTCAAAGATACCCTCTTCCACAACCACAACCACGACCACAACCACAAACTCATACTCAACCACAACCACAACCACGACCACAAACACAAACTCATACTCTTTCCACACCGCCATTACTCTTTTCCACACCGACTGACACCCACATGCATGTACCACTGACCCCACATGTATGTCATGAAACTTAAACATGCGGCAATTTACTGGATTTATAAATACAACATGCGTACGGGGCTTGATAAGTCATACCACAATGTTTTAATCATTCAAACATAACCAAATAGAGTTCTGATTAACTAAATATCCCAAACAGAACCTTAACAATACTAAAAAGTTGAACCAAACAGACCTTAAACACAAAACAGACAAAAACAGAAACTGTCAGAACTCGCGCGCGCGGGCCGCTCGCGCGATATGCCCAAATTTCCTTTTTATATATGAACTTTTCTGTCTGCCTGAGAAAGCCAAGGTCGCGCGCGCGGATCGCTCGCGCGAAGGGGTTCTCGCGCGACCCTCGCTCGCGCGACCAACCAATTTTTCATTTTTATAATAAAACTCTTACGTCTGCCTGGGGAAGCATACCTCGCGCGCGCGGGCCGCTCGCGCGAAAGGTCGCTCGCGCGGGCCGCTCGCGCGATTCCTCCCGCGCGCGATCGTTGGCTAATGTTTATAAAGAACCAAATGGAGGCCAAGTAAAGCCTTCATCACTCTACAATTTTAGTTTGGTTGGAAACAAACTAATACTCAGCACTTAATCAATGTATATACACAGATATATATCACAATTAACTCCACAGATCTTCCAAGAGTCAAGCATAGATAGTAGGGGTCAATTCAAAAGATGTTTGGGAAAGTTAGCTTATGGCACTAGAATGTACATATAAGTTATATGTTCCCAAACAAGGCACAAGGCAATCATCATTTGCCATAATTGGAAATAAAGCAAATGTCCAAATCGGTCACTTCCAAAATCTGTGGAAGTTTAGTACAGCGCAGACAGTTTTGGACATAAACTGGTATTTTCGAGGCACGGTGGTCACCACAAAAATACAGGAATTTCATTTTAACGTAGGAGTTGATTTTCTGGTTTTATAAAAATACTGATTGAGTCAATAGAAGTTACTTTCACCGTTTTGAAATACAGATTTTGAAATCCATACTGATATTACTAACTTTGTAAAATTGCAGTTTGGCCCCCAATAAACTTTAAATGTGAATTAGATAAGAAATAGATATTCCAAACAAGTGACTGGAATTAAAGTAAGAGCAGACCATGCTAATTGAATTTAAATATGCCAATGCAAATACACATAAATTAAATATGGACATGAATTTTAAATCAAATGGAAATGCAGGTTATTACAGTGACCTTCTGTAAAGATTTCTTTATTAGGAGGTTCAAAACTTCTAAAATATTATTACGAGTTTCTATTCCAAAACTTTTAATCTTGGTGCAAGGTATGTCGCTTTCTATTGAAATCATTTTCTTTGATTTATGATTCTGACTCCCTAACTATATATATGTATATTATCTTTCATGTCATTGGAAATCGAAAGGAAAAGAGGAGGAGCTGGAGTAATTCCCAAGTCAAGTTTGGCTACTCTTGCAAAAACTGAGGATAAACATTCAGCTTTTTGCTTTATTGCTAAGAAGTACACTATATTGTCACGGATTGATTACTTTTCAGGTATAGTATTAACCTTTGCAGCATTATTACTTCCTTTTTTTCTTTTTTTTTTCCCTGATGCAATGTAATTCTAAATTTTGATGCATATGTATGACGTAGGGAGAAAAAAGACTCATTATGGGGCTTTTAGACTCGAAGAGCTCTAAAAGAAATTTGATTTTTTGGTTGAGGAAAATGTTGTTGATCAGAAGCTTGTTTTGATGGGTACGCAGGAAAAAAGGTGAACATTTGGACAGTGTTTTGAGCTTTCATCAACTTAGGGTCTAGAGAAAAGAGGTAGAGATTTAAGCCTCACAGCTAGATCATCCTAGGCATGACACCTTAGGGGTAAGAGAAAAGAAATAGTGTCATGACCCATCCCACTACGCGTGGAAATAGGACACGTGGCACGTCACCAAGGCTCATCCAAACATCAAATAACTATACGCAGCGGAAAGAACTTTAAAACAACCCTGAGTATTTTAAAACTTTAGGAAACATTACCCTCTGAGTAGAAAAATCCATTTGAATCAGAGTTATAAAAAGATTTGGCCAATTGAAAACACGTCCAAAAGAACCAGTTTTGAAAACAGAGGTCCAGTCGACTGATCGAGGATCCGATCGACTGGTGATCTCAAACAGAAATGTTTCAAAATATAACAGCCCATCCAGTCGACTGTGTCGGGGACCCAGTCGACTAGTGCCTAAAATTATCAGTCGACTGAAAAATATCCAGTCGACTGGTACCCTAATCCAGCAGAATGTCATGACCTGGGGCTCCATCCAGTCGACTGTTTTCTCAACCCAGTCGAATGAATCTCAGGAGAAACAAAGCAGTAACCAATTCAACACAGTGATCCAGTCGACTGGATCGAAAACCAGTCGACTGGTTTCTGTTAGCAAAACCCAAAACTGCAGTTTTTCCCAATCAAAGTTCTCCCAAATCCAAACCAACACATATCCACTCCATTCCATCATTCAAAAACATAAATACAAGAGCGTTTACTAGGGAGTACAAGTACTAAATCTAAGTTCAGATTATACTACAACAATGCTACGAATTCAAGGTTATTATTACAAGTTCGGAGTAGAACAAAAGTATAGACAATTGATTCCCCGGCATTCCACAACGGCCTCACTCCTCACGCTTCTTCTTGTCTTTCTTCTTACCTGCAATGGAGTACATTTCCACTGCTCAGCTATATGCTGAGTGCACAATTCTAAATGTATGCTTATATGACAGTTCATGGTTTAAGCATCTAAAACACATAGAAATAGTCTCTAGGGTGAGTGGTACGCATTCATCCGGTCGATGCCGTAGGAGGCCCACCTCTCCCACGCATCTCGTACACTAGTTGGGCCTTCCTCCATACTAGGTACCGTGTCCTGGTTGGGCCCACCTCCAATCCAGACACCACCAAAATCACAATTTACCATCTCAATCCAATCCTCAAGGTTCGAGGAGCTTACTCCGGATGAATTTGCACCAAACTCCCCTTTGACCCAAGTAGACACATAACATGCTCACATAAACAGTTATACGTGCTTTTCATATAATTTCACGTGCATAATTAACGGGCCTAACTAATACATGAATTTTGCCTGGATCCAAAGATATCAAAACTGATGTTCAAAACATGAAAATCCATATATTTCATAGATCTAGAATTCATACCTCGTGCGATTCTCTTCAAACTTTGAAGGATCGTCTAGGGGGCTAATTAAACGTCGGATTTCAAATTTGGGACGATTCCTACAAGTTTTACTGGGTTTTCCCCAAAAGTCTAGAATTAAGATTTTTTACAAAAATTTGCCAAACATGGCCTAAGTAGTATCAAAACGTAGCTCTTACCTCCACGAGTTCAAATCTAAAATCTGGAGAAAATCTGACGGACGAACGGTAGTCGATCGGCGTCGCAAAGTCCATGGCCACCAAATCTCTTTTCTCTCTCCTCTCTCAAGATATTTAGAAAGTTTGGATGAGAATGAATCTCATCCACTACTATATATAGGCAAACTCTTCGGGAATTGCGTTTACCTCCCCACGAGTTCCTCAAACTTCTAATTAGCTCTCGAAACTTTGCACACGTTCATTTTATGCCTTTACGAGTGAAAATTATAAATTCCAAAAGTTTCCGACTAAGTCTTGTTTGGGTCCAAACATTACGTCCGAAAACTAAGTTATGTGAAATCTCTACACACCCTACCTTTTATTTAACGTGGCACTTACGTTCTCACCATAGTTTTCAAAATGATATAACAATATCAAAGATTACCAGAATTTCCACAACACAGATAAAATTACTATTCATAAAATACCATATAGGTCAGATAACATTTAAATCATATAAATGTCATTTAGTCATGCCAATGCAAAATGTGAAATTCCATGTTCTCGTGTCCTCACTGACACCTTACCATTGACCCACGTCAACTCAACTCAAATTATTAATAACATTAATAATTCCACAATCTCAAATTATGCATTTTCAAAACCATAAATTTCTGGAACGGGTGTGACAAATAGATATTACACCTACATTACCTTTGTCATCATACCTAGGGTGTCATACCAAAGGCAAAGGCTGCATCACACAACATGAACTTTTAAATTTTCTATATTTTTCCCTTTTCACTTTTATATGGATAGGTTGCTCGTCTATACTAAAGACTTGAATGATGGGTCGTTTCAATGACTACCAAGCATCCACCGATGACGACGAGAGAAAGAAAGTACTACTCAAAACTTTAGAGGATTACTAGTGTGAACACGGCCAATGTGCTGTCTTCCCAAACGTGGCTGGACATAAAGGGCGTTAACAACAACTTCCTGGATTTCAAACCAAAGATTATCATAGCTCTATATTTCCAATTCTACGAAAAAGCCCTATCACGTAAGGTTGCCTCAGAAGCTGAGAAAAAGAAATTTCAGAACAAATATGAATTTATGATGGATAAATCTCTGGTGGGTGGATCAAATTTATGGCGTGAGAACAGCAATTGATGGCGGCGGTCTTTGAAAGTGTGGCCTTTGAAATGTTTGAAGTCTCTGCTATTGTTTTTCGATTTGAACGGGATGTATGCTGTTTGTGGGTTTGTGTTTTGATTGTTCGAGACTTGGATTGCTTGTGATGACTTTTTTCTTACTACTTGTTCTTGGTTGAAAACTGTGCAAATGGAATGTTGTGGTTTTTTTCAAGAACACTGATAGTTCATCAATAAATATGTGTTTCAAAAAATATGGTTTATCTAAAGGGGCCTTCATTGTATGTGTTAAGATTAGTACACAAATGATAGCCCTTCAAGTTTTCTTCTTTTAAAATACTACTAATTAAGCTTTTAAATAAGTAAAAATGTAGCTGCTCAAGTCTATAAAATAAAGGTTTTAAATAACCCTTCAAGTTTTCTTCTTTTAAAATAGGGAAAATTACACTAACACCCCCTGAGGTTTGGCATTTTGTCACAAACCTCCCCTGAGGTTTCTGACATGACACTGACACCCCTTGTCAGAATTGTCTGCTTAATGGGCGTTAACAACAAATATAAAAGACAGTTCTACCCTCTTCTGAGGGTGAACAAAAGCCGAAGTACATTCATATCCCTCATATATTTCTCTTGAGAAAAATTCAGAAATTCAGGGATGATAAAACAATGTAGGGTTTCTCTCAAAATCTTCAACAAAGGGTTTCGATCATCTAAGGAAGGATCACAAAATCTTCAACGAAGGATCTTTTTGGGTTTGATTGAAGTGCTTGAATCCATCAAAGGGTTTCGATCATCAGTTAGGGTAAGTTTTCTTTCGAATATTAAAGGGTTTCAATCATCAATTAGAATTTCGTTTTACAGCTTTTCAATTTAGGGTTGTCGATCATCTGTTAGGGTTTCATTTTAGGGCTTTTCAATTTAGGGTTTTCAATCATCAATTAGGGTTTTGATCCTCTGTTCTAATAAATCATACAAGTCTCCCCAATTTGCTCTTCTTGAATCACTTGTTCTTCAAGGGAGGGGATGGGTTTTGAGAAATTGTTGTTAGAGACAGAGAAGATTACCGTAAGGGCCTCGTTCATGGTGATCGGAGCATTAGCGGCCGCCATGGTTGACGAGATCGAACCTTCGAGGTCACAAACTCAAATCTGTGTATTGATTGGCCAATTGAGAGTCAACGATGAACTAAGAGTGGGAGTGAAAGTCGATCCAACTTCACACCAATTTGGATTCTAATTTGGGGATTTTTAAAGCCCTAATCTTCTATTGTCATGGACTTTTTCTAATTTGGGGAGAAATTAGCAAAGTTATTAATGATGAGTTCAAATCCGAGGCTCAATGTTGTGAAGCTTAACGAGTTTAAGAGAAATTTGGGTTTTCCGATGATTTGTTGATTCGGATTGTGCCCAAATACCCATAAATGTTTTGGATTGTAAATTAAAGTGGGAGGCGAAGTTCGATGGAGATTGAACTCATATGGTAGAACCCATAATTTGTTGTTTCTACAATTGAAATGGAAGCTCAGAAATAAGGTTTTGATCCGTGTTTTTCGTGTTCGTTGCCTTCGAGTTGGGTGTGAGTGTAGCAGTGAGATGAGTTGGGTGGTGAGAGTGTGGTGTTCATAGAAGACTCTCTTTTCTGTGTGTATATGTATGTGTATATATATATAGGTGTGAGTATGTGTGTGTGAAGGAAGGAGAAGATAATGGCATTTTGGACATTTTAAAAAATTAGCTAGCTAATGTCAGTCATTTTTTAACGTTAGTTAACGGCAGGGGGTGTTAGTGTTACCAACCACAAACCTGAAGGGAGGTCAGTGTAACCTAAAAAACCTCAGGGGGTGTGAGTGACAAAGTGCCAAACCTCAGGGGGTGTCAGTGTAATTTTCCCTTTATAATACTACTAATTAAGCTTTTAAATAAGTAAAAATGTAGCTGCTTAAGTATATAAAATAAATCGCTTGAGTAATGTTATTAGGGTTAAACATATTATCAAATATTTATTATTCAATCACCCCATCTTTTATTTCTCAATATTTATCAGTCGATCTCTCCCCCTTACCAATATCACTTGGAAAACTAGTCCAAATCTCTGAAAGCCATTTTCATAGTTGGAATATCACTAACTCGATCATTGATCAAAGATTATTCGTACTAATTTTTAAATAATGTAATACTGTTAAGATTCGTTAAGATATCACCAATGTAAATTAATGGATGAAATGAACCAAATCACAAAATATAGTGTTTTAGTATGATAAGAACTCCATACTCTCGCATTTTTTTGTTTTTATTTGATTCGTTGAAATGGTAATTGTCATTTGGTTAGTCGATAGTTAAATTGTCACATCCCAGCCCGCCATGTGCGGATTAGGACCGTGTAACAAAGGATTATCCATCCTAAACGTTAATTATTAATGTGGTTTTAAGAAATACCAATCGGGTTCATGATAAAATATTTACACTTTAAAACTGGCAAATCCGGTTGACTAGTCAGGAGTCCGATTGACTGGAAATGCAAATTGTAGAGAGCTTATTCTTGAGAATCCCCTGGTCCGATTGACTGAGTTTTCAAAGGCCCGGTCGACTGAACTTCGGTCCGGTCGACTGGATCGAGATTTATAAAGAGTTCAACCTTGAGAAAAAGAAGATCCAGTCAACTATACCCCCGATCATTCGACTGGTTTGCAGCAGTAGAACATTCTGTAGCAACTAACAAGCAAACCCCAAGCAAATTTTAAAGCACAAAACTTTAACTAAACCATTCACAGACCTCATTACAATATCATAGCTTAATTAAACATTCCCATAGTTACAAAATGAGCCTCGAGTCATGATTTACATAGCTCACAAAGTTATAGATCCTACGAATTAAACATATTACAAGAGTTCAATTCTACCAGTCTCCTTGCTAAATTCATTGTACATTGACAAAACTATGAACATTAAAAACCAGAGATAGCTCAGTCCCCTTCCACGTTTCCATCATCTCCTCTCCGAAAACTGGTCCGAACCTGCAATGGTTGTTATTTCCCAAAACAGAGAAAGGAAAGCGATTTTCTTAAGCATTATGCTTAGTGAGCAATCTAAACATGATTGAATGCTTAACATGTTCAATGCTATAATTAAACACATTCCATATTTGTAGTCACCAAACCACCGGTTTAATGATTCATTCAGACCCGAGGACCTTCCCTTGGTCCCGTGGTCACTTCTATTCCTTGGACTTCTGTATTAATCGGATTCTTCCTCTTCCCCTCCCTTATTACTCCCAACAATGAATTATTTTCCAGGTGTTCATTGATTACCACATAATCATATAAGCATATAAACATGTAAGCACAACAATTTTCATATATTTGACATGCAATTCACAATTTAGCATTTTTATAACTACTAAGCATGAATTATCACCTCTAATTATCATTGAAGCATGGAACATACAAAACCCCAATCAATTTTTAGTTAGAAAACTCACCTTAGCTGAATTCTACTCAAAAAAGCTAGAAAGTGTAGAATTTCACCAAATTCTAGTCCAATTATCTCTCCGGAGTAAATCCTACACGAACTCGGCAAACCACGTGTTACCGATTAAAATGAGTCTCCAAAATTGATGATTAAAACAGAAAAGAAAGACATGTAAATGACCGTTTCACCTCCACGAGTCCGAATATGGCTTCGGCTCGTGAATTATGAACGATGGCGACGGCACTGCGAGGAAACGGCAACATGGCTCTCTTCTCTCTCTCCCTCACTCGGCGCCTCTTCTTTCTCTCTTCTCCAACTGTTTTCTTTTCTTTTGGTTTGACAAAATTAAGAGACACATGTCCCTTTCTCTCTTAACCAACTAATGACTCATGCCTCAACTTCTTTTTAGCTTCCCACAATTTTAAGTTTTATTATGAAACCCTCCAAATATTCCATTAACTACCTAATTATCTAAATGGGTATTTGTCTAGGTCCCGTATAGGTCCTAAACGTGGTCCCAAATATATTATGAAGTTGTTATTGCCCTGCTAATTATGAATCCATTTTCATTTATGCCCTTATTTAGGTATCCAAACTAATACCAAATGCTAACATATAACATCATAATATGAAAGCATTCTTAAGCAAGTATTCATGTAATCATATAAATGCATTTAACATAGAAAATGCAAATTTTATTACTCGGCCCTTCACTGGGTTCCACTTCATTACCTATCCCACCTCACTGGGGACTTTTCCAATTGTGTCCTTTACCGAATACCTTTTTCATGGGCGAGTCCAAACCTCCCCTTAATTTTACATACTAATTATAATAATTAATGCATACTAAAATGAATATTAAATTATTTTTCCGAGTACGGGTGTTACATTTCTCTCTCCCTAAAAGGAAGTTTGGTCCCCATACTTATTCTTACCTCAAGTATCGAACAAGTGCGGGTACTTTGCTCGAATTTCATCTTCTCGTTCCCAAGTAACTTCTTCGATTGAATGGCTACGACATTGCACCATCACAAGAGGAATCACCTTGTGTAATACCCTGTATTTTGGTATTTTAATAAGACCCGGTATTTCATTTCTATACTCGTATAAACTTTCTCTTCCTTTTGGTAAAATTTTGATACCAATCGATTGACATATTCCCAATCGATTGACACTTTTCTGATACCAATCGATTGATAAGTATCCCAATCGATTGACATTCAACCGACTAAAAGTGATGACGTGTCAAACTTTCCAATCGATTGCTATTCATCTCAATCGATTGACATTGTTTCCAATCGATTGACTACAAATATCTGTTGCCAATCGATTGACTGGTGTCTCAATCGATTGACATAAGCTGAGAAATGTTTTCTTCTTTCCTTCAGCTTTAAACGCGTGGCACTCCCTTATGTCTATATATATGTTTCATTTAGTGGCCTTGGGGCTGTTTTTCAGACCTTGGGAGAGAAATATACATACCTCTTGAGTTATACATACATATATCTATATCTATACATATATACACACCCTCACACACACTCACTCCTTCGGCAGCTGGGAGAAGAAGAAGAAAGAAGACAGAAAGAAGAAGAAAGAAGAAAGGAGGAGACAGAGAGGGAAGACAGAGACAGAGAAGAGGAGAAAGAGAGAGGGGTTGAAGTTTTCAAACTTAAACACACCCCAAACGCACCCTAGGTGAGTTCTAACTCACTTGGTCTCTTTATATGAAGTTTATGCAAGTTATTATGATGTTTAGATGGGTTAAATGCATGTAGTGCACGTTTATATATGCTGTTTTTACAATCTGCTGGAGAAGACGTAGTACCAATCGATTGACATGATCTCAATCGATTGACATCAGTTGCATCCCAATCGATTGAATAGGATTTCAATCGATTGACATTGTTCCAATCGATTGACATGTTTATCAATCGATTGACATAACTTTTGTTCCAATCGATTGAACTTTTGTTCCAATCGATTGACATGATCAGTACATGGTTTCCTTTGCCTGTTTATTATATAAGAGGTTTAGTTGTTCGATTTCTAATTCAGAATTCCATTATGCGATTATGGGGTAGACAGGAGAAATGTGACACCAAAGATTTATGGATAATGAATAAAAAGTAATATGAAGACGTGGGTTGACGTGTTGTTTCTGATATAAGTTCGATATCCGTTTCTTTTAATCCGAGTAGTCAGGCCACATTGGGAATTGTCATGTGTCGATGTAGAATGGAACGTAAGTAGGTTTGGTAAGTTCCGGGAATGGTACGTGGATGGATGATTGGTCATGATATGCTCTTAAAAGCGGTGAACCGGACCATGGTTCTTAAAAGCGGTGAGCTGGACCAAGAAGTCTTAAGATAGACTGGATGATCTGTGATATGCTCTTAAAAGCGGTGAACCGGACCATGGTTCTTAAAAGCGGTGAGCTGGGATCACTAGTAGATGACGTTAAGTCGTGGCAATAGATTGATATGCCTTGTTCGAAACGTTATATCCCTGAAATGCGGTGAACAGGACCATTGTTCTTAAAAGCTGGGGACAGACTGACGTGGAGTCCATGACATGCGGTGAGCAGGACCATTGCTCTTAAAAGCGATGGACAGAATAAGGGTGTATCCCTAGAGTTAAACGATTGAGTCTGTTCATGATATCTGAATACGTTGAGTTCGGTATTTGAGTAATAAGACGATAAGGGTCGGTTTATAAGAATGAATAGAAGAACAAGATAATGTTATTTTATAATAAGATGTTAACTCTTGTTTTTATAAGCTTGTGTTTACTTCAGATAACTGGTACCTCGTTAGTTTATGCTCACTCAGCTCTCAGTAAGCTGACGGCCTTTTATTGCCTGGACATTCCCCGTCCAGAATATCCTGCCCCTTGTTTTACAGGTAATGACCAGTACACTGATGAGTGTTATTTAGAGGAAGGCCCCATCGATGACGATTACACCAGGAAGGATTATCCTTATGCCAGTTGAAGACTGAAGATGTCATAATTAGATTTAATTTCAGTTGATCTGTTAAACTTTTGTTAACGGGTACTTGGGCATTTGTTGTCTTCAGACCTGTTGTGATCCTGTGGACCATACTCTGATATTTTGTAATAGTTAACACTGTGTGTTATTCTCAGTTGGTTACTGTTGCTTTTCTTTTGGGCTAGTACTGCGTGGTGTGGATTATTAGTGACTTTCACCTGTCATTCCTTATGGACCCATAAAGGAAATTTATTTTTCTCTATTTATGCTGCTCCGGGGCGTGACAGGATTTTTGGTATCAGAGCCTGCGTTCGGTACTCTAGGTTGTGATACTTTTGTTCACTAAGTATTTCCACACCATCTGGTCCTAGTGTGTTAAGATTCTTTGAGATGAGATATGAGTATAAGATAAGTTCGTCTTCCTGACGATAGATAGTTTCCTTTGCAGGATAGCATGGATCCGGAGTTTCACCAGTTTGTGACTGATGCTTATGGAGGACATATTATCCATGGAGATACCGTGGAGCCAGCTGACCCAGAGTTTTATCGTGAGCGTGTGTGCCAGATAGCTAGTCGACATTTAGAGGAAGACATGTGGAGAGCACTTTATGTGACCAGGAGTACTCACCCGACCCAGATGCGCATGGATGCTTATCACTTAGCGAGAGTTGGCAGAGACATTTGCCAGGAGATGTTGCGACTAGTTTTGAGTAAACCAGAGATGGATGAGATTGAGTTGAGAGCCATTGTAGCCGGTCCACCAGAGCCTGTGACTGCACCAGCAGCAGCTCCAGCAGCCCCACCATCACCAGTGCCCGACGTACCCGTCCCAGAGCCAGAGCATGAGCCGATTGAGGATGAGGAAGATGTAGAGCCTCAGGATGAGCATCCCGATGAGGACATGGGTGGAGATGGAGAGGAGGAGCCGATAGATGATAAGGACCCAGTAGAGGATGAGCATGCAGACGATGCAGATGATGATGAAGCTGAGGATGACCCCGAGGAGCCAGAGTTTGAGCCAGAGGATCCAGTACCAGACCCAGAGGCTATTGAGGCAGACATAGTGGTAGACGAGGAGGTACCCGACGAGGAGATAGTTGTGCCAGAGATACCCGTTGTGCTTCAGATACCAGCTGGACCCATTATGCATATGGCAGCCATGGCCGATATGGCAGTAGGATGGATAGCTCAGATGATAGCACAGCCAGCAGATTTTGTTATGGGAGAGGTGGCTATAGCAGGAGCTCTTGATATAGCCGACGGATTCGCTGCAGTAGCTGTTGATGTCGCTAACCAGGCGATAGTAGACGTGATGGAGGACGATGATGCAGAGATGATAGAGGATTGGGATATAGGGGTAGTAGTTGGAGATCTTGTCGCACCAGTTGAGGATGATCCACTCGAGGAGATGGATATAGACCCGGAGGATGAGGCACCACCAGCAGGATCAGATGCTGACGACTTTTGAGTCAGGATCGGCAGGGTGTAGATTTTGTTAGTTTATATTAGGACATGTTGTCCACTAGATTTTTGGGAGCTTGAGAGATAGCTATTGACCATAGCTTTGTATAGTATTAGCTGACTTTAGTTGTTGTAACTCTTGTCCCATATGGTACACAGTTTGATTAGTGTGTACTATACGGTACATCTTTTGATATATATATATACGAGCAGTACTTTTATTATTGTTTGGTTATTGCGTTGTGCAGTGTTGTTTAGTAGAATGGTTAGTTTTGCTGTTTCTTGTTCTATCTTGAGTTCGTTTCTACGAGAAGACTTTCAGCTGATCAATATGTCATTTGTAGGCGATACTCGTTATCATCATGGTAGGACCCTTGAGAAATCACCAAGCACGTAATGGAGCACCTATACCGGAAGGGATGGATCCAACGGGAATTTTTGAAGCATTTATGCAGAGGATGGAGCATGTGGGAGATACATATAATCACTCCACCCACCAGAGACCTCTTGTACCCCCGCCACCAAGACAGACTGGAGATAAGCTGTTAGCAAATTTTCGTGGGTTACGTCCCGAAAAGTTTGATGGACTAACAGAACCATGGAAAGCAGAGCAATGGATAAGAGAAATGGAGTTGATATTTGGAGCATTGGAATGCAATGAACAAGAGAAACGTCGCCTTGCTACGTTTCAGCTCACCTATGCCGCCGCAGATTGGTGGGAAGCTGAGCAAGCCACTGTTGGGATCGATGCCGCTAGAGCTATGTCGTGGGAGACATTCAAAGGCAGATTTTTGGATAAGTATTTTCCAGAAGATGAGAGAGATCAACAGGAAAGGAACTTTCTAAATTTGATCCAAGGAGGATGGAATGTACGGGAATACACAACACAGTTCGAGCGTTTATCCAGATTTGCTCAGCATATGATAGACACGCCGCAGAAGAAGGTGAAGAGATTTCACCAAGGACTGAACCCCCACCTTAGACATATGATGGTTGGTCATCTAAACCAGACGTATGAGGAAATTGTTAGATTTGCTACAGGATTAGAAAAGGATGCTAATTCAGTACAGCAATCACAGATGAATCGACCTCAGTCGTCACGAGGGTTTCAACCGAGGAATTTCCATAATCGACCACCGAGAAATACCCAAGGATGGAGACCTCAGGAAAATTTTCAAGGAAACAAGAGAATCTGGGAAGGAACCAGGAAACCACAGCAGAGTTATGATCGGCCCCAGCAAAATCAACAGCGAGGACTACAGCCACAGGCATTACTAACAGCCCCGCCAAGTAATAGTGGAGGATGTTTTAACTGTGGAAAACCCGGACATATTGCAAGGAACTGCACCGTCTTCAGACCCAATCGCAGGCCAGATATTGTCTGTCGCAACTGCAACAAACCAGGACACTTGAGCAAGGATTGTCGTGCACCACGAGGAGGATACTACGGGGCACCAGTGCAAGGAATTCAAGGACCTCCAGATCAAACAAGGATGAACGCTATTATTCCAGAAGAAGCAGGCTTTAATGCTGATGAGCAGCAACATTTGGAAGGTACACTTGTACTCTTTCATAGTCCAGTTAAAGCTTTATTTGATACTGGAGCCGCACGTTCTTTTATTGCTGTTAAGATTGTGCGTCAGTTGGGTTTAGAACCCCAGACACTTGAGTCAACACTGAATGCTGTGTCACCATTAGGAGTGACAGTTAAGTTGAGTAGGGTGTGTAGAGATTGCCCTTTGACTTTGGGAGATAGGAATCTTCCAGCAGACTTGGTAGTTCTATCAATGTCAGAATTTGATGTTATCCTAGGGATGGATTGGTTAACTAAGTACAATGCCAATCTGGATTGCCCTACTAGAACAATTGTATTTCCAATACAAGGAAAGCCGACGATCAGATTTCAGTGTCAACCGACAAGCGACATGTTTCTAACGAGTAGTTTGGCTACGATCATTAGTACAAGTACGGAGCTTACGATGGATCAAATTCCTATTGCACGAGACTTTCAGGATGTATTTCAGGATATTAAAGGACTTCCACCGAAAAGAGAAATAGATTTCTGTGTGGAATTAGTACCTGATACATTGCCTATTTCTAAGACTCCATACAGAATGGCACCAACTGAGATGTTAGAATTGAAGAAGCAAGTTCAAGAACTCGAGGATCTAGGATTTGTTCGTCCAAGTACATCGCCTTGGGGAGCACCAGTTCTGTTTGTAAAGAAGAAGGACGGAACACTTCGACTCTGTATAGACTACAGGGAGTTGAACAAGGTTACGATTAAGAATAGATATCCGTTACCTCGGATAGATGATCTATTCGACCAGTTACAAGGATCTAGGATTTTTTCTAAGATCGATCTGCGTTCAGGATACCACCAGTTGTTAGTTCGACCAGAGGATGTATCAAAGACTGCATTCAGGACAAGATACGGGCATTACGAGTTTCTAGTTATGCCTTTTGGATTGACGAATGCGCCAGCAGTATTTATGGACTTGATGAATAGAGTATTCAGACTATATCTGGATAAGTTCATTATTGTGTTCATTGATGATATACTGATCTACTCAAAGACAGAAGAGGATCACAAGGAGCATTTACAAGTTGCCTTGCAAACACTTCGAGATAGCAAGTTGTATGCAAAGTTCAGCAAGTGTGAGTTTTGGCTACAGGAAGTCAAATTCTTGGGACACGTTATATCTCAGGAAGGTATTTCGGTAGACTCATCTAAGATTGATGCAGTCTTAAGCTGGAACAGACCGACAAATGCGACCGAAGTCAGAAGTTTTCTGGGTTTAGCAGGATATTACAGAAGATTTGTCGAAGGATTTTCCAAGATAGCAGGACCATTGACGAATTTAACAAGAAAGGAGACGAAGTATGAATGGACAGACAAGCATGAGGATGCATTTCAGGAGTTAAAAGAAAGATTGACTTCTGCACCAGTACTCGCATTACCTAAGAGTGGAGAAAAGTATGTGATCTACAGTGATGCATCGTACCAAGGACTTGGATGTGTGCTTATGCAAGATGGAAATGTTATCGCATATGGATCAAGACAATTGAAGGTACATGAGAAAAATTATCCCACGCATGATCTGGAATTAGCAGCAATAGTGTTTGCATTGAAAATTTGGAGACACTATCTCTACGGAGAAAAGTTTGATCTATTTTCCGATCATAAGAGCTTGAAGTATTTGTTCTCTCAAAAGGAGTTGAATATGCGACAGCGGAGATGGATGGAGTTACTCAAAGACTATGACTTTTCTTTGCAATACCATCCCGGCAAAGCCAATGTAGTAGCAGACGCTTTGAGCCGTAAACCTCGATTAGTGATCGCTGCATTACTAATTAGAGAATGGAGAGCATTAGAAGTTTTAGCCGAATTTGATCTTCAGCCAGTGGAGCCAATGAAAGGACAACATTTTGGATGTCTTATGGTACAACCAACTTTGATCAGCCGTATCATAGAGGCTCAACAGACAACAGAGGATTTGAAATTATGGTTCGCCAAGATGTCAGCCAAGGAACCAGAAGTCTGGAGTATAAGTACAGACGGAGCCTTACGATGTAAAGGTAGACTCTGTGTACCTGACGAAGAAAATCTCCGGAAGGAAATATTGGATGAAGCTCATAAGTCACGGATGACTATTCACCCTGGAGGTACAAAGATGTACAAGGACTTGAAGAGAAATTTCTGGTGGGAAGGAATGAAGAGAAATGTGGCAGAGTATGTAGCTCAGTGTCTTACTTGTAAACAAGTAAAGGCAGAACATCAGAAACCACCTGGACTTCTACAGCCGTTACCTATTCCTCAATGGAAATGGGAACACATAACCATGGATTTTGTGGTAGGATTGCCGAAGTCACAGCAGAATCACGATGCTATATGGGTAATCGTGGATCGACTTACTAAGACGGCACATTTTATTGCCTATAGCATGACGTACTCAGTAGAACGTTTGAGCCGAATGTATCTACAACATGTTGTACGATTACATGGAGTGCCTGTATCTATTGTGTCAGACCGAGATTCGCGCTTTACTGCAGAATTTTGGAAGAGTCTCCAGACAGCGATGGGAACGACATTGAATTTGAGTTCAGCTTTTCATCCACAGACAGATGGACAGACGGAACGAGTTAATCAAGTGATGGAAGATATGTTACGAGCTTGTGTCATTGATTTTGAGAGTTCTTGGGAGATACACTTACCTCTGATTGAGTTCGCCTATAATAATAGTTATCATTCGAGCATAGATATGGCGCCGTTTGAAGCTTTGTACGGAAGACCTTGCCGATCGCCGCTATGTTGGACCGAAGTCGGGGATAGTCAACTTCTTGGGCCAGAGATGGTACGCGAGACGAATGAGAAGATTCAAGTTGTACGTGAGAAGATGAAGACAGCCCAGACCAGATACAAGAGTTATGCTGACAAGCGACGCAAAGACTTGGAGTTTGCCATTGGAGATCACGTATTACTCAAGGTTTCACCTGTTCGAGGAATCGTTAGATTTGGTCAGAAAAGGGGCAAGTTATCGCCACGTTTCATCGGACCATTCGAGATTCTGGAGCGTGTTGGAAAAGTTGCTTATCGCCTTGCGTTGCCACCAAAGATGTCAGGAGTGCACAACATTTTTCACATCAGTATGTTGAGGAAGTGTGTTCACAACCCAGCGCACGAGATCAACTTTAAGGATATCGAAGTCAACAGCGACGTTACGTTCAATGAAGGACCTGTTCGTATTCTAGATCGAGGAATCAAGAAACTTAGGAACAAGGAGATCCCGTTAGTCAAGATTCAGTGGAAGCATCACGATGAAGGAGAAGCTTCGTGGGAACTAGAGTCAGAGATGCGCGAGAAGTTTTCGTTTTTATTTTAAACCTTGTTGCTTTTGATTTCGAGGACGAAATCTTTTGTTGAGTGGTGGATGATGTAATACCCTGTATTTTGGTATTTTAATAAGACCCGGTATTTCATTTCTATACTCGTATAAACTTTCTCTTCCTTTTGGTAAAATTTTGATACCAATCGATTGACATATTCCCAATCGATTGACACTTTTCTGATACCAATCGATTGATAAGTATCCCAATCGATTGACATTCAACCGACTAAAAGTGATGACGTGTCAAACTTTCCAATCGATTGCTATTCATCTCAATCGATTGACATTGTTTCCAATCGATTGACTACAAATATCTGTTGCCAATCGATTGACTGGTGTCTCAATCGATTGACATAAGCTGAGAAATGTTTTCTTCTTTCCTTCAGCTTTAAACGCGTGGCACTCCCTTATGTCTATATATATGTTTCATTTAGTGGCCTTGGGGCTGTTTTTCAGACCTTGGGAGAGAAATATACATACCTCTTGAGTTATACATACATATATCTATATCTATACATATATACACACCCTCACACACACTCACTCCTTCGGCAGCTGGGAGAAGAAGAAGAAAGAAGACAGAAAGAAGAAGAAAGAAGAAAGGAGGAGACAGAGAGGGAAGACAGAGACAGAGAAGAGGAGAAAGAGAGAGGGGTTGAAGTTTTCAAACTTAAACACACCCTAAACGCACCCTAGGTGAGTTCTAACTCACTTGGTCTCTTTATATGAAGTTTATGCAAGTTATTATGATGTTTAGATGGGTTAAATGCATGTAGTGCACGTTTATATATGCTGTTTTTACAATCTGCTGGAGAAGACGTAGTACCAATCGATTGACATGATCTCAATCGATTGACATCAGTTGCATCCCAATCGATTGAATAGGATTTCAATCGATTGACATTGTTCCAATCGATTGACATGTTTATCAATCGATTGACATAACTTTTGTTCCAATCGATTGAACTTTTGTTCCAATCGATTGACATGATCAGTACATGGTTTCCTTTGCCTGTTTATTATATAAGAGGTTTAGTTGTTCGATTTCTAATTCAGAATTCCATTATGCGATTATGGGGTAGACAGGAGAAATGTGACACCAAAGATTTATGGATAATGAATAAAAAGTAATATGAAGACGTGGGTTGACGTGTTGTTTCTGATATAAGTTCGATATCCGTTTCTTTTAATCCGAGTAGTCAGGCCACATTGGGAATTGTCATGTGTCGATGTAGAATGGAACGTAAGTAGGTTTGGTAAGTTCCGGGAATGGTACGTGGATGGATGATTGGTCATGATATGCTCTTAAAAGCGGTGAACCGGACCATGGTTCTTAAAAGCGGTGAGCTGGACCAAGAAGTCTTAAGATAGACTGGATGATCTGTGATATGCTCTTAAAAGCGGTGAACCGGACCATGGTTCTTAAAAGCGGTGAGCTGGGATCACTAGTAGATGACGTTAAGTCGTGGCAATAGATTGATATGCCTTGTTCGAAACGTTATATCCCTGAAATGCGGTGAACAGGACCATTGTTCTTAAAAGCTGGGGACAGACTGACGTGGAGTCCATGACATGCGGTGAGCAGGACCATTGCTCTTAAAAGCGATGGACAGAATAAGGGTGTATCCCTAGAGTTAAACGATTGAGTCTGTTCATGATATCTGAATACGTTGAGTTCGGTATTTGAGTAATAAGACGATAAGGGTCGGTTTATAAGAATGAATAGAAGAACAAGATAATGTTATTTTATAATAAGATGTTAACTCTTGTTTTTATAAGCTTGTGTTTACTTCAGATAACTGGTACCTCGTTAGTTTATGCTCACTCAGCTCTCAGTAAGCTGACGGCCTTTTATTGCCTGGACATTCCCCGTCCAGAATATCCTGCCCCTTGTTTTACAGGTAATGACCAGTACACTGATGAGTGTTATTTAGAGGAAGGCCCCATCGATGACGATTACACCAGGAAGGATTATCCTTATGCCAGTTGAAGACTGAAGATGTCATAATTAGATTTAATTTCAGTTGATCTGTTAAACTTTTGTTAACGGGTACTTGGGCATTTGTTGTCTTCAGACCTGTTGTGATCCTGTGGACCATACTCTGATATTTTGTAATAGTTAACACTGTGTGTTATTCTCAGTTGGTTACTGTTGCTTTTCTTTTGGGCTAGTACTGCGTGGTGTGGATTATTAGTGACTTTCACCTGTCATTCCTTATGGACCCATAAAGGAAATTTATTTTTCTCTATTTATGCTGCTCCGGGGCGTGACACCTTGGTTCTCAATACTTGGTCATTTTTGTCAAAGATTTGCACTGGATGTTCCACATAGGGTCACATCTTCCTGAATCTCCAATGGTTCCGGAATGATAACATGTTTCCGATCCGCTACATAACAACGAAGCATTGACACATGGAACACATTGTGAACATTCACCTCTCTCTCTCTTTCTCTCTCTCTCTCTCTCACACACATACACACACATTAAGGGTGTTGAAACAGAGTAAGAACCCCTAGAAATTGAGGTCATGAATGGTCCACTAGAAATGTAACAACCCTAAAATTTCTAAGTGTATAAATAATTATTTTAATTATAATTATAATTTTCAGTTAGCAATATTATATGAGTGTGTCTATGTAAGACACGTCTTTAAAAATTTTAAGTTTGGAGGACATATAAATTAAATTATTAGTGAGCCCTTTAGTTTGAATGCTACATTTTATTAATTTAAATTTATTAAAAAAAAATGAAGGGTTGATATGTATTTTTTTTATATAGTATTTACAGGCCCGCGAATGTGTCAAATAGTGTATCTGGTATTGAAATTAAGTACCCGGGGTATGAGTACTCTTTGGGCTAGCCATTTTAGTGGTTTGTGTTACATTCTGGGTTCATATGGGTCTATTTTGTTAACTCATAAAAAGAAAAACGGGATTATTAATAATTGTGTGAGTAATATATGTATTGTGTGTGTATTATATGTATATAGATAGATACTATATCCTAGGGTTAGAAAAAAAAAAGAGAGCAGCCTCAAGAGAGAGAGAGAGAGAGAGAGAGAGAGAGAGATAGAGAGAGAACAAGAGACAAAGAGAGAAGAGGCAACCCTAGCCACCTAGAAGGAGAAGAAAAAGAGAAGAGAAGAGAAAAGAAATGAGTTCACCATCATCAACATCATCTTGCTTTTCCCAATTTGGTGAGTAAACATTTAGATTGTAGGGTTGATTCGTAGTTTGATTGATTTTCGATTTGTGTTCATTATAGTTTGAATAAATCGTATGGATGTGTGTTTATATAATACGGATCTATAGTGAAATATACATATACATATATATATATATATATCAAATGTTAGATATAAGTTATTTAGAAAATTGAAGAAAAAAAAAAAAAGAAGACTAACACAAATTCGGATTTGGGTAAAATTGAAGAAAACTCTCAGATCTGTTTTAGAAAATAATTCGTATTAATTCATACATTTGGTTTTTGGTAAAACTGTTCGCGTGAGTCAATGTAAAACGCGATTCTGCACTTTTGTCGTCTAATAGTATTTTTCTCAATTCTGCACCGTTTGGGCAGAAAATTCATATTACAGTAGCAGTAAATGTTAACTCCGAATTTTGAATTCTGTTTATGAAAATTGTTAGAGATGTTTCTTTATACGGTATTATTATGAAGAACAATTTCAACCCATGCTGGTTTTGGGGCTGTTTAATATAAGGTTTGTTTGGGACCGTTTTAAATAGTGATGTTGAATGCCGATTTTAAATGCTATAACTTATGCTATGTGCGGTATTAAATGATGATTGTGGAAATACTACGTTAGAGACGTGAATAGAAGTTTGGAGCAAGGGCCTTATTGTGAATAATCGGATAATGATAATCCATGTAATAAATGATAAATTTCCGAAGTGGTTAATGACGTAATTAAATCCTCATGAATGGTACTTGTGTGAATTAACGTAGATGGTAAAAAAAAAAGTGGTTTCAAGTTCCTTAGTGTTCACCGCTCCCCGTTGTTTGATATATTTTTTTTGGTAGCTCGACTTGCTGAGTGTGCCCTTTTGCCAGTGGCTTCGTGATCAAGCTGGCCTAAGCCTTATGCCCGGCTTATTTGTTAGACGTCTAGGCATATTGACTGGCCTTCTGTGTGTATACCTGGTTTGGTTGATACCCCAACCAAACTAGCACCAGAGTGGATGTTAGTAGTATGTCCGGGCACACATGGGATATATGTGTGGGTGTACCATGGAGGGTGACCAATTGGTGAACCTAGGAAATTGAATAATGAATCATTCATAAAAAAAAATAAGTTGATCATAAGTAGGGTGACCTTAGTGGTGAACCTAGGGGAAGAAAAAAAAATGACAGTGATTGTAGAGCGTTAAATGCAAATGGATAAATTGTTGCGGAACATGAAATTGAAAACTCGAAATGGTTACCGTGGTATAATGAGAAGGAAATTGATATAATGATTCGATATTGGAGAATTTCTTATTCTAATACTAAGGATTTGTGCTAACTCTCGAGTTGCAGGATGGTGGGCCCACTAACCATTGTATGCAGGCTTTGGCTCACCATGTTATTTAAGAGTAAGTATTTCTTTTACTTTGTGGGTGGAACAAACTGCCGCCGTGACTTGAGGAAACTACCGCTTGTCCTCACTCACGTGTGGAACTACAGTTCTGCCTACAACTTTGTATGTGTTTGTGGTCAAGAGAGGGAGGGAGTCCAGTGGATTCCCAACCTCCGGGAAATTTATTGGGTATTATTATGTTAATTGATTATTGTTGGGTTGGAGTTGAGGGGACCACGAGTGATCCTTGAGACTGGAGCGTGTTTACTCATACCAGTCATGTGACTGACCCGTGTGATGTTTATCATGCGGGGGCGTTTCTCGGAAAACGCAGCCGTTTTGCAGATTAAGGAGTAGACCGGTATGACTATTGGATTGCATGGATTTGCTTGAGGGCATGAAGACCTTTGCTGTTCATTTGCCATTTTCATTTATTTGGCATTGTGGGCCATTATTGTAGTTGGTATTGGGACGTTTAGTAGCTCTGACCAAAGGTTGTAATAGAGGTTATTCTTTCAAAGCTTTAATTGTAAATGAAAATATTTTTATTCTTAATGAGAATTTAGAAATGTTTATTCAGCTTCCACTTTTCAATATAAGTGATTTAGTAGTTATAGCTTTAATCAAATATATCTGAGTATTTTCGGAACCGCATGAGTGTTTTTTTTTTTTTTTTTAATGGAAATGTGGTGGTTTTGTTTTAAAAACATAAATGGAGATTTATTACAGATGTTTTAACCAGATTTTTAAGAACATCTATTTCCATTAAAAAGTTTTATTAGGTTGGGCTTCGTGGTATTCACTCCGATAGTTGGGCAGTCGAATAGTAGTCTAATTTAGTTCTATGCTGATTATTTGGCTTTACAAAAATCAGGGTGTGACAGTTTGGTATCAGAGCTTTTGGTTGCCTTAGATTGAGAGGAGTCTAGGGGATCCTCGGATTGTGGAATAGATGTGGGTCAGAGTTATAGGTCGCGAATTTATTTGGGCTTCGGGTTATGTGTACTTATGTGTTATCTATGTGTTGCCTACATGTTATTTAATTTTTTTCAATCGATTAATTACATAACTTTCCGAGCCTATCATTATGTGAATTTGTTGAAATCATTTGTTATATACTGAGTTGCATAATAGTGCATGCATACATATTATTGGTATGACGGGTAGTAGAGGAGAGTTGGAGGATGATCAACAGTGGAGCTCCTGCTCAGTGGATTTCTATTGTTATTAGCCGGCCTTCAGCATTATCTGGTATCTACAAGCATATTATTCGGGAGATTATTATTTTATTGGAGTATCGAAAATTTATTATTATCGAGAAAAATCTTATATGTTATTTCTCTTATTCTCGACTGGTATTCTCATATGTGTTCTATAATTTGGTTATCTCGGATTTCTTATCATGGAGCTGTATTTATCAACAAGTATTTTGGCATGAATCATAATTCTTGTGTCTGTATTCGGGCTTTCTATTATATTCTGGAGCATCTATCAGATCAACGGGATTCTATTTTCTACAACTATGACGAATCTGAGCACGTGTTGGTTTATTTCCGACCGCATTATTATCTTTGCAGTCTAATTTCCAGTGCAGAGTTATGTATATTCTTGAAGCGGCATGTTTGAATAATAAGTATGGGTATCCTGAGGAGGTGTAATGGGGGACATGGTAAGAGGTAAACATGGGCATATAGTTAGAATTCTTGATTAACTGCGAGCATGTTGCATGCATAGTTTGTATTCACATGTTTTGCATCAATAACTGTGTTTTGAATTATTTATTAATGTTTGACGATTGACTATACGAGAATAAGGTATATAGATGAGGGTTTCCTTGTTTGGATTAGTCGCTCGACGTACTTGGTCTCGTATAGTTGAGAGTTAAACTTAATCAACGCTTTGTTTAAAATTATGTGTTTAACTTTTTTGATGACTACTGTGTGTATTTGTAGTTGCTTCAAATTTCGGGACGAAATTTCTTTAAGGAGGGTAGAATGTAACAACCCTAAAATTTCTAAGTGTATAAATAATTATTTTAATTATAATTATAATTTTCAGTTAGCAATATTATATGAGTGTGTCTATGTAAGACACGTCTTTAAAAATTTTAAGTTTGGAGGACATATAAATTAAATTATTAGTGAGCCCTTTAGTTTGAATGCTACATTTTATTAATTTAAATTTATTAAAAAAAAAATGAAGTGTTGATATGTATTTTTTTTTATATAGTATTTACAGGCCCGCGAATGTGTCAAATAGTGTATCTGGTATTGAAATTAAGTACCCGGGGTATGAGTACTCTTTGGGCTAGCCATTTTAGTGGTTTGTGTTACATTCTGGGTTCATATGGGTCTATTTTGTTAACTCATAAAAAGAAAAACGGGATTATTAATAATTGTGTGAGTAATATATGTATTGTGTGTGTATTATATGTATATAGATATATACTATATCCTAGGGTTAGAAAAAAAAAAAGAGAGCAGCCTCAAGAGAGAGATAGAGAGAGAACAAGAGACAAAGAGAGAAGAGGCAACCCTAGCCACCTAGAAGGAGAAGAAAAAGAGAAGAGAAGAGAAAAGAAATGAGTTCACCATCATCAACATCATCTTGCTTTTCCCAATTTGGTGAGTAAACATTTAGATTGTAGGGTTGATTCGTAGTTTGATTGATTTTCGATTTGTGTTCATTATAGTTTGAATAAATCGTATGGATGTGTGTTTATATAATACGGATCTATAGTGAAATATACATATACATATATATATATATATATATTAAATGTTAGATATAAGTTATTTAGAAAATTGAAGAAAAAAAAAAAAAGAAGACTAACACAAATTCGGATTTGGGTAAAATTGAAGAAAACTCTCAGATCTGTTTTAGAAAATAATTCGTATTAATTCATACATTTGGTTTTTGGTAAAACTGTTCGCTTGAGTCAATGTAAAACGCGATTCTGCACGTTTTTTGTCTAATAGTATTTTTCTCAATTCTGCACCGTTTGGGCAGAAAATTCATATTACAGTAGCAGTAAATGTTAACTCCGAATTTTGAATTCTGTTTATGAAAATTGTTAGAGATGTTTCTTTATACGGTATTATTATGAAGAACAATTTCAACCCATGCTGGTTTTGGGGCTGTTTAATATAAGGTTTGTTTGGGACCGTTTTAAATAGTGATGTTGAATGCCGATTTTAAATGCTATAACTTATGCTATGTGCGGTAATAAATGATGATTGTGGAAATACTACGTTAGAGACGTGAATAGAAGTTTGGAGCAAGGGCCTTATTGTGAATAATCGGATAATGATAATCCATGTAATAAATGATAAATTTCCGAAGTGGTTAATGACGTAATTAAATCCTCATGAATGGTACTTGTGTGAATTAACGTAGATGGTAAAAAAAAAAAAGTGGTTTCAAGTTCCTTAGTGTTCACCGCTCCCCGTTGTTTGATATTTTTTTTTTGGTAGCTCGACTTGCTGAGTGTGCCCTTTTGCCAGTGGCTTCGTGATCAAGCTGGCCTAAGCCTTATGCCCGGCTTATTTGTTAGACGTCTAGGCATATTGACTGGCCTTCTGTGTGTATACCTGGTTTGGTTGATACCCCAACCAAACTAGCACCAGAGTGGATGTTAGTAGTATGTCCGAGCACACATGGGATATATGTGTGGGTGTACCATGGAGGGTGACCAATTGGTGAACCTAGGAAATTGAATAATGAATCATTCATAAAAAAAATAAGTTGATCATAAGTAGGGTGACCTTAGTGGTGAACCTAGGGGAAGAAAAAAAAATGACAGTGATTGTAGAGCGTTAAATGCAAATGGATAAATTGTTGCGGAACATGAAATTGAAAACTCGAAATGGTTACCGTGGTATAATGCGAAGGAAATTGATATAATGATTCGATATTGGAGAATTTCTTATTCTAATACTAAGGATTTGTGCTAACTCTCGAGTTGCAGGATGGTGGGCCCACTAACCATTGTATGCAGGCTTTGGCTCACCATGTTATTTAAGAGTAAGTATTTCTTTTACTTTGTGGGTGGAACAAACTGCCGCCGTGACTTGAGGAAACTACCGCTTGTCCTCACTCTGTGGAACTACAGTTCTGCCTACAACTTTGTATGTGTTTGTGGTCAAGAGAGGGAGGGAGTCCAGTGGATTCCCAACCTCCGGGAAATTTATTGGGTATTATTATGTTAATTGATTATTGTTGGGTTGGAGTTGAGGGGACCACGAGTGATCCTTGAGACTGGAGCGTGTTTACTCATACCAGTCATGTGACTGACCCGTGTGATGTTTATCATGCGGGGGCGTTTCTCGGAAAACGCAGCCGTTTTGCAGATTAAGGAGTAGACCGGTATGACTATTGGATTGCATGGATTTGCTTGAGGGCATGAAGACCTTTGCTGTTCATTTGCCATTTTCATTTATTTGGCATTGTGGGCCATTATTGTAGTTGGTATTGGGACGTTTAGTAGCTCTGACCAAAGGTTGTAATAGAGGTTATTCTTTCAAAGCTTTAATTGTAAATGAAAATATTTTTATTCTTAATGAGAATTTAGAAATGTTTATTCAGCTTCCACTTTTCAATATAAGTGATTTAGTAGTTATAGCTTTAATCAAATATATCTGAGTATTTTCGGAACCGCATGAGTGTTTTTTTTTTTTAATGAAAATGTGGTGGTTTTGTTTTAAAAACATAAATGGAGATTTATTACAGATGTTTTAACCAGGTTTTTAAGAACATCTATTTCCATTAAAAAGTTTTATTAGGTTGGGCTTCGTGGTATTCACTCCGATAGTTGGGCAGTCGAATAGTAGTCTAGATTTAGTTCTATGCTGATTATTTGGCTTTACAAAAATCGGGGTGTGACAAGAAATCACCCTTACAGAAGGTAGAATCGTGCCAAAATTGATGGCATTAGTTGATTAGTTAAGCCAAAAAAGTTTTGTCTCTCTCTGTAATTCTTCTTCTTCCTAATCTTTCCTTGTAATTCTTTTCTCTCTCTAAAATTCTCTCTCTCTCTCTCAAGTTTCTAAATAAGATCTTAGGAATTAGAAATCCTTACAACCCCAAATGCAAATTCCTTTAAAAAAATTTGTGATTTCTTCAAAAGAGGCTCATCCTTCGATTTAGAAAGAGAAGAAAGAGACTGATTTTAGAGGGAGGAGACAGAGATTCTGTTTTTTTAGAGAGAATAACGTGGTGGACATTTTTCATTATATATCATTGACGGAGTTAGTGCCAAGGCCTATATTGCAACGAAATTTTAAATACATGACCTAAAGTGTTGCAATTAAAAGTCGAGGGTCCAAAGTGCAACTTTGCCCAAACTACAATGTTTTTAAGCACCTATATTTAACTAAGTCATTCATTAACAAAATCTGAAAGTAACATTGTATGTTTATATCTATTGTTAGCTAGTGTCTTTTTGTTGGGAAAGGTAAATTGTACAAAAAGAAAAACAAATACAATATAAATCGATGAGTAATGATTGGTACACATAAAATGTGCACATAAAGATTTAGGCCATTTATTTCGGTGGGTCTAGTGTATGCAGGCATGAGCCTCATCTAAAAAAATGGCCTAGATCTTTATGTGCACTTTTTATGTGCACATAGCATTACCAAAAATAAATTACTCATGTCTATCATTATGCTAATGTTGTTGCAATGGCGTATACATGATGTTAGGTTAGGGTGGGCTGGAAATATATATAGTGGTGGATCTTAAAAATTAAAATTTAGTCTCTTTATGCATATATATATATATATATTTTAATTTTTGCATCTTTATTTTGAGAGTTGAGATGTTTACTACTTCATTAATAATTAATTTAAACTAAGTGAAATACTGTTAGATGTGAAGCAAGGGGTTGTGTGTGGATTTACATATACTAAGGAAGAAGATAAAGGAGTTAGATATCTACAATAAGAGTAAACTTGGAGTATCAAATATTGATATATAAACTACAGTTCAAGACCCTCAAAGAATATAAAGCTAATATAACAAAATATCTGTTTTAACAACCATGTGTGGGACAATCCCCATTTAAACAAACATTACAACTGTAGACTTTATTATGGGCTGGACTTTATTTTCTGTAGTGAAAAGGCTTAGGGAAATAGTCATAGATAACGGACTGGGCTAAAACACTCTACACTAAGTTTTGCTGGGCTAAAGCGCTCTACACTTAATGCATGAAGGTTGGGCTGGGCTGGGCTGGGTTAGAAGGCTACTATTTTTTTCCTCCCAAAACTCAGTACTAGGCTACAGCCCAGCTCAGTCCAGTGTTGAATACGCCCTTGCTCATTTGCAAGTATAATTAGATAGTTTTTACTAGTAATACTTTAATAATTTGACAAAGAACCTGTTTTAAAAATAATCTTAGATCATCTACAAAGTCCTATGAATTAAAAGGACATATAATATACACTTAAATATACATAACGAGGTCAGTGAAGAGAGCCACAAAATGTTATGGGCCTTTTGAAATAGTCCCTGAATAAGGTTTGAGGTAATCACTACTCAAGAAGTGCAGGTGACAACAATGGATATAGGATTTCTTTCAAAGTTCAAACAAGCCAACATCTAACACCTACAAAACTCCTTCTCTGTTTTCTCCCAACCTGTTAGTTCTACCAAAATGAAGAATTTGAATGGTTGAACACATAAGTTTCAGTAAATTTATTAATTTTGAATCGACTAATATTATAAATTACTCATAAAATAAGACAACTTGTGCAACCAGATGACACTAGTAAATGAACAATTAGTTAAAATCATGAAGTAATCAATTGGACCGCACAAACAAAAAACACAAAAAAAAATAAAAAAAAAACCCGCACTGATAGAACTTAAATGCTCAGAAATGGTTAAAAGTCAAATAGATTCCCTCATTTTGGTCAAACATCTTTTCCTTGGGATTGTACTTTCCATTTGATTTATCCTAAGAGTAATATTTGGGACACAACCTTCATACAACTTTCATACAACCTCCCCAAAAGATGTGTCTATCTCTCTCCTGTGATGTCACTGGACCCCACAGTGACACAGGAAAGAGATAGACACATCTTTTGGAGAGGTTGTATGAAAGTTGTATGAAGGTTGTGTCCCAAGTATTACCCTTATCCTAACTTCTAAACTCGTGCAATGCATATGCAAACATTTGTTTATTTTTAATTTTTTTATTTGACGGTTTAAAAAAATAAGTATTTTTCCATTCATCGATGCAAATATTTACTTTATGAACCAAAATAAGGAATATTTTTTTTTTGGTCAAAAAAAATTTGACTTCAAAGAATATGCTAAAACAAAAATTATGAGCACGAAATAAATACTATCTTTGCAAAGAAAAAATTTAATACCCGAAAAAAAAAGTCTCTAGTCTTTCGTGATAGCACTCCCCGAGCTATAAAATCATACCACTGGAGAATAGAGAAAACCGACCCCATAGGTCAAATAACTTAAGATTAACTTGAAAAAATGTGAAGGGACTGACAAGATGAAAAAGAAAAAGAAAAGAAATTATATTACAGATACTAAGATCCCATTAGAGATCCTTATAAGCAACACACACGTACAACCTTATTAAAAAAAAAAAAAATGAAAAATGAAAAAAGAAAGAGAAAGCGAAACGCAAATACATGTATATATGTTTACATAAATTAGCTTATAGATGCTATACTGGAGTAGAAGCTCAATTTTTTCCTGCGTCCTTTGTTGTGTTATAATTTTATTTTATATATAATGATGATGCTGAAAATAGGTAAGAGAGATTAAGAGAGAGATATTGTGACACAATTAATTGTATGTGGTTCGGCCTCATTAATGAGGTGACCTACGTCCACGGGTGCGTCAGTGCGCTTCACTAGCAGATCACCGGCGGACCTGGTGAGCCAACAATCAGGCGGCACTACCAGTAAGACCGGCCTGGTGTATGCGTACGAAATCAATATGAACAGCTATTCTCTAGGTTAAGAATGCCATCCCCCTTAATGGGGGTGAGTGACCCCTTTTATAGGTGCAAGAGACCACCCGCACAAGGCAACCGATTAGATAAGGAAGCCCAATCTAATTACAATTTGATGAGCATAAATCATGGGAGGTTTCCTAAGTGGCTTAGGAAACTATTCGCACTTTCCATTAGTCTTCTGATTGATTTAGGAAACTGCCGAGCGGCTTGGTTGTCAAACTGCACCTCGTGGAGGGCTGCTGCGCTACATGCCCGGGCTGTGCGAGCACCCTGAGCAGTAATAATCAAAAGGCCTCGGGATTGGTGGGCCACAAGCTCCCTTTCCGGATAGTCCGGGTCCTTCGCTGCTGACGTGGCGGTTTGACTTCAGCAGAATATTTCTGGACGTATCAGCTGCCCCCCATGTTCGAAGTTGATGTGATGTCCCATCAGATGAAGTTTGAAAATTAAGACTACTTCTGAGGAACCGTCTGGTAAGAGGTTGGGACTCTACTCGGGGTGGGGCCGGTCGTAGTGGTCAGCCGGGGTATGGACCGAGCAGTGGCTCCGTTGGCCCGGGTCCTATAGCTGCCACATGTCAGCTTGTTACTGGCCTGGTCAGGATCAAACGATGCCAGTGTGGAAGTAATCGGACTGTTTACATGGTAACCGAACTGTCTCATCATACATTTAATGCACGCGCCTTTTGAGGCGACGCTTTACGTGCCCAAGGCGACAATTGTCAGCCACCTTGGGCGGGAAAACGTATGAGCCGTTAGATCTGTTTTGATCTGAACCATCCGTGGTTCCTATTTAAAGGATACTTGTCCATTTCTTCAACTCTTTGCTGCAAAGATATAGATTACCGAGCGGTTTGAGAGCGAACAAGATCGCAGATTAAAAATAAAAACTGGTATTATCTGATTGAAATAAAAATACAGAAAGTTATATTAACGTAGGAAATAAATTCCTAGTTGTACAAAAGTATAGTTATAGTTTTCAAATCTATAGAAAGAATTTTACATATTTATGAAAATTACGGTTTGGCCCCAAAAGAATTTTAAATATGAAATATCATAAGAAATCAGATTTCAAAATATGAGAATTGCAATTTATATTAACACCAGGAATACAAATTTAATGTGAAATACAAATTAAAATTAAATGAAATGCAGGTTGTCACATCCTTCCTCCCTTAAACAGGATTTCGTCCCCGAAATCAAGACTAACCAGTCATGAAACAACTCCAGGTACTTCTTCCTCATATCGGCTTCAACTTCTCACGAGGCTTCATTCTAGTCATGGTGATTACACTGAACTTTCACCAACGGAATGTCCTTATTCCTCAACTTCTTGATACTCTGATCTAGAATCTTCACGGGTCTCTCCTTATAAGAAATGTTATGACTCGTCTCAATATCGTCGTAACTAACCGTGAGGGGTCTCCTATGTACTTTCTAAGCATACTCACATGAAATACATTGTGAACTCCAAACATCTTTGGTGGTAGCGCCAGTCGATACGCCACTTTCCCAACACGTTCCAAAATCTCGAACGGTCCGATGAAACGCGGGACTAACTTCCCTCTCTTGAGACCAAAACGTACCACTCCTCGGGTCGGTGAAACCTTAAGGAGTACGTGATCTCCAACACTAAATTCCAAATCTTTTCGGCGTCGATCAGCATAACTCTTATATCAGCTTTGAGCGGTTCTCATCCTTTCCTTGACCAAGGAAATCTTCTCGTTGGTTTCTCTAACCAAATCTGATCCCAACCATTCCGTGTGCCCAACCTCTGCCCAACACAACGGAGAACGACATGGTCGTCCGTACAATGCTTCTAATGGAGCCATACCGATACTCGTGTGGTAGCTGTTGTTGTAGGCAAATTCGACCAAAGGCAAGTGTGTCTCCCAAGATTCTTCAAAATTGATAACACAAGCCCTAAGCATATCCTCCATGATCTGATTAACACGCTCAGTTTGCCCATCTGTCTGAGGGTGAAAAGCAGTGCTCATCTTGAGCGAGGTTCCCCTAGCTTCTTGCAGACTTTCCCAAAATCCAGAAGTAAAACGCGCATCACGGTCTGACACAATTGACACAGGTGCACCGTGAAGTTGCACAACTTGTTGTATGTACATCTGGCTCATCTTCTCTACCGGGTATGTCATACCATAAGCAATGAAATGAGCATATTTCGTCAATCGATCCACAATTACCCAAATGGCATCATGATTCTGCTGCGATCGGGGCAATCCCACTACAAAATCCATGGTTATGTGCTCCCACTTCCAACCAGGAACATGTATTACTTCTGGATTTTGGAAAAGTCTGCAAGAAGCTATGGGAACCTCGTTCAAGATGAGTACTGCTTTTCACCCTCAGACAGATGGGCAAACTGAGCGTGTTAATCAGATCATGGAGGATATGCTCAGGGCTTGTGTGATCGATTTTGAGGAATCTTGGGAGACACACTTGCCTTTGGTCGAGTTTGCCTATAACAACAGTTATCACACGAGTATCGGGATGGCTCCGTTCGAAGCATTGTACGGACGACCATGCCGTTCTCCATTGTGTTGGGCAGAGGTTAGGGACACAGAGTTGTTGGGACCAGATTTGGTTAGAGAAACCAACGAGAAGATTTCTTTGGTCAAGGAAAGAATGAGAACTGCTCAAAGCAGGTATAAGAGTTATGCCGATCGACGTCGAAAAGATTTAAAATTCAGTGTTGGAGATCATGTACTTCTTAAGGTTTCCCCGACTCGAGGAGTGGTACGTTTTGGTCTCAAGAGAGGGAAATTGGCTCCACGTTTCATCGGACCGTTCGAGATTTTGGAACGTGTCGGGAAAGTGGCATATCGGTTGGCGCTAC
Organism: Hydrangea macrophylla; assembly: GCA_033977485.1. Taxonomy (NCBI): domain Eukaryota; kingdom Viridiplantae; phylum Streptophyta; class Magnoliopsida; order Cornales; family Hydrangeaceae; genus Hydrangea; species Hydrangea macrophylla. The sequence continues at coordinate 104,897,560 of CM066990.1, forward strand.
CACCGAAGATGTCTGGGGTTCACAATGTATTCCATGTGAGTATGCTGAGAAAGTACATACGAGATCCCTCGCATGTAGTTAGTTATGACGATATTGAGACAAGTCATAACGTTTCTTACAAGGAGAGGCCTGTGAAGATTCTGGATCAGAGTATCAAGAAATTGAGGAATAAGGACATCCCGTTGGTGAAGGTTCAGTGGAATCACCATGACGAGAACGAAGCCTTGTGGGAAGTTGAAGCTGACATGAGGACGAAGTACTCAAAATTGTTTCATGACTAGTTAGTCTTGATTTCGGGGACGAAATCCTGTTTAAGGGAGGAAGGGTGTAATAACCTGCATTTTCATTTATTTGCATTGTCATATTTAACATACATTGTCTACTTTTATTTTAATTACAATTCTTATGTGTAGAATTTATTTCTTGCTTGATTTCATATTTGAAATTCTTATTGGGACCAAACTGCGATTTTATAAAATTTAGCAATACCTGTGTTGAATTTCAAAGTCGTTATTTCAAAACGGTGGAAATGTTTTCTATTGTATTCAAGCTGTATTTTTATAAAACCAGAAAATCAATCCCTACTTTAAAATGAATTTTCTGTATTTTTGTGATGAACACCGTGTCACAAAAATACCAGCTTGTGCTTAAAACTGTCCACGCCGCGTTAATCTCCCACAATATTGGATTCTCCACCAATCATGAAGTGACACTTGCTTTAATCTCATTAATGCTACCAATCATTTCTAAGATTGTTTGGGTATGTATATGGTGTGTGATTAATTCCTAGTGCCATAAGCTATTTTGCCAAACACCCAAAGTGATTCTAGGCAACTAGTTTGTGCCATGTTTGGCAACCCCAAACTTGTGTGTGTTATGTGGTACCTAAAAGCCAAATTCCCAAACACTCTTATATTGCCCCCTACTAATCTAAACTACCCTTTCAAAACTCCTACAGTTAAATACGTATATACATATCTGTGAAAATGGTATTTGGTTAATTTGGAAATCAAACCATTTGTTGAGTATAAATCAATTTACTTGGAGCCCAAGCTCACCATTTTGGCTTCTATATATGCTATACACACTCTCCCAATCTACACCACAATTTCATAGCTGAAGAAAAAGAGAGAATTGAGAGTTCATCCTACTGGAATTTTAGAGATAGAGAAGCTCAAGACTTCCATAGCCAAGCTCCAATTTGACTTCTATTTTGCTATCTTTCTCAACATACACTATACTCTCTAAATTCAGTGAGTATTTCTAACTCACTCAGAATGTAATTCACGTTTGATTTACTGATTTGTGTATTTGAATTAGGAACACCATTGATGAGTTCACATTTGAAGTTCATAGCTTGAAAAACATGAATTTCCAAAACTTAACCAAAATTCGTTTTTAGAATGAAATATGAAAGATTATAGTATGTAGAGTATATGGTTGTAAAATTAGAGCTTAATTCGTTCATAGGAGAAAGTATATTAGATTTGAAATTTTAACATGTTTTGAATTTTCATAAAATTCGTGAGCTACGATTGAAATCTTGTGAAATTGATCATGAATTCATAATCCTGGTGAAAAATCGAAGAGATCCATATATTATATGTCATATATGCTTCGGGTTTGCAAAATGGGTCAAAATGGACCCTTAAACTGAAACAGAGCAGTCTCTGCTTCATCTCGCGCGCGCGATCGCGCGAGCGACCCCTCGCTCGAGCGACCCGCGCGCGCGAGGTTTGCGTTCCAAGGCAGACAGAAAAGTTTTTATAAAGAAAATGAAAAATTGGCAGGTCGCGCGAGAGACCTTTCGCGCAAGCAACCCGCACGCGCGAGGTGGCTGATTTCAGGCAGAAAGAAAAGGTTTTTAAAATAAAAAGAAAAATGGGCAGGTCGCGCGAGCGGCCTGCGCGAGCGACCTTTCGCCCGCGCGACTTCTGACAGTTTCTAGTTTTTGCTTGTTTTGTGTTAAGGAACTGTTTGGGTGGTATTTTATGAACTGTTAAAGCTCTGTTTGGGAAATTTATTAAAGTAGAATCCTATTTGATTATGTGTGGACGATTAAAACAATGAATTGTGACTTATCAATCCCCGTACGCACGTCGATTATATAATTCAGTTAATTGCCTCATGTTTTAAAGTTTCATGACATACATGTGGTGTCAGTTGTACATGCATGGTGAGTGTGAATGTTGGTTAGTGTGGAAAAGAGTAATGGTCAGTGTGGTATAGTGAGTGCGGTTGAGATGTGATGTGGACACTCCCTGATAAGTGAGTACCAAAGTGTGTTGTGATTGAGATTGCGGTGAGGGTGTCTTTGAAATGCGACGGTGGCAAAACTGGACACTCCCTGACGACCATGGTAGCGTCAAAGTGTGTGAAGCCGAACTTGGACATTCCCTGACACCCATGGAAGTGCTAAAGTGTGGCCTACGGACACTCCCTGATACCCGAGTCTGGATACCGCGTGAGGGTTCCTCTGGTATTTGCATGGCGGATTAGGTAGTCAAAGTGTGAGGCAATGGACACTCCCTGGTACCCCGGACCAAAGTGTGAGGCAAACTGGACATTCCCTAGCACCCCTGTGCTAAAGTGTGGCTATCTTAGCGTTTCAAAGATACCGGTGTGTGATGGTGGGTTGTTGGGTTTTGTTGAGAGAAAAGAGTCGGTAAGATGAGATGGTACATTATTGTGGTTGTTCTTTCTAAAACGAACTCTTTATCTTAAATATAAACTTGTGGATTTAAATGAGAATTGGAAAATGGTAAATGAATATGTTTTACATTCAAAGTTATGTTTTTAATACTCACCAGCTTCTTGAAGCTGACGACGTTGATGCGTCCTGGACATTCGTGTTCAGGTTTTTCAGGTTATGATCAGGCTGAACGTTATGACTATGCGAATTGAGAACAACTGCTGGAAACAGAATTTACTTTCATATGTTTTAAGTTATAGATTGCTTTGTAATAAAGATGACTGTAATAGACACTAAGTTATTATTTGATTTAAGGCGGTCTGTGCCTTTAGATGACCCGTGCTGCATGTAATATTTATTAAGTTAGAAAAATTTTATAAGTCTTGATTGCTCTACTATGATTTATGGTTTTATGTTGTTCGACGTTTGGGACGGAATCGATCCTTCAAACTGTCGCGACCTACGGGTCCATAAAGGAAATTAAACGCTTTCCATATTTATGCTACGTCGGGGCGTGACAGTTACCGTCCAGTTAAAGACAGTAACATATCATCAAATACAAAAAAAAAAAGAAAAAAGAAAATAATTTCAAAGGTAGTATCATGTTACTGTCACAAAAGAGACAGTGACATTACGTTACATTATAGTGGTCCGACAATAACAAAAAATTATTTATTTTATTTATTTTATTTTTAATTTTTTCATAGCCACTATGAATCTTGTTTGATAGATCTTTCCTTCTAGATTACAAATATATAAATTTGATCTAAAATGGAGTTGTGGTTTGAAAGTTATATTGTAGCATTTTAAAGTTTGAAAAAAAAAACACTTCATTGAAGAACGTGCTGAGGTGGCAAAACAGAATCAGCAGCTTTGCATATGTGTGACAGGGGCAACTCTGTCAATAAGCCTTATCTTCAATTTAAAAAGTGAACTTAAGGCTATAAAATTCAAAACGTTGTCTTTTCCACCAAAAAAAAAAAAAAAAAAAAGAAAACGAGCTATACCAATCACCATTAATAGTCAATTTTAGGGACTGTTAATTATTTTTCCCACCAAAAAAATTGCAAGTTTATATATTTAAAGTTGTTTCTAACCTATGAAAAAATTGTTACATAAAAAAATAGTATTTATACACTTTTATAATAAATTTAAAGCACTTTTTTAGGCTCTACCTTAGGGCTTAGGGTCGGGTCAAGATTGTGGACTCTTAAACCTGGCACGACCCTGATCCAACCTGAAAAGAGATACGAGCCCGAAGCCATTTTGACATCCCTACTAGGGATGCACTTCTTGTCAAGAAGTCTATTTCTAAACCTCACCAAACAGATTTCACTTATGTAAATGGACTTCTTCTTTCAAAAACCCATTTTCAAAACTTTCCAAACACCATCATAATAAATTATTTTTTGCCAAATATTAGGACAGACTAAACTTGAATTGGGCTTAAACATTACATGCAATAAACTTATTTTCAAAACTCTGGGAGGACTATAGCCGCCAGTCCACACTCTTACTATAGCACATCATCCCTATCATCTTATCAATTGTGTGTTGATTTGTAGGCATTTTTTTTTTGTTGAATTTAGAGTAGACACATGATTAAATAATAATATTTTATTGACGATCGTAACAAATCCGGCTAACGAAGATCTGATAGATAAACAAATTGGATTTGGATGATAAAAATTCTTATCGATTTAGAACTGGATCTCGTAGATATCATCCCAATCCGATAAAAGGACTAGTCTTATTTATTTATTTATTTATTAAATTTTTTTTTTTTTTTTTTTTTTTTTGTGTCTTACTTGAATTACGGTTGGATACTACGCACACACACTCCACACACGCATACAAATCCAATTCAACCTAACCCCATGTCACAGTTCTACAATGGCTCATAATAAAGTCCAACAAGGATTTCTCATTTTGACTGAACGCACAAATATAGGGAGCAAGAATCTCCCCAAGGAGAATCGAACCCTTGAACTCTCTATTAAAAAAATCAAGATGATACCACTTGATCATTCAGTGATATACCATATATATTATTATATAGAAGAAAATGGTACACACAATAAAATACTCTAAATTCACTTTAGAATTTGGCGTAAAGTTTATGTTGGAAATATCACATTTTCGTAGTAAAATTTTCAACGGTAAATTATACTTTAGTCTATTAAATTATACACATATTTTTCATTGTGTCCAAATACTTATTATTATTATTTTTAATTGGATTTTTGAATTTTAAAAATTCATTCAATTAGACTCAAATTCTGATACTGTTAGCTTAAATTATTAGAAATTGTCACGTATGTTGCGCGTAATGCTTATCTGTCACATGTTAGATTAAGACAAACACGGGAGATTGTGAATAGTGCAAAAAATCGCATTCTATCAAACCCGAAATAGAGTTCAATCAAATTCGAAAACACATTTGACTAGATCCAAAATTACATTCAATCATACCACAAGTCGCATAATTTTGTAGCCATTCACAATCTCTCGTGCTTGTCTTAATCTAACATGTGAAAGGTAAGCATTACGCATAACGTACGTGACAATTTCTAATTGAGTAATGCTACACACACTCTGAAAAGCACACCAAAATGCACAACCTTGCTTAAAAATGTTGGACCTTGTGCTGAAAAGCCTGCACGCAAGTCCAACATTTTTAAGCAAGGTTGTGCATTTTGGTGTGCTTTTCAGAGTGTGTGTAGCATTGTTGTTTATAATAATTTAAGCTAATAATGTCAGAATTTGGGTCTGATTGAATTAAAATTTGAAATTCAAGGACCCAATTAAAAAAAAAAAAGTTTATAAACCCAATTGAAAATAAGTATATAATTTGATACACTAAAGTGTAATTACCCTATTTTCAACAAGTCAATTAAAGTTATGTCTTGCTTAGACGTTTGTTGACGAAATTTGCATTTTTATTTTTATTTTTATTTTAGATTGTTCAGGGCGGTTTTTCTTTGATAAAGACAGAGAAGCAATTATGTGATAGAAATTCTGTAATTTCTCACTAATTCTTCTATTCAACAAACGGAGTATTTGAAAACTAAAGATGAGAAAATAAAATCCCCAAACAGTTGGACAAATTCAAACTCATGTACATCACCTATCACTCCATTCCAAGGTCGACGTCATAGCACTTGAAAAAAAAAAGAAGAAGAAAAAAAAATGTCATTAGTCCAAAGTCGTCCAAATGCTGGCATTATATAGCAGTGGAATTCTACCATATATAGGGTTTGGTCCTATCACAGTGTGAGAATCCGTCAAACATAGAAAAAAAAAATGTAAAATGTTACTTTCATATACTCCAAAGCAAGTGGATTACTGCTAAATATTTGTACATAAACATTTTAAATGTATTGTGGTACACTCATCAAGTTGTTAGTTAAGTGGACTATTTGGATAGTTATAAATGGTATAGAGTTAATTCTGTCTGTGCCTGTTTTTGGGCTACTCTACAAATAACTTGGACTCAAGTTGTTAGTCTAGTGGACCACTTGGAATGTTACACATATCACCTAAATAGGAATACAATATTTTGAGAGCTAGATTGTCATATATAAGCATATTGAAGGGTATAATATAATAATTAATTAAAGACAAACTAATATCTCCATAACTCTTTAAAATATACTGTTCATATTCTTAGTATATTTTAAATAGTTTCATTTATAAAACAAAGAATCTTTAACATGTTCAAAAGTGATGTCTATAGAGGCGTTAATACATGAGATTGATTGAGTAAATAAGTTGTTTATTTAGTTAAAAATTAGTTACATTTAAGCACTAAAGAAAGATTTTGAGAGTAGAAACGGTAAAATGAAAAATTTTATGGGATACAAATGCATATAATATGAAATACATGAGATTAAAATACAAATTTCAAAAGTTGAGGGCCTCATGCTCCCCTGTATACACCGTAGCTTAGCCGCTGGTCATTGGTAATCCAAAGCCAGCAAATTACAGTGACAAACGAGCAACGACCATAGAAAGAAAAATGGGTAAAATATGTGTAATTGTTTTGGATTTCTAAAGTTTTAAAAATACTATAGTTTGGATTTCTAAGATTTTAAAAATTGTGTAATTATTTCATGGTTTCATATACAATGGATTGACATGCAATTGTATATTTATTTAATGACATTAATCTCTCCATAACTCTTTAAAAAAAAAAAACCGTATTCGTGTTCTTAAATTTTTTTTACTAGTTTCATTTATAAAACAAATAATCCTTAACATGTTCAAGAGAGCTCTATAAGATGTATGTTTGGTTAAAAATTAGTTACATTTAAGCACCAAAGTAGGACTTTTGAGTTTAGAAACGATAAAATTAAAAATTTCAAGGGACACAAATACATACAAATTAAAATAGAGTTAATTAGTATAATGTCCATTTTACTCTAAGTTTCTTTCAATAGATTCAACCCATGAAACATTTTAGTCTGAAGTCCACACCACAAATCCGGACCAAACTACCCTTTCAATTTTTCATTCACCACAACAATTAATAAATAACCCCAAGATTTTGGGGTTTTTAAAATTCAAAACCCAAATACCCAATTGAGAAGAAATCACATTCTATATCCATCAACAAGGTCTCTCTCTACACAATTGTTTTCCATTGAGTAACTCTCTCTCTCTCTACAAGTCTTTGTTTAGAGAGAGAAAGCTCAACAACAATGGCAACGCCGGAATTGCTTTCTCTCAGTCTCCCTCAATCTCTCCGACCTCCTCTTCGGTCACACGATTGAGTTTCTGAGAAATTAACAAGAGCTTTGTGAGATTGAGATTGGAGGTACATATTGGAGGGGCACTTCTTTTGAACTTATAGACGAAAGGTTTCTGGGATTTGCACCATTAGCATAGCAAAATTATTCATCTTTTTTTTTTTCGATGCTGCAAGAAGGAAGCATTCTTAGCATGATATATGCCTTGGTCTTAATGTGATATGAGATTATATGAAGGTAGATGTGCATAGAGAAAGAAGATACTTGTACTTTTTTTTTTTTTGGGGGGGGGGGGGGGGGGGGTGAGACCTTTGGAGCGTGATTCCCTTTCATTCTTTGTTCCCTGCCGATTACTTGATTTGATGTGATATCAAAGGCTTGAAATTATAATGATGATATCCGACCAGCTCGGTTGGAAATTATAATGATGAACAACTACCATCTATTCACATGTTTATTTAATTTTGCAAGTAATTTCAATCGTGCTTTGAGACCATCTCCAATCCTTGCATTAAGAGGGAATTTGTGGGATTGAGATCGGAGGTGCTAGTGTCAAATGAATTCATTTGTAGACTTGCTTTTAGTGATAAGACCGTGTTAAATGTATTCTTAGTATTATAGTGTTAAATTTAACACTATTGTTCTTGTTTCAAAGGTTGTGGAGTACTGAAATTGTATGCTATATTGTGATTCAAAAGATTGTAATGTAAAATTTAACATTCATGTTCTTGCTTCAAAAGTTGTGATGATTGTATACTATGTTGTAGTTCAAAGATTGTGGTTCAAAAGGTTATAGTGTAAAATTTAACACTCATGTTCTTTGTTCACATGATGTGGTGCAAAATTGTATACTATGTGAAGGAAAATTGTGATATCAATGAAATTTTGCAGTTAGTGTAAAAAATGAATGTGCAAATGAATTTGTGATAAGACAGTGTTCCATTTGTTGAATAACTCGAATATGAGTATGAAATTTAACAATTCTAGTGAAATTTAGCACTCATATTCATTCTAGTGTGAAATTTAACACTAATTTTTTTTTTGGGTGATGGTGATAAATGATTGTTAGATCACCCAAGAATGGTGAAAGTGCGAAATTAAAAAAGATCTGTGTAATGTTAAATCGAATCTAACGTATAAAGCTCTACAATCATGGCATTTAGTAACTTCCCAAAATATATGCAAGATTTATGGGATTGAGTTTGACCGAAATATACATATCAACATTTTATATATATCATTTATGGGTAAAATGGCAAAATTATCTATCACTAATTGGGGATTTTGGACTAATCTCTAACAACAATTATAATTATAGGTCCTATTATTATGGAGTACCAATTGGTGGACCTATTACACAAAATATAGGTAAAATGAGACTTTCGACTAGATTTTTCTATAAAATACATAAGGTTAAAGTACAAATTTCAAAAATCGAGAGGCACATGCTCTACAAGGCAACTCCACCCTTGGTCATTGGTAGTCTAAAGTCACAAAGTATAGTGACTAACGACAATAGAAAGAAAAAAATGGCTATGTTTGAAAATTCAGAAGTTTCATATCTTGATGCTGATATCTACTCCTTCATATTGAATTTTGACTTGCAAAATTACTACTAAGTCTATTATAGCCTTTAAACAGTAGTTATTCACCTATGTGTGTAATTGTATCCTTGTGGGACTAGGGTGTGTGTATCCAGTCCGGATTCACGTAAGTATATATATATATCTATAACACTTTGCATACTATCTATGCTAACTCTATGAATAGTCAAGCTTGGATTCAACTTTTGTGTTTAGAGTTTTGGCAGAAGCAGATGTAAAAGTAGAAGCCCTAGTACCTATTTGGCAATAATTTTTGGAGTCTATAATTGATTATGTAACATCAAATAGAGAGGGTGCGTTAGGTAGCTCGACAGCCAGCACGTAAAAAAAAACCGTCGGATCCTTATGATATGAATCCAAATATGAATACTCGTGTAAATGCTAGGGCGTTCCCTTTAAGCGACGTGTTACGCCTGCCTTCGGGTGTTTTGAAAAATGTGCAAGGGGCGTCGCATCGACGCCCGGGTGCAGTGTTAAATAAGCAAGGTTTCTCGCGCTCATCTGGGCCACCGCGGGTAAAGAAGCTAGTCCAGAACTACAGGCTTAGGTTAGCAACTTGGAATATAGGAACCTTAACAGGTAAAGCTATGGAACTAATAGACACTATGATTAGAAGAAAGGTTAATGTAGTATGTTTACAAGAAACAAAGTGGGTTGGAGAGAAAGCTAAGGAGGTAGAAAAGACCAGGTATAAGATCTTCTATACAGGGAAAGATAGGCATAAAAATGGTGTCGGAATCGTGGTTGACAAGAACCTTAAGGATAAAGTTATGACAGTCACGAGGAAAGGAGACATAATATTGCTTATCAAACTGGTAGTTGGAGTGGATAGAATTAATGTGATTAGTGCATAAGCTCCCCAAGTAGGATTGGATGATCACACTAGAAGACAATTCTAGGATGAGTTGGACGCTTTAATGCAGGAAATACCAGGAGGAGAGAAGATTATTGTAGGTGGAGATTTTAATGGCCATGTAGGCAAAGATAGATCTGGATATGAGAGGGTGCATGGGGGGTATAGTTTTGGAGATCAGAATGAGGTAGGGGTGAGTATTTTAGATTTTACCGTAGCTTATGATCTTGTAGTAGCAAACATCTTTTTCAAAAAGAGGGAAGAACACTTGATAACCTTTAAGAGTGGATCTAATAGAAGCCAGATCGATTTGTTCCTTGTGAGAAAGGCAGACCGCTTAGCATGTAAAGACTGTAAGGTCATCCCAGGAGAGAGTTTAACATCTCAACATAGACTTACTATTTTAGATATCCATATAAAAGGACAATGTCGTACTAGAAAATACCCTATAAACTTGCGAACTAGGTGGTGGAACCTTAAAGGCGAGAAACTAGCAATATTCCAAGAGAGAATGTATACACAAGCACCTTGGAATTTGGAAGATGGAAGCAATACTATGTGGGATAGAATGGCAGGGTGCATCACGAGAATATCGAAGGAGGTCCTCGGAGATTCGAAGGGAAGAAGGTTAGCATCTAAAGATACTTGGTGGTGGAATGAAGAGGTACAAGCTACAGTAAAAACCAAAAAGGATTGCTTTAAGAAGTGGCAAAATGATAGAAGTGAGGAACACTTCAAAAGCTATAAATGTGCAAATAAGGAGGTTAAAAAAGGATAGTTAGAGTTGCTAAAATGGAAGCCTATGACGACTTCTACACCAAACTAGACACTAAAGAGGGAGAAAAATGTATTTATAAGCTTGCTAAGTCGAGAGAAAGGAAAACAAGAGACATTGATCTGGTTAAGTGTATAAAAAGCGATGACTCTAGAGTATTAGTGAACGACGAAGAGATTAAGGAAAGGTGGAAGAGATATTTTGAGAAATTGCTGAATGAAAAACATATGGATAACACAATTGAAGGAGAAATTGGAAGTTACGATGAAACTAGAGAATACAGATTCTATCGGAGAATAAGAAAGTTTGAGGTGGAATTTGCTTTGAAGAAGATGAAACCCAACATGGCCTTAGGACCAGATGGGATCCCCATTGAGGTTTGGAAATGCTTGGGAGATGTGGGGGCATCTTGGCTTACAAAAGTTTTTAATAGGATTTTAATGACTAGAAAAATGCCTGATGAGTGGAGGAAGAGCATCCTAATGCCTATATATAAGAGTAAATGAGATATACAACAATGCAACAACTATAGAGGTATTAAGTTGATGAGCCATACTATGAAGCTATGGGAGAGAGTGATGGAGCATCACTTAAGAGGCGCAACATCAGTGTCAGAAAATCAGTTTGGATTTATGCCTGGGAGATCAACTATGGAAGCAATTTATTTACTTAGAAGACTAATGGAAAAGTATAGAGAGAAGAAAAAAGATCTACATATGGTTTTTATTGATTTAGAGAAAACTTATGATAGAGTGCCTAGAGATTTAATTTGGTGTGTGCTAGAGAAGAAAGGAGTGACCAAGGGTTATATTGACGTGGTGAAGGATATGTATGATGAAGCGGTTACTACAATTAGATCACTAGCCGAAGAAATAAGCGAATTCCCAATTACCATAGGCCTGCACCAGGGGTTGGCCTTGAGCCCTTATTTGTTCGCCCTAATTATGGATAAATTGACTAGACACATTCAAGATGAGGTCCCATGGTGTATGTTGTTCGCAAATGATATTGTCTTGGTTGATGAGACTAAAAGGGGACTCAACACTAAACTAAAAGCTTGGAGAGAAGCACTGGAGACTAATGGGCTAAAGATAAGTAGGACAAAAACAGAATACATGGAATGTACCTTTAGCAACAGTGGAAGTAGAGACAACGAAGCAGTGAAGATTGAAGATCAGGAGATCCCAAAGAGGGAACACTTTTGCTATCTAGGTTCAATAATCAATAGAGACGGAGAGATTGGTGATGACGTGACCTATAGAATTAAAGTGGGCTGGCTTAAGTGGAGGAGTGCTTTTGGAGTATTATGTGACCGGAGAATACCAGCAAAATTGAAAGAAAAATTTTATAGGACAGCTATTAGGCCAGCTATGCTCTACGGGACAGACTGTTGGGTAACTAAGAAACAACACATTAGCAAAGTGAGTGTAGCAGAGATGAGGATGCTAAGATGGATGTGTGGAAAGACTAAGAAAGATTGAATTAGAAATGAGTACATCCGAGAGACTGTAGGAGTGACACATATTAAGGATAAGTTGAGGGAGAATAGACTTAGATGGTTCGGCCATGTGCAACGAAGACCTGTAAATGCACCTGTGCAAAAGAGTGATAAGATCGTAGTGCCTGAAATGGTTAGAGGAAGAGGCAGACCTAGATTGACTTGGGAATATGTAGTGCAACAAGATATGAATATATATAATTTAAATGAGCATATAGCTCTTGATCGTGCAGAATGGAAAAAAAGGATTCATACAGCCAACCCCAATTGATTGGGACACAAGGCTTGGTTTGGTTTGGTTTGGTTTGGTTAGTGATTCAATTGTAAGAAATGAGTCTTTAAGAAATTTGCAGCCATAAGTTACCTTATACATCGTTTGACCATTTTTATTTTTATTTTTTTAGTATTATTATTATTATTATTATTTTTGCAATTGAATCGTAGAAGTAGAAACTGTGCCAAACGAGCCCTTTATCATAATGGTACCATGAGAATTAAGAAACTATTAGAACTCAAATCCATTTTCAGCATCACGTTCGAGCTGAAAGTAACATGGACTTTGAGTAAGTCAAAATGTGCTTCCTGACAATTCTCCAAATATGTTAGAGCCCGTTTGGGTTAGTTGAAACTTAAAAATTAAATGATGAATTGCGGATTTTGAGAAAAAAAAAAAGTGATTGTTTTGTAAAATGGATGTGTTTGGGTTAGTTTAAAATTTCAAAACTTACACAAACCAGCTAAAAAATTAAGCTAAAAATCAGCTGAAAAATTAGGCTGAAAAAAGTAGTTTAATAACACTTACAATTACAGTGCTGAGCGCTTAATATTTCAGCTCTTAATATTTCAGTTAACCCAAACAATATTTCAGCACTTAAAATTTCACCTAACCCAAACGGACTCTTTTTTTATGAGTTTTGTGTTGTAGAGAAGTGATTGGCCACACAAGGTTTGAATCATCTCCATCGTTGATACGAATGTGGTCTAGAACCAGGACAAATTACAAAGAATAAAGATTTGGACACAAACATTCTACAAACAACTTACACTAAAACTAGTGAGGGAACATTTTGTCCCCTGTGTGGTGGCAGACAACTCTACCACATGATGTCTACTGGCCATATGGCAATCTCCCACTGGTATTAGTGTAATTTGTTTGTTGAGTGTTTGTGCCCAAATTTTTACTCAATTACAAAAATAAAAACAATATTTAAGTGTGAGGGAATCTTGAAAAACTCCAATCTAGTCAACTTATGCATGCATATATAGGATGTAATGCAAGTGTAACACTGAAATACTTTACTCTCAACCTTGCTTAATTTCCATTTCCTTATATCATGGAGTTTCTCTTACCATCCTTCCCTTTTCTTTTCACTCTCTTGCTCTTTTCTTTCATGGCACTTAAAATAGCCAAGAAATCAAAGACCAACAACTTGGTTCCAAATCTACCTCCTGGGCCATGGAAATTACCTCTGATAGGAAACATGCACCAGATGATTGGGTCTCTCCCACATCAACGCCTACGAAATTTAGCCAATAGACACGGACCACTGATGCACTTGCGTCTAGGGGAACTCTCCGTCGTCGTCATTTCTTCAGCAGAAACTGCAAAAGAATTTATGAAAACCCATGATATCACCTTTGCTAGTAGGCCTTTTCTTTTTATTATGAGTATCATAAGCTATGATTCTACAAACATATCATTCGCGCCATACGGTGACTATTGGAGACAACTTCGCAAAATTTGCACTTTGGAAGTTTTGAGTGCAAAACGTGTCAAATCATTCAGACCAGTTAGAGAAGAAGAATTCTCAAATCTCATTGAATTTATTTCTTCTCATGCTGGAGTGCCAATCAATCTCAGTAAAATGATTTTGTCTTCCGTATCCACAATTGTTTCAAGGGCGGCATTTGGTAAGAAATGCCAAGAACAAGAAGAATTTATATCACTAGTCGAGGAAGGCGTGGAATTATCAGGAGGTTTCAATGTTACTGATCTATTTCCTTCAAATAAATTGCTTCCCTTGATCAGTGGGATGAGGCGTAAAATGGAGAAGATTCATTCAAAAATTGACCGGATACTTGAAAACATCATTCGTGAACATAAAGCAAAGAAGGACTCAAGGAATTATACTGGTGATCATGTGGAAGAAGATGAAGATCTCTTAGACGTTCTTCTAAAAATTCAGGAGGATGCTGACTTTGAATTTCCTTTCACTATTAAGAATATCAAAGCGATCATCTTGGTTGGTATATTTATTATTCGCATTAAATTATCATGGTTGCTATTTTTTTTTTTATTTTTTATATTTTATATATATACATATAGATAGATAACTCAATTTGGATTATTTTTTAGGACATTTTCGTTGGAGGGAGTGAGACATCATCTAAAGTTATTGAATGGACAATATCAGAATTGCTGAAAAACCCAAGTATGATGAAAAAGGCACAAGCTGAGGTGAGACAGGTATTTAATGCCAAAGGATGTGTTGATGAAGAAAGACTAGAAGAAATAAGATACTTGAAATTAGTGATTAAAGAATCTATGAGACTGCATCCTCCTCTGCCTCTATTAGTTCCAAGAGAATGCAGAGAAAATTGTCAAATTAAGGGATATGACATTCCTGTCAAAACCAAAGTCATGATCAATGCTTGGGCAATTGGTAGGGATCCAGAGAATTGGCCTGATGCTGAGTGCTTCAATCCAGACAGATTCCTTGACAGTTCAGTTGATTATAAAGGAAACCACTTTCACTATATTCCTTTTGGCGCTGGAAGAAGAATATGTCCTGGCATAAACATGGGGATAGCCAACGTTGAGCTTCCGCTTGCACAGTTGTTGTTTCACTTTGATTGGAAACTTGCTGATGAAATAAAACTGGAAGAATTGGACATGACTGAGTCATTTGGTGCATCAGTTGGAAGGAAAAGAGACTTGTGTGTCATTCCAATTCCTTATCATCCCTCTGATGATCAGTAGAATATATATATATATATATATATCTCTTAAATAACGGCCAAAATCAACATACCATGCAAAATCTGAATTTTAATATGAAGTTGAGAGGTTTTTTAGTGTTTGTTTTTTTTGTTGTTTTTTTTTTTTTTTTTGAAAGAGTACTGGACTTCACTATCTGGTGTTTACATTGTAGCTGTAGGTTTACATATCTCACTATCAATAGCATTGTATGTTTGAATATATCATTATAATGTCCTTTGAAAGTATATAGAGCCAACTCTACTCATGTGTCTAGAATCTCTACTCACGACTACTCAATACATGAACATGCCATAAGATTTCCAAGAAATCAACACAATGCTAAGTTCTAAGGTAACAGGTAGTATGATAATTGTGACTATATCTGGGATGGAACTTCACTAAAGTGTGTACTATGCTAGCAGAGAGAGTTAATGATGAACTGATTAAAAATAAATATGTTATCGGATATTCTTATGTACTTTTAGTTATAGAATACATTAAATTTTTAAGTCCCAGATTATGGCAACAAGATGTTATTATGCTTTAAGTTTTGGTTACCCTTTTGTAGTAACTTTTCTAAGACAATATTTGATAAGCTAAAAATAATAATGACAATAATAGCATTAAAATGTCATTTAATTTGATGGTACATTTTCTATTATAGAGAGCCACTTGGTAACAACAACATTACATTAGAAAGTAACCAAATGTGTCATAGGAAGACCATTTTTGTATCCATTTGAATCCATATATAAATTGAGACAGTGGGCCTTAGCCCAGTTGATCTATCACCACCTCTCCCAAGTGGGAGGTGGGGAGTTCGTTTCCTCTCATGGGGAGTTGGGTAGGGGTTTTATTCCTCTTCGACCGTCTATGGGAGGAAGTTCCTTTGAAGTGGGCTCGTGTCCCCTAGTGTGTGTGTGTGTTGCGCTTGCGGGTGCTTTGACCATCAACAAAAAAAAAAAAGAAAAAGAATCCATATATAAGTTGTTAATTATAAGGAAATAGAAGTAAAAATGTTTTAACAAAAAATTAAGCATGGCATGGGAAAGAATGGCCCCACGTGAATTCATCAAAATTTGGATCAACATATTAGTGTGTGTGTTAGTCATATGTAAGATATTCTAGAAGAACTTGAAGGTCTCAAGGCCAAGTTAATAAAAATAATGAAATAGTAAATGTAAATATTGAACTTATCTCTAGCGTGAGGTGTCAAAAATGATAACTTTTCTCATTTAGATTAGGATTGAGTTGGGAAATAATTCCATGTGGGTGTGCACTTGTTAATGTGAGTAGGATATGAAAGAGAGATAAATAACTCGGCTGGCATATAGATATACAACCATGTACCACAACATAATTAGAACCATGAAATGGGAAAGGGGTTAGAGAGAGAGAAATGCAAAGAGAAATGAAAAGGAAGGACAGAAGAGGAATGGGTAATAGAAGGTTGTGATTGGGAATTGCTCAACTTCACTTTAGGAATTGGTACGGGGTGCATACGAGCTGAGTCGTTCAATATGGGTTCGGCTCGATAAAGGCTAGGCTCGATTTGCTTATTTGAGCTCGTGAACACGATCGATTAAGGCTCATAAAAATGCTCTTAATAGGTTTGATAAAGAACTTGTATAGTGACTTATATATATATATATTTATTTATTATTAAACTTAGAAAACATGACATATCTTGTAAATAAGCTTGATAAGTGATTGTTTTATTATTATACTATATAGTTTAAAAGGGCGCACAAAAAGCGCATTAAAAAGCTCGCGAGAAAGCTCACGAACACTTGAAAGTGTTGAATGACTATGGATGGAGTGGCCCCTTGAACTTATATATTGAGTAGCAATGTTATAAGTCCCCGATGTGGGACAAACAATCTCAACACGCCTCCGCACGTGTGGCATGACTGAGAGCTAAACACGTGGATTACTGAGATAGAGTGACGTGGAGCACACGTGGACAAATTGGAGCATCTAACCCAAAACCAATTAGCTATGGGTGGAGTGGCTCCTTGAACTTATATATTGAGTACAAGGTTATAAGTCCCCGATGTGGGACAAACAATCTCAACACATGTTAAATTGGATCATCCAACCCAAAACCAATTGGCTATGGGTGGAGTGGCCCCTTGAACTTATATATTTAGTAGCAAGGTTATAAGTCCCGGATGTGGGACAAACAATCTCAACACGCCCTCGCACGTGTGCATGACTTAGAGCCAAACACGCGGATTACTGAGATAGGGTAACGTGGAGTACACGTGGACAAATTGGGCCCAACAATAACCTGCTCTGATACCATGTTAAATTGGAGCATCCAACCCAAAACCAATTGGCTATGGGTGGAGTGGCCCCTTGAACTTATATATTGAGTAGCAAGGTTATAAGTCCCCGATGTGGGACAAACAATCTCAGCAAAAAGCTCGGCTTGTTTGAGCTCGTGAGCATGCTCGCAGCTTGTGAGAAAGCTCGCAAGCAGGCTCGACTCGGCTCGGCTCGTATGCACCACTACGGAGTTGTGTACAATATGCTCTTAAATATCCTGAGTATTTTCCTTGCCATCACTATTTGTACTCTCTTTGTTTTATGCTGTCTTTCTATTGGAATCCATGTCTTTTTAGTTATATGTTATTAAGATATTGTTTTGGCTACATGTCATGGAACTGATGGATACATGGGCAATGAGTACTTGCCAATAGCCAATAGCTCTGAGAGGGGTCCGATGTGGCTTGCTAAAGGGTGAGGTGAGGAGGTGGCTCTTCCTATGTTACCAAGATGAACCTGGTATGATGCTCTGGGGGTGAGCTGTTAATTTGTGAGATGGCATTAATTGTATATAATCCATGTTATTCGCTGTATTTTTGAGATGGTTATTATTCTTGTCGTATTGTATACTTCTCCGTGTGTTACTTATAGATGCAGGTGGTGTGGGTAGCAAGGAAAAATGAAGAATTAGAGTATACTGAAATTGAGGCACTGGTTAGAGTACTGTGAGGGTTCAAGTTATTTGGGTCCATATCTTGTAAAGAAATTGTTGTAATGAAATTTAAGTGTTATTATTTTATTGCTTTGAAATTACACTTGAATTTTTGGAAATTAATGAAAATATTTCTTTTATTTTTGGAAGTGAAATTCGGGTCGCGACAGTTAACCTTTCCTTCTCAAATATGAATTCAAGATTTATTTCAGCCATGCCAAAATGTTACACCTGATCCCCCCCTCACTCTCCCTCTCTCTCTCTCTCTCTCTCTCTCTCTCTCAAGCATTTTATTCACACAGATCACAACTTAGACTTCCTATAACAAAGCCATATAAATTGTTGCTAATTAGCTTAGAGAGGTGGTAAATATGTCTATACATGGAGAATACCCAATTAAAAAAATTATGTACCCAAACAAAGTGTAATCATGTGCTTGTGGACAGTAGATTTAAATCAATCACAAAGACATCAGATATATGTGGCAAACCCTATAAAGGGTAAAAAGCCACAAGTAATCGAAGAATCCACTATGAAGAGGAACTTACAACTCAACTCGACTTTGAGCAGATCACGTTGAACCACCAGCTTATGTATTACACCTGCATTGAGCTTACAATTTCTCCTGAACACACTTGACGACCTCACTTTGTCTTCATAACCCTCGCTTCAAAGCCTTGGTCTCGCATTGATTGCAACACCACATTCGAGTCACATGAGATGTGTTACTACTAACCCTTAGTTGATGGATATCAATTTATGGTTGGATTAGAAAATGAATCTAGAGAGCTTTTTGAGTGTATAAGATATGCATTTGTTGTCTCAAATTCACATAAAGGGTGTTCTAAGTTTTTTCTCAAGTGATACATATATATGCTTTGGAAAACTCAATAGATTTAAGCCAGATTGTGTGAACGGTCGGCCACTGTTCAAATGGCTATCAAAACGGCCTACCCATGGTCGACATTATTCAAATAAAACGTAAAAAGTTTAATTAACCGCTCGACAGGGTTCGGAAGCCTAGCAGATGGTTGAAACTATTTTAATCAAAATAACTATGTAAACGTTCTGACGTGAAGTCATCCAACTTGCTTTCAGACAGTGTAGCGAACGATTGATATTGACTTTTAGAAATAGAATTCCATTAGAGTCTCTTTTGACTCAGACCGTCCAGATGCCTATGTAGTCGTTCAGATGTCTTGTGTTTGCTACCTGACATTACAAGAAATAGCTATGTTTTTTACTTTTCATAATTTTGACCTAATGACTTTTTTTTTAAAAAATAATAGTCATAAAAAGTACTCTAACATGTATGACTACTTTCATATTTATAGTCATAAGATGGGTAAGTGGTGTTTAATTTATGACTCAATTTTTGAGTAGTCATATATATTTTTACTTTTGTGACTCTTTTCTTGGAGTTATATGATAAGTTGGATAAAAAAGAAAAGAAAAGAAAAGAAAAACACGCTAAAAAAAATTCCAATGTTAGAATTATATGAGAGAGAGAGAGAGAGGAGAGGAGAGGAGATCCCTTGGTTAAGCCTTAGAACTCGAAGAAGAAGGTAACTCAAGCAAACTCTAGTTCTCTCATTTGTGTGTGTGCGCGTCTTTGTGTATATGTCACGCATATGTGAATGTGTGTGTGCGCGCATTTGTGTGTATGTGTTGTGCATCTCTATGTGTATGCATGGTACATGTTTATGTATGTGTGTGTGGACATATGTCTATGTGCATATTTGTGTATGTAGCTGTCTATGTGTGTGCGAGTATGTGTGTATTTGTGGGTGTCTGTGTGGTTATGTGTGTGTGAGTGCGCGTACGCGTGTGGTGGGGTGGGATGGGGGAGGGAGGGGCTGTATGTCTATGGGGGTGTGGGTGTATATGCATACGTGCATGTGTGTGTCTCTGTGTGCGTCTTCATGCCTGCGTGCGCATTTGTTTGGTGGGGGGGGGGGTGTGTGTGCTGTGTGTGGGGTTGTGTGTGTGTGTGTGTGTGTGTGTGTGCAACTCTGTATGTATGGATATATCACCATGGTTTAGTTTATTACTTGGAGAAAGGGGTCACTTTTGATCCTGAACTAAAATAGTAATAACTTCTGCTACGAGCGTCAGAATCACTATTATGAAAATGTTAGATTTATATCTCTAAGGATGTAGCAAACTACAAGATTTAAAATCATGGACTCTTTAACAAAATAAGAACCAAAATGGAGTTTAAACTCTTGATAGTTAATTTACTATGTTTTGTTACTGTCGAGTGGACTGTAGCCCAATTGGCATAGCCTCTCTCTTCCCAGTGGGGAAGCATCGGGTTCGAATCCCCATAGGGGATTCTAGTTCCTTGTCCCCAAGTTATTCTTTAGTCAAAATGAGTTGCCCTTGTTGGGCTTAGCTGTGAGCCAGTGTGGGGCTTTGAGGTTGGGTTGGGGCTGGGGTGTATGTGTGAGTGTGTATCCTGTTCGGATCCAGGTAAATATATATATAAAAAAATTTATGTTCTATTACTACATGTTATTATTTCTTAGTAAATAATGGTTAGCTATGTATTAGTTACTAACTGTAATACCTAACTGATGCAAAGGAATAGATTAAGTTAAAAAAAAATATTAGAAGATGTGCATATTTGTCACAGCCCGGTCCCACAATAGTGGAACCGGAGCCCGTGGCACGCCACCGAGGCTAAACTAATTCATTAACATTCCCAAAAGTTTAATTTGAAGAACACACGTAGCGGAAAACAAAACACATTTGAACCCAGAGGTTCAGTCGACTGCTCAGTCAACTGCTCCGTCGACTGAAGAAGGCAGGGAGTTTTCAAAAGGGTTTAATAGCAATTCCAGTCGACTGAGACTAGGGTCAGTCGACTGAGGTCTCCAGCTTTCAGTCGACTGAATCAAGGGCCAGTCGACTGAATCAGGCAAAAACAAAAAGAACACATTATCCTACAGAGGTCCAGTCGACTGAGGCAGGGCCCAGTCGACTGCTTTTACCATATTAACAAGCAGTAGCTAGCAGGCACAAGGGTTCAGTCGACTGAACACAGGACCAGTCGACTGCTCCCCTGGCAGCAGCCCAATCTGCAGAATTTCAAGTTGAAAAGCTTCCTAACTTTCACTAATGATCAACCACTCAAACCAAACTCAATCCAAAGTAATCTTAGCTGTATTAAAACATTTCTAAAGCAGGATTACAACATGTCACTAACTATTACAACGGTTTAAAAATCCATTCTTTCATACGAAGTTAAACATAAGTTAAAACAATAAAAACTCTTATTACAACATCCTATTGTCCCAAAACTACAAGGTTAACATTCAAGTTGCCTTCCAAAAGAACTCCCAACCCACGTACTCACTTCTCCGATTCCTCGCCAGCATTAACACCTGAAATGGTTATTTGAATAACCACAGATATTCGATTTGTTTAAGCTAAAGCTTAGTGAATAAATCAACATATGTACATGAATGATAAACATGTCCGCATTCACATCTCTACATTTCATACTAGTCGCCGGAGACTCACGTGCCCGTCCATACTCCCAATCCGCGACTCCTCGCCAATAAGTCCACGCGAAAGGGTAAGACCCACGATTCTTCTCTTCAATCGTGCGACCTTAATGCCTATATCGGCTCCACAAAATGGCACGGTGACCACGTGCTCCTTCTGACCCACATAAACAACTTAACATGCTCAAATACATATCACCATGCTCGCGATAATCAAAACATATCACCGTGCTATTGAGCCTGCTCATCAATATAAATGCCCAATATGAACTACACAATATATCTCTAAGAATTAATACATGCTATTCAAACATAACATGAATACATGCCAAGAAATCATTCCAAAACATAGTTGAATCACTCACCTCCGATTTACGCTCTTAAACTTCGATTCAAAGAAAACCCGTGTACAAAGAACGTGCAGAAGTCCGTCT
Source organism: Hydrangea macrophylla (assembly GCA_033977485.1). NCBI lineage: Eukaryota > Viridiplantae > Streptophyta > Magnoliopsida > Cornales > Hydrangeaceae > Hydrangea > Hydrangea macrophylla. The sequence continues at coordinate 104,919,633 of CM066990.1, forward strand.
AGTACAATTCCTATGGATCAAAATTCCATTTATCAATTTTTATGAAAAATTCTAGAAAATAACTTTTTGGAAAACTTAGCCAAACAAGCCCTAACATATATCAAAACGAAGCTCTTACCCCGAGGAGCTCAAATATGAAATCTGGGAGAAACCAGACTGACGGAAGGTCGTCGTTTGGCGTCGCAAAGCTCTAAGCTCCTAAATCTCCCTCTAGCCCCCTTTTGGCCTCCTTTTGGAATTTAGGTTAGAAGTTATGAAAAATATCTCAATCATCTCTATCTATATATAGGCAAGACTATTGGGAATTACGTTTACCTCCCCACGAGTTTTCAAAACTCCTAATCAGTCTCTGAAACTTTCTACACAGCTAATTCATAGCTTTATAAGTGAAACTTCAAAATTATAAAAGTTTTCGACTAAGTTTTGTTTGGTCGCTAAAACGCGAATTTCTACATGACGTTTCCGAAGTTGCTAATTAGCCTACCAAATTAATAGCGTGTTCATTCGTTCTCACCAGGATACTAAAACTAACAACAGAAATAAATTCTAAAACAGAAAATAATACAGATATTGAAATACACAGGTAAACATTTATTTCCAGATAAACATTTAAAGTATTCCTCAGTGACCGTCTCATACTCGGAGAGACGTCACAACAACAAATTCTCAATCACCACAGTTTCAAAGGGTTCTCTAATACAGACACCCAAATCAACTCGTGAGTCAAAACTCACTCAACCATGTGTCATAAGACACGCCACATCACATTATCATGCATGACAATGTAATGCAAAAGAAATAACACAAATGTGGGTGTTATAATATTATAGGTACACATAAATGGATTAAAATATCCTTTTCAAATATAAATAATTTAAGAGGGATTTGTTTGGAATTTTCAAAATACTCAGGGACATTATTATGATTTAACATAGAGGAACGACTTAGTTGTGATTGGATGGTAGACTATAGTGGTAGAACTCCTGAGTGCATTATACTTTTTTGTCTGCTAATGCAACAAATATAGTAAAGAGTGAGGACCCTTTTGTCCATCCAATTATCATTCATACCTAGGGGAACAAACGGTTGGTTTCGATCAATTTTTTCGTTAAAAAAACCAATCAATAGTGGCGGTCGGTCGATTTTCGAAGCATTCGGTCAATTTTGGCTTGAACATACATTTAAAAAACTGACCAATTAGTTTTTTAGTCAGTCGGTTACGGTTGATTTTTGGCTTTCGATTTTTTTCTTACACCCTATTCATACCGCAAAATAGCCTCTAAATCTCTTATATATACAGTCCAAAAAGCAATTCTTTTTACAATCTCTCTAGCTTTCTAGCTCTCTCTCTCTAGCATTTTTTTTTCTAGCTCTCTCTCTATCCGAAACACTAGCTAGAATCTGAACCAGAGAAGAAGATGGAGGCTCTATACTGTTAGGCATATATACTAAAAGCCATACTTTATGTAGTTGATTTATTATTCATTTAATAAAATCAGTTAATCCATTTTTATGAGAACCTGTGTGGGCAATATTTGCATTATATTGTTTATTTAATATTATGCATGTGTGTCTTTCATTCTACATAGTAGGTGATTTGGTGTGTAGAGTTCGGCTTACACACGGAAGATCAGACCATCGGATCTTGTAGAATGTAAGATTTTGGTTTACAGTCTTAGATGGATTGGACACACTATCGGTAGGACTGCAACATGGTGTTGTAGTAGGTTTGTCTTGACTACGGTAAATGGTATAGTTTTAACTCACCATGCTGGTACACTTTGTGTATTAAATGGGACTGACTTGGGGTAATTATCTTTATACTGACTTATAAGATAATTAATACCTCATGACTATTATGAGTGCTTATGCTCTAAATCCTAAGTTAATTTATAGACACGTACATTTGATATTTAGACTTTGATCGCTAAAAGGGTGAGATCCTTAAATGGGTCAATATCTCATTGGATTGGATGACACTATTAATTGTGTGGTGGATATTAATTAATGATAGAATCCATGTCTCAATTTTGGGATTGATGATATCCCCTTGAGAAAGCTTATAAGTTTTGATAACGTCAAACCCTGCAGGTAGATTTTGTATCCGACATATCAGATAAGTTAAGCAGAGGATCTTAAGGAATTTTTTCAGTAATTATATTTAATTAATGGATATCTGTAATCTTAACATGGGGATAATAAGCATTTAATAACATGGAGCTCGAAATATATTTTTAAGATAATGGTAGGAATGAAATTATAATTCATTAGTGGTATGAATTATAATTTAAGAAAATAGGAATCTGATTCAGTTCGAATTAGGGTTTCCTAATTCTATAAGGAAGCCTATTCCTTATTGACTTCTTATGGTCCCTATCATAGCCTGTATATATGCTGCTTTGGCTCTCTCCTCAGTTTGCATTTTTCCATCAAGAGCACTATAACTCGGAATAGAAAAGAGAGCGTAAAAAGAGAGAGCAGAAACATAAAGGATTTCGAAGGAGCCCACACTCAGTTCGATATTCTGGCAGCAAAGGAATACAGTAGAAGATCGTAAGTTGTTATCGAGCCCGTGTTCTCGATTCGTCTACTACAGTAACCCGCTTTAGCTGTTTAAGGTAACCCTAGCTCCGCGCCCTCATAGGGTTATTGTAGTTTTCATGTAATTTTTGCAGTACCAACTTATATGCGCTGTCAACGGATTCTGGGAACGCAGTTTCCTAACATATACCTCAATCAACTCATGGTCCTTCTTCTTTGTTTAGTCATTGCAGCTCAATATTAAACGTCACACACACACACACACACATATATACACACACACACACATTTCATCACAATCACATTCTTCTTTTATGGTTTCTATGTGTCTTGGTTTATACTTTCTCTAGTCTTGCATCTGTTTTTCTTTTATATTAATATTGTTGGTTTGGTTCTTGTTTTTGTTGGGGTTTTTTTTTTGAGCCCTTTGTCGCGTTTTCCAGTCCAGTTGTGGTGTTGAGATTTTTGTGTTTGTGTACTGGCTCACTTGTTTCTGGGGGATGTTTGGGTTTGTTTTGGTTTTGTTTTGTTTTTTTTTTTAAAATGTATTGCTTGGGAGAGAGAGCCTTGCTCCATTTTGGCTTTCAGCTGAGGTGGAGAAGTGGAGAAGCCTATTAATAATAGTACTGCTCCCTCCATCCCAAAATAAGGGTTCACATTTCCTTTTTTAGATGTACCCAAATAATTGTCCACTTTTGAAAGTCAACTACATCATTTAATAAACTTCCTATAGTACCCTTATAATAAAGATAAAGTAGCTTTTATGTGTGCTCCCAAAATAAGTAGAAAGTCAAACACATGTCACATCCAAGGGTAAAATTGGAATGTGGCTATGTAATGAACCAAAAAAATTATTATAATATAACTTTCATAAACAATGTGCAAACTTGAAGTGGACACTTATTTTCGGATGGAGGGAGTACTATTTTTGAGGATATCACCCCTACCCCATTGCATAGGCAGGACAACAAGAATAGTGTAGGGAGCTCAGGGGAATCTTATGGAAGTGAAGATGATTTTAGTGAGCATGGAAGCCCTTTTGCCCCTTCTAGTACCCACGGAACTAGCAAAGCCAAACAAGGTAGGAAGAAGAAAAAGAAGAAGGAAAAAAGTTATAAGGGGAGATCCACTTAAGTTTTTCTCGTGTTCACTTTTTTGTTCCTTGTATATGGTTAGATAGGTGGGGATGGGCTTCTTTAATTTCTTTGCTTTGGCTCGAAAAAATAGTCAATCCCATGTTTGACATTTTTATCTATATTGGATTTGAGCTCTCTTTGTATATCCTGGCGTATGCCCCTTATACTTTTGTACGTGCCTTTGGGAATTTTCTTTATTTATTTACTATTTTTTGAAAAAAAAAAGTCAAATAATGCAGAGGGAATCTTGTGAAACTCATGCAAAGGAAATCTTGCAAAAATCCAAGCTAGTGATTAAGCTACATCTCAGCACCACATCCATGTATAATGTAGATGTAATGCAGCCCCACCATATACATAATTGGAGTCTAAACCTCACTCTCCATTTCCTCATATCATGGAGCTCCTCTTCCTCTCCTACCCTTTCTCCATTTTCCAACTCTTATTCTTCATGATGTTGAAAGTAGCTAAGAAGTGCAAAACCAACAATTTGCCTCCAAATCTACCCTAGGGCCATCGAAGTTACCCTTAATAGGAAACGTGAAATAGATAGAGTTGAGTTAGGATTTTTGAGTTGAGGGTCTAGTGTAAGATAAATAGAACATTCACATGTGCACAAATCATGTTAATTATCTCATATGCACAAATTTAGGGGTGTATACGAGCCGAGTCGTTCAACAAGCACTCATGAACATGTTCGATAAAGGCTCGACTGGGCTGGTTTAATAAACATGCCTAGATTTTAGGCTCATTTAATAAATGATCCAAGTTCAAACACACATGATCTCGGCTCGATAGAGCTTGTGAATACGTTTGAATAAGGCTCGTTAGTAGGCTCGTGAAACTCTCACTAAGGCTTGACAAAATGGATTGTGTATTGATCTTTCTCTCTTTCTCTCTCTCTCTCTCTCTCTCTATATATATATATATATATATGCATTTATATATATGTAGACACCCCATTTTTTCCCAACTCAATCATTTCAAAATAAAGTACTCATTGACACGAGCCTGCCACTTTTTGATTCATCCCAATTAGACATCAGATAAAAAAGATGCTACAAATCAAAGTTTATTGGTACAGAGATCAACATGAGCACGTGCACCTTTGCACACCATATAAACTCTCACCAATAATGCACCAGCATTTGTTGGTGCGTATTCCTCACCTGCTCTCTGTCTTTCTTTCACTTCTCAATTCTTTTGTCCCCCCTCCCACTCTCATTTATTTTTTTTCCTCTCTTTCTCCCTCTTTTTTGCTTATAAAAACCAAATCATCTGAGGAGAGAAGGGAGAGGAGCGAAGGAGAAAAGAGGCTCCTCTTTGTATCTCCCTCATACTTCACATCTCTCTCACCATCCTTCCATATCCCTCACTTCATCATTAAATACAAAAAATCCATACAAAAAAGGAGTTTACATTTTTTCACCATCATACCACCCCTTCTAACCATCACCATCAAGTTCATCACTACAATCACCACCCTCCACCTAGCTATCATATCATCACGATTCCCATCAACATACCTCACGGCCACTGTACCATCGTCGTCATCATACTGCCTCAAATCACAGCCCAATATCTCAGTCATTTATCATCAATATTCTAACAGATTTCTTGAGTTCCTCTAATAATTCAGGTTATTTTATTTTATTTTTTCTCTTGTACATATCATTTTTTTCTTGCTTGACAAAAAATAATAAATATATGATAATCCACGTCATACTCGGAATTACTTGATTTCCAATATAAAAATCACGTCCGACTCGGGATTACATGGTTCCCAATACGGAAATCCCACATGGTTTCTTATTCGGAGAGCCATGTTCTACTGGGGATGACGTGATTGCTAATATGGAGATCTATGTTTTACTGGGGACTACGTTGTTTTCTAACACAGAAACCCATGTATAAACTACAAAGATTGCTTAACTCACATAAAAAGAATAATTTAAAAAAAAAAGATTAATCGGACTCAACAGTCACCTTTGCATTTGGAGATCTTCACAGGTAAGTCTTCTTATCCTACACACACTTCACATTTTTTTCCTTTTTTTTGGGCACTGTCCCTTTCTTCCGGTATAAAATCAAAAAAAAAATAATAATAAAAAGAAAAATACAAAAAGTGGACTTTTTCAAAAATAAAACTCCAATGCCACCTTTGCTTAGAATCTGCAAATAACACAGGTAAGACAGGTAAGTCTTCTCACTCTTAATGGGCACTGACCCTTACTTCCGGCACAAAACAAAAATACAAAAAAAAAATAAAAAAAAATCTCTTTTCAATCATTTGGGCACCGACCCTTTCTTCAAAAAAAAAAAAAAAGAAAAAGAAAAAAATAAGAAAAAGAAAATACCAAAAAATATGGACATCCCTCAACTTAAATGCCTCTCTTGTTCAAGATCTCCAAGCAACACAGGTAAAGTCAGGTAAGTTTTCTTATCCTACATGTACGTTCTTATATTTTCTTAAAAGTTGGGCACTGACCCTTACTTCCGGCATAGGAATAAAAGAATAGAAAAAATAAAAATACAAAAAATCACTTCATTCTTCACTTGCTTACATAAGTTTGTTTCAATCTCACTCACTTTCCAAAATTCCTAGTTATACCATATTTTTTTTTTACTCACATCACTTTTCAAACTCACTATTTCAAAGGTTAAAGTCTAGGACTACACCGTACAGGTTAAAGTTCCTAGCTACACCATCTTTTGCTCAAAATACTACTTCTTATTTGCATGGTCCAGATCGACCAACTTTTTCAAAACACTTGCATACACTCGCACACACAAGTCAGAACTATGTTTGGCCATACCCATCACCATTTTCCGTTCTATTCACTTTCTAAAAAAAAAAGAAATTTTTTTTGAAAAAAAAAGAAATGCTCCATTTTAATAAAAATCACTAAAATTGACAACCGTGTTTGCACAGATGTTCGAGGGTGCCTAATACCTTCCCTCGACATAATCGAGTCCCCAAACCCATCTCAAAGATCTCTGGTTTTTTACATGGCTATTAAGAGTCATACTTTTAAAAGGGCCCACTTTTCTCAAAACTTTATTTTTTAAAAAGTTAAAGATGAGTTACTTTAATTGTCTTTGCAAGGTTCTTAACACCCCAAATGTTAGGTGGCGACTCTGAACTTTTTCAAATAGGCCCTATCATACTCTTTTCACCCTTCCCAATAAAATTCAAGTCATAATTCACCCACTCTCAGGAAGCCGGGCCCACACCGATAGCCTGACGCTCCAAAAACGCGGGCACGATAATATATATATATATATTATAAAACTACGTAATTTTAAAGGGATCGTGAAAAACCTCATGAATAGGCTTGATAAAGGGCTTGTATATTAACCTCTATTTATTATAAAATTACATAGTTTTATTGGACTCGTGAAAAAAGCTCATGAAAAAGCTTGAGGTCAAGCTTGAAACTAAGAATTGTTTAATGAGTATGTCAAGAACAAGCATACATGAGCTCGGCTCGTTTAATAAACTAGCCCCAAGCTCAAGCCTAGATTTCAGGCTCGTTTAATAATGTTCAAAATTGAAATTCAGAAGTGGAACAAAATTACGTGAAAGTAGAATCTGTAACAATTTCTTTGGGTTGAATTGCAGATCTCGCCCTTTTTAAGACGTTTCGCTGCTCTTCCCAAATCGTACAAGCAGTTTCTTAATGTTACCACGCTGTCCTTAGGAAAAAATAGCCCAGAATACACCTCTGTCTCAATTATCTTTGCACAAAAGAATAATTGGAATACCAAACAAGAGATCCTCAAGTGCCACCTTTAGTCGACTAATTCCTCGGTCCGGTCGACTGATGCCTCAAATGTTCAATCGACTGGGCTCGTCCGGTCGACTGAACCCAACCAAGCAAAATGTCCAATTTTCGTGCAGAAACCAGTCGACTGTGTCCTGGGGATCAGTCGACTGGAGTCCTGAAAATAAAGGAGAGATTTTACTTAAAACAAGGGTCCAGTCGACTGTACTCCCAGCCCAGTCGACTGTTTTCCAGCAACAACCCATTTCTGCAGAATTTCCAAGTTTAAAAGTTTCTGAAATCAACCAAGGACCAAACACACCCTCCAAGCTCACACCAAAGTGATCTTAACTGGATTAAAACATTTCTAAAGCACAATTATAAGAGATTCCTATCTATTACAACATTAAGAATCCATTCTATGATTCTAAGTTAAACATAGCTAAAAGTCATAAAATTCTTATTACATTAAGTCTATAACCAAAACTACGAGATAAACATGATTAGTCGCCTTCTACAAGAACTCCCAAACCCACGTGCTCAGTTCTGCGATTCCTCGTCGACATTAACACCTAAAATGGTTATTTGAATAACCACACATAATCGATTTGTTTAAGTTAACGCTTAGTGAATAAAACAATCATGCACATGAATGATAAACATGCTCGCATTCACATCTCTACATTTCATACTAGTCTCCGGAGTCCCATATGTACATTCCATACTTCCTAATCCGCGATTCCTCGCCATTAAGTCCACGCGAAAAGGTAAGACCCACATTTCTTCTCTTCAAACGTGCAACCTTATGCCTATAATGGCTCCACAATGATGGCTTGATACATACACTCATTTGACCCAAATAATAACTTAACATGCTCAAATCACATATCACCGTGCTTTCGATATAATTGAAATACTTCACCGTACAATTGGGCCTACTTATCAATATAGTTGTCCAATGTGAACTAAACAATAAATTTCTATGAACTAACACATATTTTTCATATCAAACATGAATACATGTCAAGAATTCATTCCAAAATACAAGGTTGAATCACTTACCTTTGAATAACGCTCTTAAAATACGATCCAAAGAAAACTCAAGCACAAAGAACGATCATAAGCCCGTCTAGTACAATTCCTATCGATTAGAATTCCAATTATCAACTTTTATGAAAAATTCTAGAAAATGAGTTTTCGAAAAACTTAGCCAAACAAGGCCTAATAGGTATCAAAACGACGGTCTTACCTCGAAGATTTCAAATATGAAATCTAGAAGAAAACCAGCGGACGAACGGTCGTCGTTTGGCGTCGCAAAGATCGAAGCTCCAAAATCTCCCTTTTGGCCTCCTCTTGAAACTTAGGTTAGAAGTTTCATAAAAATATCAAGATCATCTCTATCTATATAGGCAACACTTTCAAAAATTATGTTTACCTCCCTACGAGTTCTGAAAACTCCTAATCAGTTTCTGAAACTTCTTACACAGCTAATTCATAGCTTCACGAGTGAAAACTAAAAAATTTAAAAGTTTTCGACTAAGTTCTGATTGGTTTCTAAAACATAGTCTCACGTGATTTTTACGAAATTGCTAATTAGCCTACCAAATTAGTAGCATGTTAATTCATCTTCACCACGATACTAAAATTAACAATAAAAATATATTCTAAACTAGAAAATGATACAGATAGTAAAATACACAGGTAAACATTTATTTCAGACAAACATTTAAGGTATTCCATAATGAACGTCTCAAACTCGGAGAGACTTCACAACATCACAACACTCATTCTACACCGTCTCAATGGGTTCTCTTATACAGATACCCAAATCGACTCATGAGTCAAAACTCACTCAAACATGTGCCAAAATGCACAACATATCACATTATCATGCATGACAATGTAATGAAATGCAATAACACAATTGCGGGTATTATATTAACACTCTAAAAAAGGGATGCTTAGAATTGGAGAAAAGATCTTGTTTTTATAGTGAAAAATCAGTCCATTGGGCTTTTAATAAATTAGAACGTTGGGCTTTAAATCTCATCATAATGGACCGAATGTAATAAAAGAAAAATGAGCTTTTGAGTGTTAAAACAGATTAAAATGGTGGATGAAAAAACATGTGCGAAAATATGAGTTCAGATTTTAAAGCCAAGTTATAGTAGAATTTTTTGCAAAAAAATAAAGGACTAGCCAAACAAGCCCAAACCCAACCCATGCCTCGGAATGGGGCGGGGTGGCATGGATTGGGTGTAGGTCCTCTTCTATCCACAAAATTGGATACTCCAAAGGGTCCAACCCTTAGACAACACATATCTATATATATGACCTTTGAAATTCCTCTAATTCTCCAATGTGGGACAAGAGTAATAAACTCTAGCTTTGGTTTTAAAAAGGAGGCAAACAAAAGAGCTTTAGAAATTTTGAAACAGAAGTTTTTTCCTTCTCTTTTTTCATTACACAAAGAAACAATTTCTTGGGATCTCCAGTCTATAGGTTGGGTTACCATCATAAGTGACTAAACTACAGGTGGGTTTTAGATCTTTAGTATTCTCTTAAGTCTCTCGTGTCAGAATTGAGAAATTTTATGGCTCAGATCTTTAGTATTCTCTTAAGCAAGGCATCAACATACATGCATATGATAGTGAAAGATTATTATCAATTTTATAATAAACACACTTGCCACTTTCATTAATCCTATACCTTTTAGAAATGACTAAGTTGTCAAACTTTTTATGCCATTGTTTAGGAGCCTGTTTGAGCCCATAAAGAGACTTATCTAGCTTGCATACTTTACTCTCTTGTCCTAGAATTATAAATCCCTCGGGTTGGTCCATATAAATTTCTTTGTCTAAATCACCATTCAAAAGGCAATTTTAAAATCCATTTGATGTACCACTAAATCATGTACAAAAAGCTAAAGCAACTAGTACTTTGATAGAAGTTATTCTCATGACCGGTGAATAAGTATCAAAGAAATCTATGTTATCACATTGCCTATAACCCTTGGCCACAAGATGTGCTTTATATTTATCAATAGAACTGTCGGGTTTTAATTTCTTTTTCAAAATCCACTTACACCCAATTGGTTTGCAACCAAGTGGTAAATCAACTAACCGCCAAGTACCATTAGACTCTAGAGAGTCCATTTCATCGTTTATGGAATTTCCAAAGGTCGGTATCTATAGACGATAGAGCCTCTTGGCAGGTGTTAGGATCCTCCAACATTGTAAGTATAAAAATTAGACCCATAGTCCTTAGTGATTCGGGCCCTTGTACTCTTTCTAGGCTTTATTTCATACTCATTAGGCATATTACTAGATGTCGAACCCTCACTATTTCTTGATTTAAAAGGAAATTTATTTTCAAAAAAATCAACATCGTTGGATTCTATAATAACATGATTTTTCAAATCATAAAATCTGTAGGATTTTACTATTAATAGCTTTCCAATAAATATACACTCATATGCTTTACTAGCTAATTTAGACCTCTTAGGGTTTGGAATAGGCACATAACCTAACAATCCCCAAGTTCAAAAATAGGAAACATTAGATATTTTAGTCTTCCAAAGTTCATAAGTGAAAATTTTAGTTTTAGAGTTAGGAACTCTATTTAAAACATAACAAACAGTTAAAAGAATTTCCCCATACCAGTATGTTGACGCGCCCGAACTAAGTAATACAACTACTATTAGTTTGGTATAAGTCCTATTTTTCCTATTAACATTTCCATTCATTTCAGGAGAATAGGTTACTGTTTTCTCATGAATAATACCATGTGATGCATGTAAAGATATAAAATCATCAGTGCCATATTCACTACCGTTGTCACTACAGAACCTCTTAATCTTTTGATTAAATTGATTTTCTACTTCAGTTAAGAAAACTTTGAAAAAATCAATCGCTTCACTTTTATTTTTCATAAGATAAACAAAAGATTAATTTGAACAATCATCAATAAAAGTGATAAAATATTTTTACCATTTCTGGTTAACGTACCCTCATATTCACAAATATCAAAATGAATTAAGTATAGAGGTTTAGATTCCCTAATGACATATTTATGTGGAGGTTTTGGTGATTTTTGCTTGACTACAATATTCACATTTATCAAAATCATACATAGATAAAATAGGAACAAATCCTAAAGTACTCATATTTTTAATCAAGCGTTTGTTAACATGATAGAAACGACCATGCAACATGTTAAACGAAGAAAGCATATAAGCAGAAGAAACAAATTTATTGAATTTAACATTAAACTTAAACATTCCATCGGTGGCATACCCTTTGCTTACAAATATTCCATTTTTAGTAAGAGTAAATAAATCTGCCCCTATAGTTTAAGTGAACTCAGCCTTATTGAGGAGATAGCCAGAAACCAATTTCTTTCTCATCTTTGGAGTGTATAGCACATCTCTGAGGATGACAGTTTTCCCAGAGGTAAATTTTAGCTCTACCCATCAATACCAGCAACAACAGTGGAGTGGGAGTCACCCAACAACACTCTCTTGTCCTCATCTCGCGCGCGTGAGCTGTGCAATTTCAGGCAGACAGAAAAGATTTTAATTAGAAAAATGAAAATTAGACAGATCGCGCAAGCGATCCGCGCGCGTGATCTTCCTGTACTCTGGCAGAAAGAAAAGTTTTAACAAAGAAAAAGGAAAATTGGGCATATCGCGCGAGCGGCCCGCGCGAGTGACCCCTCGCGCGAGCGGCCCGCGCGCGTAACTTTTGGTAGTTTCTAGTTTTGCTTGTTTTGTGATAAGGGACTGTTAGGGATAAAATTTATATACTGTTTGAGTACTGTTTGGGAAATTTATTAAAACAAAATATTAATTGGTTATGTTTGAAAGATTAAAACGTTGTATTGTGACTTATCAATCCCCGTACGCACGTCGTTTATATAATTCTGTAATTTGCCTCATGTTTTAAAGTTTCATGACATACATGTGGTGTCATGTGTACATGCATGGTGAGTGTGAATGTTGGTTAGTATGGAAAAGTGTAATGGTCAGTGTGGCATAGTGAGTGCGGTTGAGATTGTGATGTGGACACTCTCTGGTAAGTGAGTACCAAAGTGTGTTGTGATTGAGATTGTGGCGAGGGTGTCTTTGAAATGCGACGGTGGCAAAGCTGGACACTCCCTGACGACCATGGTAGCGTCAAAGTGTGTGAAGCCAAACTTGGACATTCCCTAGCACCCATGGAAGTGCTAAAGTGTGGCCTACGGCCACTCCCTGATACCCGAGTCTGGATACTGCTGTCACGCCCCGACGTAGCATAAATATGGAAAGCGTTTAATTTTCTTTATGGACCCGTAGGTTGCGACAGTTTGAGGGATCGATTCCGTCCCAAACGTCGAACAACAAAAACATATAATCAGAGTAGAGCAATCAAAGCTTAGAAATATTTTTCTAACTTATTACATATTACAACACGGGGTCTTTAAAGGCACAAACCACCTTAGAAAAAAACAATAACTTAATATCTATTATAGTCATCCTTATTACAACCCAAATTTATCACTTAAAACATATAAAAGTAAAAATTCTCTTTCCAGCAGGGATTCTCAGTTTGCATAGTCATACGGTCCAGCAATATCATAACCTGAAAAGTCTGAACACGAATGTCCAGGACGCATCAACGCCGTCAGCTTCAAGAAGCTGGTGAGTATTAAAAACATGACTTTGAATGTAAAACATGCTCATTTACCATTTCCCGATTAAGGATGACAAGTTTATATTAAAGCAAGGAGTTCATTTTAGGAAACAAGCACAATATTATTTAAAAGATATAATTCACATATATATGACCGTGCATGAAAACAATGCACCATCTCATCTTACCGACTCTTTTCTCTCGACAAAATCCAAGAACCCACCATCACACACCAGTATCTTTGAAATGCTAAGATAGCCACACTTTAGCACAGGGGTGCCAGGGAATGTCCAGTTTGCCTCACACTTTGGTCCGGGGTACCAGGGAGTGTCCATTGCCTCACACTTTGACTACCTAATCCGCCATGCAAATACCGGAGGAACCCTCACGCAGTATCCAGACTCGGGTATCAGGGAGTGTCCGTAGGCCACACTTTAGCACTTCCATGGGTGCCAGGGAATGTCCAAGTTCGGCTTCACACACTTTGACGCTACCATGGTCGTCAGGGAGTGTCCAGTTTTGCCACCGTCACATTTCAAAGACACCCTCGCTGCAATCTCAATCACAACACACTTTGGTACTCACTTACCAGGGAGTGTCCACATCACAATCTCAACCGCACTCACTATGCCACACTGACCATTACTCTTTTCCATATGACCAACATTCACACTCACCATGCATGTACAACTGACACCACATGTATGTCATGAAACTTTAAAACATGAGGCAAATTACTGAATTATATAAATGACGTGCGTACGGGGATTGATATGTCACAATACAACGTTTTAATCGTTCAAACATAACTAATTAAGATTCTGATTTAATAAATTTCCCAAACAGTACTCAAACAGTATATTAATTTTATCCCAAACAGTCCCTCATCACAGAACAAGCAAAATTAGAAACTGCCAGAAGTCGCTCGCGCGAGCCGCTCGCGCGATATGCCCAATTTTCCTTTTTTTTTGTTAAAACTTTTCTTTCTGCCAGAGTACAGGAAGATCGCGCGTGCGGGTCGCTCGCGCGGTCCACTCGCGCGATCTACCTAATTTTCATTTTTCTTATATAAAACTTTTCTATCTGCCTGAAATCAAACAGCTCGCGCGCGCGGGTTGCTCGCGCGAGGGGTTGCTCACGCAATCCTCTGGCGCGACCCTCGCTCACGCGAGATGAAGCAGAGACTTCATCTTCTTTGTAAGAACTGCTCTATTTTCAGTTTAAGTGTCCATTTTGACCCATTTTGCAAATCCGAAGCATATAGGACATATAACATATGGATCTTTTCAATTTTTCACAAGGATTAAGAATCCACAACTAATTTAACACGATTTCAAACGTAATTCCCGAATTTTAGGAAACACTAAAGGATGACAAACCTTAATTCTTAATATACTTTTTCATATGAACAAATTAAGCTTCAATACTTTAGGCATAGTCTATATATACCATAATCTTTCATTATTATCTAAGAAAACAGATTTTGGTTGAGATTGAAAAATCTTGATTTTCAAAGCCATGGAGTTCATACGTGAAATCAACCATGGTGATTTACAAAATTAACAAATACACAACAAATAAACATGAATTTACATTCCTAGTGAGTTAGTAATACTCACTGTGATTAAAAGTAGAGAGATTGTTGAGAAAGAGTAGCAAATAGGAATTTCAAACCCAAGCTTTGGCTTTGGGGATTAAGCTTCTCTCTCTACAAAATTCTTCTGAAATTAACTCTCTAGCTCTCTCTCTAACTCTCTGAATTTTAGTTGTTAAGTGTAGGTTGGGTGTTGTGTGAGAGTATACAAGAGTATATAAACAAAATCTTGAACTTGGGGGCCAAGCTCCTTATGCTTGACTCAACAAAATAATTTGTCTTCCAATTTTACTAATTACCACATATATACTGATATGATCATACGTATATACATTCTCAGGGAGTGAAGGGGCAAGAATAGACTAGTAGGGGTCAAAGCTTGAGTTGTTTGGAAATGAAAGCTTATGATCACAACAAAACACAAGTAGGGTGCACATTGCCAAACATGGCATAGCATAATCATTGGGTGAATTTAATGAGTCTAAAGTATATGTCAAGTCTAATTGACGTTGAGTCCAAAATCTCTGTAATCCCAAAGTAGTATGGACAGTTTTGAATGTAAACTGGTATTTTTGTGATACGGTGCCCGTCACAAAAATACAGAAAATTCATTTTAATGTAGGAAGTGATTTTTCGGTATTATAAAAAAAATACTGATTGAGTTAAAAGTAAACATTTCCACCGTTTTGAAATACAGTTTTGAAATCCAACACAGGTATTACAAATTTTATAAAAATTACAGTTTGACCCCAATAAGAGTTTCAAATATGAAATAAGGCAAGTCACAAGATTTTAACACATGAGAATTGAAATTAAAAGAAAAGTAAACAATACAATTGAACTTAAATATGAAGTGCAAATACCGATAAATAAATGAAAATGCAGGTTATTACACCCTCCCTCCCTTAAACAGGATTTCTTCCTCGAAATTGAAACTCACTAGTCATGAAACAACTCCGGGTACTTCTTCCTCATATCAGCTTCAACTTCCCACGAGGTTTCATTCTCGTCATGGTGATTCCACTGAACCTTCACCAACGGTATATCTTTATTCCTCAACTTCTTGATACTCTGATCCAGAATCTTCACAGGCCTCTCCTTGTAAGAAACGTTATGACTCGTCTCAATATCGTCGTAACTAACCACGTGCGAGGGATCTCGTATGTACTTTCTCAGCATACTCACATGAAATACATTGTGAACCTCAGACATCTTCGGTGGTAGCGCGAGTCGATATGCCACTTTCCCGACACGTTCCAAAATCTCGAATGGTTCAATGAAACGCGGAGCTAATTTTCCTCTCTTGAGACCGAAGCGTACTACTCCTCGGGTCGGTGAAACCTTAAGGAGTACGCGATCTCGCACACTAAACTCCAAATCTTTCCTTCGCTGATCGACATAACTCTTATACCTGCTTTGAGCGGTTCTCATCCTCTCCTTGACCAAAGAAATCTTTTCGTTGGTTTCTCTAACCAAATCCGGTCCCAACAATTCTGTATCCCCAACTTCTGCCCAATACAATGGAGAACGGCAGGGTCGCCCGTACAATGCTTCAAACAGAGCCATCCCGACACTCGTGTGATAACTGTTGTTATAGGCAAATTCGACCAAAGACAAGTGTGTCTCCCAAGATTCTTCAAAATCACTAACACAAGCTCTAAGCATATCCTCCATGATCTGGTTAACACGCTCAGTTTGTCCATCTGTCTGAGGGTGAAAAGCAGTACTCATCTTGAGCGAGGTTCCCATAGCTTCTTGCAGACTTTCCCAAAATCCAGAAGTAAAACGTGCGTCACGGTCTGACACAATCGACACAGGTGCACCGTGAAGCTGCACAACTTGTTGTATGTACATCCGGCTCATCTTCTCTATCGGGTATGTCATATTATAAGCAATGAAATGAGCTGATTTCGTCAATCGGTCCACGATTACCCAAATGGCGTCATGATTTTGCTGCGATCGAGGCAATCCCACTACAAAATCCATGGTTATATGCTCCCACTTCCAACCTGGAACAGGTAGCGGTTGCAACAATCCTGACGGTCTCTGTTGTTCGGCCTTGACTTGTTGACATGTCAAATACTTGGATACAAATTCGGCCACCTCCTTCTTCATACCTTCCCACCAGAAGTTTCTCTTCAAATCTGTGTACATTTTTGTTCTTCCCGGGTGAACTGTATATCTTGACTTATGTGCTTCTGCCAGAATATCATTTCTCAAATCCCCACAATCTGGTACACATAATCTGCCTCTGCATCGATACCCTCCGTCACTTCCCACCTTCCATTCGATCGGGTCTTTCTCTGACATCTTCACGAACCATGTATGAAATTTTTCATCTTCTTTCTGAGCTCCAATAATGCGGTCGATAAGAACAGGCTGTAGGATAAGACATCCGAACAATTGTCCTTCTCTTTCTTCAGCACTCTATACATCGAACTCCGCCAATGTCTCCAATGCTCGCCATTCTCTAATCATTAAGGAGGCGATCGTCTCCCGAGTCTGTCGACTTAAAGCATCAGCGACCACATTAGCTTTACCAGGGTGGCACTCTAACGTGAAGTCGTAATCTTTGATTAGCTCCATCCATCTGCGTTGCCTCATGTTCAACTCTTTCTATGTGAACAAGTATTTCAGACTCTTGTGATCGGAGAATAAATCAAACTTCTTACTGTAGAGATAGTGTCTCCAAATCTTGAGTGCAAATACCACTGCTTCCAATTCCAAATCATGAATTGGATAGTTCAACTCATTCGGCTTCAGCTGCCTGGATCCATAAGCGATAACTCTGCCATCTTGCATAAGTACACACCCTAATCCTTGATATGACGCGTCAATAAAGATAGTGAACTTCTCATCAGGCTTGGGTATTGCTAGTACCGGTGCGGTAGTGAGCCTCTCTTTCAACTCTAGAAAGGCGCGCTCATGCTTCTCTGTCCAGTCAAACTTCAAATTCTTCTTCGTCAACCCAGTCAATGGTGTAGCTATTTTTGAAAACCCTTCAATAAATCTTCTGTAATAGCCTGCGAGTCCAAGGAAACTTCTAACCTCCGTAGGGTTGCTCGGCCTAACCCAGTTTGACACAGCATTGGTCTTGGACGAATCTACAGAAATTCCTTGAGATGACACCTTGTGTCCCAAAAATTTCACTTCTTGCAACCAGAACTCACACTTACTGAACTTGGCATACAAGTGGTGGTTCTTGAGCGTCTGCATCGTAATCCGTAGATGTTGTTCGTGTCCTTCTCCTGACTTAGAATAGATCAAAATATCATCTATAAAGACGATGACAAACTGATCCAAATCAGGCTTGAATACTCTGTTCATCAGATCCATAAACACTGCCGGGGCATTTGTCATTCCAAACGGCATCACCAGAAATTCATAATGACCATATCGGGTCCTGAAAGCAGTCTTAGGTATGTCTTCCTTCCGTACCCTCAACTGATGATAACCCGACCTAGGGTCTATCTTGGAAAATGTCGTAGCTCCTTGTAGTTGATCAAACAAATCGTCAATTCGAGGTAAGGGATACTTATTCTTAATAGTTACTCGATTCAGTTCTCTGTAATCGACACACAGCCTGAGCGTCCCATCCTTCTTCTTCACGAATAACACTGGTGCTCCCCAAGGCGATGTACTAGGACGTGCCAAACCTAGGTTCTCGAGCTCTTGAACTTGTTCTTTCAATTCCAACAGTTCAGTGGGGGCCATTATGTAGGGAACCTTGGTGATCAGTACGGTACCCGGTATAAGCTCAAAACAGAACTCTATACTTCTCTCGGGCGGCAAACCAGAAATGTCTTGAAATACTTCTTCGAAGTCCTTGACTACAGGTATAGACGACCCTGTCGCTTCTGTACTGAAGACTTCGATGTTAGCCAAACACCTTGTGAGGAACATATCTCCCGAAGGGTTACATTGAAAATCAAAGGGTCGATTCTTATTGTCGGGGAATGTAATTCTCTTCCTCGCACAATCCAACTTCACTTGATTCTGAGAGAGCCAATCCATTCCTAGGATTATGTCGAATTCCTTCATCGATAGGACAATCAACCTTGCAGGGATTTCACGGTCTCCTAGCCGTAAAGGATAATCCTTGCACACGTGTCCTAATCTGACTGCGACTCCTAATGGTGAAGTAGCCCTCAAAGCTTTCTCCAAACGATGAAGTAAGATACCCAATCTCCGAATTATATTAACAGTTATGAACGAAAGAGCAGCACCCATATCAAATAACACTTTAACATGAGAGTTAAACAAAGTCAATGTACCTTCCACTGCTTGCTGATCAGGTTGAGCTTCACCATAATCTCCTTCTTCATAAATAGTTCCGTCATATCCAACAGCATCAGGAATAACAGCATTCACACGAGTCTGACCTTGCTGACCATAAGTCACTTGCTTAGGGGCAGTACAGAACTTGCTGATGTGACCTGGTTCACCATAGTTATAGCAAACTATGCCTTGCTGAGCAGCACGCCTTGGTACCTTGCAATCTCGAGCCAGATGACCAAGGTTGCCACAGTTAAAACATTTTCCAGCATTACTCCCTTCTCCTACTCGAGGTTGAGTCGGATAGGTGATAGTTTGGGTCCTCTTGCTTCTGTCGAAATTCCTCTTCTGTCCTTGGGTACGATTCATTGGTGGTCTATTCTCAAAATTACCCCTTTGAGGCGGCTGGAATTCGAATTGCTTACGGTTCACTCGAGCGTCTTCTTCTAGATCAGTAGCCAAGCCAACCAATCCCTCAAACGACTTATCTAGGTGACCGAGAGTCTGGCGGTGAATTTGGGATGTCAGCCCTTGGTTATACTTCCGTATCTTCTTCTCTTCAGTATCAACCAGGTGTGGAGTGAACCGAGACAGTCTCTTAAACTGTATGGTGTACTCTTGCACCGACTTGGTTCCTTGAGTCAGGTCCATTAACTCCTTCTCTCTTCTGTGCCTCTCCGTAGCCGGGAAATACTTCTCCAAAAATCTCCCCTTGAACACAGTCCACGTCATTCCCGTTGCAGCTCCATTCCCGATAGTAGCTATGACCGAATCCCACCAATCTGCGACAGCATTGGTTAACTGAAAGGTAGCCAACCTCCTCTTGTCCATCTCACTACACTGGATAGCTTCGAACATGCGGTCCATCTGTCTTAACCACTGTTCCGCTCTCCATGGTTCCGTGGTACCCACAAACTGCTCGGGTCTGAGTGCACGGAATCTCTCCAGCAGTTTATCTCTAGTTTGGCGGTCTCGTCGGTTTTCATTCTAATTGCTAACCCTTTCGAGACGTCTGACGAAAGCTTCAAACATTCCTGTGGTATCGGCAGCCTCAGGTGCTCCCTCGATCAAATTCCTATTCCTCCTTAGTCCTCCAGCCATTCTATGCATGATAGTGATAGTAGAATGAGAAACATGCATGAAGCAATACTATGAAGTAATTTAAATGACGACAACATTCAAAAGAGTGTATTTTATATATAGCATCTTGTCAAGTTGATACAAAAAGTGTGTATGATCAGGTCAATGCCTACCCTATCTATATGGGTTAGCAAAAAAATATGGGTTAGGACACATATGTCCATGCAAGAGTTAATGTTACAAAAATGGGGTCATTGCCCTACACTCTAATGCATGTAATTACAGTTTTGCAAAAAGAGATAGAGCTAATAGTCAAAAGTAGTTAATATGTACAAGGTGATATCTAAGAAATTAGTCGTCTCCGTAAGCAATTATCAGGAGATCAAGCGAGTCGACGGGGCGAAATCGCTGAACAAGGAACAGGCCTACCAAATCAAAATCAGAGCTCTGAGAGGTCGACGAGGAAGCAAGTGCTGGAGCATCTGCCTCAACTGGCACCTCCTCAGGCAGAACTAGCTCAAGTGCTAGCTCTTCCTCGAGCTCAGCGGCGAGATCATCTAGACCTATGCCATCCTCTACACCCTCTCCACCTACTGGAACCAAATGAACAGCCTCAGCATCGTCCTCAGCTAAAGGAACCACTGGCGGAGGCATCTCTAGCTGTGCGAGATGAGCATGTACAACCTAGATCTCGAAGGGGAAATAGAAAGCATCACTATCGACCAACCTCAAAACCTCAACCAAAACCAAGCGCTGAGCCTCTACAAAGTAACAAAGCTCTAGGCGGATACGAGTCAAGTCAACTAAGCCTACCACGTGAACCTGGTGCCATAGATCTGATATTATAGTCGTCGTGGCCAGCTGCTCAATATCGGTATGATATAAATCGAGAAAAGCTAGGACTACTGCCCCGGGAGTCACCAAATGTCCTCCAAACCTATCTGGTACAAAAAAGGGCTGAGCTGGATCCATACCTGATAAAAAGGTACTAACTTAAATTAGGAAAGAGATAATCCTAGGCGTTTGGGTTCTAAGTCTATCCGCCCTATCGTAACATCGGGGTGCAAAGCTTAAGCTAATAGATCGTGGAATCGGGTCTAAACTGGTAAACCCTAACCTGGCTAAACTATCTTGAGATAAATAATACCCTGGCTCTGATACCACTAAATCCTGTCACGCCCCGACGTAGCATAAATATGGAAAGCGTTTAATTTTCTTTATGGACCCGTAGGTTGCGACAGTTTGAGGGATCGATTCCGTCCCAAACGTCGAACAACAAAAACATATAATCAGAGTAGAGCAATCAAAGCTTAGAAATATTTTTCTAACTTATTACATATTACAACACGGGGTCTTTAAAGGCACAAACCACCTTAGAAAAAAACAATAACTTAATATCTATTATAGTCATCCTTATTACAACCCAAATTTATCACTTAAAACATATAAAAGTAAAAATTCTCTTTCCAGCAGGGATTCTCAGTTTGCATAGTCATACGGTCCAGCAATATCATAACCTGAAAAGCCTGAACACGAATGTCCAGGACGCATCAACGCCGTCAGCTTCAAGAAGCTGGTGAGTATTAAAAACATGACTTTGAATGTAAAACATGCTCATTTACCATTTCCCGATTAAGGATGACAAGTTTATATTAAAGCAAGGAGTTCATTTTAGGAAACAAGCACAATATTATTTAAAAGATATAATTCACATATATATGACCGTGCATGAAAACAATGCACCATCTCATCTTACCGACTCTTTTCTCTCGACAAAATCCAAGAACCCACCATCACACACCAGTATCTTTGAAATGCTAAGATAGCCACACTTTAGCACAGGGGTGCCAGGGAATGTCCAGTTTGCCTCACACTTTGGTCCGGGGTACCAGGGAGTGTCCATTGCCTCACACTTTGACTACCTAATCCGCCATGCAAATACCGGAGGAACCCTCACGCAGTATCCAGACTCGGGTATCAGGGAGTGTCCGTAGGCCACACTTTAGCACTTCCATGGGTGCCAGGGAATGTCCAAGTTCGGCTTTACACACTTTGACGCTACCATGGTCGTCAGGGAGTGTCCAGTTTTACCACCGTCGCATTTCAAAGACACGCTCGCCGCAATCTTAATCACAACACACTTTGGTACTCACTTACCAGGGAGTGTCCACATCACAATCTCAACCGCACTCACTATGCCACACTGACCATTACTTTTTTCCATACTGACTAACATTCACACTCACCATGCATGTACAACTGACACCACATGTATGTCATGAAACTTTAAAACATGAGGCAAATTACTGAATTATATAAATGACGTGCGTACTGGGATTGATATGTCACAATACAATGTTTTAATCGTTCAAACATAACTAATTAAGATTCTGATTTAATAAATTTCCCAAACAGTACTCAAACAGTATATAAATTTTATCCAAAATAGTCCCTCATCACAAAACAAGCAAAACTAGGAACTGCCAAAAGTTGCGCGCGCGGGTTGCTCGCGCGATATGCCCAATTTTCCTTTTCTTTGTTAAAACTTTTCTTTTTGCCAGAGTACAGGAAGATCGCGCGTGCGGGTCGCTTGCGCGATCTACCTTCTTTTCATTTTTCTTATATAAAACTTTTCTATCTGCCTGAAATCGCACAGCTCGCGCGAGCCGCTCGCGCGACCCTCGCTCGCGCGATCGCGCGCGCGAGATGAAGCAGAGACTTCATCTTCTTCGTCAGAACTGCTTTGTTTTCAGTTTAAGTGTCCATTTTGACCCATTTTGCAAATCTGAAGCATATAGGACATATAACATATGGATCTCTTCGGTTTTTCACAAGGATTAAGAATCCACAACTAATTTAACACGATTTCAAACGCAATTCCCGAATTTTAGGAAAAACTAAAGGATGACAAACCTTAATTCTTAATATACTTTTTCATATGAACAAATTAAGCTTCAATACTTTAGGCATAGTCTATATATACCATAATCTTTCATTATTATCTAAGAAAATAGATTTTGGTTGAGATTGAAAAATCTTGATTTTCAAAGCCATGGAGTTCATACGTGAAACCAACCATGGTGATTTACAAAATTAACAAATACACAACAAATAAACATGAATTTACATTCCTAGTGAGTTAGTAATACTCACTGTGATTAAAAGTAGAGAGATTGTTGAGAAAGAGTAGCAAATAGGAATTTCAAACCCAAGCTTTGGCTTTGGGGATTAAGCTTCTCTCTCTACAAAATTCTTCTGAAATTAACTCTCCAGCTCTCTCTCTAACTCTCTGAATTTCAGTTGGTAAGTGTAGGTTGGGTGTTGTGTGAGAGTATACAAGAGTATATAAACAAAATCTTGAACTTGGGGGCCAAGCTCCTTATGCTTGACTCAACAAAATAATTTGTCTTCCAATTTTACTAATTACCACATATATACTGATATGATCATACGTATATACATTCTCAGGGAGTGAAGGGGCAATAATAGACTAGTAGGGGTCAAAGCTTGAGTTGTTTGGAAATGAAAGCTTATGATCACAATAAAACACAAGTAGGGTGCACATTGCCAAACATGGCATAGCATAATCATTGGGTGAATTTAATGAGTCTAAAGTATATGTCAAGTCTAATTGACGTTGAGTCCAAAATCTTTGTAATCCCAGAGTAGCATGGACAATTTTGAATGTAAACTGGTATTTTTGTGACACTGTGCCCGTCACAAAAATACAGAAAATTCATTTTAATGTAGGAAGTGATTTTCCGGTATTATAAAAAAAAAATACTGATTGAGTTAAAAGTAAACATTTCCACCATTTTGAAATACAATTTTGAAATCCAACACAGGTATTACAAATTTTATAAAAATTACAGTTTGACCCCAATAAGAATTTTAAATATGAAATAAGGCAAGTCACAAGATTTTAACACTTGAGAATTGAAATTAAAAGAAAAGTAAACAATACAATTGAACTTAAATATGAAGTGCAAATACCGATAAATAAATGAAAATGCAGGTTATTGCACCTGCGTGAGGGTTCCTCCGGTATTTACATGGCGGATTAGGTAGTCAAAGTGTGAGGCAATGGACACTCCCTGGTACCCCGGACCAAAGTGTGAGGCAAACTGGACATTCCCTGGCACCCCTGTGCTAAAGTGTGGCTATCTTAGCGTTTCAAAGATACCGGTGTGTGATGGTGGGTTGTTGGGTTTTGTCGAGAGAAAAGAGTCTGTAAGATGAGATGGTGCATTATTTTCATACACGGTCACATATATGTGAATTGCATCTTATAAATAATATTGTGCTTGTTTCCTAAAATGACCTCCATGCTTTAATATAAACTTATTGGATTTAATGAGAATTAGAAAAGAGGTAAATGAGTATGTTTTACATTCAAAGTTATGTTTTTAATACTCACCAGCTTCTTGAAGCTGACGACGTTGATGCGCCCTGGACATTCGTGTTCAAGCTTTTCAGGTTATGATATTGCTGGACCGTATGACTATGCAAATTGAGAATCCCTGCTGGAAAGAGAATTTACTTTTATATGTTTTAAGTTATAAATTTGGGTTATAATAAGGATGACTGTAATAGACAATAGTTATTGTTTTGATTTAAGGCGGTTTGTGCCTTTAGAGACCCCGTGCTGTAATATGAAATAAGTTAGAAAAATATTTGTAAGCTTTGATTGCTCTACTCTGATTATATGTTTTTGTTGTTCGACGTTTGGGACGGAATCGATCCTTCAAACTGTCGCGACCTACGGGTCCATAAAGGAAATTAAACGCTTTCCATATTTATGCTACGTCGGGGCGTGACAAGGAATGAGGTCGTGGGAGTACTGTGGAGCATCTCTTGTATATGTTTTTGTTTTCCATTCTAGAGTTGTAATAAGAGATGTAATGAACTAGAATTTTGTTATGTTTGTAACTTGGAACCTTGAAATGGATTTGTAGTTTTGTAAACTGTAATAGAACTTCTATGATTATGTTTCAGATCGTAGAATTATGATTGCAAATGTGCTGTATTTAGGTTTGGTTTAAGCATAGATTGAAATCTGCTGAATGTTTATAACTGAGGTAAAATAGTGGACTGGTTCAGGGAAACAGTTGACTGGAGGCTATTTTGATCTAGCCACTACCCCGGAATATTGAAAAATAGTTGAATGGGTCCCCGACACAGTCGACTGGAGTATTGGTTGGAATGTTGTTTTTGATTATGTGAAAGAAACAGTCGACTGGATTTTATTTTAAAAAGGGCAAATTGTGGTTCAATCGACAGGAAGGTTCCAATACTCTGGAAAATTTACACCATAGTCGACTGGGTCGGGCTGGACAATTTGCTGAGATTTTTGGATCTCTGTATCTTGCATTTCCAGTCGACTGGACCCTGATCAATCGACTGGATTGCTGGTTTTCAAATGGTGTGTTCTTTAAGTGTTTTTAAATGCGCCAAACTATTTATAACTCTGATTTTCATGGATTTCACTTATGTTTTTCGCTGTTTTTTTACGTTAATGGAACTGGATAAGCCTTGGTGGCATGCCATGTATCCTATTTCCGCCTGTAGCGGGATGGGCTGTGTCACAAGTGGTCAGTTAGGTTCAATTAAAGTCGAGACTGTTGATTGTTTACCTTGTCATCTTGCCAAACAACTAGCCTTACCATTTACTAATAATGACTTTGAATCCTCTGCAACTTTTGATCTAATTTACTCTGATGTTTTGGGTCCCTCTCCAATTGTAACAACGGGAAGATCCAAATATTATGTCATCTTTAATGATGATTTTTCACGATACCCTTGACTATATCAAATGAAAAATCGATATGAATTATCCCAAATTTCCTTTGATTTTTCCAACATGATCAAAACTCAAATTTCTTGCAATATCAAAGTGTTTCAAGCTGATAATGCCAAAGAATACAAAGAAAAAGATGTTCTAAATTTTCTTCTCTAGCATGGCACTCTTCCCCATCATTCCTGTCCAGGAACCTTCCAACAAAATGGGAAAGCTGAGCGCAAACATAGATATATTCTTAATAGTGTTCGAGCTCTTCTTACATCCGCTTCATGTCGTGAACAATTTTGGGGAGAGGTTTCCTATAATACCCTATAATTTCGAATAAATATTAATATATGAGACTCGATATTATTCCTTGAATGCATGTATGAACCTTACCCTTCTGTTGATAATTTTAGTGTCCCAATCAATTGGAACAATTTCCAATCGATTGCCATATTTGGAGTCCCAATTGATTGGCATTTTTACCAATCGATTGGCAAGCAACCGCCTCGACCGCAATCGATTGCCTTTATAAATATCCGAGCTCAATCGATTAGTCAGGGACTAAATTTGATCTCCAAGTTTGCTTGAGGTTTTGACATGTGACACTCTCACCCTCTATATATATGGCTTCATTTCGTGGCTGGGGTGTTTTCACATTATTGGGAGAGAGATATCTCATATATATACACATTCATATACATATACACCCCCCCCCCCCCACACATATATATATATACACACACAAAGAACACAAAAAGAGGAGAGGAAGAAGAAGAAGAAGTATAAGACAGAAGGAGAGACAGAGAAGATGAAAAGAAATAAGAATGAGAAGCTTGAGCTTTGAAGCTCCATGGCCTCACACACATACATACACACCCACTAGGTGAGTCCCAAACTCACTTGGTCTCATTTATATGTAGTTTTACATGTTTTTAAGAAGGAAAGACGTAGTAAACCACGTTTTCCCCAATGTTTAAGTTTTGGACTACTAGTCTCTGTGAAGAAGATGAAGTCCCAATCAATTGGACTTTTTTCCAATCGATTGCCAAGAAACTGGATCCAATCGATTGGCACATTGCCCAATCGATTGCCATAGATGTTTACCCAAGTGATTGGCATTGATTGTGATCTAATCGATTGGACTTTTTCCCAGTCGATTGTTATTGCTTTTTACCCAATCGATTGGACCTATACCTCAATTAATTCGAAGATACAGAATGGTAATAATTCCTGTTATTTAATATTATAACTATTTAGTAGTTATGTGTTGATCTGTGATCCCCGTGTACAATACATTAATGAATAAGAGATACTGTAATACGATAATGAGATAATATCAAGAGTAACGTGAGAACGTTTTGTAACATTAGATAACGTAGTAGTCATGAAACTTTTGGGTTGTTATTCCTTTCATTCAATGTAGTCAGGCCACATGGGAATCATCTTGTATCGGTATTAGTACATAATTTATGTAGGTTTGCTATGATATGGGAATCTTACGTGGGCAAGCATTTGGTTATAAAATGTTCTTAAAAGCCGGTGAGCTATTAATATATTCTTAAAAGGCGGTGAGCTGGGGTCACTGGTAGATGTCACTAAGTCATGGTAACAAATTGATATGCCTTGTTAAAATGTTGTCCCTATAATACGGTGAGTTGTGCATATGTTCTTAGAAGCTGGGGATGCTAGAAATTGCAGTTGCGACTGGATGTGAAAAATGCATTTCTATATGGTGCCCCCACTGAAAAAGTCTACATGCGACCTCCTCTTGGTTATCACATCCATCCTCACCAGGTTTGTAAACTTTGTCGGGTTCTCTATGGTCTCGAACGAGCTCCTTGGGCTTGGTTCGCCAAGTTCAGCACCATTGTTGGAGACTTTGGATTCACTTCTAGCCCGCATGACTCTACCTTCTTCATCCGTAAATCAAACTGTGGTGCTATTATTCTCCTCCTCTATGTGGATGACATGATTACCACCGGAGACGAAACATCTAGAATCTTGGATCTCAAAACTTATCTCAGCCAACATGTTGAAATGAAAGATCCCGGGATGCTTAACTATTTTGTGGGCCTTGAGATCACCTCTAGTTTCGATGGATATTATCTCTCTCAAGCCAAGTATGCCTCTAACCTGCTTACACGAAGAGGACTTACAGATGGTAAGACTAGCTCCACTCTTCTCAAGCCTAACTGTAGGCTCACTCCTATGAATGGTATAGCCTTGGATGATCCTATTATATTTCGTCAGCTAGTTAGAAGTCTCATTTATTTGACAATAACCAGACCTGATATATCCTATGGTGTTCATATTATAGGCCAGTTTCTTTCTACTCCTTGTTCTCCGCATTATGCAGCAGTTCTCTACATTCTTAGGTGCATCAAGGGACCTTGTGTCATGGTCTCCATTTCTATGCTCACTCTTCCTTTGAGCTACGTGCCTACTTATATGCAGATTGGGTAGAAGACCCTATTGATCGTCGTTCCACTACTGGGTATTGCATCTTCCTGGGTGACTCTCTCATCTCCTAGCGCAGCAAGAAGCAAACTGCTATTGCCCGATCTATTACATAAGTTGAATATCATGCCCTTGCTAATGTGACACAAGAACTTCTCTGGCTACTGATCTCGTCAGAATCAAGATATAAAAGTATGCTTTACTTTCTAAAATTTGTAGTGCTGAAGTAAAGGTCGAACCCACAGGCATTGGTTATTTTTATCCTTTAAATAAGAAAACCTAAATCTAGTTATTTATTGAAAACAAAAGTTTATTTGGTTGTCGATTTAATTCCTATTATTAACTAAACTATGAGATTAAATTATAGAACTATGGAAGTAATATTCTAAAATTCAACTAAGTAAACTAATGCAAAATTTGAGAATGTTTTAATATGAGTGGATGAGATCTAGGATTACAAATCCATCACTAACTATGCATCGGAGGTCTAGACTTTCTACTTTAAGTTCTATGATTGGATAGTCCCAATCTATCGTAGCTACAAGCCTAATAGTATCAACAAGGGGGATAGCCATCAGAACCTTCAAACTAGATCTTCTTCTTCTCCTTGCCTCCAAAGTTGTGTAATATGTTGTGTAAAGATGTGTAACCCTCCAATAGCTTCAGATTCATTTATATATAGTTCTAGAGGGTTTAGGAGAGCTTTTGTAAATCTATTCCAACTGAAATTGCTGTATTTTCCTTTTTGGATGTAATTAGGCAGTTTCATTCGCGCAGGGATCTTCAACACTAAAAAATACGCATTTTCACTTTTTTGTACGGATCGAACCAGCGGGCCGCGCAAGCGCGATTTTGGGAGGTCGCACGAGCAGGCCGCGCGAGCAATATTCCGGATTGTCGCACGAGCGGGCCGCTCGTGCGAGATGGCTTTTTCTTGTTCTGTCTTTCTGCTTTTTCTCCTTATTAAGCTAGGAACTCTTGCTTTCTTCTAAATCCTGACAGAAAATGAAAAATAAAGTAAAAGTACACAAAACAAGCTAAAAACTTCTAACAAATGTGAATTAAGGCGTGTAATTAGGACTTGTTCTCTCCCGATCAGCTACGCAGGTTACTTGAAGACATGGGGGTCAACCATTCCATTGCTACATCCATCAATAGTGACAATCAAAGTGCTATTCAAATTGCTCATCATGATTTCTTCCGTGAACGTACAAAACACATTGAGATCGACAGTCATTTTGTATGTCATCATCTCTTTTGTGCCACCATTCGACTTATCTCAGTCCCCTTCACCGATCGGACTACTGACATATTCACCAAAGCTCATTCGCCAGGACGTCTTCAAGATATGGCTTCCAAACTCAAGTTGGTTTCCATTAAACCACCTTAAGTTTGAGGGAGGCTATTAGTGTAGTAGTCTAGATTCATTATACCAATGTACTTCATTGTACTTCTTGTCTAGATTTATTGTACTATTAACCTAGGTGTACTAGTTGTCTAGGTTCATTGTATTAGTATATTTCTTTTTTCATTCCTTTTCTTATTTTGAATTTCCTTAACCTATATAATGGCTAATCCCAATACAATGTAAGCACACTATTCAATACAATATTCAATCTTGTATTGTCTCATTTTATCTCTCTCTATTATATTATTCTAACACTTGAAAGCATCATTGTCAAACATAAGACTACGAAGGAAATAAAAGGTGATGGCGAAGCTTGTGAATAATAGTCAGGCGTGACACAGGCTCTCCCTAAATTTTTAAAAATTACAAAATTACACCCAATAAATTGTAGATTTTAGAAATAGGTCTTCCTAAATTTCATACAGACCCCCATGGACTTCTAAAAATTCTACATTTACGTGTAATATTTTACAAGTTTGGGACACCGTCCCCCTTGCACTTTTAAAAATTCTCGGACTTGTATGTAATATTTTACAAGTTTTACATAATGGCCGCCTAAAATTATATGATTTACTCCAAATTAGGGGTATTAAACCAATTCTACGTGCAATTCTTTCGTTTTACACATTATTACGTATAGGTAGACTCAAAATTTTTTGCCCCGGGGGCATTATCCCTGAACTCCCTTATAGTGTGGGCCCCCCGACCAAAAATCATGAATCCGCCCTGCTTGTGAAGATCTCATAGATGTCCTAAACGTTCAAGGGGATGGTGACCTCGAGTTTCCTTTTACCACCAATAGCATCAAAGCAGAGTCATCTTAGAGAACATATAGAGTTAGGAACTGGCGGCTATTTTGTGTTAAGAATATTTTATCTTATTCACGACTTGCACAATAAGAAGAATCTTTTGTATTTTTTTTTTTTTTGTCAAAACCAAAATTTTTTGTCAATACTTGGGCAATCAGCATGGATCCTAAGATCCTGATAGCTTAAATCCAGAGAGATTCAATGATAGTTCAATTGATTTCATTTTCAGTACAATCCTTTTTGGTGCTGTGCTGGAAGAAGAACATGTCCTGCTGGCATGGCCTTAGGGTAAGCAAATGTTGAGCTACTACTCCTATAGTTGTTGTGTATCACTTTGATTGGAAAGTGGCTGATGGAAAAACACATGAAGATTTGGATATGATTGACGCATTTGGTGCTACAGTTAGAGGGAAAAAATGATTTGTATGTCATTCCAATTCCGTATCAACCAACCCTCAACTTATGAGAGTAGAAGTATTAGGAGGAAAACAATATATTTCTTGTCAAGTTTTAACCAATTATACTCATCATTTCATGAAAATTTGAAGTTCATCTGATATTAATTGACAGAATTTTAGGGTTCGCATGGTAAGGTTTCTGTTTTTAGTTTTCAGTTTTTTTAAAGTAAAAACCAAAATTTCTTTTTAAAAATAAAAAATAAAAACATAAAACTTGTTTGATAGCATTGCTAATTTAAAAGAAAATGAAAACAAAAAACAGAAAACGCGTCTGATAAGGGTAACAATATTGTCAAATCTATTAGCCAAAATATATATGTAGGGTTCCAAATGCTTTACTAGTTGTTCCATATGTAATGGTATATCGTATTAAGGACCAATGTCACAACATATAGTACAACTCTTAAAATTTTTGGGATTCAAATTTGGGAAGAAATTTAATATTTATATATATATATATATATATTTATATATATATATATATATGATTTTTTTTTTACAGCATATAATGTCAGCATGTCTGTGAGCAGTGAGCACTGACAAGATTAGTGAGCAGTGAGCATCGACAACGAGTAACGACTGGCATTTTCGTTTTGCAAATTTATGAAAACGACTTTTCTTTGCTTTCGAATCTGTCCCAAATTTTAAAATCGCTTTTTTTAAAAAATAAATAAAAGAAAAGAAAACAAAAATGTTACCAAACGTGATTTTAGTTTTTATTTTCTAGAAAAATGAAAAAAAAAAAATAGAAAACAAAAAACCAACACGTTACCAAACAAGCCCTTAGTTACTGTTGTTTTCTATTGTAAGTTTGCAAAAGAGACGATTTTACCCATTTTGGTGTTTGCATTTTATATTTAACTAAGTCATTCATTAGCAAAATCTCAAAGTCAGTAGCATTTGTATGTTTGTATCTATTGTTAACTAATGTCTTTTTGTCGAGAAAGGTAAATTGTACAAAAAGAAGAATGAATACACGATAAATAGATTACCCATGTCTATCATTATGCTAATGTCATTTGCAACGATGTATACATGGTGTTAGGTTGAGGTGGACTGGAAATATATATAGTGGTAGACCTTAGAAACAAAAATTTTGGTCTATTTATGCATACTTTTTAAATTTTTGCATCTTCATTTTGAGAGTTGAGATGTTTACTACATTAATAATTAATTAAAACTAAATGAAATACTCTTAGATGTGAAGCAAGGGGTTGTGTGTGGATTTACATATACAAGGAAGAAGATAAAGGAGTTTGATATCTACAATAAGAGTAAACTTAAATATTGATATATAAACTACAGTTCATAAGACCCTCAAAGAATATAAAGCTAATACTCCATATAACAAAATATGTGTTTAACAACCATGTGTAGGACAATCCGCTTTAAATAAGGATAATTCTTGAGGCACATAAGAATTTCACATAAACAATATACATAAACCACAATGTGTTTCTCTCTTTATTGGTGGGATCCACTGACATTGTGGGGTCCACAGTATCTGTGAGATCCACAGAAGATAGATATAAATACATAAAATTTATGTATCTTGTTTATGTGAGATTCTTATGTGCCCCAAAAATTCTCCTTCAAACAAACCTTACAAACTGTAGACTTTGTTATGGGCTGGACTTTATTTTCTATAGTGAAAAGGCCTAGGGAAGTAGTCATAGATAATGGGTTGAGCTAAAACACTCTACACTTAAGGTTGGGCTGGACTAAAAACATTCTTCACTTAATTGGGGGAAGGTTGGGCTGCTCTAGAAGGCTACTAAATCCACCCACCCCCCCCCCCCCCCCCCCCCCCCCCCCCCCCAAAACTCAGTACTGGGCTACAATCCAGCTTAGGCATAGTTTGACCCTTATGTTGCTTTTTAAAAGGAGCTTATAAAATTTATTATAAAGTTTTTTGATAATTTTATGCAAGTGACACAATACTTTTCAAAAAGACATCATGAAACCAAAAAGCAACTTTGGGCTTTTAAAAACTCCATTCTAGAGCTTTTAAAAGTTCCCTCCAAAAAAGTCCTAAGTTCAATTTTTACAAAGCTCATAAACTAGTTACCAAATGAATTAACATTAAATTGTGCTTTAAAAAAGGAGAAGCACCATGTGGGGGCCAAACTAAGCCTTAATCTAGTGCTGAATGCGTCCTTGCTGCAAGTATAAATAGATAATTTTACGTATTTTTACACCAATGTTCTTACGCGTGAGTCTAAGGGCTTGTTTAGTAATGGATGAAATAAGATTAGATTTTGTTTTATTTTCATTTTTTATGCATTTTTTACTAGTAATACTTTAATGAATTGACAAAGAACCTGTTTTAAGAATGATCTTAGATCGTCTACAGAGTCCTATGTAACATACACTTAAGTATATAGAACGAGGTCACTAAAGAGCCACAGAATGTTATGAGCCTTTTTCAAATATAGTGTAGTTTTGCTCACCACAAAATTGCTTACCATTTGCACTTTATACAATTAATTAATTCTTATTTAATACTGAACCCCACTACATTAACCAATGGGAGAGGAGGGTGAACAAAAGAAGAGCAATTTTAAAATGAGCAAAAATGCATTCTTTCAGATAGTCCGAAATAAGGTTTGAGGTAATTACTCCTCAAGAAGTGCACGTGATAACAATGGATATAGGATTTCTTTCAAAGTTCAAACAAGCCAATATCTAAAACCTACTCCAAAATTCCTTCTCTTGTCTTCTCCCAACCTGTTAGTTCTACAAAAATTAAGAATTTGAATGGTTGATTGTACAGTTGAACACAGTTTCAGTACATTTATTAATTTTGAATAGACTAATATAAATTATGTTATATATATGTATTATATATATAATAGTATTTACTAATAATAGTTTATAATAGGAATCTTTACTATATCATATAGTAGTGTACTTCTTATTTTTGGAGGGAAAGCCAAAATTTTATTTTCCCATCAAATATTTGATTGAAAGGAAATTTAAATTTGGTATGTTGTCCCACATAAGAAACTTGGAGTAATCTTGTGGGAAAGCCTCTGCTATAAATAGGAGGTGGTTCTTCATATTCTCTCCCAAGCTCCCAAGGGATACCTCACAAGAGGAGACCCATGGAAGAGCTTCAAGTTTTAATTTTTTCTTTTTAATTCTTTTTCTTTATATATATATATATAATATATATAATATATATATATATATATATAAAAGAAAGAAAGAAAGAAGAAGAAGAAGATTAAATAGATAGTTATAAATAACTGTCGGTTTTAATACAGTTTAAATTTTAAAATAACGGTCAGTGACCGTAGTGACTGTTTGGCGACGAAAGTCTCTAACGGTCAAATACAGAGAGGTCACGACTCTTCTGGCGATCCTTCTTCGTGGCTTCTGGTGTCTATATTTATGGGCATCAGTACGCATTCGAAAGTTACTTCTGTTCTGCTTTCTTCTTCTTTCTATACATTTTCTAGTTTTATGTCGGGTAAAATTTGGTGGTTCTAAGACTGCTAAACAGTGCAATTTAGACAGTCTTAAGTTAGGCTTTGTATCCTTGAGATAGATTTTCAAGAGTCCATTTACACCATAGTGGGGAAATTACTATCTTAAAGAAAGCTTCCTGGAAGTGCTCTGCCTAATGAATTTGTTTTTTTTTTATTTTTAAATTATTTTTGTTTTCTTTTCTTATAAATCAGTCTTGTCATTTTTCTTCAAATTTGTTCTTTTCACCATTAGTGTTACAACAAATTATTCATAAAATTAGACAATTTGTGCTACCAGCACTAGTAAATGAACAATTAGTTAAAATTAAGTAGTTATCAATTCAACCAAGAGAAAACGGCATTGTTAAGTTTTGTTAATTTAAATACCCAGTAAAGGTCAAAAGTTAAATAGATTCCCCCATTTTGGTCAAAGACCTTTTGCTTGGGGTAGAAGTATAGAACTTTCACTTTTTATTTAATGATATGCTTTATATTATAGAATAAAATGGTACACATAATAAAAACTCTAAATTCACATTAGAATTTGGCTTTGGTTTGTTGAGGAATTTTGCATATTTTTTCTAGATTGTTCAAAAATGTCGGCTTTTCTTTTCTTTTGGTTTGTTCAATTCTTCTATTCAACAAATTTTAAACTAAAGATGAGAAAATAAAATACCCAAAGACTTAAGACAACCTCTCACTCCATTCCAAGCACTTGAAAAAGGAAAAAAAAAACAAAAAAAAACTAGACAATAGTCCAATTAAAGTAATCCAAATAAGACAGTAGGCAGTGGGGGTTGGTCCTATCACTCCATTCCAAGGTCGACGTCATAGCACTTGAAAAAAAAAAATAGACAATAGTTCAAAGTAGTCAATAAGACCATAGGGGTTTGGTCCTACCATAGTGTGCGAATCCGTCTCACATAGAAAAAATGTACTCCCTCCGTCCCATAATAAGTGTCTACATTTCTTTTTTTGAATGTCCCATAATAAGTGTCTACTTTCCTAAATTGGCATATAGCTTTTAGTTACTTTCCAAAACTATCCTTTTAATAAAGACAGTAGCATTTATTTGTGACATCAAAATAAGCAAAAAGTCAAACACCCATCACATCTAAGGGCAAAATTGAAAAGTGACCATTTAATAAACCAAAAAAACTAAAATAATACAACTTTCTTAAACAATGCGCAAAATAGAAGTGGACACTTATTATGGGACGGAGCGAGTAAAATTTAGTTTCAAATGTGTAAAAGAAAAGTGAGATTACTGTTCAAAACTTGGACATAAACATTTTAAGGTTATTGTGAAACACCCATCAAGTTGTTAGTCAAGTGGACCATTTGGATAGTTATAAATGATATCAGAGCTAACTTTGGCTGTGTCTGCTTATGAACTACTCTACAAAATGCGACATGCCATGATAGACTTTACTGATGGCTTTCTTCTTACTCGTTCATGTTGGAAACCATCTAGGTCGTATCATAGCTTAACGACAATGGAAAGAAAAAAAAAGTGTTGTTTGAAAATTCTCTCCAGCTCTTTCAATATTTAGCTATATCGAATTATCTATGAGAGAGAGAGAGAGAGAGAGAGAGAAAATTTTCTCTGGTTATTGATTTTTTTACTCAATAAAATTTGAAAAATGAAGATGAGAAAGCAAAATTAAATCTCCGAGACTTGATATTCAACACCAGTATATCATCTATCACGCCAGTCAAAAGTCATAGCACATGAAAAAAAAAAAAAAAAAAAAAAAACTCGTCACTAAAAGATGCTATCATTTGGGACAACTCTTGTCATGCCCGTTCCAGAATTTCATAGGTTTGTCATGAATGATATGAAATTTTATGAATTATCATTTATATATATGATAAATGAGGATAAGTAGTTGAGTGTGGTCAACGGTAAGGTGTCAGTAAGGACACGGGAAAATTGGTAATTGAGATTTTCATTGGCACGAGTAAATGACATTTATATGATTTAAATGTTATTTAACTTATCTAGTATTTTGTGAATAGTGAATTATACCTGTGTAGTATAATTTTTGGTAATCTCGATATTATTATATATCATTTTGAGCACTGTGGTGAGAACGTGAATGACACGTTAAATAAAAAGGTAGGTTGTGTAGAGATTCCACTTAATTGAGTTTTCGGACGTTATTTTGGACCCAAACGAGGCTTAGTCGAAAACTTTTGTAAATTATAATTTTCACTCGTAAAGTGATAAAATGGACGTGTGCGACGTTTCATGAGTTAACTAAAAGTTTGAGAAACTTGCGGGGAGGTAAACACGATTTCCGAGAAGTTTTTCTATAAATAGTTGAGGATAAGATTTCATTTCTCCAAAAAGTTGGAAAATATCTAGAGAGGAGAGAGAAAGGGAGATTGTTGCCACGGGCTTTGCGACGACGATCGGCGACCTTTCGTCCGTCAGTTTTTCACCAAATTCAAGATTTGAACTCGTGGAGGTAAGATCTACGTTTTGATACTACTTAGGTCATATTTGACTAATGTTTATAAAAAGCTAAATTCTTGGAATTTGGGAAAAACATGTATAAACTTGTAGAAATTGTCTCAAATTCGAAATCCGACGATTAATTAGCCTCCTAGTCGATCCTTCAAAGTTTGGGGGAAATCGCACGAGGTATGAAGTTCTAACTTGTGAAATATAGAGAAATACATGTTTTATATTTCGACGACGAAATTGAGATCCGGGCAAAATCCATGTGTTAATTGTAGGCCCGTTAATTATGCACACGCTAAATTGTGAAAAGCATGTCTAAATTTACGCGAGCACGTTGAGTTGTCTATGTGGGTCAAAGGGGGGGTCTTGTACAAATTCATGCCGGAGTAAGCTTCTCGTTGTTTGAGAATTTAGTAGCAACGGCTACTGTGCATGGTTTAAGGCTTGGACTTGCCAGGGCATTTGGGGGATGTAATGGTTGTAAGCTTGGACTAGCCATTGACATCGCGGTTTAAGGCTTGGACTTGCCGCTACCGGATGAAGGCGTATTTTTCTCCCTAGAGACTATTGCTATGATTTATGAGATTAAAGCATGTTTTTGTTATATATTGCATATGTTAGACTTATGCACTCAGCATATAGCTGAGCAGTGGAGATTTACTCCATTGCAGGTAAGAAAAAAGACAAGAAGAAACGTGATGAGTGAGGCCGAGGAACGCCGGGGAACCACAATTGTATATGTTTTTGTTTTAAATCCTAATCTTGTGTAAGGATTGGTAAAATGTCAAACGTTGTAATAGAATTCATAGATTAGTTCCGTAGTATGGAAATCTTGTAATTGAACTCTTGTAATTGTGTTTTAAAACGTTGCAAGTCAGTGGTAGTTGTGATTATTGTTGATATGGAGAAGTATGAGTTGTAATATTTTACACAGGGCTGCCCAGCAGGGGAGCAGTCGACTGGACCCTGGATCAGTCGACTGAATTCCATGGGGTTTAGACACTGAAAGTGAATAGTGTAAGGATCAGTCGACTGAACCATCCTTCAGTCGACTAGACCATTGTAGATTTTAGCTACTGATCCAAATAGTAACCAATTCAGTCGACTGGATTCCCAATTCAGTCGACTGGATTCCCTGATCAGTCGACTGGACACCTGATGAGAAATGTGAGTTTTGGTTTCTGCCTGGCACAGTCGACTGGACCCTATCACAATCGACTGGACCTCTGTTTTCCAAAATTGTGTTCCTTTGGACAGGTTTCAATTGAACAAAACTTTTTATAACTCTGATTTTAATGGATTTTAATAATGTTTTCCGCTGCTATTTGACTTTAATGGAACTGGATAAGCCTTGATGGCGTGCCACGTGTCCTATTTATGCGCGTAGTAGGATGGGTCGTGACATTTAGTGGTATCAAAGCTATAGGTAACAAACCTTTGAGAACGTTCGACGACAAGTAGAGTGTTGAGTGGTTTAACACATGTTCTAGATTGCATCCATACATATTAGAGATGTTTGATGCATATGCATGTTGTTTTACATACATGCTATTGTTATTGTTGTATATGCATTGAGAACTACAGGATTGTAATCATGAGTGACGACGAGCAAAATCTATCGCCACACACTCGACGTATAAATGAAATGGCAGAAATGATGGGGAATATGGGGGAAATGATACGGAATATAGCGGAGCGACTGCCTCCCATGCCCCAAATCGAAGTGGAACCAATAACTGTAGTGCATGCACCCGAAACTAGAGGCATAAGATCCGTATCCGAACAATTCGCTCGAAAGAAACCAATGGAATTTCATGAGACAACCGATCCAACACTCGCAGAACATTGGATTATGGACATGGAGAGGATTTTTCGATCTATTCCGATGAACGACAGGGAGAAAATGGAAAATGCAAGTGATGTGCTGAAAGGTGAGGCCCAGAACTGGTGGGTAAATGTTCTGGATCAAGGGGCACCAATTACTTGGGAGGGGTTCAAGGCGGAATTCAATCGCCGGTTCTTTCCGCGAGCCGCCTACAATGTAAAGAAGAGAGAATTTGATAACTTGAAGCAGGGAGATATGACTGTAACCGAATATACTTCCAAGTACAACGCTTTGTTGATATTTGGAAAGGGTTCCGTACCAGAGGAGGAAGACAGGGCAAGGAAATTTGAAGAGGGTTTAAGGGAAAATATTCGTTTAAGGGTGGAAACCTACGAACATTCGACTATGCCAGCAGTACAACAAACGGTGCTAGTGGCCGAGAGTGGAATGGAAAGGTCGAGGCAGAATCAGTACGGTAAACGAAGCAATGAGGGTGGTGATAAGAACCAAGGCGGATCTTTCAAGAGGCCATTTCAAAGAGGCTCTGGTTCTAGTTTCAGTGATTTCAGGAGAACGCCAAGTAACATACCGTTGTGTTCACTTTGCAACCGACCACACTTAGGCCGATGTTTCATGACCAAATCCCAGAACAGGAACCAAGGCGGGGGTAGTACTAATTCAACACCCGACATGAGAGGTAAGTGTTATGATTGTGAAGTATTTGGGCACCAAGCCAAGGATTGTTCGAGGAAGTATCCTCAGCAAAGAGCTAGTTCTATGGCTTCCAATGGGTCGAAGCCTAGACAGTCCAATGACGGGGGACAAAGGATGGAACAACGTCAAGGAACAGCATATCAGATGAACCCAGGGGATATGACTACTTCAGAGACAGTAGTATCAGGTATGGTGCTTGTATGTCCACACTTAGCACGCATACTTGTCGACTCGGGATCTACGCATTCATTTGTATCGCATGCTTTTGTTGAACATTTGAATGTTGAATCGGCACCGTTAGGATATGAATTGTCTATTGCTGTGCCACTTAGTAAATCAATAATGACGTCTACTATATATAAGAACTGTAAGATCAAACTAGGCGAGAAGTTGATGACCGTAGACCTTATACCAATTGTGGTGAACCATTTTGATGTGATACTGGGAATGGATTGGTTAGCTCTTAACCAAGCCACAATAGACTGTGAACGGAAAAAGGTTAATTTTCGATCACCGGTTTACGGGAACTTTTGTTTTCAAGGGAGTGGGGTTATACCGCCGCCGTATTTGATTTTCAGTTATCCGAGCGGGAAGAATATTGAAAAAGGGATGTCAAGGATTCCTATGTTCAATGACTGATGTCTCAGCGACCGAATTAAAAGTAGAAGACATTCCGATAGTGCGAGAATATCCAGATGTATTTCCTGATGACCTACCAGATGTTCTTATTGAGAGAGAGGTTGAGTCCACTATTGAGGTTATTCCAGACTCAAGACCCGTATCAAAGGCACCGTATAGAATGGCACCCATAGAATTGAAAGAGCTGAAAATCCAATTACAAGAGCTACTTGACAAGGATTTCATTCGACCAAGTATTTCGCCGTGGGGAGCTCCAGTGTTGTTCGTAAGGAAGAAAGATGGTTCAATGCGTATGTGCGTCGACTACCGAGAGTTAAACAAGTTGACAATTAAGAACAAGTATCCACTACTGAGAATTGATGATCTATTTGATCAACTTCGTGGGGCTCAATTATTTTCGAAGATAGATTTGAGATCAGGTTACCATCAATTAAAAGTGAAGGCCGAAGACATCGAGTAAACTACTTTCAGAACGCGCTACGGACATTATGAGTTCTTAGTCATGCCGTTTGGAGTTACAAATGCACCAGTCGCGTTCATGGATCTTATGAACCGAGTCTTTAATGACTATCTTGATGACTTTGTGATAGTGTTCATCGATGATATTCTTATCTATTCACCGAGTGAGATAGAACACGAGAACCACTTGAGGTTGATACTTCAGAGATTGCGAGAGAAACAACTATTTGGAAAACTTAAGAAATGTGAATTTTGGTTACCTAGTATTACTTTTCTGGGTCATGTGATTGACAAGAATGGGGTTTTAGTTGATCCTCACAAGGTAGAAGCTGTATCAAATTGGCAAAAACCGACATCTGTACCTGAAATTTGAAGTTTCTTGGGATTAGCAGGATATTACCGCCGTTTTATTAAGCACTTCTCGAAGATTTCTTTACCTATGACCAAGTTGATGAGGAAAGGGATTACCTTTGAATAGAGTCAAGAATATGAAACCAGTTTTCAGGAGTTGAAGTCAAGGTTGACAAGGGCACCTATTCTGATAATACCATCCCGAACCGAAGGATTTGTAATCTATAGTAACGCTTCGC
Organism: Hydrangea macrophylla; assembly: GCA_033977485.1. NCBI lineage: Eukaryota > Viridiplantae > Streptophyta > Magnoliopsida > Cornales > Hydrangeaceae > Hydrangea > Hydrangea macrophylla. Next base: position 104,960,773 of record CM066990.1, read on the forward strand.
ATCAAGGTTTGGGATGTGTGCTTACGTTTCTAGACAGCTAAAGACACACGAGGTAAATTATCCGACCCATGATCTTGAATTGGCTGTAGTAATTCATGCTCTGAAAATTTGGAGACATTACTTGTACGGGGAGAAGTGTGAGATATTCACATACCACAAGAGTTTGAAATACATTTTCACCCAACGGGATTTGAATATGAGATAGAGAAGATGGTTAGAATTGATGGAGGATTATGATCTTTCGATAGAGTATCACCCGGGAAAGGCTAATGTGGTTACTGATGCCCTAAGCCGGAAAATGACAAGGAACTTAGCCAACGAACTAACTCAACAAAAAGAATTGGTAAAGGAAATGGAACGATTAGAATTAGATGTAATTCCAGAGACTAGTGGTGGTTTAATGATGGCGATCATAGCACACTCAGATGTTATTGATGAGATCAAGAAAGAGCAATTTAACGATGTCTACTTATGCAGAATGAGAGACGAGATACCTTTAAGAAAATGACCTAGTTTCGTATTAGAACAAGGAACGTTGAAACTGGAAAATCGATTATGTGTACTGAATGTGAAAGGCTTGAAAGAGAGGATTTTAGAAGAATCACATAGTACTCGATATTCAGTACATCCGGGAAGCAACAAAATGTATCAAAACTTGAGAGAAAACTTCTGGTAGAAGGATATGAAGCGTGAAGTCGCTAAGTTTGTATCTGAATGTTCGGCATGTCAACAGATCAAAGCGGAGAGACAAGTACCTACGGGGTTATTACAACCATTACCGGTGTCAGAATGGAAATGGGATGAGATTACAATGGACTTTGTTTTAGGATTTCCACGATCATTCAATAAGAATGATAAGATTTGGGTTATAGTTGACTGATTAACCAAGTCAGCTCATTTTCTATCGATCAAGACAACTAAACTGTCCAAGTTAGCAGAATTGTATGTGAGAGAGATTGTAAGACTACATGGGGTACCGGCTGTGATCATATCGGACCGTGATAGTAGTTTTACGTCAAGGTTTTGGGGAAGTCTACAGACAGCTATGGGTACGAAGTTGAGTTTCAGTACTGCATTTCATCCTTAGACCGATGGACAGTCGGAGCGTATGATTCAGACATTAGAGGATATGTTACGATTGTGTGTATTGGATTTTGGGGGTGATTGGGAGAAACACCTACCATTGATTGAATTTGCGTATAACAACGAATTTCAGTTAAGTATTGGTATGGCACCATATGAAGCTTTGTATGGGCGTAAATGTCGATCGCCGGTTTGTTGGACCGAGGTTGGAGAAAGGAAGTTACTAGGACCTGAGTTAATACAGGTGACTACTGAGAATGTGAAGTTGATTCAGGAGCGACTTAAGGTAGCTTAGAGCCGTTATAAGAGCTATGCGGACTCTAAACGACGACCGATGAATTTTGAAGTTGGAGATTTCGTATACTTGCGAGCATCGCCTTTGAAAGGCATTGTACGATTTGGAAAGAGAGGAAAGCTCAATCCAAGATTCATAGGACCTTTTGAGATCCTAGAGAGGGTAGGTCCAGTAGCTTACCGATTGGCGTGGTTGTCAGAGTTGGAACATGCACATAATGTATTTCATGTATTAATGTTGAGACATTGTATGACTGATACGAGTAAGATCATTGTACCTGAACCGCTACAGATTTAGAGAGACTTGACTTATGTGGAACAACCGATAGAGATTCTAGATCGAAAATAGCAAGTCTTAAGAACTAAGACGATTCCGATGGTAAAAGTATTGTGGCGTAGTCACACGGTGGAAGAAGCTACATGGGAAAGTGAGGAAGACATGAGGAATGAGTATTCATACCTGTTCGACGTATGAGGTAAAAGTTTGGGGACAAACTTTCTTTTTGGAGGGGAGAGTTGTCATGCCCGTTCCAGAATTTCATAGTTTTGTCATGAATGATATGAAATTTTATGAATTATCATTTATATATATGATAAATGAGGATAAGTAGTTGACTGTGGTCAACGGTGAGGTGTCAGTAAGGACACGAGGAAATTGGTAATTGAGATTTTCATTGGCACGAGTAAATGACATTTATATGATTTAAATGTTATTTGACTTATCTAGTATTTTGTGAATAGTGAATTATACCTGTGTAATATAATTTCTGGTAATCTCGATATTGTTATATATCATTTTGAGCACTGTGGTGAGAACGTGAGTGACACGTTAAATAAAAAGGTAGGTTGTGTAGAGATTCCACTTAATTGAATTTTCGGACGTTATTTTGGACCCAAACGAGACTTAGTCGAAAACTTTTGTAAATTATAATTTTCACTCGTAAAGTGATAAAATGGACGTGTGCGACGTTTCACGAGTTAACTAGAAGTTTGAGAAACTTGCGGGGAGGTAAACACGATTTCTGAGAAGTTTTTCTATAAATAGTGGAGGATAAGATTTCATTTCTCCAAAAAGTTAGAAAATATCTAGAGAGAGGAGAGAGAAAGGGAGATTGTTGCCACGTGCTTTGCGACGACGATCGGCGACCTTTCGTCCGTCAGTTTTTCACCAAATTCAAGATTTGAACTCGTGGAGGTAAGATCTACGTTTTGATACTACTTAGACCATGTTTGGCTAATGTTTATAAAAAGCTAAATTCTTGGAATTTGGGAAAAACAGGTATAAACTTGTAGCAATTGTCTCAAATTTGAAATCCGACGATTAATTAGCCTCCTAGTCGATCCTTCAAAGTTTGGGGGAAATCGCACGAGGTATGAAGTTCTAACTTGTGAAATATAGAGAAATACATGTTTTATATTTCGACGACGAAATTGAGATCCGGGCAAAATCCATGTGTTAATTGTAGGCCCGTTAATTATGCACACGCTAAATTGTGAAAAGCATGTCTAAATTTACGCGAGCACGTTGAGTTGTCTATGTGGGTCAAAGGGGGGGTCTTGTACAAATTCATGCCGGAGTAAGCTTCTCGTTGTTTGAGAATTTAGTAGCAACGGCTACTGTGCATGGTTTAAGGCTTGGACTTGCCAGGGCATTTGGGGGATGTAATGGTTGTAAGCTTGGACTAGCCATTGACATCGCGGTTTAAGGCTTGGACTTGCCGCTACCGGATGAAGGCGTATTTTTCTCCCTAGAGACTATTGCTATGATTTATGAGATTAAAGCATGTTTTGTTATATATTGCATATGTTAGACTTGTGCACTCAGCATATAGCTGAGCAGTGGAGATTTACTCCATTGCAGGTAAGAAGAAAGACAAGAAGAAACATGATGAGTGAGGCCGAGGAACGCCGGGGAACCACAATTGTATATGTTTTTGTTTTAAATCCTAATCTTGTGTAAGGATTGGTAAAATGTCAAACGTTGTAATAGAATTCATGAATTAGTTCCGTAGTATGGAAATCTATTAATTGAACTCCTGTAATTGTGTTTTAAAACGTTGCAAGTCAGTGGTGGTTGTGATTATTGTTGATATGGAGAAGCATGAGTTGTAATATTTTATACAGGGCTGCCCAGCAGGGGAGCAGTCGACTGGACCCTGGATCAGTCGACTGAATCCCATGGAGTTTAGACACTGAAAGTGAATAGTGTAAGGATCAGTCGACTGGACCATCCTTCAGTCGACTGGACCACTGTAGATTTTAGCTACTGATCCAAATAGTAACCAATTCAGTCGACTGGATTCCCTGATCAGTCGACTGGATACCTGATGAGAAATGTGAGTTTTGATTTCTGCCAGGCACAGTCGACTGGACCCTATCACAGTCGACTGGACCTCTGTTTTCCAAAATTGTGTTCCTTTGGACATGTTTCAATTGAACAAAACTTTTTATAACTTTAATTTTAATGGATTTTAATAATGTTTTCTGCTGTTATTTGACTTTAATGAAACTGGATAAGCCATGATGGCATGCCACGTGTCCTATTTCCGCGCGTAGCGGGATGGGTCGTGACAACTCTCCTGACCAAATTTTTGGTAGACGTACTATAGTTTAGGATTCTAAGATTTTAAAACTTGTGTGTTTATTCCGTGGGTGTCATACATAGTAGATTAAGGGGTAAAATATAAATAATTAATTAAAGACAAACTGATATCTACATAACTCTTTAAACTATATTGTTCATCTTCCTAAATTTTTTTTTTACTTGTTTCATTTACAATACAAAGAATCTTTAACATGTTCAAAAGCGATGTCTATAAGGCCGTTAATACATGAGATTAAATGCGTAAATAAGATGTTTATTTAGTTGAAAACTAGTTACATTTAAGCACTAAAGTAAGACTTTGAGTGTAGAAACGGTAAAATGAAAAATTTAAGGGATACAAATGCATATAATATGAAATACATAGATTTTAATACAAATTTCAAAAGTTGAGTGGCCTATGCTCCCCTGTATACAACGTAGCTTCGCCGCAGGTCATGGTAATCCAAAGTCGCAAATTACAGTGACTAACGAGCAATGTACATAGAAAGAAAAATGGGTAAGTTACAATAACACCCCCTGAACTATGACTGGTTTTTTTTTTTTTTACTACTACTCCATAAACTTTAAAACTGAAAAAAAAGTCCCCCTAAACTATCATTTCTTAACACTTAAACCCCTTCTTTAGGGGTGAGTTTGTTCATTTTGGATAGTTCAGGGGTGAGTCTGTTTAGTTTTGAAGTTTAGAGAGTGTTAGTGAAAAACGATCATAATTCAGAGGGTGGTGATGTAATTTACCCAAGAAAAAAATGACGTTTTTTGAAAATTTAGAAAGTTTCATATCTTGATGGCATTGACGCCAATATATATAGACCTATACTTATAGCCTGGCCTGTCGATCGGGCTGAATTGAGCCGGGTCTATGTGAGCCCGAGCTCAGCTCAATGTGCTAGACTGAGTTTCGGGCCGACCCAAATTAAACAATTCAAGGTCGTATATAGCACTTCGAGTTAGGCGAGTTCACTGCTGTTAGGAGCCAAACATACAGAAATTCCTCTCTCTCTCTCCTCAGAGAGAGAGAGAGAGAGAGAGAGGAATTTCTCTGGTTATTGATTTTTTTACTGAATAAAATTTGAAAATGAAGATGAGAAAGCAAAATAAAATCTCCAAGACTTGATATTCAACACCAGTATATAATCTATCACGCCATTTAAAATTCATAGCACATGAAAAAAAACAAAAAAAAACTCGTCACTAAAAGATGCTATCATTTGGGACAACTCTCCTAACCCGGTTTTTGGAAGAGGTACTATAGTTTAGGATTATAAGATCTTAAATTAAACTTGTGTGTGTATTCCATGGGTGTCATACATAGTAGATTTAGGGGTAAAATATAAATAATTAATTAAAGACAAATTGATATCTACATAACTCTTTAAAATATATTGTTCATATTCCTAATTTTATTTTTACTTGTTTCATTTATAAAACAAAGAATCTTTAACATGTTCAAAAGCGATGTCTATAAGGCCGTTAATACATGAGATTAATTGAGTAAATAAGATTTTTATTTAGTTGAAAATTAGTTATATTTAAGCACTAAAGTAATACTTTGAGTGAAGAAACGGTAAATGAAAAATTTTATGGGAAACAAATGCATATAATATGAAATATATATATTTTAATACAAATTTCAAAAGTTGAGTGGCCCATGCTCCCCTGTATACAACGTAGCTTCGTCGTTTGTCATGGTAATCCAAAGTCGCAAATTACAGTGACTAACGAGCAATGTACATAGAAAGTAAAATGGGTAAGTTACAGTAACACCCCACCCCCTGAACTTTGACTATTTTTTTTTTTACTAATACTCCATAAATTTTAAAACTGAAAAAAAAACCTCCCCCCAAACTATCATTTCTTAACACTAAAACCCCTTATTCAGGAGTGAGTTTGTTCATTTTCGATAGTTCAGGGGTGAGTTTGTTCAGTTTTAAAATTTAGAGAGTGTTAGTAAAAAACGGTCATAATTCAGAGGGTGGTGATGTAATTTACCCAAGAAAAAAATGACATTTTTTGAAAATTTAGAAAGTTTCATATCTTGATGGCATTGACACGAATATATATAGACCTATACTTATAGCTTGGCCTGTCAATCGGGCTGAATTGAGCCGGTATGTGAGCCCGAGCTCGGCTCAATGTGCTAGACTGATTTTCGGGCCGACCCAAATTAAAGAATTCAAGTTCGTATATAGGACTTCGAGTTAGGCGAGTTCACCGGGGTTAGGAGCAGCGCCCCTGAGGCGATTTTGTTTGGATATATTTATACATATTTTGCATGTAGATGCTATTATCAAGTTAATGCCATAAAAATTAGCACAAAAACTCAACAAATCTTCTCCTGTTGTATGATACTTACATCTTAGTTATAGCATTTTGGGACCTTTTACTACCAATTATAAAATTGTAACTAACAAATGGTAACTAAAAGTTGCTACCAAATGACACATTAGAGAAGTTAATATTGATTGACACCAAAGCTACAATAAAATGACATATTGTTTCAATAACTTGAGACCAAAAAATTGAACGTATCAACTTTTAGTTTAAGTGCAATCTCAAATTTCTATTAACTTTCGTTAGAAAATGTTACATAAATTTTCCACATTGTACCAAGGCCAGCCTTGACAATTTGAGAATCTTAGGTGACCATTTAAAGATAGACCACTAACCAAGGTCAGTCTGTAACCCCATGGGCAATGGGGCAACACCGCTCGAGCGATGCTATGACGTTGTGCTCGTGCTAGCGAGGAATAGGACGAGCGATAATTCAATGGCTAGGTCACCCAATCGAGGTCACATGCATCAGATTTCCTAATTTGTGTAGGAAAAATTTTCCAGCTTCCTAAACAAGTTTGGATGCAGAAGGGATTTAAGCTCTTTATAACCCGGGAATACTCCAAGAGCCAAACATACAGAAATTCCTCTCTCTTTGAGTATCCCTCACAAAGAGAGAGAGAGAGAGAGAGAGAGAGAGAGAGAGAGAAAATTTCTCTGGTTATTGATTTTTTTACTCAATAAAATTTGAAAAATGAAGATGAGAAAGCAAAATTAAATCTCCAAGACTTGATATTCAACACCAGTATATCATCTACCTCGCCATTCAAAAGTCATAGCACATGAAAAAAAAAAAAAACTCGTCACTAAAAGATGCTATCATTTGGGACAACTCTCCTGACCCGATTTTTGGTAGAGGTACTATAGTTTAGGATTCTAAGATTTCAAAACTTGTGTGTTTATTCCGTGGGTGTCATACATAGTAGATTAAGGGGTAAAATACAAATAATTAATTAAAGACAAACTGATATCTACATAACTCTTTTAAATATATTGTTCACATTCCTAATTTTTTTTTTTTTACTAGTTTCATTTATAAAACAATTAAAGAATCTTTAACATGTTCAAAAGCGATGTCTATAAGGCCGTTAATACATGAGATTAATTGAGTAAATAAGATGTTTATTTAGTTGAAAATTAGTTACATTTAAGCACTAAAGTAAGACTTTGAGTGCAGAAACGGGTAAAATGAAAAATTTTATGGGATACAAATGCATATAATATGAAATACATAGATTTTAATACAAATTTCAAAAGTTGAGTGGCCCATGCTCCCTTGTATACAACGTAGCTTCGCCACTGGTCATGGTAATCCAAAGTCGCAAATTACAGTGACTAACGAGCAATGTACATAGAAAGAAAAATGGGTAAGTTACAGCAACACCCCCTGAGCTATGACTGATTTTTTTTTACTAATACTCCATAAACTTTAAAATTGACAAAAAAAAAAGTCCCCCTAAACTAACATTTCTTAACACTAAAACCCCTTTTTAAGGAGTGAGTTTGTTCATTTTGGATAGTTCAGGTGGTGAGTTTGTTCAGTTTTAAAGTTTAGAGAGTGTTAGTGAAAAACGGTCAAAATTCAATGGGGTGGTGATGTAATTTACCCATGAAAAAAATGACATTTTTTTGAAAATTTAGAAAGTTTCATATCTTGATGGCATTGACGCCAATATATATAGACCTATACTTATAGCCTGGGCTGTCAATCGGGCTGAATTGAGCCGGGTCTATGTGAGCCCGAGCTCGGCTCAATGTGCTAGACTGAGTTTCGGGCCGACCCAAATTAAAGAATTCAAGGTTGTATATAGCACTTCGAGTTAGGCGAGTTCACCGGGGTTAGGAGCAGCGCCCCTGAGGCGATTTTGTTTGGGTATATTTATACATATTTTTCATGTATATGCTATTATCAAGTTAATGCCATAAAAATTAACACAAAAACTCAACAAATCTTCTCCTGTTATATGATACTTACATCTTAGTTATAGCATTTTGGGACCTTTTACTATCAATTATAAAATTGTAACTAACAAATGGCAACTAAAAGTTGCTACCAAATGACACATTAGAGAAGTTAATACTGATTGACACCAAAGCTACACTAAAATGACATATTGTGTCAATAACTTGAGACCAAGAAATTGAATGTATCATACTTGGTTGTCTTGTAGAATTTTTCAAAACTCAAATACTTATAAAGGGGTTTTTTGAATTTGGGTGTGTGTGTTGGGGGGGGGGGGGGGGGGGGGGAGAGAGAGAGAAAGAGAGAGAGAGAGAGAATTTTCTATAATCAGGAGGGGTGCTTGTCCCTCAATAGATCTGCCATTGAAAGCACTGGCTATTTTGTTTTATGATTTCTTAATCCAAAAAAGCATGACTATGAATTGACCCCAGCTCTATTTATTGGTCTGAGATGGATTTTTTTTTTATGGGGGGGGGGGGGGGGGGGGGGAGAGAGAAAGAAAGAGAGAGAGAGAGAGAGAGAATTTTCTATAATCAGGAGGGGTGCTTGTCCCTCAATAGATCTGCCATTGAAAGCACTGGCTATTTTGTTTTATGATTTCTTAATCCAAAAAAGCATGACTATGAATTGATAGTAGTAACTAGTAACCAATTTTTTAGGTCATGAACTTCTGGGCAAAATTGAACAAATTCAACAATTTCAACACAAATTACGGAGTATATTACAAAAAATATAAATTCACAAATACGTATACTTAGTTATACGGGCCGAGCTTATAACGAGCCGATCTTATATAAGTTTAGTAGGCCCAATTGGCTATAATAAAAGCGAGTTGAGAGGTTTATTTATACATATTTGTGTGTAGAATTTTCTTTATTCTGTGAATTTGTTTGGTCAATTTTGAGAGTTAAGAGGCTTAGTGCTTATAATGTTGATTGCTTGTAGTGAATTGTGATTGTCTTCTTGCCAACCTCACCTCAATATTTTTCGGGACCCTCCATAAGAAAAAAAAATGGACAAATTATTTGGGGGTCCTAAGTGGCCGCCTACTTCACCTACCCCTATGGTTGGGCCTGCGTGATAACATAAGCTTGATATTACAATTGACCTGAAAGTTAAGGACCGGACAGTGGCCTTTTTCTTTTCTTTCTTTTCTTCTTCTTCTTCTTCTTATTTTTTTTTTTATGACATTATGGTTTTCTACTTTCTATTTGTCCTTTTGATTCTTTTTTAAAAACAAAAATTTTAAATGTGTGGTAGTTTTTGTTTCTCTTTTTTGAAAACAATAATCGAAAACGACAATAAATTTGGACTAGAAAACGGAAACAAAGAAAAGTGGTTTTAGTTTTTTGGTTTCATTTCCATTGAAAACTGAAACTAGTTTACGTTTTTTAGAAATTAGAAAAAAGATTGCAAAAAATCGCAACATTATGAAACATGTTCTAAAGGACATTAAAAGCTGAAGGCCAAAATGAAAATCGGTGTATTTTTCAACAGTGCAAAATGTATTTTATCCCCAAGACTTGGATAATTCAACAAATTTGAAAAGTGAAGATGAGAAAATAAAATCCCCAAGACTTGGATAATTCAACTCTAGTATATCATCAATCACGCCATTCCAAAATCAGTACTTGGAAAAAAAAAAAAAACTGGTTATTAGTAGGGGTGGAGCGAGGATTTGATCTTAGGGGATCCAAACTTCCACAGAGTTTACCGATCCAATTTTTTTGGTTAGAAATACTATAGTTTTGGTTTTTTGAGGTTTTAAAAATTGTTTAATTGTTTCATGGGTTTCATATATAGTGGATTTACTGGCAAAAGATAATCATTCAAAGACAAGCTAATCTCTAATAACTGTGTTCATGTACTTAAATATTTTTTTACTAGTTTCATTTATAAAACAAAAAAAATCCTTAACATGTTCAAAAGTGCTGTCTATAAGGGAGTAAATGCTTGAGATTAATTGAGTAAATAAGATCTTTGTTTGGTTAAAAATTAGTTACATTTAAGCAGCAAAGTAAGACTTTTGAGTTTAGAAAAGGTAAAATTAAAATTTTCAGGGGATATAAATGGATAGGTTAAAGTACAGGTGTAGCTTCACCCTTGGTCATGGTGGATTCTAAAGTCGCAAAGTATAGTGACTAACGACAATAGAAATATAAAAATGGCTATGATTGAAAATTCAGAAGTTTCTAATCTTGATGCTGATCCATCAGATTGAAATTTGACTTGGAAAATTACTATTAAGTTTATTATAGCCTTTAAACAGTAGTAATTCACCTATGTGTGTAATTGTATCATTGTGGAGTTCGGGTGTGTGTATCTAGTTCGAATCCAGATAAGCATTAAAAAAAACAAAAAACAAATTTTGCATATTATCTATGCTAACTCCATGAATAGTCAAACTTGGATTCAACCTTTGCGTTAGTTTAGGCAGAAGCAGATGTAAAAGTAGAAGCCCTAGTACCTGTTTGGCAACAATTTTTAGAGTCCATAACTGATTATGTAACATCAAAAGCTAAAATGAAACCGATTTGAAAAATTAAATTCAATGATTCAATTGCAAAATTAATTTTGAGTTCTAATATTTTCTTTTGACCAAAACTCTATTTTTTCTTGCAATTGAATCGTTGAAGCAGAAGCTATGCCAAACGAACCCTTTATCATGAGGGTACCATGAGAATTAATTATAAAATATTAGAACTCAAATCCATTTTCAGCATCACGTTCGAGCTGAAGTAACATGGACTTTGCGTCAGCCAAAATGTGCTTTCAGACATTTATCCAAATAAGTTAGAGCCCGTTTGGGATAGCTGAAACTTAAAAATTGAATGATGAATTGCGGATTTTGAGGGGAAAAAAGTGATTGTTTTGTAAAGTAAAAGTGTTTGGATTAGCTTAAAATTTAAGCACTTACACAAATCAGCTGAAAATTAGACCAAAAAAGTACTTTAATATTTCAGCGCTGAGCACTTAATATTTTAGTTAACCCAAATAGTATTTCAGCATTTTAAATTTCAACTAACCCAAACGGCCTCTTAATTTTATGTGTTTTGTGTTGTAGAGAAGTGATTGGCCATACAAGGGCTGAATCATTTCCATCGTTGATGCGAATGTAGTCTAGAAACAGGACAAATTACACAGAGTAAAGATTTGGGCACAAACGCTCCACAAACAAATTACACTAACACTAATGGGCGACTACCATGCGGCAGAGTTGTGTGCCACACCGGGAACAAAAACGTATCAACACTACCACATAGCTATCTACCCCTGGTGTTAGTGTAATTTGTTTGTAAAGTGTTTGTGCCCAAATTTTTACTCAATTACAAAAATGAAAACAATATTTATCAGTGAAAGGGAATCTTGAAAAACTCCAATCTAGTCAACTTATGCATGCATAAATAGGATGTAATGCAAGTGTAACTCTGAAATACTTTACTCTCAACCTTGCTTAATTTCCATTTCCTTATATCATGGAGTTTCTCTTACCATCCTTCCCTTTTCTTTTCACTCTCTTACTCTTTTTTTTCATGGCACTAAAAATAGCCAAGAAATCAAAGACCAAAAGCTTGGTTCCAAATCTACCTCCTGGGCCATGGAAATTACCTCTGATAGGAAACATGCACCAGATGATTGGATCTCTCCCACATCATCGCCTACAAAATTTAGCCAATAGACACGGACCACTGATGCACTTGCGTCTAGGGGAAGTTTCCGTCGTCGTCATTTCTTCAGCAGAAACTGCAAAAGAATTGATGAAAACCCATGATATCACCTTTGCTAGTAGGCCTTTTCTTTTTATTATGAGTATCATAAGCTATGATTCCACAAACATGTCATTTGCCCCATATGGTGACTATTGGAGACAACTTCGCAAAATTTGCACTTTGGAAGTTTTGAGTGTTAAACGTGTCAAATCATTCAGACCAATTAGAGAAGAAGAGTTCTCAAAACTCATCGAATTTATTTCTGCTCATGCTGGAGTGCCAATCAATCTCTCTAAATTGATTTTGTCTTCCGTATCCACAGTCATTTCAAGGGCGGCATTTGGTAAGAAATGCCAAGGACTAGAAGAATTTATATCACTAGTTGAGGAAGGCGTGAAATTAGCAGCAGGTTTGAATGTTAGTGATCTATTTCCTTCAATTAAATTGCTTCCCTCGATCAGTGGAATGAGGCGTAAATTGGAGAAGATTCATTCAAAAATGGACCGGATACTTGAAAACATCATTCGTGATCATAAAATTAAGAAGGACTCGAGGAATCATACTGGTGATGTGGAAGGAGATGAGGATCTCATAGACGTTCTTCTAAAAATTCAAGAGGATGCTGACTTTGAATTTCCTTTCACTATCAAGAATATCAAAGCGATCATCTTGGTTGGTATATTTATTTTTCGCATTAAATTATCATGGTCATTTTTTGAAGTTCGATAAATTGCCTTTGTTTCCACCCAAGCCAAAGTTTTAAACCATGACTTACTGAAGTTAAAGTAAATTCAATGGAATAATTGGACAACATATATGCATGAAGTTCAAAACCAACAATAAAAGGGATAAATATGTTAGGCTGTTCAAGTGTAAGTTCACAACATTCCCAAAGCATGAAGTTGAATTGTTATGGAAAGCGTTTGGAGTTGCTGATAGCATAAAAAGAGTAGCTAGCTAGGAGGATTTTGTTTACTAATATTTATCTTATATTGCAACTTGCAGAGTTCGAATCACATGCTATTATTTTTTTTTTTTTTTCTTTCTATTTATATATATATATACATATTAGATAACTCGATCAATTTGGATTATTTTAGGACATTTTCATTGGAGCGAGCGAGACATCGTCTAAAGTTGTTGAATGGACAATATCAGAATTGCTGAGAAACCCAAGTGTGATGAAAAAGGCACAAGCTGAGGTGAGACGGGTTTATAATGGCAAAGGATGTGTTGATGAAGAAAGACTAGATGAATTAAAATACATGAAATTAGTTATTAAAGAAACTATGAGACTACATCCTCCTCTCCCTCTATTAGTTCCAAGAGAATGCAGAGAAAATTGTCAAATTAAGGGATATGACATACCTGTCAAAACCAGAGTCATGGTCAATGCTTGGGCAATTGGTAGGGATCCAGAGAATTGGCCTGATGCTGAGAGCTTCAATCCAGACAGATTCCTTGACAGTTCAGTTGATTATAAAGGAAACCACTTTCACTATATTCCTTTTGGCGCTGGAAGAAGAATATGCCCCGGCATGAACATGGGGATAGCCAACCTTGAGCTTCCGCTCGCACAGTTGTTGTATCACTTTGATTGGAAACTTGCTGATGGAATAAAACCGGAAGAACTGGACATGACTGAGGCATTTGGTGCAACAGTTGGAAGGAAAACAGATCTGTGTGTCATTCCAATTCCTTATGATGAGTAGAAGCAAGGAATTAAGAAAGAAACTAGCGTCCAGCATCTAAAATAACGGCCAAAAATCAACATATCATGAAAAATCTGAATTTGATCGAAGATGAAGTTGATAGTATTTTTAGTTTTTGGTGCTTTTGAAAGAGTACTGGACTTCACTATCTGGTGTTTCCATTGTAGGTTTACATATCTCAATATCAATAGCATTGTATGTTTGAACATGTCGTTATAATGTCCTTTGAAAGGACTCTACTCATATGTCTAGAATCTCTACTCACGACTACTCAATAAGTGAACATGCCATAAGGATTTCCAAGAAATCAGCACAATACTAAGTTCTGAGGTAACTAGGGCTTAGTTTGGTCCCCATCTGGCTTTTTAAAAGGAGCTTATGAAATTTACTACTAAGTTGTTTGATAATTTTGTACTAGTGACACACTACTCTTCAAAAATATATCATAAAACCAAAAAGCCACCTTGAGCTTTTAAAAGCTCCATTCTAGAGCTTTTAAAAGCTCCCCCAAAAAAGCCCTAGGTTCAATTTTTACATAGCGCATAAACTAGTTACCAAATGAATTAATATGAAATTGTGCTTTAAAAAAGGAGAAGCACCAAAAAGGGGCCAAACTAAGTCTAGGAAGTATGATAATTGTGACTATATCTGGGATGGAACATCACTAAAGTGTATTATGCTAGCAGAGAGAGAGAGTTAACCCTTCCTTCTCAAATAAGAATTCAAGATTTATTTCAGCCACGCCAAAATGGTACCCCTGATCTTCCCACCCCCCCCCCCCTCTCTCTCTCTCTCTCTCTCTCTCTCTCTCTCTCAAGCATACTTGATTCAAACAGATCACAGTTACTAACAATTCCTACGACAAAAGCCATATAAATTCTCTCTAATTAGCTGGATATCACTTGCATATATAGTTTTATCGATAACTTCCTAAACATTGATTAAGGCACATGATTATAGATATCGGTGTAATACTTTAATTGATAAAACTATCATGCGGAAATAACTTTAATTGTCAAGATCTTGAATATGATACACCTTAAGAAATCAAATACAATTTACATACCGTTATTCGCCATTGAAATTGGTAGAGAAGGAATTAGAACCCCTTAGATTGTACTTTACTCTAGTCTTTTTCTTCTTCTCTCTGTCTCTCAATTATGTATACCCTTATTTCTATAATTTATTGAAGTTAACTTTCAAGGGGTAGGGTGTACCTTTTATAGAGGAGAGAAGAGGGCCTATTAATGACTGTCATAAAAAGACGGTCTTGGAATACGTAATGACTTTCATAATTACTGAATATGAAAAGTCTCTTATTTAATAACTGTTGAAAGATGAACCATTCAATCATTGGTTCTCTCAACAATTAATAACCCATATCTTATATATATATATATATACATATATATATATATACTAGTAATACAATACGTGCGTTGCTCGTAGTTGGTGCTCATATTGTTAAAATAATTATTAAAGATAAAGTTTCCTTTTTTGGAATTGTAACTACTATGAGTAAAAATAAGTAAAAATAAAAGTTTAGTCATAACTCAAAAGTAAGTTGATTGAAATAGTGCTATGGACTAAAAATTAAGGCAATTAGAATACTAAGAAGGAGAAATAAAAAGTACAATTAATAACAATAGGTCCCAAGTCTTCCACCCGTTCAAGTGATTAAACAATGATTCGTTTATTTGGTGAGAAATCTTTACCATTTGTCGGTAATTTGAAGTAGATTTTCAATCACCATATATAAATACTACTTATTCAATACTTGATTTTTTAATGAACTAATTCATTTTTTTTATACAATTAAAAATATGTACTAATAGAGAGAAAAAAAAAAAAAGGCTATACAACACAATGACATAATTGTCTTTTGGACAATTAAAATCACTTTTGTTTGATGTAACTGTTTGTACCATAAAATATAATTATTCTACTATATAATAATAATAGTAATATTATTATTATTATAAGCTATTTTGGCTTGCAATGGAAGCCATTTGGAAGTTTCTTGCAGGACACTTGTCGTCGTAGGATTGAAGCAAAGGAAGTTATTTGAATCAATAGTGATGATGAAGATGGAAGTTGCTTGAAGACATTTGTCATCATAGGATCATCTCCCACTAATTGGTAGTTGTATGAATTTGAAATTGGTAGTTAATATAATAGGAGGGAAATGTTTAAATTCAAATAGTTAGTTATGTTGCTCATCTATAAATATGTTGTAATGTACCCTTTGTAATGGTCCTTGACCAAACAATTAATCAATACAAACATATAGTTTTCTCCTTTCTTAGTATCCGGCCACTAAGGCCTTAGATTAGGAGTAGTTTAGTTTCATTAGTTTAATCATAATTTAGTTTAATTCCTTAGTAGTTAGTTTGAAGTAGTCATCTACTTTGTCTCTTCTTAGTTAATTTGCTCACTGTGTCTTCTTCGAAGACCTACTGTGACTCTACTTTCATTTTGTGTTGTTCGAACTAACATATGGTCGAGCATTCACAGTTTCTTACATTCCATCTCTATTCCGTCTTACACGATAAAAGTCCTGTTTAAGGCATCGAACGTCACCACAATCTCCCTGGTGAGGCGCAGTTTGGATAATCACTCACACACACTTATAAATTTTCCAACCAAACATTTTTGGCACGCCCGGTGGGACACAAGTGTCAAGATGAATTTTAATGGGTTGTATGTTTCACCCTCATCAACACCAATCTTTGGTGATAATGAGTTTGAAGGGTTATATGTACCCTCACTAACACCAAACTTTGGTTATAGAAATTTTGAAGGATTGTATATACCCCCACCAACACCATATTATGGTGATAAAAAATGGCCCACCAATTTAGTTCCATTATTGGAAGAATTAAGGGATCAAGTATTTAGTTTGCAAACTAAAATACATGAAATGGCTCGGGGGGTGTCAACTATTTTTCAAAATTATGAGCCAATAGATGAAAACAAATTGATTGTGAGAAATATTCAAGATACTTTAATGGTGGAAGTAAAAAACTCACCAATACCCTCATCACCCATATTGGTTAATCAACCAAATAATAGTGATGAAAATACGCTCGAGGGGTCTATTTTACAACCAAGTATGATTGAGAATCATGAACCAACTTTTGTTCATGTATTCGAGTTTTTCAACATTATCATACAAAGTGTTGAAATCTATGAATTATTTAAGCCATTGATGGCTTTAGTTGATCAATACCCATTTTGGCTCTGCGGGGCTCATCAAAATTGGGTAATGACCATTTGGTTTTTTCTTTTGCAATATTATTATGAAGAGAAGGAAAATTTTATTGACCAAATTTGATTATGTATTCGGTCAATGTATTAGTCGAACTAAACGGCCGAACAAAAAAATATTTGTGTTTTATCTTTCGAGGAAGTGGGTTTGGAGTACAAGCCAAATATCCTATATTTGGGTCCAAAAACTGATGCCTTCGAACAAGCAAATGAAAGGTTCGAATAGACAAATAATGTCTTCGAACCTATGCACTATTAGTTGGTTGTCAAATCCATGTGGAAGGACCCACAATTGTTGAAAAAAATAATAATAACATAATACCAAAAGCTTTGCCCACCCAGTTTGACAAAAAACAAAAGGGCATCAGACTTTGTGAGTATTTAAGGCATCCAACATGGCGCCTTGTGGAGTGCCCTTTGAGGGCGTGGGCGTTTGTTTGTATACAATGACCATTTCTTCAATTATAAGTTCGAGGGTTAGAAGTCCTTCGAAGGGCTGTTTGGTTATTATTTTTTTTTTTTTAAAGCAGAAAATGCTGAATTTCAACCATTTTTATCATTTAGATCACTACTTGTGGGTCTTGAGTTAAAATGGCGGTTGGATGGCGTTGGATAATCAATGTATATTAAAAAATTTATCGACCAATTGGCTGAAAAAATGAAGTCATGGTCAAGAAAAAAAAAAAAAAAAAAAAAGAGAAAAAAGAAAAAAAAAGAGGATTTCTGAAAGTTGGGCAAGAACCAGTGAGTTGTTGGTTCATTATAATTTGAAATTAAATTACATGGCTGGAAGCAAATATGATGGGGTTACATGAACCATTAAAATTTTAGTTTCTAAAGCAATTCGAAGTATCAAAGTTAGTAGTTTTTATACCTTCAAAATTGTGGAGTTTGTGACACTTCGAAGTGTCATTTTTATTGTTTTTTAGACCTTCACAATGGTGGGTTTGGGGCCATTCGAAATGCCAAATTGGTGGTTTTACAAACTTCTTGAAGCAATTAATTTTTGTGTTCGATGTTAACCGAGTATGGTTGAGAATCATGAACAAATTCTTGTTCATAAATTTGAGTTTTTTAACATTATACTAAGTGTTGAAACTCTTGAATTATTTAAGCCAATTTATATTATGGCTTTATTTGGTCAATACCACTTTGACTTTGTGAGGCTCATTAAAAATGGGTTATATGATCATATGGCTCCTTTTGTGGTAGCATTTTTATCAATATCATATACAATCGGTTGTATCACTAATCGAACTTTACTCTTGAAAGATTTCGGTTTTATTAAAAAAAAGGGGGGTGTTTTCATACCAGACTGATAAATGAAGATAAAATAATACCTTGGAATATCTCCTCCCATATACCATTGGAGGGGGCCCCACAGTCATGACAGTTTGATGTAGACTATGGATTTCCTGGTTGATCCATGGTGTAAGGTTGATTCTCTTTGAGTATGGCACAGGTGAGTTAATGTGATACAAGTGCCATGATTGATATATTGGTTTCAAACCAAATTTAAAACAGTTCATTTTGTGTTCGAAGTTATTCTATTGATTTCGAATCCAGTTTAAAGCCATTGATTTGTATTCGAAGTGATTATATGGGTTTTCGAAACAAGTTTAAATGCATTACGTAGTGTTCAAAACGACTTTATTGGCTTCGAATTAAGTCTAAAGTCATTTTTTTTGGAGTGGTGTTTAAAGTTAGTAAATTGGTTTTTGAACCAATTTAAAAACAGTTTATATTGTGTTCAAGGCTTTTATTTTGGTTTCGAAGTAAAATTAAAGTCCTTTATTTGTGTTCGAACCCCCTATATATACTTCGAATATATTTTTAAGCCATCATTCTATGATCAAATCCTTTTCATTGGCTTCGAAGCAACTTTGAAGCCATTATTTTGTGTTCGAAGTCTTTATATTGACTTCGAATCAAGTTTAAAGCCACTATTTGGTGTTCGAAGCAATTGTGTTGGCTTCGAAGCAAAAGTAAATCAGTTTACTTTGTGATCAAAATTGTTGTACTGGCTTCAAAGCCACTTTAAAGCCATTTTTCGTGTTTGAAGTAGTTGTGTTGGCTTCGAAACAAGTTGTGTTATTTTATGGAAATTAAGAAGTTGGTTCTTCAAAAATTACGTATACTTCATTTTCAAAGAACCAGGGGGGCTTATGTTTGTACCATAAAATATAATTATTCTACTATATAATAATAATAGTAATATTATTATTATTATAAGCTATTTTGGCTTGCAATGGAAGCCATTTGGAAGTTTCTTGCAGGACACTTGTCGTCGTAGGATTGAAGCAAAGGAAGTTATTTGAATCAATAGTGATGATGAAGATGGAAGTTGCTTGAAGACATTTGTCATCATAGGATCATCTCCCACTAATTGGTAGTTGTATGAATTTGAAATTGGTAGTTAATATAATAGGAGGGAAATGTTTAAATTCAAATAGTTAGTTATGTTGCTCATCTATAAATATGTTGTAATGTACCCTTTGTAATGGTCCTTGACCAAACAATCAATCAATACAAACATATAGTTTTCTCCTTTCTTAGTATCCGGCCACTAAGGCCTTAGATTAGGAGTAGTTTAGTTTCATTAGTTTAATCATAATTTAGTTTAATTCCTTAGTAGTTAGTTTGAAGTAGTCATCTACTTTGTCTCTTCTTAGTTAATTTGCTCACTGTGTCTTCTTCGAAGACCTACCGTGACTCTACTTTCATTTTGTGTTGTTCGAACTAACATATGGTCGAGCATTCACAGTTTCTTACATTCCATCTCTATTCCGTCTTACACGATAAAAGTCCTGTTTAAGGCATCGAATGTCACCACAATCTCCCTGGTGAGGCGCAGTTTGGATAATCACTCACACACATTGGCAATTTGCTTGCCTGGCACGCTCGCACACACTTATAAATTTTCCAACCAAACAGTAACTAACCATCAGTCCCTATATTGATCTTCTTGATGTTTTGGATTTGTAAAAGCAAATCTTAATAAGATTGTTAGAGATTATTGTATGAGTTACCATGTGACCCTAGGTATAGAAAAGGACACTCCTACGCTGTTTGTTGTCCAAGTTTAAATATTCACACTTCATTGGATAATGTTATGATATATTCTTAAATGTGGTGTTCAATTACTCTAAATGTTATAGCACTTGATGACTAATGAAGATCTTAAATAAATAAATACTTTCTTTGGATTGATAAAAGGGTTAAGTACATTTTACCCCTCATGGTTAGGCCTAATTTCACTTTACCCTCCCTGTGCTTCAAAAGTGGATATTTAACCCTTGTAGTTTTGGATGAAGTGAAACTGTTAAGATTTTCCTCAAAACTAATGAAAAATCTAAAATTTGCCAAAAATATTAGTCTTGGATGAATTCTACATATTACAGTTAAAACAATATTATAAGACTACAATAGCAATTACCTCAAAATTGATGAAAAATCTAAAATTGGCCAAAAATACTCAGCCCTAGATTAATTCAATAAATGCGAGCCTAGGTAAAAATGTCATCCTATTTGAATTCCAACATAATATACTGGATGCTCTAAATTATTTAACTATATAAAAGATGAATTACAATGAAGGCAAGCCTAGGTGAAAATGTCACATTATTTGAATTTCCAACATAACATACTGGCTATTCTAAATTATTAACTTTATAAAATGGTCCGCATAAATAACGTATTACAGTTCAAACAATAGAAGATTCAAATAGCAATTAAAACCTATACATGTTTTAGTAATAAAACGAAAAGAAAAAAAAGGTACATTTTTGGACTAAAGTGAAACTGCTAAAATACCTCAAAACTGATGAAAAATCTAAAATTGGCCAAAAATGTTAACCTTAGATGAATTCAATGAAGGCGAGCCTAGGTGAAAATGTAATGCTAGCTATTTAAGTTTCCAACGCATTATAGTTAAACAATAGAAGACTACGCTATTTGAATTTTTAACATAACATATTGACTGCTCTAAATTATTAACTTTATAAAATGGTCCGTATAAATAGTGTATTACAGTTCAAACAATAGAATACTCAAATAGCAATTAAAACCTATACAAGTTTGAGTGATGAAAGAAAAGAAAAAGGTACATTTTTGGACTAAAGTGAAACTGCTAAAATTTACCTCAAAGCTAATGAAAAATCTAAAATTGGCCAAAAATATGAGCCCTAGATGAATTCGATGAAGGCGAGCCTAGGTGAAAATGTCACACTATTTAAATTTCTAACGTATTACAATTAAACAATAGAAGACTCAAATAGCAGTTAAAACCTATACAAATTTAAGTGATAAAATAAAAAGAAAAAAAGGTATCAATTGAAAATGTCATACTAATTGAATTCCAACATAATATACTAATTGCTCTAAATTATTAACTTTATACAAGATGAATTCCAATGAAGACTCAAATTGGCTGCCACGCTATTTCAATTTTTAACATACCATATTGGTGCTTTAAATGATTAACTTTATAAAATGGTTCGTATAAATAACGTATTACAGTTAAAACAATAGAAGACTCAAATAACAATTAAAAAGTAAACAAATTTGAGTGATAAAAGAAAAGAAAATAGGTACAGAAAGGAAAATAGGTACCTTTGCCTAGCCGTAGATGTACTATCACGTTTGGTCTTGTATTGACATATTGAATGTTAGTAAAGAAATTTTCCTTCTCCTCAATATTTTCTTTAAGCAGTTTCTTCAATTTTTTTTTTCCTTCTCACTAAATCTATAAATCAAATATACCCTTAACTTAAAATAGGGTGTTATAATTCGGTAATAGAACATGATCATTTAATAAACAATTGTTTGTGATATAATATACTACATATAATTAGATATTTTGCTATCCAATGTTAGGTTATTTAACTAAGGTCAATTTTAGTCGATTAGAGTTGTGACACGTGTTACTCGGTCTGTGTTCAAAATACAGGTGTTTCGATTAGATTTTTAATCACTCGGGTAGTTTTGGGCTGCTATTTAGACTCGTAAAATTTCATACTTTGTATTTTCAATTTACTCAAATGATTCTTTGTCTTTATTGTAAGGTTATTATAGGAAATTTATTAAACTTTGTAATTGATTTTTAAAAATGGACACTTATTTTAGGACATCCAAAAAAGAAAACGTCCACACTTATTTTGGGACGAATGGAGTAATAGGAAAGCAAATATTAGGAACTTCAGACAAAGGAGGAAAATAGAGTCCATTAAGGAAAAAAGAAGAAGAAGAAAGTAGGACTAATGTTTTATTAATACTCACTCATTAGAAGTAGTTGTGCAAAAAAAGAATAAGAAACAATCGAAGAATAAAACAATATGCCTTATGGTTTATTAGGGCTCATTAGAACTAACAGACTGGAAAAAAAATAAAACTAAAAATAAAAAATTGTAAAACATTTAAGGGGCTGGTATACTTAGATTACAAATTTCTGATATACATAGATAGATGATTACAAATTTCTGATATACATAGATTATAGTTATAGATATGTGAGAAAAAATAATAATAAACATATAATTATTAGGTGGGATGGGCCAACATTGGAAAAAAAAAATACGAATCAAAAGATGGTAGGAAAAAGAACAAAAATGAAATCGTGTAATCTAGTAGCTGAGTATCAGTTGGATTCTTATGTTTCAAAAAGTCAATTAATAATTTTTTTTAGTAGTTTACAACTTACACAGAAGTTTAATTTCCAACTTGATGGAAGAATGAGTACCAAAAATTAATATATATATATATATATTCCAAATTCTTCTTCTTAGGGGCCATACTAACAACTCTGCGTCTCCAATAAACAAAAGTTTTTATAGTTTTAATTTAATTACTACGACTCTCATGGACCACCATCTAACATAAGAACCACAAAAATATATTTGAGTAACAAATGAAATTTTTTTTGTCAAAAAAATGTGCTTCTTTTAGATATGCTGTAGAATATAGTGGGTTTAGCATTTCTCTCCATATATATATATATAGATATAGATATAGATATCCACTGGAATGGTTGAGTATCAGCTAAGTAAAAAAAAAATATGTTTTAGAGAAGTTTTTACTTTGAAATTCACAATTGTCATTGAATAACTCTTTGGGCACAAACAAATCTCACAAACACAATCTACAAATACCATAATGTGTTTATTTCTCCCCTGATGGGGTCCATTGACACTATGGGGTCCACAGAGGAGAGGGCTAGACACATTATAGTGTTTGTGAACCGTGTTTGTGCCGAAAGACTGAGGGTGTATTTGATAACCCAATTAAGTGCTGAAAATGAAAAGTTTTAGCACTTATTCTTTTTCAGTGCGTTTGATAATATACCACTTAAATGAGAAGATAGTGAAATTTTTTTTACTGAAAATAATCACTGAATGAATTCTATTTCAATACTTGAAATACTGTTTTCATTATTACAATTTCAATCGTTTAAAATTTACAGTACTTAAAATTCAGTACTTAATTTTCAGTTTTATCAAACAGACCTTTACTCTCATTGTCATTATCCTAACAAAAAATTAGGTTAGCCTAACGCAATCCAATAGCCATTCACGTATTAAGATTGATTTCTTTTCATGCAAATAAAAAAGATAAATAAAAGAAGGATTTTGTTAACATGTGTTTTTTTAGGGTGTATGTTAAGATTTCAAAAGTGGAAATAAATAAGGGAGACAAACACTGAACCACACACCGAACACTGAAGCCCACAATGTACCCCTTATTTATTTCCACTTTTAAAACTTTAATATGTGCCCTTAGCGCACATGTTAGCAAAACCCATAAAAGAAAGGAAAGATAAGAGTTTAGTTTGGAGGGAAGAAAACAAAATAATGAACAAAAGCTAAATTCTTAATTGCCCTGCAAGTTAGTAAATAAATCCAATTTACTATTCTAGCAAAAAAAAAAAAAGAAAGAAAAAGATCCAAATTACTAATCTCTAAAACAAAGTAAATATATATATATATATATATATAAATACATACCTACAAGTTTAGCTCAAGTCAGTGCGCAAAGTTATGAAGCAACAATTGGAACAAAAAACATAAAAAAAATTTAAAACAAACTTTGGTGATTATGATGTCAATTCCTAATCATAGAAGTCTACTAAACTAAAAATCCCAAACCAAAATCAAGGTGAATGTTAGATTAATGGATGTCAATTCATAATCATAGAAGTGTACTAAAAAAGGGGGAAAAAATTAATTTCAGGTCCAACGTGAGTCAAATTTTCTTCTTTTGAGGCCACTGACCATATAGTAATTGTGAAGAAAAAAAAACTTTAATATTGTTATTTTTTTAGTACTTTTTTTATAACACTTTAATGTTTTTTATTAAATTGTACTATTATAGGACTTTTGATTTACAGATGGACCAAAAAAAATGGCATACCAAATTTATTAATACTTTATCAAAAAATCACTTGAGCAAAAGTACTGCACCGATTGAAAAAGCGCGAACCACTTAAGGGGATCGGTGCTGAACCAAATTTTGAGATATAAAGTTTGAGATATAAATTTGCCCGGAATGTGGATAATAGCAAAACAACCCTAAAGTTGAAACTGATGTTAGAGTGAATTATAGAAAGGATTCTCCATTAAAGTAATTAGTTATCGAATTTTATTTATTGCGCCTTCCCCCACCAAAACCCCCATCATATTAGTATATGATTCTGTTAACAATTCATCACACTGTTGTATATGTATCATGGCATATTTGTATGATTCTATCATTACTGCATCCATGTTTGGAACTAGCATAGACAATTTATCATTGTGTCCTGTTATTTCCAGTACAGCAGTGTCTTACAAAGTATCATGGTACTTTTCGCAAGGTTTGCAGTCCAATGGGTAAGGCTATAGTGAGCAACTAGCCTTTGGATGCGTAATGGTTGCAGACATATATCCGCTAGAGATCCGATATAATTGTACCACATGCTATGAATCTAACGGCTAGAAGTTGCTTTCTCATATGAGAAGTTGTTCATTGTATCCTTACCCTTTTCAAATTACATTTTTTTGTCAATTTATGTGACGCCCCGCCCCGCCACGGTTCCCGGCGACGGGGTGTCAACCGGCGGAAGTACAACAATAACAGTAATAATAGTAGGCTTTGAGACTAATCGGGAACTCCCCGAGTCCTAGACTCCGAGGGTTACCTGAATAATATAAATTATTCATTTGGAAAACATTTATAAAATTTAAATCTGGTTTTCAAATGAAACATTCTTTTCTTGAAACGAAACGTTTTTAATATAAACAGCGGAAAATCAGAGTTTAGTTATCCTTTTATTTAAAAGTGGGTGGACTAACATTTGTCCAATTTAACAGAATAGGGTTTTTGAAACCAAATTATATTACATTATTTAATTGATAATCCCCACACACGGGGTCTTCAACTATAGCGGAAGCATTGTCAAGTCTCGGGGCCTTTGCCCTTATCTATATCACCTGAAAGAAAGGTTTAATAGTTCATAAGCCAAAGGCTCGTATAGTCATATAACCGCACAATAACATCTGTTATATATCATGCATGAGTGTAATGAATGCTAATGTCAATGCATGAAAACCATTTTCATGCCTTTTTAAACACTCACCCTCAATCGTCAATATCATTACCCGGACCATGGGCTTCCCGTCCACGTAGGCCTAGCCTCAAACGTGCGGGACTTTGGGCCTTACGAATTACACGGAGGCCTAGCCTTCAACGTTACGGGGGTTTCTTGCAGCACATCCCGCCAATTCGAGTTCCTAGTGGTACCCATCTCACACGCCTACCCACAATTCCGGGATTTCTAACTTTTCAAAATAAAATCCCTCCTAGAGGGTTTTATGCATGGAAGCCTCTAAGGTCTTCCCTTTTAAAACCTGGAAGCCTCTACGGTCTTCCTTTTTTTAAAAAAAATTTTGAAAGCCTCTAAGGTCTTTCATCCCAAAATCATTTTCGTGATTTTCGTGTTTATGCTTATGCTTATGAAATGATATGACATATGCGAGCTCTAAGCATCCAGACATATTCAATAATTCATAAGACAGATTATCAAGGCATGCTATCAATTCAAAGCAACACAATAGACATGCTGAAATTATCCAGGTAAACACATAAGGCATATCAACTCAATTAATCCACTTAAGACATAGCAGCTCAAGTAAACATGTAAATACACTATTAACATGTTATACAACTTTATTGAGGGTCATACGGAACTACCGTTCACCGAGGATAGACTGAATAATTAATCGGAATTGAAACTGGAACTGCTCAATCTGTTACAAATCTCAATATACAATAATGCGCGTATATTAGTGAGGTACAACACCACAAAGCATGAGTACAACTACTATTAAAGTGAAGTACAACTCTTAAAGCTTAGGGTACAAAGTCCTTTAGCTCATAATAGACTTAAATATAACTAAACAGAATATTTTTAATAAACTGCCCGAGGTCGCGCGCGCGGGCCGCTCGTGCGAATGTATACAGAAAGGCCACGGGTTCAATTTTAAAACAGTTTTCAAAATTATGCCTGGTCGTGCGCGAGATGTCACAGTGTCTTTTTTTTTTTTTTTTTTTTTTTATTATTTATTTATTTTTTTTTTTATTTTATTTTATTTTATTTTTTTTTTTTTTTTAAATCAAAGGTTGGTTTTTACCCATTTTGAAAACTGAATCAAAATTAGACTTCCAATATATGAATCTCTTCCTTTTTCCGCGTAGATTCCAATTATGGAATCGGATTTTTATGAATCAAACCACAGCTCTTGATTTTATCGAAAATCCGAAAGGTGGCAAAACTTTAAGTTGACCGTTCGTCGCAACCGTTATGAATTAGCTCTTGAAATTTGAAATGGAGACTCGTGGGATCGAGACCTTTCATTTGATATAAAGAAATCACGTTTCTGCGACTGTTTTTCTGCTCGCTATTTTTGGACCCTTAACAATATATATACATATATAAATGTATGAATTCTGCATATACATATATATATATATATATCGATATCATTAGTAATCAAAACAAACTGAAACATAAATTTACAAGTGGAAATTACCCAATTGAATTTTATAGAGACAGAGAAGCTAATTAGCAATCCAAGCTTTTATTGGATTTACTAATTTCCCTCAAAGTAAATAGATATATGAAATCTATATATATATATATATCTACACTAACAGTTATATAAACTGAAATCATCAACATGAATTTTACAGAAGCTTACCCAAATCCAGAATCCAAAACAATAATCCAAGCTTTGATTGGATTTACTAAATTTCCTTCAGTGTAAATATATATATGAAATCTATATATATATCTACACTATCAGTTTTAACAAACTGAAATCAAAATAAGGGCTGCATAGAAGCTTACCCAAAACCTAAGTTGGAATTCAAATATTCTTCTATATATACATATATAGATATATATATATATATGAAATCTGTAATCACAGTTTGAATAAACTGAAACTTCAATGGCACTTACCCAATTCGAATATTATTGGGATATACAGAGATATCCAATACCCAAAGCTTGAATCTCCAAACTCTTAATTAACAACTAGTGCAAGTATATATATATAACTATAGGTGTATGTGTAAAACAATATGTAAGTGCTGTGTATAAGAATCCGAAAAAGAGAGGGACAGTGAGTTGAG
Source organism: Hydrangea macrophylla (assembly GCA_033977485.1). Lineage (NCBI taxonomy): Eukaryota > Viridiplantae > Streptophyta > Magnoliopsida > Cornales > Hydrangeaceae > Hydrangea > Hydrangea macrophylla. The sequence continues at coordinate 104,988,403 of CM066990.1, forward strand.
AGATAGTTGAGAGAGTTGCTGGAAGTGTTAAGAGAATTGAGAGATAGGTGATGTATAAATAATAAAACACATACTTTAATCTCCACTCACAAACACTCCAACACATTATTCTCCACTCACAAAACATGCCAACACATACTCCACTTTACAAACACCCACCACAAAATTAAACGCACACACTGCACAAAAATTTGAGTGGTTTCCATGTGTACACAAGATACCCTTGTGTGTGTTGAGCTTACGCAATGATACACACACACAGGTAAAATTTATACTGCCCATTACCAAAACTGGTATTTTTCGCAATTAAAATATACGGGTATTACATCCTACCCACCTTAAAAGAAATTTCGTCCACGAAATTCGCACATAGATGACAACCAAAAATCATAAAACAAATAACTCAAGCAGAGAACAAATGTGGATAACGATCGCGCATCTCTTTCTCATTCTCCCAAGTAGTCTCCTCAGTACCATGGTGTCGCCACAGTACTCGAACCAAACGAATAGTTTTACCACGAAGCACATGCTCTTTAGCTTCCAGAATCTGTACTGGTTGCTCCTCATAGGACGCATCTTGCTCCAATGGTAAATCAGTCCAATCTAAAACATGAGACGGATCAGGCTCATACTTCCGAAGCATCGAGATATGAAATACATTATGAACTTTTGCCAACTGCGGAGGCAAAGCCAACCGATAGGCAACTTCACCCACACGTTCCAAAATCTGGAAAGGTCCAATGAAACGAGGTGAAAGCTTCTTATCCTGTCCAAAACGAAGTACACCACGACGAGGTGAAACCTTGAGAAACACATGATCTCCAACTTCAAAGGACAAAGGTCTTCTCTTCTTGTCAGCATAACTTTTCTGTCGGCTTTGAGCCGTAAGTATCCTCGTACGAATCAGCTTTATCTTTTCAGTAGTTTCCCTTACTAGATCTGGTCCCAGCAGAGACGCTTCTCCAACTTCTGTCCAACATACAGGAGAACGACACGGTCGTCCATAAAGGGCCTCAAACGGTGCCATCTGAATACTTGCTTGATAACTATTGTTATATGCAAACTCGATCAATGGTAGGTGGTCTTCCCAACTACCTTTGAAGTCCATAACACAAGCTCGTAGCATATCTTCCAAGGTTTGTATAGTACGTTCTGACTGACCATCCGTCTGAGGATGAAAAGCCGTACTCATTCTCAATTCTGTTCCCAAAGCTTTTTGGAGACCTTCCCAAAACAAGGAAGTAAACCGCGGATCTCGATCCGACACAATCGAAACAGGGACTCCATGTAATCGAATGATCTCTCGGATATACAAGCGACTAAGGACATCAACCGAATCGGTCAAACGCATTCCCAGAAAATGTGCAGACTTTGTCAAACGATCCACAATGACCCAAACGGCATCATGACCACGTGGTGACCTAGGAAGTGCTGTCACAAAATCCATTGTCACGTGCTCCCACTTCCACTCTGAAACTGGTAATGGTTGTAATAACCCTGCAGGTCTCTGATGTTCGGCTTTCACTTGTTGACAAGTCAAACAACGAGATACAAACTTAGCGACATCGCGCTTCATGCCCTTCCACCAAAACTGATGTCGCAAATTATGGTACATCTTGTTACCTCCCGGATGCACCGCTAATCGTGAATGATGGAATTCCTTCATCACTTGTTCACGAACTGCCAATGGTACAAACAAACGGTCTTTGAACTTCAACCCACGCTCGGAGTCAAAAGTCCAACCTTCTATAACATCACCTCGAAGTATTCGCATACGAAAAGTAGATGCTACCTGATCAGACTGTTGCTCATCTTTCACTTGTTGAATGATCGACGGTTGAGCCATAACAGAATACAATGAAGCACGATTCTCACAATCGTTGAGCTCAACCTCAAACTCCCCAATCTGATCGAGCATGTTCCATTCCTGAATGGCCAGACAAGCCAATGAACCTCGTGACTTGCGACTCAGCGCATCGGCCACTACATTTGCCTTTCCTGGATGATACTGTAGTTTAAAGTCATAATCTTCTAAGTATTCCATCCATCGACGTTGTCGAAGATTCAAATCACGTTGAGTAAAGATATACTTCAAGCTCTTGTGGTCTGAAAAGACATCAAATCGTTCCCCATATAAGTAATGACGCCATGACTTTAAGGCAAACACAACGGCAGCAAGCTCTAAATCGTGAGTTGGATAATTCTGCTCATGAGGCTTCAACTGGCGCGAACCATAGGCAACAACCTTTCCTTCTTGCATAAGTACACACCCCAAACCAAGAAGTGAAGCATCACAATAAACTGCGTAGTCAACACCACGCTCCGGAATAATCAAAACCGGTGCAGAAGTCAATCGAGTCTTTAAAAGTTGAAAAGCTTTCTCGCACTCCTCAGTCCAAATGAATTTCACCCCTTTTCGTGTCAGCTTAGTCAAAGGTGAAGCAATACGAGAAAAGTCCTTTACAAAGCGACGGTAATAGCCTGCTAAACCCAAGAAACTACGTATCTCAAATACGTTCTTAGGTGGCTGCCAATCCATAACAGATTCAATCTTTGATGAATCAACTGACACTCCATCTCTCGAGACAACGTGTCCCAAAAATTTCACTTCTGTCAACCAAAAATCACATTTAGATAATTTACCGAACAATCGGTGAGTACGCAATACTTGTAGAACAATCCTCAAGTGTTCTTCGTGAAGTTCCTTAGAGGAAGAGTAGATGAGAATATCATCAATAAATACAATCACAAACTTATCCAAATAATCGTGAAATACTCGTTGCATAAGATCCATAAATGCTGCTGGAGCATTGGTCAATCCGAATGGCATAACCATAAACTCAAAATGTCCATACCGGGACCTAAAAGCTGTCTTCGAGATGTCTGACTCTCGAATACGGAGTTGATGATAACCCGATCTTAAATCAATCTTGGAGAAACAAGTGGAACCTTTGAGTTGATCAAACAAATCATCGATTCTTGGAAGTGGATACTTATTCTTGATCGTCACCTGATTGAGTTTTCGATAATCAATACACAATCTCAGTGTTCCATCCTTCTTCTTAACAAAGAGAACAGGAGCTCCCCACGGGGATACACTCGGGCGAATAAAACCCTTACTCTGGAGATCTTCCAACTGAATCTTCAACTCCTTCAATTCTGCTGGTGCCATACGATATGGCGGAATAGAAATAGGTGAAGTGCCTGGCACAAGATCGATTGCAAAATCGATAGCACGAACAGGTGGCAATTCGGATAAGTCTTCTGGAAAGACGTCAGGAAATTCATAAACAATGGGTGGCAATTCTACATGAGGAGTGCCCCTCTCCATGGCCAATAAACTAGCCAGAGTTCCAAGAGAAGAATATAAACTACTCCGTGAAGACAATGAGGGTATCGGCAAATCCAACTGATCGCCCTCGAATCTACAACTGTCTCCCTCAGGAGTGAAAAGAGTAACCCGACGCTTAAAACAATCTATGAAAGCCCGGTACTCGACCAACCAGTCCATCCCAAGGATGACATCGAATCCTAGATTCGGCATAACAATCAAATCAACACTCAACTGCCGGTCTGCTATCAAAAGCATACAACCACGGCAAACTTGATTCAAATGAATAATACCTCCAACTGGAGTATCAACAGATAATACATGCTCTAAGTATTCTATCTCTAACCCCAATACTGATGCGAATGCTGATGAGATGAATGAGTGTGATGCACCAGTGTCAAACAATATAGATGCCCAAGAGTTAAACAATGGGACAATACCTCGGATCACAGAAGGTCCGGCATTCCCAGAAACATGATAAGCAGATGACACAGGGAGAGCAAAATTCCTTCCTTGGGGTTCTTGGTGTTGTTGTGGCTGAATGCCACCACGGTTATCTGTCCTCTGATAATTACCCTGGTTCCCTCTGTTCTGGTAGGGTTTCACGCTTTGAGCGGATACTGCCTGAGATGGTGGATAGTATGGTGTTGAACCGATCGACTGAGATTTCTTGGGTGGTGGTTGAGGGCAAAACTTGATAAAATGATTTGGATCACCACATCGGAGACAAACTTTCTCCCCAGCAGCATTCACACCTCGCTGTAACCCCAATTGTTGAGAACTTCGATAAGAAGATCTTTGTTGTGAATGGGCTCGTTGCTGCTGTTGTTGTGGAGGTTGGGACTGCAATTGAGACCTAGTCTCTGTCTTGGCCTTCTTAAAATGACTGGTGCTCTTGGCTGGAGTAACCATCTCCCTGGCCCTTTTTAGATCTAAATCTACACTTTCAACACCCAACGCCCTTGTCAAAGTATCAGCATAAGTGGTGATAGGCGTGCTAGCCAGACTCTTCCGAATGTAGGGTCGAAGACCAGAGGCAAAACGTGTAGCCTTGAAATGATCACTGACCAACTGCTCTTGAGCAAAACGAGCCAAGGTGGAAAACATAGTAGCATATTCTGTCACTGACATATCCCCTTGCTGAAGGGTAAAGAACTCAGCCCTTTTTGCGTCCCTCTGTACTTCTGGAAAGTAGTTATCGAGGAAGAGACTCTTAAATGACTTCCAAGTCATGCCAGCAAGTGGATGAACACTCATAGTGCAATCCCACCAATGCGTAGCTTCTCCAGAAAATAAGTACGTAGCCAACTTGATGCGGAGAGCATCCTCATGAAGATCAATGAATTCGAATATCTTTGTGATGTGTTGAAGCCAATCCTCTGCAGCCATTGGGTCAGAGCTACCAGAGAACTGTGGCGGCTTCCTAGCATCGAAATCCTTGGTAATCAGCCGCTCCCGAGCTCTAGCGGGATTGGTCTCACCTCTCGGAGCACGAGGGGGAGGAGGCGGCATAGCATCTCTAACTGCCCTTGCAATTACATCAACAACATTCTGCAATCCTTGCGGTCCATCAGGAATATCATCCGGTCCTGTGGAGGCTTCAGACTCAAATGCAACATCATGTACGTGACCTCGACCACGACCACGACCACGACCTCGACCACGACCACGGCCTCGACCTTGACCACGTCCTCGAGCACGACCTCGACCTCTGCCTCTAATTGGGACCGAAGCATCCGATATCTGTTCATCAGCCTCGAGCTCAATACTGGGATTCTCACGACGCGGCGGCATAACTATAATAAGTTCAAATCGAGTAAACGAATCACACAACATGATCTAATCACAAAGTGTATTCAATAGCACACGTGTATGTCAAGCATAACAAGTAAACAATTAACATCTCAAGTTACTAAGTAACATATTAACACATATCAAAACATATGTCTTTTACTAACTAACATGTCTAACATGTCAACAAAATTAAATATGCGAGCACATAACCCGGCGTCCAAAGTATTCGACCCGATTACGCTCTGATACCATTCTGTGACGCCCCGCCCCGCCACGGTTCCCGGCGACGGGGTGTCAACCGGCGGAAGTACAACAATAACAGTAATAATAGTAGGCTTTGAGACTAATCGGGAACTCCCCGAGTCCTAGACTCCGAGGGTTACCTGAATAATATAAATTATTCATTTGGAAAACATTTATAAAATTTAAATCTGGTTTTCAAATGAAACATTCTTTTCTTGAAACGAAACGTTTTTAATATAAACAGCGGAAAATCAGAGTTTAGTTATCCTTTTATTTAAAAGTGGGTGGACTAACATTTGTCCAATTTAACAGAATAGGGTTTTTGAAACCAAATTATATTACATTATTTAATTGATAATCCCCACACACGGGGTCTTCAACTATAGCGGAAGCATTGTCAAGTCTCGGGGCCTTTGCCCTTATCTATATCACCTGAAAGAAAGGTTTAATAGTTCATAAGCCAAAGGCTCGTATAGTCATATAACCGCACAATAACATCTGTTATATATCATGCATGAGTGTAATGAATGCTAATGTCAATGCATGAAAACCATTTTCATGCCTTTTTAAACACTCACCCTCAATCGTCAATATCATTACCCGGACCATGGGCTTCCCGTCCACGTAGGCCTAGCCTCAAACGTGCGGGACTTTGGGCCTTACGAATTACACGGAGGCCTAGCCTTCAACGTTACGGGGGTTTCTTGCAGCACATCCCGCCAATTCGAGTTCCTAGTGGTACCCATCTCACACGCCTACCCACAATTCCGGGATTTCTAACTTTTCAAAATAAAATCCCTCCTAGAGGGTTTTATGCATGGAAGCCTCTAAGGTCTTCCCTTTTAAAACCTGGAAGCCTCTACGGTCTTCCTTTTTTTTAAAAAAATTTTGAAAGCCTCTAAGGTCTTTCATCCCAAAATCATTTTCGTGATTTTCGTGTTTATGCTTATGCTTATGAAATGATATGACATATGCGAGCTCTAAGCATCCAGACATATTCAATAATTCATAAGACAGATTATCAAGGCATGCTATCAATTCAAAGCAACACAATAGACATGCTGAAATTATCCAGGTAAACACATAAGGCATATCAACTCAATTAATCCACTTAAGACATAGCAGCTCAAGTAAACATGTAAATACACTATTAACATGTTATACAACTTTATTGAGGGTCATACGGAACTACCGTTCACCGAGGATAGACTGAATAATTAATCGGAATTGAAACTGGAACTGCTCAATCTGTTACAAATCTCAATATACAATAATGCGCGTATATTAGTGAGGTACAACACCACAAAGCATGAGTACAACTACTATTAAAGTGAAGTACAACTCTTAAAGCTTAGGGTACAAAGTCCTTTAGCTCATAATAGACTTAAATATAACTAAACAGAATATTTTTAATAAACTGCCCGAGGTCGCGCGCGCGGGCCGCTCGTGCGAATGTATACAGAAAGGCCACGGGTTCAATTTTAAAACAGTTTTCAAAATTATGCCTGGTCGTGCGCGAGATGTCACAGTGTCTTTTTTTTTTTTTTTTTTTTTTTATTATTTATTTATTTTTTTTTTTATTTTATTTTATTTTATTTATTTTTTTTTTTTAAATCAAAGGTTGGTTTTTACCCATTTTGAAAACTGAATCAAAATTAGACTTCCAATATATGAATCTCTTCCTTTTTCCGCGTAGATTCCAATTATGGAATCGGATTTTTATGAATCAAACCACAGCTCTTGATTTTATCGAAAATCCGAAAGGTGGCAAAACTTTAAGTTGACCGTTCGTCGCAACCGTTATGAATTAGCTCTTGAAATTTGAAATGGAGACTCGTGGGATCGAGACCTTTCATTTGATATAAAGAAATCACGTTTCTGCGACTGTTTTTCTGCTCGCTATTTTTGGACCCTTAACAATATATATACATATATAAATGTATGAATTCTGCATATACATATATATATATATATCGATATCATTAGTAATCAAAACAAACTGAAACATAAATTTACAAGTGGAAATTACCCAATTGAATTTTATAGAGACAGAGAAGCTAATTAGCAATCCAAGCTTTTATTGGATTTACTAATTTCCCTCAAAGTAAATAGATATATGAAATCTATATATATATATATCTACACTAACAGTTATATAAACTGAAATCATCAACATGAATTTTACAGAAGCTTACCCAAATCCAGAATCCAAAACAATAATCCAAGCTTTGATTGGATTTACTAAATTTCCTTCAGTGTAAATATATATATGAAATCTATATATATATCTACACTATCAGTTTTAACAAACTGAAATCAAAATAAGGGCTGCATAGAAGCTTACCCAAAACCTAAGTTGGAATTCAAATATTCTTCTATATATACATATATAGATATATATATATATATGAAATCTGTAATCACAGTTTGAATAAACTGAAACTTCAATGGCACTTACCCAATTCGAATATTATTGGGATATACAGAGATATCCAGTACCCAAAGCTTGAATCTCCAAACTCTTAATTAACAACTAGTGCAAGTATATATATATAACTATAGGTGTATGTGTAAAACAATATGTAAGTGCTGTGTATAAGAATCCGAAAAAGAGAGGGACAGTGAGTTGAGAGATAGTTGAGAGAGTTGCTGGAAGTGTTAAGAGAATTGAGAGATAGGTGATGTATAAATAATAAAACACATACTTTAATCTCCACTCACAAACACTCCAACACATTATTCTCCACTCACAAAACATGCCAACACATACTCCACTTTACAAACACCCACCACAAAATTAAACGCACACACTGCACAAAAATTTGAGTGGTTTCCATGTGTACACAAGATACCCTTGTGTGTGTTGAGCTTACGCAATGATACACACACACAGGTAAAATTTATACTGCCCATTACCAAAACTGGTATTTTTCGCAATTAAAATATACGGGTATTACAATTTAATATATGATTAGACCCACTGTCGTTATCAAACAGGTGAGCATATATGTTAGAGAAATTACACCCAAAGATATTCGAGGAGGATGCATGGCAACTAATCAGGTAACCCAACACTATCATAGGATTGAATTAGAGTACCAACACTTTATATGTACAGGATGTTTTTTCGATTTGTTACAAGTTATAGTTTTATTGATTATTGATTTCCTATTCTCTGTCTAACATGAAGTAATGACTATGGTCTCAAGTACTACAAAATGAATTGTTGTATCCAGGTTCAGTTTTTCATTTTTTCTTTTTCTTTTTCTTTTGTTAAGTACATTGAGCTCTCCTAATGTACATTACAAATGTAGAGACCTTCCTCGCGTTTTTTCAAATTCACGGACCTCCATTTGAGGCTCGTATTTGGATATCACATCCCCCCTTACTTTTTGTTTATTTTTTGATGAAAGCTTCATAAAATAACTTACAATATTAAAAAATAAATAAAAAAAATAATACTAAAAGACTAGGTCTCCTGAAATTACCCTTCACCCTATATGTCCTACGGCGCATTATGTTTCATCATGTGTTAACTTTTTAGATTACGAAATCATATGTTTCTTTCAAGGGTATATCTGTACTTTTGCGTACACCGAGATGCCATTAGGATTCCATATTTGAAAGGTAATGTCCGTATATTTTTAGAAAATCCGAGGGAGGCATAGAAGAGGTGAGTGTAATTTACACTTTTTATGATTATTTAACATTGTCTTCACACTAGAACATGTATAGTAATATAAACATAGAGTCACCTCACATATTTAACTAGTGTAATCTAAATTTTGGGTACAATGACCAAAACTTATTTAAGCTTCTGCCTGGGCTAACACATGTAGTGTCAATCTTGCAGTTACTAGTAAGCTGTGGATCATCACTAATGTTTTTCCTTGGGAACCTCGTTCATTGGCTCACATTGGCTCTGGCTCTAATAGGTAGCTCGATCGTGTCACTTCCAATTGTTTAGTACAATTCAAAGTTAGCATTGTTTTAATGCCTTGTGGGTGGTTACAATTTTAGGAATAATACCTTGTCTGGTACAAGTGGTAGGCTTGTTCTTTGTACCAGAGTCCCCAAGATGGCTGGTGAGTTTGATTCAAACTTTTAATAAAATTTGTTACTTTAATTTTATGGGCCGTGCTGGCCAGTCTTCTCAAAGGGACTCTAGATTGGACATCGCGTGGCTGCAGGACTGGTCTAACAGGGCACTGTGCCAAGCCTCCTATGAATTTTTAAAATTTTCATGTTTTTAACTTTCAAGCATGCAGCGAGCATCTGAGTGATAAAACAATGATTTGAAGCACTTCTTTTTCACACTATTGTGAAAATCCCAGTACTCAAACCTGTCATATGGATGTAGAACATATGTAGGGCGTGCCTATGTTGGGGCCAGCGCTGGACTTTTAAACCTCTAGTGAGATTTTAATGACTAAATATTAATCAAGAAATGCATAAAAGAAAGATAAGTTGGAATGCTCGATTAATGGTTCAATCATCTCCAGGCGAAGATTGGTAAAATGAAAGAGGTAGAATCAATTCTTCGACACCTCAGGGGAAAAAATGTAGATATTTTTCAAGAAGCAGCTGAGATCAAAGTAAAGCAGCTATTTTGAAAGAGATTTTTTTTCCTTCCTTTCTATTTATATAATAGGATTACACAGAAACTATTCAACATCTCTCAGAAGCAAAATTTCTAGACATATTTGAGCGAAGATATGCTCATCCTCTCATTGTAAGTCATAAAGCTCACTCTGTGTGGCATATTAATTAAGTACTTCACAATCAACTTGTCTAATTCTTTCCTGTATATGAACATGAAAACATCAAATTGTATTAGGTTGGAGTTGGCCTAATGTTGCTTGTACAATTAGGAGGGACCAGTGGGATTTCATTTTATACAAGTTCAATTTTTGATGCTACAGGTAAAATTATATGCCTTTAATTACTCTATATATGTATATATATTTACATGTACAAATATATATCCACATACTATGCCAGGTTGCTCAGCTACAATTGGCCACAGCAATGGCAGTTATTCAGGTTCTTCATTTGTTATAGTTGTAATTTGAATCAAGTATTTTTCACTAAATTCTTTCATGAGATGACATAACTACTATACTTTGTAGATTCCATCTGCTGCTTTGAGTATACCTTTAACGGATAAATTTGGACAACGACCACTTTTGCTGGGTAGAAAATGCAAAATACTATCTTTTATATAGATGTTTCAACTTATGATTTTGATATATATATATATATGTATATATATTATATATTAGCAAATATACCCCGAGTTTTTTCATAAATTTATATTTAGTTGACTCTCAGGATCACAGCTCCTTGTTCTTTGTTTGTTTTTATGATGTGGTTATCCTGGCTATGTTTTCTTTTCCCAAACTATGGTCAATATGTTTATTTGATGCTCACCTAAACTTAAATATGCTATTCAGATACGCACTATTATGGAGGATAACATTGAGAAGATACTGGAGAGAGGTGATCGGATAGAGCTTCTTGTTGACAAAACTACAACAATGCAAGATAGTGCATTTCACTTTAAGAAACAATCTAAGCGCCTTCGTCGAGCTCGTTGGATGAAAAATGCGAAGCTCTTGTAAGTGCTCAGTGTATTTTCCTTTTAAAGGCATCGATATTTATATTATAAAATGATTAAAGAATAGTCCAAAGCCTAGAATAAGGAAGAACTCAGATATATCCTTTTGTTAATATTATTCAAGATGAGTTTGCAAGTGTTCTTTCTTTGGAAAAACTAAAATAAAATGACCAACTTTCTCTGTTTTTTTTTTTGCTCAGCAAAAGGATTTGTATTATTAAAACGGTGAATAATCACCACAAAGTACAAAGATCTTACACAAGACCACAAAGAAATCCCAAACAGGTACATGCCTAAACCTTACCAACCCAGCCATATACCACATGCTGATACAAAAAAAAATCCCAAACTGACGAGAATAAGCCAAAGATTAATGCATAACCCACTTCAATCATAAGCCCCAATCACTAAGTGTCTCAATTTCTACAGCAGACCCCCATGAATTAGCAACCAAAAGTATAAAATTTTGCAAAAAAACTCTTCAAAAAATAGCCGAAAACGAAAGTAAACAAAACAACCCAGCAACAAAATCATCCTATTCTAAAGAGGTAGACTAGCTTTAAGGCACAAACTTCATTACATAAATTGAAGAGCCAGACCCCACTATAGCAACCAACTGCACAAATTCTGCAGGAGACATATTGAGCATTTTTATTCTCAACAACATTATTATTAAATTGGGCAAAGTCCATAAGCGTTGCATCCAAAAAGCAATCCATAAAAGTTGCCAAACCAAACTAAAGACTCCCAATCCATAACGAAACCTTTTACGAAGCATAAACCACATTCTGCATACACCAAATTCTGTAAAAATAAAGGCCACTCCCAAACTATCTGTAAGTTGTCGGCAGCCCAACTCAGCATTCCCAAACTAAGACCAGATCACTACATATCTAGGAATCACAGCCCAAACATTCCAATTATGAACTCTCCATCAGCTATAAAACTACTTTTGATCCACACTTCTGCAGCAGCCAGGAACATTCTCAGCCACTGTGAGTTAATAATCTCCATATGACGATTACTTGTAACTCAGAATCACAGCCAAATCACCCTTACTCAATAATCCAAAGACTCATTGAATTCATCACAAAAATAGACCACATTAACCCACACACACCCGTCGAGACCCCAAAATAACGCACACCCGTGTAAAGAAAAACTCACACCCACCGAAACACATTGGGACACGCCAAAAGAAAACACACGCCAACCCCATAACACACGCTAGATAAAAACTCGACGATAAAAGACACTTCTAATGACTTAGTTAATAATTTCCATAAAGTGATATCTAGTCGGTATTATCTTAAACAGCATGGATATGCTGAATGTAAGTAATATATTACAAATTGTCTGGTTTTACCATTACATTATATGTATGGGGGCAAGTCTCACAATGTCATGCATAAATAGCTAGCAAGCATAGACCAGACCCTCCTAGACTCTGCACACTCATTGGCGGGTGTTGTATGCATCAAAAGAGAGGAGATCTAGCCGTGTTCGTGTCCTACTTTTTTAGGATTATTCATGTTGACGTAGTGTGTTGTATCGTGTCCATGTCTCTGTTATCTGTATTGGTGCTTGTTAGGAAAAGAGAGGTGATCTAGAATTGGATGCAGCTGTGAGAAATTAGACGGCACTAGCGGTGGATAATAATTTGAAAATTGGTTTGATTTTAAAGGATGAAGAATTCCCTAACCCCAGTATATATCATGTTTGGAAGGAAAGACATGTCTAGCTGATGCCTTAGGTTGATTTGAATGGTGGATAAGATTGGTGTAGCGTAGCACATGTGTTGGAATATTGCTTTAATGGACCCATTTTACATGCTTTTTTTTTCGTACATATGTGTTAAAATATAGTCATATGCCTAACCGTGCATTAAAAGCAGAAGTCGTAGCTCCCAAAACATCCCCGGCACATTCCATGGCACGTAGCCGCGCTCGAGCAGCATGCAGGCAGCATGCGCATATGAGACCCTCTCTGTGCACACTAATTTTCAGAACTTTGGCACGTGCTTTTTTTTTCGGACATATCACTTAAAATGAATTTTGGTCTCTCAAAATCCCAAAACTTAGTTTTACACTTTTATTATTTTATATATACAACTAATTAATGAAAACTTTTTCTTTTTTGTAGCTAGGTACAAAGTTTCACATTTTGATGGGAAGTTCTAACAAGCGAAACCTTTGTTGGGCTATATTTTTTTTTGTTGCTTTCATAGTTTTTTTTAGTACTTTTTGATAAATATAACATGTATATGTTAATAGTTTAGCACTTGACGTGGATTGATTTTATATATTTTTTGTTCATTCCAATTAATTGGTTGATATTGAGATTTAGTGGTTGAAATTTAGTGGTTGAATAGATCATTGAGTTGGATATAATTTTGTACAAGGTGGTATTGTAAGTACAGGATGGTATTGTTTTTACAGGGTGGTATTGAATCAATATTATTGAAAACATTTATGTTATTTTTAAAAGAATTGGCATAACTAATTACACATTTATGTCACTTTTATTAAGTATTTATGTCACTTTTATAAAATATTTATGTCACTTTTATGAAGTATTTATGTCACTTTTAAAGTTTTTATATCACTTTTAACGTATTTATGTCACTTTTAAGACTTTGGTGTAATAATTTTGTTTGGTATTTATGTCACTTTTATACTTTTATGTCACTTTAGGTTAAAAGTGACATAAATAAAATAGTATTTATGTCGCTATTAAGTATTTACGTCACTTTTTATTAACATATGTTTTGATTTTATGAAACATTTATGTCACTTTTATAAATATTTATGTCGCCCCCATTTATGTCACTTTTTATTGGAGAAAAAAGTGACATAAATACCTATTTATGTCACTTTTTAAGTGACATAAAAAATATTTTTCCTTGTAGTGTTTGGTCAATTGGTCTCGTGAACGTAATCTTTTTATGAGTGTCCCAAATTGTTCACCGCATCAATCAATTGACCTTTTCATCTGCCCCATGATTCCTGACATTCAACAATCTTTGTTTCTTTTGCCTCGTGCTTGCAAGTGGTTTGTTGATATTACATGTGAGATTGCGTTATGTAATGATAATTCTCTACTTGCTACTCATATTGATAGTAGGATCCTTGCATTTAATGAAGGAAACTTTGTTAAGGTTCGTGTACGCCTGAAATGCTATCCCACAAAGTCCTTCACAAACTTGCATGTCAACCCTCTAAGTCTTAACTTTCGTCTACTAGGCCCTAATGCGTATTTTATTGATTTATCTACTACAGTGCATGTGAATCAAATTTTCAATGGAGAGGATGTGTTACTTTACCAAGATATGATTGAGCCTGTTATTGTGTATACAGGTATTTTTCCAGGTTGTGCTATTATTTCCTCATTAGATGGCAGCACCGTTCTGTTACTAATGACACATGGATCCCAGACGACAAGCTACACTACCTTCATTTTGATTTGGAGCAGTATGAGTTTTTTTACTCTCCAGGAGGAGAGTCTTCTCAGCCGAGGAGAAATGATGGGGATCACAAATTGGGAATAAAAGAATTTAGGAAGTAAATGTATTTATATTTAGCATTTAATTCCAACTTTAATCATTGCGTTAATTTAGAGATTTGTTACTATATTTATGGTTTTTTTGCCTATTAACGGTGAAGGGTTACCAGTTATTGTCAGACTTGAATGAATTGATTATAGGTATTATCTTTCTCCCTAATTTTTTGTTTCTTCTCTCGGTTTTCTCCCTCATTTTGTCTGTCTTATCTCTCTCTTCCTTGTCTCTTTCTTACTCTTATTGTTCTTTCTATATTCTCTTCCCTCTAGTTCTACATCAGAAAGAGAGAAGGGGTGAGATAGTGAAAGTCATATCTCGATGTATTATTAGGTTGAAAAAAAAAATCCCTAATTGTTTTTACATTGTGGAAAAACCGTGTCACATTGGGAACGGCTTGAAACCGCGCCACATTTGACATGCTTAAGTATCCTGCCAAATGGGCTTAACGTCGTGCCAAATTCTGGCACGGTTTATAACAGTGCCAAATGAAAATACGCCAAACGTGTCAGTTTTACATTTTTGGTGTAGTGGTTGGAGCTTTCAATGCTTGAACTTTGAGTTTTGGGTAAAAATTTTTGTTCCGATGAAATGTTTCAGAATGGCTTTTGAAGGTACATTATCATTCTTAGTGGCGTCTGTAGTGAATAATTTTTTCAGCATCATGGGATTCTATATTGAGATCTTGATTTTCGTAGAACCGAGGAGCTCGGTAACATTGTATCCTTCCTTTAATGGCCGATTGTTACTTAATTTCTCTAAACTCTTGCAAAAAATTCAAATTTTCTATGAAATTTCTCAAAAGTATTTTAGAAAAACAGTTGCAGATACACATCATTTTTAACTTTCCAACTCATTTTCGTCAACCTTCTTGTCATTGGGAATGAACTTTCCAAACAAAAAATTCTCACAGAGAGGGCAAATATGATGGTGGAAAACGCTGAAGAAGAGTGCCTATTAATTAGTGTAATTTGTCTAACACGTCATTTTAAATGGATCACAAGATCCAGTCCAACAGAAAAAAATAAATATACTACGTTGTTTCTATTAAATTCACAAATTGTGATCATTAAGATAATAGAAAAGGTCAAATTAAGCGATTGATTAGATCTTGGAAATCAACACAAACCAATTGCGCGCATAGGTTGGTTATAGTTCAAGTGACAAAGAGCTTGCTATATATAAGTCCCATCTGATACATAAGTTCACAGTTCGAACTAAAAAAAAAAAAAAAAAAGTGATAGATACATCTAACACATGAGGAGAAAGTGAATTTCTTTTTATTTTTTCAGGTCAACAGTGATTTTCTTCTTGTGATAGCTTAGATGGTGGGTGAACCACGTTGTCTCATCCAATAAAGTATCATATTATATCCAACAAAAGAGAAAATGGTGTAAGAATAAAGTATCATATTAGTCAAAATTCTTATGAAATCGTTGTTTATTTTATTGGGAATCCTTTCAAACTAAAATTCATGTTTTTTTTTTTTTTTTTTAATTTATTAGGTTTTTTTTTTTTTAACCTAAATAACTTCTAATTACTATAACTTTTATGATAAAAGTCCGTTTTTCGTAAATTTCGATATTTTGGAATCATCAAAATAAGATCTATCAAACGACATCAATATTGACTATGAAATAGTGGGAAACAAAAAACTTAAAATTGACCAAATATGAAAATTTGCGTTTTTCGCATAAATCGATACCATTATATAAAAGATCCTTAAAAGGAATTTTCTTCAATGATTCCAAATTAATTTAGCCTTATTAATCATTTTAAATTTCTAATTTGGTTATTTGGTAATTTCACATGCCATCTATCTACCTTGAGGCTTGTTTGAGCCTTAAGGCATCTTTCAAGGAACAATTACCAAACAAGCCTTGAGTTTACTATTTAATAATCTATAAAATTATATTAAATTATCAAATTACCCTTTTGCCTCTCGTAAATTACCTTTGTTGTTAAATTAAATTACCAAGTTACACTTTTGCCTTTTGTCTTTGAATTACCAAACAAGCCTTAAGTTACTTTTGTAAATTAAGGGTCTGTTTGACAAGACTTTTGACCCTTAAGACACCTGTTAAGGAATCATTGAATTAGGCCAAACAAGCCTTAGGTGACTTTTATAAATTACTCTTTTGTATATATGTATATATTCATATTATAATTTATTATTATTATTTATGTAATTAAAGTGTGTACAATTATAAATTGAATCAACAACTTACCCTTTTGTTAAATTGAATTACCAAATTAACCATTTACCTTTTCTAATTACCTTTGTGTGTATACATTTACATATATTATTTTAATATATAAAATTAACATTTTGCCCTTTTTGTGAATCCTTTTTGTTAAAGTTTAAAGTGTATACAATTGTAAATTGAATTACCAAATTACCAATTTTTTTCTTTTGTAAATTACCCTTTTGTATATATGTTTATGTATATATGTTATAATTTATTATTATTGTTTATGTATTTAAAGTGTGTATAATTATAAATTATATTATTAAATTACCCCTTTGCCCCTTTTTAAATTATCCTTTTTGTGTCTATACGTTAAAGAAAAGGGTATTAAAGTTTAAAGTGTGTACAATTATAAATTTTTGTTCGTTAAATTAAATTACCAATTAAAGTATGTATAATTATAAATTAAATTACCAAATGACCCCTTTTTTCCTTTTGTAAACTACCCTTTTGTATATATGTGTATATATGCATGTTATAATTTATTACTATTGTTTAGGTATTTTAAGTATGTACAATTATAAGTGAATTATTAAATTACCCTTTTACCTTTGATATATAAATTACCCGCACTACAACAAAAAACCCTTATTATGACTTTAAAAAAGAGTCATAAATGTATATTTACGACTTTTTTTTAAGCTTTTAAAATAAGTCATAACATTGCAGTCATAAATAAGTTTGAGTTTGTTAAAAAAGTCATAAATAATTATTACTTTTACAACAGTTCTAAAAAAATAGTCATAAAAAATGAGTGCTTTCAAATTGTTTATGACTATTTTTTAATTGATACAGTCATAAATAATCTTCAAAAAAGTCATAAATAGCTTTTTAAAAAAGTCATAAATAATCTTTAAAAAAGTCATAAATAGCCTTTTAAAAAAGTCATAAATAATCTTTAAAAAAGTCATAAATAACCCTTTAAAAAGTCGTAAATAATCTTCAAATTAGTCATAAATAACCATTTAAAAAGTCATAAACAATCTTCAAAAAAGTCATAAATAACCTTTAAATAGTCATAAATAATATTTAAAATAGTCATAAATAACCTTCAAAAAGTCATAAATAATCTTTTTATAGTCATAAATAATCTTCAAAACAGTCATAAATAACATTTTAAAAGTCATAAATAATGACACTATTTATGACTTTAGTAGAACTATTGCTAATTTATGATTGTTTTTTATGAAACAGTCATATATAATATAAAACACATTTAAAGAAAAAAAAATATTTTGTTGATAATCCAACAATCAAGATTACACAATTCAAATACATCATCAAAACATGCATGTTACAAATCAACTCAAGAACCATATTCAGATATTATCTTCCTTCCAACCAAAATTTTTCAATAATCAATCTAATAATTAGTTATTTACAAGAAAAATGTAACAGTAACCACTAAGTATGTATTAAACCAACAAACCAATAATGTATATGTAACATTGTTAAAAAAAAATAAAAATAAATAAATAAATAAATAAAAACAAGATTAGTGTCTATTTAAACTCTTCAATCTCCGCTGGTACATCAACTTATTTGCAATATTTGTTCCATGTAGTCTAACTGTGTAACACTGAAACAAAAATGAAATCAATGTATTAGATTCTATATAACGAGTATATAATTTTCTTAAATTGTAAAAATATAGATTACCTGGAAAAAGTAACATATAGTATCCACATTCATAATTTCCTGGTTGCTTTGGTCCCTATGAATAAATGTATAACAAATATTAGACAAACAATAAATTACTGCAATCACAAGTCGTGGTAAAACTAACTTATCTTGGAATGAATGTTGACCTAGAATTTCTAAAACTTTCAACAGAGTCTCCTCTATAAATAGAACCTTCCAAAAATTTCAAACAATGAAAACATACCCAGCAACAATTGAATAACCGCAACATATATTATATCAATACTTTAACCATAACATACTAAGTATAATTTAAACAGCTACCATTATATCTACCATGTTTTTATTCAGATTTAATTACCTTTACGAATTGCCAAATTGGTTTTGGCCTTCTTTTCCCTTTGAAATTTAA
Organism: Hydrangea macrophylla; assembly: GCA_033977485.1. Lineage (NCBI taxonomy): Eukaryota > Viridiplantae > Streptophyta > Magnoliopsida > Cornales > Hydrangeaceae > Hydrangea > Hydrangea macrophylla. Next base: position 105,007,246 of record CM066990.1, read on the forward strand.
AGCCTTGAGTCCACTTCAAGACAATATTAAAAGTTAAAATTAGATAATAAAACGTCACTTCAAGACAATATTCTCACACACAACGATTACAACACGAAAAATTATTAGAAAACTCGATGACTAAGTGTCCACAACTTTCTACGATGCAACCACAATAAGAGGTAATTAATTATAATTCAACTTCTAAACGCAAGAATAAAACACCACAAAGTATTTTATTTTATTACACCTTATGTTCACCACATCGGCCACCCATCCATGGTACAGCCTACACATATATCCCATGTGTCTCCTAACGTAATACTAACTCCCACTCTGGTCCCAACTCCCATGGGGTATCACTGGGATTTGAGTATACACCGAAAGGCTAGTCCTTACGTTCTTGACGTCAATAAAACAATATCTAGATACACATGAAATAGACCAACAAGCCGGGCATAAGGCTTAAAATAATGAAGAGACGGGTCATCCACGTAGTCGCCGTCTAATCACACAAGGACGGGTCATCCACGAAGTCGCCACCTAAAATCATAAGGAGCAGTGGTGAACTCTAAGGATTTTCTATTGTTCATACATCCACGTTTTTCACAAAACTCTACTTCATAAGAGATTCATATATCTCAACTCAAATTTCCGTTAAAATTATATTAACAGCTACAAGTTCAGACAGATTCATAACCCATACAAAATAAAACACCACTTACCAATCTTATGACTATATTTACAAAAAGAGTCATATATGTTAGAAAAAAGTATTTGTTATGACTCTTTTTTTAAAATAGTCATTAGCCCAAAATAAAAAAAAGTCATAAAAAGGGTTTTTTCTTGTAGTGCCGTTTGTTTCTATACCTTCAAGAAAAGAGTATTAAAGTTTAAAGTGTGTACAATTATAAATTTTCTTTCGTTAAATTGAATTACCAAAAACCATTTTGCCTTTTGTAAATTACCCTTGTGTGTGTATATATATATACATGTATATTATTGTATTGTACTATGATATATGTATATATATTTGTATATTTTATCTATAAATTATGCTAATGTTAAAGAAAAATGTCTTAAAATTTAAAGTGTGTACACTTATAAATTGAATTATCAAATTGCCTTAATTTTTAAAAAAGTTTAAAGTGTGTAAAGTTATTGAATATGAGCATTACTTAAATAACTCAATTCCTTTGCTGACGGTGCATGTTCAATACATATAGGGTTTAATGTTTGATTTTACTTATTTTTCAAATTAATAATAAATGCAGCTAAATTTTATTTCTCTACTTCGACTCAAATTTTTTTTCCTACGAATTTCGAACACAATTTCTAAGTAGTCAAACAAATAGCAACTAAATGTTACTCTATAAAATTCGTCACTTTAAATTTTTAAAAAAATTTATTAGTCCAACTATTTATCCAACGAGTTGTTGGTTTAACGTCAATTAATACAATTGTTCGAGCATATGTTTTCTAACACCATTTTATGAATTAATATAACGGCTAAATTACACTTTAGTACCCTCTAACTTTGAGCGACGTTTTATTTTAGGACCTGTTATTTTAATTATAACACTTTGATCCTTGTAGTTTTGATTTGATTTCAATGTGAGACCTGAGCCAAACTCCGTTAACCAAAATAGACGTAAATCACAAAAATTGGGACCCATCACAAGTCTCTCTCTCTCTCACACAATCAAACATTGGTTATCATTTCGTGGCCTCTCTCTACTACTCTGCTCACAATCAAACATTGCTCCCAGCCACTACCCCATCTGCATCTCAGACCACTGTAGCAACGCCCAATAACATTTCCTGGCCTCTTTATCATAACCCTCAAACCCAAACCCCCCCCCCCCCCCCCCCCCCCCCAAAAAAAAAAAAAAAAAAAAAAACTACTGGTACCTGCAGGGGCGTAGCTACATGAGAACCAGTGGGTACCATGGTACCCACTGAACTTGTACATTATATTATTTCTACACTTAAATTATGGTAGACATGCCTGCCCTAGTGGGTTGTTTCATTTCTTTCAATCTAAAGTTCTCGGGTTCGAAGCTCCTAGCCACCTTTTTTGTTTTCTTTTTGTTTTTTTTTAAAAACTGATTTGGTTTTCAGCCGTTGTTTTATAAATATTGCTTAGGAAACCTTACTATCTATCTCTCTATTTATTTCTTTTCTCTTTTTTTGAAAAACTAAATTGGTTTTTTGCCCCTTGTTTTATAAATATTGCTTAGGAAACCCTACTATCTATCTATCTATCTACTGAAAATACTCACTGATGAATGCTGGCTATTTCAATACTTAAAACACTATTTTTAGTTTTGCAAATTTAATGGCTTAAAATTTTCAGTACTTAAAATACAACACTTAATTTTCAGTACTTAATTTTCAGACTTATCAAATGTACCTAAGGGTTTATTTGATAACCCAATTAAGTTCTATCAATGAAAAGTTTTAGCATTGTATTTTTTTTTTCAGTTCATTTGATAATATACAACTTCACTGAAAATGTGTTCAAAAACTACTAAAAATTTTAAATAAAAAGGTTGTATTAAAAATTGTATGGTAGTATTAGAACATTTTGGACATAAAATCAATTCTACACATAATTATGGTTAAATAAACAAATAAAAAATTCGCCTCGAGGCTGTTGCCCCCAAACCCCCGCATAGCATAAATCCTTGATTGGTACCCACTGAATGAAATTTCTGGATACGCCCCTGGTTACCTGCAATGCATTGTTGCTTCCACAACCAAAGCTCCCTATTTATGTGTCATACCATTATAACTCTCTCTCTCTCTCTCTAAATATTTCTTTCTCTAATTTCTAATCTCTCAATTTTCTCTCTCTACTCTATTCTTCTTATTATTATTATTATTATTACTATTCTTATTCTCAATCTCTGTGTGTAATTGAGTGTGAAGCAATAAGCTAATTGGTGGATTGTTACAAGTTGGTATCAACTCTTAATTGAGAAATTCCGAGACTTTCTCTCTCTATTTATCTTCAAATTCGGACAAGGAACAGGAAGGCCATGGCATGCCTAATTTTGTGGTAGTTATCAAAGATTGAAAAACATGGTTGGGTAGTTCATGACTTTTGTGGTATTTTCTCTATCTTCTGTCTTGGATCAAACGCATGGTCCTCATTCAACTTTTAGCCTCTAGCTACTTCAACATTTTGGATGACCATCAAAACCTCAGTAATTGAAACAAAGAAAGGCATAGAGATTTAACAATTTAATCTATAGGTAACCTGTGACATTTTGGTGACCTAGTCTCTTTCTTTTTAGCTTCTAATTCTCTCGCTGCCCCTTCTTTACCTCTATTTCTCTCTCCAGTCTCCACCACTTTCTCTCTCTGTTTTTCTGTCATTTGCACTGTAAGGATGATATATATATATATGCATGTACATTATATATACACATGTTGTTACAGTGTTCTGAGATGAGGATGGGGTAATGGCTGTAACATAGGGTCGTGGATACTGTTGGCTAAGCAGAGTAGAGAGAGTGTGTGTGTGTAATTTTTGTGATTTTCGTCTATTTTGGTTAACGGAGTTTGGCTCAAGTCTCACATTGAAACTAAATTAAAATTACCGGGACTAAAGTATTGCAATTGAAACTGCATGTTCCAAAATGAAACATCACCCAAAGTAAAGGGCACTAAAGTGCAGTTTAGTCTTAATCTAACTTATTTCTCTTTCTTGTATAATAAAAAAAAATACACAATACATTTTTTCTACCAAATCTAACATCGTGCCTTGCACGAGCTGTCCTCCTAGTATAATAAAAATATATTTCTTTTCGTAAAATTGGAACTATAGATACATAGATCTTGAAAAAAATTAGGATAAAAAAAATTTCGCCCAAAATGCCCAAGAATTGAGAAAGTTATGATAGTTTAAAGTTGACAGATAATATGATATGGTAGTTTAAATCTCAAAATCAGGTTGTAACTTATCTTTTTTGTAAAATTTTCAAGTCCAATGCGTAAATCCCAAAGAAATACATGAAATACAAAAATAATATTAATAATAAAAAATCATCCCAAAAGGCAAAAAAATGAGAAAATTATAGTCGTTTTCATGAATATTATATGTATGCCAACAGATAATATTATCTATTTACGAACATTTAATATTATCTATTTTTATCTGTCAAAGGGCCTTTTCGCTGAACGAAATAGTAGCGATGAGCTTTTTAAAAAATGGCCAAAGCAGGTAAAATTTTGACTAATACACTTAATTTTAAGGGGTCTAGCTATGACCTAATATCCTTTTTTATTTTATTATTATTGGTATTATTATCTTAGTTCCAACCAGTTTTGATTTTGTATAAGGTCCTCCACTTATCATGGACTTGATCAAAATTAAAACATATTGTACTTTAAACACAAATAATCCGATGAGTAATGTTATACTAGCTATGAATTCCACAACTAACACATTATGTTCCTTAATTTCAGTGGGTCTCAAGTGGGACCTATATGGAGCCCACTGATATCAAGGGCTAAAATTTTTACTTGTAGAATTAATTGTGGGTGTAACATTAGTCATTAAATTATTTTTGTAATCCAATACCATGAACTTAACCAAATTTCAATATTTTTATTAAGAAAAGCAGCCCTTTTTGAACAATCTAAGTAAATTTGCAAAAATCTTGTCAATAAACCAAAGTGGCGTATGACTTTAATAGTTAACTACTAATGTCCCATTTCCGTTGTAAAATAATATTATTTTTATTGGAAGTTTTTTATATAAAAAGGGCAGCCCAGTGCACGAGGCTCCCGCCATTGCGGGGTCTGGGGAGGGTGAGATGTACGCAGCCTTATCCCTGCAAGTAGAGAGGCTGTTTCCAGATTCGAACCCGTGACCTCTAGGTCACAATGGAGCTGTTTCCACATTGGAAGTTTTTATATATTAAAAAAAATTCCCATATTGATTATTGAGTTTAGAGGACAATTTGTTTTAAGTTTTGGTTAATAATTCCTAATTAATTAATGAAACACTATCAAATCAGTTTCTTTTTCTTTTCTATTATTTTTTTTTTGTTTTGTGTAGTTGTCTTGTGTGAGGACACAAGTGTCAGGACCTAAGGGAGTGGGGCAAGATTTAACCTTGGTATGAGCGTGGCATGCAGAGCCTTTTTACTAACTAGGCTAAGTTGTTGCTCTTCAAATAAATTTCTTTTATTTCAAAATTTCACACATTTAGTTACATAAAATTTTCTGTTTAGGGTTTTTTTTTACTTTAATTAATAAAAAGCTTGTTGCACCTAATACAAAAAAGTCTATCTTAGAGAACTTTTGACCATGGGCGGGGCCATATAGTGGCAAGGGAGGGCATGTGCCCCCTCTTAATTTTTGAAATTTACTTTTTAACCTAACATACTCTATACTGCATGCATTTGTGCGCTCCGAAAACTTTCAATTTATCTCCTCTAAACTCAAAAATCTCCTTTTAGCCCTTAAATTTTCTTAAATTTTTACCCAAATAAACATCTTAGTTACTCCATTAGTATAAAGTATTTAAGGTATTCATCTTCAGGATTCTTTGTTTTATAAGTGAAATAAAAAAAATAAAAAAATAAAAAAAAAGGAAAAGAAACTAGGCATATGAATGTAGTTTTTGTTTTTCCTTGATTAAGGAGTTATGATGAGATTTTTTTTTTTTGATAATCGAGTTATGAAGATATTAGTTTGTGTTTTAACCCTCAAGGGCGCCTCAACCCACTGTATGTAAAACCACGGAACAACTACAAAATTTTTAAACTCTTAGAAATTCAAAATTATAGTATTTCTACACCAAAAAAATTGGTGTTTGCGCCCAAAATATGTATTTTTGTAATAAAATTGCATGGACCGCATTTATGTGATGATATAGATCGAATATGATTTTTATTTCGCATTTTCGAACTAGTGAGACCAATTATAGACCAATTTCATGTCTGTTAATGATTTTTTAGTCGGTGTTTGGATGACGATACCAAATGGTTTATCAAATTTGACGCTTGGGAGGCAAACTCTAAATGAACCTAATAGTTTTTTTAAGATCGATTAGGAACGGACGAGCTCGAACGAGTTAATTCGCCATTTTGAACTTGCCGTGAAAGCAACTTTTCCAAAGGCCTTTGAACAAATCAATTTGGTTGAGGCCGAAGAGGAAGGGTTTGACAAACCGAACGATCTTGTTTCGGTCGAAGAACCTCACGTTGATATGGAGGACGGCGACGAACTGATTAAGGGGCAATTTCCAGACAGACTGAATGATATTAATTAATTCTGTCCGTGAATATTTTGAGTTTAAACAACCACCTTTGACGAGACAAACCCTTTAAGAGTTGGTTAAATATTTTGACACTTTTATTACCAACCAAAATTTTTTATTATAAGCCAATTAATTCTTTGGCTTTTGTGAATTTACATTCACATTGACTTTGTGGATCTCACTAAAAATTGATTTTAATCTGGTGACTGCTTCTACACCAATATTATTATTAAAAAAGAGGAAAAAATGATTAAAAATCGATATTAGTCAAATTTTTAATCGGTCAATTTGTTATTCGGACTAAATAACCAGATTAAAAAAAAAAAAAAAAGGCTGATAATTGTGAAGTATTTTGGAATGCTCAAGTGGTGGGGTTTATTGGTATGACGAGTTGGTTACTATTCAATTTTAAGTCTCCAGTGGATGATCCAAGGAGGTCAAATTGAAATAGTGATAGGCACACTCGTCAAAATTCATACTAAAATTCACATAAAATAATTATGGTCGTTGATTTTAATAGAATCTGCATGAAATTTGTATGAAAGCTAGAAGAGTCTCGCCGAAACGGCTATAATTATTATGTGTGAATTTCAGCATAATTTTTTAGATTGTACTTTTAGCATTATTGTGTCAAATCGAGAGGTAGTCGAGGTACGCGCAAGCTGACCCGGACACACCCGATTACCAACAAAAAAAAAAAAAAAGTTTTAAAATGTGGCAGACGGGTCTAAAGCTCAATTGTTTTAACATTTTGACTTTTTTGTCATGGGCGCCGCCACTGTTGCCTGTTGGAATTATAACATCCTGCTGACTCGACGACTAAAAGTATTCTGGTCTCTCCACGTAAGAGAGATACTAGGCATACATTTTAAATTACATTTTAAATCATATCTTTATTTTAATGTATGTATTCTGTGTTGTATAAGTGGTGCACAAAAAAATATAAAAAATTCAAATAACATAAAGTACATACATTTAAAACATAGGGTGTGATTTGAAATGTGTGTCTAACATTTCTCCTCCACATACTGTTTCATCGTCAACAAAAGTATACTTGGTGGGTCCCGATGTAAGCGGTGTAGTGAATTGAAAATATTTCTGATTGAAAACATCAGACCATTTAAGCCATGGTTCCATGAGACATTGAGACCGATGCATTTTTGTACTTGCATGGACCACATTTATGTGATGATATAGACTGAATCGACTGATTATAAAACCTCATTTTCAAGACAAAATATGTCACTTAATATATGATATATTCGGCCTGACCTCATTTTGGCATTCACCATGTCAGTTGATCTTCCTCATGAGACCAATTTAATGGGTTATATGCTTGGATTACCCACTTTAAAGAATATGCTGGACCACCCTTAATTGGTTGGAATAACTTTACATTATCTCTAGCATAGGTTAGTATAGTTCAAGTGACAAAGAACTTGACATTTATAAGTCCCCTCCAATGTATAGATTCGGTGTTCTAACCTCATTCCCTCCCTCATATCAAAAATTTTTTTAAAAAAATCTTTACATTAGCTCTGGCTGGGTACCAATTATATCAATTCGAACACCTCAATGGCCACCCCAATTGCCCTTATGCCATCGGTCTGATCAATATTTGGTCCAATATTTGGTCATTTCCTTGTGAGTTGTTTGTATCTTGAGAAGGTGGGCTCGAGAAGGTGTTGAATTTTGACTAGCAAAGCATTATAGTTTTTTTTCTTTTTTTGTTGTTTATTATTATTTTATGTTTTTTGCTTCAGGCAAAGCACCCACAACATATCGAGATCTCCACAAAGGTCGGCGGAATTACAAAAAGACCCTACCAAAATGCTAAATTTGACGAAAGAACATCAAATTTAATGATACAAAGCCGAATCAGCATGAGTAAATCACAAGATCTGAAATGACAGTGATGTATCTGCTAAAAAAGAGATTAATAATCATGTTAATATGCATTATATTAATTCATATGATTAGTGTACATGATAGATTAAGGGGAGATTTTGGACTCGCCCGTGAAAAAGTGTTCAGTGAAGAACACAGTTGGAAGTCCACAGTAAGGTGGGACAAGTTATAAAGTGGGACCCAGTAAAAGGCCCAAATAATAAAATTTGCATTTATATGTTAGATACATTTTATATGATTAAATAAGTATATGTTTAAGATGCTTTTACATTATATTGCTCTATGTGTTAACTTTTGGTACCAGTTTGGGTATCCATATAAGGGCATAATTGAAAAAGTTCATAATTAGTAGGTACGATAGCAACCTCATAAAATATTTGGGACCACGTGTGGGACCCATATGGAATTTAGACAAATACTAACTTAAGTAATTGGGTTAATGAAATATTTGAAAATTTTCATAATAAGAACTTAAGAATTTCGGAGGTGTAAATGAAATGAGGAGGAAAGTTGGTGCCAACACATTAGATATGTTGGCTAGGTGTCTTATGTAGGAGTTAAGTCTCAAATAAAATAGAATTTCACATAAATTAGAGAAGGAAGAAAGAGAGCCGACGAGATTACGAGACTCCGTCCATTTCACGTCGTTCTGTCCCCATTAGTCGTCCAACTCGCGAACCGAAGCTATATTCGGACTCGTGGATGTGAGTCCATGGTCAGTTCTATACCTTTCTTTTAAAATTTAATCATCGTATTTGGTGGCTCGTTCTAGTCGGTGACATGCGATTTTTACCGAAATCGTGTAGGATTTACTCTGGAGTAGGAATTGAGCTAGGATTTAGTATAATTCAACATTTTCTAACTTGCTTGGGGTAGAATTTGGATAAGGTGATTTTTCTAACTAAAATTGATTGTGGTTTAACTTGTTAAATACTTCAAATATGAATACAATTGGTAAATTCATGTCTAAAAGTCATGTTTATGCAAGATTTGAGAATAACATATCAATATGTGGAATTGCCATGCTTATGTATTTATGTGATTATGTGGTGATCAATGAATACCTCAGGAAATGATTCATTGTTGGGAATAATAAGGAAGGAGAAGGAGAAGAAATCTGTTTGAGAATGGATGTCCAAGGAATAGAAGTGACCACGGGGCCAAGGGAAGGTTTTCGGGTCTGAATGAATCATTAAACCGATAGTTCAACGATCAAATATATGAGTGTGTTTATTTGTAGCATTGTACATTGTTAGCCTTAAGGTATATTAAGGCATATTTAATTATGTTTTGATGATATCAAATATGTTATGATAATTAAATGATTCATATTGATTCATTCTTTGTTATTATCATAGTCATTTTCATGCTCACATATAATCTCATGTATTAATATTGTATCAATGTTTTAACATCTCTGTGTGCATAAGATTCAATTGATGTAGATCAAGATTACAAGGAGCTCAACAAGGATCAAGCTTGAAGACTTGAAGATATTTCATCCTTGGTTGAAGCATAGGACCATCATTGTAAGGCATCTTGATCTCACACTCTTAGGGGCTCAAACAAATGCTAAAAGTTAAAGTTTTGGAAACAAATTTTAAATGGATCATCTTTAAAGCAATGCCCCAACCAATTGGAAAATAATTAATTGTTGAATCTTATATGGTTGGAAAGGTATTTGAATCTAGTTTCCAAAACATCAAACGGATCGAAAATCCGAGTTTTGTAGAGGAAGTTATGGCCATTTTAGTGGAGATGTGTCAAGCTGTCAAACTGGGAAGGGCAGTCGACTGGGCAGTCGACCGAACTGAGCAGAATGCAAACAGAACCCTCTGTAAACACATCTCAATCGACTGCTTTAAGGGGCAGTCGACTGCTTCATGTTTCAGTCGACTGAATCGACCTGAAAACACATAACGGCTAGTTTTTAAAGGGGCTTTTAATTATCAAACTTGCCACCAACGGCTATAATCTTTCTTGGCCTCTAAATACATGTTTTCCCACACCATTTTATGATGATCAATCCATTGGAAAACATCTATTTAATCACACAACTCTTTGATTTCTAATCATTCACATTTGAGCCCCAATTGTGTGAGTTATCAATTTGCTCTAGCTTTCAATTGTAATTCTTTGAGAGAGCAAATTGTAGTGAGCTTTTATTTGTATTTTCTACTCACTAAGGAGTTATTGTGTGAGCTTCAAATTGAATTATCCACTCTAGAGAGAGAGAGTTCAATTTGTATTCAAATCAATTTGTAAAGGTTGAGGGTTAGTAACCCTTGTGTGCAAAGAAGAGGTGTTCTTCTTTGGGAGAGATTGAAGGCTCTTGTAACGGTTTGGTGCACACCCATAAGTGCTCCGGGATTAAAGGAATTCTCAAGAGGTGTTCTTGAGGGGTGGACGTAGGCCGCGGGGTGCGATTGCCGAACCACTTGAAAAATTGGTTTGTTTGTATCTCTTCCCTTAACTCTTTACTTAATTGCTTGTGATTGTGTTTTAATTAGCAATTAGTTTTTTAAAAAGGTTAATTTCCGCTAAAACCTTATTCACCCCCCCTCTAAGGTTTCCACTTTTGGGCCAACAATTGGTATCAGAGCCTCGGCTTGTCTTTTTCAAAAGGTTTTTGAAAAATTTGAGTTAAGATCCATGGAAACTACATTCTTAGATAATGAATATTGTATTTATACTCCTCCATCATTGAGTGATCATAAGTATGATCATTGGAAGAGGAGAATAGAAATTTATTTTCTTTCACTTGACTACAATCTTTGGAGTATTGTCAAAAATGGTTTTTCTCCTAAACCAAAGATTGAGTGGAATGAAAGTGATCAAAATAATTTTCTATTGAATCTTAGAGCTATGAAAATTCTATCTGAAGCTTTAGATAATACCAAATATAATAGAATTCGTTCATGCTCTAATGCTAATGAAATTTGGTTATGTTTAGAAAAATATTCATAATACTACTAACCAAATCCTTGAGTTGCAAATAGGAGTTGATGATGTTGTAGGAAATGTTGAAAACCTAACCCATCAACAAGAAGTACAAAAAGAGGATTTTGTACAAGAGAAAGAAGAAAGTTATATATGCCTATTTGCCAATGGAAAAGAAGAGGAGAATGAGAAAATGGCAAAAGGGGGCACTTGGAGCGATTCGGATAATGATGCTTCCGAGGATGAGTCAAGCGACCAAGAAGCCGCCCATGAAAATAAGGTAAAAGAGGTAAACTCCAACTCATCCGCTAATTATGATGAACTTCAATGTGCATTTGAGGAGTTACATGAGGAGTTGGAGAATATGGGATCTAAATATATAACTCTTAAAAAGAATTTTTCCAAACTTTCAAATGAGTTAAATATTTTGAAATCCCAAAATGAATCTTTGAAGATTGAAAATGAAAAACATGTTTTAAGAGCACAATCTTCAAATGAGCTTGAAAAAGAAAATTTGGAGTTGAAAAAGCAATTGGATGATTTAAAATCTCAAAATGAAATTTTGAGAAAAGAAAAGCTTGTTTCAACCAATCAACCTTCAAATTCAAATGAATATATTGAAAAAAAAAGGTTGAATTGAAAAAGGAAGTGGATGATTTGACAAAAACATTGGCCAAGTTTACCCAAGGTGAACAAAATTTGAATATGCTTTTGGGAAAACAAAAATGTGTTTTTGATAAGGCCGGTTTGGGATTTAATCCCACATTCAAGGAAAAGAAGTACAAAAACTTCTTTATAAAGTCCACATCCTCTATTTCAAATTCTCAAAATCCTCACAAGAAAATCTTTGTTAAAGAATCAATCTCAAATGAGACCCTCCCCCATGTAACATGTCATTATTGTATGAAAAAGGGGCATGTTAATTTTAAATGTTCATTTCGAAATAAAATTAACATGGTTTGGGTTGTGAAGGGATCCTCTCTTACCTCCTCGGCAAATGTAGCATCCAAGAGGCACTTGGACAATGGTTAAATCTCTTACCTTAAGCCTAGTAGGAGTAGGATAGATGAATTTGTTTAGAATTGCATACTTATTGCTTATTTGAAAAATGATGATATGCTTTTGCTGCTAAAACTGATTATTTTTATGAACTGCTGAACAAAGCAGTCGACTGGTACCCCGACACAGTCGACTGATATAGGTGTGAGGCTTTGAACTTTTTGTTTCTGCATTGTTCAGTCGATTGAGGCGTCGACTAGTTTTGCATCCTTAATCCCTGCCTTCTTCCGTCGACTGAGGCGTCGACTGAACCTCTGTTAGCCCCAAATTTCTGAGCCCTAATTTGTTCTTCAGTCGACTGCTCCTGCGATACAGTCGACTGTTTTGATAATTTTTGTTTATCTTTGATTTTGAGTTCTCCAACTTTATAATTAGTATTTTTTGGGAGAATATGCTCTCTATTCATATCATTTGGTATCTTTTTTTCATTGCACATGCTTAGGGGGAGCACTTTCATGTATCATTTTCTCACATGTGGTTATATTTGTTTATTTTTGGTATCATTTTGGCTTTTTGATTTGTATGCCTATTGTGAGGGGGAGCTCTGTGTTTTATCCCCAAATCTTTTTGATAATGTCAAAGGGGGAGAAATATGAGAAGTATTGGGGATAAGTAATTGAGTAATTATCATTCATGTTCTTCAATAATATAATATCCATTATGAATGATAATATGAAAATGACCATTTGTGCTTATATTGGCATATCCTTCATTGGTTGTTTGCCATCATCAAAAAGGGGGAGATTGTTAGCCTTAAGGTATATTAAGGCATATTTAATTATGTTTTGATGATGTCAAATATGTTATGATAATTAAATGATTCATATTGAATCATTCTTTGTTATTATCATAGTGACATAGTCATTTTCATGCTCACATATAATCTCATGTATTAATATTGTATCAATGTTTTAACATCTCTGTGTGCATGAGATTCAATTGATGTAGATCAAGATTACAAGGAGCTCAACAAGGATCAAGCTTGAAGACTTGAAGATATTTCATCCTTGGTTGAAGCATAGGACCATCATTGTAAGGCATCTTGATCTCACACTCTTAGGGGCTCAAACAAATGCTAAAAGTTAAAGTTTTGGAAACAAATTTTAAATGGATCATCTTTAAAGCAATGCCCCAATCAATTGGAAAATAATTAATTGTTGAATCTTATATGGTTGGAAAGGTATTTGAATCTAGTTTCCAAAACATCAAACGGATCAAAAATCCGAGTTTTGTAGAGGAAGTTATGGCCATTTTAGTGGAGATGTGTCAAGCTGTCAAACTGGGAAGGGCAGTCGACCGAACTGAGCAGAATGCAAACAGAACCCTCTGTAAACACATCTCAGTCGACTGCTTTAAGGGGCAGTCGACTGCTTCATGTTTCAGTCGACTGAATCGACCTGAAAACACATAACGGCTAGTTTTTAAAGGGGCTTTTAATTACCAAACTTGCCACCAACGGCTATAATCTTTCTTGGTTTATAAATACATGTTTTCCCACACCATTTTATGATGATCAATCCATTGGAAAACATCTATTTAATCACACAACTCTTTGATTTCTAATCATTCACATTTGAGCCCCAATTGTGTCAGTTATCAATTTGCTCTAGCTTTCAATTGTAATTCTTTGAGAGAGCAAATTATAGTGAGCTTTTATTTGTATTTTCTACTCACTAAGGAGTTATTGTGTGAGCTTCAAATTGAATTATCCACTCTAGAGAGAGAGAGTTCAATTTGTAATCAAATCAATTTGTAAAGGTTGAGGGTTAGTAACCCTTGTGTGCAAAGAAGAGGTGTTCTTCTTTGGGAGAGATTGAAGGCTCTTGTAACGGTTTGGTGCACACCCGTAAGTGCTCCGGGATTAAAGGAATCCTCAAGAGGTGTTCCTGAGGGGTGGACATAGGCCGCGGGGTGCGATTGCCGAACCACTTGAAAAATTGGTTTGTTTGTATCTCTTCCCTTAACTCTTTACTTAATTGCTTGTGATTGTGTTTTAATTAGCAATTAGTTTTTTAAAAAGGTTAATTTCCGCTAAAACCTTATTCACCCCCCCTCTAAGGTTTTCACTTTTGGGCCAACATACATGTTAAACATTCAATCACATTCAGATTGCTCACAAAGCGTAATGCTTAAGAAAAATGTTTTGCTTTTCTGTTGTGGTACATAACAACCACCGCAAGTTCAGAATAAGGCACGGAGAGAAAGTGATGTGAGCTTGGGAATGGGAGAGATTTGTGACTTGTTGATATGTTTATAAACTTGTAGTATGTTGTAATTTGTAGTTCTGGATTCCTATGACTTATGTTAGTCATGTATGTGAATTTGGAATAGTACTTGAGGACCTTGTGTATTCCTTATAATGCAACTATGGGTTTGGGTATGTTGTCGAGTTTTGGGCCTTTCCAGCAAGTCCAAATTTGTGTCACAAATGTTTTGAACAAGTTTCATTTATAAATATGATGTTAGTTATGGTTTTGTCACACCTGTTCCAAAAATTTCATGGTTTTTATATGCATATTCAGATTTTGTGGATTATCAATGTTAGTTGATAATGGTGGATTGAGGTTGACTGTGAGTCAACGGTAAGGTGTTAGTGAGGACACGGGAACATGGAAGTTCATATTGCATAATCATGAGTAAATGACATTTATATGATTTAAATGTTTTTTGACCTTATCTGGTATTTCTATGAATAGTAATTATACCTGTGTAGTATAATTCTGGTAAATTTTGATTTTGTAGTATCATTTTGAGAATTGTGGTGAGAACGTGAGAGATACGTTAATTAAAAAGGTAGGTTGTGTAGAGATTTCACAGAATATAGTTTTCGGACGTTATTTTGGACCAAACGAACCTTAGTCGGAAACTTTTGAAATTTATAGTTTTCACTCGTAAAGTTATAAAATGGATGTGCGCGAAGTTTCGAGAACTAATTAGAAGTTTGAGGAACTCGTGGGGAGGCAAACGTAATTTCCAGAACTTTTGTCTATATATAGATGAGGATGAGATTCATTCTCATCCAAACTTTCCAAAATATCTAGAGAGAGGAGAGAGAAGGGAGATTTGGAGCCAACGGGCTTTGCGATGCCGATCGACGACCGTTCGTCCGTCAGATTTTCTCCAGACTTCAGATTTGAACTCGTGGAGGTAAGATCTACGTTTTGATACCACTTAGGCCGTGTTTGGCCAATTTTCGTAATGATCTTAATTTTAGACTCTTGGGAAAAACAGGTATAAACTTGTAGGAATTGTCTCAAATTCGAAATCCGACGATTATTTAGCCTCCTAGTCGATCCTTCAAAGTTTGGGGGAAATCGCACGAGGTATGAAGTTCTAACTTGTGAAATATAGGGAAATACATGTTTTATATTTCGACGACGAAATTGTGATCCGGGCGAAATCCATGTGTTAATTGTAGGCCCGTTAATTATGCACGCAATTAAATGTGAAAAGCATGTCTAAATTTATGCGAGCACGTTAAGTTGTCTATGTGGGTCAAAGGGGAGTCTTATACAAATTCATGCCGGAGTAAGCTTCTCGATGTTTGAGAATTTAGTAGCGACGGCTATTGTGCATGGTTGATAGACTTGGACTTGCCATGGCACTTGTGGATACAATGGTTGATAGACTTGGACTTTCCATTGGTATCGCGGTTTAAGGCTTAGACTTGCCGCTACCGGATGAATGCGTATTTTCCTCCCTAGAGACTATTGTATGATTTATGAGATTAAAGCATGATTTGTCATATATTGTACATGTTAGACTTGTACGCTCAGCATATAGCTGAGCAGTGGAGATGTACTCCATTGCAGGTAAAAAGAAAGACAAGAAGAAGCACGATGAGTGAGGCCGTTAAAGAACGCCGGGGATATCACTTGTACATGTTTTTGTTTTAAATCCTAAACTTGTGTAAGGATTTGAATCTTGTAAGAGGTTGTAATAGAATCATGGATTAGTTCCGTAGTACCGTAATCTTATAATTGAACGTTTGTATTTATGTTTTTAATATGTTGGAAATCAGTTATGGTTGTGGTTGTTGTTGGTTTTGAGGAGCATGTGTAGTATATTTCATCACTGGGCTGCCAGCAGGGGAGCAGTCGACTGGACCTAAGGTCAGTCGACTGGATCTCGTGTATTGGAGATACTGTAAGTGAATCATAGAAAAGCAGTCGACTGAACCCCTTCATCAGTCGACTGAACCACTGTTGATTTTGGCTACTGCTCTAATAATAGAAAAGTAGTCGACTGGTTTCCTCTAAGCAGTCGACTGGGCAGTCGACTGGACATCTGTTGAGGATTTAGGGTTTTAGTTTCTGCCAGGCACAGTCGACTGGACCCTAGTACAGTCGACTGAGCAGTCGACTGAACCTTTGTATTTTCAAATGGATTCTTGTGAACACTTTTGGTTGAACAAAACTTTTTATAACTCTGATTTCAATGGATTTTACAAACTCAGAGGGTAATGTTCCCTAAGTTTTAAAATACCCAGGGTTGTTTTAAAGTTCTTTCCGCTGCGTATATTTATATTGTTGTTTGGATGAGCCTTGGTGGCGTGCCACGTGTCCTTTTTCCACGCGTAGTGGGATGGGTCGTGACATTTATTGGTATCAGAGCTAGAGGTAACAAAACTTTGGGAACGTTCGACGACGAGTTGAGTGTTGAGTGAATTGCCACATGTTTTCAATTGCATTCATGCATCTTAGAGATGTTTGATGCATATGGATGTTGTTTTACATACATACTATTGTTATTGTTGTACTTGCATAGTGTTTATGCATTGAGAACTACAGGATTGAAATCATGGATGACCGAGAGTTATCACCCCATACCCGACGAATGAATGAAATGGCAGAGATGATGGGGAATATGGGGGAAATGATACGGAATATATCGGAGCGACTGCCTTCCACACCTCACATTGGAGTGGAACCAATAACTGTAGTACATGTACCCGAGAATAGGGGTATGAGATCAATATCCGAACAGTTTACTCGAAAGAAACCGATGGAATTTCATGGGACATCCGATCTAACGCTCGCAGAACATTGGATAATGGACATGGAACGAATCTTCCGATCTATCCCGATGACCGATAGGGAGAAGATGGAAAATGCAAGTGATGTACTGAAGGGTGAAGCCCAGAACTGGTGGGTAAATGTACTAGATCAAGGGGCACCGATTACTTGGGAAGGGTTCAAGGCGGAATTCAATCGCCGGTTCTTTCCGCGAGCCGCCTACAATGCAAAGAAGCGAGAATTTGATAACTTGAAGCAGGGAGACATGACTGTAACCGAATATACTTCCAAGTACAATGCGTTGTTGAGGTTTGGTAAGGGTGCAGTACCAGAAAAGGAAGATAGAGCAAGGAAATTCGAAGAAGGTTTAAGGGAAAATATTCGTTTAAGGGTGGAAACCTACGAACATTCGACTATGGCAGCAGTACAACAAACGGCGCTAGTGGCCGAGAGTGGAATAGAAAGGTCGAGGCAGAATCAGCACGGAAAACGAAACAATGAGAGTGGAGATAGGAACCAAGGTGGATCTTTCAAGAGGCCATTTCAAAGAGGCTCTGGTTCTAATTCCGGTGATTTCAGGAGAACGCCAAGTAACATACCGTTGTGTTCGCTTTGTAATAGACCACATTCAGGCCGATGTTTCATGACCAAACCCCAGAACAGGAACCAAGGCGGGGGTAGTACAAATTCAACACCCGACATGAGAGGCAAGTGTTATGATTGTGGAGTATTTGGGCACCAAGCCAGGGATTGCCCGAAGAAGTATCTTCAGCAAGGAGCTAGTTCTATGGCTTCCAGTGGGTCGAAGCCTAGACAGTCCAATGACGGAGGGCAAAGGACGGAACAACGTCAAGGAAGAGCATATCAGATGAACCCAGGAGATGTGACTGCTTCCGAGACAGTAGTCTCGGGTATGGTGCTTGTATGTTCGCACTTAGTACGCATACTTGTTGACTCGGGATCTACACATTCATTTGTATCGTAGGCCTTTGTTGAACATTTGACTGTTAAATCGGTACCGTTAGGATATGAATTGTCTATTGTTGTGCCACTTAGTAAAGCGATAATGACATCTACTGTATAAAAGAACTGTGAGATCAAATTAGGTGAGAAGTTGATGACTGTAGACCTTATACCGATTGGGGTAAATCATTTTGATGTAATACTGGGAATGGATTGGTTAGCCCTTAACCAAGCTACGATAGATTGTGAACGGAAAAAAGTTAATTTTCGATCACCAGTACATGGGAGCTTTTGTTTCCAAGGGAGTGGGGTTATATCGCCGTCGTATTTGATTTCAGCTATCCGAGCGGGAAAGTTATTGAAAAAGGGATGTCATGGATTTCTATGTTCGGTGACTGACGCCGCAACGACCGAATCAAGAGTAGAAGACATTCCGATAGTGCGAGAATATCCAGATGTATTTCTTGGCGATCTACCAGATGTTTTGATTGAGAGAGAAATTGAATTCACCATTGAGGTAATGCCAGACGCAAGACCTGTATCCAAGGCACCGTATAGAATGGCACCTGTGGAATTGAAAGAGCTAAAAATCCAACTACAAGAACTACTTGACAAAGGTTTCATTCGACCTAGTATATCGCCGTGGGGAGCTCCAGTATTATTTGTGAAGAAGAAAGATGGCTCAATGCGTATGTGTGTGGATTACCGGGAACTGAACAAGTTGACGATTAAGAACAAGTATCCACTGCCGAGAATTGATGACTTATTTGATCAACTTCGTGGGGCACAAGTATTCTCCAAGATAGACCTGAGGTCGGGTTACCATCAGTTGAAAGTAAAGGCCGAAGATGTTGAGAAAACTGCTTTCAGAACGCGCTACGGACATTATGAATTTCTAGTCATGCCATTTGGAGTTACAAATGCACCAGCTGCATTCATGGATCTTATGAACCGGGTATTCAAAGATTATTTGGATGACTTTGTGATTGTATTCATTGACGATATCCTTGTTTATTCGCCAAGTGAGATAGAACACGAGAACCACTTGAGGTTGATACTTCAGAGATTACGAGAGAAGCAACTATTTGGAAAACTTAAGAAATGTGAATTTTGGTTAACTAGCATCACTTTTCTTGGTCACGTGATTGACAAGAATGGAATATCAGTTGATCCTCACAAAGTAGAAGCTGTATCAAATTGGCAAAGACCGACTTCCGTATCCAAAATTCGAAGTTTCTTGGGGATTAGCGGGATACTACCGCCGTTTTATTGAACATTTCTCGAAGATTTCATTACCTATGACAAGGTTGATGAGAAAGGGAGTTACATTTGAATGGAGTCAGGAATGCGAGGACAGTTTTCAAGAGTTGAAGTCACGTTTGACGAGAGCACCGATATTGACAATACCATCCGGAACCGAGGGGTTTGTGATCTATAGTGATGCTTCACACAAAGGGTTGGGATGCGTATTGATGCAAGGGGGTAAAGTGATTGCTTATGCTTCTAGACAGTTGAAGACACATGAGATTAATTATCCGACTCATGATATGGAATTAGCTGCAGTAATTCATGCTTTGAAGATTTGGAGACATCATTTGTACGGAGAAAAGTGTGAGATATTCACGGACCACAAGAGTTTGAAATATATTTTCACCCAACGGGACTTAAATATGAGACAACGAAGATGGTTGGAATTGATGAAGGATTACGATCTTTCGATTGAGTACCATCCGGGAAAGGCGAATGTAGTAGCCGATGCATTAAGCCGGAAGACGCCGAGGAATTTAGCTGACGAGCTAACGCAACAAAAGGAATTAGTAAAGGAAATGGAACGTTTAGACTTGGATGTGATTCCAGAGACTAAGGGTGGTTTAATGATGGCAATCATGGCACACCCAGATATTATTGATGAGATTCAGAAAGAACAATTCAACGATGTCTATTTGTGCAAAATGAGGGATGAGATACCTTTGGGGAAGCGACCTGGTTTTGTGTTGGAACAAGGAACGTTGAAACTGGGAAATCGATTATGTATACCAAATGTGAAAGACTTGAAAGAGAGAATTCTAGAAGAAGCTCATAGTACGAGATATTCAGTGCACCCGGGAAGTAATAAGATGTACAAAAACCTGAGGGAAAACTTTTGGTGGAAGGGTATGAAGCGTGAAGTTGCCAAGTTTGCATCCGAATGTTCGGCATGTCAATAGGTCAAGGCAGAGAGACAAGTACCCGCGGAATTATTACAACCTTTACCTGTGTCAGAATGGAAGTAGGACGAGATCACGATGGATTTTGTTTCGGGATTTCCACGATCATGTAATAAGAATGATAAGATTTGGGTTATAGTTGACCGGTTAACAAAGTCAGCTCATTTTCTACCGATCAAGACGACTAAACTATCCAAGTTGGCAGAATTGTATGTGAAGGAGATTGTAAGACTACATGGAGTCCCAGCTGTGATTATATCCGATCACGATAGTAGTTTTACGTCAAGATTTTGGGGAAGTTTGCAAAAGGCTATGGGTACGAAATTGAGTTTCAGTACTGCATTTCATCCTCAGACCGATGGACAGTCAGAGCGCATGATTCAGACGCTAGAAGATATGTTGAGACTTTGTGTATTAGATTTTGGGAGCGATTGGGAGCACCACTTACCGTTAATTGAATTTGCTTATAATAATGGATTCCAGTCAAGTATCGAAATGGCACCGTATGAAGCTTTGTATGGCCGTAAGTGTCGATCACCGGTTTGTTGGACCGAAGTTGGAGAAAGGAAGTTGTTAGGACCTGAGTTAATACAGGTGACTACTGAAAAGGTGAAGTTGATTCAAGAGCGACTCAAGGTAGCTCAGAGCCGATATAAGAGTTATGCAGACTTGAAACGACGACCGATGAATTTTGAAGTGGGAGATTTTGTATACTTGAGAACATCGCCTTCGAAAGGCATTGTACGATTTGGGAAGAGGGGAAAACTAAATCCGAGATTCATAGGACCTTTTGAGATCCTAGAGAGGGTTGGTTCAGTAGCTTACCGATTGGCATTGTCATCCGAGTTGGAACATGTGCACAATGTGTTTCACGTGTCGATGTTGAGACGACGTATGATAGATGCGAATAAGATCATTGTACCTGAACCGTTACAAATTCAGGGGGACTTGACTTATGTGGAACAACCAGTGGAGATTCTAGATCGCAAAGAACAAGTTTTGAGAACCAAGACTATTCCAATGGTGAAAGTGCTATGGCGTAGCCATACGGTGGAAGAGGCTACATGGGAAAGTGAGGAAGACATGAGGAATGAGTATCCATACTTATTCGACGCATGAGGTAAAGTTTGGGGACAAACTTCCTTTTTGGAGGGAAGAGTTGTCACACCCGTTCCAAAAATTTCATGGTTTTTATATGCATATTCAGATTTTGTGGATTATCAATGTTAGTTGATAATGGTGGATTGAGGTTGACTGTGAGTCAACGGTAAGGTGTTAGTGAGGACACGGGAACATGGAAGTTCATATTGCATAATCATGAGTAAATGACATTTATATGATTTAAATGTTATTTGACCTTATCTGATAATTCTATGAATAGTAATTATACCTGTGTAGTATAATTCTGGTAAATTTTGATTTGGTAGTATCATTTTGAGAACTGTGGTGAGAACGTGAGAGATACGTTAATTAAAAAGGTAGGTTGTGTAGAGATTTCACAGAATATAGTTTTCGGACGTTATTTTGGACCAAACGAAATTTAGTCGAAAACTTTTGAAATTTATAGTTTTCACTCGTAAAGTTATAAAATGGATGTGCGCGAAGTTTCGAGAACTAATTAGAAGTTTGAGGAACTCGTGGGGAGGCAAACGTAATTTCCAGAACTTTTGTCTATATATAGATGAGGATGAGATTCATTCTCATCCAAACTTTCCAAAATATCTAGAGAGAGGAGAGAGAAGGGAGATTTGGAGCCAACGGGCTTTGCGACGCCGATCGAAGACCGTTCGTCCGTCAGATTTTCTCCAGATTTCAGATTTGAACTCGTGGAGGTAAGATCTACGTTTTGATACCACTTAGGCCGTGTTTGGCCAATTTTCGTAAAGATCTTAATTTTAGACTTTTGGGAAAAACAGGTATAAACTTGTAGGAATTGTCTCAAATTCGAAATCCGACGATTATTTAGCCTCCTAGTCGATCCTTCAAAGTTTGGGGGAAATCGCACGAGGTATGAAGTTCTAACTTGTGAAATATAGGGAAATACATGTTTTATATTTCGACGACGAAATTGTGATCCAGGCGAAATCCATGTGTTAATTGTAGGCCCGTTAATTATGCACGCAATTAAATGTGAAAAGCATGTCTAAATTTATGCGAGCACGTTAAGTTGTCTATGTGGGTCAAAGGGGAGTCTTATACAAATTCATGCCGGAGTAAGCTTCTCGATGTTTGAGAATTTAGTAGCGACGGCTACTGTGCATGGTTGATAGACTTGGACTTGCCATGGCACTTGTGGATACAATGGTTGATAGACTTGGTCTTTCCATTGGTATCGCGGTTTAAGGCTTGGACTTGCCGCTACCGGATGAATGCGTATTTTCCTCCCTAGAGACTATTGTATGATTTATGAGATTAAAGCATGATTTGTCATATATTGTACATGTTAGACTTGTACGCTCAGCATATAGCTGAGCAGTGGAGATGTACTCCATTGCAGGTAAAAAGAAAGACAAGAAGAAGCACGATGAGTGAGGCCGTTAAAGAACGCCGGGGATATCACTTGTACATGTTTTTGTTTTAAATCCTAAACTTGTGTAAGGATTTGAATCTTGTAAGAGGTTGTAATAGAATCATGGATTAGTTCCGTAGTACCATAATCTTGTAATTGAACGTCTGTATTTATGTTTTTAATATGTTGGAAATCAGTTATGGTTGTGGTTGTTGTTGGTTTTGAGGAGCATGTGTAGTATATTTCATCACTGGGCTGCCAGCAGGGGAGCAGTCGACTGGACCTAAGGTCAGTCGACTGGATCTCGTGTATTGGAGATACTGTAAGTGAATCATAGAAAAGCAGTCGACTGAACCCCTTCATCAGTCGACTGAACCACTGTTGATTTTGGCTACTGCTCTAATAATAGAAAAGCAGTCGACTGGTTTCCTCTAAGCAGTCGACTGGACATCTGTTGAGGATTTAGGGTTTTAGTTTCTGCCAGGCACAGTCGACTGGACCCTAGTACAGTCGACTGAGCAGTCGACTGAACCTCTGTATTTTCAAATGGATTCTTGTGAACACTTTTGGTTGAACAAAACTTTTTATGACTCTGATTTCAATGGATTTTATCAACTCAGAGGGTAATGTTCCCTAAGTTTTAAAATACCCAGGGTTGTTTTAAAGTTCTTTCCGCTGCGTATATTTATATTGTTGTTTGGATGAGCCTTGGTGGCGTGCCACGTGTCCTTTTTCCACGCGTAGTGGGATGGGTCGTGACAGGTTTTGAGCTCATTTCCAGCAAGTTTCTATGAAATGTTAGTTTTGACAAATATTGAGTTTCAAAGACTTGTTTTAATTCAAATGAGATGGCCTTTTATGGGTTAAAATGTTTGGGAGAGCTTAAACATATTTGTAGACATGTTTATGAATGGTTTGGAAGTATTTTCAAGAGTTTTGTGATGTTTGGTATCATAGAGTGGGACTTTAGGAATGTTTAAGATCTTGCAAAATAGAGTTTTTAGCAACGAAAATTGATTCTACAGAATTGGGCTCAAGCACAATAGTTGTGCTTGAGCACAAACATGACAGAAAGTATTTCTGCAGAATTGGGCTCGAGCACAATAGTTCTTTAGAAACACTTTCTGCTATGTTTATACTTAAGCACAAACATAGCAGAAAGTGTTTCTGCAGAATTGGGCTCGAGCACAATAGTTGTGCTTAAGCACAAACATAGCAGAAAGTGTTTATGCAGAATTGGGCTCGAGCATAATATTTGGTGCTTGAGCACAATTTGGACATAATCAAATTCAAAGTTTAAATGAGCACAACTTAGTCTAGGAAGTTCGTATTCATGCATCGTTTTTAATATTGTGTTCTTTATTTAAAAATCTATCTTTGGAGATGAAATCCCGATAAAATTTTTAGAATGACCATTTTACCGTTGGGGTTAATTACATCAAATGAATTTTATAAAGAGTTTAAATGAGATCGAATTTAAACTTGCTTTATGTTATATGTATTGGGGACGTGCCTTGGTGGTATTGTTACACGTGCCCTAGTTTGCTCGATAAGGGTTTGGGTGTGACAATGTGTTTATCACTTCTATATAATAACGAATCCCACTTGTCTGAGTACTTTTGGTCAATTGCTCCAAACAAACATACAAACGGTCATGTGTACAAAATACATATTTTGGGTGTAAACTCAATCCAACCGAAAATACCATATACTAGTTGTGTTTCAATTATTTTGTATATTTTCAGGGTCTTACCCCCCATGTGATAGCTTAGGTGGTGGTTGGGCAACAAGCCTCATGGAGTGAAGTACCATACATCCAATGAAAAAAGTTACACATAATAAATGCTATTTTATATAAGAGTAATGCTATGTTTTTCAAATTTTGAGTCAAAATACTTTTCAAATACATGTGGCAGTGGGCCACTAGACTTTGATTGGTGAATGTTGAAGGGTCCCATCATTATTGAAAGTGGTCCCGCTGTCATATGTATTTAGGAATCATTTAAAATTTAAAATTTGGAAAACATATCATTACTCTTTTTATAAATAATAATATTACAAAACTTGATTTCTAAATTTGGTTCTCATATTCTTTAATGAGTAATGCTATGTTTTCCAATCTAGGAGTAAAATGTATTTAACCCTAAGAGTAATGTTATGTTTTTCAAATTTTGAATCCAAATAGTTCTCTAATACATGTGGTAGTGGGCCACTGGATTTTGATTGGTGGATGTTGAAGTGGTCCCATCATTATTGAGGTGGTCCCACAATCATATGTATTTTGAAAGCATTTGGAATTCAAAATTTGGAAAACATGCCATTACTCTTTTAATAAATAATAATATGCCTCCTAATGTTGATTTCTAAATTTGGTTCTCATATTCTTTAACGAGTAATGCTATGCTTCCCAATTTTTTTTTTTCAAAAAGCATTTCCCAACACAGGTGATAGTGGATCTCTCTTCAGTAATGGTGGAATCACTTTAACATCAACATCAAAATCAACTCAATCCAATACCACACGTTGCGAAACACTTTTGGAAAAAAAAAATTGGAAAGCTAGCATAGCATTACTTTTCTTTTATAGTTATATATACCACATATTACTACTACTGCAATGGTAGTAATACCAACTACTAAATATGGTATAACTAAATAAACATTTGAAAACCAAGTTTACAATCCAAATTCGAGCTAGATGCGTAGCTCATTTTTTTTTAATTGATTTTTCTACCAAAAAAATTTGAAAACTGAAGATGAGAATATAAAATCCCCAAGACTTACATAATTCAACTTAAGTAAATCATCAATCACGCCATTCCAAAGTCAAAAAACTAGTCTTTAATAATCCAAAACTCGTCAAAAATAGTGACGTTATACGACAATAGAAAAGAAAATGAAGGCGTTGTTTGGAAATTTTGAAAGTTTCTCACATCTTGAATGTAGACTAAGCTATACTTGAATTTCATTAGTTTGACTTGGAAAATTACTATTATAGCCTTTAAACAGTAGTAATTCACCTGTGTGTGCCTGTTTGTTATTGCTTATTCAGCGATTTTAAGCAGTTTTGGTGGTCCCACTGCTTTTTGATATGTTTGTTTTAACAAAAAAAAAATGAACAGATCTTGTCAAAAAAGCAATTGGGAAATAAGCAAGCGGAGGGTTGCTTTTTAAGATTATCTTTATTCTAATCAATTCCATAACATATCAACCAAACACCCAAACTATAATAAACAGTTCTCTCAATCACGATCAAAATCGCATAAGCATAATTAAGTAGAGACAAAAACGCTCTGTGTATCCTTGTCTTGATGAAATTAATGACTTAATTTGATGAAATGCTTTCTTGATTTAATACTTTGTAATTATTTTTGCTGGAAATGTTTTGACAATTGTTGCTTACACAAACATCACTTTCTTCCTTTGTGGTTAATCAATTCTCCTTTTGGTAACAATTTTTGGAGTTTTTATACGTGTTTATATATCTTTAAAAGTTGAAATGAGACTGTTTGAAAAGCAAAAAATTGAGTTATCGCATAAATTTTGATTGGCCCACTACAACAAATGACCCGATTTGTAATGAGAATATCCGTTACAAAAATTATTTGTAACAGATATAACCGTTACAATTTTGGTATTCCTAACGGATATACCCATTACTAATATATTTTTTAAAACGGTTACCCGTTAGAAATTAGTTTTGTAACGGATAGATATTTAACTTTTATTTTAGTTTATTTTAAAAATACTAATGGTTTGAAATAGATTAGTAAGGGATATGTCCGTTACTAATATCCACAATGTATAAAATTAGTAATAGATTTTGTAATGGATATACCCGTTACAAATTTTAATTACAAAACAAAAATATTTAATTGAAATGTTTCTCAATTTTTTTCCAACTTAATTAACAAACATAATAATCCATATGAAACACCAAAATAACAAGTATAAATCTATATCAAACAACAACAAACATAATCCGTAATCTATAATCCATACCAAACACATCCGACCATGTCTAACCAAGAAGCTCAATCGAACCATCTCTAAAATTTAAAGAGTTGATCCACCAAAACACACACACACACACACAGCAATTTCCAAAACTTAAGATTATAAATGTGATTTTGATCAATTAGTTCGGTAGCAGATATATACCTGTTACATGATTTGTAATACTGAATATTTATAATAGTTATCATAATTTGGAATACTAAAATATTTATAACGGTTATTAATGTATATCCGTTACAAATTGTAAAATCTGTCCATTACAAATTTGTCCATATATATGATCTAGTGGTCATAACTCATAAGTTTTGGCTAAAAGTAGCTTCTTCTTCTTTCTTTTTTTTCGCAATTGAATCACAAAAGATGTGCAAATCGGGCCCCTAATTACGTTGAGACTTGAGAAAATATTAAAATCCACATCCCTTTGTTTTTTGTTGTATCACTTTTGAGTCATAAGCATCTTTGGACCTACGTCATTCAAAATGTGTTTTTGAGGCTCTAAAGTATTTCTTAAAATTGATCCAAAAAATGCTAGTTATATTATATATACATTTTGTGATTCCATGCAGTGCATGAATCATCTAGCTCCACCGTTGATACAATGGTTCCACATTTTTTTAGTACATATACATATGTATAACTAGTTTAAACGCATATGCGTTGCATGTGAACGGTGTCTGTCTAAAAACTTATTAAAAATATTAGAAATAGTCCTTCAATAGGCAGTTATAGTAAGGTTGGTCCTATTGGTATCGTTTGTATGAAAATGCATCCCTGAATTAAAGGATAATTTTGAAATTGGTCCTTTCCCCAATATTATTGTACTATTTATGACATGAATACCCTTACATTTATAATCATTATTAATTAGGAGTTTCAAAATTAAAACCCAAATTATTGCACGATTTTCTCCCTCACATTATTTCACTATTTATGATTCTGAATCAATCACTCTCTCTATATCTCACGTTTTCTCTCTCTACTCTACTCTCTCTCTCTCTTGCTCTCTCTCTATGCGTCCCTGTGTCACCTCTTTTGTTTGATCGCCACTACATCTTATTATAATATTATCAAATTATGGCAGGCCCCTTTTTGATAGTAAAATCCTCCCAGATTCTGTGAATCACTCTCTCTCTCTCTCTCTCGCCATGTAATCCTTCCTCTATATCTCACGTTCTCTCTCTCTGTTTGTAAGATATTCACATAACATAAGATAGGACATGAGAAGGGTTGTCCGTATCAACTACTCATGTTCTCTCTCTCTTTCTCAATTTCCCCTCAATATGAATTTGAGCTGTGAGAGTAGTTTTGAATTTTCAAGGTGAGAAATTTTGAGTATTTTGTATATTTGATTTGTGTGGAGGTGTGAGAAATTTTTGTTTTTTTGGGTGAGAAATTGTATTATTGTACTTTCATCAAAATTCTAGATCTGAGAATTTCTCACCTCACTTATAGTCAGTGATTCATTTAAAGTGAGAAATTTCACATTATTGTTGAAAGTGAGAATTTCTCACAATATTATATAGAATTTCGTATTATGTTATATTGAGGAATTTCTCACTCTGTGATGTATTTTAAAGTGAGAAATTTCTCACATTTCTTTCTCTCTCGCATAATATTTCTATGTTAATTCTCACTCTTCTCTTATATATATATATATATATTATATGTGTTTTGAATTTCAAAATTCAGATTTTTTATTATTATTATTATTATATATATATATGTATAGAGAGAGAGAGAGAGAGAGAGAGAGAGAGAGAGAGAGAGAGTTATATGGGTTTTAAATTTAAAAACCCTTAATTGTAGGAGTGGGGGTATTTTGGTCCTCAAAATAGGTGAGGGACTGATTTCTAAGTTGACTTATAGAATGGATCGATTTCTAGAAAATGACACATTAAAGGACTGAAATCTAACAGACCCAAAACTAATTAGGAACAGTAAGCCAGAATAAAAAAAAAATAAAAAATAAAAAAAAAGATTAAAAAAAACACTTAAATTAGGTATAAAAAAAAATAAAAAATAAAAAGAAGAAGAAGAAGAAGAAGAATTCATGCAACTTCCACAATAAAAAAGATACACAAAGCACATACAACAATCAATTCATAGGGTAAAAATAATAAAAACTGTTGAATTATTCTTCTTAGACCATTTGTTTATTTGTTCAATAATAATTTTTTTTATGTTGCTATTTAATTGTTACCACATGTCCTAGCTATAATTCTTTCTTACATCTTTAATATTTTGAATTTAACATTTTTTTTGCTCATTACTTAATAATGACTATATATTTATTTATTATATGACCACATATGTTAGTATTTCATTAATTTACCGTGTTTGTATAGTAATTTATTAAACTATAAAATTATTTCATATGTTCTAATTAGAATAAGTTACAAATCAATCATGATCTAGCTTTCTTAATAAATATTTTTTTATATACATTAAAATTTGATTCCTACAAAAAGGATTTAGGGAGCCCTCTACGTTCAAGATGGTCAAGCTTTTTGTGCTGTATGGCTTGAAAATTCTTAAAATCTTCAACCGAAATTTTTCATAAAGTCTTTACTGCCAAATTGCCAATATAATTGAAAGAATCACACAAGAAAAAATTTTATAACGGGAATTGATATTAGAAAGTAATTGTTTATCCATGGAGTTCACCTAAAGAAAGAGAAAAGATACTGAAACATGACAGAAGAAGGGAAAAAAAATGGAATCCACTAAGGCTTAGTTTGGCCCCCCTTTTGGTGCTTCTACTTTTTTAAAGCACAATTTCATGTTAATTCATTTGGTAACTAGTTTATGAGCTTTGCAAAAATTGAACTTAGGGCTTTTTTGGGGGAGCTTTTAAAAGCTCTAGAATGGAGCTTTTAAAAGCTCAAGGTGACTTTTTAGTTTCATGATATCTTTTTGAAGAGTAGTGTCACACCCCAACCCGCCTCGTGCGGATTAGGACACGTGTAACAATGCTACAAGCTCCCAATTACATTAATTTGTAAAGAAATATACGAATTACTAAGAAACACGTGTGTTTAACTCCATTAAACAACTCTATTGTTACAAAATAGGCCCCAAGGGCAAAATGGTCATTTATAAAGTATGTAAAATTTTTATACCAAAAGTTAGAATTTTGAGTCCCGGTTCCAACGCAACAAACGACACGCGAAACCGAGTTTCCTAGAAGAAGTTATGCATGTTTCCGTAAAAACGGACATGCTGGGGAAAAAATACAAGGCGGATCGATCCCTTCATTATGGGCGGATCGATCCACTTACTTGACATTCTCGCAGAATGTCTCCTTGGAAGGGCGGATCGATCCCTTCATTATGGGCGGATCGATCCACTTACTTGACATTCTCGCAGAATGTCCCCTTGGAAGGGCGGATCGATCCCTTCATAAAGGGCGGATCGATCCCCTTCACAAATCTGCTGCTCAAATTTCCTTTTTGCTGTCAAAACAAGTTTTACTTACCAAAACACAACCAAATCTCATAGAAACCTTATGAAACTTTGGGAAATCAACTCCAACACATTTCTAAACATGTTTAAACTCAAGTTAAGCATGGATCATAGAACCATATTCACAATTTGATCAAATCAACCATGAACTCATCTCATTTGGTTCAAGAACAAACTTTTCAACTTTAAAACTCAATTCTCATTCAAAGTTTATAAAACTTGTTGGAATTCAACCCAAAGTCATAACTAACATTACAAACACTAAAGAAACATGTCCAAGACACTAACGACACATCCGGACTTGCCGAAATGGTCCTAACCATTAACTTGCATCAACTTGAGCAAAACAAAAGGAATTTTACATTGGTTCTCAAATTCACATCCAAACTTTCCAAAATACAAGTTAGGGTCCAAATATGAACATCAACTTAAGTAAAACCATAATTTACATCTGTGTACAAGTTCAAAAGTAATTTACAAGCATGGGGCACAAATCTCCCCCATCTCTCCCATCTCTCCCAAAGCACGCGTCATTTCCTTTCCGAATACGGCACCGAACCTGCGGTGGTTGTTATGTACCACAACAGAAATAGAAAAACGGTTTTCTTAAGCAAATTGCTTAGTGAGCATTCTAAACATGATTGTATGTTTAACACGTGCAATGCTACAAATAACACATAAGCATAAACGTAATCGCCGAGTCACCGGTTATATGGTTCATTCAGACCCGAAGACCTCCCTTGGTCCCGTGGTCACTTCTATTCCTTGGACTTCCGTATTTATCGGATTCTTCCTCTTCGCCACCCTTATTACTCCCAACAATGAACCATTTCCCCAGTGCTCATTGACTACCACATAGACATATAAGCACATAACACATAATCATGTATCAACATATGATTTTCATAAAATTGACATAGAATTCACACAATTAACATCTTTATAATTCCTAATCATGAATTAACATCTCTAACATCACATATAGCTTGAACCCATTAAACACAATCAGATTTAGGTGTAGAAAACTCACCTCACTCACAGCTTATACCCCAAATCAAGCTAATTATGCAGAATTCCTTAGTAATTCTTGCCCAATTCTTTCCCCCGGAGTAATTCCTATACAAATTCGGCAACCTCGG
Organism: Hydrangea macrophylla; assembly: GCA_033977485.1. Lineage (NCBI taxonomy): Eukaryota > Viridiplantae > Streptophyta > Magnoliopsida > Cornales > Hydrangeaceae > Hydrangea > Hydrangea macrophylla. The sequence continues at coordinate 105,038,717 of CM066990.1, forward strand.
TCACCGATTGGCGTAAGCTACCAAAATTACAGCGAGTAAAACAAAAATTGAAGGTATAGAAACGACCGTCTTACCTCCACGAGTCCAAAAGTGGTCTCGGATCGTAAATCCGACGAACGGCGGCGACGGAACGGCGAGATTTCGACGTCGGCGACGATTTCTCCGTCTTCTCTCTCGGCTCTCTTTTGTTTTCTTTTAATTCTGCTGAAATGAGAGACACTCTCATTGACACACACATGCCATGCATGTAGTGTGTTGTCACTCCCTCAATTTTCCTCACTTTCCATTTACACCCCCAAAGTTTGTTAAGTTCCTATTATGAAATCCCCCAAACATTCCATTAACTACCCAATTATCTAATGAGGGTTTGTCTAAGTTCCGTATGAGTCCCAACGTGGGTCCCACATATTTTGTGAAATTGCTATCGCACCTACTAATTTTACATCTTTTTCATTTATACCCTTACTTGGGTGTCCAAACTAATGCTAACACATATCAACATGTAATATGAAAGCAACTTAGCAAATATCCATGTAATCACATAAAAATGCATTTAATCACTTAAAATGCAAATTACCAATTTACCCTTCAATGGGTTAAATTTCAATACCTGTCCCACCTCTCTGGGGACTTTTCCAACTAGTGTCCCTCTCTGAACACTTTTTACTTGGGCGAGTCCAAGCCTCCCCTTAATCCATTTTATACACTAATTTCACTAATTAATGCATATTAATACAAATAATTAACCCGTTCTCCGGGTACGGGTGTTACATTTCTCCCTCCCTAAAAGGGAGTTTGGTCCCCAAACTTACTCTTACCTCAAGAATTGAAGAGATGCGGGTACTTGGCTCGGATCTCATCCTCCCGCTCCCAAGTAGCCTCTTCCACTGAATGGCTTCGCCATTGAACCATCACCAAGGGAATCACTTTGGTCCTCAATACTTGATCCTTCCTATCAAGAATTTGCACTGGATGTTCCACGTAAGTTAAATCTTCCCGAATCTCTAACGGTTCCGGAATGATAACATGTTTCGAATCCGGCACATAACGTCGAAGCATCGACACGTGAAACACATTATGAACATTCTCTAATTCTTGTGGCAGCTCTAACCGATAAGCTAATGGCCCAACTCGATTAAGAATCAAATACGGCCCAACATATCTCGGACTAAGCTTACCTCGCTTACCAAAACGTGCTATGCCTTTTGATGGTGATACTTTAAAAAACACATAGTCACCCACCTCAAACTCCAACGGTCTTCTACCCGTATCCGCATAACTTTTATAACGACTTTGAGCCGTTTGTAATCTCTGCTTAATCAGTCGGATCTTGTCAGTAGTGATTTGCACTATCTCTGATCCCAAAAGTTGTTTTTCTCCAACTTCTGTCCAACACACCGGCGATCTACACTTTCTACCATACAGTGCCTCATAAGGCGCCATTCCAATGCTAGTTTGAAAGCTGTTGTTATAAGAAAATTCTATCAACGGCAAATGAGTTTCCCAATCAGCTTTAAAATCCATAACACATACTCTCAACATATCTTCCAAAATTTGAATCACTCGCTCGGATTGACCATCGGTCTGGGGATGAAATGCAGTACTAAAATGTAAAGCTGTCCCCATAGCCCTTTGTAAACTCTCCCAAAATCTTGATACGAACCGAGTGTCACGATCTGACACTATCGACACTGGTGCTCCATGAAGCCGTATAATCTCTCTAATATAAATCTCTGCAAGTTTTGATGGATTTTTGGTCTTAATAGGTAGGAAATGGGCTGACTTAGTCAACCGGTCTACAATCACCCATATGCTATCATTTGACTTTTGAGACTTTGGAAATCCCGAGACGAAATCCATTGTAATATGTTCCCATTTCCACTCTGGTATCTCTAAAGGATGTAACTCTCCTCCGGGTCGTTGATGTTCAACTTTCACTTTTTGACAGGTCATGCATTTAGACACAAATTCTGCTACCTCTCGTTTCATACCACTCCACCAGTAAATTTCTCGCAAGTCTCTGTACATTTTGGTACTACCCGGATGTACAGAATATCTTGTATTGTGGGCTTCCTCCATAACTTTATTTCTCAGATCTCCAACTTTAGGTACACATAATCGGTTTATATATTTCAGAACACCATCTTGGAAACTGAATTCTGGCCTTCTCCCCTCTGGTAACTCATCCACAATCTTCTTGAATTCTGGATCTAAGAGCTGATTAGTCTTGATTTCACCAATTAAACTTGGCTGTGCCACGATCGCAGCCATTAAACCACCTCTAATTTTAGGAACTACCTCAAGCTTCAATTGTTCAATTTCCTTTATCAACTTTTCCTGTCCAGTCAAGGCATAAGCTAAGTTTTCTGACGACTTCCGACTCAAGGCATCGGCAACTACATTGGCTTTTCCCGGGTGATACTGAATTTTTAAATCATAATCTTTCATGAGTTCCAACCATCTTCTTTGTCTCATATTAAGATCCCTCTGAGTGAATAGGTATTTCAGACTTTTATGATCCGTGAAGATTTCACAAGTTTCCCCGTATAGATAATGTCTCCAAATCTTTAACGCAAAAATTACCGCCGCTAACTCCAAGTCATGTGTCGGGTAGTTCTTCTCGTGAGGTCTCAACTGCCTTGAAGCATAGGCTATTACCTTGTCATCTTGTGTCAAAACACATCCCAAGCCTTGGTGGGAAGCATCACTGTATATTCTGAAATTTCCAGTGCTTGTTGGAATTGTAAGTATTGGTGCCGTAGTCAACTTTTTCTTCAATGCTACAAAACAATCTTCACATTCCTTGTTCCACTCAAACGGTACATCTTTTCTCATCAACCTTGTCATTGGCGTTGCAATTCTAGAAAAGTCTTTAACAAACCTTCGATAATATCCGGCTAACCCCAAGAAACTTCGAATCTCGGACACATTTGTCGGTCTTGACCAATTCATAACAGCTTCAATCTTCTGTGGGTCAACAGAAATACCCTCTTTAGAAATCACGTGTCCTAGAAAAGTGACACTCATCAACCAAAATTCGCTCTTCTTCAACTTCCCAAACAATTGTTTCTCTCGAAGTCGCTGCAAAACTAGTCTCAAGTGTCGTTCATGCTCTTCCGGACTCTTAGAATAAATGAGAATGTCATCAATGAATACAATAACGAACTCATCCAAATATGATTTAAATACACGGTTCATCAAATCCATGAAGGCAGCAGGCGCATTAGTAACCCCAAACGGCATCACTAGAAATTCATAGTGCCCGTAGCGGGTCCTAAAGGCTGTCTTCTCCACATCCTTAGCTTTAACTTTCAGTTGATGGTACCCAGATCGTAAGTCAATCTTTGAAAATACCTGAGCCCCTTGAAGCTGATCAAATAGATCATCGATACGTGGTAACGGATACTTGTTCTTGATTGTTACTTTGTTGATCTCCCGGTAGTCAATACACATCCGCATTGTACCATCTTTCTTCTTCACGAATAGTACTGGTGCACCCCACGGGGACACACTAGGTCGGATAAAACCCTTGTCTAGCAACTCTTGCAACTGTATCTTTAACTCTTTCAACTCAACTGGTGCCATTCGATATGGTGCTCGTGAAATTGGTTGGGTTCCCGGCATAACATCAATACCAAATTCAATTTCTCGATCAATCAATACACTAGGTAACTCCTCGGGGAATACATCTGGAAACTCTCTAACTACCGGAATATCTTCAAGTTTTAAATCGGGACCTCTAGTATCAAGAATACTACATAGAAACCCCCGACATCCCTTCTTTAACAAACGATAAGCTTCAATAGCTGACACGATATACGGCGGTGATACAACACCCTTACCTTGAAAATAAAACTCATCTTGATTCGGAATACGGAATGCTACTCCTTTAGTGTTACAATCAATATTAGCATGATTAGCCGCTAACCAATCCATACCCAATATAACATCGAAGTGTTGAATTACTAATGGTACCAAATCAACAGTTAACTCTTTACCATTCACATTAATCTCACACTTCCTAAACACACCCGAACTAACCAACGGAACCCCCAACGGTATCGCGACAGATAAATCATAGTTTAGGAACTCTAATGGTTTATCTAAATGTTTAGCAAAATGGTGTGACACGAATGAGTGTGTAGATCCCGAATCTATAAGTACATTTGCTAGATGTGAGCAAATGGGAACCATACCTGAGACAACAGTGTCGGCAGAAGCAGCATCTCCCGGCCTGAGTTGAAATGATCTTGCCTCTCGTTGCTCCCTCCTCGGAGGTTGAGTAGTCCTTGGTGTGATAGCGCTAGCCACAGAAGAACCTGAACCTGATGCTCCTTGGCGTCTAGTAGGACAATCCTTAGATTGATGTCCCAATTCCTTACAAGTGAAGCATCGACCTCTCATATCTATATTCTGATTTGGACAATTCCTGGCGATGTGTCCCGGTTGTCGGCAACTATTGCAAATGATTGGGTTTGGAAGTTGATTGCACCGGCCCCAATGAAATTTCTGACAAGTCTGACACCTCGGTTTATTTCCACCGGAACCACTACCAATACTAGCTGATGATCCTCCTAAACTCTGTCTTTTTGCACTCCCCTGACCACTGAACTGACTTGATCCCGGTCGTTTACTTTGTTGACTCGGTGGTGGTGGCAAGTTTGAAGTATAACCAAGGTCTCTCTCAGCAATAGAAGCAATGTCCAATGCCTTAGCATAAGTCTCTGGACGGAATACGGTCACTCGTCCTCGGATATCTCCCCGGAGTCCCGCTACAAACTTTCTTGCCTTCACTTTTTCGGTTGTTACGATATCCCCGGCAAACCTTGCCAAACTCGTAAATTGCGTGGAGTACTCCCGGACTGACTTTCCCCCTTGTACCAATTCCATGAATTCTTGAGCCTTTTGATCCCCAAATGACTCTGGAAAATATTGATCATTGAAAATCTCAAGAAATTGGTCCCACGTTGTCGGTTGACCCGGGCCTAGCTTAGTACGCCACCAATACTGCGCCTCATCTTTTAACGTGTCTGCAGCAAATAGCACTTTTTGTTCATCAGTACATGGTAATACCCGGAAGATCTTCTCCATATCCGAGATCCAAAAGTTCGCCTTCATCGGATCGGCTTCCCCGTGGAATATGGTCGGCTTTTGTTTGTGGAATTTTGAAATAGTAACAATGTCTTCCCTTGGATTCGGATTCGGTTGTACCGGTCTCTCTTCGATCACATGAGTTTCTGCTACTCGTACCAACCCTTCGATTGCTCTTTCAACCCGTTCCATTCGGTTTGAGGTGTCACCTCCAGACATAATGCCTGGCACCCACATATAGTACACACATGCACGTTACTTTTAAATAAACATATGGCATGCTAATCAACATTTAAAAGCATGCTAAATAAACGTGTATGCATGTTTATGCAACTACGTGTTGTTGTGTGCACACTACGCGTCGTATACGTCTCTCGTCCCCAAAGGCTCTAGCCAACTGCTCTGATACCAAAAATTGTCACACCCCAACCCGCCTCGTGCGGATTAGGACACGTGTAACAATGCTACAAGCTCCCAATTACATTAATTTGTAAAGAAATATACGAATTACTAAGAAACACGTGTGTTTAACTCCATTAAACAACTCTATTGTTACAAAATAGGCCCCAAGGGCAAAATGGTCATTTATAAAGTATGTAAAATTTTTATACCAAAAGTTAGAATTTTGAGTCCCGGTTCCAACGCAACAAACGACACGCGAAACCGAGTTTCCTAGAAGAAGTTATGCATGTTTCCGTAAAAACGGACATGCTGGGGAAAAAATACAAGGCGGATCGATCCCTTCATTATGGGCGGATCGATCCACTTACTTGACATTCTCGCAGAATGTCTCCTTGGAAGGGCGGATCGATCCCTTCATTATGGGCGGATCGATCCACTTACTTGACATTCTCGCAGAATGTCCCCTTGGAAGGGCGGATTGATCCCTTCATAAAGGGCGGATCGATCCCCTTCACAAATCTGCTGCTCAAATTTCCTTTTTGCTGTCAAAACAAGTTTTACTTACCAAAACACAACCAAATCTCATAGAAACCTTATGAAACTTTGGGAAATCAACTCCAACACATTTCTAAACATGTTTAAACTCAAGTTAAGCATGGATCATAGAACCATATTCACAATTTGATCAAATCAACCATGAACTCATCTCATTTGGTTCAAGAACAAACTTTTCAACTTTAAAACTCAATTCTCATTCAAAGTTTATAAAACTTGTTGGAATTCAACCCAAAGTCATAACTAACATTACAAACACTAAAGAAACATGTCCAAGACACTAACGACACATCCGGACTTGCCGAAATGGTCCTAACCATTAACTTGCATCAACTTGAGCAAAACAAAAGGAATTTTACATTGGTTCTCAAATTCACATCCAAACTTTCCAAAATACAAGTTAGGGTCCAAATATGAACATCAACTTAAGTAAAACCATAATTTACATCTGTGTACAAGTTCAAAAGTAATTTACAAGCATGGGGCACAAATCTCCCCCATCTCTCCCATCTCTCCCAAAGCACGCGTCATTTCCTTTCCGAATACGGCACCGAACCTGCGGTGGTTGTTATGTACCACAACAGAAATAGAAAAACGGTTTTCTTAAGCAAATTGCTTAGTGAGCATTCTAAACATGATTGTATGTTTAACACGTGCAATGCTACAAATAACACATAAGCATAAACGTAATCGCCGAGTCACCGGTTATATGGTTCATTCAGACCCGAAGACCTCCCTTGGTCCCGTGGTCACTTCTATTCCTTGGACTTCCGTATTTATCGGATTCTTCCTCTTCGCCACCCTTATTACTCCCAACAATGAACCATTTCCCCAGTGCTCATTGACTACCACATAGACATATAAGCACATAACACATAATCATGTATCAACATATGATTTTCATAAAATTGACATAGAATTCACACAATTAACATCTTTATAATTCCTAATCATGAATTAACATCTCTAACATCACATATAGCTTGAACCCATTAAACACAATCAGATTTAGGTGTAGAAAACTCACCTCACTCACAGCTTATACCCCAAATCAAGCTAATTATGCAGAATTCCTTAGTAATTCTTGCCCAATTCTTTCCCCCGGAGTAATTCCTATACAAATTTGGCAACCTCGGTCACCGATTGGCGTAAGCTACCAAATTACAGCGAGTAAAACAGAAATTGAAGGTATAGAAACGACCGTCTTACCTCCACGAGTCCAAAAGTGGTCTCGGATCGTAAATCCGACGAACGGCGGCGACGGAACGGCGAGATTTCGACGTCGGCGACGATTTCTCCGTCTTCTCTCTCGGCTCTCTTTTGTTTTCTTTTAATTCTGCTGAAATGAGAGACACTCTCATTGACACACACATGCCATGCATGTAGTGTGTTGTCACTCCCTCAATTTTCCTCACTTTCCATTTACACCCCCAAAGTTTGTTAAGTTCCTATTATGAAATCCCCCAAACATTCCATTAACTACCCAATTATCTAATGAGGGTTTGTCTAAGTTCCGTATGAGTCCCAACGTGGGTCCCACATATTTTGTGAAATTGCTATCGCACCTACTAATTTTACATCTTTTTCATTTATACCCTTACTTGGGTGTCCAAACTAATGCTAACACATATCAACATGTAATATGAAAGCAACTTAGCAAATATCCATGTAATCACATAAAAATGCATTTAATCACTTAAAATGCAAATTACCAATTTACCCTTCAATGGGTTAAATTTCAATACCTGTCCCACCTCTCTGGGGACTTTTCCAACTAGTGTCCCTCTCTGAACACTTTTTACTTGGGCGAGTCCAAGCCTCCCCTTAATCCATTTTATACACTAATTTCACTAATTAATGCATATTAATACAAATAATTAACCCGTTCTCCGGGTACGGGTGTTACAAGTAGTGTGCCACTTGTATAAAATTATCAAACAACTTAGTAGTAAATTTCATAAGCTCCTTTTAAAAAGCCACGTGGGGGCCAAACTAAGCCTAAGACCAAAATAGAAAAAACCAATAGGATGGTAGTTTTAATTTAATTTAAATTCCTAAAATTCTGAAAATGTATTGATAATCTATATCGAAAGATACTTTTAGGCTCTATTTGGTGCACATATTGAGGGATAGGAAAGAAACGAAAACACTAAGGAAAATATTTCCCTTTGTTCATGAGCTAAAAAGGGCCTAAAGGTGTCCATTAATTTGATAAAATTGAAAATTAAGTGTTGAATTTTAAGGACTGGAAATTTTAAGCAGTTGAATTTGCTGTACATAACACATGAGTATTTCAAGTATTGAAATAGACTGCAATTAGTGATTATTTTTAGTCGAATTTTTTCAATTAAGATATTCAATGGATTTTTGGCTGCATTTTCAATTAGAGTAATGCTAGAGTCACAAAGAGATGCTTACAAAATGATATGGTATCCCATATGGCAGAATTAAGTGTGGTGACTCTTTCAATTAAGTGGTACATTATCAAATGTATTGTACAAAATATGTGCTTAAAATTTTAATTTACCACTTAATTGGTTATAATCACAAGCTAAATTTGTCTAGCTAACTTCTTATCTTTCTTGTGGAACTTAAACAATGATAACAATTCTACAAATTATTGCTAATAAAGATAACAATTGTAACTTTTCATAAAGAAAAATACTCAATTAAGTTTTACATTCAATAATTGCATGTGTTGCTAAACGCATGGGTAAAATGGGAATGGAATAGGACACATGTCAGCATGGTAGTGGTGGATAAGCAAGAGTGAGAAAAATGCACTCTATGTTAAATGGGTAACCAAATATTAAAGTGGTTGAAATTGAATCCTAAAATTTTTTGAATGCATATCTTACCTAGAATAGGTTCGATAGAAGTAACCTATATTATTGTTGGTATGGAACAAACAAAATCGTGAGTGACTCATCATAGAGCTCCAAAAAAGAAAAAAGAAGAAGAAAACAAATCAAGATTCTTTAAAAAGAGTTATGTAATACTAAGAATTGATATCAGGAGTTGATGGGTATAGTTTTATGTCTGTGAAATTACTTTAGTACCCTTAATGAAAACTGGATCCAATAACTGTAAATAGAAGTCCCGTCATGAGAAGGGGACTGATGTTACTATAACTAATAGTGTTTTTGTTTTCATTTTGACCGTTAAGTTATTGAAAATATTACATTAATAGTAATGAGAATGAAGTTTATAAGTAAGTTGAATGAATGAATAGAAGAGTAAGGAATAATCATTACCTTCAATGCAAAGCTTGAAAGTGCACACTTCTGTAAAGATCAATCGTGTTTAGTTCATCATAACACATTATTAAGAGAACACGAAAAGTAGACTGTTTTGTGAATCTTAATTAAAGTGTAAAAAAAAATGTCCAAGGCTATGGAGAACTTGGGAAGTGGAGACGTATAATAGAAATTAAATAATACCAGTAGGTTCTTTAATACTATCATTAGTCTTCTAGTCCAAAGAGAGAGAGAGAGAGAGAGAGAGAGAGAGAGAGAGAGAGAGAGAGAGAGAGAGAGAGAGAGAGAACTAAAATAATGTCTTAACAAATAGGGCCAAAAGTAAACCTGAGACTGAGAGGCTTGTGAATTCATGTTATTCTTCTACACGATTAATTTCTAGTACACAATTCCTTTATTTATTCATAATACTTGATTTCCTTATTTATCCTAATTTAGATTGGACTTTGTTTCATCCAATGATCCAATACTCAATTAATCTATTCTGGTCCACTTTAATCAAAGAAGTAAAAAATTGTTACACAATTACTCAAGGAACATACTTGGGTAAATTAGTTCTTTAGGTGTGGTTTGTTAGGTTCCCTCTCACAACAATGGGTCTAGGGATTAAAAAAAATAATGTTTAAAATTATTTTATTTATTTATTTAATTATTTTCTAGTTAATTAGAGTCTCACAATTGTGAGAGGAATCTAACAAACCATGTACAGCTAAGGAACTTTGCCAAATGTGTTCAATTACTAAAATTCTTCTATTAATTAGCTATTGATTAAATGTGAGCTTTTAGATAGATTAACTCTCAAATATTTGTATTAATTGAAGGCTGAATGCAAGATTTATAATTGGAAGGTAAAATCTTTAAACTTCGCGAGTGTAAAAAGAATCATATTCTACTAAGAAATTGGTAATAGGAATTTAGTTAAGAGTCCTAAAATTCTTCATAGACATTTATTATAACTCTTTAAGAGATATATATGTTACTAATCCATCATTCACGTAACCCACCGTGGAGTCCAAAAAAAGAAAAGAAAAGAGGGATTATTACACTAACACCCCTTCAATAATGACAATTTTCAATTGCCCTCAACTATAAAACTCAACAAATTGACCTTAGCAACTATTTTAACTTTTCACTAACAGCCCTTCTGTTAGGCTGTAGTTAAAAAATTGATTACTTTTGTATCATGTTACCAATATAAAAGTGTTAACAACATAACATTTTTGTCTCTTCTTTGAGTCGTTGAAATTTTAAGAACAAAATTGCCTAAAATTTGGTGTACAACAAAGGGCAATTATTATGCAACAAATGATATTTTTGTCATAAAATTTCCAATGGCTCCAAGGAGGGACAAATAGATATCATGTTGCTAATAGTTTGTATCATATGTTGTTCACATGATAATAAAAAACTAAAATATAAATTTTTTTAAAAAAAAAGAAAAAAAAAAGCGTTCTTTTTTGGGACAGAATTCTAATGGAAAGGGTTTTAGAGAAAAATGCAATAACTGAGGGGAGTTAGTTTGTCAAGTTTTATAGTTTAGGGGCGTATTTAAAAAAGAGTCATATTTGAACTAAAGTGTGATTGACTTTTTTCTTTTCTTTTTTTTATTTTTATTTTTTATTTGTAAATTCCGATGGGAACTTGAGTTGTTTGGAAGGAGTTGTAATACACAATAGGATTAATGTCGAATACCATTAATATTAATGAGTTGTAAAACTGTAGGGATTGTATATAACATGATATATCCAAAGAAGAAAAATAAAAAAGTTAGGATTATCATGGACGGACCAAAAAAAAAAAAAATGGTATACTAAAGTTGTTAAAATTTTAAGAAAATTATTTAAGTGAAAGAGCACCGATTGATAAAAGTGCAAACCACTTATAGGCATCGGTAATTATCAGTTGCTTTATATCTAAAATACTAAAACCGTCCCACAAATGAATTTACCAAAATAACCACTACGATCTAGATTTGTAATATTTGTTGATCTATCTCTGCACATAAACATACACATAACAAAAAAATATACATACGCATATAATATATACAAAAAGAGGTTATCAAAAAAAAAAAATCCAAGAAAAAGAAAAAAAAAAAAAAACCAATGGATTTAGTTTATTCTAGAGTCCAACAAAAAGAAAGTTGATCTATGAGGCACATAAACATACACATAACATACAAATATGCATACGTATATATATTGTATATATATATACAAAAAGAGGTTTAAAAAAAAGAGTTCAACAAAAAAAAAAAAAAAACCAATAGATTTAGTTTATTCTAGAGTCCAAAAAGAAAAAAACCAACCAAACACATAGATGTTGTTATTAAGTTGTAAGACTCTTATGACATAGACACACTACAAATAAAAAAGTGGTATACTAAACTTTTAAAACTCTAAATTCTAAGGAAAATAGTTAAGTAAAAGTGCACCGATTGATAAAAGTATAAAACACTTATGCGCATTGGTACATTTATATATATTATAGATAATGTTACAAAAGGCAATCAACGGAGGCAAAAACTTTCAAGGCCGTTTGATAAAACTGAAAATAAATGGCAGAATTTTGAAGTACCAAAAATTTCAAGTAATTGAATTTGTAATACTGAAAACAGTGTTTCAAGTACTGAAATACACTACATTCAGTGTTATTTTTAGTAGAATTTTTTCACTTAAAGTTTTAATTGCATTTTTGGCTGCTTTTTCAATTAAGTGGTATATTATCAAACACACTGAAAATAATAAGTGTTGAAATTTTTTATTTTTAGCACTTAATTGGGTTATCAAACATACTGTAAGAGGCGGAAAAAGAAAAAAAACTGGAAGCAAAAGCTAATAAAAGAATTCAATTCCATGTATATACGTAATTCCAACAAAGTGCTTCTCATCAAGCCCCAGTACACGTTATCTTTTCTTATAAAAATATGGGATAATTAGTGTTTAGTGACTTTAGTCCATTTAAGAGTTTTTTTTTAAAGCATTATGTCCGACGTAAAATCCGATGATTTTGTGAAATTTCACAAAATTGTTAGAATTTGTTTAATTCCTACAAAAGATTTGGGTTGAGGGTCTTTTCACTAAAAAAAAAACTTTTCCACTGTATCGTTTAACCAATAATGTTTCCTAACGAGGGACTTAACTCTAAATTCCTATAAAATTGTTATATTGTCAGCCTATTGTTTGTTTATTTTTTTTTTAAAAAAAAAAAAATACTAAAAATCTATAGTCATTGGGCATGAACATGCTGATATAGGAAAAGTATGTAATTAATATTTTCCGGATGAACCTGTTAGTCGTTGAAGCTACGTACGTACTCTACTAACTTAAATATTGACTATCAATAGATCCATGATAAACTAGAAAGCAAAGACATGAAATTCAAAGGAATCTTGTGGTAGTTGGCACCACATGTCTGTATAAATCGGATGATGTACTGAACTTCAAACTCACTCTCCATTCCTCGATCTTATCATGGAGCTCCTATTACCCTCCTTCCCTTTGCTTTTAGCTCTCATACCCTTCTTGTTCATGGCACTAAAAATAGCAAAGCAATCCAAATCCAATAATTCGGCTAAAAATCTACCCCCCGGGCCATGGAATTTACCTCTTATAGGAAACATACACCATTTAATTGGATCTCTTCCCCATCACTGCCTAGCAAATTTGGCCAAGAGATATGGACCCTTGATGCACTTGCGTCTAGGACAACTTTCCTTCGTGGTCGTGTCTTCAGCAGAAACCGCGAAAGATATGTTCAAAACCTACGACATCAACTTTGCTAACAGGCCTAGTCTCCTTGGTGTCAGTATCATATTTTATGGTACTAGCGGCCTTGGCTTCGCTCCATACGGTGACCATTGGAGACAAGTTCGTAAAATTTGCACTTTGCAACTTTTGGGTGCAAAAAGCGTCCAATCCTTCAGAACACTAAGGGAAGAAGAAGTCTCAAATCTCATCAAATCAATTTCGACTCATGCGGGATCATCGCCAATTAACCTGAGTAGAAAGATTTTTTCTTCCATATCGAGAATCGCTTCAAGGGCGGCAATAGGTAAGATAACCCAAGAGCAAGAAGAATTCTTATCGCTCATCGAAGAAGCTGTAGTATTAATTGGAGGTTTCAACGTAGCCGATCTCTTTCCTTCAGTCAAAATACTTCCCCTGCTTACTGGGACGAAGCGTAAACTTGAGAAGATTCATTCAAAAATTGACAAAATACTTGACAGCATCATTGTAGAACATCAAGCTAAGAAAAAGGGAGATGTCGTCACTGCACATGAAGATTTTGTAGATGTTCTTCTTAAAGTTCTCGAGGATGGTGACTTTGAATTTCCCTTTACTATCACCAACATCAAGTCTATTATCTTGGTTAGTATGTTTAACTTATTTGCCCAATATTTATCAAGTTCCTCAAACTGGTTTTTTTTAATTATTATTATTATTATTATTTTAACGTGTTTGTCCAAAAGCCTACAATTAGATGACTTGACATATATGATTAATTGGAATTAAAAACCTACAATTAGTGTGCTCAATATGTTAGGTGGTTCCAATATAAGTGCAAATTAAGAAGGCCTACCTGAGCTATCCAAAAAAAAAAAAAAAAAAAAGGGGCAGAAGACCGCTACCAGAAGCGGGGGCGGAGCCAAGATTTTTGGCCAGGGTCTAAGCTATACAAGGGTTGGGAGTAGTGTCCCGAGGCGAATTTTTTTTTGGGTCTTTTTTTTTATTATTTTTATTTTTTGGCTAATTTTTTTGGGATCTACTTATTATACTTAAACAAAAATCCTCCAATTCAACATAAGTCACAAACTTATATGTGCACAAATTCACAAGTACTCCAATTGAATATTCACAAATATCTCTAACAAAAAAAAAATTAAAATCACAAAATTTCCCAATTCCATTATTTTTTAGTTAACATATATATTCCCCAATTAAAAGAGAGAAAATATCTAGAATTAGTTTTAGTCCCCATTTCGGGATAAGAGATGTAATTTTTAATTTTAATATTTGATATTTAAAAATATAATATGAATTTATTTGAATAAACTTAAAAATTATAGGATAACATTTAAATTTCCAGAGGAGGACCTATATGTAAAACTCATAAAAACTTCTAGGGGGACCTGGGCCTACCCTGGACCTAAAGTAATATATATATATATATATATATCCTTAATAAATGAAGTTTATAGAATTGCAAAGAGCCTAGTCATAGTAACTAGAATGATATGATTGATATTTATGTCATCTTAATTGCATCGAATGTGTACAACAATAAGGTCAATCTGTGCTAGGAGTAGTTTATTTTTAAAACGTAAAGTTATAATTATTATATCTCTCATGCAGGACATGTTCACTGGAGGGTCTTCAACATCAGCTACAGTTGTAGAATGGGCGATGTCTGCACTGTTGAAAAATCCAAGAGTGATGGAAAAGGCACAAGCTGAGGTAAGGAAAGTTGTTAACAAAAAAGGATATGTTGATGAAGAAGGAGTAGATGAATTAAAGTACCTGACCTTAGTAATCAAAGAAACTATGCGATTACACCCTCCTGGCCCTCTATTACTACCGAGAGAATGCAGAGAAAGATGTGAAATTAATGGATATGAGATACCTGTTGAAACCAAAGTCATTGTTAATGCTTGGGCAATCGGAAGGGATCCTACATATTGGACTGATGCTGAGACTTTCAATCCAGATAGATTTTTGGACAATTCAATTGATTACAGAGGAAACAATTTTCATTATCTTCCGTTCGGTGGTGGTAGAAGAATGTGCCCTGGCATGGCATTCGGCTTAGCCAACGTTGAGTTTCCCCTTGCGCAGTTGTTGTATCACTTTGATTGGAAACTTGCAGATGGCCAAAAAAGTGAAGATCTCGACATGACCGAGGAATTTGGTGCATCCGTTAAAAGGAAAAATGATTTGTATGTCAATGCAATTCCTTATCAACCCTATAAGTCTATTTGATGTTTGCAGAAGAGATAAATCTACTATTTAGTACTACGTACTGTTTCCATTCAATGTTTATCCAAGTCCTTCTTTAGCAAAATCTCAATATTAAAAGCCTATGTATGTTTGTATTATACTATCCCTTGCAAGTATAAAGAAAGAGTTAGTTAACCATCCTAATTTGGTTTTTTTTTTTTTGGTTCACACCAAGTTCTTAGATCGAATTCCTGAATCTCCAATATTAATTTGAGGTTATAATTCCTCAAGAAATGAACATGACAACAAGTTTTGAGAGATTGCACTATTCTTTAAGTTCTGGTACAGTTGGTTTGTATCACAGGGATTCCTCTCTGGTAAATATTGGAACATTATCAAGTCTGTACTCTACACACGCAGGGAGAGTTAACCCCTTTTCATCAACAAAGAAGTACAGTTAAATAAAGTACTACGTACCATAAGATTGGCCAATATTGATGTCAGTGCTACATAAATAAACTTGTACGGGTAGACCCACCAGGGCCTGAGGGATTTGATCTCAATGGGGCACACACTCATTACACGAGGGTTCGGGGCAGGGCCCTCTCTTTTTTTTTTTTAATTATAAATTTTTATTTTTTCTCTTTTGTAGAAAAATTATTATTTTGAATTTCTAGAGTTTTAGATATTGTGTATTTTATTTTTTTCAAAGAGGACCTTAAAATGAAACATCCATAAAATGGTCTCAAGGGCTCTTAATTTGAGACGGAGAGAGCATATTTATATGGTTAATTTTGTTTCTTTTATTCAATGGTTTCAGTTATAAAACAAATTAAGAACTTCAATATATATTCCATATGAATATCTACAAGACCTTAAGTACTTGAGACAAATTGAATAAATATGATGTTAATTATATAAATAAAAATTAGAACAATATAAGGACCAATATGAGATTTTTTAGTTTATGAGATTTTTTTAGTTTAAAAGGAGTAAATTAAAAAATTTGGGACAGCGCAAATACATACAATATGAAATGCATAGGGTTAAATTTTTAATTTGAAAAGTTGAGGATTGTTCGGCCCATGGAACTAAGGATACTTTAAAACAGCAGGACAAGAACTTAAAGATAAGTGGAAAAGGATTCAGTGCAGTTAGCATACTCACAGTTTGTACAGTAAAATTGCTTTTGTAAAAGCAGTTTTTGAAAACTGGGCAGTTTTACTGTGTAAACTATGAGGAGCACAGTGTGAACTGCACTGTGCTAACTGCACTGAAGCATTTTCCAAGATAAGTAGGCACCTAAGACTGACTTTTCGTACTAATAACTAGGGTAAAATGCATTTTGCGCCCTCAAACTCTACCATGTTTTGCACTTTAGTTCCCAAACTATCATTTTTCGTATTTTCGTCCTTCAACTATTATTTTGTGGCAGTTTGCCCCCTCCATCACTTTTAGTGTCGAAAAAATTCACTTTTTAGTGACACCAAAAGTGACGCTAAAAGTGACGGAGGGGGAAAACTGCCACAAAATGATAATTGAGGGACCAAAATACAAAAAGTAGTAGTTTAGGGACCAAAATGCAAAATATAGTATAATTTATGGGTACAAAATGCATTTAACCCTAATAACTATGATTAAGAATAGAAAGTGAATAAGGAATTATCTGGACTCCTTGGTAAGTAACAATAAGTTGGTAGAGAGGCCTCTACTCTACCACATTCATTGGAGAAAGTAATTTCCTTCTTGGTCGGGTAAATCCTGTTAAGCTAATTGTGCGATAACCATGAGTGTCAAAAAATAGACGTCCGAAATTTAATACTAATTATGTCCTATTTTATGCGTTAATTTTTTATTTTTTTGGCCATACCAACACTATTATCTACAAAGAATATTTCATGATAAATTTTTGGTTAATTTTCAGATTACCTAACAAAAAGTAAAAGAAAAGAAAAAAAACAAGTAAAGGTATTTTGGCCCATTTGCATTAAATTCATCTCCCATATGAATAATAATCATTATGTTTTCTTAAAAAGTTCAACTCCCAAAATAGGACACATAAAATGAGGGAGAAAGTATGTAAAGCATGGTTAATTTTCTTAGCTAGTGTGATAAAGTGCCGAAGAACATATTCATCGTAGTGTTGAAGATACTCACGACACATATTTGATTTTAAAAAATTTGTGTTTTCATGTGTTGTCCTATTTTGTTATTGAATTTTTTTTTCTTTTTATATATTTTTTATTTTTTTATTTTTTATGAATCTGTGAAGAGCCATAAAGCAACTTTCGCATACTCTTATTTTCTTTTTAAAATTTTGAAATTTTACTCTGGACCATCCATTATAAACTATATTACTCAAATTAAGGTATAGCAATTGAGTGTCTTTAGTTTGATTTTTTGAAATAAAAAGGTCCAAAGCCCAAATAAGAGGAATTTGAAAATGCTATATTCCATTATCCAATAGGGTTAACTACTATTAAATCCAATAACCCAATAATTCCAACATATTTCAGCCGAACAAGCATTTTTGGTTTTCTCTAACCCAGCAAATGTGTACATACATACATATGTGTATATGTGTACAAATTCGGGTCTACGAATCTGGCCCGACCCGACAATGTACTAGCCCAACCCGGCCCGCTCTCGGCCCAGGCTTGCCCAGCTTGCTAGGTCTATTGTCAATGCTTGGGAAATCAGTGGGATCCTAAGCATAGGACTGATGCTGAGAGCTTCACGCCGGAGTGATTCATTGACAGTTCAATTGACTACTTTCAATATATTCCTTTAAGCTCTCGATCTATTGAAACTTAGTCCATTTTCACAAGAATTGCCTATCTCTTTGAATGGGTCATCACCAAATGTGTCCCACACTTGGAGAGGCAATTAACCTTTCAGTCACGTTTAGATGATAAGGAGGGGATTATATAAATACTTCATTTAATTGATAATCTTGGGACTTAATCCCCATATGGAGGACTATTCTTTTAAATTGGACAAATAGTCCCGCACGAAATCGTCGCACCAAACGCCTTGGAGTGGATTTATGTGGAAGGGTGAGGGGCTCAAGCTCACCCCAGAATTTTGAAGAATTGTAGACTTACACCAAAAATATTTATTTATACAGTCAAGCCCTCCCCCATGAAAATTATAAAACTCCCCCTAGCCTTATAAAATTGTCATACTAACCCCCCTCTCTCTTACATTTTTGTGCTAATTAAAAAAACCTCTTCCTCGTATATTTTTGTGATAATTTTTGTAGCATTTGTTAGAACATGATGTCAATAAGATTTGAACGAAATTACCAGATAAATCGCCTCTTTAACATATCATTGGCCAACTCACGGATCTCGCTCTTTTTAAGACGTTTCGCAGCTCTGCCCAAAGTGTGTAAGCAGTTCGTACGTGCCACGCCGTCCCCCCGTGATAAAACAGTCCAGAATCTTCTCTGTCTCAGATTTTTCTTCACACCAAGAAAAACTGGTACACTAAACACCCTTTCTGATATAGTTGCTTGGTAACAAAATTTTTAAGCCTTTTCCTATCACTTTTGGAAATAAAACAAAAATTACAAAGTGATACACTCAGATTATAAAAGGAACTACTCTTTTCATAACTCATGAAAAAACTCAGAATTGCTCATTGGAAGACTTGCTCTCTCAATTCTTTCGGAAACTCTTTTTTTTTTTTTTTTCGAAACTTAGAAATCACCCACAATAAAATAAAATAAAAAAAAAAAAAACTGGATAGAACATGTTATATAGGAAGGAAATGTTCCCGGTGGACCTTAAACCTTAGGCTTTAAAAGAGTTAATAGATGGTGGGCTTTAAATGTATTAGGCTGTTATACAAAATTTATAACAGTCCATAAATTGAATGTCTAACAAGACAAAAAATGTGTAGAAATTTGGAATATTCCCTTTATTAAGGAAAAAAAAAACTCAATTTCTTGAAAATACTTTAACAATCCCCCACTTATTTTAATAAAATTTGTACAAGAATTATTCATCCAGCAACTTATCATAAGATTGCGCATAAATAAAGGTGTTTTTCAACTTGAACCTTTATATAGCGAGTGTTTCCAATTATACTAGAGTAACTGTAGTTTTGAACTTTATCTCAGACAACACCCCACACACAATCCTACTAAGGTGTAGTCAAAAAGCCAACACACAATCCTACTAAGGTATAGTAACTCTTATGTGCCCAAAGAGTTACTCTATAGGAAATAGGAAATATACATGTTTTGACTTTCGACGATAAGATTATGATTCGGGCGAAATGTGTTAATAGTAGGCCCGTTAATTATGCACGCGCTTATTTGTGAAAAACATGTCTAATTTATATGCGAGCACGTTAAATGATTATGTGGGTCAAGGGGGACTTATGCAAATTCATGTCGGAGTAAGCTTCTCGATATTTGAGAATTTAGTAGCGATGTCTACTATGCATGGTTTAAGACTTAGACTTGCCAGGGTAGTTGGGATGCGATGGTTGTAGACTTGAACTTGCCGTTGCTGGATGAATGCATGTTCTTCTCCCTAGAGACTATTTTGATGTGAATTATGAGATTAAAGCATATTTTATCATATATTGCATATGCTAGAATTTTTGCACTTAGCATATAGCTAAGCAGTAGAGCTTTACTCCATTGCAGGTGATAAGAAGAGAGGAAAGAAGAAACGCGAAGAGTGAGACCGATGGGACGACGGGATCGTTTATGTATATGTTTTGTTTTCTTTCCAAGTATTGTAATAAAGATTTGAGAGTTAAAGTCCTATGATTAGTATGGAATCTTGGAAGAATTTGTAGTATTGTAATCTGTAGTAAAACTTCCGTAATTATGTCATGAATTGCTGAATCATTGTGGTGAATGTGTTGGAATTAAGTTTGGGTAACCATAGATTGAAATCTACAGAATGCTTAGCAAACTGATCGAAGTAAAACGACTGGTTTAGGTTCAGTCGACTGGAATTCTGTTTTGGACCAGCTACTGCTTAAATATATTGAAAAACAATCGATTGGGTTCTCGATACAGTCGACTGGATTTTTGGGTTGAAATGTCGTTTTCATTCTGTGAAAGAAACAGTCGACTAGGTGGGAGACACAGTCAATTGGATTGTGTGTTCAAAATGGTATTTTCTAATTTAGTCGACCAGAAAGTATCAATCGACTGGATTTTTGAGGCCACAGTCGACTGAGTTTCCGACACAGTCGACTGAGTCTCTGACACACCAAAACTCCACTTTTTGCCCTGTCCATGGAGATTGGCTGCTAAGTTTTCCACTGGATTGCTGGTTTTCAAACAAGTTGTTTCTTTAAGTGTTTTCAATTGTGCCAAACTTTTTTTTATAACTCTGAATTTCATGGATTTTACTTATGTTTTCCACTGCCATTTACTTTAATCGAATTGAATGAGCCTTTGTGACATGCCATGTGTCCTATTTCTGCGGGTAGCGGGATGAGTCGTGACAAAATCATAAATATCTGCACAACTAATAAAATTATATGGACATAAAATAGGAGAATATGTATCCAAAAAATTAATATTTTCTTTTAACTTAAAACTTAGTTACTTGCTACTAAAGTAGCTTCACATATTTTTCATTAAAACTATCGGGTTTAAAAATCTTTTTAAAGTTCCATTGACTTTCTATCATCATACATTTAGATGGTAAACCCTCATGATCTCAGTACTGTTGGACATAACAAGGTCCATCTCATCCAGAATTGTTCTTTATCCTCTAAACAAATAGGATCTCTTTATAAAGTAAATGTAAATAAAAAAAAATTCAATGTATTTTAGCACTCAACTTTCATACTCTTCCGTAGTTCAAATGATATGTCATGATGATCTCTATCGTGCACTTAAATTAAATATATAGATGGAATGAAAAATAGGAGGTTGAAAACCCCCACTATTCCTCAATATATAGAGAAATATATGCTCATAAAATAAGCGCCATTAAACTCAAAAAATCACATTAATTTTTATATCTAATAATGACAAGCATTACTATTACATGTATTTCCCAAAAAGGCATATTTGGTGACTTTACTAGCAAATTTCTTAGGATTAGAATCCTATCATAAGTCAAATAACCCAACATAAAAAGTTGGGTTTTTTTTTATTTTACATTTTTTCCAATACTCAACAGAATAGTTTTTGTTTTAGAGTGAGGTACTCTATTAAAGCCATAACATATACTTTAGTTTAATGCTAGTCCTCCAATATTTAAATCAATAAATTGGGACTCAAATGAATAAGATATCATGATTCAAAGTTATTGGGTCAAAAGTGAAAATAAGTTTATAAGGGATCTGTCACACCTAGTTTTATCTCACATAAAGCCCCCTAATCTTTTTCTCTCGGAAATGGTAAATAAATAAATAAATAAATAAGTAAAAAAAGGGTGTACAAATTACAAAGGCATACCCCTGTATTTATAGTCTATACAAAGGGAAAAAGATAATCAATTAAAGGCTGACCAAACAGCCCTCGGCCTAGCACTTGGACCCAAGAAATGATGGCCCAACCAAAGAAACATCTAGTACTAGACATATTCTCCAAACACAGTGTACATGAAATATGCTTTTAAAACTCACTCATTACATATATCAGCGTGGTATTGCGCCAATACAAATGGCTATATATGCATTCATGAAAACATGTAACTGTTGCAGTGTTGCGAAAGGAATGCTAATAAAATATTTATATCAGAAATTCAAAATTGAAAAAAGCAACTAAACAATTTAATAATGTACTAAATGTTTAAACTTTTTTTGGATTTATTTAACCTTTTTCCGAAAAAAAAAAACTAAACAATTTAATAATATACTAAATGTTTAGAATTTCATCCTTTCGGGAGGGATCTAAGGTGAACCATGTCAGTGAACTAACCCGCTGAACTGGGTATGACCCGGCTCACTTAAATGTGGGTCTTAATTCATTTTGGGGGGAAACCCAAAATTAGGGCTCACCCAGTTACTCTCACGTTGCTCTGCTCTCTCTCTCTCTCCCTCACTGTCATCTCTCTCTCCCTGTCTCTCACTCACCGCGCCTCCACGTCGGCGCCGACAAGCTGCCGTCGACCCACCGTCGCAAAGTTGGCCTCTCTCTCTCACTCCAGGTAACATCTCACTCTCTCGATCTCACTCAATCTACATCAGTAACTCTCTCACTCTTTCGATCTAACTCACTCTATGACTCTCTCGATCTCACTCTCTCACTCTGTGATAGTTATCTATGGAGGGTGAGCTCTATGACTCTCTAGATCTCACTCTCTCACTTTGTACTGATTCAATTTTGGGATTAAGGAATTTGTTTTTAATAAAATTGGTTGTTTAAATGTTCCATTTTTTAGAGTCTAGGGCATGTTAGAGTGTTAATCACTTGGCATATGAATCAGGAAGAGAATCTGATTCAAATCACTAGTGTGGATGAAGGCAAGACCAATAGAGTCGTTGTTGCTAGGAGTTCCAAACATGGTATTAGGTGTAAAGTCACCATCTTCCATAATTGATTTCTTCAAACCTTCATCACAAAATAGCTAAAGCATCCAAAATATATACTTTGATTTTGAGGAAAAAAGAAACAGCAACCAAAACACAAGTGGTGGAAATACCCCAGTTTGATTCTTGAATGTTGAGGTTTTGATACTAGATTCCCATTTAAGCAAATTTGGTGGTGGAAATACCCAAGTGGTTTTGGGAGGTTCACTTTCACGATTTTTTTTTATTATTTAGCCATTGTTGTAACATTGATTCATGTGATTTGTAATGTCAGGCTAGCCTCGAGGCATTTTTGCTCACCATTGGTTCCTGTGATTTGCAATGTCATCACAATCATCCCATACCGGATATGGTGCGCGATCAAGATTTGGAGGGAGGATTTGCTACTGTGGTGAACCATCCCTAGTGAGGACTGCAAGGACCGATGGAAACTATTGCTGAAGATTTGTGGGGTGTGGATTCTTTGGGGTTTGATCAACTTGTGGGTACTTCGAATGGGTAGACCCTCCGATGTGTGATCATGCAAGAGAAGTTATACCGACACTCGTAACACGAATCAATCTGTTGAAGCGAGAGCTCGATATTTCTCGTCGAAGGCAAAGGTTGTATCGTAATGCCATTTTGGGATCGTGTTGTGCATTGTTTAGTTTAAGACTGTTGTATGTACTACAATGGTGATGTAACTTTGAACAAAGTTTGAACTTGTTTGCGACAATGTAATGAATTTGGGGGTTTTGTAGATGTAATGAAGGTTAGGGGTTTTGTGGAACTAGTATGTAAGAAGGGAAATCTAATTTGTTTTGGAATAGTGCAAAAGTAACATTCACAATCTTTGTTAGCTGGTAACTTTTTTTAACCAACAAACTCTAACAATACTCTCTATTTAGTTGAACAACTTATTATAATATTTTACAGTTGATTGAGAGAATAGTAATTACAAAATGCAATGGCTGAGATTTGTAAAGAGAAGTTTGGCTAGTCATTTGTATCATTTGACTAGCTAGCCACTTTGTTAGCTGGATTGTTAGCACAATATTCACCTCCAAAGGATTAGTATTTACCTAGGCAAATTGCCTAATCAAAACTATAATAAAATAAAGAATAGATAGTCACTTGGCCTAACATGGATTGTCAGCACACTGCTGGCATAATATAACCATTTCTTCATAGTAAAACACCAAAACACAATATTAAATGTCATACCATACATATCACATATCAAATTAAAAGTCATGATCCAGATTACATATTAAAATAAAACACGAAATTGAAGGAAAATTGAATCTTCATGGTGTTGTACACGGACTTTCAGAATCATAGCTATCATCCTCTGAACTTGAACACGGTGTTGCATCTTCCTTGACATGAGAAGCTCTACACAAAGTAAAAAAACAAACTCGTCATTCAATGTGGTAGATGTAAAAAAAAAAAGTAAAAAAAATTAACGCAGTAATAAAATAACAAAACATACTAATTTGTAAGCATTGGGCAATTTCTTTTGTCATGTGATTGTCCAACTAGCCCACAACCATGAGAACGTCTAGCTTTAGCATTCTTCGCCTTCCGTAGTGCCTTTTCTTTCCCTTCTCTAAGCCTTTTTCCACACCCTTTTGCCCTCACTTGCTTGGGTTCATTGTAAGTACGATCATTATAAGTACGATCATTATTACAACTCATTTTCTCTGTAGCACAATCTGAAACTGGACCACTAGCAACAACATTTACCATTCTTTCACTTGCACTAGCCAAAGAATCTTTATAAATCTTAATGCATTCTTGACTTGTCAATTCACTGAATCAATTCAAAGAACATTGAATCAATTCACTACGCATGAGTAGATATGATTTATCATCAGTTATCACCATGCCCTCGTCATTCACTACACCAAAAACTGCAAACTGGCACTGTTTAAAATAGTGCCAGATCTAATCTGGAACGGTTTTAAACCGTGCCAAATATCGGGGAGCCAAATTTTCTGGCACGGTTTAAAACCGTGCCAGTTTTTGGTCAAAGGGTGCCAGAATGGGTAATCCGGCACGTTTTTCTGGCATTGTTTAAAACCGAGCCAAATTCTAAAAAGTGTTGCAGACACATGGCCAATTCTGTGCACGACACGTGTCCCAATTTTGGCACGCTAATTTGACACGCTCTTGGCACTGCTAAAAACCGTGCCAGATTGGTTAAATTGAAAAAAAATATTCAATTTGGCACGCTTATGGCACTGCTTTGGAACGGTTTTGAACCGTGCCAGATATTTTGCAAGGCAAAAAAATAAAATTTTGGCAGCATCACGCCGCCAATAGAAAAATACCAAAAGCAGCTGTATCACAAATAGCACCTAGCAAATAAAAAAAGGGTTAATTACACTTATACCCCCTGTACTTTGGGTCATTTTCACTTTGACCCCCTGTAGTTCAAAACGTGACACTAACACTCCCTATACTTTAATGTAAAGTGTCACCGTCAGGAATTTCGTTAAAGTTAACGGAAAAACTGACACTTACATCCCCTGTACTTGTAAAAGACCAAAATGCCCTAAATTTTCTCCTTCTTCAGCACAAGAATTCTCCAGCAAGGCCCCAAGTAATGAAATCAAAACCAAAAACAAAAATCAAAACCCAATCAGGCCACCACCAGAAAAGAAGAAGAAAGAGAGGTCGTTGACTTCGGCCATCACCACCAGCGACCATTTCTAACCTCTTTCAAATCTGTGAACATGCGAGAGGTAGAGAAAAGGGTTTGAGAGATTGAGATAGAGAGAGAAGCTAAATTCTGGGACTTGTTTTTGTGCAGAATGTATAGAGGGTGTTCTTGATTTTGGTATGTATGTTGGGTTGATCAATTTTTTTTGGGTTGATCAAAATTTTCAAGTTGTTTGATGTTTTGGTATGTTTTGGGTTGTATTTAAAAATTCGATCAACCCAAAAAAAATTGATCAACCCAACATACATACCAAAATCAAGAACACCCTCTATACATTCTGCACAAAAACAAGTCCCAGAATTTAGCTTCTCTCTCTATCTCAATCTCTCAAACCCTCCTCTCTACCTCTCGCATTTTCACAGATTTGAAGGAGGTTAGAAATGGTCGCTGGTGGTGATGGCCGAAGTCAACGACCTCTCTTTCTTCTTCTTTTCTGGTGGTAGCCTGATTGGGTTTTGATTTTTGTTTTTGGTTTTGATTTCATTGCTTGGGGCCTTGCTGGAGAATTCCTGTGCTGAAGAAGGAGAAAATTCAGGGCATTTTGGTCTTTTACAAGTACAGGGGGTGTAAGTGTCACTTTTTTCGTTAACTTTAACGGAATTTCTGACGGTGACACTTTACATTAAAGTATAGGGGTGTTAGTGTCACGTTTTGAAACCCAAAGTACAGGGGGTGTAAGTGTAATTAACCCAAAAAAAAACCATAACAATCCTTGATAGTGTATACATGCAACATAATCATACAAATCATATCATCCAAAATAAAGTTATCAACCCAAAAAAACATGCAAAACTAGCATGTAACCACCAATACCCACATCAATGTTTGGGGTAATACAAAAAACTAGCATATAACCACCAATACCCAAATCTTCATTCTTCATCCGTGTCATCGGGGGGGAGTAGGTCGTCGTGCCAATACAAAAATCCACCAATACCTACATCTCCCAATGTGCTACAAGAGGCTTGTTCACCACCCCAAAGCGGACAGTCGTGCACTATGATTTTGTCAAGAATAATACGCACTTCTCTCGGTTTCAATCGATGGCCATGAACTAAAGGGACAACATTGAGCTGCGTTTTCCTACCATAACCAGAAATCTTACCCAAATAGATAATGTTTTGCATAAAATCAACTCATTAGGACTAGAAATTTGAGGTGTAGAAGTAGGCGTAGCACTTGTGGGACTTGCAACAGTTGTTGTACAAGTTGTGTGAATTTCGTGGCTATCACGCATAAATTTTCCGCTCTTGAAATCTTTAACAAATTCTTTGACCGTGGACTTCACCTCCTCCATCTCTTCTTTGAGGCTCTGTACCTTTTCCCTCCAATCATTGTAATCTGTGTTGACTTCTAGAAGCATATCTCGAGCAAATGCCGAAGCCATCATAGCCTTCCTCGAAATTGTAGACCCAACACAACGCACTCGCCCTCTCGTCTCTTTCCCAAATGTCTCAAAGATGGGACCACTGTCCAATGTCTCCTCTTCACCGCTCTCTTGAAACAACTTCAGAAGCATTTCAACCTTATCCTACATATAAAGAGATTTTAATGATCATTCTATCATGTTTTGGGGTAAAAGGAAAAACAAATACGTTGAAAATTGAGCTTACCGCAAATTCTTTGTCATGAGGCGCATAACTCCCATCTTTCTGTTTATGGGTATCCAACCACAATTCAGCACGATTCGGTTAACTTCCATGCTCTGCTTTCCACTTTTCTGCACGTCAGGCATAACCATCACGACCCGTATTATGAGTGGTCTTTATCGGACAACTTACTTTTATAGCTTTGTTCCGCTTTCTTAGATCTTTTTGGGATTCTGTAGCCTCATTATTACAAAATTGCTCCCAGTCCTCACTTTTAGTATTTAGTGGGACTTGCTCCTTCCACTTAGCAACATCATTACCTAACAAGTTTGCTCGTAGCTTTACTTTAAACTTCTTCCAAGCATTGTTGGCTTTTTCCAAGAACATGCCCTTTTGACTTTCAAATACATTAGGAAATTCACCCTACCAATGGTTATAAGAGTAAGATTTTGACATCAAAAAAATACTAACATAGTCTATAGTCGAAGATGAAATAATCAAAGTATAAACCAAAAACTGAAACAATATAAAGAAACAATATCTAACCACAACCTTATACGCTCTCCATAATTGATTTTTATATAGTACTGGAACCTTGTTCCACGAAATGAAGCAAATTGGGACGTGTGTTCTCGTAAGGTGTCCCAAAGTTACTCTTCCATAGTTACTCTTCTTAGTTACTCTAACAATATCTAAGCACAACCTTATACCCTCTCCATAGTTACTCTTCTTTTCTTCTTTTTATGTTTTACATTTCGCACATTCTCCACTATTAAGGGTTTCTGAATTGGCCAAATCAAGCTTTATTTATTTTTTTATTTTTTGGGGGGATCAAATCCCAACCCTAAATATCACAACTTGAAGTCCAAATTGACAAAAAATAATTGCTATTTGTGTACCCAATTGTATGGCTTTCCAAAATTTAATTCAATCTACGAAAGGGTGGAGGTTGAATTTCATAAATTTTCTTGTTGGAAATGCATATATATATATATATATACAGTAATGTTTCTATTGCATCAATTTGAAGCATTCGACTTAATATAGGGTAATCCATACAATGTTGCTTATCGTGCCACTACGGTATCCATTGGAACGTAAGCTTCCCAGATAATAGTCACAAAAATAAACAAGGGACTAAGACATACCATATAAGGAAGGAAAGAAGTAAGAACGATACAAACACAGACCTTTAAATTATGAGGCCAAAGAATAGCCACACGATTTGCACATAACTCCAAGAAAACAACCTGCAGTCAACAAATTTACACAGAACCTCACGACAACATTTCAAAATGAATGCAATAATAAATCACTAAAAGCAGGCAGCTAACCTACTAAATGATTCATACATCAATCAAGTGTAAATGAGTTTCTAAAAGAAAAGCACCTATGGTTTTAAGAAACTAACTACAGCCTGGACTTCGTTGCAGAACTCCTACAACAACACAAACATAGATTACCATAGCCATTAACAATGCTTCAGATTGACTCTTTCTTTCATCTGTCTCAGTGGGTATAATTTGGAAAGAAGAAGTTCCAGAATGGATCATCAATCATCCATTGGAAAAATACAAATAAAAAATAAAAGAAGAAAAGTAAGAATTCAAGAACAAAAGGCAACACTATGTTTGTGTTGTTGGAGGGATTAATCTCAAGGTGGAATTAAAAAAGTAATAATTTGTGTGATTAGTAATCCCAAGTGCCGTAAGATAGTTGGAGGGATGAATCTCAAGATGGAATTAAAAAAGTTTTTGTTTATTGTGGGTTCGGATCCTATGACAATAAGTAAACTGTTTGAAATACTAGCAGGAATCCCAAAATCGCGGAAGACAGACCGGTGAATTTGTCATCGTCATCCAAAAAGATAAAATAAATAAACATCTGAACAATTCAATGATAAAGTTGTTTTCTTTGTTATCAATATGAAGTTGTTGAGGAGTGTCCAAGACAGAGAGAGATTAAGAAATAAAAATGAAGTTTCATACTCCCTCCGTCCTATAATAAGTGTCCACATTTCTTTTTTTGGATGTTCCACAATAAGTGTCCACTTTCCTAAATTGGTATATAGCTTTTACATGCTTTCCAAAACTAACCTTATAATAAAGACAAAGTAGCATTAATTTGTGGTCCTAAAACAAGCAAAAAGTCAAACACCCATCACATCTATGGGTAAAATTGGAAAGTGACTCTTTAATGAACTAAAAAATTAATATAATACAACTTTCTTAAACATTGTGCAAAATAGAAGTGGACACTTATTATGGATCGGAGGGAGTACCTTGTTTACATAAGCTTGGTACAAGCGTCTACAGCAAGTGAGAATTGAAAATGGATCTTCA
The DNA here is from genome assembly GCA_033977485.1 of Hydrangea macrophylla. NCBI lineage: Eukaryota > Viridiplantae > Streptophyta > Magnoliopsida > Cornales > Hydrangeaceae > Hydrangea > Hydrangea macrophylla. The sequence continues at coordinate 105,068,105 of CM066990.1, forward strand.
ACTTTACATAAGCTTTTAAAGGAAAAGCTTTAATGAAGTCTTTTAAGATATAATTATGCAAGACAATGATAAGAGTGAATTATTGAGGAAATTCTTATCTAGTCATGATCTGGTAATGTTGATAGAAACCTCTTGTTAAGGAATAAATCAATTGCTTAAGCGCTAAACCCTCCTAAAACATCCATTATCTAACATAGTGGAACTCATTGTTTCAGAAAAAAAAACTTGGATTAAAACTAAGAAAATAAGGTATGTGATGACTGTGAATTGATGGGGTTGAAAATTGAAGGGGCTTGAAAGTACAAGAAAATAAAAATTATAGAAGAGAACTTCCCACATCTTTGCTTGTAAAGGATATAAGAAAAAATGCACAAAATATATTTATATATATACATATATAGATTAAGCTCCAGCTATATATTGATGACACTTGCCATATGGTAATTTCAAGTATGACATGGGCTTTTGGTTAGGCGACAGAGGGAAGACTCCACCAGCCTTCATTCACCAACACCAAACACCCCCCTTAAATTAGAGAAAGCAGAGGACAAAACCGCCAAATTAGTCTCAAACATTCAAAGGGGTTATTGATTAGTATATGATATTACTTACTTAATGGAAAGCCCACTTTTAGAACAAGAAAATATTTAAACTTAGAGGAAAAACAATTGATGGAGTATTGAAATTTCTGAGTCCTTTTTCCTGTAAATAATGTGTGGACTTCAAGCATGTGTTTGGAAGGCAAAAAAAAAATGGGAACTCATCCTTGGTAGTGATTAATAGCCATTTTGAGATAAATGGGTGAATGTTCACAAACAGGGCATTAATTTTTCTAAAGGCAGACACTGCCTTACACAAATAATCAAAACCATTGAACCAACTTTTGGTGAATTGAACCACAAAATAGAGATTAATAAACAAAAGAATAAGTGAATTTCCACATTGAAAGAGATTGTATTCAACATGGGATGTAGTATGACAATAGAACCAACAGATCTGTACAAGTTTTCTTAGCAAAAAAAAAAAACTTTGTACTAGTTTGAGAGATACACAATGGCCAACAAATAAATGTTTTGAACAGTGTCGACCGATGGTCATATATATATATATATATACATTTACATAACTACTGAACTTATAAATAGAACTGGAAAGTAAGAAAGAGTAATGATTTTGATTTCATTTTCCAAATATTACTCCTCTCCCTATAAATTCTTCCTTTCAGTGGTCAATGCCGAGGATTTGCAGATGGGGCAGACATTCTTCAAGAGTAACCACTTTTTTATGCGGTCTAGTTGGTAATCATGTCCACAATCTTTACATATCAATCCCTAAAAAACGGTTTTGAGATTCTAGGGTTTTTAGGATTTTGGGGGAAAATTAAAAGATTTCAAGACCAATCAATTAATGTATGTCAATGCATGTATAGATTGAGAGAGAGAGAGAGAGAGAGAGAGAGAGAGAGAGAGAGAGAGAGAGAGAGAGAGAGGAGAAGCTTTCACGAACCTGAACAGGAAGAGGTGGTCACGCCGGTGTGGAGGAGGTGGTGGAGGAGGCGGCGGACTAGGCGGTGGGGTGGAGGAGGCGGTGGACCAGGTGGTGGCGTGGAGGAGCAGCGGACCAGGCGGTGGTGTGGGGGAGCGACGGACTCGTCTTCAGTCTCTCGGTCTCTCGCAGCCTCTCATCCTTCTTCAACCCATTTTTTTTTGGTTTGGGAAATGAGAGATATGGGAGGCGGTGGTCTTTTTAGGGTTTAAGTCAATTGACTGTTTTGGTCAACATGTTTTATTTTAATTTGGCACGCTTTTCATTTTAAAAGGCACAATTGGCACTGCTAAAAACCGTGCCAAATTTGGCTCGGCTACAAACCGTGCCAATTTTCCCAAAAACCGTTCCAGAAATTGGCACGGTTTTAAGCAGTGCCATATAAAAACACGCGAAACGTGTCAGTTAGGGCTTTTTGGTGTAGTGATTATCAAACACCAACCCGTCTTTGCTGTTTTAGTCCACCTTTTTAAGATGTATCGTTCCGGGATTTCTTCAAAATTGGTCATTTTGTGCAAGTATCCTAACACATGTCTACATGGTATCCCTAAGCTCTCAAACAATTTGCAACTACATGAAGCAAAACATAACTCCTTGTCATAAAGAACTTCTCGTACTCTTTGAAATGCCTTTCTTTGGACTTTATGTACCCGTTGTTTCTCATCCTCCTTGATAAGCTCATATCTATAGTTCAAGGACTCCCAAAGCTCATCCTAGAGTTCATAAAACTTTTCCCACGTATAAATATCAACCATTTGTAACAAATAGTCATGAAGAATCTTCACCTTAGGCCTCTGGGTCCGATCTTTGTGATCGGACAACAACTCTTCATTCTGTTGCCGTAGTAACCCCCTACCAAATTGAATCATGAAATCAACTAATGAATTATCCTTCTTAACAAATTTCTTAAAAAATGTGTGAGAGCCTTCGGCTCTTTGACTACTTGCCATTTTGGCCGAGAAAAATGTGATTACAATAGACAGGCACCCATTTTGATCGAATATCAAACATTGACTTCAACCAACTATTGGCGTCTAACCCACTCCTCGTAACAAGATCTATCCAATCAGAGTCGAACTCTTCCCTAGTCTCTAATTTCCAAATGCAATTGAAAACTCTTGATAATGCTTACTATATTTGCCGTAGTCTAATTATTCAGAAAACTTCATCAAAATGTGCCAACTACAGTACCTATGGAATGTAGCCGGAAAAGTTTGGGAAATTGCTTTAGTCATTGCCGGATCTTGATCAGTAATGATCATGTTAGGGGCATCACCTGGCATAGCCTCCAAGAATTGGTTGAATAGCCAAATAAATGAATCAGAGGTCTCGTCACTTAAAAATGCACAAGCAAAAATAATCGTCTGACCATGATTGTTAATCCTCATGAGTGGTGCGAAAATCATACCATAGTGATTGGTGTTGTATGTAGTATCAAAGACGACCACATCACCATAAAATTTATAAGCCCGTCTAGATGTCCCGTTGGCCCAAAAGCAATGTTTTATCCTCCGCTCATGATCTGCCTCAATTTTGTATGTGAATGATGGATTCTTGGCTTGTTCTAATTTTAAATACTCACTCAACATTTCTCCATCATACCCCTTTTTCTCATTACGCATATCCCTTTGCTGATTATATAAATCTCTTTGTGTACATCCAATGTTTTCAAACCCTCCAGCTTGGACTCCAAGAAAACTGAATTGCTGATGTGAGGGTATGTTCACAACTCCAAGTTGTTGAGTTAAACTCTTTTGGTCACTCGAAACAGATCAGTGAGATCTCAAAATATGCTTCTTTAAAGGGGTTGCCAATGGGTGACAATGACCCTCAAAAAATTGTGTCAATTCATATGACCCAGAGTTGGATCTCATCACAGCTATCTTTGCTTTACAACCCTCTTTCACCGTTCCTCGACGCCTTTAGCTTGCAACATCTGCAACCATTATTCCCTTTCCTTGTTTAAAGCAAACAAACTCCTTCCTTTTCACCACATCACTTCCTTCTATCTTCTTAGACACCGAACTTCGAATGCTAAAGCCACCTTGTTTAGCATATGCATTGTAGAACTTATAAACATCCTCTATTGTTTGAAATTCTTGACCAACACTAGGTTTGAGATCATTGGCCACTTCAGGATTAAAAATATTACAACAATTGGAGGTGTCCCCCATTCACCAGTTTCATAATCTGGGTTGAATTCAACAATCTCTGCCTCTTTATCCATATTGTCATTTTTGGCCGAATTCTCCACCTCCATTTCGTTATTGTCCATAATGCCTAAAGTTAAATAAAGAAAATAATGAGACCACTAAGACCAAAATGTGAGGTGCTGATGTTTATTTGCTTACTAAATAAATGGGTATATTGAGAATTTTCTAAAATGTTGGGTGTCCTTCCATGGATCTGCCAATGCACACATACATTGTTGTGTTTCTTTCACTTCAAGGTTACCAAAAATCAAAAAAACAAAAAGTACATTCTTTGGTGGAGTTTTCTTTATTTCTGGATCTATGGTGATTAGAAGGCATGGATATACCTCTAAACAGGTTGAAAATGTTAATTGTCAAACCTTTTTATGTGCTTTCTTTAAAGGATTAGTTAACTTAATGATATCTATACATTTTTGGTCAATCATCAACTATTGAACATGCATATTATAGTTCTGTTTGACTACTTGGAAATTAGTTGCTCTGTTAGTGATTTTGAATGAAATGGGCATTTAAGTTGCATCATAATTAGTGAACTTTTTATGAAATATTGTCATGACCAGGTTATTAATTGGATTAAGTGTTGGTGCCACATGTGTGTAAGTAATGCTTCAGATCATAAATTTGGTTGTTTATGAAAAAAAAATTACATATAAACTCATATGAAATCTTTATCCATGGATCAATGCTACCTACAACAAGTTTAAATGGGAATCTTTTAGAGTGATCCATTTTTTTTTATCCATGGATCAATGCTGCCAACAGCAAGTTTAAATGCTGCCATGATTTTTCTTTTAGATCGAGAGAGTGAGAGAGTTACTGATGTAGATCGAGTGAGATCGAGAGAGTGAGATGTTACTTGGAGTGAGAGAGAGAGGCCAACTCAGCGACGGTGGGTCGACGGCGGCTTGTCGGCGCCGACGTGGAGGCGCGGTGAGTGAGAGACAGGGAGAGAGAGAGATGACAGTGAGAGAGAGAGAGAGCAGAGCAACGTGAGAGTAACTGGGTGAGCCCTAATTTTGGGTTTCCCCCCTCCCCCCCCCCCCCCCCCAAAATGAATTAAGACCCACATTTAAGTGAGCCGGGTCATACCCAGTTCAGCGGGTTAGTTCACTGACCCGGTTCACCTTAGATCCCTCCCGTTCATCCTTTAGTAGTTTTACTATGTTACACCTATTTGTCTTAGTAACAGAGCCTTTGCATATGATCATAGCAAATGAAACTAGGTACTAATTCTAAAACTTCATTTCATTTTCACATTTGCAATATAACATCAAAGAGATTGCTGGTTACAACTTCCATGAAAGGTAATTCCAAAACAATGGTAGCATGTATAATATCTACAGATTAGATTTTTCAATATGGTGTCTAATCAGTTCAATTAAAATATTGGATTAGCACAAAACAGAAAAAATTGACGCTCACCTAATTCTTGTCATGATTCACTTCGTCAGCCTCATCTCCCATTAATTTTCCAAAATTGTGTGTCCAAATTTCAATAAATAAAAGTTTAATTTTATCTCGTTGGGATCCACAGAATATTTCAAAAAATCAAAGAACCACCAATATCTTTGTAGTTACAAAAAATAGCATTTTCTATATCCAATTCTTAAAGTGAAGATTCTCAAATTTAAAGGGCTTGTTGAGATCTGGGGACTAAGCGGATAATCCATATTCATGGCAGAAGATTACGACGTCTTAAAATTAGAACATGTAAATAAGATTCGAACAGAATTGCCAGATAAGTTGCATCTTTAATAAACCATAGGCCGAGTCGTGGATCTCGCTCTCTTTAAGACGTTTTTTGGCTCTGCCCAAAGTGCGCAAGCAGTTCGTACGTACCACACCGTCCCCAGGATAAAATAGCCCAGAATCTCCTCTGTCTCAGATTTTTCATTGCACTAAGAAAAACTGGTATACTAAACACCAATTCTGATATTGTTGCTTGGTAACAAAATTTTTAAGCCTTTTTCAATCACTTTTGGAAATAAAACAAAAATTACAAAGTGATACACTCAAATTATAAAAGGAACTACTCTTTTTATAACTCATGAAAAAAAAATCAGAATTGCTCACTGGAAGACTTGCTCTGTCAATACTTTCTGAAACTCCTTTTTTTTTTTTTTTTTTGAAACTTAGAAATCACACACATACACACACACACACACACACACACACACACACACAAACCTGGTATAGAACATGTTATATAAGAAGGAAATCTTTTCATTGGGCATTAAACCTTGGCCTTTAAAAGAGTTAGTAGACACTCGGCTTTAAATGTATTAGGTTGTTATACAAGACTTATAACAGTTCATAAATTGAATGTCCGACAAGACCAAAAAAAAGTGTAGAAATTTGGAATATTCCTTCTATGTTCCGTTAAGGAAAAAAACTCAATTTTATGAAAATACTTCAACACTATCTTATATCATCTACACAAAATGTACATAAAATACATATAAATAGGTTAAAAAAAAGGAAAAATTAGTGAAAAGGTCATTAAGAAAAGCTTTATTGAGATTAAGGACAACCCATATAAAACAATGTTTGTAAGGACAGGTGCGCACATCATTTAATCACACAAGTCCTTCATTATGATTTTTTTTTTCAAAATTTTCATATTTTTCAGATGATCGTGCCCCTCATCGCTCTCTCTCTCTCTCTCTCTCTCTCTCTCTCTCTCTCTCTCTCTCTCTACACTCTATCAATGTCATCAGATCTCTTGACCTCTGACGACCTCCCGCAACCACAATCTTCAACGCATCATTATCTCCGGCCACCACGACCAACCATCACCGCCTTTGAGCTTGACAGTCAACCATCACCAACGACATCGCTTGTTGTGATGTCTAGAGAGAAGGTGAGGAGAGAGATAGCCTAGACAGAGAGACAGAGAGAGAGAGGTGGAAGGACAATGAGATCGATCTGATTGAGAAAAGGTATAGCTTATATAGGTGTGTATATATATTCACATCGTGACGAAGCTTAAACACGTCTGAACCACCGAATCATGGCAAAAGCACTGCTCTATAATTGGTGATGATGCCGCTAATAAACCCTAGCTTCCCCGAACAACCAAGCAATGATTCTGAATCGACGTTTATCAAACCATTGAATTGCAACAAAAATGGAGAAAACTAGAGATCGATAGAGCGTTGGGAGGCTGAATGGAGAAAATTAGATCAGTGAGAGAGAGGGCTTTTCTTCTAAATTCCAATTTAATCACGCAAAGAATCAAGAGAGAGAGAAGCGTTAGAGAGAGAGAGAGAGAGAGAGAGAGAGAGAGAGAGAGAGAGAGAGAGAGAGAGAGAGAGAAAGAAAGAGGGTGAAGGGGGTAATGATGATGGACGTGTAAGTGTGTTTATGTTGCTGTTTACTTTTAATTCTGGTTGTAGACTCCATAAAATTTGTTTTACATGTACCATTTTGTAAAAATAAATCGTTGGAACCATGAAAGAATAGTGAAAATTTAGTATTTTGTTTAGTGAAATTTCACTGGCATATATGAGTATGCCAGTGAAATTTTACTAAATATTTTTGTATGGAAAAGCTTTTGAAAAATTTAGGCAAAAGCTCCTAGAAGTAATTTTCAAGAGTTTAAAGTCCAACTTGATTCGTAATTTGTTAAAATGTCTGTCAAATGCAAGTTAAGTGAAATTTCTCTTAATATTCATATATACCAATTGAAATTTCACTTAACATTTTTGTATGTAGGACCTTTTGAAAATTTTAGGCAAAAGCTCCTAGAAGTAATTTTCAAGAGTTTAAAGTCCAACTTGATTCTTAATTTGTTAAAAAATCTGTCAAATGTCAAATTAAGTGAAATTTCTCTTAATATTCATGTATGCCAACTGAAATATCACTTAATATTTTTGTATGGAGGACTTTTCCTAAATCAATAATTTTGAAGTCAAATGTTATTTTTGCTCTTATTTTTGAAGTTTTAGAGGACTTATAGAAGTATTTTTCCTCGTCTTATAAGTGTTTGCTTCTACATTTGACCATTTGAAATGAATTTGAAATCTTAAGGATTTAGTGACATTTTCTAAAATGTGTGTTTAAAGTAAATTTGAAGAGTTTAAAGTCTAATTTGATCTTAATTTATTAAAAATTTCATCAAATGTCAAGTCAGCTAAAACTTCACTTAATATTCATACATGGTAAGTGAAAATTCGCTTAATATTTTTTTTATGGAGGATCTTTTTCTAATCAATAATTTTAATTATCTTTAACTGTATAAATCTTACCATAATGTCATTTCCACTTATTGCCCCCTTATTTTTTTTTTTTTTTTAAAAAAAAGAAGAAGTTTAGGTGGAAGTCTCTAGAAGTAATTGTTTGGAGCTTAAAGTCCAATTTGATACCTAATTTGGTAAAATAACCCTCAAATGTCGGGTTAAGTGAAGTTTCACTTAAGATTCATGCGCGGGTTCAATTAAATTGCACTTAATATTCATGTATGGAGGACCGTTCTCCAATCAAGAATTTTAATTGTAAAAAGTCTCTTGAAGGTCGAGTTAAGTAAAATTTCACTTAATATTCATGTATGCCAAGTGAAAACATTTTTGTATATAGATCTTTTCCCTGATCAAGAATTTAATTGTCCTTAACTCTATAAAATCTTATCATAATGTCATTTCCACTAATTGTCCATGTTTTTGTTCTTTAGAATGTCTTTGAAATATTTCCAACTATAAGAGACATTTTCACTTCTTTTCATCACAGTTTCATATATATATATATATATATGTGTGTGTGTGTGTGTGTGTATGTGTGTGTATATATGATTAATGCTATGCTTCCCAAATTTCTATCTTAAAAGTGTTTCCTAAATGATATAACAGTGGGGTCAGACAAACAACTTATAATCAAAATTCAATTGATCCCACTGTATTAGACCTGTCATCACTGGCACATCATTTGGGATATAAATTTTGAAAGCATAGCATTACCCTCTCTCTCTCTCTCTCTCTCTATATATATATATATATATATATGGTAGAGTTGTTTGCTTAAAACAAAAATTGAGTATAACAAGATAGTTACATAAAGGATAGATGAGGTATAAATTTTTTTTTTTTTGAAGAATTTTATATCGAATATTAGTCTTGATTTGAAGATCTTGACTTACTCATTCAAAATACATAATTTTTTTCAAAATCTAAATTATCCTTTGTAAGATATATCATTTTAAAGTTTGCAAAGAAAAAAAAAACACAAAACAAAATGATGGCATCATGCTTACATCAGCTGATGTCACTAACACACGAGGTTATTCTTGTCCAAAAATTTTTTTTGGGACTTGAGAAGGAGTTAAAAAAATGTTATGATTCTAACACGGTAAATGCTATTGGCTAGGGACATTAAACCAAGTCTTCCAAAAAAATTTTGGCCCACTGCCCCCAAATCCCCGTACACTTTCACAAATTTATCAAGCCATCTGGATTGAATTTCTAGATCTAATCCTTTAAATGCTAGACTATTAAATTAAAATAAACTATTAGTATAATCCCCTTCTATCACTACAAGAACAAGGGCCTTTGGCTACAGAAAAAACACGACGGTTGTAAAAACCGTGGTTAATTTTCCACGATTTTCTTAAAAACTGTGATTAATTAGTCACGGTTTTAAAAACGTGGTTGTTGTTTGAAAATCATGGTTAATTAACCATGGTTTGTGAAACCGTGGCATATTAGCGACTGTTATTAATTGAACCGTTGTTAATTTACCACGGTTGTAAAACCTGGTTAAATTAATGAACAAAATGAATGTTTTCATTGAGCTCAGACAAAAGCCCTAATTTTTTCCATCTCACAGCCGCACTTTGCCACTTCCCTCTCACCGGCCACACAGTTCACTCCTCGTCGCTGTCACCTTCTCGTCGCCGTCACCTCTTTATCGCCGTCTCCGTCGTCGTCGTTGCCGTTGCCTCGCCTTGCACAGGTTTGTATCTCTCTCCAATTTCTTCTTCTTCTTCTTCTTCTTCTCCTTCTCCTCTTTCTCTCTCTCTCTCTCTCTCTCTCTCTCTCTCTCTCTCTGTCATGACCCATCCCGTTTACGCGCAGAAATAGGACACGTGGCATGCCACTAAGGCTTATCCAGTCCATAAACAATAATACATAGCGGAAAAGAACTTTAAAACAACCTTAAGTATATAAAACTTTTGGAAACATTACCCTCCGAGTTGTAAAATCTGTATAAAATTGAAAACGTAAATATATTTTGAAACAAGTGATTTTATGTTGAAAGGGGTCCCAAAGGTACCCTAAGAACCAATCAAAACCTTTTGAAAATTCCCGGAAGGTGTAGAAAAAGAATTCTGGCAGGGGGCATTTCGACCGGTCGAACGACCCCCTTCGACCGGTCGAATGACCCTTTAGCAGAATCCTGCACAATGTTGCAAAATTTTGCTAAGGCATCAAACAACCATCACTTAAAACATCACTCCAAACATGCATATAATTCCAAGCTTCACAAGCTACAACATGTTATCAAAAACCAAAGTTAGACTTACTAATCCAAAAATAGAAACAATAGCGGGACAAGCTAGGGCTTGTTTGGCTCAATTCACAAAACTCTATCCGTTTTCCCTTTAAACTTCAAAATTGACAGGTCAACCATTCAAAACATGAATCCATGAGTTCGGATCCATTACAACATCACTAAAAAGAGTTTTAGTACTTATTAGAACATCATACAACCATATCACGCCCTCCAAGTCAATTACATAGTTCTAGCTATTCGAAGTGCTCATTAATACAAGACTTGGAAAAAGAAATCAAAAGCATATACAAGAGGATCCCCGGCATTCTTCGGCCTCACACCTCACGCTTCTTTTTCCCTAGCTTTCTTCTTGTCACCTGCAATGGAGTAAATCTCTACTGTTCAGCTATATGCTGAGTGCACAATATCTAACATATGCAATATATGACAAAACATGCTCTAATTCCACAATGCATAATAAATAGTCTCTAGGGAGAAAAATACGCATTCATCCTGTCACGCCCCGACGTAGCATAAATATGGAAAGCGTTTAATTTCCTTTATGGACCCGTAGGTCGCGACAGTTTGAAGGATCGATTCCGTCCCAAAACGTCAAACAACATAAAACCATTAATCAGAGTAGGGTAATCAGGGCTCATAAAAATTTTTCTAACTTATTACATCCTATGGTACGGGGTTTACTAAGGCACAGACCGCCTTGAAAATAAAACAATACTTAAAGTCTATTACAGTAATCCTTATTACAAAACCAAAACATATCTTAAAGCACATAAACATAAAACATATAAAAGTAACATCTCTTCTCAGCAACTGATCTCAATTAGCATAATCATACGGTTCATCCTGATTATTACCTGCAAAGCCTGGACACGAATGTCCAGGACGCATCAACGCCGTCAGCTTCAAGAAGCTGGTGAGTATTAAAAACAATACTTTGAATGTAAAAACATACTCATTTACCTTTTTCCCATTTCCATTTAAATACCACAAGTTTATATTTATGATAAAGAGCTCGTTTTAGAAAACAACCACAACATTATTTAAAAGATAATTTCACACATATGTGACCGTGTATGAGAACAATGCACCATCTCATCTATCCGACTCTTTTCTCTCGACAACACCCAACAACCCACTATCCTACTCCTGGTATCTTTGAAATACTAAGATTGCCACACTTTAGCAACGGGGCGCCAGGGAGTGTCCAGTTTGCCTCACACTTTGGTCCGGGGTACCAGGGAGTGTCCAATGCCTCACACTTTGAATACCCTAACCGCCATGCAAATACCGGGGCAACCCCCTCACAAGTATCCAGACTCGAGTTATCAGGGAGTGTCCATAGGCCACACTTTAGCACTTCCATGGGTGCCAGTGAGTGTCCAAGTTCGGCTTCACACACTTTAACGCTTCCATGGGCGTCAGGGAGTGTCCATATTTGCCACCTTCGCATTTCAAAGACACCCTCTTCCGCATTTTCAACTACAACCACAACCACAACCACAATCACAACCACAACCACAACCACAACTCAAACTCATACTCTTTCCACACAATCATTACTCTTTTCCACACTATCATTACTCTTTTACACACTACCAACACTCACCATGCATGTACAACTGACTCCACATGAATGTCATCAAACTTTAAACATAAAGGAATTCACAGAATTAAAGAAATAATACGCGTACGGGGATTGAAAATTCGTAATTCATTGCCTTAATCATTTTAAACATAACTAATAGCATTCTAAAAACTGCTACTGAAATCCTCGTTTTCTGTCCAAACGGTGTAGAATCTGAGAAAATTGCATTAGACGAAAAGTGTGCAGAATCGAGTTTTTCTTGGGACAATGCGGGCAGAACCTTAAATTTCATTCGTTTTCCTAACAAAAATCTGAAAACAAAATTCTGCTACTGTTAAAATTAAAAGAGAAAATATTAGATTGAATTTCTAATATACTTTTTCTGCTACTGTAATCCTCATTTTCTGCCCAAACGGTGCAAAATCTGAGAAAATTGCATTAGACGAAAAGTGTGCAGAATCGAGTTTTGCTTGGGACAACGCGGGCAGAACCTTAAATTTCATTCGTTTTCCTAATAAAAATCTGAAAACAAAATTCTGCTACTGTTAAAATTAACTACCTAAATCAGTAAATAAGGAATGAGTTACATTTTGAGTGAGTTAGTAATACTCACCGTGATGTAGATTGAAGAAGTTGTTGAGAAAGAAATACAAGAATTAAGAATCTCCAATTTCAAGCTTGGCTATGGAGGATTGAGCTCTTCAAATTCTGAAATTATTATCTCTCTATGTGACTCTCTCAAGCTCTCTATGTTAGGAGTGTAGAATGTGTAGTGTGGTTGGGTGTATAAATACTCAAACTCCTACTTAGAAAACATTTGCCTAACATCCCACTCATTCTCCATTAATCTCCACTAATTACAAAGAAAGTGCAGCAATGATGTGTAAATATACACTTGCAATTCATAATGCTCCATTGATAATTGAAAGGGTAGGTGGAGTTGGTGTGGGTCAAGGTGTGTTTGGGAATCAAGCTTATGGCATTAGGACAACACACATACTACAAGCATTTGCCAAACAAGGCCTAAGGGAAAACTTTAGCAATAATAATTGGGTATAAAGAAATTTGTCCAATCAGTTACTCCCAAAATTCTGTGGAAGTTTAACACTGCGCGGACAGTTTTAAACCTAAACTAGTATTTTCGTGACACGGTGTTTATCACAAAAATACAGAAAATTCATTTTAATGTTAGAAATAGTTTTCTGATTTTATAAAAATACAGTTTGAGTTTTAAAAGAAATAATTCCACCGTTTTGAAATACAGATTTGAAATTTAACACAGGTATTGCCAGTTTTTATGAAAATTGCATTTTGACCCCAAAAGTAATTTCAATATGAGATTAGTCAAGAAATAAATTTTTCACATAAGGATAAAAGCAGACAAAATATATATAATTTTAAATATGACAATGCAAGAAAAATGCAGGTTATTACACATCCGGTAGCGGCAAGTCTAAGTCTTAAACCGTGATGCCAATGTCAAGCCCAAGTCTATCAACCATTGCATCCCCAAGTGCCATGGCAAGTCCAAGTCTATCAACCATGCACAGTAGTCGTCGTTACTAAAATTCTCAAACATCGAGAAGCTTATTCTGGCATGAAATTGCATAAATCCCCCCTTTGACCCAACGTGCTAGCGTAAAAGTAGACATGCTTTTCACATTTAATCGTGTGCATAATTAACGGGCCTAAGATTAATACATGGTTTTTGCTCGAATCACAATTTCGTCGTCAAAATATAAAACATATATTTCACCTATATAACATAGGCTAGAAATTCCTACCTCGAGCTATCGTCGTATAACTTTGAGGGAACGACTAGAAGCCCGACTAAACACCAAATCTCTGATCATACGCAAAACCCACAAGTTTACACGTGTTTTCCCTAAATTCCAAAATTTAAAGATTTATAAAAACTTAGCCAAACGTGGCCTAAAGACTATCAAAACGTAGCCCTTACCTTGGTGAGTTCAAATACAAATTTTGGTAAAATTCAGACTGACGAAAGGTCGCCGATCGTCGTCGCAAAGTCCGTAGGATCAAACCTCCCTTTTCTCTCTCCTCTCTCAAGATATTATATGAGTTTTGTAAGTAATGACAACTTCATCCACTCCTATTTATAGACAATCTTCTCAAAAATCGCGTTTACCTCCCTGCGAGTTCTTAAACTTCTAATTAACTCCTGAAACTTCGCACACGTCCATTTTATTACTTCACGAGAGAAAACTATAAATTATACCAGTTTTCAACTAAGTCTCGTTTGGATCCAAAATTACGTTCAGAAACTAAATTAAGTAGAATCTCTACACAACCTATCTTTTGTATAACGTGACACTCACGTTCTCACCACAATTCTCAAAAGATATATAATGATATCGAAATTAATAGAAATTATACTACACATGTATAATTTACTATTCAAAAATACCAGAAAGTCAAATAACATTTAAATCATATAAATGCCATTTACTCATGCCAATGCAATCTCACTTACCGAATTCTCGTGTCCTACTGACACCTTACCGTGGACTCACAGTCAACCCCAACACCATTATTAACTAACATTGATAAACTCACAATTCTAAATATGCATGATAAAACTTATAAAATTTTGGAATGGGTGTGACACTCTCCAATTTCTTCTTTCTAGTAATATTGTGCATATCAGTGTGGGAAGAACTGAGAAAAGGAAGTCAATGTGGGATGAACCTGATAACATATCTCGGTCTTATTAGGGGCACAGAGCCGAAGCAATTGTCAAAATTTTTGTATACAGTTTGTTGGAATTATGATATGATTCCATTTATATAATGTTAGTTTTTTTTTAATCTATACACACACACACATGTATGTGTGTGGTTTGTTGTTTCTGCCTCTGAAATGTGAAGATTGCATATGTTTGGGGGATGTGTAGAGTTGGTATGTGCCTAGCTAATGCTGAATTTCTGCTATGCACACTAGGTGTTTGAGAAAAGTTGTGTTAGAGTGTTGGTATTATCTTTGAAGGTTTATAGTCTTGTACTGTGGCCTTTCTTGGGGTGTTGCGTGTACTTTGTCTCTATGAGGTAATTTTAATAAAATACTCTTGAAACTTAAAAAAAATTGAAGCACATATATTATGTTTAGAACCATGTGGAAAACGCAGATCGATTAGGTTGATTAGCAATTATGGGTTCAGTATATCTGACCTGTCGTATAAAAAGCACATATATTATGTTTTATCTCTTGCAGATACTAACAAGTACATGGTTTCTAGGCAGTAGATGCAAATCTTTCTTCTGCATTGTGCTCACTGCTCATTATTTACATAATATTCATTTTTCAATAGACAGGGATGGACAATACTAATGTGTATGCTTACATCTCAATAATAGCCCTCCTGTTTTGCATTCCACCAGCAGTATTAGTAAGTTTGCTTAATCACACAAATTAATCACACAGGTGTTGCACTGGAGATGGACCCTTTGGCAAATATATGAGAGGAACATTATGATTACTGCAGACTTTAGACAACTCTTCATATTGCATAATTATCACTCTAAACGTAGACATTTTGAATATATTCGCTTTTGCCTTTTAATTTTCATATAATATGTAATAGTATGCCATTTTTTCAGTTTCACAAATCTTGGAGCTTACAATGGCAGGTTGCTACCAATACCTTGGAACGAGTTGCATCACTTACACATGCAGTTGGAAATGTGTTGAAGCGAGTGTTTGTGATTGGCTTCTCTATTGTGGTATTCGGTAATTAATCAAATACTTTTCGTGATATGATTCACCACATTTGAAGAAAGATGGACTTTGACTGTGTTTGTTGAAGGTACTATTGTTTAATTTTTTAAACTTATGTGCTTTTGTCTCTAATGGTTGGTTCAGGCAATAGGATATCTACGCAGATTGGGATTGGTACTGCTATTGCTATTGCGGGGAATTGATAAAACATATATAAAACATACATGTTGTTTTAATTTATGATATAGGTATTTATTTTACACTTACATTCAATTTCTTCAAGACACAGTGTTCTTTTAGTTTGTATTCAAATTTCATTAAGCATGCATTTAGATTTGTTACTATATGATTAGTTTTGGATATACATCCTTTTAGCAGCCTTTTTTTCTTTTCTTTTACCCATGTTGAAGTTATAAGTTACCGTTGGCCAAGACTCAAGAGAACATGGCGAGAACAGGGCTGCTAATGTGTATGCTCGACAAGTGGAAAAACATGTGACTGAGGTATATGTTATAGACTAACATGTAGACATGGCATCAAAAGTTTGCTTACATCGGTTGCAAAAAATATATATATATATATATATATTAAAATCTTTTACTGAGCGGGAAATGTTTGGCACACAAACTGTTTGACACAAAGTGTCATCCAGCCATTGATTGACGCGGGTCCTACTACCGAACGCATCTCGGCCATCGAAAATCAATGGCCGAGATGTATTCGGTGGTGGGGCCCGTGCCAATCAATGTCTGGATGACACTTTGTGTCAAAAACTGTGTCAAAAAGTGTGTGTATGAAGCATTACTCTTACTTAGCTTCTTGGATGTAATATCTTTCCACTTCTCCGTTGTTTCTTTGTTTACTTTAGTTGAAAGATTTTGTATGTGCCTATTTTGTGGTCAATACTCTGGGGTGTTTTTTTTTTTTTGGGTATTTAAGACAATTTCTTTGTGATAATGTGCTTATCTGATCAAATTTATTCGCATTTGTTTCCATGTTTGATGATTGTGCGATTAGGCAACCTCCTAATAATTCGAATAGGTTGTCATTAGAATTGTGTAGGTATGTTCGACCTGTTGAAATCAAATTCAACTTTGAATTCATTAGCATGCCTAACTTGAAATGGTTGAATTGGAATTGGTCAAACAATTATGCTCCCCCATATAGACTTCGATTACCATAACAAAGGCTAAATAAAGTTCTAATTTGACATGTTTGGTTAGTTCACATTTCTAATTTAACGTACACATGATTTTCTTAATTTGGAGTTTTCTCGGCCAATTTTATTTTAATTAGAGGTGGTTGTAATGCTCCTACATTACTGAAGGTGTTCTCACTACTACATGTGTTTGTGAACCATTTGGGATACAAAATTTGTGACTGCGGGTGCTTTTTGGGAATTTTTGACAATCTCAGTTATAAATATTGAAGCTTGAATTTAAAACTAGTAGGTGTTTTAAATGAATGCTTTGATTTATATCATGGTACTATTGTAATGTTTTGATTGATATTGCATCTTAATTTCACAGTATTTTAGTTTCAATGAACTTACCTCGGTATTGTATAAGTACTTATGTTTTATTTTTTACTTTTTTGTTCTCCAGGTTCATGAAGAATCAGGCGCAAAATTACCTCCAGATTAAAATTTTTTTTCTCTTTCGTTTACTTTACTCAGTTGAGAAACAATTGTGGACATTTTATGTCTTTCCATGTATTAAGATATTGTGGAATCACAATTTTTTTTGTTGATATTTTGGGGGATGTACCAAGTGTCATTGCTTAGTTGATACATTTTGGTTAAACTTATTTTGATTTATATGTTGGATTTATTTGTGGATGAATAAATGTGAGTAATATGTTTCAGGAATCAAGAAATATAACAATTTACCATTTTGTCATAGGTTTTACTTTTAATCGTAGTTGTAATGTTTGTGGAAATAAGTAAAATATCAAAAAGTGCATTTAGCGACGGTTTACAAACTATGACTACTTCTCCCGTATCC
The DNA here is from genome assembly GCA_033977485.1 of Hydrangea macrophylla. Classification (NCBI taxonomy): domain Eukaryota; kingdom Viridiplantae; phylum Streptophyta; class Magnoliopsida; order Cornales; family Hydrangeaceae; genus Hydrangea; species Hydrangea macrophylla. The sequence continues at coordinate 105,085,690 of CM066990.1, forward strand.
GATTTAAACGAAGCATTAGCCACAGTTTTGAGACTATTGCAAATACAACAGGCAATACCCACGGCTTCCTCAACCGTCGCCCCCAACTGTCGCATAAAATACATGAATCCAACACTTTTGGTAAATTATTTACGATGGGTGTTGTTGTAATTTGTAGTTCAAATTGGGAGTTTTTCAAAACCAAACTCTTTCTCTCTCTACATCTTTCTAGTTGGTGTGGTATTGGGTAAAAATGTGATTGAGACCCTTGTCCCACATTGCTTAGGAAGAGGGAGTTGAGAGGCTTAATATAAGTTTTCTCAATATGGGCTTAGTAATAAGTTGGAACATATAGGCTCTCACGCGCACATGAGCCAAGCCCAAGTAATCCCAAATCCAATAGAAACTTGGGTTTCGATCCGAAAATCGTTTAACCGGGCGCGTCACGTCTTACTAGTGGAAGGGGGGGGGGGGGGGAAATCCCTACCTCCAAGCCTCGCGGGCTCACACGGTTGGACCATCCTTTTGCAAATTATTTTTTCCAAAACTTTCCTTTTATTTTTGCTTTGACTGTATAAAATCTTTCCCTCACAGATTACGCCTTCCTAAACTGTGCAATTAATTTGTCGTTTAAAAATCTTGTCCTACCTTTGTAACGCGTTTTTTTTATAATTCAAGGGATTTCTGTCGGGTCAATGTGGCTATAAATTCGTGGGTCATTCTCTTTGAGAATACAGAGCAATGCAATATGCTTCTTCTCTCTGGTTCTTCTCTGTTCTTCTATTCTTCTCTCTGGTTCAGTCACTGATATACATACAACAAGGCTGTTCTGTGCCCCTTGTTCAACGAGTGCTCGTGAACAAGGAAGAGGTTGCTTAAACCTGGAGGGTAAACTGCTGAGACCTTACTGTACCGAGGCAAGAACTCCGAGGGGCGGAAATTACTCTTAAGGACAGTGTTCTCCAACACGACTCAGTCATACTCTTTGACCCATTTAATAAGTATTTTTGTTCATAGCAGTGTCTATTCACTATTATTTTTTCTTACATTCTTAAGAATAATTCATCATGGATACTGCTACGCTAACAGCAACTAAAGTTATTCCCGACTTCACCAAAATTGAATCATTTAACGGAAATAACTTTAAGCGCTGGCAAACCAAATTGATACTTGTTCTTGACATTGCAAAAGTCGATTTTGTTTTGACTAAACCAAAACCCGTTGAAGGTTCTGAAAATTATGAAATCGAATTGCCTCTTTGGAAAAATGCAAACAAGATTTGCAAAAGTATTATTTTGAATGCTTTATCAAACAAACTTTTTGATATTTACTGTACCTCCAAATAGGCAACTAAAATTTGGGATGCTTCGGTCACCAAATATATTATCGAGGATGCCGGAATTAAAATAGAAATTTTCTCAATTTTCAAATGACCGATGACATATATGTTTCTACCCAAATTCACAATTTTCACCTTGTGGATTCTGAACTTAGTAATGAAGGAATGAAATTGCCCGAACCATTTGTAACCGGTTCGCTTATTGAAAAACTTCCGGAGTCTTGGAAAAATTATAAGAATATGATGAAACATTAGAGGAAGGAAATGACTCGGGAGGAAGTTGTTGTTCATGTTTGCATTGAAGAAAAGAATCGTTCACTTGATCGGAATGAGAAAGCCAAAGCTATGGCTTCCAAGGCTAACCTCGTTGAGGAACAACCTAATCGCACCCAAGGAAGTTTTAAAAGCCAGAATAACAAACCCCATTTCAACAAAACCAACTTCAACAAAAATCTCAAACCCCAAAACTAGTTTGCTAAAAAGAAAGAAGAATGCTTTGTGTGTGGAAAACCGGGTCACCATGCTGCTTAATGCAGATATAGGAAGAAAAATGACCAACTTGCCCCTAGAGCTAATTTAGATGTTGCAGATGTTATAGTGGCTGTCATTTCTGAGGTCAACTTAGTGGCAGAGGAGAAAAATTGGGTGGTAGACTCTGGGGCTACCAGGCACATCTGTGGCAACAGAAGTGCTTTTACCTCCTACACACCAGTAGGGAAAGGAGAGGAATAAGTGTACATGGGGGACTCAAGGCCCTCACATGTGATCGGGAAATGGAAGGTAATTCTCAAACTAACTTCCGGAAAGATCCTCTCACTTACCGACGTTCTCCACGTGCCTGATATTCGTTGGAACCTTGTGTCTGTGTCGCTGCTTGGAAAAGTGGGGGTGAAAGTTATTTTTTATTTTGATAAAGTTGTAATGACTAAAAATGGGGTGTTTGTGAGAAAAGGGTACTACAACAATGGTCTGTTTATTTTGAATGTTTTGGATGATTTGAATGGAAATACTATTACTTCTTCTGCTTACTTGATTGATTCTCATGATTTATGGCATGCTAGATTAGGACATGTAACTTTTCTTATATAAAGAAAATGAAAGAATTAGGCATTCTTGAAAATGTTAGTATCACTGATAATGAGAAATGCCAAATTTGTAGTGAAGCAAAGGTACTAAGAAACCTTGCAAACAAGTAGTACAAAGAGAAACAGAGTTGCTCACCTTAATTCACTCAGATTTAGGAGACATGAAGTCGACTGAATCTAGAGGTGGAAAGAGATATTATGTGACATTCATAGATGATCACTCGAGATATACTAGAGTATTCTTACTTAGAAATAAAGATGAAATAGAAGTAAAATTCATACAATACAAAGCTGAGGTTGAAAACAAATTAGATGAAAAGATTAAAAGACTTAGGTCTGATAGGGGAGGTGAATATGAATCTGGCCCCCTAGGCCAATTATGTGAACAACATGGTATAGTACATGAGGTAACTCCACCCTACTCACCAGAATCTAATGGAGTAGCTGAACGGAAAAATAGAACTTTAAAGGAAATGATGAACGCTATGTTAATTAGTTCAGGAGCACCTAATAATTTATGGGGGGGAAGCTATCCTCTCTGCGTGTCACCTTCAAAATAGAATTATTTTTAAGAAAATAGGAAAGACCCCTTATGAGTTATGGGAAAATCATAGACCAAACTTGAAATACCTTAAAGTATGGGGGAGCCTAGCCAAGGTTCTACTTCCAGAACCTAAGAAAAGGAAAATAGGTTCGAAAATAGTAGATTATTTATTCATAGGGTATGCTGAGAGTAGTGCTGCATATAGATTGCTAGTTCTTAAAAGTGACGTGTTAGAGAAAAGCACAATAATTAAATCGAAAAATGCAGATTTGTTTGAAAGCATATTTCCTTTGAAAACAACCATTGAGAGACCAAGATTAGAACCTACAATTGAGCCTAACGTTGACTCAAATGAGTCTGTAGAAATTGAATTAAGAAGAAGCAAACGGGATAGGGGAGAAACAAACTTAGGAGATGGGTTCTTTACGTTTTTAATGGATAATGATCCTTTGACTTATAGTTAAGCTATTTCATCTCCCGATGCTCCCTATTGGAGAGAAGCAATTAATAATGAGATAGAATCTATCATGGCTAATCACACTTGGGAATTGGTTGAGTTACCTCCTGGTACAAAACCTATAGGGTGTAAATGGATATTCAAAAAGAAATTAAAACCTGATGGATCTATCAATAAGTTTAAAGCTACACTTATAGCTAAGGGATACACTCAAAAGAAAGATGTTGATTATTTTGATACTTACTCTCCTGTGGCTTGAATATCATCTATTAGAATTCTAGTAGCTCTTGCTTCCTTGCATAAACTCATAATTCATCAAATGGATGTTAAAACTGCGTTTCTTAATGGAGAATTAGAAGAGGAAATTTACATGAAACAACCTGAAGGTTTTGTATCTCCTGGAAACAAAAATAGAGTTTGCAAATTAGTAAAATCTTTGTATAGTTTAAAGTAAGCACCAAAACAATGGCATGGGAAATTCGATAGTGTAATGACCTCTAATGGATACATTGTGAATGAAGCTGATAAATGTGTGTATCATAAATTTGATAATAATGTTGGTGTAATCATTTGCCTATATGTGGATGAGATGCTTATTTTAGGCACTGATATGATTGTGATAAATGAAACAAAACATTTGTTATCATCTAGCTTTGATATGAAAGACCTAGGTGAAGCTAATGTTATACTTGGGATAAAATTGACAAAACCCAATGAGGGTTTTATGATGTCTCAAGAACACTTTGTAGAAAAAATCCTTAAAAAGTTTGGTCACTTTGGCACCAAACCAGTTAGTACTCCTTATGATATGAGCATATAATTAAAGAAAATTAATGAAACTAGTGTATCACAGTCTGAATATGCTCAAATAATTGGCACTTTTACTTATCGTATGAATTGTACTAGACCTGAAATTGCTTATGCAGTTAATAGATTGAGCAGGTACACTCGTAATCCTAGTAAGGAACACTAGACTACTATATGTAGAGTACTAAAGTATCTTAGAGGTACCATGGATCTTGGTTTGACATACTGTGGATTTCCTGCTGAACTAGAAGAGTTCAGTGATGCTAACTGGATCTCTGATTCAGATGAGACAAAATCCACAAGTGGGTACATATTTACCCTTGGAGGAGGTGCAGTCTCTTGGAAATTATCCAAACAGCCATGCACTACTCGGTCCACTATGGAATCCGAGTTCATCGTCTTAGGGAAGGCAGGTTCTGAGGTTGAGTGGCTTAGAAACCTCTTGGCAGATATCCCTTTATGGATGAGACCAATTCCATCTGTGTCGTTATATTGTGATTGCCAAACTGCAATAGCCCGAGCAAGAAATGAGGCCTATAATGAAAAAGCAGGCATATTCGCCTAAGACACAACATTGTGAAATAGTTATTAAAAGATGGGATTATATCCCTAGACTTTGTGAGGTCATAGATGAATTTAGCGGATCCTCTGACTAAACCATTAGCAAGAAAGCTACGTGGCCAATACATCGAGGGGGATGGGACTTATGCCCATAACAGAGGTCAATTGTCAGACCCGTCCCGGAAAATCTTTTTATGTTAAAGGCATAAATGTCTTAAATGGAGTTATTAACATGGTTTAATAATTATGGATGAGGTTGGCCATGGGTCAACGGAAAGTGTCAAGAGAGGACACGAGAACATGGAAAATCATCTTGTATTGGCATAGCTAAATGACATTTATGTGATTTAAATGTTATTTGACTTATTTGGTATTTTCATGAATAGTAATTATACATGTGTAGTATAATTTCTGATAGTTTCAATCTAGGTTTAGATTGTTTGAACACTGTGGCGAGAACGTGAGTGATACGTTGCTTAAAAGGTAGGTTATCTAGAGATTTCACGGAAAATATTTTTTGGAACGTAATTACGGCGACAAACGGGACTTAATCAAAAAACTTTTGAAATTTGTAGTTTTCACTCGTAAAGTTATAAAATGGACGTGTAAGACGTTTCGAGGAGTAATTAGAAGTTTTGAGAACTCGCGGGGAGGTAAACGTAATTTCTGGAAAGTTTGCCTATAAATAGCAAGGGTGAGAATTTCATTAGTTGTAAACTTCTAAAAATATCTTGAAAGAGGAGAGAGAAAGGGAGATTTAGTTCTCTGGGCTTTGCGACGACGGTCGGCGACCTTCTGTCCGTCTGAACTTCACCAAATTTCACATATGAACTCTCCAAGGTAAGGGCTACGTTTTGATAGTCTTTAGGCCACGTTTGGCTAAGTTTTTTATAAATTTCTAAATCTAGAAATTTGGGAAAAACACGTGTAAACTTGTAGGTTTCGCGTAGGATTGGAGATTTGGCATTTAATCGGGCTTCTAGTCGTTCCCTCAAAGTTATACGACAATAGCTCGAGGTATGAATTTCTAGCCTATGTTATATAGGTGAAATACATGTTTTATATTTCGACGACGAAATTGAGATCCGGGCAAAATCCATCTGTTAATCTTAGGCCCGTTAATTATGCACGCGCTTGAATATGGAAAGCATGTCAAATTTTATGCGAGCACGTATATGTGATGATTTGCTAGTTGAGCATGTTTATGTGCCTATGTGGGTTAAAGGGGGATTTGTGTTAATTCACCGTGAGACGTCCTCTCGAGAATGGGGAGGATTAGTAGTGACGACGGTCACTTGCCGAGAAAGGCATTAACGTGACATGTCGAAGGGGCATGAGTCATGGTTGAGTCTTAAGACTTTGGATCGGTGAATGTGCACTTATTCCCTAGAGACCAATTGTTATGTGTTATGATGAGATTAAAGCATGATTTGTCATATATGCATATGTTAGAAATTGTGCACTCAGCATATAGCTTAGCAATGGAGATTTACTCCATTGCAGGTTTGAAGAAAGAAAGGAGAAGCGTGAAGGGTGAGGCCGGGGGAATGCCGGGGATCGCCTTTTGTTTATGTTTTGGTTTCCTTCCCAATGTTGTAATAATGGAATTGGAGGTAGGATCATGTTTTGTTTGAATTGAGTACCTTGGAAGGATTTTGGGAAATGTTGTATTATGTAAGAAAATTTCTTATAGTTAGTTTTGAATTTGTCCGAACTCTTAAGTTCGTATTTTGTAAACTTAACTTGTCAAATTCGGATTTTGAAGGAATGTGGTTAGAGTTTTGTGAATCGAACCAAACAAGCCTTAGCTTGTTCCGCTATTGTTTCTTTTCATGGATTAGTAAGATTAAACTTTGTTTTTGAAAGCTTGTTATAGCTTGTGACGTTTGGATTAATATAAGTGTGTTTGGAGTATTGGTATTGGTGGTGGTTATTTGACGCCTTAAGCAAATTCTGTAACTTTGGGCAAGATTCTGCTAAAGGGTCATTCGACCGGTCGAAGGGGGTCGTTCGACCGGTCGAAATACCCCCTGCCAGAAATCTTTTACTACCCCTTCCAAAAATTTTAAAAGGGTTTTGATTGGTTCTTAGGGTGCCTTTGGGACCCCTTTCAACATAAAATCATTCGTTTTGAAAAATAATTACGTTTTCAATTTTATACGGATTTTACAACTCGAAGGGTAATGTTTTCAAAGTTTTATATACTCAAGATTGTTTTAAAGTCTTTTCCGCTGCGTATAGTTATTGTTAAGCCTTGGTGGCGTGCCACGTGTCCTGTTTCCGCACATTAGCGGGATGGGTCGTGACATCAATAGTAGTGGTAACCCAACCTATATGAGTGCAGATCCCACAAACTAGGTTCATATGGGTAATAACAAACTACTGGTTGACTTGGTGAGACACTATCAATTATACATAATTATAGCTCATTCCTATGGTGTAGATAGTGTAGGCTGCAACGTGTGAGGTTGAGTCTTAACTCTTAATGCATTCATAGTCCTTATTGGGTGGTGTGTATAGTTGCAATACATACTTGATGAATTCACCTATATGAGTGTGGAAGTAGGGCCGCTTCCTATGAGAACTTAGGCAGGTTCTCTAGAGCACTCATGAAATCCAGGTACGGCGCATGGCCGAAACATGCCAAACCAAGTTAACAGCCTTGTTTATTAAAGTGTACTGTAGGTGGTAATTACTTTGATTCATACAAAGAAATGAGGTTCATAGAAATTCCAATTTCAATAAATTTCCGTGAATCAATTCTTATTTCCCTAAGTGTTGGTTCATAGTCCAAAAGACACCATCACTGATGCAATATACTAAAGTGGTCGATCGTTACTTCTAAAAAATTTGTCTTTGAAAAATGTGGGGGATTGTTGTAATTTGTAGTTCAAATTGGGTGTTTTTCAAAACCAAACTCTTTCTCTCTCTACATCTCTCTAGTTGGTGTGGTATTAGGTAAAACTGTGATTGAGACCCTTGTCCCACATTGCTTAGGAAGAGGGAGTTGAGAGGCTTAATATAAGCTTTCTCAATATGGACTTAGTAATAAGTTGGAACGTGTGGGCTCTCATGCGTACATAAGCCAAGCCCAAGCTGATCCCAAATCCAATAGAAATTGGGTTTCCATCCGAAAATCGTTTAACCGGGCGCGTCACGTCTTTCTCGCGTGCAGGGGGGGTGCAAATCCCGGCCTCTAAGCCTCGCAGGCTCACACGATTGGACCAGCCTTCCTAAACTGTGCAATTAATTAGCCGTTTAAAAATCTTATCCTTTCTTTGTAACACGTTTTTTTTTTTATAAATCAAGGGATTTCTGTCGGGTCAATGTGGCTATAAATTCGTGGGTCATTCTCTTTGAGAATACAGAGCAATACAATATGCTTCTTCTCTCTGGTTCTTCTGTTGTTATCTCTGGTTCGGTCACTGATATACATATAACAAGGCTGTTATGTGCCCCTTGTTCAGCGAGTGCATTTGAACAAGGAAGAGGCTGCTTAATCGATCCTGGAGGGTAAACCGCTGAGACCTTACTATACCGAGGCAAGAAATCCGATGGCCAGAAATTACTCTTAAGGACAGTGTTCTCCAACATGACTCAGTTAGACTCTTCAACCCATATGATAAGTATTTTTGTTCATAGCAGTGTCTATTCACTATTATTTTTTCTTATAGGTGTAACCGTCACAAAAACCGTGGGTAAAACTATTCGTCACGGTTGGTAAACCGTAGTGTACCAATAACCACAGCGGCAGATTCCACGGGTGAAAAAATCGTAGTAAAACTGTCGTGAAAAATTTTACCCACGGTTTCTACAACCTTTGGCGACGGTTTTCAAACCGTCACTAAAGGTCGTTTTTCTTGTAGTATATCTCCTTAGTCATGCAAAACAAACGCGACTTCATCCTCAATTAAGTAGGACCCAAGATTTCTTTCAACCATGTCGTGCCAACATTGTACGCCTAAAAAGATAAAAATTAAAGAAAGGGAAGAAAAATTCGCATGCATGGTTGGACAAAGTGTGAATTATCACTTTGAGTTTGGAAGATCTAAATAGTTTGCATTGACTTGAGAAGTTGTAACATGTTATTCTTTTACATATGTTCAAAGAAATTTAAGGAAGATAAAGTGGCCGGTAGGAACATAAATTGTTGTTTACGTCGGCAGCGGCAACTACTCGTAAGTTGTCATGTTCCCTTAAAATACAATTCATCATAAGAATCTTGAGTGATACAAAGTGGATCGGAGCTAAGTAATTGGATAGAAATTACTAAATAACTATATTAGAAATCCAAAATGACCAATAAGGCTAAATTAATTTGAAATCTTTGAAGAAAATTTCTTTCAAGGCTCTTTTATATAATGGTATATATATATATATATATATATATATAAATATAGACATGTGATGTACGACACATATATGTTCAAACACAACAGGACTCTTCTTTCAGTATCAACTAGTCAATAACTTGTGCTATGCACGGTTGTTTTCAACACCAAAAAATCAAACGAAAATGAACTTTAAGACCTTGTTTGAAAATGAAAGAAATAGGTTTAGGTTCAACTCTATTCTCATTTTCTATCTGGTTCATGTGTTACCTGGATTTACACTTTGACATGTTTTTCCAAATTTTGAATTACAAATTGGTTCCTAACTTCTTTGTTAGTAGTACCACATACTGTGTTAGTGATAGTGGGATGGTGGTACCACATAATGCAACTGACAAATCATTTAAGAACCAATATCGAATTCAAAATTTGGAAATCATAGCATTAATCCTCAAACACAATTGATCCATATATTCAAGCTTCATAGTACTTTACCCCGCTATAACAAAGGTTAATCCAGTGGAGAAACAAATAACTAAATATATAGAGATGAGCAGCAATGACGTATTTGAAAAAACATAAACAAATTATCAGAATCTTGCATGGAAAAAAAAGGCTTCATGGGGCAATCAATGTAACTACCCCCATGAGTGTGAGAGAGACTTTGAGGACTTTTTTTTTAGACTGAACGGTTTCACAATTACAACATTATAAAGATTGAAATTGAAGTAGATCAAAGGACATGGTATGAAATTTGGGAAGAGGAGCAGACATTAATTGGTAATTAAATTCAATTACATTGATGGCTCACGGAAGCAACCTTGAATTGGTGGAAGAAGGCACTGACTTTTCATCCCCCAAATAAATCTGTGCATATATATAATGTGTATATACCTACTTATATAACTATATATATAAATATAAAACTAAAGGAAAAAAAAAAAAAAAAAGGAAAATTAATTCATAGAACTTGCATAAACGTCCACAATATATAGAATGTGTATAAACTCGATCTTTATGGGAAATTTTGACTTGTGAGCTGGGAAAGAGAGACGAGCAGAACCCCAAGGTGGTTGTTTGGAATTTCAAAATAATTCACAGAAAAAAAAATTAATGTAAAATTATTGTACATGAATAATACATTTTGCGTCCCTGTACTGGTTAGACCTATTTTTACTTTACTCCTGTGGTTTAAAAGTGGACAGTTAAGAGGCCAGATAAAAAGAATCTACATTTTGGGTTCAATACATTTTACCACCCTGGGGAATCCAACTTTTTAAGAGGATAATAATAAGAATCTATATCTACTTTCCACAATTACCCCTAAACATTACAACAATTTTTTTAGTTTTGTCTTAGGTAGTTTTGGAAAGTAAGTAAAAATTGTATACTAATTTAGGAAAGTGGACAATAATTTTGAGACATCCCAAAAGAGAAATGTGGACTATTTTTAAGAGACGGGGGAGTAAACATACGTTATGCAACTGACAACGAAAAATGGAAAAAAAAATGCCTCGATAAGTGGGCACACCTTAGTCTTCTTTATAATATGATCTAGAATATGGTTCCACTGTCACATGTATTGAGAACCAAATTTTATATAGTACTGTTAGTCATATTAAATCAATGATTTATTATTAAATTTATCTTCTTGTTACTATTCAATAAGAACATAAATGGAAAATGGGAGAATTCTTTGATACGGCCTAAATATGAGTATAATATTTTGAGACCTAGATAAATACTTTGAGACCTAAACAAAATTACTATGAGTACAATATTTTGAGACTTTTATAATTTTTTTTGCGACCCATACAAACGACTATCGCAACCATATTTTAAAAGTTTGGTATAATTTTTTGAGACCTAAGCAAAACCATTTTGGATAAGGGTTAGTTAGTATAAAGACCAACTTAGTGGCCTTTTTTAAAAATTAGGCCTGATCAACAAACATTTTAAAAATAAGCCCCTGTATTTTCTTTAGACGATTTTGCCCTTAAATCCAGTTGAAGATAGAAGCGCCATTACGTTGGCAAATTTTGAATGTCTGCTACTCTCCCAAAGATCTCGCTCAAATGTTAACTGTCCCAAAAATCTCGTTCAAACAGCCACAATCACGAACTATACTGCATGCGTTTGAAAATGAAACACGAATCTAGATTCATCGTTGCCCATTTATCCGGAAAGCAATATACATATTCCACACTATATAGTGATAAACAACGACGACGGCAATCGCGTGCTATTCATATTTCTTGGGTGAAGAGCTCTATTGAATCATTTCCCTTCTACTGTCGTCGACGAATTTATGGGTTGTAAAGGTAAGTGGTTTTGCGATTTCCCTTCTACTGTCGTATGAAAATTTTGGGATTTTGGTTGTGCATATTTGGGTTTCTGGATTTGGGATTTTTTTACTTTGAAACCTCACTTTGACATGTAAAATTTGATGATGATGAACACATTGTGTTTTCTGTCCAAAGTTGCTAATGGAGTATGATGGTATCGATTTTCAATGTATGTGCAATATTTGAAAATTTCATACAAATATATGGATTCTCGCATTGGATTTGGATTCTCATATAAAATTTCATTGGGTTTTCATTGAAAGAGTATTGCTGTGTTCAGAAAATTAGGGTTTTTTCTTGAAATTCCTAATTAACATGTAAAATTGATGGTCACGAACACATATGGAAACATATGGAAGTTATGACTAGGATTTTGATGTTAAATTTCATTATATCCAATTGATTTGGAGTTTTTGATGATGTGTATAACCAATGTATCCAAACAATGCAACAATCCACTTGCTTTTTCCCCCAACCATGTGAAATTTTAAAGAATGAGATTTCCAAAAATTGAAAGCCAACAATGTCAAACACCAATAGGAGATTTCGGTAAAATATGAAAAAGAATGAATTTTTGTGATTGAGGGTAACTGAAATTTCACATTGTTCATAAGAACAATTTGATTCCATGTGCATTGTGAAAATTCACCTGGGAAATTTCAGAAATGGGATAGAACGAAGTTGTGTTGATTGATTGAGGTGCCTGAAATCTCACACGGTACATAACAAAACAATTTGATTCCATGTGCAATTTGAAAATTCATAAGAACAAAAAATTGCATGGTGTAATATGAAATTCCATCTGCACATGGGAATTTTCAGAAATGGGATCGAACGAAATTTTTTTGATTGAGGTACCTGAAATCTCACATGGTACATAAGAAACAATTTGATTCCATGTTTCATTTGAAATTTCATAAGAACAAAAAATTGCATGGTGTGATATGAAATTCCATATGCACATGGGAATTTTCACATTGTTCATAAGAACAATTTGATTCCATGTGCATTGTGAAAATTCACCTGGGAAATTTCAGAAATGGGATAGAACGAAGTTGTGTTGATTGATTGAGGTGCCTGAAATCTCACATGGTACATAACAAAACAATTTGATTCCATGTGCAATTTGAAAATTCATAAGAACAAAAAATTGCATGGTGTAATATGAAATTCCATGTGCACATGGGAATTTTCACAAATGGGATCGAACGAAATTTTTTTGATTGAGGTACCTGAAATCTCACATGGTATCTGAAATCTCACATGGTACATAAGAAAAAATTTGATTCCATGTGCAATTTGGATTTTCATAAGAACAAAAAATTGCATGGGGTCATATGAAATTCCATGTGCACATGGGAAATTTCAGAAATGGGATAGAACGAACTTTTTTTGATTGAGTTACAGAAAATCTGACATTGTACATAAGAAACAATTTGATTCCATGTGCAATTTGAAATTTCAGATGAACAAAAATCTTCAGTGTGGTGTGAAATTTCACATGGTTCTTACCGCAAAAATACCATCGATTTTGCAATTTTCTCAGAAAATTGTATACATGTGACAAAATTTCATTTTATCAACATGTGGCTCATAATGATTTGCTTATTATTGAATCACGTGTGTCAGGGGGTGTTGGAGGGATGAAGCCACGACAACCAGTACCTCCTGTAGCACAAGGAAGATGTAATGTAGTAAGTTTTGCATCCCTCATCGACAAATTAGCCCTGAGGGAGGAACATTTAATTGAGCTACGGAAGACACCTTTTTGGCACTTGATTAATGCTTATGTTAGCGGATGAGTGAAACACAGAAGGAAGTTTGATGAGCTAGCAGTGCGTTTAACTGAAATTTTTGAGCCGGACGATAATACATTCTTGATTGGTCATACGAACATAATGTTACAACCCACCGATATTAAGTTGATTTTTGGTATTGTTTGTGGAACACGGAAAATGGACACAAGATATGCCCCGAGAATTTGCCCCCCCAAATATAACTCGTCGTTCGTTAAACGAAGATTTCCCGGCATTGATGATCTCAAGGTCCCAATGATCAGGGAATCATTGTTGGAAATTATAGCTGGTAAAACACGAGAGGATATTACAGATGTTGTACGAATGTTATGTTTGTACATTTGCGGGTCAATATTGTTTGCTACTGCGGGAATTAGGGTGAGATGGGGTTTCATCAGTTACATAGAGGACATCGAAGCTATGTATGAATATGACTGGTGTAGTGAAATCCTACGTGACCTAATGACTTCAATTAAAAAGGCAAACAATGATCCATCAAAAGTCACGGGGTGCATAATTGCATTACAGGTGATGTAATTTATATGCAATTTAATGTAATTATTTGAGTTATATTCTTCACTAATTTTAGTTCCCCCCATGCAGTATTGGTTATGTGAGCACACGACGATACTAAAACCAACAATCATGACGAGCGGTCCCATTGCACTCCGTAAGATACCGCGTTTCATAAAGTGGGATCTTGTCAAGTTGAACCAGATACTGTTTGATAGGGGTCTTATGAGCTTGACACCGGATGAGGTTAGCAAAATCGTCGTTTCGATATGAAAAATTTAGAAATTACTCATGTTATTAATGTTCCTTTTGTCACAAATGTGAAAATTCATATTCTCACCTGTGCCTTTAACTTTGAAAAGAAAACTACATTGACAGGTCTGAAAATACTCATTCATGAAGACAACTTGAAATTTCACAGTTAGTAAAACATTATGAAATTTCGTAGTTGAAAATTAAAATCAACCTTGAGAACTCATATTTGGATACATTTTTGTCACACGTGAAAATTCATGTTAATACCTATCCCATTAAAATTCCACATGACAATGACTCAAATCTCACATTCATGAAGACAATGTAAAATTCACAGTGGGTAAACATTTGAAAAAGACTAAAAATAAGCCATTAATTAGGATAGTTTGAAATTTCACAGTCAGCAAACGCACTATGTATTTTTACATTTTATGTACTTAAAATTCCATACACCAGTCAGCATTTTTACACATTATGGTCTAGGTGAATCCCGAAGAACTGGATATGACCTTGGTTGAGATTAAGGAATATGATCGGACTATGCGAAGCCTTCAAGGTAGAGGGGAGAGTGGCAAACCTGTTGAACGTGGAGCAAATGTGGAGGCAGTAAGGATAGATGACAAAGTTGAAGAAAACATCGAAAATATTGTTGTTCAGGACAGCAATATCACACTGGATAATAGTTCAAACAGTAGTGGTGCGAAAATTGACAGTGGAACGTATGATACAAACAAAGAGCAAAAAGTAGCACCTCATCATGGATGCAACATGGACCCGCCAAATTCCCCATGTAATAGCAACACACAAGAGGTATATGTTGGTGATCAGAGTGTAGATTGTCAAATAAGAGAAATGGATAGTGAAAGTGATACGGTATACGTGGAAAATACATATGAGGGGGGTCAGATTTCAGACAGAATTAGGGATGTGGCTGAAATAGATGATCAAGTACCAGAAGGCAACATAGGTGCTGAAGACATATCGTGTGGTGTTGATGTCGAAAACATGCAATGTGAGCAAGCTGATGATCATAAAACAACTAGGGATGTTGGCGGTTGGTCAATTCACTTTGATGAGATTTGGAAGACTTCAGACTTCTGCACACCTCTAAGTCTAACTGCTGATGTGTGGGGGGTCAAAACAAATGCCAATGATATAGTACCTAGAATAATTGACTTCAACAATGATAACAACGAACCTATTGGCCACAGTCCATTGGGCCACATGCTGAAGCCAGTTAGTGCTGCAACGTCCAATACATCAAACAGAGTATGGGGATTGGCTCATGAGAACGCACTCCTCAAAATCCAGGTGACTAATTTGGAGAGTGAACTGAGAAAAATGACAGAGGACTACGCCTTCAAGGAAAACAATTACGAAGAACTTCGTATATTGTACGAAGATAAACTTTGTCAGGAGTACACGCAAAAACCATCAAGTGATCTGTCAAAAATGGCTGCAGAGAATAGAATCCTCACAGATCAAATCAGGTTAAAGGACACAGAGATCGAAACCCTGCAAATAGAGATAAAAAGGCAGAAAGCACTGAAGAGACAGTTGGAAGTTGAACTAACTAGGCTTAAAGTTAACCAGCAACTACAAAATGTTCGTAATTCCTCTCATCACATTTTCATATACATGTGTGAAATTTCACATTCACGTCGTATTACAATATGCTGTGAGCAATGTGTCGAAAACTGCCGAAATGTGAAATTTGCACGTATCAAAATTCCATTCATGTGATGGTATAATGTGATGTGCTTTTTTGGATTGTTTTGTCGGTTAGCATTGCAATTGGTTACAAGACTAACTCCATTATTTTCTTCTACTGTAAATTCTTATAGGAATCCGCAAAAAAAATCATGTTGCATCGCCAGAAGAAAGAAGATTCAACCCTCCAGTCAAACGCAGACATACCCGTTCAATGGTCTGAAAGAAGCATGAATTAGTATTTATATATGTGTGAAATTTCAGTACAATTGGTTGCGCCACTGACTACCATGCATTACCATGTATCTATGTCTTACTATTTCTTATAGGGAGCCACAACTGTGAACAATCTTATAGTACCAATGAAAAGAGGGCAAGAACATCCTGACTCCCCGTTTAAAGAAAGAAGGACACCATCAGTGGTCAGGAATGTGAGGAACAAGACAAGGAAACCAGCAAGAAAGAGTGGATATTTTTACCCTAATTGGAAAATATCAAAACGACAAGACAAGGGCAAAGAACACCAGGAGGTGGGGGGACGCTGGAATTTCGAAGACAATAACCCCTGTTTCGCAAGAGGAAAATTACATTGAGGCTGGTGCAGAAAGTGATGTCGGGATGGAAAAAACAGAAAAACAGGACTTCATTGTGGATACAAGCAGATTGCAAGTAGCCATGGATGTGGTATACGTGAACTTTGAGGTTTTAAAAGATCGCAGGGTGATCATGTCCCTATTGGTTAAATCGCCAGTGTACAATCTATTGCAACAACACATTAAGGTGCTGATCCACTACATTCTACAACTCGGTGACACCTTGTAAGTATATGCTTATATACATGTAGAATCAAAAACAAATTCACTATCCATATATGTAATCCAAACATTTAAAATCACAAAACAGGACCCAAGTGTATAAAATGGAAGAGGGACCTAATTACGTAAGTCTTGCAGACATCTTTTCAATTATTGTGGGGCAGGAAATTGGAAATAATGTAAGCCATAGTATTTATCGCTTATCTATGCTAAATTTGTTGATTACAATTAGAATTATCGTCACATCAATTGCAAAATTTTCCTATGATGTGTCAATGTACTAAGCTAAGCTTCTAATTATAATTCACAGGTTGTCGATTGTTATGCTGAGTCACTTATGTTAAGCCAGTCATCTGTAAAGACACAAAGCAATGACCAGGAAAAGTCGTTTATATTCCGAAGCCTGTGCCTGGTATATAACTGTATATCTTATCGACACAATCATTCGCACACCATCCCCACCCCTACACAAAACTATTTGCCTCATCTAACAATACTATATTTGGCTGTATATACAATGTGTAGCAATGGGTTAGGAACAAGAACGCAAGTTACTTGAAGAAATTCATCGACCCACACCTTGGAAGCGGTTCTGCTGGATATAGGTACCAACACTTCCCTCTACTATCATCGTCTGGGCGAGCCGGGAAGCACTGGACACTAGGTATTTTTGATCTTGAAATGCCGAGTTGGGATTTCTACAACTCACTCAGACCAAGGACAAACGTCGATAAGGATCCATATCGAGTTGACATTGAGGACATGGTAATCCAATCGGCAAACCCATGTAGTTTTAATTTACCATTCGTGTTTTTTTGTAATATTTATCCACCACATAATTTCAGAAAAACTACTGTCAAGACTAACTCTTCAAAAGGCGTGATGAAGGACTCAATCAGCTAGAGACGCAAGAGATGATTTACGATATTCATGAAGTGGAAAATGCACCACAACAACTTCACGGATCGCTCGATTGCGGTGTCATAGTATGCCATGTAATGAAACTGATATGCCAGCACAGGAAGGTCACCTCTGAATGTGATGCCCTACAAGCTCGTGCAGAATTGCTACACGATCTTCTAACCACTACTGGAAGGTCCTGGACCATCGAAAAACATCAAGCATTGAAACAAGCAGAGGAGACGAAGATTAGGGTGACAAAACTCATGAAGAATTGAAAATCTTTCAATTCCATCTTTTTTAACATTGTCTATATTTTTTTAGCATTGTATATGGATGTGTGAAAAACAATCTTAGGTGTTTTATGTAGATGTTTTTGTAAAGGTACTGATTGTTTTGCGAATGAAATGTCTATATCTGCTTTTGAGACCTACATATTCCACATCAATTTGCTGTAACCCTATACAGACTAGTTGGGCAGAAACAATGTCGTGTTTGCATGTTGATTATTTTACGTATTTGAAACTTCACATTACACTGAAAAAGAATTAGTTCTTTACTTTGAAAAAACAAAATAAAAACATGTGAGAATTCACATCAAATTCAAAAATTAAGTTTGACACAAATCATGTTGTTTTAAAAGTGAAATTTCAGACACAAATGGAATGTGAAAAAATTTAAACAGTGTGACAGTGAAATTTCAACATTATGGGGTGTAATGTGAAAAATTACGATAAATATTTATATACATTTTCTTGGCTGTTTCAGGAGACAAGGAACAGGTTCTAAAATTTGTAAGTAAACTTTTGTGAAATTTTAACATTTGTTAAATTCTTACTTCTGTGGAATTTCATCATATAAGTGTTCAAAAATGTAAAACCTAAATTGAAATTTTACATTTCATTGAAAAAAAATGACAAAATACCAAAGATTTCACACCAACTCATTATTCAACATCTCAGTATTCGACTGTGGAAAATACTCGTTAGAACAAAGATTTCACACCATACCATTCAGATGATAAGCACGATTTACATATGTGTTGTAAACAAAGATCATAGGACTTGAATTAAAAAACAAGTGATGGATAAAAAAATTGAATTGAAAAGGGGACAACCAAGAAACACAATGTTTTCAATATGAAAATTAACACACTAGATGGGGGATACTAAATTCAGAAAACTTACTAAAAAAAACAAAGAAACAAAAAAAGGGGATAAAAAGGAACAAACAATAATGACGCATACTCTGTAATACATGTCAGGTGCTAATAATTTCCCTACACGACTTCCTTTTGTGTCTTCCTTTCTTACCGCATCTACCACATCTAATACGGCGAACCTTCTCACCTCTGGATGGTATTCTCTTCTTTTTTGGTCTCCCTAGTAGCTTCCTTGTAATTGGCAGAAGTATTTCTGGATTCTCTAGCAC
This sequence comes from Hydrangea macrophylla, assembly GCA_033977485.1. NCBI lineage: Eukaryota > Viridiplantae > Streptophyta > Magnoliopsida > Cornales > Hydrangeaceae > Hydrangea > Hydrangea macrophylla. The sequence goes on from CM066990.1 coordinate 105,104,558, forward strand.
CATTTATGGCCTTCCAAATGTTGCAACGGGCTGAATTGACATAGACAGTGCTTGTTGATAGTATCGGACAAAGAAGTAAGGCTCTATAAATTCCATCAAGTCTTTGCCCGTGAATTGGTTACTACTATTAAGCACTGCAGCAGCGTGGCAGCAAGGGAATCCATTGTTCTGCCAATCACCACAAGAACACCACCTAAGCATTGTATTAACGTGCATGGATGGCTCGCATTCTACCTCGTAATTATTTTCGTCCGACAATCTAATGCTCCATGTTCTACCTTTGTCCAAAGCCTCCTGCAACCTATTGTGCATGACAGGGCATAGAACGGTATTCCATTTTTTACTTTTAGCCCTCTTTTTTGCCATGCCCTCCATTATTCCAACCCTTATACTGTCAATCATGGTGGTTATCGGCATGTGTCGTGCCTCGTCAATCATTTTGTTCCATGACTCAGCAAGGCTCGACGACATCTCACCATACATCTGACCAGCGAAGAAAGCATTACACCAATTTTCGGATGGTATACCGCTAAAAAAGTCGACAACCCTCTGACCGCCTTCGTTAATTAATGAATCCATCCACGTATAATACTTTTCCCTATCCGGTGCGTACGCACATTTATTCATCTTGTACACAAGCCTATTCCGAACAGTTGGATGAACACCCTTCAGCTTGTCAGCTAGGTTAAATTTCATATGAAACAAACAAAAACCATGGTAGCATTCTGGGAACACCTTTTTCACTCCATCAATTATACAGGGGTGCCTATCAGATATGAAGGTGATCTTACGCTCATTATCCACAACTGATTGAAGTTCCTTCAGAAACCACAACCAATTCTCATTATCCTCGTATCCAACTACCGCAAAGGCAAGATTGTACAGTTCTGTAAACAAAAAATGATAAAAAGTCTATCATAAACAACTAAAGTTTAATAAAATAAATAAAACAACACAAGTTTGTGTGTGCGTGTGTGTGTGTGTGTGTGTGTGTGTGTGTGTGTGTGTGGAGGGGGGGGGGGGGAAGTGACATATATACCATGTATGGAAAAATGGTATGTTGTGAAATTTACAGTATTAGAAAAATACTATAGTGTGAAATTTCACATGTTAGGCAATAGTGGTGATGTCTGAATTTTCACATGTTTCATGGTAAGGTAATCTCATATGCTATAAAGTGGTAAGGTAAATCTCACGAATTAGTAGGGAATAAGCAGTGAAATTCCACTTATTAGAAAATGCTAAACTATGAAATTTCACCTTATTAGAAAATGCTAAAAAATCTCACGCGAAATGGAAAGGTGAAATTCCAATATGGTAAGGCAAAATTTCACGCGATAAAAAATTGTAAGGTGAAATTCCAAAATGGTAAGGTGAAACTTCACTTGTTACATGTTAGACAAATGGTAAGTGATCGCATATCCTATTTAATGGTATGGTAAAATTCCACGTATTAGTAATGAATAAGCTGTGAAATTCCTAATATTAGAAAAAAGTAAAGTGTGAATTATCACATGTTATGGAACTAGTGGTAATGTGTGAAATTTCACATGTTATATGTTAAAAAGGGGCAAAGAATATCCTGACTAACCTTGGTTCCCAGTCTTGCACGTGGCTCCAAGGACAACACCTTTGTGTCTTCCCTTCAAAAATGTCCCATCCAGGAAAATCATCGGTCTCATGGCCTTATAACCGTGAATGCATGTTGCAAATGCCACAAAGCATCGTCTAAACCTCCCCGACTCGGAATCAACATCTAATCTAAAATGGCTACCAGGGTTCATCCTATCCGCTTCTTGGAAATACCACCTCAACTTGTCAAATGAGGTAGCATGATCACCATATATCACCTTTCTCGCATTCTCCACTCCAAGCCAAGCGTGATGGTACTTGATGTCGAGGCCGTAATCAAGTTTAACATCACCTATGGCATCAATCGGTCTGTATAAAGGTTTCATACGTATCTTTTCTTGCATCAAGTCACCCACCAAAAGCGAGTTCATTCGTGGATGCTTTGAACTTCGTACAACCGACCCACACGTGTGTATGTTCATAAAAGACTTTATGTAGAAAAAACCATTCAACCCCGACTTGGATGCATGCAATCGCCATTTACATCCTTTCTCCTCGCGATATGTGCACTCAACAGTCACTCGTGATTTGTCATTTTTTACATACCTAAAATTGAATCCAATTTGTACAGCATACTTGCATAGAGCTCTACGGTACTCTTCGGCACCACCTTCAAATTTTTGCCCAACGCCATGAATCTCATGTCCCCACTGAGATCCCATCAATAATTTCTGTTTGTGTCGGCAAAAATCCGCTTCGAAATGGGTCATTTCTGCTATCTGTAAATCTTGTACGCCATCGACATTCCCGACACTTTCTTCATCACTGGTGTCACTGTCCGTCTCGTTCAACAAAACACGAACATCAACATGGTCAAGTCGCATTCTCCTGGTCAAGTTGGACATACAAACCAGATCTACTTAACTATCCAACATACATTTATCATAACCGGGAAGTTTATACGTTAATGAGAAATCAACTCTTCCGATTCTGGGCCACTTTCCAATGACAAACTGCATCAGCTCATCAAATCTAGACGTATCTGAAATCACAATTACTGCAGTCTCATCGGCATACGTGCACAATATGATGATCTGATTCTCCATTGGAAACACAAAGTCACGTATAAGTCTGCACGTAAAAAACACGCATGTTACCAACATGATTGGCTGAGAATAGTTCAAACTGCTAAGTTTTTGCCATTCTCATGTGAAAACTCACATACTTTGGTGAAAAAAACATGGTTGGCTGAGAAGAGTATCAAAAAATGTGTTCTTTTGAAAAAAATTGATCTGAGCAGAGTTCAAACTGCTACGTTTTTTGCCATTCTCATGTGAAAATTCATCATATCCAGAAAAAAAAATTAGTGATTTGAAAATTTCATGGGTAATCATGTATAAATTCACAACCAGTGTAAAGAAACACACCAACTGTGCAATCACTAAAATCACCGAAAAGGTGTAGTGCATACCTGTACTTTGTATTTCAGAATCAAGCAACAAGAATTGGTTTTCAAAAATTTGTGTATTAAACTCTGCTCTTCAATGGCAGTACTGATTAGATTTTCAAAATCAATTCTGGTATGGCAGAGATTCTGGCTGTCAAGCAACAAAAAAAAGTGGTGGTTTAATGGCGTGGAAAATCAGATGAAATTTGTTGAATAAATAGTCAATTATTTCCATAATTTGTGTAAAACCAATATGATATTGCTGAAATCATGGGATTCCCAAATAAAAACATCTTGTAACAGAAAACAAGTATCCTTTCGGATTCAGTACTGGTAATTAATATCCTTAATTTACTCGTATATCTATATCTATACATATATATACTTATATATGTATAAATACATAAAATGTATAATCAGAAGGGTAAATATGTCCATCAATTGAGTAATTAATATGGGTAAAGGATCAATTTCGGTTAAATGTATGTATATGAGGATCAATTTTTACAATAAGAATTGGGGGAATCCTTTTGATTGTACAGCTAAGGTACTGAGGGGCTGATTACCAATTTTCTATTAATTGGATAATGTTTTGAGACTTTGGTACAATTTTTTGAGCCTTAAATAAAGGGTAATACTTGGGGCACAACCAAAGCCACAACCATTTGCTCACAACTTATATTTTGTGTCTATCTCTCTCTTGATGGGTCCCACAGTGTCAGTGACCCCACAGTGCCCATTAGGATAGAGATAGACACAAAATGGAAGTTGTGAGCAAAAGGTTGTGGATTTGGTTGTGCCCCAAGTATTACTCTTAAATAAAACCACTATGAGTATGATGTATGTGTTATACCGTCTTTGTGATATGGGTACAATTTTGGAGGATTAATTCGATCTAATTAGCTTTCCCAAATTTTGCATCCTAATGAAGTTCCAACAAATGTGGCAATGAGACCACCTTCAATAATAATGAGACTACTTCAACATCCTCCAATAAAAATGAAATGAGCATACTGTCACGTGCGTTGGGTAACACATTTGATATACAAATTTGGGAACAATTTAATTGCTCCCTCCATCCATAAATAAGTGTGAACTATAAGTCTGCACATTGTTTAAGAAATGTGAATTATATATTTTTTTTGTTCCAAGCATAAGGACTTTCCTATTTTACCTTAGATGTGATGGGCAATTTGACTTTTCTACCCCACACATAAATGTTACTTTGTCTTCATTATAAAGGTATTATAGGAAGTTTTATAAAATTTATAGTTGACTTTTAAAGGTGAACCCTTATTTTAAGACATCCAAAAAAAAAGATTGAGACTTATTTGGACACCGAGGAAGTACTTGTTTTTGAGTCTGGTATCCAATGAAAATCAACACGTCAAGGTACTGTTCCAATGGTGTTTACTGGTGCTCAAAGCCTTGCTATTTGGCTGCTATCTATATCTAGCAGCCACACTGATAATCATACACGTACAGCTTCATATGCATAAATATAATACGTACTTCATCGAATTAATGTGCTACAATTATCTACATATACTTAATAGAATTAATGTGATACAGTCTATATATTAACAATACATAATAAAAGTCTAAGCAACCATTTTGAAGACATATAGGGTGCTTCTTCATGATTATGGGCATAGACCATTGCAAGACTTAACAACACAAATAATTGGAGACAGCTATATATGTGTATGCATATCTACTAGTGGATTTCCAACATGGAAAACATTTATTTATAGTTGAAGGCTACAAAGAAAGTTTAGCATCTATGTATTATAAATGTATCCCAATACAGTCTCCCTGTATTGGGAAGTGAGAGAAAGAACTGGTGCAATGTACGTACATGAATGAAGTGGAGAGTGAAGGAAAAAGTGGTTTAAAGTTAGAGTTTAAACGCGCAGCAGAAATAGGTTAAGTTATAAAACTTTTGGTATTCCAGGATCTACTACTCGTCAATTCCATAGATGCGTACAAGGGGGTGCAAGAATTATACCTTAGTGTCTTGAACCCAATTCTGAAACTTTAACTTCCAGCAGCCTCCACTAGATGATCTTCACCCTTATGACTCCTGCGGATGCCTGTCGGAAAGACTAGGGTTGGTGGGAACCCTAATAGAGAGGATAGGAAGGTTTTGGGAAGACTATGATAGTTTCTGCAGCTTCTGCATATAAAAACGACGATCACTTACTTCCAGAACGCAGCTGCCCTATTTATAGATTTCCAGAACCGACCTAGACTTCGATCGATCGAAGTGACTTCGATCGATCGAACCTTCGATCGATCGAACCATTCTCGATCGATCGAACCTGCTGACTTCAATCGATCGAACATACTTCGATCGATCGAACCTGTCTTAACAGCTTCCTCAAGTGTCTTTCCAAGCATCCTAGCGGAGCTAAGAGTGGGACCTCCTAGGCTCTTTATTGTTGGCTCAGACCAGTTTGTTAATTACCATGACCAAACTCTTTGATCAGCAAACTAACTAACTGGTCAGTTAACGTTTATTCCACTATAAAACGATAACTGAACTCCAACGCAAAAGAACATATCCGAAGCGATAACTAGACTTGTATGGTGTACTAATGTCCCTCTACCGTCAGCATTCGTAATCATATTCAGGTAGTCGGATAACTGTTACTGTCAACCTGAATCATGATTACTTCTTGTATTCCTTGAGTCCCATTCACTACTCATGATTACCAAACATGTTGATAACTCTTATCAACAAGACTGCAGTACTCAGTAATCAACTTGGTGACATTCTCAAGGGAATGCTTACTCTGAATCAGAGGGTAGATTCTATCTTGACAATATATGTTCACAACCCTATGGACATGACATACCCAAGATACCCAGGTGTTGATCTTCTATAGACCTCACTGATTGGTAAGTCAAAGCAGCCATATCCATAGTCTGTGTTCATAATCATCTCAAGATTGAGAACACGTACCTTATACAAGTTATGAGTTCCTATTGACTGTTGACAGCCTTAAGCGTCAATAGGAAAGCTCAGGTCCTTCAATGCACTATAAGCACTAGCATATCAACTAAGAGCTACACTCTAGTGATTGAGATTAATCACTCCATCCAATGGTAGTTAATTATGCTACAGTGTAGACCTGATGAGGTATCTAGTCTCATCATCCACTGTGACATGCTCTAAGTATCAAAGAATAGTAATTCGTATCTCACTTGTGTGTATCTCATACACACACGAATTGCTTACTATGATACTTAAGGACAAAACAATCATCTCATGAAAGAAACATACACAATGAAATGTAAAGCTGATATCCATATATTATAATGCTAATGTCTCATACATAAAGTAATGGTTTGAGGGCACAAACCCAACAAACTCCCACTTGCACTCACAACCATTCAGAACTACATCTAAGACCTAGACTATCTAGATGACGATCAAAGACCTTCTGTGGTAAGGCCTTTGTAAACGGATCAGCAAGATTGTCAGCGGTGGCAATCTTGGTGACAGTCACATCTCCACGTTGAACTATATCTCGGATTAGGTGATATTTCCGCTCTACGTGCTTTCCCTTCCCGTGGTTCCTTGGCTCCTTGGACTGAGCCACTGCCCCACTATTATCGCAGTATAGCGTAATAGGTGACAACGACGCTGGTACCACCTCGAGTTCCATAAGGAACTTCTTGAGCCAAACAGCTTCCTTTGCGGCTTCACAAGCAGCCACATACTCAGCTTCTGTAGTTGAGTCTGCAATGCATTTCTGCTTAATGCTCCTCCAACTAACAGCACCACCTCCCAAGGTAAAGAGATGTCCGGATGTCGACTTTCTCGAATCTTTATCTGACATAAAGTCCGAGTCAGTGTATCCTACTGGAATTAACTCACTATCGCCGTACATAAGCATGTAATCTTTAGTTCTTCTCAAGTACTTAAGAATGTGCTTGACGGCTGTCCAGTGCTCTGGACCAGGATTCGATTGATACCTGCTAACCATGCCAGCGGCAAAACAGATATCTGGTCTAGTGCATAACATCGCATACATGAGACTTCCCACTGCCGAGGCATAGGGAATTCCTACCATGTGATTCCTCTCCTCTTGTGTCTTTGGACACTGGTCCTTGGAGAACGCTAAACCATGCCTGAAAGGTAACAAACCTTTCTTCGAATTATCCATTGAAAACCTAGTTAGCACTTTTTCGATATAACCAGCTTGAGATAATCCCATTATCTTTCGCTTGCGATCCCGAAAGAGCTTTATCCCAAGAATATAGCTCGCCTCTCCTAGATCCTTCATATCGAAAGTATTAGCTAGCCAAACCTTGATCGTTGACAGCGCCGCTATATCATTCCCAATGAGTAGAATGTCGTCAACGTAAAGCACAAGAAAAGCCACTACTTTCCCTTCACATTTCTTGTATACACAAGGCTCATCCAGATTCTGTATGAAACCAAACGACTTGACCACTTGGTCAAATCGGATGTTCCAACTTCTGGATGCCTGCTTAAGCCCATAAATGGACTTTTGCAACTTGCATACCAAGTTACCTTTCCGACCAGCTATGAACCCTTCTGGTTGTTGCATATAGATGTCCTCCTCAAGATTGATATTCAAGAATGCAGTCTTGACGTCCATCTGCCAGATTTCATAATCTAGGCATGCAGCAATGGATAAGAGTATTCTGATGGACTTGAGCATGGCTACCGGCGAGAAGGTTTCCTCATAGTCAATGCCCTCCCTCTGAGTATAGCCTTTCGCCACAAGCCTTGCCTTAAAGGTCTCAACCTTTCCATCAGATCCTCTTTTCCTCTTATAGACCCACTTGCAGCCAATGGGTTTAATATTGGCTGGAAGTTCTACAAGATCCCAGACCTGATTGGAATCCATAGATTCCAATTCAGCCTTCATAGCTTTAATCCAATGAGCTGAATCAACATCAGCCATTGCCTCTTCGTAAGTGGTAGGATCAGATTCAGATTCTATGGAGACAGCTTCAAAAACTTCTCCTAAGAACATGTATCTATCAAGCTGGCTGATAATCCTCCCACTACGACGAGGTACTGGTGCGGAAATGGGTGAAGAAGTGGTAGTTTCTTGATTTTCATCGTTATCAACTGCGGGTTGGACTGAGGGCTCTCCTTCTATCTCTCTAAGATCTATCCTTCCCTTAGGTTTATGGTTCATGATATAATCATCCTCCAAGAAAATAGCATTTGTACTAACAAACACTTTCTGTTCTCTTGGATCATAAAAATACCATCCATAAGTACCCTTTGGATACCCTACAAAGTAACATACTTCCGATCTAGAATCCAACTTGCTCATCTTTCCTTTGAGCACATGTGCCGGACACCCCCATATCCGGAGATGTTGCAAAGAAGGCTTGCGCCCAATCCACATCTCTCGTGGTGTCCTGGGAACAGATTTGCTTGGTACTAGATTTAGTATGTATGCAGCGGTTTCCAAAGCATAACCCCAAAGGAATAATGGCAACTCTGAATAACTCATCATCGACCTAGTCATGTCTAAAAGAGTCTGATTCCTTCTCTCCGCTACACCGTTCTGCTGAGGCGTACCAGGTGCAGTCAACTGTGACAGAATCCCATTCTGTACGAGGTGATCAATAAACTCATTAGAGAGGTACTCACCACCTCGATCAGATCGAATGGCCTTGATATGTGTGCCCGATTGCTTCTCCACTTCAGCCCTAAACTCTTTGAACTTTTCAAAGGCTTTAGACTTGTGCTGCATTAGGTACACATATCCATACCTAGAGTGGTCATCGGTAAATGTTATGAAATACTCATAACCACCCCTTGCTCTAATATTTATTGGTCCACACACATCAGTATGAACTAATTCCAACAATGCATTGGTCCTGTTGCCCTTTGCAGGAAAGGGCCTTTTGGTCATCTTACCCTACAAACAAGACTCGCAGACTTCCATTGGTTCGAGAACCAAATCGCCTAAGACCCCTTCTTTGACTAGTCTGCCAATCCTATTCAGATTGATATGGCCAAGCCTCATATGCCAAAGCCTTGTTGGATTAGTGGAAGGTTCCTTTCTTTTAGATGGTAAAGTTACCACTGAGTTATTAAGTTCCAAACAAGAATCTTTTGAAATATTGGGAGTAATCACATACAAACCATTTGATTTAACACCAGAACATATAAAAGAACTGCTTCTTTTAATGACAACTTTCAGTTCCAAAATGAAAGGAATAACCATTATTCGTTAAATTAGAAACTGAAATTAAATTACGTCTCATTAAAGGGACGTAAAGTACATCTGATAAAATCAAAACTTTATTGTCTGAAAATTCTAAAACTATGACTCCTATAGCAACCGCAGATACGGTTGCGCTAGAACCTAGAGTAAGCACGATCTCCCCATCACTGCATTTCCTGGTTAATCTGAACCCCTGTAATGAATTACAGATATGGTTAGTCGCACCAAAATCAATGCACCAAGTGTTTGAAGTATCCGTAATAAAACTTACTTCAATCACATGTGATTCAATCATACCTTGAACTCTTGTAGCTAAGAATTCTGGACAGTTCCTCTTCCAGTGGCCCTTCTCACCGCATTGGAAACACTTTCCTTTGCCTTGGCCACCCACCTTCCCTTTGCCCTTACCTTTTCCCTTAGATTTTGCAATCTTAGGGACTGGTCCAACACTTGAACCACCAGTGCCAGCCTTCTTCTTTCCTTTCTTACCTTTCGGTGTAGATCGGGAAGAAGAAGCGCTTTTCTCAACGTTCAAAACGTTGACCCCAGGTTTGATCACCCCTTCCGCTGCCAAAAGAGAACTCATCAATTCGCTCATTGAAAAATTCATTTGATTCATATTATAGTTAAGTTTAAATTGAGCGAATGAAGGCGACAGGGAATTGAGGATCATATCAACTTGGGTCTGTGCATCGATGTTGGCACCTAGGGTCTCCAGCTCGTTTAAATAACCAATCATTTTTAAAATATGTTCCTTGACTGGAGTCCCTTCCGACATCTTTGCACTCATTATCTTCTGCATGGCTACCTGTCTGGCAGGCCTGCCATGCTCCCCAAACATCTTTTTCAGGGATGTGATAATGTCACTGGCAGAATCGTTCGATTGGAATTGGTGTTGTAATACACCAGCCATTGAGGCCAGAATGTAACAACGGGCCATTCCATTCGACTTCTTCCATTTGTCGAACTCGCGTCTGGCAGCTGCCGAAGCATTTGCCGCGGGTTCTTCAGGGCTTGGGGTGGTGAGGACATATATGTGATCCTCCGCAGTTAAAACGATGTCAAGGTTACGTTTCCATTCAGTGTAGTTATTTCCAGTTAACTTGTTTTGAGTGAGTATGGTAGCAAGTGGACTAAATGCAGATCCAGACATTATGATTACTGAAAATCAATCAAACAAAATAAATATGGATATCAGAATTGATAGTTTGAAATAAAAGAATCCTTAAAACTCTTATTTAAAACAAAGTCGCCGGAATATCGAAACGAAAGAATAAAGCCTCCGTGTGGTGGTCAATGTTCGATCTTTCGATTTATCATGACTTATCCGCTATGCAACTCTTGCAAAATAGCCATGACTCCCGAACCTATTTGATCTCTAAGTTTCTGAATAATGCCCCGTGTGGGATCCCTTATCCATAGCTTAGCTAGTGTGTACCATTAACTAGGATCCAATCACAATCGTCTCAAGTAGTGCCTCCGTGTGGTGGTCACCCTCTAACACGTCTGATTGATCCTATCCATAGGAAGTTCACATCTAGAAACCAATGAGCAGTGTACCCTCCGTATGGAATGATCACCCCTGGCGAGGTGACACAGAATACACTACTCATCTTACAATGAACCGTTAATGGAAGATCGTGGGTGTTATTTGATAAGACCCTCTCCCACTAGATTTAGTAAATTAAGGATTTTGCTTTTGAAAAATGTTTCCACACACTACCCATAAACATCCAATGTTTACTAATGTGTTGAAAACGGTTTTTGAATTTTATTTTAGAAAACTTGTTTTAAGTGCATGCAACAATGTATTATACGCCAATCACAAAACAAGCACATAAAACAAAAAACTAAAATGAAATATAGGCATTCAAACAATGCCTCTATCTCCCATGGCTCTATTTCCATAGATCCACCTTCTTGGTTTGGTCGCCTCCGGCTCCATCTTTATGGACAACGGCTCCTTGCTCCATCTTCATGGAATTTCTAATTCTATTACATTGGACCTATGCTTCTTTTGAAGCTTACAATTTATCTAGAAAAAGGAAATAGCAAAAAGAAATAAAAGGCTAGGGAAAACGGTGCGACTTTCCTTTTCGTAGGATTGAAGCCGCAGCGCCCTTTACATACGCCTTAAAACCAAACCATTAATAAACTACAACATGCACCAATCTCAAACAATTTAAATATAAATATTTAAACGACTTGGTGCCATGGGAGATAGCGACTAATTTTGCTGCAAAAGGGTTTGTCACACCCCAACCCGCCTTGTGCGGATTAGGACACGTGTAACAAGGCTACAAGCTCCCAATTACATTACTTTGTAAAGAAATATACGAATTATAGAGAAACACATGTATTTAACCACATTAAACAACTCTGTTGTTACAAAATAGGCTCCAAGGGCAAAATGGTCATTAATAAAGTATGTAAAATTTTTATACCAAAAGTTAGATTTTTGAGTCCCGGTTCCAACGCAACAAACGGCGCATGAATCCGAGTTTTATAGAAAAAGTTATGCATGTTTCCGTAAAAATGGACGTCCAGGGAAAAATACAAAGCGGATCGATCCCTTCATAAAGGGCGGATCGATCCATTTATATTAGTCTCCCGCAGAATGTCCCCTTGAAAGGGCGGATCGATCCCTTCACAAATCGCGGATCGATCCCCTTCACAATTCTGCTGCTAAAATTTTGTTTGCTGTCAAAACAAGTTTTAGCTTACCAAAACTCAATCAAATCACATGGAAACATTATGAAACTTTGGGAAATCAATTCCAACACATTTCTAAACATGTTTAAACTCAAATTAAGCATGGATCATAAAATCATATTCACAATTTGGTCAAATCCACTAAGAACTCATTTCATTTGAAATACAATGATCTTTTCAACTTTGAAACTCAATTCTCATTCAAAATTCATGAAACTTGTTGGGAATTAACTCAAGGTCATAACTAACATTGTGAACACTAAGGAAACATGTTTAAGACACTAGCGGCACATCCGGACTTGCCGAAATGGTCAAATTCATTACTTGCACCACACTTGAGCAAAACAAGAGATATTACACATTAGTTTCCAAATTCACTTTCACTTTCCAAAATACAAGTTTTAGTATTCAAACTCTTTTTCTACAACCCAAATATGAACATTAACATAAAAGAAACCATAATTTACATCATTTTACAAGTTCAAAAGAAGTTCACAAGCATGAGGCTCAAATTTCCCCCATCTCTCCCATCCACAAGTCCAGACTTCAAGCCTCAAGTCGAGAACCTCAAGCCACTAGTTACATTATAACATAAGTTTAAAACGTATCTACAAGTTCGCCCAAGACATGAGTTAACTATACATCTCCAAACCATAAGTTGCATTAGGAAACTTAAATATCTAGATTTATAAACATATCAACACACATCTCATAACCCCCATGCCCAACTTGTCGTTTTGATCATTTTCCTTCCTCCTCCCGTGCCGTACCTGCGGTGGTTATTCAATAACCACAACAGAAAATAGCATTTGTTTAAGCTTTCGCTTAGTGAGTAAACTAATCACATGTATGAATATAATGTCATATTCAATGCACAAATCAACAATTAACATATCATTTAGTCTCCAAAGACCAAATATCAATTCACCGTGTCGTCGCTCTTGCCTTTTGCCCTTATGTGCATATAGCACCTCTAATTCACACAATCTCACACACCCTTCCACAGCTGGGTCGCAACTCACACACCTTTACACAGTTAGTGTGGTGAGTACCCTTACACCGTTGGGTTTTTTTCCACTTCTCCTTATTATGGAGTAAATCCACGGTGAATTAACATAAGGCTTTCTTCAACCCACATAATCACATCATCATCTCAGCATGGTAATTCACACACCATTTAACACATATTAACTTCCAATTTTAAGTAAACTAGCCAAACCCACATAAATCAACATGTTCATATATACCCAATTCTCATGTCCATGCTCTAATTTACAAGAATTCAACAAACTAACATGCAAATTAACACATTTAACATGATTTACATTCAGCCCATGGATTAGAGTCACTCACCTCACAAATTGCTCCAATTAAAAGCCTAGAACCCCAAATTCCTTGCAAATTTTAGCTCTAATTAACTCCAATGATATTCCTACATACAAATATCATGTATATATATCGTCACCTCAAAGAGGGTCGCGGAAAAACGTTAACGAAACTGAAAATGAAAGGTATAGAGACGATCCTCTCACCTCCACGAGTCCGAATACGATCTCGGTTCGCGAAACGGTGTACCGACGGCGACAAAACGGCGAAGAGACGGCGTAGACGGCGGAGTTTCCGTCAATGGCCGAATTTTCTTCTTCTTCTGCAACTCTCTTCTTGTTTTGATACAAGAAGATGGTGAGTCATAGCTAGAGGTGTCATCCTCTTAGGCATTATGCCAACTTTGGTTGATTTTCATTTACCTCCCCAATATTTTCTTAAGCTTTATTTTGAAGTCCCCTAACCAATTGTATTAACTACCCAATTATCTAATGAGTGTTTGTCTAAGTTCCGTATGGGTCCCAACGTGGATCCCACATATTTTGTGAAATTGCTATCGCACCTACTAATTTAGATCGTTTTCACTTATACCCTTATTTGGGTGTCTAAATCAGTACCAAATGCTACACATATATCAACATATAATATAAAAGCATTTAAGCAAATATTCATGTAATCACATAAAATGCATTTAATCATGTAACATGCAAATTACCAATTTACCCTTTGCTGGGTTCCATTTTCAAACCTGTCCCTCTTCACTGGGACTTTTCCATGGGCGAGTCCAAGCCTCCCCTTAATCCATTTTATACACTAATTATATCAATTAATGCATGTTAAGTTAATAATTAACCCTTTCTCCGGGTACGGGTGTTACATTTCTCCCCCTCTAAAAAGAAGTTTGGTCCCCAAACTTTGCGTACTCAAGTTTCAACCACTCATAGATGTTCTTCCCACACTCCAATTTCTCATCTTCTAATTATCGTCTCAACTACATACTCTAGTAACTATACCTGTCGCCTCTTTATCTGTGGTGGCTATCCCTGCGGTTGTGAGTTGAAAATATCTAGCTCCTCTTTGTTCTCTTCCCATCGGCTGTTGCACAGATCCTTGGGTTGTTGCACTTGACACAAAAGTACCCGAACCTCCTTGTTGTTTATTAGGACATTCCCGCGCTCAATGACCCGGTTGATCACATATATAACAATTACCCTTAATTACCATACTCCGATTTGGACAGTTCCTCGCGATATGTCCGAGTTCTTGACAAGCATTACAAGTTATCGTTTGATAGCATTTTCCCCAATGTTGTTTATTACACGTGGAACACCACGGTCTCTCCTCACTTGAACCACTACTTACCGATTGATTTCCAGAGTTTTGTCTTTTGAAACTTTCATGTTCACTATACTGGCTTGGCCCCAACCTCTTGTTTTGTTGGCTCGGTGGTGGTAGCAGGCTTGGATTGAACCCAAGGTCTCTTTCCGCAATGGAAGCAATGTCTAGTGCCCCGGCGTAAGTCTGAGGTCGAAATACTGTTACTCGCCCCCGGATATCACTTTTAAGTCCTGCCACAAACTTTCTCGCTTTCACCTTTTCATTTGTTATCATGTCTCCAGCAAACCTTCCCAAACTTGTATATTGTGCCGAGTACTCTCTAACCGACATTCCACCTTGTGTTAACTCCATGAACTCTTGAGCTTTTTGGTCCTTGAAGGACTCCGGGAAGTATTGCTCGTTGAATACCTCTAGGAACTGTTCCCAAGTGGTTGGTTGACCTGGGCCCAGCTTGGTACGCCACCAATACTGCGCCTCATCCTTCAACGTGTCAGCTGCAAATAAAACTTGTTGCTCTTCTGTACATGGTAGCACTCTAAAAATCTTCTCCATGTCCGAAATCCAAAAGTTTGCCCTCATCGGATCGGCTTCCCCACGGAATATTGTTGGCTTTTGCTTGTGAAATTTTGAAATAGTTACAACTTCCTCCCTCGGGTTTGGATTTGGTTGTACCGGCCTTTCCTCAACTACACGTGTTTCTGCCACTCGGACTAATCCTTCAATTGCCCTTTCAACTCTTTCCATACGGTTTGAGTTCTCACCTCCAGACATTTTGCTTGATACCCACACATATTATACACTCACGTTACTTTAAATAACTCCATGGCATGCTAATCAACATTAAAAACATGCTAAGTAAACTTGAATGCATGATCATGTAACTACGTGTCGTTGTGTGCACACTACACATCGTACGTCTCTCGTCCCCAAAGGCTCTAGCCTAATGCTCTGATACCAAAAATTGTCACACCCCAACCCGCCTTGTGCGGATTAGGACACGTGTAACAAGGCTACAAGCTCCCAATTACATTACTTTGTAAAGAAATATACGAATTATAGAGAAACACATGTATTTAACCACATTAAACAACTCTGTTGTTACAAAATAGGCTCCAAGGGCAAAATGGTCATTAATAAAGTATGTAAAATTTTTATACCAAAAGTTAGATTTTTGAGTCCCGGTTCCAACGCAACAAACGGCGCGTGAATCCGAGTTTTATAGAAAAAGTTATGCATGTTTCCGTAAAAATGGACGTCCAGGGAAAAATACAAAGCGGATCGATCCCTTCATAAAGGGCGGATCGATCCATTTATATTAGTCTCCCGCAGAATGTCCCCTTGAAAGGGCGGATCGATCCCTTCACAAATCGCGGATCGATCCCCTTCACAATTCTGCTGCTAAAATTTTGTTTGCTGTCAAAACAAGTTTTAGCTTACCAAAACTCAATCAAATCACATGGAAACATTATGAAACTTTGGGAAATCAATTCCAACACATTTCTAAACATGTTTAAACTCAAATTAAGCATGGATCATAAAATCATATTCACAATTTGGTCAAATCCACTAAGAACTCATTTCATTTGAAATACAATGATCTTTTCAACTTTGAAACTCAATTCTCATTCAAAATTCATGAAACTTGTTGGGAATTAACTCAAGGTCATAACTAACATTGTGAACACTAAGGAAACATGTTTAAGACACTAGCGGCACATCCGGACTTGCCGAAATGGTCAAATTCATTACTTGCACCACACTTGAGCAAAACAAGAGATATTACACATTAGTTTCCAAATTCACTTTCACTTTCCAAAATACAAGTTTTAGTATTCAAACTCTTTTTCTACAACCCAAATATGAACATTAACATAAAAGAAACCATAATTTACATCATTTTACAAGTTCAAAAGAAGTTCACAAGCATGAGGCTCAAATTTCCCCCATCTCTCCCATCCACAAGTCCAGACTTCAAGCCTCAAGTCGAGAACCTCAAGCCACTAGTTACATTATAACATAAGTTTAAAACGTATCTACAAGTTCGCCCAAGACATGAGTTAACTATACATCTCCAAACCATAAGTTGCATTAGGAAACTTAAATATCTAGATTTATAAACATATCAACACACATCTCATAACCCCCATGCCCAACTTGTCGTTTTGATCATTTTCCTTCCTCCTCCCGTGCCGTACCTGCGGTGGTTATTCAATAACCACAACAGAAAATAGCATTTGTTTAAGCTTTCGCTTAGTGAGTAAACTAATCACATGTATGAATATAATGTCATATTCAATGCACAAATCAACAATTAACATATCATTTAGTCTCCAAAGACCAAATATCAATTCACCGTGTCGTCGCTCTTGCCTTTTGCCCTTATGTGCATATAGCACCTCTAATTCACACAATCTCACACACCCTTCCACAGCTGGGTCGCAACTCACACACCTTTACACAGTTAGTGTGGTGAGTACCCTTACACCGTTGGGTTTTTTTCCACTTCTCCTTATTATGGAGTAAATCCACGGTGAATTAACATAAGGCTTTCTTCAACCCACATAATCACATCATCATCTCAGCATGGTAATTCACACACCATTTAACACATATTAACTTCCAATTTTAAGTAAACTAGCCAAACCCACATAAATCAACATGTTCATATATACCCAATTCTCATGTCCATGCTCTAATTTACAAGAATTCAACAAACTAACATGCAAATTAACACATTTAACATGATTTACATTCAGCCCATGGATTAGAGTCACTCACCTCACAAATTGCTCCAATTAAAAGCCTAGAACCCCAAATTCCTTGCAAATTTTAGCTCTAATTAACTCCAATGATATTCCTACATACAAATATCATGTATATATATCGTCACCTCAAAGAGGGTCGCGGAAAAACGTTAACGAAACTGAAAATGAAAGGTATAGAGACGATCCTCTCACCTCCACGAGTCCGAATACGATCTCGGTTCGCGAAACGGTGTACCGACGGCGACGAAACGGCGAAGAGACGGCGTAGACGGCGGAGTTTCCGTCAATGGCCGAATTTTCTTCTTCTTCTGCAACTCTCTTCTTGTTTTGATACAAGAAGATGGTGAGTCATAGCTAGAGGTGTCATCCTCTTAGGCATTATGCCAACTTTGGTTGATTTTCATTTACCTCCCCAATATTTTCTTAAGCTTTATTTTGAAGTCCCCTAACCAATTGTATTAACTACCCAATTATCTAATGAGTGTTTGTCTAAGTTCCGTATGGGTCCCAACGTGGATCCCACATATTTTGTGAAATTGCTATCGCACCTACTAATTTAGATCGTTTTCACTTATACCCTTATTTGGGTGTCTAAATCAGTACCAAATGCTACACATATATCAACATATAATATAAAAGCATTTAAGCAAATATTCATGTAATCACATAAAATGCATTTAATCATGTAACATGCAAATTACCAATTTACCCTTTGCTGGGTTCCATTTTCAAACCTGTCCCTCTTCACTGGGACTTTTCCATGGGCGAGTCCAAGCCTCCCCTTAATCCATTTTATACACTAATTATATCAATTAATGCATGTTAAGTTAATAATTAACCCTTTCTCCGGGTACGGGTGTTACAGGGTTAGTCGTACACGCATCCACACATACATAACAAATATATGTAACTATTGGAACACTTAATTGATTCACACAGTATATAAACACCTTACATACTGAATTAGAACTTAAAACAGCATCTTACTTCTCTGTCACAGTTCGATCGATCGAAGACCGTTCGATCGCTCGAACCTTCGATCGATTGAACATTGTTCAATCGCTTGAACATTCTGTTTCACAGAATGATTTAAAAATTTTACAGAAATAATTTAAGATTAAAGTATAATTTAAAAAACCTTTACAACTGTGAACAGAACACCTGGACAGAGAATCTGTCTTGATCGATCGAACACTATTCGATCGATCGAACACCAGAAGGCTTCGATCGATCGAAACTAGTTCGATCGATTGAAAACAGAATGTTCGATCGATCAAAACAAGTTCGATCGATCGAACCCACCTTGCATCCTATGCAATCACAGTTTTGTATTCTGCTGCGATAACACTGCAGAAACAGATCTGTGACGATGCAGTTTCGAAAACAGTTCTAAAATCAACATGCAAATCAAAACTAGGGTTCCAAAAACGCATCTATAGATCCAAACGAGCGCGGCTCTGATACCAATTGAAGGAAAAAGTGGTTTAAAGTTAGAGTTTAAACGCGCAGCGGAAATAGGTTAAGTTATAAAACTTTTGGTATTCCAGGATCTACTACTCGTCAATTCCATAGATGCGTACAAGGGGGTGCAAGAATTATACCTTAGTGTCTTGAACCCAATTCTGAAACTTTAACTTCCAGCAGCCTCCACTAGATGATCTTCACCCTTATGACTCCTGCGGATGCCTGCCGGAAAGACTAGGGTTGGTGGGAACCCTAATAGAGAGGATAGGAAGGTTTTGGGAAGACTATGATAGTTTCTGCAGCTTCTGCGTATAAAAACGACGATCACTTACTTCCAGAACGCAGCTGCCCTATTTATAGATTTCCAGAACCGACCTAGACTTCGATCGATCGAACCTTCGATCGATCGAACCATTCTCGATCGATCGAACCTGCTGACTTCAATCGATCGAACATACTTCGATCGATCGAACCTGTCTTAACAGCTTCCTCAAGTGTCTTTCCAAGCATCCTAGCGGAGCTAAGAGTGGGACCTCCTAGGCTCTTTATTGTTGGCTCAGATCAGTTTGTTAATTACCATGACCAAACTCTTTGATCAGCAAACTAACTAACTGGTCAGTTAACGTTTATTCCACTATAAAACGATAACTGAACTCCAACGCAAAAGAACATATCCGAAGCGATAACTAGACTTGTATGGTGTACTAATGTCCCTCTACCGTCAGCATTCGTAATCATATTCAGGTAGTCGGATAACTGTTACTGTCAACCTGAATCATGATTACTTCTTGTATTCCTTGAGTCCCATTCACTACTCATGATTACCAAACATGTTGATAACTCTTATCAACAAGACTGCAGTACTCAGTAATCAACTTGGTGACATTCTCAAGGGAATGCTTACTCTGAATCAGAGGGTAGATTCTATCTTGACAATATATGTTCACAACCCTATGGACATGACATACCCAAGATACCAGGTGTTGATCTTCTATAGACCTCACTGATTGGTAAGTCAAAGCAGCCATATCCATAGTCTGTGTTCATAATCATCTCAAGATTGAGAACACGTACCTTATACAAGTTATGAGTTCCTATTGACTATTGACAGCCTTAAGCGTCAATAGGAAAGCTCAGGTCCTTCAATGCACTATAAGCACTAGCATATCAACTAAGAGCTACACTCTAGTGATTGAGATTAATCACTCCATCCAATGGTAGTTAATTATGCTACAGTGTAGACCTGATGAGGTATCCAGTCTCATCATCCACTGTGACATACTCTAAGTATCAAAGAATAGTAATTCGTATCTCACTTGTGTGTATCTCATACACACACGAATTGCTTACTATGATACTTAAGGACAAAACAATCATCTCATGAAAGAAACATACACAATGAAATGTAAAGCTGATATCCATATATTATAATGCTAATGTCTCATACATAAAGTAATGGTTTGAGGGCACAAACCCAACAGAGAGTGGGTATACTAAATAGAGGTTTCAAGACCATAGTCATTAGTCACCCAAAGCCAAGTGACCTGCCACTCTAAATGGAAGGATTTGGGCATGTTTCCCACAATGAAATGTAAAAGGTTGCATAAAGTTTCATGTGAAGGCTCCTTAGAATGGAACATACTCTCTCTAGAATACCAGCAGATTCAAGAATGCATGCATATCTATACAATATGTTTATACATTTTTATTATTATATATACATGTTCTATATATAGAGAAGGGTAAGAATTAATTAAAAACTTATATAGAGAATGAAAAAGAGGTTGGAAGTAAGATGGGGGACGTGGCACTCTAAGATGTTCCACATAGATGACGTTTCTAGTAGGAGAGGAGGCCAAATAGGCTTCATCTGGAGCGCCTAAGGAAGAGCCTTTAGTTCCAGTAATAGTATATTGTATATAGAGAGATAGGTAGATTGATATATAGATAATAAATAATGCATTACTTTTTAATTTAATAAAAAAAATTAGCACATTATTAGAGCATCCAAAGTGGTGTTATAAAATATAGGACAAATTTAAGCTAGTTTACAATACAAATTTTGGAGTCCCATAGTGGTGTAATGAGCAGGCGGCAGAGAGACTGCCGACTCCCATTGAATGGGCAAAGTGATTGCTATTTGGTATATATATATACATACATATATATATATATATTTGTCTTTCTTGCCTATTGAAGAAGGAAAAAAAAAACCTCAAACCACTAGTCGATATTGTCTTTGCCGACAAGTACCTGGCATTGACTTTTCCTGCTCGTGACTCTACTAGCAAAGTGACTTCCGTTTGCCCGTATGGTAAGAAAAATAATGGTATGCTAAACTTAGGTTTTCCTAACATTTTTTACCCCCAAGTTACACCACTGTCAACCTCTATAAGATAACTGGCCTAATTTTCCCTACATACTGTATGCACCCAAAAAGTGCATAAGTCTAAAACAGCACGATAGGATTGGACTATGTGACCAATATGCTGGCTGGCATCAATGAACTGCAGCCCAATGACGATTTTTGAATAAGCAGTTCCATCGGACTACCCAGTATCATCGCAAGGCCTCTCCCATTGGACAACCCAGTATCAATTGATTGCCTCTTTGATTGGGCTGTTAAAGCTTCCTCGAGAAGCCTTGCACAGGTTCCAGCGAGTAGATAACTCTAAAGGTCAAAGACATCCCTAAAAGCTGTCAGTACTTATGATGAGGATGCAAGTTCCAAGACAGATAGAAGAGAAGCTTCAACAAATGAGAGATGAGGGAAGTTATGAGGTAGCCAGCATGGCCGAAGCCCATTGGACACTGCTCCCCAAATTTGTTCAGCCTAAACTGCCAAAGAGAAAATGCTTCTCTTCTATAAATACAAGCCATACCCTCAAAAGAAAGGGACCCTGCGTCTCAAACAAAACTCCAAAAAAGCAGCCAAACACAGCACTGTTTATAAAGCATTCCCATTATCCTTTCCTCTTGTATAACTTAGTTTTGTTTACAGATCATTGTTCCCAAGTTCTTACATATCAATATTATTTTCAAGTTTTTATCATCACTACAACAAATCTGACCTTTAGTGATAACTTTTACCCGCGAAATTATTTTCGTCAGTAATAGTATACTATTAGTGACGCAAACAACGTTCGTCAGCAAAAGTGTTTATCTTTCTCGACGAAACCAATTTTCGCTGGTAAAAGTCGAATAATTACCGACGAAAATTCATTTCGTGACTAAAGTTTGTCGCTAATAGCTGGTGGGAATTTTCCCCCGCCAAAAATTTGGTGGGAAAATTTAAGGCGACGAAACGTTATCAATTGGTGACGAAATTTTTTCGTCGATAATTGTTTTACGTTTAGTGACGAAATATTTCGTCGGGAATTGTTTACCCCTTCGTGACGAAATATTTTCGTCGGTAATTGTAACAACTAATGACGAAATACTTTCGTCGTTAATTGATTTACTTTTAGTGATGAAATATTTCGTCGGGAATTGTTTAACCTTTCGTGACGAAAAACTTTCATCGGGAATTGTTACAATTGGTGACAAAATTGTTTCGTCGATAATTGATTTACTTTTAGTGACGAAATATATCATCGGGAATTGTTTAAGTTTTCGTGACGAAAAACTTTCGTCGGGAATTGTTACAATTGGTGATGAAATTGTTTCGTCAGTAATTGTTTTACTTTTAGTGACGAAATATTTCGTTGGGAATTGTATAAGCTTTCGTGACGAAAAACTTTCGCTGGGAATAGTTACAATTGGTGACAAAATTGTTTCGTCGGTAATTGTTTTACTTTTAGTGACGAAATATTTCGTCGAAAATTGTTACAATTGGTGACGAAATTGTTTCGTTGGTAATTGTTTTACTATTAGCGACGAAATATTTTGTCAGAAATTGTTTAAACTTTCGTGATGAAATAATTTCGTCGGGAATTGTTTAAAATTTTGTGAATCAAACTCCCGATTATCAAAGAAAGTTGCAGGAAGAAATGGAACGGGAATCGAACTCCTGGTTATTAAGATACACTACAAAATAACTTTTCACCTCGTAGACTATGGTTTTTGGGGGGTAAAAATGCAAACCGTCGATCCGATATCCATGAAACTCAACTTGCATCTCCCACACATCTAAAGAAAGTTACAGGATGAAACGAAATAGGAATCAGACTCCCGGTTATCAATATACACTACAAAACAACTTTTTCACCTCGAAAACTATGAAAAACTAAGTTTTTGGGGTTTGAGGGGTCAAAATGAAAACTGTAGATCCGATATCCATGAAACTTAACTCACACCTCCCACACGTCTAAAGAAAGTTATAGGAAGAAACGAAATAGGAATCGGACTCCCGGATATCAAGATACACTACAAAATAACTTTTCACCACGTAGAGTATGAAAAACTAAGTTTTGGGGGTTTGGGGGGTCAAAATGCAAACCGTCAATCCAGTAACCACAAAACTTAACTCGCACCTCCTATACATCTAAATAAAGCTGTAGGAAGAAACGGAATGGGAATCGGACTCCCGGTTATCAATATACACTACAAAACAACTTTTCACCTCGTAAACTATGAAAAACTATATTTTTGGGGTTTGGGGGGTCAAAATGCAAACCGTCGATCCGGTAACTACAAAACTTAACTCGCACCTCCCATATGTCTAAAGAAAGTTGCAGGAAGAAATGGAACAGGAATCGGAATCCCGGTTATCAAGATACACTACAAAATAACTTTTTCACCTCATAGAGTATGAAAAACTAAGTTTTTAAATGCAAACCGTCGATCCGGTAACCACAAAACTTAACTCGCACCTCCCACATGTCTAAAAAAAGTTATAGGATGAAACAAATTAGGAATCGGGCTCCCGCTTATCAAGATACACCACAAAACAACTTTTTTACCTCGTAAACTATGAAAAACTATGTTTTTTGGGTTTGGGGGGATCAAAATGCAAACTGTCGATCCGGTAACCACTAAACATAACTCGCACCTCCCATATGTCTAAAGAAAGTTGCAAGAAGAAACGGAGCAGGAATCGGACTCCCAATTATCAAGATAAACTACCAAATAACTTTTTCACCACACAGAGTATAAAAAACTAAGTTTTGGGGGTTTGGGGGGTCAAAATGCAAACCGTTGATCCGGTAATCACGAAACTTAACTCGCACCTCCTACATGTCTAAAGAAAGTTGCAGGAAGTAACAAAATGAGAATCAGACTCTCGGTTATCAAGATACACTACGAAACAATATTTTTACCTCGTAAATCATGAAAAACTATGTTTTGGGGGTTTGGGGGGTCAAAATGCAAACCGTCGATCCGATATCCATGAAACTTAACTTGTACCTCCACACACCTAAAGAAAGTTGCAGGAAGAAACAGAACAGGAATCGGACTCCCGGTTATCAAGATACACTATAAAATAACTTTTTCACCTCGTAAACTATGAAAAAGTAAGTTTTTGGGGTTTGGGGGGGTCAGAATGCAAATCGTCAATCTGGTAACCACAAAACTTAACTCACACCTCCCACACGTCTAAAGAAAGTTGTAGGAAGAAACGGGACAGGAATCGGACTCCTGGTTATTAAGATACACTATAAAATAACTTTTTACCTCGTAGACTATGGTTTTTGGGGTTTGGCGGGTCAAAATGCAAACCGTCGATCCGGTAACCACGAAACGTAACTTGTACCTCCCACATTTTTAAATAAAGTTGTAGGAAGTAACGGAACTGGAATCGGACTCCCGGTTATCAAGATACAGTACAAAATAACTTTTTCACCTCGTAAACTATGAAAAACTAAGTTTTTGGGGTTTGGGGGTCAAAATGCAAACCGTTGATCCGATATCCATGAAACTTAACTCGCACCTCCACACACCTAAAGAAAGTTACAAGAAGAAACAGAACAGGAATCGAACTCCCGGTTATCAAGTACACTACAAAATAACTTTTTTCACCTCGTAAACTATGAAAAAGTAAGTTTTTGGGTTTTGGGGGGTCAGAATGGACCGGGACCACTTCAAGAAACTCACTTGTGCTTAAAAAAAGTTGTAGGAAGAAACGGAATTGAAAACCAAGTTCGGATTAGGGAGTGACGCAAAAATACATTTTGAAATCCAAACTCTTTCTTTAACACACTTGTTTTTTTTATATTTTTTATTTATACTTTGTTTAAAATTGATGTGTATATTTTTGTATTGCAGATTTACGAGCATTTGGAGTGCATGAATGAAAACTATGCATGGTTTTGATCTCATTTTCTGGAGCAATTTACATTGATGTTTGGAGATATTATGTTGTTTTTGAAATTTGTGTTTTCTATATGGTTTTTGGATGTTTGCAGATACTATATAATTTTGTTTTGTTGGATTGAATAGGTGATTTATTAATGAATGAAACTTTTTTGGTGAATATGTATGTTGTGTATGTTTTAGATTACTCGTTAGCAGGTGGACCAAAAACAAATAGTGTGAATAAAATATATAGTAAAAAAAATTGAAATACATTTAGCGACGAAATTGTTCGTCACTAATAGTCAAATTGTATTTTTTTTAGTTTTACGTTTAGTGACGAAACTTTTGTCACTAATTAAACCTTTTTACCGACGAAACTTACTTCGTCGCTAATAATTACTTTTTAGCGATGAAATATTTCACTGGGAATAGAGATCTTTTGCCGACGAAACTTAATTTGTCGCTAATAGTAGAACTCTTTCGTGACAAAATTTGGTTCGTTGGGAAAAACATACTTTTCCTGACGAAATATTTTGTCACTAAAGGGTACTTTTAGCGACAAAATGTCGTCGCTAATAGTAGGCCTCTTTCGTGACGAAATTTGGTTCGTTGGAAAAAATGCACTTTTCTCGACGAAATATTTTCACTAAAGGGTACTTTTAGCGACGAAATTTCATGGCTAATTGTAGGACTCTTTCATAACGAAATTTGGTTTGTTGGGAAAAATACACTTTTTTCGACAAAATATTTGTCACTAATGGGTACTTTTAGCGACAAAATTTCGTCGGTAATAGTAGGACTCTTTCGTAATGAAATTTTGTTCGTTAGGAAAAATACACTTTTTGCGACGAAAAATTTCGTCGCTAAATGCTACTCTTTAGTGACGAAATGTGATTTCGTCGCGAAAGATCTTTTGCGTCGAGGAATTAGTGACGAACGTGCGACGAAAATTTTTTCGTCACTAAAGACCTTTAGGGACGAAAATCTAACCTTTACCGGCGAAAATTTTCGTCATTAAAAGCCAATTTTCTTGTAGTGCATCAGAATGTCTCTTCGCGTCAAGGTAGTCTGATCGGCCTTAAGCTTGTTTTTTTTTTTTTTTTTGGTATTTCATTTACATCTTTTTGACGTAATTTGACTTGTGTGCTTCAATATTGTTAAAGAACCTATAAATAGGGTACTTTCCTACTAGTTTTTAACAATCCCAACATGATAGAAGTCAGATCGTGCATCACTCGCACAAAATATTAGGAAAAACCACATTTTCCTACACACATACACACAATTGAGCTATAACCGCTCTGGCATGCCCGAAGCAAAATAATAAGAACGAACAATTTTGGCATGCCCGGTGGGACCGCTTGTGTCTAAAGCCGTGGTTTGAAAACATGTCCCCTAAGAAAACTGGCCAAGGAACAAATTTAATAGGGGAAAAAACTGGACAAGAAAGTGAATTTCTTGGAGAAGGTGATGAAGAAACTTCTGGCTGTCAAGACACGACCATCATCAACTGCAATGAAAGGATGTTTTCCCAATACTTAGAGCGTTCTCTTGCCCCTTTGCTTGACATCTTTGCTCCCCTAACATCACAAGGGAGAGAAGGCATTGATGTTTCTAGGGAAATACAAGAAAACAACTTGGCATTGGGAAGGTCTATAAGAAATTTGACCAAAATGATGGTGGCCATCCTCTTGATAAGTCTTTCTCTCCTAGCCATGAAGCTAAGGATAAGGCCATCATCGAATGTAATACCCAAGAAGTATAATGTTATTATCATTAATACTAGCTAACCTTATTATTATTAATTGGCTATTAGTTATGGGCACATATTATCCAATTAGCAACACTTTTTAAGTTTGGGTATCAATTTTTTTTTTACTTTTTGTACTTCCATATATTTTGGGGGAAACAATAAAATTTTTCATAAGCTCTTACCTTAGTAACTATATGCCCCCTATTTAATTTGGAACAAGTACGTAACAATTGGATATATTATATAAGTGACCGATTACAAATTATGGAAGTTATTGTAGAAAAAAAATATGATAAAATGATTACTTTCTTTTGGACCTAAGAAGAGGAGTGTGTTAGAATAATAAACATGAAGGGCATATTTGTCTTTTGTGCTCTTATGTAAACCAACTATAAAGGCTTATTTTGTTTTGTGTTTTTCCCAATGCTTCTAAACAATGGAGAGTGTTAGGTTAATAATATTTCTTCTTTCTCTTCCATCATTTTTCTTTGATTGCTACATTAACATGGTATCAAAGCCAGATTAAGGGCTAATTAACCTACTAGAAATCGTTGGAGAACATAACACAAAAGACTTAGTGTGCTGATATCAAGTCGATTTGTAGATCTGTTTGCTTCAATCCTTCTTGGACAATTTGCTACTTCAATCTCGTATTATGGGGTGCGCCTAAGGTTCTAGGTATTGCATTTTGATTGCATTTGGTTGGATTAGGCATTTGTGTTATTTCATTTCATTACATTGTCATGCATGATAATGTGATGTGTTGTGCATTTTGGCACATGTTTGAGTGAGTTTTGACTCACGAGTCGATTTGGGTATCTGTATGAGAGAACCAATAAGACAGTGTTGAATGAGAGTTTGGATGTTGTAAAGTCTCTCCGAGTATGAGACGTTCACTGTGGAATACTTAAATGTTTATCTAAAAATAAATGTTTACCTGTGTATTTCAATATCCGTATTAGAAATTAAACAATTTCCTTATTTATGCTACGTCGGGGCGTGACAGTTATGCAAGCTTGGGTGCAGTAGAACCCAACCCTTATGGCACTCTTAAAGTAAAAAGGGCAAGAAAATGATTTCAGGAAAGGCGGATCGATCCGCGTGTTTAATAGGATGTTACCATCAGATTTCCAAGAAGCGGATCGATCCGCTATTATGAAGGGATCGATCCGCAATTTTGCTGTGACATTCTGCGAGAAACTTCTCAAAATGGATTGATCCGTCATAAAAAGGGGATCGATTCGTGTTTTCTCGATGAAATTCCAATGGCTAAAATGAAAAGCGGGTTGATCCGGCTTCATGAAGGGATCGATCCGCGAAGCCTGAAGTTGTTCCCTTTTTATTACAAGTTTGCCATCATTTATATTTAGTATATATAGTTAGAGGTGGTTTTTATTTAGGGTTAGCTTGGTTTTTACTTAGTTTTATTATTAGGTGGTAAGCTCGCTTTTTCTCTAAATCCTCTCATCTCTCTCCCTCATTACTCCTCATCTACCACATTTCCTCCCATTTAGTGTTAGAGAGAGAGAGATAGTTGAATGTGTTGAATGTATTGAATGCTTACAACTTTGTATTAAAGATTCACTTGGAATTTCTATGGCATTGATGGTGGATTTCTCTTGTTGGTATAATTTCTCTTTCCCTCTCTTTAATATTAATTGCATTATAGTTATGAGTAGCTAAATCATGTAGGTTGGGGATCATAAACCCACCATTGGACCCATGTGTGTTGTAATGAAGGATTATCATATTTTGTAGCATATCTAGAGTTCATGGGTGTATGGTTTGATGTTTTGAGACCCCACTTCCAATGTCAAGCATTGGAAGCTGTTAAATCTCTAAACTCTAACCATATACCCATGTATTGCATTGGAACATCTATCTAGCATGTTGGTTGACTACCACATGTTTGATAGTTTGTCACAATGGAATTTTCTACTCTAGAATGTGCTACAAGGATAAAAGCCATGTGTTGTTTGGTCCAAGGTAGGGGAATGCTCCCCAACCTCAATTTCTCCATTTACAAAACCCCCAATTGGCAATTAAACTTAGCTTTGTTCAAAGTTTACTTTCTTTTTTTCTAAATAGTCACTGTAGTATAATCTTATTGTTGGGTTTGTGCCCTCAAACCATTACTTTATATAGGAGACATTGACATTTTAATATATGGATATCAGCTTTACATTTTATGATGTATGTTTCTTTCATGAGATGATTGTTTAATCCATAAGTATCATAGTAAGTATTTCGTGTGTGTATGAGATACATACAATGAGATACGAATTACTATTCTTTGATACTTAAAGCTTATCACAGTGGATGATGAGACTGGATATCTCATCAGGTATACACTGTAGCATCATTAACTACCATTGGATGGAGTGATAAATCTCAATCACTAGAGTGTGACTCTTGGTTAGTATGCTAGTGCTTATAGTGCATTGACGGACCTGAGTTTCCTATTGACGCTCAAGGCTGTCAATCAGTCGATAGGAACTCATAACTTGTGTAAGGTACGTGTTCTCAATCTTGAGACGATTATGAACACAGACTGTGGATATGACTGCTTTGACTTACCAATCAGTGAGGTCTATAGAAGATCAACACCTGGGTATTGTGGACACGCGGAATTGGACCACTTCTCTTGTTTGAGATTGTTTTGAAAAGGAATTTGACTTGGATCAAAGAAAAGAAAATGAAAGGTCTGTTGAAAACAGATACAGAGTCGCCACTTGGTCTTTAAGGAACCAAGAAACCTAATTTTGACTCACCCAAGCGGATAAGGGCACCGGCCCTTCATAACCAAAGAACTTGGTTCGGGGTTTTGGTACGAGAGAGGAAGGAGCCTTTGTCGCGACTAAAACACCCTCAACTCGCCCCGTCTTTCGACGGGCCTCAATTAGCATCCAAATAATCATCTTATACTATGTATGGTTCGACAAATAATACTACGATAGTATATTACATTACATAAGAAACTTGAAAATGGAAGATCAAAAGATAAAATATCATTCATAAGATCTAGGTCAAATATCATGCAATGTAAAGTGAAAGATCACACAAATAAACCTAGGAAAAATTGTCTAATCATGTATCAAGTAATTAGTTTCCTTGATCTAAAGGGGACATGAATTGTTCTTGAAACAAATAAGAAAGAAATGAAAATATGCTTAACAAGCTAGTATGATGCATGTTATTCTTTGAGAAAAGAAGATCTCTCAATCCCCGGGACGGATGAGAAAGGATGATTAGATCAAAGGGGAAGCATGAACGTGTGATCAAGTTCATTCCTTATAATCTTCTTAGATTAAGAGTTACAAAAACCCCAAATCTTGCATGAATGCATTGTATGTATCTAAAAATGTGCAAAGGTTGTAGTGTGTTTTGTGTACATGGATTCCTAAAATGACTTAGGAGTCTAAAATGTGTATGAATGAATGAATTAAATTAACATGGGTTGTGTACAAATGTAGTATGAACTACTTCCTAAGATATGAACTAATTTGGAATGCATATAAGCATCAAATCAAAGAATGAAAGTTAAAGTATACTTGCTGTGAATAGTGGACAGAACAGTAGCATGATCTTTTGGAATTTGAAAAGAGGGGTTAGGAATGTTTTCAATGCATGATTTTTTATGGAGATGTTCCTTATTGTGTCTAGAACACAACCCAAAAGGCCAATCTTGAATAGCCATCACAGATTGAGAGAAATTATATAAACAATAGAGGTCACTCAGAAACAGAGTTCGTACTGTCGTCTGAAATGTTAGAAAATCTTAGAAAATGAAAAAGAATTATATAGAGGCCCATTTTATACAGAAAGTTTCCTAAGACATTGAATTTTAAGGGAAAAATAAGTTAGGGCCACCCCTTTTGGAAAAGTTTTCTGGAAAAGAGGTCGTAAGTTGACCTAGCTGCTGTGACAGCAAAAAACAGAATGTTTGGAAGGAATGTTGGGACCCAAATGGACCATTTCCAAGTACTTCCAAGTCAAACCAAAAATCATGGGTGTTCTCCAATGAGTTAGGAAGACTTTCCAAGTGGCCTTGTATCCATATGTTAAGTATTGTGTTCTAGAAAAATCTTTGAACTCAACTCACTCACTGTTTTGACTCATTGTTTTGAAGATTTTGGAGAAAACAAAGTTTTGTTTCTTGAAACCAAATGAGAGGGATTGAGAGGGGTTTTGAAATAGGTGTTTTGAAAACATTTTTCAATACTCAATAAGGATTATAGCCACTTAAAATGTCAATATTACACTCATCATCAAGAACCTCCAAGATTGTTGGAGAGATTTATTTTATTTTTGGGCATAACTTCAATACATTCCAAGAATACCTTGGAAGTATTGAGATTATGATCATCATCTATCAAACATGTTTTTGAGGTCAAGAGCTACTATCCATAAGGATTCACTCACCCCAAACTTCATGTCATCACTTAGATGATGATGAACTAGTAAGTAAATAAAGAAAAGAAAAAGAAATGAGATAAGGAGAGATGAACATATATATAATCAAAGCAAGTAAATAGCAATCAATAGATGATAATCAATGTGATTTTGGACTTGTAGCTTGGTGTTTCACTCATAGATTTTGACATTTGGACATGGAAGTAGCTTCCTATCTCATGAATGCTCAAGAATGAGGGTTGGAGTGGACTTTGAATGTGAAGTATATAGAAGGATGATGGAAGAAAACAAGAATAAAACTCACTTTCTTATGGAAAATCAATGGGAGAAGCTCCCTTTCTCTCTTCTAAACCTATCTCTATCTCTCTTCTTCTCTACAACTTTTTAAGCTTTGCACTTGGCCCCCCCAAAATGAAGAGCAATGGGGGATTTAAATAGGCCAATTTGGGGTGGTTTTGGGTTTTAGAAGTACTCTCATTGGTCCCAAACAACTGTGAACATAAAACTATGTCGTTTTGGCTTTCAATTAATCAAATTGGACCCCCAAAAAAATTACAAAAATGGACTCTGCGAGGGATGAGTACCGCGGCGGCACTGGGCCAGTGCCGCGGCGGCAGTGGGCCAGTGCCGCGGCAGCACTGCTCCTCAGACGCCCAGAAATTTACGTTTAGGCCCCCAGAGGTTCCGGTATTCGCGAAAAGGCCCTATTTTGTCCGAAATTCACAGAAAATGCATACGAACTCCAAATTGAGGTTGTGATATACTGTTGGAAAGGTAATGGAGTCTACTTTACATAAAAAATAGTTCGGGGATAGGTCACTTTGAAAAGTTTTGCGGTATTCGCGATAAAAGCTGATTTGATCGCCTTTTCCACCTTCGGAAATTCAAAATAAATTCGTTTTAAATCCAGGAATTATGTGCGATATACCGTTGGAAAGCTATTGACCTCTAGTATCCATGAAAAATATTTGAAAATTGTTTCGGTGCCCCGATTCCAAAGTCAAATCTTGGTCAAACTGGTCAAACCTGGGATTCCCGGGAAGTTCTGGGAACCTCCGGGAGCTCCCAGGAGCCGACGTTTTCGCGCGATTCTCTTTTAAAACTCATTTTAATACTTTTCTAATGATTCCGGTGAATTCGGACGATTTCGGTCAAACTTGGTCAAACTTGGTCAAACCTGGTCAAACCTTGGTCAAACCTTGGTCAAACCGGTCAACGGGGACTTTCGGGGAACTTCCGGGACTTCCGGGGGTCTCTGGGAGCTGACGATTTCATCCAGTTTTACTTAAAAACTCATTTTATCATTTTTCTTACGACATAGCATGTTTTCAGAACTTTGGGACCAAATCCGGGAGTCTTCGGGCTTTCAGGGGTATTTTGGTCATTCTGAGCATTCTGAGAGATAGAGCTGACTTCCAAGAGTCCTTTTGAGTCTTTTACGATCATTGTGAACCACCAAGCTATGGGTCTCCTAAATCTGATAGCCGACAAAATGGGGTGTCTACAGGTATCTTGGGTATGTCATATTCATAGGGTTGTGAACATATATTGTCAAGACAGAATCTACCCTCTGTTTCAGAGTAAGCATTCCCTTGAGAATGTCACCAAGTTGATTACTGAGTACTGCAGTCTTGTTGATAAGAGTTATCAACATGTTTGGTAATCATGAGAGGTGAATGGGACTCAAGGATTATAAGAAGTAATCATGATTCAGGTTGACAGTAACTGTTTATCCGACTACCTGAATATGATTGCGAATGCTGACGGTAGAGGGACATTAGTACAACATACAAGTCTAGTTATCGCTTCGGATATATTCTTTTGCGTTGGAGTTCAGTTATCGTTTTATAGTGGAGTAAACGTTAACTGATCAGTCGATTAATTTGCTGATCAAAGAGTTTGGTCATGGGAATTAATCAACTGATCTGAGCCAACAATAAAGAGCCTAGGAGGTCCCACTCTTAGCTCCGCTAGGATGCTTGGAAAGGCAAATGAGGATGATGTCAAGACAGGTTCGATCGATCGAAGTTGTCTCGATCGATTGAAGTCTAGACAGGTTCGATCGATTGAAGATGGTTCGATCGATCGAATGTTCGATCGATTGAAACCACTTCGATCGCTCAAGAGCTAGGTCGGTTCTGGGAATCTATAAATAGGGCAGCTGCGTTCTGGAAAAGTTGTTCGTCATTTTGAACGTCAGAAGCTGCAGAAACTGTTTTGGAGCCCCAAAACCTTCTATATCCTCTCCATTAGGGTTCCCACCAACCCTAGCCCTTCCTGCGAGCATCTATAGGAGTCATAAGAGTGAAGACCATCTAGTGGAGGCTGCTGGAAGTCAGAGATTTCAAAATTGGGTTCAAGACAGTAAGGTATAATTCTTGTCCCCTCTTGTGCGCATCTATAGAGTTGATGGGTAGTAGATCCGGGCATGCCAATTAAGTTTTATAACTTGATTTTTTCCGCTGCGCGTTTAAACTTAGAACTTAAACCGGTTTTTCCAACACTTATACAAATTGAACCAATCTCAAAGTCGAAAAGACTCATTTTTATTTCTTAGTTTGTTAAATGCTCCGCGCATTATAATTGGTTATTAAGCGCCCAACAAGCATTGTTGTACTCCAATCCCTGTGGACTCGACACCCTATTTCCATTATTACTACATTTTTAATAGGGTTAAACAAGAACTTGATTTTGACAACATCAAATTATAGAAGATGTTATAGTCCAAGTGGGTAATTTCTACTATCCGGTGGACTTTATCGTGCTTGACACGCAACCCATTGTCAATGAGCAATCACAAATCCCAATCATCTTGGGGCAACCGTTCCTTGTTACTGTTAATGCCTTAACTAATTGTAGGAATGATCTCATGTGCTTAACTTTTGGAAATATGACTATGGATGTGAACATCTTCTCACTCTTTAAGCAACCGGATCTTGACGAGGAAAATGGTGATGATATTTATGAAATCTCTCTTGTTAACTCTTTGGTGCAGGATTTTTTCGATATTTCTGGTACTATAAGTGCTAATGATTCTTGCATCGTTCCTTCTCTTAATCATGCATGTATTAGTAATGATAATATAGCTATTCTCGAACATATTAAAAAATGATTAGCTATTGATAACACCCTTGTTGAGTGTGATAATGAGTTTGGGAGGGAAACAAAGATGAGTGAGGGGGAAGTTATGGTTGATGAAGATTTGGATGTTGAAAGAATCTTAGGAGAGGCCATGTGGACCTCTAATTTTGAAAGACTACCTCCGAGGGATACTTTCCCTCTTCCATCCAATATAGTCACACCAAAACTTGAGCTCAAAACCTTGCCAAGGGAGCTCAAGTATGCCTTTTTGGGAGAGAACGAGAATTTTCCAGTAGTAGTGTATTCCCAGCTTGAACCCTTGTCAAGAAGGGAAATTGATGAAGGTTTTGAAGGAGCACAAAAGTTCTATTGGGTGGTGTGTAGAAGATTTGAGGGGCATTTCTCCAAAGATTTGCACCCACAAGATTTATCTAGAGGATGAAGCCAAGCCTTCACGTCAAATGTAAAGGAGGCTCAATCCTAATATGAAAGAGGTGGTGATGACCGAGGTCATCAAGTTGTTGGATGTGGGGATAATCTATCTCATTTCTGTGGGCATCCTCTGGTGGCGTGTTTGTATTGATTATAGGAAGTTGAATTCGGTAACTAGAAAGGACCATTTCCCCTTGCCCTTCCTTGATCAAGTCCTAGAAAGAGTAGCGGGCCATAAGCACTACTGCTTCCTAGATGGTTACTCGGGGTACAATCAAATAGAAATAACCCCCGAGGACCAAGAGAAAACCACCTTCACTTGCCCCTTTGGCACGTTTGCCTATCGGAGGATGCCGTTTGGACTTTGTAATGCACCGGCAACCTTTCAAAGGTGCATGCTTAGTATATTCAATGATATGGTGGAGAAGTTTTTGGAAGTCTTCATCGATGACTTCACAGTCTTTGGAGATTCATTCGATGAATGCCTTGGGAATCTTGAAAAGGTTCTCAAGAGATGTATAGAAAAGAATCTCGTTCTTAACTGGGAGAAGTGCTACTTCATGGTGACACAAGGGATTGTGCTAGGCCACATTGTACCTAGCGAGGGAATGCAAGTTGACAAAGCCAAAATAGATGTCATTTCCAACCTCCCCCCTCCAAGGAACCTCAAAGACATTAGGTCATTTTTGGGCCATGCGAGCTTCTATTATAGATTTATAAAGGACTTTAGTGCGATCTCTAGACCGTTGTGTCTCCTCTTAGCTAAGGACGTCCCATTTGAGTGGTCCCAAGATTGCCAAGAGGCATTTGAGAAGCTCAATGCATTACTCACTTCCGTACCAATTATGCAACCTCCCAATTGGAGTCTTCCATTTGAATTGATGTTCAATGCGAGTGACTACGCCATCGGAGCCATTTTGGGGCAAAGGAAAGACAAAAAGCCCCATGTCATTTACTATGCGAGTCGCACATTAGATAGCGCACAATCCAACTACTCCACGACGGAGAAAGAGTTGCTCACTATAGTATTTGCCCTCAAGAAATTCCGATCTTATGTAGTGGGATCGCCGAATACTTAATTTACCGATCATGCCGCTCTCAAGTATCTTTTCTCTAAGATAGATGCTAAAGCGCAACTAATTCATTGGATCCTACTACTACAAGAATTTGACCTTTCCATAAAGGACAAGAAAGGGGTGGAAAACGTTGTCGCCGATCATTTGTCATGTTTGATGTTTGATCACAATCATATAGACCTCATTCCTATCCAAGAATGCTTTTTTAGATGAGCAATTGCTCAAGGTCTCTACTCTCCCGTGGTATGTGGACGTGGTGAATTTCCTTGTCACGGGAGAGTTGCCTCAAGATTGGTCTAATCAAGACTGAGAGAGGCTAATATTGACGACACGATCGTTCTTTTACCATGATCCTTATGTTTTCAAATATTGTGCCGATCAAATTATTAGGCGATGTATGCCTAATGATGAGATACTGAGTATATTGTCTTTTTTGCCATGACCAAGCATGTGGGGGTCATTTCTCTTTACAAAAGACCGCGTTCAAAGTCCTCCATAGTGGTTTTTATTGGCCCACGATCTTCAAAGATGTGCATACCTATTGCAAGGCATGCCCTCGATGCCAATTACTTGGTCGAGTCACTAAGAGGAACTCCATGCCTCTAAACCCTATACTTACCATAGAAGCTTTTTATTGTTGGGGAATAAATTTCATGGGTCCTTTCCCTAAATCCAATAGCTTTGAGTATATCTTGGTGGCGGTGGACTACCAAGTTGATTACTGAGTACTGCAGTCTTGTTGATAAGAGTTATCAACATGTTTGGTAATCATGAGAGGTGAATGGGACTCAAGGATTATAAGAAGTAATCATGATTCAGGTTGACAGTAACTGTTTATCCGACTACCTGAATATGATTGCAAATGCTGACGGTAGAGGGACATTAGTACAACATACAAGTCTAGTTATCGCTTTGGATATATTCTTTTGCGTTGGAGTTCAGTTATCGTTTTATAGTGGAGTAAACATTAACTGATCAGTCGATTAATTTGCTGATCAAAGAGTTTGGTCATGGGAATTAATCAACTGATCTGAGCCAACAATAAAGAGCCTAGGAGGTCCCACTCTTAGCTCCGCTAGGATGCTTGGAAAGGCAAATGAGGATGATGTCAAGACAGGTTCGATCGATCGAAGTTGTCTCGATCGATTGAAGTCTAGACAGGTTCGATCAATTGAAGATGGTTCGATCGATCGAATGTTCGATCGATCGAAACCACTTCGATCGCTCAAGAGCTAGGTCGGTTCTGGGAATCTATAAATAGGGCAGCTGCATTCTGGAAAAGTTGTTCGTCGTTTTGAACGTCAGAAGCTGCAGAAACTGTTTTGGAGCCCCAAAACCTTCTATATCCTCTCCATTAGGGTTCCCACCAACCCTAGCCCTTCCTGCGAGCATCCATAGGAGTCATAAGAGTGAAGACCATCTAGTGGAGGCTGCTGGAAGTCAGAGATTTCAGAATTGGGTTCAAGACAGTAAGGTATAATTCTTGTCCCCTCTTGTGCGCATCTATAGAGTTGATGGGTAGTAGATCCGGGCATGCTAATTAAGTTTTATAACTTGATTTTTTCCGCTGCGCGTTTAAACTTAGAACTTAAACCGGTTTTTCAAACAATTGGTATCAGAGCCACGCTCGTTTGGATCTATAGATGCTTTTTTGGAACACTATATTGATTTGCATATTGATTTTAGAACTGTTTTCGAAACGGCATTGTCACAAATCTGTTTCTGCAGTGTTATCGCAGCAGAATACAAATCTGTGATTGCATGGGATGCAAGGCGGGTTCGATCGATCGAACATGTTTCGAGCGATCGAACATCCTCTGTCCTCGAGCGATCGAACGGTCTTAGATCGATCGAACCCGTCTGGTGTTCGATCGATCGAATGAAGTTAGATCGATCGAGACAGATTCTTTGTCAGGTTCTCTGTTTCACAGTTTTAAAGTGTTTTGAAATTAAAAACTTTAATATTAAAACATTCTGTAAAATTTTCAAATCATTCTGTGAAACAGAATGTTCAAGCGATTGAACAGTGTTTAATCGATCGAAGGTTCGAGCCATCGAACGGTCTTCGATCGATCGAACTGTGACAGAGAAGTAAGATGCTGTTTTAAGTTCTAATTCAGCATGTAAAGAGTTTATATACTGTGTGAATCAATTAAATGTTTCAACAGTTACATATATTTGTTATGTATGTATGGATGCGTGTACGACTAACCCTTTTGCAGTAAGATTAGTCGCTATCTCCCATGGCACAAAATTATTTGAATATTTGTATTTAAATTGTTTGAGATTGGTGCATGTTGTAATTTAAGTTTGGTTTGGTTTTAAGGCATATGTAAAGGGCGCTGCGACTTCAATCCTACGAAAAGGAAAGTCGCACCGGTTTCCCTAGCCTTTTATTTTGTTGTTATTTCTATTTCTAGATAAATTGTAAACTTCGAAAGAAGCATAGGACAAATGTAATAGAATTAGAAAATCCATGAAGATGGAGCAAGGAGCCGTTATCCATGAAGATGGAGCTAGAGGCGATCAAACCAAAAGGAGGTTCTGTAGAGATAGAGCCATGGGAGATAGAGGCATTGTTTGAATGCCTATATTTCATTTTAGTTTTTTGTTTTATGTGCTTGGTTTGTGATTGGCGTATAATACATTGTTGCATGCACGCAAAACAAGTTTTCTAAAATAAAATTCAAAAACCGTTTTCAACACATTATTAAACATTAGATGTTTATGGGAAGTGTGTAGAAACAGATTTTCTCAAAAAGCAAAATCCTTTTTACTAAAACTAGTGGGAGAGGGTCTTATTAATTACACCCACGATCTTCCATTAACGGTTCATTGTAAGATGAGTGGTGCATTCTGTGTCACCTCGTCAGGGGTGACATTCCATACGGAGGGTGCATTACTCATTGGTTACTAGGTGTGAACTTCTTATGATAGGATCAATCAGACGTGTTAGAGGGTGACCACCACACGGAGGCGCTACTTGAGACGGTTGTGATTGAATCCTAGTTAATGGTACACACTAGCTAAGCTATGGATAAGGGATCCCACACGGGGCATTGTTCAGAAACTTAGAGATCAAAAGGGATCGGGAGTCATAACTTGTTTTTGCAAGAGTTGCATAGCGGACAAGTCTTGATTAATCGAAAAATAGAAAATTGACCTCCACACGGAGGCTTTATTCTTTTGTTTCGATATTCCGGCGACTTTGTTTTAAAATAAGAGTTTTAAGGATTCTTTTATTTCAAACTGTCAAATCCTGATATCCATATTTATTTTGTTTGTTTGATTTTCAGTATCATAATGTCTGGATCTGCATTTAGTCCACTTGCCACCATACTCACTCAAAACAAGTTAACTGGAAACAACTACACTGAATGGAAACGTAACCTTGACATCGTGTTAACTGCGGAGGATCACATATATGTCCTCACGACCCCATGCCCCGAAGAACCCGCGGCAAATGCTTCGGCAGCTGCCAGACGCGAGTTCGACAAATGGAAGAAGTCGAATGGAATGGCTCGTTGCTATATTCTGGCCTCAATGGCTGGTGTATTGCAACACCAATTCCAATCGAATGATTCTGCCAGTGATATTATCACATCCCTGAAAAAGATGTTTGGGGAGCATGGCAGGCCTGCCAGACAGGTAGCCATGCAAAAGATAATGAGTGCAAAGATGTCGGAAGGGACTCCAGTCAAGGAACATGTTTTAAAAATGATTGGTTATTTAAACGAGCTGGAGACCCTAGGTGCCAACATCGATGCACAGACCCAAGTTGATATGATCCTCAATTCGCTGTCGCCTTCATTCGCTCAATTTAAACTTAATTATAATATGAATCAAATGAATTTTTCAATGAGCGAATTGATGAGTTCTCTTTTGGCAGCAGAAGGGGTGATCAAACCTGGGGTCAACGTTTTGAACATTGAGAAAAGTGCTTCCTCCTCCCGATCTGTGCCGAAAGGAAAGAAAGGGAAGAAGAAAGCTAGCACTGGTGGTTCAAGTGTTGGACCAGTCCCTAAGATTGCAAAATCTAAGGGAAAAGGTAAGGGAAAAGGGAAGGTGGGTGGCCAAGGCAAAGGAAAGTGTTTCCAATGCGGTGAGAAGGGCCACTGGAAGAGGAACTGTCCAGAATTCTTAGCTACAAGAGTTCAAGGTATGATTGAATCATATATGATTGAAGTAAGTTTTATAACGGATACTTCAAACACTTGGTGCATTGATTCTGGTGCGACTAACCATATCTGTAATTCATTGCAGGAGTTCAGATCAACCAGGAGGTGCAGTGATGGGGAAATCGTACTTACTCTAGGTTCTAGCGCAACCGTTTCTGCGGTTGCTATAGGAGTCGTAGTTTTAGAATTTCTAGACAATAAAATTTTGATTTTATCAGATGTACTTTACGTCCCTTCAATGAGACGTAATTTAATTTCAGTTTCTAATTTATCGAATAATGGTTATTCTTTTCATTTTGGAACTGAAGTTGTGATTAAAAGAAATAGTTATTTTATATGTTCTGGTGTTAAATCAAATGGTTTGTATGTGATTACTCCCAATATTTCTAAAGACTCTTGCATGGAACTTAATAACTCAGTGGTTAATGTACCATCTAAAAGAAAGAGACCTTCCACTAATCCAACAAGGCTTTGGCACATGAGGCTTGGCCATATCAATCTAAATAGGATTGGCAGACTAGTCAAAGAAGGGATCTTAGGCGATTTGGTTTTAGAACCAATGGAAGTCTGCGAGTCTTGTTTAGAGGGTAAGATGACCAAAAGGCCCTTTCCCGCAAAGGGCAATAGGACCAATGCATTGTTGGAATTAGTTCATACTGATATGTGTGGACCAATAAATATTAGAGCAAGGGGTGGTTATGAGTATTTCATAACATTTACTGATGACCACTCCAGGTATGGATATGTGTACCTAATGCAGCACAAGTCTGAAGCCTTTGAAAAGTTCAAAGAGTTTAGGGCTGAAGTGGAGAAGCAATTGGGCACACATATCAAGGCCATTCGATCTGATCGAGGTGGCGAGTACCTCTTTAATGAGTTTATTGATCACCTCGTACAAAATGGGATTCTTTCACAGTTGACTGCACCTGGTACGCCTCAGCAGAACGGTGTAGCGGAGAGAAGGAATCGGACTCTTTTAGACATGACTAGGTCGATGATGAGTTATTCAGAGTTGCCATTATTCCTTTGGGGATATGCTTTGGAAACCGCTGCATACATACTAAATCTAGTGCCAAGCAAATCTGTTCCCAGGACACCACGGGAAATATGGATTGGGCGCAAGCCTTCTTTGCAACATCTCCGGATATGGGGGTGTCCGGCACATGTGTTGAAAGGAAAGATGAGCAAGTTGGATTCTAGATCAGAAGTATGTTATTTTGTAGGGTATCCAAAGGGTACTTATGGATGGTATTTTTATGATCCAAGAGAACAGAAAGTGTTTATTAGTACAAATGCTGTTTTCTTAGAGGATGATTATATCATGAACCATAAACCTAAGGGAAGGATAGATCTTAGAGAGATAGAAGGAGAGCCCTCAGTCCAACCCGTAGTTGATAACGATATAAATCAAGAAAATACCACTTCTTCACCCATTTCCGCACTGGTACCTCATCGTAGTGGGAGGATTATCAGCCAGCCTGATAGATACATGTTCTTAGGAGAAGTTTTTGAAGCTGTCTCCATAGAATCTGAATCTGATCCTGCCACATACGAAGAGGCAATGGCTGATGTTGATTCAGAACATTGGGTTAAAGCTATGAAGGCTGAATTAGAATCTATGGATTCTAATCAGGTCTGGGATCTTGTAGAACTTCCAGCCAATATTAAACCCATTGGTTGTAAGTGGGTCTACAAGAGGAAAAGAGCATCTGATGGAAAGGTTGAGACCTTTAAGGCTAGGCTTGTAGCGAAAGGTTATACTCAGAGGGAGGGCATTGACTATGAGGAAACCTTCTCGCCGGTAGCCATGCTCAAGTCCATCAGAATGCTCTTATCCATTGCTGTATGCCTAGATTATGAGATCTGGCAGATGGACGTCAAGACTGCATTCTTGAATGGCAATCTTGAGGAGGACATCTATATGCAACAACCAGAAGGGTTCATAGCTGGTCGGAAAGGTAACTTGGTGTGCAAGCTGCAAAAGTCCATTTATGGGCTTAAGCAGGCATCCAGGAGTTGGAACATCCGATTTGACCAAGTGGTCAAGTCGTTTGGTTTCATACAGAATCTGGATGAACCTTGTGTATACAAGAAGTGTGAAGGGAAAGTGATGGCCTTTTTTGTGCTTTATGTTGACGATATTCTACTCATTGGGAATGATGTAGCGGCTTTGTCAACGGTCAAGGTTTGGCTAGCTAGTACTTTTGATATGAAGGATCTAGGATAGGCGAGCTATATTCTTGGGATAAAGCTTTTTCGGGATCGCAAGCGAAAGATAATGGGATTGTCTCAAGCTGGTTATATCGATAAGGTGCTAACTAAGTTTTCAATGGATAATTCGAAGAAAGGATTGTTACCTTTCAGGCATGGTTTAGCGTTCTCCAAGGACCAGTGTCCAAAGACACAGGAGGAGAGGAATCGCATGATAGGAGTTCCCTATGCTTTAGCAGTGGGAAGTCTTATGTATGCGATGTTATGCACTAGACCAGATATTTGCTTTTCCGTTGGCATGGTTAGCAGATATCAGTCGAATCCAGGTCCAGAGCACTGGACAGTCGTCAAGCACATTCTTAAGTACTTGAAAAGGACTAAAGATTACATGCTTATGTACGGTGGTAGTGAGTTAATTCCAGTAGGATACACTGACTCGGACTTTATGTCAGATAAAGATTCGAGGAAGTCAACGTCCGGTCATCTCTTTACCTTGGGAGGTGGTGCTGTCAGTTGGAGGAGCATTAAGCAGAAATGCATTGCAGACTCAACTACAGAAGCTGAGTATGTGGCTGCTTGTGAAGCCGCAAAGGAAGCTGTTTGGCTCAAGAAGTTCCTTATGGAGCTCGAGGTGGTACCAGCGTCGCTGTCACCTATTACGCTTTATTGTGATAATAGTGGGGCAGTGGCTCAGTCCAAGGAGCCAAGGAACCACGAAAGGGAAAGCACGTAGAGCGGAAATATCATCTTATCCGAGATATTGTTCAACGTGGAGATGTGACTGTCACCAAGATTGCCACCGCTGATAATCTTGCTGATCCGTTTACAAAGGCCTTGCCACAGAAGGTCTTTGATCGTCATCTAGATAGTCTAGGTCTCAGATGTAATCCTGTATGGTTATGAGTGCAAGTGGGAGTTTGTTGGGTTTGTGCCCTCAAACCATTACTTTATATAGGAGACATTGACATTTTAATATATGGATATCAGCTTTACATTTTATGATGTATGTTTCTTTCATGAGATGATTGTTTAATCCATAAGTATCATAGTAAGTATTTCGTGTGTGTATGAGATACATACAATGAGATACGAATTACTATTCTTTGATACTTAAAGCTTATCACAGTGGATGATGAGACTGGATATCTCATCAGGTATACACTGTAGCATCATTAACTACCA
The DNA here is from genome assembly GCA_033977485.1 of Hydrangea macrophylla. Taxonomy (NCBI): domain Eukaryota; kingdom Viridiplantae; phylum Streptophyta; class Magnoliopsida; order Cornales; family Hydrangeaceae; genus Hydrangea; species Hydrangea macrophylla. The sequence continues at coordinate 105,147,966 of CM066990.1, forward strand.
TTGGATGGAGTGATAAATCTCAATCACTAGAGTGTGACTCTTGGTTAGTATGCTAGTGCTTATAGTGCATTGACGGACCTGAGTTTCCTATTGACGCTCAAGGCTGTCAATCAGTCGATAGGAACTCATAACTTGTGTAAGGTATGTGTTCTCAATCTTGAGACGATTATGAACACAGACTGTGGATATGACTGCTTTGACTTACCAATCAGTGAGGTCTATAGAAGATCAACACCTGGGTATCTTGGGTATGTCATATTCATAGGGTTGTGAACATATATTGTCAAGACAGAATCTACCCTCTGTTTCAGAGTAAGCATTCCCTTGAGAATGTCACCAAGTTGATTACTGAGTACTGCAGTCTTGTTGATAAGAGTTATCAACATGTTTGGTAATCATGAGAGGTGAATGGGACTCAAGGATTATAAGAAATAATCATGATTCAGGTTGACAGTAACTGTTTATCCGACTACCTGAATATGATTGCGAATGCTGACGGTAGAGGGACATTAGTACAACATACAAGTCTAGTTATCGCTTCGGATATATTCTTTTGCGTTGGAGTTCAGTTATCGTTTTATAGTGGAGTAAACGTTAACTGATCAGTCGATTAATTTGCTGATCAAAGAGTTTGGTCATGGGAATTAATCAACTGATCTGAGCCAACAATAAAGAGCCTAGGAGGTCCCACTCTTAGCTCCGCTAGGATGCTTGGAAAGGCAAATGAGGATGATGTCAAGACAGGTTCGATCGATCGAAGTTGTCTCGATCGATTGAAGTCTAGACAGGTTCGATCGATTGAAGATGGTTCGATCGATCGAATGTTCGATCGATTGAAACCACTTCGATCGCTCAAGAGCTAGGTCGGTTCTGGGAATCTATAAATAGGGCAGCTGCGTTCTGGAAAAGTTGTTCGTCATTTTGAACGTCAGAAGCTGCAGAAACTGTTTTGGAGCCCCAAAACCTTCTATATCCTCTCCATTAGGGTTCCCACCAACCCTAGCCCTTCCTGCGAGCATCTATAGGAGTCATAAGAGTGAAGACCATCTAGTGGAGGCTGCTGGAAGTCAGAGATTTCAGAATTGGGTTCAAGACAGTAAGGTATAATTCTTGTCCCCTCTTGTGCGCATCTATAGAGTTGATGGGTAGTAGATCCGGGCATGCCAATTAAGTTTTATAACTTGATTTTTTCCGCTGCGCGTTTAAACTTAGAACTTAAACCGGTTTTTCCAACACTTATACAAATTGAACCAATCTCAAAGTCGAAAAGACTCATTTTTATTTCTTAGTTTGTTAAATGCTCCGCGCATTATAATTGGTTATTAAGCGCCCAACAAGCATTGTTGCACTCCAATCCCTGTGGACTCGACACCCTATTTCCATTATTACTACATTTTTAATAGGGTTAAACAAGAACTTGATTTTGACAACATCAAATTATAGAAGATGTTATAGTCCAAGTGGGTAATTTCTACTATCCGGTGGACTTTATCGTGCTTGACACGCAACCCATTGTCAATGAGCAATCACAAATCCCAATCATCTTAGGGCGACCGTTCCTTGTTACTGTTAATGCCTTAACTAATTGTAGGAATGATCTCATGTGCTTAACTTTTGGAAATATGACTATGGATGTGAACATCTTCTTACTCTTTAAGCAACCGGATCTTGACGAGGAAAATGGTGATGATATTTATGAAATCTCTCTTGTTAACTCTTTGGTGCAGGATTTTTTCGATATTTCTGGTACTATAAGTGCTAATGATTCTTGCATCGTTCCTTCTCTTAATCATGCATGTATTAGTAATGATAATATAGCTATTCTCTAACATATTAAAAAATGATTAGCTATTGATAACACCCTTGTTGAGTGTGATAATGAGTTTGGGAGGGAAACAAAGATGAGTGAGGGGGAAGTTATGGTTGAGGAAGATTTGGATGTTGAAAGAATCTTAGGAGAGGCCATGTGGACCTCTAATTTTGAAAGACTACCTCCGAGGGATACTTTCCCTCTTCCATCCAATATAGTCACACCAAAAATTGAGCTCAAAACCTTGCCAAGGGAGCTCAAGTATGCCTTTTTGGGAGAGAACGAGAATTTTCCAGTAGTAGTGTATTCCCAGCTTGAACCCTTGTCAAGAAGGGAAATTGATGAAGGTTTTGAAGGAGCACAAAAGTTCTATTGGGTGGTGTGTAGCAGATTTGAGGGGCATTTCTCCAAAGATTTGCACCCACAAGATTTATTTAGAGGATGAAGCCAAGCCTTCACGTCAAATGTAAAGGAGGCTCAATCCTAATATGAAAGAGGTGGCGATGACCGAGGTCATCAAGTTGTTGGATGTGGGGATAATCTATCTCATTTCTGTGGGCATCCTCTGGTGGCGTGTTTGTATTGATTATAGGAAGTTGAATTCGGTAACTAGAAAGGACCATTTCCCCTTGCCCTTCCTTGATCAAGTCCTAGAAAGAGTAGCGGGCCATAAGCACTACTGCTTCCTAGATGGTTACTCGGGGTACAATCAAATAGAAATAACCCCCGAGGACCAAGAGAAAACCACCTTCACTTGCCCCTTTGGCACGTTTGCCTATCGGAGGATGCCGTTTGGACTTTGTAATGCACCGGCGACCTTTCAAAGGTGCATGCTTAGTATATTCAATGATATGGTGGAGAAGTTTTTGGAAGTCTTCATCGATGACTTCACAGTCTTTGGAGATTCATTCGATGAATGGCTTGGGAATCTTGAAAAGGTTCTCAAGAGATGTATAGAAAAGAATCTCGTTCTTAACTGGGAAAAGTGCTACTTCATGGTGACACGAGGGATTGTGCTAGGCCACATTGTACCTAGCGAGGGAATGCAAGTTGACAAAGCCAAAATAGATGTCATTTCCAACCTCCCCCCTCCAAGGAACCTCAAAGACATTAGGTCATTTTTGGGCCATGCGAGCTTCTATTATAGATTTATAAAGGACTTTAGTGCGATCTCTAGACCGTTGTGTCTCCTCTTAGCTAAGGACGTCCCATTTGAGTGGTCCCAAGATTGCCAAGAGGCATTTGAGAAGCTCAAGGCATTACTCACTTCCGTACCAATTATGCAACCTCCCAATTGGAGTCTTCCATTTGAATTGATGTTCAATGCGAGTGACTACGCCATCGGAGCCATTTTGGGGCAAAGGAAAGACAAAAAGCCCCATGTCATTTACTATGCGAGCCGCACATTAGATAGCGCACAATCCAACTACTCCACGACGGAGAAAGAGTTGCTCACTATAGTATTTGCCCTCAAGAAATTCTGATCTTATGTAGTGGGATCGCCGAATACTTAATTTACCGATCATGCCGCTCTCAAGTATCTTTTCTCTAAGATAGATGCTAAAGCGCAACTAATTCATTGGATCCTACTACTACAAGAATTTGACCTTTCCATAAAGGACAAGAAAGGGGTGGAAAACGTTGTCGCCGATCATTTGTCATGTTTGATGTTTGATCACAATCATATAGACCTCATTCCTATCCAAGAATGCTTTTTTAGATGAGCAATTGCTCAAGGTCTCTACTCTCCCGTGGTATGTGGACGTGGTGAATTTCCTTGTCACGGGAGAGTTGCCTCAAGATTGGTCTAATCAAGACTGAGAGAGGCTAATATTGACGACACAATCGTTCTTTTACCATGATCCTTATGTTTTCAAATATTGTGCCGATCAAATTATTAGGCGATGTATGCCTAATGATGAGATACTGAGTATATTGTCTTTTTTGCCATGACCAAGCATGTGGGGGTCATTTCTCTTTACAAAAGACCGCGTTCAAAGTCCTCCATAGTGGTTTTTATTGGCCCACGATCTTCAAAGATGTGCATACCTATTGCAAGGCATGCCCTCGATGCCAATTACTTGGTCGAGTCACTAAGAGGAACTCCATGCCTCTAAACCCTATACTTACCATAGAAGCTTTTTATTGTTGGGGAATAAATTTCATGGGTCCTTTCCCTAAATCCAATAGCTTTGAGTATATCTTGGTGGCGGTGGACTACGTCTCCAAGTGGGTGGAGGCCATAGCAACTCGAACCAATGACCACAAGGTGGTTTTGAAATTTTTAAAAGAACATATCTTATCACGGTTCGGGAATCCCAAGGCTTTGATTAGCGATCAAGGAGTGCACTTTTGCAACTCCCCATTCGCCCGGTTAATGGAGCAATATGGCGTCACCCATAAGGCTTCCACCACCTATCACCCGCAAACAAATGGCCAAGCTGAATGGGCTAATCGTGAAATTAAGGGGATTCTTGAGAAGACGGTCGATCCGTCAAAAAAGGATTAGTCTTCTAGGCTAACCGATGCGCTTTGGGCGTATAGGACGGCCTATAAGACGAATTTAGGTATGTCCCCCTACCGGCTAGTTTACGGGAAAGCATGCCACTTACCCGTCGAGCTTGAGCACCGTGCTTATTGGGCTATTAAGAAGCTCAACTTTGATGTGGATGAGAGTGGTGAGAGGAGAAAGCTTCAACTCGATGAGTTGGACAAGATTCGAGGAGAACTCTACGAGAGTTCTGATGCGTACAAAGCATGTGTCAAGGCTTTTCACGATAAATGGATTGTCCGGAAATAATTCGTTGTTGGTAACAAAGTGCTATTGTACGATTCACGGCTCCACATTTTCCCGAGTAAGTTGCAATCCCGTTGGATTGGCCCTTACATGGTACATAAATTTTATCCCCACGGAGTCGTGGAAATCCAAGACCCCAAGGATGGGACCATTTCTAAGGTTAATGGGCAACGACTCAAACTTGAAGGTTTTGACTCTGAGTTGGTATCAATTCCTTTGGAAGACCCCAATGTTAGGGTAGAGTAAGCTCTCGTGAGCTATACTCCCTTTTTTTGTATGCCCCATGTTCCATTCTTGACATAATTTTTGTTCTTGGTAATGTCCATTGCATCCATTTTGATCATCCTTCACTTGATAAAAGTTTTCAAAATTTTAAATTGAAGAAGCAAATGGGCGGATCGATCCGGGTTCTTGGGGGATCGATCTGCGGGTTTATGGGGAAGTTATTGAGCAACTTGAGAAACGGCGGATCGATCCGCCATTTCGAGGGGATCGATCCGCGGTTTTGAGGGAGTACACTGCTTTTAAGTCGCTAAAATGGATCGATCCAGAAATTACAAGCGGATGGATCCGTAAATTTGGGAGGAGATTCTGCGTAAAAAAATTTAAAAATGGATCGATTCGGACTTTGTAAGTAGGTCGATCCGCGTTTTTGAAAAGGCACATTTAAACCATTTTAAATGGCCGGATCGATCCGGCCTCTTTGCGGATCGATCCGCGAGGGGCAGAAACTGTTTATATTCTTGAGAAACCTCTTATTTCTATTAAAAAATTTCAAGTTCTCTCCCAAACTCTCTCAAGCACCATTGCCCAATACTTCTCCAAATCCCCACTTGTGTTTATTCATCTTCAAGATCTTCAAGCTATCCATCCACGGTAATGAATCTAACAACTCCCATCGATTGATTTTCATGTTTAAGTTGTGATTGCACCCTAGGTTGGGTTATTTCTCCATTTACTCACTTTTTCGAAAAATCAACCTTAGGGCTTGTTTTCTCTCCCATTTCTTTATATTTTGGGTTGATCTCTCATGCATTTTGAATGTTCTTCATGCTCAAGTCACGTTGTGGTTTGTTTGGGATAGATTCATGCACCAAATCTTGTTAAACTATGAAAGTATTCAATCTACCCACTGGGTGTTCGATAGAAGGCCACGATGACATTCCCTAGCACATTTGCCTAATCCACACATGCAATTTCATCATTTTTACGTGCACTGTTCATATTTCTTCATTTCATATGCATGTTTCAATTCTCGTGTGTGGTTGTTATCATTGTTTTCAAAGCCGTTGGCATGTTGCTTTCACACCATGCACTGCCGTGCACGTGCGCGTCGACCGTGCACGTGCGTTCGCGGCCATTTCACGTGCATTTGGTCCATACCCCGTGCATAACATCTTTATGGGCATTTCACTCATTCCTCCAAACTTTCACGTCGGCAGGACGTCCGTGCACGTACCATTGGTGTTACATGGCCCATTGCTTGAGCATTGCACACCTTTACACGCTTTGTCTATTATCTTATTTGGTGTGCTCGCCCCTTGTGTTTTTCAGGAACCATGGTGAACCCCCTTAAGTATAACTGAACCAAGTACACCTCGACTCGAGGCTATGACAATTTCCGGTCCAAAACCAAAAAGAAATGGTTCGAGAATTACTTTAAAGTTAAAAAATCCATCCTCCCTGAGCGTCCTATCGCTATTTTTTATTTCCCTACCGATGTGGTTCAGATCTTTCGGGACCGCCGACGGCTTCCCCAGTTAGAGCATTTGGGCGAGTACAACGAGACATGGGCCAGGATTTTTTTTGCGAGCCTAGTCACCACTGGCCCCCGCACCTTTGAGTCATATGTTCGGGGTGTCCGCATCCTGGTCTCCCCGGCCACCTTAGCTGTATTCATGGGGTTTCCTCACATGGAGGACCCCGTGCCTTATCTGGATGACTTGGAGCAGAGGCCTGACCTAGATATCATCGCCACCCGGTTCACGGGCCGACAGACTAAGTGGATCAGAGACCAGATTGCCCCATCTACCTTCACCAAGCTTTACCGCTACTACAATATCATTTTTACCGCTGCGGTGTGGCCTACTCGCCACAAGACTGTCAGGGGGGACCACGATACCCTCCTGTATGCTATCACTGACCCCGCCACCCGTGTTGACTTCGCGAGCCTTATTATCTCTCACATGGTCGCTGTGTCGAACGACACTGCCGCCACTGCTAGCCTCCCTTTCGCGACCCTCGTTACATGGCTCTGCACCTCACATGGGTACACGGCCTTAGCGTCTGATGTTCTCAAAGTCGCGCCATCCTCAGTCAATGGGATGACGCTAGCTCGTAGCGACGCATAGGTTAGGTCCACATCCAAGAGAGCCAAGGTGGAGGAGGGACCATCGGGAGTCCAAGCAGAGGAGGAGGAGGAGGAGAAGGAGGTGCCCGCTCATGGTATAGTTGAGTTGCACAGGCGATTCGAGACTTTGAGTGCCGAGCAGCGGCAGCAGGGTGAGGAGATCCGGGGCGCACGTAATGATTTAAGCAGCTTGAGGGGGGTGGGGGAGTTTGATTATTTCAGTATGAGCTATTAGCGTGATTTTAGCATGCTGATGCACTTCCAGACCGACTCGTTCCAGATGCGGTACCCGGGCGCCGATGTCCCAGACTACTTCTGGGACCCTTATGGCGGCGCAGGCGGCCCAGGATCTTATGGTGGAGCTGGTGGTTCTAGTGCGTATGGTGACGCTGGTGGTTCGGACTCCTGTTATGGTGGCGACGGAGATGATGAGGATTAGTTGGGGGGAGTGCTTGATGTTAAGTTAGGGATTTTATTTTGCTTCTGCTAGGGTGTTGTTATGTTTATTCCGTAGATTTGGAGTTGTACTTTTGTGTTTGGATGATCGTGTTGTTTTATGTTCTTGGATGTTATTGACTTAGTATGGATTTTAATGGACTTGCTTTTATTTGACTTTTGGCTTGTGCTTTTTGCTTTGCTATTGTGCTATGTCAAATTCCTTTTTCCCTCTTCCTTCTCTTTCTTTGTTGATTCTAACATCGCAGGCACAGTTTTTACTGCATGCTCACCTTGGTTGCTCCCGGTAATATTGTTCTTCTCCCTGTACTTTATAATCTGATTGAGGACAATGTTTGGTCCTAGTTGGGGGTGTGAGAGCTAGCTAGCTCTTCGCATTGCAATCTTTTAAAAAAAATTGCCTCATCCCGTGTTTCCAATGCTTTTAGTATAGTTGCCTCATTCTAATGCCGAGCGATGACGCTTGTCTTGAGTTTTCATTCGATATTGATATGCGTCACTTGTTGAATCCCATTAGTTTTATAACTATCTTGATTATAGTAAATTTCATGAAGTTTAAATCTTGGATTATAGAGCACGTTGTATGACTACTTATGTTAGGATGATGTTTATTGCATTTATTACCCGAAAATCGTTTAAAACATATGTGGAGACTTTACCCTTGTGAGCTTTAGATCATTTTCTCCATTGTTGAGTGTTACATACTTCAATTCTCTCTTTTTAAAAAAACATACATAAGTCGTAGATAATCTCATCTTCTTGCTTTGATTGTTCATTAGAGGAATTCTTTGGTGGAATGTAAAATTCTTGTTTACTTGTCATTGTAATGGAGAACAAAGAATCACATGGTCCGAGGAAATGAATTTAGGATCTTTTCACCATTTCTATCATCAACCACATATAGCCTTCCTTCACTTAACCATACACCTTCCATATCCGCGTTTGAATTACATTTTTGGAATAGCTTGGCATGAGATTGTGTTTGTAAGGTTGCAAAAGAGATTGAATCGTGTGGTTGGGAGATTACAAGAAAAAGAAAAGAAAAAAAACTAAAAAAATGTAAAGAATTAAAAAGAAAAAAAAAAGGAAAAAGAAAAAGAGTTTCATAGTCAATTGTACTTCTCTTTTTGAGCTTCAAAGAAATATTTGTGGATGATTCATCTCTTGTGGTCATCTGTGTCTATGCATTCCAATAAATTCCAAGTTTGTACACAAACATCTCACTTCATTTCCCCTTGTCCTTCACCTAACATCACTTTCCCACTCTACAACCCCCTGAAGGTCCTAATTGATCCTCAAGTTGTGTGATTCGGAGCTTGAAATGGATATGACAAGTAGTTAGAGTTATTCTACATCCTCTAGTGAATAGTATCTTTCATGAGATTAATTTTTAATCATTTTTCACGCTTACGTTTTTCATCATTGGCATGTGCATGGCTTTAGTATCCATTTCCATTACTCTTTTTGCCCGCATGCCCCGAGTGTATTAACCATTCCAAGTGATTCATTTTTAGAGTGTAATACCGGTGAGTATTGAGTTGAAGCGCATTTTAAATGAAATTCGGATTATGAAAGCATTGCCATTTTCTTGATAGTTGTAGTTATGCACTTCACACCACACACGCATCCAAGATTGAGCTTAATGAAGTTTATCTAATAATCTTGATAGTTTGAGAACTTTTTGGATTTGCATGTCATGTGCTAAAATCTTTTGAAAATTCTTGGGACTATGTTGAGTGTCGGCGTTAGATAGTGGGCGACTATCATGAGGAAACAAAATGTTTGTGGGTATCATTCCAAGAACCCTCCGGAGACAAAACTCCGCCTCTACGGGTAACTTAGAGGTTTAACAGCTTGTTGCATATGCTCAATGCAATCGTGTTCCCCACGAAAATGGTTTATCTTTCATTTTAAATAAATTGTTGTGCAAGGTTATTCTTAAATCTCTTGGCATTTAGCTTTGTTGCTAAGAGATTAGCAACATGCTAGTTGGGGGATGTGATTCGTGTCTAATATTGCATTCTTAACTTCATGATTTTACCCTTATTGGACACAAATTATCACTTAAATCGGAGACTTAATGGATAAATTGTGCTTTTGATTGTTCTTGTTGTTACTCTTTTTGAGCTAATAAAGATCTCTTTCTTGTAGGTTATGCAAGTTTGGGTGCAGTAGAACCCAAACCTTATGGCACTCTTGAAGTAAAAAGGGCAAGAAAATGATTTTAGGAAAGGAGGATCGATCCGCCATTTAGAGGGGATCGATCTGCGTGTTTAATAAGATGTTACCATCAGATTTCGAAGAAGGGGATCGATCCGCTATTACGAAGGGATCGATCCGCGATTTTGCTGTGATATTCTGCGAGAAACTTCTAAAAATGGATCGATCCGTCATAACAAGGGGATCGATCTGCGTTTTCTCGATGAAATTCCAATGGCTAAAATGAAAAGCAGATCGATCCGACTTTATGAAGGGATCGATCCGCGAAGCCTGAAGTTATTCCCTTTTTATTACAAGTTTGCCATCATTTGTATATAGTATATATAGTTAGAGATGATTTTTATTTAGGGTTAACTTGGTTTTTACTTAGTTTTATTATTAGGTGGTAAGCTCTCTCTTTCTCTAAATCCTCTCATCTCTCTCCCTCATTACTCCTCATCTACCACATTTCCTCCCATTTAGTGTTAGAGAGAGAGAGAGAGATAGTTGAATGTGTTGAATGTATTGAATGCTTACAACTTCATATTGAAGATTCACTTGGAATTTCTATGGCATTGATGGTGGATTTCTCTTGTTGGTATAATTTCTCTTTCTCTCTCTTTAATATTAATTGCATTATAGTTATGAGTAGCTAAATCATATAGGTTGGGGATCATAAACACATCATTGGACCCATGTGTGTTATAATGAAGGATTATCATATTTTGTAGCATATCTAGAGTTCATGGGAATATGGTTTGATGTTTTGAGACCCCACTTACAATGTCACGCATTGGAAGTTGTTAAATCTCTAAACTCTAACCATATACTCATGTATTGCATTGGAACATCTATCTAGCATGTTGGTTGACTACTACATGTTTGATAGTTTGTCACAATGGAATTTTCTACTCTAGAATGTGCTACAAGTATAAAAGCCATGTGTTGTTTGGTCTAAGGTGGGGGAATGCTCCCCAACCTCAATTTCTCCATTTACAAAACCCCCAATTGGCAACTAAACTTAACTTTGTTCAAAGTTTACTTTCTCTTTTTCTAAATAGTCATTGTAGTATAATCTCATATAAATTGAACCAATCTCAAAGTTGAAAAGACTCATTTTTTATTTCTTAGTTTATTAAATGCTCCCCGCATTATAATTGGTTATTAAGCGCCCAACAAGCATTGTTGCACTCCAATCCTTGTGGACTCGACACCCTATTTCCATTATTACTACATTTTTAATAGGGTTAAACAAGAACTTGATTTTGACAACATCACTGCCATAAACCAGTCGACTGGTTGAGAAAACAGTCGATTGGACCCTCTTTTTCAGCAACACTGTCACACCCCAACCCGTCTCGTGCGGATTAGGACACGTGTAACAATGCTACAAGAGTCCAAGTACATTAATTTGCAAAGAAACATTTGAATTGCTAAGAATCGCATGTGTTAGCAACATTAAACAACTTTATTGTTACAAAACATCCTCCAATGGTAAAATGGTAATTAATAAGGTATATCAAATTTTATACCAAAAGATAGGTCTTTGAGTCCCGGTTCCAACGCAAAAAAGGCACGTGAATCCGAGTTTTCTAGAGTGAGTTATGCCCATTTCCATAAAAGCCGTCGGTGCTAAAACTGAACCAGCGGATCGATTGCCCAAAACCGGATCGATCCGATTTTGGCAGAATGACCACTCTGGCTCCTCCAGATGCTCCGGATCGATCCGCTCAAGGCTCGGATCGATCCGGTTTCTGCAGAAGTCATATTTTAGCAGAAAACCCCTGTTCTAACAGTCCAAACATACCCAAAACCAACCCAAACCTCATAGAACCTTAACCAACCATTTTAAAATCATTTGAAACACATTGAAACATTTCCAACACCAATTTAAGTTCTTCCAAACGCTCAAAACATAAACATCACTTTATTTGGATCAAGCTAAGCCATAGACACATTCTTTGAATCAAATCAAGTGTGTTTGAAGTTCAACTCTTGGCAAAAGTTAAGATTTCATGAAACCTTCTTGGAAATGAACCCAAGTTATAACCAACAACATAAAACATTAAAGAAGCATTTCAAACCATCTCCAAGCAACCATTTACATAAACCTTCCAACAAGAGGATCAAACCTCACAAAAACATTTATTTACAAAGGAAATTTGACCAAAATCTACCACCCATGTATCCGGACTTGCCGGAATGATCCAAACATACAACCTACAACTTTCACATAAAAATTACATAAGTTCCTTCAAATCTACATTAAATACATGAGTCATAGGATTCCAAAACTAACTCCATGGATACAACCACAAGTCAAGTCTTTAATCCACAAGTCAAGGATACTAACCCACAAGTTACATTATATTACAAGTTATGAACATATTTACAACTCCCAAGCCCAAACCCAATGTGCCAGTCATTTCCTTTCCTCCTCTCGTGCCGTACCTGCGGTGGTTATTCAATAACCACAACAGAAATTATATTTGTTTAAGCTTTCGCTTAGTGAGTAAAACTAATCACATGTATGAGTGTAATGTCATATTCAATGCACAAATCAACAATTAACATATCATTTAGTCTCCAAAGACCAAATATCAATTCACCGTGACGTCGCTCTTGCCTTTTGCCCTTATGTGCATATAGCACCTCCAGTTCACACAATCTCACACACCCTTCTACAGCTGGGTCGCCACTCACACACCTTTACACAGTTAGTGTGGTGAGTACCCTTATACCGTTGGGTTTTTTCCACACTTCCTTATTATGGAGTAAATCCACGGTGAATCAACATAAGGCTTTCTTCAACCCACATAACACATAATCACATAATCCTCAACATGGCACTTCACAAATCATTTAACACATATTAAACTTTCAATTTAAAGTAAACCAACCAAACCCACATATATCAACAAGTTCATATATACCCAATTCTCATGTCCATGCTCTAATTTACAAGAATTCAACATATCAACATATAAATTAACACATTTAACATGATTTACATCCAACCCATGGATTAGAGTCACTCACCTCTTATAGATTTTACCCCAACAAGCAAATTCCTTAACGATTCTTGCCAAAATCCTACTCCGGAGTAATTCCTACAAGTTTTCGGCAACTGCTTGTCACCGATTAGAATGAGCTACAAAAATCCGACGATTAAAATGTAAATAAAAGACATAAAAATGATCGTCTCACCTCCACGAGTCCGAATAAGGCTTCGGTTCGCGAATTGAACGATGAACAGCGACGAAACGGCGAGTTGACGGTGTCGGAGACGTTTTCTTGTTTATATCTCCAGCTCTCTCTCTTTTCCTTTGAATTTCTGTAAATCTCCTTTTGTTTACTTGAGAGGGATGATAGGTGTCCTCCCCTTAACTTGCCAACTTATGACTCATGACCCATAATCATGTTTAACACCCCTAAACTTTGCAAACGTTATTATAAAACCCCCATGAGTTCCATTAACTACCCAATTATCTAAGTGGATGTTTGTCTAAGTCCCACATGTGCTCCCAAATATTTTGTGAAGTTGCTATCTCACCTACTTACTTATACATCTTTTTGCAAAAATGCCCTTATTGGGTTAATTAGTACATATCAAAAGCTGTCATATTAACAATGTGATATGGAAGCAACTAAACATATACCAAGTAGTCATATAAAATGCATCTAATCATATAAATGTAATCTATTTTATTATTATTTTATCCGGGCCCTTCACTGGGTCCCACTTCCAAACCTGTCCCTCCTCACTGGGGACTTTTCACGGGCAAGTCCAAAGCTTCCCCTTAATCCACCATATACACTAATTAATATTAATTAATGCATATTACGAGATAGTTAACCTTTTGCCCCGGGTACAGGTGTTACAAACTCACTGCATCTTATTATAGAGGATCAGTCGACTGGGTACCCGACACAGTCGACTGGGTCGTGTTTTCTAATCAGATATTTTTGTCTAGGCTGGACTTCAATCGATCGGACCGTACCAGTCAATTGAAAATCTAGAAAACAGTCGACTGGATTATCTTCTAAATTCTGACTTTCTGCTGGACCAGTATCAGTCGACTGGGCATGAGGTGCAGTCGACTGGACTGCTAGTTTTCAAAATGTTTCGTTTTCTTTCCGCTGCGTGTGTTCTTCAAACTAATTTTTATGAACGTTAATGAATTGGTTTAGCCTTAGTGGCAAAAAATCAAGTGAACTGAGCCTGTTGTAGAATTTTTCATGAACTATTCATCCTTGAAGACAATCTTGTGAGGTATATTGCATTCAAAGAAACATGTGTCTTAATGTCTTATTGTTGAATTTTTTTTAATTAGCCAGAAAGTCTTGTTGACTTGAAATATATATATATACATATTTATATAAGTACATATATATATATAGAGAGAGAGAGAGAGAGTCAAGCTCTCCATTCTCCATTGCACTAGGTTTTTAAGTCATAAAAATCCATGGATCAGCAGGGCGGAGGGACGGGGCGCGAGTCAGCAGGACAGTCCGCGATTTTTTTAGGCTTAAAAGCACAACACTTACCCAGTACACTGGAGAGCCTCTCCCTATATATATATATATATCTATATTTCAATTCAACAAGACTTATATGAAATATAGATATATATATATATAGGGAGAGGCTCTTAGGTGCATTGGGTAAGTGTTCTAATCCAGTGCACTGGCTTTTAAGTCTAAAAATCCAGCGAATCAAAGGGCGGCAGGACAGGGCGTGGGTCAGAATTCCACCCCACTAACACCACATGCTATTCACTTAATAGAATTCCTTCTCACTTTTTAACCCTTGATCGACGGAAGGACCAAAATAGTACAACTTAGAAACTTTAAGGACAAAATTGATGAAATTCAAATATTAGGGACCATTTTGACATAAGGTGTAAACTATAAGGGTATAAAATGTATTTAACCCATCAATTTTTAATAAATTTTATCTATCGATAATCTATAAAACAAAATTTACAAAACAAGATGCATATTGCTCATAAACAGCCTTTTACACACAACTTATAACGCCAACAACATCCCCGTCAAAATGCGCTCTTTGAATTAATAACAATAACGTGTGTCGACTTTTTTAAGAGTTAATTAGTATAATGTCCATTTTACTCTAAGTTTCTTTCAATAGGTTCAACCTATGAAACTATTTACTCTCAAGTCCACACCACAAATCCGGACCAAACTACCCTTTCCATTTCCCATTCAACACTGCAATAAATAACCCCAAGATTTTGGGGGTTTTCAAAATTCAAACCCAAATACCTAAATGAGAATAAATCACATTTTATATCCATTTTACTCTCTCTCTCTCTCTCTCTCTCTCTCTCTCTCTCCTGAGAAGAATGAAGCTCTCGGAGAGGAATGTCCTTCTCAATCGTCTTCTATGCTATGTTATCGCCAACATTTTAATGGCGGACGGAGGTCTCAGCATCAGATTCACCGATCGGGTCTCTGAATTGCCGAGAGATTCGTCAAATCAGCCTCTGAAAACTGCATTTTCACCCTCGGTAGCTTTTGGAGATCAGAAGCGGTTTTTGGATGCTTGCCCGGAGTTGTAAGGACGACCGTTGGTTACGCCGGTGGATCTAAAACTAACCCCGTATACCGAAGCTTGGGCGTTCACGCCGAGTCTCTCCATGTATTCTCTCTCTCTCTCTCTCTCTCTCTCTCTCTCTCTCTCTCTCTCTCTCTCTCTCTCTCTCTCTCCTCTCTCTACGTTTTATTACATGATCCATGGCGCATGATTCAATTCGATTGGGGTTATTAATTCATATTTAGTTTTGTTTGATTTGTTCTTATATACTCTAATGTCGTCTACATAACTTTTTGTCTCTGGCAGATTTTTCGGCGATACTGTTGATGAAATCGAGAAGTGATGTTGTGGGTTCTTGTGGAGGTGTTGTCCTCCGTAGGAAGGGTGGTGGCTGTTGGTGGCGACGATTGTTGGTGATGGCAGCGGCGGCGGCGGAGGCAGAGGCATGAAATGAAAAGCTACTGTCAGATGGATTCATTTGTAGACTTGTTTATAGTGATAAGACAGTGTTAATTTTAACACTAGTGTTCTTGTTTCAAAGGTTGTGAAGTGAAAATGTATACTATATTGTGGTTCAAAAGGTTGTATTGTAAAATTTAACACTAATATTCTTGCTTCAAAAAGTTTTGATGTGAAAATGTATATTATGTTGTAGTTCAAAGATTGTGGTTCAAAATGTTATAGTGTAAAATTTGTGTAAAATTTAACACTAATGTTCTTCGTTCACATAATGTGATGCGAAATTGTATACTATGTGAAGAAAAATTATGATATCTTGCAGTTAGTGTAAAATGAATGTGCAAATGAATTTGTGATAAGACAGTGTTCCATTTGTTGAATAACGTAACTCGAATATGAGTGTGAAATTTAACAAATTTAGTGTGAAATTTAACACTATTTTTATTTTTTATTTTTGGGTGATATTGATGAATGACTGTTAGATCATCCAAGAATGGTGAAAATGCGAAATTAAAAAAGATCCGTGTAATATTAAACAGAATCTAACCTATAAAGCCATACAATCATGGCATTTAGTAACTTCTCAAAATATATGCAACATTTATGGGATTAAGTTTGGTAACTTCCCAAAATATATGCAAGATTTATGGGATTGAGTTTGACCAATTGCAGTATAAAATAAGTTTGGTAACTTCCCAAAATATATGCAAGATTTATGGGATTGAGTTTGACCAATTGTAGTATAAAATTTCACACTAATGAACTAGTTGCAATGTAGAAACAAACCAGTTGCAGTGTAAAATTTCAGACTAATGAACCAATTGCAGTGTGAAACGAACTAGTTGCAGTGTAAAATACTCGCATAAATGTATGGTGCATAGTAACAGATTAATATGTTATGTGATCAATGATTATTGGTAGACATACAAAAATGGGATACCCACATAAAAATGGCGTTAGAAATATTCAAAAAGACCCATAATATACAAGGCTAAAGTTATGGGATTTTATTTCCATATATTTGATATGCAAATCAATGGGATCTTTAAAATAGAGTTATTACCATATATATATATATATATATATTTCTATATATGTATGCCTGTGTATATGTATAGGGGTAAAAAAGTCACTAAAACTATCTATAATTGGGGATTGTGGACTAATTTCTAACAACATTCACAATTATAGGGTCTCTCATTGGGAAGTACCAATTGGTGGGTCTATTATAACAAATATTGGTAGAATGGGATTTCCCACTAAATTTTTCCTTTTTTAATGTCATGTTGGATTTCATAATTCAACACCTGTATCTTTAATTAATCTTCACAAAATTGTCAAAGAACACCAAGTTAGACTTGCCATGACATGTGTGTATATATTGAATTAAATGCAACTGCCATGTACCACTAAAAAAAATCCAACTCTCCATAATTTCTCATATCATGGATCTCCATTTCAACTCCTACCCTTTTCTTTTCACTTTCCTAGTCTTTTTGTTCATGCTATTGAAGATAGCTAAGCAATCAAAAAACAACAAAAATTCGGCTCCAAAGTTACCTCCGGGGCCATGGAAGCTACCTCTCATAGGAAACATCCATCAGATGATTGGTTCTCTTCCCCATCATAGCCTAACAAATTTGGCCAAGATACATGGACCACTGATGCACTTGCGTCTCGGGGAAATTTCTCTCGTTGTCATTTCTTCAGCAGAAATGGCAAAAGAGGTGATGAAAACCCACGACATCATCTTCGCAAGCAGGCCTTTTCTTCTTGCTGCTAGTATTATTGGTTACGGTTCTACAGACATTGTCTTCTCTCCATATGGGGACTATTGGAGACAACTTCGTAAAATTTGCACTTTGGAGCTTTTGAGTGCAAAGCGAGTCCGATCATTCAGATCACTCAGGGAAAAAGAAGTCTCGAATCTCATAAAAGCTATTTTTGCTCAGGCAGGTACATCAATCAATCTAACTGAAAAAATTTACTCCTCCACGTCGACAATAGTGTCAAGGGCAGCATTTGGTAATAAGTACAAAGACCAAGAAGAATTCATACCACTCATCGAGGAAATCGTACAGTTATCAGCAGGTTTTTCTGTTGCTGACATATTCCCTTCAATCAAGCTGCTTCATTCTATAAGTGGGCTTAGGGGTCGAATTGAGAAAATTCATTCAAAACTTGACAAGATAATCGAAAACATCATTGTCGAACATAAAGCCAAAAAGGATGCAAGAATGAGTAGTGGTGATGGAGACGCAAATCAAGATCTTGTAGATGTTCTTCTAAAAGTAATTCAGGAGAATGGTGACCTTGAATCTCCCTTTACTATCGATAATGTCAAAGCGGTCATCGTGGTTAGTATGCTAATCTATGTGTATCTTATCATCATATATGGTCATTTTTCGAATTCCCATAGATTGCTTTTGTTACTATCGATAATAAGTCTGCATGTGTCGTGCTAATTGTTTTACATATATGCACCACGCATCTCTTATGAACATAAGTCCTAAAGATAGACAAATAATTTTGGACAATACTAGTTAGGTTAGTTGAGTTTTTTTTTTTTTAAATCTTAGTTTGTTCCAATTACGTTAAAACATGGTCAGCACCGGAAGTAGTGTTATTAAGGGAAATTTCTGGAGTTAGCACATGTAGAGCCGAATGATCAGATCATGACTGGGGGGATATGTATATTGTTCAATACTTACGCGCGTAGAGCCTAATTAAACTCAATTTTAATTGTTTTCAGGACATTTTCATTGGAGGGACTGAGACATCATCTACAACTACAGAATGGGCACTCTCAGAATTGCTGAAAAACCCAAAAGTGATGGAAAAGGCACAAGCTGACGTTCGACATGTTTTTGATAAAAAAGGATACGTTGATGAAGCCGGACTAGATGAATTAAGGTATCTGAAGTTAGTTATAAAAGAAACTATGAGATTACACCCCGCTGTCCCTCTATTAGTCCCAAGAGAATGCAGTGAAAGATGTGAAATTAATGGCTATGAGATACCTATCAAAAGCAAAGTCATCATAAATGCTTGGGCATTGGGAAGGGATTCTGAATATTGGACTGATCCTGAAAGCTTCAATCCAGAGAGATTCAATGACAGTTCAATTGATTTCAAGGGAAATCATTTTCAGTATATCCCTTTTGGTGCTGGAAGAAGAATGTGTCCTGGGATGGCGTTCGGATTAGCCAACATTGAGCTACCACTTGCACAGCTTTTGTATCACTTTGATTGGAAAGTGACTGATGGAAAAAGTCCAGATGATCTTGACATGACCGAGGCCTTCGGTGCAACGGTTAGAAGGAAAAGAGACTTGTATGTTATTCCAACTCCTTATCATCCATCATCAGCTCAGTAAAAAAAAAAAAAAAAAAGCAGGAACAGCACATCTTAAGTAACTTTAAGTCGTACAACACGTGCGTTGCACGTGGATTGTAACTTAAAATAAGAGATTAGTTGAACTTATGGTAATATTGAATAAATAAATACAGAGCTTATACATGATGTATAAGTCAGTCTTATAATAATGTTGTTTTGCAAAGTATTGTAACATTATGTCATAATCATATATTATAGTGAAAAACCATATGATAATATCACCTCTGCTAGCAGGCCATTGTCTTCTTGTAGTAAAGAACATTAACTCTTGTGATCTTATATATAAACATTGCATGTGTGCTATATGGAGACTAATATTGGAAATAATTTCCATTTGCACTTTTTGGAACTTTGATTTTGAGCACAAAGAGTCCAATCATATATTCAGATCACTCATGAAAGCAGAGGTATCATATATCATCCAATCTATTTCTCTCATCATGTAGGATCATTGCTCCATTTCAGCCAAATGATTTTTTTTTTTTTTTGAGATATTAGGTCATAAACCCTTTAAAATTATGTGTTTTAATAAATAAAAAACTCACGTTTTTTTGTAGTTTTATAAAAAGCCCCTCGCTACTTTTCGTATTTGGTGAAAAGCTCATTCGCTCACAGATTATGTTATATTATCTGTGAACTTTTTAAATCATCATAACTCACTCGTTTTTTGGCCTTTTTGGGTGATTTTTTTTTTTTTTTTTGATATCATGTATTTTTTCGAGATCTACGCATTAGACTTGAAAGTTGTACAAAAAAAAGTAATTTGGAACTTCATTTATCATTTTTCTCTTTCAGATATATAATATTATCTATTTACACTAACAGATAACATCATTTGTCGATTTTAAACCACCATAACTTTATCAATTATTGGGCTTTTTGGGCGATTTTTTTTTTTTTTTTTTTTTCATGTATTTCTTTGTGATCGACGCATTGGACTTGAAAGGTGTACAAAAAAAAGTGATTTAGAACTTCGTTTTTTCATTTTTATCTTTCAGAACACAAACAGATAATATTATCTGTTTACACAAACAGTTAATATTATTTGTCAACTTTAAACCACCATAACTTTATCAATTCTTGGGCTTTTTGGGTGATTTTTTTTTTTATTTCATGCATTTCTTTGAGATCTACGCATTGGACTTGAAAGTTGTACAAACAAAAGTAATTTAGAACTTCGTTTTTCCATTTTTATCTTTCAAAACACAAACAGATAATATTATCTGTTTACACAAACAGTTAATATTATTTGTCAACTTTAAACCACCATAACTTTATCAATTATTGGGCTTTTTGGGTGATTTTTTTTTTGTTATTACATGTATTTCTTTGTGATCTACACATTGGACTTGAAAGTTGTACAAAAAAAAGTAATTTGGAACTTCGTTTTTTCACTTTTATCTTTTAGAACACAAACAGATAATATTATATGTTTACACAAACGATTAATATTATTTGTCAACTTTAAACCACCATAACTTTATCAATTATTGGGCTTTTTGGGTGATTGTTTTTTTTGATTTCATGTATTTCTTTGTGATCTACGCATTGGACTTGAAAGGTGTACAAAAAAAAGTAATTTAGAACTTCGTTTTTTTCATTTTTATCTTTCAAACCACAAACAGATAATATTATCTGTTTACACAAACAGTTAATATTATTTTTTAACTTTAAACCACCATAACTTTATCAATTCTTGGGCTTTTTTGGGTGATTTTTTTTTTTTTTTTTGATTTCATATATTTCTTTGAGATCTACGCATCGGACTTGAACGTTGTACAAAAAAAAGTAATTTGAAACTTCGTTTTTCATTTTTATCTTTCAGACATATAATATTATTTGTTTATGCTAACAGATAATATTATTTGTCAACTTTAAACCACCATAACTTTATCAATTCTTGGGCTTTTTGGGTAATTTTTTATTTGATTTCATGTATTTCTTTGAAATCTACACAATAGGCGTGGAAATTTTAAGGAAAAAAAAAAAAGTTAAGTTGCAGCCTAATTTTGAGGTTTTACCTATCTTACAGATAATATTATCTGTTATCTGTGAGTTTTAAACTACCATAACTTTATCAATTCTAGGGTTTTCTCGGTTTTTTTTTTTTTTTTTTGATTTCGTGTATTTTTTTAAGATCTATGCATCTATGGTGCCAATTGTACGAAAGAAATATATTTTTATTATATGTATGCGAAAAAATGCAATTTTTCATATTTGTTTGATGTTTAGTTTTTTTTTTTTTTTTTTTTGTCCCAGTATTTCATGGTTAACATTGAAATCAATGATATATCTCATTTTCCTGATTTCAAAACATCAAATTTTACGAAAAACAGACTTATATAACAAAAGTTATAGCAATTTGACTGTAAAAATGGGCCTAATATGATAATAAAAAATAGCATGTGTTTTAATTTTAAAAAGTTTTATTTGAAGAGGCTACGACCGAATATCCTGTTTTTGACAAATCGAACAATCTAATCGGAACCAATTTACTGTACGTATGTACTCCTGAATCAACGCAGGGCCAAATCAGCAGCGAGTCAAAGCTGACGGGAGAGGAGAGACAATCTTCACTAAATTATATAAGTAGTTAACCGATTGTTAATAACTTTCTACAGTAATCGTTGAAATTTGAAAAGTCAGCAACCAAATATTACCCAGATGAATTTTTAACGTCAAATATTGTTTAATTTCGACCAATTAAAGTACGTAATTATACCAATTTTTATTAACAAAATGATACACTTGTTCTTTAAGAGTCTTACCAAACAACGTGGACATCCCATGTGTAGTTGCAATAATCTGAATTTATATGTCAATTCAATTCTAGCTCATCGTGGTAATCAAATGTCTCCATGTCATTTTTGAAGTATTTATAATTAAAAAAAAAAAAAGAGTAGAACTTTTTTTTTATTTCAATAAAATAATTTCTTGCCCAACAAATGCAACTGTTATTATATCAATTATCAATCATTATTATAAGGCCTAGTTTGTTTTGCAGGATTAAGGAGGGGATAGTGGGAGATTGGATTAATAGTACTATTTAATTGAATAGTCCAGTATTTAATAAGACCACTTTGCTCGAGATTAATTGTCGATTTTAAAATAATAGTCCCCCATATGGGAGACTAAGTTATATCATTGGGAAGTGATATTATTAGTCCTGGAACTATAAATTAAATGGGATTAATTGTCCAATCCCCTCTGCCTCCAAACATGGCCTAATTGTAGCAATTATCTATAGTAGAATGTTGGACACTTTCCAGCATCCAGACCAATCATTGTAGAAACAAAAATGATAGGGATACACACCAAAGGACACATTAAACGACCCACCAGTTTTAAATGCATGTATCATGTGCTGTGTAAGTGATGCACAGAAAAGAGTGAAAAATTCAAACAGCACAGGGTACATGCATTTAAAACACAATGTGCCGTTTGGTGTGTCATTTAGTGTGTATCCTTATCCTTATCAATCATTATTATAATCCAGCCTTTTTTTTTGGGAATTGTTATTTCCACTCCATCATTGAACCAAGACACTCCATGGTACCACTCTCATAGCATGTGGTACCATGTATGCAATGCATGACATGCATGGTACTACATGCTTTAAGAGTGGTACCATGGAGTGTCTTGGTTCAATAATGGATTGGCAATAACATCACCTTTTTTTTTTATAGCAAAAAATCTGAATAGCAATAGCTTTTTATATTTTCATATATATATATATATATACATGTATATTTCATAGATTTGAGGTCATGAATTTATCCTCAGGAGTAGAACATACAGCTGTTTTCATTAAATTAACACAATAGTCAAGTTTTGCTGTATTTAATCGACACCCAGGTTTGAACAAAGTGTGAATTAACAATGTGTTTGGAAGAAGGAAAAATTTGGGATTGAAATGAGAAAGTGCAACTTGGTCAAAGAAATGGAATGGAGAATTCAAAAAGAAAAATGGAAAGGAGATAAAGTAAAGAAAGATGAAACTGTGCATTTTCAGGAGAACAAAAAAGAGAGATTATTTTAGTTTATTTTAGGGGGGCGTAAACGCTAGGGCTATGTTGGGTTCATATGTAACCAAGGAAAATAAAGCGTTTGATAGGCTCTTATTTTCCATGGAAAATATTTTCTTCTCTAATTTTTCAGCTTATGTGGTACTGTATTTGATTGCCTAGATTTTTCATAGAGTATTTTTTCTACAAAAATGGTCACGTGACCTCACATATGCAGTTCATCCCAAAATTAGTCATCCGAATGGGTTAAATGTTAAAAATTAGCTCCACATAGGTGGGTTAAATGCTAACATTATCCTCACTTAAGGGATTAACCACAAAATTAAACTCACAAATTGGGTTACATGTTAATATTTTTGGCCAATTATAGAATTTTTTTCATCACTTTTGAGGGAAATCATTACCGTTTCACTTTAGTTCGAAACCACAGAGGGTTAAGTGTCAACTTTTGAAGCACATGGGGGTAATGCGAAAACGGATCTAACCACAGGGTGTAAATGCATTTAACCCTTAAAAGTTTTGAATCGTAAGAGTCATTTTTCTTCTTCTTTTCATTTTGATCGCTTTGTTCTTCCGCTTTATTTAATTTTGAAAATTTTATCTAATGTCATTTAACATGGAGAAAAAAAAAATGTAAGGGATATTCTTCTTCTTTTGATAAAATAATTTTGGATTTCTAGCATCTAAAGGTTAATTTTAAATTTCTTTTATATACATTGCATTTGATTAATGTTTCAGTACTTGTGCTTTGATGAGTTATCATTCTTTTCTCTTTTTTTTCATCGCGATTGATTTTGAACCACTTTATTAAAAAAAAAAACCAAAAATCCATTAAAAATTTTAAAGTTAAAAAACTCCACTGAAAATAATCATTGAATACAGTTTATTTTAATACTCCTACTTGAAATAGTGTTTTCCAGTATTGCAAATTCAATCTCTTAAAACTATTAGTACATAGAATTTAGCACTTAAATTTTAGTACTTAATTTTTAGTTTTATCAAACGGACCCTAAAATTACAATTTTAAATTTTATCAAAAAAAATAAAAGACAAGAAAATCTACATTTAAAATAAATATAAAAAAAAACGTCAACTGAGATATTAAAATCAAAAAGATGGTAATAAATAGGGGCACGACAAAAACAAAAAATGGTGGAAGTGAATAACAACTACAAAAAAAAAATAATAATAATATTAAAAATATCTACAACATCATGAACCCTTAATGTGTAAGAATATCATTGCCTTCATGTTTGCAAGAGTGTCATGAATAATTCTTATTTGCTACCTATTATAATAATGTGTTCTATCTTCCTTCTTTTTGATCGCTTGGTTCTTCCTCTTTTCTTGAGTATTATAAAATTTTGAAAAAGTTTACCTTCGAATGTCATTTAAATATGGAGGAACCACTACAGGAAAAAAAAATGGAAGGGAAATTCTTCTTCTCTTGATAAATTTTTTTGGATTTCTAGCATATAACGGCTAATTTTTATTTCTTTTTATAATAATTTTTGTATTTGATTATTGTTTCAATACTTGTGCTTTGATTTTTCTTTTTATAATAATTATTGTATTTTATTATTATTTCAATACTTGTGCTTTCAGTACTTGTGCTTTGATATTTCTTTTTATAATAATTATTTCATTTGATTATTGTTTCAATACTCGTGCTTTGATAGCTACTTCAGCCATTTGAATTATATTATTTTTCTCCTTTTTGAATCGGTATCTAGAGTTATTATTCTATATAATACCTTGGAAGTGGGATTTTAATAATTCATATCCTCTTTGTTTACAATTTTCACAATATATTCATATTATTTTAAACATTAAATTTCAACTAAACCACGTCATACATTTTAATAGAATTTAAAATTTAAGCAATCAATATTTTTGAATTATTTTTTATGTTCCTTCTAAAATATTCTCGACCCATCCTATTAATCTTGAAAAATTTTCTTCAATTAAATCTCTACCCAGCTTATTTATCTCAAAGATTTCATCAATTTTTTATCTAAAAAAATATTCTAAAAATTGATATTTGAAGATTTGTTTGTTAATTGTAATTTAGAAGAGAAACATAATACAAAAGCTGTTTTGTTTGAATTAAAAGAATAATGGTTCCCAAAAAAAAAAAAGTAGGACCCAAAAGAATTCAAAACAAAAATATTGAACTCGATCGGGCTCAATATAAAATAAAGAATCATTGACTGAAGATAAACATGAAACTTAGACTACATTTCTTAATTTTATCTAAACAGAAAAGATTAGAAAGACTACATTTATTTATAAATAAATAAAAAATAAAAAAAATAAAGTGGGTTAATAACATTTTACCTCCTTGGTTAGGTCCATTTTCATTTTACCCCCTTCTTCTTTAAAAGTGGACACTTTAACCCATGCGATTTCGGACTAAAGTAAAAATGTTAAGATTTTCTTTAAAATTGATAAAAATCCTAAAATTGACCAACAATTTTAATTCTTAACCCCCTTTGTGAAGTTAATTTCGGGTAGGGGTGTTCATCGATCAGTTTTTTTTTTCAGTTTTGGCATGATTAAAAACCGACCGAATGGTTCAGTTCGGTCGGATTTTTGGGGTGTTTTGGTCGATCGGTTCGGTTTCCTTCTTTGGCTATGCTTTTGAAAATCGATCGAATGCTCTCGGTTTAGTCGGCTTCGGGGTCGTTTTTTTTTTTTTTTTGTACACCCCTAATTATGTGAGGATAATGCTGTCATTTAACCAAGCTATGTAGGGCTAATTTTTAACACTCAACCCCTTTATGGGGCTAATTTTGGGGTTCACTGTCTATGTGTCGTCAATTTTGACACTTAAACTCTTCTATGTGGGACTATTTTGAGAGAAATCTTAGCAATTTCACTTTAGTCCAAAACAACAAGGGGTTAAGTGACCACTTTTGAAATACATGGAGGTAAAGTGAAGCTGGGCCTAATCACATAGAGTAAAATATAATTAACCCAACTTTTAATTCAAATATTTTCCTCATTGTTTTTTCTAATTATTAACCAAACAAAGAGAATTGTTTTTTTTATTCTTTTATTTTCTTTTCCCCCATTAAATTTATGAACCAAACAGAGCCAAGCCATTCTAACTTTACATACAAAATCTAACTTTTTTTATTGTAGAACTTAAGGAATTATGATAACAACTGTACTAATTATAAATATTTAAATTACTAATTGTAATTATAAGTCTTTTTTTTATTATTACAAGTAATTATAAGTCTTAATAAAGCAAAATACTAAATTAAGTTCTAGAGTAAACATGTTAAATAGAGAATCGAGCACGGCTCAAATTTTGTGTACAAATCCATTATCCATATTTGTCAGTTGTCAATATGAGATACCCCAACACTAATTTAGTTGCTACGATGAATATACAAATTCAAATCTATCATGTTTTCCATTTTGGAAAGATAAAAACAAAACTTTGGTGGTTTTGCAGTAGAGTTGGATTCTAAAACAATATTGGATTTAATTATGACTTCTAGTTAGCTAATATTTCGGAGTAAATGGAATTGTGATAGCCAACAATTTAGTGGTACGAGCCGTACGGCCTATAAAAAACAAAAGTGCATGGTACAAATGTGATATTCCTTTTTTTATGCTTACTTGAATTATGTTGGACACACATACCTGATACCACACACACTGTCACACTTCAATCCGCTACACGCAAATTAGGATAATGTAACAAAGGATTATCCCAAATAAAACACCCATTATTAACGTGGTTTAGAGAAATTTCCTATAGATTCATGATAAAACACTCACATTTAGAAATTGGAAGATCCGGTCGACTAGTATGGGCTTCGATCGACTGGATGTGCATTTACAGAGAGCTTAATCCGGAGAACACCTGGTCCGATCAACTACCTTGGATCCGGTCGACTGAGTTTGTAGAGGGGGTTGTCAAATCTGGTTGACTAGATTCAGTCCGATCGACTAGATCGGAATTTACAGAGAGCTCAGACTTTGAAAAAAATGTCCCAGTCGACTACATTGGGCAATACAGTCGACTGGTTTTGATTTTGGTAGAAACTGTTACGAAACATATTGGCAAATCCAATCGACAGTACACCCGATTAGTCGACTGGTTTGCATTTGCAAAGCATTCTGCGACAAAAGCACATAAGTATTCCCAGCCAACTCAAACAGAACCAACATTAATAAACTTGCTTAACACAATCACAAGCATTATTACACATACCTAACCATTCTCAAGGGTTACCACCTGAGTCTTGGGTTATAGAACTATACAATTCACCAGGTTACAAGCAACTACTAGTTGTCAATTATACAAGTCATAATTTACATAAGTTCAAAAATCTTAACGGTTACAACCCATTCAAAACTAATTACAAGGAACCAATAGCGGTTTCCAACCCTTCCCCGTGTACTCATCATCACCTCTCTGGAGTCTGCTCCGAACCTGCTGTGGTTGTTATGTACCACAATAGAAAAGAAAAATAGTTTTTTTAACCATTACGCTTAGTGAATGAACTAATGTGCTTAAAATGCCGTGAACATATATAATGCAGCAATTAAGCACATATTACATACGTAATCGTTGAATTACTAGGTCAATAGTTTACTCGGACCCAAAGACCTTTCCCATGGCCCCACGGTCCCTTATATTCCTTGGATATCCATTCTTATAACGGATTTCTTCCTCTTCTCCTCCTTTATTTCACCACAATGAATCATTGCCCTCATTCATTCATTGACCACTTAACACATAGACAATTAATCACATAAGTATGATAATTTCTACACAGTCCATATGTAAATCCCATTTTATAGCCCATGCATGACTACTATAACATGAATTTAACAATTCTAATCATCAATTGCAACATCTAACATGTAATTCACATACAAGCCTTGGTTAGAAAACTCATCTTATATGAATTCTACCCTAATCAGGTTAGGAAATGTTGAATTATACCAAATCCTAGCTCAATTCTCACTTTGAAGTAATTCCTGTATGTTTTCAGTAAATCGCATGTCACTGATTAAAACGGTTATCAAAATCTGACAATTAAAACATAAATGAAAGGTAAAAATGATCATCTCACCTTCACGAGTCCAAATATGGCTTTGGTTCGCAAATTGGACGACGAACGACGACGGCATGGCGAATTGACGACGACGAAGCTTCTCTCTCTCTCTCTCTCTCTCTCTCTCTCTCTCTCTCTCTCTCTCTCAGCGCCTCTTTTCTCTCTATTCAAACTATTTTGATTTCTTTTGTTTAATTGAGAGAGACACTTGTTTCTCTCTTAACTAACTCAAGTGTGACTCACCAACCTTAATTCAATTTAACTCCCCTCAACTTCTAAGTTCAATTATGAAATCCCAAAACTTTCCATTAACTATCCAATTATCTAAATGGGTGTTTATCTAAGTCCCGTATGGGTACCAAACGTGGTCCCAAAAATCTTATGAAGTTACTATCGCACCTAATAATTGTGAATCATTCACATTTATGCCCTTATATAGGTACCCAAACTGGTACCAAAAGCTAACACTTGTAGCAATATAATAAAAATACAACTTTAATTATGTACTCATTTAATCATATAAAATGCATCTAACTTGTAAATGCAAATTTTTATTATCCGGACCCTTCACTGGGTCCCATCTCAATGCATGTCCCACTTCACTGGGGACTTCCAAAATGAATTGTGTTCCACATTGAGTACATTTCCATGGGTGAGTTCGTAGCCTCCCCTTAATCCATCATATACATTAATTATATTAGTTAATGCATATTACGAGATAATTAAACATTTTTTCCGAGTACGGGTGGTACACACACACACACACACACATTTAACCCAACCAAACCCCCACCCTAAAGCCCCGCAATGGCCCACAGCAAAGCCCAATATATAAGGGTCACTCATTCCAACTAAAGAACAAACAAGAGGGTACAAACGTGATATTTAACCATTGTTATTAGGAAGAATTACTCATCAAATTCACCACTCAAAAAGTAGAATTATCATGAACAGACCAAAAAAACGTGGCATCCATGCATTAAAAAAGGCTACTAAAACTCTAAGAAAATTATTTAAGTAAAATTGCACTGATTGATAAAAGTATAAACACTTGAGGGTAACGGTACACTTTTATATAGTATAGATATAGATATAGATAGATTTAAAATATATATATGCAACAATATATATAGGGGGGGGGGGGGGGGGGGGGGGGGGGGGGGGGGGGTACATTCTGTTTTATAGAGGAAAGAGATGATGTCCACCTAAGGGTGAGTTTCGAACGGAACGGATCGGAATACCCCCTTTCGGAAAAAAAAAAAATAGATGTATATAAATATATATATTTCCGAAAATTTCAAAAATTAAATAGGCGTTCCAATTTCCGTTTCTTTTTTTATGAAACATCATTTTCCTTTCCGATTTCTGAATTTTGGAAATTTCAGAAATTTTCGAAATTAGAATCGAAAATTTTCCTAATTTTTGAAATTTTCAGAATACAAATGCTATTGAAAGAGTAAGTCATGCTTTTATAGAGAGTCCCCTACTCTCTCATTTCTCTTCTTATTCGATGTGGGACAAACAAGTCCACACTCTTTCAAATTTTCGGAAAATATTCGAAAAACATTTTTTCGGAATTTTCAGAATTCTTAAAACAATTCCGATTCTGATCCGATTTTTTTCAGAATTCGGAATTCAATTTTTGATGCCAAAATCTAATTGCACAGAAGTGAAATACTTATAATTTATTTTCCGATAAAAAGAAATACTTATAATTTATCTAAAATAAATATAGAAGGAAAGTCTCACGGGTTGTGATTTGTGTAATAAATGTCAAATACGCATAGATAACAACTTAATACTCCAACCGACAAAACTATACTATAAGTTATGTCTCTAATTAGCTGGACGTCACCTCTTACTAATAATTTTCTAAACTACGATTAAGTCTCTAATTAGGTTAATATCACGTTCACTATCCAAATAATCATTTTCTATGGTTAACTCACGTTGAGGATGTTATTGTGTGGCTTACATTTTATTGGTTTGATAGGAAGTCAATTGGACTCTGGGAAAGTAACTACCACCAGGTGGTTGGTATATACCTTATTTTATTATGGCCAAGAGTAGTGACGTGCTCTCCAAATTTGTTTTCAAATTCTTTATTAGTTGTACCACATGTAATTTAATTAATCATCCTTATAATATGTGGTATTAACTAGTAATTAAGCCATTTGGGAATTATATTTATGAAACATAGCATTATTCTGTGGCCTGAGCAACAAAGTTTCATACACCAACTTAATGATTAGCGTAATAATTTGAGTTTTTTTTCAAGAAAATTTCTCACTTCTCATCTTTAATACTAGTAGTAAAAGTCCTTATATCTACTCACATCGTAACTCACATGTTACAGTTGTTTTTTAACGGTTACAATGAAATGCTTTTTATTTATTCTTTAATATTTATTAAAAATCTGCAGGTGAGATCAAACTCCACTCTTATATATCTCACATCCCCAATGCATATTATAAAATGTTTCACTTCATTTTCAGTAGATGCCAATTGCCAGCAATAAAAAAATAAAAAATAAGAAATAAAATACAATACAAACTTGGGACAGAGTGACGAAATTATATGCTACATTTTATTATGAGAACCCCATAAGATAATATAAAATTTAGGGGCTGCTAACCTACAACATGATGGTTGTAGGTTAGCATCGTACAACAACCTCTTTAGTGATGAAAAGCAGGTTTTTAGCAACGAAAATTTTGTGGCTAAAGGTTCTAACATTTAGCGACGAAAATTTTCGTCACTAAAAACTAATTTTTTGTCGCTAAAAGCTTCCTTTGTTGTAGGTTAGCAAATCCCTAAAATTTATTCTCTCTGTAAACTTAGATTAAATTTGTTATTTGACTTCGGATAAAATCACGGGCATCAATACATCATCAGAATAAAGAATTTTGAGTTTTTTTTAATAGAATACATATTATACACCATGCGTATTGTTAGGAAAGTTGTTGAAAAATTAGTTGGGTCCAAGTCAAAAGGTTGGAGGCTTTTTGTGTTCTTTATAATAGTTGCTTCTGTAATTCCCAATAGCAATAAATGAGAAATTTTACTTTACAGACTACTTTCTCTCTCTTAGATTGAAATTATATATCATCATAATCTTAAATTTTTTAAAATACTTTTGCTCACCTAATTTTTAATTCATCAATGTTCATTTAAGTCTTCCATTGATCAATGCAGTGAAACTCATGATTTAATTAATAATGTTTAATCTTGGATCTCACTGCATTGACCAATGAGAGGCTTGAGTAAGCATTGGTGAACCACTTTTTGGATGAGCAAAAATACTCTCTAAATTTTTATCCTACAATTGCAGAATAAAACTAAGATTACAGAAATAAAAAGCTTTTATGTATCTCACTACAACATGTGTACATGCAATCTATATAATAACTTGATTACAACAATTTTCGGGACAAAAAAACTTGATCTAATGGTCCAAAATTTAACTTCATCTGACATTTGAATCACAATTGTTCATTAATTTGGGACACTTGACACCATTGGATCTAATCCTATGGCTCACCATCTATCAACTCCACTCTCTCTCTCTCTCTTCCAACTTGCACAGCAGCGTACATCTATATTTCTATATTATATATATATATATATAACCCGTGGCTAAAGCCACTACTGAAGTATTCTAACCATACATGCGTTCAGCTACTAAACTGAGCATGGAGAAAACTATCTTTGTACACGATTGAAATCAAGTTGCTGCTTATGCTCTTGCTGCCTCAAAAATTAAAAACATTAGCAGTAACCATTCTGTAAACTACCATACATTCCATTTTTCTATTTCGAAACATTTCCAACCCTTGCAAACTACTATTCTACCAACCAAAAAAAAAAGGGAAAAAAAAAGAAAGAAAAAAAGAAACCAAAACAGGAAGTATATGTTCATTCTTACATTCCAAAAGTGAATACCAAGAGAGAGAGAGAGAGAGAGAGAGAGAGAGAGAAAAGAGGGGCCATTACTAAAAAAAACCATAAAAGAAAAACTTCAAAAGAGGAATGAGATTTACATTCTTTTGCCAATCCAATATTGATCTTCCTTGTCTTGTCACCACCTCGAATTCACAAATTTTCTCCTCCTACAATTTACAAAGATGAAATCTTGCTCTTCAAAGTTCCACAACTTCATGTCTGTGGGCAATACACGGGAAAAAAGAAGAAGGGGGAAGGTTAAAAAAGAAAAAGAGAGAGGATTTGCCGTGGTGGAGGTGGCAGTGGCGGCAAAAACAATCATGATATGCCTACTTGCCAGTAAATATAGAGAATACCAATTTGCCTACTTCAAGCACCATAATACGCTAAAAGAATATTTTCAACTCAACTAAAAAGTCCACAAATGAATCAAAAAGAAAGAATGGGAAAAAAAACACTTTTTTTTTTCGAGTTCTAACCCCAATCAACTGGAGAGTCATTCGGAGTGTATCAACATAAGAGAGCCATTACACGATGGAAAAGTTGAAAATCTATATCTTAATCAATAATGTTAAATTATAAATTTCTTCATCAAATGCATCACATACACGATAAGGAGATGAAATCATGAGCGTTGTCCTATGAGAATCAAACATGAAGAAAATCAAAAGAGTTCACAATCAGAACATTAACATGACTGTCAGTAAATGAAGAGGCTATTTAGGATGCTTTTGGGGGCTGTTAGGGACTAATCTATGGGTTGTTTAAGGGCTGATTGAAGACTGATTGAGGGCTGGTTACTCTACTTTCAATGGCCACTGATACTTCAATTTTTTACAGTACCTATTAAAAAAGATTCTCTCCAAGAAAAGATAAAATTGAATTTTGTGTATTCTCACCAAATCAGAGACCTCCAAGAACGGTCTTCCAAATCTGCACTAAAAAATAAAAAATAAAATAAGCAAATGATCGGGAAATCAGAAAAACATTTAGAGAAATCAGAAAAAAAAAAAAAAAAAAAATTTAATAAATAAATAAAAAGCTATGCTTCCCAAATCTTAATCTCAACTTCTCATCCCAAATGTTGGGACAGTGGGACCAATGAATTTTGATTGGATGATATTAAAGTGATCCCACTACCACATCACTTGGAATGAGAATTTGGGATTAGGATTTGGGAAGCATAGCATTACTCAAGAAAATAACATGAGTATCTAAAGACAATAATGTTGATGACATCATGGGTTTGCTCTTACTCTTAGCTTAGAGTTCAATTACAAAAGTCACCTAAAGAAAATCCACAACTATTACCATTAACAATAACAAATCCATGCTGAACATCACAAAGAGGAAAAGTCACCTTAAAAATTCCAGCTAAGAAAGTATATGCACATAATCTCTAAATTGGATAAACATACAACATAGTCTAAGAGGGAAAAAAAATCTCTAACAGCTTTCTTGTATGCATTACCTGCAAAACTTGTATGCATTACCTGCAAACAAATAGTTCCCACTTGTATACACATAGAAAATCCCAGTCAAAAAATTAAAGGTATGATAGAATAGTTGCACAAAGAAATCCTATATGAGAATAAGTATTGAATACATTAAAAGTATGAGAAGACTAAACCTTTTACAATTGGCAGCTAACAAAAAAAAAAAGTGTCAAGAGCACCTAACCTTCAACCATTCTGGATTTTGAGAATCAATTCTCTTGTGCAAATGAAAAAGGAAATATAACGAAATTAGTGTTCTCTGAGGGCACATCCATTGGCACGAAATTAGTGTTCTCTGACGTAAAAGAACCTTAGATTATTGATATAGCAAAATCTCTGAGGGCACATCCATTAGCAGGTGTCTATCACCATATACCCGGGCATGCAACATGATTTATAGATGCATTTTGCAGCTTTACATTGTGCATATCGTAGGTGCTGAGACAACTAAGGAGGGAAATACATTGTGCATATATAAAATAAATAAATAACACACACACACACACACTAAGCACTCATTTTTAAATCACAACTTTGGATCCAAAGGGCTGAAGTGAAGAAGCAACCTGGTTTGAATCACAGTTTTTAGGGTCGCAAACTTTACTTTTCGCAGTGACTCAAATCCCTAAATCAAGTATCATTGATCAAGTACAAAAAAATGTGCAGCTCTTTATTTTTATTATTATAAGAAAAAATGTAGTTCTTTATTCCATTTGAGCATGTTGCTAAGTACTCCAAAAGCTAACTAAGAGCTGAATGGTCTTGATTCTTGAAGATCAAAAAAATTACATGAGTTTGCAGAGAGAGATGGAATCAATCAATCCAACGGGTACCTTGAATTGGATTCCATTAGTTCAATTGTTGCCAATCTTTTCATCCTCTTCATCACCAGCTGCACACTTGAACCCACTTTAGAGCATCATCTAGAATGAAATCATTCAAAATCATTAAGTAACCACATTAAACTTAAGCCAAAGAACATAACCAATGTTTAAGAGCCAAAATGGAAAAAGCAGAGAAAACTTGAAAAACAAATCTCCCCAAACTTATAAGATACTTCGAAGCATTTCAAAGAAAACCTAGAGACATTGAGACCTTGACACTATGGAATCATAAATAAAAATAAATAAATAAATAATTGGAGTTTTTCAAAAGGGAAAAAATACAAAATGACACAGTAAGAGCACAAAACACACATTCAATACCTGTTTGAAGCCCCAAAATTCCATCAAAGCCTCCAATCGAAGGTCGCTAGCCGCACGGTCTGTGTGTGTGTATGAGAGAGAGAGAGAGAGAGAGAGAGAGAGAGAGGATCCACAAAATAGCAGCAAACCTTAACCAAAAAATCCTTGGTCTACACGCAAAACCCAGCCTCCGAATTTGGGGGAGCTGAGTTGACAGGGGGAGGTGATAGAGCTGAGAAGAGATTGAAGAGAGGGGGGTTTGGTGGCGGCAGCGGCGGAGAAAGGGTTTCTGAGCAAGAGATAGTAAGGGGTGGAGAGAGAGGATGGATTTGTGATTCTTGCAGAAGTGAGAGAGAGAGTTCAAATTTAAAATTTTGGAGGAAAGGCTGGTGAAGGGTTTTTGAGAAATCATGAGGACCAATCTCAGCCGTTGTTTATCTCTTCCCAAATCTAATCTCCACCGTTGTTTATCTCTATAACCCGTGGCTAAAGCCACTATTGATAAAAATTGAACCATGCACGTCTTTCGCCAATATTACGTGTCTTCGGCACATGATAACTTTGTGTGTCTTCTGTTGGAAATATTTCATTGATATAATAGAATAAACAGAAACAGATTCTGGATTACAATTTGGAAAACTAGAAATTGAACAGAAACAGAACTACAATATGTAGACAAAACAATATCAGGAAAACTACCACAAAAATAAGAACAACCAAACCGAGGCCTGTGATTTTATTCACAGTTTCCTTAAAACAGATTCGCCGCCTCACCGGATTGTGCTTGAGGGAATCGTCGGCGTCTGTCTCCCAGGATACAGCGGCTTCTAACAGCAGTACTAGCACAACGTACAACTGCTCCGGCGAACCAAACTATATTCTGTGACTCTCTCTCTGAAACTGGAAGGATGAAGATGAACTCTTTGAAGAACAGTATACAAAAACTGTATTGGATGTGTGCATATTTCTGAAGGAGATTCATTCATGCATATAAGATAGAGTGGAATAAATCTGTGGATTAATTCACAGCAGTTCAAGAACTTCAAAGGTTGTAACTATAACCTCTTGGAGTTCTGTAACTCTTAAACTTTTCATTTTCTGTCACATGTTAAGTATGACAGAAATTCCAAAGGTCTTTTGCAACTTTGAAAAGTTCTAGGGTCCAAAAAGAAATATTATGTGCGGGCCGCACCCGCACCCACGACCACGACCCGGCACGGCCGGTCGGACGGCGGCGGCGGCGCGCGCGTGTGGAGTAAACCCAAAGGGCCTTAGGTCCTCCCCCTTCCACAAAACTGGGTACCCCTTGGGGCCCAAACCCAAAACATGAAGTAGCCTTATAAATACACTAGAGGCTACTTCTAGTTTTCCTATGTGGGACAAGGCAAGTTGTGAACCTCTTTCATTTCAACAACTCCTTGTATGAGGCAACCTTTAACCTTTAATTTCTCATTCACCCATTAATATTTTTGGACATGTGAATATCCAAACTTCATCTCCTCATGAAGGAGAACACAAATCCACAAGGACCCCACTTAAACTCTAAGTGGGTCCCACTTTTCTTAGCCCTTAAACATGGCCAAAACACATATTTATCCAACATCTTCGGCACACGGGTTAATGCTCAAGAACCTTTTTAAACAAAAGAATTGCCGAGAAATAATTGAACATTTTTTTGGATAATGCCCACATGTACGATGTCAGCTTCATTTTTAAACTAATGAACATTTTAAACGAAAAAACAAATCAAATTCATCTTAAAGGGTCGGTTTTCTGAGTACTTTTTAAAACCAAAAACAAAACAAAACAAAAAGAACATTTTAAAGAACATTTACATTTACTCTCTTAAACCTCTCTACAAAAGACTTAATAAAGGAGGAAAAATTCTCAATTCCATATTCTCTCATAGAGACATGCAAAAAAATTTGAATAATTGAAAGATGATGAAAAGTACTGAAAAAAAAAAAGCCAAGAACCCCATGAACTCTAAAAAATATGTCAGTTGTAATTGAAGCAAAGAATAGAAAATTCAGTTTGTTTTTGGCTCCCAAACAAACTTCACCATTTCATACACCGAATTTTTCAAAAAAAAAAAAAAAAGCTTCCATCTCGAAACAATGGTTTCTTCATTCTCACCATTGGTTTTCCCTGCTTTTGACTCTCAAATAATCTTCTCCAAAAGCTACTTAATCAACTCTACAACTATTGAAGCTTACCCAAAATCATACTTCAGAAGTTTGTATTTTTAAACAGAGAAGTGATATTACCCTTCCATTGGACTAATCATTTCCTGCTGTTCAAAAACAACATTCTTGTAACCAAAAATCGGTTGTTGTCCAGCCCTATAGTTTAGAAATTACCAAGGAAAAGATAGAGTTTGTGTGTGAAAATTTGTGATCGCAGGCAAAATGTATGTGACTAACCTGATTGAACCCATGTAGTTAAAACTTAAAAAACAAAGGGAACTGGTCATGGAATAAGAGTATGCCATCAAAGCATCAAGAAAAAATGAGAAGTCAAAACTGATAAGTAAGAATCTTCTATCAAAACTTGATTCAAGTAGATTTTAGACCTTGGTAAACCGTATTTTCCAGAGATATAAAAGTTTGCCAACTTCAAATCTGCTGCGCTTTCAATATGTTAATTCAAAAATTAATCAATTAATCAAAACAAAAAAGTAAACTGTAATTTTCATAAATAGAGTTAAGACCAAATTCCAATTACCAAATTAGTTTAACTCACTCAGACCACAAATAGTAAGCTTGCCAATGTGTGAAATTACCTTGAATTTTTTATTCTAGGTGAAGAAGCATGTGCAACTGATGGACGGAACCCTAAGAACTGCATTTCACCTGCACGCTAAGAAGCTCGATTGATTAGGGCTTGTAAATGGCAGCAAACTTGCAGAATTTAGGACCAAAACACTGAAAGTGAACCCAGACATTTGAAGCCCAGACCTAAGAAATATATTTTTAAAAAAAAAGGTAGAACAAAGAGAGATATATAGAACTATAGATACATACAATATTCATATAAAAAGAAGATCTGCTCAGCCGGTACTTGGTGTCTGTGACACTGTGTGTAGTGGTGTCGGTATAGCTCCTATGAGGCTCTAGGGATTTTTGGACAGGGGAGAGAGAGAGATAGAGAGATGAAAAGAGCCAAGGTTAATTCAAAGAGAACTTAATGGCACAACAGATTGCAATACAAATCATCTAAATCATCTCCATAAATGATTTATTCCAAATGACCAACCCCTTTGAAAATAATGAAAAGCAATTGGCTAATTCATTTTTAACAACACAATTACATAAAACCATAAGGAAAACAAAAAAAAATCCAAAAGATAAGAGCTGTGGTGGAAAGAAAGCATACGTTTGCAAAACTCTATTTTTTGATTCCATCAACATTAGGGAAAAGAAAGCTCCAAGCAAACTGATATGTACAATCAATGTTTCTGGAGCAATTGAGAGAGAGAGAGAGAGAGAGAGAGAGAGAGAGAGAGAGAGAGAGAGAGAGAGAGAGAGAGAGAAATAACTTGTAAGGCCGGAGACAGAGAAGTGGTAAATGAGTACTTAGAGGAAGTGGGAAAATGAGATTAATGGCAAAGGTCCTGCATTTATACCATGCTTGAAACAAAAAGAGAGCTCTTGATCCTTTAATTGAGCATCTATATAACATGGCATCCAAACCCATGACACTTCAAAAACATATGAACCAAGTTGGAATGAGAATATACCTTAGAGGTTGGGAAATTGGCAGGAAGACCAAGTGAAGCACAAAAAGTAGCACAAAAGTAGGAAATCTGAAAAAATTAACAGTGACAAAACAATGGTTCATTTAAATACAATTTATGGTCACAGTCACACAAACAATGGTTAGATTAAATACGATTACTGGTTAGCACAGCCACACAAACAATGGTTAGCACAAAACTGAAATCTGAAAAAATTAACAGTGTGCTTATGGTAATCTGCAAAACCAAACTGAGCCTAAGTGAGCTGATTTGTTTCTACTCGCTACAGAAACGTAACCAAAGAAAACAAAAAATTAAATAGACCATGAAGAATCTGCCTAAGAGAATTGGTGTTTTGTTAAGAGAAAAAACTAAGGCGAATAAGTTTAAAATTTAAAAAAATTAAAAAAAAAATAGACAAAATAGACCTGGCGGTGGTGGTGGTTGATAAATTTAGTGGCAAAGATCTAGAGTCTACCAAACAGAGATCCAAACATGAAAATGTTATCCAGAACTGAGTATTATAAAAGAGAAGGAAAAAAAAAAGTCACGTTGAATGAAATGTACGTGAGGGCAAGAGAGCTAGAACTCAATTGGGTAGCTGCAAAAATTACTAAGAAGTTCCAATTAATCAAACCCAATAGAGAGCTTGAAGATGCCTTCTACACTCTCCTTCACTTCCCTCCACTTGAAGATGCTCGTAATAAAATATCAACCTTTCAATATAAGAAATTACAATTACTTCAAAATGGATATTAAATCACATGACTTCAAAGAAAGGGTTTAAAAATCACATGACTTGTATCAACACCAATTAGATGGTATCTCACCCAAAAAAAATTGCACCTCACAATAAGCAATCCACATGTCATTTGCAAACACCTGCATTTAGGAAGAGAAAATAATCTTACAAAAGTAAACTTACTGGTTGAACATATAACCTGCAACATCAATAAAAAAAGAACAACATAAATAATAAGAAGTATCAAACATGAACCTGAATGAAAGAAAGGCAATCAATAACCTGGGCTAGGGACACTTGAAACACTATCTAATCCCGGTTTGGGAAGGAAAAAAAATAAAACTAAATGAAAGAAAGGCAATCAAAAAGTATGACTCATCCTTCAAGTGGCCCAACACTGAAGCAAAAAAAAATTAGGTTTTGAATGTTTACAATTGAAAGAAGTATCAAACATGAACCTGAACCAAACATCTGTTAAGGAATACAAAAACCTAAAATCAAGAAAAGATAACTTGTACCAACGAAATTAGGGGCTGAAATTACTCATGGGCTGAAATCAAACAAAATTACATTAGGTTAGGATTAGGGCTATCAAAACAGAGGGAATAAGAACACAAAAACAATGAAAATAAAAATAAAAAAAATCCTAAAACATCTGCAAGAGAATCCAAATATTATCAATAGAATCAAGAAAATTAGACTAACTGTATAAACATGTGTGTGTGTGAGAGAGAGAGAGAGAGAGTACCTGAGAGTCAGAGTCGGAGTAGGAGGAATGGCAAGTCGGACCCGGAGGAAGGAAATGTCGGAGCTGGGTCTTTGGTGGCCTGCGTGGCAAAGGGAGGAGGGGGTATTCGTAGGAGAGAGAGAGAAAGAGGACTGGTATGGTTTTTTCTGTAAAAAAAAATGGTTTTGGGGGGTTTGGGGCGCATAGAGGTTGAGGGTGTCCAAAGTGGGCATTTGAAATTTGAAATCCAAATCAATCCTGACCTTTGTTTATGTCCTTGTAAACTCAATCCTAGCCTCTCTTTGTCTTTGCCTCGGTTGAAAACAAACCCTTTCCTTGCTTATTATATAGATATATATAATATAGAAATATAAGATTTAGTCCCTTTCTAGCCGTTTTATTAGAAGTTAATCCTCTTAAGGGTTAGATTAGAAATAAATACCTGATTAGGCATGTTAATTAGAAATCGGTCATTTTCCCTAATTTGATACATTTTAATGTCTAAACTACCCTTACTCACATGGTCAGTTATATATATATATACATATATATATATATATATTCATGTATCTATATATGGACATAGTATAGATCTGAATTTAATGTCACTAACTGATAATGTGATTATGTTCCCATAATTTAAGGGATCCCCTTATCTGCTCACCATGATCTTTTAGTTGAAATTCAAATTATTTAACACATTTTTCTCAAAGAGTGAGAATTTATTAGTCTTTTGTGATAATTTCTCAGTCTTCACACAATCCGTCTTTTAGGTCCGTTTTTTAAGGTTTGCTTAAGATTCAGACTGTATATTCGTGTATCTATATATGGACATATAGATGTATATTTGAGTAGATGTATATTTGAGTTAATGTCATTAACTGATAATGGGATTATGTTCCCTTAATTCAAGGGATCTCCTTATCTGCTCACCATGATCTTTTGGTAATTCAAATTATTTAATACGTTTTGCAGACTTGATTCATTCAGTTTGGTTATCATTATAATACAGATCTAAATTTAGTGCGAAATTTCTCAGTGTTTGACCTACAAAAAACCATGATCATTTTTTTGCATGAAGAATTTCTACTATTTTGTTAATTTTCTCAGTGTTTATCATAAAACTCCACACAACACGGGATCATTTAGTGAGAAATTTCTTAGTCTTTGACCTACAAAAAAACATATCAATTTTTTGCATGAAAAAATTCTACTTTGTTAAATTTCTCAGTGTTTGTCATAAATCTCCTTACTAACACGGTCAGTTATATACATCTATATATATTCATGTATCTATATATGGACATATAGATATAGATTTGAAGTTAATGTCATTAACTGATAATGGGATTAAGTTCCTTTAATTCAAGGGATCTCCTTATCTGCTCACCATGATATTTTGGTTGAAATTTAAATTATTTAATACGTTTTGCAGACTTGATTCATCCAGTTTGGTTGTCATTATAATAGTCCGGATCTTAAGCGGTCCATAATAACGGACCTAAAAGACATATTCTGTAAAGAATGAGAAATTCTCACTCTTTGAAATTTCTCTCTTTCGTGAGAATTTTTCAGTCTTTACACATTCCGTCTCTTAGGTTTGGTTTTTAAGGTCTGCTTAAGATCCAGACTGGTCATTATAGTACAGATCTAAATTTAGTGAGAAATTTCTCAGTGTTTGACCTACAAAAAATCATAATCATTTTTTTGCATGAAGAAATTCTACTATTTTGTTAATTTTCTCAGTGTTTATCATAAAACTCCACACAACACGGAAGCATTTAGTGAGAAATTTCTCAGTATTTGACTTACAAAAAACCATAATCA
Organism: Hydrangea macrophylla; assembly: GCA_033977485.1. Taxonomy (NCBI): domain Eukaryota; kingdom Viridiplantae; phylum Streptophyta; class Magnoliopsida; order Cornales; family Hydrangeaceae; genus Hydrangea; species Hydrangea macrophylla. The sequence continues at coordinate 105,189,747 of CM066990.1, forward strand.
TATTTTTGCATGAAAAATTTTACTATTTGTTAAATTTCTGAGTGTTAGTCATAAAACTCCGCACAATACGACAAAACCTACAAAAAACCATAATCATGTTTTTGCATGAAAAATTTCTACTATTTGTTAAATATCTCAATGTTTGTCATAAAACTCCACAAAAAAATAAATAAATAAATAAATAATTTCCATAATGCCTAAACCCAAATCCTTAAGTTTTTTTGAAAATTTCACATTAAAATAGTTAATTATGTGACTTTCTTAATTTCACAGAACTTTATAAGAAATTTCACACAAATGAACATTGCTAAGAATCTATCTGTCACGCCCCGACGTAGCATAAATATGGAAAGTGTTTAATTTCCTTTATGGACCCGTAGGTCGCGACAGTTTGAAGGATCGATTCCGTCCCAAACGTTGAACAACAAAACAATAATCAGAGTAGAGCAATCAAAGCTTACAAATATTTTTCTAACTTAATAAATATTACAGCACTGGTCATCTAAAGGCACAGACCGCCTTGAAACAAAACAATAACTTAACGTCTATTACAGTCATCCTTATTACAAAACAGTTTATAACATATAACCTTAAAGCATATAATCTTAAAATATACAATGACGATAACAGTTTCTCTTCCAAAAGCAGCCGTTCTCAATTAGCATAGTCATAAGGCTCAGCATAGTTGTAACCTGAAAAGCCTGAACATGAATGTCCAGGACGCATCAACGTCGTCAGCTTCAAGAAGCTGGTGAGTAGTAAAAACATGACTTTGAATGTAAAACATATTCATTTACCATTTTTCAATTCTCATTTAAATCCACAAGTTTATATTTAAGATAAAGAATTCGTTTTAGAAAAACAACCACAATGTTATTTGAGAGATAAATTTACATATATGTGACCGTGTATGAGAACAATGCACCATCTCATCTTACCGACTCTTTTCTCTCGACAAAACCCAACAACCCACCATCACACACCGGTATCTTTGAAATACTCCGATAGCCACACTTTAGCACAGGGGTGCCAGGGAATGTCCAGTTTGCCTCACACTTTGGTCCAGGGTACCAGGGAGTGTCCAATGCCTCACACTTTGAATACCTAAACCGCCATGCAAATACCGGAGGAACCCTCACGCAGTATGCAGACTCGGGTATTAGGGAGTGTCCGTAGGCCACACTTTAGCACTTCCATGGATGCTAGGGAATGTCCAAGTTCAGCTTCACACACTTTGACGCTACCATGGTCGTCAGGGAGTGTCCAGTTTTGCCACCGTCGCATTTCAAAGACACCCTCGCCGCAATCCCAATCACAACACACTTTGGTACTCACTTACCAGGGAGTGTCCACATCACAATCTCAACCGCACTCACTATGCCACACTGACCCTTACTCTTTTCCACACTGACCAACACTCACACTCACCATGCATGTACATCTGACACCACATGTATGTCATGAAACTTTAAAATATGATCCAATTCGCTGATTTATACAAACGACACGCGCACGGGAATTGGTAAGTCATAATACAACGTTTTAATCGTCCAAATATAATCATTTAAGATTCTGATTTAATAAATTTTCCCAAACAGTACTCAAACAGTATATGCATATCACCCAAAAATTTCCTTAACACACAACAAGCAAGAACTAGAAACTGCCAGAAGTCGCTCGTGCGACCTGCCCATTTTCCTTTTTATTTTAAAAACCTTTTCTTTCTGCCTGAAATCAGCCACCTCGCGCGCGCGAGTCGCTCGCGCGAAAGATCTCTCGCGCGAGGGTCGCTCGCGCAATCTGCCTATTTTTCATTTTCTTTATAAAACTTTTCTGTCTGCCTGAAACCACGCGGCTCGCACTTTTCTGTCTGCCTGAAACCACGCGTCTCGCGCGGTCCGCTCGCGCGATCTGCCTAATTTTCATTTTTCTTATCAAAAACCTTTCCAACGGCCAGAAAACACAAGGCTCGCGCGCGCGGGCTGCTCGCGCGATAGGTCGCTCATGCGAGCCGCTCGCGCGATCGCGCGCGCGAGTTAATGCTGAGGCTTCGTCTTCTTCCCCAGAAACTGCTCTGTTTCAGTTTTAAGGGTCTAAATTGACCCATTTTCAGAACGGAAGTTAAATATATCATATAATATATGAATCACTTTGTTTTTCAATGAGGATTAAGAATCCAAGGCCAATTTTACATGAATCTAAACATAGCTCATGAATTTTACGAAATACTGAAGAACGTCAAAACTTCATTTCTAAAATACGTCATGATATGAACAAATTAAGCTTTAATATTACAACCACAACCTCTATGTACTATAATCTTTCATATTTCGTTCTAAAAACGAATTTTGATTAACTTTGGAAAACCTTGATTTTTCAAGCTATGGAGTTTAGTACGAAAATTCATCAATGGTGATTACAAATGAAACTACTTAAACAATAAATAAAATCTGAATTACATTCTAGGTGAGTTTAGGATACTCACTGTGATTAAGAGAGTAGAGAGATCTTTGAGAAAGAAATGAGATATAGAAATTTCCACCACAAGCTTTGGCTATGGTGATTTAGTTCTTCAAGTTCTCCCTTTCCAAAATTCTGAATTTAATCTCTCAAACTCTCTCTTTTCTCTCTGTGTATGTGAAGTGCAGAATGAGAATGTGTGTGTGCATAAGTGGTGTATAAATAGACATCACAAGGATTGAACTTGGAGGCCAAGTAAGTTCTTGTTCACTCAACAAATACAATTTGGTTTTATTTACTAATATAAACACAAATGATTAGCATATATGTATCTATGTATATACACCCTTCACAGATTGAAAGGGTATATAGATCACTAGGGGCCACATGAAAGTGTTTAGGTAATTAAGCTTATGGCCTTAGTATTACACACACACACAAAGCATTCCCAAACACTGCCTTAACCAATGATGAGTTGCCATAAATGGAAATAAAGCAAGTGTCAAATCTTACTTTATATCACTTCCAAAATCTGTGGAAGTTTAGCACGACGCGGACAGTTTTGGAAGTAAACTGGTATTTTCGGGGCGCGGTGATCACCACAAAAATATGGAAAAATTCATTTTAACGTAAAAATCGATTCCCTAGTTTTATAAAAGTACTGATTGAGTTAAGAGAAAATATTCTCACCGTTTTGAAATACAGTTTTGAAATCCCACACAGGTATTGATGATGCCAAAAATTGGTAAGAGTAAAGTAAAGCAATTTTAGGGGAGAGAGAGAAAGAGTGAGAGAGAGACTATTTTTTGTATGTGGTTCGGCCCTGTTAATGAAGGTACCTACGTCCACGTGTGTGTCTGAGCACGTTCACTAGCAGATCACCGGCGGGCCTGGTGAGCCAACAAAGAGGGGCGGCACTACCAGTAATACCGGCCGGGTGTATGCATATAATGGTGAATTTTTATAGAGGTGCTATGTAGACTACAGAATTGGCGGCCCCTTCAATGGGGGTGAGAGGTCTCTTTTATAGATGTAAGAGACCTACTCATACATGGATAAGGAAATATAATCCTATTGATATAGATTGACATAAATTATGGGGATTTCCTAATTGGATTAGGAAATAGTGTGCACTTTCCATTAGTCTTCTAGCTTGAGTAGGAAACTGCCCGCAATGCTCGGGATCACGCCTGTGGGCCAGGATGAGCTGTTCCCACGGTAGGATGTGCCTGCGCGGTTTTCCCGACCTGTTGGCCGGGTCATGAATGAACCGCTCGGGATGATGAGTAGACTGAACCGCTCGGGCTGATGCTTCTGAGGAGTTGTGCATGATTTGCCCGGGGTATGGACTAGCTACTGATTTGAACCGCTCGGTCATAAGATAGAGCCAATTTTGGGCGTATCAGCTGCCCCCCATTTCCAAGATTGGCCAAATGCTAAATCGGGGCAAGTTTGGAAATTAGTTTGATGTTACTTGCCGCTATCTGAGTGCTTCGGGAAGCTGCCTTGGGGCTTCTGAGCCTGGTGAGTCCTCAGGAACTGGCTGAGAGTTGAGACCCAGCCTAGCTCGAGACTTTTAGGTGCTCGGGAACTGACCGGGAGTTGAGACTCGGCCTAATTCGGAGTCTTTGAGTGCTCGGGAAGTGACCGAGAGTTGAGACTCGGCCTACCTCGGAGTCTTTTTTGCTTGAGTTAGCTCCCAGGATGGTTATCTTCTGCCCGTAAACCTTCGTCAAGGCTGTGGGTAGAAGGATTTTACCATGTTGGACAAGCCGACCTAAAGCGTATTGCTCTAGGGTCCTTTTTTTATGTTAACTCCCTAGGATGGTTGTCTTCCGCCCGGCCAGCCTTCGTCAAGACTGTTGGGAGAAGAGCTTGACCATGTTGGTGGAGCCGACCTAAATCACGTTGCTTTAGGGTCCTTTTGCTCCTCTATCGTCGGCCAACCTAAGAGATTTTAGTCACCTCTATCGTCGGTCTGGACCTAAGTGGAGTTAATGCCTCTGAGTACTGTAGGTGCTCGGGTTGCCCAAGATTTTGACTTGGTTATCCGCGAGGCCTGTAGATACCCGGTGTGATTACCTGTTTAGTTCACTACGCCATCTTGCCCCCCAAGATTTCGCTAAGACAAGGGTCTTACAGAGGCTATGATCTATAGGTAACTGACCTGGAACATGGTGGTTGCAGGGTCTTTTGAAGCTTGCCATCGTCGGCCACCTAGGGGGTTTGCCCCCATCGTCGATTGGACCTAAACGAAGCCGGTGCCTCGGGCGTGACCCCGAGGTCTTTGGTGCCTGGGTTCGGAGCCCGAGGTCTTTTTAGTGCCTGAGTTCGGAGTTCGAGGTCTTTTGAGTGCCTGGGTTCGGAGCCCGAGGTCTTTTTCGTGCCTCGGGGTTAGGCCCGAGGTCTTTGTATGCCTCGGGGTCGAGCCCGAGGTCTTTAGATGAGCTCTCTGATAATCGGTGGAGCCTCATGTGGTGATCAAGCAAGTACCACTGCAGTCGGGCTCTTCTAGACCGATGGAGATAGGAGGTCGGATCAGGATCGTCGGAATCCAGATTTCTCTGTGCTGGAGGCAAAGTCGAAACTGCTTGATCCTGACCGATGTGAACTGGAGGTCGTGTCAGGGCGGCCGGACTCAGACCACTGTGAACTGGGGGTTGTGTCGGGGCTGTCGAACTCTGACCGCTGCGAACTGGAGGTCTGGTCGGGGCTGCCTGACCCGGACTGCTGTGAACTGAAAGAACTGTCTGAACTCCCGGGCTGATCTCGCTTTCGCTTACTTCTGGAGGACTTATCGCTTTCTTGCCCGGGGTCTTTGATCTTTAGAAATTCTTCAGTGTCAATGTATTTTCCAACCCTCTCTGCGAGTTCGACCAAGGTTACCGGTCGGTTTCTGTGGAACGACGCGGCGCACTTGGTGTGTTGAACTCCCGAGCAGATGCTTGATGAGTTGTTTGAAACTGCAGACCGATCGGGACTCCAAGGAGTAGAACCACTGCATGGTCGGGCCTTTCAAAGTGCTGGGGAAGGCTAGGCAGTGTAGCTCATCGGAGTTGGTGGCTAGGGCCATCTGAGCCTTATAGGTTCGGATGTGGTCAACCGGGTTTCCCGAGCCGTTGTAGGGATCTAGGCGAGGCTGCTTGAATTTGCGCGACATGGAGAATCTCGTGATCTGGCTGGAGAACAGTGACTCTGTCTCGTTATTGGCTTGATTCTGAGCACGGTTTTGACCAAGCTTTTTGGCCACTCCGTCGATCTGCTTCTGTAAATCCTGGATTCGGGCTTCCACTCCTTCCCGACCGGTATCTGAGGAACTGGTCGGGTTGGTGGAAGAGGCTTCTTCATGGCGGGGTGCTGTCCTCTGGGATCGGGCTCGGCTATGACCCTGGGTAACCGTTCGCCTAGGGACAACTCGGCTCTTGACCGAGTGACCCAGGACTGATTCCCGGTCCATATGCGCCTGCTTTTCTTCTCGGGCAGCAGGCCCTCTGTTGATGTCTCTGGCATCCTCAACACGGGACGGGTTGGCTCGGGCACGTTGTCTGGTCCAGATTGGTTCCCGACCATACGCAATGTTCCCGGGTCATTTCCTGGCCCCTGGAGGATGTCTTTGCTGGCCAGTAGGGCTTCGATCTATCGCTGGATTTGACGTTGGCCCTCTAAGAGTTGTGTGAGGGTCGCGGTGATCTGTTCAGATGTCATGGTTGCCGCAGCCGGTGCCGGGGCCGAAGGAACATACCGGTCGGACTGCTGATCAACCTTCTTACCCTTCTTCGGTGGCATGACGATCAGTCAAGAGATTTGTTGATGAGATGACTTGTCGTTTCCCACAGACGGCGCCAAACTGATGATGCCAAAAATTGGTAAGAGTAAAGTAAAGCAATTTTAGGGGAGAGAGAGAAAGAGTGAGAGAGAGACTATTTTTTGTACGTGGTTCGGCCCTGTTAATGAAGGTACCTACGTCCACGTGTATGTCTGAGCACGTTCACTAGCAGATCACCGACGGGCCTGGTTAGCCAAAAAAGAGGGGCGGCACTACCAGTAATAGTGGCCGGGTGTATGCATATAATGGTGAATTTTTATAGAGATGCTATGTAGACTACAGAATTGGCGGCCCTTTCAATGGGGGTGAGAGGTCTCTTTTATAGATGTAAGAGACCTACTCATACATGGATAAGGAAATATAATCCTATTGATATAGATTGCCATTAATTATGGGGATTTCCTAATTGGATTAGGAAATAGTGTGCACTTTCCATTAGTCTTCTAGCTTGAGTAGGAAACTGCCCGCAATGCTCGGGATCAAGCCTGTGGGCCAGGATGAGCTGTTCCCACGGTAGGATGTGCCTGCGCGGTTTTCCCGACCTGTTGGCTGGGTCATGAATGAACCGCTCGGGATGATGAGTAGACTGAACCGCTCGGGCTGATGCTTCTGAGGAGTTGCGCATGATTTGCTCGGGGCATGGACTAGCTACTGATTTGAACCGCTCGGTCATAAGATAGAGCCGATTTTGGGCGTATCGGGTATTACTAATTTTGTAAAATTGCAGTTTAACCCCAACATGAATTTTAATATGAAATAACACAAGTGGTAAGATTTAGAACATGAGAATTATAAACTAAAATCAATAATACAGGTTAAATATGAATAATGACAATTTAAAATAATTAAATGAAATGCAGGTTGTTACACTATCAAAATGCATTTTTCACTCAAGACAAAATTCATCCAATCTCAATATCAACAATTCTGAACCAAACAAGCCTTCAAGCCCAAACACAAAGCATTTGCCTTTCACGATTCGTTACGATATTAATCAAGTCACTTTTTGAATCCATTATTTCAGCCATTAACATCATCATCATCAAATCATCCATATGCAAACTCCAAAAGCTTCATCATTGGCTCTTTATTCTCCCACCAATCGGTTTGCTTCAATTTTCACCCTCACAGATTCAGAAAGAGAAAAAGTCCAAGATGGGAGATCGGATGACTAGAAGGTGGTGACGACGACGACCAAGAATGGACGACGATGGCATGCCTGGATGTGGTGGTGCCGGCGGTGGAGGGGCTGCTGACATCTCAGTTCTTTCTCCCTTTCCCTCTTCCTATTTCTCTCTCTAGCAGGAATCTCTCTCCATATATAGTTGTAGATCCTCTCTCTCTCCATACTGGGTTTTGAAATTTGAAAATAAGATCTTTGTTACACACACACACACACAGAGATGGGATAACATAGGGGTATTTATGTCTTTAACAACACAAAGGGACTAATTTCTAGATTTAGATATAGAAAGAACCTATTTCTAGAAAAAGCTAGGATTAGGGACTAAATCCTACTTTACCCCATTATATATACTTTTTGCTGTCAAACCCCAGCCCCTATAAGTGTTCTTCTTCTTGATGGTGCCTCTGATTCTGCAACAAGCATCTTTTATCCTGAGATCCTGATATAGTGATTTATATGTAAATATCAATACATAACTTTGTTACTCCAATTAGTTCTTTTTCCCCCTATTTTGACCCTCAAATAATAACTTTGTAGGATTGGTGAAAAAATGTAGCATAGAATTGGTAAGTGGTAGCAAAGGAGTTTGAGTTAATAAATGTCTGTCCCAACAAAGTAATGCAATATGAAACTTTTGTAACTCCTTTTAAAGATTCACATTGAAATGCAACTAATACAATTATTTATTACTTTTCAGATTGGTGTGCATTCACCACGGTGGCCGAAGCATATTGAGATTGATACTTACACGTTCTACAAGTTGATGAAGAAAATTCACAATTTTTTCAAAATGAATACTTTGTAAAGAGAGAACGAACTATATAATCTTTTTTTTGGATTATAACGAACTATGTAATCTTTTTTTTTGGATCAGAACGAAATATTTAATTGATATATATATATATATATATATACGTTTTTGTATAATTTAGTACAGTGTTTAACTACACACTTTAAGATGTTATGACCCGTGCCCACGGGCAATCTATTATATATATATATATAAGTCAAGGCCAAAACCCTCTTCTCAACTATGCCACTTCGATCCTACATGGCTTCCTCTCCTTACAATATGAAATCTACGTGGCTTCTTCTACTTCTGTCAAAACTATTACCCTTTCCTGATTTTCTCATTTTTAATTCACGTGGCTTTCCACTTTCCAGCACAGACCTTTCTCATTCTGCCTCTTGGCCTTTCACGTGCTCTGGCCTCTCTATTGAAGAACATAGATCCCTAAATCTTAGGAAAGCGTCTCTCCTTCTTGTGTTTTCCTCACCTTTTGTCTCAGATTTCTCATTGTTTCAATCACGTTTTTATAAAGATCTCTCTACAGTCTCTACGAAAGCATAAGACAATGGAGTTGGAGGTTTCATGGAGGAGGAATCTGTTGGGTCAAATGGGATTTTTCTAATTTGGAAGTTTCACCAAATGCAGGTTCAAGTTCAATTACTATCTTGTTGTGACTATTCTTTCTTTTCGATTTTTGAAATTTGATAGATATATGTGAAACCCTTTGGCTAGGGCAAGAAAATGGGCCTCACCGACTCATTGTATATACTTCCAGTTAATGGTTCGATTAAGGTAATTAATATTTGTCCCTCTCACTCTTAATCTCTAAACTTTTTCTTCATTTTAATTTTGAGATTTTGTAACTTTTTCGTTATGTAGATTGCCTTTGGTTTGATGAAGGATTATATGGTAAAGGGTTTTCATAGTTTTTTGCTTATGGTCTGTAGTTTTTCATGAGGTATGTCTTCATCGAGAGCTATTGCAGTTCATTGGGCTGTTACCCATATGCAATTTTGTTACATGATTTGTTGTATCTCCAGTTTTTTTTTCCCTTTTTTTTTTCCAGCGCCTCACCCTCTCCCATATGTTTTTTTTTTGTTTTTATCTAATATATCTGTCATTTCTCTCCCTATCCCTCACTCTGTCTTCTTCCCTAAGCAAATTCTATTTGGCAAAACATACATATACATATATATATATGTATGTATATACACACACATACATATATAAGTATCATTTTCTATTTTGTAACTACTTTGTATCAAAATGTTGAATCCGCAATGTCCTATGACCAGTGAATATCCCAAATCTTTGTTGGATTCAAATTTTAAGGTTTCGTTTAGCGAATTAAGGTTTACGATTTGATTAGAGCTTGAAGACTACTACTGGTAGCTTCGTAGATAGATTCGAAGAATTATGCTATCGATCATCTTCAGCTCGGTTTCGCTGTTTAGACAATTTCTTAATGACAGAAGATTTGTGTTTTCTTCCTAATGTGAGGTCCAAAGATTCTCGAATTAATTGCCTATCTTTTAATAGATGCATGGTTTGATGCTGAATTTTGGATGTGTTGATGTCTTGGTTGGTCCACATTAATTTCAAAGGCTTAGAGGGTGTTCTCAATCGGTATGGCTTCATGTGAGTTTGTTCTTGGAGGGGGCTCTAGAGGTTATTTTCCAGAAAAATGTTATATTTCCGAAATTTTAAACCCAAATTTGATTCCCAAGTGGTTTATTGGTCATGTTGTGGTAGTGGTGGGTGGTACCACATACCACTACTGTTCTACAACTGACAATATTTGGGAACCAAATTTTGGAGCCAAATTTAGGAAGCATAGCATTACTGTATTTTCTTTGGGATATTCTTCGTAACGTATGGCTCTTGATGGGCCTTTTATGAATAATTATCTCTTTGCTGATGAAGTTTTGACTTATTTCTGGAAGACTTACACTTTAATCTTGATCTTCATTTAGTATTACTTATTGTTTCCATACTAAATCTGGTTGATGCATTACTTTGTGCAGTCATATGCTTGGAATTGGAACTATCAAAATTGTCAAATCATTGTCGATGCAAGTAGATTTAATTTCTGCACCATCTAAGATCGCTTCTATTTGGTGCTTGGAGCTGTTCATTCAGAATTTGTAGGGATATTATTTCTTCAGTTCTTTGCAACCTTTCAATGTTCTGTAAAACACTTTATTTTAACTGATTCCTATTGGTTGGTCTTTTTGTTTTTTTTGGAATTGTGTTTATAGGGCACTTATGTGGAGGGTATAAAGGAAGGTAATAATGCTACACCCATACCAAATTTCACAAATCCTTAATTTTTGTGGGGTCTCGTGTAGGACCCATGTGGAACCCACTGGAGTCAAAGGCCAGGATTAGGGGTGTCATTTGGAACGGAAATTCCGATTCCGACCGATTCCGATCCGAAAAATTCCGATTTTGGCAACTAAATATGCATTCCGAATTCCGATTTTTCGAATTCCGAAAATTCCGAAAAAAATCGGATCGGAATCGGAATTATTTTTAAAATTCCGAAAATTCCAAAAATTCCGAAAAATTTCCGAAAATATTCCGAAATTGCATTTTCCGAAACTTTTCCGAAAATATTCCGAAAAATTCCGAAAAATTTCCGAACATATTCCGAAATTGTATTTTCCGAAACTTTTCCGAAAATATTCCGAAAATTGTGTTCATCCCACATCGAAAAAACATAAAAGAGGGGGTGTGATGTGCTTCTATATTAGGCCTACAAGTCTCAAGTGAAATCCCATTAAGCTTGAACTCCGAATATTCCGAAAAATTCCGAAAATATTCCGAATATTCCGAAAAATTCCGAATCTGATGAAATTCCGAAAAATTTCGAAAATTCCGAAATTTCGGAATCGGAACTAATTTTGGAATTTCCGAAATTTCGGAACGGAATTCGGAATGCATTTTTGGCTTCCGAAAATTTTGGAATTTTTTCCGAAAGGGGTGTTTCCGATCCGTTCCGGCCGAAACACACCCCTAGCCAGGATTATTAAGTGTGGAATTTGGTGTAGGTGTAGTATTACTGTATTTTTGGCCCTTCTACTTTTTTTTTTAGATGAAGCTATTCATTGCCCAACTTCTGGTATACCGTCTCTTTTTCTCTCTTTTAAATACATATTTTATATATACGTGTATAATATACACTATTTTACCTGTTTGTAACCTTCTTTGGCTATAGTTTTTCCCTCTTTTTTCCTTTCTTTCTTTCTCACTTCTCCATCTTTCCTCACTCTATGCATTTTGTGCTAATTACAAAATTGGAGTGTCAATCAAATTTACAAAAATGTCTCTTAATTAGTCCAAATCTAAAAAACTGCTTCTCACAAACAAATTGCACGGGTTGTCGACTAGTTACTAGTTAATAAATAAAGCACATAACAGTTACTCAAATGAAAACATTTAACTAGTGCTACTCCGCTTACAGCATAATAAAAGTGTTGGCATAGCATTTTAAGCAAGGGAAGAGGTCAATGGTTAATTCACTTTGTTGTACTTTTATTGTCCAATTAATTTACTTTTAGTAACTTCTTTTTTATGTTGCACATAATTTTATTGCCCTATTGCTATTCCAGCACACATATGAAGTAAGATAGCATTTTCTTGGAGTGTTTCTAATTCCTAATGTTTCACAAAAACTTAGGATTATTATATACATTCACATGTATTTTATTTTGCGACTGAGCACTTACGTATGGAATTTTTTTAGATGTCGTGACATAAGGTAGGAAAATTTTAGGGTTAATTACACTTACACCCCTGTACTTTGGGTCATTTTCACTTTGACCCCCTGTAGTTTAAAACGTGACACTAACACCCCCTATACTTTAATGTAAAGTGTCACCGTCAGGAATTTCGTTAAAGTTAACGGAAAAAGTGACACTTACACCCCTTGTACTTGTAAAAGACCAAAATGCCCTAAAATTTCTCCTTCTTCAGCACAGGAATTCTCCAACAAGGCCCCAAGCAATGAAATCAAAACTAAAAAAGTACTAAATATTTAGTTGTTTAAAGTACTAAACCATTGCATTAGCCAATAACAAAGGAGGATGAACAAAACTGCACTCAACCTGTAGAAGATGCTCTAGTGACGCATACTTGATTTATAATCATGCATATTTTTATTACAGTACCTTCTTGGATTTAGTTACTGATTATCACCATTTTAAATGTGTGATTAACAACATCCTAGAGACCCTTTACTCATAGATCCAAAAGATAACTAGAATAAAAGAATTGCAGTACAGAGGGAATCTGCTGGCAGAACTACAACTCTCGACGACATTTATAATTTTAGAATAAATACAATCTCACAATTTATAGAAATACTAGGTGGAGTTTGCACGTGCAATGCACGTGCCAGTTGGAGGGTATTTGTTTTTTGTTTTAGAGATCTCAATATTTAGTAGTTTGAACCAAGTTTTTTGTGGTTGAGTGGTAAGTTTTTTGGGTGTATTATCCAAGAGGTTTAGTGTTCGAGTCATGGGAAGCGTGGCCACTGGAGTATTCACCCGGCGCCTTCAGACCTCGGGGGATTAGTCGAGGTGCACGCAAGCTGGCCCTGACACCCCCAATTACCAATATATATATATATATATATATTTAGCAGTTTGTGGAAAAACAACCAAAAAGTATAAAGTATTGTTCTTTTTTCTTATGGAGCCTCTGTGTGTGTTAGAATTAATCTAATGCTATATAGTTCTTAAATTTAGCTTTCTCATGTTTTAATCATAAATTTTATTCTCAAATGCTTTAGTAGTTGTACTACCAAAAATAATTTTCAATAAAAATTAAGTGATTTTCATTATGATTAAATTTGTACAACTATTAAAATATTTGACAATTTAATAAATATGTAAAATAATGCTATGCTACCCAAATCTTGTATACTAGATGTGGTTTGGTAGTGGGACAACTTCAACATCCTGCAATGAAATTCAATGAACCCACTAACACATGCGTTCGAAACCATTTTTGGGATACAAAATTTAGGGAGAATAAATTTGCTCACCCATGCACTCATTGGGTGAGTAAGTGGGGCCCACATATTTCCATCGTTATTTCATCCTCATTTTATACATGAAAAGTGGTGGATCCCACATGCTCACCCAATGAGATTTTTTGGAAAGCAATAATTGAACAAATTTATTCTCATATTTGAGAAACTTAGTAGTACATCTTTAATAATGGTGGGACCATATTAACGCACTCAATTGAAATCTAGTGGGTCCATTACCGTATATATTGGGAATCACATTAAAAGAAGAAGTAAAAAATTGTATTTGTATATACAAATTTGAGAAGGATGACAGATGTATAGTAAGAACAAATATGGTGTAGACAAAGAAATAAAAATAGTATATGAATGATTATTCAATTTTTCATGGAATGAGCTTTTAATGCTTGTTATGAAGTTTGTATATCTTTCTATTCTGCAAATTATCTAAATTTAAAATAAAAATCCTATCAAAAGAAAATTTGTAGTAAAATAATACATCTCTTTGGTCATTCATGATATGCATCCCAAATTAAAAGTAAGTTTGTTTATTCAATCTAAAACCCCATGCGAAAATAAGATTAGTTGTTATGATTTGCCTGACATATATAGTTTAGTTCTATTGTCAGTGTTGTTAAAAATTTTAGCGACACGTTTTGCTCTGGCATTAGCCATTGTTGCTCTAGCAATAGCATTACCCTTTGACATAAGAGAATTATACATGAAAATTATTAATTTTAACACAAATTAAGTTTTAATTGTTTTTATTTGAATGGAGAAAATAAGTAGAGACTTTTGTCCAAGTTTTTGGTGAGGAAAAAAATGCTCTCTCCCCAATTGAATTGAAGAATGTTGAAGTGGTAATTTGAAGTTAACTACGGCACAAATCTCTACTTTTTTTTTCCTTTTCTTTTTTGTTGTTTTTTTTTTATTTTTTATTTTTAAATCTAATGCTATGCATCCAAAATTTGAATCTTTTTTTATAGGGTAATTTTTTGGTGACAACTTTTAGGAGGTTGTATGAAAGTTGTATGAAAGTTGTCACCAAAGAATTACTCTTTCTTATATCTTTGTGCAATATTAATGAAAATTTCTTTCAAGGTGTTTATAAAGCACAAGTCATACGTTTGTCATCCACTGGAAGCCTGTGTAAGTAACGAGTGAGCAAATTTGGGTAAACAAAAATGCTCTCTTAGTGATCTATGGAGTGCGAATGGCAATTCCTTAATTCAAATGTGAGCATAAAGATAGGTAATTTGAAAGAAGAAAAATATGTAAGAGTAATTTTGTTATGCTTCTCAAATTTTATATCTCTAACGGTTCTTAAACTCATGTGGTAATGGGCCTATTTAATGTTGATTGAAGTATGATAAAGTGACCCAACCATTATTAAAAATGGTCTCCATTATCAATTATTACATGTGTTTGGGAATTATTTCAAATATAAAATTTAAAAAGCATAACATTAGTCAACGAGAAGCATAATATTTGGTATACAAGAACCAACACGTGTCACAAATGAGAAGCATGTGGTGGTGGTGTTTTTTTTTAGGTGATAGAGGAAAGAGAAGAGAGACAGAAGCATGTGTTGTCAAAGTGAAACTAAAAGCATTGTACAATTTTAAGTTAATTAATCAATCAGCATGTGTCTCAAACTGACAAAAGGTGCTGTTTGGCGTAACTTTCTACACAGAAATTTATTTTCGGAATGAACTTTTGAAGATGGAATTTTCAAAATAGACTGTTTTTTTTAAAGAAAAATTTGTTTGGTGAATGAGTGTTTTTTAAATAAAAAGTGTATCTAAATGTACAAATACGTTTGGTGACAACTTTTTAAAAGTACAAACTTATACTTACTTACCAATATTACCCTTAATCATGAATTTAAAACTAAATGGATATAACATATTATAGTATGTAATTTTAGACTGCAAAATAGTTAGCTGAAATAAATTAAAATTATTTATCCATAACTATCATGTCAAATGAACTAAAATTGGGTACCAAAAAACAGAAAAAAGAAAAAACACTTTTAATTACAGTGTTGGTTAAATGACTTATTTTCAATAGGAATTGTAAAATAATAGGGATTCGGCTAGGCTACATAATTTATGTATGGGATTTGGATAAAGAGGGCATTAATTATAAAACAAGGGATAAAAGTGTAATTTTGTGTATAGAGCTCCTGACTTCTGGGGAAGTGCAAAAATCATAATTTTGAGAAGTAAGGATTTTTGACTTCTTGAAATGGGCATTCTAGAGATGCACTTGTTGTCAAGAAGTCCATTCTCAAATCTCACCAAATGAATTTCAATTCTGTAAATGAACTTCATCTTCCAGAAATCCATTTCCTTTGGTTTCCAAACACCCTCAAAATATCTGAGACTTCACGTGAGGAGCATAGAAGAAAATAAAGGAAATGACGGAAAAACCAGTAAATGAAAGCCAAGGCGAGCAAATTGAAGGGGTAGTATTGCCAAACCAGGATAGCAAAGTTACTAAAAGAGGACAAACTAAATCCTTCAATTCCGAAATGTGAAATTACAATTCTAGATAGATCAAATTGCATAATGCCAAAATTGACGGAATTAATTGACAATTGCGCCGACACAACTCGCGCTTTTATAATTTAATTATATATATATATATATGTGTAGTAGATGTAGTAGTTATGAACTCTGAACCTCAAACATCTTCATTTCTTCATACCATGGAGCTCATCTTCCTCTCCTACCCTTTCCTTTTCACTTTCCTACTCTTTCTGTTTATGGTACTTAAAATAGCTAATTAAGCCTTCTAGCACCAACAATGTAAGTCCAAATCTACCCCGAGGACCACGGAAATTACCTTTCATAGGTAACGTAACATGCACCAGATGATTGGTTCTCTTCCCCATCGCTGCCTTGCAGATTTGGCTAAACGATATGGACCCCTGATGCACCTCCAACTCGGAGAACTTTCCACGATTGTCATCTCTTCGATCAGCAGAAACTGCAAAAGAGGTGATGAAAACTCATGATATCACCTTTTTCAGTAGGCCGTTTCTCCTTGCTGCAAGTGTAATCACTTATGATTCCAAAGACATTGCCTTCGCACCATATGGGGACTATTGGAGACAACTTCATAAAATTTTCACTTTGGAGCTTCTGAGTGCAAAACGAGTCCAATCGTTCAGATCACTCAGGGAAGAAGAGGTAACAAATCTCATCAAATCTCTCCATGCTCATGCAGGATCATCGCTTAATCTCAGTGAAAAGATATTTTCTTCCACAAACAACATCGTTACCAAGGCGATAATTGGTAAGAAATGTTCAAACCAAGAAGAATTCATATCACTAGCCAAGGAAACTGTAGAGCTATCAGGAGGTTTCAATATTGCTGATCTCTTCCCTTCAATTAAAATACTTTCCTTGATTACTGGGTTGGGGCGTAAACTGGAGAAGATTCATCTAAAATATGATAGAATGCTAGATGAAATCATCGAGGAACATAGAGCTATGAAGGTTGCAAGACATAATGGTAATGGTGAAGCATGTGAGGATCTGGTAGATGTCCTTCTAAAAGTTCAGGAGGATGCTGGCCTTTAATTCCCATTCAAGGCTGATAATATCAAAGTTGTTGTCTTGGTTAGTATGTTTAACTTACTTTCTATCATGGTTCTCTCTAAGGGGTGTTAAGAAAATCAGGACAACCAAACTGGCCGACCAAACCAAACTGTTTTGGTTGGTTAAATGAGCAAACAAATAATGACCAAAACAAAACCGTGTTGTATCCACACATATACTATATAAGTATTATACGTATATACTATATATACTGTACATAATATACGTAAGTTAAGTTAACGTAATTTATAAGGGAAAAAGAAAACCCTAGCCGCATAAGTTCATTTCACTCCGGTCTCAAAAACCCCTAGTTGCACCTCTTCCTCCTCCCCCTCCTCCATTCACGACCAACCATGTGCCTTAGCCACCTCCATCAGGCCCTCCACTGACCAGATCAAACAACTCTTCCCAAATCGAACCTCCTTTCTCTCTCCGTCGGTCGATGAAGATCCCAAAAGATTTCGACTACCACTCAATGCAGTTGTCGCCGCCTCTCTCTCTCTCTCTCTCTCTCTCTCTCTCTCTCTCTCTCTCTCTCTCTCTCTCTCTCTCTCTCTCTCTCCTTTTATCAGATCTGTAAACCATTTGAATCAGTAAAAGTTTTTGTTCTTGCATGAGTTCTATGGATGAGTAATGGTTCTTGATTACTTTTCGGATCTATAAATGAGCTTTGGAAATTGAATGGTTATGATCTTTGAATGAGTTTGTGAGAGTTTTGGAATATCTGTGAGACTGAGAACCGAACCATATTGTCTACGGTCTATTCAGTTCTGTTAAACAGACTTTGCGGTTTGTTTCGGTTCCTAGTTTGGCAAAAACTAAAGTATTGGTTCGGCACAATTTTTACACCTACAACAAAGTGACCGACCAAACTGAACCGATATCACCCCTAGTACTCTCGGAGTTCCCAGGAATGATTTTGTTTCCAGTTTAGGCAAGGTTTTCTGAAGGCATAAACTTGAGTGTCCATTCACAACCACTAATTATTGATATTTCTTCCATATAAGTTCAAAATACAAGCCACCTAACGCGGCAACTATCAAGGCAACCTGTTTATGCTGCCAAAAGTATAATCAATATCGCTTGGCTAATATTGTTCAAATTTTATATTATGTGCAACTTGTGCAATGAGTGTAGTTGTTCTACATTGTAACTCAAACTTAGTGTCCTTTCAGGACATTTTCCTTGCTGAAAGTGAGACATCGTCGACAACTACAGAATGGGCAATCTCAGAAATGCTAAAAACCCCGAGGGTGATGGAAAAGGCACAAGCTGAGGTGAGACGGGGTTAATTTTCACTAACAAAGGATGTGTTGATGAGGCATGCTTCGATGAATTAACATACCTTAAATTAGTTATCAAAGAAACTATGAGACTACACCCTCCTCTCCCTTTACTACTTCCAAGAGAATGCAGAGAGAGGTGTGAGATTGACGGATATGAGATACCCATAAAGAGCAGAGTCATAGTCAATGCATGGGCAATCAGTAGGGATCCTGAACAATGGGTTGATACTGAGAGCTTTAATCCAGAGAGATTCCAAGGCAGCTCAATTGATTACAAGGGAGCTAATTTTCAATATACTCCATTTGGTGCTGGAAGGAGAATGTGTCCCGGCATAACCTTCGGGTTAGCCAATATTGAGCTCCCTCTTGCGCAGTTGTTGTATCATTTTGATTGGAAACTTCCTGGTGGACAAAGGCAGGAAGATTTGGACATGACTGAACTCTTTGGGGCAACAGTTAGAAGGAAAAAAGATTTATATGTCATTCCATTCCCTTATCATCCTTCACCTATTGAATAGAGGATGAAGGGAGAAATCATGGTCCATTCGTTTATAACGGACCAAAGTCATCCATTCCAACATCTTTATATCAATATATGAGATCGAGAGGACTACTCTATTAGGCGTTTGCAGTGTATGTTTGCAAAAGATATGTTGTTAGTGTTGTTATTTATTTGTGTTGTTTTTTACGGAATTCATTTCCACCAAGTCTCAATGGCAATATTATATTTGCATAGTTAACTAATATCTTCACAAGAATTGCTATTCGCACTCCATGGATGAACCAATGCACTCCACGGAATGCATTGACTGCATGATACTGCACGGTTTGTTAATAGTACCATTGAGTGAACTAGTTCAATTTTGGAGTGGATATAACAATTCCTTATCTTCACAAGAACAAAGAGAGGACTTTGCTCTTTGAATTTCTACACCTAAACTTTTTTCATGTGTCTCAATCACAAAGACTTCATTCCATGATAATCACCAGCTTCACTATAATGTCATGACTCGTGAACAAGACGGTAGTTCGAAGAAATTAACAGCATCTAAGTTCTGTTAGATAATTGGATCACGAGAATGCTTGTCTCCTGAACCGATATCACTAAGTGTAACCCCTAGAAACTCGGTGAAGGTTAACCCTTCTTTCTCGAATAAGATTAGCAACATACAAGACTCTTTTCTACCATGCCAACATCGTAAGCCTAGAAAGTGACGACTGCATACAAAAAAGGTGCAGAGAATTAAAAATAAAAGCGTCGGAAAAACTTTTCTTATGCTTTTGTTTGATATTGGGTAACGGCACGAGATAAATGGCGTCTAGGATACTTTCCATCAGTTTGAACAAATCAAAAAATTAACAAACTTTACGCTATTACACAAACCCAAATATTTTTTTTATAAAGCAGGAAAATGCCCTAATAAAAGATAGGAAAATCCAGTCTGGTCGACTTCTCACTGGCCAGGCCTCTCAGCCTCAACTCATCCCCTCCACTCTCTCTCCCTTTTATGATAATGGTCTCTCTATCGACATAGATAAATGCATATTCACATGCATATTGGGATGAGGTCAGAAGAGATGGTGGAAAGGAAGCAACCCAACCCCGCACTACCAACCCCCCCCCCCCCCCCCCCCCCCCGCTCTGGTAACTGTAACTAATGATTGGGAGGCTGATAAATAATTTTTTCCCCCAACCATGACTGCTAGGACTACAATTTACTTTTTTTATTTTTGGTACAGATGAAGTAGGACTACAATTACTTGTTTGTTGATGTTTGGGCTTGTGACTGATAGGACGATTGGGAATTTTGTTTCTGTGAGGACTTCCAATCACATTTTGTTTGGTGGAGAGGAATTTTTTAAATTACAAAAAGGGTAGTTTTGAATGCTTGGTTACATTGTTGAGGATTCTAATCATATAATTTAAGTAGAGGAAACTAATCATAAAACTATGAGACAAAAAATTGAAATCAACATTCTTTTCTACTAATATCATGACATTAGTTTAAATTGAAAAAAATAAAATAAAATAAAAAAATAGTTAGTTTGTTAAAGGAAAGCGACAACATTACAATTTTTTACTGCAGCAAAGCTTCTTTAAAGCTTCACCTCCACATCAACCCCGGCAGGAAGGTCATGCTGCATCAAGGAATATATTGCCTGGTCGGTTGGGTGAAGAATATCAATGAGTGCTGATCTCAAAATGGAAACGGGCATCTTTACGCACATGTGGAGATTTAAGTACACAATAGACTCGTTCTCTTCGTTGCTACTGAACTAATGGATGAGGGTACGACACTACAAGGCAACGAAGTCAAGAATAAGATCTTCTGGTAGTCAAGGAGCATCCAAAGGAAGGTAATCTCGGGAAAATCCATGTGAATAAGGAATGAGATCAGCAGGGTTAGGGAAGGGAGGGGTTCGGCCCAGTGCCTTGCCCACTAGTTGAACCATGCTCTGTGAAATTCGTACCAATCCTGACATCTTAGGAGCTTGTCTATGATTTCTCTGGGAGACTCGTCTGAGACCTAGACCTTTAGAGCTTTGGACTCGCCCCGACAATCTCAATGATTTGCTGCCTCGTATACTCCCCCCATACAAGAGGTTCCTTATCCTCTTTAAGAATATATCTACAGAGGGAAGCCCAATCCCTATGACAGTGGACCCATGGTCTTTGCATTGGTTGTTCTTGTTGCGTCCATTATCTGCTTGCATG
Source organism: Hydrangea macrophylla (assembly GCA_033977485.1). Lineage (NCBI taxonomy): Eukaryota > Viridiplantae > Streptophyta > Magnoliopsida > Cornales > Hydrangeaceae > Hydrangea > Hydrangea macrophylla. Next base: position 105,210,648 of record CM066990.1, read on the forward strand.
AGTCCTCTACAGTGGGACTCAGTGTAACGACCCACCTCCCCATCTAGCAACAATATTGTCCGCTTTGGGCCTAAACACAAAGAACTTCCCAGGGGGTCACCCATCCCTGGTACTGCTCTGGCAGCAGCACGCTTAACTGTGAAGTTCTTTCATGTTTAGCTCCCTCACGGTTTTAAAAGGCCTTGTTAAGGTATCAGAGCTTGCATAGCCTACCCCTCTCTAATATTGTCCTCTTTGGGTGCCTACCAGGTTTCGAACACTTGCGCATGCCCTCAAGGTTTTGTTCCTTCACCACTCGGACAAGGAGGCCTTGTTGCATATAGAGGGGCGATTAATCCTTATAAACTAGTCCAGGAACTTTACCCCAGGCGATGTGGGACAAGCCCCCACACTCAACCTCACCTCATCCATCTTGGCCATCCTGCCTCAAGAGTATTGGCTCTTGGTCGTCACAATCCACCCTCCTTAAGGGCCACACGTCCTCGTGTGGGACTCGCCCCACACTTCCGGCTGGGTTTCCGCTCTGATACCATTTGTAACGACCCACCTCCCCATCTAGCAACAATATTGTCCGCTTTGGGTCTAAACACAAAGAACTTCTCAGTTAAGCAGGGATGGGTGACCCCCTGGGAAGTTCTTTGTGTTTAGACCCAAAGCGGACAATATTGTTGCTAGACGGGGAGGTAGGTCATTACAAATGGTATCAGAGCTTGCATAGCCTACCCCTCTCCAATATTGTCCTCTTTGGGTGCCTACCAGGTTTCGAACACTGGCGCCTGCCCTCAAGGTTTTGTTCCTTCACCACTCGGACAAGGAGGCCTTGTTGCATATAGAGGGGCGATTAATCCTTATAAACTAGTCCAGGAACTTCACCCCAGGCGATGTGGGACAAGCCCCCACACTCAACCTCACCTCATCCATCTTGGGCCACACGTCCTCATGTGGGACTCGCCCCACACTTCCGGCGGGTTTCCGCTCTGATACCATTTGTAACGACCCACCTCCCCATCTAGCAACAATATTGTCCGCTTTGGGCCTAAACACAAAGAACTTCCCAGGGGGTCACCCATCCCTGGTACTGTTCTGGCAGCAGCACGCTTAACTGGGAAGTTCTTTGTGTTTAGACCCAAAGCGGACAATATTGTTGCTAGACGGGGAGGTGGGTCATTACAAATGGTATCAGAGCTTGCATAGCCTACCCCTCTCCAATATTGTCCTCTTTGGGTTCCTACCAGGTTTCGGACACTGGCGCCTACCCTCAAGGTTTTGTTCCTTCACCACTCGGGCAAGGAGGCCTTGTTGCATATAGAGGGGCGATTAATCCTTATAAACTAGTCCAGGAACTTCACCCCAGGCGATGTGGGACAAGCCCCCACACTCAACCTCACCTCATCCATCTTGGCCATCCTGCCTCAGGAGTATTGGCTCTTGGTCGTCACAATTTTCTGTCACGATCCAAGCCTCGCTCAGTAAGATATTGTCCGCTTTGGGCCCAAAACCCGCACGGATTTGTTCTTGGGTCACTACCCAAAAGGCCTCTTACTAGGGAGACTTGAAACCACACATATATAGCACATTACTTTTCCACACCCAGGCGATGTGGGACAAACTTCCCATAGTGTGTAGCCTGTCAGCACCTACTGCAACCACAAAGGCACCTACAGCAGCCCGCCCACAACACCAGGGTCGTTACATTCCACCCCCCTTAGGGCCCAACGTCCACGTTGGCACACTTCCGGCTGGGTCTAGCTCTGATACCATTCTGTCACGACCCAAGCCTCGCTCAGTAAGATATTGTCCGCTTTGGGCCCAAAACCCGCACGGATTTGTTCTTGGGTCACTACCCAAAAGGCCTCTTACTAGGGAGACTTGAAACCACACATATATAGCACATTACTTTTCCACACCCAGGCGATGTGGGACGAACTTCTCATAGTGTGTAGCCTGTAAGCACCTACTGCAGCCACAAAGGCACCTACAGCAGCCCGCCCACAACACCAGGGTCGTTACACTCAGCATGACAATAGTTTAATTCTAACTTTCTGCTTCGGAGAACAAGGGGCAAAAATAAAACGGAACATATTTAGATGCTAAGAACTCAAGTTTGCCGGTGGGACTGGGACTAGTACATAATTATTCCTAACATTTATTCTGTAAACTATCCACAACATTTCAAAGTTTGACTGATTACTTACTCCACATAATGAGTAGCAGTTGTGAAGATTCTGAAAAATGTCTTCTACTCTGAGTTTCATATGATAAAATGTAGAAGATTGCTCTAGTATCAGTTTCCACCCGCATTGCGTTTAAGAGTAGCTTCCAAGGCAGAGTGACCAACAAAACAGGATATGGAAAAACACAGTAGTATATTTTCTGGCCATCCTACATGTCAAATATTGTCCTAATTCAATGATTCGGATCCTCCTAAATTTAACAAATGGAATAAATCTTAGAAGCAGGAAGCGGGGGCGGGGGCGGGGGCGGGGGCGGGGGCGGAGGCAAGAGCGAGAAAGCGTTAAACTTTAGGAGGTTCAAAGGTTGGGAGCGTTTAAGAAGCATCCAAATATTTGATATAGATATATTCTATATCTAATTATTGCAGAGGAATTTAGATTGACATAATATATTTTGATTGTAAATTTTGTTTTTGAAAGTCTTAAGCCGTATATTCCGACATAAAAATATTTCTTCAATAAAATATTTGAGCAAAATAGAACTTAGAATATATTTATAGGCTATTTTGAGACTTGGATGTGATGGGAGCGGGGTGGGAGCAAGGTTCTAACATGAGGGAAACGAGGTTCCGACAAGATTCTTAGTAAGAAGCGCGAAATCGAGAGTTCGAGGAGGGAGCGTGACCAATTTAGAAGGTTCCTGCTTCTAAGGAATAAATATGTTTATTTATATATATATATTTGATTCAGAACTTCAAGCAGCTTGTGCCTAACAGGATGCTCAAATATGTCTTTGAGGAGGACAAAAAAGCACATTACAACTAAAACTCGCACAGTTTTCAAGTTTGCCCACCTGCTTGGGCGCCAAAACAAATAGATGGAAAAGGAGAGAAAACAAACAGAGAATATAATACTGACACTGAGGCTCTGTGCGATTCATGGATTCGTGAGGGAAGAGAAAAGAGAAAGGAAAACTGGTTCCCTCATACTTTCCCTTGTGTATTTCTTCACATTGAAAAACATTAAAAATTAATAATTCTTAAAACATGATTGTAGGATATGAATAAAGAAAAGGGAAATGACTCACAACACTCAAAATGTTTACTTTATTTCTTAACTTACAGTATTATTTTTACTATTCTATTTTTTTTTTCCTTATCAACCAAACAAAGGAAAAGGTTTTTCCTCTATGATTTATTTTCTTTTTCCTCAGTAAATCTAATAATCAAACAAAGAATAAGTCATAGGGCTTATTTGGGAAAGCCTATGATTGGACCAAGTTTAGTCCAAGTCTCACTTTGTATCTGATTTTTGTGAGAACCAAGGTTATATTGATTTGACAAAAAAATCCTTTGTAAGAGAGTTATTAGTTGGACAGGAACTCCATTACAAGAAATTGAGACACACCAAACTTATGACTTTGTAGAACAAGCTCACTTATGCACCACAAAATCGGTTCATTGCTTCCCCAAATAACCTCATAGAATTGCATTGAGATCTTCAAGTCTTTTTTTGTTTTTTGTTTTTTTTTTTTTTGGAACCTTGATTTCATTCATAATAGCAGATCCCAAAAAATAACCAATAAAAGCATATTGAAGTAAGAAAAAACATAATAAAAAAAATGATCAAATACAAATTTCTAAGGTCCATTGCAAACCTCCTCAACCCTGATAGCTCAAGAATGAGTTGGGTGTGAGAGGAGCTGCTAAAATGCCCCAATAACATATACGCCCCAAAACTCACCGTGACTGAGAAATTCATCATTGAAAAATGCCGTTATTTCCCTGATTTTCTTTTACAAGATTTCTCATCAACCAAACGCAGCAATTTGGGGGAGAAAAGTTATCTTGTCAGCTTCTTCACCGATGCTCAGTGACGAAGAACCAGAAATTTCAGAACCTTCAATCTGAAAATTTTGAAACCCACAATTTACCAAACAGAAAAAGAATGAATTACTACTTCAAATTCGCAGAATTGTGTCAATAAAATAAAAAATAAATAAATAAAAAATAAAAACATTACCTCGAGAATAGTAGATTCAGGACTATCTAGGGCTTCTTAAGAATCCCAATCTTCAGGAATGGCCACTAGTTGTAGAAAAGCTGCAAGGGAGTTGAGGGCAGAGACAAAGAAGAGAGCTTTGGTTTTGTTGAAATGGTAGACAGCGAATTGCATACTGAATTATTGAACTAGCAGATAATGAAGAAATTGCCACTCTCTCTGAGTCGTTTCCGTAAATATTGTTTTTATAATACTTAATTATTAAACTAGGGCGTTTTGAAACTTAAAGACAGAAATACAGTAAATCGTCATTACTAATAACGACTCTATAACGTCGTTTTTAGAAATAACGACTTTAAAAATAAAATCGGTATTACTAAAACCGATTTTAAGTAAAATTTTTTTTTTACTTTCTACGAAAAATAATATTTTCTGGGAAAAGAAAAATGGTTATTAGTCGTTTTTACAAATAACGACTTTAAAAAAGTCGGTGTTTGTAAAAACGACTATATAGAGTCGTTATTACTGTAAACGCCTTAATTAAAAATCGGTATTACTAATACCGACTATTTAGAATCGTCATTACCATAAACGACTTAAAGTTAAGTCGGTGTTACTAATACCGACTATTTTAGTCGTCTCTGTACAGATGGGACATCTCTGACCGATTGGATGTTTTACAAGTACACTTTAAAGTCGTTACTAGAAATCGGTTTTACCAAAAACGACTTTGATTAAAGTCGGTTTTACCAAAAACGACTTTCAGTAAAGTCGGTTATACTAAACACGACTTTGAAGTCGGTTCAAATCCTTCCATTATCGTTTTCATTCACTGTCTCTCCATTTGTCTCTCTCTTCTCCGGCGATATCTCTCTCTCTCTCTCTCCGGCGATTGTGTCTGTCTCTCTCTCCGGCGATCTCTCTCTCTCTCTCCGACGAGGTCTCTCTCTCTCTCCGGCGATCTCTCTCTCTCTCCGACGAGGTAACTATAAATATATGTATGTATAGTTTGATATGTATATAGTTTGTATGTTTCTCTTCGTTTCCTTTTAAGAAAAGACTTATTTTTGTCTCTATATATTCAAAGTTTCTTAGTAGACAACATTTCTGTAATAGTAGATGATATTATGGATTTGAGTAGAAGATATAAATTTGGTATGAGATTTGAAAAATGGTGAATTTTGGTAAATTAATGACCAATTCGCGAATATATAAATTATGACCTTTTTTTTAAGTGAATATTAAATATTCCATAAATTGCTGACCCATATGTAATTGGGCATAATATTATTGATTGAATCCTCATTATTATAATAATAATAATTTAGTATAAATTTCGGACGAGATGTTGACCAAATTGTAACTATTAGTGACCAAGTCGTAAATAGTCGCCAAAAAAGTCGCAAATTATGACTTTTTTTTAAGTGAATAATAAATATTCCATAAATTGCTCATCCGTATGTAATTGGGCATAATATTAGTGATTGAATCCTCATTATTATAATAAATAAATTTTAATATAAATTTCGGACGAGACGTTGACCAAATTGTAACTATTAGTGACCAAGTCGTAAATAGTCGCCAAAAAAGTCGCAAATTATGACGTTTTTTTAAGTGAATAATAAATATTCCATAAATTGCTCACCCATATGTAATTGGGCATAATATTAGTGATTGAATCCTCATTATTATAATAAATAAAATTTTAATATAAATTTCGGACGAGACGTTGACCAAATTGTAACTATTAGTGACCAAGTCGTAAATAGTCGCCAAAAAAGTCGCAAATTATGACTTTTTTTAAGTGAATAATAAATATTCCATAAATTGCTCACCCATATGTAATTGGGCATAATATTAGTGATTGAATCCTCATTATTATAATAAATAAAATTTTAATATAAATTTCGGACGAGACGTTGACCAAATTGTAACTATTAGTGACCAATTCGTTTTGGTTAATATCATCTACCACCCTTCAGTTAATTGAACTGTGAATGCCTCTTTTGGTTAATTTGTTGAAAAAATTAAAAATACCAAATTAATTTGTAATTGTATACTTACTGCAGTTTAGATGACGAGTCCGCGACGGGGTCCTATAGACCCATCTGTCCTGACTTTACAGTCGACCCACGTATCGCAGGATATATGGGAGCATCCCAGGGTATGTAAAATTTATATCTATATATATGTATGTTATTTTGTACCAATATACCAAAGATCAGAAATCTAACATAATTTATGCAATTGTAGGATTACGATGCGTTCGTTTCAGTGCGGAGGGCTGATTACAGGCTATGGCAGTGGGGCGTCGATTCACGAGTGATGCCTTATTTTATGCGAGCTGGATTCTATGGCATTTTTCGGGTCGGCTGGATCCAGTGCGACCATGCCCTCATCAGTGCATTACTTGAGAGGTGGCGTCAGGAGACCCACACCTTTCACCTACCGATAGGTGAGGCGACCGTCACACTTGAGGACGTCGCTGTGTTGTGGGGTCTGCGTGTGGATGGTGAGCCAGTGACATGCATGGTTGAGTCACGTAGCATAGCAGATTGGCAGGCTCTCTGCTTGGAGTTACTGGGGGCAGCACCACCCCCTCAGAGGTTTGACCACGGCCGGATATACCTCTCCTGGTTAGCCGAGCATTTGGAGGCTATGCCAGCAGGTGACTTGCCAGTCCATACACTTGAGCAGTATGCTCGTGCTGCCATATTGTGGCTACTTGGAGGTCTCTTGTTATCCGATACATCGGATAACAAGGGTAAGTTGATGTACCTTCCGTTCCTACGTGATTTGGACGCATGTGGCCGCATGAGCTGGGGATCAGCCATATTGGCGTGGTTGTATCGATGCTTATGTCGGTCATCCCGTATGCATGTGTGCGACGTTTGCGGCCCAGTTACGTTATTGCAGGTATGTTTTACTATCTCATTAAGTAAAACCTATTTCTATAAATTAAATGAAAAAGTACATATTAATTGTGATGTGTGTTGTTGTTGCAGATGTGGGCATGGGAGCGTATACCGGCGATTATGCCGGGCTTGTCCAGCATTCCTCCCATTGGTTTTCAGCCGCTCCAGGCTCATCCGGATCTTCCCATTGGACCGCGTGGGTGCAGGTATTAGTTGGTGTTTCATTCAATTATGTTAACATATATGATTTGTAGAGTGCTATAACAATTTATTTTTGTTTATTTGCTTAGGTGGACGGTTCCTTTGGAGCTGCATACCGTCAGCACTCACGTGCGTCGTGTACACAGGGATCAGTTGGACCTGTTGGATGAGGCCCATTTTGTGTGGCGGCCATATTTAGTGGAGCCGCATGGTTACGTGCTCCCTGATGTGTACCTGGTGGGACGCGAGTTATGGAGAGCTCGCACTCCCTTGATCTGCGTAGACACTATTGAGTTCCACGTACATGATAGAAATTGTGAAGTTAAAATTAATGATGAAGTGTTAACAGTGAATCTAGTACCTTTAGTAATCCAACATTTTGATGTCATATTGGGAATGGATTGGTTGTCAGTTAATCACGCGGTTATTGATTGTGAAAATAAAAGGGTAGAATTTCAGACACCGACCCATAGAATCTTCTCTTTCCAAGGGATAGGTGTTGTGTCACCACCATATCTCGTATCCGCCATCAAAGCTTGTCGTTTATTGAGAAAAGGGTGTAAAGGTTTCCTTTGTAGTGTATTGGATACCAGAAGTACGAAACTAAAGTTGGAAGATATACCCGTAGTTAAAGAATTTTCTGATGTATTTCCAGACGATTTTCCGAGTGTGTTAATTGAGAGGGAGGTTGAATTTGGTATAGATGTAATACCGGGAACACAACCCATTTCGCGGGCACCATATAGAATGGCTCCAGTAGAGTTGAAAGAGTTGAAAACTCAGTTACAAGAGTTGTTGGATAAGGGGTTCATTCGGCCAAGTGTATTACCCTGGGGTGCACCGGTTCTTCTTGTGAAAAAGAAAGATGGGACGATGCGGATGTGTATAGATTATCATGAGATCAACAAAGTAACTATCAAAAACAAGTACCCATTGCCGCGAATCGACGATTTATTTGACCAGTTACAAGGAGCTCAAGTGTTTTCAAAGATCGATTTGAGGTCGGGGTATCATCAATTGAAGGTAAAAGCTGAGGATGTTGAGAAGACAGCCTTTAGAACTCGGTACGGTCATTATGAATTTCTTGTAATGCCATTTGGAGTAACCCATGCGCCGGCTGCGTTCATGGATTTAATGAATCGAGTCTTTAAAACGTATTTGGATGAATTTGTTATAGTTTTTATTGATGATATTCTTATTTACTCAAAAAGTCCAGAAGAGCATGATAGGCATTTGAGATTGGTGTTACAACGACTTCGAGAAAAGAAGTTATTCGGAAAATTGAAGAAAAGTGAATTTTAGTTAACAAGTGTCACCTTCCTTGGCCATGTGATTTCCAAGGATGGCGTGTCAGTTGATCCGCAGAAAATAGAAGCTGTTATGAATTGGGCGAGACCAACCAACGTGTCAGAAATTCGTAGCTTTCTGGGATTGGCTGGGTATTATAGAAGGTTTGTTCAGGATTTCTCGAAGATTGCTACTCCGATGACAACATTAATGAGAAAGGATATTCCGTTTGAATGGGGGAAAGAATGTGAGAAATGTTTTCAAACATTGAAGAGTAAGTTAACTTCTGCTCCAATACTTTCGATTCCGACAAGTACCGGGGGATTTAGTATTTACAGTGACGCTTCTCATCAAGGCTTGGGATGTGTTCTTATGCAAGGGGATAAAGTGATAGCATATGCTTCAAGGCAATTGAGGACTCATGAGAAGAATTATCCAACCCACAATTTGGAACTTGCCGCGGTAATTTTTGCCTTAAAGATTTGGCGACATTACTTGTATGGGGAAACTTGCGAAATCTTCACTGACCACAAGAGCTTAAAGTATTTGTTTACTCAGAGGGATTTGAATATGCGACAATGAAGATGGTTGTAGTTAATGAAGGACTACGACCTGAAAATTCAATATCATCCGGGTAAAGCCAATGTGGTGGCCGATGCCTTGAGTCGAAAATCATCAGAAAATTTAGCATGTGTTTTGACGGCACAAGAAGGGTTGGTGAAAGAGTTTGAACGGTTGGAATTGGAAGTTATTCCTAGAGTTAAAGGTGGATTGATGGCAGTAATTGTAGCACAACCTGACTTGATTGGAGAGATTAAAGTAAATCAACTTTTGGACCCAACCTTGAAGAAAGTTGTAGATGAATTACCTGAGGGTAAGCGACCAGAGTTCAGTCTGCATGATGGGGTACTATGGTACATCAATAGGTTATGTGTGCCTAATGTGGGTAACTTAAAAGAAAGAATTTTGGAAGAAGCTCATAGTACTCGGTATTCCGTGCACACGGGTAGTACAAAGATGTACAGAGATTTGAGAGAGGTCTATTGGTGGAGTGGTATGAAACGTGAAGTCGCTGAATATGTAGCCAAATGCATGACATGTCAATTAGTAAAGCTTGAACATCAACGACCCGCTTGAGAGATACAACCATTGGAAATACCGGAATGGAAATGGGAGCACATTACGATGGATTTTGTGTCGGGATTGCCGAGGTCTCCTAGATCAAATGATAGTATTTGGGTGATCGTTGACCGGTTGACTAAGTCAGCCCACTTTTTGCCGATTAAGACTACTGACCCGATGAAGTTAGCAGAACTCTATGTTAAAGAGATTATAAGATTGCACGGAGCACCGGTATCAATTATTTTAGATCGGGATACACGTTTTGTGTCCAGATTTTGGGAAGGGCTACAAAGAGCAATGGGGACAGCTTTGCATTTTAGCACCGCTTTTCACCCGCAAACTGATGGACAGTCGGAACGAGTTATTCAGATTCTCGAGGATATGCTTAGAGTATGCGTTATGGATTTTAAGGCTGACTGGGAAACTCACTTGCCGTTAATTGAGTTTTCTTATAACAATAGTTTCCAGACAAGCATTGGAATGGCGCCTTTTGAGGCATTGTATGGTCGAAAGTGTAGATCGCCTGTGTGTTGGACAGAGGTTGGGGAAAAGCAACTTCTAGGGCCGGAAATTGTACAAATCACCACTGATAAGGTTAAGTTGATTAAGCAACGGTTGCAAGTGGCACAAAGTCGCTACAAAAGTTATGCTGATACGGGTAGAAGACCGTTGGAGTTCGAGGTTGGTGATTATATGTTCTTGAAAGTTTCACCTTCGAAAGGCATTACGCGGTTTGGTAAGAAAGGTAAGTTGAGTCCAAGATATGTTGGACCTTTTCTGATTTTGAATAAAGTGGGACCGGTAGCTTATAGGTTAGAGTTACCACAAGAGTTGTCACATGTTCATAATGTGTTCCACATGTCTATGCTCAGACGTTATGTGTCGGATTCGAGTCATATCCTTGAACCAGAACCATTGGAAGTCCGAGAAGATATGACGTATGTTGAACATCCGGTACGGATTCTGGATAGGAAAGATCAAGTATTGAGATCAAAGACAATTCCGTTGGTCATGGTCCTCTGGCGTAATCATAGCGTTGAAGAGGCAACTTGGGAGCGAAAAGATGAGATCAGGGAGAAGTACCCACACTTGTTCAACTGATGAGGTAAGAATAAGTTTGGGGACAAACTTTTTAAAAGGGAAGGAGAAATGTAACACCCGTACCCGGAAAATAATATTAATGCGATATCAATGTGTTTTAATTAAAGATAATTAATGCATGAGATGAATTAAGGTGGGGTTATAAACCCACATGTGAAAAGGTGTTCAAATGCGGACACAGATGAAAGTCCTGTGAAAGGCGGGACTGGTATAAATGTGGGGCCCAACGAGGGTCTAATTAAAATAATTTGCATTTTTATATTATTATGTGCTTATATGATTACTTGTTTAAATGTTTATTGATATTATAATGTCTTATGATAGGTAAGGGGACCAATTTGGGTACCCATGTGAGGGCATATTTGAATAAAATTAATAATTGGTAGGTTTAATAGCAACCTCATGAATTATGTGGGACCACGTTTGGGACCCACACGGGACTTAGATTAAATCCTTTTAGAAAAGATGGGTAGTTAACGTAATTAACAAGGGGATTTCATAATAAAGCTTAAGAAAGATTGGGGGGTGTAAATGGAAATATGGACAAGAGGTGTCAACACACATGCAAGTATAGCATATGTGTTGCACTCTCACAATTCACAGCTGGGAATTAGAAGCTTGGAGAGAACGAGAGCTTCCCGAGTCGGCGACGGAAATTCTCGACGACGTTTCTTGCCGTTTCTTCGCCGTCCGGCGTCGGATTCACGAACCGAGACCGGATTTGGATTCGTGGAGGTAAGAGGATCACATGCACGTCTTTTATTTTCAGTTTCGGCAACGTTTTACGGCGGCCGTTCTTAATAGATGATGTTCTTGACACCAACCTTATGTAGGAATTACACCGGTGGAATTTGGGTTGGAAATTTGCTAGAGGTTGGGATTTCTAAGCTTAATTCGCTAGTAAATCAAAGAGGTGAGTGTTCTAGTCCCAAAATTGGGTGTTTAGATATGTTGGTGTGATAATTGTTGACTTAGAATGCTTAATCCATGATTATATTTATATGTGTTGTTGAAATTGAGTAAAAGCATGTCAAAGTTATGAAATTGATATGCTTATATGCTTATATTCTAAGTTGCTTAAATGCTTATGTGGATCAAAGGGAAGTCAAGTAGTGAGCACCATTTATAGGTCCCATATGTAAGGGATAGGAAGTCCTCAATGAGTAGGACGTGGTGACGACCACAATGAAATGCCGGTAACGCCTTCAGGGTCACAAGAGAGCGTGTGTTGTGCTATATGCGCCAAAAGAGTGAGAAATTCCGGGGTGAGAAGGACCCGGGGGTGGTGGCTTGTGTTACTTGACTTTCCGGAGATCAATTGGTTGATGTTCATAGTGATTGTTGCATTTGCATATTAAACATTCCAATAGCATGATTAGTTCTCTTACTAAGCGAAAGCTTAAACGAAAATATATTTTCTGATGTGGTTATTGAATAACCATCGCAGGTACGGCACGGGAAGAGGAGAGGAAATGATTCGCACGACGGGTTGGGCGTGGGGTTGTGAGATGTGTTTCATGTTCATATGTATAGATGTTTTGGCTTGGTTGTAATCCTTACACTTCAAGTGTTGTAAACAACTTATGCTTTGAAAGTTCTTGTAATATGTTAATTCAAGTTGAGTAGTAAGGGTCTTTTGGTATAAATTGCATTTGCAAGTCACAAATTATGTATATGGGAAAGGCAACTTGGAGTAGTAAGTAACTTTGGTTGTAAATTGAGCTTAGTTTTTCTTTGGTTGAGAAATTATGCAAGCATTGGGTTAAAATGTGGATTTTGATGGATTTTGATGTTGAGTTATGATTCATAGGAAGAATTTGGGTGTTTTGATTGTCATTTCATATATGGAAATCTTATGTCAATGTTTAGAAACACTTAGAATTGAATTTGGAGGGTTCTTGGATGTTTACACAAAGTTTGATTATGTTAAGAAAGGTTTTGGATATGAAAAACTGATGTTTTTAGTAGCAGGGAGGTGTTCTGCCAAGGCCGGATCGATCCGGCCTTCCCGTGGATCGATCCACCCCTTTTCGGGGACATTCTGGTAGAAATTCCCAGAGATGGATCGATCCGCCCTTTTCGCGGATCGATCCGCCCCTATGAAAACTGACTGTCAGCTTTTACGGAAACAAGCATAACTCTCTCTACAAAACTCGGATTCGCGCACCGTTTTTTGCGTTGGAACCGAGACTCAAAGAGCTATCTTTCCATATAAAATTTGCTATACTTTATTAATGATCATTTTGCCCTTGGGTCTGTTTTGTGTCAACGGAGCTGTTTTAGTAAGTCTAATTCATGTGTTTATTAATGAATTAAGGGTGTTTTGAACGTGTGGGCTTGTTACACGTGTCCCAACTTGCCCGAGGCGGGTTGGGGTGTGACAAATTTTGGTATCAAAGCTATAGGTTAGAGCCTTTGGGGACGAGTGACAATTACGACGCGTAATAAGCATAAAGGATTAAAAGATGTGTAGTTCATGCATTCACGTTTACTTAGCATGTTGAATGATGTTGAGCATGCATTGAAAAGTATAAAAGTAACGTGTATATGAATATGTATTGTGAATGCCAGAGAGAAAATGTCTGGTGAAAGATCGACACCGCCTACGCAAATGGAAAGAATGGAAAGAGTTGTAGCCGGATTAGTACAAGTTGTTGAAACTCATACAATAGAGGGAAGACGTGAACAACCGAATCCTAATCCGAGGGAGGAGGTGACCACTATTTCACAATTTTACAACAGAAACCGACACTATTTTGAGGGGAGACTGATCCAATGAGAGCTGACTTTTGGTTGTCCGACATGGAAAGGATATTCCGGGTTCTTCCGTGTTCCGAGGCTCAACAGGTTCTATTTGCCGCTGATACTTTAAAAGAAGAAGCGCAATACTGGTGGCGTACAAAATTGGGACTCGAAAGGCCGAACACTTGGGGGGAGTTCGTAATACTCTTCAAGAAGCAGTACTTTCCGAAATCTTTTGAAGATTTGAAAGCTCAAGAGTTCATGGAATTGAAACAAGGGGGAATGACAGTTCGGGAGTACTCCGCCAAATTCACAAGTTTGGCACGATTTGCTGAAAATATAGTACCGAATGAAGGGGATCGAACTAGAAAGTTTGTGACGGGGCTGAGGGATGAGATTCGACGCTAAGTATCAGTGCAACGGTTGGATAGAGTTGCAGAGGCATTGGATGTGGCTTCAATCGCTGAAAGGGATATGGGGTATCAACAAAGTTCGGAAGCACCAACAACCCAACAATACAAAAGGCCGAGTTCAAGTCAATATAGCGGTCAAGGGAGTTCAAAACGACAGAGTTTTGGGGGTTCTTCGGGTGGTGGAGGTAACAAGCCACGATGTAACACATGCGGGAAATTTCATTGGGGTGTATGCAATCCACCGACAACGGTGTGTAATAATTGCCGACAAATGGGGCATGTAGCAAAGAATTGTCCGGGAGTGACGCCAAATACTTATACTCCGATGAGGCGTACCGACGATAGTGGGATGGTTTGCCATAACTGTGGGGAGCTTGGACATCGAATGTGCAATTGTCCTAAGCCGAGGCAAGGTGGTTTTAGTGCAACCGCAAGTAGTGCACCAACACCGCGACCACCTCAACAACAACCACAAGGAAGGGAACAACGTCAGGGCCGTTATTTCCAACTTAATCCAGGGGAGACTACCGTTGCTAACACAGTTGTGTCAGGTAAAGTTCTTATTTGCTCAACACCTGCTAATGTGTTAATGGATTCTGATTCTACACACTCGTTTGTATCACACCAATTTGCTAGGAATATGAATGTACCCTTAGAACTTCTCGAATATGATTTGTCTGTTGATGTCCCATTGGGAAGATCTTTGGTGAGTGCGGGGATTTATAGAAATTGTGAAGTTAAAATTAATGATGAAGTGTTAACAGTGAATCTAGTACCGTTAGTAATCCAACATTTTGATGTCATATTGGGAATGGATTGGTTGTCAGTTAATCACGCGGTTATTGATTGTGAAAATAAAAGGGTAGAATTTCAGACACCGACCCATAGAATCTTCTCTTTCCAAGGGGTAGGTGTTGGGTCACCACCATATCTCGTATCCGCCAACAAAGCTTGTCGTTTATTGAGAAAAGGGTGTAAAGGTTTCCTTTGTAGTGTATTGGATACCAGAAGTACGGAACTAAAGTTGGAAGATATACCCGTAGTTAAAGAATTTTCTGATGTATTTCCAGACGATTTGCCGAGTGTGTTAATTGAGAGGGAGGTTGAATTTGGTATAGATGTAATACCGGGAACACAACCCATTTCGCGGGCACCATATAGAATGGCTCCAGTAGAGTTGAAAGAGTTGAAAACTCAGTTACAAGAGTTGTTGGATAAGGGGTTCATTCGGCCAAGTGTATCACCCTGGGGTGCACCGGTTCTTCTTGTGAAAAAGAAAGATGGGACGATGCGGATGTGTATAGATTATCGTGAGATCAACAAAGTAACTATCAAAAACAAGTACCCATTGCCGCGAATCGACGATTTATTTGACCAGTTACAAGGAGCTCAAGTGTTTTCAAAGATCGATTTGAGGTCGGGGTATCATCAATTGAAGGTAAAAGCTGAGGATGTTGAGAAGACAGCCTTTAGAACTCGGTACGGTCATTATGAATTTCTTGTAATGCCATTTGGAGTAACCAATGCGCCGGCTGCGTTCATGGATTTAATGAATCGAGTCTTTAAAACGTATTTGGATGAATTTGTTATAGTTTTTATTGATGATATTCTTATTTACTCAAAAAGTCCAGAAGAACATGATAGGCATTTGAGATTGGTGTTACAACGACTTCGAGAAAAGAAGTTATTCGGAAAATTGAAGAAAAGTGAATTTTGGTTAACAAGTGTCACCTTCCTTGGCCATGTGATTTCCAAGGATGGCGTGTCAGTTGATCCGCAGAAAATAGAAGCTGTTATGAATTGGGCGAGACCAACCAACGTGTCAGAAATTCGTAGCTTTCTGGGATTGGCTGGGTATTATAGAAGGTTTGTTCAGGATTTCTCGAAGATTGCTACTCCGATGACAACATTAATGAGAAAGGATATTCCGTTTGAATGGGGGAAAGAATGTGAGGAATGTTTTCAAACATTGAAGAGTAAGTTAACTTCTGCTCCAATACTTTCGATTCCGACAAGTACCGGGGGATTTAGTATTTACAGTGACGCTTCTCATCAAGGCTTGGGATGTGTTCTTATGCAAGGGGATAAAGTGATAGCATATGCTTCAAGGCAATTGAGGACTCATGAGAAGAATTATCCAACCCACGATTTGGAACTTGCTGCCGTAATTTTTGCCTTAAAGATTTGGCGACATTACTTGTATGGGGAAACTTGCGAAATCTTCACTGACCACAAGAGCTTAAAGTATTTGTTTACTCAGAGGGATTTGAATATGCGACAACGAAGATGGTTGGAGTTAATGAAGGACTACAACCTGAAAATTCAATATCATCCGGGTAAAGCCAATGTGGTGGCCGATGCCTTGAGTCGAAAATCATCAGAAAATTTAGCATGTGTTTTGACGGCACAAGGAGGGTTGGTGAAAGAGTTTGAACGGTTGGAATTGGAAGTTATTCCTAGAGTTAAAGGTGGATTGATGGCAGTAATTGTAGCACAACCTGACTTGATTGGAGAGATTAAAGTAAATCAACTTTTGGACCCAACCTTGAAGAAAGTTGTAGATGAATTACCTGAGGGTAAGCGACCAGAGTTCAGTCTGCATGATGGGGTACTATGGTACATCAATAGGTTATGTGTGCCTAATGTGGGTAACTTAAAAGAAAGAATTTTGGAAGAAGCTCATAGTACTCGGTATTCCGTGCACACGGGTAGTACAAAGATGTACAGAGATTTGAGAGAGGTCTATTGGTGGAGTGGTATGAAACGTGAAGTCGCTGAATATGTAGCCAAATGCATGACATGTCAATTAGTAAAGCTTGAGCATCAACGACCCGCTGGAGAGATACAACCATTGGAAATACCGGAATGGAAATAGGAGCACATTACGATGGATTTTGTGTCGGGATTGCCGAGGTCTCCTAGATCAAATGATAGTATTTGGGTGATCGTTGACCGGTTGACTAAGTCAGCCCACTTTTTGCCGATTAAGACTACTGACCCGATGAAGTTAGCAGAACTCTATGTTAAAGAGATTATAAGATTGCACGGAGCACCGGTATCAATTGTTTCAGATCGGGATACACGTTTTGTGTCCAGATTTTGGGAAGGGCTACAAAGAGCAATGGGGACAGCTTTGCATTTTAGCACCGCTTTTCACCCGCAAACTGATGGACAGTCGGAACGAGTTATTCAGATTCTCGAGGATATGCTTAGAGTATGCGTTATGGATTTTAAGGCTTACTGGGAAACTCACTTGCCGTTAATTGAGTTTTCTTATAACAATAGTTTCCAGACAAGCATTGGAATGGCGCCTTTTGAGGCATTGTATGGTCGAAAGTGTAGATCGCCTGTGTGTTGGACAGAGGTTGGGGAAAAGCAACTTCTAGGGCCGAAAATTGTACAAATCACCACTGATAAGGTTAAGTTGATTAAGCAACGGTTGCAAGTGGCACAAAGTCGCTACAAAAGTTATGCTGATACGGGTAGAAGACCGTTGGAGTTCGAGGTTGGTGATTATGTGTTCTTGAAAGTTTCACCTTCGAAAGGCATTACGCGGTTTGGTAAGAAAGGTAAGTTGAGTCCAAGATATGTTGGACCTTTTCTGATTTTGAATAAAGTGGGACCGGTAGCTTATAGGTTAGAGTTACCACAAGAGTTGTCACATGTTCATAATGTGTTCCACGTGTCTATGCTCAGACGTTATGTGTCAGATTCGAGTCATATCCTTGAACCAGAACCATTGGAAGTCCGAGAAGATATGACGTATGTTGAACATCCGGTACGGATTCTGGATAGGAAGATCAAGTGTTGAGAACAAAGACAATTCCGTTGGTCATGGTCCTCTGGCGTAATCATAGCGTTGAAGAGGCAACTTGGGAGCGAAAAGATGAGATCAGGGAGAAGTACCCGCACTTGTTCAACTGATGAGGTAAGAATAGGTTTGGGGACAAACTTTTTAAAAGGGAAGGAGAAATGTAACACCCGTACCCGGAAAATAATATTAATGCGATATCAATGTGTGTTAATTAAAGATAATTAATGCATGAGATGAATTAAGGTGGGGTTATGAACCCACATGTGAAAAGGTGTTCAAATGCGGACACAGATGAAAGTCCTGTGAAAGGCGGGACTGGTATAAATGTGGGGCCCAACGAGGGTCTAATTAAAATAATTTGCATTTTTATTTCATTATGTGCTTATATGATTACTTGTTTAAATGTTTATTGATATTATAATGTCTTATGATAGGTAAGGGGACCAATTTGGGTACCCATGTGAGGGCATATTTGAATAAAATTAATAATTGGTAGGTTTAATAGCAACCTCATGAATTATGTGGGACCACGTTTGGGACCCACGCGGGACTTAGATTAAATCCTTTTAGAAAAGATGGGTAGTTACCGTAATTAACAAGGGGGTTTCATAATAAAGCTTAAGAAAGATTGGGGGGTGTAAATGGAAATATGGACAAGAGGTGTCAACACACATGCAAGTATAGCATATGTGTTGCACTCTCACAATTCACAGCTGGGAATTAGAAGCTTGGAGAGAACGAGAGCTTCCCGAGTCGGCGATGGAAATTCTCGACGACGTTTCTTGCCGTTTCTTCGCCGTCCGGCGTCGGATTCACGAACCGAGACCGGATTTGGATTCGTGGAGGTAAGAGGATCACATGCACGTCTTTTATTTTCAGTTTCGGCAACGTTTTACGGCGGAAATTCTTAATAGATGATGTTCTTGACACCAACCTTATGTAGGAATTACACCGGTGGAATTTGGGTTGGAAATTTGCTAGAGGTTGGGATTTCTAAGCTTAATTCGCTAGTAAATCAAAGAGGTGAGTGTTCTAGTCCCAAAATTGGGTGTTTAGATATGTTGGTGTGATAATTGTTGACTTAGAATGCTTAATCCATGATTATATTTATATGTGTTGTTGAAATTGAGTAAAAGCATGTCAAAGTTATGAAATTGATATGCTTATATGCTTATATTCTAAGTTGCTTAAATGCTTATGTGGATCAAAGGGAAGTCAAGTAGTGAGCACCATTTATAGGTCCCATATGTAAGGGATAGGAAGTCCTCAATGAGTAGGACGTGGTGACGACCACAATGAAATGCCGGTGACGCCTTCGGGGTCACAAGAGAGCGTGTGTTGTGCTATATGCGCCAAAAGAGTGAGAAATTCCGGGGTGAGAAGGACCCGGGGGTGGTGGCTTGTGTTACTTGACTTTCCGGAGATCAATTGGTTGATGTTCATAGTGATTGTTGCATTTGCATATTAAACATTCCAATAGCATGATTAGTTCTCTCACTAAGCGAAAGCTTAAACGAAAATATATTTTCTGATGTGGTTATTGAATAACCATCGCAGGTACGGCACGGGAAGAGGAGAGGAAATGATTCGCACGACGGGTTGGGCGTGGGGTTGTGAGATGTGTTTCATGTTCATATGTATAGATGTTTTGGCTTGGTTGTAATCCTTACACTTCAAGTGTTGTAAACAACTTATGCTTTGAAAGTTCTTGTAATATGTTAATTCAAGTTGAGTAGTAAGGGTCTTTTGGTATAAATTGCATTTGCAAGTCACAAATTATGTATATGGGAAAGGCAACTTGGAGTAGTAAGTAACTTTGGTTGTAAATTGAGCTTAGTTTTTCTTTGGTTGAGAAATTATGCAAGCATTGGGTTAAAATGTGGATTTTGATGGATTTTGATGTTGAGTTATGATTCATAGGAAGAATTTGGGTGTTTTGATTGTCATTTCATATATGGAAATCTTATGTCAATGTTTAGAAACAATTAGAATTGAATTTGGAGGGTTCTCAGATGTTTACACAAAGTTTGATTATGTTAAGAATGGTTTTGGATATGAAAAACTGATGTTTTTAGTAGCAGGGAGGTGTTCTGCCAAGGCCGGATCGATCCGGCCTTCCCGCGGATCGATCCACCCCTTTTCGGGGACATTCTGGTAGAAATTCCCAGAGATGGATCGATCCGCCCTTTTCGCGGATCGATCCGCCCCTATGAAAACTGACTGTCAGCTTTTACGAAAACAAGCATAACTCTCTCTACAAAACTCGGATTCGCGTACCGTTTTTTGCGTTGGAACCGGGACTCAAAGAGCTATCTTTCCATATAAAATTTGCTATACTTTATTAATGATCATTTTGCCCTTGGGTCTGTTTTGTGTCAACGGAGCTGTTTTAGTAAGTCTAATTCATGTGTTTATTAATGAATTAAGGGTGTTTTGAACGTGTGGGCTTGTTACACGTGTCCCAACTTGCCCGAGGCGGGTTGGGGTGTGATAGGTGGTTATGACTGTGGCCACCATAGTACGCTTCAGGGGATTGTGAGATCATGTGCTGAGGTACTGCAGCATATACATTCGTCGATATCTCTTTCAGTCGGCACATCATCTGACGCCCCTAGCACTGCCAGGACAGCCCCAGACCTCGACGCCCCTAGCACTAGCGGGACAGCCCCAGTCCCCGACCATTTATTTGATGACCTATCCCAGTTTCAGGGATCAGACCTTTCACATATTTTTGATGATATTCCGCTGGATGAGATTTATGATATTATAGGTACGGTACCACCCCCTCCACCTACCACCGCTACCACCACCCCCATCATACGACCCGTGGCCCCATTAGCCGCCACCACCACCACCACCACCACCATACCTTCCTCACTAGTCACCCCCCTCGCATATACCATCACCACCACCTCCACCATACGACATGTGGCCTCAGTAGCGACACACCCCGCATATACTACCACCACTACTACCATACGTCCCGTGCCTCCACTAGCCACCCACCTTGCATATACCACCACCAGACCACCGCTTACCCCCATACCACTGGTTACCCCCATAGCCACCACCCCGGCAGCTATAGACGATACTGATATGGGCGAGGCGTTGACCCAGGTTCATATTGACCCGCCTATCACTACTGCCACCATCACCATACCACCGACCATGCCGACCCATTTACCACCACATTATGCAGATATGGGGGAGGTGACACATATTGCTGTTCGTGGCGTAGTGGGTCGTGGGAGAAGACGTGGGAGAGGAGGGCGTGGTAGAGGTCCCTCGATGAGACGGCGTGGTAGACATGTTGCTTTTGCTATACCGGCGGCAGTTGAGGCGGGTCCCTCGCAGCCATCCCAGGTTGCTCCAGATATTGGGACGGCGACAGCAGACGTCAGTTATCCGATTCCTGCCCAGGTTGATTTAGATACACAGTCGGCAGCAGTTGTGGGTCAGGAGCCAGAGCCCGAGATTGTTGTAGATTCACAGTTGGCACCTGTTGTGGGCCATGAGCAGCCGTCCCAGCTGCCGTCGGATACCCTTGCAGTATCAGAGGCATCTACCTCGCAGTTTGCCCAGGTTGCACCAGACACACAGGTGCTACCGGATGTGGATGAGGATGAGGATGAGGTTGAGGATGAGGGACAGCATAGAGGTAGACCTAGGAGGACTATTATTCGACCACCGTGTGGAACATAGATATGTTCCGTTAAAAACTGGTGTTTTGTATATTTGTACTTATATTGTGGTTTGGGTATGTTGTTTTGTACAGTTGTGTGTACTTATATTTTGAGTAAATCACTTTAACGGCAAAGTTTATTGTAACGTCAAAGTTTATGTGATATGATATTATTGTTATATTTTCAGTGCTCTATTACTTTGATTTTATGCTCATATGTTGCTTCAATAAAATTGCACTTATATGTTGGGACAAGTATAGAATTGGACATTGGAGTTCGTCTTCTTACATCATAATAATTACGAAAAAAGCACTTCATTGCAGAAATAAAACATCCCACCATACATTGAATTCAAATAAGGAAATAAAATAAAATAACAAAAACAGACACGTTGACAACATCAGGACTAAGGACATCTCCGAAAAACTAAGGCAACTGAAAATTCATTCGTCATCCAATCCTATGGCATTCTGAACATTGCTGAGTTTTATATCCAATTTCTCATCGCAAGGAGGTAAACGCCATACGACTACACTAGTTAGGATCAATGCGACACCTGGAACGATCTTCCCTTGCCATTTTTCATCCTCAAATATATGGCGATCCATATTACCACAGATCTTTCCCGTGTGATCCTTAATAACACAGAGGTAAGTGTCGTTAATAATATCATTACGATCTATCTTTGTCAAGCTTTCCAAAACCCCCACGACACGATCTGCCAGCCAAGGGCCATTAAGGGGTACTAACGTCTCGATGGGACACCAGTCTCCCATGTCTAAATACCCACTGTTGATGACTTTCAACCATGGGTTCTTCCGGAATGTATTGTCCTCCGTGTGCTGTTGTTGTAATGCCCTTCGGAGAAAACTGGTCGGGCCGGGGATGTGCCTCATGGGAACCCTTGATGAAATACCTCGGGATGAACCACCTCTTTCCATATCTCTGCTAGGTAGGGAGTTTGCAATAATCTGTTAGAATGGTTAGATACGTCCTTAGAGATCCATTATATATAGGGCATACACTGCATCTCTGAATGTATGTATGGCATTAGACGTTGCGAGTTGTCAAGTCATGTGTCAGAATTCAGTGAGTTGTCAAATCATCTTTGCGACATCAGATGTAGTAAGTGTTCTGAAGTCATCTGGCTTACGACAGCGAGTTGTCAAGTCATGTGTCAGAATTTAGTGAGTTGTCAAATCATCTGTGCGACGTCAGACGTAGTAAGTGTTATGAAGTCATATGGCTTACGCCAGTGAGTTGTCAAGTCAGACGTAATTAGTCAGTGAGTTGTCTAGTCAGAGAGGTACGATGTCGATAGTAACTGGATGGGCACACAAAATTTACCAACTAAATGAAGACAATATCATTATGATTATAGCTCCATACATGCATTTAAGGGAAAAGAAAATCATAAAAGCACAAAACTCAAGTTACATTTGAATGTTAGAATCAGCAACAACCCGTGGTCGTGCTGGACACCGGCGTCGATCATGACCAGTTACCCTACAAATACTACATTGTTTGGGCACACGAGCCCTGGGTACATCCATGTCACTGTGGATACGTGCAGATTGGGGACGGCCCGGCTTTATCACACGTCGAGTGTTTTCATTCGGTATCAAGACGGGTATGTTAATTTGTGGCCAATAGTCCTCGTGCTCCAGGGGGTGGAAATTGTTCTCCCATGTATGAATAAAAGATTCCATGCTATACTCTTTTGCTACAAACTGGAAAGGATCTAGTCCTTGATTCGTTGTAACAGCTAATATGTGGGAGCATGGATATTTATATATATCTCTCCTCCCACAAGAGCAATAACCCAAATTGAGTCGCACCACCTGCCGGTTACCCCCACTTGTTTGACTCCTCCGTGTGATAACTTGGAACTCCCCTGTGGACCTATTAAATGAATATTTGCAAAAGTTAACTTATTAACAGTCCTTGATTATTTTTTGCAAAAGCTAAATAAGTATGGTAAGTGAAAGTTTAGTAATGAAAAATACCTGTCATACGCCTGTAACTCATGGGTATTAGCTTTCTTTTGTTCATTATCAAGTTCATCCATCACGTGTTTCGTGAAGATACGCCCATCTCTTAACCATTTCTGCACGAGTAACCTTCCTTCGTCAAAATATTTCACAACCCGGTAAAATATGAGTTGGACGCATGCAGTTATTGGGAGAGCACGGGCCCCCTTCAGTACTGAGTTAAATCCTTCAACGTGGTTAGTGGTTATGATACCCCAACGGTGACCACCATCATTCGCTAAACACCATTGTTCTGAGGGTACACGTTCTAACCAATGCCGTGCATTGGTATTTATTTTTCCAATATTATCCATATCACGGTTGAACTTCCTAATCTGATGCTTGATCCCAGCTAACCAAAGTAGGTCCTTCAACAGGATATTCTTGAATTTCTTGTGGAAGTTGCACTGGAAGTGTCTTAAGCAAAATCGATGATACGCATTGGGCTCACGCCACTCTGTTAATCTCTGAACTGCACTGATTATAGCAGAATGTCGGTCAGATATTAGGCATATGCCCTGCCTACCACGGACAACATACGTACTTAGGTTCCTTAGGAACCATGACCAACTAGCAAGGGTCTCTTCATCAATAATTGCAAATGCAAGAGGAAATATCTTGTTATCAGCGTTTATCCCCATGGCTACAAGGATCTTGCCTTTGTATTTGCCATTAATATGGGTGCCATCCACACAAATCACTGGACGACAATGAGTAAACCCGTCAATTGAAGGTTTGAAGGCCCAAAACAAGTATTGGAACTTGACCACATCATGGGTGTCTGTAGGATTCGTTTTCCATTGAACCACTGTCCCAGGGTTGTATTTTTGAAGAGCAGACATAAATTTAGGCAATTTTCTATAAGACTCGTCACAGTCTCCAAAAACCATCTCTATAGCTTTTTTCCTCGCACGCCATGCCTTTTTGTACGAGATAGTGAATTTCTGGCTTTCCTTCACCTTTTCAATAATCAAAGTGATTTTCATACATGGATCATGTTGCACATAACCCATGATTAATTTTGCTATAAGATTCATATCTAGGTTAGCGTGGTCCTGGCTATTGTGCGGATACACACAGTGGTGGTCGCCGTTATACTGTGTAATTTGAAATCCACCAGTCATTAATTTTTTTGTTGCCCGCAAGCGCCATGTGCACCCATTTTTGCACTGCACCACCCAAAGTTTTGGATTTGTTTCAACTACCTCGTATTCTCGATCATTCTTTGTATGATAAAACTTTACGCATTCCTGGAGATGCTGCTTATCTCTGAATGTCATTTTCTTCTTTAACTCAACTTTGTCAGAGTCCCATATTGGAAAAGCACGATTGCTGTCACGTGTAGTAACTTCACACCCCTCATACCCCACCTCGTCAAGGTCGGTGAAGAAAGGGACTGGACTGTGAAGCTCTTGCACATGAGGGGGAGATGGCGTTATGGCACCCTGCCCACCCACTGTTTCGCCTTCTTCATCAGAATCTGAACCACCCATCATCGCCTCTTCCTCTTCTTCCTCCTCCTCTAAGGGATATTCTGTGTGCGCACCGCCGCTGTCTGCAGTAATATCTTGAGCATTGTCTTCAAGTCTTACCAGCTGCTCAACGGGATTCATATACCCTTCATCAGTTGACATCGTATCACGTAGATTCTGGCTACTGAAGTCATAACCGCTCTCAAAGTTGGGAGTCCTAAAGTTAGGAACTGCACTTTCAAAGTTCGGAATGCTACAACTAGGACCTTCATTTACATGAACTTCTGACAGATTGTTGTACCTTCCGTAGGACTCCGAGTAATGTGAGCTTCTTCGATACCCATAAAAGTTGTGGGCGTAGTCTTCGTTTAAATTCAAAGGGGACAAACAAGGGGATTCAACATTAAAGTTTTCGGGCCCTTGTGTCAGCAGTCGAGTAAACGGTCCAGATTGTATCCTTTGCGGCAAGGGTCTTATAACATGATGGACCTTCTCAACATACACCTCAACACATCTTACTGCCGAAAATAATGAAGGAATATGAAGTACCTTATCAAGTATCGAATCATCCACTATGGAAAGAGCCATGTAATTCATGACAGCTCCGTATTGGTTGACTGGAAATCTACAAGTGAATTTCAAATCGGCAATTTCACCTTCACAGATTACTTTATGATATACCAATTGAACTAACTCAGAGAGGGTTGTTCCGTGATTCACTTCTTGAATATCATTGGCTGGAATATTGTATTTAACACCTCATTCGTTGTGATCCATTATCATACTACCCCCCCCCCCCCCCCCCCCCCCCCCAATAAAATGCAATAAATGTCGACATTGTCTAACGAAGGAAATTTTAGAGAAAAATCACAACAAGGGGGTATAAGGAAAATATCGAACAAGGGGAAGAAGAAGAGAAGATCAGAAGGAAATTTTAGACAAAACTCACAATAACGGTACAAGGAAAATATCGAACAAGGAGGAAGAAGAAGAGAGAGATATACACCTAAAGTCGTTTTTCCTAAAACCGACTTTAGGGTGGCGGAACTTTTCCAGCCTGACATTTGATTGACAACTCTCTGATCACACAGAGGAATTAGACTTAAAATCGGTTTTACTAAAACCGACTTTAAAGTCGTTTATGGTAATGACGATTCTAAGAAGTCGGTATTAGTAATACCGATTTTTATTTTAAGGCGTTTATAGTAACAACGACTTTATATAGTCGTTTTTACAAGAACCGACTTTTTTAAAGTCGTTATTTGTACAAACGACTAATAACCATTTTTCTTTTTTCCCAGAAACTATTATTTTCGTAGAAAGTAAAAAAAAGGATTTTCTAAAAATCGGTATTACTAAAACCGATTTTATTTTTAAAGTCGTTTTTAAAAATAACGACTCTTTAAAGTCGTTATTAGTAAGGACGATTTACTGTATTTCTGTCTTTAAGTTTCAAAACGCCCTAGGTAATTAATTAAGTATTAAAATAACAATATTTACGGAAACAACTCCACTCTCTCTCTCTCTCTCTCTCTCTCTCTCTCTCTCTCTCTCTCTCTCTCTCTCTCTCTCTCTCTCTCTCTCTGCGTTTAGATTCGCTAGTAATAGGCAACACTATTATCCATATAGCCAAGACACTCAACAAGTGCGAAACATAGTACAAAGGCTAGACAGCTAGACTTGGCTGTACGATCCACTCACTAAATCAAGTTTAAGTCCGGATTTAAAGTTTTATTTAATAAATGTGTTTAGATGAAGGCTTTGTTTGACCCCACGTGAATTTTTAAAAAGAGCTTATGAAATTTATTAGTATTAAGTTCTTTGATAATTTTATACAAGTGACATACTACTATTCAAAAAGACATCATGAAACCAAAAAGCAACCTTGAGCTTTTAAAAGTTCCACTCTATAGCTTTTAACAGCTCCCTCCAAAAAAGCCATAAATTTAATTTTTGCAAAGCTCATAAACTAGTTATCAAATGAATTTTACATGAAATTGTGCTTTAAAAAAGGAGAAGCACCACGTGGGAGCCAAACTAAGCCCAAATACCCGACAACTTGGCCCAATACTCCTAGTGAATATGTTTAAATAAAGATTCAATGTGAAAAAGTTTATATGTTGACTTGTACCTAGAGTCATAGGTATCTATAGGGGTGTACGCGGTCGATTTCGGTCGGTTTTTTTGTGTATTTTAAAATCGTCCAATATGTTTGGTTTCGGTCGGTTTTGCTGTTTCATTCAATTTTTCGGTCAATTTTAGCTTGTACATGTATTTTATAAACCGACCAATCGATTTTTTGGTCGATCGATTTCGCTCAATTTTCGATTTTTTGATTTTTTTGTTCACCCCTAGGTATCTATCATGAAATTATGAAATTTTGGAATGCATAAGCTTTATTCGTTTATATGAGTCAAAGGTTAAATAAAAATAAAAAACTATTGAACTATTATAGTTAGTTAATAGCAGTTAAAATCAAATTTAAATTTTAAATAAGTCAAACTCAAAACATTTATGAGTTTAAATCGTTTAATAAATAAATCAAGATTAACTTAAAATTTTTGAAAAGTCAAACACAAATGTACATGGGTTTAGATTGATCATACCCTCTTGTGGTTTAAATTTTGCCACTAATGTCCCCAGTGATTTAGACGTAAGTGCACCTGTTAACTTTACTAACGGAACAACATAAAATGACCATACTATTCCCAAACAATTTACTGTTCTTTTAACACCAATAGCGCTTCAATTGAGAAAATTGGCTTTCCTCTTCTATTAACTCCTAGTGTTTGTGAATTCAGGGAAATCTTTGGAAGAAATGAGCCAAAGTGGAAGTTCTTCATTCCATTGACATTTGTACTAAACTTTGTTCTTTATAATAAATGAAGAAGGGGTAATATTGACATTTGGTGGTGCAAATTGGCGGGAGATCTCCCTCCCAAAAGCAGGAACGTTATTTTGGATGGAAAAGTTAACACGCGCGCACACACACACAACAAAGGGCTCAAAATCGGTTGTGTCATGCTCAATTTAATTTTATATTTTGAGAGTACGCACATGCGTATAGATTCAATTTTTTATTTTAGTACTACCCACAAACATATAAATTTAATTTACTGTTATAAATTTCATTTCATATTTTGATATTATACAATTTAGTAGCTTTTGTAAGGCATCTTACCATATTTATGTATTTTAGTTATTTAATTATTTTGATATCACACAAGCATGCCTATTAATTTAATTTTATATTTTCATATTACACACACAATGTCTATAAATGAGATGTCATATTTTGATATTATACAGGCACGCCTATAAATTTAATGTAGATACATGTTTCGTAATTTAATTTTCATTTGATTTTATATTAATATTGTAGATTATGGATAATATAAAAATGTAAAATTCAATTTATCGGCATGTGTATGTAGTGTGTAATAAAAAAATAATAATAATAAAAGGTACAACGTAGCATGTTCGAGCCAATAAACTGGATTATTTGGGTGAAAGTCATGCCCCTACATGGAAGGGTCTCACCTAAATAACTCACTCTCATTAACTCATATGTATATATATATATATATATATAATATCTATACTATTATAAAGGGAAAGGGAGGAGCACCAACATTATTTTTTAAGTTCTCTATATTTACAATTAAACCATTACACTTTATCTTTTTAAAAAATATTAGAAGGGTATTAAAATGTCCAATCAATTAAAAAAACTACTTCAATAAATAGGAAAAAATTTGTCTAAAACAGTTGGCCAAAAAAAACTGTCTAAAAAACAAATTAACAAACTGACACACACACGGAGTGTGCGGCCCTATTCTAGTGTGTGTGTGTATATATATATCTACTATCTTATAAAAACACACACCTTATTTTGACCCGATTTCCAAAGGTGCACGAATCTTTCCTATTGCCCAAATTGCCATCTTATATACATGACTTTGCCCCCATGATGTTTATGAATTCCAAATATACCCCAGGTATTATCAGATGTTTTACAATCCCCTCTTATATATATGACTTTGTCCCCATGAATTTTATGAAGTTTCAAATATACCCCTGGTATTTTACAATCACGAATTTTTCCTATTGTCCAAATTGCCCTCTTATATATATATGACTTTGCCCCCCATGAATTTTATGAAGTTTCAAATATACCCCTGGTATTATCAGATGTTTTACAATTATACCCCCTCTTATATATATGACTTTGCCCCCATGAATTTTATGAAGTTCCAAATATACCATGGTATTTTACAATTATGCCCTTTTGCTCTTATGTTTTTACGTAAAACTAAAAACCACAATATTACCGTACGAGACCTTAGTTATCCCTCAATTAGAGTTGAGTTGATCAGTTGCCTCGAACATATGGATTCTTACATATTGCATTTTCAGTAATACTATGCTTCCCAAATTTTTTTCTCAAAAAGTATTTCGAACACATGTGGCACTGGGACCATCTTGATTAATAGTAAGACCACTTCAACATCAACCAATCAAAATTAACTGGGTACACTGCCACATGTGTTGGGAAACACTTTTGGAAAAAAAATTTGGAAAACATAGCATTACTCTTGCATTTTTATGTTACTCCCAAATTTTATGGACTACCGACTTTGCCCCCATGAATTTTTAGATGTTTTACAAATATACCTATTTGCTCTTGTGTTTTTTATGTTTTGCCCCCTACCCCCAATAAAAAAAATGAAAATAAAAAGTGAACTAAAAACTACAATGTTACCCTGCAAAACCTTAGTTATCCCTCAATTAGAGTTGAGTTGATCAGTTGCCTCGAACATATGGACTCTTACATATTGCATTTTCAGTAATGCTATGCTTTTCAAATTTTTTTCTCAAAAAGTGTTTCAAACACATGTGGCACTGGGACCATCTTGATTAATAGTAAGACCACTTCAACATCAACCAATGAACACTAACTAGGTACACTGCCACATGTATTGGAAAACACTTTTGGGAAATTTTTTTGGAAAATATAGCATTACTCTTGCATTTTTATGTTACTAAGACAAGCAGAGCTCGGTGCACAAAAAGGCACAGTGGGGCCACGACTGACTTAACTTTTTAAGTATGGCCCACCAATTTTTTTTAATATCCCAACCCGTAATAACCTCATTAGATCCACAAGAGCTATCATTTGTTTTATTTTTTATTTTTTCTTTTCGGATCGTATTTTCATATGGTATTTTATTCTTGTTTTGTGGCCTATTTTTTTGTGAGAATGATCGAGCAATAAAATGAAATTTATATGAATAATTGAAAATAAAAACTACTTTGTAAGTCAAATTGAGTTACTATGAAATATAAGAAAGGGAAGTTATAAATTATGAGAGCATTTTCCGATAAAAATGGTCACTCATAGCTCACCTAAAAATTATAAGAGCATTTATCGAAAAAAAAAAATTTATGAGAATATTTTTGCTCACCTAAAAATGGTCACTCATAGCTCAAATTTACCATGAATTGAGACTCGTAACTAAAAATGCACTAATAATTTAGAACTTAGGAGTTGGGCCCTCAAATTTTCCAATATTAGGCGGTGACCTATTTTTAAGTGAAAAACTCGTATATTTCACGGGCACGTGCTCTATACACCACTAGTATATATATATATATATATATAAATATATCACATGCATGCCTCTAGATACCTCAAAGCAACTAAAAATGTATCCCCTCTCTGTCACTGGCCCACTTCCTAGTTCCTACTATATGGGCTTAGAGTAATGTTTGGGGCACACCTTTACTCACACAAAAAATATCTACACCCGAACTAGACTAATTATCCACACCCTAAGGTGAACCACTATCAGTCTTTTCTCACTGGTCCACCTCACAGGTGTGTGTGTGTAAGGGCATACCCCTAGCATTGTTGATGCGCTTTAAAGGGAGTGGTAAAAACTATGACACATAGGAGAGGAAAGGAGTTAGTATATTTCAGAGCTTAAGAAGCATAACCGTTATGTGAGTGTATATATATTAATTAAATGTATAGATGTATAGATTGGTGTTCATAACTACTACTCAACAAACCATCTTCCTTCTGCTTCAATCTCCATCATGACATAAATGGCCGAATCTAAAAAATTCCCTTCTCCAATTAATATAAAAAAAAAAAAAAAACTTGTGTTTGTAATTTGTACTTAGCATCATAAATCTCATGACTAACCTTCGTATTAATTTTTCTTTCACACACACATCGGCACTACTAGTCTCTCCTCATTTTTAAACTATAACCCATCTTTGCATTTTACCACTACTGACATACATACATATATATATATATATATATATATCATGTGATCAATACTAACAATTTAAGTGATATATACGTACCCGGCCAGAAAGAGGAAAGTGTACGTGAAAAAATTGAATGATGGGATTGAATTGTGCTGTTTTTGGTGTCTGGGTTTTGGTTTTTCTGGGTGAAATTGAAGTGGGATTCGGAGGGAGAATCAAGAATTACAATCCAACCAATGAATATATTACTTGGAATGACATTAAGTTAGATTCCAATGATCAGAAATCGTTGAATTTGAGAGATGATGGTAGTCGGAGGAGGCGAGTTATTGTGGTTGATCAGAATGGGCATGGTGACTCAGTTACAGTCCAAGGTGCAGTTGATTTGGTTCCTGATAATAATTCTGAGAGAGTCAAAATTTACATTCTTCCTGGAATCTACAGGTCCGTATAAAATCTATATATCCCTATATATTTTTTTATCATTAATTTGGTGTAGTGGTCTCAATGTACGATGACATAAATTTCCGGGTCCCTAGTAGTATAAAGAGTCTTTTTGTTAACTAGACTAAACGGTTGCTTTATCCCTATATAAATGTACACATATATTTATGTGTAATACATTTTATTTGGTAAGTTTGGTTGTGAAAGGCTTCTTTCATCAACTTCAGAAGCACCCCATATTGCTAGTCAACTTTTTTTTTTTTTTTTTGGGTGCAGCATTTTTGTTTAAATTTTGCAACAGTCACCTTTTTTTTTTTTTTTTTTTTTTGTTGGGCCTTTCCCACCCTTTCTTACGGGTCATGGCCATCATGGGTAGGAAACGTGGGTGTTTAAAACAAGTTATGCATATGGGTAGTGGTCTCTCTCTAAATTTTTTGGAAAGTTTGTGTTGGATTTTGGAGATACTCTTATAGCATTACTTTTTGTGGTTGGTAATGGGCAAGACTATATCAAGCAGCTTCTCATATAAGAATATGCTTTATAGTCAATCAGATTTGTAATACACTTAGGCTTAGTTTGGTTTCCATTTTGGTGCTTCTTCTTTTTTAAAACACAATTTTATGTTAATTTATTTGGTAACTAATTTATAAGCTTCGCAAATTAAAATTGAACTTAGGGCCCTTTTGGGCGAGTTTTTAAAAGCTCTAGAATGGAGCTTTTAAAAGCTCAAGGTTGCTTTTAGTTTAATGATATTTTTTTTAAAGAGTAATGTGTCACTTGTATAAAATTATCAAATAACCTAATGATAAATTTCATATGCTACTTTTAAAGACACGTGATGGCGAAACTAAGACTTAGTGTATATACTTCCATTATATACATACACAGATTTTTCAGATATATCTACTACAAATCTACCGTTAGAAAGCACCTTCTCATGTGTGTGAGAAGCTGTTTTCTATAGCCCTTACCTGTCATTAATTGTAACAAACTATTTAGTTTGGAAATGTACACCCAAATACTGCACAGAAGTGACAGAATTCCAAGACAAGACTTTTTCAGAAATGAGTAATATTTGGGTCAGTAACAACTTCCATTAATACTTACTAACATATTCTATTTTTCTCTTAATGGCACTGTTGGGTCCGCAATAGACCCCGCTATACTACTAGAAGAGAGATAGAGTGTGTTAGTACGTATTAATGGATGCTGTTAGTGCCCCTAGCATTGCCCTTCAGAAATTTCTTTTTTACCTGCGTTAAATAAATATACATAGTTCTTTACATATATAGAAGACTCTAGAGACTCACTGCACACCTACCTAGCTATAGAAATAACTAGCTAGTTAGAGCAACTCCAGCAGTAAAAGTTAAAATAGCTAGTCATTTTGGCGTCCTCTCTATTTTAGCTGGTTACTTTTTGACACTTACTCCAGCAAGGCTCTCTATTTTAACTGAATACCAATTTTTTTTATTATTATTATATAATTTTGAATTGTAAATGCATACTATTTAAATATGCAATATTTAAATTATTAACATAGAAATGAGTAATCCTATGTTTCCCAAATACATGTGATAGTAACTATGTTCCAATAAAAAGTTAGAATCCCTAAAAGTGACACATAAAATTAAACGGATAAAGTTTGTTTTTTCTTTGATCATTTGGTGAAGTGGTCTCGTGCGAGAACATAAATGCCAGAGCCCAAAAGAGGGGACGGAACGGAGTTCGAACCTGAAAATGAGCGCGACATTTTACCAACTAGGCTAAGTCATTGCTCATGTGAGGGGAGTACCTAATTTTAAGGTTAATACTTTTTTTTTTTTTTCTAAATTATGGTATTTGAACAATTTACATACTAAAAAAAGCCAATTTACTGTAAAACAAATTATAACTAGTTGTAATCTTCTTGACAAAACAGATTTAAAAGACATTATTATATAATCTTTTGGTTCTAACAATCTACATAATAAACTAACTAGAAGAAAGGAACCCCCAAACCCCACCACATCCAACTATCCACCGAGTCACCGAATGCCACATCCAGCAAGTCAGCAACAATTATTTGTATGTTGGGGTTCTGGCATGGAGAGTAGCGAGTGGTGACACCTCGCCAGGTCTAGCGAGGCATTTGAAGGGCAGCTATTTTGGTGACCCAAATAGCGATTCTGTTGGAGTGACAAAAAGGTGAAAGTGGGTCGCCAATTTGACATCCTCGCTATTCTATAAAGCTGTTGGAGTTGCTCTTAGACGTCCCAAGTTATGCATCTCTCTCTTGTGAGGAGCTAGTTTCGCCTACCTATCTTTTCAGTCTCTACATATATAGGATAGTCTCGTGCACGAGACTTCTGTTATTATAGAATCTTATGCGGGTGAAATGTACACAATTTTACCCTGCAAACCGAGAAGTTGTTTCACTCTCAACATATATGAGGTTAATTTATCTTACTCTATGAGATTAATTAGCAATATCTATTACTAATTTATTTTTTTTTTTTGGAAATTACTCTGTGTTGGATTTTGGAGCTGCGCTCTTATGCTACCATTACTTTTGTGGTCAGTATTTGTAACAAGCTACTCCTTGTTACTTTGGTATGGATATCATGTACACCCAAATACTGCACAAAACTCGGGGACTACTTTTTTCAGGAACTTCTGTTTTTTTACTTGAGGTTATATAGATACAGGGAAAGGATTTTTAAGTGCACTCTATTCAGTGTACTAGTTTTTAAGTTTAAAAAAATCTGCAGGTCAGTAGGATGCAGGATGGGGCGCAGGTCAGCAAGGCAGTCCGCGATTATTTTTAAGCTTAAAATCCAGTGCATTGGATAGAGTGCACTTACCCTTTGCACTTAAGATCCTCTCCGTATAAATACATATATAGAAGATTCTTGAGACTCGCTATACCTGTCTAGAAATAACAAGCTCTAGTCTAGTTAGTTAGACTTAATTCCTTAGCATCACCTTGGATATAGTTAAGTAAATGTACAATTTTCTAGACTCTTAAAATATCCAACAATATCCATTTGTCTAAAAAATTCTGCATTTCTTCATGTTGCTTGAGAAATTCCTTTTAAAAATAGATACTACCATATAGTCTAGAGCTTATATTATTTGCATAAATTAGCAAACAGTTATGGAAGTCATTAATTAGTCTTCACAAACAGAAATGCTTCGTATTTTCATATACATATATATATATATATATATAACCAGACTCTCCAACGGACTGGTCCGTTGACGGACCAGTTTTTAGTGACGAAAATTTCATCGCTAAAAGTTAACATTTTCGTCGCTAAAGGTGAATACATTTTTAGCGACAAAAAAATGACTTTAAGCGACGAAATCTCGTCGATAAGACCAGTCCGTTGGAGAGCCTGCCTGTGTGTATATATATATATATATATGCTAGCTATAGATAGTTTAATTTGCCCATGTACGTACACGTATATACGTCACTGAGTTAACTTCTTGAATTAATTACCAAGCAGAGAAAAGGTACTAATTCAAATAAACAAGCCATATGTTTCATTCATTGGAGATAAGGACCGAGCTTCCGAGACCATTATTACATGGAACAACAAAGCCTCTGATAAAGACCAATATGGGCGTCAACTTACTACCTATCGAACAGCTTCTGTGGCAATTGAATCTAATTACTTCTGCGCTAGTTGGATCACTTTTGAGGTACCCTTAATTTTTAACAACAATGAATGTCTAGTTAGGCTCCGTTTGGCAACCTTTTTTAAAGCCCACGAGTGTCTATATACTCCGACAGTTATATATTATTATTGCTCCCTCCAATCACTGGAAAAAAAAGAAGTCTTTTATTCTATTTTGGAATTGCCAAATTAAGAGTCTTCTTTGAGAAGTCAGAAGTACTTTATGCTTTTTTCATGTGCTTCCCAAATTTGATTATCAAGTGCTTTAACAGTTGTACCACATATATATAGTGATTTGTGATATCACCGACTACTGCTACAACTTGTGGTATAACAGTTAAAACATTCGAAACCAAATTTGTGATGCAAATTTGGAAAGTATATATTGGGTTATTCTTTCAAGTTTACCCTTGATTTATTATATAAAACTTCTAATATTATTTTCCGAAAAAAAAAAATTAAAACTCCTCATATTTCATTTCATGTGACAGTGCAATTTTAACTTCAAAGAAGGGCTATTATTAATAATTGTAAATTTTCACCACAATTAAATAAGGTTTCTTAAACAATAGAAATTCCAGACGGAGAAAACTGTTTAGTAAACTCAGCTTCGGCAATTCAATCGCAAAATCTGATAATCGAAGTTTTGTGTGATTGAATTGCAAGCCCTTATACCCAAAAAAAAAAAAAAACACTTAAATTTTCGATTTATCATGGGTATATGTGGTATGTGAATTGTTTGTGTTGTTTTTTCAGAACTCAGTAGTTGCAGAGGGTGGAAAAGAAGGAGACCAAGCTGTTGCATTGAGGATTACTGGTGATAAGGCTGTGTTCTATGGAGTTAGGTTTTTGGGATCACAGGACACACTTTTAGATGACCATGGTTCTCACTACTTTTACCAGTGTTACATACAAGGGTATGTTGATTTCATCTTCGGCAAGGCAAGGTCACTCTATCAGGTATTATTATCCTACAAATTCCCATTATTAGTTTAGTCTGATCATGTTTCCTTAATTGGAAATATAAATTTAGGCGAAAATCTCTAGAAGTGATATTTGCCAAGAATTGAAAATTCAATTTGATCATTAGTTTGTTTAAAAGTTCTGAGAAAGACATTTTTATTTAATATTCATTTCACTAATGAATATTCATGTACACTCCAACATGTGAAATTACAACGTAAGAGTACATTTTCTCTAATAAAAAATTTTAATTGTCCTTAACTCTAAAATAAAGTGGTATAATAGATTATAATTAAATAGGCCAAGAAAAATAAGAAGTAAAAATAAATATGATAAAAAATTTCTAATTTCTAATGTTCTAATGTTCTCATGTTTGGAATGCTTAAAATAGAATCTAGTAAAATGGTAGTCTCACTCATTATGTAGTTTTTATGAGAACTAAGCTCATGAATAGTTTGACAAAATCTAGTTCAAAGATAAATTTAAGAATGGACAGTGGACACCGATTCCTATGCAAGAAATCTAGGAAGCACGGTTTTGACGGGCTGACACCCAATGCGGGTGCGGCTCCCTTTA
Organism: Hydrangea macrophylla; assembly: GCA_033977485.1. NCBI lineage: Eukaryota > Viridiplantae > Streptophyta > Magnoliopsida > Cornales > Hydrangeaceae > Hydrangea > Hydrangea macrophylla. The sequence continues at coordinate 105,247,527 of CM066990.1, forward strand.
ATTGGCACACACCCAGTGTGAGTGTTGCTGCATTTCTGAAGAGTTCGTGCTTCTTAGCAAGAAATGGACACTTATCGAAAACTTGGAAGCTATTTAGGTAATGCATTAAGAACCAATTATGTGGTTTAGAAAAGAATTAGATCTAAATATTAGGTGTTTGTCTATATATTTACTTATTAGTTACGTAAGAGTTTATGCCTGACTTAAAATAATCTTTAAGAAACTGGTTATTTATCAATCAACCTAATATTGGTTTTCATAAAAATGAAATTGGGTCTAAACCTGATTGATCCTATTTCAAGTATTGCCATATTGATTTACATAATCAGTTCACCGATGAATTACAAAACTGGTTTTCTTTTTCTTCCTAAATATCGATCCTCTAAGAATTAAGTACAATTTTAGTTTTCCAATATGGGGTCTAAGTCGATCTAGATTATAGGGAGAAAGTCTATAAGCGCCGTGAGAGTAGCACGTACGTTACAGTCCTACATAGTACTACTCTGTAGCCAATGTGTGTGGAAGTTACAAGATACAACCCAAGAGGTCCCCCTCTATACATAGGTGCATAAGATGATGTCCTATTGACTACAGAGTACCATATATCGCACAATAAGTTACTCTATCTCAGCATTAAAATTATTGCATATTGTTTTGGATCAGGATTGTGTTATTCAGTCAACGGCTAAAGGATATGGAGCAATTGCAGCTCATGGCAGAGATTCACCAAATGATGATACTGGGTTTTCATTTGTAAATTGTAAAATTAATGGAACTGGCAAGGTTGAATTGGGAAGAGCTTGGGGGAATTATTCCCGTACTATATATTCATACTGTGACATCGACGATATCATAAATCCAGAGGGATGGAATGACTGGGGCAAGGAAGCATACCAAAAGTATGAATCTATATATATATATATATATATTCTGATATATTTTAGCTCTATAATATTATTCATAGAGGGTTACAGACCGTTTTAGATTTATATGGGAATTACAAGAGAATTTTTATTGAAATTTTTTTCTAAAAGTAGAAATTCTTTCTGTAGAGATATATGTTTTTTTTTTTTTTTAAATCTTTATTAATTGCAGGGACGGATGTAGGGAATTGGAGTTGGGAGTACTTGGTAGGGGGAAGAGGTAGCGAGTTTACAAGGGTTCGGGGGCAACGCCCTCGAAGCGATTTTTTTGGGTCTATTTATACATATTTTTGGGATGGATGAAGGAATTAGAAAACTTAATATTGATTGACACCAAATGTACTATAAAATGACACATTATTTCTACAAATTGAGATCAAAAGGTTGAATGTTTCATACTAGGGAGGGGGACTTAAGTGTAAAATAGAGAGCTTTTTTAATTTGGAAGGGGGGCTCAAGGGTAAAAATAAGTCCGAATAGTATTTGTCCTTAGTCATGTTGAAAGTCTATTTAAAGACATCCATCCCAAGACTATGGATCATGTACAATTGTCCAAATATACTACTCCCTCCGTCCCATTTTATGTGTCCCCCTTTCTATTTTGGTATGTCCCAAAATTGTTGTCCACTTTCCTAAATTAGTATATAAATTTTACTTAGTTTCTCAAATTGCCCTTCCTTACAACCAATACCAAAACAAAACAAAAAAGAAAATGCAATGATTATGGGCAATTGTGGAAAGTAGGTGTAGATTCCTTTTGTCCCCTTAAATAGTTGGATTCCCAAAAAGGGACACATAAAATGGGACGGAGGGAGTACAACTTGTAACATTTCCTCATTATAATATACTCTTTTTGATTATCCTTTTGTGAAAACTTTCCTATTTCGTCTTCTTCTCCTCTTGTTGTGTAAATTGGTATCAGAGCATCAGTGTTCTATCTGTAAGATATATTGAAGATCTTTTTTAAAGTATAAATGATATTTTTCGAAAATCAAAGGGGGGGCTTGAGTCCCCCTTGCCCTTCTACAGATCCGTCCCTGATTAATTGATGGTATTGCAGTGGTAATTAGAAATTTTTCAGTTGTTTCAGAAACCTTGATCAATTTCCAACTTTTAAATTAATTTCCATTTTACCTTTTTGAAGAAATTATCAAACAGACTCAACTATTTACTGGTTACCAAACTGACACTTATTAGAAGTCTCAAATCTTTTTTTTTTTTTTTGTTGGATCTACAGGACTGCAGTGTTCGGGGAATTCAATTGCAGGGGGAAAGGAGCAATTAGAACGAGACGAGTGCCATGGTCAAAGTCTTTTAACTACGAGGAAGCAAAGCCTTTTCTGGATATGAAGTACATAAGTGGAGAGCAGTGGCTAAGATTATAGTGTTTAATTAATTGATCATGTGTTTCATATCTTCTTCTCACACATGTGGGACATGGATAGGATAGGATAGGACAAAACTCCATGTATCTTAGATGACTAGGTCGTTGGTTGCGTTTGAGGCATACAGTCATGCTCGTATCTGTTTTGTAATGAGATCATGACAATTGATAAAAGTATAAAATCATGATAATGATTTGTAATGAGATCATGACAATGTGGTAAAATTTAAAATCTTAGTTGTCATAACTCATAATTATAGTTGATTGATGAATAATCTAGTGTAAGCAAGAAGAGAAAACCTCACATAAGAAAATAATATAAAATATTTGTTTATTGTGACTTAAACTAGGAAATATCCTCTCTAGTAATTAAATTGTAAAGACTATTACAAAATGTTTATGTATTTGTAAACTTATTCTTTTTCTATTTTGACTTTATTCTTCATGGCACGTTTCTTCTTTCCATCACCTTTCTCTAATCTTTGTTTTCTTTTCTTGAAACTTCGGATGTTTTCATCGTCTTCAATAACTATTGATCTCATATCTTCCACCCGCTCAAGTGATTGAACAATGATGTCTTTATCTGATGAGAAATTTTTGCCATCTGTAGGCAATTTGAAGTAGAACTTGTGTTATTGTAATTTGCATGAACACAAATTTCTATAAAACTTGGACCTATTACATCTCTGTGTTTGCAGTAGTATTATAATTAGTTAGATGTTTACATGACAAGTCACACAACAATATGGAGTTTGTTGTTAAAGCATCGGAACCATCGGAATACGTACCTCATTTATGGAAGTGATATATTCTGATATTGGACATCCAATTAAAATTCATGTTGGCTCATCAAATAGAACAACATTCATTAAATTTTTCTCATTAATAGTTTCTAGTCTCACAATATACCTTAATAAGAAACAAAGTTTAGTATTCTTGTGAAAAAGTACAAATATTAGGCTAAGTTTTGGTTATTTAAATATATATATATATATATATATATGTTACCTTAGACTATGTTCTACATTCTATTTTTGGCAGGTTGTGCATTCTGTTCCATCTTCATTTATGACTATTTTTTTGCCGCATGTTTTGCACGCATCATACCATGGTCGATCTTTGTTGAAAATTCTTTCAACGGTTGATTGAAAGTAATACCACTTATTCTGATTATTATTTTTATTTTAAAAAATGTTAGTATTAAAGTAATTTAAATCTATATTTAGTTTTGTGAAGTTATAGTAACATTACCTTTTTAAGAAATTTCGAGTTGGATAATATCTCTCCAACTTTGACTTGTTTAAAGGTCAATAATTCTAATTTTCCAGTTTTCTTGGAAGATTTCAGCCTGAATTTTTATTGTAAAATGTTGAAGTATATAAATAAAAATTGAACTTAGAAATGTAACAAATTTCATTTAACCAATATGCATATCACTCATGAACTTGTCAATATTGGTTACTTAATAGTCCCTCTATCTCAAATTAAGAGTCGTTGATTCCATTTTCTGATATCCCATTTTAAGAGTCACTTTGAAAAATCAATATATTTTTAACTACACACTTTTTGAGTTTAGTCTTTACTCTATAAAACTCTTCCACTTTTTCTTTGATATGAATTTTGAAATTCAAAAGGATGATAATGAAAAATTATAAAATTTCACAAGAATCAAAGATTTTACTTAAAAATTTTGAATTCCCATAAAGAGACTCTTAATATGGGATAAAGAGAGTATAACATTGTCTAATATTCAAATCACGCACTAAGATTAATGATTAGAGTTATAGTACATTACCAATTTTTAGTTCGTCTACTTATTTTCCGGTTGGATACAGTTGTACACTTGATTAGAATGAAGTTGAAATTTGGAATTCACCTGCAGTAGGACATCACTTTACATTTGTTTCACCATATATGTATGAGCATGAATACAACCTATGTACACGTGTGTATACCTATAGATATATATAATCATCGAAAATGTACCTTTGTATTATGTTCGTTTTATTTTTGAAATTGCTATAATTGGTTGTTGAGCAGCTAACTCTTCGAGCTTTTGTCCCTCATTGATTGTCAAGTCACTTCACAGATTTAGTGATATTGATTGTAGGCTGCAACATAAGTTATGTAGAACGTTTAAATATGTATTAAGATAAACTTTTTTAATTATAAATTTGATACTTACTCATTTTGTAGAATAATTTCTCTTTTATGAATAAAAATGCAAATTTCGACTCTGTAGTTTGTTGATCATTTGGCTTTGGCTTGATTATAAAACACAACCAAACCTAAACATTACATCTTCATTGTCACAAATTAATTTAAGAGTAATGCTATGTTTCTCAAATTTTTATTCCAACAAATGTGATAGAGTGTCCAACAAAATAATTTTCAATAGAAATCAAATGGTCCCACTACCATTGAATTTGATCCATTGTCACATACGTGTTGAGAATTAAATTTGGGATAAAATTTTGAAAATCATATTATTGTTAACTTTATTGGAGAAAACTGCAGGAAAAAAATTTGCAATTATCACAAACCCTTCATATGTAATATCACGTTCACTTTTAAAGCATGAAAATAATGAATTTGAAGCTTTGAATTTTCACAATGCATATGCAGTACCAACTCATCTCGCATATATATATATATATACAAATGCATTGACTAATAAACACAAGACGTCATATCATTTAATATTACCCAAGAGGAAGCAATAAGCATGGAAGAACTTATGGAATTTACGGAGTTGGTAGTTATACCAACTTATAAAAAACTGACCTCTGCACATGACGTTGCAAAACAGCTGCTTCAGCCCCGATCAAATCACTATGTTGTTTTCTTATGTGCTCGCCACAGCATAGACCAAATTCTTAATGGTATAGAATTCTTTCTAGTGACCCTATAGCAATTGAAAGGAAAAAAAATACTTTAATATTATTAAATTGTATTGTTGTAGGACTCTTATGGACAAGCCAAAAAAAATCAAAACTAAACATTACATCTTCATTGTCACAAATTAATGTAAGAGTAATGCTATGTTTCTCAAATTTTTATTCCAACAAATGTGACAGAGTGTCCAACAAAATAATTTTCAATAGAAATCAAGTGGTCCCACTACCATTAAATATCAAGGGAAAAACAGAAAAGAAAACCAATGAGAAGTTTTAGTTTAGCAGTCTCTTATTATTAAGAGGATGATGAAAATTATTAGTTGATAATTCATAAGTTCAAAAATAAAAAACAAATACGAAATTTCTATTTTCTGAATTAGCTTAGTTTTAGAATGTTTCCTTTAGATATCATGAAGTAGACAATTAGTTAAAACTTGAACCAATAGCAACTTCGTATTGTTAACACATAACAATAGTTAGACCGTGAGTTGTACGCTACAGGAAATATAGAGGAATTGAATACATGATATATATCCATTGTAAAGACGAAGAGTAGTTGAAAAGATGAAGAAGAGAAATATGAATTGTAATTGTAACCGAGTAAAATATCTCTAATTGGAGAAGCAATAGGAGATCTAATACTATTAATAAACCAACAGAAAGTACTTTTGTGATTTTCAAATTCTAGGAAAGTAGGATTCTTAGGTCTAGGGGTGTAAACGGTCGGTTGGGTCGGCTATTTAGGCTAAAGAGCTAACCGAACCGAGAGATTCGATTTTGCAAAGTCAAAAATCATTTTCATTTCACTTTCGAAGCGGTCGGTTTTCTCCGACCGGTATAGGAGCGGTCGGTTTTCGGTGTAAGCGGTCGGTTTTGGGCTGCTGTTTTGGGCCTATTTTTGGGCCCTTTGTCTATAAATTTTTGGTCTGTTTTAGGCCATTTGACCATTTTTTTTTATATAATATTCTGGTCATTTGGGCCTATAAACATCTATTTTTTGGGCCTCAAACACCAAACAAAGCTTAAACACGTGAAATTTTAACAACACACACTATATTACAACCCAACAAATAAATCCTTAAATAGTAAAAACACAATTAACTTAACTTAAACTTCAAATACCCAACACACTTAAACTTTAACAAACTTAGTCTATTAAAAACACAACAAACATCAAACAAGAGCTAACAAGCTTAAACTTCAACACCACCCATTAAAAATTTAAAAAAAAACTTAAAACTTTCAAGTTTAACAAACACCAAACAATAATTTAAGAAGTCCCACAGCACAAGAAATAAAACTTCCAATGTCCCAACTCTCAAGTTCAACAAACTTTAGCTAACACATTACACAATACACATCCATTTTGTCCAAAAGTCATCTTCATTCTTCAGATTCTTCACCCTACAAAAAAAATTTAAAGATAAGAAAAAAAAAATAGATTATGCAATACATTCTTTTAGATAAGCTGTAATATATAGAATTAAAGAGACATTTAACTCACGAATGACTAATCCTCCACATCTTCAATAATTGTAGGGTTACCTTCCAATGGATTATCTTCCTCCATAAGTTCTAGAACCAAAAAAAAAAAAAAAAAGACCAAAAAAAAACACGAAACAAAACGAAAAAAAATTCACATGACAATAAATAAAACAAGTAACAAAAAAAATAATAATAGGTGAATATAGAAAGATATACCAGACTCAAGTTTTTCATATTCTTCAACTTCCTCCATTGCATCCTGAAGGGTAATTGGAGTAGATGAAGAACGAAGCCAATCTTGACCACAAATGAGGACCTCAACCATACTAGGAATCAAGAACACGACCTCCCGTGCTAAATGCGGATTCAGAAGCCACTGTAGACACGGTAATTGCAAGCACATGTCGTGCAACTAAGGAAAGGACACGGTATCTACTTGAATTAACCTTCCACCATTCTAACACATCAAACCCATGTCTATCTTCTTCACAACTCTCCATTAGGTATCTTTCCAATTCAGACTTGTTCTCCACCGAATCCTCCGATTTCAAGTGCTTCTTAAATTCCGACATCATCATTTCTCTCATATCCATAGACTCAGTTTCACCATTTGACCCCTCATTTCCCATTGATTGGCTCCTCTTTTGATCCACTCCTCCCTCATTTGCAGCATACAATTCAAACAATCTATTTAATGTGTCCTCTACTTTTTTTGTCAACGGATCCGACGAACCAAAATAAAATTTTATATACCTTATTTTCCAACGAGGATCAAGAACCATAGCAACATACAACAATTTATTCATACTACTAACATCATTTCCCCAATACTTTGCAAACTTTGATTTTATATTTTCCGCCATAGGTTTCAAAAACAAATCCCCTCCCTTTACCTCCCTTTCAATTGTTTCTTGAATTAATACCAATTCCATCAAAAAACCATTACACGTAATATGTTTTGTGCCCGAAAACCGCAAGGTTGCATCATAAAAAAGTTTAAAAAATCTCACAAACAACCTACATTTGTCCCAATCTTCATATGTGAGAGGGCCCTCTCCCTCTCCCATGAAAGCCTTAAAGCTACCGTCTTCCTCATCCAATCGTTCAAAAGCTTGTTGGTATTTTTCGGCCCTATCCAACATCATGTAAGTATAGTTCCACCTAGTAGGTACATCTAAGACAACTTGGCCTTTGTATGCAATTTTTTCCTTCTCCGCACATAACTTAAAAGTTTTCATCCGTTGTGGAGAGGACCTCACATACCTCACCTCATTCCTCACCCGTACAATAGAATCATCCATTTCCTTCAACCCGTCACGAACAACAAGGTTCAAGATATGAGCACAACATCTCATATGCAAGAACTCGTGTTGTAAGACGGTACTCTTTCTATCCTTAGTCTTCCTTTTTAGAAAATCAATCATAGTACTATTAGAACTAGCATTATCAATTGTCAGAGTGAGAATTTTGTCTATACCCCAATCTAGCAAACACATCTCTAATGCCTTACCGAGTGCAAAACCCTTGTGGCTTTCAACTATACAAAAGTTGAGAATTCTTTTGTGTAGTTTCCAATCATTATCAATAAAATGAGCAGTTAGACACATATAATTCAGATTTTGCAAAGAAGTCCATGTGTCTGTGGTAAGACAAATGCGTTGCCCTTTGAGAGCATTTTTTAACAACTTTTTTTCTTTCAAATACACATTGTAACAATCTTTTGCAATGGTAACTCGACTAGGGATTTTGGTCCATTTTGGGCATGTAACAAAGGTATATTTTCGAAATCCCTCGTTTTCCACAAACCTAAAGGGTAATTCGTCGGTAATCAACATCTCGGCTAAAGCTTGTCTACACCTATCAGGACTAAATACAACCGACACAAGACCGCTAGAAGGATCTCCTTCCATTTTGGGTTTGAAACCCAAAGTTGTTTGGCCCTTCTCCACTTTTCGATATGGGTATTTCGCACATTGGTTTTCCAAATGATGGGACAAAGAGGTTGTCCCATTTTGTTTAGGGTCACTTGCATACGTTGTGTCACAGTAATTACATTTCGCCCTACGTCCGACATCTTTATCTATGTTTTCAACTTCAGTAAAATGATCCCAAACCCAGGACCGTATCCTTTTACTCCCCGATTTTTTCTTACTCACCTTGGGTGGGAGAGGCGGGAGACCCGTTGCATCTTGTTGTATTGTTTCCCTTCCTTGACCCGCATCGAGCTCAATTGGAGAATTTTTATCGCCCATCTACAAATCAAATTAGCAAAACAGAAAACAAAAGTAATGAGATATAATCAAAGAATTAAAGATCAAAAACATGTTAATACCTTCTCATGTAGAAAAAAAGTTAACAGGAACTTGCAAAAATGTGTATTAGGATAATCATAAATGGTGAACAAAATAACAGGAACATACAAAAAAATATCTAATAGGAAGTAGGAACTTACTAGTTTTCAAGTTGTAGCTTAGGGGAGAAAGAATAACAGGAACTTGCAATCACAGATCTGAGAATAAAAACAAAGAAAATAAGAAAAATTAACAGAAACTTGCACATTTGACAATACACAATGATTTTATACTGAGACTGTGATACATTTAATTTTTTTTTAAAAATGGAAGAAGAACAAGAACACTAGAAAAGAGTAACAGACAAGTAAAAATTTCAGAGCACTATAAAAAAATTTACAAGAGAGAGAGAAAGAGAGAGAGAGTAGAATATTCACTATAAGTCTATAAGCAGTTTAAGCACACAAATTTACTTCTTTGATATTTTCTGCCCAAAAAATTCACTTCTTTTTTGGAGCACTAGAGATGTGTGTTCAACAATCATTTTCATCCCAAATGAAAATGAAAGAGAGATGGGGCGATTTAGGGCTTTCAGCAATCATACACATCTAGGGCTTTCACAACCACATGAATCTCAATCATTTTCATTTGGGTTTGTTTAGCAAGAGTGAGTACAAAGATGAGAAAGAGAGATGTGTGTGTGTGTGTGTCTGAAATTTGAATGTGTGTGTGAGAGAAAGACCATATGGGGCCATGGGCGATTTAGAGAGAGAGAGAGAGAGAGAGATAGATACCTCAGTGACGTCGGACGTCCACCGGCCGAAGAGGAGGGTGAGGTGATGCCGTGATGGTGTTGATCGCCGATGAGAGAGCCTTGGATTTGATCGGAGTCGACGGGCTGGTGAGAGGCTATACAAATCGCCTTCTCCTCTGGAGTGGAGTGGAGGCTGTGCTTAGTTTAGGGTATCATTGGACTATTGGAGTGTGGATTGGAGGCTAGGGTTAAGTAAATAAGGAGTATATATATTATATATATTTTATAAGTATTTTTCTAAATGTATTCGGTCGGTTCTCGGTCGGTTCTCGGTCCCTTTAAGTGGGAACCGCAGACCGAACCGAAAAATTCGAAAATTTAAGTGCAGAAACTGCAGACCGACTGCTATAATGGAGTACCGACCAAAACCGCTTGAACCGGTCGATTTCGGTCGATCGGTTCGGTTTTTTTGAAATTCCTTACACTCCTACTTAGGTCTTATACTTGATATATATATATATAATTATTCATTGCAACGGACTTAAAAAAAACTATAGTGATTGTAAAAAAAAGAAAAGAAAAAAAAAAGAAAAGAAAAAAGAAACAATGATAAAGTGTCATTAAGAATTCCATTCCAATAAGGAATGTAGTGTCTATCTCTAGAAAAAGATAAACTGTAGAGACTTCGAAAAAAAAATGCTAATCGTGTTGGTACATATAATAGATAAGCAATTATTGCAAATACAAAAATTCTTTAATATTATTAAGTTGTATTATTGTAGGACTCTTATGGACAAGCCAAAAAAAATGGCATACTACATTTATTAAAACTCTAAAAAAAATTAGTTAAGCAAAAGTGCACCGATTGATAAAAGTTCAAATACTTAAGGTCATCGGTGCACTTATATATATTATAGATATAGATATGGAGTGAAGTCTCAAAAAAAAAAAAAAAAGTCTTCTAAACCTAATTGTTGTCGTGAGAAAAAGGAAAAGATAGGAGGTTGAAAAATTCATCCGTCAATTGAACTAATACCTGAATTAGCTGGCAATTTGGTTCACATGAATCATACAAAGCTAACAAAGAGCAAACAATTGCCTACGATGTCAACAAGAGCTATTTCATTTCTGTATAGGCATGAGTTCCCAAAGTCAATTCCATTTGGGGTGTAATTCGGTTAATTGGAGAGAGAGGCAGTACAATTGTTGTTTCCTCTACAACCAAAGAATATCTAACAGTATTGAATGAAAATGTTTCAACCAACCAACTTCCCAACACGACTAAGGCTGTAAATTCGGATATTATCTCCACAAATATTCTTCTATCTTAAAGAGTTACCATCGCAATTAAACAAAGAAGGAAATCTGAAATATAAAAACTACTAAATAATTCAAAATAGTTGAAATCTTATAATTTCTTTTTCTTTTTTTTTCCAAGTCTTATTCTTATCTATATTTCTGCTTCTTTCAGTCTTCTTTTCATTGTTTAGGCTTCCAAAAACATTGTGTGTAGAGGTACAAAATGCTAGTTAGGTTAACAAAACTTTGCACTCGTTTCCTTTCAATGGTGTTCCATAAGTCTTTAGATCCAAAATTTGGGAAGCATAGCATTACTCTTCTTAGTATATGTATTATCAGCTATCTGGATAAATATCTCTCTTCTTTCTCTTCTTTCGTAACATCAACCTAATTAATGGAGTAGTTAAAAAGAGTAAAACAACTATTGTAAGAGATTGCACGAACAAAATTTTAGGCCATATCTTATCCTAGAGTATATCTTAGTGTAATTTACCCAAAGAAAAGTGCCCCTAACACAACCCGATAATTATAATTCATTTCTTGAAAGTGAAAGATAAAGAGGAAAATCAGCCTTTTTCCCAATAGAACCCTTCTCAAGCTATGCAATAAGGCCACTAAATCATTCATTTAGTTACAGCATACATACGGATACTCGGAAGCTTGGGTGACTCCACGTTCGACCATGTATTGGTAGGCCCTTAATGGGCTGTCCGACCCCTTTGTTTTTGTCCCAAGGAATACCATCTATCAACTTTTAGGCCGTAAAAAATCCACCCATTGTCCAAAGACAATGTGGTGCTGTTTGGACTATAAATTATTTTTATATGTATTAGTATATAAAGTCTTATTATATTATATTATTATATAGTATATTTATTATTGCACATGAAAAACCAATTCAAATTGGTTGGTGGTTATTTGGAAGTTGATTAAAAGACACTTGGCATTACAAGGGGAGATCAATATTGGTTACTTGAAGATCAATGGTGATGATGAAGATGGAAGTTGCTTGAAGACACTTGTCATTGTAGGAGCATCTCCCACCAATTGGTAGTTGTAGGAATTTAAATTATTAGTTATTATAGTTGGAGGGAAATGTAATTCAAATTCAAACTAGTTGTAGACTTTTTCTATAAATACTTGTGTTGTACTCCTTTGTAATGGTCCTTGAACAAACAATCACATCAATACATTATGTAGTATTTCTTTAATATATCATTTACTTTCATTAGGCCACTATGGCCATTTTACTTTGTATGTAGTTTAGTTTCTAGCACTAGATTAGATTCTAGTTAATTAGTATCTTAGCCTACAATTTCATTTACTCTCTTCCATAGTTTAATCATCGCTTCGAAGGCATCCTTCGAACTCTACTATCTTCTTTTTCTTATTTCACCGTTGGACGCTACTTTCATTTATTCCATATTGAAGACCTTCGAAGGTCTATATTTGGTTGAATCTTCGACCTCGAACTCTCTCTTTCTCATCTCATTTTCTTTACAAATTGGTCGCTTCTAAGTCCTCTTAATTGAGGCAATTGAACACTTCAAACACGAGTGTGTGTTTCAAGGGCTTGTTCTTATATGTTTTTGAGAGTTCAAACATATTTTTGGTGCGTCTGCCGGGAGGGCCAAGTGTAAAAGAAAAAAAAAGGTTGATGAATTTTCAAGGGTTGTATGTTTCACCCTCATCAACACCAAATTTTGGTGATAACAAATTCGAATGGTTTTATTTTATACCACCAACACCAAATTTTGGTAATGGAAATTGGTTAAATGATTTTATTCCATTGTTGGAAGAATTATAGGATCAAGCATTTAGTTTGAAAACTAAAATGTATGAAATGGCTCGGGGGTTGTCAACTATTCTTCAAAATTATGAGCCAATGAGTGAAAATAAATTAATTATGAAGAATCTTCATGATCCTTTAATGATGGAAACAAAAAAAATCACCAACACTCTCATTACCAATATTGGTTAATCAACCAAATAGTTGTGATGAAAATATACTCGGGGGGTGTATTTTTCAACCAAGTATGGTTGAGAATCATGAACAAACTCTTGTTCATAGATTTGAGTTTTTCAATATTATGCAAAGTATTGAAACTTGTGAATTATTTAAGCCATTTATGGCTTTAATTGGTCAATACCCATTTTGGCTTTGTGGATCTGTAATAACCTGCATTTCCATTTAATTTAAAATTCATTTTTATATTTAATTGGTATTTACATTGTCATACTTAACTTCAATTATTATGGACTGCTTCATTTAAATACATTTCCCATGTTCTAATTATTATCCCTTGTGTTATTTCATATTAAAATTCTTGTTGGGGTCAAACTGTAATTTTTACAAAATTAATAATACCTGTGTGGATTTCAAAGTCTGTATTTCAAAACGGTGAAAATAACTTCTATTGACTCAATCAGTATTTTTATGAAACCAGAAAACCATTTCTTAAGTTAAAATGAATTTTCTGTATTTTTGTGGTGACCACCGCGCCCCGAAAATACCAGTTTATGACCAAAACTGTCCATGTTCTGTTTAACTTCCACAGATTTTGGAAGTGATGTAAAGTGTGATTGGACATACACTTTACTTGCCATTTATGGCAAGTGATCATTGGCTTAGGCCTTGTTTGGCAATGCTTTGTGTGTGTGTGTATTGTTGTGACCTTAAGCTAATTACCCAAACATCTTGCTTTTGACCCCTACACACCTATGTGGCTTTTGGAGTGACTGTGTAGTTATATACATCAGTGTATATACACCTACGTATCTCCTAATTGCTGGGTATAATTGTTAGGATATTAGAAATTCAATTGTAGAGTAAACTTGGATCAACTTGGGCTCCAAGATTGAAGAATTGGTTATATATACACTATCTTACACACACTTTCATTCTACACACATAGAAATTCAGAGCATTAGAGAGAAAACACAGTGAGTTCTTCAGAATCATTTTAGAGAGAGAAAGCTTCAAGACTCCATAGCCAAAGCTTGGAGTATTTTATTTTGTGCATATCTTTCTCAACAATCTCTCTATACTAAATCAAAGTGAGTATTCTAAACTCACTAAGAATGTAATTTCATATTAATTGTTGTGTAATTGTTTAATGTTGTAAATCCCCATTGATGATTTTTACGTATGAAGTTCATAGCATAAAAATCATGAATTTCTAAACCCAATCAAAATTCGTTTTTAGAGATGAATATGGAAGATTATAGTATGTATTGACTATGTTTGAAGTTTTAGAGCTTAATTCGTTCATATAAGAAAGTATATTAGAAATCAAATTTTGACATGTTTTAGTTTTTCCTAAAATTAGAGAGCTATGAATCAAATGGTGTTAAATTGACTTTAGATTCTTAATCCTTGGGAAAAACCGAAGAGAATCATATATTATATGTCCTATATACTTTAGAATTTCAAAATGGGTCATTTTGGACCCCTTAAGCTGAAACAGAGCAGTTTCTGCGAAGAAGACGAAGCCTCAGCTTCATCTCGCGCCACGATCGCGCGCGCGAGTATCGCGCGAGCGGCCCGCGCGAGCGACCCTTCGCGCGAGCGGCCCGCGCGCGCGAGGTAGGTTTCCCCAGGCAGACGTAAGAGTTTATATATATATAATTGAAAATTGGCTGGTCGCGCGAGCGAGGGTCGCGGAGAACCCCTTCGCGCGAGCGATCCGCGCGCGCGACCTTGCTTTCCTCAGGCAGGCAGAAAAGTTTATTAATAAAAGGAAAAATGGGCTTATCGCGCGAGCGGCCCGCGCGAGCGACCCTTCGCGCGAGCGGCCCGCGCGCGCGAGGTATTGCAGTTTCTGTTTTTGTCTGTTTTTCGGTTAAGGGACTGTTTGGATGAAATTTATATACTGTTGAGGTTCTGTTTGGGAAAACTTGGTTAATCAGAACTCTATTTGGTTATGTTTGAATGATTAAAACATTGTAGTATGACTCATTAATCCCCGTACGCGTGTTGTTCCTTTAATTCAGCATATTTGTTTTCGTTTAAGTGCATACCATACATGTGGGTCAGTGGTACATGCATAGGGGTGTCAGTCTGT
Source organism: Hydrangea macrophylla (assembly GCA_033977485.1). Lineage (NCBI taxonomy): Eukaryota > Viridiplantae > Streptophyta > Magnoliopsida > Cornales > Hydrangeaceae > Hydrangea > Hydrangea macrophylla. The sequence continues at coordinate 105,262,624 of CM066990.1, forward strand.
GTGGAAAAGAGTAATGGTAGTGTGGAAAGAGTATGAGTTTGTGTTTGTGTTTGTGGTTGTGGTTGTGGTTGTGGTTGAGTATGAGTTGTGGTCGTGGTTGTGGTTGTGGTTGTGATTGAGTTTGTGGAAGAGGGTATCTTTGAAATGCGACGGTGGCAAATATGGACACTCCCTGACGCCCGTGGAAGCGTTAAAGTGTGTGAAGCCGAACTCGGACATTCCCTGGCACCCATGGTAGTGCTAAAGTGTGGCCTACGGACACTTCCTGATAACTCGAGTCTGGATACTGTGTGAGGGGTCGCCCCGGTATTTGCATGGCGGTTAGGGTATTCAAAGTGTGAGGCATTGGACACTCCCTGGTACCCCGGACCAAAGTGTGAGGCAAACTGGACACTCCCTGGCGCCCCGTTGCTAAAGTGTGGCTATCTGAGTGTTTCAAAGATACCAGGAGTAGGATAGCGGGTTGTTGTGGCTGTCGAGAGAAAAGAGTCGGCAAGATGAGTGTGGTGCATTGTTCTCATACACGGTCCCATCTGTGTAAATTACCCTCTTTAAATAATGTTGTGAATGTTTTCTAAATGAGCTCCTTACTTCAATAATAAACTTGTGAATTTAAATGGGAATTGGAAAAGGGTAAGTTGGTATGTTTTACATTCAAAGTTATGTTTTTAATACTCACCAGCTTCTTGAAGCTGACGACGTTGATGCGTCCTGGACATTCGTGTTCAGGCTTTTCAGGTTACAATCAGGAGGAATCATACGATTATGCTAATTAAGAATGGCTGCTGTTGGGACGAGAAACTGTTTATTATATGTTTTAAGTTTATCTGTTTTAAGTTATGAACTGTTTTGTTTTAAGGATGACTGTAACAGACTCTAAGTTATTATTTTATTTTCAAGGCGGTCTGTGCCTTAGTTGACCCCGGTTTATAAGATGTAATAAGATAGAAAATTTTTGTAAGCCTTGATTGCTTTACTCTGATTATTATGTTTTGTTGTTTGACGTTTGGGACGGAATCAATCCTTCAAACTGTCGCGACCTACGGGTCCATAATGGAAATTAAACGCTTTCCTTATTTATGCTACGTCGGGGCGTGACAGGATCTCATCAAAAATGGGTTATGACCATGTGGATTTTTCTATGGCAAGATTTTTATGAAAACAACGAAAATTATTGATTGAAATTTTAAGCAATCATACAGCCACTGTGTTAAATCGAACAATTTGCCCGATGCAAAAAAGGATGACAGTCAATTGTATTTCCAAGTTATATCATTATCACAGTGAGCCATTATTGAATGTCAAGACTTATTGCCTTATTTCCATGAATGCATTCAACTTCGAGTCACTTTTGGTGAGACTCGAGTAACATGGTTGAAGTTTCTCCAAAGGCCATCCAAATATTTGGATTAATTTCCACTGAGGTAGATATTAGAAAATTCGATGGCTGTAACTTTTTTGAAATTATTTTATGATTTGATACATTTATATTGGCTTCGAAGCCAGATTAAAGTCACTTATTTTATGTTCGAAGTAATTAGATTGGCTTCAAGGCAAATTTAAGCCATTATTTGGTTATTTGGTGTTCAAAATTAGTTTATTGGTTTCAAACCAATTTAAAAACAGTTTATTTTGAGTTTGAAATTATTATTTTGGCCTCGAAGCAAGTTATTTGATGTTTTAATCCTTTTTGTTGGTTTCGAATTAAGTTTAAAGACATTGTTTTGGCGCTCGAAGCTATTGTGTTTACTTCGAATTCGGTTTTAAGCCATCATTTTATGTTCAAATCCTTTTCATTGGCTTTGAAGCAACTTTGAAACCAATGTTTTGTGTTCGAAGCAATTATATTATTTTCGAAGCAATTTAAGCCATCATTTTGGTAATTCGAAGCAATTACATTGTCTTCAAAAGCATGTTTAAGCAATGTTATTGGCTTTGAGGCAAGTTTAAGCCATTGCTTTGTCTTCAAAATAATTATATTGGCTTCAAAGCCTTCTAGGCAATTTCATTTGATTTGAAAGCCAATTTAAAGCAATATTTTGTGTATTCGAGACTTTTATTGGCATCAAATCAGTATAAAAGCAGTTTATTTTGTGTTCAATGTTATTATCTTGGCTTCGAAACTAATTCGAAAAACTGCTTTAGATTGTTAATTTGGTCCATTTCGAACCTACTAATTTGATCGAACAATGTTATTTCGACTCTCTAAGAACTTCGTTCTTAAAGAGTCGCGGGGGGTATGTTTGGACTATAAATTAATTTTATATGTATTAGTATATAAAGTCTTATTATATTATATTATTATATAGAATATTTATTATTGCACATGGAAAACCAATTCAAATTGGTTGGTGGTTATTTGGAAGTTTATTGAAAGACACTTGGCATTACAAAGGGAGATCAATATTGGTTACTTGAAGATCAATGGTGATGATGAAGATGGAAGTTGCTTGAAAACACTTGTCATTGTAGGAGCATCTCCCATCAATTGGTAGTTGTAAGAATTTAAATTATTAGTTATTATAGTTGGAGGGAAATGTAATTCAAATTCAAAGTAGTTGTAGACTTTTTCTATAAATACTTGTGTTGTACTCCTTTGTAATGGTCCTTGACCAAACAATCACATCAATACATTATGTAGTATTTCTTCAATATATCATTTACTTTCATTAGGCCACCATGGCCATTTTACTTTGTATGTAGTTTAGTTTCTAGCACTAGATTAGATTCTAGTTAATTAGTTTCTTAGCCTACAATTTCATTTACTCTCTTCCATAGTTTAATCATCACTTCGAAGGCATCCTTCGAACTCTACCATCTTCTTTTTTCTTATTTCACCGTTGGACACTACTTTCATTTATTCTATATTGAAGACCTTCGAAGGTCTATATTTGGTTGAATCTTCGACCTCGAACTCTCTCTTTCTCATCTCATTTTCTTTACAAATTGGTCGCTTCTAAGTCCTCTTAATTGAGGCAATCGAACACTTCAAACACGAGTGTGTGTTTCAAGGGCTTGTTCTTATATGTTTTTGAGAGTTCAAACAGGTGCAACGTTGAACCTACAAAGTATTTAGTAAATGTTAGATTTATTATCTAACATTTCCTCCAAGAAAATATTTTATGACAGAAAATCTAAAAGTTTAGTGCATCATTATTTTATTTATTTTTTCGTAATAGGCAGAAGTTTGCATGATATATATGCTACAATTGAACAGCTAAGGAGGAGGACAAGAAGAGGAAGCAGGTAGGAGAAGAAGAGAAGAAGAAGGAAGAAGAAGAAAGATGACATGCATGTTAATATCCATGAAATGAACGATCGCTCATGTGATAGCTCAACCCCGCAACAATTGGCTGCAGCATAGTTCTTCTTAGCATTGCATTCACGTCTCCTGGAGGTACTATTCTGTTGAAGCAGTTGAACTAGTGGAAACTGCCCAACATGTATCTTGGGTATAAAAGATAAATCTGCTTATCATTTACAAATTTGAACTAATTCTAACAAATAAAAGAATAAATCTAAATCATTATGGAAACATTGATCAATGACTGGTTAATAGAGACAGTGATAGCCCCAGAAAGATGAACATAGAGTAAATCATTTAGTATAGGGTACGATGAATGAATAATGCTAATAAAAATGCAGGGCCAACCCTGGACACAACATGGCAAAGTGACCGTTTTAGGCCCCCAGATTTTTGATGAATTTGAGGGGCCCTTTTTAAGTCCAACCATTATACCTTTATGCATATATATATATATATATATATTTATAGACCTAGCCACTATAAACTTTCTACCTCACTAGCTCTCAATTACTCTCACTCTACAATTGAAGCTCTCACTTTCTGTGTGTATTTATAAATGAATCCTAGCCCTTTTATAGACATCCCCAAATGGACACATAAGATGCTCTTGATCCAACGGTAGCCAACGAGTCTCCTGGACATTCTTGAGTACTCTTAGGACTCTAACATTCTCCACAAGCTTCCACTAGGTTCTAAAGTCTTCCATTCACTCCTAGAACATAGCAGCCTTCTGTAATCCTCTAGAGCCTTCTAGAACCTTTCACGATCTTCCAGACTTGTCTCCAATCTAATAAACTCCTTTGGACTTTTCCAAATCCTTTAAGATACTCTCTAGGACCAGTTTGGAAGATCGTGAAAGGTTATATATAATTCAATCAATGTCTCAAAATATAAAGAAAAGTTTGTGTGAGACATATTGACTCATTGTGATTCAGTTTACTATGAATTATTTTCCCATCATCACTTTTCAATCTAATTTAACCCAAATTGTTAGATCACTAAACTATACAAATTAAAATAAGCATTAAGCTATAGAATGTACAAAAATCTCATACAAAAAAAAAAGTAAATAACACCCCCCCCCCCCCCCCCCCCCCCCCCCCCCCCCCACCCTACGCCCAAAAAAAAAAAAAAAACCTACTCTCCAGTTAATAATTCTGGCATTGCCCTCAAGGAACACCACATAACTTATGGTGTAGAACATACAATAACTTTTTAAACATTTCCCTATCTTCTCTCACCAACTAACAATATTCTAATACATTTTTCATTTTATCCTCATTTTGTCCTTACTCTATATATCAACACAGTTATTGTATAGTACATGAATGGGACACGTGTCAATATACCATTAGTGAGTGAGTTAAAATGCTATCCAAAAAAATTAAAGAAAAATGCTATGCTTCTAATCAATATTTGTCATAGCCCGGTCCCACAATAGCGAAACCGGAGCCCGTGGCACGTCACCGAGACTCTTCCTACTTATTTCAAAGTTGTAGCAGCGGAAAAAGAACTTTAAAGATAACAACGAGTAGTCACTCTTTTGAAACAATACACCTGAAGTTAGTAAAATCCGTATAAATTTGAAAACGTAATTATATTTTGAAACGAATGAATTTATATTCAAAGGGGTCCCAAAGTTGCCCTAAGAACCAATCGAAACAAAATTAAGGACTACAATTATAACAACATACACCAAACAAATAGACACCAATTTCCTTTTCTTTTTTTTTATGTTCTTGCAATTCATAGATACACTGAAGATGGCGATAAATTGCTCGGCTTTTACACTTGGTGTTGCTGTTTTCTTGGTGTTTTGGGGCGGAAAGCGAGTTGGTTTTGAGGCAGAGAGAAAAGATAGAGAGAGTGGTAGGAGTTATATCACTTGAAATGATTTAAAGGTGAGGACAGAACAAGAGTTTATGTATAATTTGAGAGGTGATCGTCGTAACCAAAGCCTTATATATACAATCTTGGTTGATAAGAATGGAAGAGGTGATTCAACCACTGTACAAGGTGCAGTTGACATGGTTCCCAAACATAATTCTCATAGAATCAAGATATACATTTTTCCTGGAGTCTACAAGTATGTTTAATTAACTCTGTGTGTCTGTGTGTGATCTGTTGATTACTGTAGCAGGATCCACGTGAAATCCATATAATACTCAAATTACAGTAGAAATCACACAAATTGTGACAGTGTGCACGGAATAATTTCTCGTCGAGTTGGATGAAACTCGTCAAACAGAATGGAGTTTATGCATATTATTATGTAGGTATTGTGGTGGTTTTGGGGGGTTGGTGGTTGGGAAGCCAAAGGTTGTGATGTGGGCTATTAAAAGAAAGTTGTGTTAGTGGGCTCTCTGTTACTATGTCCTTTAATTTCGATAAAATTTTGTTACTATATATGATTATCTTATTTGGATGATATTGCATTTACAGATTAATTACACACAACTATCTATATATCTATCCTCTCTTTTTTTGAGAAATTATTCAATGAGCCCGTCATGCCACGTCATCATGCTGATGTAGTGTGACCAATTAATCTCAACTACCCACTTAGAAGGAAGGGGTAAGTGAGTAGTTAGGATTAAATGGTCATGCCACGTCAGCATGCTGACATGGCGTGATGGGCTCACTGAATAACTTCTCCTGTTTTCGGAAAAAAAAAATTTGTCCAGCATAAAGACGACTACGTGTATGTGTTATGGTAATCGACGTGGTATCAGGGGCAGAGTCAGGAATTTGTATTTGGGGGGTCGATCAAGTTACTAGGTAGACTACCAAATAGGGATATGGGATTCGAGGGCAGTGCCCCCAAGGCAAATTTTTTTAAATCTTTATACATTTTTTTGGATATGTTTTTTTGTATCATATAACTTACAATTTTACCATGTAACTTCTTTTGTCTAAGTTTGGCGTTTGAAATATTTATTGCGTATTGTAATCCTTTGGCTTATGCTTTACGACCTCGTTTGTTTGCCGGATAGGATAAAGAGGCATTGTATTAAGTATAGTTAATTATCCTAGGATAACTAATGATAAAAATAGTGTAGTATTATTTTTATATTGTGTTTGGTTCGTGCCGGATTTGTCACGACCCATCCCACTACGTGTGGAAATAGGGCACGTGGCACGCCACCAAGGCTCATCCAACATCAATATAACGATACGCAGCGGAAAGAACTGTTAAAACAACCCTGGGTACTTTAAAACTTAGGAACATATCCCTCTGAGTGGACGAATCCCTTAAAAAAAATTGGAGTTATAAAAAGTTTTGGCCCCTTGAATCCTTTCAAAAGAAAACAGTTTTGAAAACAGAGACCCAGTCGACTGATCGAGGGTCCGGTCGACTGGTGATCTCAAACAGAAAAGGTTTCCAAATACCAGAATTTTACTACACAGGTATAATTACTATTCACGGGAATACCAGATAAAGTCAAATAATATTTAAATCATATAAATGTCATTTACTCATGCCCATGCCATATGAACTATTATGTTCCTGTGTCCTTACTGACACCTTACCGTTGACTCACAGTCAACCTCAACTCAAATTATTAATAACATTAATAATTTCAAAAATCTCAAATGATGCATTTTAAAAATCATAAATTTCTGGAACGGGTGTGACAACTCTCCCCTCCAAAAAAGAAGTTTGTCCCCAAACTTTACCTCATGCGTCGAATAAGTACGGATACTCATTCCTCATGTCTTCCTCACTTTCCCATGTAGCCTCTTCCACCGTGTGACTAGGCCATAATACTTTTACCATCGGAATCATCTTAGTTCTTAAGACTTGTTCCTTTCGATCTAGAATCTCTACCGGTTGTTCCACATAAGTTAAGTCCCCCTGAATTTGCAGCGGTTCAGGTACAATGATCTTACTCGTATCAGTCATACAACGTCTCAACATTGATACGTGAAATACATTATGCACAGGTTCCAACCCTGATGACAAGGCCAATCGATAAGCCACTGGACCTACTCTCTCTAGGATCTCAAAAGGTCCTATAAATCTTGGATTGAGCTTTCCCCTCTTTCCAAATCGGACAATGCCTTTCGAAGGCGATACACGTAAATATACAAAATCTCCAACTTCAAAATTCATCGGTCTTCGTTTCAAGTTTGCATTACTCTTATATCGGCTCTGAGCTACCTTGAGTCGCTCTTGAATCAACTTCACCTTTTCAGTAGTCACCTGTATTAACTCAGGTCCTAACAAATTTCTTTCTCCAACCTTGGTCCAACAAACCGGTGATCGACATTTACGTCCATACAAAGCTTCATATGGTGCCATACCAATACTTGACTGAAATCCGTTGTTATACGCAAATTCAATTAACGGCAAATGGTGCTCCCAATCACTCCCAAAGTCTAACACACACAATCTCAACATATCTTCCAAGGTCTAAATTGTATGCTCTGACTGTCCGTCGGTCTGAGGATGAAATGCGGTACTGAAACTCAATTTCGTACCCATAGCCTTTTGTAAACTTCCCCAAAATCTCGACGTAAAACTACTATCACGATCTGATACAATCACAGTTGGGACTCCATGTAGTCTTACAATCTCTTTAACATACAATTCTGCTAATTTGGACGGCTTAGTAGTCTTAATTGGTAGAAAATGAGCTGACTTGGTTAATCGGTCGACTATAACCCAAATCTTGTCATTCTTGTTGGATGATCGGGGAAATCCTGAAACAAAGTCCATCGCGATTTTGTCCCACTTCCATTCCAACACTGGCAATGGTTGTAGTAACCCCGCGGGTACTTGTCTCTCTGCTTTGACCTGTTGACATGCCGAACATTCAGATACAAACTTAGCGACTTCACGCTTCATACCCTTCCACCAGAAGTTTTCCCTCAAGTTTCTGTACATCTTATTACTTCCCGGGTGCACTGAATATTTCGTACTATGAGCTTCTTCTAGAATTCTCTCTTTCAAGTCTTTCACATTCGGTACATATAATCGGTTTCCCAGTTTCAACGTTCCTTGTCCTAATACAAAACCAGGTCGCTTTCCCAAAGGTATCTCGTCCCTCATTTTGCATAAATAGACATCGTTAAATTGTTCCTTCTTGATCTCATCAATAATATCTGGGTGTGCAATGATCGCCATCATTAAGCCATCATTGGTTCCTGGAATCACATCCAACTCTAAGCGTTCCATCCTTTTACCAATTCTTTTTGTTGTGTTAGCTCGTCGGCTAAATTCCTCAGTGTCTTCCGGCTTAATGCATCGGCCACTACATTAGCCTTTCCCGGGTGATACTCTATCGAAAGATCGTAATCCTTCATCAATTCTAACCATCTTCTTTGTCTCATATTCAAGTCCCGTTGGGTGAAAATATATTTCAAACTCTTGTGGTCCGTGAACATCTCGCACTTTTCTCCTGTCATGCCCCGGAACGGCAAAAATAGAGAAAAATAAATTTCCTTTTTGGGTCCAAAGGCAGCGACGGGTGAAGTTATATGATTGTCCACACCACGCAGTACTAAGCAATAAGAAGTAATAGTGTAACAACAATGAAGTCTAGGTTCTGATCACAACGTATCACAAAGTCAACAGAAGTTACTAACTATTACATATCAGAGTCTCGAATCAAATATAAGGCAGCGGAAGTACAAATGCCAAGGCAACATATGCCTGACTACAAAAAGATTCTAAAATGGTAAAGACAATTAGCTACAATTCTAGTCTAGTCTTCAGTTGGCATAAGGGTAGTCCTCGGCGTAGTAGTCTTCTTCGGTCTGACCTCCGTCGGGGAAATCCTCCACAGGGACTCCGTCACCGGCATAGTGGTCCTCTCCTGCATGCCCTTCACCTGTATAGTCATAACCAGGGTGCGCTGGAACGTAGAAATGTCCAGCGGCATAAACGCCGTCAGCTTAATGAAAGCCGAGTGAGTTAGATACTAACAGGGTATCAACTATTGAAGTTATTACAAGTTATAAGCCGTAACCAAATTATAATTCTGTAAGGGTAACTCCTTCAATCAAACCAATGATCCGATTACTGACGTTTTACTCATTATAAGACCGATAACATGTCTAGATAGGGGAACAGACTCGACAGTAGTTCAACTCTATAACATACCATTGCTCATCCACCGCTTTTAAGAACATATGCACAATTCACCGCATGTCATGGATACCACGTTAGTCCATCCCCCGCTTTTAAGAACATATGCACAGTCCACCGCATGTCAGGGATATAACGCTTTAAACAACAGTACATCATTCTATGCCACGACTTAGCGACATCTACTAGTGATCACGGTCCACCGCATGTCATAGACACCTTCGTCTGTCTACCGCTTTTAAGAACATATGATTAGATCATCTGGCTATCTTAGGGCAAATGGTCCGGTTCACCGCAAGTCATAGACACCTTCGTCTGTCTACCGCTTTTAAGAACATATGATCGACCAAAGCCCGCCCACGCAAGGTTCCCGAATCTTAGCAAACCTACTTAAGTTCAACTCTATCATCGATACATGACAATCCCAATGTGGCCTGACTACTCTGAATGAAATGAACGTTAACTCCAAAGGATTCACAACTATTCCGTTATCTAACATTATAAACATTATTCGATAGTCTTGTTATTACTACGATCCTACGCTGCATTAACTCGTTATCATGTCTGTATTACAATAATAAAGCATGCTGGGAAATACTGAACAGTAAATAAACAACTAAACAGTTATTACATTATCTAAACAAGTAAAACAGTAAACTGTAACTGCCAATCGATTGGTATAGATGTCAATCGATTGGTATAAAAGTGGCATCAATCAATTGGAAGAAGGTTCAATCGATTGGTATAAAAGTAGTGTCAATCGATTGATAAAAAGTTTAATCGATTGGATCACAATCCATGTCAATCGATTGCATAAAGTGTCAATCGATTGGAACATGAAAGATGTCAATCGATTGGTATAGATGTCAATCGATTGACACTTCGTCTTCTTCACAGAGAAGACTGCCCAGCAACATATAAACGGAAATACATGGTTTCTTCTCCATTTCTTCATTCAAGCATGTTCTAACACCAATATCAAGCTACCAAGTGAGTTTAAAACTCACCTTAGACGTTAAGGGCGTGTTTGGTTGTGTGAAATGAAGCTTGGAGCTTCAATGGTGCCCTCCCTCTCTCTCTCTCTCTAGTTCTCTGCCTTCTCTCTTCTCTTTCTCCTTCTTTTCTTCTTCTTTCTGGTCTTCTTCTTCTTCTTCTCAGTCCATCTCTGAGTGTGTGTGAGTGTATGAATATATGTATATATGTGTGTATATATATATATGTGAGTATTTATATATATATAAACACACACAAGACTCTCCCTCTCACTCTCTCTGATTTCTGTAAACAGAAATCCGCCCAAAATGGGCTGGTATATATAGAGGGAAGGTGTTCACGTGGCCTTTCCCCAGCCAGAGCAAAAGAATCTGCCCAGCTGCCTTCAATTGATTGGCATAGATGTCAATCGATTGATACAATCAATCGATTGAGATAAAGTTCAATCGATTGGTATCCAAAGCAAGTCAATCGATTGCATAACTTGTCAATCGATTGGTATCCAAATTATACCAAGGGTAAGGCCAAGCTCAAACAAGTATTAAAAGAAACATACAGGGTCTTATTCACATAATACATTACAAAAAAATACAGGGTATTACATCATCCACCACTCATTAAAAGATTTCGTCCTCGAAATCCGAAACAAACAGGGTTAAAACAAAAATGGAAACTTCTCTCGCATCTCCGACTCCAATTCCCATGAAGCTTCTCCTTTGTCGTGGTGCTTCCACTGAACCTTCACTAGCGGGATATCCTTGTTTCTGAGCTTCTTCACTCCTCGGTCTAGAATACGCACTGGTCCTTCATTGTATGTCACGTTCTCATTCACCTCGATATCTTCAAAACTGATCTCGTGTGTTGGGTTGTGGGCACATTTCCTCAACATGCTGATGTGGAAAACGTTGTGCACTCCTGACATCTTTGGCGGCAACGCAAGTCGATAAGCAACCTTTCCAACACGTTCTAGGATCTCGAACGGTCCGATGAATCGCGGCGACAACTTGCCTCTTTTATGTCCGAATCTGACGATACCTCGAACTGGCGAGACTTTGAGTAGCACGTGATCTCCAACTGCAAACTCTAGATCCTTCCGTCGTTTGTCGGCATAGCTCTTGTGTCTGGATTGCGCTGTCTTCATCTTTTCTCGTATAATCTGGATCTTCTCGCTGGTTTCTCGAATCATCTCGGGCCCAAGTAGTTGAGTATCTCCGACTTCGGCCCAACATAGCGGCGATCGGCAAGTCTTCCATACAAGGCTTTAAACGGTGCCATCCCTATGCTCGTGTGGTAGCTGTTGTTGTAGGCAAACTCGATCAAAGGTAGATGCGTCTCCCATGAATTCTCGAATTCAATGACACAGGCTCGCAACATATCCTCCATCACTTGATTGACTCGTTCTGTCTGACCGTCTGTCTGTGGATGAAAGGCTGAACTCAAATTCAATGAAGTTCCCATTGCTGTCTGAAGGCTCTTCCAGAATTCTGCGGTAAAGCGTGAATCTCGATCTGAAACTATTGAGACAGGTACACCGTGCAGTCGCACTACTTGCTCTAGATACATCCGGCTCAATCTTTCAACACGGTACGTCATGCTGTAGGCGATAAAATGTGCTGACTTGGTGAGTCGATCCACTATTACCCAAATAGCGTAGTGGTTTTGCTGAGACTTTGGCAATCCAACCACAAAATTCATGGTGATGTGCTCCCATTTCAATTGGAGAATCGGTAGCGGTTGTAGGAGTCCAGGTGGTTTCTGATGCTCCGCCTTCACTTGTTTGCAAATAAGACATTGCGATACATACTCGGCCACTTCTCGCTTCATTCCTTCCCACCAGAAGTTTTTCTTCAAGTCCTTATACATCTTGTTTCCTCCTGGGTGGATAGTCATCCTTGACTTGTGTGCTTCGTCCAGAATGTTCTTCCTGAGACCATCGTCATTTGGCACACAGAATCTACCTTTGCATCTCAGTGCTCCGTCCGTACTAATACTCCATATCTCTGGTTCCTTTGCGGACATCTTGGCAAACCATAACTTGAAATCCTCGTTCGACTGTTGAGCTTCCAAGATGCGGCTGATGAGAGTCGGTTGTACAACAAGACATCCAAGGTGTTGTCCTTCTCCTGATTCCACTGGTCGAAGGTCGAATTCGGCTAACGTCTCCATTGCTCGCCATTCTCTAATCAAAATCGAAGCAACCAAAAGGCATGGCCTCCGGCTCAGAGCGTCGGCTACCACATTTGCTTTACCCGGGTGGTATTGCAAAGAGAAGTCGTAGTCCTTGAGTAGTTCCATCCATCTCCGTTGTCGCATGTTCAACTCCTTCTGAGAGAACAGGTACCTTAAACTCTTGTGATCTGAGAACAAGTCGAACTTTTCTCCATACAAATAGTGTCTCCAAATCTTCAGGGCGAACACGATTGCAGCTAGTTCTAAGTCGTGCGCCGGATAGTTCTTCTCATGCGGCTTCAATTGTCTTGATCCGTATACGATGACATTCCCCTCTTGCATTAGCACACAACCAAGTCCTTGGTGTGATGCATCACTATAGATTATGAATTGTTCACCACTCTTAGGTATCGCAAGCACGGGTGCTGAGGTTAGTCTCTCCTTCAATTCCCAAAATGCATCCTCATGTTTATCGGTCCATTCGTACTTCGTCTCCTTCCTAGTCAGGCTTGTCAACGGTCCTGCGATTCTAGAGAATCCTTCCACAAATCTCCGGTAATACCCAGCCAATCCTAGAAAACTCCTAACTTCGGTCGCGTTGGTTGGCCTGTTCCAGCTCAAGACTGCATCGATCTTAGATGAGTCTACAAAAATCCCATCCTGTGATATCACATGTCCTAGGAATTTAACTTCCTGAAGCCAGAATTCACATTTGCTGAATTTCGCATACAGACTATTGTCTCTGAGAGTCTGTAGAGCAATTTGTAGATGCTTCTTATGTTCTTCTTCCGTCCTTGAATAAATTAGAATGTCGTCAATGAATACTATAATGAATTGATCCAGATAGGGTCTGAATACTCTATTCATTAGGTCCATGAATACTGCCGGGGCATTAGTCAATCCAAAAGACATCACTAGAAATTCGTAGTGTCCATATCTCGTCCTGAAGGCAGTTTTCGGTATATCTTTCGGCCGAACTAGTAATTGATGGTATCCTGAACGCAAATTGATTTTTGAGAATATCCTTGATCCTTGTAGTTGATCGAACAGGTCGTCTATCCGGGGAAGTGGATACCTATTCTTGATCGTGACTTTATTCAGCTCCCTGTAGTCGATACACAGTCGTAGCTCTCCGTCTTTCTTCTTCACAAATAAAACTGGTGCTCCCCAAGGCGATGTACTGGGGCGAACAAAAACTAAGTCTTCAAGTTCCTGAACTTGCTTCTTCAATTCCAACATTTCTATTGGCGCCATCCGATACGGGGTCTTGGAAATCGGCAACGTTCCGGGTGCTAACTCAATGCAGAAGTCTATCTCTCTCTTCGGCGGAAGTCCTGAGATACTTCGGAACACATCTTCAAAGTCTTGAATAACGGGGATCTGCTTGATAGTAAGCTCCGTGCTTGTAGTCTTAATCGTGGCTAGACAGCTCGTGATAAACATGTCGCTCAACGGTTGGCACTGAAATCTGATCTGCGGGCAACCAGGCGTCGAAAAGACAATGGTCCGACTAACACAATCCAGGTTAGCGCCATACTTAGTAAGCCAATCCATTCCTAGGATCACGTCGAACTCAGACATTGACAAGACTATCAAGTCTGCCGGAAAATTCCTATCCTCTAGTGTCAAGGGACAATCCTTGCACACCTTACCTAACTTAACGGATACTCCCAAGGGCGAAACGGCATTAAGGGTCGGCTCAAGTGCTAGGGGTAACAAACCCAAATCACGTACCATCTTAATAGCTATGAAAGAACGGGCGGCACCGGTATCAAACAAAGCTCTAACTTGACAGTGAAATAAAATGAGTGTACCTTCCAAGTTCTACTGTTCCTCAGCATTATACCCTGCATTGTCCGGAATGATGGCATTCACCCTAACCTGTCCTTGCTGTCCTTGAGCAGGCGCTCCATAGTAGCCTCCACGTGGTGCTCGACAATCCTTGCTTATGTGACCAGGCTTGTTACAGTTGCGGCAGACGAGGTCATTACGGCGGTTGGTCTTGCGGGCTGTGCAATACCTTGCAATATGTCCGGGCACTCCACAGTTGAAACATCCATCAATGTTCTGTTGCTGGGCGACGGGCTGTGCCTGAGGTGGTCCTCGCTGTTGATTCTGTTGTCGAGGAAAATTAGCTTGGGGCTTCCTTGTCCCATCCCATGTGCGCTTGGTTCCCTGGTAGTGGTTGGTCCGGGGTTTCCATCCTTGATTGTTCCTTGATGATTGCGCGGAGAAGTTCCTTGGTTGGAAGGTCCTGGGTGGAGGTCGATTCACTTGTGGTCCTTGCACAGGGTAAGCATCCTTTTCCAAACTTGAAGCAAGACGGACAATCCCTTCAAACGACTGGCCCAGATGGCCTATCATCATGTGCCGGAGGTGGGGGTTGAGTCCTTGGTGGAATCGCTTGACCTTCTTGGCGGAGGTGTCTATCATATGCGGAGCGAAACGAGAAAGTCGCTCAAATTGTGTAGTATACTCTCTGACTGTCCAGTTTCCTTGGGTTAGACTTAGGAAATTCCTCTCTTGTTGGTCTCTTTCGTCCTCAGGGAAATACTTCTCGAGAAATCGAGTCTTGAATGCTTCCCAAGGCATTCTCCTTGCAGCGTCAATCCCAATCGTGGCTCTCTCGGCCTCCCACCAGTCCGCGGCGGAGTAAGTCAGTTGAAATGCGGCTAGACGTCTCTTGTCAAGCTCACTGCACTCCAGGGCTTCAAAGATTAGCTCCAACTCTCGTATCCATTGCTCTGCTTTCCAGGACTCTGCCATGCCGTCGAACTTTTCGGGTCGCAGGCCACGAAATTGTTCCAACAGCTTGTCGCATGTCTGCCTTGGAGGGACAACGTGGTTGTTGCCATTGTCGTTGGTGGCATGATTGTAGGTATCGCCGATGTGCTCCATCCGTTGCATGAAAGCTTCGAAGACTCCAGTTGGGTCCATACCCTCGGGAATGGGTGCTCCCAGTCGTGCTTGGTTCCTTGTGGGTCCCACCATAGTGATCCGTGTGAGGTGTACCTATGAAGGATCTAACGATTAGCTGACAATCTCCTCGGGGAAATGATCATACTTAAGTAACAGAAAGCATAACATGAATCAAAATCACAACCATAACATAATAATGAGATGATAACAGAAATAACCAAGAGAAACGATCTGCCATATATATATACCCAAAAGATGTACAGCGGAGTACACAATAGATCATCTGTGTACCGCGTAGTACATGATCCTATACAAGATCTAAACAAAAGAAAGATATACACAAAACCACTACTGGTGGCTACCTATACAAAAAGGCTACGGTCAATAGCTGTCTATGTAAGCGTCAAAAGTAAGCGGACAACATGTCCTAAAGTCAGACGTAAAAAGTCTAAGTCCTAAAGGTACTGGACTCAAAAGTTGTCCACATCGGATACATAGATGGAAGCCTCGTCCTCTGGGGCAACCTCAGACAAAACATCATCCTCATCCATATCATCGTCATCCATCATGTCCTCATCCTCTATCACAACATCCTCAATCATCTCGGGTCCATCATGCTCCACAATAGCTCCCAAATCTCCTGCATCAGCGGCCATGTCAGCCTGGGCTGCATCAAATGCGACTGCAAGTGCCTCAGCCTGTACCATAGCCTGTGCCAACTCTGGTGCTCCAATCTCAAATCCATGGGGATATGCAGCCATCTCTGCAGCCCACTCAGCTGCCAGCTGTGCTATAACTCCTCCTGGTAAGACTGGTACTACTGCATCATCACCTGCGTCATCATCTGCGGCTACCTCCTCTTCCTCTATCGGATAACCCTCTGCAACTACAATATCTACGCCAACTGGCACGTCCATACCGGCTGGGTCCACGGGGTCCTCCTCCTCTGGATCATACTCCGGCTCCTCGTCATCGGTGTCCTCGTCCTCCTCATCCTCCATCTCCTCATCTGCATCCTCTGGCTCATCATCGCCATCGCTCTCATCATCATCCTCCGGATCCTCATCTGCTGGTGGTGCATCAGCCGGGGGTGCATCAGCCATGTCCTCTTCTGGTGGGGGCGGAGGTGCTGCTCTAACCTCTGCAAGTAGAACCTGGTACGAAGAACGGTCTCGTAACATCAGTAGAGAATCCTCCTCGATGCGTTTGAAGGTCTCCTTGCGGTAGATCATCTCCTGACGTATCACTTCTGGGTCCTGGGTCCCAAATCTCTGCTGCTCAATCCGCATGTCTCGCTCTGTCTCTGTAATAGCTCTCTGTCTAACCTTCCAGGCATAGTACTCTGGGTCTGCTGGCGCAATACTCCTCTCATACACATAGTATCCTTCGAACTCGTCTGGAACAAACAGCGGCGGTGCCATGCTACCTGAAAAGGGACTACCTTAAGTCAGAACTAATCTTAATACTCATCTATAGAACCTCGAGGTTCTAGGACCAGATGGTGTGGGACAATCTGTGAGTGAAAAGGTATAAAACCTAGGCTCTGATACCAAAAATCCTGTCACGCCCCGGAACGGAAAAAATAGAGAAAAATAAATTTCCTTTTTAGGTCCAAAGGCAGCGACGGGTGAAGTCACAT
Organism: Hydrangea macrophylla; assembly: GCA_033977485.1. Taxonomy (NCBI): domain Eukaryota; kingdom Viridiplantae; phylum Streptophyta; class Magnoliopsida; order Cornales; family Hydrangeaceae; genus Hydrangea; species Hydrangea macrophylla. The sequence goes on from CM066990.1 coordinate 105,279,742, forward strand.
GATTGTCCACACCACGCAATACTAAGCAATAAGAAGTAATAGTGTAACAACAATGAAGTCTAGGTTCTGATCACAACGTATCACAAAGTCAACAGAAGTTACTAACTATTACATATCAGAGTCTTGAATCAAATATAAGGCAGCGGAAGTACAAATGCCAGGGCAACATATGCCTGACTACAAAAAGATTCTAAAACGGTAAAGACAATTAGCTACAATTCTAGTCTAGTCTTCAGTTGGCATAAGGGTAGTCCTCGGCGTAGTAGTCTTCTTCGATCTGACCTCCGTCGAGGAAATCCTCCACAGGGACTCCGTCACCGGCATAGTGGTCCTCTCCTGCAGGCCCTTCACTTGTATAGTCATAACCAGGGTGCGCTGGAACGTAGAAATGTCCAGCGGCATAAACGCCGTCAGCTTAATGAAAGCCGAGTGAGTTAGATACTAACAGGGTATCAACTATTGAAGTTATTACAAGTTATAAGCCGTAACCAAATTAGAATTCTGTAAGGGTAACTCCTTCAATCAAACCAATGATCCGATTACTGACGTTTTACTCATTATAAGACCGATAACACGTCTAGATAGGGGAACAGACTCGACAGTAGTTCAACTCTATAACATACCATTGCTCATCCACCGCTTTTAAGAACATATGCACAGTTCACCGCATGTTATGGATACCACGTTAGTCCAACCCCCGCTTTTAAGAACATATGCACAGTCCACCGCATGTCAGGGATATAACGCTTTAAACAACAGTACATCATTCTATGCCACAACTTAGCGACATCTACCAGTGATCACGGTCCACCGCATGTCATAGACGCCTTTGTCTGTCTACCGCTTTTAAGAACATATGATTAGATCATCTGGCTATCTTAAGGCAAATGGTCCGGTTCACCGCAAGTCATAGACACCTTCGTCTGTCTACCGCTTTTAAGAACATATGATCGACCAAAGCCCGCCCACGCAAGGTTCCCGAATCTTAGCAAACCTACTTAAGTTCAACTCTATCATCGATACATGACAATCCCAATGTGGCCTGACTACTCTGAATGAAATGAACGTTAACTCCAAAGGATTCACAACTATTCCGTTATCTAACATTATAAACATTATTCGATAGTCTTGTTATTACTACAATCCTACGCTGCATTAACTCGTTATCATGTCTGTATTACAATAATAAAGCATGCTGGGAAATACTGAACAGTAAATAAACAACTAAACAGTTATTACATTATCTAAACAAGTAAAACAGTAAACTGTAACTGCCAATCGATTGGTATAGATGTCAATCGATTGGTATAAAAGTGGCATCAATCGATTGGAAGAAGGTTCAATCGATTGGTATAAAAGTAGTGTCAATCGATTGATAAAAAGTTCAATCGATTGGATCACAATCCATGTCAATCGATTGCATAAAGTGTCAATCGATTGGAACATGAAAGATGTCAATCGATTGGTATAGATGTCAATCGATTGACACTTCCTCTTCTTCACAGAGAAGACTGCCCAGCAACATATAAACGGAAATACATGGTTTCTTCTCCATTTCTTCATTCAAGCATGTTCTAACACCAATATCAAGCTACCAAGTGAGTTTAAAACTCACCTTAGACGTTAAGGGTGTGTTTGGTTGTGTGAAATGAAGCTTGGAGCTTCAATGGTGCCCTCCCTCTCTCCCTCTCTTGTTCTCTGCCTTCTCTCTTCTCTTTCTCCTTCTTTTCTTCTTCTTTCTGGTCTTCTTCTTCTTCTTCTCAGTCCATCTCTGAGTGTGTGTGAGTGTATGAATATATGTATATATGTATGTATATATATGTGAGTGTTTATATATATATATAAACACACACAAGACTCTCCCTCTCACTCTCTCTGATTTCTGTAAACAGAAATCCGCCCAAAATGGGCTGGTATATATAGAGGAAAGGTGTTCACGTGGCCTTTCCCCAGCCAGAGCAAAAGAATCTGCCCAGCTGCCTTCAATCGATTGGCATAGATGTCAATCGATTGATACAATCAATCGATTGAGATAAAGTTCAATCGATTGGTATCCAAAGCAAGTCAATCGATTGCATAACTTGTCAATCGATTGGTATCCAAATTATACCAAGGGTAAGGCCAAGCTCAAACAAGTATTAAAAGAAACATACAGGGTCTTATTCACATAATACATTACAAAAAAATACAGGGTATTACATCTCCGTACAGGTAGTGTCTCCAAATCTTCAAAGCATGAATTACTGCGGCTAATTCGAGATCATGAGTCGGATAATTAATCTCATGTGTCTTCAACTGTCTAGAAGCATAAGCAATTACTTTACCACCTTGCATCAACACGCATCCCAACCCTTGATGCGACGCATCACTATAGATCACAAACCCCTCGATTCCGGTTGGTATTGTCAGAATAGGTGCTCTCATTAGTCATGCTTTCAATTCTTGAAAACTGTCTTCACATTCCTGACTCCATTCAAATGTAATTCCTTTCCTCATCAACCTTGTCATAGGTAAAGAAATCTTTGAGAAATGTTCAATAAAACGGCGGTAGTATCCCGCTAATCCCAAGAAACTTCGAATTTCGGATACGGAAGTCGGCCTTTGCCAATTTGATACAGCTTCTACTTTGTGAGGATCAACTAATACTCCATTCTTGTCAATCATGTGACCAAGAAAAGTAATACTAGACAACCAAAATTCACATTTCTTGAATTTACCAAATAATTGTTTCTCTCGTAATCTCTGAAGTATCAACCTCAAGTGATTCTCATGTTCTATCTCACTCGGTGAATAGATAAGAATGTCATCGATGAACACTATCACAAAGTCATCCAAATAATCCTTGAATACTCGATTCATAAGATCCATGAACGCGGTTGGTGCATTCGTAACCCCAAACGGCATGACTAAGAACTCGTAATGTCCGTAGCGCGTTCTGAAAGCTGTTTTCTCAACATCTTCGGCCTTCACCTTCAACTGATGGTAACCTGATCTCAAATCTATCTTCGAAAACACTTGTGCCCCTCGAAGTTGATCAAATAAGTCATCAATTCTGGGTAACGGGTACTTGTTCTTAATCGTCAACTTGTTCAGTTCCCGGTAATCAACACACATACGCATTGAACCGTCTTTCTTCTTTACAAACAACACTGGAGCTCCCCACGGCGATACACTTGGTCAAATGAAACCCTTGTCAAGTAACTCTTGTAATTGGATTTTCAACTCTTTCAATTCTATGGGTGCCATTCTATACGGTGCCTTTGATACAGGTCTTGCGTCTGGTATAACCTCAATGGTGAATTCAATTTCCCTCTCGATCAGGACGTCTGGTAAACCATCAGGGAATACATCTGGATACTCTCGCACTATTATAATGTCTTCTACTTTTAATTCGATCACCGAGACATCAGTCACTGAACATAGGAATCCTTGACATCCCTTTTTCAATAACCTTCCCGCTCAGATAGCTGAAATCAAATACGGCGGCGGTATAACCCCATTCCCTTGGAAACAAAAGTTCCCATGCACCGATGATCGAAAATTAACCTCTTTCTGTTCACAGTCTATTGTGGCTTGGTTAAAAGCTAACCAATCCATTCCCAGAATTACGTCGAAATGGTTCACCATAATCGGTATAAGGTCTACGGTCATCAATTTCTTGCCTAATTTGATCTCACAGTTCTTATATACAGTAGATGTCATTATCGATATACTAAGTGGCACAGAAATAGACAATTCATATCCTAACGGTACCGATTCAATATTCAAATGTTCAACAAAGGCATGCGATACAAATGAATGCGTAGATCCCGAGTCGACAAGTATGCGTGCTAAGTGTGAACATACAAGCACCATACCTGAGACTACTGTCTCAGAAGCAGTCATATCTCCTGGGTTCATCTGATATGCTCTTCCTTGACGTTGTTCCGTCTTTTGTCCCCCATCATTAGTCTGTTTAGGCTTCGAACCACTAGAAGCCATAGAACTAACTCCTTGCTGAGGATACCTCCTCGGGCAATCCTTGGCTTGATGTCCAAAAACTCCACAGTCATAACACTTACCTCTCATATCAGGTGTTGAATTAGTACTACCCCCGCCTTGGCTCCTGTTCTGGGTTTTGGTCATGAAACATCGACCTGAGTGTGGTTGGTTGCAAAGGAAACACAATGGTATATTACTTTGCGTTCTCCTGAAATCACTGAAACTAGAACCAGAGCCTCTTTGAAATAGTCTCTTGAAAGATCCACCTTGGTTCCTATCACTACCATCATTATTTCGTTTACCGTGCTGATTCTGCCTCGACCTTTCCATCCCACTCTCGGCTACTAGTGCCGTTTGTTGTACTGCTGCCACAGTCGAATGTTCATAGGTTTCCACCCTTAGACGAATATTTTCCCTTAAACCCTCCTCGAATTTCCTTGCCCTATCTTCCTCTTCTGGTACGGAACCCTTTCCAAATCTTAACAAAGCGTTGTACTTGGAAGTATATTCGGTTACAGTCATATCTCCCTGCTTCAAGTTATCAAACTCTCTCTTCTTTGCGTTATAGGCGGCTCGCGGAAAGAACCGGCGATTGAATTCCGCCTTGAACCCCTCCCAAGTAATCGGTGCCCCTTGATCCAGAACATTTACCCACCAGTTCTGGGCTTCCCCCTTTAGCACATCACTTGCATTCATCGGAATAGATCGGAAAATCCTCTCCATGTCCATAATCCAATGTTCGGCGAGCGTTGGATCGAGTGTCCCATGAAATTCCATTGGTTTCTTTCGAGCAAACTGTTCAGATATTGATCTCATACCCCTATTTTCGGGTGCATGTACTACAGTTATTGGTTCCACTTCGATGTGGGGTGTGGGAGGCAATCGCTCCACTATATTCCGTATCATTTCCCCCATATTCCCCATCATTTCTGCCATTTCATTCATTCGTCAGGTATGGGGTGATAACTCTCGGTCATCCATGATTACAATCATGTAGTTCTCAATGCATAAACACTATGCATGTACAACAATAGCAATAGCATGTATGCAAAACAACATACATATGCATCAAACATCTCTAATATGTATGGATGCAATTTAGAACATGTGACAAATCACTCAACCCTCCACTCATCATCGAACGTTCCCGGAGTTTTGTTACCTATTGCTCTGATACCAATAAAATGTCACGACCCATCCCACTACGTGTGGAAATAGGGCACGTGGCACGCCACCAAGGCTCATCCAACATCAATATAACGATACGCAGCGGAAAGAACGGTTAAAACAACACTGGGTACTTTAAAACTTAGGAACATATCCCTCTGAGTGGACGAATCCCTTAAAAAAAATTGGAGTTATAAAAAGTTTTGGCCCCTTGAATCCTTTCAAAAGAAAATAGTTTTGAAAACAGAGACCCAGTCGACTGATCGAGGGTCCGGTCGACTGGTGATCTCAAACAGAAAAGGTTTCCAAATACCAGAATTATACTACACAGGTATAATTACTATTCACAGGAATACCAGATAAAGTCAAATAACATTTAAATCATATAAATGCCATTTACTCATGCCCATGCCATATGAACTATCATGTTCCTGTGTCCTTACTGACACCTTACCGTTGACTCACAGTCAACCTCAACTCAAATTATTAATAACATTAATAATTTCAAAAATCTCAAATGATGCATTTTAAAAATCATAAATTTCTGGAACGGGTGTGACAGGATTATACTGGGGATAAAATTCAATTAGTACAATACTGTGTTTTGGATGACCATGGTATAAACTTGGATAAATCTAAAGCATTCCAAAAATACCCTTTTGTGAAAAAAAAATTGCCAAAATACCTTCATACCAAGTATTTTTCTACAACATCAACTACAAAAATTTATAAAATATCACCATGAAAATGTTAAAGATCACCATAGAGCCAATTCCAACATAAACAAAGTTTAACAAAATAGAATCAACATCAATTAATTACAACAAACAAGTTTATCAAAGTACAACAAATGTCAATAAATTACAACCACCAAGTTAAATAAAATACAACTATTCAAAAAACTCTCATAGAACAAGTATATATCTTTTTCTTCTTCTTCTTCTTCTTTTTTTTTTTGGGACAAGAAAGATGTGGATCTATAAACAACCACAATTTCATTGATTGAATTGGCAATAATTGCCACCAAACAGGACACAACAGAAACCCAACACAATTTTACACAACCCAACAACAATCCCTCGAGTCCCTATTTACACAAACCAAACAGCTAACCATCAAAAGGACCAACCCCAAAACAAAGAAGTTATGCACCATGATAAAGCAGCCAAGAGAAGATCCAAGAAACCCAGCAAAAATCCAGTCGAGACAAGCTGACAGTAGCAAATATCAGCCCACAACAATTGACAATTTCTTGAACAAGCAGCAAAAAGCAGCAACATACACAGCAGAAACTCCTCAATTAAATTAGATCAGATGGCCAGTCCTGAAAAATAGAATTTTAGACACCAAATAATAACAAAGTGACTTCATTTCCCCTTCATTGAGCAGCAAAGCATGTTCTTAATCGATCAAATTCTTCCCCAATTCAAAAAGTGTTATCTTAATCCAAAATTCTGATACAAACCTCCAAACAAGGCCATGAGAATTAGGATTAATGTGCTAACCAAACCTCTGTAAGCCACAATTCCAAAGAAATGAAGCCCTGAAGAATTTCTGGAGAAGCTAATCTGATACATGGTATAGTGGTATCCATGTGCACAACCTAATTTAAATGTTGTCTAGGAGAAGGGATGTGATTCCTCAGGAAAATGGGGATTTGAAACGCCCAATTAGTTAAAGACAAATTAATTTTTTTTTGGGAAAAAAATTATAGATCTAGGATTTCAACAGGAAAAAAAAAAAACAAAGTTTAAGCTTATGAACACACAAGTTTCGAAAATTGGACAAAATTTTGTAGATCCAGAATACTCTGTACCTCAAGATAAAATCCAACAATAGTTGAAAAAAATTGTAGATCCATAGATATGAAACCCTAGATTATGAACCCAAGTTTTAAAAAAAAAAATCATTTAAGCATAGATCTATATAAGAGACCACAGAAACTTTGTAGATCTAGGATTTCAAACTTCAAATCCATAAACGAAAAAAAAAAAATATATATATATATATATATATCGAACAAACCTCAAGCTTTTCCGGCGTCAACTGGGATGAGAGAAAAAGAGACCGATGATGGGGTCTCCGGCGGCCGGCGTCATTGGTAAGGGAGAAAGAGTTGTGTCGCTACGGGAAAGGGAAGAGTTGAGTCGCCTATCATTTGTGGTTGTTTCTCTCTTTCTTTGAATGAAACGATTATGAATTTTAGAAGAGAATGTGTAGTTATGCGGTATATATATGGCAGCGGTAGTTTGGTATTTTGACACTACAATCCCACTAAAGCATATCCCCGTTGTTTTTATACCACATCTCCCTAGACATTATTTTATACCCCCTAAGGGGCATTAATTTTAACCACACTACAATAATACCTGAGTTAAAACAATACTTGAAATGCCCAACCAAACGCAGTATAGACTCGGATTGTACTAAAATAATCCAATCCGCCCGAATAATCTGGCAAACAAACGAGCCCGTATGTGTGTTGTATTCTATATAGGCGTGAACCACTTTCAAAAGAACAATTTTATACTTTCCAAATTTGAATCCCAAAGTTGGTTTCCAAATGGCATAACATTTATACCAAATGCTTTGGCAGTGATTAATGGTACCACATGCCACTGCATGCATTTGATACAACCTACTAGACATTTGGAAACCAAATTTGGGATTCATATTTGGGAAGTATAGCGTTGTTCTTTTCTAAATTTAATATTTTGTAAGGGCCAATACAATAGATTAATTTCAACATTCTATAAACAACATATACTCCTATATAATTGAAGATCCAAAAATAATTTGCAGGTCCCATGGCCCCCCGGGTCGTAATGTAGCTCCGACCATATCACACTATATCCAATATCTTCTCGTCCTTTTATTGCACCATTCGCTAAGCTCTCCCTCACACACAATAGAGAGAAAAAGCTTCCTAGACTTCGAGAAACTATTAATTAGTTATCATGATATTTGGGTGACATAGTACCAGAAATAAATCAAATTCTCAAATTCATACATCTATCAAAATAGGGAGAATGTATTTTCTCTTAGTCTTCGTCACGAGTATGCCTGGCAATCTAGGACCCGAACTAGCCCGAACCCGCACAGTCGGCTTGGATGCGAGTTAAGTATTATTTTGTGTACGGGTCGCAGCAGGTTGTGAAAGAAAATCACTCTAATGCGCGGGTCGGTCACGGATGGAAAGTGGGTTTTTGCCGCAGGCTTAAAAAAAAGAGAAGCAGCAGATAGATATCGATGGAGAATCGATGCTGCCACTCTTGATCTCTCTCTCTCTCTCTCTGGTGAATTGACGGTACCTCTCTCTCTCTCTCTCTCTCTCTCTCAGAGCTTGTGGTGGTCTCTGATCAAATCTTTATCGCGATCACGTTCATCTCTAATTGAATCTCTATCGCGATCACGTTCATCTCAAACATTCTAGAGCTTGGGTGAAGACATTGTTCTCTCTCTCTCTCTCGTCCGGTTCATCAGTTTACAGATAGCATTAATCTCCAAGATCACAGACTCCGAGGTTCATTCTAGGCCTTTCAAACAGAGACTTTTATAAATATATACATATACATGTTTTTCCCCCCTTTTATAAATGTCAGATCAAATCAAAAAGGATTTTCTTGGGTGATTAAAAAAATAAAATTAGTACCTGTGGAAGCGGTTTTAATGGTACAATGGGTGTTACTACATCAAGAAATCTCTGCAGATTTGAGCGTACTATCTTCATTGGAGAACGTGAAGAAATCACTTGATGATGATGATACTCACTCATGGTATGATAATAAGCGGACCTTAAAAAACGGACATAAAAGTCGGACTGTGTAAAAAGTGATAATTTCTCACAAAAAAGTGAGAATTTCTCACATTTTCAAATTTCTCACTTCTGAATTTTCTCACAAAAAAGTGAGAAATTCTTACTTTTTACACATTCCGTCTTTAAGTCCGTTTTTTAAGACATTATGTAAAAAAAAGGGCAAAATGGTCATTCTCAAACATTATGTAAAATTTTATTGGACCAAACAAGGATTAGGACGAAACGGGCCTTTATAAGGTGACCAGACTATAGACTCCCCTGATATGGTCATGCAAAGTTGGGTCATTTGGCCCGACCTTGGATGAGTTTCAAGTCATGAAAAAAACAAAAAACAAAAAAAAAAAAATGATGATCTGAGTTAGTTTATGTTCCAACTCTGAAATTTCTTGATGATAACTCACACAATTTGCGTCTTGAAACAGCATTGTGATCTTCGGTCAAGAGCTAAAAGATACAGAGCAATTGCGGCTCACCACAGGAATTCACCGGACGAAGATACAGGGTATTCTTTTGTGAAAGCACAATCTTAGGATGTGGGAAAATCCTGTTGGGAAGAGCTTGGGGCAATTATTCGCGAATTGTATAATATTCTCAATGTGAAATCAACAAACCCATTGGGATGGGCTGACTTTGGCGTAACCTCCAGGCAAATGTATTAATCTCTCTTTTGATTCACGCAATTGTCATTTTATACTGTGTTGAAACCAAAATTTTGAAGTATATTTAACTTTGGTTTTGCATATGAAGGACCGCTATGTTTGGGGAATACAAGAACGAGGGCAGAGGGGCAGATTTAGATGGTCAGCTGAAATGGTCGAGAAAATTGACGGACAAAGAAGCAAGGCCCTTTCTGGGTAGGAGCTTCATACATGGAGAGAAATGGCTGAGACTATATATAGCTTGTATTTTCATGTAAACTTCCATCATGGGAATTCTTGTGTCTTAAAACACATGGAGAGCAACAGCAAGTCTTGATTACTAAGGGCCAGTTTCTCAAGATTGCTTGTGGAAGACAATTGCATGTTCGGCCTCCATAAGCACTTTACAAACATGTCCTTGAGGATTTATGACACACCTCTGTAATAGTAGTCCCTTGAGTTTAACTATTTCATGGAGGGGGTAAAAAAAAGCATCGAAGACGACAACAATAATGAAAGAAAACCCTTAATAACACTTGAAACAAAAAAAAAAAAAAAACCAGCAACGATCATATCATATAACCATTGAATTAAACATGTTAGAAGGCGTACAAATACCAGAAGTAGAATAAAATCTTGAGAAACTAGAAATTACAAAGAGTAAGAATTGGAGGAGATCCAACTCTCAATGGGTCTTCCAATTTATCCCGAATCCATCAATGGCTTTCACTTCATTACTGTACACCCGAAAGCTCTACCTCTCCCAAGTCAAATAAAAACTGCAACACAAATCTGAACACCTCCCTATCTTATCTACAACTATCCTAAATCTTCACTACACATCGTGTTTTCACGACTAGTCAGAGAATGCTTCTTATGCCACCACTTCCATAGGCTCTGCTTCACATTCCTTCCCAACAGTTTCAAACTCCTCTATTTCAGATTTGGTGCTGTTAATGTCCTTATCACCAACATCATCATCGTCATAACCATGTTCATCGTTTGCATTGCCATTTTTATGATTTTCTTTGACATGGTTCTCGTTATCTTTGTTATCATTCTCTTCGACCAATGGTTGCTTCTCATCAGTGACCTGGACTACTTGTTTCGGAGGATCATCATCAGGAGCCAAGCCAGGTAAGTCGGGATTCTCATCTTCAACAATATCGGGTTTGTTGTTATTGGAGAGAATTGCAAGGCATGACACGGGAAAAACTTCAGATTTCACCTCCTTGGCAATAGAGGATACAGAAAGCTTAATATTCGATTCCGGGCTAATAGCGGCAGGCATAGCAGAAAGAATGTTAGGATTTGCCTCAAGATCAACCCACCGGTTCCCCACCCAATCTCTTGAAACTCTTAGATTCTTTCTGGGTATATCTAAAAGTTTGTTTTCACCTAAGACCACACCAAAATAACAGCTGCATTAGAGGAAACCCAGAACAAGAGTTTAAAAATACTGATATAACCAAACCTCGGGCAGAGAATAAGTTTGTTACTTTTATATGGTCATAAGAAAACTAGTACTTTGTTGGTTTGACAAAGAGTAAGTTCATGGGTTTTACACAAGCACCAAACTATTTAGTACGGTTCTTGTAATACCCAAACAGCCTCCAAGAGAGAGAGAGAGAGAGAGAGAGAGGAAACAATTGCATCAAAATTTCCAAAGAAAACATACTGGGGATGCGAACTTGCATGCATTCGTCATCAGACTTGCTGGTTCTACTTACAACCCCTTCCCACCAGCCATCGCTCCACCATGCATCCACTGGAGCTCCAACCTCAAAAGCAAGGTCTGTTTGATCATGGGGAGGGTTGGCTTGGGCTGGCCGTGTTGTTGGGCGGCCCGAGCATCTCATTCCAAGTTTATCAGGCATGGCCTGTCTGAAAGAGGGAATCCATTCCTACAAAGTTAAGAAAATGTCAAACAACTGTTTTTACTCTTTCAAAGGGGGGAAAATTATTATTATTAATAATAATAATAATAATAATAATAATAATAATAATAATATCAAGTTACACCACCAAGGGATTTCTTACAAAGGTACCGTAATATCTAAACCGATAATAATTAGATAACAATAACATAAACTGTAGAATAAAAATTATTTGCTAATACTTGACATTTTGTTTAAAATTCCACCATACCAGTGGAGAGCAGCTGTTTAAATCAGTATTGAAGTTTCTTTCCCCGGGAAAAGAATATTGAGGTTCAAAACCGTGCATGGAGAACAAATACATTTGAGGTGCATAATGAAAAATTGAATAGCAAATCCATGTTTTATTGTGAAATATAACCAAAACGGGAAAATTTTAAAAGGAGTTTATAAATGCCTAGGCATAAGGAGTTTATTGTAGAACAAATAGTAAAATGATAGATAAAACACATGATCATCTTGAGGGCCCCACATGAAGCAGAATATATCAGCATACCTCAAGATTCCCACATCCATCTTCATCCTTCACATCATCGTATTGTACTTTCATCTGTTTTCGTGACACCTCCATTACTGTACACCTGAACCAGCAGCCTCGAATACCACTATCTTGGCAAAGCAACTCTATCTTTTCCTTAACCTTAAAAGGAGTGAAATTCCAAGGATGGCCATCAACATGCTTACGCGAAACTATTCTCCTACTTAGCAAACCATACTTCTGATACGAAGGTTCATATGTCAACATGTGGGGCTCTCTACAACTTCGGGTCCTTTTAGCTCCAACCTTTACATTCTCGCCCGGGCTAAACTCGTCGTCTTCAAAGAAATCAGGGTTGAAACAAGAAAATATTGGTTGATCAAAATAGCCACTCAATTTATTCAATTTGAAAGGCTTCACACGATTGCCTCTAAATTGTCTAAAGCAAAGATGTGCTCTTGCTAACAAAGTATTTGGCAACACGGCTGCACATTTCTCATAATGTTCACGGGTTAAGACTATGGCGGGACCGTCGATACACTCTGCACTTATTACTTGAGCATAAGGAGTGATGAAAACTTCTTTGGGGTGAGGATTTCGTAGAGAAACTACACCCTTGACTTCTTTGTTATGGTGAAACCACCTTACTTTGACCTTTTTCTGTCCCTTTCTGTCTTCATACATATCTTCGAGATAAGCAAGGTAGCGGTTCTCTTCTTCGGCCATGACAAATGCAAATGATTGTATCTGAGTATCAGGGGAATGAACAAACATTATGCTCTGTTTCGAATATGGATTTAGTGAGGAAATGAATAGAAAACAATGAGGAAACTAGAAACAAAAAATAAAAAAGGGTGAGTAACAAATTAAGAATAATGAGTGTTGTGAGTCACTTCCTCTTTTCTTTGAGTTCCTATTCTATTTTGAAGTTCTCAAATTTCTAATGTCAAGGAAAACCCCAGGGAAGAACACTTTGAAAATTGTTTTCCTTGTCATTCCTTCTCCCATCATCAAACCAAACAGAGCCTCAGGGTTAAAGAATGCTAGAGAAAAAAAAACTCAATGAAAACGTAGATGCCATTTTCAAAAGTGCAAGTGAGGTTCATAAGGCAACACTAGACTGGGAAGTCGAGATCCATAAGTTCCGTTTGACTGCCAACTTGCATGCCTCAAATTTCAAATATTAGACATCATTATATCAATCGGCAATGGAATCCCCAACCACTTAACTGAGACTTCAAACAATGGTTCTTTCACTTTAAGGGCCTTATAGAACCAAACAGACTTACATTAGTCAGAATCCTGATCAAATGGACATAGTAGTAATTCCACTAAAAAAATTTAAGAACCGCCTAAATTTTTTTAAGACTAATATTATGAGTTGGAAGCCCTTTAAGGTTCTGTTTTTAAAAAATAAATAAATCAAAGCAGTTATGTTTGGTTGCAGCATCATCTTTCCTGCTTTATGCAATGTTTGGTATGAAGGAAGAGAGAGCCGGGGGGAAGGGAAGGGGTGATCATTCCTGGATCACCATTTCTCATCGTCCAAAAGTCGACGAATTAAGAGAGAGAAGAAGCTTCCACCTTTTTTTACAATGTATTGTCCTTCAAAATAAATCATCCTTGTGTTGTTACTAAGATGTAAAGTAAATGTAAATTTCTTCATCCTTTCGGTCACCATACAAAAGGAGGAAAGACCCCCTTCCTTTCCATAGGGGTATTTCATCCCTCCTTCCACTTTTTCATCGAACCTACCAAACATGGCATTGGATACACTAATCTTTCATCCACGAAAAAAACTAAGCAAGCCTGTGTTTTAAACCCTAGGCATTCCAATTCTAAAGATCCCCATCTCATGCATTTTAAGCTTTTTAAAGTTCAGTAGATGCTTACCGCTATTGTAGTTCCGTTCCTGCAAAATGCTGGATAGTGCCTAAGTTGTTTACCACATGACCAGGCAACACCTGACCACACAATGTCCGAAGCATGTCCTTTCAAATTCCTCGCAGCACGACCCTAAATACAGGGTACAGGTGTCAGACAAACACATAAACCAATAATCTGGAGTGAAACGAATAAATACCCACAAAGATATACCTTGCAATCTGGCATGTGAGTTGGTTGAGCACGGACTTCATTTGCTGGATCAGTTTTTAGCAATTCTGTCATTGTACATGATTAAAAATGTTAGTGCACCGGTTTTAATTTATACCTTTTCTTCTAAGAAACTAATCAATTAAAATGTGAACAACTTCTCATTCATCACCCAGATTACATTTATGCTCTATATGCCTCAAGGTTCTAGCAAGTATTTGGTTGAGAATATGGGGAGCACAAAGGGTTGGTTTGCTTATTCCACCTTTTGACAACTGAATCTCAAGTATTTTCTGGTTTATAATATAAGAAAGAAATGACAGCAAATGAAGGGCTTACTTCTCAACTTGCTTGCCTCTTCACCCCCACTGGGATTGGTTAAGATCTAAGAAGCACAGGTGCGGCGGTCCAACACCAAGTGCGGGTGCGTCTGCCTTTAAATGAGTACACACCTAGTGCAGGTGCGGCTGCCTTTCCGAAGAGTCCGTACTTCCTAGGTTAAGATTGTATCTTGTTGGCAATAAAGTTTTCTTTTGACCAATAAAAAGGAAGGGGGGCTCTGTGACTCTCAAAACCTAACCGTCACCGTCAACTATATTTATTTTTTAATTTCTTTTTTAATTTTTATGATGGTCACGTTCAGTCAAGCACAGAGACCATCAGCAATTTTTTCCACCATAGGCATCGAAATTAACACTTGGGCTTTGTTTGGTTAATGGATTTATTGAGGGAAAACAAAAGAAAGCAGAGGAAAACCTTTTCCTCTGTGTGGTTAATGAGGCATACGGGGAGGAAAATTCGAAGGAAAAGGAAATAAATTAAACATTTTGGATTTTGTGAGTTAATTCCCAACTTTCTTTCTTACTTTACAATTAAATTTGGGATGTTTTAATTTTTTATGTTATGCACACATGAAGGAAAACACAAGGAAACTAAGTCTTGCTTTCCTTTTCTTACTTCTCAAAATTTGCAAACCAAAAAGAGTCTAAAAAAATAAAACAACCTGTAAATTTAATGTTTTCCCTTCTTATTCACAAGTTTTTTTTTTTCTTTTTGACAAGTAAAAGTAGATGAAAGGCACCAAAAGTGCATTGATCCCGTGGACATTGGGTATATACATTATGGGCAATACTAGTTATACAGCCTTGACTACCGCTAGAACTTAGCTTTCACATTATATCATTCTATAGTTACAGATTCTTACCCCGTTTTTTGCCTTTCCTGGTAATTACTACAGGTTCTTACATGAGGATAGGCATTACACTACAGAAGTGGTACATTCCCAGTGCAGATTCTTCTTGGAGAGGACGTGTGTAGGATAATATTCATGGAGTTCTAGAGGGTACAGGGTAACCAGGGATCTTCCAGGGATCACCTGCATGACTCTGAAATTGTAGTACCAATTATCACTGTCTCCTTCGGAAAAGTAGTAGTTACAGTAAGTTATTTAGAAGAACGACAAGCATAAGTGCAACACATCTCCTTATTCCGAGAAGAGAAAAACCTACTCCCAACAGATTTGAGAATTTGTATTTCACTGATTGTTGTCATGTGTGATACTTTTTGTTTCTGTTTTTTGTGTCTCACAAGTATTGGAATTGGGTAAACCCTAACATGGAGAACATACCTAACCTTCAGCATTTTTCATAAAGTAGCTACTCTAAGGTTTGAACATGTGACCTATCACATGTCAGCCAAGCGTTTACCATAAGACTAAATAGTTGCCCCTATCACCGAAGGTCCGAAAGCAACTAATACCCAATACAAATACTTCCCAGAAAAAGAATGAGAAGAAGGGTGTGAATGGTTCCAATTCAAGGAATCTAGCACAGAAAAAACACGCCTAACTTCCCAAAAAGAACTTGAAATTAAGAGACGAGAAAAGAGTCGGCCGATGTTAAAGCACGTCTTACGCAAACTTTCAAGTTAATATCTTTATACAACAGTTTGGAATTGTAGAAAGCAAGCCCCATGGAGAGAAAACAATATGTATATCCTGTGTACATATATACATATAAAGCAACAGAAACAAAGATTAGAGCACTAGATTTAGATAAAGCTGGAAAATTTTTTGCCCCGTGAAACCTTAAATATATACCATAACAGCAGGAAGACTAATTCCAGTGATTTCCCAAGGGGTCCATCATCAAAATAGCACCAGTTAATATCCTAAGCTTTCCAATCAGTAAAATTCAAGGTCTTATGCATCAATATGTACAACAAATTCATGAGATACAACAAAAACACAAGTTGAGGCAATATATACAACAAATTTATGAGATACAACAAAACACAAGCTAAGGGTAAAGATACTAGACTGGTCACCTTGCCCGTGCTGCTTCGATAGCATAGAAGTAAGCCAGTTCACAACCTCTCTTCTCGATCTCCACCTGTAGCCGGCATGGATCGAATTTTCGGACCCGAATAGGTTCAAGAACTCCTCAGAAACAACATAAAACATGTGCCTAACACTCCTCTCAGTGCCCACAACAGCAAGAATGGAATCCCCAGAAATATCCTTCAAGAAATAGTGAACCACCCGGTTGCCCCTTTCCTTTGAAACAAACTGTTCTTTCCACTCCAAAAAACACTGACCATTTTGGGCCATCTTTGTTGGGTCAAAATTACAATCGGGGTCAACAGAACAACAGAACCCTAAAACCAAACCCTAACAGCATATCTGAAAAAGCTACAATCTTTGAGCAACTGAGAGAAAAAAGCTACAATTTTTCATTAGATTAGTATCCCACCCCCAATTTGACTAGCCCAAGGGACCTCCTGAAAACTCAACTAACTCTACCTAACATGAACTGGGTTACCCTGTAATCTACCAAAACCACCCAAGAAAGCCTACGATTTTGAAGATCTACAAGAAGATCAGCAACCCTAGACAAACGAAATGGGTTATTCACAGGAAAGCCCCAAGAAAAATAAAGCTTTGATTTTGAAGGCTATGGCTAAGAAAATCAGCAAGAAATTGAAGTGGGTATCTCTGTTTAGGAGAGTAGAGAGAGAACTGGGCATCTTCTTGTTGATGATTCAAGAGACCAGGCGATGATGGTGTTGGGTTGGTGGCTTCACGAAATAGGGTTGAACAGAGGGTTTGGATTGTGTTTGTGCTTTAAGTTGTAAAAGGGTGGAGAGAGAAACAGAGAGAATGGGGAAGAAGATCGGTACCTTAGGGTCAGAGAATGGGCTATAAACATGGGTAGAGAGAGAGAGAGAGAATAGCAGAGCCTTGGAACTTCACATCCCATGTAGGTGTTGATGATGAGCGAGAAGAACAGGGAAGTGGTAGCTGGTAGGCAAAGAGAGGAGTAAAAAATTGATTATCACAACTCTCTCTTTGCAAGAGGAAATCTGGGATACGAATACTCAGACGTGTGCCGAATACAGTAGGACCCAGCAATGACCAAAATAAATACTCCTTCTTTTAAAAAAAATTAAAATTAAAATTAAAATCAGCCGTAATAGCATAGATTACCCTTTCTCTAAGAGATTGACACATACTCAAATATATAATTTTTGGGACAACTCAAAATATGTGTCTATATCTCTCATGTGATGTCACTGGATCCCATAGTGACACATAATACATAGACACATTTCTTGAGTTGTGTTCTAAAAGTTGTGTCTTTAGTGTGTCCCAAATATTACCCATTCTCTAATTTTAGCAGGGCTAATCTAATTTTAGTAGGGCTAAAACTTGGGCGGTAAACTGAGCCCGGTCCAAGTCTAACTCGAGTTTGGGTAACATCTTTAAGGTGGGCTTGGGCCAAAAAGTTCAAGTCCGAAAGAATTTGAGTTGGGCTTGGACAGAGGTTAAGAGCCCGAATAACCCGAGCCCCAACCTATACATATGTTTTCATTCAATATACAACTACATCTCCAACTACACCTCCAACCACATTGTTGCTTTAAATGTATGTACCTTGTGCTGTGTAAGTGGTGCACAGAAAAGTGTAAAATAAATCAAACAAGACAGAATACATGCATTTAAAAGTATAGAATATAGTTGGAGGTGTGGTTGGAGATGTAGGTGTATTATTATTGATTTTCATTTAGATGTTCATATATTATAGTTGTATTGTAGTCTATCATTGTATTCTTTTTATAATCATGCTATATTTTTAGTGACAAATATATCTCGTTAAATTCTATTAAAAAATTAAATTGATAGGTAAAAGTCTTACTGCATCCACACATGTGCACTCATATGTAGTCATTGACTCATTGCAGTAGAGACCATTATAATCTCTATCTCAAGATTATATCTCAAAAGATGTCTCTAATTTAGGGGACTATTCTAAGGGTGGGCAAATAGTCGGTTTGATTTCGAACCGAAAATTTTAGTTTGGGTTGTTCGGTTCGGGTTGGGAATTTCGGAACCGAAATTTGAACTAAAATAAAATTCGAAAATATAGTTTGGTTTCAAAATTTAAGTTCAGGTTCGGTTCGAAACTTCGGGTTGAAGCTCAACAGAAAGTGTGGTTTTTTTTTTTATTAAAGGAATTAGTTAACTATTGCAAAAAAAAAAAAAAAAAAATTTGGTATTCAACTAATCAAGATTGCAACCCAACATTTGGTAATAATAAAAAAAAAAAACCATTCTGTGAACAAAAAAAAAATATTGCAATGGCATTAATTACTACTCACTAAAGAGAAAAAATGTCTTTCAAGGATATCCATTTTGCAAGATCAAGAACAAAGCCACAAAGGAATTAGTTAATTATTGCCAAAGAAAAACATTTGGTAATCAAGATTGCAACCCAACATTTGTTAATCAAAAAAACCATTCTGTGAAATGAAATTATGTGATAGCACAGAAGTAACTATTTTTTCCTGGAGAGAGTGTGTATACATCATGACTAGTGACCACTCTTTTCTTCCCAAAAACAACACTAGGGTTATCAAATGAAATTCTGTGATAGCACAGAAGCAAGATTCAAGAGAGATTAGAGGTTGAGACTTGAGACAGAGAAACCGAGAATGTGAGAACAATGTCAACATCATACCTCACTCATTGAGCCGCAGCCCGCAGGCAGGGGGATGGGTCGCCAGTTCGCCACTGTCGAACTGGGAGTCTTGGACCTTGGTTCCTATCACAGCCCAATCCCACAATAGCGGAATCGAAGCCCGTGGCAAGCCACCGAGGCTCTTCCTACTCATTTCAAAGTTGTAGCAGCAGAAAATAAACTTTAAAGATGACAACGAGTAGTCGCTCTTTTGAAACAATACATCCGAAGCCAGTAAAATCCGTATAGATTTGAAAACGTAATTATATTTTGAAACGAATGAATTTATATTCAAAGGGGTCCCAAAAGTGCCCTAAGAACCAATCAAAACATTTAAATAAGTTGCGGAAGGGATATAAAAAGTTTTCATGTAGGGGTCATTTCGACCGGTCGAGATGCCCCTTTCGACCGGTCGGATGACCCTCGGCAAAAATCCTTCATAACAGAGGGCACTTCGACTGGTCGAACTGTCCCTTTCGACCAGTCGAATGACCCTCTGACAGCAATCCTTCTTGCACTAGGATTTTGCCTAAGGTCAGGCGACCCTACGACCTCAAACGATCTCAACATTAAATCAAGGCATGAATTTGACAAGCAAACAATTTAAAACGTGAACTCCGGGTTCGTATACATAATAACTTAACCCACCCAAATCATGTTCTCCAAGTTAAAACAAAACGAAGTTCTAGCTACTCGGAAGTGATCCTTACAACACTTGGAAATATAAAACATATACAAGGCTATCATCCATTCCTATTACAAGTCTCTTGACTAAATAAATGAAATAGACGCTTCGATTACAAAACTACGAGATAAACATCTATGTGTCGCCTTCTAAGTGAACTCCCAACATCTCGCTATCACTTTCCCGATTCCTCGCCAGTATTCATACCTACAATAGTTATTTGAATAACCACACATATTTCGATTTGTTTAAGCTAACGCTTAGTGAATAATTCAACATATGCACATGAATGATAAACAAGATTGCATTCACATCTCTACATTTCATACTAGTCGCAGGAGACTCACGTGTACATTCCATACTCCCAATCCGCGACTCCTCACCAATAAGTCCACACGAAAGGGTAAGACCCACGATTCTTCTCTTCAATCGTGCGATCTTAATGCCTATATCGGCTCCGCAAAATGGCTTAGTGACCACGTGCTCCTTCTGACCCAAATAAGCAACTCAACATGCTCAAATATATATCACCTTGCTCTCGGTAATTAAAACATTTCACCATGCTATTGGGCATGCTTATTAATATAAACGCCCAATATGAACTACACAATATATCTCTATAAATTAACACATGCTATTCAAACATATCATGAATACACGCCAAGCAATCATTCCATAATACAAAGTTGAATCCCTCACCTCCAAATAACGCTCCTATAATTTGTTCCAAAGAAAGCCCGTGTACAAAGAACGTGCAAAAGTCCGTCTACTACGATTCCTATCAATCAGAATTTCAATTATCAACTTTTATGAAAATTTCTAGAAAATGACTTTTCGGAAAACTTGGCCAAACAAGGCCTAATAGGTATCAAAATGACGGCCTTATCTCAAGGAGTTCAAATACAGAATCTAGGAGAAAACAGACTGACAAAGGGTCGCCGTTTGTCGTCGGAAGGCTCGAAGCAAACAAAATCTCCCTTTGGCCTCTTTTTGGAAACTTAGGTTGTAAGCTAATGAAAATATCTAACTCATCTCTATCTATATATAGGCAAAACTCTCGGGAATTGCGTTTACCTCCCCACGAGTTTTCAAAACTCTTAAACAGTCTCCGAAACTTTCTACACAACTAATTCATAGCTTTACAAGTGAAACGTCAAAATTATAAAAGTTTCTAACTAAATTCCGTTTGGTTGCTAAAACGCGAATTTCTACATGACGTTTCCGACGTTGCTAATTAACCTACCAAATTAATATGTGCTAATTCGTCCTCACAGGATACTAAAACTAACAACTGATATATATTCTAAACCAGAAAATAATACAGATATTAAAATATACAGGTACACATTTATTTTCAGATAAACATTTAAAATTTCCACAGTGACCGTCTCATCCACGGAGAAACTACACAACCACAAAACATTCATCAACAAATTCTCAGAGGGTCCTCTAACACAGACACCCAAAACAACTTGTGAGTAAACACTCACTCAACCGTGTGCCAAAAATGCACGGCACATTACATTATCATGCATGACAATGTAATGAAAAACAATAACACGCATGTGGGTGTTATAGTTCCTAACCGGATTTGGGAGTTCCGGAGTTAGACCTTCTGCTCTAGTTCTGCACTTTTGCCTTATGAGGTTTTGAGGAGTGAGGATAGAGAAGATGAGAGTCGAGAATGGGAGATCTCAGATCAAAGATGAGACCGACAGATGAGATGAGAGATTAGAGATCAGAGATCAGAGATGAGACCGAGAGATGAGAGATCAAAGATGAGAGAGTGAAATGAATGAGAAAGTGAGAGTCCATTACAGTCTTACAGATGAGATGAGGGGCGGCGCCTTTGCCCTTTACAGTAACACAGTTTACTCATTAGGTTTAGTTTAGCCCTAATTCAGAAATTTTGGGAATTTGTTATTTATATGTTTTAATAAACTTCGAAAATTCAGTTCGGGTTCGGGTTGAAAAAATCTACCGAAAATCGAACTGTACTTATAACTTCGATTCAGTTTCAAACCGAACTTAGTTTGGTTCGGATTCAAACTGAACTAAAATAGTTTGAAACTTCAGTTTCGGTTCAAAAGTTTAGTTAACCCGAAGTATGCCCACCCTAGACTAGTCATTATCGTCTAAAGAATAATGCTATAAGTTTTCCAAGACAATGAGAGCAAATGAAATTAGATAACTATTATTAAATGTAGTCGCTTTGCCTTGTCATTTTTAAATACTGTGGTCAGATGTAACATAATTGCTTATATTGTGGTTAAAAAAAGCCAGTGGATATAGTGTCGCACATCTTATGAGGTCGAGGGATCAATTTTCGACCCCTTTCCACTAACGCATGAAAACTAACTACTCATGTATTCCCGAGAACAATGAATTGTTAAGGTTCTTTTAGAATGTTATATATATGGGTCAGTTCAAGTCGATTTTCAGGAAAAAAAAAGGAAGTACAAGCTCCACAAGAAGGGTAAGTCTACAGTGACCAGTTTCTCATATGAGAAAGCGGGTTTTAACCGTTGGATGAGTATCTAGTTATAAAATTCCTAAGAATTTGGAGATACATTTATTGCTAGATGCTCATCCAACGGTTAAAACTCACCTTCTCATATGAGAAGCTTCTCACAATAAACTTACCCAAATCCCTATTATATGGTGGCTAGTTTTTAGTTGCAGGCTTGCAGCCCAACTGCCCAAGTAAAGTTCTTGTTTAGCCCCCCTCATTTTCATGTTCCAATCTCATTTTCCTTTCCGATTTAACGAAATTTTTCAATGCAAGCCAGGGGCAGTCCTAAAGAAGGACAAGGGGGGTTCCCCCCGCCCCCCTTCCGGTTTTTAAAAATTTTACATTTGTACTAAAAAAAATTTACAATTAGCCCCCTAAAAATTACAATTAGCTCCCTGACATTTAAAATTGTCAAAATAAGCCTCATTTCTCTTATGTTTTTGTGGTAACTATAAAAGCCCTCCTTCCTCTTATGTTTTTGGTATAAATTTTTTAGCATTAGTTTATATCATCTACACAAAATATACACAAAATATGCATAAATAGGTTTTTTTTAAAAATCCCATGTATTGATTTTCTAGATCTGCCCTTGATGCAAGCTACTAAATTGGGACTAATGTGATGTTAGTTTGGGACTCATTTATAGACTCACATTCCTCATCATTCTTCCTTGTCAACCCATATGGGACTAATAATGTAAGGCACGTTTGGAAATTTTCAAAATTTTTTGGAAATTATTAATTGGAATATTTTTTGAATTTTGAAAATCCCAAAACAATTCAGATTCTGATTCAAAATTTTTTGAAATAATTTCCGTGTCAAATTGCAGCTCCAGTTTCACTTGAAGTCTTGATCCAATCTAGGTCCAAGTGCAGCCCAAGCACAAAAACAATAATCCAAGTTTTGCAAATCTAAAGTTACCAAATGTAGAACAAGAAGATTCACAACTAGGGGAGAAGAAAATCACACAAACCAATATATACAAAAAGTGATAATTGGTTTTTTTTTTTTTTTGCTAAACAGAAAGTGATAATTGGTTTAGTTCCTCTTGTTAGAATAGTAGTAGAATATTAATCTAGGTTCATCAATTGTTGCACCTTACCACACACTACGTCGAGGTTTATTCTATACTACTAGTCGTACTACACATTGTACTTCTTTCTTTCCCTCTCTAGGTTTCCTCACTAATCTATATAAAGGCACCATATTGTAATGTTTTTTACACCATTCAATACACAATTCATAGTATTGTCTCACTCTCTCTCCCTCTCTTATATATACATATATTCTAACATGGTATTAGAGCTATAAGCTCCTGGACCTTGGCTACAACTCTATCGTATTCCACTGCCATCGGCGGGTGACAATCATGTCACCCGCCGGACCTTGGTTAAGATAAAATCATACATTCCGCTCTCTCCACTGCAATCCAACCAACCAAATAAGACCTTCATCAAATCACCATTTCAAACTCATCAACCGACCTCTCAATCGGACCTCCCGATCGGCCGGATCTCAACCCTCACAAATCATCTCAACCCTCACCAACTGGCCTCTTTATCGGACCTCCCAATCGGCCGGATCTCTACCTCACCAACCGGCCTCTCTATCGGATCTCCCGATCGGCCGGAACCTCCCGATCAGCCGGATCTCTACCTCATCTACCATGCCTCTCTATCGGACCTCCCGATCGGCCGAATCTCAATCCTCACCAACCGGCCTCTCTATCTAACCTCTCGATCTGCCGGATCTCTACCCATCTACCTGACCTCTCTGCCGGATCTCTACCCATCTACCCGGCCTCTCTATCTGCCCTCCCAATAGGCCGGATCTCAACCTCATCAACCTGGCCTCGATCGAACCTCTGATTGACCGGATCTTACACAACTAGGCCTCTTCCTCCGTTAGACCTCCGACCAGCCACCGAACCTCTGGCCTCCACTCCCTCAAGCACCCTCTACAACCGGACTATCAACCGCACCGTCTGACTCACTCCACTCCACTCCACTCTTCTGCACAAAGGGTCTACCTCCAAGATGACTTCATGATTCAATTTCCAAACTCAAGTTGTTTCCATTTTTCACCTTGAGTTTGAGGGGGGCTGTTAGAATAGTAGTAGAATATTAATCTAGGTTCATCTATTGTTGCACCTTACCACACACTACGTCGAGGTTTATTCTATACTACTAGTGGTACTACACATTGTACTTCTTTCTTTCCCTCTCTAGGTTTTCTCACTAGCCTATATAAAGGCATCATATTGTAATATTTTATACATCATTCAATACACAATTCATAGTATTGTCTCACTCTCTCTCCCTCTCCCTCTTATATATATATATATATATATATTCTAACACCTCTTAAAAGTAGACCCACAATTGACAAAGTGGTTTGTTCTTAATGTGGGTAATGAGAAAAGGCTGCAGAGCAGAGAAGGCACAGTGCCATATTGTTCATTGAATATAACTGTAGATCACATTCACATGGTTATTGATTGACCAATGACCAAACTCTTTTCTTACCCATTTCATAGGTTACTAACTACGGCATGAGAATTTTAATTCTGGGGGAAAAAAATTGGAGTGGGTGAGTGGTCCCACCCTAAACGATAAATTACTCCATATTTTATTTTATTTTTAAGAAAAGAAAAGAAGTCATCCATGGTGCTGATTCTGCTGAACAATCAATATTCAGAGTCAGATATCCTCTCTATATATATCTCTATGACAACGTATATATAACTCTGCTGAATCTCTCCCCTTCCTTGTTCCAAAGCTAGAGCTTGCTTTGAATTGAATAATTTATACTGTATGAATTATCTATAGATGGATTCTTTTTATTCTCTCTCTTTTTTTTATTTTTCTTTTTTTTAACCTTGAAAGTTTCTTTTATGGGTCCGACTTTTCATGTTGGCCTAATTCATTTTTGTTTGACCCTCACAGCATTAAAACCCATAAATTCTTTAGGTTATCAACATGCGTGTGAATGTATGCATATACACACATGACATTGACATACATAGCCACTTGGATATGAATGATATAGCTATATATACATACGTATGTATACATATATATAGAAAAGGTGCCCATTGATAGCATAGTTATTTGGTCCAACAACATGGTTCATGAAGTTAAATGATAATTACAGGATAGGTGCAACAAGAATAGGTCAACTAAATGACATCCAGTATTTGAAAAAGATAAACCAATTACTGAAACTTGTGAAACACACATGGTTGAGATAAAAGGAGAAATACCAGGCATACAATATTGTGTATCTGTCTGACTAAAGAAATTAGATATAAAACAGTTAAAAATAATCCCATCACATGTGCTGTGCTTGGTCCCCCATTTCCTACATTAATTGTAAGAATTTTCAATAGGGTAAATTCTAAATGCACCCACTTAATTGCTCTCTATATCTATTTGTTGTATTAAATAGATGTACAAGAGGGTATAATGGTGCAGCAAGTGAGTGTAGAGTATAAAATAAATAGGTGTAAATAAAATTTTTCTTTCCAATATATTTATCACATATCAATAGCTAAATAAACCAAATTTAGGGCACATGTTAAAAGACTTGTACCTACGCATTTTCCTAAAACATTTTTTCATGTACAAATCCTTTAAAGCTTGTTAACTTGTTAACATGTTAGCCTCAGGCCACAAGTGAAGATTTTCCATAGTTTTAAGACACCAGTGCCAAGAGTGGGTAGGTGTGTTAAATAACCCATATTCACGTGCTACACACACTCTCACGTGAAACCAATTTACACCCTCAAGTTCATATCAATTCCTTGACCACAAAAGACAAGAGTTGGTTTGAATTCATTTAATATACTGTCACACCAAGAGGAAACGCAAAATGTGTACATACATAAATACAGTATTCATGCTTACTTCAGTCTTCAGTTTAGGCTTAGTGTGACCCTCCCATGGCTTTTTAAAAGGAGCTTATGAAATTTATTATTAAATTATTTGATAATTTTATACAAGTGACACACTATTCTTCAAAAAGACGTCATGAAACCAAAAAGCAACATTGAGCTTTTAAAAGACCCATTCTAGAGCTTTTAAAAACTCCCCCAAAAAAACCCTAAGTTCAATTTTGCAATGCTCATAAACTAGTTACCAAATAAATTAACATAAAATTGTGCTTTAAAAAAGGAGAAGCATTACAATAGGGCCAAACTAAGCCTAAATGTAGAACTCTGAAGCATATTACTCCATTTGCCTGACACGTAATGTCCATTGTCCATAATTTTAGTTCCATAAAAATAAAAAACAATAATGACCAGGGTGGAACTAGAATTAGTCTAAGGAGCACAAGTTTACTACGGAGCACAAGTTTACTGGGTTTTGGGACAGCGTTCCCGATATATATATATATATATATATATTTTGTCTATTTATACATAATTATGGGGCTAATTTAGGAGTTACCTTCTTATGTACAGTCAATTTTGACACTTAAAACTTTTTATGCAGGACTAATTTTAACACTAAATCTCCATATGGAGCTATTTTGACAGAAATCTTAGTAGTTTCACTTTGTCCAAAACCACAAGGAGGTTAAGTGTCCACTTTTGAACCACAAGGGGTAAAGTGAAAATGAGCCTAACTACAAGGGGTAAAATGTAATTAACCTTTTTTTTAAGGTAAAAAATTAAGTAGTGGAGAGAGGATGTGTAGAGAATTATTTTTACAAACCCCATCCAATGGGCAAAAGATAAGTTAGGGGGGGCACAATGAAAAATTTAGGGTGGGCACAATGAAAATTTAGAGGAAAACTAAAGGTAAAATTTTAATTATGTAAAATCAAGGAGGGGCACGTGCCCCCTCTTCTCCCCACGTGGCTCCGCCACTGATAATGACACTACTAAGATTAACCAATTACCAGCTAAGATAACCGAGTTGGCCAGAGCTCTTGGCGTCCCAATGGGAAGTCAAGGGTTCGAAACCCCTAGGGGTTGATGTGAAAGGACGAATCTCAAGTAACTGCAGAAACCATGTCCAGAGCTTGGCATGGGTTCCAATCCTACCGCCCACTCACCTCCCTGACTTACTTGGCATGTGTGTTGTGGGGTCGGTGCACGTGCGTGGGATAAAACGGCAATAGGTAAACCGTCTGAAATACTAGCGAGAATCCCGAAGTCGTGGAGGACAGGTTGGGGATTTGTCGTCATACATCCGAAAAGAAAGATGTATAACCAGACTAACCACACATTTGAAATTAGAACATAGAAAATGACCAAATAAAACACTAAGCCACTCTGACCAAATAAAGCATTAGGTATCCCATTCCTGCTGAAATGGACAATTGAAACACTGTACCAAGAGTTTGCAAGCAAAAAAAATTTGGAATTCCCTCAACTAGTGTTTGCCATCAAAAACAAAAAAAAAAAAAAAAAAAAAAAAAAACCCAACAAAAGGGAATTCCAGAACCTTTGAACGAACACATGAACTTTTTACATAATCAGAATTGTACCTCAGGTGCCAAGATTGGGTGGAAGGGTTGCTACTGGTGGGCCATGTGAATATCTCCACTGCCCACATGCTGTGCATTTGTCTAACTCCACACCGTTTTCCAGAGTGCAGAATTTACATGACCAGGCTTTGTACTTGCACCGAGCAACACTGGGCCTTTCACTACTGCAAAGCTTACATATGGGAGCTAATGGCTGCAAAAATCCGACACGATTAACGTGATGAGCAAAAAATGTGAGTTCCAAGGTTGGGACATTGCAAAAGGAAAGGCTCTTCGTGCTAATAGTACGCATGGATATTAGAATCTGGTCGATTTACAAATCGATTCATACGAGTCGATTCGAGTTTCACACACCCCAATACGATTCATTTGTTTAACTTCAAAGTTTTTAAAAGCTTACTATATTTTGAGCCTTGATGTCACATGAAACTTGTGTAAGTTATTATTGTGTTCATTCAAAGCACTCTAGATGTGTTTTTATGTCTATAAAGTATATACATATATAATATTATTTATGTTCTAAAAAAGTGAATCTTACAATTCGGATTCATAATCTGGCCAAACTTGTTTAGTGATTCAATTCTCAATGCGACAACAATGATAGTATGTATCCAAAAGACAAGAAAGATTGGAGAAAGTTAATATGCTGGATATATTTCAAATTTTCAACTAAAACACTCACCGGGTTCAACAAAGTGCAAGTTACGCACTCCCACATAGTGGATTCCTCTGTATTACATGCTGCATCACAATTAAGCATGGACCCAGAAGTTGAAGCAACCGTGGATAAAGGCACAAAATTAGATTTGGGCTGACCATTTAATGACCGAGAAATTGGTCTGCTATCTGTTCCACGATTTCTTTTTTGAGGCATTGTATCATGAACAGGCCGGCAAACTGAAGTACCAGTGGTTAAATCAACAAAATTATTTTCTCGATGTCCGCTAGAAGATTGTGATAACGAACTGTTATCTGATTCACGATTTCTTTTTCGAGATGTTGCATCTGAACAATTTGCATCAACCGCAATATGAACCTTCATGTTTCCATCACTCTGACCCGTACATACATCTTTCTGCAAGGAATCTGCATTGCCTTCTTCCACGGATTCATCGTAAAACTGGGACCCACACCATATATCATCCTGTAACCTCCTTTCTGCAGCCATTGCAGCAGCTTGTACTGGACTAAGTGCAGCCATAATAGAGTTATCGCCACCAAGGCGTTTAGGTCCAGATGGTAGTAGAGATCCCAGGCGTGATCTCTTTTCTGCAGCAGCTAGTGCTGTTTTACGTAGAGATGAAAATGGAGGTTGACGAGTGAAGCCACCCAAACGCCTCCCAGGAACATCAAATCCCTCCCCAGTGCCAGTTATTCCCTTGGTCATTAGCTCCTCACATTCCTATAGATGGTTACAACTGTATTATAAATTTATGAGTGGACATATGTTCCAAATAAGCAGAGAAACAAGTCACCGAACAAAGATTTGCGAACTTTCAAATCATCCAAGGATGCAAGATGTTGAAACCCAGAGCTACAGATTTTTCACTAGACAATGTAAGTTCGTACTTAAACTGAATGGGTAACATTATATATTCCCAAATCAAACGGTCAAATAAATATGCTGCTATATCTAAGGCTCTAAGCATCAAAAATGATAAGATGAAAGACAATATTGTACAGAGAACAAGTTCGATTTGAAATGGAACTCAGATATTGAAGTAGATAAAAGGGCTATGAAAGTCTAGTAACCACATTCTTTTTCCTGGTCACTACTACCTCTACTTGGCTCTCTGGAAGACTCGAACTCTACAAAAAAAAAAACTCAAAATAAGTTGAAAGGGACATTTGCGAAAATTCTCTTCTTTCCTATCGTTCTTTCTAGAAAGCAGAAATAGTTTATTGGCGTGGTTCTACTTAAGTCAAATGAGCATTTCAAAAAGAACTTCAATCACGTATGATACTTCGAAAGAGGACCATAACTGTTTTTCCCCCTTCATGCTAAGGAAACTTTTGCTCTTGATAGCATATCAAAATGACTTATATGGTACAGGCAAGTGGAAACAACTAATTGTATTCATTTATTCCCTTGTGCACATAAATTGGATAAAAATAACATTGTAACACAATAAATGCATAGAAACCTTTCTAAGTTCATCCCACAGCTTGTAGAAACTTGCATTATGAGGACCGTGAGCATTATGGCAGAGTTCGTGAAGCATTGTATCAAGAACTTGATCAAAGGGGAAGAAATCCCAGTCCCGGTTTGGTCTTCGAAGCCTCAGCTTGACCTGCAATCCACCTCCTACATTCAACCCCAGAAGAGCAGGATTGTTTGGACTGCAAAATTGTTTTTTTTTTTTTCCTCATTAGAAACAAAATTAGAAAGTAGCAACAACCGAAAAGCCAAATCAACTTGAAGCCCCATTTGATTGCCAACAATCACGGAAAATAAAAGGCAAATTTGAAGTGAAGTCAGCAATTTGGATTAAGGTTATGCGTGAGAAAACAAAAGGAAATCTTCTCAACTGAGCAGCCTGAGCCAACTTCTCCCAATTTGGGTCACCAAGTTTATCATTTTTGAAACACAAACAAAACCAACTGAGCATAAAAATCATGAAAATTAAAAGCGTGGGAATCTCTTCAAGAGAAAATTTTAAAAAATATATAATAATAATAATAATAATAATAATAATAATAATAATAATAATAATAATAATAATAATAATAATAAAGTAGGAGGGTCTGCTCAACTGAGCCACCTTCCCCCAATTAGGGTCACCAAGTTCTCATTTTTTGAAAATCAAACAAAACCATCAGTGCATAAAATTATGAAAATGAAATGCAAAAAAAAAAAATAAATAAAATAAAAAATCTCATTGCTAGGGAATGTTCGAGTTTCTGCGACAAGATTCCGACTTTGACCTCCTTTTTTTCCACGGATTCTCGGAAACCAAACAGATCAATTAAGGGAGAATTGTTGTTTTTACCAAAATTCAGAGAGAAGCTTGACCCTCCATTTGTGTTTACGCATGATGGGTTGAACCTGTTTCGCGATTCTCTCTAGAATCTTCCTAGCCTCATCCTCTCCGACCTTTTTCTTCAGCGCTTTGATTTCCCAAACCTTGTTCAGATCACCCAAATTCATTTTTTGTTTTGAATGAGAGACGATCGAAGCCCTAAAACCCTCGTCGATTCAACATCAACACAATCAAAACTTATCAAAACCCTAAAAAGTTTTGATTTTTCTGATTCTGTCGAACATATAGTTTGTAGACGATTGAGGTTTCAACTATTGATTTTGCAAAATCGAATGGAAATGGACGAAAATCGATCTTATTTTGTCAGCCAATTGGCGCGTGGTGAGATTTCAAAAACATTGGGGTCGATGACAACAGCGGCAGCCCTTTCGTAATTTTCACAGCGTAAGTAAACTATATTGACATCCCCTCCCTCATATACCGAATAATTATAGAAACCTCCCATAATTCTTGTAAATGACGCAAACTATCCTATTGAGGTTTGGGTGGAAAATGGCCAAAAAATAATAATAATAACTTTAGGGCCTGCATGGTAGGTAACATTGTGATTTTTTGTTTTCGGTTTTGTTTTCATTTTTTGAATTGATTACAGTCAACTTCTAATACAAAAAATGAAAACAAAAACTTAAGCCCAAAAATCACTACGTTATCATGTGAACCCTTAGGTTACCCCTCTTAGTACATGCATAACTTGAACCAACATTAGTTAGTGGACATTATTCCTCGCGTGAAATTTTATTTTATAAAACTAGTCAACATTCCGTGTTGCACGGGGTGTACACCATATGAACTCATTGTTAAATTTTCTGACAACTCTGAACTTAATAAATAAACGTCATAAAGCTATTTGATTTATGGAAATTTTTATTAAACTATGCCAATGATGAAGGAAAAAGAAGAAGGTGAATGGTTACAAATATTTGAGATACGTGAATTTTGTCTATTTTTGTTGTTGGAATAGTGTTGGGGTTAGTTAGTAGTCCCCTTTACCAACCATTTGAACGCATAATTCATCAAAGTATAACCAAAATGCATCCCAAAACAAACACAAAAATAAATAATAAAAAAATAAAATTTTAAATTTTTTTAAATAAAATACAGAGAGAGGATAAGTGCTTGATCCCATAGGTCCCCCCCACCCCCCCCCCCCCCCCCCCCCCCAAATTTGGGCGAAGAAAATTTCACACAATCAATAAATAGAACACAATCATCCTAACTACATAGGGGGGAAAAGAATAACAACAATTTACACAAATTAACAAGTAAAACATTACCCCAGTTATCAAGAATGATTACTAATTTTGCAGCATTTGCAATCCAATCAACTGCACCATTAGCATGTGCTAATATGATCAAAGGAAATAACTTCAAAGGAATATTTAAGGGCTAAGATATCACTACATATGTTCCGAATTCCCAAGAGCACCTATAGGGGAAAAAATTTATGGCATTCACATTTTGGAAAATCCCATCTACAAGAAAGTTTAACTGCACAAAGCACAGCCAAAGCTTCACCAATCAAAGAAGAACTCCACATTCGCTTGGAACTTGATCAACCCAGGAACTTTCCAGTATCGTTTCTCACAATAATACCAGAAAAACACAACCTAGAGCTTGAAGAAAAAGTAGTATCATAATTAACCTTGACAAAGCCTGATGGATGGGGGTAGGCCTATAAACGAAACAGATTTTATCCGGATCTGATCTGAATCCGATAGAAATATCCGACTCTGAATTCGATTATAAAAATCCGAATCCGACTCCGAATCCGATAAGGATCCGAATCCAAAGGTTTTTTTTCCCCCTCTAATGAACTAAAAAAGTGAGGTTTTGAATTTCTGACCATTTTTTTTTAATCTTTTTAAAACTTTGACTGTATTATATACATAAACTTCCATAGATATGCTATCAATGTACATTTTTATGTTGATTGTACTGATGTGGCATGATAATGTGCTTGTAAGCTCTGACTTTATTATATACATAAATTGTCTTCGTCTTGATATTCATACATTTTTTAATTCGAATTTATTTTTTTATCGGATTCGGATTTTCTTAATGGATTTTTATTTGATTCGGATTTGGGTTGTAGAAATCTGATTTGTTTACAGGCCTAGATGGGGGGACCAATAAGCCAAATTTGGGTCTTTAGAAGTAAATTTGGACAGACCTTTTCCTTTGTCCTCATCAGCATTGATATAATAATAATGATACACTCACATCTCCAACCACACCCTTACTTTAAATGCATATATCCCATGCTGTGTAAATGGTGCACAGAAAAGTGTGAAAAAATCAAACAGCACAGCGTACATGTATTTAAAGCATAAAATGAGGTTGGAGGTGTGGTTAGAGATGTGAATGTATCATTGTTGTTGATATAATCTTGCATAGAACAAGTAGCCCCCATGAATAGTAAAAATAGGATATTGAACAATGCCCTCGAAGACAACCATTTCTACATTTCCAAATTTGACGGCAACACTAGTAAACAATCAATGAACAGTTACTGAGACCATTAGAAATCGCATCTTGGAGGCTCTTAACGATAAGAAGCAGGCACTCATCCAATCTGGAAAATAGGCATAGCCTAGTGAAGTAAATAAATATTTCTCTTATAGTCTGATGCATTTTTGCATTGCAAAGAGAACTGGATGACAACCCAAGGATTCTGCAATGTTCAAATCAATTGCAATCAATTGCAAATGTAGTCACGAAAGGGAAATACAAAAAATTAGTACAATATTGAATTTAATGTGCCAATAACAACCAAATAACTATGGAAGATTTGGTCAAGTTAGATGCAACCGATGCAAATTCATGCAACAACAAAGTATTTGGTCTAGGATTAGGATTATTATTATTATTATTATTATTATTATTATTTTGACTGATATGATCTAGGATTATTTGAAATCCACAAAGTTATAAAGTTCAGGAAACATATTTCAGTTTGCAAATCAAGTACTTCTCATTCTACTAGCAACACACATACAAATATATATATATATATATATATATGATGATGCCAAAATTTAGTTAAAGCAATTTAAGGAGAGAGAGAGTGAGAGACTGGTTTTTTGTATGTGATTCGGCCCCATTAATGAAGGTACCTACGTCCACGTGTGTGTCTGAGCACGTTCACTATATTGTAAAAGAGCCAGGGGCCTGTGGTGAACCAACAAGTCTGGAGCTACTGTAGGCCGGCCGGGCGTGTTGATGAATGTTATAGAGGAGTTGTGTAGACTGAAAAGTCGGCCCCTTCAATGGAGGGGTGAGAGGTCTCTTTCATAGATGTAAGAGACCTACTCGTACAAGGAAAAGGAAACATAATCCAATTGATATAGATTGGCATTAATTGTAAGGGTTTCCTAATTGGATTAGGAAATAGTTTGCACTTTCTATTAGTCTTCTAGCTTGAGTAGGAAACTGACTGGAATATTTTGGGGCGTATCTCGTGGCCAGGTTGTATTGCACCCATGATGGCCCGGGCTAGTGCTGTAATCCCGACCTGTTTGGTTGGGCCTCGGGACGTCGGGTAAACCGCTCGGGATGAATCTGCTGACATGTCCTTCACCGTTTATGAAGCTGTTGGGGCCGAGCTATTTGAGATGTGCTATTGAGTTTAGCTGCGCTGTTCCCGAGTTGCACTGTGACTTGGTTGGGATAGGGGCCGGTCGCCGTGCATAACCGCTCGGGTTGATGTTTGTCTGAGGAGTTGTGCACGATTTGACCAGGACATGGACTGGCTGTTGATTTGAACCGCTCCGTCATAGGATAGAGCCAATTTTGGGTGTATCTGTCACACCCGTCCCAGGAATTCATAATTTTATCATGCATATTTGTAATTTGAGAGTTTATTAATGTTAGTTGATAATGGTGATGAGGTTGACTGTGAGTCAACGGTAAGGTGTCAATGAGGACACGGGAACATGGCAGTTCATATTGCATGGGCATAAGTAAATGGCATTTATATGATTTAAATGTTATTCAACTTTATCTGGTATTCCTATGAATAGTAATTATGCCTGTGTAGTATAATTATGGTATTTGGATACTTTAGTATATCATGTTGAGAACTGTGGTGAGAGCGTGAGTGATACGTTAATTAAAAAGGTAGGTTGTGTAGAGATTCCACATAATTTAGTTTTCGGACGTTATTTTGGACCAAACGAGACTTAGTCGGAAACTTTTGGAATTTATAATTTTCACTCGTAAAGGCATAAAATGAACGTGTGCAAAGTTTTGAGAGCTAATTAGAAGTTTGAGGAACTCGTGGGGAGGTAAACGCAATTCCCGAAGAGTTTGCCTATATATAGTAGTGGATGAGATTCATTCTCATCCAAAATTTTCAAAATATCTAGAGAGAGGAGAGAGAAGGGAGATTTGATAGCCACGGGCTTTGCGACGCCGATCGACGACCGTTCGTCCGTCCGTCAGTCAGATTTTCTCCATATTTTAGATTTGAACTCGTGAAGGTAAAATCTACGTTTTGATACTACTTAGGCCGTGTTTGGCCAATTTTTGTAAAAATCTTAATTCTAGACTTTTGGGAAAAACAGGTATAAACTTGTAGGAATTTTCTCAAATTCGAAATCCGACGATTAATTGGCCTCCTAGTCGATCCTTCAAAGTTTGGGGGAAATCGCACGAGGTATGAAGTTCTAACTTGTGAAATATAGAAAAATTCATGTTTTATATTTCGACGACGAAATTGAGATCCGGGCAAGATCCATGTGTTAATTGTAGGCCCGTTAATTATGCACGCGCTAAATTGTGAAAAGCATGTCTAGATTTACGCGAGCACGTTGAGTTGTCTATGTGGGTCAAAGGGGGGTCTTATACAAATTCATGCCGGAGTAAGCTTCTCGCTGTTTGAGAATTTTAGTAGCGACGGCTAGTGTGCATGGTTGTAGGCTTGGACTTGCCATGGCACTTGTGGGGATGTAATGGTTGTAGGCTTGAACTTGCCATTGACATCGCGGTTTAAGGCTTGGATTTGCCGCTACCGAATGAATGCGTATTTTTCTCCCTAGAGACTATTGATATGATTTACGAGATTAAAGCATGTTTTGTTATATATTGCATATGTTAGACTTGTGCACTCAGCATACAGCTGAGCAGTGGAGATGTACTCCATTGCAGGTAAGAAGAAAGACAAGAAGAAACGTGATGAGTGAGGCCGAGGAACGCTGGGGAACCAAAATTGTATATGTTTTTGTTTTAAATCTTAATCTTGTGTAAGGATTGGTAAATTGTAAAATGTTGTAATAGAATCATGGATTAGATTCGTAGCATGTTGTAGTATAATCTGAACTTAGATTTAGTACTTGTAATCTCTAGTAAATGCTCTTGTATTTATGTTTTTGAATGATGGAATGGAGTGGATATATGTTGGTTTGGATTTGGGAGAACCTTGATTGGGAAAAACTGCAGTTTTGGGTTTTGCTGACAGAAACCAGTCGACTGGTTTTTGATCCAGTCGACTGGATCACTGTGTTGAATTGGTTACTGCTTTGTTTCGTCTGAGATTTAGTCGACTGGGTTGAGAAAACAGTCGACTGGATGGAGCCCCAGGCTATGACATTCTGCTGGATTAGGGTACCAGTCGACTGGACATTTTCAGTCGACTGATAATTTTAGGCACCAGTCGACTGGGTCCCCGACACAGTCGACTGGATGGACTGTTATATTTTGAAACATTTCTGTTTGAGGTCATCAGTCGACCGGATTCCAGATCAGTCGACTGGACCTCTGTTTCTAAATTGAATTCTTGCTAACTGATTACAACTGGACAAAACATTTTATAACTCGGATTTTTATGGATGTTAATAATGTTTTCTGCTGCGGTATTACTTTAATTGGAATTGGATAAGCCTTTATGGCGTGCCAAGTGTCCTATTTCCACGCGTAGTGGGATGGGTCGTGACAGTATCAGCTGCCCTCCATTTTCCAAAGTTGGTTTGATGCCATATCGGGACGAGTTTGGAAATCTTCATGATACCAGTCTGAGTGCTCAGGGAAGCTGCCTCGGTATTCTGAGCCTGGTGAGTCCTCAGGAACTGACTGAGAGTTGAGACCTAGCCTAGCTCGGGACCTTTCAGTACTCGGAAACTGACCAGGAGTTGAGACTTGAGACCCGGCCTAATTCGGAGTCTTTGAATGCTCGGGAAGTGACCGAGAGTTGAGACTCGGCCTACTTCAGAGTCTTTGAATGCATTAGCTCCCAGGATGGTTATCTTCTACCCGCAAACCTTCGTCAAGGTTGTAGGCAAAAGAATTTTATCATGTTGGAAAAGCCGACCTAAAACGTATTGCTTTAGGGTCCTTTTATGTTAACTCTCTAGGATGGTGGTGGACGACATCCTATTGACGCGTTTTCTTATCATACCCAAGTGTAGGTGATCGTACAAGTAATAAAGTTCTGGAAGTCCAGGTCGAACCCACAGGGAACGGAATAAAATTTTATAAAGTTAAGCAGATAACTATTTTGTCACTTAAAAAGAAAATAAAAGATGATGGATTTTTGTGGGGTTTTACTAAACTACTAATTTTTATAGTTTTGCAATAAAAGTAATTAAAGCTATTTTTTTCTTAACAGTTTATGGTAAAGATTTTAACAGTGCAAAATAAATTAACTAACATACTAGTAAGAAAAGGAAGAAAAATATATAAAAGCTAAATTTTTATGAAATAAACTTTTTAGATTTAATAATAGCGAAAGATGGAAATAATACAGATATTTAAGCAAAACTATTATAAAACAGGAAATATTAATTAACTAGGGGAAATGATTTAAAGGAATTGGGAATATGCAAACCAACACTAGATCCCACAACTTTTGTGCATTTGAAAAGCATTTGGCATTTAAGACCGCAGAGTCATTCTTTATTTAAAAATAAACTTTCACTAGTCAGGGTCATATCAAGTGTGTCAGGTTTGATATGAAACGACGTCGTTTGGTTTAAAGAAAAATAAAGAGGCAATTGGGCAGTAGCCAGGTTCGAACCGTGCCCCGCCGCGGACGTGGGTTATTCGGCGTCCAGTCCCCACCACTCTGTCACTACACAATTGCCTATCCATTATTGGATAGAAATATATATAAACACATATTTGAAATATTAACTTTGTCATATGAGTTGTTTGAGTATGCTAGGTGTTTTTTATGACAAAAGGCATAGTTTGACAATCCACATAATTAGGCTTTTTATTTCAAATATGTACTCAATATAGCCATAGTATATAAACATGTTAAATGGTCATAAACAATAGATACATAGATATTTTTGGCCATAAATGAAAAAATAACTCATCTAGATAAATTTGCCCATTTAAGTTTAGTGCACAGAAGTTGTGGTTTCTAAGTTTTTATTACATATCCCCAATTAAAGTTTTAGCCTACCATTTTGGAATTGAAACTGTCTTCCAAATAAAATTTAAAAGATAAATTAAATAGGTGTAAACAGTGACTGCTCAATTAAAACTAAAGTTGTAAAACTAAGGTAAGAGTGAAATATAATATTGTTATATTATTTTCCTACTTAACATGAGCTGTGGTTGAATTTGTGGAATCTGCAAAATAACAAAGTTTAGTACAACTAGGCTAATAAAATATACATAATTGGAAATACTGAACCAAAAATAAAATACTAAAC
Organism: Hydrangea macrophylla; assembly: GCA_033977485.1. Taxonomy (NCBI): domain Eukaryota; kingdom Viridiplantae; phylum Streptophyta; class Magnoliopsida; order Cornales; family Hydrangeaceae; genus Hydrangea; species Hydrangea macrophylla. The sequence continues at coordinate 105,318,255 of CM066990.1, forward strand.
CTTTGACTTTGGATTCTTGTGGGGTCACAGTGGTTGAACTCCAAGAACACAAATAAGGCCAAACCAAATCCAAATATACTTTTGGAGTGAGATATGGGTATGGTGTGCTTTTGGACTTTAGTAGGTGATTACAACAACTACGTGGCTAAGAAATCTGACATTTAATCGCAAAATCTATCTTCTAGTGAATAAAAATATTGCTATAAAAATTGAAAATTTGGAGTTTCTAACTATTTTAGGGAACAACTATAAGTACTACTAGACTAGAAATATTAAATCTAATTTTAAATAGGACTATTTTACTACTAAAAATTGACAAAAGGTCATACAAGAAAACAAATATTTTAAATTTAAGAAATACAGTACACAAAGTTTTGCTACATATTTTTGAACATAAAATCATCAATTACATAAAAGTAAAATTTTACAACTACTAGAACTAGAAAAGGCAAAGAAAAACTAAAGTTTCCTATTTCTAGGGACAATATAAAGTGCTCACATAATAACCTCCCCTAAACTATTCTCTCCCTAACAGTGTGTTGTGTAGCTGTGTTGTTGTGAACTGTTTTTTCTTGGAGCTTCTTCTGCTCGTCTCTTTTATAGACGCAGTTGTGATGATAATACATCACACCGCTCGTCACTTGGCACTCTTTTCTTCTCTTTTGGTTTCAATTTTCCTCTTCGTCTCTTTTTTTCCACAAGCTCTGACAGTCTTTGATTTTTTTGTAACCTGCACACACAGAGATAGAGAGAAAGAAGAAAAAGAAGAAAAGAAAAGAATAAAAAATTAAGTGTCAACATCCAAGCAATTGCTTGGATGTTGTGTTTTGTTTGATACGTTTTTTTTTTTTTTTTGTTAGCCAACCAAACAAACAGTATTTGTTACTGTTTGGTTACTATTCACTACTATTCATTACTATTCATATGAATATACTATGGTGTGGTTGCTACTTCTTTCCTTCCCTTTATTTCACTTCATTTTTACCTAAAGAAATAAAATATGTAAAAACACATTTTTACATGCATTTGAGTGACATCACTATTAAATTATATTAATTTAAATATGCATGTAAAACTAGGGATTTGGGGGATTAAATGAGCAATATGTCTATTATATTGGCACATAAATGTGCAATATTCAGTGTTTGTCAGTGGTCTTCCGCCCACCCAGCCTTCGTCAAGACTATTGGGAGAAGAGCTTCACTATGTTGGTGGAGCCGACCTAGAGCGTGTCGTTGTAGGGTCCTTTTTGCTCCTCTATCGTGGGCCAACCTAAGAGATTTTAGTCATCTCTATCGTCGGTTTGGACCCAAGTGGAGTTAATGCCTCTGAGTACTGTAGGTGCTCGGGTTGTCCAAGTTTTTGACTTGGTTATCCGCGAGGCCTGTAGATACCCAGTGTGATTGCCTGTTTAATTCATTGCCTTACTGCCCCCCCAAGCTTTCGCTAAGACGGGGGTCTTTTGGAGGCTAGGACTGTAGGTAACCGACCTGGAACATAGTGGTTGCAGGGTCTTTTGAAGCTTGCCATCATCAGTCACCTAGGGGGTTTACCCCTATAGTCGGTTGGACCTAAGCGAAGCTTGTGCCTCGGGGTTAGGCCCGAGGTCTTTGTATGCCTCGGGGTTAGGCTCGAGGTCTTTGGATACATCGGGGTTAGGCCTGAGGTCTTTGTATGCCTCAGGGTTAGGCCCGAGGTCTTTGGATGCCTCGAGGTTAGGCTCGAGGTCTTTGCAAGGGCTCTCTGACAATTGGTGGAGCCTCATATGGTGATCAAGCAAGTACCACTATAGTCGGGCTCATCTAGACCGATGAAGACAGGGGGTCAGATTAGGATCATCGGGCTCCTGATTTCTTTGTGCTGGAGGCAAAGTCGGAACTGCTTGATCCTGACCGATGTAAACTAGAGGTCGGGTCGAGACTGCCGGACCCAGCTTGCTGTAAGCTGGAGGTCCGGTCGCGGCTGCCTGACCCGGACTGCTGTGAACTGAATGAATTGTCAGAACTATCAGGCTGCTTGCGTTGCTTTTCCCGGGTTGTTCTCGCTTCCGCTTACTGCTGGAAGGCTCGTCGTTCATTTGCCCGGGGCCTTTGGCCCTTAGGAATTCTTCCGTGTCGATGTATCTTTCAACCCTCTCAGCGAGCTCAACCAAAGTTTTCGGTCGATTTCTGTGGAACGACGCGGCGCACTTTGTGTGTTGAACTCCCGAGCAGAATGCTGTAATAACGACAGTTTCATCAAGATCATAAATTCTGAGCTTCTCTTGATTAAACCGATCGGTGAATTCCTTGAGGGTCTCATTATTCCTTTGTATGACTGTCAGTAGCTGCATGTCAAGCTTTGGCCGTTTATGCATACCGATGAACTGGTTGATGAACTGCTTGCTGAGTTGCTTGAAACTGCAGACCGATCGGGGTTTCAAGGAGTAGAACCATTAGGCGACTGGGCCTTTCAAAGTGCTGGGGAAGGCTAGGCAGTACAGCTCGTCGGCTTGGGTGGCCAGGGCCATCCGAGCCCTGTAGGTCCGGATATGGTCGATCAGGCTCTCCGAGCCATTGTATGAATCCATGCGAGACTGCTTGAATTTGCACGAGATGGAGAATCTCGTGATCTGGCTAGAGAACGGTGACTCTGTCTCGGTATTGGCTTGATTCTGAGCATAATTTTGACCAAGCTTTTTGGCCACTCCGTCAATCTGCTTCTGCAAGTCCTTGATTCGGGCTTCCACTCCTTCCCGACCGGTATCCGAGGGGTTAGTCGGGTCGGTGGAAGAGGCTTCTTCTTCATGGCGGTGTGCTGTCCTCTGGGATCGGGCTCGGCTATGACTCCGGGTAATCGTTCGCCCAAGGCCACCTCGGCTCTCGACCGAGTGACCCTGGGCTGATTCCCAGGGCCATATACTCTTGCCTCTCCGCTCGGGCTGCACGCCTACCGCTAATGTCTGTGGCATCTTCAATGCGGGACAGGTTGGCTCGGGTACGTTGTCTAGTCAAGATCAGTTCCCGACTGTACGCAAAGTTCCCGGGCGGTTTTCCGGCCACTGGAGATTTCTCTGTTGGGCCAGCAGGACTTTGATCTGCTGCTGGGTCTGAAGCTGGATCTTCAAGAGCTGTATAAGAGCCGCAGTGATTTGCCCAGATGTCAGGACTGTCGCAATCGGCGTCGGGGCCGGAAGAACATCCCGGTTGGATTGCTGCGCAGCCTTCTTACCCTTTTTCGGTGGCATGATGATCAGTCAAGAGATTTGTTGACGAGAAGACTTGTCGTTTCCCACAGACGACGCCAAGCTGATAATGTTAAATTTTGGTTAAAGCAATTTAAGGAGAGAGAGAGAGTGAGAGACTGGTTTTTTGTATATGGTTCGGCCCTGTTAATGAAGGTACCTACGTCCACGTGTGTGTCTGAACATGTTCACTATACTGAAAAAGAGCCTGGGGCCTATGGTGAACCAACAAGTCTGGAGCTACCGTAGGGCGGCGGACGCGTGTTGATGAATGCTATAGAGGTGCTGTGTAGACTGAAAAGTCGGCCCCTTCAATGGAAGGGGGGGGGGGGGGGGGGAGGGGGTTGAGAGGTCTCTTTTATAGATGTAATAGACCTACTTGTACAAGGAAAAGGAAACATAATGTAATTGATATAGATTGGCATTAATTGTAGGGGTTTCCTAATTGGATTAGGAAATAGTTTGCACTTTCCATTAGTTTTTTTAGCTTGAGTAGGAAACTGACTGGAATATTCTGGGGCGTATCTCGTGGCCAGGTTATACTGCACCCGTGATGGCCCAGGCCAGTGTTGTAATCCCGACCTGTTTGGTCGGGCCTCGGGACGTCGGGTAACCGCTCGGGATGAATCTGTTGACATGTCTTTGACCGTTTAGGAAACTGTTGGGGCCCACCTGTTTGAGATGTGCTACTGAGTTTAGCTGCACTATTCCCGAGTTACACTGTGACTTGGTTGGGATAGGGGTCGGTCGCCGTGCATAACCGCTCAGGCTGATGCTTGTCCAAGGAGTTGTGCACGATTTGACCGGGACATGGACTGGCTGTTGATTTGAACCGCTCGGTCATAGGATAGAGCCAATTTTGAGTGTATATATATATATATATATATTATACTTTTCACTCAAATTACTTGTTTAGATATACTAATTAATTTTTTTGGTGGGTTCCATTGTTCGTGCAGTGCGCATCTATTGGGTATGGGGTACAAAGTAGCATGCCACGTGATTGGGGGTACCCAAAAATTTTCTCAGAAGAACCTTATAGGTGAAATCCCAAATTATAAACATAGTTTATTTGTTGTACTAAATTTGGAAGTCTGAATGAGTACTATCATTGGCTTTTCGTGTGCATCGGAAACGTCTGGCCGTGTGCTTGCCCAACAGCACCCATGGCGCGACCAACGATCCTTAGGCTTAATAACCACACAAGCAATGAGCCCCGTGCAATGTACGGGTTAGTGAAAAACCAAATAGTAATAGCATTCACTATGAAATTAGTAGAAGTAAATAACTTATATTTCAATAAAAAAAAAAATAACTCTTGACAGAAGTCTGTAGTTTATAGTGTGCAATGAGTCTCACAACAACTAACATGCATTTTTTTTTTCACTTGATGCAAATAATAAGACTTTAACCATATTGTTTCATTAAATTTTATATAAAATAAACTTCAAAAAAAATAGAAGAAGATTAGATACGCTCCAAAAGTGTTGTAATTTATTTTCTTTTACTTTTTTTGTGGTAAAAAATAGTTGTGGATCAAATTATTAGTTTATCGATATTTTATTTATGATTTTCATGACTCTCCCTAGATAAAACGAAAACATTAGCACTATACTTTCTTTTTATTGCAACATTGTATATAACAAATAAGTGGAAAAAAAAAAACCTTGAATATATATATACACACACATTTATACAATAGCCGTAGAATATACTATCATATAAATATAAATGTATGTTATTAAACACTAATGTACTCTTGTTATCTTTTAATTGAATATATCTTTTCTAGTGTAGTTTTAAATTATATTAGTGTTTGTTTTATAATAAAGATTTTGTAAACATTATGATATATATCTAGCAAACAAAAATATATGATTTTTAAGCTTCATAAAAATTAAAATAATAGTAATAAGAACAGTCTAAAGAATTATCTGATTTGTATTGTCAATGTCAATATGACCAGAAAAATAATGCATGCAATATAAACGTCAGAAGAATTGAAAATTTAACATTAATAATTGTGTTGGATTGAATAATGCTATGATTCCCTTTCCTAACTTTTACATTTCAAATATGGTTCCCAACACATAAGGTAGTGGTACCACTCTAAAACAATAGTGGCACCACTAAAATATGGTGTTAGGAACCAAATATAAATATGAACTTGGAAAGCATAACATTACTCGTTAATAAACTCTAACTAATTCACATTAGATTAAAAAATTCAAATCCTACTTTGGTCTTGCGCATCTCGTTAGATCGCATTGTAAGCAAATATACTACTCTATCAAGAACATTATAGAGAATGCATAATACCAAAATAAAAATGTAGTAACCCATATTTTCATGTTTAAATTGACGATTTAGACTTTGTGTGCGATTTTAGCAAAAAATTGGTCATATCGGTATCTTGGTCATTTTTTCAATTTTGTAAGTCATGAACTGAAAATATAATTTTTGTGAACAGTTGTATAAGGTTAAATGATTTGGTATTGGTGTTGGAAGTTAAGAGTTTTCAATCTCCGTTTGGAAGATATCTCAATTTTAGTCAAAAATATCTTAACGAATATTCAATAGCATATTCCCTTTTGAAATTATCTTAAAGAATATTCTATAAAATATTCTTTTTTGAAAAACTATATATATGGATGCTATGCTTCATTACTTTTATACTAAAACTTCATAAGAAGTCAAAGAGAATTTCCAAGAGAAAGTTAGAGGAAGAAGAAGAAGAAGAGAAGTGTTTGGAGTTCCTCAACATCATCTATAGGTACCGGGTTGTGTACAATATGCTTTCTAAATTATCTGGAGTATTTCTTTGTTATCTCTACTTGTACCCTTTTTGCAGTTATGTTGTGTTTTCATTTGGAATCAACCAGTATGTGTGGATTACTAAGTGCTATGAGACTAAAGGGTCATGAGCAATGAGCACCTACCAATAGTCCAACAGGCCTTAAGGACCGACGTACTGGAGACGGGTGAGGTGAGGTGAGGTGAGGTGAGGTGAGGTGAGGTGACTCTTTGCTATGTGACCAAGAGGAACCTGATATGATGCTCTTTGTGTGAGCAGTTGGTTTGAGTGAGCGGTTAGTTTGTGTGATTGGTCTAGTTATTTGATTTCGTTGTACCTTTTGAGCCTTTGATATTCCTATTATATTGTATACTTCCCGATGTGGTTTTAGATGCAGGTAGTGCTGGTAACAGAAGCCTAAAAGGGAGATAAGGCTAATGATGATATAGGAGATCTGTGAAAAATATGAACCTGTTACGAATTTTAAAGAAATACTATACTTTTATTTTAAAGAATCAAAGTGTAATTCGTTTATTTTTCAATGGAAATACACTTTATTTCTGCGGGGCGTCACAAAAAAGGCACATAATCGAAAACTAACCTTCAATCTCCTTAAAGTATTCTTCTTATTTCCTTAATTTGAAGTAAAAAAGCTATAAAACACAAATCAATCAAACAAAATATAAAAGTTAAATAAGAATTTATATACATGAAGAATTAGATAAACAAAATCAAGTAATTGTATAGTGAAGAATCTAACCAAGAAAAGAAAAAGATTGTGTAGATGCAAATGATTAATAATTGTAATGCTAGGATATTGGTCAAGAGTTATATTTGGGGCACTAACAATATCCACTAACACTTACTAACACACTCTATCTCTCTCTTAGTGACATTGTGGGGTCCCACTAAGAGAGAGATAGAGTGTGTTAGTAAGTGTTAGTGGATTTTGTTAGTGCCCCTAGCATTGCCCATTGGTCAATCATTATTTAATTCAAATTCAAAAGTATATGATAAATAATATATCAAATTTAATCTACATTAAATTGGTCATCTCCCTCCTCCCCCTTTTTTTTTTGATAGGTTAATTTAATCTACATTAAATTTATTTACTTTTTTGGTTTTGGTCAATCCTTAATTGTGAACATTTACATAATATGTAAAAAAAAAAGAAATTAAAAAAGTAAAATTAATTCTCATAAATTGATACTTAGCAAAACTAAAGTCTTTGGCTTTCATATATATATATATATATATATAAACAAAATCAAGTAATTGTATAGTGAAGATTCTAACAAAGAAAAGAAAAGACTGTGTAGATGAAATGTGGTTAATAACTATAATGCTAGGAAATAGGTCAATCATTGTTTAATTCCAATTCAAAGGTATATGATAAATAATATATCAACTTTAATCTACATTAAATTGGTTAATACTTTTTTTTTGATAGGTCAATCTAATCTACATTAAATTGATTTTTTTTTGTCATCCTTAATTGTGAACATTTACATAATATGTTAAAAATAAAATTTAAATAAGCAAAATTACTTCTCATAAATTGATACTTGACAAAACCAAAGTCTTTGGCTTTCATATATATATATATATATATACAAAGATTCTCTAAAGAGGGCCACCTCTCTTTATTAAAGAGAGGGCATTTGTTTTAGTCATTGGATTGTGTTTAAAAACTTTGAAATGACAAAACTGCCATTAATGAAAACACGATCCGACGGTCAAAACAGAGGTCCTCTCTTTAATAAAAAGAGGGCGCCCTCTTTATAGCCTGACTGTATATATATATGTATTAAAAACAAAATCAAGTAATTATAGTGAAGATTCTAACCAAGAAATGAAAAGATTGTGTAGATGAAATGTGGTTAATAACTATAAACTTACAATGCTAGGATATTGGTCAATCATTGTTTAATTTCAATTTAAAGGTATTGATAAATAATATATCAACTTTAATCTACATTAAATTGGTTAATACTTTTTTTTTGATAGGTTAATTTAATATACATTAAATTGGTTTTTTATTTTTGGCCAATCCTTCATTATGAACATTAACAAAATATGTAAAAAATTTTGAATTAAATAAACAAAATTCTCATAAATTGACACTTGGCAAAACCAAAGTCTTTGGCTTTCATATATATATATATATATATTAGATAGGTGCTGCCTACCCAACAACACCCCATGGCACGACCGACGATCCTTAGGCTTAATTTAATGGCCAATGACTTGAGGCGGTTGGGCTTAAATTAAGTTAGTCCATTAATGAGATTAAACAAATATTTGATCGTGAAGAGTAGGGCTGTTCAAAATTCACCCGACCACCCGACTCACCCGACCACCCGACTCACCCGTAGCCTTATTTTTGGTTTTTAAACAATGTGGGTGGAGTCACGGGTCTTGGGGGTGAAAACCCGACAGTTTCGGGTGGAGCCACGGGTCTAGGGGGATGGAAACCCGATTCACCCGACCCGACTCGACTCGAAACACACTTAATTTTTAAAAAAAATATATATGTAACATGCTTATATCAGTAGATACATTATGTATTATATAGTCTTTAATATATATATATGTAATGTACTTATATCTGTATATGTATTATGTATTATATAGTCTTTAAATTATATGTATATATATGTTATATTCTTATATCAATAAAATATATATGTCACTAGTAGAGATATAAAAACAGTAAAACCATCAAACTAGCACATGACTATATAGACAAATGCATTCACAGCAAACATAAATAAATAAAATACAGACAAAGTCATGTGTAAACCAAATACTTAATTGAGACAAATGAGATAGTCGGGTTTCACCCGATTCGACCCAACTCACCCGACCACCCGATGAGTCGGGTGCACTCGACAAAATGAGTGGATGACGGGTGGAAGGAGGGAAAACCCGACTATGTTCGAATGGATGAGCGGATGAGGACCATACCCGACTCACCCGACTCGTGAACACCCCTAGTGAAGAGTTCAACTGTACACGTATAAAATACACAGAAAACAATAGAAAAAAAGAAAGAAAAAGCCACGTGACTTCATAAGAAGGAGCTTTTGGGGTTCGTCTTTAATATATATATAAAAAGAAAAGAAGAGTGTATTTGATAAGAAATTTTTTTTTTGAAAGAAAGAACATCCAAATGAATAACGAATGTACTAATTTTTTTTCTATGAAAACTTTCAAAAAGATTGCTTAATCTATATTTACAATAAGAGTAATATTTTACCCACAATCTTCACACAACTTTCAATCCACAATCTATAAAAGTGTGTCTATCTCTCTCTTGTGTCACTGTGGGATTTATTGACATCACAGAATGACACAGGAGAGAGATAAACACACTTTTGTAGGTTGTAGATAAAAAGTTGTGTGAATATTGTAGGTGAAGCTTTACTTTTACGATAATGAAATACTTTTCAAATTTTTTTTTTTTTTTTTTTACGTTAATTACACTAACAAGCACGAATGAATACACACATGAAGTTGGCAGGAGCGTAAATAGAATTTTGCACTAGGTGGTGGCTTGAGTTTAGAGAACCAATGATCTACGGAGTAATTTTTTTTTTTTGCTAGAAGAGATCCAATGTTGTATTTGAGTTGGGCAGCACCAAATCACTCAACTCTTGGAATCAACTCCACTTTGTAATAAAAGAAAAAGAAAAACAACAATGATAGGTATACACACCAAATAACACACTGTGCTTTAAATGCATGTGCTCTGTGCTGTTTGAATTTTTCATACTTTTTTGTGCATCACTTACACAATACATGACACATACATTTAAAGCTGGTGTGTCGTTTACTGTGTCGTTTGGCTATCATTTTTGAAAGAAAAAAGAAAAAAGGGCCCGTCCTGCTATCGATGGATTCTATATTCAAGCCCAGCCCAGAGAAGGCACCGTCATGTATAGTTTGGCCCATCTACAAATTGCAATTACCTTCCCCCTTTCCCTTTCATACAGAAGAAAAATATTTTTTTTTCCTTATTATCAAAAAAAAAAAAAAAAAAGAAAAGAAGGGAAGAAGAATAAATGTGATTGGTTCAATATCCCAAAATAGGACACTCTTCCTTTGCTGAACCTCCCTAGATTTCCCAAACAGTCCAGACACCTCTCTCTCTCTCTGTAGGAAGTAGGAATTACACAATCGATTTCGCATATAAGAGTGAAAACGAAGAAGAACCCAGTAGAGTACAAGGTTTCATGAATCTGTGGACTTTGTTATAGTGTTGATTTTGAAGGAGAAAGAAAGGACACTTTGATTTGATTTCGTTATTCAACAACATTGGAACAATGTCTGGAATAGCTATACTTTTAGATCTACTGAGGAAAAATCAGGGATTGAGTTCCCAAACCCTACATTCAACCGGTTTATTCTCAGCTACACTTGCTGCTTCCACTGCCGCCGTCTCTGTCGCCGCCGGTGCCCCTTTTGCCTCCAGATTCCTTTTCGGGTATTCTCCCTCTTTATACATATAATTGTACATATCTATATATGTGCGTAAACATATTTGTGGTTGTATGTACATGTATTGTTCACTCTGTGCATATTCAACTTATGTATAGACATACTTTACTTGGACAAATCTCAAATGGGTTTTTGTATTTGGGTATAGATTACTTTTACAATTGCTGATAATCTGGAAAGCCTCACCACAATAGGTAGTGTTTTTCCTTGGCAAAATCACTTCCTACCATAGGGAGAGACTTTACTCTGGTAGGAGGTAGCTCTTTTCGTCTTGAGTCAAGTAGCTTGTAGCTGTCTCTTAGTAGCTTTCACTCACTCGAATCCGATATATTTTACCTGACCTGTTGCCAAAAGTTGTAAACTTGACCAATACGCGAGAACCCAATGCCCCGGGGCCAGGTCATGAGTGAAATCGACGGATATAGCACTCAGAAACCATGGAACAAAGTTATCTTTACTTGGAATAAATTAGTTCAGCATTAATTTGATATGAGATTAATGATGCAAGGAAACATACAAGACCTGCATTGATCAATTGGCTTTTTCAGCATTGATTGTGAATTTAGCCAAGAATGGAATTTTCCACCGAACAAGAAAATTTTGCAAGTGACTATCTTGAAGCAATAGTTCTGGTTTGCTGTAAGCCTGTAATTATCTTTCGAAGCAGGAACCTTCTAAAGTGGTCAAGCTCCCACCCCAGACTCCCAATTTCTCATTTCTTACTAAGAAGTTTGTCGGAACGTCACTCCCCTCATCTCAGAACCTCGCTCCCACCCCACTCCCATCACAACTAGGTCTCAAAATAGCTTGTAAAATAGATTCAAGTTCTTTTTTTGTTCAAAACATTTTATTGAAGAAATATTTTATGTCGGAACGTATTGTTTGAAGACTTTCAAAAACAAATTCTACAATAAAAATATCTTATTTGAATCCAAATTCCTCTTCACTTATCAAATGCAAATATATCTGTACGAAGCATTTGGACGCTCTCAGCCTTTGGACCTCTTAAAGTTTAACGGTTTCTCGCTCCCTCTCCCGTCCCTGCTACGTGCTTCTATGTAATTACAAGCGTCAATCGTCTTGGATTAGGATGTTTGTACTTTGAGATACAATGAGTTTTGATGGTTCTAAGCTTTATTGGCTATCCATAGTTTCTTGTTGTTATTGCAGTCAAGGGGTTTGCCTTCCTAGGGAGCCCATTAATTTACCTTTTTGTTATCTAATATAAAATTTCTTAAGCCACACTAAACATTATGTATGTGTGCATTTCTATACCTTAATTGTTTGGGGATGTAGTAGGTGCTTCCACGTGGAAAGGGATAAGTAGCAAGTGCAGTTTGTAGTAGACACCAAGATTGTGGCATGATTTATCGTCGAATTAATTGTGGGTATGTTTTTCCGAAATAAAATAAAATAAAATAAAATAAAATAAGTTTTGCGGGCATGGACATGTTTGAAGAAACTACATATAATCACTGGTTTTTATGCCGTATTTGGATTTCTACCTTCAGTGTTATCAATTTTTATTCAACAAATTATTGACTTATTGTTTATGGATATTCTTGATTGTTTACTCGGAGAGGAATTATTTGGTGATGATTTCTTCTATATAGAATGGTATTAACTTAACCTAGTGGGTTGACTGGGTTTATGTAAATGTCGTTTATTTGAGTGGATAATCTGCAAAGCTTGATGCAAGGATATCGCAATCAGTTTTAGGGGGTAAATTTATACTAATTAGGTTTTGACATCGTCATTCATTTCTTGACCTTGAAGCTGTTTTAGGATTTGATATTGTATTTTGAATTATTGCAAGTAAAACATAGTTGGTTTCTCCTTCTGTTTTCTTTAATCTCCCCCTACCCTGCTCTCCTTTTTGGGTTCTCTCTCTCTCTCTCTCTCTCTCTCTCTCTCTCTCTCTCTCTCTCTCTCTCTCTCTAATTGTTTGACATCAACTGCTTTGTACAATTTGAAGACCTTTGACATATGTGTTCCTTAGTAGTAAGAAAAAAAACCTTGCTCTTGTATTGACTATTTGACTCATAACTCCACAATGTGAATGATACAGTATTCCTAGGATATCAGTTGCTCATTGTGATGCCGGCGCAGCAATAACCGATGATTACATTTCTAGCATACGGACTGCATCTGGAAATATTTTTCAGCATGACTCTCTGCAATACAGTACCAAAGAGTACTATATTGAGATGAAACCTCTATTGTCAGCTTTTGGTTTAAAGTCTTTTGCACTGACGTCATTGAGGTCCTTCCTAGTATACTATCTTCCCCTTTTGGAGCCTCGTGCTAACATGGAGGACGATGATGAAGATTTCCTACAGGATGCTCCGGAAGACCACCATGTGGATTTGGTTGTTCCCTTCAAGAAATCAGTGAAGCAAATCATTCGCGAGGTGTGTTTAACCAATTTCTTCCCCCATCTTTTCTCTTCTGAAAGTTGATGCTTTACTATCTTGTTTATGATATTTTCGCCGAGTCTCGAGTCCGAATATCAACTAAAAAAGTCAGCATTTGTGCCTATACTATAGTTGACTTGAATTTAACAGAGTATCATCCCCATATGACTATGAGTCCCTCTTTTAGTAAAGATCTTGACCTTTGCATTACCCCCCAAATAACTTGGGCTTATATGACATAGTTGATTTCTTCGCCAAAGTGCAGTGATGTAAATGTCTAGGTGTTTCAGAACTTTGTGACTTCAGAAACTTTTCTTAGATACTGACCATCTTGCACCTTTTGCTTTGAAGCACGCTTAATATAATCATTCCGTCACTGGAAAACTGTCCAGTATTTCCTTTTGGGCATCCCTGAAATATAGTCTCTTTAGAAAAGGCAAGCCATAATTAAGATTAGGTTCTCCTGTATATCATTTGTTACAATGCTATTACATGGGTTTATTTTGGGCAATAGGCACTCAATTTTATCCTCTGCCTTCTCTAGAGAAACAAAAAACTAACATATTTAGGATCTGATGTGGTGAAAAGTGTTCCTAATAACCTGTTTTTTTTATTCTTCTTTGAAATGTCCCAACTGCTAAAGATACTTGCTGTGGAACTAGGAGAATGGCACTAATGACATCACTGCAAGTCTGTTTTGCTTCCTCTGCCTTCTATAGAGAAAGAGAAAAGTAACATATTAGGATCTGATGTGGTGAAAAGTGTTCCGAACAGCCGGTTTTTTTTTTTTGGGAATGTATCAGACTCCCAACTGCTAAAGAAACTTGCTGTGGAACAGGCATGAAGGAGAATGGCACTAATGACATCACTGCAAGTCTGTTTTGCTTCCTTCTTGTTGATGGTAGTCTATGAATCGATATCGTATCCGACACCGACACTCTTTGGACACGTGTCGGATACTCTAAATATCATGTCTGAATTGTTTAGTATTATTTTTCAAATGGGCACCTCACCGACATGCAAAGGACATGCACATGACACACTTAGGACAAGTGCAAGACATGCTAAGTTGCTATTCTTAGATAATGTTTTGATATTCTGGGGTTAAACTATAATTTTTCTAAATTGTTATACATAATGGATGTTTATTAAAATTCCTAAAATTGTGATGGGTTCAAAACAAACATAAACATATAGCTTAGGATTAAAAAAGATAAAAGGAAGTATATACTGAGACTAATTCATTTGGCAAATATGTAAGCAACATATGAATGATGATTAATGAAGATGATCTTGAATTTTATTTATTTGCTTTGTTATTACTAACAATGTCATAATATTGTTGTCATTTATGTGTTTTTATTTTGATTAGACATGGTATAATATATATATATATATATGTATATTTAAAAAAAATCTGCATGTCCCAAACATATTTGTATCCTACTTTTTAGAGAAATACCGTGTCCACGTATTCGCATTGCATCGTGTTCGTGTCGCGTGTCCGCGTCGGTGCTTCTAAGAGGGTAGTAGTCAATATGGTTATTGGGACAAGATTGTTCAGATCGTTGTTGCTTTACTTTTTAAAGACTTGTTGTCAACTCAAAGACTGCTTTAGTGCTTTCAAATTGTATTTTACTTCCGGGTGTCGTCCCCTCAGGTGGCATCTCTAATACTGGTCAATGTTTTGCATTTTACTTAAAGAGTGTAGTTATTTTGACAATGTTGAAACTTGAGAACATATATGGTAGTAAGTTAGTACCGTAACTTATTGTCAACTTGCATAGACATTCCAGCTAAACTATATTCTGTATCTCAACCTAACAAATTATTAAGGGAATAAAAATAGAAGAGCCTATCAAAAATTTATTCTCCATCACTATACTCCTTTTACTGATAAGTAGTTGATCATTTTTCCAAGTCTGCAATGACTGTAGCGTCTTTGCAGCCTTCCTATCACCAATACAATGTTCTGTATATCCAGTTCTTAGGAATCTTTCGTAAAATGTATGTGTGTGGGTGTGTGGGTGTGTGTTTGTTTTTCCTTGTCACTAGAATTAGTGCACAATTACCACAGGTAAATGGAATAATGTCAGATTTTTTTGCAAATTAATTATCCAGTCTACCAATTTATAGAAACTGAGTCTCTTTGCACCTTTTCGGATTATTGGTATCTTGTGAAGCATTAGACTCGGCTACAGTCTTCTTTGTCTTGCTTCATGAATGCAATCCGTTGAAATTTCTAGAAGCTAAGCATCAAAGGGCATGAATTCACTGATTTTCTTTTGCACTGCATTTCAGACCTCTGTTATAACCACTAGACGGGTTCTGGAAAGACTTGCTGTCCATTATGTCTCTCAACGGCTGGCATGGAAACTTCTTAAAGGTACTTTTCCTCCATGAATAGGGTGCATGCCTGAAAATGAGTAGAGCCATGCAGGGCTGACTATTCTTAATGTTCAAGCTCGGTTCATTTCTAATTTTGACAAGTACAGTCCGACTTTGAGCATCTGTCCAATCTAAAAAGTCTTCAAGCTTGTTCATTGGTGTTTGGCAAATAGTGCTTTCTTCACGAACTTATAATGTGGACTGTTTGATTCAGTCTTGTATTATAGTTAAAACTCATTTGATATATATGAGTCATGACTGACACAAATAAGCTACTATAACTCCCAAATCTATATATAATAATCTTGCTCAACTTTTTTCTCATACCACATTTACAAAAGTTTCATGCTGGATATCATCCTTGTATCTATATCACAACCACATAAACTGGTCGTGAACCCAAAAGAGCCAAGCTTGATGTTGTTCAAGTGTGATTTTGGTTCTTGTAATTATTGAACGATCTTTATCAAGTTTCTTAATGAGCTTAAGTTGAACTGCTCATGAACATTTTGGTTCATCTGCAGTGCTATCCAAGAACTGATGGTTTTGATAATTTCTTGCAGACGTTCCTAAATCTGCCGTGCGTAAAGCTGGAAGGGGGATGCCAACTTTAGTTTACTTCTACTCTGTAACCAAAACAACTTTTAGAGGTCAAATCCCACAGAATCATTCCATTTTTTTCTGGGTTGTGGTGGTTTCTTGAGCTTAACCTCAATATTCCATGCTTATCTTTTGATGTCTAAGCAGGACACTTTCTAGGAGTTGCAGCATCATGGCTCGTCCAAGTTGGCATTGATATTTACCGGTTCTTTTCTTCTATGTGTAAATCTGATGAAGAGGTTGATAAAGCCAAGAAAGAAGAACAGATTGGGATTCTTGTGAAGAACGTTACAGGTACAACTGTCCGGTGTGCTGCTTCCCTCATTTTTGCTTCTATTGGTGCGGGCATTGGTGCAACCCTCTTTCGACCTTCAGCCGGTCAATGGATTGGTAAGCAGATTTCTTAGCACCCTGTTCCTGGATATCTTCCTCTGGTCAATTTGAGTCTGTTTAATAACTTGCTCAGTGCATATCCAACCATGCTCCGCTCCCTAAATTTTCTATATAATTTGGCTAGTCACTTTTAACGTGTGTACTCCAACCATGTTCTTGATAATAGGGAGCTTTGATTTTTATAAATTAATTCTGAAATTTGAAGTTGGGAACTGCAAAGCACTCTCTCCTCAAATGGGTCCCATTCTTGTTACTTCCAAATTTTATATTTCTGGAGAGTGACTTTCTCACTCCACAAATCTACTTTCTCACATCTCTCATTTGAAGAGCCAAAAAGGTTGGAGAGCCCTTTGAGATCCCAAAATTGAGCATTGGCTCTCCCTTAAATAGCTAAAAAGCTAAAATAGAGAGCATGGTTAGAGAATATGCTCTTACAGCTATGCAAATGTGGTCTATGATTTTGATTTTTAGTTTATATATATATATATATATATATCTATTATTATTTATTTTTATACCATAATGCAATTTCTTGCAGGCTGTGCAGTAGGGGATATTGCAGGGCCCGTTATCGTGGCATTCTGCTTTGAGAAAGTTTTCCATCCAGCCGTTTAGAGCAATGTTCAATTTCTATATAATTCTTTCTGGGCGTGTGTTTCTAATAAGGATTAGCATACTGGACAGATTATAGAGTATTTGATGCATAACAGCTACTGAATGGAAGCTACCCCATATGTTATTCTTTTAAGTTTTGTTTCTCTCTGTAAGGAACCCATATCGAATTTTGTTATCACTAAACTTTTAGCGACAATTTCTGTTTTGGCATTAGCAATTTTTGCTTTGGCATTAGCGTTTCCCTTCCGAATACTCTTTTCGTATTCCATTTATAGTAGGTATAGTCAACTGCAGTTTACAGATATTCCCTGTTCGTATCCCATTTTCAATCACATGAGAATTTCATAGATAAAGAATTAACTACTGAATCGTAAGTTTTCAATTTGAACAACATAATGTAAGGGCATGTTTGGGCGTCTCTGAATGCAATAGTTGCCCTTCATACTTATACATAGCCATTTACGTATAAAGATGATCCTGAATAGATCCATTAATAGAACTGTGTTTATTTGGAAAATGATGCCTAAATCATGAACTTTGTCATTCCAGTAAAGCATAAAAATGGCCCATGAATGAGTAATTATGAGAAAGTCACGTTTTGATATTAAGTTGCCAAAGCGTTCGGGAGTGAGTTGAGGAAGAGGAAACCTGAATTTTGATTATCTGTAGTTGTTAGAACGGGGGGAGTGAGTTGAGGAAGAGGACACCTGAATTTTGATTATCTGTAGTTGTTAGAACAGGGGCGGTTGAAGAAAGTTGTCTGGGGACTAGAACTCCCGCCCTGATCAATGTGTAATTGATCGAGATGGTATCATGATTTAATAATTCAAGTGACAATCAAACATGCTATAAACCCACGTCATTCTTTTTAATATGCTAATAGATTTTACAAACGGAATCCTAACAATGACCAAATCTGCATCTAAGTTTGATATTGCTTATATTACTCGAGTATTATGACCCCGTAACAAACACTCAAAGATTAAATTCTGAAACCTGTGTTTCAGTAATAAAAACAAATTTGTCCTAAAAGAAAATTCTTCGATTCAGTCCCAGATCATAACGACAGCAATAACCCCAACGCCCAACAAGACAGCCAAGAACTTGTAAAGAGGAGTGTCCACTGATACTAACTTCTGGGGTACATAACCCTTTGATAGAAGGTGGTTTATAGAGACATATATAAACACCCCACACGCTATACCCATAGAGATAGCATAAATCCAGTCTGCCACGGTACCCTGAGTTGTGGCATCAATTATAATCCCAATGGCCACTCCAATTGGACTTGAAATGGCGAATGCGAAAGCATAGGATGCGCACGAAAATAAGGGGCGGTCTGGGATCATTCTTAGGAGAGCTATTCCCATAGCTATGGCCGCGAATATTTTGTGAAGACACACCGTCCAGAGAGCTCTCCAAGCATCGGCTTGTGTCTTTGCAACTCCAATGGCAATGCCCTCGAAGACGGAGTGGAAACACAAGGCTGCTATCAACAAAATGCTATCCCCAAGTGACGTGGCAGCTACAAGAGGGACTTTCATAGAATGAGCATCTGCGCTGTTATGGACCTGTTGAGGAACATGCAGGTGCTTAATCAGTTGCGTAGAAGATACAAGTGTCAGTACAGGGGCTTGTTTGGGAATGCATAAAACAGGAACAGGTTCTTAGAAAAATCAGGATCTTGTTGGGTTTGAAAAAGAACCATTTTTTAACATTGAATTATTGGGCTTGGACTCCAAGCAATAAAAGTGCATCTAGTAACACTTGAATTTGGAGAACCGGTTCACGTAAGCAGTTCTAAGCTTTCCCAAACAGCATTACAGGCCCCGTTTGGAAACCCTTTTTGGAGGCCCAACTGTGCCATACGCTGTTCGGCAGAATGCGATTGCAGTGTATGCCAAACAGGCCCCTAATAAGATTAAATAAAATAAATCAAGGGGAACCAAGAAAACCATGGCAATGAAATTTCATTTTCAAACAAATTGGTAAAACTGGGAACAGCTTCTCTTTCTATGCCTCTCACCTGAGACTCTGATTCTGGGGTCGTCCCATTTCCCTTTCCATTCTGAACACCTCCTGTTACAAAAAGAGCTAAATCATATTACTCCCTACATATTTGGATGATCAAATAGTCCTACATCCATATTTAGATCTTAGCAGAACATGTGTTGGATGTTCTAAGTTCCCTCAATAGCAGTTCAATGAACTTCACGTTGTGTTAAAGCAGCTAAAATGTACTCCTTGTTTAGATTCACTAGAAATTGGGCTCTTCTTCGAATTGAGCAATCCTTGCATCAAATGAAACAATATGCAATAACTAGAACAATTTTCAGTGCTCACTTTGCATCAAAATTAAAACAAGCTGACAGAATAATCAGAAGTCATCTAAAAGCAATAAATTAGATTTCAAGCAACTCTGGAAAACTCGGAGGAGCAAATATAAATGAGTAATATTTGGGGCACAAACAAATCTCACTAACACTTACTAACACACTCTATCTCTCTCCGGCACTGCGACCCCGCAGTGCCACTAGGAGAGAGATAGAGTGTGTTAGTAAGTGTGAGATTTGTTTGTGCCCCTAGCATTGTCCTATCGAACATAACAAAAATAATTACTGTAAAAGCATAAAAGCAAAAAACATAAGAGGAAAAGGGCAATCATCCAATTGTGTTCCTACTCATATAAGGTGGTAGGATGCCAAACGAGATACGAATATTACTTGTAGGCCCTATTTACCCAAAGTGTACTAATTGTTAAAGTTACCAATTACTCCAAAAAGCTTAAGCCGTTAGAAAATGACCCAAAGCATGTTTGGGAAAGTCTAAAATAGAAACAGGTTTAGTCCAAGTCTCTCTTTCGATATAGTTCTTGTGAGAACTAAGGTTGTGGTAATTTGAAGACCAAAAAAAAAAAAAACAATTTTATGAGTGTTATTCGCCTGGACACAGACTCCCATGCAAGAAATTCATATTTACCAAACCCTTGAAATTTTTAAAACCGTTTTCACTTATGAAACATAGAGCCGATTTTTCACAAACAAACTCTAAAACTTAAAGTCTTCAACACTAATCAAGGGCGAATTCGAGTGAAATGCTTCATTGCTAAACAAAAAAATGGGACTTTGAAATACATATATTTTCCTTCTCTTTGCCCTGTTTTTTCAGCAAACAAACGGAGTGTAAGACTAAAATTCCACTGAACCCTAAAATACCCAAAAAAAAAAAAAAAAACCAGTAGTTTGAGTAGCAGTGCAAAAGTTGAAATTTTGTGAAAGAAAGGCACATAGAAATTATATACTACAAACCTTGACGGTCGACGTCATCATTGGATCCATCACTCTGCTTTCCATAGACATAAGAAACCACAGAATCAGCCAATTTAGTTAACAAATAACCAGAACAGGCCAACATGAAAGCAAACGGATAAGCGTTACTCGTCAAATCCCCAAAAGTCGCATTCGAATCGCTCAGGAAATGCATCAAAGCCGTCCCCAAGAACACACCGCCGGCGAATTGCGTCCCAATGACCAAAAAACCCTCGTTCCATTTCAGAAAGTACGGCGATATCCCTCCCACGAACGTCCCGAAGAACACGAGAATCAAACACCATAGCTTCACCAGAATTAAGGGTTTCGATCGCAGATTGGGCTTTTCGGTAGGCGGCGATGAGTCGGCGTCGGCGTCGCCGTGGCCACCGTGGGCGGAGGCGGAGATGAAAAGAAAGAGGAGGAAAACGACGAAGAAAAGAGATCGAGACATTGAAGAGGTGACCCCATTCGGGTGAATTTCTAGGGCTTTAAATAGAGGTTAGGTGTTCAATACTTATCAATCAATTACTCCTATAATATGTAGTAATTTGTACTACTAGAGAGACAGAGAGAGAGAGAGAGTGTGTGAGTGTGTGTGTACTTCGACAAGGAATGATGAATTTAGGAAGAACAGAGTGATTGAGACAGAAATTTCTTTTCTTTTGTGGAGACTGTTTATAGGAACAGTATATGCATGTATTTTTGGGAGGTTGGGAAGTGAAAGCAAAGCCCAGTCTTCTTTATTGTTGCGTGCTTCTCACGAACAGTTAAAAGTAGTATAATGTACAAACAAAAATTGTACTCCTACTACGCTTCCCGAAATAATAGTACTTGTATCTCATTTTTGTTCTAACATATGTGATACGGAGTAGTTGGCATTCTTGATTGTTATTGGAGGAGAGCCTGGATCCTCGGTTCTTCTTTGTATTGTTATTGTAGGCAACACTCACGTGATATTTGCAAGAGTACACATAATTTATTTATTTATTTATTAATTATTATTATTATTATTATTATCATATTTGCATTTTAAAAAAATATCAAAAAAATGGTGTGATCCTGTAAATGTCATGTGGGTACTGCCCATAATGGAAACAGTCCTGCGAGCCCATATTGGCTACCGCCTACCAAGGATTCTTGGGCATTGGAATATACTAAAGTGATCCCACCATTATTAAAGCTAATTCCAGTGATATTTGTGTTGGGAAAGCATTTAATGTACAATATTTAGAAAGCATGTCATTACTCATAAATTAATTCAGAATTATAGTTGTGTGTACATTATTGTCCCAAAAGGAAAAATAATGAGTAATGTTATGCTTCTCAAATTTATATTCCAAAATTCTATCTCAAATGATGTGGTACTAATCAAATTTCGGTGGATTCACTGACCACTCTGGGGTCACTTCAATTTTCTCCAATCAAAATTCATTGAACTCACTGTCGTATCATTTGGAATTAAAATTTGGGATTTAAATTTGAAAAACATAACATTACTCAAAAATAATAGGCGTGTTCAATGTTTTCCTCAATTTGGAGATATGAATAATGTCCAAAGTAAAAATTACGCCTACAATTTGGAAATTAATATAAGATAAGATTTTATTATACACTACAAATTACAAAGATACTCTTTCTCAAGTCCCAATCCATAAACTCCCCGTCCATGAGACTCTTGCAACTAGGAGTGTAAGCCAAAACCAAAAAATTGAACCAATTGACCAAACTGAACAAAACGATTGATTTTCAAAAAAATTCATAAGCTAAAAACCAAACCGACTGAAAGCTGAACAAACTCTACAGAACCGACCACTTCGATCAATTAACAAAAAACACAAAAAAAAAATCGAAAAAAATCGACCGATTTACACCCCTACTTACAACCACCACTTGATGGGATGAAATCCCGTGACACGAGATCCCCCTCGGTCTCCGTGGCTTTGTATTATTGAGTCCAACATAAATTTGGGAAGACTTTTATTTTTGGTGAGGGTGTATGACACGCGGTCCAAGCCGTCTGGAAACAAAAGATTTTCGTGTTAAGGTTTAAATACTCAATTTTGTGCATTAAAAATTTTTCACTCATTGTTCAACTAAGCTTTTATGGGATGATATGCGTCTCAATCTATTCTTATTTTATTCCTGTATTATTAATATAATTACAAAACTATGACACATGTTAATTAATAAAAATCTGAGTGAACAATGGGTTAACAAATTTATATGAGCAAAAACACTATCAAGGTTTATTGTGTCATCCTCCAAAAGAAAGACTTTTTTGCACACTTTGTTGTAGACTTGTAGCTGATGTGCACACAACATGGGTACGTTTTAAATTCGGAACAAATAAAAAAATAAAAAACAAAAAGAAAAAAGAGTCTGTTCTAAAATGACGTCGAAATCAATACCCCGTGCCACATGAGCTACGACAACGACCTAGGAAGTATCGATACTTTGGAAAGGGTTTTGTATCCGTGTTGACACGTATCGGACACCGACACTCGTCCGACACACCTCTGACACGTATCGAGTGCGAAAAATACGTGTCTTATTTCTGTTATGCAATGTTTAGAGGCGGACACATCACCGACACCTGGCGGGACACTTCTAGGGACATAAGAGTAACTCTTTTTTGACCAAAAAGCTGTATTTTGTTAGTTTTTTTTTAACATTTTGAAAACCAAACGGAGTTGATTTTGTCAAGCATTACATCACTTATCTTCTCACATTTTTCCGATATTAGTCTCTCAAGATCCTCTTTGTCCGATCTCATCTATCTCTCTATCTTCTTTGACCATCCCACTCTCTTGATTTTGTTAATATTAAACAATAATGCTCAAAATTGTGAAGTGAACATTCTGTAGATAACATTCTATTAATATTTTTGAAAAACATAAGAATGAATTTAAAATTAAACTTAATTTTTTAAAAACATTATACGTATCCCCGCCGTGTCGTGTCATCATTTTTTAGGATTTAACGTGTTGATGTACCGGTATCGTATCGTGTCCGTGTCAATGTACATGTGTCCGTGCTTCATAGACGACGACCATTCGCTTAGGACCGGTAGTGTTAACATATGATATTGCGTATTGCTTGCTATGGACTCCCAGGTTCATTTATGATCTTGAAAGAGCATTGCACGTCTGATGCTGGGGGAATCCAGAAATTTCATCCAGCGGGGGCAACGTTCTATGCCTTGTGGTATATAGAATGTGTCATACATTCTAATTTTTTGGTATAAAAATATTGTAATTAAGTTCTAAAATATGTAACTTTGGAAACAATTTTGTATAAAGCTACAATATTTTATAAACTAGTTAAATATTTTATAAACTAGTTACAATATTTTGAGACCTAACTACAACATTTTTGTACCCAAAAATAAAAATGTATGATACAACTGTGTTAACTATAACATTTTAAGTTTTAACCATTAATGGGATGTGTCATACATTTTAACCGGATATATGACACATTGTATCTACAACATTTCCACAAAGCGGGACCTTTGGGTCTCTGTCCGAAACGTTTGGGAGTTAGGACTTGTGAAGAGAGGTCCAATTGAAATAATTTAGATGCAATAAATATGAAAGAGAATTGACTGGATTTGTCTGTGATTCAATGCTGTTAATGAAACGGTCTATGTTCACGCGTGATGTGTGTGCAGTGTTTTCACCGTACAGAAAATTGTTTATAGATTTTAGTGCAGCAGATCTTGATGATCTAACAATGGATTGGAACTAACTGTTTGGTTGAAAAATTTATAAGTGTGTGCGAGCGTGTCAGGCAAGCAAATTGCCAATGTGTAAATGTGATTATCCAAACTGCGCCTCACCAAGCAAATTGTGGTGACGTTCGATGCCTTAAACAGGACTTTAACCGTGTAAAGAGGCACTTAATTGAAACACTTCAAACTGATTCTAAGATAATTACTCCTAATAAAACAGTAAAGAAAGCAATAAAGTAAAAGACTACTTTGATTAAATTAAACAAACTACAATCTAACCTTGAAGATGACTTCGAAGGTGTTCTATTCCTAAGTTTAACTATCTAAATAACAATACAGTAAGAGTATTGAAAGATATATGTTGATGTTGATCGAAGGATCCCTTTCGAATGCACAATCCTTCTATTTATAGACTTCGAGGGTCCCCAACAACTCTGTTTGAATATTCCCTCCTATTTTCGAATTGATAACTGCTCTGACACCTGTTATATCCTTGAATTGACACCTGTTCTTCAGTTACTTCTTGATGATCAACACGTGTCTTCTAGCGGTTAAATATTTGAACAACGTGAATCAGAAACAACTGCTCAAAACAGTTTCTGTATTCATTCGGGTTCATCAATTATCCTGCCACATAAGCTCTTACGTGTCAATTCTGCATTGGCTGGATCTTTATCACAAACATTACCCCCCGCGCCATTTTCCTTTTGGTTCAAAAAAGATAATGGTGATCATGGACAGATCATGCCGGGTAGTTAACATTTATGCGATCTTCGAATATTTATAAATTACACAAAATATCATATCTGCTTGATCCTTGAAACCTTCTATTTACTTTGTTCTTTCGAATCTGCTCTATTAATCATGTCTTCTTCTCAATCTTCTTTCGACACCAATAACTACTTTCCTCTAGATCTTCCCGAAGAAGTGATGTTATCAACCAAACGCCCTGAAATTTCTTCTCGAACCAATTGGGATCTCCCTGAAATTCCTACTGAGCCCTTCACCTACTCGAAGTGGGGAAAGTGGCATAAAATGTTGAACAGACCAAGTGCTTCTTCAACAGGGCAAAATTCTGCTTCAAGCTCTTCCAAATCGATTTATAATAACCAAACATTCCCTCCTGCTTGGGAACAACCTATTTCCTGTGGTGAAGGAGTAGGATATCATAAAGGTATGAAGCTCGAAACCCCAGTTACAATGCCTTCAGTTGTTCATCCAAATTTTGACTATCCTGAAACTGAAGGAATTGTTCGAAGCAGGACAATAAAACCATACTATCCATTTTCGAATCGTCTCTCTCGAGAGCAAAATCTGTTGAATGCTTGGTTGATCTCCTCAACCAGTTCTCCTGGTGAGAGGCTTCAAAGAGGTAATATCTTAATTCCTCAAGGCAGACCCCCCATTCACACATATGTAAGAGCATCTCATGAGGATTTTTCCAATGAGCACTACTCCTCAGCCTTCCTTTCTAAATGCAAACTTTTTGAGAAAGATTATGAAGAGAGAGTACTTCTCTTCGATCATTCTGTACTAGGCTTTCCTGACACCAAAGTTCAAGTAGTGGATCCTACTAACGATATTGGTGACCCTTTTTTGAAATTAGACCAATTATGCAGATATGGTCCTATTTTCGAACATACTCCACCCATTCTGTCACCTTCTCCCTGTTTGACCATCCAAGCTCAAAGGCTTCTAGTTGCCTTTTCACATCTTCCCTTCTCTATGTTACAAAATCCAAAAGCTCGAATTAATTTCGAATGGAGTTGCCACATCTTATGCCATGAATGGAATATCTCAACCCTTGTTCGAACCCAAATAGATTTCACCCTTCGAACCTTGGCTCCTCATATAAGATGGTATTCTCATCATCAAGAAAGTGTCCATCATTTGAATTACTTAATTGATCTTTATGAAAGCCTTAAGGAAGTACCCAATGCACTTCTTGATGAAGTTTCAGAGTTCAAGGAGAAATACATCTATGGTTGTGGCAGTTCTGATGAAGAAAACAATGTTTCTCATTACTCGAAACCTGACCTTGAAAGTCGAATTGCATATCTTAAAGAAGAAGCCAAAACTGTTGGCATATCTCTTCGAGGCAAAACTACATTAGCCAAGGAACTTCGAAATCTTCGCAAAGCTTTGTTCAAAATCAACTCGCGACTAAATCAGTATGAAGAACAACTCAAGAATGCTTATCTCACACTTTGAAGCGAAGATAAATTAACTTTACAAGCTAGGAACCTATGCCTCGAAATAGAACTAGAAGCAGAATACTTTGCCTATTACTGGGCCATGTTTCACAATTTAGTTACCTATGGGTTTCCCCATTTTTACCAATTATGTTTATGAACTGTAACCGCATTTCCTTTTCAATGAAATGAATTATGAAAATTTATGTTCTTATTAATTAGTTCATTCTGAACCAGTATGTCTTTTCTTTTGATGCAACGGTCCAAAAAGAGTAACCGAATCTAACGGCTATTTTTCAATAAATGCATCTTTTTCCAAACGTCACCAAAGGCTATAAATAAAGAAGCAAAAGGAAAAACAAGCCTTCTAACTTCTACAAATTCATTTTACTTTCTATTTATTCCCTTCGTACTTTGTTCTCTTTTCTTACCATTTTCTTTGCAATCCAACCTCTTCACTTCTAAAGATGACAAAATCTGGTGATAACACTCAACTTCAGAAAATCTGCGATGACTTTGAACAAATCATCAAAGACGAACAAGAGCGTTACTTGCAAGGGCAAGAGACTTCCCTGATCCATGAGATTCTCGTTCCCATTACTTTTCCTAACCATGAATCCTCAATTGATGTAGGTCCTTGCCTGAGCACACCAAGCCTGAGACTCCATGTCTATTACCCCAGATTAGGAGAACAACGCCTGGCTTACCAACAAGATCTTCCAAACCCGAAGTATGACTGGAAGTTTCGACATTGGCCTAAACCCGCAAAGGATTGGCCTGAATGGGTAGATAGAATCTTAGAAAACAAAAAAGAGATTCTAATCACAACGGGGATTTACCATGCTGTTAACCTTTCAAAATTTCCCATCGAATCTAGTCCTAACTTATTAGCTGCAGCCCTCTGTTTTTGGAACCCTATTTTCAACCACTTTCAATTTCGATTTGGTCCAATAAGTCCAACTGTCTTGGACATCTGTCATTTATTAGGGTTTTTATCTCATGGGGAAGATGCTCACCCTTATATGGCTGAATCTGATAGTCCTCCAATCAACACTGATTCTAAATCATTAGGGTATACAAACTTCCTGACCACCCATAAAAAATCATCAGGAGCAGTGACAGACAAAGAATATTACTGCTTCCTCTTATATTGGCTTTCGAAGCATTTGTTTTGTACTTCTTCTCAGAGGGTTGTCCTCGAGTTTTCTAATATTGCCAAAGCTCTGGCTGCTGGTCGAAGGTTAGCCTTAGCACCTTTTGTTCTTGGATCTCTCTATAGGTCCTTTTCTGATTTGTGCTTCGACCCATTCATTCTTACCCTAGGTGGTCCTTTCTGGATTTTACAACCATGGTTATATGCTTACTTTCCAGAAATTCATAATTTAGGACCCTTATCCTACACTGTTGCTCATGGGATCTTTTTTGCCCTATTGCCAAATGTTGAGAAGACTTTCAAAGAATCCATCTCTTTCTTTTTCAATCTCTCTGCAATAAGGCCAAACAAACTGTTCCAACCATTTGCTGTCCTCTATAGCTCGAAAGACAAATCTCCTCTTTCTCCTCATTAGCTTTGTCAAATTTTGGACAGAGCAGCAAATGCTCTCGAACTAAAAGCTGCATGGGGAAGTTTCTTGATCAGATCTTGAATCCTGTCTCGAAAAACAGTACAATTATTAGTTGAATGGGTCCAAGAACTATGCCATTTACAGTATTTCTTACCTTTCAATTCATCATTAGAAGGTAATTTTGTCTCATCAGATAATTTAATGATTTCCCCTTCTAATAGATGATCAAAAATTTCATCCAACTTATAAACATCAAATGAATATTTTTTAAATGATCCTTTAGATTTATAAACTTCAGCAGAAACATTTTTCTTCACAAGACTCTTACATGTGAAAGGTTCTTTTCCTATTATTTCTACAGCATCTATCTCATAATTAGGATCTTTATAATATGTTTTTATTGAAGAAGCATTTCTTTCACTTTCTTCTTCCAACAAGGCTTCGTATCTAGAGACTCGAGCAGTCAATTCAACAAGATCTCTAAACTCTAAAGCATCGAATTTCTTTCTTAGTCTAAATTCGAGACCATTCTGAGCCAATTTAACAAATTCAGGTTCAGGCAGAATGATTTTACACTTTGTTCTAGCCCTTTTGAACCTATTTGTGAATTGAGTAGCCTTCTCATCAGGCTTTTGACATAGCCTGGCTAAGTCAGCCATTGATACTTCTGGTTCTGTTTGGTAAAACTGAGTATGGAAAGATTCTTCCATTTGTGCCCAATTATAGATCGAATTAGGGGCTAAATTAGTAAACCAAGCGAATGCAGTATCTGTTAATGAACTAGGAAACAAACGAAGCCTAAGATATTCATTATTTCCTGCATCAGCACACTGACTGATGAATTTTGCTACATGTTCAACTGTGGATTGACTTCCATCTCCTGCAAACATGGCAAAAATGGGGAATTTAAATCCCCTGGGGAATTCGATCTTATCAACCCAGTCAGGATAAGGCTTCCTATAAACTGGAGTTTGTACCCCCCGAGCCATGTGTCCACAAACCTCATGGATTAAATTAATCATGTCATTCCTATCAACCATATTAAATGGTTGTTGATGACCTGGTTGACCAAAAGGGGTATTCATTGGTGGTATTGGAGGCGGTTGAGGATTATTATCCATCCTCCTAGGATTTTCATTCCTTCGACCCACTCCTATTCCAGTAGGCTGTGGTTCGAATATAGGATTGTTGTTTATTCTCCTATTCTGGCCTATTATGTTTTCTCTAGGCCTTGGTTCTTCAATATTTACTGTTCTATAAACATGATCTTGACCATTCATATGATTTCCTTGCATCCCTTCGAATACTGGAAAAATATTATTTGGGACAGACATATAAAAACTTTCTTGTGAATTAGGCCTAACAGGAGGCCCATTTGTATGATTCATAGGATTTGACTGAAATAAACCATGACCATGACCTCTTTCACTCTGTCGAATCATAGAGGGATTTTCACTCGGCACCATCGCTGGTGAAAATTGCGGTAGACTGTTGTTAAGAGAAGTGATTAGAACATTAACATTCTGAATCATATTTCCCAAGTGATCAAATATTGGTGTTAATTGACTCACCAAAACATGTTGACTTTCTGAACTAACATTCCCATTATTTGGAATTGAATTAAAATTTTCAACTCCTTTTTCTGGGTTTTCATTGACTACATGATTCCCAGTATTGCTACTCTGAGGATCTTGGTATGGAGAACCACCAGTTTCAGCAATATTAACACCAATATTGGCGTTATCAACAGACCTATTACTTCGAAGGTTTCTGTTTGTTATCTTTTGACACTTGTGTCTCACTGGGCGTGCCAAAAATGTTTGGTTGGAAAATTTATAAGTGTGTGCGAGCGTGCCAGGCAAGCAAATTGCCAATGTGTAAATGTGATTATCCAAACTGCGCCTCACCAAGCAAATTGTGGTGATGTTCGATGCCTTAAACAGGACTTTAACCATGTAAAGAGGCACTTAATTGAAACACTTCAAACTGATTCTAAGATAACTACTCCTAAAGTAAAAGACTACTTTGATTAAATTAAACAAACTACAATCTAACCTTGAAGATGACTTCGAAGATGTTCTATTCCTAAGTTTAACTATCTAAATAACAATAAAGTAAGAGTATTGAAAGATATATGTTGATGTTGATCGAAGGATCCCTTTCGAATGCACAATCCTTCTATTTATAGACTTCGAGGGTCCCCAACAACTCTGTTTGAATATTCCCTCCTATTTTCGAATTGATAACTGCTCTGACACCTGTTATATCCTTGAATTGACACCTGTTCTTCAGTTACTTCTTGATGATCAACACGTGTCTTCTAGCGGTTAAATATTTGAACAACGTGAATCAGAAACAACTGCTCAAAACAGTTTCTGTATTCATTCGGGTCCATCAATTATCCTACTACATAAGCTCTTACGTGTCAATTCTGCATTGGCTGGATCTTTTTATCACAAACACTAACATGGTACTACCTTACACAGTTGTTTCTATTATTCTAAAGGGAGCTTTAGCTGACTAGGGTTTCATAGCTTTAAGGAGAGAGGAAGAAACCGGGTGTAAAAGATGTAAAAACTGGATCCTTTGGTGAGAAGAGGAGAATCCTTTTTATAGAACAAAGGGTGTCCTAATACATGTAGGCCGCCCTAATAGATTTAGGAGACTGATTGACAGTTGTTTACTTATCCTCATAACCTTGGATAAAATTATCTTTAGTCGATCGTTTATCTAGGAGTCTCTCTGAGTCTGAGCCGTGTGTGACTCTCTGTTGAGCTGGCTGGGTTGGACTAGAACTATTCTGCAAGAGAGGGAGTCTGCCCGAGCACCCTATCCCGACCTATGGGTTAGGGAAAAGTGGTCGGTAGGGAGTATCGGATACCCTGACCATTTTGGGCGTATAAGTTATCCCCCATTTCCAAGTCTTGAACCGGCGCTATGTCAGGGCAAGTTTGAAAATCTTCTGTCTGTGAAGCTTGAATTTCTCTTGTGGAGAGATGAGCAGTTGTTGAAGTATGTTGAATAGAGGACTTGGTTGAATCTAAACTGATCTTGTCACCGTTGTCCAGGTTCCCAGGGGCAAGTTCTGTTGCTTTCTGTTCCTTGAGCAACTGTTTTTCTTCTGATACAAACCTCATGTTGATTTTGGGAGGAATAACGTACAAAACGCAAACCATCGAATGAGAAATGTCAATATATAACATTTCGATATTGTAGCATCTCAAATAAAAAAAAGTAAGTCTTTGGGCACAAACAAATCTCACAAACACGTGCAATTCATAAACCCCACAATGTGTCTATCTCTTTCCTGGTGGGATCCATTGACACAGTATAGTCCACAGAGAAGAGAGATAGACATATTGTGATATTTGTAAATTGTGTTTGTAAGATTTATTTGTGCCCAAAGACTTAATAAAAAAATTGGCCTGACAAGTTTTGCACAAGTTGAAATGGTCGTAATCAGTAATCACACATAATCCAGGCAAATTTGCCCTTGTAAGGAATCCAAAAGTTGGCCCCACTGTAACAAAAACTAAATTTACCTTCACATTCCGTTGAAAAATCAGAAAGTAATTCACAGTTCACACTCGGTTAAGTCGCAAAGCCTAGAATAAACAAATTGGGCCGTCCTTTCATCTTCAGTCCAGACTCCAGATGAGCTGTGAATGCTCCAGTCCAAACCACGTCCAGGTTTTTTTTTTTAAGTAAAAAAAAAAAAAAAAAAACCACGTCAAATTCGAGAGTATCTAATTTGGATGTTCTTACTTCTTAGCTTTCTTTATCACCTTCATTTATTTATTTATTTATTTTTTCCAAAGTTCAAAAGGCAATGCCAAATCCACATCTTTCAACCCTGAATGTCCAAATGTCAATAACTGGTGATTGGAATCAAAGGACCGATAAAGATGAGTGATTAGAAAGAAATTAAACTAAAAATACACGTTTTTATCGGACCTCGTTCATTCCAACATTCTTCTACTACATTACCGCATCGACTATACATTTTATTACCACGGCAAAAATTGCTTCTCATATCGGTGGGAGGGAAAGAATAAAAGTGATGATGCAAACAGCCCCGTAAAAACAAAATACCAATACTCTTTCAGGATTTGTAGAATGATGTATCATTAGAGGAACTGGTTCTTTCTCACTTAAGACTGGAAATCGCATACATACAAAAAAATGGCTTACGATTAATGACGAGTCTTTATATTCATCCGGAACTTCATCCAAGGAGATCTAGAATCCAATCTTTTCCCTCCACTCACTCATTCCATATAACTATTACTAACTAGTATATCAGCGTCGCCAGAAACGGCCATGCTGCTTCTGTTCTTCCATTCTCCTGCATCATCACACCAAATTTGAATGTCAGTCAAATGATACCATTAGAATTCTTGACAAACAAGGCGTATACGATCATATATTAATCAATATCTCTTTTTTTCTCTCTTCCTTCTTTTTGAGTATATTGCACCAACCTCCCCTCTGATTGCTAACTTACGGCACCGTTAGGTCTAGAAAAATTATACTAACCTCCTCCTTAGAGTTGTGTAAAAATGGTGGTAACATAATGCATGCTTGTACCCTAAGTTTTTACATCTAATTTAACTAAAATTAACCATGTATTTGCCCGTAGAGTGAAATAAAGGAAGAAAGGAAAGAAGCATAGAGGCGATTAGCATCCAAAGCATACATGTCAATGCAAGAGCTGTGAATTTATTTTAGTTTCTAGTTTTTCATTTTTCTTCTGATAATCATTCAACAAGCATTGTTGGGTTTCGACAATTCTGAATAATGGTGAAACAATAACCAAGTTTTGTCCAAAATTATCTAGAGTATGATACATGAATCATATTTCTCAATTTAAGTTGCATAAATCTTTGGGGCCACCCCCACCGACTTATCCTAGTAATTACCAGATGCACATGGGACAGGTTACTACATGTGTCAGGGAAGATCAGGCGGGTGCTCAAAGAGACCCAGATACCTCCTTGTTAAAGAGAAGAAGAAGTCCATAACTAACACACTGATGTACTCTATTCGATGAGAGAAAAGACAAGTCCGATGATAAAGAAGTTAAATTTGTTCAATTGTACAGCCGGAGGAAAGCTGTTTTCAATTGCTATTAATAGCGGAAGCACCGAAAACCGAAGAGAACTGAAGAGATGGTTGACGTCCCAGTCGATAGTCACTGCCAAGTGAAACTCACAATTGGAAATAATTACAGGGGACTGGTGGAATGTCAGTTCACACCCTGTACCACCCTAGACTCTCCAAAATAAACAAAATTCAGCGACTACCTCCCTAAAATGGCAGAGAAAATACTGAAAACTACTACTAAATACCTAATATACAAGTATACAACAACTAAAGATGATGGGACAGCAGCCTAGAAAGAAACATTATGCAATGAAAAGCAACTAGTGATTCAACGAAACCGAAGTGTGAGTTCTAAATTCCCTCCGTGTGTGTGGAAAATTTGAAATTCTTGGAGGAGAACAATAACATCACACCTCCCAAAGAACGTCGAACAACCGTGGGCATAGCTACTGTTAAGATGTGTCGGCAAACCCCAAGTGAACACAAAAGATAGAGAAAAAGAAACTTTACCGTTGATGCTCTTTAGAACGCTCGATGAACTCTTTAGCAATATCACGTCCTTGATAAGAAGCTAGTACATTCCGGATATCAGGTGGTCTATGTCGGGCAACATCTGCACTCAAAGCAAGCAGTTTCCAAATCCCAACTCATGAACCAACCAGTAATTTTTTACTTAATATGATCATATGAAGAAACAATAAGAGTCTCTGGTGTTTAATATAATATGACAAAAGCAGGATACTAACATTCTAGAAATGGGATGAGATCCAACAGCTGTGTGTCATTATCTTCAAGCTTCCATGCCTTAATTGGTAAACAGTTTTCTGGCTGAAGACAACTCTCCTGTGCATGTCCACTCACATAAATGATCCTTGACGGATCTCTGTTCAGCATCGACAGGTCCTGTGAACAGTATAAAAATTTGTCAAGTTCTATTGGGATGCTCATTCAAGACAAGTATTGCTTAACTGGAACATTGAACTTCTTAAGGATCAAATGAACTTCACCCCCACAGTTTCGGAGATTGAAGTTTGACCTGACGTTGACATTAAAAGTCATTCTCAACGAATCAACTTGCTATGATCTTTCCCTACTTTAAAAATCAAACATCAAATTATAAGAGCCTGGAACTATTCAGCTTCCAACTAAATTGTTATTTTTTTAAGTAGAATTTATAACCTTAAGATACCACGCGCGCAAAGGGGAAGTATATGATTGTACATATATGGCATGTTAGATGTGAAGTAATGACTTACTCTATAATGCTTCCCGTTTTGATATTTAGTTGCACCCCTTGATAGCCTATACCTTATACAGTGCTTTGGATCCAATCTGTCAACAATAGGATCAACATACTGCCCATGCCAGAAAAGGTCAGATGTCGCAGATTATAGTACATTGCCCAAAAAAAATAAAATTTTAATAATCATATCAAAGAAGCAACATAGTACAGAGAGGGAAGAACAAAAGTTTACCATATTCAGTTGGTCAGAATACACTACGATTTCATAAAATTGAGCTAGATGTTCCAAGAAAGCTTCAACTCCAGGTCGCTTAAATGTTCGCCAACCTCTCTCACGCTTCACCCATTAAGAGAGAGAGAGAGAGAGAGAGAGAGAGAGAGAGAGAGAGAGAGAGAGAGAGAGAGAGAGAGAGAGAGAGAGAGAACGTCGTTAATGTCGAGCAAAGCTTCACAAATAAAAACTTTCGTGCTAATGCATTGGCCAGTTTGGCATGTTTATGACTAGAGAACTGAGCCATTTTGCAGAGGGCATATTTGTCCCAACAAACACATAAGCACACACAGATGCACCACAAGACACCGGAAAATGAATCTTGCAATGCCATGCAGCCAACTAGCCGGTTTTATACCATGTCTAATCTGAGTAAGCTTTTTATATTAGAAGCCTTACCTTCCAATCTGAGTACAATAAGGTCTCGTTTAGATCTAGCACAAGAGTAAACACATGCTGCTCCATGGGGTGCAAGTCTGGGAGGAGCTGTTCTGACGTTGGTTCAGTAAAACCCTGTATTGAAGCAAGAAAAGTTTTCAATGTGGTAAAACAAAAACATAAAAGCAAAAAGAATTAGAAAACATGTGAGAAATATATGATGATGACAGGTAAAATGGAAAATATTGCTACTCACTCGGACGTGTTCTTCTATCAACCTCCTCAGATCTAAGTAAAGTTCGACTGACTTAGCAGGCACTGAAAACAAAGAGAAAGGAAACAGGCATATAATGAATATTACAGCAACAAAAGCATAGGAAAATGATGATGGTGATAAGGGAGATGCCGAGATATAAGTGCCACTTTTTGCAGTGTAAACAGTAGCAATAGCCCACAGAAAAATCAATGTGTTTCGAAACCTCAACCATATTACTCTAAAATCATTTCACAAGTTTCAAAACCTTAGCCAATCCGCCCGGTGGCATAGGCTTGATGGAACAGAACTCGCCATGCAGGAAAAAAGAAAGAAACACTGGCACTATACTTCGAGGCCATCCCTATCTCTTAGCCTGCGTATAGCAAAAAACACCAGTATACCAGAATAAAGAAAATACAGTTCTTATCTGGGGGTATTTATCGAGGAAACTTACATCCCAACTTTTGTTCACTTCAGCAGCTGAATCTTAGAAAACGTGTGAAGGCTATTGATGGTTATCATAACTAGATGACACGGGGACTTTTAAAGTTACTGCTTTGATGATAAACATTGAATAAACGTATCCATACTCAAATAGAATTAACCAAAAGAACCAAGGCGGAGAGCATGAACGTAAAATCAAGATGAAAGCGTTCAATCCGTGACATAAATATGAACATTGTTTTACCTGTCATCGCAGCGGAGTAGATCAAAGCTTGAAATTTCTGTAACAATGATTAATGACATCGTTAGTTTGTTGATTTCTCAACATTACAAACCATTACGGGGTGAATGACAATAAGTTGTGTTTCGAATTACATTCACAGTTGCCACATCAAAGATATTTTTACCTACCAATTCTAGCTAGGTTTCATTCCTGCAAACTAGTTGAAACTTGAATTGAGAAAGGTATTTGATTATAAATTGAATCAAGCATTGACAATAGTGCCAATGTATTCAATTGACCAATGTCTTTTTATCTCAATCATTGAATTGCTCACAAGCAAAAGTAACTCCTACTTCATTTTCTGAAATATAGCTTATAATTCTTCATCAGCAGTGGATTTTAATTCATGATATTGCTCCAATAGTAAAAGAAGTATCATAAAAGGTAGAAACACTTAAAACTGCAAGATTATCACCATAATGGGTTTTCCAACAATATAAACAATTAAACTAGGTTTACTATCAAATAATAGAGCTCTATGTCAGACTCACATCAAGAGCAGATGCATCATCCTTTACACTATAATTCGCAGCTGTACGCAAAGCTTTTGTCTTCTCATTAACTTCGTCCAAAGAATAAGCTGAAAATAACCATCAAATCAATTTACTTCAAATACTTCCAAAAGAATCATATAAATAACTGAGTAAATGTCAAGTTGCAGCAATTTTTGCCCAATTAGTCCCTGCCCTTGACTCCTTGAGCACTTCCTCACAAATTTTAAGTACAAAACCCATTTCAGGAAGAAGTTCAATCCACATTTCATCTCAAACATCAACCAACACTTCAACCAATGGTGAAGCAAAGTGGCAGAGAATCCAAGAGAAGTCACGATAAACATTTTGTCCCTTTGACTCTCAGACTATTATGCACTTCTCAATTAACAACCATCTACTCTAAAAGCTTTAAGCTGTTAATGTTATAGAGGGAGTAACTTAAGTATTTGTAGTCTCAACACGCCCCCTCACCTGTGGCCAGACTTTCTTTGATACGAGCCAAACACGTGGAAATTACATAAATCTGGGTGATGGCAAGGATGGAACTCAGGACCTTTGCCTTTGCCTTTGCCTTTGCCTTTGCCTGCTCTAATACCATGTCAATAAACATCTACTCTAAAAGCTTTAAGCTGTTAATGTTATAGAGGGTATAACTTAAGTATTTGTAGTCCCAACACGTCCCCTCACTTGTGGCCAGCCTTTCTTTGATAAGAGCCAAACACATGGAAATTACATAAATCAGGGTGATGGCGAGGATTGAACTCAGGACCTTTGCCTTTGCCTTTGACTGCTCTAATACCATGTTAATAACCATCTACTCTAAAAGCTGAGGGTGTAACTTGACTATTTATACTCTCAACACTTTTGAAATACCTCCCAAATGAGCCTTTTGTTTTGTTTCTCATTCCTATGTTAGTAATGTTACACACAACTCACAAATCCTTTGTTTCTTATTCCTAATAAGTCGATTATCAAAACGTATCCAATTCCAAATATTCAAATGAAAGTCACATTCTTGCACCACGAACCCTAGCTGGCATTCCAAATATTCAAACCGAATGTGACATTCTCGCACATAGTATAGATATACTACTATTCAATAGAAGGAAAGAATGCACGAACCGTAGGTGGCGTAGCCAGCACCAACTGTACCGCCGGTGAGAGCAGCGAAGAGGCCGTACTTGAGAAAATTGAACGATTTCTTCTCTGTTCCGCTCGCCGGAGGTTCCGGAGGTGGTGGTGGTGGTGGCGGAGGTTCATTGTTGAGTATAGATGAGGAGGAGATAATTGGTTCTCTGTGAGGATTTTCAACGACGGTCGATGAAAATCGTCGATTGTTCTTTGAAATGATCGATAGCAGTCGAGATCGAACTAGTGCAGACATTACTGATCTTCTGTATCAGGGTTTTGCATATGATAATTAGTCTGATTATAAAGATTAGAGAGAGAGAGAGAGATATGAAATAGGGTTTTGGGTGGGGGTTTAAACAAAAATGCTACACCCACGGCTATAATTCCACGCACAATTCCACATCTAACAATCCTCACCATTGAGTCCGTCGGATTCCATGTGAGTCTCACTAAAATTAAAGATTAGGATGTATTACGTGTGAAATTGAACAATGGATGCTAAAAAACACTACACTTCGTAAAACTTAGCACACTTGCGAAAGAAACGTTGTGAAACATAATTTTATTATTCGGCTAAGTTTCACTATTGTACAGGAGTTATGATACACACTGTGTCATGAGCGCAAAATACTTTTTAGACGACACACACAAAATTATGTCATATCAAATAGCTCCCAAACGATACATACTGTGTCATGTCACTCCCAAATGGAATAATGTGTACCATTTGGCCTTCTTTTTTCTTTTCTTTTTTTGATTTTTTTGTGGTGCACAGCTTTTGACCTATTCACACGGCACAAATGTGTGCCGTGTGATACTCGCACGACTTTTTTTGTGCCGTTTTGATTTCACACAGCTTTGTGTTTACTGTGTGATAATCTACACCATTGTTAGTGTTCATGTACATTAAACTTAAGCTAAATTTATACGGAGTACTAAATTTATACAACTCACTGTAAATGTCCTTAGACGTGGGTGTAATAGTATTACTTAGGTTTAAATATTGAGTAATGCTATGCTTCTGAAGAATTTTTTTTTTTTCAAAAGTGTTTACCAACATATATGACAGTGAGTCTAGTTAATTTTGATTGATTGATGTTAAAATAGTCCTATCATTAATGAAGAATAGACTTTCGAGAAAAAAAAAATGAAAAGCATAGCATAACTCTTTAAATGTTTAACTGGTTTTACCCAACAAACAAAAAACAAAAAACAAAAAACAAAAATGTTTAACTGGCCTGGACAGTGGACAGTAGACAGTCAATGACATGTCACAGTTATTAGTGTTCGGATGTGGGTGATTCTGTGTTCGTCAACTTGGTTGGGACTTAGGACTAAACCGACTTATCAGTTTCGGCCCAGACTGGTCCACAACTTCAGCTAAATAAACATATCCAAGACTCCCTAAAAAAAAAATGGGTTAATTACACGGACCTCCCCTGAGGTTTTACGTAATTACACAAACCTCCCTCGTATATTGAATAATTACAGCGTCCTCCCCTGACATGAACAGAAGCCTAACAACGTTAAGATTCCATGTAAATGTACCATAATTCCCTCACTATTTTGAATTGTCTTTTTACCCTCCGCATTCTACTAATAAAATCCCAACTACACAATACACCTACAAGTTGAGAGAATACGAAGCGACTAAACATGACGATGTGAAGAACCTCAAACGGTCGAAGTAATTGTTGGTGGTGATCACTCTTCTGTTAGGAAACTGCGTTCCCAGAATCTATTGACAACACGTATAAGTTGGTATTGCAAAAAATTTACGTGAAAACTACAATAACCCTACAAGGGCGGAACTAGGGTTACCTTAAACTGCTAAAACGGATTGCTGTAGTAGACGAATCGAGAACACGGGCTCGATAACAGCTCACGATCTTCTACCGTATTCCTTTGCTGCCAGAATATCGAACTGAGTGTGGGCTCTTTCGAAATCCTTTATGTTTTCTACTCTTCCCTCTTTACGTTCTATTTTCTATTCCCAGTTATAACACTCTCTTTGATTGCTGTGACGATTCAATCCCAATCACATTGATCCGACAAAGATGTGTTCGTCAGGAGGACTAAACGATCTCCGATTTACTTGAATTTTTAACAGCAGCTCCGTCTCGACGTCAGGAACGTTGTGTAAAAAATTCAGCAACTTTCGATCAGTATCGAGCAGTCCGAAGCTCTTTTAGTGAGCGTTGTCCGACGCTAGCGATCTTCACTCCTATGTCTCTTGAATGCTCACAGAGACTAGGGTTTGGTGGAAACCCTTCTAGAAGAAAGCTAGGAGGTCAAGGGAAGCTTAGAATGTGAAATCATGCAACCTGAGAGAAGAGCCAAGGCAACATATATATAGGCTACGATAGGGACCATAAGAAGTCAATAAGGAATAGGCTTCCTTATGGAATTAGGAAACCCTAATTCGAACTGAATCAGATTCCTATTTCCATAAATTATAATTCATACCACTAAAAAATTATAATTGCACTCCTACCCTTATCTCAAAAATATATTTCGAGTTCCATGTTATTAAATGCTTATTATCTCCCCATGTTAAGATTACAGATATCCATTAATTAAATATAATTACTGACAATCATATTTAATTAATTTCTTACAATTCCTTGAGATTCTCTGCTTAACTTATCTGATATGTCGGATACAAAATCCACCTGCAGGGTTTGACATAATCAAAACTTATAAGCTTTCTCAAGGGGATATCATCAATCCCAAAATTGAGACATGGATTCCATCATTAATTAATATCCACCATACAATTAATATTGCCACCCAATCCAATGAGATATTGACCCATTTAAGGATCTCACCCTTTTAGGGATCAAAGTATAAATATCAAATGTACGTGTCTATAAATTAAATTAGGATTTAGAGCATAAGCACTCATAATAGCCATGAGGTATTAATTATCTTATAAGTCAGTGTAAAGATAATTACCCCAAGTCGGTCCTGTTTAATACACAAAGTGTACCAGCATAGTGAGTTGAAATAGTACCGTTTCCCGTAGTCAAGACAAACCTACTACAACACCATGCTGCAGTCCTACCGATGGTGTGTCCAATCCCATCTAAGACAGTAAACCAAAATCTTACATTCTACAATATCTGGTGGTCTGATCTTCCGTGTGTAAGCCGAACTCTACACACCAAACCACCTACTATGTAGAATGAGAGACACACATGCATAATATTAAATAAATAATATAATACAAACATTGCCCACACAGATTCTCATAAAAATGGAATAACTGATTTTATTAAAATAATAAATTAACTACATAAAGCATGGCTTTTAGTATACATCCCTAACATCTTCATCATGAATGATACAACGATCGGTATGATACCTATCTGGTTGATTTCTTGTTGCATTTTCGATTTTGTGATTTTAAATCTAGGGTTTTGAAAATGGTTTGCGAGTAGGGGATACGGATTTAGAAATTGTGCTTTAAAATTGTGTTTCGTACTCCTATGATTTCTTAGTCTTTGTTTTGAATCTTTCAGAAATGGCTTATACCGTGCATGACATATTAGTGCATTACTCGTCAAACTTACGTAGTATAGAAAATGTGGACCCAGACAAGTATTGCTACTTCGATTTGATGGATGATGTATGTAAAGTTGCATTTTCGGATATTCCGTCACGAGTAGAGCTAAACATCACTTTCAGTTGTTATGTGCCTGGGAGCAATGATACGATGCTTATTGCTGAGGATGGGCATATATTGAAGATGTTTGAATTGCATAGAAACCATAGGTACATTCACTTGTATGTTCGGGTAGAAGAGGATACAAGTGGAGAGGGAAATACGATTGGAGATGGTAGCAATGTGGGAGAAGGAAATGAATTTCCAGCAGCTAATGAAGCTCCAATACCACCAGCTAATGAAGTTCCAATACCACCAGCTAATGAAGCTCCAGTTCCACCAGCTAGTGAGGACCGTGTTAATGAGTATAACATGGAATGGTCTGGAGATGATGAGATTGAGGGTTTTAGTTCAGAAGATGAAGAGTGGGATGGGAAAGGGGATATTGAGTCTGATAGTAGTCGAAGTGTTGATGGTGATGGGTTGGTAGATGAAAATGAGTGCAGTGAGGGCATTGAGGGCAATAAGGAAAATGACAGTTGTCTTTCAGATTATGATTCTGGAGATGATGATGGTGTAGTAATAGTATACAATTCTGATGAAGAAAATCTAAGTAGTAATAGGAGGTTGAAGGGTTTGACTAAAGCTTATGATCAAGCAAAGTATGGGAAAGAGTTTTAGAAGTCTAAAGGCTCTAAGATAGTATTGCAAGTGGGTCAACTATTTGGTGATGTGAATCATTTTAGGGAAGTGTTAAATGACTTTACAATCCAAGAGGGGTTCAACCTTGTGAGGGTAAAGAATGAAAAATCTAGAGTTACATGTCATTGTGCTGCACCAGGCTGTCCATGGAGGATTCATGCATCACCTCTACCAGATCATGTTACATTCAAAATCAAGACATACAATGGTTGCCATACTTGTGTCAGGCTTAATACCAATCGTGAAGCCACCTCAACCTGGATAGCTAAGAAATTAGGACATAAAGTAAAGGAGAACCCAGAGATGAAAAGTGATGTCTTACAAGGTATTGTGCAGAAGAAGTTTGGAATAGAACTTCATAAAATGCAATTGTATAGGGCTAGAAAAAGGTGTGTTGATGAGATTGAGGGAAATCATGAGGACTCGTACACAATGTTGAGGATGTATGGTAGTGAAATATTGAAGACTAATCCTGGTAGCATTGTTAAGATTGAGTGTGAGAGGCCTCACATTACTGCCAACCCACTGTTCAAGAGAATCTTTATTGCCTTTGAGTGTATGAAGACTGGGTTTGGGAAATGGTGCAGACCTTTTATTGGTCTTGATGGCTGCCACTTGAAAGGGACTTTTGGTGGTGTGCTGTTGGCAGCCATTGCATTGGATGGAAACAATGGCCTTTTTCCCCTGGCAGTAGCTGTGGTAGAAAGTGAGGGACGAAGTAGCTGGAGCTTTTTCTTAGCCCAATTACATAGTGCAGTTGATGGTGATAAACCCATTCCATGGACATTCATGTCTGACCAGCAAAAAGTAAGTGTCTTTCCATGTTACATTGTTTAAATGTTGACAAATTTAATGTTATTACTAACATATTGAAACAATTGTCCTTGTAGGGTCTTGGACCAGCTATTTCAGAGATTTTTCC
Organism: Hydrangea macrophylla; assembly: GCA_033977485.1. Classification (NCBI taxonomy): domain Eukaryota; kingdom Viridiplantae; phylum Streptophyta; class Magnoliopsida; order Cornales; family Hydrangeaceae; genus Hydrangea; species Hydrangea macrophylla. The sequence continues at coordinate 105,360,811 of CM066990.1, forward strand.
CACTGCGAGTCATCATCGATGTTGTCGCCATTTGTTCAGTAACTTCAAAGCGAAGTACCCTGGTTTGTTACTTAGGAAATACTTTTGGAAGGCTGCAAGAGCACACAATCAGTTAGGATTCAATGAGGCTATGGAATCCCTGAAAGCATTGTCTCCTGATGCACACACATGGTTGATGAAGAATCCAGTCCAGACATGGTCCAGGCATGCTTTTGATGAAAGGGTGAAGAATGATCATGTTACTAACAATCTAACTGAGTCTTTCAATAATTGGATTGGACAATACAGGTCTAAACCAGTGTTGACCATGTTGGAGGGGATAAGGACAAAGTTAATGGGGAGATTACAACTCAGATTTCAGAAAGGTTGTAGTTGGGAAAATCATGTCACATAAAACATAAGGAAAAAACTCAATAAGTGCATAGAAGATTCAAGAGGGTGCAAAGTAATCTTAGCTGGAGGGGAAGAATACGAGGTCGTAGATGATGTGGGGATGACAAATGTCTTAGACCTTAGTGCAAAGACTTGTGTTTGCAGAGCTTGGCAGATCTCAGGGGTCCCTTGTAAGCATGCAGCAGCTGCTATTGCTTATAAGAGATATTACATTGAGAGGTATTGTGATCCATGCTACTCCAAGGATACATATTTGAAGGCACATGGTGGAATGATCCATCCAATTGTGGATCAAAGAATGTGGACTCCAGATGACACTGACCCAATTCAGCCACCAAAGTTAAGAAGGTTACCTGGGAGGCCAAGAAAAGCCAGGATTAGGGAGCATGATGAACCAGCTGTTGGGAGTAGTCAGTCTAGAAGGTCATCAACAGTCCGATACAAAATTTGCAAACAATTAGGCCACAATATGAGGACATGCCAGAGAGCACCAATTGCAAGGAAAGACACTGCTAATGAGGTAATGAAGTTCATCAGGTTGCAAGTGTTGCTGCAAATTCTGCTATTGTAACTTATTTTATTTTCATTGTTTCTTAGGGAGAGAGGGTAGCTGAAGGCAATGAAGTTCATCAGGTTGCAAGTGTTGCTGCAAATTCTGTGAGTGGGAGAAGGGCCGCAACAAATTCTGTAAGGGGTAGAGGATCTGCAACAAATTCTGGAAGAGGGATAGCTGTTCTAGGACCTGGTACCCAACCCAGTTCTGTCCAGCCAGTTAGATGGGATGGAAGCTTTATGAATACTCAGTAGATCTACTTATATTTTGAGAGAACTTGTTTATGTTTTAGACTAATGGCAAACTCAATATGTGATTATGTTTATACTTTTGGGACAACTTTTGGGGACAAACTTTTGGGGGATATACTTTTGGGGGACATACTTTTGGGGATAATAGTCTATACTTTTGGGAGCTATTTTTTGTTTTTTGTAATGCTATGTTGACAAATGGTTATGTTAGGTAACTATATGATGACTTTGAAGTTTATGAAAGTTACCAAGTTTATGGCAGTGATTTGATCGCATTAAACTATTGTCATTACAGGTTTAAAGTATTGCAATTGCATTTGACAAATGTCATTACATTAAAATATTGCCATTGCATTAACACATTGCCATTACATTAAACTATTGCGATTACATTAACACATTAAGAACCAAAACACATTGAGTAATGCTAGATGCACTCCCAATTACACAACCAAATGCACAACCCTGCTTAAAAATGTTGGACTTCGTGCTGAAAAGCTTGCACACCTTGCACACCCCCTTTTTTGTGTACCGACTTTTCAGCACGAGGTCCAATATTTTTAAGCATAATTGTGCATTTAGTTGTGCATTTAGGAGTGCATCTAGCATTACTCAAACACATTATATCCACAACCTAATTAAACTATTGCCATTACAAATTCCAAAAACACTATTGCCATTACATATTCCAAAGCACATTACAACATCCACAACCCAAAACCATATTGTCGTTGAATTTTACTGAGAATAACAAAGCTGCCATTGCAATTAATAGTAGGATTCCAATAACCAACTTTTTCACCACTTGCAATTGTGCAAATATTGCTTCACATTGAGACTTCAACTCTAGGAGATCGTCATCTTGCCTTCCTCTCTCTAAGCCTTGCTCCGGCCTCTCAATAATACGGTGATTAATTGTCGCACCCCGGATCCGCTTTCTAAAATAATTGAAATATTTACATTTTTCATTAAAAATAAAATATATTACACTTGTAAAGTAATTACAAGAATTCTCTTGACATAAATAAAGACTATAATAGCTCGGACTCCACAGTAGTCTATACAGCGTCCCAATCTGACTTTACTCTAATACCTCCGTTCTCCCAGCTACCTGTACTACCTGCATTTACCAATAATACACGGGAAAGTATACAATATGACAGGAATAAACAGCTCAATGAATACACAATTTGATAGGTTTAAAAATATACACATATCCCACATTCAGCCGCTCACCCCCAAGAGCATCATACCAGGACTCCTCGTGGTAATATATCAAGAGTCACCTTACCTCACCTCACCTTTTACCAAGTCACTCATGACTTTTCTGGTCTCTGGACTTTTGGCTCTTGGCAGGTGCTCCTAACTCATATATCCATCAGTTCCATGGTATTTAGCTAACACAATTTCCACCAACCCATTTACCAGAAATTCACAGATTCCAAATGAAACACAGTATAACTCCAAAAGAGTACAAAGACAATTAATAAAGAAATACTCCGGAGATTTGGAAGCATATTGTACACAACCCCTGTACCTGAATTAAATACACTAATATAAAACCAGTTGAATATTCTTCCCAAAAATGGCCTTACTAGCCAAACACTTCCCTTCTACCAAACGTTGCCTTAATTGGATTTCACTATACTGTGAGAACAAATAACCAACTTGTGAATCAGTAGGCAATTTGGCCTATCCTTCCTTGTAAATAGCTTCAGGTCTCTATATATTATCTAACTTAATATAATATGCATGTATTTATATAAAATATGATGACTCACATACATGCTACATGTCATCCAAAGAGGTGGCCATGTGGTACTTAGGTACCCTGAAATTTGTGACTTGCACAAACAACCGGCCACAAGTCACTCGTCAACTATTACCTATTAGTAAACAAATCCCTAATAGTTTAATTATTTACAAACCCACTCCATAAAATAATTGGACCCTAAATTTAATTATACTAATTTTCAGACGGGGTGTTATACTCTACCCTCCTTATAAAGAATTTCGTCCCCGAAATTAAAATGTAAAATAGTTTGGTGAACAACTCCAAATATTTGAAATATATTTTTTAATAAAACAAATATTTTAGAGTAATATTTTCTCTGACTCCCCAGGCGATGTAGAACTAAGTACCTGACCCAATCCCACACTTCCGGCTGGGGACAGGCTCTGATACCAAATTGTCACACCCCGGATCCGCTTTCTAAAATAATTGAAATATTTACATTTTTCTTTAAAAATAAAATATATTACACTTGTAAAGTAATTACAAGAATTCTCTTGACATAAATAAAGACTATAATAGCTCGGACTCCACAGTAGTCTATACAGTGTTCCAATCTGACTATAATCTAATACCTCCGTTCTCCCAGCTACCTGTACTACCTGCATTTACCAATAATACACGGGGAAGTATACAATATGAAAGGAATAAACAGCTCAATGAATACACAATTTGATAGGTTTAAAAATATACACCTATCCCACATTCAGCCGCTCACCCCCAAGAGCATCATACCAGGACTCCTCGTGGTAATATATCAAGAGTCACCTTACCTCACCTCACCTTTTACCAAGTCACTCATGACTTTTCTGGTCTCTGGACTTTTGGCTCTTGGCAGGTGCTCCTAACTCATATACCCATCAGTTCCATGGTATTTAGCTAACACAATTTCCACCAACCCATTTACCAGAAATTCACAGATTCCAAATGAAACACAGTATAACTCCAAAAGAGTAGAAAGACAATTAATAAAGAAATACTCCGGAGATTTGGAAGCATATTGTACACAACCCCTGTACCTGAATTAAATACACTAATATAAAACCAGTTGAATATTCTTCCCAAACATGGCCTTACTAGCCAAACACTTCCCTTCTACCAAACGTTGCCTTAATTGGATTTCACTATACTGTGAGAACAAATAACCAACTTGTGAATCAGTAGGCAATTTGGCCTATCCTTCCTTGTAAATAGCTTCAGGTCTCTATATATTATCTAACTTAATATAATATGCATGTATTTATATAAAATATGATGACTCACATACATGCTACATGTCATCCAAAGAGGTGGCCATGTGGTACTTAGGTGTCCTGAAATTTGTGACTTGCACAAACAACCGGCCACAAGTCACTCGTCAACTATTACCTATTAGTAAACAAATCCCTAATAGTTTAATTATTTACAAACCCACTCCATAAAATAATTGGACCCTAAATTTAATTATACTAATTTTCAGACGGGGTGTTACACTCTACCCTCCTTATAAAGAATTTCGTCCCCGAAATTAAAATGTAAAATAGTTTGGTGAACAACTCCAAATATTTGAAATATATTTTTTAATAAAACAAATATTTTAGAGTAATATTTTCTCTGACTCCCCAGGCGATGTAGAACTAAGTACCTGACCCAATCCCACACTTCCGGCTGGGGACAGGCTCTGATACCAAATTGTCACACCCCGGATCCGCTTTCTAAAATAATTGAAATATTTACATTTTTCTTTAAAAATAAAATATATTACACTTGTAAAGTAATTACAAGAATTCTCTTGACATAAATAAAGACTATAATAGCTCGGACTCCACAGTAGTCTATACAGCGTCCCAATCTGACTTTACTCTAATACCTCCGTTCTCCCAACTACCTGTACTACCTGCATTTACCAATAATACACGGGGAAGTATACAATATGACAGGAATAAACAGCTCAATGAATACACAATTTGATAGGTTTAAAAATATACACCTATCCCACATTCAGCCGCTCACCCCCAAGAGCATCATACCAGGACTCCTCGTGGTAATATGGCAAGAGTCACCTTACCTCACCTCACCTTTTACCAAGTCACTCATGACTTTTCTGGTCTCTGGACTTTTGGCTCTTGGCAGATGCTCCTAACTCATATACCCATCAGTTCCATGGTATTTAGCTAACACAATTTCCACCAACCCATTTACCAGAAATTCACAGATTCCAAATGAAACACAGTATAACTCCAAAAGAGTACAAAAACAATTAATAAAGAAATACTCCGGAGATTTGGAAGCATATTGTACACAACCCCTGTACCTGAATTAAATACACTAATATAAAACCAGTTGAATATTCTTCCCAAACATGGCCTTACTAGCCAAACACTTCCCTTCTACCAAACGTTGCCTTAATTGGATTTCACTATACTGTGAGAGCAAATAACCAACTTGTGAATCAGTAGGCAATTTGGCCTATCCTTCCTTGTAAATAGCTTCAGGTCTCTATATATTATCTAACTTAATATAATATGCATGTATTTATATAAAATATGATGACTCACATACATGCTACATGTCATCCAAAGAGGTGGCCATGTGGTACTTAGGTGTCCTGAATTTGTGACTTGCACAAACAACCGGCCACAAGTCACTCGTCAACTATTACCTATTAGTATACAAATCCCTAATAGTTTAATTATTTACAAACCCACTCCATAAAATAATTGGACCCTAAATTTAATTATACTAATTTTCAGACGGGGTGTTACATTAATAGACTGGCTTGTTGCCGATGTTGAAATTACAGGATGGGATATTGGGTTGCACCAATTCCAAACTTTGCAGCTTCCATTCGGGCAAACATAGTACAACCTTCCTTTGTTGTTATTCTCATTTGACTCAGTAATTTTCACGAAACATCTTTGGCCACATTTACATGTCTGATTTCGGAATCTAAGTTCTCCAAACTCACCCATGCCAAAATATGTCCTTGAAGAAGACATTCTACAAAAGAAGTCATATTATAAGATATATATATATATGTGCATATATAGATATATAGATATATATATATATACAGTGTTACAGAAGAATGTAGAGTATATGTATAGTGATACAAAAGAATGTAAAGAGAGAGAGAGAGAGAGAGAGAGAGATAAATTACTTCAATCGGTACACATTCACACACACACACACACACACACACACACACACACACAGAGAGAGAGATAAAATTACTAAAGGGGTATACATTGATGACAATATGTGTGTACATATATATATATATATGTGATGCTACCTAAAATCTTCCAATGGCTATCGTAATCCAACCAGATCAGGGTCTCCTGAAATCACCACCACAAGAAGAAAGGCCAACGAGGGGTTAGCTTCCCCGTAGCCTCCTCCAAAGCTTAAGTCAGTTATCTCTCTTTGCGAAATCAGGGAATGGAAATTAAAAATCACGTACCTCTCTCCATGCTTCCCTTCTCGATTATATAGCTTCTTCCCATCTCTTCTCCACGTTAGCCCAAGTCACTCCTACACCTGCGCCACTTCCTGCATCGTGGCTTATTGGGCTTTTACTAGTTGTATCCTAATAACTTCTTTATGGTTCCACTGCTTTTTTCCTAACTTATTGCCTATCACGTAAGGCCCAAAGAGTGGGTAACCGAAATCTTTATCAGAATTAATGGGCCCATGCCGAATCTCGGGGTCTGAGCCCACTCGTTTCATTATGACTTATCTGGATGGTATTTAATTGGGTGTACCAGCTACTCCCCCCCAAAAATCCTCTATCCTTAGCCGTTGGATAGAGGTTATAGAAGGACGCAATTTTACAGACATTTGAATCTGACGCCTCTTCTTCCAAAGGGCGTCTCGAGATTTGGGCGCCTGCCACTAGAACGTCACATCCTTCCGTCATTGTGATTATCCCTGCTGATCATACATACACAGGTTAGTTTGCGTTTTGTTCACTTTCTTTTACCCGTTGAAGCAACTAAAGGCCTTTCATCCTCTCTAGTTTTCTAGGTCAGTAATTCTTCTTTTCCTTATTGCCTTCTTCTTAGTTTTATGTCATCGTCTCGTATTGATAGTATTAGCGTTTGTTATCCGTTGGGGACTGTGACCGTAGAGGGTAGCGAGATGGAGGCTCAATCCTTTCAGCGTCGTCCAATTGAGCCCTCAGGACCTTCTGAGCCATCTGTCATAACCTCCCAGATGTTGCAGCGACTCAGGGAGAGATACCTGGTTCCCCCTGAGATTGAGTGTAGGGCTCCTGTCTCTGGGGAGGTTGTATACAGACCGCAAGAAGGGGAAATTGCTTTTTATACTTACTTTTTCCGTTTAGGGGTTAGGGTTCCTCTTCATCCTTTTTTTTGTGATTTCTTAAGGTTTCATCATCTCTGTCCCTCACAGTTGGCTCCTAATGGGTGGCAGATGTTAGTTGGCTTCTTGGTTTTAGCTGATCGTAATGGGGTAGATCTAGATTTAGGAACCCTAAGGACTGTAATGCAGCTTAAATCCAAAAAGGGGAGTGGGTTCTATGTCACTGGTGAGAAGAAATTTCAAGCCATACAGGATCTTCCCAGCTCTCATAAAGGCTGGAAAAACACTTTCTTTTTTATCAAGGGTGATATTGGGAATGTTCCCAGGAGAGTGGGCAGTCCCCGTAAGACCCCCCTTTTTTTTTTTTTTTTACAACTTTCTTTACTTGATCTCTAATGGTTATCGTTGTCTTTGCAGCTCCGGAAACTAGAGCTCGGGCTCTCATTACCGAAGCTCGTCGTGAGAAACTTAAGGCGTGGCTGGTACCTGAGGTTAGGCTTGTGGACAAGATAATTACACAAGAGGCCCTCCTTTCGGCAGGATTGATCACGATGGATGAGGTCAGTGCCAGAGTGGCTGTGGCACAGCTGGTTCGCCGAAAGAGGAAACCGGTTAATCCTCCTGGTGCCGAGGATCAAACTCAGGCCGCTCGTAGATTGAGGCTGACAAACGAGCCATATGATAGTGACGTCCAGATTTTCCCACCCTCTTCTTCACTTCCGGGTTCTGAATCATCTGATCTCCCACATCATCCAATCAGCACTCCTCCATTAATTAGGCAATCTCCTCGGTTGAACCCCCCAGACACTTCTATCAGGTTGGATATTGGCCACATAATGAGCAGTGGGAAATCAACGGACACTTCCAAACTGCCATGGGGACCCGGGAGCCTGAACCGTTACATACAAGGCTACCTTAAGCAAGCTGCTGACCGATTCCCCGCTCAGGTAGAGGCCGGGAAGGCTCCTGAGATAACACTCAAGATCACCGAATACTTGACCAAGGTACATTTATGCCTTCTATGGATCTGAACTTCCCATATGCTTCTTCACGTTCCTATTCATTGTGTAATTTCACATGATTTTATGTGGAGACTCTCACTTATGTGCTTTATTGATTTTAGGCGTTATATCTTCAATCGGCTCTAGGGAGGCTGAATTGCGAGGGAGCTGATCTCGAGCATCAACTAGAAGAGCAAGTGTTAAAGAATTCGGAGCTGTTATCCCAAGTCGAGGAGCTGCAGAAAAACTTGGAGGAAGCCAACACAGGGAAAGCGACTTCTGATTCTCTTCTGAATGATGCTCGAGCTCAGGCTCAGAAACTAGCTGCTGATCTCCTGGTGGAGAAGGAAGGAAGGGAAAAAGACAAAGCCGCCCATCTCGCGCAGCTTGAAGTGGAAAAGAAGCGGGCTGCTGAGGCGTATTTTAAAGAAAAATTGGATGAATTGGTGGCTAAAGGTACTGATTTCGCCCAAGATGGGTTCGATAAGGGTTGGGAAGAATGCCGAGGTAAAGTTATAGAGCGTGCGGGTCAACTCAAGGCACGTTTTCCAGACATAGACCTTACTCTGCTAGACCCCGATGTGGAACTTACCACTGAACCTGTCACTCCAATCGAAGGTGAGGTTGGCTCTGAAGTTATTCTACCAGCATCTGATCATATCGCAGGATCTGCTTCCGTGATTCCTGCACAGGATGATTCTGGGATCCGTTCATCTCCCTTTCCTGACCAAGTCTGACCCTTTTGCCTCTTCTGCCCTTTCTCTTTTCTAACTACAGCTTTTGTATATGCCTTATTTGTATGGTCGGAGTTTAATGATGTTCTGGTGGGATTTTGGTCAAACCTGGTGAATAGGTTCATTTATGTAATTAGTTTTCATCTTATATCATCAATATTTATAAAATATATTTCTTTTTTGATTATGTTTTGCCTTACGAAACATTATTCTGGCAATCTTGGAACTTAATGATCTATTCTGGGGCCTATGATACCATACTTCATGAGGTCCTTGTGCCCACACCAGATAAGACCAAAAACTTATTGTTCACTTCAGGATTCATGATCCCGTTATTGAGCGAACTTGGTACACTCAATCTCAGGTCCGAAATGAGATCTTATTGTTCACTTTAGGATTCATGACCTCACTATTGAGCGAACTTGTTACACTCATCTCAGGTCTGAGATGAGATCTTACGTTCACTTCGGGATTCATGATCTCACGATTGAGCGAACTTGCTACACTCATCTCAGGTCTGAGATGAGATCTTACGTTCACTTCGGGATTCATGATCTCACGATTGAGCGAACTTGTTACACTCATCTCAGGTCTGAGATGAGATCTTACGTTCACTTCGGGATTCATGGATCTCACTATTGAGCGAGCTTGTTACACTCATCTCAGGTCTGAGATGAGATCTTACGTTCACTTCGGGATTCATGGATCTCACACTTCGGGATTCATGAATCTCACTATTGAGCGAACTTGTTACACTCATCTCAGGTCTGAGATGAGATCTTACGTCCACTTCGGGATTCATGATCTCACGATTGAGCGAACTTGTTACATCATGACATGTAGGGTGGACTTTGCATATAAAATATTACCTTGAACGTTCACAGAATAACTGAGGATTGCGCATTTACAAGGAATAAAAAACTTTGCGTATTTACAATAGCTGGGAACATAACTTTAACTAACAGAAATACTTTCTAAGGTGTTCAGCATTCCATGGCCTTGGAACTTGCTTTGCATTCATATCTTCCAACCAGTATGTGCCGGGCCTGTTAATCTTGATGATCTTATAGGGTCCTTCCCAGTTGGGGTTCAGTTTCCTTGACCCTGGATCTTTTGTATTCGGGAAAATCCTTCTTAGTACCAAATCTCCCAATTGAAAATATTTAGGCTTGACTCCCTGATCGTATCTTTTTATAATTCTTTGCTGATATGCTGCAATTTTCACAAGAGCTTGATCTCGGACTTCTTCCAACAAGTCCAAATTCTCTCGAATAGCTTGCCCATTGTATTCTGAATTACAAAATTTTGTTCGTGATGAGGGCATACCGATTTCAACTGGGAGAACGGCCTCAGCTCCATATGCCAAGGTGAATGGTGATTCTCCCGTCGAGGTTCTCTGGGTAGTTCTGTACGCCCACAATATACCAGGTAGCTCAGACAACCAATTCCCTTTCGCCCGATCCAATCTTTTCTTCATGGCGTTTATAATTGAACGATTAGTTACTTCTACTTGTCCATTTCCTTGAGGGTGTCCAGGAGATGAAAAATGATGATCAATGCCCAGACCGTCACAGAAATCCTGGAACACGCCCCCTTCAAATTGTGTGCCATTGTCTGAGATTATTACTTGTGGGATCCCAAACCTACACACAATGCTTTTCCATACAAAATTTTTCATCTCCTTTTGACCGATCCTAACCAGAGCTTCTGCCTCAGCCCATTTAGTGAAATAGTCTACTGCGACCACAACGAACTTCTTTCCTCCAACTGCTCTAGGTAATGGCCCCACTAAGTCGATTCCCCACTGTATGAACGGCCATGGGCTGGTAATTGGAGTCATTGGCTGACCTGGGCTGTGAGAATAGTTCGCAAATCTTTGACACTTCTCACACTTTTGAACCAACTGTTGAGCATCCTCCTTCATACGGGGCCAGTAATAACCTAGAGTAAGTGCCCGGTGGGAGACTGACCTTGACCCCATGTGGTTACCACATATGCCCTCGTGAATTTCTCTAAGCACATAATCACTTTGGTATGGCGTTAGACAGCGGAGGAGGGGTTGCGTGAACGACCTTCTGTACAATACCCCTTCATACACAATGTACCTGGCCGATTTTATCCTTAACTTCCGGGCTGACAATTTGTCTTCAGGGAGTTCCCCTTTCGTCAGATAGAGGAAAATTGGCATGATCCACGTGTCTCTGTATTCTTCTGAGTTTACTGCGCACACCCTGGGTGTTTGACAAATGCTGGGCAACTCTTGAACGCTGATTTTCACTTCACTTTCCGATGCGACTTCCAGTGCTGCTGCCAACTTTGATAAAGCATCAGCTCGGCAATTGTCTTCTCCGGCAATTTTGACTATTACAAAATTGCTGAACTGATCAGCCAGTCTTCGAGCTATTTGATTATACGATCGCATTCTCTCATCCTTAAGGTCGAAAGTACCATTCATCTGTTCTACCACCAACTGGGAATCACAGTGAGCTTGCAAATTGTCAGCTCCACATAATTTTGCCATTTGCAACCCAGTGATCAGAGCTTCATACTCAGCTTCGTTGTTCAAGGCTTTGAAGCAGAAAGCCACTGCTCTTTCCATTTGAACCTGCTCAGGTGTAATCAGGACGACACCGGCTCCACTTCCCCTCCGGCCAGAAGCTCCGTCGGTGTACAATTTCCAGCTTTCTTGACCAAGTGAGGGTTCAGATTGTATCTCGATCTCAGATTTTGGTTGGAACTCCGCAATGAAATCCGCTAACGTCTGTGCTCTGATCGCTACCCTTCGGACAAATTTAATATCGAATTCACCCAATTCTATTGCCCACTTCATGAGACGTCCGGAGGTATCAGGCTTATGCAACACAGATCTAAGCGGATGTGCAGTGGGTACTACTATGGTGTGTGCTTGGAAATAAGATCGTAATTTGCGAGCAGAAATTAACAAAGCAAATGCTAATTTTTCAAGTTCAGGGTACCTCTGTTCATTCTCTAAGAGGGTCTTACTGGTATAGTAGATCGGCTTCTGCACTCCTGCATCCATCCTCACGAGGGCCGAGCTAACGGCATGATCTGAGGCCCCTAAGTACAGCAAAAGCTCCTCACCTTGAACTGGGGTGCTTAACATCATGGGGCTCCCCAAATAGCTCTTTAAGCTCCGGAATGCTTCCTCACAATGTTCTGTCCACTCAAAATTCTTGTTTCCCTTAAGTACTCTGAAGAATGGCAAACATTTATCGGAGGCTTTGGAGATGAATCTATTGAGGGCTGCCAACCTTCCATTAAGGGATTGCACTTCTTTCTTACTCCGAGGTAAAACCATTTCCAAAAGTGCTTTAATTTGATCTGGATCTGCCTCTATACCTCTTTCGGACACCATGAATCCTAGAAATTTCCCTGATGAGACCCCGAATGCACACTTGGCTGGGTTCAACTTTAAGTTGTATCTATCCAAAACTGAGAAAGCTTCTTTTAAGTGCCTGACATGATCCGACTTTTCTTGGCTCTTGACTAGCATGTCATCTATGTAAATTTCCATCATTTTTCCCAATTGATGGTGAAACATCCCATTTACCAGCCTCTGATAAGTAGCCCCAGCATTCTTCAATCCAAATGGCATGACCTTGTAACAATAAAGACCCCTTTCCGTGATGAAAGAGGTTTTCTCCTCGTCGCCGGGGTACATCCGGGTCTGATTATATCCCGAATACGCATCCAAAAAGGAAAGTAACTCATTTCCAGCAGTGATGTCAACCAATTGGTCTATTTTTGGTATCGGGAAACTGTCTTTGGGACAAGCTCGATTGAGATCTGTGTAATCTACACAGACTCTCCACTTTTCCCCTTTCTTAGGAACCACGACGGTGTTAGCCAGCCACTCTGGGTAAAAAACCTCTTTAATGTGTTCAGCTTCCAACAACCTATCCACCTCTGCGTTAATGACTTGATGCCTTTCCGCCGCGAACTTTCTTCTTTTCTGTCGGACTGGTGGGTGCTCTGGGTTCACTGTTAACCGATGCGATATCACGCTGGGGTCAATTCCCACTAAATCCCTAGTAGACCATGCGAAGACATGTTGATGTTCGGCTAGAAACTGAATCAATTCCTCTTTAAGTGCACCCTTGAGATGGGCTCCAATTTTGATTCTCTTTTCCTGACCTCCGTTGCCGATCTTGACTTCTTCTACTTCTTCTCCGGGTTTAACAAACTCAGGCCGATCGTCTCGAACTCTAGGCGGCACCAGGTCAGAATCATCATCCATGCGTTCTCGTCTTTCCTGATCTTCCGGGCACTGTAATTGCTATTTCTCCTTAGCATACCTGAATGAGGTCGCGTGGCATTCCCTTGAAACTTTTTGATCGCCTCTGACAGATACAACTTCACCCCTGAGGACTAATTTCATACACTGGTGATAGGATGAGGGTATGATTTTCATATCATGCAGCCACTGACGCCCCATGATGGCATTATAAGGCGATGGTGCATTTATCACTGAGAATTCATCCACTCCTGATATGTAATTGGTAGCCTTTCCAATGGTGACAGGCAATCTAATCTCACCCATTGGGTCTACGACTTCTCCACTAAATCCAGTGATCCTCCCAGTCGACCCCCTCATCTGCCCGAGATCGATGTCCATTTTCTCTAGGGCGTGTAAGAAAATGACATTAATATTGCTTCCATTGTCAATAAGAACCCTTCTTACATCATAGTGCGCAATAGACAGAGTTACCACCAAAGCATCTGCATGAGGTATGCACACTCCAGTCAAATCTTCATCCCCGAAAGTTATTACTGGGGTCGGAGTTTTAAACCTTTGCTCCATACTAAGTACTCGCGTTGGACCCCACTTAACTTCTTGAGAGAACCGCTTCCTTGCCCGGTTCGAATAACCGGAATCTCTGGTACATCCATGGATGGTGTAAATAACATTAGGTCGGGGAGGTTGATCCGCTTGACGTTGATCCGATTTGTCCTTCGCTTGATCGGTGTTCGTCCGAACTCTTGCCGGTCCAACTCTGTCATTTCTCCCTACGTACTCCCCGAGGCGGCCTCTTCGGATCAACTCCTCAATCTCCCTCTTCAGAATCCGGCACTCATCTGTGGTGTGACCGTGATCCTTATAAAAATCACAAAACTTGTTTCGATCTCGATTTCCCGGTTCGCACTTTAATTTTCCAGGCCAATTAAGTTGTTCCTTCCCTCTGACCTGTCTCAAGATCTGAGATAGAGATGCATTCAAAGGTGTATAGAGATTAGATTTCGGGGATCTATCTCTACCATGGGATGCTCTCCTATCTGAACGATCTGGTGATCTTACCTTTCTTCTGTCTTCCTTGACTCCTCTGGAACCCCCTCTCGGGTCAGCCACTGGTTTGCAGTCTCGACGAGCCGAGTCCATATCCTCTAAAGTTATGTACTTCTGAGCCCTTGTTAGTAGATCAGCATTATCCAGAGGCGGTTTCTTTGTGATGGATTTCCAAAACAAACCGGGCTGAAGGCCTGCTCTTAATGCGGCAGTGGCGAATCCACCCTCACACCCATCCACATTGACGAGTTCAACGTTGAATCTTGTTATGTAATCCCTTAACGACTCTCCTTTTGATTGTTTAATCGTTAGGAGGTGATCCGGCCCTTTCTTCAGCTTTCGACTTGTGATGAACCGATTGACGAACTTTGTTGCCAGCACCGCAAACGAACCGATTGACTTTGGAGACAAACAACGGAACCATGACAAAGCCGCTCCAGTGAGGGTATTCGAGAATACTCTACATAAGAGTGCTTCGCTGTAATCATGTAAGGCCATAGCATGCTGATAGTGACACAAATGCTTAGCAGGGTCAGCCTTACCGTCATAAGGTTCTATCTTTGGCAAAACAATCTTCTTTGGTAACCGTTCGGTCATGATCTGCTCAGAAAAGGGAGGTTTCGTAAGCCCCAGGATAATCTTCCATTCCTGATTTTCTACATGCAAGGCTTCACTTCTTAGATCTGACTCCGCCACATCCTCTTTTAATCCTCCCACATTCCTATAGACTGGTGGACCAGTACTCTGCTGCACGTACTGATCTCTTTGGCCGGAATCTTTAACTTCTATCTCCTTCTGGACCGATGCCTGATTAGCTTGTTGTCTCACCAATACTTCAACTGTTTCAGTAAGGGACTTGATTTGTTGCATCACAACATCCATCTGGCTGGGCACTTCATGACTTTCACTAGTGTATTCAGTCACATGAACGTCAAGATCCTCCGGATTCTTGTTCTCTTCCTGCCCAACTTTCTCATGGGGTAAACTGCTTTCTTCCATGATGTTCCGATGAATGTTAACTTTAACAAGAGATGAGAACTAAAAAATTTTTTGTCGTTCCCACAGACGGCGCCAACTGATGCTACCTAAAATCTTCCAATGGCTATCGTAATCCAACCAGATCAGGGTCTCCTGAAATCACCACCACAAGAAGAAAGGCCAACGAGGGGTTAGCTTCCCCGTAGCCTCCTCCAAAGCTTAAGTCAGTTATCTCTCTTTGCGAAATCAGGGAATGGAAATTAAAAATCACGTACCTCTCTCCAAGCTTCCCTTCTCGGTTATATAGCTTCTTCCCATCTCTTCTCCACGTTAGCCCAAGTCACTCCTACACCTGCGCCACTTCCTGCATCGTGGCTTATTGGGCTTTTACTAGTTGTATCCTAATAACTTCTTTATGGTTCCACTGCTTTTTTCCTAACTTATTGCCTATCAAGTAAGGCCCAAAGAGTGGGTAACCGAAATCTTTATCAGAATTAATGGGCCCATGCCGAATCTCGGGGTCTGAGCCCACTCGTTTCATTATGACTTATCTGGATGGTATTTAATTGGGTGTACCAATATGTATATATATACTCGTGCATATGTAGAGAGAGAGAGAGAGAGAGGAAGACATTACCTCGTCAAGCCCTAGTTTCACGATGGGTATTTGAGGAAGAAGATGGGTTTGAGTTTTTAATTAGATACAAATCATTACTAGAGGGCATTTTGGTCTATTCAGTCATTAATAGGAAGGGTATTCTCGGTATGAGGTTGTAGAAACAGATGAAAACTTACTTTTCCGTCACATGTTTTGTAAGTCCACTAACGGAGGGGATGTCTTAGAAACGAAAACACAAACCTCAGGGGAGGACGCTGTAATTATTCAATATACGAGGGAGGTCCGTGTAATTACGTAAAATCTCAGGGGAGGTCTGTGTAATTAACCAAAAAAAAAACATATCCAACACCCATGGGCTAAACCAGTTGAGGCGTTGTGGGACTAATATATTATTATTATTATTATTATTTTTTGTATAAAGTATCTCTTTTTTAATAAAGATTTTTTAAAACTTTGTTTAGTGTTTGTAGAAATTAGAGAATTTTATAAATTTTTTAAACATCTTATTTGAAAAGGCATCAGTTTACTGCTTTTAAAATTTTAAATTTTAAAGTTTTGATTTTGAAAAAAAAAATATTAAAAAAAAAATTTGTTGTCAAACTCACTCAATTTTTTAATGAATGATTATAATTTAGAATAATTAGTTGCTAAACGAAATTAGTTTGGCAATGCCTTGAAAGACTTTCAACTATAATTTCATGATCGATTCAAAATGAACTTGAATCAATTCAAAAGTGAACTTTGTATTCTGGTGGATCCAACTCAAGTTTGTGCCCCCAAACTATTATTCTTTGTTCATATTATCTCATATGGTTTCAATGGAAACTTTATTTCAAAATATAAGTCACACGTATAATTTATGAAGTTTTTGTCAATAAATTGTGCAGGGAAAGCTTTTTAGTTTGAGACATCAACACACGCGAAGCACAGGGAAAACACTTTAAAAGTCTAAAAAAAAAAAGGTTTATTGACAATAATTAACTGTCTAATATTTCAGAAATGCTCAACCAAGTTACTATCTATTTATTCATTTTTGAGGAAAATTTGAAAGGTACATACTATTTTTTTTTTTTTTTTGAAAAGTGAAAAGTGTTATATCAAGTGAAAAGTGTTAACTCATTCACCAATGAGAAATATTAGGTATACACTCTAAATCACATTCCAAATCACACCATTGCTTTAAATGCATGTATCATGTGCTGTGTAAATAGTGCACAGAAAAGTGTGAAAAATTCAAATATCACAGAATACAAGCCTTTAAAGCATAGGGTGTGATTTAGGGTGTGATTTGAGATGTGTGCCTAGCACTTCTCTTCACCAATTGAAAGGGCAATAATCAGAACTATAACGATTGGAAACAGTGAAGCATCAATTAATAAAAGTAGGAAATGAACTACAGTAGTTATTATTAGCTGTATTTGAGTCATGACTTATGGGCAGAGGAAAATTAAAGAATATGACATATTATTACTTGAGTACCCCTTAAATAGAGTACTGTTATTATTATTTTTCTTTTTCTTTTTTTGATCAAAGAAAACAAGAGTACTGTTATTCCAAACAGTTAAAAATAAAACGAAAAAAAGAAGAAAAAAAAAATGAAAAAACAATCAAAATTCATTTTTAAATGATATGACAATAAAACCATATTAATATCAAATTACAATAGCTACAACAAAAATTCATGCCCACCTAGTTTTGGACTGTAACTTTTAGGACATGCTTGTAGTGTATCGCACAAACCAAAAATAAATAAATTCATCCTTTCATTTTAATTATGGTGAAAAAAAAAATAGACATAAGCTTAAGAAGATTAACAATTTCGGAGCAAAAGAATAGTTCTAGAATTTGTTTATTCGCATATGAACTATCTCAAGATTCTTTATTTACAGTAGTGCAATCTAATACAACTTAGACCATTTTCAACCATATACTATTTGCCATGCTAATTTCATATTATAGCATGAGAAGTAAAAATAGTTGCTTCAATCCTATACTATTTGTCATGCCAAAATTTAGCAGGACAACATTTCGTGTCAAATGTGGCATGACAAATGGCATGTGCCAATACTGCAATAGCTAGAATTTGGAGGATGAATGACTGTGATCATTTGCGTTTTTGAGCACCAATGGCTAGGATCGTTTGGTAAAAACACACATGAATTTGACTTGCAACGGCTAGAGTTTTGAGCCCAACACACATGAATTTGATTTGTTACGGCTAGAATTTTGAGCCCAACAGCTCTCTCATGGTTATATAAATGACATTGTTGCCTCTAACATAAACGCTATAAATTAGTATTCTATCCAATTTCTATTATGTAAGTCTTGTAAATTAATTTTTTTTTTCTTCCTTGCACTACATTTCTCTAAAAATCATGGAACATAGTGAAAATAATGGTAGTTGGGAGTAGTAATTAGAAATTGTAGCATTTGAAATGACATGTAATATTGGAGCAAAAATGTCAAAATATAGCATTTGACACTGTAACAGTGCCAAAAAATAGAATTGGCATGCTAAAAAAAGCATGGTGCATTGGAGATACTCTTAGTACATTGGTCTAGAAGAAAGAACCAACCCATGAAATTTACATTAATTTCGCACTTTATGGATTATTAAATGCACTCTTTACAGTGCATATTGGACATAATATCACATACTTTAAGAGTGTTACTATAAAGTATATTTCCCTAATCTAACTATATAACTTAAGTTTCTTTATAGACCTTGTAAAAAAAAATATTCCTTTGTTGCCTCTAACTTAGGCTCCACGCATTGAAGATATTAATTATATTGCGGCTATTGCGCACATAAATAGCTTAATGAATAATGATGATACTCCAAAATTCCTTTCTTTCTTTTTCACTAAGCCAATGAAAACTCTAGAAAACCACAGAAACGGCCAAGATCTCTACATTAACTTCATTTGCAAGTTGGCAATTAGGTTTGTTTATATGCAAAAATTATTCCATGTGACTGCGATACATTCATTGTAATTTCTTTATTACTGTAGTCCGTAAGACCCACATAAGATCGCTGAAATCTTGTAATCAAGTTTCATTGCAAGTTGTTAATTATACGGTTTTTTGTATGTGTCCATACACATAAAATTTGTACAACGTGAATGACAGGATCATCGTAATTTCTCTATACTTTAGCTTGTAGGACCCACATAAGATCAATGAAATCTTGAAATCGTATTAATTCCACTCCAAAGAAATACCGATTCCACGAGTTAATTTCTACATATGTGTTTTTATTATTGTAGAGAAATATCTCATTCTAGTGTAAACTTTCACTTACTTTTTGTGGGTCTTACGTGAATGTTACAGTAATAAAAAGACCACAATAGTAACAATTGTGTCAGTCACATGGAATATTTTCTCTTTGTTTGGGTATATCAATTTCTTATTTTAAAGGTGAAAAGTGACAAACAACTACTCAAAATACAGAATGGCCTGAGTTGGCACCCCCAACAGCCTTATATATGTGATTTCTTACAACAATTAGTAAAGTAGCATTTAATACCCCCAAAGCCGTTCTATGAATTACGCATCAAGAAAGTCTCTACTCTTTCTAAATTCAATCAATGCGTGTGAATTTTTTTTTTTAATAATAATAATAATAATCTCTCTCATGTGTGTGTGTGTGTGTGAGGAGAAAGTATCCCATGAGCCCGTCACATGTGTGACGGATTCATGGGAACCGTTAGATCATGGTAGGGCCCACGTGGGATCCACTGATCTAACGGTTCCCATGAATCCGTCACACATGTGACGGGCTCATGAGATACTTTCTCGTGTGTGAGATGTATATATATTTATGTGGGTGCAGCTCTTTGTCTCAAACTTGTCCTAAGCTTTCTCCTTCCTATTTGATTACAATTGCTCCAATTTAGAGAGAGAGTTAGAGAAAGAGACAGAGAGAGATGGCTTTGAATTGGTTTGTCAACTCTGCATATAATCTGGTTTCAGGACACCCAGATGAGATTAACATGGTAGTCGATTCATTCTAATATAACTTCTCTTAAATGTTTAGGGCCTTGGTGTAAATTTATTTATTTATTTTTAGGGAAAGGGCCTTGGTGTAATTAGTAATACCATGTCAATTGGGTAAACATTTGTCACATTGAACTTGATGATCTAGTTTTCCTTTGCTAGTTACTGAGCATTTAAATTTCTTTTGCTAAGTTTTCCGTTTTATAAACCCTTGAATTGACTCCATGCATGGAAGATACTAATTAGTCTATTAAATGCCATTAATTGTAACATCTATAGGAACCTTTCGAAAGAAATGTTTATTAATGATGAACATAAACTTTTTTATTGTGCTTAAAATAATTTACATTTTTCTTTCAATTTTAATTTTCATTTCCTCTCTTTAAAAAGAAAAAATATATATATAGATATATATATATATATTAAATTTCAACGTGAGGTCCAACATGAGAAACCCCAAATAATGATAACCACAGTGTTATGAATAATTCCTGTTTGAGCAAAAAATATCTGGCCAGCAATATTCAGACACGTGGAAGACACGTGAGAGTTTGCTTGCATGGCATTCGGCTAAGGAGAATTAAACACATAGAGGTCAGTTCTGTACAAGACAAAGCTATAGCATGAAGAGTTACAACAGCTCAGTGTGTTAGAATTTGAAGAGTAACTATTAGGACATGTAGAGAACAAAGGACGTAGCAGCAGATGAGGAAATAAGTTGGAAGACATTCAAATTCAAGGCAGTTATTTTGAAGACCTATAAATAGAAGATAAATTGAAAAAGAGAGGAACACAACAACAATTCAGACAAATACACTTCAGTATTTTTCACTTTCCTTTGCACTAGGAGTAGGAATCACTTCGAATTATCCTTTGCGGTTAGGACTCTGTTCTTTACTTTGGTTTCAATAAAATCTTTATTTTTCCTTGTTCAATTTTATTTTCCTTGCTTTAGATAATTTAACTTAGATTAATTTATTTAGCCACTAGTGTAGTTTAGTTACCTTTATAGTTTTACTTAACACTCTTATCATTTCCCACCATAAAAAGTCCTTGTTTTTAAGGCATTTGAATGGTTACGATGTAACAATTGGCCTGATTTGGCGCATTTGGCTTAATAATCACATTGCCAAGTCAATTTTGCCCAACACATTCACACACAACTATCTTTCGAAGGATAAATAGTCTAATACATCTTAAATTTGAATTCTAAATACTTTAATAATTTTACATGATGTGCAAGTGGTACAACTAACAAAGCACTTTGAAACAAAATTTAAAATTTAAATAAGAAAGCATAGCATTATTCCAGTATCATTATAAATCTTCATCTACCTACTTGTAAACCATGAGAAGTTATTCAGTGATCCCGTCACGCTATGTCAGCATGCTGACGTGGTGTGACCATTTAATCTTAACCAACCACTTGCCCTTTACTTTTAAGGAGATTATATACAAGTAGTTAGTGGAATTTCAAATTTTAAATATGATAACAACTTGTCATAATCCCCATAAATGTAGGGGGCAAATGGATGATTAAGATTAAATGGTCACACCACGTCAACGTGTTGACGTGGCGTGACAGACTCACTGAATAATTTCTCGTAAACCATAGAGCCAAAAAGCAGTCAACCTCAAATTGGTGAACATGAAGATCACTCTTACCTTTCACCTTTTGGGTTGAGAGCTAAACACTTCCAAATTGTCAAGTAAGGACACCCTCCACATGGCAGCAACATTGATCAATCTCACCACTCTCAAGGGTCAATTTTGCTTCTTTAGACACCACATAAAAGACAACAGGAAGAAGAAAAAAAAAAGAGAAGAAGAGAGAGAGAAGACACCACATAAAGCAAGTTCTATCCTTCATAATTTCTACCTAACCAAGGGTAATTTTGTAAAACTACCCATACCCAATATATAACACTCCCACTTCAAAGTTCAAATCAAATCCCTATATAAGAAACAAAGTTCTGGTTTCTTGACAGGCCAACCTCCATCTTTCATCCTACCCTTGAACCTTCACATTTCAAAGAGCTATATACCTTCCTCATCCTAGAGAGAGAGAGAGAGAGAGAGAGAGAGAGAATGGATCCAATTGAGCACCAAAACCTAAAGAGTTTGACTCATATCACAACATCTATACTCCTAAAAAAGGTCACCCAATTAGTGCTACTCTCAATTTCAGTTTTTTCCATATTCTTTTCATACACATCATGGTACTCTTTCTTCATCCATTCATTCAAATTCACTCTCTCTACATCCCCTTTCCAACTCTTAAGCCACCTCATAGAAAAAAACATAACTTTTCTCATCTTCAATGGGATTTTAGTGCTCCTTGCAAAGACCTCTGGCCTCATTGATTCCTCCCCTGAAGCTGATGATCTTAATGACCAACCATTGATCAAGAAAATTGGAGACAATTTGGAATTGTCATCTGATACAAAAGAGTCATTAATGTTAGAGAGAGAAATTTTAGTTGAAACTACAAGGCCTCAAGAAAATGTGGTATTGGAAGAAGAAAGAGAGGATGACTATATATATAGCTTAGTAGATGAAGATGAAGATGAAGATAATGAGAAAGAGTTACAGAGTGGCATTCTTGTTGAAGAAGAAGAAGAAGAAATTAATGGGGTGTTAAGTACAGAGGAGTTAAACAAGAAATTTGATGATTTCATTAGAAGAATGAAGGAAGAAATAAGAATTGAAGCACGAAGTCAGCTAATCATGGTTTAGTTTTTTTCAATCATCTTGAAAATTTGGCAAAGAAAAGAGAAGAAAAAGTCTTATTGTATATGATGTTCATCTGCCTGTGATGAGTACTTGTCTACATTTTCTGTACTTGTGATGTAGAGTCACATATATAAATGCATATATATAATAGTCTAAGAGACATATTTGGCATGGTTAATATTAAAATTCTTCTTTTGGTCAATCTTCTTTCAGCACAGTTCCTTAGAAACTGTGCGCCATGTTTCGAAGAACAGTAAAAATAGCGAAAATACAGTTTTATCTCTGTTTTCACTATTCCTTCTGTGAGAGGAACATGACGTACAGTTTCATTGAAGTATTTTCCATTCTTCTTGTTCTTGGCCAGGAAAGCTAGCTGCATAATTGAAGGGTTGTTGGTACTAGAGTCTTTTAAAATTTATAATAACAAAATTTATAAGATTTAATTTAACCTAATAATAATTGTTAATTACCTGAGAAAATTGAGAATTTGAGGAATTAAGTAAAAGCAAGACAAAATACCCAAGGCAAATTGATATTTGACTCAAAGTTGGATTAATTGTTAATATTACAAGTTTATGATGAACACCGAACCGAAACGAACCGAATCAGTCGGTTCATTCGGTTGGCTCGGTTTTCCTTACACCCCTAATAGTAAGTCCACATACAGATGTAAACATTATGCATTATAGCGTACATCTTATCCTTCCTAGACCCCGTAATAGCGAGAGCCTCGTGCCCTGGACTGCCCTTTATAATTTATGAAGCATACGGGAAAAAAAATTATGTCCAGTTCAACACTTGGAATGCTTGCACGCAATTACCACCCTCTCCCCGGAGATTGGGTCTTCTTTAAGAACATGGTAAAAGAGAAAATAGGGGGGAAAAAGTCCTTTTAACTTTTTGTACGGACGGTTTGAGATTGAAGTTAGGTTTGGGTAGCCATGTAAACTTTAAATAGGATAAAGTTCATGTATATACATACATTCACTTACACGCACACAAACACATGCATAGACACTCATGCAAATATCTAAATGCACACCTTGTGACTTAGCCATTGGATTATAAGCAAGCAACCAACTAAATAGGGGCATGTGTACGGTTGAGATTGAGTGGTCACACCACGTCAGCGTGGTGACATGGAGTGTCGGGTGATCCCCTAGAAATATGGGGCATGTGTGTTAGTTAAAATTGAGTGGTTATGCCACATCAAAGTGATGATGTGGTGTGACGGACTCGCTGAATAATTTATCTGGCTAAGTGTCTATCAATCATTCAATCCAACGGCGAAGTCACAATGTGTACATTTTACTATTTTAGATATTTGCGGGAGTCCTCATTAGAACTGGACTGATATTAAACTAGTTTTCTATAACTCATGCTAAAACTTTCCCTAATTCATGAGAAGTTATAATATTGTCTTTTTGGAAGAGCAAAGATGTACCAAAAAGAAAAATACATAGGATCACATCAGACATCCAAGATCTTCCATTTTTTTTTTTTTGGTTTCCAGAGCTTTAATTAGGAACCTTATTTTAATCATCTTCTTTCACCAGGGTTTGATTCCAAATTAATCTGTCTTTTGGAAATTCTATATGACAAAACATAACACTAAAAGTTAAAAAGCTAGAAAACACACAACAGTAACAATAAGGGACATGAATTGTTGTTTTATTTCATGATTGAAAGAGACGAATATTGTCATCTACTAACATTGTACGGTACAAGTGCCGACGATTTTATATGCTCCTTTAAACTTATGTGGTTATAAGATACAGAGCTTTCATTTTCATAAACTTATGTGGATTTACATAACAGAGCAAGTTCATTTCATTCCAAATGGGGGCCTCCTTGTGATTTAATAAAACTCGAATTAAATGAAAACATGTTTGATCCACAGATTCCACACCAGCAAAGGGATATTATGGTACGTATATATAGCACATGGGTTAAGTTGTGGTCTTGTAGATATCAAGGAGGACCCCATTTTAAGTTGCTGGGACTGGTGAGGGACAAAGATTAAGAGAGTGCATGTCCCAAATGACAAACTTACCCTCAATCAGAACTCAAAGAAGACAATTACATAACTGGACAGAAAAAATGGGACTCGACCAACAACACCTGAGACCCGCCATACCCGAAGAGGATTTCTCGGTTGAGTCATGGGTTGAGGTCAAGTCACCCGCTAATCTTTTATTCGGATGTCGGTTTTTCATCTCTAAACCCGACGAATGAGTTGAGCCCAAACCCGACTCACCCGATGAAGTTCATGTGGATGAACGAGTTGAGCCTCACCCGACCTATCATCAACTCTACTACTGATACAAAACACACATACAATTCAAGGTATACAGGAAGGGTAAATGTGACTATTGGAATTCCATCGTGAACCTACTAGACTTTTAGACCTGTAAATATATCGGATTTGGATCCGGATCCAATCTAAATCCGAATCCGACATTAATAGTCGGATTTGGATATCAAAATCCGAATCCAAATCCGAATAGTTGGTTAGTTAGCGGATGGGATGTGGATTTGATACACCCGATCCGATAAAAATCCGAATCTGATAATCTATATCAACTAGGGTGAATGTAATTTTGAAAAAAGAAAAAAAAAAAAAACTGATATCCTTAACAGAGGCTCCTATTTGTGCTTAACGAAAATATCCTTCGAATCCTAACAAATCTGGATTTGGATTTTGCACAAGCAAATCCATTGGATTATCAAATCGGGTTTGGGTAACGGATTTTCTTAACAAATCGAATTCGGATATCACAAATCCGGTCCGAATCCAATCCATTCACAGACCTAGTGACATAGAGTTCATCAGTTGATTAGGCACCAGAACTAGGCATTAAACTGACCGTTTGGAGATATATACAATAGACATATGTATATTCCATCAAGAGTCAAAACTCAGTCATATCACTTCAATGAAGTGTGGAAATTGCTACCACAAATCTCCGAAAGCGACTTGCTTGTGTGTTATCTAATATCATTCTTTAAGCAAATTATTTCGTGAAATTAAGATGATAATTTCGTAAAATCAGATAGAAAATGAACATTCCCAAATAGGCCGAACAACAAACAAAAGCCATAGTTATCACTTATCAACTAGTATATTTTATAGTAATAACAATATAAGTCAATTAAGTACCATTAGTGTTCCCCAAAAAAAAAAAAAATTTATCCTGGGACATACTAAAGACTTCCAATCATTACATGAACTTCTTCTGTGTCGGTTTGGCAACAACTTCAACTTTTACAATTCAATCGTATGAAACTGTTCAACATAGCTTTTGGCCAATCACAAATTTCTGCGATTGACTCACATGTTTCAGCGAGTGAAACGTAAAAGTTGGTTTGCATACTTAACTTATTATAGACATCAAAAGCGATTGCCAATTAACGTTGTTGCAAAACAAAAAATAAAAAATAAATAAAAAACCAATCACATAATGCTACAAAAGCTGTTGGATTCCTCGTACTCTTCTGGATCAATAATTGGGGGTAAACCAGGCACGTACTTTGCCGGAGGGAGGTAGCTGTAGTTGGTGTCGTACCATGAATATTCCGGCACCGGCCTTGTCGTCGACGGGTAATTGTAATTATCTTGAACATATGAGTCGTAATATGGATGCTCCAACAACGCGCGTGATGTGGAGCCATATTGGTGATGTTGTATTGGTTCATAATAAGCATATGAACCATATTGATGATCAATAATAGTAGTATTAGTAGTGTCAATATAATTACTATCTCTGTTGAGTTGTGGATAATTAACGTTAGCCCACAGCAGCTCTGCATGTTTTCCGGATCTTGACAATGCTCCCATGAGCATGCTTGGATCAACCTCCCCTGAAACTTTGACTGTCCCTGCCTCCCCATCTATGGTTACAGAGTACACTCCTACAAAAATATTGAAAGATATGTCATCAAAAGATACAAAATATAAGGGCCTGTTTGGTTTGGTTGTCTACTTGAACTGAATTGTCGCATTTAACTATTACGTATATTCTTACTTAGGAATTCATCATCTTGAATGAATCTATGTGATTACTTAGCTTAAGATCAAGAAGTTGTTCGTCCCAATAAAACCTAGGAATGACCCTGTACAATAATATAAACCTTAAAAAATTTCATTTCTATAAATAGACTCATTCAAGAAAGATGGACTATTACCTAAAAGTGCTGTTCAAATTGTGAATGAGGTTGTATAAATCCATGGGACGTCCAAATATGCCATAACAATATTAAAATATTCAATTCAACTAAGCCTAGCTAGCCCAGGTCAGCTACATTATACATGATTTTTATTGATTGTCATTCGACCGTAAATTTGATTATAGGGAGGTAGCAAATTTGAAATCCACCTATGATTTATGAGCTCCAACCAAGGTGGAGAGGTGAAGAACTACCTAGAAAATTTAAACATGAAAGACAGCACTAACTAGAAAATAGTGTCTCTTTTCTTTTCTTTTTGTCACTCTAAATCACTAAACCAAACATAGCTTAAGTAAACATAAATATGTGCAAATATGTTTTATAATATATGTGAGTGTCCAAATACACTGAAGTTAGTGGGATGAAATACAAAAATTATGCAGTAACTGAACTTGTACATTTAGAGAAAATTCTATTCCCATCCACCTACTTTACTCTATATATCCACCCGTTGCATTAAATAATTGTACATAAGATGAATATGATGCAGCAGGTGGGTATAGAGAGCAATTAAATGGGTTCATTTTAGAATTTCCCTACATTTAGTTGCCCCCATGGAACTGCAAATTCAAGCATTCCGTGTGTGGAAGGTGGGTTCTTGTTGATGATGATGGAGAGAGGCGTAATACACACGTCAATGGCGGAGTACTATGAGAGCAGGCTCAAGTGGGAGTCGAGGCGAGTCCAAGGAGAGAGCAGTGGGTTGAGGCTGCCAATGACTTGTTTTGTATGGATGTGTGTTCACCTTCTCATTACCCTTGTTAGTGCAAATGAGAGTGATATTTATAAGGAAATAATGGCGGTAGGGCGGATCAGAGGTTGGTACCTTTTTTCAGCGTCGCTCTGATCAAGGCATCCCTCATTAATGCAGGGTATAATCACATTAAATGACATTAATGGTGATGGGAATACTGGATCCAGCGGACATCTGCGGATTTTTTTAACATTAAATGCCAAGACTCAATTCATTTGAACATGGTTGGCATGTGTCTCTGACACGTCTCTCTCTCTCTCTCTCTCTCTCTCTCTCTCTCTCTCTCTCTCTCTCTGTCTCTCTCTCTCTGGACCTGGTTCTAGTATTATCTAAAGGGGTCGTTATTAGAACGATTCGCTCGGTTCCAGCCACTGAACCAAGCTCTTGAGATCCCACCAGGATTGAGGGCACACCCAAGTCCTGCTCCGAGAGCAGGGCTGACCATTTCGTGGAACTTTGAGGAGATAATAGTAGAGGATGGAGAGGGACGAGCATAGAGTTTAGAGTTCTAGTGAAGAGTTCAATCGAGAAGGTCCGAAGGAGGAGGCCCAAGGGCCAAATTGGGAATCTGGGACTAGTAGGCTACTACCTACACCATGGTATGCACTACAATGGTAGAATAAGACTATATATATATATGTTTTTTTTTTGGTGGGGGGGGGGGGGGGGTGTTGGTCTTTTTAGTGATGCAAACGCAATTCCAACACTAATTTACTGAAGCAGTCCATCTCATCTTCTTGAAAATTGCAATTACATCGCACTTCCCAAATGGACTTTATGTGTGCCACTATTCAGTTGATCGTGAATGTGAAAACTTTGGTGTTAATGGAGTTTATGATTAAACTTCACTGCATATAAGTACTTTTGGAAGAACAGAGAGTCAACGAAAACTAACCGCAGATTGACCTCAGAATTTCCATCACTTTGATCTTACATGCGTCGCAATTAACATCAACTTTCAGAAGACAACCCTGCAAAACCATAGTCCAATGAATATAGAAGCACACACTTACAAGCATACATATTACATATATATATATATATATATATATACGAAAATTCTCTAAAGAGTACGCCCGCCCTCTCTTTATTAAAGAGTTGTTTTGCCCATCGGATCGTGTTTATATATATATGTAAATATATATAAACATAGACATGTAAAGAACTTTAGAAAATATATTTGTATTCGAGTATAACCATTTCTGCGTATGAATTCATTGTGTGGCTTCAAATTTACTGCAGCTAGCCGAACACTAATGAAACCAGAATATTATAGTTTTGTGATGATGATCAATGGCTATGTTTTTCTTAGTATAGGAAGAATTATAAAATAAAAAATTTGTTGATGATGCACCTTTATAAAGAGTGTATTGGAAGATTTTAGATTAAGAGAGGTTCATGTTTTTAGGAAAACATTAGCTTCAATAGTGGTTAAAAATGGAAACAAATTGGACAGTTTATGTAGTTTATACAGAATTTTCGAATTTACCATTTTTAATATAACCAAAAATGGAATAATCAAATAACTTGTGTTATTATGTGGTGCGACAAATTGGGACAGTTTATACAGAATTTTCGAATTACCACTTTTTTTAATATAAATAAATAAATGCAATTATCAAATTACTTGGGTTATTATGTGGTGCGGCCGTGCGGGGTTGTGATCTTCTCACGTGACTAAAAATGTGGACCTTAACTCCAGGATTGGACCCTATAAGGCTATAACAGAATCCAATCTTGCCAATTATATAATGGGCTGTTCTCCCAATCAGCTTATAACAACTAACAAGGGTCTTAATAATGACTAAATATTGGTCATAACCGTTATAAAAGTGACATGATATCACAAGTCAATCATAATTTATTATTTGTCTATTTGTCCACCCTATTTTCAGGAAAAAACTTCTCCACATAAGCACAACTTCACAATCTATTAAAAATACAACAATGCTAGGGGCACTAACAAATTTCCCTAACATTCACATTCACACTCACACTCTATCTCTCTCCTAGTGGCACTTTGGATTCACTACGAACCCCACAATGCCACTAGGAGAGAAATAGAGTGTGAGTGTGAATGTTAGTGGAATTTGTTAATACCCCAAATATTATTCTTAAAAATATTGTTTGCTATGGAATTTGAATTTGTATCTTAAATGATATTGAGATAGTGAGATCATAGAATTTAAATTATACAACCATAATTTTATGTGATCCCTCTATCGTATATTTGGTATCCCTAAAAATAATATTTCATCTCTTATTTTCAATTGTGTTGTTTGTAACTCCGCTCGGAATGATACTAATCTAGTATCATTCCGAACGGAGTTACAAACAACACAATTGAAAGATAAAATTCCAAGTAAATTAAAGAAAGTGGAAGGGAAAAAAAAAAAAGATCAATGTGGTTGTGTAATTGGTGAGATAAAATTTTGAAAATAAAGAGCGAGTGCTTTTTGCACACAATAAATGTACCATTGTGGGAATGAGTGAGTGGACTCCATAAATAGGCTTAAATCAAAAGCCCAAGAATATAATGATATAAATAATACATCAACTGTCAACTTTTTCTAGTGAGAGAATGAGATGCTACTACGTCACCCTTGCCCATTAACAATTGATGTGGTTGTTTTAGAGCAACTGCAGTGGTTTTTTTTTTGGGAAAATTACACTAACACCCCTTGAGGTTTAGTGTTTTGTCATTCACATCTCTGGAGGTTTTTTAGGTTACACTGACCTCCCTTCAGGTTTATGGGTTGGTAACACAGACACCCCCTGCCATTAATTGGCGTTAAAAAACGGCTGACATAAGCAATTTAATTTTTTTAAATGTCTAAAATGCCCTTAGTTTCTTCTTCTTTCACACAAACATACACACACACACACATATATATACACACACACACACACATACATGTACACAAAAATAAGAGTCTCTCTCTCTCTCCCCTTACTCTCTACTGTCTCTCGTATCTCTCTCATGCTCACCACCACCACCACCACCGCTGGCCAGAACCCCCCCCCCCCCCCCCCCCCCCCCTCTCTCTCTCTCTCTCTCTCTCTCTCTCTCTCTCTCTCTACTCCTCACTCTCTATTTCTCTACTGACTCCCCTCTCTCTCTCTCAAAGCTCACCACCACCGGCCAGACCACCACCAAATTGCACACTCATACCTTGTCAATCTATGATCATTCATCAATACCCATCACATAAACAATAACCCTTCTTTATCCATGGCACATAATCAAATTTGGGAAAATTTTGTGGGGAAAAAAATTTGGGGAAAACTATATTTGCTTTTGTATTTTTTTTCCAAAGAGTTTTTTATTTGATACCATGAGAAAAGAATTTTTTTTTTCAAAGAATTTTTTATTTTGATTGAAACCCATCACAACCCATCTCTGATTCTCTAAGAAAATTGATACCCTTGTCAAGAAATCCAATTTTATGATCTGGGTTTACTAGATTTTGCTCTGAAATGAGGTGTTTGAGATTGGTTTGAGACCTTTCTCCTCCATAAACACACCGAAGCTACTCCCGCTCAACTGCCTCTACAGCCTGATCAACGGCATGAACGCTGCCGATCCGATACGACGGTGATCGGTTAGGTCCCAATCGAAACCTCTGTCGTTCTTGGCTCTGTTCTTGTTGCCAGAGTATGACTCGTAGTACTGAGCTGCTCCGCCGGCCACGACTGTGAACTTTGGCGGCGACTGGTGGTAGTGGTGGTCGTCGGTATTTTGACTCAGCAGAGTATAATTAGATCTCCTATCAGGCATTTCCATTGAAAAGGTACCAGAACGAGCTAAGTTCAACAAAGCCCTAAGTAACGGCCATTAGTACATGTCAGATTCGGGAGACGGTGATCGTGGGTTTGAGATTGGTGTGAAGAATGAATGAAAAGAAGATGAATTGAGGGCAAGGAAAAAAAATGTAGTGCTATGTTTTTTTAGGGAGAGAGAGAGAGAGAGAGAGAGAGAGAGAGAGAGAGAGAGAGAGAGAGAGACAGAGGGGTATAGTTGTCTTTTAAATTTTGCCGTTAACGACGTTAGCTCAAAATCTCTGATAGGGGGTGTGAGTGACATGTCTGAAACCTCAGGGGGTGTGAGTGACAAAGTGCAAAACCTCGGGGGGTGTCAGTGTAATTTTCCCTTTTTTTTTTTAATGTAAACTTAGATTAGGTTAGTGTACAAGAAGAGAAGACTTGCAATCAGGGGCGGAATTTGCCTTTGGGGGTGCCTAGTTACTACATAGACTATCTAACAATAACACACGGGGGGTTTAGGGGCAGCGCCCCGAGACGATTTTTTTGGTTCTATTTATACACGAGTATATATATTTTTTTCTTATCAATAAGACTACAAATTTACCATGTGATGTTATTTTGTACTGTTTGAAAGTTGTTGGGGAGGGGGGTTGTTTAAGTTTATCATAATGAGTGGTCTAATTGTACAGAAAATGCTATTCTACCCAAATCTTGTGTCCCAAACTTCTCAAACACATGTGATTGAAGTTTAGAGTTGGAAAAAAGTAATGAAAATTATTTAAGTTGACTAAGGGAGTAGCATATTTTTTTTTGTTTGGGAGTGCTAGAAACAACCAAATATGAGGAGTAGTAGATTTTTTTATTTGGGGGTGCCAACAGAAAACAAAGATAAAATATAATACACATACACGTCTATTAGTATAAATAATCTATCACATGTGAGGGGTGACTCCCAATCGGGTTGCCTTCCCAGGTGGGGTGACCCCCCACCTAACACACAGTTCCTTTCCTGCTTGCAATGGTGTAAAGTAGGAGCCGGCCATATGAATGTCGGTCGAGAGAGCCAGTCAAGAGAGAGCCGGCTGAGAGAAAGGAGAAAGATGTACTTGGTAAAATTTTCAAGAAATGACAAAGTTAGTAATGATAATTATGTGGATAATTATGTGGAGTAGTTTCTTTTGATGTATAATAATATTTGAATGATCAAGTTTCTTATCTTTTATTCTATTATTTAAAATTTTGGGCTATGTATGTATCTTAGAGGGCGGGCAATCAGTTAGCTGGCTGAGAGGGCCGGCTTTGTCTTTGCCGGTTCTGTGTGGGCCGGTCTAAGAGAAAGCCGTTTGTTGGAGGGTCGGTTATGCCAAGTCCGGCTGTGCTGTATAGCAAGGAATTTAGTGAAATGATAAAGTTAAGTTTTGTTACTATATACTTAGTTAAGTTGTGGTTTAAGGTACACTGTTGGAATATTTCGTATAGTATCTATCCTAAGTTCCCCTACATTCACTACCCACTGAAGATACTCTTAGGCCTTTTTTTAATACTCCCTCTATCCCATTTTGTAAGTTCTATATTGCATTTTTTGATGTCCCAAAATTGTGTCCACAAATGAAAAGTCAAACCATATTTTGCACCACAAATCCAATTTTGCCGTCATGATATTAAAAAGAAAAGAAAAAAGAGAATTGAAAATGAAAAAGAAAATTAGTCCAATCAACAATAAAATTCAAGTAGAGGACAAAAAGTCATCATTACATATATACATATTCATGAGGAATATTTGGGACACTAATAAATCTCACTGTGTGTAATACCCGTAAAATTTTCGTTAATAATAAAATTAGTCCTCGTATTTTAGCTTGTAATTTCCAGTATTTTGATTTTATAATCTCAAAAATCCGAACATATACGTGTACGTATTTAATTATTGATTTCTTAGACTGTAAGTTACGAACCTCGGACTGGCTGTACACGTAAATTCGTAAAATCTGTATTTACCTAGACTGTATTGCACGTGGATTCTAGCGACGACTAAACCCTACATTTTTGGAAATGTTGGTACACAAAGAATCTTACCTAGAATGGCATATGTACTACCTAATTATTCTAAACCCTATGGTCAATAGCACTACCCAAACCTCCCCCTTAAACCCTTAGACAACTACCCGTACACCTCCCTAAACCCGCCGGATTAACTCCACACACCCCCACCGCCGGCGCACACATCCCACCCCCTCTCAAATCAGCCCCCCTCATAATCCCATCCATCCTTACCTTTCTATCAATAGATTTCACAGAATCTATACATACATGGATGTAAGTATGTGTGTGGTGGTGTACTTATATTCATGGACCACTGAGAGTTGAGAGAGAACACAACACACACTCACTACTCACCTCTCTGCCATTCACTCCACACTCACACGGACGCCGGAGGAGCAGCAAAGGCGAGAGAAAGAGACGCAGAGAAAGAAGCTCGTCGGAACTAAAAGGAGAGAGAACCCGAGACTTCTATAGGTAAACCTCATTTTGTTTTCATTCTATACACATTTAAACACCACACACACGCAGAGACTCACACACACACACACACACACACACACACTCCCTAGACCCCCTCACTCGAACCAAACAAAGCTTTAAGCTCTGAAAAAAATGGCATAATAGCCATTAAAACTCCTTCGCCGGAGCTTATTTTCCCAAAATCAATTAGGACCCCTAAAAGCTAGACCAAACAAACCCTTAGGCTCCCAGGAAGACCCCCTATGAACGGCCTGAAGTCTGGACCACGTTTGGACAGCCATGCATAGCATTATTCTTTTAAAACCTAAAAAGAATAATCCATCGGTAGGACCCCTAAACGAATAAACTAAGTTCTAAGCTTGTAGTATGTGATAGAGGGTTCCAAACCGAGTTCATTGCATTGGATTCATGTATTTCTATGGTGAGATGAGAGAGAAAAAAGGCCTGGAAGTTTTCCGGCGAAAACGGGCGTCGCCGGCGGCGGCGAGGGCTCACCGGAGAAGACACGACCCGAATAGGTTAGGGTTATATCGTTTACCCATGGGTCAGGTCGGGTCTCGGGTAGGGTCGGGTAAGTATGTGAGTGTATACGGTTGTGGGTGCCCTAGAGTGTAGGTGGATAACCTGTGGGTTCGGGTTGGATCAGGTTTGACCCGCGGATCCTTCTTAGTTATTAATTAAGTTATTTTATATTCTTAATTTATTCTGTTAATCCTAATTAAGATTTTATAAACTGTTTTAACAATAATTAGTTATTATTTTAACCTGTTAATTGAGATTAATACATAAATGTATTACTTATGACATATAATGTATTAATAAATAATTCTAAATAGTTATAAATAATTATAAATGATATAAATAAATGGTTTTAAATAGTTAAATTATTTTAGAAATAGTTTTAAATACCCTAAATTATATTTTTAAATAATCTGAAATATTTTTTTTTTTAGTATAACCTTATATTATGAAATAATAATGTAATTCTTATATAATATACTTATTATTTATTTAAGTTTCTTATAAATAATAAGTAATTGTTTAAATTAAAATAATTAGTTAATAAATACCTAATGACCAATTTTAAGTATAGGAAAGTTTTATTAAATTTTTATAAGGTCTAATGCCTTATTTTATAAATTTTTATTTATAAAACCCAAACTTTAGTGTTCCTAAATAATTATTAATTATTTACAAAGACCCCGTTTGGTGGTATTTAAATTATTTAAATGTCAAACGAATTCCGAAAATTATGAAAAAAATATCACTAGCCTAATTTAAGGCCTAGTATTTAATAAAAATATTTTTGAGGGTCAAATGTCTTTCTAAAATATATTTTATTATTAGAGTGTTCCCACGTCTATTATTAGACGATCAGAACTTCAATAATTCATAGAAAATAAACCGTAGCTCAGAAAAATACGCGATCAGTTCCCAGAGTCTTAGAATAATATCTAAAACATCTCTTTAAAGTTTGGTGACCTTTTGACACGGTAAAAAATACAGCTTATCTTTAGGGCCCAAACTGGTATAGAAAATTCAGCCTTTTATGCGACGGACTCCGATTTGAGTCTAGTCAATGGTGTTAGACTTAGAATGATGTCTAGATCATCATGTTAAGGTTTAGGAACATATCCGGCACAATTACCATTATGCCCTTGATTTTAGTACGCTTATTAATCAACGTTCTATGAATTCGTATACTCTGTAGGAACCACTACTACGCTTGCTTTTACGCACCTGCATCGAGGTGAGTCGTCCTAACTCACTTGGTATATTATAGAATTATTCCTTGTGTATTGTATATACTCAGTACGTTCTGTGTGGACGAAGCTGATAAGTATAAATTTGCGAATGTTGAGATTCTTACTTATATGATGAACGCATGTTAGTTAGCTATACTCCATGCTTAGTTAATATTCGTTGATATTCTTGCTTATCATAATTTCACGTTTATACAGTCACATGAACATTCATATGAACATAGTCGAGTCATGATGTCAATATTGACATCTGCATGATTAGTCACGGGGACTAACCCAGTCATATTGTTATACACATTGAATGGACCGCAGTTGTCACACCCGTTCCAGAAATTTATGGTTTTGAACATGCATTATTTGAGATTTTGAAATATTAATGTTTATTAATATTGAGTTGAGGTTGACTGTGGGTCAACGGTGAAGTGTCAATAAGGACACGAGGAAATTGGTAATTGAGATTTTCATTGGCACGAGTAAATGACATTTATATGATTTAAATGTTATTTGACTTATCTGGTATTCAATGAATAGTGAATTATACCTGTGTAGTATAATTTCTGATAGTTTCGATATTGTTATATATTATTTTGAGAACTGTGGTGAGAACGTGAGTGATACGTTAATTGAAAAGGTAGGTTGTGTAGAGATTCCACAGAATATAGTTTTCGGACGTTATTTTGGACCCAAACGAAACCTAGTCGAAAACTTTTGAAATTTATAGTTTTCACTCGTAAAGTTATAAAATGGACGTGTGCGAAGTTTCATGGGTGAATGAGAAGTTTTGAGAAACTTGCAGGGAGGTAAACACAATTTCCGAGAAGTTTGCCTATAAATAGAAGTGGATGAGATTTCATTCTCATCCACAACTTTTATAAATATCTAGAGAGAGGAGAGAGAAGGAGATTTGGTTGCCACGAGCTTGCCGGCGACATACGACGACCGTTCGTCCGTCAGATTTTCTCCAGATTTCAGATTTGAACTCGTGGAGGTAAGATCTCCGTTTTGATACCACTTAGGCCGTGTTTGGCCAAGTTTTGTAAAGATCTTAATTTTAGACTTTTGGGAAAAACAGGTATAAACTTGTAGGAATTTTCTCAAATTCGAAATCCAGCGATTATTTAGCCTCCTGGTCGATCCTTCAAAGTTTGGGGGAAATCGCACGAGGTATGAAGTTCTAACTTGTGAAATATAGAGAATTACATGTTTTATATTTCGACGACGAAATTGAGATCCGGGCAAAATCCATGTGTTAATTGTAGGCCCGTTAATTATGCACGCGCTAAATTGTAAAAAGCATGTCTAAATTTATGCGAGCACGTTGAGTTGTCTATATGGGTCAAAGGGGAGTCTTATACAAATTCATGCCGGAGTAAGCTTCTCGATGTTTGAGGATTTGAGTAGCGACGACTACTGTGCATGGTTGTAGGCTTGGACTTGCCATGGCACTTGTGGGATGTAATGGTTGTAGGCTTGGACTTGCCATTGACATCGCGGTTTAAGGCTTGGACTTGCCGCTACCGGATGAATGCGTATTTTTCTCCCTAGAGACTATTGTATGATTTATGAGATTAAAGCATGTTTTATCATATATTGCATATGTTAGACTTGTACGCTCAGTATATAGCTGAGCAGTGGAGATGTACTCCATTGCAGGTAAAAAGAAAGACAAGAAGAAGCACGATGAGTGAGGCCGATGAACGCCGGGGATAACACTTGTATATGTTTTTGTTTTAAATCCTAAACTTGTGTAAGGATTTGAATATTGTAAGATGTTGTAATAGAATCATGGATTAGTTCCGTAGTACCGTAATCTTGTAATTGAACGTCTGTATTTATGTTTTAATATGTTGGAAATCAGTTATGGTTGTGTTTGTTGTTGGTTTTGAGAAGTATGTGTTGTAAATTTTCAACACAGGGCTGCCAGCAGGGGAGCAGTCGACTGGACCCAAGGTCAGTCGACTGGATCTCGTGTGTTTGAGACACTGTAAGTGAATAATAGAAAAGCAGTCGACTGGACCCCTTCATCAATCGACTGAACCACTGTTGATTTTGGCTACTGCTTCTAATAATAGAAAAGCAGTCGACTGAATCCCCATATCAGTCAACTGGACCCCTGTGTTATATGTTGTATTTTGGGTTCTGCTTAACCCAGTCGACTAGGCAGTCGACTGGACCTCTGTTAAGGATTTAGGGTTTTAGTTTTTGCCAGGCACAGTCGACTGAACCCTAGTACAGTCGACTGGGCAGTCGACTGAACTTCTATATTTTGAAATGGATTCTTGTGAACGTTTTAAATTGAACAAATTTTCTTTTATAACTCTGATTTCAATGGATTTTACAAACTCAGAGGGTAATGTTCCCTAAGTTTTAAATACCCAGGGTTGTTTTGAAGTTCTTTCCGCTGCGTATAGTTATATTGTTGTTTGGATGAGCCTTGGTGGCGTGCCACGTGTCCTATTTCCACGCGTAGTGGGATGGGTCGTGACTTTTATTGGTATCAGAGCTATAGGTAACAAAACTTTGGGAACGTTCGACGACGAGTAGAGTGTTGAGTGAATTGTCACATGTTTTAAATTACATTCATACATCTTAGAGATGTTTGATGAATATGGTATATAGTTATACATACATGATATTGTTATTATTGTACATGCATAGTGTTTATGCATTAAGAACTACAGGATTGTGATCATGAGTGACGAAGAGCGAAATCTGTCGCCACACATTCGACGTATGAATGAAATGGCAGAAATGATGGGGTATGGGAGAAATGATACGGAATATAGCGGAGCGATTGCCTCCCACACCCCACATCGAAGTGGAACCAATAACTGTAGTACATGCACCCGAAAATAGGGGTATGAGATCAACATCTGAACAGTTTACTCGAAAGAAACCAATGGAATTTCATGGGACACCCGATCCAACGCTCGCAGAACATTGGATAATGGACATGGAACGAATCTTCCGATCTATCCCAATGACCGATAGGGACAAGATAGAAAATGCAAGTGATGTATTGAAGGGTGAAGCCCAAAACTGGTGGGTAAATGTACTAGATCAAGGGGCACCGATTACTTGGGAAGGGTTCAAGGCAGAATTCAATCGCCGGTTCTTTCCGTGAGCCGCCTACAATGCGAAGAAGCGAGAATTCGATAACTTGAAACAGGGAGATATGACTGTAACCGAATATACTTCCAAGTACAATGCGTTGTTGAGGTTTGGAAAGGGTTCTGTACGAGAGGAGGAAGATAGGGCAAGGAAATTTGAAGAGGGCTTAAGGGAAAATATTCGTTTAAGGGTGGAAACCTACGAGCATTCGACTGTGGCAGCAGTACAACAAACGGCGCTAGTGGTCGAGAGTGGGATGGAAAGGTCGAGGCAGAATCAGCATGGTAAACGAAGCAATGAGAGTGGGGATAGGAACCAAGGCGGATCTTTCAAGAGGCCGTTCCAAAGAGGCACTGGTTCTAGTTTCAGTGATTTCAGGAGAACGCCAAGTAACATACCGTTGTGTTCACTTTGCAACAGACCACACTCAGGCCGATGTTTCATGACCAAACCCCAGAACAGGAACCAAGGCGGGGGTGGTACTAATTTGACACCCGACATGAGAGGCAAGTGTTATGATTGTGGAGTGTTTGGACATCAAGCCAAGGATTGCCCGAGGAGGTACTCTCAACAAGGAGCTAGTTCTATGGCTTCCAGTGGGTTGAAGCCTAAACAATCCAATGACGGGGGACAAAGGACTGAACAACGACAAGGAAGAGCGTATCAGATGAACCCATGAGATATGACTGCTTCCGAGACGGTAGTCTCAGGTATGGTGCTTGTATGTTCACACTTAGCATGCATACTTGTTGACTCGGGATCTACGCATTCATTTGTATCGTATGCTTTTGTTGAACATTTGAATGTTAAATCGGCACCGTTAGGATATGAATTGTCTATTGCTGTGCCATTTAGTAAAGCGATAATGACATCTACTGTATATAAGAACTGTGAGATCAAATTAGGTGAGAAGTTGATGACCGTAGACCTTATATCGATTGTGGTGAACCATTTTGATGTAATATTGGGAATGGATTGGTTAGCTCTTAACCAAGCCACAATAGATTGTCAATTTTCGATCACCGGTACACGGGAACTTTTGCTTTCAAGGGAGTGGGGTTATACCGCCGCCGTATTTGATTTCAGCTATCCAAGCGGGAAGGCTATTGAAAAAGGGATGTCAAGGATTCCTATGTTCAGTGACTGATGTTTCAGCGACCGAATCAATAGTAGATGATATTCCAATAGTGCGAGAGTACCCAGATGTATTCCCCGAGGACCTACCAGATGTTCTTATTGAGAGAGAGGTGGAATTCACTATTGAGGTTATACCAGACTCAAGACCCGTATCAAAGGCACCGTATAGAATGGCACCTGTAGAATTGAAAGAGCAGAAATTTCAACTACAAGAGTTACTTGATGAAGGTTTCATCCGACCAAGTATTTCGCCGTGGGGAGCTCCAGTGTTGTTCGTAAAGAAGAAAGATGGTGCAATGCGTATGTGTGTTGATTATCGAGAACTGAACAAGTTGACCATCAAGAACAAGTATCCACTACCGAGAATTGATGACTTATTTGATCAACTACGTGGGGCACAAGTATTCTCCAAGATAGACCTGAGATCGGGTTACCATCAGTTGAAAGTGAAGGCCGAAGATGTTGAGAAAACAGCTTTCAGAATGCGTTATAGACACTATGAGTTCTTAGTTATGCCATTTGGAGTTACAAATGCACCCGCCGCATTCATGGATCTTATGAATCGAGTATTCAAGGATTATTTGGATGACTTTGTGATTGTATTCATTGACGATATCCTTGTTTATTCGCCAAGTGAGATAACACACGAGAATCATTTGAGATTGATACTTCAGAGACTGCGAGAAAAGCAGTTATTCGGGAAATTCAAGAAATGTGAATTTTGGTTGTCTATTATTACTTTTCTTGGTCACGTGATTGACAAGAATGGAGTGTCAGTTGATCCTCACAAAGTAGAAGCTGTATCAAATTGGCAAAGGCCGACTTCCGTATCTGAAATTCAAAGTTTCTTGGGATTAGCGGGATACTACCACCGTTTTATTGAACATTTCTCGAAGATTTCATTGCCTATGACAAGGTTGATGAGAAAGGGAGTTACATTTGAATGGAGTCAGGAATGTGAAGATAGTTTTCAAGAATTGAAGTCACGGTTGACGAGAGCACCTATTTTGACAATACCATCCAGAACTGAGGGGTTTGTGATCTATAGTGATGCGTCGCATCAAGGGTTGGGATGCGTGTTGATGCAAGGTGGTAAAGTAATTGCATACGCTTCAAGACAGTTAAAAACACATGAGGTTAATTATCCGACTCATGATCTTGAATTAGCTGCAGTAATTCATGCTTTGAAAATTTGGAGACACTACTTATACGGGGAAAAGTGTGAGATATTCACCGACCACAAGAGTTTGAAATACATTTTTACCCAACGAGACTTGAATATGAGACAGCGAAGATGGTTGGAATTGATGAAGGATTATGATCTTTCGATTGAGTACCATCCGGGAAAAACGAATGTAGTCGCCGATGCATTAAGCTGGAAGACGCCGAGGAATTTAGCCGACGAGCTAACGCAACAAAAGGAATTAGTAAAGAAAATGGAACGTTTGGACTTGGATGTGACACCAAAGGTTAGTGGTGGCTTAATGATGGCAATCATGGCACACCCAGATATTATTGATGAGATTCAGAAAGAACAATTCAACGATGTCTATTTGTGCAAAATGAGGGATGAGATACCTTTGGGGAAGCGACCTTGTTTTGTGTTGGAACGAGGAATGTTGAAACTGGGAAATCGATTATGTGTACCAAATGTAAAAGACTTGAAAGAGAGAATTCTAGAAGAAGCTCATAGTACGAGATATTCAGTGCACCCGGGAAGTAATAAGATGTACAGAAACCTGAGGGAAAACTTTTGTTGGAAGGGTATGAAGCGTGAAGTTGCCAAGTTTGTATCTGAATGTTCGGCATTTCAACAGGTTAAAGCAGAGAGACAAGTACCCGCGGGGTTACTACAACCTTTACCTGTGTCAGAATGGAAGTGGGATGAGATTACGATGGATTTTGTTTCAGGATTTCCACGATCATGCAATAAGAATGATAAGATTTGGGTTATAGTTGACCGATTAACCAAGTCAGCTCATTTTTTACCGATCAAGACGACTAAACCGTCCAAGTTAGCGGGACTGTATGTAAAAGAGATTGTAAGACTACATGGAGTCCCAGCTGTGATTGTATCAGATCGTGATAGTAGTTTTACGTTAAGGTTTTGGGGAAGTTTGCAAAAAGCTATGGGTACGAAGTTGAGTTTCAGTACTGCATTTCATCCTCAGACCGACGGACAGTCGGAGCGTATGATTTAGACCTTGGAAGATATGTTGAGATTGTGTGTGTTAGACTTTGGGAGTGATTGGGAGCACCACTTGCCGTTAATTGAATTTGCGTACAACAACGGATTTCAATCAAGTATTGGTATGGCACCATATGAAGCTTTGTATGGCCGTAAGTGTCGATCACCGGTTTGTTGGACTGAGGTGGGAGAAAGGAAGTTATTAGGACCTGAGTTAATACAGGTGACTACTGAGAAGATGAAATTGATTCAAGAACGACTCAAGGTAGCTCAGAGCCGATATAAGAGTTATGCGGACTCTAAACGACGACCGATGAATTTTGAAGTGGGAGATTTCGTATACTTGCGAGTATCGCCTTCAAAAGGCATTATACGATTTAGAAAGAGGGAAAAGCTCACTCCAAGATTTATAAGACCTTTTGAGATCCTAGAGAGAGTAGGTCCAGTGGCTTATCGATTGGCCTTGCCATCAGAGTTGGAACATGTGCATAATGTATTTCACGTATCAATGTTGAGACGGTGTATGTCAGATACAAGTAAGATCATTGTACCTGAACCGCTACAAATTCAGGGAGACTTGACTTATGTAGAACAACCGGTCGAGATTCTAGATCGAAAAGAACAAGTCTTAAGAACTAAGACGATTCCGATGGTGAAGGTATTATGGCATAGTCACACTGTTGAAGAGGCTACGTGGGAAAATGAGGAAGACATGCGGAATGAGTATCCGTACCTGTTCGACGTATGAGGTATAAGTTTGGGGACAAACTTCCTTTTTGGAGGGGAGAGTTGTCACACCCGTTCCAGAAATTTATGGTTTTGAACATGCATTATTTGAGATTTTGAAATATTAATGTTTATTAATATTGAGTTGAGGTTGACTGTGGGTCAACGGTGAAGTGTCAGTAAGGACACGAGAAAATTGGTAATTGAGATTTTTATTGGCACGAGTAAATGACATTTATATGATTTAAATGTTATTTGACTTATCTGGTATTCTATGAATAGTGAATTATACATGTGTAGTATAATTTCTGATAGTTTCGATATTGTTATATATCATTTTGAGAACTGTGGTGAGAACTTGAATGATACGTTAATTGAAAAGGTAGGTTGTGTAGAGATTCCACAGAATATAGTTTTCGGACGTTATTTTGGACCCAAACGAAACCTAGTCGAAAACTTTTGAAATTTATAGTTTTCACTCGTAAAGTTATAAAATGGACGTGTGCGAAGTTTCATGGGTGAATGAGAA
Source organism: Hydrangea macrophylla (assembly GCA_033977485.1). Classification (NCBI taxonomy): domain Eukaryota; kingdom Viridiplantae; phylum Streptophyta; class Magnoliopsida; order Cornales; family Hydrangeaceae; genus Hydrangea; species Hydrangea macrophylla. The sequence goes on from CM066990.1 coordinate 105,404,191, forward strand.
GTTTTGAGAAACTTGCGGGTAGGTAAACACAATTTCCGAGAAGTTTGCCTATAAATAGAAGTGGATGAGATTTCATTCTCATCCACAACTTTTATAAATATCTAGAGAGAGGAGAGAGAAGGAGATTTGGTTGCCACGAGCTTGCCGGCGACATACGACGACCGTTCGTCCGTCAGATTTTTTCCAGATTTCAGATTTGAACTCGTGGAGGTAAGATCTCCGTTTTGATACCACTTAGGCTGTGTTTGGCCAAGTTTTGTAAAGATCTTAATTTTAGACTTTTGAGAAAAACAGGTATAAACTTGTAGGAATTTTCTCAAATTCGAAATCCAGCGATTATTTAGCCTCCTAGTCGATCCTTCAAAGTTTGGGAGAAATCGCACGAGGTATGAAGTTCTAACTTGTGAAATATAGAGAATTACATGTTTTATATTTCGACGACGAAATTGAGATCCGGGCAAAATCCATGTGTTAATTGTAGGCCCGTTAATTATGCACGCGCTAAATTGTGAAAAGCATGTCTAAATTTATGCGAGCACGTTGAGTTGTCTATGTGGGTCAAAGGGGAGTCTTATACAAATTCATGCCGGAGTAAGCTTCTCGATGTTTGAGGATTTGAGTAGCGACGGCTACTGTGCATGGTTGTAGGCTTGGACTTGCCATGGCACTTGTGGGATGTAATGGTTGTAGGCTTGGACTTGCCATTGACATCGCGGTTTAAGGCTTGGACTTGCCGCTACCGGATGAATGCGTATTTTTCTCCCTAGAGACTATTGTATGATTTATGAGATTAAAGCATGTTTTATCATATATTGCATATGTTAGACTTATACGCTCAGCATATAGCTGAGCAGTGGAGATGTACTCCATTGCAGGTAAAAAGAAAGACAAGAAGAAGCACGATGAGTGAGGCCGATGAACGCCGGGGAAAACACTTGTGTTTTTGTTTTAAATCCTAAACTTGTGTAAGGATTTGAATATTGTAAGATGTTGTAATAGAATCATGGATTAGTTCCGTAGTACCGTAATCTTGTAATTGAACGTCTGTATTTATGTTTTAATATGTTGGAAATCAGTTATGGTTGTGTTTGTTGTTGGTTTTGAGAAGCATGTGTTGTAAATTTTCAACACAGGGCTGCCAGCAGGGGAGCAGTCGACTGGACCCAAGGTCAGTCGACTGGATCTCGTGTGTTTGAGACACTGTAAGTGAATAATAGAAAAGCAGTCGACTGGACCCCTTCATCAGTCGACTGAACCACTGTTGATTTTGGCTACTGCTTCTAATAATAGAAAAGCAGTCGACTGAATCCCCATATCAGTCGACTGGACCCCTGTATTATATGCTGTATTTTGGGTTCTGCTTAACCCAGTCGACTGGACCTCTGTTAAGGATTTAGGATTTTAGTTTCTGCCAGGCACAGTCGACTGAACCCTAGTACAGTCGACTGGGCAGTCGACTGAACTTCTATATTTTGAAATGGATTCTTGTGAACGTTTTAAATTGAACAAATTTTCTTTTATAACTCTGATTTCAATGGATTTTACAAACTCAGAGGGTAATGTTCCCTAAGTTTTAAATACCCAGGGTTGTTTTGAAGTTCTTTCCGCTGCGTATAGTTATATTGTTGTTTGGATGAGCCTTGGTGGCGTGCCACGTGTCCTATTTCCACGCGTAGTGGGATGGATCGTGACAACAGTGGTCCGAGTGGTACAATCAAGTAAATGGGAACAACGATGAAACTGCTATAGGGCCCTGCTAGGTGGCGATAGCCAGAGTTTCCATTGAAATCATTGAAGTTATGTATAAGTTGATGGTTGATACGCTATAGGGCCATGCTAGGAGACGATAGCAAAGTATCCATCTAAATACAATAGTTACCTTTTAAATGCTATAGGGTCATGCTAGGCGATGATAGCGCTGTAACTATTCTATTCTCCCGGTAAGGTCACGAGGACCTAAAAGTCCAATGATTACACTCTTTTAAAACCAAAATTTGCTATAGGGCCCTGCTAGGCGACGATAACAACGTAATCATTCTACTCTAAACTAACGGCGTTACACTGGTAATGTAACAAGTTACATGAGTCAGTTGTAGTGTCCATGGTTGAGTAAAAGTCGAATATATCGATACTGCACTGTGTCGTCATACCACCATGTCATATACTCATTAATGTTGTTTCAAGATATTGTTGTACCTGTATATCCTTAAATGTATTAGGAGTGATCGGTTAAGACGATTTCACATAGCTTTAAAAGCTAACGGCTACTTCCCTGCCCTGGACATCTTACGTCTAGGTTACAATGAGGAGGACTATCAAGGTAACCCTGGAGGTGAATATAACTATCCTCAAGATGGGAGCTATCAGGAAGGTGACCCTGAGGCAGACTATCAGAAAGAGTATGATAACGAAGGTTACGGGTTTGCCAGCTAGAAGCAGGACTCTGGCCTACTTTCGAATTAAGACTTCCTTTATGTTTTAAATAGCTATCTTTTGTGATGTAATAATTTAAGTGGCGTCGATCGCCCAAACTTATCTTTTGTGGTTTTTATTTGGAACTTCTGTAATAGCTTAAGTAGCAAAACACTTTAAGTTTTCCCATGAATACCATTACACGCTTTTGCAATTCCTTACTCTGATATATATATATTATGATAGTATGTTGTACGGAAAGGTCAGTTTTATGTAACTCGTCATTCCCTACGGGTCCAGAAAGGAAATTTTAAATTTTCCCTATTTTTGGCTACTCCGGGGCTTGACAGGATTTTTGGTATCAGAGCACTAGGTTTAGTTGTGCTCGCTGACTGTCTGACACCCTTAAGTTAAGAACCTTAAGGTACTTTAGAAACGACAACCAATACTAAAATAGCCTTTCTTGCAAACATGTAGTATGGAGAACCACAAGGAAGCCTTTTCCCAAAGACTAGTCTGCATTGGTGCCGCCTTTAGACATCGGTCTTATAAAAGGATAGGAAAGTTGATGAGATGCCTCTTCTTTATGAAAAAGGTCCCCAAGACTGTGCGTCATATCGTTATAGCACCCCGCCTGGTGCCAATAGAGGTGGATGAAACCTCTGACATTCCTAATGCTCCTGTGACAATCAACTTAGAAGAAGCACAGACTGAGATAACCCCTCTAAAGACTCCTGTCAGCCCAGTAGACAGCTCTGAAGATGAAGAAGTGGAGAATTACCTGACTGATGAAGATCTCATCGAAAAAGGAACATTGTACACGTTTGACCCTGACTGGCCGATAGGGTGGGACAATGAAAGATGGATGTCATTTACCCCGCCTGAAGAGATGGACATCTCGGAAGAATTCCTACAACTAGAGGATTAGCACGCCCTAGTTAGCCTATGTCGTATTAATGCTGTATTGGGATTATAATCCCACATTTTGACGGATATATATGTAAAAGTTGTGATTCAATTCTCTCTTATGTAAAACCCTCTTATTAATGAAAACCTACCTATTAGCTTTCTGATTTCCCGTGTTTGTATTATTGTCTTTACAAATTAATAAGTTAAATTTTAAGTGATAAACCTTAAGAAAATTCGAACCAGTACCTTAATTAGATAGTTCTTCTGATGAAACAGGTAATATGGAACCCCACTATGTTCCAGATCCTTTTGGAGGACATCTGATCTTCCCCGACCGCATAGTACCAGCAAACCCAGATATATACCATCGCCAAATCCGGGAACTAGCTAGAGACGGAGGGAAGAGAAACTTATGGGTCGAAATAAATAAGAATAACGTTTATAACTATAATACCCTACGCTTAGAGGCAATCTATGAGGCTGAAATCGTCAAGAAAGTCCAGGACGAAATGGTCGTGCTACTTAAGAACCCTGAAGACTTTGAAAAGATGCACGATAGTGCCTACCAAATGGCCCCGCCGCCTCATGTACCCCTCCAACAACCCCCGCCATTCCAAGGAGTGCCTATGCACAAAACACAATCTCGAGAACCAGGCCGCTATGTCAGTGACGACTTTGGAGGTCACATGATTTACCCATATGGCATCGAACCAGCCAACCCGGAAGGATTCATTGAGAATGTGCAACTAAGAGCCCGCCAACGCCTCCGAGGCAGACTAAGAGTCCAGCGACATGTATACAATATCTCCGACCCTCACCGACTTCAAGCTGAAGCCATCCATACTGCATACATGATTCGTGCCCAATATTGCATTCTTGACTACATGTTCTTTATTGTATTGGACACGAATTATCACTTAAACCGGGAGATTTAATGGGTGAATTTGTGCGTTTGTTGTTTTTCTTGATGTTCTCTCTTTACTAATAATACCCCTTTTTTTTTTCTTCTTATAGGTAAATGAGGCAGTGTTGGAAGCCTTGTGTGTGAGGAATAAAGGAAGAAGTCAAAAGATGCCCGAGCAGATCGATCCGCCCCTTTCACTTGGATCGATCCGCGAGTTTTATAGAACTCTCTGCCCAGAAATCCGAAGGCGGATCGATCCGGGTTTTGAACGCGGATCGATCCGCGTGTTTCGCTGAAGATTCTGACGGCGAAGTAAAGAAGCGGATCGATCCGGTCTTTTTGCTGTGGATCGATCCGCGGCCTCTGCTGAAGTTCTCCTCCTTTATTACAATTTTGCCATTTTTGCTTTGGGGTATATATAGTTAAAGATGACTTTCTTTTAGGGTTGTTCAATTTTTATGTTATGTTTTAGCTTATTTGTAGTGGTTTTGTTCTTAGGGTAGAAGCGCTCTCTCTCTCTAATCCTCTCATCTCTCTCCCTCATTACTCCCCATCCACCAACATTCACTCCCATTTATTGTTAGAGAGAGAAGAGAGGGTATATGTATTGAATGATTGAAGAAGTTATTGGAGCAAGTTTTGGATTTCTTATGGCATTAATGGTATTTTCATCTAGTTGGTATAATTTCTCTTTCCCTCTCTTGAATATTGTTATCATTGTGAATATGAGTAGCTAGACCTTCAAGGTTGGGGATCATAAACCCACCATTGGATCTATGGGTATGGTATTGTAGGACTCTCACACTTTGTAGCATATCTAGAGTTCATGGGGGTATGGTTTGATGTTTTGAGACCTCACTTCTAATGTCAAGCATTTGAAGTGATTAAATCTCTACACTCTAACCATACACCCATGTGTTGCATTGTAACATCCATCTAGCATGTTGGTTGACCACCACATGTTTGATGGTATGCTACAATGGAATTTTCTACTCTAGAATGTGCTTCAAGTGTGAAAGTCATGTGTTGATTGATCCAAGGTGGGGGAATGCTCCCCAACCTCAATTTCTCCATTTACAAAATCCCCAAACATTTACTTACACTTAGCTTAGTCCAAAGTACTTTCCACCTTCGAAATTGTCATTATAGTGAATCTAGAAACAATTGAATCAAACCCATAGTCGAAAAGACTCATTTTTTATTTCTTAGTTTGTTAATTGCCCTTCGCATTATAATCGGTTATTAAGCGCCCACCAAGTATTGTTGCACTCCAATCCCTGTGGACTCGACACCCTATTTCCACCGTACTACGTTTTTAATAGGGTTAACAAAAGAACTTGATTTTGACGTAATTAATACACCCAAGAGTTAATGCATGGAGAGATAAGGAGACTAGCAATGAATGATTCAATCTTCTAACCACTAGTGAACCAGATACTACAAGAACCTTCCTTTCACCCAGAAGACCACCTGGTTTGTCCATCTAATGGAAATGCCCCTGTGGAAGTAGCACCCCTAGTGGAAGAACCTGCTGCCGATCCTAATAATGCAGGAATGTCTGATGATGAACCGGGTGCATACCTAGAAGAAGAGGATCCCGAGGAAGAAGAAGAACAGGAAGTACCCCATCAACCTATGGAGGTCCACCCTATAATAGAAGAGCCTATGGACAATGATGATAATGAAGAGAATGAAGGCAATGTAGAAATTGAAGATTGGGATTTGGGTGAACCCATTTTGGATGAAGACGTGCCTAACGACTCTGATATGGGTGAAATCACATCTGAGTCAGATATGGATGACTAGCCTAGGACAACCTATTATGATGTATTAGTTATTCTAAGTTTATGTATGTACTAGGTAAACTTTGGGCTTATGACCCTTTATGATGTATGAATACGTGTAATAGGATAATATCTCCTTTTTGTAATCACGTATTCTCGGCTAGTTCAATTCTGTAATCATCGTTTCTAATATTAAATGAAAAAGATGTTTTAGTACCATACTTGTCTCCATGTTTGTTTTGTTTGTTTAATTGACTTATAAATATGTTAGCAAATATCTAGATGAATCATGCATATACGTTCTGAGTAGAAGAGTTCTGTAGGTAAACCAGTTACCCAATGGCAGACCGACGAAGGAGAAATCGACGTTTAGGATTCCCAAACCCAGCTAAAGGAGCATCGGAGCCCATTCCTGCTGGAATGGATCTCACTGGAGTCTTTGGAGCATTCTTATAACGCCTGGAGCACATCGGAAATAATCATGGCCCAAACAACAATGCTAACGTCAATCCCATAGTTCTACCCAGACCACAAGAGGATCGTACGGTGGAACGATTCCGTACAATGCGACCAGATAAGTTTAATGGAATGACTGAGCCATGTGAAGTAGAACAGTGGCTTCGTGGACTGGACATCATCTTTGATACACTGGGATATTCTGAGATCGAGAAACATTAATTGGCTACGTATCAGTTGACCTATACTGCAGCTGACTAGTGGGAATCAGAGAAAGCAACATTGGGAGGAGCCGCACAAAGGATGTCATGGACGGCATTCAAGGAACTGTTCCTAGAGAATTATTTCCCCCAGACAGAAAGGAACAAAAATGAGAATGAATTTATTGACTTGGTGCAAGGTAACCGAACTGTACGAGAGTACACAGTACAATTCGAGCATCTTTCTCGATTTGCACACCACATGATCGACACCCCGGAGAAGAAGAACTGGAAGTACCACCAGGGACTTTCCCTACCTCTGCAGAAGCTGACCTATGGCCACCTGAATCAAACTTTCAAAGCTTTAGTAGGAATGGCCCACGGCTTTGAGGAAATCACCAGTCGTGAACAGAAGTGCTTTTTAAGCCGACCACCCCCTCCGAGATTTAATCAAGGACCGAGACAAGCCCCGGCTCACAATCAAGGATTCAAGAGGAGCTGGAATAGTGAGAAGAAGCCGCAGATCGCTCCATTCCGCAACAAACCAGCTGTGCCATTTAAGCCAACTCTGCCCCAGGGACACTCAGGAACCACAAGTTATAACCCCAGAGTGTGTTTCAACTGTGGATTTCCTGGACACATGTCCAAAGATTATCGTGCCCCGAAGAAGAACAGTCGCATAGATGTAGTCTGCTTTAACTGCAACAAGAATGGACATTTGTCTAAATATTGTAAAGCACCCCGAGCGGTTACTATGGGGCGTCAACTCAAGGACAGGCTCGCCTCAATGTTATTATTCCTGAGGAGGCAGGATTTGACGAAAAAGAATAGGAGAATCTGGAAGGTACTCTAACCCTCTTTAACAGTCAAGTGAAAGCTTTGTTCGATACTGGCGCATCCAATTCATTTATTGCAATTAGAATCGTGCAATACTTAGGCTTAGTACCCCAAACGATGGATATAGTTTTGAACGCTATGTCACCTCTAGGAAAGAGCATTAAGTTGGAAAAAGTATGTAAGGACTGCCCTCGAAACTTGAAAGATCATAATCTCCCCGCTGATTTGATAGTTTTGTCGATGAAGGAATTCGACGTGATCCTAGGAATCGATTGGCTCGCGAAATACCATGCCAAGTTAGATTGTGCTAGAAAATCCATATCCTTTTCAACACCTGATAGTGAACCATTTGATTTCAAGTGCAATCCCTCGTATGACGTTTTCCTCACCAACTGCCTAGCTACACTTGGGACCACGAGTGATGAGATTCCTATTAACCAAATTCCAGTAGTCTGAGATTTTGAAGATGTTTTCCAAGAAGTTAAAGGATTACCACACAAGAGAGACATCAATTCTGCATCGAGCTAATGCCTGGAACCTTACCGATATCGAAGACACCTTACCGAATGGCCCCAATGGAGATGCAAGAACTAAAGACATAAGTGCAAGAACTTCAGGACCTCGGATTTGTTCGTCCGAGCACTTCACCATGGGGAGCACTAGTATTATTCCTTAAAAAGAAGGATGGAATACTTTGACTCTGTATCGACTACAGAGAATTGAACAAGGTCACAATCAAGAATCGGTACCCACTACCAAGCTGGATCGATGACCTGTTTGATCAGCTACAAGGAGCTAAGACATTTTCGAAGATAGATCTGCGATCTGGATACCATCAATTGATCATTCGACATGAGGATGTACCCAAAACGGCTTTCAAAACCAGGTATGGACATTATGAATCTCTGGTGATGCCGTTCGGATTGACCAATGCCCTAGCTGTATTCATGGACTTAATGAACCGAGTCTTCAGACCTTATCTGGATCAATTCATCATTGTATTCATAGATGATATCATCATCTACTCTAAGACAGAGTCAGAACATGAAGGACATGTGAAGATAGCACTTCAAACTCTACGAGACAACCACTTATATGCAAAGTACAGCAAGTGCGAGTTCTGGTTAAAGAAAGTCAAATTTTTAGGACATGTTGTCTCATAGGAAGGAATAGCTGTGGATTCATCAAAGATTGAAGTTGTTTTAGATTAGAATCGACCAACCACAGCAACGGAAGTCAGAAGTTTTCTTGGTCTAGCTGGATACTACCGGAGATTCGTGGAAGGATTCTCCAAGATCGCAACCCCTCTTACTGGATTGACCAAAAAGGACTTGAAGTATGAATGGAATGACAAGCATGAACGCGCATTTCAAGAATTAAAGAAGAGATTAACCACGGCGTCAGTGCTTGCAATAACGAAGAGCGGTGAACAATTCACCATTTACAGCGATGCATCACATCAAGGACTTGGATGTGTGCTTATGCAAGACAGAAGAGTGATAGCATATGGATCACGACAGTTGAAACCTCATGAGCTTAACTATCCTATGCACGATTTGGAACTAGCTGCGATCGTCTTTGCACTAAAAATTTGGAGGCACTACCTCTACGGAGAGAAGTTCGATCTATTTTTAAATCACAAGAGCTTGAGGTATTTGTTCTCTCAGAAGGAGTTGAACATGAGACAGCGACGTTGGATGGAATTGTTAAAGGACTACGATTTCACGTTACAATACCACCCTGGCAAGGCGAACGTTGTTGCTGACGCATTAAGTCAGAAACCCCGCAAACTCATCGTATCTGCTCTCATGACCAGAGAATGGAAAGCATTGGAGATACTAGCAGAATTTGAATTCCAAATTTTTGAGTCAAGTGAAGGACGACTTTTTGGATGTCTTGTGGTACAACCAACGCTCATAAGTCGTATTCTCGAAGCTCAAGGAAAGGACAAAGGACTTCATCAATGATTTAAGAAAGCATTGGCAAAGGACCCCGCCGAGTGGAATATAGGAGCAGATGGAGGATTTAGATGTCGCAATCGACTCTATGTACCCGATGAGGACAACCTAAGAAAAGATATATTGGACGAGGCACACAAGTCAAGGATGACTGTTCATCCCGGAGGAACAAAATTGTATAAGGATTTGAAGAGAAACTTTTGGTGGGACGGAATGAAGAGATAGCGGATTATGTATCCAAATGTATGACCTGCAAGCAAGTTAAGGCCGAACACCAAAAACCCGGAGGACTGTTACAACCACTACCAATTCCCGGATGGAAGTGGGAGCACATTACGATAGATTTCGTCGTAGGAATGCCAAGGTCACGGCAGAATCATGGCACCTTTTGGGTAATTGTGGATCGACTCACAAAGTCATCTCATTTTATCGCTTATAGTATGACCTACCCGGTTGAGAAATTGAGCAGAATGTATATACAACAAGTTGTTCGACTACATGGAGTACCAGTGTCAATTGTGTCAGATCGTGATTCACGTTGTCAGATCGTGATTCACGTTTCACGTCAGGATTCTGGGAAAGCTTACAGACAGCACTTGGAACTTCGTTGAAGTTAAGTTCAGCATTTCACCCTCAAACCGACGGACAGACTGAGAGAGTCAATCAAGTTATGGAAGACATGCTTTGAGCCTATGCCATAGATTTTGAAAGTTCATGGGAAGAGAACCTACCATTGATAGAGTTCGCATATAACAACAGCTACCATACAAGTATAGGGATGGCACCATTTGAAGCTCTATATGGAAGACTGTGCCGATCACCCTTATGTGCGGCAGAAGTTGGAGATGACAAACTTCTAGGACCAGAGATGATTCGAGAAACGAATGAAAAGATTAATATCGTCAGAGAAAAGATGAAAGCAGCTCAGAGCAGATAGAAGAGTTATGCGGATAAACACCAAAAGGACTTGGAATTCAATGTTGGAGATCACGTAATCCTAAAAGTATCACCCGTACGTGGAGTTGTCAGATTTGGACAGAAGAGAGGAAAACTTTTGCCACGTTACATTGGACCGTTCAAAATTCTAGAACGAGTGGGAAAAGTTGCTTACAGACTTGCAGTGCCACCCAAGATGTCAGGAGTTCATAATGTGTTTCACATCAGCATGCTGAGAAAAGTCGTGCACGATCCATCTCCTGAGATCAACTTCACGGATATTGAGGTAAACGACAATGTGACTTTCAATGAAGGACCGGTGAAGATCATGGAACGAGGAACTAAGAAATTGAGGACTAAGGAGATCCCGCTAGTGAAAGTCCAGTGGAAACATCATGACGAGCGCGAAGCTTCTTGGGAGTTAGAATCAGAGATGCATGAGAAGTTTCCTTACCTTTTTAATGTTTAGCTAGCTCCGATTCCGGGGACGGAATCTTTAATAGCAGGTGGATGATGTAATACCCGTAAAATTTTTGTTAATAATAAAATAAGTCCTCGTATTTTAGCTCGTAATTTCCAATATTTTGATTTTATAATCTCAGAAACCTGAACATATACGTGTACGCATTTAATTATTGATTTATTAGACTGTAAGTTACGAACCTCGGACTGGCTGTACACGTAAATTTGTAAAATCTGTATTTACCTAGACTGTATTGCACGTGGATTCTAGCAACGACTAAACCCTACATTTTTGGAAATGTTGGTACACAAAGAATTTTACCTAGAATGGCATATGTACTACCTAATTATTCTAAACCCTATGGTCACTACCCAAACCTCCCCCTTAAACCCTTAGACAACTACCCGTACACCTCCCTAAACCCGCCAGATTAACTCCACACACCCCCACCGCACACATCCCACCCCCTCTCAAATCAGTCCCCCTCATAATCCTCTCCATCCTTACCTTTCTATCAATAGATTTCACAAAATCTATACATACATGGATGTAAGTATGTGTGTGGTGGTGTATTTATATTCATGGACCACTGAGAGTTGAGAGAGAACAAAACACACACTCACTACTCACCTCTCTGCCATTCACTCCACACTCACACGGACGCCGGAGGAGCAGCAAAGGAGAGAGAAAGAGACGCAGAGAAAGAAGCTCGTCGGAACTAGAAGGAGAGAGAACTCGAGACTTCTATAGGTAAACCTCATTTTGTTTTCATTCTATACACATTTAAACACCACACACACGCAGAGACTCACACATACACACACTCTCTATACCCCCTTACTGGAACCAAACAGAGCTTTAAGCTTTGAAAAAAATGGCATAATAGCCATTAAAACTCCTTCGCCGGAGCTTGTTTTCCCAAAATCAATTAGGACCCCTAAAAGCTAGACCAAACAAACCCTTAGACTCCCAGGAAGACCCCCTATGAACGGCCTGAAGTCTGGACCACGTTTCGACAACCACGCATAGCATTATTCTTTTAAAACCTAAAAAGAATAATCCATCGGTAGGACCCCTAAACGAATAAACTAAGTTCTAAGCTTGTAGTATGTGATAGAGGGTTCCAAACCGAGTTCATTGGCATTGGATTCATGTATTTCTATGGTAAGATGAGAGAGATACATGGCCTGGAAGTTTTCCGGCGAAAACGGGCGTCGCCGGTGGCCGCGAGGGCTCACCAGAGAAGACACGACCCGAATAGGTTAGGGTTATATCGTTTACCCATGGGTCAGGTCGGGTCTCGGGTAGGGTCGGGTAAGTATGTGAGTGTATACGGTTGTGGGTTCAGGTTATAATAATTACTAATGGGTCGGGTTCAGATCTTTTAAGTTGGATCAGCCCTAGAGTGTAGGTGGATAACCCGTGGGTTCGGGCTGGATCAGATTTGACCCGCGGATCATTCTTAGTTATTAATTAAGTTATTTTATATTCTTAATTTATTCTGTTAATCCTGATTAAGGTTTTATAAACTGTTTTAACAATTATTAGTTATTATTTTAACCTGTTAATTGAGATTAGTACATAAATGTATTACTTATGACATATTATGTATTAATAAATAATTCTAAATAGTTATAAATAATTATAAATGATATAAATAAATGGTTTTAAATAGTTAAATTATTTTAGAAATAGTTTTAAATACCCTAAATTATATTTTTAAATAATCTGAAATATTATTTTTTTAGTATAACCTTATGTTATGAAATAATAATGTAATTCTTATATAATATACTTATTATATATTTAAGTTTCTTTTAAATAATAAGTAATTATTTAAATTAAAATAATTAGGTAATAAATACCTAATGACCAATTTTAAGTATAGGAAAGTTTTATTAAATTTTCCTAAGGTCTAATGCCTTATTTTATAAATTTTTATTTATAAAACCCAAACTTTAGTGTTCCTAAATAATTATTAATTATTTATAAAGACCCCGTTTGGTGGTATTTAAATTTTTTAAATGCCAAACGAATTCCGAAAATTATGGGAAAAATATCACTAGCCTAATTTAAGGCCTAGTATTTAATAAAAATATTTGTGAGGGTCAAATATCTTCCTAAAATATATTTTATTATTAGAGTGTTCCTACGTCTATTATTAGACGATCAGAACTTCAATAATTCATAGAAAATAAATCGTAGCTCAGAAAAATACGCGGTCAGTTCCCAGAGTCTTAGAATAATGTCTAGAACGTTCCCTTAAAGTTTGGTGACCTTTTGACACGGTAAAAAATACAGCATATCTTTAGGGCCCAAACTGGTATAGAAAATCCAGCCTTTTATGCGACGGACTCCGATTTGAGTCTAGTCAATGGCGTTAGACTCAGAATGATGTCTAGATCATCATGTTGAGGTTTAGGAACACATCCGGCACAATTACCATTATGCCCTTGATTTTAGTACGCTTATTAATCAACGTTCTATGAATTTGTATACTCTGTAGGAACCACCGCTACGCTTGCTTTTATGCACCTGCATCGAGGTGAGTCGTCCTAACTCACTTGGTATATTATAGAATTATTCCTTGTGTATTGTATATACTTAGTACGTTCTGTGTGGACGAAGCTGATAAGTATAAATTTGCGAATGTTGAGATTCTTACTTATATGATGAACGCATGTTAGTTAGCTATACTCCATGCTTAGTTAATATTCGTTGATATTCTTACTTATCATAATTTCACGTTTATACAGTCACATGAACATTCATATGAACATAGTCGAGTCATGATGTCAATATTGACATCTGCATGATTAGTCACGGGGATTAACCTAGTCATATTGTTATACACATTGAATGGACCGCAGTGGTCCGAGTGGTACAATCAAGTAAATGGGAACAACGATGAAATTGCTATAGGGCCTTGCTAGGCGACGATAGCCAGAGTTTCCATTGAAATCATTGAAGTTATGTATAAGTTGATGGTTGATACGCTATAGGGCCATGCTAGGCGACGATAGCAAAGTATCCATCTGAATCTAATGGTTACCTTTTAAATGCTATAGGGCCATGCTAGGCGACGATAGCGCTGTAACTATTCTATTCTCCCGGCAAGGTCACGAGGACCTAAGAGTCCAATGATTACACTCTTTTAAAACCAAAATTTGTTATAGGGCCCTGCTAGGCAACGATAGCAACGTAATCATTCTACTCTGAGCTAACGGCATTACACTGGTAATGTAACAAGTTACATGAGTCAGTTGTAGTGTCCATGGTTGAGTAAAAGTCGAATATATCGATACTACATTGTGTCGTCATACCACCATGTCATATACTCATTATGTTGTTTCAAGATATTGTTGTACCTGTATATCCTTAAATGTATTAGGAGTGATCGGTTAAGACGATTTCACTTAGCTTTAAAAGCTAACGGCTACTTCCCTGCCCTGGACATCTTACGTCTAGGTTACAATGAGGAGGACTATCAAGGTAACCCTGAAGGTGAATATAACTATCCTCAAGATGGGAGCTATCAGGAAGGTGACCCTGAGGCAGACTATCAGAAAGAGTATGATAACGAAGGTTACGGGTTTGCCAGCTAGAAGCAGGACTCTGGCCTACTTTCGAATTAAGACTTCCTTTATGTTTTAAATAGCTATCTTTTGTGATATAATAATTTAAGTGGCATCGATCGCCCAAACTTGTCTTTTGTGGTTTTCATTTGGAACTTCTGTAATAGCTTAAGTAGCAAAACACTTTAAGTTCCCCCATGAATACCATTAGATGCTTTTGCAGTTCCTTACTCTGATATATATATATATATATTATGATAGTATGTTGCACGAAAAGGTCAGTTTTATGTAACTCGTCATTCCCTACGGGTCCAGAAAGGAAATTTTAAATCTTCCCTATTTTTGGCTACTCCGGGGCGTGACACTGTGTCTCACAGTGCCACTAAGAAAGAGATAAAGTGTAGGTGTGAGTGTTAGTGAGATTTATTAGTGCCCCTAACATTGTTGCATATTCATTGTTGAGCCATTACAAAAACAAAATGGTAGACTCTGGAACAAAATACTCCCAAGACACTTTGGTGGTCCACTCAAAATAAGGAAGCCAAAAAAAAGGGAAGAAAATGAGAACTTCAAAACATTTTCCCACTTACCTAGATACAGGTATGCACGCGCACACATACTCATACAACCCAAAATCAAGTAAATAAGCCCAAAGAATTTCATAAACTGAGGAATAAGGGGTAATTCTACAATGAGCAAAGATGGAAAATCCCCTCCCCACTTCTCATAGGGAGATTCGAACCCCTCCCATCCCCAAAAGAGGACAAGAGCTGATACCACTAGGCCCAAGAGCCATTGGTAGTTAGGCCTTTTAAATAACATATGTACTCTAGATGATTCCATAATATATAAATTAAATGAATGTTATTACAAATTGTAATTTCACATAATATTAGGATTGTCCTATTAGAGTTGGTCAACATCATCGTTGTTTATGACTTAGGTGTAGGTTCAAATCCCCCTCTCCCATTCTAATTTAAAACTATGATTCCATAATACAAAAATAAAATGAATGTTATTACAAAGTGTATTAGGGTTGATGTCCTATCAAAGTTGGTCAGCACCAACTTGCTTTATTCTTTAGGCGCAAGTTCAAATCTCCCTCTCTCATTCTAATTGAAAACTATACATAATCTTAATTAGCCCTAATTATATGACTTTGTGCTTGAGATGTAACATTTCATGAAACTGGATTTGACATTCGAAATTGTGTCAACGTGAAGGCTTTGTTTGATTCTTTGATTTAGTGACAGAAAAAGAAAAGAAAATATAGAGGAGAACATTTTCTTTCATTTCCTAAATAATAATAAAAAAAAATGAAGAATAAGCTTGATGTGGAGTGTTTGTTTGATTATAGATTTTTTATCTCTGTTTACAGTATTTAGTCCTCATGCTGTGCTTATTGTTTTTATCCTAGGTTATGTCCCTTGTACAATTATACATCCTTTTTTTGGAATATATTTACCTTTTTCTGAAGAAGAAAAAAAGTTGTGTAGTAAATTAAAATATGTGAAAGTTTTTTTCCTTCCTTTATACATATATTACAATTATATACTAATTTTTTTTATAAATTTTTAATATTATTTAAACATAAAAAATACAGAAAAATCCTATAATAATAACTTAAAGTTTTGGTTGTAATGTTGTATCATACAGGTATATTATGTTATTACTAGTTGGTAATTTTACAAATTCGTAACAAGTAGAGGTGGCAGCAAAGAAAACAAGGATGGAAGATCCTAACAATCCCCTCTCTCTCTCTCTCTCTCTCTCTCTCTCTCTCTCTCTCTCTCTCTCTCTCTATATATATATATATATATATACATACATATGTGTGTGTGTGTGTGTATTGCAGGCAATTCTATCTAGGGGTGTAAATCGGTCGGGTTTTTTTTTTTTTTTTTTTTCCTTCATATTTTGAAAACTGACCAAAGTGGTTTGTTCAGTCGATTTTTTTTTTATTTTTGGTCGGTTTTGGGCAATCAATTTGATTTTTCAGTTTAGCATTTTTTTATTTTATTTTAAAACTGACCGTTCGGTTCGGATCGGTCGATTCAATTTTTGTTTTTGCCGTACACCCCAATTCCATCCCAAGACAAGCATAACGCATAAACGGTCCAAACTGATGGATCTCAACTAAAATTATCCTCATCTATACTATTATAAAGGGAAAGCCTATATTTACAATGAAACCAAGTATTGTAAGTTTTATTAAGAAAATGTAAGTAAAAGGATACTAATTAGTCGTACAAATCATCAAAATAAAACTAATTAAAACTGCTAAAGACCATCTTCAAAACTGCCTCAAGCTATTAAAAAAAAAAAAAATTGTTCCCCTCCACTCACATAATGAGTGAGCCTACTAGTTTTATTGATTGAAAAAAGAAATAGCATTATCCTCTTATACATGGTGAGGCACTCATGAAAGTAATCTTATGAATACAACAAATAGAATATGTCACTCGATATGATCATGATTTTTTATCTTTCTTGTGAGAAAGATGCGTTGAAATTTAGTGTATAGGAGTTAATGCCAATTCAAGCCTCTCTTCTATTTTTCAACATGTATTAATTTAATCTTGATCCTTTTATCAATATCTTTAGAAGGAAAATGTCAAAATGAACCTGTTAATTTAATCTCGATCCCTTATCAATTTTTGTTTGTATAAGGGACATTGACCCTACCATGCATTTACGTTAGCCTGGTTAGGTGAATTGCAGTCGGTCTTACAACCTATAATTAAGAAGAAAAGTACTACATATACTTGAGATAATTGTGTTTATTCTCCCTTCTTCTTCTTCTTCTTCTTCTTCTTCTTCTTCTTCTTCTTCTTCTTTGTTCTTTCTTCTTTTCTGTCTCTTCATTGTTAAATATATTCATGTTGCATTCCGAATATGATTGGTTTTTTTACTGTTATTTTTCAGATATATTGGGGTGGAAAAGAAAGGAGTTTACAAATAGTACATATGAAAGCAACATAGAGTAAGAGTTCTTTGTCGTAAAAGTTGAGAAACATAGCTATAAATTTCCAACTATATCTTCAATACTTTATCTTCACACTAAAACAAAAATTATGTAAAATTTATTGTTCTGAAAAAGTTAACTTATACTACAATGAATTTCTTTAAAAGATTAAAATGAAAATTATATTCATATAAAAAATGTCATGCTAGGGTTGTGCTTTGGTTGCGGATATATATAGAAGTAAAATCAAATAAAAAGAAAACAAGAAGAAAAACTAGTTCCTTTGTATTTTATTCAATGCTTAAATAACTCTTGAAGATAAAAATTCTTAATTGAGAAAAAAAGAAAAAAAAAAAAAAAAAAAAAGGAAAGTGACCCATATAATTCAAAAGTCTCAAATTATTTCTCCGTATATATTTTTTCTTTTCATTTTTTACCCTATTTTCTCACATAACAAAAAAAAAATTAAATAAAAAGATTTATTTTTCTCAGGCTCTATTTGCTTCATAGATTTAGCAGGGGAAATGAACGAAAGCACTTTTACGCGGAAGGTGGGTCCTTCGAGAGCAAGGCCCAATTGGGAGATGAGTCGAGCCCAAGGCGAGAAAGAGCAGTAGGGAGTCGAAAATATCGAAGCTTTTGTGTGCGTGCTCTCCTTCTCATTCTCTTTGTCATTGAAGGGAAGTGGTGGTATGTCGTAGTTGTAGACTGTGTCAGGGGCTAGAAGTATACACTTCGCCTCAGAGTTGCTCTGATCAAGATACCCTCATTAATGCAAGGTATAATCACATTAAATGGCATTAATGTGATGGGAATATTTTGGGTTCGGCAAATATTAGCGAACATGCCATCATATAATGCAAAGATTTGACCATGTGCGACTGGCATGTGCCAGGGGCACGTGCCACGTCTCTCTCTCTCTCTCTCTCTCTCTCTCTCTCTCTCTCTCTCTCTCTCTCTCTCTCTCTCTCTCTCTTTAGACTCAGTTCTAGCATTATTCGCAGGGGCCGCTACTAGAACAATGCCCTCGTCTCTAGCCACTGGACCAAGCTCTTGAAGTCCCGCTTGGGTGCTTGCACAGGTCCTGCTTCGAGACCTGGGCTGACCACTTGTGGAATTCCGGGGAAGTAATCTTAGAGCTCAAAGCCCCGATGAAGAGGGGCGAGCATAGAGGTCAGAGCCCCACTAAAGAGTGGCGAGTATAGAGCTCAAATTCTCGATGAAACGTTGTGAGCATGGAGCTCAAAGCCCCGATGGAGAGGGGCAAGCATAGAGCTCAGAGCCCCAATTGAGTGAGGCGAGCATGGAAATCAAAACTCCGATAGAGAGGGGCGAGCATAGAGCTCAGAGACCCAATGGAGAGGGACGAGCATAGAGCTCGGAGCCACGATGGAGTGAGGCGAGCATAGAGCTCAAAACCCCGATGAAGAGGGGACAAACATGGAGTTCGGAGCCTCGATGGAGCGAGGCGAGCATAAAGCTTAGATCCCGGATGGAGAGAGCCAGGTGGAGGACAAAGGGAGAGGGGACCAAGTGGAGGCCCAATAACCATTCTTTATATTTGGTGGAGGGGCGGGCCTCGTCGTTGGTGCTGAGGTCTATTACCTACATTTATGTCACAGCCTGGTCCCACCATAGCGGAACCGGAGCCCGTGGCACGCCACCGAGGCTCTTCCTACTCAAATCAAAGTTGTAGCAGCGGAAAATAAACTTAAAATATAACAAATAGTAGTCGTTCCTTTGAAACAATATACCCGAAGTTGGTAAAATCCATATAAATTTGAAATCGTAATTATATTTTGAAACGAATGAATTTATATTCAAAGGGATCCCAAAGGTGCCCTAACAACCAATCAAAACATTTAAATAAGTTGCGAAAGGGGTATAAAAAGTTTTCATGCAGGGGTCATTTCGACAGGTCGAGATGCCCCTTTCGACCGGTCGGATGACCCTCGGCAATAATCCTTCACAGCAGAGGGTACTTCGACCGGTCGAGCTGTCCCTTTCGACCGGTCGAATGACCCTCTGACAGCAATCCTTCTTGCACAAGGAAATTGCCTAAGGTCAAACGACTCTTGCGACCGCAAACTATCTCAACATTAATACAAGACATAAAGTCGACAAGTAAAACATTTCAAACCGTGAACTCTAGGTTCAAGTACATGATAACTTAAGCAACCCCAACCATGCTTTCAAAGTCAAAACAAAACGTAGTAATTCCTTACAGGATTTGGAACTAATATAAAACGTTTACAAGACGACTCTCCATTCTATTACAAGTCCCTTAACAACTCAAATGAAATAGACTATCCGATTACAAAATCACGAGATTAAAGCATTGAGTTGCCTTCTAAGCGAACTCCCAAAACCCACGTGCTCATATCTTCGATTCCTCGCCAGCATTAACACCTGAAATGGTTATTTGAATAACCACACATATTTCGATTTGTTTAAGCTAATGCTTAGTGAATAAATCAACATATGTACATGAATGATAAACATGTCCGCATTCACATCTCTACATTTCATACTAGTCGCCGGAGACTCACGTGCCCGTCCATATTCCCAATCCGCGACTCCTCGCCAATAAGTCCACGCGAAAGGGTAAGACCCACGATTCTACAAACAATCGTGCGACCTTAATGCCACTCTATCGGCTCCACAAAATGGTACGGTGACCACGTGCTCCTTCTGACCCAAATAAGCAACTTAACATGCTCAAATACATATCACCATGCTCGCGGTAATTAAAACATATCACCGTGCTATTGAGCCTACTTATCAATATAAATGCCCAATATGAACTACACAATATATCTCTAGGAATTAATACATGCTATTCAAACATAACATGAATACATATCAAGAAACCATTCCAAAAACATAGTTGAATCACTCACCTCCGATTTACGCGCTTATAATTCAATTTGAAGAAAACCCGTGCACAAAGAACGTGCAGAAGTCCGTCTAGTACAATTCCTATGGATCAGAATTCCATTTATCAACTTTTATGAAAAATTCTAGAAAACAACTTTTCGAAAAACTTGGCCAAACAAGTCCTAACATATATCAAAACGAAGCTCTTACCTCGAGGAGCTCGAATATGAAATCTAGGAGAAAACAAACTGACGGAAAGTCGTCGTTTGGCGTCGCAAAGCTCTACGCTCCCAAAATCTCCCTATGGCCTCCTTTCTTGAACTTTAGGTTAAACTTATAAAAATATGGAAGTCATCACTTCCTATTTATAGGCAAAACTCTTGGGAATTACGTTTACCTCCCCACGAGTTTTCAAAACTCAAAAACAGTCTCTGAAACCTTCTATACAACTTATTCACAGCTTTACGAGTGAAACCTCCAAATTATACAAGTTTCTGACTAAGTTTCGTTTGGTTGCTAAAACACGAATTTCTACATGGCTTTTCCGAAGTTACTAATTAGCCTACCAAATTAATAGCGTGTTCATTCGTTCTCACCAGGATACTGAAACTAACAGTAGATATAAATTCTAAAACAGAAAATAATACAGATATTGAAATACACAGGTAAACATTTATTTCCAGATAAACATTTAAAGTATTCCACAGTGACCGTCTCATACTCGAAGAGACTTCACAACCAATAAATCCTCAATTACCACAGTTTCAAAGGGTTCTCTAATACAGACACCCAAATCAACTCGTGAGTCAAAACTCACTCAACCATGTGTCATAGGACACGCCACATCACATTATCATGCATGACAATATGATACAAATGCAATAACACAAATGTGGGTGTTATAATACTCTCCCCCTTAAGAGAAGTTTGTCCCCAAACTTATACCTCATGTCTCGAAAAGGTGCGGATACTGAGTACGCATCTCATCTTCTATCTCCCATGTCATCTCTTCCGTAGTTTGACTACGCCATAACACTTTCACTTTCGACATTACTTTATTTCGTAAGACTTGATCCTTCCTGTCTAAGATTTCTACCGGATATGCGACATACGTTAAATCACTCTGAATCTCATTCGATATCGGAGTCATTACTTGATCCCTATCTTCCACTAATTGTTTGCGTAACAATGATACATGAAACACGTTATGAACTTGAGCATACTCGCTTGGCAAGTTCAAACGATAAGCTACGGGTCCAACCTTTCCAATGATTTCAAAAGGTCCTACATACCTCGGATTGAGCTTCCCGTATCTACCAAATCTGGTTATCCCCTTTGAAGGTGACACCTTCAAATACACTAAGTCTCCTACATCAAATTCCAATGGTCGTCTGCGCTTGTCGGCATAACTCTTATACCTACTCTGGGCTGTCAGTAACCGTTGTCTAATTACCTTTATCTTATCCGTCGTCTCTTGTACAATTTTCGGTCCTTCAATCTTTCTTTCTCCCACCTCTGTCCAACTAATCGGTGAACGACATACACGACCATATAAAGCTTCATAAGGAGCCATTCCAATACTCGACTGAAAACTGTTGTTATATGCAAACTCAATTAACGGTAGGTGGTCTTCCCAATCACCTTGAAAATCAAGTACACATAGCCTAAGCATGTCTTCCAAAATCTGGATTACTCTCTCTGATTGACCATCGGTCTGAGGATGAAAAGCTGTACTAAAGTGCAATTTGGTACCCATTGCTTCTTGCAAGGCTCTCCAAAACTTCGATGTAAAACTACTATCCCTATCTGAAACGATAGAAACTGGGATACCATGTAGTCTCACAATCTCGCGAATATACAACTTAGCTAACGTCATTGGCTTAGTTGTTCGAAGCGGTAGGAAGTGTGACGACTTCGTCAAACGATCAACAATCACCCAAATAATAGTGTTCGATCTCTTCGACCTCGGAAACCCACTAACAAAATCCATTGTTATGTGCTCCCATTTCCACTTAGCTATCGGTAACGGTTGTAACAATCCCGAGGGTACTTGGCGTTCGGCCTTTACTTGTTGACAACTAGTACAACGCGAAACATATCGTGCTATTTCCCTCTTCATTCCCGGCCACCAATAAACATGTCTCAAATCTCTATACATCTTGGTGCTTCCCGGATGAACGGTATACTTCGTATTGTGTGCTTCCTCTAGGATGTTTCGCTTCAACTCTTTCTCACTAGGTACACAAATTCTACCCCTCAATCTCAACACATTGTTCTCAAACGTGAATCCCGGTTGGTTGCCCATTGGAATCTCATCACAAATCTTCTTCAAAGCCACGTCTTGAAGTTGTTTCTCCGTGATCTCGTGAATCAAGAGTGGTTGTGCCACAATCGTCGACATCAATCCACCTTCAATCCTCGGAATCACCTCAAGCTCCATATTCTCCATATCTCGTATCAATTACTTCTGAGAAGTCAAATCTGATGCGGTATTGGTTGGTACTTTGCGACTAAGAGCATCGGCGACAACATTCGCCTTGCCCGGATGATACTGAATTGACAAGTCATAGTCCTTCATCAACTCTAACCATCTCCTTTGCCTCATGTTCAAATCTCGTTGTGTAAACAGGTACTTCAAACTCTTATGATCCGTGTATATCTCACATTTCTCCCCGTATAGGTAATGACGCCAAATCTTCAATGCAAAAATCACAGCGGCCAATTCTAGATCATGAGTTGGATAATTCTTCTCGTGCGGTCTAAGTTGTCTCGACGCATACGCAATAACTTTATCACCTTGCATAAGGACGCAACCTAAACCTCTATATGAAGCATCACTGTAAACGATAAACCCTTCAGTCCCTGATGGAACGGCTAAAATTGGTGCTTTCACTAGTCGACCTTTCAACTCTTGAAAACTTTCTTCACATTCTGGACTCCAAACAAAAGCAATATCTTTCCTCATTAACTGTGTCATCGGCATTGCTATACGCGAAAAGTCTTTCACAAATCTCCGATAATACCCAGCTAATCCTAGGAAACTTCTGATGTCTGTCACATTCGTTGGTCTCGCCCAGTTGGTAACTGCTTCTATCTTCTGAGGGTCTACAGAAATTCCCTTCGCCGACACTATATGTCCAAGGAAAGCTATCTCGGTCAACCAAAACTCACACTTCTTCAATTTGCCGAATAATCTCTTTTCACGCAATCGTTGTAAAGCTAATTGCAAATGATGCTCGTGATCTTCTACGCTTTTGGAGTAGATTAGGATGTCATCTATGAACACGATAACGAACTCATCTAAATAATCTTTGAAGACACGGTTCATTAAGTCCATGAAAGCAGCTGGTGCATTAGTCACTCCAAATGGCATAACCAAAAATTCAAAGTGACCATATCGAGTCCTGAAAGCTGTCTTCTCAACATCTTCCTCTTTGACTTTCAACTGATGGTAACCGGATCTCAAGTCGATCTTCGAAAATACCTGAGCCCCTTGTAACTGATCAAACAAGTCATCTATTCGCGGCAACAGATACTTGTTCTTGACGGTCAACTTATTTAACTCTCGGTAGTCGATGCACATGCGCATTGTTCCATCTTTCTTCTTCACAAACAAGACTGGAGCTCCCCACGGCGAAACACTCGGTCGGATAAAACCCTTCTCCAACAGTTCTTCTAACTGAACTTTCAGTTCTTTCAACTCTATCGGTGCCATTCGGTACGGTGCTTTGGATACCGGTTGTGACCCTGGTACTACTTCTATTGTGAACTCAAGCTCTCTTTCAATCAATACGTCGGGTAACTCATCGGGAAAAACATCTGGAAATTCTCGAACTACTGAAATGTCTTCTATTAGTGGTCCAAGAACTCGCGTGTCGACAATTGAACATAAGAAACCCGAACAACCCTTCTTCAACATCTTACTTGCTTGAATCGCCGATATCAAGTACGGCGGTACGATCACTCCCTTACCCTGAAAAGTAAACTCTTCTCGTCCTGACGGATAGAAACTAACCCGTTTCCGTTCACAATCGATTTTGGCTTGATTAACCGACAACCAATCCATACCCAAGATAACATCAAAGTAATTCACCGTCAACGGAATTAAATCAACGCTTAAAACTTTATCACCTATCTTGATCTCACATGACTTGAATATCGAAGAAGTAACTAGTGGTTCACTACTAGGCAATGATACACACAAGTCATATTCTAGCGGTTCTGACTTAACAGTTAGATGCTTAACAAAATCACGTGATACAAATGAATGCGTCGAGCCAGAATCCATAAGTATACGTGCAGGATACGAACAAATAGGAAGAATACCTGACACGACGGTATCATCCGTATTCCCCGGCCTAAGCTGGAAGTATCGTCCTTGTTGTTGCGCGACTCCTTTCCCTTTATCCACTCGAGGTTCTACCCTTGATCCGCTTGGCACACTCGATGCCCCAGTACTCATTCCTGGTTGTCTCTTACTCGGACAGTTCTTTGCTATGTGTCCCGGTTGTCCACACTCAAAACATTTTCCTCTCGTTTCTGGGTTATAGCTCTTGGCATTCGAGGTTGTGTTTGGTGTAGTCGAACTTGCGTTCAAAGGACAATTCCTAGACACATGCCCCAATTGTTTACAAATATAGCAAGTGATCAATTGATAGCAGGTTCCTCTGTGTCGCAGGTTACATGTCGGACACAACGGTCTCGGGTCTCCCATGAACGTACTCCCTCCTTGGCTACTCATATTCGATCCTGAACCTTGTGTGAACGGTTTCTTCGCATTCCCTTGACTCTTACCCCGACTGTCATTTGCTCTCTTCCCTTGTTGTCCCTGTCGATATCTGTCGACACTTTTCTCAGCAATACGGGCAGCTTCCTCAACGAGAGAAACGGTCGGGTGTTGCAACATGTCCACACGGCCACGGATATTCTCTGTAAGCCCTTCCTCAAACTTACGAGCTTTATCCCTATCAGTCGGAACGGTAGTTTTCCCAAATCGTAACAAAGCATTGAAACGAGAAACATACTCACCCACGGTCATATCTCCCTGAACCAAACTTGCAAACTCTTGACGTTTCTGTGTATAAGCAGATTGCGGGAAGAAACGTTTGTTGAATTCTTCTTTAAATGCTTCCCACGTGGTCGGCTTCCCTTGTTCAATCACGTTGTTCCACCAATCCAATGCTTCGCCCATCAACGTATCGGATGCGCACAAAATTTTCTCCTCATCGGTACATATTACCTGACGGAAATGTCTTTCCATGTCCATCATCCAATGATCGGCCAAGTCTATGTCAACTTGCCCATGATACAACGTCGGCTTTCGCTTATGAAACTGTTCCACGATCGTGTGTTGAGGTCGCGGTGCCGATGGTGTATTGACATAACGAATTTCCACTTGTGGAGGCTGAACGTTCATCTGTTCTCTTTCACTTACCGCTTGTATGAAATTTCCCACCATATTCACTATTTGGTCCATCCGCGAATGCGGTGACAATTCTCTTGGTGGATCAGCCATAACGTTTTAAATATTTCCCCTGTTGAGTTCAATGCATAATGACCATGCATGCTATGCCACAATATAGATATATGTGCACAGTTCATCACAATCAACAAATGCAAATGCATGAAGCATTTCCACAATGATAACAATTATCTTTACAATTACACACTCCACTCGACGTCGCTCAGCATATATAACGTCACTCGTTCCCAAGGCTCTAAACTTAAGCTCTGATACCACTAAATGTCACAGCCCGGTCCCACCATAGCGGAACCGGAGCCCGTGGCACGCCACCGAGGCTCTTCCTACTCAAATCAAAGTTGTAGCAGCGGAAAATAAACTTAAAATATAACAAATAGTAGTCGTTCCTTTGAAACAATATACCCGAAGTTGGTAAAATCCATATAAATTTGAAATCGTAATTATATTTTGAAACGAATGAATTTATATTCAAAGGGATCCCAAAGGTGCCCTAACAACCAATCAAAACATTTAAATAAGTTGCGAAAGGGGTATAAAAAGTTTTCATGCAGGGGTCATTTCGACAGGTCGAGATGCCCCTTTCGACCGGTCGGATGACCCTCGGCAATAATCCTTCACAGCAGAGGGTACTTCGACCGGTCGAGCTGTCCCTTTCGACCGGTCGAATGACCCTCTGACAGCAATCCTTCTTGCACAAGGAAATTGCCTAAGGTCAAACGACTCTTGCGACCGCAAACTATCTCAACATTAATACAAGACATAAAGTCGACAAGTAAAACATTTCAAACCGTGAACTCTAGGTTCAAGTACATGATAACTTAAGCAACCCCAACCATGCTTTCAAAGTCAAAACAAAACGTAGTAATTCCTTACAGGATTTGGAACTAATATAAAACGTTTACAAGACGACTCTCCATTCTATTACAAGTCCCTTAACAACTCAAATGAAATAGACTATCCGATTACAAAATCACGAGATTAAAGCATTGAGTTGCCTTCTAAGCGAACTCCCAAAACCCACGTGCTCATATCTTCGATTCCTCGCCAGCATTAACACCTGAAATGGTTATTTGAATAACCACACATATTTCGATTTGTTTAAGCTAATGCTTAGTGAATAAATCAACATATGTACATGAATGATAAACATGTCCGCATTCACATCTCTACATTTCATACTAGTCGCCGGAGACTCACGTGCCCGTCCATATTCCCAATCCGCGACTCCTCGCCAATAAGTCCACGCGAAAGGGTAAGACCCACGATTCTACAAACAATCGTGCGACCTTAATGCCACTCTATCGGCTCCACAAAATGGTACGGTGACCACGTGCTCCTTCTGACCCAAATAAGCAACTTAACATGCTCAAATACATATCACCATGCTCGCGGTAATTAAAACATATCACCGTGCTATTGAGCCTACTTATCAATATAAATGCCCAATATGAACTACACAATATATCTCTAGGAATTAATACATGCTATTCAAACATAACATGAATACATATCAAGAAACCATTCCAAAAACATAGTTGAATCACTCACCTCCGATTTACGCGCTTATAATTCAATTTGAAGAAAACCCGTGCACAAAGAACGTGCAGAAGTCCGTCTAGTACAATTCCTATGGATCAGAATTCCATTTATCAACTTTTATGAAAAATTCTAGAAAACAACTTTTCGAAAAACTTGGCCAAACAAGTCCTAACATATATCAAAACGAAGCTCTTACCTCGAGGAGCTCGAATATGAAATCTAGGAGAAAACAAACTGACGGAAAGTCGTCGTTTGGCGTCGCAAAGCTCTACGCTCCCAAAATCTCCCTATGGCCTCCTTTCTTGAACTTTAGGTTAAACTTATAAAAATATGGAAGTCATCACTTCCTATTTATAGGCAAAACTCTTGGGAATTACGTTTACCTCCCCACGAGTTTTCAAAACTCAAAAACAGTCTCTGAAACCTTCTATACAACTTATTCACAGCTTTACGAGTGAAACCTCCAAATTATACAAGTTTCTGACTAAGTTTCGTTTGGTTGCTAAAACACGAATTTCTACATGGCTTTTCCGAAGTTACTAATTAGCCTACCAAATTAATAGCGTGTTCATTCGTTCTCACCAGGATACTGAAACTAACAGTAGATATAAATTCTAAAACAGAAAATAATACAGATATTGAAATACACAGGTAAACATTTATTTCCAGATAAACATTTAAAGTATTCCACAGTGACCGTCTCATACTCGAAGAGACTTCACAACCAATAAATCCTCAATTACCACAGTTTCAAAGGGTTCTCTAATACAGACACCCAAATCAACTCGTGAGTCAAAACTCACTCAACCATGTGTCATAGGACACGCCACATCACATTATCATGCATGACAATATGATACAAATGCAATAACACAAATGTGGGTGTTATAATTTATTATTATCATATATCTTTATATATATATATATATATAGTAAGGCTCCAGTACCCACTGGTGTGAACGCACTGGGCTTTTATGCCTAAGAAAAACGTAGGTCAGCGGGGCAACAGGTCGGGGCACAAGTCAGTGGAGTGTCCTGCGACTTTTTTAGGCTTAAAAACCCAGTGCGTTCACCCAGTGCGCTTACCCAGTGCGCACTGGAGCCTTACTATATATATATATATATTTACCTACACCTCCACACAAACACGCACATCCCAACCCCAAAGTTCTACACTGGCACACAGCAAAGCCCAGCAATGGCCACTCATTCTGAATGAGAAATAACTTGGGAGGGGGGAGCAGGCAACTAGAATTCCCTATGGGGATTCGAACCCTTTCCTAACTGAAAAGAAAGGCTATGGTAATTGGGCTATGATAATTGGACTATAGTCCGCTGGACATTATTACCATATAAAGGAATGAAGGATTAGTAAATTATATCAGTTATCCATAGGGGTGTCATTGGAACGAAAATTCCGATTCCGACTGATTCCGATCCGAAAAATTCCGATTTTGGCAACTAAATATGCATTCCGAATTTCGAATTTCCGAATTCCGAAAATTCCGAAAAAAAATCGGATCGGAATCGGAATTGTTTTTAGAATTCCGAAAAATTTCAGAAAATATTCCGAAATTGTATTTCGAAACTTTTTCGAAAATATTCCGAAAAATTTCAGAACATATTCCGAAATTGTATTTTCCGAAATTTTTCCAAAAATATTCCGAAAATTGTGTTCATCCCACATCGAAAAAGCATAAAAGAGGGGATGCGATGTGCTTCTATAAAAGGCCTACAAGTCTCAATTGAAATCTCATTAAGTTTGAATTCCGAATATTCTGAAAAATTTCAAAAATATTCCGAAAATTCCAAAAAATTCCGAATCTGATGAAATTCCAAAATTTCTGAAATTTCGAAATCGGAAATAATTTTGGTATTTCTGAAATTTCGGAACGGAATTCGGAATGCATTTTTGGCTTCCGAAAATTTCAGAATTTTTTCCGAAAGGGGTATTTCCGATCCATTCAGGCTGAAACACACCCCTAGTTATCCAACATGGTATTTGTGCATACAAAAAAGGATATTTGTAGAAGTGAAAAAAAAGAGGAAAAAAAGCAAGCTCTGCCTCCAAACACGCCTTTAACAGCTGGACTTATGTCGGTAAGAGCATCTGCAGTCGGTACAACAAATTTAAACAAAACTTAGCTTAAGTTTGTTGTACAAGCTGTGTGCGCTTGCACTGGTGTGCCTCTCAAGCGGCACTCTCAAAGCCGTTTGCGACAAAACGGTATCGTTTTATATGAAAAGTAACATTTATACAAAAAAAAAAAAGAGAGGCAAAAGCCCCAAACGGCTCACACTGTGCCGTTTGGGAATTGAACGGCACAGTGTGTGCCGTGTGGGATGGCACACGGCTTTGTGTGTGCCGTTTGGGCTCTCACGGCACACCTTTACCGTATGCATTGTACAATAGTGAAACTTAAGCGAACAACAAACTTAAGTTTCACTAAGTTTCATCCCCTAAGTTTAATGTTTAGCCTACACCACTGCAAGTGTACAATGCAAAGTTTTCTTAAATTTGTGGTATAAAACCACCCACTGCAGATGCTCTAAGGAAAAAGGATCAAAGCCCTGATAAGCTCTGCGTCCAAACACGCCTTTAACAGCTGGACTTATGTCGGTAAGGAAAAAGGATCAAAGCCCTGATATTGCCACGTCATCATCAATTTACTAAGCGTGTCCCGCAGAAAAAAAAAAAAAAAAAAAGTAATGGATTTCTAATTAATCTCACAACGCGGAATGTTGAATGTGGAGTGGTAGAAGCCGGACCGACGATGGACCACAGTCTGTTTTACATCCAAAGAAACCAGAATAAAAATGTACTCTCACTACTCACAAATTCATATTCCATAATCAAAATCTTCCAAGAATTTCCAAAAGCCATTGGGTACCCGTAGCTTTTATCCAAATGGTAAGTCAGATCTTCTCTAATTCTATAACTATATATTAGATCTGTATCTATACTATATAGCATGTGATATTCTTCTTCTCATCATCCCTGAAATTCATCTGATATTGCTTTTTTTTTTTTTTTTTTGTATAGGATATCGAAATCTAGAAACTGAGTTGTTACTTGTTAATGACGAAAAAGGAAAAAGAAATACGAACGTATATGTAGTATATATCCAACAGTTGATGGGACTGTCATTGTTTAGGAGTATCATTTTATTATTATTAATTTTTTTTTTTTTTTCAAAAAAAGGATAAATAAATCCAAAAAAGAGTTTAGGAAGTATAGGGTCAGCAGCCCCCAGGGTCATATTATTTCGAACCATAATAAAATGTTTCCGTGTGGTTTTGTACCACTGCCAATTGAATTGATGGTTATTTTGGGTAAAAATTCAGTTCCTATTTGTTTATTTTGAGACGCATACATTATTTCCCCCACAAAAGCTTTGGAATTTATTTTCTTTTACTTTTTATGTTTTCGGCTACTGTAATATATATATAGATTTTTTATTTTTGTTTTACAAAAATGCTAGGCACACAACACATTCCACAATAGATGATTAAATGTGTTGTATCCAGTGTTGTTTGAATTTTTTATACTTTTTTATGTACCACTCACACAACACATGGTACATGCATTTAAAGTGTTATTGTGGAATGTGTTGTGTGCCTAGCACTTACCTTTTTTATTTTGTTTCCGTTTTGTTTTGGTTTAGTGTGTGTGTGTGGTGGGTACTGGGAGCTCCTGGGGTAATGGGTAGAGAAGATGTCTTGTATGCAAAAAAATTCCTTTGAAAAATCAGACGGCCTTTATTTCACCACCCCCCCCCCCCCCCCCCCAAAAAAAATTTACTTGCAAATTTAGTAGTTTTGGATTCTGCTTCCTCTTGGTGATTAAACAAAAAAAAAAAAAAAAAGGCTTCATTCACTACTGGTGCTAATATATAATCTGGCTTTTACGGCAGTTACAAACTATTATGGCCTGTTTGGATGTCAAATGAAATTGAATCAGCTAATACATAAACTTATGAAACATTTTACAATAGAAATCTGTCATCTTGAAGAAAAAGGGAAAACTTCATAATGTTTCTTCATGCGTGGTCATTCATTCCTAAGTTTTCTTAAGATGTGAGAATTGATGATTTAAGCATAAATTACTACATGACTATCATTTCTCAAAACCTCAAGATGATGGATTTTCTACTTTAAAAATGTCTTACAAATTGCGAATGGTCTCATTCAAATCATTGGGGGTGGTGCACACATGCTATTAAACTTTCTAGCCATTTTGTAGTGCTTCTAAAACTGTTCCCACATTTGCTGAATTACAGTAATGGCGAACGATGGTCCAGAACAACACTTGTTGTCCGGATTGTTAGATCCTACATCTCAAATCAATCAAAAAGGTGGTCCCAAGAGAGGAGGATTCCGACGCTGCAAAAGTGCTCCTTTAGCAGAGTTTCTTCCTCCACAAACGGATTGCAATAGCTCTACTCGACGTTCCGAATCAAGTTTTAATCCATTCCACCCAAGTTTAAGAAAAGTAGTGATTTTCTTGGCTATCTACTTAGGTCTAGGCACTGTCTGCTTCTCTCTTGTAAGGGACCAGATCAAGGGACAGAAAACAAATGGAATTCTTGATGCTGTATATTTCTGTGTTGTGACAATGACAACCGTGGGGTACGGAGACCTCGTTCCCAATAGTGTACTGGCAAAACTTCTTGCATGTTGTTTCGTCTTCACGGGTATGGCTCTAGTTGGGCTAGTCCTAAGCAGTGCAGCAGATTACCTAGTAGAGAAACAAGAAATACTGCTCGTTAAAGCATTTCATATACGTAAAAGTGTTGGTCCGACAGATATTATGACAGAAATTGCAAATAACCGAACTAAATACAAGTGTTTATTGGTCTTTACCCTTATTTTGGTGCTCATAGTTTCTGGGATTGTCTTCCTCACAACAGTAGAGAAACTGGATTTTGTTGATGCCTTTTACTGTGTGTGTTCCACGATTACATCACTGGGTTATGGCGATAAGAGTTTCTCGACAAAAGCTGGCCGCATTTTTGCTGTGTTTTGGATACTGACCAGTACTATTTGTTTAGCTCAGCTCTTCCTTTATCTTGCTGAGCTTAATACTGAAAGTAGACAAAGAGCATTGGTGAAATGGGTTCTTACTCGGAAGATGACCAATGTAGATTTGGAGGCAGCTGACCTTGATGATGATGGGGTTGTTGGGTAAGTTGAGTGTGGTTGCTTTTTGAGCCTAAGAGGTTGCTTGGGTTATACAAGAACTGGTTTTGTTGTTCAGGCTAGGACTAGTCTAAATAGTTTGTTATTTGGTTACATACTAGTTCATGCCAGTCTTATAATACCCCAAGTTCTTTATCAAACCAACATTATATTTGCTTTCATGAAAACTTTTTATTTATTTGAAACCGCTTTCATTAAAAAAAAAAAAAAAAAAAACTCAGATAGATAAAAGTGAGACCAAGCTTGAACCTGATCCTGTTTTAAGCATTCCCAACCAAGCCCTAAGATCAATTGTGTGGACTATTTCCTTCTAAATACATGAACTACTTCCAATTAGTTATAGGTGGTAATGATTTCATCTTTAACTCACTTCTTGGTCTTCTCCACTTTAATAGGGCTGCTGAATTCATCATATATAAGCTAAAAGAGATGGGTAAGATTAGCCAAGAAGATATTGCGCTTGTACTGGAGGAATTTGATGATCTTGATGTTGATCAGTCGGGAACGTTGTCATTATCTGATATAAGGCTTGCCCAGTCATCTGATATAGGGAGGTGACTAAATACAATCTTGGGAAAGTTTTCTACTTGTATGCTTGTGAAAAGAAAAAATAAAAATAAAAGAAGTCAGTGTGTGAGGTAAATTTTTTACTAACTTGTATACTCAAGCTTTGAATCATAGAGTTCAGGTTTTACGTGATTGCTCTGTTGAATCTCTAATGAGTATTTTTTATTAATTCTTATCCTTATAATTGAACTCAAATTTGAGTGTCCTTTTGCTCTTCGGAAGGTTATCGGTGTGTTGTAGACATTATTCATTCAGTTATTTTGTCGGCTTCTCTCTTGTCTTTATTTTGCCTCTGTTACTGGACAATTATACGAAAGCTAGTTACTGTCTTTTTTAAATTAGTTCTTACAAGAGCAACACTTTAATGGGTGAACTGAACGATTTACGTATGATGTTGTATGTTAAGGTTATTTACAAGCCATTTGTCATCCAGTTTGGCACATCTCTAATCGTTGGTACGTAAGGCGCTTATTGGAAATTGAGGGATGTTCCCAAACAATGGTATGGGTCTAGTCAGGACCTTTTTCTTTCATCTTTTTCCTACTTTTTCGTAGCGATCAACGATTACAGTGATTATCCGAATTGGTCAAAGTTTCGAGCTCATTCTTTTAGTAAATTACTTTACTGGATGAATATTTAACTTACGTTTCGTTTTTTGAATGCGAAAATGAGATCCAAAGCCTCTTGTTTTGATGCCGTAAATGGTAGATTGGCTACTCGTTAAATGGGCGTGTTGGCATTCGGAAAACCTTCGAGTGACAAATTTGTGGGATGCAAATTCGAAAACAAAGGTTTTAGCTCAAAATCAGAACCAGTTTTCTAGATATAAACTCGGCAAACCCCAGATCTTCCCTGGAAATCGCATTGCATTCATGTGTTAAACATGTCTTCGTTTCATGTTAGTTTCTTGCAGAAGTTTTGAAGCAGTCAAATAGAAAGTTTAGCAAGAGATTTGAATGAAAACGCAGGGACTTGGAGAAGCAAATTCATCAAGGTACGATCGTCGCCAACTCCCTCTCGGCATTGATTTGTACTATATGTGATGATAGAATTTCTTGGAATCAATGTTATTGTGTAGACATGGTTATATTATGTGACAGTGGGCCCACTTGATTTTAATTGGAAAATCTTGAAGTGGTCTTATCTCACACATAATTTAGAAAGCATCACTTTGGGTGGCATTACTGGCATGCTCAACGGGTGAGTCTTAAGGTTTTTGGTTTTCTGATTTTTTGTGCTCTGGCCTAACATGTTTTCGTTGTTTTGAGCCCACAGGGACCCATACTTAAATTCTTTACTTTTGGACTAAGTCCACTGGACCTCTCGATTTCAAGACATCAACTGATAATCAAGCTGACTCGGACGGCAACCCACCGTCCTAAGAGCATCCACAGTGGGTTGCTCATACAACAAACTTAAGCATAGTTTGGATGTGGGACGCTTGCAATGGATCGATGGTACAACAGCGTACAACACTGAAACTTAAGGAAACTTAAGTTTAATGTACCACTAAGTTCAGCTATTGTACAAGGTTGACGGCACAATGAAGGACCGTGAGGAGTCAAACGGCACACATTGTGCCGTGTAATGTCCAGGCGGCATTATATGAGCCGTGTGATATCACACGGCACAATGTGTGCCATGTGAAGTTGCCACTTTTTGTTATCACACGGCACACATTGTGCCGCCTACTCCCACACGACGTCGTTTGATATCACACACGACACACTGTGTACCGTTTGATATCTCACACGGCCTTTTCCTTGCCGTTTGAACAAAAAATCATTGCGAGTGTATTTCATCTGTACACTAAACTTAGCAAACATTAGCCTTAAATTTGCTATACCCAGTGTGGATGCTCTAAGAATATTGCGATACATTATAGGTTATGGGACCCACAATGTCCATCATAGATCCATTGACCGCACAATAGTAGTGTGTAGTCGTATGATTTTGGACTTCTGATATGAGATTTGTCGGTCCAACTAAATACATTGATGGGTTAAATACACATTTACCCATTTGTTATATACGTTTGCACTTTACCCCGTTTGGCATTTAACTTTGATTGTGTAGTGAGAAGTTTTGTAGGCTTTTTTTGGTTCATGGATTTCATGATGGAAAAGGGAGAGGAAAGGAAAGCACTATGGAAAACTAGTTCATTTTACTTTATGGGTGGGACTAATTTTCCATTTTTTTTTTCCTTTCCCCCTTGTTTCCCTCACGAAATCCACAAACCAAACAAAGTCTTAGTGAATCCGTCATACTATGTTATCATGTTGACGTGATTTAATGTGACCTCCAATCACATAGAAAATCACATAGAACCGTGTATTCCCTTGAAATATGGGCCACATCAGTTGTAGTGACTAGTGAGGATATAAGATGTTGCTTAAGGTCGGCAATTATTTATCATATCCACCTAAAAATAAGTGTCACATTAACTCATATTATTGGAGTATCATGTGACGGTCTCACGAAATAATTTCTCATCAACTTCAAATTGTGATGTTGGGTATATCACTTGAAACCATTATGTATGTACCTTAGCTTTTTGTCACAGACTCACAATGGAGGTGGGTGGTGGTGTGTTTTAACTAAGCGTTAAAAAGTTACTAACACCTTTTATTCCTTGTCACAATGGGTTTTGTGTGGGTTTGAAAACGGGTTCTAATCTCTGGGGCTAACATATACCTTGCTTGTTTTGACGGAAAATTTAATGGCTTTATCTCAGCTACAAGCACATGAGATTAATTATTATCAATTTTTGAACTTTAAAAAGCTAAAGAGTAATACTATATTTTTCGAATTTGAATTTTAAATGACTTAATAGTTCTGTAAAATGTCATTACATGTAATACATTTAACAAAAGCACTAAAAGAAAGAATCAAGTCAAATTTAGATTTAAAGTTGGAAGGCCCAACATTAGGGCGAAATATTCAATGCAATAGTTGCATTTAGTGACGTTGTATAACTAACCAATAATATCCCTTCATTTATACATCTGACCCCCTATTTTCATGGGGATCATAACTTCACGTCAACACATTTACAAAATATGTAAGAGGGGATAAATGATAACATGGTATCCCCGTTTCATTCAATATTTACTCAACACTAGAAGGTAAAATGGAAGTATGTCTAATGACTTAAGGGTTTATACGAGCCGAGTTGAGCTCATTTGTGTTTGAGTTTGATTTGTTTATTAAATGAACTGAGTTCATGTATGCTTGAGCTTGGCTTATTTATTAAACAAGATTGAAATTCAAACTTCATTCTAACCTTTTTAACGAGCCCTCTGAAAGTACATTATTTTTAAATAGACATACATCAGAAACTAGTATCAAATTTTTAAGAGTAATGATTCGTGCACATAAAGATCTAGGTCATTCATTTTGGTGGATCCCATGTGTGCAGGGATGGATCCAGCCAAAATGAATGACCCAAATCTTTATGTGCACACTTTATGTGCACATTTTATGTGCATATAGCATTACCCTTCCTTTAAAACATATTCACGAGTTTTTTCATAAGCCTACTAACGAGTGTTATCAAACGCTACTTGCTCACATAGTAACGTTGTAGTTTTTATTTTTTATTTTTTGTATTGAATTAAAAACATGTATTAATTTTAAAAAATAAAAACAAAAACTTAAAATAAAAAATTATACTCCCTCCGTCCCATGCTAAGAGTCTCTTTAGAGAATTCCAACTTATCAAGGGACAACCTTGATTTTGATGAGATTTTTAAATTTTCAATATTGTCTTTTTTGAAATTCAAAATTATAGTGTCACATAAAAGAGAGAGAGAGAGAGAAAAGAGTTGGATATAGATATAATAAAGGACAAATTTAAAAAATGTATTAAAGTACTTTAATTTTTTTAAAATGACTCTTAAAATGAGACATTAAAAAATACTCCTAAATATGAAATTGAGGGAGTAATATTACAATCCGAGGACGAGCTCTACTTTAAACAGCTATGATGAAAAACATATGTCACATGTGCCTACAGGGGGCTTATTCGCCTATCGAGGAGTCAACAAAGTATTGATAAGAGTGCTTTGCTTTGAACTTGTAATAATGCAAAAATTATGGGTGGTCGGTGGACAATGGGATTCTAATCTTGAGGAATCTAAGCAGAGTACAATTACTTTAGGGCTTACGTGGAAGATAATTTATTAGGGTAATATTATTGCGAGAAGTTTCTCACATGAGAATGTGGGTTTTAACCGTTGGATGAGTATCATTCTTAAGATTCTCAACAATTTTGAGAGAATCTTAAGACTAGATGTTCATCTAACGATTAAAATCCGCATTTTTGTGTAAAAAACTTCTCAAAATAGTATTTCCTAATTTATTACTCATGTACTTTCACATAAAATTATTGATTCCATGGACACTCGAGTTCCATTTGACAATTTTCCGAATTTTTTACCAAAACCATGATGGGGTCATATTTCCCAAATTTATGGACTTTTTAATTTATTTTTTAAATTCATCAAATTTTTAAAGTCTTATGTTCGAAATGCGATTTTTAACATTTTTTTTTTTTTAAGTTCCATGTTCAAAATACAACTTCAGCTTTTAAAAAAAGTCCGTATCAACATGTGACTTTAAAAAATAGTGGGTGTAAAAAATAAGATCCCCAATGTAATGGATTGGTTAAAAAAATCCCAATTTTTTTATTGGATTAATATCACTTATCACCACTGAAATTTGACTAAAGAACATTTACTCCTTCACGTTTGAAAAATAATACTTCCTCCTCCGTTTTGGTAAAATTACAATCTAGCCATCAAAATTAATGAAGAAACTAATTAAAAGTATTTACTAAATGTCCAAAAAGAGCTTATGTGCTTGGTATTTACAAATTTTACAAATTTCACAATTCTACAAAAATTATTTTTCTGAAATATGTTTGAAAGATTTCGACGATTCCTTGAAACATATTCACATTTTTTCCAAACTTATAATGATTGTTTTTTCATGTCCTCTCATATAAGTAGTTTTTAAATTTATGTAATTTTCAACTGAAAGAGGAAGAGATGGGTGTATATGTCCAAGGTCATTTCAATATTTTAAAATTTGGATAATGATAGTTTAGGCATATTTTAATAAACCAACCATTATGCAATAGGAAATTCTATTCACACTCACTTATTTTGTTCTTTACACCCACCATTTAGTGAATCTTTTTCATTAACCTTTTACCCTTGTACAAAATGACACACATATATACATATATATATATATATATACAAGGATTCTCTAAAGAGGGCTCCCTCTCTTTATTAAAGAGAGGGCCTTTGTTTTAGCCGTTAGATCGTGTTTTCATTAAGGGCAGTGCTGTCATTTCACAGTTTTTAAATACGATCCAACGGTCAAAACAGAAGCCCTCTCTTTAATAAAAAGAGGGCGCCCTTCTTAGAGCCTGACTGTATATATATATATATATATATATATGGATAAAGGAATAGAAAGAATCCAACAAACTTACTTTTTACACCCACCTATCTCAACAAGCCCTAGTTCACTAATGGAATGTATTTGAATACACACACACACACATATATACTTAATACACACAAATATATATATATATATATATGTATATACACATATAAGAGTACGGCTCCAGTGTGCACTGGGTAAGCGCACTAGGTGAACGCACTTAGTTTTTAAGCCTAAAAAAACTGCGGGTCAGCGAGGTGGCCGGACAGAGCGCGGGTCACTAGAACGCCCCGTGGTTTTTGTAGGCTTAAAAGCCCACCCAGTATGCACTGGAGCCTAACTCTACACACATAATGCACAACGCCGTAAATACATATATTAATATTTTATTTGAATTCATATGTATATACGTGATACTCAACGTACGTATGTATACACTTTGAAAAACCTTATGCCTGCCATCAGGTTTCCTAATCCAGTGTGCAAAATTGTATAAATCATAATTTCTGGAAAAAAAAAAAAAAAAAACAAGGCATAAATCAATTAATCCACATTTCTTATCATCATACATCAACTTATTCATACCCTCTAGGAGTTGGCTAGGGTTTAATTGTCTCAATACAAACAATTTTTTTATGCAAGCTACGTGATCTTAAATAGTTAACCATGTTGGATTTGTGTACATATCCGGATGTATAATTATATATCTATCTAATATACAATGTACATTGATTAGGGATTAAGACCCATTTTTTTGTATGATTATTGTATAATTTTATAGCTTAGTGGGAATAGAAGAACTAGAGGGAGATAATGGTGGGTGTTAGAGAGTATTAAGATATGATGTGAGTTTTTGAGATTGGGGTTAATATTAGAATGTAGGTGAGTATAGCGAGCAAATTGTTTTAATTTATATTAGAGTGGTGGGTGTAGAGAGTAAGTGAGTGTAGAAGTAAAATATGCGGGTGCAGATATAATTTTCCTTATTCAATAAACAGAAGGGTGTATTTGTTATGACTAACAAAAGCCCAAAGGAGTAAGTTTTTGTTATTCAAACCTGAGGAGAATAAGGGTGCGTTTGATAAAATTGAAAATTAAGTGTTGAATTTAAATGCTGAAAATTTTAAGTGATTTATATTAGCAAAACTACAAAATAAAGTTTCAAGAACTAAAATAGACTGTATTCAGTGATTATTTTCAGCAGAAAATTTTCACTTAACGTTTTCAGTGGATTTTCTGTTGTTTTTTCAATTAAGTGGTACATTATCAAACGCACTGAAAAAAAATTAAGTGCTAAAAATTTTCATTTTCACCCCTTAATTATATTATCAAATACACCCTAAGTATTCTCAGGTCAAAACCTCAAGGATGGTAGATAATATTAACCATTTCCTACCTTTGTTCTATTTTTTGGGTAGGATTGTGAAAAGTTAGGTCTATTTTGTTTTGTTTTGTTTCTCCAAATATGTTTTTTTTTCATTTCATAAATGAAATCATCGATCTCTCTTTATTTATGAAGAAGCCACACAAAGTCTAAGAGGTTTTTTTTTTTTAAAGAGATGTAGTATTTTTCAAAATCTGAACCGCGCACAAGTAGTAATAATCGACACTATTATAGCAAAACTTCGTATCAATAATTTTTTTAAATGATATAGGTGTAAAATATTTAATTAGGGTTCACGTCTAAATTTCCATAGCAAATCATCTATTAGTGACATGTTTGTACAAAAAAGCTATTTCCAGCTACAACAAGAACACTTTTAAATTAAAAATAAAATCTAAAAAAGATGCGTGTAGGTGGGATGTTCTCATATTTATAATAATTTTCAATAAGATTTAGGCAGTTCTACTGTTCCACGGTCTCATCATTTGATATCCAAATTATAATTTTTAATTTCTCTCTACTATAATGTAGTTATTACTTATTTGAAAATTCTCTAGAGAGGGCGCTCTCACTTTATTAAAGAGAGAGCCTTTGTTTTGGCCGTCGGATCGTGTTTTCATTAAGGGCAGTGTTGTCATTTTACAGTTTTTAAACACGATCCGACGGTCAAAACAAAAGCCCTCTCTTTAATAAAGAGAGGGCGCCGCCCTCTTTAAAGCCTGATTGATTACTTATTCTCTTTTAAAAGGCAGTTTGCTACTTTTATTTTTAGTAAAAAGTTCCTCCGACAGATAAAAACA
Organism: Hydrangea macrophylla; assembly: GCA_033977485.1. Taxonomy (NCBI): domain Eukaryota; kingdom Viridiplantae; phylum Streptophyta; class Magnoliopsida; order Cornales; family Hydrangeaceae; genus Hydrangea; species Hydrangea macrophylla. The sequence goes on from CM066990.1 coordinate 105,444,892, forward strand.
GATAATATTCACAAAAATGATAATAATTTCTACATTTTTTGGTCTTTTGTACGTGATAATTTTTTTTCCTTCATGTATTTCTTTGAGATCTACGCATTAGACTTGCAAATTTTATAAATAAAGATAAGTTACAATCTGATTTTGAGATTTTATCTCTGTAACAAATAATATTGTCTGTGTGTAAATAGAAAATATTATCTGTGAACTTTAAACCACCATAACTTTCCCAAATTTTGGGCTTTTGGATGATTGTTTTTTTATTTCCTGAATTTTTTCAAAGGATAACTCTTGGGGCACGTAAGACTCTCACATAAACAAGATACATAAACCACATTAGGTCTATCTCTCTCTTACTTCTAGTGTGGTCTACTGACATTGTGGGGTCCATAATATCTCTGGGGTCCACAGAAAAGAGAGATAGACACATATAATTTATGTGTATTATTTATGTGAGATTCTTATGTACTCCAAGAGTTATCCTTTTTCAAAATCTATGCGTCTATGGTACAAATTGTACAACATGAATATGTTTTTATTATATTTATGCGAAAATGTAGTATTCTATATTTGTTTTATTTTTAGTTTTTATTTTCTCCAATATTTCATGGTTAATATTGATCTCGTTTGGTAGATCTAACTTTGTTGATTTCAAAATGTCAAATTTTACTAAAAATGAATTTATAAAATAAAATTATACTAATAATTTAAAATTATTTAAGCATACAAATAAGCTTAACAAGTTAATGAAAAGTAATATGGATATCGGAGGGTCTATGCCTATGGCCGAAACCCCCAATTAAAATGAAAGGCTACACTTGGATTACAGTTGCAATATGCTAACAGTACAGTACCACACTGAAAAATAATAAAAATATACTGTTCGAAGATGTACAATTACAAAATTCTGATGGTGCGCACTGTTACCGCTGAAAGCGTACTAAGGCGGAAGGCCCTTCATCTTCTTATCCAATCTTTGGAGAAGCCAACAAAAGGGTGTTAACAGGAGGGGCCCAAATACTCAAATTGCTTAAAAGCACAAACACCCTTGTAGAGACAGAGCTAGAAAGAGACTACAAATAGAAAAGTAAAAGCATCTCTAACTCTAACGGATATGTTAAATTTTGGTAGGGTAAATAAATTTGAGAATTGTTATATACATCGCTAATTTTCTATGTACACCGCTCAACTTTGCAAAAGTGAGAATTTTTAAAAGAAACATGATTAGAATAAACGAATTTGGGTGTACATAATAAATACACGGGTGTACATAACAATTTTCATAAATTTTAGGGCACATGTGATAATTCGGTATATTAGAATTTGACATTTTAATTGGAGTAAATAATACCCCTATCAAATTTATTATTTTATTATTTTTATATACTTTTAAATCATTTGACAAATTAAGTGATTGGTTTGACAAATAAATGTAACAAATTTTTAATATAAAAAATGAAAATGACATGTCAACTTTTGGTATGTCATATTTGACATATGAACAAGTATGTCATTTGTCACATAGACTTTTGGCATTTTAATTGGGATAAAACTATTGTGAGAAGTTTCTCATATGAGAAAATATATTATGAACGGAAGAGAAAGTAGCCCATAAATACATCTTGAGATCCTCTGGAGTCCGATGGTTGTTTTCTCATCCACTAGTCATAAGGAGTTTTCTCATCCAACAGTCATAAGGAGTTTTCTCATATGAGAAGCTTCTCACAAATAGCATTACCCGACTAGTTGGAAGAGAATAAGATGTCAAAATTTACCATTTAGCATGTCACATTGGAAATAGCACGTCGATTGGAGATGCTTTAAGAGTCTGTTTGGAAAGTGTTAAAATAAGATTCGATCCAGTTTCAATCTGAGTCTCATTTTTCACCTGTTTTTCTCATGAGAACCAAGTTTGTGTTGGTTTGCTTATAAATTATATTTATTTAAGAGAGACAATAGACTGGACCGAGCTCAGATACAAAAATGGACATTCACCATATTGAACATATAGAACCCGATTAATTCACAACCTTTTAGTGGGTATTTTGACTACCAAACAGCCCCTAAAATGTTATATCTTGGCATAATTGAGTAATGGGTTTAAGTGCAAGTATATTTTTCAAATTTAAATTTCAAATTTGGTTTTTAAAAATATTTACAGAGATCAAGCATATTATGTAGTATGATTGTTGAAATATTTAAAAATTAAATTTGGGAAGCATACTATAAGTCACTTCTTCTTATTATTATTATTATTATTATTATTATTATTATTATTATTTATCAAATTAATAACGTAATGGAGTACTTGTTTTCAAAAGTTCACATAAAAAAGAGAGCAGATTTGAACAACATTACCAAACAGGGCCCCTTACATGGTTTTTTTACTCATCTGACTTGTAACTAGTCTCTTCCGGTTGCCCAGCAGCTACGTAGTCCAAGATCCCTTCAACTGCTTTCTCACCGGAAGCTTCAGTAGCCAGCGGCGAAGCTCGACCGAAGGCGACGACGGTGACTAGAAACAAAGCCGTAGAGACCAATAGAGGCCAAAAGTAGGCGAGAACGTCAATAAACATGGGGGAAAGATAGAGGAGAGAGGAAATGATGAGAGAGAAAGTGATGGCTAGTAAGATGTGTAATTTGAATTTCATAAGCTTTTCTGGGATATCCATGGCTGCTGCTGCTGCTGATGATGATGATGATGATGGGTCTCTTTTAAGGTTTTAGAGAGAGAAAGTAAGAGAGAAATTATTGGAATTCTTTTCTCTCTCTCTCTATGCAGAAATTCCCTGCTAGGCTGCTAGAAATGTTTTGTTTTAGGATTTTAGTAGCACTGTGTTTTTCACATTTTGGACTCTTTCAACCATTTTTTCAAGAACCAAAAAATTGGGTCCCCCAATTACCCCTTCTTTCTTACAAGGTTAAAAAAAAAACCCGAGTCATGCTAAATCCACACAGTAATCACATATTTTTGGGTAATACTTGGGACAAAACCTTCATACAACTTTCATACAACCTCCTCAAAAGATGTGTCTCTCTTTCTTGTGTCACTGTGGGATCCAATGACATCACAGGAGAGAGATAGACACATCTTTTAGGAAAGTTGTATGAAGGTTGTGTCCCAAATATTACTCCATATTTTTTCCTCACACAGTTTTAAATGCTTGTATCTTTATGCTGTTTGAATTTTTTTACATTTTTTTGTGCCCCACTTATACAACACAGGGTACAATCATTTAAAAGTGTGTGGTTCACTGTGTAAGTTTAACATTTTCTAAAAAAACACACTTTGGTATCACGTAATTATAGCGGAGTTTCACTTTAAACACTATATTTTTAATTGTAACACTTTAGACCCTTAATTTACAAACTTATTTCAGTCAAGAGTAATCGTTAACGGCGTTAAAAAAATATAACAGAATGGACCATATGGAGTTTCACTTTGGGCCTTGTACTTGTAGCGAAGTTTCAGTTTAGGCCCTCCGTACAGTGGCGCACTCAGAACTTTAATTCAGTGGGGGCGAAGTTGTACGAGGTTTCGGGATATCGCCCTCGACCGATTTTTATTTTGTAGAAATAATATAATTTTATGGGATTTTTTCCATAAATTTTGTGTATATATAGGGGGTTAGAAGGTTTTTTTTTCTCGCTAAATAAGAGCAAGAGGAGGTTAATGGTGAATATGGGGTCTTTCAGTCTTTCGAGGACTTCTGCAAAACTTCAAACTTCATCTGCGTGGGAGCATTTGTTTATTTTTATTTTTTAGAAAATACATTGTGGAACACTAGGGGACTCTATGTGGTCTTTATTTTGCTTTTTGGTCTTTCACTATATAACGTATACATATATACACACAATATGTAGTACTATTTTAAAAAAAAAGAGTGGGGGAAAATTGTCAATTAAAACCATGTCAAAGATCTAAAATTTACAAAAGAGTAATGTTATGCTTCCCAAATTTCTATTTCAAAAGTGTTTCGCAAATAACCTAGCAATGGGGCGAGTAAGGCAAGACAAACAATTTCCAATTAAAATTCAACCTGTCCCGCTGTATTTGACCTGACCCCATTGCCACATTATTTGGGAAGCACTTTTGATATGCAAATTTGGGAAGCATATCATTACTCTTTATATATTAAAAAAAAGCCCCTAAATTAACAAAAAATCTTAATTAAAGTCCACATAATTTTTAAAACTATTATACATAACTTGTTTTTTTTTTCCAAAAATTTAGTGGGGGCGGCTGCTCCCACTCGCCCCCATTGTGGGTCCGCCCCTAACTCCATGTGATCCATTATGTTGTACATTTTTACGTCATTAATGATTATCCTTGATTGAAATAAGTTGGTAAATTGAGGGTCCAAATTACTACAATAAAAATTATTGGGCCTAAATTAAAATTGTGCTATAAGTAAAAGATATCAAATTACATTTGACGCTTTGTTACAATTATTTTCCCAAAAATACAACAGCAAGGAAGGTCGTAATAGTCATTTTAAATTGAACTGTCGACTACTTTTACTTGAAAGTTGAAAGTGCATGTTGCTCTGACCAATTGTTTTTTGTAAGTTTATGGTGGGGCTGGATTAGCTTAGATCTAGCATGTCAGGACATGGTTTGTCTAAGGCGGAATGTTATTCCGGATGGGAATAATTTTATTGTTAGCCCTTTTAAATCATTTTTTTTTTTTCTAAAATTGACCTTTTAAATCAGTTTTTAGGTATCTTTTATCTCATGACTAGGAGGATGGCCCGTGCAAGGCACGAGCGTCAAATTTGATAATAATAAAAAAATGAAATGTATATATTTTTTTAATATGTACACGAAAGATAAATAAGTTCTATTAATTCTTAAAATAGTGTTACAAAAAAGAGTAATGCTATGATTCCCAATTTTCTATCTCAAAAATGCTTCCTAAATGATGTGAAAGTGAGGTCAGGTAAATAACTTCCAATCAAAATTCAACTGGTCCTACCGTATTAGACATGTGTGTATATTAAATTTATAAGCATTGTGTGTGTAATATCAATAAAAGTGTGCAATAAAAGTAAATTTTCATTTATAGGCATGTGTGTAAAACTCAATTATCAAAGTGTTCAAGGCATGAGTGTGCGTAAATTATATTTATAAAAATATTTTGGAACAATTGGTTATGGGTGCATAATAAAATTATATTTCTAATCATGTGTATAAATTAAATTTATAGGCTAACCCACCTTTTCGAGAAAATTCACAAAAATACAAAAAAAAAAAAAAAAAAACAAACAAACAAACCCAAAAAATACCAAAATCCCAAAAAAAAAAAAGAGAGAGAAAAAAAACAACGAAAAACAACAAAACAAACCCAAAAAAATATATATTTTGATAGGTCATATATACACATGCCTATAAATCTAATTTAGATACATGCTTAGAAATTAAATTTTATTATACACACATGCTTAAATTTAATATATAGTTCATAAATGTGATTTTATATTTGGTATTACACACACATGCCTATAAATTGAATTTTGTATTTTGATAATATCAACTCCACTTTTTTAGGAAAGTAAGAAAAAAATAAAATAAAACCACAAAACACACCAAAACCGAAAAAGTGGCCTTGTTTGGGAATCGAAAAAACCCCCAAAAATAAAAATAAAGCCCAAAATGGGTTTGCCAAACATAGCATATCCCAAATTGTTGGCTTAGCCACATTAGTACCTTGGAAGGAGCCATCAATGAATTAGTGTCTTGTTTTGATAAAAAAAAAAAAGAAGAAGAAGAAAAAGAAAAACACAAGCCAAACTTGGTTGTGCCAAACAAGTCCCTTACATTAGTGCTTTGTAAGGAACCATCATTGTTGACTTTGTTGTCCAATGAATTAGTGTCTTGTTTGAATAAAAAGGAAAAAGAAAAGAAAAAGACAAGTCAAACTTGGTTGTGCCAAACAAATCCATTTCTTTTTTAACCAACTTGTATATATTGAAGCAAAAGTTAATTGAATCCTAATTTTTTGGTAAATATTTTATACAAAAGTTGATTTAATCTTCATTTTGATATTAAATAAAATTTAAAAAAAGTGACCTACAACTTATTTTTTCTTGAATTGACGAAAATACCCCCACACAAATCCACAAATGACCACAAAATGTGTATAGATGTAGGGAATTGTAGTATTTGAGAGGAGAAAAATGGTAAAAGCAAACAATTAACAACATGCTAAATCAGGACATTTGATATTGGAAATAGGTTCTTTTATATGAAGGTGTAGATGAGTAGTGCTGCTACACACACACTTTTTGACATCAAGTGTCATCCGACCATTGATTTGCACGGATCCCACCATCGAACACATATCGGCTATTGATTTTCGATGGCGGAAATGCATTCGATGATGGAGGTCCGCGCTAAAAATAGCCGAATGATACTTTATGTCAAAAAGTGTGTAAAAAAATATATGTACCAAACATTTCCCAATGTAGATATAGCGGGGAATTTCTAGTTACGCGTCAAATTTGAACTTTGATTGTCATACTTTAGCTGTTGGGCCTAAAAGATCCGAATGATGGACCAAATCTTGACAAGCCCAATTAGCCGAAGGAAAGCTTGAGCTACGTCCATGATCAACTTCTCAAGTAATTTCCAATGCGGCAAAGGTAAATTACATTTAAGGAGAAATAAAATAGATAAATACCAAACAAGGACAATTAATTGAAATTGTACTATTCATGAGCCTTAAGGCTCTTTTATATTATGGTGTAGAAAGTGGAGCCACGGCTTAGCTTACTTTGTTAAAAGGCGCTCTATGTCATGCACATTTATTATTAGTTGTTCAACTAATGTTCTTGGGTTTTTGTACTTATATCTTTGTACAAGACCACTACACCATATAGTGTAGTCAGAAATTAATTTTTTTTTTCACTAGTGTCATTTCCCAATTTAAAATCATAGTTCGACCGGTCGAAAGTCCTTCTGCAGAACCTGCTTTGCAGTAGCAGCAACTTTCAATCCGTTTTACGCAAAATTTTGTAACCAAACATCTCCAAAACTCTTGAAAACACTATTCATCAAATCTATAAAAGGGAGCTGGCGCATTAGTAACCCCAAACAACATTACAAGAATTTCATAGTGTCCGTATCGGGTCCTAAATGATATCTTCTCTACATCCTCGGTCTTAACTTTTAGTTGATGATATCCCTACCTCAAGTCTATCTTCGATAATACCTAAGCTCCTTAAGCCATGTTTGGCAGGCAGGATAAGGGGGTCGAATTGGATAACTTTTATCCAATTCAGTGTTTGGGGTGCACACTGGATATGACTATTTTATCCTAAGCTCTTATTTTATTCCAATGAGTTTGGGATAACTCAATACCAAATAGGAGGTGGTATTAGATGAGATAAGGGAGTTTGAGATAACTCTTGGGACTTCCCCCTTTTTTTTTTTTTTTTTTTTTTTTTTAGATTTAAAAAATAAAATCAAAAATTCTCAAATCTCTTCTTTGTTTTTTTCCTCCCCAAATTTTCTTCTTTTTTTTTCCTCATATCTTCTTTTTTTTATTTTGTTTTCAGAACTCTGTTTTTTTTTCCATTTCCATATATATATTTTTTTAAAGATTTGTTTTTTTTTTTTTTTTAACTTTCAAATACCCTAGATTTGTTTTTTTTTTTTTCCCCTTTCCAAATTTATTATTTATTTTATTTTATTTTCCCCCCAAATTTGCTTCTTCTTCTTTTTTTCTCTCCCCTGGATCTTCTTTTTTATTTTATTTTCAGGTCTTTTTTTTCCCTTTCCAAATTTTCTTTTTTATTTTTTTAAAGATTTGTTTTTAAAAAAAAAAAAAAAACTTTCAGATCCTTCCCCCCCCTTTCAGGTAGGGGTGGCAATTTTCGACACGACACGGCAACACGACACGAATCTGACACGAATTAAACGGGTTTGGGTTTAGCTTATACGGGTATGGGTCATAAACGGGTCGACCCGTTTAACACGATTAATAAACGGGTTGGGTCATGTTTTAATTGGGTCAACCCGTTTAACACGATTATAGAGGGTATTTTTGAAAATATACTTTTTTTTTTAAATACATTTTTTTTAAAGGCAAGTAATATTTATTTATTTTATTATTTTATTTTTTTTGGAGGGAAAAGTGGAGTTAAGAGTATTACAATCCTACCTTTATAATAGTTAGATATTGTTATACTGTACTGAATTAGTTTAAATTTGGAACAATTGATCATTTACTGTCGTTGACTTGTTGGTAGTTGGTACATTAGGTGGGAAGACTTGTGTTCTTGGAATCGTGCCTCTTCATTTTTTTCCCTCTATGTTTGGTTTTTTATTACATGAAGTCAATCTATTAAATATGTCATGTTATACAAGAAAAAAAAAAAAGGTTACGAGAAAACGGCTTGTTCAGTACGCGGGTTGGTGGGTTAAATGGGTGACATGTGAATTGCATTAAACGGGTATGAGTTTAGGTTTTTGACACGTTTAGAAATGACACGATTATTGACACGGCACGATTATGACACGACACGATTATGACCCAACACGACACGATTGCCACCCCTACCTTCAGGTCTCTCTTTTTTAATTATTGGGAACTTATATCCAGGCAAGATCAAACACAGGATTAAGATGTAACAGCTTATCCGACAGTTTTATTCAGCACGTTCCAAACACATGACAACATAACAACTATCCGACAAGATTACTAATCCAGTCTGATCCTGCCTTATCCAATCTAATTCGACAGTTTTATCCGACCTGCCAAACATGGCCTTGTAGCTGATCAAATAGATCATCAATACGTGGCAGCGGATATTTGTTCTTGATTGTCACCTTGTTGATTTCTCGATAATCAATGCACATACGCATTGGTCCATCCTTCTTCTTCACAAATAATACTGGTGCACCCCACGGCGACACACTATGCCGAATGAAACCCTTATCTAACAACTTCTGTAACTGGGTCTTCAATTATTTCAACTCAATTGGTGCCAGTCTGTGCGGTGTCTGTGAAATCGGTTAAGTCTCTGGCATTACGTACATCAATACCAAACTCAATTTCCCGCTTGATCAACACACTAGATAAACATCTGGAAATTCTCTAACGACTGGAATATCCTCAACCTTTAAATCGATTCCTCTGGTATCAAGAATAATACATAAAAATATCTGACAACCTTTCTTTAACAATCGACAAGCTTTGATTGCCAACCCGATATACGGTAGTGATACGACGCCCTTTCCTTGAAAATAAAACACATCTCGATTCGGGATGCAAAACACCACTCCTTTACTATTACAGTTAATGATCGCGTAATTAGCCGCTAACCAATCCATACCCAATATAACGTTAGAGTGATGAATGATTAACGGTACTAGATCAACAGTTAAACTCTTACCATTTATATTTATTTCGCATTCCCCAAACACTCCTCGCAATTTCCTAAGTTCTTATTATGAAATCCCCAAGCATTTCATTAACTACCTAATTATTTAAATGGTGTTTGTCTAAGTCATGTATGGGTCCCACATGTGGTCCCAAATATTTTATGAAATTACTATCGTAGCTACTAATTATGAACCTTTTGCAGAAACTACCTTATCTGGGTAATCAAACTGTTACCGAAAGCTAACATATTAATCAATATGATATGAAAGTCATTAAACATTTATTCATTTAATCATACAAATGCATCTCAATGCAAATTATATTGTCTGGGCCCTTCATTGTCCCACCTCAATACATGTCTCAATTAACAAGGCACTTCCAACTGTGTTCCTCACTTAACAATTTCCAATAGCGAGTCCACAACCTCACTTTAAACCAACATATACACTAATTGGAGCAAATAATACATATTAACATATTAATTAATCCTTTTTTCAAGCACGTGTATTACATTATTGCACACATAATTGCCCTTTGTTGTACACAAATTTTTGGGCAATTTTGTTCTAAAATTTTCAATGACTCGAAGGAGAAGTAAAAATATAACTCCTATGTTGTTAACACTTTTATACCATGTGTTGGTAACATGATACAAATTACAGTATATTTTATTTTTTTGGACAAAAACCTAAACGAATGGGGTGTTAATGAAAAATTGTAATAGTTAAGGGGATCAATTTATCATTGGGAGGCTTGGTCTAAGGTCCTTAAGGTTTAGTTCATTTAGACTAAAGGACAAGCCATAAATAAAAATCCACACAAGGACACAATAATAAAACCATTATAATCTAAAACCCATTATATTACAATTTACTGGCTGAAGTCCTACAACTAGTAAAACTAAGACCAAACTACGTACTCCTATTTGATAAATATCAAGTTCTCCCTCTTTTTCTACGTTCTCTCTTTCTAAGATTTGTCTCTAATATCTCTCTCTCTCTCTCTCTCTCTCTCTCTCTCTCAGATCTGGCCAGCACTACCAACACCGCCACCGCCACCACCAATCTCTACCGCAACAATCAACCATTGCCACCATCGACTACCGCTATCGCCCTCTGCCACAACCACTGAACATCACGCTACCATGGCCACCACCATCAACATGTCATCATCATCAGCACCAAGCACTGCCATGTCGCCGGCGTCGATTTAGATACAGATCTAGATGTAGATCTCCTTCATCGGTCAAGAACTAGATTTAGATTTAGATCTAGATCGATATCCGAATTTCGCCACCATAACCAGATCAATAAACTTTGGTGACCACCATGCAAGGCCATTTCCAGCTATGAGGTAGGTTAGATGCAGATTTCCAGTTATGAGGTAGGATAGTGGCAGGTTTTAGACATCTTAAGTCAAATTTCACTTACGATTTTAAAAGTGATTTTTTTAAAAAAAAATTCTAAGTGAAGTTTCAGATGTTTTGTTAAGTGTAAAGATCGTATTTACTGAAATTGAAAACCTATATGAATAATTGTAATTTCTATTAAGATGAGTGAAATTTCACTTAAGATTGTGATTTGTGAAAGTTTTGGGTTTGTGAAAATTTTTGGTTTCAGTTATTTTATTATTGATTTTGATCTCTTGAATGCTACATCTATTGTGGTTGCATTAATTGGATTGGTTGTTTTCCATGTAAATTTTTTGGTTTTCTCATTTTTTGGTGATTGAGAAGATCTTAAGTGAAATTTTATTTATTATAAGAGTTAAGTGAAATTTTACTTATTATAAAAGTTAAGTACAATTTCACTCAATTTTGTTGAGGACCGGTGATCTTATTGAGTTTAAGTGAAATTTAGTTTCAACCTAAGTGAAATTTGACTTACAATATCAAGTTGAATTTGAATTTAAGTGAAAATTCAGTTAAACTAATTAATTGAAATTTTAGTTACAATTTTAAGTAAAATTTTGATAAATCCAGTGAACTAGTGAAGTTTGCCATGAATACTGGTCGTCGGAGGTGGTCGCCGGAGGTGGCCGTCGGTGGTTGCTGGAGGCGGCAGGGGTGGTGATCGGAGGTGGTGTACGCACGGGTGGTGGTAATAGTGGTTATGGTTAGAAAATGAAGATAAGAGTATTTTGGTCTATAAACATTGGGAGGACATATCTCCAATATTTATTTTAAGTTGTCCTTAATTCCAATAGAGCCCCTCTTAATAACATTTCACCAAATTTCCCTTTATCCATATGGCCCGACAAACCAAAGAAAATGAGTAGGGCGGTTAATATTTGTCCCCGGACTCGGACCACAATTTCCCTCTAGGCACACCATACGTCATACGATGAACAGCTCGAACAATTGCGATTGGGGGTGTCATAATCACTTTTGGATCCCCAAAAATGAATGCCAAACGACCTCTACGAAAAGACCAAGACCCCAATGGCGCCTGTGAGAACCACAGGCGCTATTATTGTCGCCGCGTTCTCCATAGCTGCACTCTCTTACTTTCTCTGCAACTATTCTCGATCGAAATCTAAAGCTTCGTCCAAAAAGACCCAAAAGTCCCATTCGGCGACAAACCCTAGAAATGGGCTAATCGACGCCATTGGTAACACCCCTCTGATCAGAATCAATAGCCTTTCTCAAGCTACTGGCTGTGAAGTAATCTCTCTCTCTCTCTCTCTCGTTCCCATTTTGATTACTTATGTTGGTTGTTTATTTCAGATTTTTGGAAAAGCAGAGTTCTTGAATCCAGGAGGTAGTGTGAAAGATAGGGTAGCTGTGAAAATTATTGAAGAGGTGAGTTTTTTTTTTTTTTTTGGTAATGTTTGGTTTGCTTAGTAAACTGAGGGAAAAAAAAAAAAAAAAAAAATACAAAAATTTCCAATTCCCGTTTTTTAGTTTGATTTAGACCTAATAGTCTTTAAATTCTTGCTTGATTTGTCTAGGGAAGGAATGGCTATGTTTATGATTTTCAATAGTTATCGATGATTGAAACATAATTGATACAATTGGAGGGTACATGTTAAATAGCTTAAAAAGCTTGTACCCCCTTTCTCCAAAACATTCATTTTTTTTAGGTACAAGCTTTTTTAAGATTCTTAGTAAGGGCACATGTTAAGCTTTTCCTTTTTTTAATCCATTGAGAAAATGTTTAAAGTTGAAATAAAGTTAGTGAACATATCAACTTGTTCACAGTTCATGCTCGTTCTTGCTCTCATTTTATCAGTTCCTTATAAGAATATAATCCCTCCATGGTTCTCGCTATTTCTTGTAAAAATTGCAAATTGTCTCTCATATTCTTTTAAAATCAGTTGTATATACACATATATATATATATACACACACAGTTAGAAGCCCTCTCTTTAATAAAGAGAATCTTTGAATATATATATATATATATATTAAAGCTGTTGTTGAGTAAATACAATATATTGTGAATTTTGTTTGTCGTTGATTAACTGAATGAAGTAATATATGTATATATGATGGAATAGGAGGTCAGACGTCTTGCCACCCACCCGCGTGCTGAATTTCTTCTTTTACACTTGTACATGATGTTGGTATTGTTTTCGCTAGAATTGTGCTATTTATTGAGAATTTTTTCCCTTCAACTTTTGCCACTTTTGCAATTTGTGGCAACGTATATAGGCTTTGGAATCTGGAGAACTAGCTAAAGGGGGAGTAGTTACAGAGGGGAGTGCTGGGAGCACAGCTATAAGTCTTTCAACAGTGGCTCCTGCTTATGGTTGTAAATGCCATGTCGTCATTCCCGATGACGCTGCTATTGAGAAAGTATGTAAAGATTGTAATTTTGGATCTGCACTTTCATTTCTGTTTCTCCTGTTATAGTTTGGCTCTTATTGGAATTTCTGCATTACACTTTTCCTAGATAAAAATTGAAACATAAATGAGAAAAATTGTACCATGTTTGAACAGTTCAAATATGTTCGTCACGGAATCACGGATATAGCCCCTTTGAATGGGTTGGCTGCTTCAGTTTATTTTGTTACAAGTTATGGGTTTTGGCTGCTGCTTTCACAATCATTAGTTTGTTTTGGCATAAGTTATGGAATTGTATTGCAATCTAGAAACCTCTTTTGATGTATTATAAGGTGATTACTGATTATTTTGGGGGCGGCAGAGAGGAAATACAAAGAACGAAAAGAATAGGAAAGTAGGGGGAAGGGGCTATGTGTGTATTTAAATGGACCCTATCCACTCACCCATAACCCGCCAACAGGTCCAAAAGGCTCCAGCTTCGGAATACCTTTTAGTTTGGAGACTCAAAACTTAATTCAAATGGTTAGCATCAACTTTGGTTACAAGTTGATCTTCCATTAATTTGCGTCTTAGCATGTACACCAAGGCTTTCTTCAGTTTATGTATTTATTGAGGGAAAGGAAAATAAAACACTTTTCCTTGTATGGTTAAGAAGAAAAACGAGAAAAATAAAACAGGGTACAAAAAAATAAAAATATGAATTTTATGAGTCACTTCTCTTCCTTTTTTCTGGAATTCCTATTTCTATTTTCGAAATTTATGATTTCTAATGTTATTTTAGGTTAGAGGAAACGCTATGAAAAACTGCAGAATTAGTTTTCCTATCCATGATCAAAGCTTGTCTCTTAATGTTTCTTCTTTCACATTAAATCTTTCTCAGTCCCAAATACTTGAAGCCCTTGGAGCTACAGTTGAAAGAGTTAGACCCGTGTCAATTACACACAGAGACCACTACGTTAACATTGCAAGAAGAAGAGCACTGGAAGCAAATGAAGTAGCATTGAAGCATAAAAGCTCTAACCAAAGGGATTCCATTGACGGAGAGCATATCAATGGACACATATGTGAGGGAGAGAAACAAAGTTCAGTGTTCTCGAGTGATTGCCAAGGTGGTTTCTTTGCAGATCAGTTTGAAAACCTCGCAAACTTCCGGGCCCATTATGAAAGTACTGGGCCCGAGATCTGGAAACAGACAGGTGGTAATTTGCATGCATTCATAGCGGCTGCTGGCACTGGTGGCACTCTAGCTGGTGTTTCCCGGTTTCTCAAGGTCATTTTCTTCTCCCTTTTTCCTTTATACATTTTGTTTGAGAGTTCGGAAGAGAAAAGAAAAGGGAGAAAGTTTTAAGTGAGGAGAGAAAAGAAGAGAAGAGAAAGGATGATGTTTCTTTCCTTTTGTTTGGGAGTTGAGGAGGGAAGAGGAAGTTTCTTTCATCATATTTTGTAAGTTGAGAAGAATTAAAAAAAATTAATAATAAGAAAGCTACCATTCTATCCATCCAAGACTTCAAGGAATGAAGCCTATAACACCGTTTCTTTCTCTAACTTAATGGGTATTATGAAAGTTTTATTAGTCCCACTTTTATTCTCTCCTTTTCTTCCCCATTTGGAGAGATATTGAGAGAAAGTGAGGGTTAATTTTCTCTCCTCAATAAAACTCCAAAACGAAAGAAAGATAGAGAAAGTGAGGCACTCTCTCTCGTTTTTTAAAACTCCCAAACGCGGTATTAGACTCTGTTTGGTAGGAGGATTTAGTAAAAGGAAAAGAAAAGAGAGGGGAAAACTATTTTCCTAGTATTTTACTGCATACGTAAATACATTGGAAACTTAAAATGTCAAAATGAAATAGAAACTCAATAAAAACGGGGAAGTGAGTTACTAAAGACAAATATTTTTAACTTATTTTTCACTCTATCTCCTAATTCTTCTTTTCCTCCTTTTCCTTATTAACCAAATCAAATAAGTGTTTTCCTCAGTGTTCTCCTTAGGTTTTGTTTGGTTCTTGGATTTAGAGAGGGAAAAGAAAGTGTTGGAATTATAGGAATTTATCTTTATAGTAATTTACGTATCTTGTTATTTATGTTAATTAGTTAATTAGGATTTGACAAGATTTGATCTTATCTGTATTCTTTCCTTTTCTTTTCTTCTTTCCTTTTTTTCTTTTCTTCTCTTGGTGTATAAATATTGTACATATTGGTGGAATAAAATTATCCCATTACTTTCTTCTTGGTATCAGAGCCAAAAGAAGAGAAACCCTAGCCCACCTACAACTTCCGCCGCACACCAACCACCACCACACCTCTGCGCCGCACAGCAGAAGCACCACCAGCCCTCGCCACCTCACCCAAACACCACCCAGCCCCTCGCCACCTCACCCCAGCCCCTCCTACCCTTGGCCGCAACCCACAGGCTCCTCGGCTCTCTCTTGGTTAGCTTCGGCTAACCCTTGCGCAGTCTATAAGCTGCGCCTTGCCCTGTTTTTGGGTCTTCTGATGTCCTAGAGTTTTTTTTTTGTGCTCTTTCTTCCTTTGGTTGGGCTGTCCATTCCTCTTGGCAGCCCCTTTTCCAGACGTTTGCGCCTCGCTGTTTTTTTCTTGTTGGTATTTCTATTTGCTTCAACCACTATGACTACTTCTGATAAAGATTTGGACATTCAGCAGACTAATGCTCCTGTGTTCCCATCTCGTCCGGATCTCTCCTTATCTCAGCATATTCCTGCGCAACGTGTTACAAGTGTCCTATTGGATGGACACAATTTTGCCGCATGGTCTCATTCTCTCCGTCTTTTCCTTGGTGCCAAAGGAAAGACTAGTTGGCTATTTGGCAAAGTGCCTAAGCCTGCTATCACTGATTCCACATTCGATCAATGGACTATGGATAATTGTGCTATCTTGGGCTGGTTCTTTAACTCTATGGAAACTCGTATTTATCAGATGTTTATGTATCACACTTCTGTCCATGGTCTTTGGGATGCTCTGACCAAGATGTATGCTCATAAGCGGAACGAGTCCCGTATTTATCAGCTTCATCGGGAGATCTCTCATGCCTCCCAGGACTCACTTCGGCTTAGTGTCTCTGATTTTTTCGGCTATCTTCAGTCCCGTTGGGAGGAATTAGCTCAGTATGAGCCCCTTGATGATATTGCTGCTGAAGCTGCTACTGTTATTATTCAGCGTCTTGATCGTTTGCACACTTATCAGTTCTTGATGGGTTTGAAATCTGAGTTTGAATTTCTTCGCACTCAGATTTTGAACACATCCCCTATGCCTTCGCTGTATGAGGCCTTTGCTACCATTGATGGTGATGAGCGTCGACGACGCTTGATTCAGGCTTCTCCTGCTCCTGTTCTTGATCTTCCTGCTGTTCCTGATCAGATGGCCTTTGCAGCTAATTCAGCTCGCCATGGTGGTCGGCAACCACCTATTTGTAAGTATTATAATGTTGTTGGGCATACCAAAGACCGTTGCTTTAAACTTCATCCTGAGTTGAAGAAACAGTATGGTCGTGGCCGCAATCTTGGATCTTCCCGTGTTGCTGCCATAGCTGATTCTGGCCCGGATCCTGTTGCTCCAGATATTGGTCAACTTCATCAGAATCAGAATTTGCTTCAGTCCCAGATTGGTCAGATTCAGACTCAACTTGGCACTCTCCTTTAGCAGGCTCATCCTGGCTCTTCTTCTACTGCCGCTCTTGCTACAGGTACTTCCACAGCTTTACAGGTTAAGTCAGGCTCACGGTGGGTTCTGGACTCAGGAGCCTCTGATCACATGACCGGTGAGTTATCACTTTTTTCGTCCCCCCTTACACCTGTTAACCAGACTGTGAGTATCGCTGATGGTTCAACAACTCGTGTCCATAGTCAGGGTGATGTTTGTTTATCTTCAAATATTACATTGTCCTCTGTACTTCATGTCCCTCATTTCTCCCTCAATCTCTTGTCTGTTAGTCGTCTTGCCAAGAGTTATAATTGTGCTGTTATTTTCTTACCTGATCGTTGTCTCTTGCAGGACCTGACTTCGAAGAAGATTTTTGGCACGGGCCATGAGCGTGATGGACTTTATTTCTTCGGGGAACCACCACCACCACCTGTGTCTTCCAGTCTACAAGCGTCTGTTCTACCTAGTTCATCTTCCAGTTCTTTTTCTGATAAGACTTTAGAGTTATGGCATGCTCGCCTAGGACATGCTAATTTTCAATATCTTTGTTTACTTTTTCCAGAGTTAATAAAAGCTTGTAAGACTCATAAATTTCATTGTGTGGTGTGTGAACTTTCTAAACATACTCGTTCTACTTATATTCCTCGCATGTCTCGTGCTCCTTGTGTTTTTGATATTATACATTCGGATGTGTGGGGACCTTCCCCTGTTACTGCTTTAAACGGGTACCGATATTATGTCACCTTCATTGATGATTATTCACGTTGCACATGGGTTTATCTCCTTAAGAAAAAATCTGAGGTTTTTCCTTTGTTTATTCAGTTTTTACAAATGATCAAAACCCAGTATCACACCGTTGTTCGCACACTCCGATCTGATAATGGTCGTGAATATATCTCTAATGATTTTTGTTCTGAACTAAATAAACAGGGTATTCTCCACCAATTTAGTTGTACATATACCCCGGAGCAGAATGGTGTGGCGGAACGCAAAAACCGTCACATTATGTCTGTGGTCCGATGCCTTCTTCGTGGTATGGAGGTGCCTAAATACTTCTGGCACTTTGCTGTTCTCACAGCAACTTATCTCATAAATCGTACCCCGAGTCGTGTCTTAAACGGACAGGCTCCACTGCATATTCTTCAGCCCGATTGTACTCTTTTTCATGTTTTACCCCGTGTGTTTGGATGCACGTGTTTTGTTCAGGACCGTAGTCCTCTTCGCACTAAACTAGATGATAAGGCTATTCGCTGTGTCTTTCTAGGGTATTCCCCCATGTCTAAAGGTTATCGGTGCTATAATCCTGTTTCTCGTCGTTCTTATAATTCTATGGATGTTACTTTTTTGGAAGATGTTCCTTTCTTTGCAGGTCCTTATCCTTCCCCTGCCTCGGTCCCTCAGGAAACTCATCTTGTGCCGGATGAACTTCCCTGTCCTATTCCTGTTTTTGACTCTCATTCTCCTGAGGTTTCCCTTCCACCAGTAATAACATCTTCTCCTGAATTCCGCTACTCTCGACGTCCACAGGCTCATGCTCCGCTACCAGATACTTCTCCGGATCCGGGTCCTCCTTCTCCTCCCCCATTAAGACGATCCATCCGTGTTCCTCACCCAGTAAATCGGTATGGTTACTCTTGCTCTACTAATCATCCTCTTTCCCAGTATATCTCTTACTCTGCTCTTTCAGGTCCCTATCATGCTTTTCTTAGTCAGGTTGATTCCGTTTCAATTCCCCGGTCTATGTCTGAGGCTCTCCAGAATTCACACTGGGTAACCGCTATGCAAGCAGAAATGGATGCTCTTCAACGAAACAAAACTTGGGAGCTTGTTTCTCTCCCTCCGGAGGAAAAGACAGTTGGCTGCAAATGGGTTTTCACTGTTAAGTATCTTCCTGATGGCACTATTGATCGTTATAAGGCTCGACTGGTTGCCAAAGGATTTACTCAAATTCCAGGCAAAGATTTCAGTGCCACCTTTGCTCCCGTGGCCAAGCTTACTACTGTTCGTCTTATTATTTCTTTGGCTGCCTCTTACTCTTGGCCTCTTCATCAACTTGACGTAAAAAATGCCTTTTTGAATGGGGATCTTCAGGAGACTATTTATATGGACCCCCCTCCGGGTTTTCGGGCTGAGGGGGAGTATTCTGGGAAAGTTTGCCGATTACGTAAGTCTCTTTATGGGTTGAAACAGTCTCCTCGGGCATGGTTCAGTCGTTTTAGTGATGTGGTTCTGTCTATTGGATTCACCAGATGCCACTCTGATCACACTTGCTTCATTAGACGTCGTCCAGACGGTCGATGTATCATCTTATCTGTTTATGTCGATGATATCATTATTACTGGTGATGACACTACAGGAATCACAGGGGTAAAGAAGAAACCTGGAACTTTTTTTGATGTTAAAGATTTGGGCCTCCTTCGGTATTTCCTTGGTATTGAGATTGCCCGGTCTCGCCATGGGATCTTGATGACCCAAAGGAAGTATATTTTGGATCTTCT
Organism: Hydrangea macrophylla; assembly: GCA_033977485.1. Taxonomy (NCBI): domain Eukaryota; kingdom Viridiplantae; phylum Streptophyta; class Magnoliopsida; order Cornales; family Hydrangeaceae; genus Hydrangea; species Hydrangea macrophylla. The sequence goes on from CM066990.1 coordinate 105,464,212, forward strand.
CAGTGATACAGGCATGATGGGCTGTCGCCCTGCTTCCACACCTATGGATCCGAATCTCAAATTATCTTCTGAGTCAGGAGAGCTTTTGTCTGATCCATCTTCTTATCAGCGTCTTGTTGGTCGTCTTATTTATTTGACCAACACACGGCCTGATCTCACATTTGCTGTCAGCGTTGTGAGTCAGTTCATGCATGCCCCACGTACTTCTCATATGGACGCAGTTCATCATATTCTTCGGTATTTAAAAACTTGCCCGGGTTTGGGTCTTTTCTTCACTGCAGGAAAACAATCTGGGGTCTCATGCTTTACGGATGCCGACTATGCTGGTTCCAAGAGTGATAGACGCTCAACTTCAGGTTTCTGTACCTTCTATGGTAAACACCTTATCTCTTGGAAAAGCAAGAAACAAGCAGTTGTCTCAAGATCATCAGCTGAAGCTGAATATCGTGCTATGGCACAAGGTTCTTGTGAACTTTTATGGCTCAGATCTCTTTTACAAGAACTAGGGTTCCCTGTGAATGAGCCCTCTACACTGTTTTGTGACAATAAGTCTGCTATTATGCTCGCTTCTGACTCTGTTCTTCATGAACGTACCAAACATGTGGAAGTCGACATTCATTTTATTCGTGAGAAAGTTCGTGCTGGTATTATTACTCCGTGCTTTGTTCCCTCTTCAGATCAGACAGCTGATGTTTTTACCAAATCCGTTGGACCGTCTCTTTTGAAGTCTTCTGTGGTCAAGCTTGGTCTCATGAATCCATTCGCTCCAGCTTGAAGGGGAGTGTTGGAATTATAGGAATTTATCTTTATAGTAATTTACGTATCTTGTTATTTATGTTAATTAGTTAATTAGGATTTGACAAGATTTGATCTTATCTGTATTCTTTCCTTTTCTTTTCTTCTTTCCTTTTTTTCTTTTCTTCTCTTGGTGTATAAATATTGTACATATTGGTGGAATAAAATTATCCCATTACTTTCTTCTGAAAGGAAAACATGGAGAAAAAGATTTTCCTTTATTTGGTTAATAAGGAAAATAATTAGAAAAGTAGGAAAGAAAAGATAATAAGTTGAGAATAAATTGAACATTTTGAATGTTGTGAGCCATTTTCCATCCTTTATTCATATACTACAATTCAGTCAGGCTCTAAAGAGGGCGCCCTCTCATTATTAAAGAGAGGGCCTCTGTTTTGGCCGTCGGATCGTGTTTAAAAACTGTGAAATGACAGCACTGCCCTTAATGAAAACACGATCCGACGGCCAAAACAGAGGCTCTTTCTTTAATAAAGAGAGGGCGCCCTCTTTAGAGAATTTTCGTACTACAATTATACTTTAATTTTTTTAATTTATACAGTTATTTAAGCATGAGGAAAACACAAGGGAACTAGTTTCCTTCTTGTTTTCCCTTCACTTTTATTTTCTCCCACTAAAATCATGCTCTGTTTGGTTCATGGATTTATAGAAATGAAAGGAAAACTGTTTCTCTAGTGTTTTTGCTTGTGTTTTCCTCTATGCTTAAATAACATTTGGAATTCGAAAATTTCCAAATATGATTGAAATATAAGAAAATGGGAATGGAAGTGAGTTGTGACTTGGAAAAATTCAAAAAATAAAAATGAAAATAAGAATTCACCATGTTTTCTTTTCATTGTTGTTTCCCTCGCCAATTTCCCTGTTAACAAAACTATGGAAAGTGTTTTCCTCTGCGTTTTAGTTTATTTTCCCTCACTAAATCCGTGAACCAAACAATGACTTATACACTTCAGAGCCTTGAACTTGTATACACTTCAGTTGTGTTAGTCCCATTTATTCCTTGGTGTCTGTTCAACAGGAAAAGAATCCAAACATAAAGTGCTTTCTGATTGATCCTCCCGGTTCTGGTCTGTTCAACAAGGTGACAAGGGGGGTGATGTACACTAGGGAGGAGGCTGAAGGGCGGAGACTGAAGAACCCGTTTGATACAATAACTGAAGGAATTGGAATTAACAGATTAACCCAGAATTTTACAATGGCAGAACTGGATGGTGCCTTCCGAGGTACAGATTTGGAGGCTGTTGAAATGTCTAGGCAAGTCCTCCTTTACCTTTACTTCATATGGTTGCTGAATTAGTAAGATTGGAATTCATAAAAATTACATGGATTGTTCTTGTATTTAATGTGGTGACAAGGATGTCCTGGTTGCATGATGGAGTTGCTAGTTCAGTAACAGAAAAGAAATATAACTTTCTCTTGTTTTGTTAGCTTTCACATGAGAAAAGAAAAATAAGTAAAGAGATCGGTTTTTTCTTTTACCCCCTACCAGATAATGATGAGTACGACATATTCAGGGCAGGGGCGGAGGGAGAGGGGCCAAGATTTTTTAAAATCTCACTCTTAGGATGTATAGTTTTGGAAATTTTCAAATTTTATTTAGAAATCTATCCAAAAATCCCTCCTTACAAAACTTTTTTGGATTAGGTCCATTCGAGATTTAAAGTCCAAACTGTTCATTTGCCTAATTTATTGCTAGTAGGGTGACATTTTTATCCCCGTGCATGTGTAAATAGTCAATACATATATATATACACACACACACATGCAGTCATTGATTGAGTGAGCTAAATGATTTCCAAATATAATACAGTAGGGAGTATATATACATATATATATATATACATGTAGTCATTAGATTGGTCAACTTAATGATTTCCATATTTTAAGCATAATCGATTCTGGAAAATAATATCCATATATAGCTACTGTATTAGATTGGAAAATGATAATCATGTATATATATACTAGTTGGAGCCCTGCGCGTTGTGCGGGAAATTTAATTTATGTCGTTTCGTGTGGTTAAGTGGTTGTTAAAAATGTATAATAAGATATTAAAACAGTTAAATAGGAAATTGTAAATGTAGCTATTTTATCTAAAACTCTTCCTACGGAAGAAGTTGATAATTCTGACTATCTTGTAAATGAGTAATAAAGGTACCTAATAAAGCACCATTAAAAATATATGACATAAGTAGGGTATTTCCTCTAAAAAAAAGGACATGAATGTGTTTGTAGACCTTAATTGATATTCGAATACAATCTATAAATCCTAAATTTGAGGGTAAAAGTTGACCAAAATGTAAATATTAGTGATCAATTCATAATAGTCACTAAAATAGCCACTTTATTTGACATTTTAAATATCCCAGAACTTAAATTTTAGAGAAGAAGTTGACCAAAATGTGAATATTAGAGACCAATTCCTAAATAGCCACTAAAATAGCCACTTTTTTTTTTTACTTTTTTTAAAAGTGAATAATAAATATCTCAAAACTTGCTGATAGGGATGGCAACGGGGCGGGTATGGGACGGGGCCCCCATACCCCGCCCCCGCCCCGCTTCAGTAAATCCCCGCCCCGGCCCCGCCCCGCCCCGCATAGTGCTCTCCCCGCCCCGCTCCCGGGGTCCCCGACCCCGCCCCGATTATGTTTTTTTTTTTTTTTTTTTTGTTACACAAATTAAAAAAGCAATTTTTTAATGCATTTTTTTCTCTAATAGTGCAGTTTTTTTTTAACTTACCCAATTAGTTCCCTAATAGTGCAGTTTTTTTTTTAAATGGTAATACACATAACTATTGAGGGGTAAAAATATAAATACAAGTATATTCGGGGCGGGGCGGGGCGGGTTTTTTGACCCGACCCCGACCCCGACCCGGGTTTTGAAAATCTCCCCCATACCCGCCCCTAACCCTATTAAGCCCCCCCATACCCTACCTATTAGGGGCGGGGCCCCCCACCCCATTGCCATCCCTACTTGCTGACCCAAATGCAATTACACATTACAATATATGAATCCTAAATTTGAGAGAAGCCAAATTGTAAATATTAGTGACCAATTCCTAAATAGCCACTTTTTCTTATACTTTTTTGAAGTGAATAATAAATATCCCAAAAATTATTGACCCAAATGTAATTAAACACAAGACTGTTGCTTGAAACCTCGTTTGAGAGAAGAAGTTGACCAAATTGTAAATATTAGTGACCAATTCCTCTAAATAGCCACTTTTGTTGGCTTTTTTTGAAGTGAATAATAAATATTCCAAAATTGTTGACCCAAATGTAATTAGACACAAGATTGTTGATTGAAACCTCATTATTATATTAAAAAAAAAAATTCAAAAGCTGATTTGAATGTAATTATTTGTCTAAAGTGACAGATCTTCCCTCACACAAATCAATATATCCTTGCAACGTATAGATGGATGTATGAATAATTATGGTGTAGTGAAGGGCAAAAGAGGAAATTCATATTTTTTGACGTGCTAGTTTATTCGTTCTTATAGAATGGTAGATATATATAGCTAATAATTGAGTTGTTAAATGATATGCATACATAACTGATATATAGAGCTATTAATTGAGTTGTTAAATGATATATATCCATATATATATATATATATATATATATGTACATACATACCATAACTGATTATGGATATCAAAATGTCATATTTTTAGACTTGTACATAGGAGTATGCCACCCAATGGTAGTATTTTATGAGTTGTTAATCTATGTGGTATGAAATGTCACTGTCAGTATTTTATGTAGTGGTGCTTCGTGGTGTTAAATTTTACACTACACGCCCATTATATAACAGCTGTTTACGAGATTAATGTTTACACCCATAAAAATCTTAACTTTTTTACATTGTTCCCCCACCAAATGATTATTAGAAAATTGTCAATGATTATTGTGTGTGATGTTTTGGTTACATATTAGATTTAAGTATTCACAGGACGAAACAATGCATAATTTTATACTACAAAATAAACTCAAGAATGTCATGTTTGCTTCCAAATTTGAGCATCAGAACATATGTATAAAATGAAATTGACAAAATTGGAGAGGATGAGAGATATGTATGTATATGTATATTATATGTGTATATGGCCTTTGAATTTTGAAAGTCCCTTGATTTTGGGTGTTTCCAAATCAAATAAGTGGGTTTGAAAGAGACTATATTTAGAAAGAGATTGAATTGGGGGTAGTATGGTCTTAATCATATTAATGGACCAATTACTAAATTATTTGTGTCTGGATCTATTACATATTAAATAAAGCTAATAGGACTTATTAGTAATTATCCCAATTTTATTTAGATTGGCCCCTCATAACCCCCCTAAAAATATGGACTACGTTCAAAATAAGAATTTATATTAAATTGAAATAAGATATAATATATGTTATATTGGCCAAATTGTATTCTAACACATCCTAAATATTTAGACCAATAATCTTGCTTTCTACTTACTATTTGAACCCAGCCCAAAATATTTTACCATCATTGCTCTCTTCCTCCCGCTTTCCATTTGAATCCAACCCAAATTGTTTTACCACCATTGCAATTTTTACAAATGAACTCTTAATATTGAAAATAATGATAATCTACGAACAATGGCGGATTTACATCCCCGTGTGCTTCTAAACCCTTTGTACACTGCCTCCCCAAGCCATTATTCCTGGCTACGCCACTGTTCAGGGGATACATTGGTCTCTTCTAGAACACTTTTTTCCAGTTCCTTTTCTTCTCTCTGAGTCTATCCAATTTGGACACACAAAAATGAGTTGTTTTCCCCCTAGTCCCTACTCTCCTTTAAAATTCTATCCCCTCCCAACTCTCACCAAACAAGAGAAGTGGAAAGAAAAAGGTTTTGCATTCTCTTTTCTTCTCTCCATCCCTCTTTAATCCAAACATAGTGTTAAATTTAAAGGTTGTAATATTCATACATTTAGTGTATCTACACGTGTTTTACTTGTTACCCATGGACATATATACCTTCATGTGCATCAATCACACTTGCCAATTGTATTGCATGTATCAGGTTTCTTTTAAAGAATGATGGGCTCTTTATTGGTAGTTCTTCAGCAATGAACTGCGTTGGAGCGGTCAGAGTGGCTCAATCTATTGGCCCAGGCCACACAATCGTAACAATTCTTTGTGATAGCGGGATGAGGCATCTGAGTAAATTTCACAATGCTCAGTACTTGTCTCAGCAGGGATTGACACCCTCTGCAACTGGATTAGAGTTTCTGAGTCTTTGACGAGAATTAATCGGTTCTGCTCTTCAATGCTCATGAAAAAATTTCCACTCGACATCTCAAGCGGCAAGATGTCACAATTCTCGGGTTTGCTAATGTTCAGATGTTGGGTTGGTGACATAAGATTACAAATTTTCTGTCACTTGAAGCTGGTTTTAAAAGTTTCATCAGTGAATGTTGAAGCATCAACATAGAGGATTCACATACTACATTTAATTTTTTGGGGCAAGTCCATTTTTTTTAGGGGCGAGTCCATTTTTGTTTATTATTCTTGTACGATGTTACGGATGACAACTTTTACTATCTTCTTGTGAAAGTTTTATTGAATCATTCAAATTAATTTATTTGATCTTTTTTTTAGGTTAAATGTGTTTCATAATGGATTCAGTTAAGTTGTTCGATTATTTAGAGACGAGGAACCGTACGCTGAATTGCTTGATTATTTAGAGGCAAGGAACCATACGCTGGAAAAGAGAACGAGATGGCTTCAGGTCAAACATGTGAAGGAAAAGAAAATAGGAGAAAAACAAACTATAATATTTTTCTACTACCATGGATATTTCATAAATCTATTTATATCCTCGTGCCAAAAAGATCACTTCGAATCGCTCAAAAGTTTTTTAATAAACCAGAGCACGAAAACTAGGATTAGAACAGCTCTACTCTGAAATATCAGACTAATGGCTGCATTAAGGTGGCAGAAAATACAAAGGCGATCATTCTCTCTTTCACGGATGAAAGCTTGGGATGGAGTTGTACAGTAAGAAAACGTGCATTCGTGTCATTGCCACAAGATAATATAGGAAAGAGATTACGACGTATCATAAATATAACATCTATATTATTCGCTTCCCCAGCAAATTCGACTGGAGGATTATTTTCAAAATACATAATCTTGGTTTATATCTTGTCCCTCGCTAAGGGAGAAAGAACCTTACAAAGTCATGATATTTGCCCGAAGAAGAACTCTCAAGAGGCAAATATAGCGAGCTATACGGCTTTACGGCTAAACAAAACACTTACTGAGGAAACCGCCTCTCAAACTGAGACTCATGGCAATGTGGGTCTAGCCAATCCCTAGGGGAACCTTTTGACATGTTTGCAGATACTTTCCCGCCACCCACAAGCTCTTGCAGATTCTCGAACTTATTCTCTCGCCCTGCTCCACCGACTCTACGATCGGCTTCCTTCAGTTTCTGCTTAAACCGCTGCTTAGGGCCAGAGTTCAACTCTTGTTGCTTTGATTGTGAAGGAGGAGCTCCGTGGGGTCCCAGGTATATCTTTTCTTCTTCTTTAAACTGCAAAAGACCAATAAACGAGTAAGTAAGAGTGAGTTCACAACAGATAAACAAACAAATGAATAAAAGGAGCAGTTTGGGAAGGCTTCGAACCAGCCTTTCTACATAGTAAGTGTTTGGTAGATGACTTTTATTGATAGAAGTGTTTAGTTGATGACTTTTTAAAGATGTGATTTTTTAAAAAACCGATATGATCATGGTTTTTGTAAAACCAGATAGGAAATGACTCAGAGTTTGACGGAACCAGATCCTATTCTATACATTGCCAAACAGGCCCTAAGCTTCGACACTAGAGCAGTCCCAGGATCTACAAAGATCTTATCACACTTTTCCAACCAATGAAGTGAAGTAAATAGCCACTCAAAACAATCCCAAAGAAAAGAAAATATATATAGTATTGCAGCTCACCTGAGGGGACGAAGGCTTCAAGTCTTCTATGTTTGGAGGATCAGTTTTCCCTGTATCAGAGTCTCCTATTCCCAAGCTTGGAATCACGAATCCATCATTGTCTACATACAAGAGATCAGAACCCACGAGAAATGCAAGTTTAACTGCATGATAACTTACAAAATTGTCAAAGTTGTGACAAATTGACAATGACATAAGATTTAATCCACCATAACTGATCGCGACGGGTGGTGCCAATGTCCTAAAATTCAATCGACTATAACTGATTGCACTAGGTCAAATGAAAAAAGGTCAATTTTAACAGACCATGTGTTTTTTAACTTAAAGACCATATTTACCTTGTTGATTTCATACAAACTTTTCAAAAATCTCTCACTCCACATCACTCACAAACGGAGGTATTTGGAACCACATGGGCTATGTTTGATTTGCGGATTTAGAGAAGGTAAATAAAAGGGAAAGGAAAACAAGAAGGAATTGTTATTGAGATGTATACGTCCTGTGTACATGGGTGCAACCCCCTATGGTGTCTTCTCAATGCAATACATTTATCTATCAAAAAAACAAGAACAATAGTTCCCTTGTGATTTCTCCATGCTTAAATAACAATAAAACTTGAAGAAAAAAAAATCAAAATATTAATGACTTACGAAAAAAGGGACGTATGTTTGCTTTGCCGATTTTAGAAGGAAAAGGGAAAGGAAAGGAATACATGAAAGAAAACTATTTCTCTTGTGTTTTCCCTATTGCTTTCCAACAGGCTTTAAATAACGGAAAATTATATATATATATATATCAAACAGTAATAAGAACTCAAGAAAAGTGGATTCAAAATGCTCTGTTTGTTTTTATGGATTTAGTGAGGGAAAGAAAGAAAATACAAAGAAAAACATTTTCCTTTGTTAGGATACCAAGATAAATGGTGAGAAAAATAGGAAGGAAAAATAATAGGGGGAAGAAATAAAAAAATTTGAATTTTGTGAGTCGCTCTCCCTTGTTTCTTAAATTACAATAATATTTTGAAATCTTTAACTTAAAATGTTATTTGCGCATGGAGGAAAAAAAATGGTCAGCCTTGAGCACTTATTTATTTGCCTTATTTTGGATGAATTGACTACACACATTCAAGATGAGGTCTCATGGTGTATGTTGTTCGCGGATGATATTGTCTTAGTTGATGAGACTAAAGGGGGACTCAACACTAAACTGAAGCTTGGAGAGAAGCACCTGGAGACAAAGGGGCTAAAGATAAGTAGGACGAAAACAGAATACATGGAATGTAGTTTTAGCACCAGTGGAAGTAGAGACAACGAAGCAGTGAAGATCGAAGTCCAGGAGATTACAAAGAGGGAACACTTTCGCTATCTAGGCTCAATGATCAGTAGAGATGAAGAGATTGGTGATGACCTGAACCGTAGAATTAAAGTAGGCTGGCTTAAGTGGAGGAATGCTTCCGAAGTATTATGTGACCAGAGAATACCAGCAAAATTGAAAGGAAAATTTTATAGGACAGCAATTAGGCCAGCTATGCTCTATGGGATAGAATGTTGGGCAACTAAGACACAACACATTAGCAAAGTGAGCGTAACTGAGATGAGGATGTTAAGGTGGATGTGTGGTAAGACTAGGAAAGATAGAATTATAAATTAGTACATTAGAGAGACTGTAGGAGCAGCATAAATTGAGGATAAGTTGAGGAAGAATAGACTTAGATGGTTCGGCCATGTGCAACGAAGACCTGGAGATGGCAGATGCACCTGTGCGAAAGAGTGATAAGATCGTAGTGTCTAGAATGATTAGAGGGAGGGGCAGACATAGACTGACCTGAGAGTATGTAGTGCAACAAGCAGTGGCGAACCTGGCACTAGGCTCAGCTGGGCTGTGGCCCAGTGCAAGTCCTTTGGGATAAAAATGTTAGTAGTCATCTATAGCCCAGCCCAGCCCAGCCCATCAAAGCTTCACCTAGGCTAGCCCAGCCCAATCCAAACCAGCCCCGCCTTGAGCATAATGCAACAATAGAATTGCATGCCAAAAGAATCGAACACTGCATCTCTAGGAAAGTTTTATGAAAATCAAACCATTGAACCAAGTAATCCCTTTTATTAACTAACTTCCAAACATTATTTAGTTGTTATGTTTTTTATCAATAAATTATAACCACTCTATTACTAAATGATATATTTATATATGTATATTATTTGTGTAATTCATAAAATAAATGACTTTAGTTAGTTCGGTGTAGGTATAGATGCTTTGAATTATACAAAAGTTCATGATTGACTTAAAATATTTTGTAATATATTGGCCCAATTGTGATACAGTTCATTTTAAATATTTAACCCAATTTTTTTTTTCATTCCATGCTTGTTTACTTTTATAGGTTATAGAACACACACACACACACACACACACACACACACACACACAAAAAAAAAAAGAAAGAAATATTGTATCTAGACAGCTAGACCAAAAAAAAAAAATCGAATGCAGCCACAATATACGCATCTGTTCAATCTCAGCCCACCCCAGATGATAGTCCTGGATCCGCCCTTGGCAACAAGATGTGAACATATAGCTCTTGATCGTGCAGAATGGAGAAAAATGATTCATACAGTTGACCCCAACTGATTGGGACACAAGGCTTGGCTTGGTTTGGTTTGGTTTGGTTTTGTTTGGAGAAAAAAAAAACTAGAGAAAACAAAAGGGATTTAATTTTCCCTACATTTTTTCCTTAACTTTTCTATTCTTTCAATGAATCCGCAAACCAAAGGAAGCCTTAGAATAGCCAAAAAAAGAGGAAAACCTATTAAACCAGCTCTCACACCCCCAAGTGCCAAGTCTAGAGCAAAACCCAACTAATTTTGGTGAGCAAACTGATTTATGCTAAAGGCGTAATCAGTAATCAGTACTGTAACTTAAAACCATGCTCCTTGATGCGACAACTACTCCAACCACTAATATGCAAGCAACATCCTCTTACAGTGGGCTTTTTTGTTTATACCATATCAAAAGGAGATAATTGCAATTCATATACATATCAGAATAGATTGAAGAGCTCAAAATAAATAGAAGATACAACATACCATAAAACCTTATATATATTCAACAAAAATAGCTTACAAAACAGAAACCCATAATACCCAAATCCAATGCACAAGCTAAGCCACTAGTCACTTTCTTTCATAGTATGGAAATTAAACGCATGCGGAGATTGCAAAAAAAAAACAAAAAAAAAACACAGGAGTATTCATACAAAGTGGTTCTGGTACTATTGAGATTACTCAACTCCTTAACGCTATGATTGGGAGTTACAAAAATGAGAGAAAAGAAGAGAAAGGGAGAGAAAGTACCTCACTTTCTCTCGCTTGCGAGTTTTAATGAGGAGAGAAAAGGAGAGAAAACTAGCCTCACTTTCTTTCAATTTCTTTCTCTCCAAATTGGGAAGAAAAGGAGAGAAAAGAAAGTGGGGATTAATTAATATTTCTTAATACCCACTATACCCTTCTAGTTTAATCTTACTTAATTGTAATTTCATCTAAGTGGGGATAGAATGGTAACTTTAATTTCTTTTCTTTTCTTTTCTTCTCAACTTGCAATCAAGGGGAAAGAAAGTTACTTTCTCTTCTCTCCTCAACTCCCAATCAAGATGAAAGAAAATACCATCCTTTCTCTTCTCTTCTTTTCTCTCCTTACTTATGACTTTCTCTTCTCTTCTTTTCTCTCCTAAACTCCCAATCATAGCGTAAGGGTATACGTTTTCTTTCCTATAATTTTCCTTCACTTTCCAGGCAGCCAAACAGAGCGAAAAAAAAAAGAAAAAAGAAAAGAAAAGTGTATAACGGCTTACCCCACTCGTCTTCTTCAACGGACGTAGTGGTTTGAACTGAATACGAGTCCATGAGACGCAGATGATCATGGATTTGAATTGTTCAAAGGGCGCAAAACCCCAGAACTCAGAACGAGTCACCACCGCCCAGAAACACCGAGTCGACTCTGAATCGACGAATTGGAGATTTGAAACAAAAAAAAAGCTCAAACTTTTATAATCAGCAGTTCCTAAAAAGAGAGAATCAATAAAACTAGAAAAGAGTGGTGGTGAAGATTGAGAAGAAGCAAAAAAGCCCTAACCCTAGAAAGCTCTTTTGTACTATTCTGATTCGACCAACCGGCAACCACCATAGTACGTGGCGATTCTACGGCACTCCGCTTTTAAATGACTTGTCTGTGTAGAGATTTGTTTGTGTACGATGCAGAAGGTTGATCAGAGACCTGAGTGGATTAGCTGTCGTCTGATTTGAATAAAAACATGATCAGGCAAGTTCCCAACCTTCGTGGACCCCTTACTTTTCTGTTTTGACTTAGATTAACGGCGGTAATGGTACCGTGAGTCCTGTGAAACAAAGTTATATTCCTTTTCATTTGGACCGTTGAATCATGGGACTTTTTAATGCCACTATCAAAAAGTCAAACATTCATTTATGGTTTTTCTTTTTAATTACTGTCACCGTCTCTTTTTTAGTTCTATATTCCATTCTAGGATGTCTTAAAATTAGTATTCATTTTCTTAAATTGGCGTACAATTTTTACTTATTTTCTAAAACTACTCTTTCCTAGAAATCTACACCAAGATAAAACTAAAAAAATTACTACAATGATTAGGGGCAATTGTGGAAAGTAGGTGTAGATTCTTTTTGTCCCCTTAATAAGTTGAGTTCCCAAAGATGGACTCAAAAAAAGTGACGAAAGGAGTATTATTTTAGAATAAATTATATTTTATATCATTGTAGTTTGGACCCAGTTTCAAAATGGTCCATCTTCTTTTAATTTCGCCAATTTATTACTCAAACTTTCAAAACCAACTCAACATGGTCCATCTTCTTTTAATTTCGCTAATTTATTACTCAAACTTTCAAAATCAACTCAACGTGCCCAACACTCTTGTGGTCAAGTGGCATCACCTCTTTTTTTTTCAAGTGGGAGGGGATGGGTTCAAATCTCCTCATGGGAGAGTAAGAGGGGCTTTTCCCCTCCTTTATTGTAGAACGTCCCGTGTGCTCGTGTCGGGTTTATCTCTTGGATATTACTATTTAGATTGTGGGTATGTATGTGGCGTAAGTCATCCAGGTAAGTCATAAAAAAAATAAAAAAATAACAACAGCAACAACAACTCAACGTGACCCGGTCGATCACTAATCCCTATCACGAAAGTTTTATCACCTGCTGTGCACGTGATAAGAAACCAAGGACAAATAGGGTACTTATATTTTAACTAGGTTATCAACACGTGCTACGTGCCTATCCCCTCTTTTTAGCATCTTTGTCTTTGTTTTCTTTTTTTAAGGATATAAGTTCATTATTTCTATGCATTTTATATATATGAGATTTAAGTAAAAGCGAATTTTGTATGGATTTAGTTCTAGAATTACTAAGCAAAACTGTATTCATTTTTTTATGAGTTAATTTAATCTCCATATATTCAAAGTTTGGGAAATGGTGAAAAGTCACAGTATGGGTAAAAAAAGATTTGAATAATATTGTTTTAATTTGGTATGAGATTTAAGTAAAAACGAATTTTGTGTGGATTTAGCTCTAGGATTACTAAACAAAAATACATTCATTTTTTTTATGAGTTAATTTAATCTCCATATATTCAAAGTTCGGGAAATGCTAAAAAGTCGCAGTATGTGTAAAAAAAATCCACAATATATTAATCCTAAATTTTAAGACAAAAGTTGACCGTAGAATCTTCACATAAATGTAATTATACATGTTACAATATATAAATCCTAAATTTGAGAGAAGAAGTTGATCAGAATGTAAATATTAGTGATCAATTCATAAATAGTCACTAAAATAGCAACTTGTTTTGACTTTTTTACAAGGAAATTGTGAATAATCTAAACCTTGTTGATCCAAATGTAATTACATCAAACAAGTTGACCAGAATGTAAATACAGCCACTTATTTTGACTTTTTCCTTCTTTTGACATTGTTTAGAAGCAAATTGTAAATATCCTAAAACTTGTTGATCCAAATGTAATTACATCAAAGAAGTTGACCAGAATGTAAATATAGCCACTTATTTTGACTTTTTTGTGAAGCAGATTATAAATATCGCAGAACTTGTAATAACCTGCATTCGCATTTAATTTTAATTTGACATTATCATATTTAATCTGTATTTCTAGTCTTATTTAGTTTCTATTTCCCATGTGTTAAACTTTAAATTCTTGTTTCAATTGCTATTAAAATTATTGTTGAGGTCAAAACTGCAATTTCTGTAAATTTAGCAACGCCTGTGATAAATTTCAAAACTGTATTTCAAAACGGTAGAAAATGTTTGCTTTTGACTCAATCAGTATTTTTATAAAACCGGAAAATTGTTTCTTTCAATAAAACGCATTTTCTGTATTTTTGTGACGGACACCGCGTCACGAAAATACCAGTTTGTGTTCAAAACTGTCCGCGCTGTGCTAAACTTCCACAGATTTTGGAAGTGATGTAAAGCAAAGACATGACATTTGCTTTATTTCCATTTATGGCAAGTGATCATTAGCTTGTGCCTTGTTTGGATCTACCTATCTTGTGTGTGTTATTGTTGTGCCATAAGCTTGTTTTACCAAACAACCAACACTTGCCCCCTACTAGTCTAGGCTTGACCCTTCAATTTGTGAGAGTGTATATACGTATGTGTATAGTTATCAGCTCATGTATGTGTGCTGTTAATTAGAGAGTTTAAGGATTTGTTAGCTCAATTAAGTTTGCTAAGTGAGTCCTTATTATTTCTTGGCCTCCAAGTTCATCAACTTGCTCCTTCTATATAACTCATACACACTACACTATCACACATATATTCTCACAATCTGTAAATTCAGAGAGTTAGAGAGAGCTTCATATAGACAGAAATTTTATAGAGAGAAGAAGCTCTTCAATCCTCCATAGCCGAAAGCTTGGATTGGATTCTTATATTTGCTTATCTTTCTCAAACAATCACACATCTTCTTAATCACAGTGAGTATTACTCACTCATCTTGGATGTAACTCATACCTTAATTTCTGTTTGTATAGCTTGAAGTATATATCTCCATTACAAATTTTACGTTGAAACTCCATAGCTCAAAAACATGGATTTTCCAAACTTAATCAAAACTCGTTTTCTGAATGAAATATGAAAGATTATACATCCTACATGCCATGTTTAAAGTATTAGAGTCTAATTTGATCACATGAGAAAGTATATTAAGAATTAAGTTTTGACAACTTTTAGTTTTTCATGAAATTCGTGAGCTACGGTTTGAATTATGTTAAATTGATCGTAGATTATTAATCCTCGTCAAAAATCAGAGAGATCCATATATTACTTGCCATATTTAATTCGAAATTGCAAAATGGATCAAAAAGACCCCATTAAACTGAAACAGAGCAGTTTCCGCGAAGAAGAAGGAGCCTCAGCAATTAATCGCGCCACGATCGCGCGAGCGGCCCGCGCGAGCGACCTTTTGCGCGAGCGATCCGCGCACGCGAGCCCTGTGTTTTTCTGGCCGTTGAAGAGTTTATATGTATGAAATGGAAATTAGGCAGGTCGCGCGAGCGAAGGTCACGCGAGGGACCTTTCGCGCGAGCGATCCGCGCGCGCGACCTTGGCTTTTTCAGGCAGACAGAAAAGTTTATATATAAAAAGGGAAAGAGGCAGATCGCGCGAGCGCCCCGCGCGAGCGACCTTTCACGCGAGCAGCCCGCGCGCGCGATCTACCAGTTTGTGTTTTTTTGTTTATTTTGGGTCAAGGGACTGTTTGGTTCAATTTTTAAGTACTGTTAAGGTTCTGTTTGGAAATTTTATTAATATAGGATGCTATTAGTTATGTTTGAAATGATTAAGGTAATGAATTACGAGTTATCAATCCCCGTACGTGCGTTGTTCCTTTAAATTCAGCGATTTACTTTATGTTTAAGTTCATGTCATTCATGTGGGGTCAGTAGTACATGCATGTGGTTGTCAGTCAGTGTGGAAAAGAGTAATGGTCAGTGTGAAAAGAGTATGAGATTGAGATTGAGATTGTGGTTGTGGTTGTGGTTGAGATTGTGGTTTTGGTTGCGGTTGAGATTGCGGTGAGGGTATCTTTGAAATGCGACGGTGGCAAATATGGACACTCCCTGATGCCCATGGAAGCGTTAAAGTGTGTGAAGCCGAACTTGGACATTCCCTGGCACCCATGGTAGTGCTAAAGTGTGGCCTACGGACACTCCCTGATACTCGGGTCTGGATACTGGGTGAGGGGTTGCCCCGGTATTTGCATGGCGGTTAGGGTATTCAAAGTGTGAGGCATTGGACACTCCCTGGTACCCCGGACTAAAGTGTGAGGCAAACTGGACACTCCCTGGCGCCCCGTTGCTAAAGTGTGGTTATCTTAGTGTTTCAAAGATACCAGAGTGAGATAGTGGGTTATTGTGTCTGTCGAGAGAAAAGAGTCGGCAAGATGAGTGTGGTGCATTGTCTCATACACGAACATATGCTTTTATGAATGAACGACTTTTAATATATCCCTCGTTGTTTTATAAAATAAATTCTTTCTGTGGTCAAACGATTGATTTTACAAAATTGAAAATGGAAAAAGGTAAATGAGTATGTTTTACATTTAAGGTTATGTTTTTAATACTCACCAGCTTCTTGAAGCCGACGACGTTGACGCGTCCTGGACATTCGTGTTCAGGCTTTTCAGGTTACAATCAGGAGGAATCTTATGACTACACTAACTGAGAATGGCTGCCTTTGGGATGAGAGAACTGTTATTGATTATATGCTTTAAGTTATATGTTTTAAGTTTTAAACTGTTTGTTTTATAAGGATGACTGTAATAGACACTAAGTTATTGTTTTATTTTAAGGCGGTATGTGCCTTTAGATGACCCCGTGCTGTATTATGTAATAAGTTAGAAAATTTTATAAGCCTTGATTGCTCTGCTATGATTATTATGTTTTTGTTGTTCGACGTTTGGGACGGAATCGATCCTTCAAACTGTCGCGACCTACGGGTCCATAAAGGAAATTAAACGCTTTCCTTATTTATGCTACGTCGGGGCGTGACAGAACTTGTTGACCCAAATGTAATTACACGCAATATTGTTGATTGAAACCTCATTATTATATTAAATAAAATTGCAAAAGCTGACCTAAACCTAATTACCTTATTTTGACATGACCAAATTACCCTTCCACAAATCAATATATCCTTATGATGGGTACAGATGCATGATTAAATATGGTATAGTAAGGGGGGGGGGGGGGGGGGGGGGCAAAATAGACCTTAAAAAAGGTTGTAAAACTTGGATGATAACGTATGCTTTTTTGGTGCAAATATACCGGGAAAACCATCCAGATTAGAACAAAAGTCAGATAAAAGACTAAAAGGTAAGGGAATTGATGGGATAGAAAGGGTAAAATGGTAATTCAACTTTGGGATTTGGGTGATGACACGACAAGAAATGTGTTCTTTTAAGAATACGTCCAAGCGCAGACGGTCGTGTCGAGTAAAAACCGGTAAGACCGAGTCGTTTTCCCAAGGGACGGAATTGAGGGAAAGAAACATAGATTGAATCCTAAAAAAAAAATAAAAGATGATTTCTTTAAGAGTGGAGGTTCTAACGATCCTACTAAATTCAAATTTCAAAAAAATAAAAGAACTAAACAATAATTAAATTAAACAGAATTAAACAATGTGGTTTTATAAATATGGACAAAGTGTTGGAAATATGTGAATCCGCATTGCACCAACCACTATCATGATTTAGCGTTAACACACAACTGGGGCTTCATCCTTCTAGTATTCCTTATTTCACCAAGAGATTAAGTAAAGCAATCCTAGTTACTAAGAATGTTAATACAACATAACTAGTAGTTTAAAATTCATTTCCTTACTATGAAGATCTGAAATAAGAGCTAATTAAAACATTGAACTGTAACTAACAAATTGAATAAAGGATATTCAATGTGTTCATCGCCATGTTCATTGTGATAATTGGCCAAATGAGCTTTTATTTCAAAATCAGATTTCAATTTGAACTTAACAAGATCAATTTGGACTTAGTTTCCGAAGTAAAAGTTACTGGAATACTATAAAGAATCTGCCCAAGTCATAAGCATGCCAATCGATTGCTATTAATGGCAATCGATTGGGTTCTGTTTCCAATCGATTGCCATTGATTCTTTCACAGAATCATGATAGTGGATGGGAAACAATGTTTCTTCACATTGCTCCCAACCGGGGTTCTACTCTAGCATGATTGGAATACGAGAAATGAAAATAAATTGAAACATAAAGGTGAAATCACTTATAAACATGGTTTTGATTGTAAATCTAAGATTGTAATGGAAATTCAAACTAAAAATTAGAATCAAACTTCGACTGAACAAGAAACAACTAATATAAAGATGAAACAACACCTGAATAAGTAAAGAACAGGATCAAAATCAACTACTCAAACTTGAACTTGTTCTTATCCAAAAAAATTCCTCAAGGAAAGCCTACAAAAACAATAAAAATGAGCCAACCCTTGACCCCTCTCACTCTCCTCTATTTATAGTGTGATATCCATGAGCTGAAGGCGTCTAGGTTCATAGTGTAACGGCTGGTCGTCGTCTTGATTGCTGAGATCTTGCGCCATTAAAGAACTTTGACTCCAGCTTTCACCAATCGATTGACAATAAATACCAATCGATTGGTAAAAATACCAATTGATTGGTAACAATACCAATCGATTGGTTATGAATGGATGTTAATCGATTGGTATGATGCCAATCGATTGGTACTTAAACTTCATTTTTGACATATTCTCTTGTTTCTTGATTTATCCTTTGAAGTTTTACTTCATTCCACTTCAGAACCTGCATTCAAAGAACTAAACACAACAACATACCACGGAAAACACATCATTGTGTAAAGAGATGTATTAAAACACAAGTGCAGGTGAAACTAGGAATAGAGGGTTAAATTCAACCAATTTTTCTCTTTATCGGGCCAATATTTTACAAATATCAGTCCTCATCACGACCCCCAACTAGCGTCTTGCTAGTCTCTAGCAATGAAGCGGAATTAAATCAAGCTAAAACAACAAATACCAACATTACAATTTTATTGAACTAAAACAAAAAGAAAATTCCTAACTCACTTTTGCAGGAATCGCGGTTGCATTTAGCATATGTAACAAGCCTTTGAACCCCTAGGTCTTCCCTAGCGGACGAGTTGTGTCTCGTGAGGGTTTTCAGAGAATTTACCCACAAAATTCAAGTGTTCATCATTCAACTAATCAAAGAATCTCAATCTCTCCCATTTGCTAAAGATCATGCTCAACAAGGACATAGATTCCTTTATAATATCATGAAGATAAACAACATGTTACAAAGTAATTCCAATCAAATTAACATCCATAACTTTTATATATCCAAGTGTGTGTGTGTGGAGTTGACAACTACAATTGAAATCTTTATCTCAGAATTATTTGGATTGAACATGTTCAAGATTTCATAGTTTTAACTCAATTCTCACACGGTTTACGCTCAAGATAAAAATTACTCTGAAACTGGCGTAAAATTATGCACTCATAGTATGAAGCTCAAATGAGTAAATGTAGAGGTAATCGAGCATGCTTACATACTATACTCTGAAGAACGCTTATTTTGAGGTGCATGAGTCTCATGAATGGAATACCAATTACTATAGGAGCGATCTACTGTGGAAAACTCATTTCGTACTCGAGATTTATTAAAATTATCTTGGGTAACGAGGTAAGAAAACGATGGCCTAAATCATCCTCTAAACATTTTAACTTATCTCGAGTATTTCATGAGTTTTAGATTAGTAAATCCTGAACGTTCTCCTAAAGCATTAGCCAAATGAAACAAGAATGAGACTCTCAACGAGATAATAACGCATTTTGAGAAATGACACGAGTTTTTGTGATTAACCCTCAGAATAAAAGAACGGCTCGAAACTCACTAGGGTTTAAAGTTTTACTATTAATCCAATCACATGACAATCGTTTTTCACTCCAATTTAAAAATTCTATCGTGATTGTCAACTCGTGCAAATATTTTTAGGATATATTCTTGCTATGGACGTAAAACCAGATTAGTGACAAAGTAACATGTAATCGAGATCCATAATATGACAAGAAAGACATGAATGCATCATTGCACAATGATATTAGCTAGGAGAAACGAGGTTTTGAAAGTTAGAAACTTAACAACAGCATCATCATTCATTTTTTTTTATTTTTTATTTTTATTTTTTTTAAAGACAAAACAAACATGGAAATTCTAATATTAAACAGGTGTGTATTTTTAAATTCAAGAATACACAGGTGGATATCTACTTCCTACCCCCAACTGAAATCGACATTGTCC
This sequence comes from Hydrangea macrophylla, assembly GCA_033977485.1. Taxonomy (NCBI): domain Eukaryota; kingdom Viridiplantae; phylum Streptophyta; class Magnoliopsida; order Cornales; family Hydrangeaceae; genus Hydrangea; species Hydrangea macrophylla. The sequence goes on from CM066990.1 coordinate 105,484,386, forward strand.
ACAATGGAAGTATTTCAAGTAAAAGAGGGTATCACCTGATTCACGCATTTCAGTACACATCTGAGACTTCACCTGATTCAATATACCAATCTCCACAAACAACCAAGATAAAAAATACATGGATAATAATCGAGAGTATAGACAATAGAAACACAATCCATGAGCAAACAGAACTATATGTATAGTAATATCAAAAGTCTAATGTAGTCCATGTACAGATATAAAACCAAAAATCATCATCCAAACCCAAATATCCAACTAAAATAAAATATCCACAAATCTAAACAAAAATAAACACAAAGGAGCGAAACTAAGATAAAGTAAAACCAATACGCTCAAACGCTCCTCAATCTCAATCCTGGGGCTCTAAAGATGGCGGATCACTAGAAGTTGGAGGCACATCATCATGAGAAGGATCAGCAACCTCACTGTCACCCTCAGTAGTTGTCCCAGTCTGGATGACAGCTGCAGGGTCACTCGCAGCCGGCGTGGGAGCAGCAGCTGGAGGTGGTGGCGGTGTAGGCGTCCCAGAAATATCTCCCTCTAGTGGAGCTGATGTAGAGGCTGGAGCCATTGGTGGGGGTGGCACAGGTGAATGCAGGGAATGCTCGAACCCTAACAACATCAAAATCTGCTCCATCTGACCACCCAGCAGCTCGAGTCTCGCCTGAACAGAATCACGATCAAACGTCATCTGAGTAGCCATCAATAACTGCTGTGCAGTGAGCTCCCTAACCATCCCCTGAAGCTGTACTCACGCATCTCTATCCTCAACAAGAAGATCGTAAACGATCTGGAGAGATACCGGAGTAGACGTGGTTGCGACAGGGGGCTCGCGTTTCCTCAACTCATACTGACCCTCAGCCGCAGTCGGCGTCCCTGAGTCCTCATCTTCCTCCTCCTCAATTACAACTGTATCCTGACCCTCCGCCTCTGGCGTCCCTGGGTCATCGTTCTCTTCCTCAGACGACACTTGTCCTCTCTTTCTCTTCTTTCTTTCGCTCATCTTCTTTCTGCTCCCATCTCCTATCTTTTCTTTCCCTTTCGATAATTTTTTAAATTGTGCTGTTGATCGTCTCGTAGCAGATTCACCAAAAACCCTAATTTTTGACTTCTGCAATGCCTCTCCTGCCGGTACCTCCAATCCTACCTCCTCACACACTCTATGGATTACCCAAGCACCTTTGAGGTGCTGGACCTTACTAGGATGCCGTGTGGGTTCAATGAAGAACTCGATGAAGAGCCGGGCAAGGCAAATGGGTAAACCGGTCCCAATGACATAAAGAACTCGCGTATACCACCCAGCAAAGTCTAACTTATAGGTAGTAGGGAGGATACAACTGCAGAGAGCTAAGTGGGTGGTAGTCCATAGTCAGATCATGATCATCAAATACTAGAATCCCCGTATACTTCTTGATTTTTTTGCCAAAATTTTTTGTGGCAATGACATCAAAGGATGGGAATGGTCGATCAGCATGGATAGGATACAGGTGATCTGTAACCTCAGCAATACCCAGGGCTCTGGCCACAGTGGAAGGGCTAAACTCGATCTGGTGTCCCTGAACGCAAGAAAAGTATGTGTATGGAACGTTCGGCGCCTTAACCATGCTCGCACAAGCCGATCGAATCCGAGAATCATAGACCTTCTTCTGAACAGTAAGGTCGGGGAGCCAGCTCGGAAATGCGCGCAATCGCGTGAGGTAAAACGGTGGCTTATCGTCACTCCAGATATTTTCAAACTGCCGCTCAACCATAACCTCTCTAGTTCGGAAATACTTTGTGAACCACGTGTTTTCCTTGTTATTCCGAAAGCCGTGGGCGAGCAGTGGATCGGGAATATCGAGTGATGTGGATTTTTCTGGGTGAGGTCCACTGTCCTTGGGCTTTGGAGCCATGGAATCTGAAAATGAAAGCAAACCAGAGAGTTAGGATGAGAAAAGAAAGTCTATGCTCTCTGCTTTATACCAATCGATTGACAAAAATTGTCAATCGATTGAATTTTCATCTCAATTGATTGAACCCTAATGTCAATCGATTGATATCAGACATCAATCGATTGGCATCAACGATGAAAGGGGGCTGCCCACAACAAGGTCTCACATCCCCCTATCAATAAATAAGTGGTCTCATGACCAAGAGGGGCTCCCTCTGACATTAAGATCAACGTTTTGACAAAAATGGAAAGTGGGTTTGGGCAATTACCTCTGTGACAGTACCGAGACGAAATGAGCGCAGAAATGGCTTATGAACGACGCTTTTGATGGGGTCAGTGAGAAGAGATGATGGGGATGATGATCCATAGCTAGAAAGTGATCTCCAAAACTCCTCCTCACTCCCCGCGTTACCCCGTGACAGTGATGAAGATGATGTGAGGTGAGAATGAAGGTGATGGTGATGAAAACGATGATGATGGGGAAGTGTTGATGAAAGTGATAAAAATGGGAAGGGTTCTCTCACACTCTCATAAAATCGCCTCCCTCTCTACCTCTCAATGAGTTTTGAAATGAAAAGAGGAAGAGGGAGATGATACGTCTGACAGGATTGTCAATCGATTGACAAGTGATGTCAATTGATTAGATACCGGAGGCAATCGATTGATAGTGAATTCCAATCGATTGATGTTTGGAGTACATGGGGACCTAGATATGCTTCATGTGTTCATCCCCAACTGTTTAAGAGTGTTTATTCAAGATAAAAGGCAAGAATTCAAACATCCTAACAGTCAAAACACCACCAAACGAACAAATCGAAACAGGAATCATCAATTCGATTGCTCAAAATAGATTATCATCATCCAAAGGTACAAGATCTTGGTTGAAAAGATAAACGAACAGACAAAAAGAAAACCAGAAACAAAATTCTGTCTTATTTGTTCATTATAGGGATTAAGCGAAATCAATTATGTTCAGATTCTAGGGAAGAAAGGTCTTCTCCTTCAGCATAATCCACGAAGTACTCCACAACTTCTCCATCCGAATCAATTTGGAGGCCTTCCAGAATTTCTCGAACTGCGCACAACAAATCCAAGGTATTCAAATTGGCGATTGCCGCATTAGGGGAATCTGGGCATGAGCCGGAAAGCGGAGTAAAAATTGGCATTTCTTGTTCCTTCTGCTCTGGGATTCCTGGAGAACGGACCCCATGGTAGAGCAAATGTGGTAGGTAATGCAGTGGATTCATCCTATAGCCAACAAAAAGACAGAAATAAGAACAAAATGAAGACAGAAATAGAGAAGCACACAAAGAAAAGAAAACTATTATACAACACATAAGATTCTCAAATTTTCATGAAGAATAATTAGGATCATCCAGTTAGATGGTCTCTGATTCTGGTTCGAACCTCTCCAAGAATGGCTTTAAACGTTGCCCATTGACTTTAAATGCGTTTCCATTTTTTGGGTTAACAATTTCCACTACTCCATGGGAAAACACTTCCTTAACCACAAATGGCCCTATCCATCTTGACCTTAATTTACCAGGAAACAGATGAAGCTTCGAATCATAAAGTAACACTTTCTGCCCAGGTTCAAGCTTCTTTCTCAAGATTGATCGATCATGCTTAGCTTTCAATTTGGATTTATATGTGCGAGCACGATCGTAAGCATCATTTCGGATCTCTTCTAGTTCATTGAGCTGTAACTTCCTCAATGTACCACTCTCATGAATGTCAAAATTGACCAGTCTAGTGGCCCAGTATGCCTTATGTTCCAGTTCCACAGGTAAATGGAAAGCTTTTCCATAGATCAGCCTATAGGGAGACATTCCAAGGTTTGTCTTATACGCCGTCCTGTATGCCCATAGAGCATCAGTTTGACGTGACGACTAATCCTTTCGGTTAATGTTAACAGTCTTCTCCAGGATATGTTTGATTTCCCTATTAGCTAGCTCTGCTTGACCATTTAACTGTGGGTGATATGATAAAGCAATCTCATGGTTAACCCCATATTTTTTCATCAGTGCCTCAAAAGGCTTATTGCAGAAATGGGTTCCACGATCGCTAATCATGGCCTTTGGTGTTCCGAATCTTGACAGAATATTCTCTTTTAAGAATAAAATCATTGTTCTGTGATCATTTTTCCTTATCGGAATGGCCTCGACCCACTTGGACACGTACTCGACTGCCAAAAGAATATATTCATAATGAGAGGATGGCGGGAATGGTCCCATGAATCAATACCCCAGCAATCGAAGATTTCAATAGTGATGATCGAGGTCATTGGCATTTCATTTCTCTTAGACAAGCTCCCTAACATTTGGCATCTAGCACATGCTCTACAGAATGCATAACAGTCTTTGAAAACTGTCGGCCAGTAGAAACCACTGCTAAAAATCTTTTGACCAGTTTTCTGAGCTGAGAAATGGTCGCCACAGGCCTCTGAGTGGCAGGAAGCAAGAATTTGAGAGATATCCTCCTCAGGAACACATCACCTAATTACTTTATCCGCACAGTATTTAAACAAGTAGGGATCATCAAAGTAAAACCATCGGGCGATGGATAAAAAACTTTTTCTGTCAGGGGTGGACCAATGAGACGGAGTCTCCCCTGTTGCCAGGTAATTGACAATGTCAGCATACCAGGGCAAACTAGTTGCAGCAAAAAGTTGTTCATCTGGGAAAGATTCACGGATCGGGATGGATTGTGAGGAATTGTCTTCAAACGTCAATCGGGAGAGGTGATCAGCTACGACGTTCTCCACCCCCTTTTTATCTTTGATAATTAAATCAAATTCTTAGAGCAGGAGAATCCAGCGTATTAATCGCTGTTTGGTATCCTTTTTGGATAGCAGATACTTCAACCCAGCATGATCAGTGAAGCAAATGATCTGCGAGCCAATGAGATATTGCCTGAATTTTTCCAGTGCGAATACAATTGCCAGCAACTCCTTTTCGGTAGTAGAGTAATTTCGTTGAGCTCCATCAAGAGTTCTGCTAGCATAGTAGATCACAGTAGGCTTCTTGTCCTTCCTTTGCCCTAAAACAACTCCAATTATTGTGTCACTTGCATCACACATCAGCTCAAAAGGAAGACTCCAATCCGGAGATTGCATTATCAGGGCTGTTGTGAGGTGATGTTTGAGTTTATCAAAGGATTCCTGACACTCACTGTTCCATTCAAATGGTTGGTCCTTAACAAGAAGTTGGCACAGTGGCCTAGATACAGCACTGAAATCCTTAATAAACCTTCGGTAGAAACCGGCGTGACCTAAAAACGATCGTATTTCTTTCATTGTGGTGGGGACAGGAAGGTTGGAAATTATATCAATCTTTGCCTTGTCTACCTATATTCCCTCAGCAGACACGATATGTCCCAAGACAATCCCTTTTGTCACCATAAAGTGACATTTTTCCCAGTTGAGGACCAAATTCTTATCCTAGCATCTTTTCAGAACTTTCTGGAGGTTTCCTAAGTAATCCTCAAAGCTGCTACCAAATACGGAGAAGTCATCCATAAAAACCTCCATGATCTTTTCAACCATATCGCTAAAGATGCTCAGCATGCACCTTTGGAAAGTGGCAGGTGCATTGCATAAGCCAAAAGGCATCCGGCGATATGCAAATGTTCCAAAAGGACAGGTAAAAGTGGTTTTCTCTTGATCAACAGGATCAATTTCAATTTGGTTATAACCACTATAACCGTACAGGAAGCAATAGAATTGGTGACCTGCTACTCTTTCGAGCATTTGATCCATGAAAGGCAACGGGAAATGATCCTTTCGAGTCACCACATTCAACCTTCTATAATCAATACACATGCGCCAGCTTGTGGTCATACGTGTTGGCACAAGTTCACCGTCCTTATTTTGTACCACAGTAATGCCATCTTTCTTTGGCACTACTTGAGTTGGACTTACCCAAGGACTTTCTGAAATTGGATAAATAACCCCAACATCCAACAATTTCAGAACTTCCTTCTTCACTACCTCTTGTATGTTTGGGTTAAGACGCCTTTGCATTTGCCGACACGGTTTAGCGTCCTCCTCAAGATAAATCCTGTGAGTGCATATGGATGGACTTATTCCCCTTAAGTCAGCGACAGTCCAACCCAATGCACTTCTATATTGCTTGAGTAGCTTTATCAGTTTACCTTCCTGTTCTTGATTCAAAACGGATGAAATTATAACAGAAAAGGTCTTCTCTTCTCCCAGAAATACATATTTCAATTTTTTCGGGAGTTCTTTCAATTCCAATTCCAGAAATTGCAGGTTTGACGGCACTACCAACTTTATCTTTGGCGGTAAGTGTTCATATTGTGCCGTCCACATTACCCTTTTAACTTCTTCTTCCACAACCTCCAATATTGCACACAATTGATTCATCTCCTCATCTTGTGGAGTATATAACAGGAGTTAGTCATAATGGACTCCACTAGATCAGAGTGAGAAGTTGAATCAAAGCAATCTTGAATTACCGATTCCACCCAATTTACTTCCTCTTCATCATCATCAAAATCTTCAATTTGGGATTTGAAAAGATCTTGATATTCAATGTCATGTTCCTGAACACAACGGTCATAACTCCACTCCTTACTTTAATCGTTGCATCAATCGTTGCAAGGAAAGGATGCCCAAAGATCACCGAAATCTGAGATTTAGCATTATAAACCAGTTCGGTGTCTAGAACAACGAAGTCAACAGGAAAGACAAAGGTGTCAATCTGGACTAAGACATCTTCCAACACTCCTCGCGGATATTTAATTGATCGGTCTGCAAGTTGGAGAGTAATGCAAGTGGGTTTAAGTTCTCCCAACCCTAGCTGTTGGTAGACAGTATAAGGTAAGAGATTTACACTCGATCCTAAATCGAGCAGCGCATTGTTCACTTTCTTTTGACCGATTATACAAGAAACCGTTGGTGTACCTGGATCCTTGTATTTGGGAGGCAAATCATTTTTTAGAATTGCACTCGCTTGGCAAGCCAGGTAAGCACTTTTCTTCACACTTTGCTTCCTCTTTACAGTGCACAAGTCTTTTAAGAACTTGGCATAGGCAGGTACTTGTTTAATCGCGTCAAGGAGTAGGAGGTTAATTTTCACTTGCTTGAATAACTCCAGAAACTCTTGACTTTTGGTTTCTTGTTGAGGTTTCTTCAGCCTCTGAGGATATGGTGCCGGAAAAGGGCATTTGGGTGTCTCCTCAAGGAGAGGTTCTTTTCCGGGCCTTCTCTTTATTTCGATATCCTCAGGAACTGTTGTTCTGGGCTCAACTATTTTGCCCTCACTTCCTTCTTCCATCAATTCCTCTTCATTCTCTACCTCTTCTTCATCATCAACTATAGGGTGTGAGGGAAGAGAGACTTTTTCAATCTCCTTTCCACTTCTCAACACAGTTACAGCCTTGGCTTCCTTATGTGGTCCAGATCCCGAGGGTCCTGTACCCGAGTGTTGACTTTTAGGATTTGGCTTTGGTTGAGCAGGAAACATAGTTCGTTCTCGATCCCCTTGTTGGGCAGCTAACCTCTCTACACTTGTATTGAGTTTACTCATTAACTGCATCATGAGTGTATTAGCATCCTCATGTGCCTTCTAATGAGGTGTCACATAGGTGTTAGATGAGGTTTGGTTGTTGCCCCCTGGTTGTAGTTGGATTGAGGCGAATGATTTTGTTGACATTAATTCTGGTGATACCCTTGATTCTGTGGATAGGTAGGAGGAGGTTGGTAACCCTGTTGGTACCCTTGGTTTTGAGGGCGGTATTGGCTTCCTTTATTCGGCTGCCACTGTTGAGATGGGTTTGCTGTGGCAGCACTGTTTCTTTGATCAAAACCAGGATGACTCCACCTATCATTGGGGTTGAAACGACCAGGGGCATTTACAGCATGTACCTCTACTGGACTATGTTCTTGATAAACGGGGTATATTTGGCAATGTTGAGAGGTATGCCCCATTTGTAGACAACTAGAACATGATTCTTCAGAAGCAAATTGTATCACTGGGTCCTTCTTTGCTTCCAATGCCTCTAATTTACGAGACAGTTGCTCGTATTTCTCCATTAAACTATCTTCCACCTTCAACTAATAAATACTCTTACGACTTGAACTCAAACTAGTTTGAGTTCTTGTCACTTGAGTTTCCCACTCTGGTGAATGTTCAGCCAACCACTCAAAATGAGCTTCATCCTGATCCGCATTCTTGCTCATAAACTCACCGTCACTCGTAGTTTCCCCGAGTTTCTTCGATTTCGGAGAAAGGCCATCATAGAAAAAGCTTATTGTTCGCCACTCTCGAAACCATGATGTGGGCATAGCAATAATAAGTCCTTGTATCGCTCCCATACTTCAGCGAATGTTTCTTCCTCTTTTTGATTGTACATCTTGATTTGTCTCAAGATGTCAGTCGTTAACCGATTAGGGAAGAACTTCTTAAGAAAGGCTTCATGAATTGCTGGCCAAGTCGAAATAGAATTTGGTTTGAGTGACAATAACCATGATTTCGCTTTGTCCTTCAAGGTGAAAGGAAAAAGCTTTAGTCGGATTATATCACTTGGGCAAGTCTGATCCGTAAACGTGCCACAAACGTCTTCGAAATCTCGAATATATAAATATGCCTTTTTCTTTTCCATCCCATGAAATGTGAGTAATAGTTGGATCATTCCATTACGAAAATGGAATGTACCTGTGTGCGGGGGAATGCGGATACAGGAAGGTGTGGCTATTCGATCAGGAGCCAAGAGTTATCGTAGAGGTCGTTGGCCATCATCGATGAGGTCATGCCTATTTTCTCCTTATTGACTCTCCGTATCAGACATTGGATTAGAAGTAGATGGAGTAAAAATGGGATTATCAGCACTATTTATGGAATTTCCAAATAAATTTTTGATGAAAGCTTCAGTGGAGTCAAAGGACATAGAATGACACAAATAACACAGCTTGTGTTCTGAAGATTATAAAGAAAAAGAAAGATAGAAATGGGATAGAGAAAGATCAGATCAATCTAAAATCCCTAGCCTTCGTTACCGTCCCCGGCAACGGCGCCAAAAACTTGACACAACAAGAAATGTGTTCTTTTAAGAATACGTCCAAGCGCAGACGGTCGCGTCGAATGAAAACCGGTAAGACCGAGTCGTTTTCCCAAGGGACGGAATTGAGGGAAAGAAACCTAAATTGAATCCTAAAAAAAAAAAATAAAAGATGATTTCTTTAAGAGTGGAGGTTCTTACGATCCTACTAAATTCAAATTTCAAAAAAAAAAAAGAACTAAACAATAATTAAATTAAACAGAATTAAACAATGTGGTTTTATAAATATGGACAAAGTGTAGGGAACATGTGAATCCGCATTGCACCAACCACTATCATGATTTAACGTTAACGCACAACTGGGGCTTCAGCCTTCTAGTATTCCTTATTTCACCAAGAGATTAAGTAAAGCAATCCTAGTTACTAAGAATGTTAATACAACATAACTAGTAGTTTAAAATTCCTTTCCTTACTATGAAGATCTGAAATAAGAGCTAATTAAAACATTGAACTGTAACTAACAAATTGAATAAAGGATATTCAATGTGTTCATCACCATGTTCATTGTGCTAATTGGCCAAAGGAGCTTTTATTTCAAAATCAGATTTCAATTTGAACTTAACTAGATCAATTTGGACTTAGTTTCCAAAGTAAAAGTTACTGGAATACTATAAAGAATCTGTCCAAGTCATAAGCATGCCAATCGATTGCTATTAATGGCAATCGATTGGCAATAAATGACTCCTAATCGATTGGATAAAGTTCCAATCGATTGGGTTCTGTTTCCAATCGATTGCCATTGATTCTTTCACAGAATCATGATAGTGGATGGGAAACAATGTTTCTTAACATTGCTCCTAACCGGGGTTCTACTCTAGCATGATTGGAATACGAGAAATGAAAATCAATTGAAACATAAAGGTGAAATCACTTATAAACATGGTTTTGATTGTAAATCTAAGATTGTAATGGAAATTCAAACTAAAAATTAGAATCAAACTTCGACTGAACAATAAACAACTAATATATAGATGAAACAACACCTGAATAAGTAAAGAACAGGATCAAAATCAACTACTCAAACTTGAACTTGTTCTTATCCAAAAAAATTCCTCAAGGAAATCCTACAAAAACAATAAAAATGAGCCAACCCTTGACCCCTCTCACTCTCCTCTATTTATAGTGTGATATCTATGAGCTGAAGGAGTCTAGGTTCATAGTGTAACGGCTGGTCGTCGTCTTGATTGCTGAGATCTTGTGCCATTAAAGAACTTTGACTCCAGCTTTCACCAATCGATTGACAATAAATACCAATCGATTAGTAAAAATACCAATCGAATGGTTATGAATGGATGTTAATCAATTGGTATGATGCCAATCGATTGGTACTTAAACTTCATTTTTGACATATTCTCTTGTTTCTTGATTTATCCTTTGAACTTTTACTTCATTCCACTTCAGAACCTGCATTCAAAGAACTAAACACAACAACATACCACGGAAAACACATCATTGTGTAAAGAGATGTATTAAAACACAAGTGCAGGTGAAACTAGGAATAGAGGGTTAAATTCAACCAATTTTTCTCTTTATCGGGCCAATATTTTACAAATATCAGCCCTCATCAGGTGAACTTTGGGCGCTAAGCCTCTTATATATAAGGGTATAGATATATGATTTTATAAAATTATCATAGACATGTTTGATTGTGATATTATAGTGATGGCGACGAGCCAAGATTCCTGAGACAGAAGGTGTGGAGGCTTATCCCACTTATCCCACATCGTTTGGGGTGAAAATCCTGAATTAATTTATAAGATTTAATCATCCCTCTAATTGCAACAAGGTATTTTAAAGTCGTGAGGGAGCTAGACACAAAAGAAAATCCATAATTAAGCGTGTTGGTGCTACATTAGTTGTCACACCCTGCCCCACTACGAGCGGATTAGGACATGTAACAATGTCACCAAGTCCTCTGATCTCGTTTATTGAAGTGCCGAAGCAAATTAAAACACTAGTTTCAAAAGTTATCTTAACTAAAATATGCCTTTGAAAATTTGAAAGGAAAATTCCATTTAAACATCCTTAAAAATATTAAAAATCAAATGTACTAATTTTATGAATATTAGGAACCCAAAGATATCCTTTTGTCAAAACATAACTTTAAAATTTTTAAGTTTTAAAAACCAGTCCAGAGGGGTTTTGGACCGGTCGAATGACCTCTGGCATCATTCTTGCAGAAATTCCCCTATTCATTTGTGACACCCATTCCCGCAGTTTATATTTAATATTGCTTCAACATGCATAATCATGAGTTAATGTTAATTAATGTGTTAATGTGACACTTATTGGAGTTGGGATTAACCCACTAAGTTAATTATGGGTGTTCAATTGAGAACCCAGTTATGGCCAGTATGGCAATCCCAAGTTAGATATGTGTGGATGGGTCTCAGTTTGGGACAGTAATATGTAGAATACCCTATGTGCCTAATTGTTTATTAAAGTTTAAATGATTTATTATTTCATTATTGTTAATATGATGTTATTAGGTGGTGACCACTTTTAGGGTCAATTAGGGGTACCTTTGTGAGCACGAATTGAACACGTTACATAATTAGTAAGTTAATTAGTAACTTCATATACTTATATGGGACCACTTATGGGACCCATGCGAGACATAGACAAACACCCATTTAGATTTGAGATAATTTTAATACAGTTTCGTAATTAGCAGTGGTATAATTATAAAACTAGTAAAATTATGTGGAGGCAATACTAAAATTGAAAAAAAAAATTCCTTATAACAAGCCACGTCTAGGATTAAGATGAGTCAATCTCATCATTGTCATTTGGACTTACAACACAAGAGGTATAGGAGATTAACGGGTTTCATTGGTGACATCTCGACGCCGATTGATGCGCCGAACGACGTCGATTATCAAAATAGATTATATATTCGGACTCCTGGAGGTGAGTCTAGTTTATTGGTACTAATTTTATTGAGTTCTGTGACAATTTTTTCACGACCCATTTTGGGGTTTAAGCTCATAGCTTGTAATTTATGTATAGGATTTGTACGTAATTTATAGTAGGACTATAATCTTGTTATTAGAAGCGAAACCCAAGAGGTGAGTGATATTAATTTTGATATTTGGATGATTTTCATGTTAGGTTCAATTGTAATGCCAAAGCATGTCTAATTAGCGTAATTTAATTTATTTAGTTTATTATTGGGCAAAGTTCATGTGGTTAATTAGGCCCAATTTATTTGTGAAAGCACGGTGTAATGATTAAATGAGCATGTTGAGTTGCCTATTTTGGTCAATGGAAATTGCTAGTTCTATACCACCATGAGGTAAACTTTGTGGTGACGACCACGGCCGCCAGAGGCCTATGGGACCGCACGTGTGAGGGCGTGGGTTATGATTAGTCACGTGGGCTTGCGGAATGGAGCCACGGGCTAGCCAGTAGTGGTGGGAGTGAACTAGTAATTGCCGGAGACTATAGTTATTTGTAATATGTTGAATTGAGCATGTTCATTATTCATGATCATGATTAGCATTATTCACTGAGCATATAGCTTATATATTGTAATGGTTATTGAATAACCATCATAGGTGATCGTGGTGAAGAATCGGGGAAGTGAGCTAGATGCTAGCTTGTGGTTCTTGGGAGTTGAAGTGTTTCTTGCTACTAGTTTAAAGCTTGCAATATAGTTGTAATCCATTTTAATCCGGATTGTAGTACGAGTCCTACTTTGGTTGGTTTAAGACTTATGTAATATTCCTAGTTAAACTTTATAATTTAGTTGGATTGTAACTTAACTCCTATAATATAAGTTTGGATTATGATAGTTGGGTTTGTGTTTGTTTGCTGTAATTTGCGCGGGCGTGCCAGAACCAATAGTGGTTCGATGTGTGGGTGTGTGCGTGCAAACTAATTTCCTAACCACTTGTGTGAGTGATACACAAGGCTTTATGAACCTGACTTCTAACCAGAGTAATTGTGTGTAGTGAGTAGGAAAGTACCCTCACCATAAATTCTTTAGCAGTACTGAAGCGCACAAGCTAAACAGTGTCGAGTTTAACAGGTAAACAATCACAAACGGATTAATAAAATGAAGATTATATTAAGTGTTTGGAAAAAATAAACAGATCTAAAGAACAAACCAGGGCAAACTAATTATCCAAAAGAATAAAAAAGAAATAACAAAATAGGGCAGACCTATTTGCTATGTGCTGAAAAACATAAAGACTTGAGTGCTTTGAATGTCTTGAATGCTTCGAATGCAGTGTGGGTGCTATTTTCGAGATGATGCGGAGTCCTTTGCTTGGTTGGCCTGCCTGAATATTTATAGCGGCCTTAATGATTCCTGATTAGAAAAGGACTCCTTAGCTTGCGCCCCAAGCTGCGTGACTGATTGGCTGATGGTGGAAAAGACTTTCCTTATCTTTGACTCCTACCTTATCCAGACTCTAATTGAATCAATCCCTTTAATTTAGGGATTAGCTTTCTAAATCCAGTTGGACACGATCAGATTCATTTCCTAAAAGGACTCTTATTTCCAAAACTCTGAGATGACGTCATCCTGACAGCTGTGAATAGCACCGCCTTCCCCTTTCAGTCCATCGGCCTTGTCAATTACTCTTCGGACTTTACCCATTTCCATGATTTTTCTCATGCCCGATTACCTTTCTTCAAATGCCCATGGCCAATCGGACTGCTATAGCCATCCTTCATTACACGGTGTCCGATTGGCCTTCGTGTTGCTTTAATCCACCATCGAGCTAACACCGCATTGGGTTATGTCATTCCAAAGCCCGATAATCCTCACAACACCCAACAGCCTTGTACCTATCATCGGTCTCACATCTACGCTTAAGTCCGATGAGTCATATATTCCTTAGCTCGGCCTCACCTCTATCCAATTTCACACGGCTCGGGTTCAAAAGCCTTTGACGATTTTTGGGTGCAAACAATTACCCCCCAAAAGGTCATATCAAACGTCCTGCCTTGATTGATGTGACATTTTGAATTTTAAAATCACCACGTGTCAAGCATGCAGAGAATGTCAGATTATTGAGAATCCCACCAGTCACTCCACATTAATGCAGCATGATTAAAACGGCGTGGTATTTAAACAACAAGATTTTCAAAAATCCTTACCTCTCTCATTTGCGTTCTTACTCTCTCTCTCTAAACAACTCAAGCAAACAGAGCCTCTTTCTCTAAAACCTCCATTTTTTCCGGCGAAGTACTCCTCTGTAGAAATGGCTCCTAAAACAGCACTGGACACCACTTCCAAAGGAAAGAAGACCTTCGTTGACGCTCCACCACCACAAAACTGATGCAAAAAGGTTAGAACTCTAGCCAAAACTCACGCCGCTGAGATCTCTATTGATTACCTGACTCCCTACAGCTCCTCCGACGGTTCTATAGTAGCACCAGGTCTTGGGGCGGCGTTTCTCGGCCATTCCTCCGGCGGCTTTTCTTCCCCTGTACCCGCTGGTGGATAATGAAGCGTTCCTGCAGGTACCTACCCACTGGAACAAGGTTCAAACTGCTACCTAGCCTATTCGAGGCTGGCCGACCCCTGCTGCAGACTGGGACAAATGGATTACCAGAGTATCGGTCTCTAAGGCTACTGTCTGGAGACAAACGAGCATTTATGATGCCATAATGCTCAGTCGGTCTAGGATAGAGATAGACCGTCCTCTTCTTCTCTCTGCCCTGTTGTTTTGGTCTTCATCCTGCAACGGCTTTCTTTTTCGCTGCACACCAATGGCCCCCACCATCAAGGACATCAGTTATTTGCTCGGTCTTCGCCCTCATGGGCAAGAAATTATCCCCGGGCTTGACGTCGGAACGGTCAGCTTTGCTTACCCTCAGCAAGAGACTATCAGGGATGGGACCGTTTCGTACAGACCGATTACAGCCTACGGAGGCTTTCTGACTACCTGCATCGGTGCTGATGAGACGGAGGTGCCCGACGCCGAACATACCGCCTTCCTCATATACTGGCTCAACAAATACCTCTTCTGCTCGGCCAGCCAAGCCATTACCAAAGAGTACACCACTTTGGCTTTAGCTCTCGCATCAGGGAAACCCTTAACCATGGCTACACTTGTCTGGACACACCTAGTCCATGGTATAACGGACTTCATTCATTCGGGCTTTGGAGTTGGTGGAAGCCCGATATGGATACTTCAACTATGGATGTACTCCTACTTCCCAGAGTTTCAACCAGCCATTCGCCAAATGGCCGATGTCCCTATTTCTGCCATCCAATTTATGGATGTAGCACCTTCTTCCCACTCCTTTGAGGAGTGTTTTACTTTTTTCTATCAAGGGTGCTCCCTTAGGGACATAAATCTCTTCACCTCTTTCTTTTCACTCCAATTTTCTTCATTCCTTCAACTCTCCAACAACCCTTCTAATTGGGGCTCGGGCACCCAGTCCACATACAATGAAATCTTCTCTAGCTACTTAGTAGCTAGGGATATAATCTTTAGCCCAAGTATTCCTTCATCAAACAATAAGTGTGGAGCAGAGTACTACTTTGCTCCCCTCTATGCCCGCCAATTCGGGCTTACCCAACTCGTGCCCGTTCCCCCTGGCATCACTGTCAATGTGGATTGGGTAGAACGCGGCCTTATCATCAATGATGGGCAAGTTAAGAAAATAAAAGAACTGTCGGACAAGCTTAAGGCCGCATTCAACTTTACACCTTTCTCTGCCCGGCCTGTGGTATCAGAAGAATTCACCTAGTGGTGGGGTGATCGGGCAAGCCAGCTATTTAAAGACACTGCTGCGGATGCACTTGTACCATTTACTGCATCACCAGCTGCTGAGGCCGATGCTCCTGCCCCAGCAGCAGCTCCAGTCCAGCGTAAACAAGTTGCCAAAAGACCGGCCCGCAAGCCAACTCCGGGCAAAGGGCCTACTCAAAAGAAACAGAAAACAACACCGGCCTCAACAACTCAGGTTTACTTTACTTTATTTTTTAGCCGTTAAGCCCGATTTTGTTCTTTCAGTTCTAATCCTTTTCCTCTTTTCTTCAGCTTGTTGATGAGGACTCTGGAGAAGACCCATCTGTAATACCCTGTATTTTTTTGTAATGTATTATGTGAATAAGACCCTGTATGCTTCTTTTAATACTTGTTTGAGCCTGGCCTTACCCTTGGTATAATTTGGATACCAATCGATTGAACTATTTTCCAATCGATTGCCTTATTTTGGATACCAATCGATTGAACTTTATACCAATCGATTGCTTTTGTCAATCGATTGACACTTATGCCAATCGATTGGAGGCAGCTGGGCAGATTCTTTTGCTCTGGCCGGGGAGAGGCCACGTGAACACCTTCCCTCTATATATACCAGCCCATTTTGGGCGTATTTCTGGTTACTGAAATCAGAGAGAGTGAGAGGGAGAGTCTTGTATGTGTATTATATATATACACTCATATATATATACACACATATATACATATATTTGCACACACACACACACACAGAGAGATTGAAGAGGAAGAAGAAGAAGACCAGAAAGAAGAAGAAAAGAAGGAGAAGGAAAAGAGAGAAGACAGAGAACTAGAGAGAGAGGGAGGAAGACCACCATTGAAGCTCCAAGCTTCATTACACACAACCAAACACGCCCTTAACGCCTAAAGTGAGTTTTAAACTCACTTGGTAGCCTTACATTGATGTTAGGACTTGTTTTAATAAAGAAGAGATGCAGAAACCATGTATTCCCGTTTATTTGTTGCTAGACAGTCTTCTCTGTGAAGAAGACGAAGTGTCAATCGATTGGTACTCTTACCAATCGATTGACATCTTTCAGGTCCCAATCGATTGACATTTTGTGCAATCGATTGGCATGGATTGTGATCCAATCGATTGAACTTTTTATCAATCGATTGACACTACTTCTATGCCAATCGATTGAATCTTTTTCCAATCGATTGATGCTACTTTTATACCAATCGATTGAACCTTTATACCAATCGATTGGAAGCTTCAGAATACTATTTTTCTTATAATAACTGTTTAGTTGTTTATTTACTGTTCAGTATTTCCCAGCATGCTTTATTATTGTAATACAGACATGATAACGAGTTAATGCAGCGTAGGGTCGTAGTAACAACAAGACTAACGGATAATGTTTATAATGTTAGATAACGGAATAGTCATGAATCCTTTGGAGTTAACGTTCATTTCATTCAGAGTAGTCGGGCCACATTGGGATTGTCATGTATCGGTGATAGAGTTGAACTTAAGTAGGTTTGCTAAGATTCGGGAAATTTGCGTGGGCAGGCTGTGGTCGATCATATGTTCTTAAAAGCGGTAGACAGACGAAGGTGTCTATGACTTGCGGTGAACCGGACCATTTGCCCTAAGATAGCCAGATGATCTAATCATATGTTCTTAAAAGCGGTAGACAGACGAAGGTGTCTATGACATGCGGTGGACCGTGATCACTGGTAGACGTCGCTAAGTCGTGGCATAGAATGATGTACTGTTGTTTAAAGCGTTATATCCCTGACATGCGGTGGACTGTGCATATGTTCTTAAAAGCGGGGGATGGACTAACGTGGTATCCATGACATGCGATGAACTGTGCATATGTTCTTAAAAGCGGTGGATGAGCAATGGTGTGTTATAGAGTTGAACTACTGTCGAGTCTGTTCCCCTATCATGTCGCGTTGTCGATCTTAAAATGAATAGGACGTCAGTAATCGGATCATTGGTTTGATTAAAGGAGTTACCCTTACTGAATTCTAATTTGGTTACTATTTATAACTTGTGATAATATCAATAGTCGATACCCTGTTAGTATTTAACTCACTCGGCTTTCATTACGCTGACGGCGCTTATGCCGCTGGACATTCCTACGTTCCAGCGCACCCTGGTTATGACTATACAGGTGAAGGGCCTGCAGGAGAGGACTACTATGCCGGTGACGGAGTCCCTGTGGAGGATTTCCCCGACGGAGGTCAGACCAAAGAAGACTACTACGCCGAGGACTAACTCTACGCCAACTGAAGACTAGACTATAATTGTAGCTAATTGTCTTTACCGTTTTAAAACCCCTTTTTGTAGTCAGACATATGTTGCCTTGACATTTGTACTTCCGCTGTCTTATATTTGATTCGAGACTCTGATGTGTAATAGTTAGTAACTTCTGTTGACTTTATGTTGCGTTGTGATCAGAACCTAGACTTCGTTCTTGTTACACTATTACTCTTGTTGCTTAGTACTGCGTGGTGTGGACAATCATGTGACTTTACCCGTCGCTGCCTTTGGACCCAAAAAGGAAATTTATTTTTCTCTATTTTTGCCGTTCCGGGGCGTGACAGGATTTTTGGTATCAGAGCCTAGGTTTTGTACCTTTTTCGTTCACAGATTGTCCCACACCATCTGGTCCTAGAACCTTGAGATTCTATAGATGAGTATTAAGATTAGTTCTGACTTAAGATAGTCCCTTTTCAGGTAGCATGGCACCGCCGCTGTTCGTTCCAGACGAGTTTGGAGGACACTATGTGTATGAGAGGAGTATTGCGCCAGTAGATCCACAGTACTATGCATGGAAGGTTAGGCAGAGGGCTATTGCAGAGACAGAGCGAGACATGCGGATTGAGCAGCAGAGATTTGGGACCCAGGACCCAGAAGTGATACGTCAGAAGATGATCTACCGCAAGGAGACCTTTAAACGCATCGAGGAGGATTCTTTACTGATGTTACGAGACCGTTCTTCGTACCAGGTTTTACTTACAGAGGTTAGAGCAGCACCTCCACCATCCCCGACAGAGCCACCACCCCAGACACCTCCACCCCCACCAGAGGATGACATGGCTGATGCACCCCCAGCAGATGAGGATCCGGAGGATGATGATGAGAGCGATGGCGATGATGAGCCAGAGGATGCAGATGAGGAGATGGAGGATGAAGAGGACGAGGACACCGATGATGAGGAGCCGGAGTATGATCCGGAGGATGAGGACCCCGAGGACCCAGCCGGTAGGGATGTACCAGTTGGCGTGGATATTGTAGTTGCAGAGGGTTATCCGATAGGGGAGGAGGAGGTTGCCACCGATAGGGATGTACCAGTTGGCAGTTGAGTGGGCTGCAGAGATGGCTTCACATCCCCATGGATTTGACATTGGAGCACCGGAGTTAGCACAGGCTATGGTACAGGCTGAGGCACTTGCAGCCGCATTTGATGCAGCCCAGGCTAACATGGCCGCTGATGCAGGAGATTTGGGAGCTGTTGTGGAGCATGATGGACCCGAGCTGATTGAGGATGTTGTGATAGAGGATGAGGACATGATGGATGACGATGATATGGATGAGGATGATGTTTTATCTGAGGTTTCCCCAGAGGACGAGGCTTCCATCTATGGATCCGATGTGGACAACTTTTGAGTCCAGTACCTTTAGGACTTAGACTTTTACGTTTGACTTTAGGACATGTTGTCCACTTACTTTTGACGCTTATATAGACAGCTATGGACCATAGCCTTTTTGTATAGGTAGCCACCCGTAGTGGTCTTGTGTATATCTTTTCTTTTGTTTAGATCTTGTATAGGACCATGTACTACGCGGTACACAGATGATCTGTTGTGTACTCCGCTATACATCTTTTGGGTATATATATATGGCAGATCGTTTCTCTTGGTTATTTCTGTTATCATCTCATTATTATATTATGGTTGTGATTTTGATTCATGTTATGCTGTCTGTTATTTAATTATGGTCATTTCCCCGAGAAGATTGTCCGCTAATCGTTAGGTCCTTCATAGGTACACCTCACACGGATCACTATGGTGGGACCCACAAGGAACCAAGCACGACTGGGAGCACCCATTCCTGAGGGTATGGACCCAACTGGAGTCTTCGAAGCTTTCATGCAACGGATGGAGCACATCAGCGATACCTACAATCATGCCACCAATAACAACGGCAACAACCACGTTGTCCCTCCAAGACAGGCAAGCGATAAGCTATTGGAACGATTTCGTGGCCTGCGACCCGAGAAGTTCGACGGCATGGCAGAGTCCTGGAAAGCAGAGCAATGGATACGAGAGTTGGAGCTAATCTTTGAAGCCCTGGAGTGCAGTGAGCTTGACAAGATACGTCTAGCCGCATTTCAACTGACTTACTCCGCTGCGGACTGGTGGGAGGCTGAGAGGGCCACAATTGGGATTGACGCTGCAAGGAGAATGCCTTGGGAAGCATTCAAGACTCGATTTCTCGAGAAGTATTTCCCTGAGGACGAAAGAGACCAACAAGAGAGGAATTTCCTGAGTATAACCCAAGGAAACTGGACAGTCAGGGAGTATACTACACAATTCGAGCGACTTTCTCGTTTCGCTCCGCATATGATAGACACCTCCGCCAAGAAGGTCAAGCGATTCCACCAAGGACTCAACCCACACCTCCGACACATGATGATAGGCCATCTGGGCCAGTCATTTGAAGGGATTGTCCGTCTTGCTTCAAGTTTGGAAAAGGATGCTTACCCTGTGCAAGGACCACAAGCGAATCGACCTCCACCCAGGACCTTCCAACCAAGGAACTTTTCCGCGCAATCATCGAGGAACAATCAAGGATGGAAACCCCAGACCAATAACTACCAGGGAACCAAGCGCACATGGGATGGAACAAGGAAGCCCCAAGCTAATTTTCCTCGACAACAGAATCTACAGCGAGGACCACCTCAGGCACAGCCTGCAGCCCAGCGACAAAACACTGCTGGATGTTTCAACTGTGGAGTGCCCGGACATATTGCAAGGTATTGCACAGCCCCCAAGACCAACCGTCGTAATGACCTCGTCTGCCGCAACTGTAACAAGCCTGGTCACATAAGCAAGGATTGTCGAGCACCACGTGGAGGCTACTATGGGGCGCCTGCTCAAGGACAGCAAGGACAGGTTAGGGTGAATGCCATCATTCCTGACAATGCAGGGTATAATGCTGAGGAACAACAGAACTTGGAAGGTACACTCATTTTATTTCACTGTCAAGTTAGAGCTTTGTTTGATACCGGTGACGCCCGTTCTTTCATAGCTATTAAGATGGTACGTGATTTGGGATTTCTACCCCTAGCACTTGAGCCGACCCTTAATGCAGTTTCGCCATTGGGAGTATCTGTTTGGTTAGGTAAGGTGTGCAAGGATTGTCCCTTGACACTAGAGGATAGAAATCTTCTGGCAGACTTGATAGTCTTGTCAATGTCTGAGTTCGACGTGATCCTAGGAATGGATTGGCTTACTAAGTATGGCGCTAACCTGGATTGTGTTAGTTGGACCATTGTCTTTTCGACGCCTGGTTGCCCGCAGATCAGATTTCAGTGCCAACCGTTGAGCGACATGTTTATCACGAGCTGTCTAGCCACGATTAAGACTTTAAGCACGGAGCTTACTATCAAGTAGATCCCCGTTATTCAAGACTTTGAAGATGTGTTCCGAAGTATCTCAGGACTTCCGCCGAAGAGAGAGATAGACTTCTGCATTGAGTTAGCACCCGGAACGTTGCCGATTTCCAAGACCCCGTATCGGATGGCGCCAACAGAAATGTTGGATTTGAAGAAGCAAGTTCAGGAACTTGAAGACTTAGGTTTTGTTCGCCCCAATACATCGCCTTGGGGAGCACCAGTTCTATTTGTGAAGAAGAAAGACGGAGAGCTACGACTCTGTATCGACTACAGGGAGCTGAATAAAGTCACGATCAAGAATAGATACCCATTTCCCCGGATAGACGACCTGTTCGATCAACTGCAAGGATCAAGGATATTCTCAAAAATTAATTTACGTTCAGGGTACCATCAATTGCTAGTTCGACCGAAAGACATACCGAAAACTGCCTTCAGGACAAGATATGGACACTACGAGTTTCTAGTGATGTCTTTTGGATTGACTAATGCCCCGACAGTATTCATGGACCTAATGAATAGAGTATTCAGACCCTATCTGGATCAATTCATTATAGTATTCATTGACGACATTCTAATTTATTCAAGGACGGAAGAGGAACATAAGAAGCATCTACAAATTGCTCTACAGACTCTCAGAGACAATAGTCTGTATGCGAAATTCAACAAATGTGAATTATGGCTTCAGGAAGTTAAATTCCTGGGACATGTGATATCACAGGATGGGATTTCCGTAGACTCATCTAAGATCGATGCAGTCTTGAGCTGGAACAGGCCAACCAACGCGACCGAAGTTAGGAGTTTCCTTGGATTGGCTGGGTATTACTGGAGATTTGTGGAAGGATTCTCTAAAATCGCAGGACCGTTGACAAGCCTGACTAGGAAGGAGACGAAGTACGAATGGACCGATAAACATGAGGATGCATTTCGGGAATTAAAGGAGAGACTAACCTCAGCACCCGTGCTTGCGATACCTAAGAGTGGTGAACAATTCATAATCTATAGTGATGCATCACACCAAGGACTTGGTTGTGTGCTAATGCAAGAGGGAAATGTCATCGCATACGGATCGAGACAATTGAGCCGCATGAGAAGAACTATCCGATGCACGACTTGGAACTAGCTGCAATCGTGTTCGCCCTGAAGATTTGGAGACACTATTTGTATGGAGAAAAGTTTGACTTGTTCTCAGATCACAAGAGTTTAAGGTACCTGTTCTCTCAGAAGGAGTTGAACATGCGACAACGGAGATGGATGGAGCTACTCAAGGACTACGACTTCTCTTTGCAATACCACCCGGGTAAAGCAAATGTTGTAGCCAACCCTCTAAGCCGGAGGCCACGCCTTTTGGTTGCTACGATTTTGATTAGAGAATGGCGAGCAATGGAGATGTTAACCGAATTCAACCTTCGACCAGTGGAATCAGGAGAAGGACGACACTTCGGATGTCTTGTTGTACAACCGACTCTCATCAGCCGCATCTTGGAAGCTCAACAGTCGAACGAGGATTTCAAGTTATGGTTTGCCAAGATGTCCGCAAAGGAACCAGAGATATGGAGTATTAGTACGGACGGAGCACTGAGATGCAAAGGTAGACTCTGTGTGCCAAATGACGATGGTCTCAGGAAGAACATTTTGGACGAAGCACACAAGTCAAGGATGACTATCCACCCAGGAGGAAACAAGATGTATAAGGATTTGAAGAGAAACTTCTGGTGGGAAGGAATGAAGCGAGAAGTGGTCGAGTATGTATCGCAATGTCTTATTTGCAAATAAGTGAAGGCAGAGCATCAGAAACCACCTGGACTCCTACAACCACTACCAATTCCCCAATGGAAATGGGAGCACATCACTGTGGATTTTGTGGTTGGATTGCCAAAGTCTCAGCAAAACCACGACGCTATTTGGGTAATAGTGGATCGACTCACCAAGTTAGCACATTTTATCGCCTACAGCATGACGTACCGTGTTAAAAGATTGAGCCGGATGTATCTAGAGCAAGTAGTGCGACTGCACGATGTACCTGTCTCAATAGTTTCAGATCGAGATTCACGCTTCACTGCAGAATTCTGGAAAAGCCTTCAGACAGCAATGGGAACTTCATTGAATTTGAGTTCAGCCTTTCACCCACAGACAGACGGTCAGACCGAACGAGTCAATCAAGTGATGGAGGATATGTTGCGAGCCTGTGTCGTTGAATTCGAGAATTCATGGGAGACGCATCTACCTTTGATCGAGTTTGCCTACAATAACAGCTACCACACAAGTATAGGGATGGCGCCGTTTGAAGCCTTGTATGGAAGACCTTGCCGATCGCCGCTATGTTGGGCCGAAGTCGGAGATACTCAACTACTTGGCCTGAGATGATTTGAGAAACTAGCGAGAAGATCCAGATTGTACGAGAAAAGATGAAGACAGCGCAATCCAGACACAAGAGCTATGCCGACAAACAACGGAAAGATCTAGAGTTTGCAGTTGGAGATCATGTGCTACTCAAAGTCTCGCCAGTTCGAGGTATCGTCAGATTCAGACAAAAGATAGGCAAGTTGTCACCACGATTCATTGGACCAATTGAGATCCTAGAACGTGTTGGGAAGGTTGCATATCGACTTGCATTGCCGCCAAAGATGTCAGGAGTGCACAACGTTTTCCATATCAGCATGTTGAGGAAATGTGCCCACAACCCAACGCACGAGATCAGTTTTGAAGATATCGAGGTGAATGAGAACGCGACCTACAACGAAGGACCGGTGCGTATTCTAGACCGAGGAGTGAAGAAGCTCAGAAACAAGGATATTCCGCTAGTGAAGGTTCAGTGGAAGCACCACAACGAAGGAGAAGCTTCATGGGAATTGGAGTCGGAGATGCAAGAGAAGTTTCCATTTTTGTTTTAACCCTGTTTGTTTCGGATTTCGAGGACGAAATCTTTAATGAGTGGTGGATGATGTAATACCCTGTATTTTTTGTAATGTATTATGTGAATAAGACCCTGTATGCTTCTTTTAATACTTGTTTGAGCCTGGCCTTACCCTTGGTATAATTTGGATACCAATCGATTGAACTGTTTTCCAATCGATTGCCTTATTTTGGATACCAATCGATTGAACTTTATACCAATCGATTGCTTTTGTCAATCGATTGACACTTATGCCAATCGATTGGAGGCAGCTGGGCAGATTCTTTTGCTCTGGCTGGGGAGAGGCCACGTGAACACCTTCCCTCTATATATACCAGTCCATTTTGGGCGTATTTCTGGTTGCTGAAATCAGAGAGAGTGAGAGGGGGAGTCTTGTGTGTGTATAATATATATATATATACACTCATATATATATACACACATATATACATATATTTACACACACACACAGAGAGAGATTGAAGAGGAAGAAGAAGAAGACCAGAAAGAAGAAGAAAAGAAGGAGAAGGAGAAGAGAGAAGACAGAGAACTAGAGAGAGAGGGAGGAAGACCACCATTGAAGCTCCAAGCTTCATTACACACAACCAAACACGCCCTTAACGCCTAAAGTGAGTTTTAAACTCACTTGGTAGCCTTACATTGATGTTAGGACTTGTTTTAATAAAGAAGAGATGCAGAAACCATGTATTCCCGTTTATTTGTTGCTGGACAGTCTTCTCTGTGAAGAAGACGAAGTGTCAATCGATTGGTACTCTTACCAATCGATTGACATCTTTCAGGTCCCAATCGATTGACATTTTGTGCAGTAGATTGGCATGGATTGTGATCCAATCGATTGAACTTTTTATCAATCGATTGACACTACTTCTATGCCAATCGATTGAATCTTTTTCCAATCGATTGATGCTACTTTTATACCAATCGATTGAACCTTTATACCAATCGATTGGAAGCTTCAGAATACTGTTTTTCTTATAATAATTGTTTAGTTGTTTATTTACTGTTCAGTATTTCCCAGCATGCTTTATTATTGTAATACAGACATGATAACGAGTTAATGCAGCGTAGGGTCGTAGTAACAACAAGACTAACGGATAATGTTTATAATGTTAGATAACAGAATAGTCATGAATCCTTTGGAGTTAACGTTCATTTCATTCAGAGTAGTCGGGCCACATTGGGATTGTCATGTATCGGTGATAGAGTTGAACTTAAGTAGGTTTGCTAAGATTCGGGAAATTTGCGTGGGCGGGCTGTGGTCGATCATATGTTCTTAAAAGCGGTAGACAGACGAAGGTGTCTATGACTTGCGGTGAACCGGACCATTTTCCCTAAGATAGCCAGATGATCTAATCATATGTTCTTAAAAGCGGTAGACAGACAAAGGTGTCTATGACATGCGGTGGACCGTGATCACTGGTAGACGTCGCTAAGTCGTGGCATAGAATGATGTACTGTTGTTTAAAGCGTTATATCCCTGACATGCGGTGGACTGTGCATATGTTCTTAAAAGCGGGGGATGGACTAACGTGGTATCCATGACATGCGGTGAACTGTGCATATGTTCTTAAAAGCGGTGGATGAGCAATGGTGTGTTATAGAGTTGAACTACTGTCGAGTCTGTTCCCCTATCATGTCGCGTTGTCGATCTTAAAATGAATAGGACGTTAGTAATCGGATCATTGGTTTGATTAAAGGAGTTACCCTTACTGAATTCTAATTTGGTTACTATTTATAACTTGTGATAATATCAATAGTCGATACCCTGTTAGTATTTAACTCACTCGGCTTTCATTAAGCTGACGGCGTTTATGCCGCTGGACATTTCTACGTTCCAGCGCACCCTGGTTATGACTATACAGGTGAAGGGCCTGCAGGAGAGGACTACTATGCCGGTGACGAAGTCCCTGTGGAGGATTTTCCCGACGGAGGTCAGACCGAAGAAGACTACTACGCCGAGGACTACCTCTACGCCAACTGAAGACTAGACTATAATTGTAGCTAATTGTCTTTACCGTTTTAAAACCCCTTTTTGTAGTCAGGCATATGTTGCCTTGACATTTGTACTTCCGCTGTCTTATATTTGATTCGAGACTCTGATGTGTAATAGTTAGTAACTCCTGTTGACTTTATGTTGCGTTATGATCAGAACCTAGACTTCGTTCTTGTTACACTATTACTCTTGTTGCTTAGTACTGCGTGGTGTGGACAATCATGTGACTTCACCCGTCGCTGCCTTTGGACCCAAAAAGGAAATTTATTTTTCTCTATTTTGCCGTTCCGGGGCGTGACACCATCACAACCAATTCAGCCTCAGACTTTTCCTTCATCTCCGGCCTTCGCAGCGGCCTACCTAGAACGGGTCGCCGTGAGAGTGATGCCGCTTCACATCATGCCCCCTCTAACTCCTTCAAGCGATGATGAAGCCATCACTCCTACTGGTTCTATTCCTGAACCAGTCGTCCTCTCTTCCAGTAGTGAGGGCGTGGCCGATGCTAGAGCTGCTATGGAGGCAGCAGGGGAAGAAGTTGAACAGGCCGTCCCCACTGTAGTTGGAGCTTCCTCCGAACTGGATGAACCTAGTGCTACCACCGGATCCTCTATTCCAGCAACAGGGGAACAGGTTGAGGCTGAGACTATCCCCCTCCTAAGGATTCTGCAACTCTGTGGGTTGAGGTCGGTGTTGATGATACGGGCTCGGTCCTGGGGACTGAAGTTTTACAGGCTACAGCGGCCTCTACCACTCCAGGTGTAGAAACCAGCAACGCTCCTTCTTCTTCTGGACCGGTTCAGTCTTCCTCTCAACCCACAACTTCCCAACCAAGTGAGGCCGATGTTCGTCAAGAGATCTCGGCCTCACTTGATTCTCATGCCTAGGTATTGTAGTCTATTTACTTTACTCCATTCATAAACTCTTAGAGACAACTTCTGACTGCTATTCTTTTGAACAGGTCGTTCCCATGAGTCCAGAGCCACACATTCCCTTCAACGATTTTTTTTTAGGCCTGGACCTAGGAGTTTTTGATCTTGGCCCACTGGAGCCCGAGGCCATCTCACCTTCAGTCCTTCAACAAGCAAAAGACCTACTCTTCGGGCTTGCTGATCAGGACCTCTCTAACCTTCCTGCTGCTGCTGACGTTGAAGCAGCTTTGAACGCAATCATGGTCGATCCTTCTCTTTCTGACAGGCAACTATCCTTACTCCATGAGATACAAGAAATACTCCCCAGCTGCCATCTCCTAGATCGATCGGCCTTAAAGGTTCAGGCTGATGCAGAGCTTCACTTGGGCTCTCGGCAAAAAGCATTAAAGTTTCTAGAGGGGCCAAGGCTAAATTTGAAGCGGGGAAGGCCTCTCGGGCTCAGGTGCTAGCAAGAGACTCCTGGCTGCAAAATCGTATTGCTGCACTTAAAGCTCAGCTCGCCCAGTGTGAAGCCGAGGTCACCACCAATAACGCCGCCCTGGGGAAAATTGATGAAGTGCTATCCTCACTTAGTGGCGACGCCCAGAAGTGCAGTGATCAACTGCAAGCCAGTGTCCCCATATCCCGAGCATGGGCCCAAAAACTTGAAAAAGCAAAACGGGATCGGTCTGGAGCTATCAAGACTTGGGAGGACTTGAGGGCCAAACTTAGGAATTTTGGGTCGGGCTAGAGGCCGACTCCTATTTGTACTTTGTATAGGAATTTTTTTTTTATTTAATTTTTTTTATCATCTTTGTAAGTAAGCTGTGCTCAGCTTTTATTAATACCAAATGATGTTTTCCTTAAATCACTCGGGCTCAGGTTCATAATTGATCAATTGATTATATTCCAACCTAGGATTTGGTTTATAGTCAAGGTCAATGGTCTCCCACAACGTAGGATAATAGAACTTTAAATACTGACCATTAATTAATCGGACATGAACTGTTCCATCCAGATCACGTAGCCTATATGCACCACCTCTCTTGACTTGATGGACGATGAACGGGCCTTCCCAATTGACCGACCATTTACCGTAATGGTTATCCTTATCTTTTATAGGTAGCACGACCTTCCATACCAAATCCTCTATGCAAAAAGACTTCTCTTTCACCCTTTTGTTATAAGTTCGGGCTGCCCGTTGCTTTTGCACTTTTAATGAGTCTAAGGCCGTGAGCCTTATTTCATCGAGCCCTTCTAATTTAGCTATCATGGCCTCTGTGTACTCAGCAGGCTTTAGCTGATTCTATAAAGCTCTTCTGGTCGATCGGACTGTAACTTCCATAGGTAACATAGCGTCATGCCCATAGGTCAGCATGAACGGTGTGACCCCAGTACTTGACCTTTTGGATGTCCGATAGGCCCATAAAGCTTCGGACAATAGCTTGTCCCATTCCCTAGGATTTTCAACGATCATCTTCTCAATAATCCCCTTGAGGATCTTGTTTATGGACTCGGCCTGTCCGTTAGCCTGTGCATACTAGGGCGTAGAATTGAGAATTTTGATCCCCCTACTTTCTGCAAAAGCCGATGTTTCTGTCCCTGTGAACACAGATCCTTGGTCGGCTATTATTGTTTCTGGAAGGCCGAACCTATGGATAATGTATTTTTCAATGAATTAATTACGGTGGCCTGAGTCACCGTTCTACAACTCAGCCCACTTAGTAAAGTAGTCCGTAGCCACTATGATGAAACAGTGCTGGCCCGATGATGGCGGTAGGAATTTGCCAATTAAACCCATCGCCCATCCTCTAAACGGCCATGGTTTGATTATGGGTTGCAGCTCTTTAGCTGGCACATGCTGGATCGAACCATGCTTCTGGAAAACTTGACATCCCTTAGCATAACTGATACAATCTTTCAACATACCGGGCCAATAATAATTGTATCTTCTCAGCAACCACTTCATCTTTGTGCCGGCTTGATGTGCCCCACAGATCCCTTCTTGTACCTCGACCATAACCTGCATGGCCTATTTCTTCCCTAGACACCTCAAGATCACGTCGTCACCGTTCGATTTCTTGAATAATTCTCCATCGAGCACCACGAATCGGACAACAAATAATCTAACTCTTTGGTCTACCCTGACATTTGGGTAATTTAGGTATTTAATAATAGGGATTCTCCAATCGTCATCCTCCATCAAGACCGAATTGGTGGTAGCATACCAACCTCTCTTTACAACGGATGGTAATGATCGGACATGAATAGTGATGAGTCGGTCTTCTAAGTTCTTCCGAGAAGATGAGGCTGGTCCTATTTTTGCCAGCTTATCGGCCTCGGTATTTATGGTTCTTGGAATATAACTCACGCTAATGTCATCAAACACCTCCATGAGTTGGGTGGCCACAGCGTGGAATGGACAGAGCTCCCAACTTCTTATCTGAAATTCTCTAGCTATCTGTCCAATCACCAGCCCTGAGTCTCCCTTTATGTGCATGGATGATGCCCCCATTTCAAGGAGTATCTCTAGTCCGATGAAAAGCGCTTCGTATTCGGCCTGATTATTAATGCATTTGAAATTGAGCCAAAATGACATTTTTGTCTTTTTGTACTTGGGTGATACAATCACCACACCTGCCCTAGCACCCTCTGCGTTTTTGGAACCGTCAAAGATTAACGTCCATGGGACTAAGGACGTGCTCAGGACTTTGGGTGTTAGAGGCAGTTCTCCCAAATCAGTAGGGTCTGGGTGATCGACCAAGAAATTGGCTATGGCCTGGCCTTTGACCGATTGCTATGATCGGTATAGGATGGCAAATTCCATCAAGGCTAGGGTCCATTTTCCAATTCGGCCTCTCATGTTCGGTCTTGACAACATATATTTTATCACATCAGTTTGACATATTATGTAAGTTGAAACGGGCAACATATATGTTCTTAGCTTTTGTGAGAAAAAATACAATGCCAAGCATAACTTCTCAATCGGCGCATAGCGTTGCTCGATTGGAGTCAAAATTCTACTTAAATAATAAATGGCATGCTCGTTGCCTTGCTCATTATCTTGAGCTAACATACTTCCTATAGAGCAGTCAGAGATCGATATATACAATTTCAGGTACCTACCCTTCTTGGGTGGCATTAATACTGGGGGGGTTGACAAATATTGTTTAATTCCCTCAAAGGCTTGTTGATGGCTGTCTTCCCATTTGAAGTCTTCATCAGTCTTGATCTTCAATAGTGGGGTCCATACTTGGGTCTTCCCTGCACAATTTGATATAAATCTTCTTAGGAAATTGATCTGTCCGAGCAATCTCTGAAGCTCTTTCTTATTAACTGGTGGCTTTGCTGCCTGGATAGCCCGAGCCTTATTTTTGTCAATCTCTATCCCTCTTTGATGTACTAGGAAACCTAAGAAATTCCATGTTGTGACGCCGAATGCATATTTGAGAGGGTTCATCTTTAATCTATGAGCCCGCATTCTTTCAAATGCTTTTTCCAAATCCCTCAAATGATCGGCGTTACCTCCTGACTTCACCACCACATCATCTATGTAAACCTCCATGAATTGTCCAATCATATCATGGAAGATCGAATTCATTGCCCGTTGATAGGTAGCTCCAACGTTCTTCAGACCGAACGGCATGAAAACCCACTCAAAGGTTCCAATTGCCCCTGGGCACCGAAAAGCAGTCTTCGGGACATCTTCTTCGGCGATGTAGATCTTGTTATATCCCGAGTGCCCGTCCATGAAGGACAAAATTTTATGTTTGGCGGCCGAATCGATTAACTGACCGGCCATGGGCATGGGATACTCATCTTTTGGGGTGGTTAAGTTTAAGTTTCTGAAGTCAATATAGACCCTCAGCTTCCCATTCTTCTTTACTACTGGGACCACATTCGAGACCCATTCAACATATCAGGCTGTCCGAATGAAGCCAGCGTCCAGTAGTCTCTCAATTTCTTCTTTCACCTTCAGTGTTACCTCTGGTGACATGCGCCGAGGTAGCTGCTTGAACAGCCTGAACCCCGATTTAATTGGCCATCGGTGTTCCACCAGTTCCCTAGATAAACCTGGCATTTCGTTATATTCCCAGGCAAAACAATCTTTGTACTTGTGCAGGAGTGCAATCAACTCGGCCTGACACTGCGGATCCAGCATCTGACTTACATAAGTAGGTTTGTGCTCTCCTTCTTTGCCTAGGTTGATTTCCAAGAGGGGGTCTTGGACATCAGACTTTAAATAGTCAAGCTTTGTCGTGGTCGTCTCCAATTCATCTATTTGAATCTCTTCCTCCCTTGACGTTTCCTCTTCGTAGATACAATCGGCCAGATTAATCATTCCGTCAACAGGTCCGATTTCCAATCTTCTATCGGCCAGGTATACACACCATCTGGCCATGCTGGCCTTGAGGGCCAGCATCTTCTATTCTTCAATTATCGGAGTCTCCATGGATATCTTCCTGTTCGATGATCTCAATCGGCCTTGATTCTTCTGTCCGACTGAGGTTATGGTAATACGCTTTAATATCCGACGAATTTTCTTTAAGAAAGGTCGCTGTATTCGGTCTTCCCATTTTATTGCACCCTAGCAACTTGACTGGCTCGATGTCATCTTCATACAAGACTGCATCGACCGTTTGCACACAGGCTATAAATGGCTTCGTATCTGCTCTAAGCACTTCTACCTAGGGAATGCAATAATTTGGGTATATCCAATCTCGGCCGAGTAATGCAATATAGGCCGTCGAGGTTTCCACAATGAAAAAAGCAGTCATGACCGTTTTACTGCCAACGGTCAGTTCAAGGGTAGGATACCCTTGGTTCTTGAAGGTGCCCCCGTGAAGCTTTGAACGTTCATTTCGGTCAAAATTAGCTCCGACTCAGGCTTTTGAAGGATTCTCAACATTATTTGAGACATAATGTTGATGGTAGACCTACCATCAACCAGGATTCTGTTTATTGGGACCCCCTCAATATGTCCTTTCACGTACAATGGCTTCAAATGCTGGGACATCTGATATGTTGGTTTTTCAAACACAACTTTAACTGGTCCGGTCTTTAGTCCTTTCTCAGTCTGATGTCCTTTCGGCCTCAAGATAGTGATCTTAGGCCGATCGGTCTGCCCATCGGTGGCATCCACATTTTTTGCTTGTGGCTTCCACCACTTTAGGTTTGACGGTCTTTCCCCCGTTCCAAAAAACATCTTCTATCATGGCTGAGTCCTTGGTCAGGCCCTCCACCACATCCCTTTCCATATTCGTTGGCTAGTCTGGCTTGGCCATGAAAGACATAGGCAATGTAAACACCATGTTAGATGATAGGCCTACCGGAATAGTCCCTAATTGAATTGGCGAGGTGCTTGAGTCTGACAGATCTCCATCGGACTCCATACTCATCTTGTCTGATGTTAACCTACATCCCTCCTGTGATTTTTCTCGTCCGAATCTTTCCTTTGGGTGCCCAGTGGAAATATGCATCGCCCCAGCCTCTCCTTGATCATCGGGCACTGTATGCGCTGTGGGTTTAGGAGGGTTTCCAGCCTGATTCTTACAGTACTGGCGTTCTCGTTCGGCCTGTCTCATTCGTTGATATCTCTTTTTTTTAGACTTGCTGTACTGTGGCCGTGTTGGGAATTTAGGATGTTCAGCTCTATGCCACTTCCCATCTTTTACCCGGGGTGGTAGCACCATCCTTGGGCTCCTGTTAGAGGTTGATGCTTGCATCTGAGTCCTTGGAATTATTTGGGAACTTCTTGCCCCCAATCGGCCAGATTCACCTTGGCCGACTTGCTGAACCAACGAAGGTTTTGCCCGCCACTCGGGCTTTGCCATGGTAGTGACAACCTCTCATATACAGACCTTCTCGGGCTTGGTTCCTGATGTTCATGGATTATCGGCCTCTTACTCGGGCTTGAGACTTCTTTCTTGACATCAGCCTTGCATCTTGGGCAAAGGCCTTGTTCGATGAACTCCAGTTATCGTCGCAGATCTATCAGGTTGTCGGTACTGGACCTAGCCATTTCTTCATCAGCCTTGTGGCCTTTCTCTTTACGCTCTTGATAGCTTCTCTGGAGATCATGTATTGTCACCTTCGGCCTTTCTGTGGCCAAAATGGCGATTTGATCCCTTCGCTCTGTTTTGGCACCATTTCTCTGTCAGTCAAGTCTATCTTCGGCCTCGGCCTTGAAAACTTGGTTAAATCGGGCATAACCATATTGGTGCTGGAAATTTGAGGGAACGGATTTGCATCAATCCCCATAGCCTTATCCGAGAAATTGAAAACTCATTTCTCCACGTTTTCCTGTAAAAAATTACGAAAAATAATGCAATTATTAGTGGAGTGTTTCCAGGAATTATGCCATTTACAATATTCCTTATTGTTAAGTCATCGGCCTTGGGGATCCGATGGCCTTCACTCAGCTTGATCACTTTATCGGCCAATAAGACATCGAATATTTGATCAGCCATGGTTATATCAAAAGTATAATTTTTTTCCAGCCTCGAATGCCATTTTCTTTGCAGCGGCATTGTTGTTAACAGGCTTATTCAAGGCGTTGCATACAATTGGCCGTTTACAAATCAACTTGGCCATATCGCTCTCTGTTTCGAGGTCACACTCTGCTAAGTGGACCTCGTAATTAGGGTCCTTATAATATGTCCCTTTGGAGGAGTTCTTCTTCTCCTGCTCATCTAAAAGGATACGCTCGTAACGACCGGCCCGTGTGGCCAGCTCGAATAAGTCACGGAAGTCAGTTCCTTCAAACCTCTTGCGAAGTTCAAAGGACATACCCCCCATGGCCATTTTATCATATTCTTCCTCAGGCAATACTGTCTTGCACCGATACTTTGCCTTACAGAAACGGGCTATGTAGGTTTCTACGATCTCTCCTACTAATTGCATCATCCTGGACAGGTCTGCCAGCGATGTTTCGGGCTCAGTCCTATAGAACTGGCCGTGAAATAGCTCTTCCATCCCTTGCCAAGTTAGCACCGAATTGGCGGGGAGATTAACATACCACAAAAATGCCATGCCCGTTAGCGAGTTTGGGAATAGTCTTAACTTTAATGGGTCGCTATTACCCACATGGCCGCATTAAACAATAAAACGGCCAATATGCTCGACTGAAGACTGTTCACTCTCTCCAGAAAACAAAGTGAAATTTGGTACTTTGTACCCCTGAGGAAATATGACTTGGTCAATTTCAGGGGGATATGGTCGTCTGTACGTCGGCCTTTCCAGTCTTCTCATAAACGGGCCATACTATTCATGTATGGCCGCCACCAACTCCTCCCTATTGATGGGTTGTGGAGCTACGGGCTAAACATTCCTCAACGAGGGTACCAACAGCGGTGGTACCTGCTGTTGATTGTTATTGGCCTAATGGGGCCAAAATCCACCGTTGTTCCCTTGCCCCCTATTTACATGACCTGGAGGTTGTGTATGGTCGACTGAACTTTCAGCATGGCCTGTAGACCGACCAAAACCTGGTGTCGCCGATCCGTTGGGATCGGTGACTATCGATCCGCTAGCCATTCCGGTCTGTGACTCAGATTGCTTGCCTGAGCCATTACCCTCCCTAAGATTCGGACAGATGTAGGGTGGGTCTTTCAGCTTATCGGACTCAAGCGATGCGCCAGAGCCCGATCCGTTGACTTGCTCTTTGCTGCCTCCGGCCTTATAGGTCTCTATCAACCTGCCGATCATGTCTGACAGGCGGTCCAACTTTACGTGGGTGGTCCTTGTCTCCATGACCAGATCAGCTTGACTTTTATGAACATCGGCCATTTGAGATTGCCCATTGATCCTATGAGCGCGTTATATTCCTGCCACATGGGCTCAACGTTCATTCTCACGGCTTCTAAAATTGCCTCAAGAGTGATACTGCCGTATTGTGGAGAATGGCCGGTACTTTTCTCCACATGTGGGTCCATGGGAGAATCATCTTGGCCGTTCTTGGTTATCTGTTTGTCTTTCTTCAGAGGCATGGCTTGACACTGTGGGTCCCACCGGGCATGCCAAAAATGTTTGCTGTAATTTGCACCGGCGTGCCAGAACCAATAGTGGTTTGGTGTGTGGGTGTGTGCGTGCAAACTAATTTCCTAACTGTTGTATGAGTGATACACAAGGCTTTATGAACCTGACTTCTAACCAGAATAATTGTGTGTAGTGAGTAGGAAAGTACCCTCACCATAAATTCTTTAACAGTACTGAAGCGCACAAGCTAAAACAGGTAAACAATCACAAACGGATTAATAAAACAAAGATTTTATTAATTGTTTGGAAAAAATAAACAAATCTAAAGAACAAACCAGGGCAAACTGATTATCCAAAAGAATCAAAAAGAAATAACAAAACAGGGCAAACCTATTTGCTATGTGCTGAAAAACATAAAGACTTGAGTGCTTTGAATGTCTTGAATGCTTCGAATGCAGTGTGGGTGCTGTTTTCGAGTTGACACGGAGTCCTTTGCTTGGTTGGCCTGCCAGAATATTTATAGCGGCCTTAATGATTCCTGATTAGAAAATGACTCCTTAGCTTGCGCCCCAAGCTGTGTGACTGATTGGCTGATGGTGGAAGAGACTTTTTTTTATCTTTGACTCCTACCTTATCCAGACTCTAATTGAATCAATCCCTTTAATTTAGGGATTAGCTTTCTAAATCCAGCTGGACACGATCAGATTCATTTCCTTAGGGGTGTCAAACGGGGCGGCCCGCCCCGCCCCGCCACACTTACGAATTGGACAAATTGGGACGGGTCACGGGGCAGGTCGGTGAGACAGGCGGGGCGGGGCGACTCGAAAGTGAAATTATAATAATTCGACCCAGCCCACAAATTCGTGGGTCTACGGGGCGAGGCGAGTCAACTCACGAATTGGGGTATTGGGTTGGTTGATGGGTTGATCCGTGAGTTGGCCCACGGTTTGATTCACGGGTTGGCCCACGATTTTGATTCGCGGGTCGGCCGACGGGTTAGAAAAAAAGTTTTAAAAAATAATTTTGAAATCTTCAAAAAGTCTTAAAAAAAAAAAAAAACTGTTTTTGTATTTTAAATTTTTACATAGTTAACATAATAGTTTGTAAAAAAAAAAAACAGTTTCTAAAAAGAACAGTTTTAAACAGTTTTTTGTATTTTTATATAGATAACGTACAGTTTGTAAAAAAAAAAAAACAGTTTCTAAAACAACTTTTTGCATTTTATATACATAATTTTTTTTAATTTTTAAAGAGCAGTTTTTGCAAGTGCAGATTTTAGAAAAACAGTTTCTAAAGAACAATTTAAAACAGTTTTTTGTAATTTATATACATAACAGTTTTTTTTAAAAGCAGTTTTTGCAAGTGCAGTTTTAGAAAAGCATTTTTTGCTTTGCAGTTTTAGAAAAGCAGGTTTTTTAAAAAGCAGTTTTTGCAAGTGCATATTTTAATGTACCTTTTTCCATGGAAGTGCATCCTTCATCCTTAGTAGGCGGGGTTTCACCCCTAAACCTCTCCGATGCTTAAGTCAGTATAATCATAAAAATAAATAATAAAATTGAAATAACTTAAAAAATACATACCAAACTTGTTTTTTGAAGGAATTCATCATTGTATCCTTCCCTATAGTAGGCGGGGTTTCACCCCTAAACCTCTCTGATGCTTAAGTCAGTATAATCATAAAAATAAATAATAAAATTGAAATAACTTAAAAAATACATACCTAATTTGCAAAATCTTGGACAATGTCATTCATTTGTTGGCGGGGTTTTACTCATTATCGATGTCTAAATTTGCAAAATCTTGAACAATGTCATCCATTTGTTGTTGCATTCGGTATTGTGCGTGTAATAACCTGCATTTCCATTCATTTCTAAATTACATTTTCATATTTAATTGATAATTGCATTGTCATATTTAATTTCATTTGGTATTGACTGCTTCATTTAATTACATTTCTCATGTTCTAATTATTATCCCTTGTGTTATTTCATATTAAAATTCATGCTGGGGTTAAACTGTAATTTTTATAAAGTTAGCAATACCTGTGTGGATTTCAAAACTGTATTTCAAAATGGTGGAAATATTTCCTTTCGACTCAATCAGTATTTTTACGAAACCAGGAAATCAATTCTTAAGTTAAAATGAATTTTTTGTATTTTTGTGGTGACCACCGCGCCCCGAAAATACCAGTTTATGTCCAAAACTGTCCACGCTGTGTGAACTTCCACAGATTTTGGAAGTGATTGATTTGGACAATTGCTTTATTGCCATTTATGGCAAGTGATCATTGGCTTAAGCCTTGTTTGGCAATGCTTAGTGTATGTATGTAATCCTAAGGTCATAAGTTGTTTTTCCCAAACACCCCAATTTGACCCCTACTAGCCTATAACACCCTTTCAAAACTCCTACAGTTAGTTTACGTATATGCATATCTGTAAATGGGATGCATTTAGTTAAGTTGGAAAAACAATTTCATTTTGTTGAGTGTTTGGGAATTTGCTTGGCCACCAAGTTGCTCTTTGAGACTTCTATATGTATATCCCCTACACTCTCACACTACACATTCTGCACTTTGCTCTTGCAATCTAAACTAGAGAGAACACAGAGAGCTTGAGAGATTTCTTCAGCAAATTTAAGAGATAAAAGCAAGACTCCATAGCCAAAGCTTGGATTGGATTATCATATTTCTATTTCTCTCTCAACACACTTCATCTTCTATCACAGTGAGTATTATTAACTCACTCCCAATGTAATTCATGCTTAGTTATTACTTGTGTGTGTATAATTGTTAATCACCATTGTTAATTTTAACCATGGAAGCTTGAGCTTCAAAATCACCATTTTCAAAACTTAACCAAAACGAAATTTTTGAGATGATTTAGGAAGATCATAGTCCCTAGTAGCTACTGTCAAAGTATTAGACCTTAATTTGTTCATATAAGAAAGTATATTGAAAATGAAGTTTTGACATGTTTTAGTTTTTCCTAAAATTGGAGAGCTATGGATCAAATGGTGTGTAATTGATAATGGATTCTTAATCCTTGTTGAGAAACAAAGAAAATCATATATTACGTGTCCTATATAATTCCAGAATTGAAATGGGTCAATTTAGACCCTGTTTTGCTGAAACAGAGCAGTTTCTGCGGGGAAGAAGAAGCCTCAGCTTCATCTCGCGCCACGATCGCGCGCGCGAGGGTCGCGCGAGCGGCCCGCGCGAGCGACCCGTCGCGCGAGCGGCCCGTGCGCGCGATCCTTGTTTCCCCAGGCAGACAGAAAAGTTTATATATATAAAATGAAATTTAGGCAGGTCGTGCGAGCGAGGGTCGCGCGAGGAACCCTTCGCGCGAGCGGCCCGCGCGCGCGAGCTTGGCTTGTTCAGGCAGACAGTAAAGTATATATAAAATGAAAATTGGGCATATCGCGCGAGCGGCCCGCGCGAGCGACCCGCGCGCGCGACCTCTGGCAGATTCTGGTTTTTGTCTGTTTTGTATTTAGGGACTGTTTGGTTCAATTTTTATGTACTGTTAAGGTTCTGTTTGGGAATTTTATCAATACAGAATGCTATTAGTATGTTTAAATTGATTAAGGAAATGAGTTACGAGTTATCAATCCCCGTACGCGTGTTGTTCATTTAATTCAGCATTTTCCTTATGTTTAAGTGTATGTCATTCATGTGGAGTCAGTGGTACATGCATGTGGGTGTTAGTCAGTGTGGAAAAGAGTAATGGTAGTGTGGAAAGAGTATGAGTTTGAGTTTGTGGTTGTGGTTGTGGTTGTGTTTGAGTTTGTGGTTGTGGTTGTGGTTGTGTTTGTGGTTGTGGTTGAGATTGTGGTTGTGGTTGTGGTTGTGGTTATGGATAGGGTATCTTTGAAATGCGACGGTGGCAAATATGGACACTCCCTGACGCCCATGGAAGCGTTAAAGTGTGTGAAGCCGAACTTGGACACTCCCTGGCACCCATGGTAGTGCTAAAGTGTGACCTACGGACACTCCTTGATACTCGAGTCTGGATACTGCGTGAGGGGTTGCCCCGGTATTTGCATGGCGGTTAGGGTATTCAAAGTGTGAGGCATTGGACACTCCCTGATACCCCGGACCAAAGTGTGAGGCAAACTGGACACTCCCTGGCGCCCCGTTGCTAAAGTGTGGCTATCTTAGTGTTTCAAAGATACCAGGAGTAAGATAGTGGGTTGTTGGGTTTTGTCGAGAGAAAAGAGTCGGTAAGATGAGTTGGTACATCGTTCTCATACATGGTCACATATGTGTGAACTTATCTTTGGAATAATGTTGTGGTTGTTTTCTAAACAAGCTCTTTATCTTAAATATAATTTGTGAATTTAAATGGGAATTGTAAAATGGTAAATGAGTATGTTTTACATTCAAAGTTATATTTTTAATACTCACCAGCTTCTTGAAGCTGACGACGTTGATGCGTCCTGGACATTCGTGTCCAGGCTTTTCAGGTTATAACCAGGAGGAACATTATGACTACGCTAACTGAGAATGGCTGGTTTTGGAATGAGAAAACTGTTCACTTATTATATGCTTTAAACTTATATGTTTTAAGTTACGACTGTTTGTTATATGGATGACTGTAATAGACACTAAGTTATTGTTTTATTTCAAGGCGGTCTATGCCTTAGTTGACCCCGTGCTGTAATATGTAATAAGTTAGAAAATTTTTATAAGCCTTGATTGCTCTGCTCTGATTATTATGTTTTGTTGTTCGACGTTTGGGACGGAATCGATCCTTCAAACTGTCGCGACCTACGGGTCCATAAAGGAAATTAAACGCTTTCCTTATTTATGCTACGTCGGGGCGTGACAGTGCGTCCTCCCAATCTTTCAAGCACATAATTCAATCCAACATATCCGACGATAATCTGCTCCTCTTTTCATCCAAAACTCTACCACCTGCACTAAAAGCAGATTCTGATGCAACTGTAGAAACGAGCGGAGTTAGTAGATCATGGGCCATATGGGAAAGCACGGGAAAATTCCTTTCGTGTGTTCTCCACCAACTAAGTGTATCATAGTTTCGGAGTTCTTCTTCGGTTATCAACATTAAAAGATTAGTATTTAGATACTTATAAAGATCATTGCGAGTAGAACCACTTACAGGACTTCTTTGACTGGACATAATCCTCTCATTGAGGGCTGCCCACGATGGATCATTAGAAGTATTGTTTAATTTAATTGGACAAGAAGATTGGGTGCTTGAACCTATATCATATTTACTAGAATATGTATTGTACATGGAAGTTAAATTTTGCTCGATTTCTTTTATTGTAATACAAGGCTCAATACCTAAAAAGTGCGCAATTCCATTTATTAATGTTTCAAGACCCTTTAATTTAATTCTAGGGTCCATTACAGTAGCATAACAAAAAAGAGGAGGAATGCGTTGAAAATATTTTTTAAATTTTTTTGTCATTTCTAAATTTATAGATGCAAATCGATCATCATCTTTACGCTTATAAAATGAGTTTGCAATATTGTACAAGTGATTAAGAACAATGCAAGTTGTAGGATAATAAACACCACTGCAAGCATTTGTAGCATCATAAAATATTTTCAAAAAATCAACATAATCACTAACCATTTCCCAATCATCTAAAGATAAATACAACTCATTTTGTTTTGCATGCACATATTCACTAATAATATCTTTATATTTTAAAGCACGCTCAAGCATGAGATATGTTGAATTTCAACGATTTTTCGTATCATGCATCAATTTCTTTGGTTTTTTACCTAGATCTTGAGATACTCTTGTACTCTTGAAGGAGATGATGTAATAAAAAGTATGCTATCTCTAATTTTTTTAATATCACTGTCAATTATTCTCAAACCATCTTGTACACACAAGTTAATAATATGACATACACAACGCCCATGAAAAAGAGTGCCACCATTAAGAGGCCTCATGTTAGTCTTAAATAAATCAATTGCAGCAGTATTTGAAGTTGCATTATCAAAAGTAATGAGCAGTAACACAAATGTAACCCAAATCATTGCACCCTGTCCACATATCCGATGTACATGAAATTGTAAAGTTAGAGAAATCAGAAATAATATGTTTTTTATACTCACTAAAAACCTTTAAAATATCAGCACGAGCAGTATTTCTGGAAATTTTTGTGTAAGAAGGATTCACACAACTTTTCATAAATCTTTCAAATCTAGCATCTTCAGCAAATGTAAATGGTTGTTCAGCAGAAGCTATATATTTGGCCAACCCTTTTCTCATTTTTGACTGTGAGTATGAAAAATTTTGCACACTGCCACTAGCAGATTGATTAAGTTGTGGCTGACTTGGGTCAGTGTTTTGAAAAATTTCTTTGTGTTTAAATTCTAAATGCCTTTTTAAAGTGCCAGTACCATATCCTTTCTTATGAGAAAAAGCATCTGGGCAAAGTTGACAAAAAGCAAAATTTTCTTTCACTCCCTGTGCATTAACTTTGTCCTTTTGATTAAAATACTTCCATACTATTGATTTCAATCTAGTTTTAGTGGCTTTGGGTTGAGAAGTGCTACCACTTGGACTAGGTTCAACAAACTCAGAATAATTAAAATCATTTTCTTCCTCATCACCAAAACCCAAATTTTCAAGGTTAAACCCCTTTGAGCCCATTTTTTTTCCTTAAAAAAAGAAGTGATAGGCTGATAGCAATAAGAAAGATAAAAAAAAAGGTTTCTTTTCAATAAGATAACTATAAATTATATAAACGAAATTAAAAAATACAATTTGTAAGAGAGTAGTAATACTTCTATAAAACTATAACTAACAATTTGAATGTGATTGACTAGTAGTAGAATCTGAACAAGTTAAAAACTTGTAACACTAAAAGTCCTTTTCACACTTTCAAATTGTAAGAACAATTAGAGCAACAACCAATAAGAGAGCAGGAGAGCAAGAGAGCTTATAACACTAGAATATTTGACACTGAAGACAGTAGAGACACTGAGACAGTAGAGAAGAGAGAATGAAGGTTTGTTTGTAAATTGGTGAGGAATAATTGTTTAAGGAGTACAATATTTATAAGGATATTTATTTTGTTTTAGCCGTTGGTTTGTTCTAGCAATGGTAGTTGAAGCACATTAATTTTGTTAAGGAAGAATGGAAGATGAAATAAATTCGGTAGTTGGAGTGTCGCCTTCTTTAAAAAAAAAAAAGGAGACTTCAGAGAATTAGAGACTTAGAGTTAAGACTTGGAGTAATTTGAGTAAATAATATAAATTTGGTAGTTGAAACTTGAACTTGAAAGTTGAAGGCTTGAGTTGAGTTGTTGAGGATGTTGACTGTTGAGCCTAGAAAGTTGACTTGAACTTGAACTTGAAGCAATGAAGCCTTAAAAGGACTTAAGGACATTTAAAGTTTAAATCAATTAGACAGTCTGTAACTGTGTTATGTACTTACGAAGTTACGTGTAAATCAGAAATGTGTATACAGTGTATTCACAATACTATTTGTATAAATTGTATATTCAAAATGTAAATGTATACTGACAAACTGTCTACTGTCTACAGACTACACACTGTCTACTGTCTAGTCCAGCTCGCGGGTTTAGGCGAATTGGCTCGCGGGTTTAGGCGAGTTGGCGGGGCGGGGCGGGGCGGGGTGGGGTGGGTCCGCGAGGCGAGGCGGGTTACGAGGCGAGGTGGGTTGGTGGCGAGTCGGTGAGTTAGACGAGCTGGGTCACGGGGCGAGTTGTGGGTTGCAAAAATGGAAGTCGACCCGGACCCATACCCAATGAATTGAGTCACGAGCTGGGTTTGACCACGGGGCGAGACGAATTGCGACTCGCCAAATGACAAATCGGGGCGGGGCGGGCCAATTCGCCCCGTTTGACACCCCTACATTTCCTAAAAGGACTCTTGTTTCCAAAACTCTGAGATGACATCATCCTGACAACTGTGAATAGCACCGCCTTCCCCTTTCAGTCCATCGGCCTTGTCAATTACTCTCCTGGCTGAATCGGACTTTACCCATTTCCATGCTTTTCCTTATGCCCGATTACCTTTCTTCAAATACCCATGGCCAATCAGACTGCTACAGCCATCCTTCATTACACAGTGTCCGATTGGCCTTCGTGTTGCTTCAATCCACCATCGGGCTAACACCGCATTGGGTTATGTCATTCCAAAGACCCGATAATCCTCACAACACCCAACAGCCTTGTACCTATCATCGGTCTCACATCTACGCTTAAGTCCGATGAGTCATATATTCCTTAACTCGGCCTCACCTCTATCCAGTTTCACACGGCTCGGGCTCAACAGCCTTTGACGGTTTTTGGGTGCAAACAGTGTTTTATCGTAGTATTTTTAGTAATAGTGTCGTTGGTTTGGGACGATTGAACTTGAGATTTATTTGCTGGGTTGATTATGAATGGTTATATTTAGTACTTTCTTAAAGTGTTTTTAAACTCTTGCTTGAACTTTAGGAGCTTATGACTATGATTTGGTATTGTTATATGAGAATTTATTACTTGTTAAAAATAGGATTTTTGGCTGATTGCTAAGACAGGGTTTTGTCCTTGTTGGTTGAGCTTCTTTGGTTTAAGCTTATTTTAAACTTATTTTGGAACTTTAGTCACTTTTGTAAGGCCTTGGTGGAGTGCCACGTGTCCTAGGATCATCTGAGTGGTTCCGGGGCGTGACGTCATTCAACCTTTTTGCTGTCAAAACATTTTCAAACCATCTTAACCATAAGTAACAACTCTAAATATAAAGAATGATTTTCGAACAGTTCCAAAACGTACACGATTAACCATAAGTAACATGAACTCTAAATATAAAGAATGATTTTTGAACAGTTCCAAAACATACACGACATAAAACAAGATCGACGACAACTCATTTGTGAATCTTAAATCAAAGATCTAACTCAATATCAAAACATTTAAAAAATCATCTAGGCTAGATCAACCCACCAAGCTTCACATGTCGCCAAAACATCTAAGGCCACCACAACAACATGAGCCTAGAGGTAAATACAACACGCTACAACCGAATCCCTCACCTCAAGTTTCTACATGTGAATATGAGTTACAACCGTAATTATAAGTCCAATCATGACTGTGAACGATATGAAAATACAAACATGATGTAAACTTCCCGAATACACTTTCTCATTTCTTCTCCTCGCCTCTTTCTGTACCTGAAATGGTTATTGAATAACCACAAATATTTGTTTAAGCTTTCGCTTAGTGAAGGAGCTAATCATACTATTAGAGTGCATTAACATCATGCAACAATTAATCACGCAATATATTATATTGGTCTAAGAAACATCAAGTAGTCAATCCACCACCCCTGGACCCATAATTCTGGATCTTTCTCAATTTTTCATCGCATATAGCATCTCTCATTGTGACCCCATAGATGTCACCTTTTTATTTGGTGACCTGAATCAAAACGTAGCTCTCGAATTTTATGAAAAACCGAGAGACGTCAAAACTTCATTTTTAATATACGTCGCGATACGAATGAATTAGGCTCTATAACTTAAATCGTAGTCTCTATGTACCATAATCTTTGATATTCATCTCTGAAAACATATTTTGATTAAAGTTGAAAAACTCATGTTTTCAAGTTATGGAGCTTAAACGTAAAATCACAAT
This sequence comes from Hydrangea macrophylla, assembly GCA_033977485.1. NCBI lineage: Eukaryota > Viridiplantae > Streptophyta > Magnoliopsida > Cornales > Hydrangeaceae > Hydrangea > Hydrangea macrophylla. The sequence goes on from CM066990.1 coordinate 105,529,194, forward strand.
GGTAACTTATAATTCTAACAATATAAACGATAATTGAGAATTGAATTGTATTCAAAGTGAGTTTGAAATACTCACTGATTAGAAGATTGAACTGTGTATTGACAGAGATATCAATAAATAAAGAACCCAATTCTAAGCTTGGCTATGGAGGTCCAAGCTTCCCTCTCTCTCTAGAAATTGTATGTACAAGCTTTTAAAAACTCTCTCTATTCTTTCTGTGTTCACAGATTGTAAGAATCCCCAGATTGAGAGAGAGTGAAGTGCATATATAGAAGTCAATGGGTGAACTTGGGCTCCAAGCTCCTTAAGCTTTACTCTATTAAATCAATTAGTTTAAAAAATGCTAAAACATACATAATATACAGATACATAAACACAGCCGTAGACACCTCGATTTTGACCAATTGTCGAATCCAGGGATTGGTTACCTCTAAAGACCGATGATGACGATTACTGGTAAAATTCGGAGATTTTCCAGAGAATTCAAATCCGTCGAAGATTCTTCGAATTAAGTTTTCAAAATTAAGAAGAAAAGAGAACAATTGAGTGATTCAGTGGGAGCCCAGATGTTGAAGAACGTATGAGAAACCCAGTCTGTAAAATTAAAAATGGAAAAAGGTTTATTATTATTATTATTAAAAAGAAAATAAGAGAGAAAATGAAAAAAAAAATAGAAAATGAAAGTAAAGAGAAACAAAAAAAATGTTTATATATTAGAGTATACACTAGCATGTGGATATGTGTTTTTTGAAATTTACTAAAATACAAATATATTTATATATAAGGTACTAATAATTAAGGATATGTGAAGAAATGTTTTGAAAATTAAAAAGGAGGCAGGAATTCAATTAGCTGCGGCACGTGGCGAAGCCGGTGGCACTCTCTGAGTGCCGCACCGGCATTCAGTGAGTGCTGGAACGGCACTCAATGAGTGCCACAGACAATTCACCGAGTGCCACTCGCTGTAACAGTCTGTTTTTCTCATATGTTCTAGAAGAAAACATTGCACATGGGTTTTCACCTGAATTTACCCATTTAACCTTATGATATTGGTCTATATAAACAGACCTTCATCTCCATTATAGAGATCTTTTTTTTTTGGAAATCAAATTGATATATATAAGAGTTATATATAGTAGAGAGAATTAAGAGAAGAACAAGATACTTTTTCTTGAAGAATTTGAAGAATTGAAGAAGAATTTGAATATTTTGGAAGAATTTCACAAGAAATAGAAGAAATCTTTGAGGTTATAGAGGTAACCTCTCAATCTTATGTAGAATTAGGCAAGTTCAATCACAAATTCATAGTTCTAGGATTTTAACACATTTTCAAAACCTCTCTTCCTACCTTATTTCATCACACACCACATAGAATTTGTGATTGAATCTCATGATAGTTCATTAGCTTATATGTAAATAATCCTTGGGTTTAAAAGTATGAGTTGGCTTTGAAGAATTTGTTCTCTTGAATTTCCATAAGTGAACCTTGATTTTTTTTAAAAAAATTCTATTTCCTTTTTAAGATTCAGAAGATTTTATATGTTTCATTGAGTCCCTTTGAGTTTGATTCTTTAGTTTCCTATGATCCTATGATTCATATGAATATTAAGGTGGATCATGGTCATGTCTACACATAGTTGGTTGGGTTCAAGTCTTTGATCATGACTTGGATCTCCCTACTAAGAATCTTATGGAATTCATACTATATTCTATAGAGATTTGAGTAGATTTGGGTCTTCTTTGGTCTCCAAGGACCATTAAGTTGAGAGGAGAATAAGATATCATAGCTCTAATTCCCTCAAGGATCATATGTTTGAGGGAGGATTTAGATGTAAGTTTTCATAGTTTGTTTGTTGAAATCTAGGCAACTTGAATGTTCAAGAGTCCATAAGATTGAATAAGACCTTAGGATTCTCTTGCTAGATCTTCAAATATGAGATCTATGATGGAGATCCATTAAGGCTAAATCTATGGATCTCTTTATATTTCATCACTTATTCTAACAATCATAATCATACTTGATCCTAGTTCTCTCTAGAATCATGGATCAAGTTTGTTTCAAAATGTGAACACTAATCTAACCATGGTGCAGTGAATCCTCAAACTCGTTATGATCAAAGATTTTTCATTAAATCATGGTCCATTGGAATGGGATGAGACCAATTGCAGGATGTTCATAACCCACTTAAGCACCTCTGTGATTTTTGTCTTGAAGAAAATCCATGTTTAAAATGGTTTGGCATTATGGTTTCAAAGCAAGCTATTCTTTGTACAAAGATCCAGAACAGTAAGTCCATTTTTTGAAATTAATAAATCAAAACCTTAACTAAACTTTCTTGGCCTCCAATAATTTTTTCTAGGTAGTTCAATATGTTAGGAAGATACCCTAAAAAGATCTAAGTGTTTCTCATTTGTTTACTATTTTTAGAAAATCACACAAAATCTCTGGACAGAGAGTTGAAAATTCCTAAGTGATGTCTAGTGTTTTCCTTATTCCCAAAGTCTAACCATTCAATCTTCGATTTTCTTTTTGGGTTAGAAACTAGACTCACAGAGGTACATCATATCCAAAAGTCATTAAGATCCAACCGTTGGAAGTATGGTTTTTCTATCTTTGAAAGTCTGGTCTGCTCTCTGTAATTCATGAGAAACTGTCACTGGTTTTGTCTAATCTTATTGATTTCAACGTAAATGGTTTCCAAAATGCCTTGTAACCCAAATCATGTTTTGAATAATGATAAATAAGTCTAAATCCAGAGGCTAAGTGGTTCAAGTTAGTGAATAATTGTAACACCCGTACTCGGAAAATAAGATTAATGTGATATCAATGTGTGTTAATTAAAGATAATTAATGCATGAGATGTTTAACGGTGGCGTTATGAACCCACATGTGAAAAGGTGCTCAAATGCGGGCACAAATGAAAGGTCTGTAAAAAGGACAGGACTGGTATAAATGTGAGGCCCAACGAGGGTCTAATTAAAATAATTTGCATTTTGATGTTATTATGTGCTTATATGATTACTTGTTTAAATGCTTATTGATATTATTATGTCTTATGATAGGAAAGGGGACCAATTTGGGTACCCATGTGAGGGCGTATTTGAATAAAATTGATAACTGGTAGGTTTTATCACAACCTCATAATTTATGTGGGACCACGTTTGGGACCCATGCGGGACTTAGATTCAATCCTTTTAGAAAAGATGGGTAGTTAATGTAAATAACATGGGCGTTTCATAATAAAGCTTAAAGAAAGTTGGGGGAGGTAAATGAAATTATGGGAAAATGTATGACAACACATATGCATGTATAGCATATGTATCTTCTTAGAATCAAACACAGCTGGGAATCTAAAATTGAAGAGAGAACGAGAGCTTGAGTCGGCGACAGAATTCTCGACGACGTTTCTTGCCGCTCCTTCGTTGTTCGGCGTCGGATTCACAAACCGAGACCGGATTTGGACTCGTGGAGGTAAGATGATCACATGCACATCATTTATTTTCATTTTCGGCAACGTTTTTCCGACGACCGTTTTTGATAAACGATGTTCTTGGTACCAAACTTGTGTAGGATTATCACTAACTAGAAATTGAGCTAAACTTGGGAAGGAATTGGGGAAATTCTAAGCTTAGTTGCGTATAAATCAAGGAGGTGAGTGTTCTAATCTCAAAATTGGGTGTTTACTTATGTTAATGTGATAATTGATGCTCTAGAATGCTTAATCCATGACTAGTGTGCCAAGTTTGTGATTAGAATGAAGTTTACATATCAATTATATGAAGGATTATCATGTTAATGTGATTAGTTGCTTATATGCCTATATGGATCAAAGGAAAGTCAAGTAGTGGTCTCCATTAATTATAGGTCCCATATGTAAGGGACGGTAAGCCCTCAATGAGCGGGGCGTGGTGACGACCACAATGATGAAACGGTGATGCCTTCGAGATCACAAGAGTGTGTGTGATATGCTATATGCAATAAAAGAGTGAAAAATTCCGGGATGAGAAGGACCCGGGGGTGGTGGCTAGAATGACTTGACTTTCCAGAGATTAATTTGTTGTTGTTTATAATGATTGTTGAATTTGCATATTAAACATTCCAATAGCATGATTAGTCCCTTCACTAAGCGAAAGCTTAAACGAAAATATATTCTCTGTTGTGGTTATTGAATAACCATCGCAGGTACCGTCCGAGAGGAGGAGAGGAAATGATCTACGCGACGGGTTTGGGTGTGGGAGTAGCAAGTTGTAATGATATGTGCATATGTATAGTTGTTTTGAGTTTGAGTTGTAATCTTCAACTCTAAGTGTTGTAAACATCTTGCATTTTGGAAATGTTGGGAGTAACTAGTATTTTGGGAATACTTGTAATATGTCAAGTTCACATAGTATGATTGTGACCAATGTTATAAGTTGTATTTGCAAGTCAAGAGTCATGTGTAAAGTTGGGAAGGAACTTGAGCATGTTAAGGAAATTTTTGAGTTGTAAACCTTAACTTAGTACTCCTATGTGAATGGTTATGTGTATATGGAAGAAATGTGGATTTGGATGTTGAATTATGATTCATATAAAGAATTTGGGTGTTGTGATTGTCATTTCATATATGGAAATCTAATGTCAATGTTTAGAAACACTTAAAATTGAATTTGGAGGGTTCTTGGATGTTTACACAAAGTTTGATTATGTTTGGTAATGTTTTGGGGCTTGAAAACTGAAGTTTTTAGCAGCAGGGAGCTGTTCTGCCAAGGCCGGATCGATCCGGCCTTCCCGCGGATCAATCCGCCCATTTTCGGGGACATTCTGCCTCAAAATCAAGAAGATGGATCGATCCGCCCTTTTCGCGGATCGATCCGCCCCTATGAAAACAGACTATCAGCTTTTACGGAAACAAGCATAACTCTCTCTACAAAACTCGGATTTTGCCCTTGGGTCTGATTTGTGCCAAGAAAGCTCAAAGACCTATCTTTTGGTATAAAATTTGTCAACCGTTGGAACCGAGACTCAAAGACCTATCTTTTGGTATAAAATTTTCTATATCTTATTAATGACCATTTTGCCCTTGGGTCTGATTTGTGCCAAGAAAGCTCTTTTATGGAGTCTAAAACATGTTTTTCTTCATGATTAGTGTATGGTTTGGTGTGTGGGATTTGTTACACATGTCCTAATCCGCCTGGGGCGGTTTGTGGTGTGACAATTTTTGGTATCAGAGCTATAGGTTAGAGCCTTTGGGAACGAGTGACGATTACGACGTGTAATAAGCATAAATGATTAATGAATGTAGAAATCATGCATACACGTTTACTTAGCATGTTGAATGATGTTGCGCATGCTTTGAAAAGTACAAATATAACGTGTGTGTGTGTGTGTGTGTGTGTGACAATGTATTGTGAATGCCAGAGAGAAAATATCTGGTTCAACACCGCCTACGCAAATGGAGATAATAGAAAGGGTTGTAGCTGGTTTGGTACAAGTAGTTGAAACTCATGCAATAGAGGGAAGATGTGAACAACCGAATCCTAATCCGAGGGAGGAGGTGATTACTATTTCACAATTTTACAAGCAGAAACCGACACTATTCTGAGGGGAGACCGATCCAATGAGAGCTGATTTTTGGTTGTCCGATATGGAAAGGATTTTCTGGGTTCTTCCGTGTTCCGAGGCTCAACAGGTTCTATTTGTCGCTGATACTTTAAAAGAAGAAGCGCAGTACTGGTGGCGTACAAAATTGGGACCCGAAAGGCCGAACACTTGAGGGGAGTTCGTAATACTCTTCAAGAATCAGTACTTTTCAAAATCATTTGAAGATTTGAAAGCTCAAGAGTTCATGGAATTGAAACAAGGGGGAATGACAGTTCGGGAGTACTCCGCCAAATTCACAAGTTTGGCATGATTTTCTGAAAATATAGTACCAAATGAAGGGGATCGAACTAGAAAGTTTGTGACGGGGCTTAGGGATAAGAATCGACGTCAAGTATCAGTGCAACGGTTAGATAAAGTTGCAGAGGCATTAGATGTGGATTCAATCGCCGAAAGAGACATGGGGTATAAATAAAGTTCGCAAGCACCAACAACTCAACAATACAAAAGGCCGAGTTCAAGTCAATATAGCGGTCAAGGGAGTTCAAAACGACAAAGTTTTGGGGGTTCTTCGGGTAGTGGAGGTAACAAGCCACGATGTAACACATGCGGGAAATTTCATTGGGGTGTATGTAATCTACCGACAACGGTGTGTAACAATTGCCGCCAAATGGGCCATATGGTGAAGAATTGTTCGGGGGTGAGGCCAAATACGTATGCTCCGATGAGACATACCGACGATAGTAGAATGGTTTGTCATAATTGTGGGGAGCTTGGACACCGAATGCGCAATTGTCCTAAGCCGAGGCAAGAAGGTTTTAGTGTAACCGCAAGTAGTGCACCAACACCGCGACCACCTCAACAACAACAACCACAAGGAAGGGAACAACGTCAGGGCCGATATTTCCAGCTTAATCCAGGGGAGACCACCGTGTCAGGTAAAGTTCTTATTTGCTCAACACCTGCTAATGTGTTAATGGATTCTGGTTCTACACACTCGTTTGTATCACACCAATTTGCTAGGAATATGAATGTACCCTTAGAACTTCTAGAATATGATCTATCTGTTGATGTTCCACTGGGAAGATCATTGGTGAGTTCGGTAGTTTATAGAAACTGTGAAATTAAAATCAATGATGAAGTGTTACCTGCTAATCTTGTACCGTTAGTAATTCAACATTTTGATGTCATATTGGGGATGGATTGGTTATCAGTAAATCGCGTGGTTATCGATTGTGAGAATAAAAGGGTAGAATTCCAGGCACCAACCCATAGAATCTTTTCTTTCCAAGGGGTAGGTGTTGTGTCACCACCTTATCTTATATCCTCCATCAAGGCTTGTCGTTTAATGAAAAAGGGGTGTAAAGGTTTTCTTTATAGTGTATCGGATAATATATGTACGAAACTAAAGTTGGAAGATATACCCGTAGTTAGGAAATTTCCTGACGTATTTCCAGAAGATTTACCGAGTGTGTTAATTGAAAGGGAGGTTGAATTTGGTATAGATGTAATACCGGGAACACAACCCATTTCGCGGGCACCATATAGAATCGCTCCGGTAGAGTTGAAAGAGTTGAAGACTCAGTTACAGGAGTTGTTGGATAAAGGGTTCATTCGGCCAAGTGTATCACCCTGGGGTGCTCCGGTTCTTTTTGTGAAAAAAAAAAGATGGGACGATGCGCATGTGTATAGATTATCGTGAGATCAACAAAGTAACTATCAAAAACAAGTACCCATTGCCACGGATCGACGATTTATTCGATCAATTACAAGGGGCTCAAGTGTTTTCAAAAATCGATTTGAGGTCGGGGTATCATCAACTAAAGGTAAAAGCTGAGGATGTTGAAAAGACGGCCTTTAAAACACGGTACGGTCATTATGAGTTTCTTGTAATGCCATTTGGAGTAACCAATGCACCGACCGCGTTCATGGATTTAATGAATCGAGTCTTTAAAACGTATTTGGATGAATTTGTTATGATTTTTTATTGATGATATTCTTATTTACTCAAAGAGTCCAGAAGAGCATGATAGGCATTTGAGATTGGTGTTACAATGACTTCGAGAAAAGCAGTTATTCGGAAAATTGAAGAAAAGTGAATTTTGGTTAACAAGTGTTACCTTCCTTGGCCATGTGATTTCCAAGGATGGCGTGTCAGTTGATCCGTAGAAAATAAAAGCTGTTATGAATTGGGCGAGACCAACCAATGTGTCAGAAATTCGTAGCTTTCTGGGTTTAGTCGGGTATTATAGAAGGTTTGTTCGGGATTTCTCGAAGATTGCTACTCCGATGACAACATTAATGAGAAAGAATATTCCGTTTGAATGGGGGAAAGAATGTGAGGAATGTTTTCAAACATTGAAAAGTAAGTTAACTTCTGCTCCAATACTTGCGATTCCGACAAGTACCGGGGAATTTAGTATTTATAGTGACGCTTCCCATCAAGGCTTGGGATGTGTTCTTATGCAAGGGGACAAAGTGATAGCATATGCTTCAAGGCAATTGAGGACTCATGAGAAGAATTATCCAACCCACGATTTGGAACTTGCCGCGGTAATTTTTGCCTTAAAGATTTGGCGACATTACTTGTATGGGGAAACTTTTGAAATCTTCACTAACCACAAGAGCTTAAAGTATTTGTTTACTCAGAGGGATTTGAATATGCGACAACGAAGATGGTTGGAGTTAATGAAGGACTACGACCTGAAAATTCAATATCATCCGGGTAAAGCAAATGTGGTGGCCGATGCTTTGAGTCGAAAATCATCATAAAGTTTAGCATATGTTTTGACGGTACAAGAAGGGTTGGTGAAAGAGTTTGAACGGCTAGAATTGGAAGTTATTCCTAGAGTTGAAGGTGGATTAATGGCAGCGATTGTAGCACAACCTGACTTGATTGGAGAGATTAAAATAAATCAACTATTGGATTCAAACTTGAAGAAAGTTGTAGATATATTACCTGAGGATAAGTGACCAGAGTTCAGTCTGCATGATGGGGTACTATGGTACATCAATCGGTTATGTGTGCCTAATGTGGGCAACTTAAAAGAAAGAATTTTGGAAGAAGCTCATAGTACTCGGTATTCCGTACACCCGGGTAGTACGAAAATGTATAGAGATTTGAGGGAGGTCTATTGGTGGAGCGGTATAAAACGTGAAGTTGCTGAATATGTAGCCAAGTGCATGACTTGTCAATTGGTAAAGCTTGAGCATCAACGACCCGCTGGAGAAATACAACCATTGGAAATACCGGAATGGAAATGGGAGCACATTACGATGGATTTTGTGTCAGGATTACTGAGGTCTCCTAGATCAAATGATAGTATTTGGGTGATCGTTGACCGGTTGACTAAGTCAGCCCACTTTTTGCCGATTAAGACTACTGACCCGATGAAGTTAGCAGAACTCTATGTTAAAGAGATTGTGAGATTGCACGGAGCACCGGTATAAATTGTTTCGGATCGGGATACACGTTTTGTGTCAAGATTTTGGGAAGGGCTACAAAGAGCAATGGGGACAGCTTTGCATTTTAACACAGCTTTTCACCCGCAAATTGATGGACAGTCGGAATGAGTTATTTAGATTCTAGAGGATATTCTTAGAGTTTGTGTTATGGATTTCAAGGCTGACTGGGAAACTCACTTGCCGTTAATTGAGTTTTCTTATAACAATAGTTTCCAGACAAGCATTGGTATGGCGCCTTTTGAGGCATTGTATGGTCGGAAGTGTAGATCGCCCGTGTGTTGGACAGAGGTTGGGGAGAAGCAACTACTAGGGCCGGAAATTGTTCAAATTACCACCGACAAAGTTAAATTAATTAAGCAACGGTTGCAAGTGGCACAAAGTCGCTACAAAAGTTATGCTGATACGGGTAGAAGACCGTTGGAGTTCGAGGCTGGTGATTATGTATTCTTGAAAGTTTCACCTTCGAAGGGCATTATGCAGTTTGGTAAGAAAGGTAAGTTGAGTCCAAGATATGTTGGACCTTTTCTGATTTTGAATAAAGTGGGACCGGTAGCTTACAGGTTGGAGTTACCATAAGAGTTGTCACATGTTCATAATGTGTTCCACGTATCTATGCTCAGACGTTATGTGTCGGATCCGAGTCATATCCTTGAACCAGAACCGTTGGAAGTCCGAGAAGATATGACCTATGTTGAACATCCGATACGAATTCTAGATAGGAAAGATCAAGTGTTGAGAACAAAGATAATTACATTGGTCATGGTCCTCTGGCGTAATCATAGCGTTGAAGAGGCAACTTGGGAGCGAGAAGATGAGATCAGGGAGAAGTACCCACACTTGTTCGACTGATGAGGTAAGAATAAGTTTGGGGACAAACTTTTTAAAAGGGAGGGAGAAATGTAACACCCGTACCTGAAAAATAAGATTAATGTGATATCAATGAGTGTTAATTAAAGATAATTAATGCATGAGATATTTAACGGTGGGGTTATGAACCCACATGTGAAAAAGTGCTCAAATGTGGGCACAGATGAAAGGTCTGTAAAAAGGACAGGACTGGTATAAATATGGGGCCCAACGATGCTCTAATTAAAATAATTACTTGTTTAAATGCTTAGTGATATTATTATATCTTATGATAGGAAAGGGGACCAATTTGGGTACCCATGTGAGGGCGTATTTGAATAAAATTGATAACTGGTAGGTTTTATAGCAACCTCATAATTCATGTGGGACCACGTTTGGGACCCATGCGGGACTTATATTCAATCCTTTTAGAAAAGATGGGTAGTTAATGTAAATAACATGGGCGTTTCATAATAAAGCTTAAAGAAAGTTGGGGGAGGTAAATGAAATTATGAGAAAATGTATGACAACACATATGCATGTATAGCATATGTGTCTTCTTAGAATCAAACACAGCTGGGAATCTAAAATTGAAGAGAGAACGAGAGCTTGAGTCGGCGACGGAATTCTCGACGACGTTTCTTGTCGCTCCTTCGCCGTTCGGCGTCGGATTCACGAACCGAGACCGGATTTGGACTCGTGGAGGTAAGATGATCACATACACGTCATTTATTTTCATTTTCGACAACATTTTTCCGACGACCGTTTTTGATAAACGATGTTCTTGGTACCAAACTTGTGTAGGATTATCACTAACTAGAAATTAAGCTAAACTTGGGAAGGAATTGGGGAAATTCTAAGCTTAGTTGCGTATAAATCAAGGAGGTGAGTGTTCTAATCTCAAAATTGGGTGTTTACTTATGTTAATGTGATAATTGATGCTCTAGAATGCTTAATCCATGACTAGTGTGCCAAGTTTGTGATTAGAATGAAGTTTACATATCAATTATATGAAGGATTGTCATGTTAATGTGATTAGTTGCTTATATGCCTATATGGATCAAAGGAAAGTCAAGTAGTGGTCTCCATTTATAGGTCCCATATGTAAGGGACGGTAAGCCCTCAATGAGCAGGGCGTGGTGACGACCACAATGATGAAACGGTGATGCCTTCGGGATCACAAGAGTGTGTGTGATATGCTATATGCAATAAAAGAGTGAGAAATTCCGGGATGAGAAGGACCCGGGGGTGGTGGCTAGAATGACTTGACTTTTCGGAGATCAATTTGTTGTTGTTTATAATGATTGTTGCATTTGCATATTAAACATTCCAATAGCATGATTAGTCCCTTCACTAAGCGAAAGCTTAAACGAAAATATATTCTCTGTTGTGGTTATTGAATAACCATTGCAGGTACTGTCCGAGAGGAGGAAAGGAAATGATCCACGTGACGGGTTTGGGTGTGGGAGTAGCAAGTTGTAATGATATGTGCATATGTATAGTTGTTTTGAGTTTGAGTTGTAATCTTCAACTCTAAGTGTTGTAAACATCTTGCATTTTGGAAATGTTGGAAGTAACTAGTATTTTGGGAATACTTGTAATATGTCAAGTTCACATAGTATGATTGTGCCCAATGTTATAAGTTGTATTTGCAAGTCAAGAGTCATGTGTAAAGTTGGGAAGGAACTTGAGCATGTTAAGGAAATTTTTGAGTTGTAAACCTTAACTTAGTACTCCTATGTGAATGGTTATGTGTATATGGAAGAAATGTGGATTTGGATGTTGAATTATGATTCATATGAAGAATTTGGGTGTTTTGATTGTCATTTCATATATGGAAATCTGATGTCAATGTTTAGAAACACTTAGAATTGAAATTGGAGGGTTCTTGGATGTTTACACAGAGTTTGATTATGTTTGGTAATGTTTTGGAGCTTGAAAACTGAAGTTTTTAGCAGCAGGGAGCTGTTCTGCCAAGGCCGGATCGATCCAGCCTTCCCACGGATTGATCCGCCCATTTCCGGGGACATTCTGCCTCAAAATCAAGAAGATGGATCAATCCGCCCTTTTCGCGGATCGATCCGCCCCTATGAAAACAGACTGTCATCTTTTACAGAAACAAGCATAACTCTCTCTACAAAACTCGGATTTGCGCATCGTTTTTTGCGTTGGAACCGGGACTCAAAGACCTATCTTTTGGTATAAAATTTGCTATACCTTATTAATGACCATTTTGCCCTTGGATCTGATTTGTGCCAAGAAAGTTCTTTTATAGAGTTTAAAACATGTTTTTCTTCATGATTAGTGTATGGTTTGGTGTATGGGCTTTGTTACTGTTTGTGATGAAAAGATCTAGCCAATAAAGAATTGACACATAAGGGTTTTTGTGACAGGATAATTGATGGACTCGAATGAATACAGAAACTGTTATGAGCAGTTGTTTCTGATTCACGTTGTTCAAGTAACCGCTAGAAGACACGTGTTGATCATCAAGAAGTAATTGAAGAATAGGTGTCAATTCAAGGATATAACAGGTGTTGGAGCAGTTATTAATTCAAAAATAGGAGGGAATATTCAAACAGAGTTGTTGGGAACCCTCAAAGTCTATAAATAGAAAGATTGTGCATTCGAAAAGGATCCTTCGATCAACATCAACATATATCTCTCAATACACTTACTGTATTGTTATTTAGATAGTTAAACTTAGGAATAGAACACCTTCGAAGTCTTCTTCAAGGTTAGATTGTAGTTTCTTTAATTTAATCAAAGTAGTCTTTTACTTTATTACTTTCTTTACTGTTTTATTAAGAGTAGTTATCTTAGAATCAGTTTGAAGTATTTCAATTAAGTGCATCTTTACACGGTTAAAGTCCTGTTTAAGGCATCGAACAACACCACAATTTGCTTGGTGAGGCGCAGTTTGGATAATCACATTTACACATTGGAAACTTGCTTGCCTGGCACGCTCGCACACACTTATAAATTTTCCAACCAAACAGTTACACGTGTCCTAATCCGCTTGGGGTGGGTTGGAGTGTGACAATAATTCATAGCTTGTCCTTATACATATCCATGCATTCATCCATGTGTATTGATACTTGTAGTTAGGATCTAGCCCTAGGTTATTTTGTCCCCAATTGAACCTAGTTGTGAGTTCTTTATAATCATGTTGGGATTATACTACCTCTATATGGACATTACATTGGCTTCTAGTTGAGACTTGCATATCTATAGAGGTGATATGTTCTCAACTAATTAGAAGGAATCCATAAATAGGTCAATTCTTTTTTTCTACTTGATAGATTTAAGCTAGACGTTTATTTAGGAATGATTATTTGATATTTTACATCTTGTCTAAAGCATGTGGACTAACACTTGTTTTGTAGCGCTTTGGAGGTATAATTTCCCATCTATTCTCTAGTTTATATTACTTTTTGATTTTTTGGATTTTCGACTTCATGCGCGACACCTTAGAATTAGGTCTTGCCTTATGTGTGTATGTGATTAGAGACCTTTTCTTAGGTTTTATTTTCTTGCATGCATCACACGTTTAATATTCGCGGCGGGATCCCGGGTAAGTTCTCTAGTTCCCTATTGCATATTATATTGCTTGCTAATTGAACTACATGGTTTTGGATGATATTTTATCGTTAGCAATTTTGCACTCTTTTAGACATGCTTTTGTAATGTATATCTATACATATGTATTAGTTTAGGGCATGCTTAGATTACTAATTCGATTAAAAAGGATGTTGAGTAGAGGCCTATCGTGAGATAAGATTAGAGAGTGTGTTTTGGTTCGTCGGGCTCCTTCCCCTTTCATTCCATACTCCCCGGACCCAGTTTATCTTTGGTTTCGCAAAAGCGTTTGCTTTTAAAATAGTTTCTTAATTTTCTTTTAAAAAATTAAGTGGCGACTCTTTACATTTTAAAAAAGTGGGCCCAAATGCCGGTATCCACAATAGCATACATATATACATACGTATATATACTCTACCACAAATTGAAAGGGTGTTTATAGGCTAAAAGGGGTCAAGTATGTTTGTTTGGGAATTTGGCTTAAGGCACAACATTAACACTCTTAAGGTAAACTGGTATTTTCGCGGCACCGCGATCACCACAAAAATACAGAAAATTCATTTTAATGTAGAAAATAATTTTCTGGTTTTATAAAAATACTGATTGAGTCAAAAGTAAATATTTCCATTGCTTTGAATATAGTTTTGAAATTCAACACAGGTACTTCTGACTTTATAAAAAAAAATTACAGTTTGACCCCAACAAAAATTTTGATAAGAAATGAAACAAGGGATAAGATCTAAAACATGAGAATTGAATTTAATAAAAAAAAAAAAACCCAGGAATACACATTGAATATGAAAATGTAAAATAAAATCAAATAAAAATGCAGGTTATTAGAGTTGAAAGTCACCATATTGTCCGTAAACCAAGTCTAAACATCAGAGTATTGGCTCAACCACGCATTAGGAAAATCTAAGTTCAACATATATTAAACAAAGTTTAATACTAAACTATTACAACCCATAGGTATCGGTGAAAACATAAATAAAGTATTACGGTGCACTTGCCGATTACAAACTTTACTATTACATAAGTCTCTAGATAATAACATAAACTAACTACAGCAAAGCTCCCAGCTTCAGCTTGCATAATAGTCAGCCCCAACATAGCCTCCATCATAATAGGCTTCCTCCTCATAACCCCTTGCCATGTCTTCTTCTCCTGTATTCTCATAAACCTAGTGATCTTGTCAAAATCAAGATATAAAAGTATGCTTAACTTATGCTTTACTTTGAAAAGATTTGCAGTGTGGAAGTAAAGGTCGAACCCACAGAGATTGAATACTACGCACTTTAATTTTTAAAACCTAAATTTAGTTAATTAAGAAAAACGGATTTTGGATTTAATTTGAATTAAACTAATAACAATAAAAGTAAATCTAAATTATGAAAGCAATTGAATATTTGTTTTTATAATAAGTTTAAGGAACCTAGGATTGCAAATCCACCACTAGCTTCATGATAAGGGTATTTACGAATTACTTTAGCTTATTACGTTGGATGATAATGGGGAATTGTAGCTACAAGCCCAATTCCTCCGTCAAGAAAATAACTATAGTTCAAGCACCAACATAATCCATCTTCGGTTAGCACGAATTATCCCACACTAAACTAGGGTTGTGGTATAATCCGTCTAATCTAGGCATGGACTATTCGGATACTTGATAGCACAATTCAATTTAAGCACCATTACATGTAAATAATCTAAACAAGCACAACAAGCATAGATCATTGAGCACACTACCATCAAAATAGATCTAAGACAAGAGTAAACTTTGAAAGTAACGATTAAATCAATAAAAGCACGATTTATTTATAAAAAACCTCGGAACATGTAACTGTCATCCATACATAATAAAACTAAAATAAAAACATAAAATACACCATATTACATGGCTAGGATTTCATTGAAACCCTAGATCTTGAGTTTAGTTGGCCATAGAATTGATGAACGGCAAGAGGTTGATGGAGGAGGCCATGGGAATCCTTGGTCTTCTTCTTCTTCTCCTTGCTTTCCTCTATTCAATGGCTGAAGTTTTAGTTGTATATGAATGCATCTAATGTTGTGTAATGATGTGTAACCACAAAATTGATTTAGAATATGATTTATATAGAGTTTGGAAGGATTTAGGAAGCTTTCCTAAGCCAAATTGTACTAAAATTGCTGTATTTAGCTTTCCAAATGTAATTAGGTAGTTTCGTTCGCGTAGGAGTCTTCAGAATACTGAAATACACATATTTGGCTTTTACACAGGTCGCGCGAGCGGGCTGTGCAAGCGTGATATTGGGAGGTCGCACGAGCGATTTCCTGGGTTTCGTGCGAGCGGGTCGGGCGTGCGATGTGGTTTTTTCAGCTTCTTTTCTTCTATTTTTTCACCCCATTTAGCTTGGAATCCTTACTTTTCTCCAAATCCTGACAGAAAATAGAAAACGGAGTAAAAATATACAAAAATAGGATAAAAAAGTACTAATAACTGTGAATTAAGGCATATAAATGTCTACCTACTTCATGAAAAGCAATCCCAAGCACACACATCGTATAAATCAATAGAGTTTCTCATAAAATTGCACGTGTGTGATATGGCAATCAAATGAACATGCGCATGTCATGAACTTGGAATATAACTCGGATGACCATCTAACTATGCTTCGACTACGAATCTCGTAATGTTAATTACACTCTCAAATAAAACACTCAAAAACAGGTGTAATTTTTCTAAAATATGTGAGTAAAGGAAATATATTTTCAAAACAAGAAACCGCTCACATATAACTCAGAAAAGACGCATGACATAAAAGAACAGTAGTCTCATGGATAGGATGCTAACAATCAAGAAAAATTAATCATTACCATGTTTTAATCCCCCCTCCCGTCGTTTTCATATCCAAACCATGTTTCCTAGGATCAAATAGAACTTTTCAAAGGTTATAACGTGACTCAGGTAATGAAAAAGGATAGAAAGGATTCATTAGGTAGTTTTACAATGGCATTGTAAGGTATGTTCGATTTCTTTCATTCGTCTCTTCTACCAACTTCATCTTTTCATTCTTTTTTTTCATATTTCTTTTTTAATCTCTTTCCTCTTTTTTTTTCAACGTTTTTTTTTCATTGCTTTCTGAATAATCAATCAATAAATAACAAGGCAACCACCCCAAACATCATCTTGTTCTCTTCTTCTTCTTAATCAACACATCGCCTTAATACCATTAAAAGTTGACGAATCTCTCAGTGGTAAACTCCAAGTTGGTCAAGTTCGAGCAAAAACAAGGATAATGGTGATTAAAGAAAAAAGTCATTTTAACGGCTCAAAGGGTGAACTAAGGAAATTTATCATTTATCGGTGAGTAGCAAACAAAGAAGGCATAAAATCATGTCCTATGATTATATGGTTCTTCAACATTTACGACGGAAGATTACTTAGCATGTTAACAAATATTTTAACTTGACTATCAACCAAAACAAGAATAATGAGACTAAATAACAAGTTAATGCGCTATTCCAAATGAAATTCGACAAACATAATGTATTTATAACCCTCTAAAAAGAAAAGATAGGCTCAAAAGCTCAACGAGTTTAGTCTCCACCTTGTGTTATCTAGAAATCCGAATCATATTATAGTTCACATCAGACATGTATTCAAGCGACTACGTGCAGTGCATAGGTTTGTGTGCAAATCTATGATATAAAACTGCGATTCAAACGATACATGACCTAAATCGTAGCATCATGACTTCAGCAAATGTTTAATCACATTTTTTCTTGTTTATCATTCTATAATAATCCAAGTTACATAACAAGAAGTATCGAATTCAAGATTGCAAAATCGTAGGTGACATCGTTTATTTAAGCACAAGAATTGAAAAATTTTAAAAATCAGTGCATAATAATGTGCATGTGCATGCATACCCCCAAACCTAAATATTTCATTGTCCCCAATGAAACAATAAAATGAAATAAAGAAAGTACGTAGACAAGGAACGATAGTACCTCGATTTTTGCACTCACAACCAGGTGAACGTATAAATATGACGATAAAATTCAATGGCTCCATAAAGAGCTACTAATCACCTGTCAATACTTGACAAAAGAAAATAAACAACAAAAACAATAGTAGCTAATAGAAATATACAGATATTATTATTTTTGGTTGTTGTTATTGGTTTTTTTTTTAATCAATATATTTTTTTTTATTCTATTATTATTTTTCTTTTTTCTTTTTTTTTTTAATAAAAGTTAAACTATAACAAAAAAAAAACTAATGGAAATAAAACAAACAGAATAATCAAAACGAAGAAGAACTTAATCTAAAAAGAGACCTAGCAGAATAAACAGAAAAAATAAAAATAACTGACCAGGTTGTCGGAGAAAGGAGGTACGAGAACAAAAGAAAAAATCTCAAAAATCCCACCTCGCGCGAGCAAGCGTCGCGCGCGCGATCACCTCCGCGAGGGAATGCAAAGGCATATATTTATGAAAAGTAAAGAAAAATCTCTAAGTCCACACATCGCGCGAGCACGCCGCGTGATCAAGACTCTAGCGCGCGTAATTTCAAACGCGAGATGAAGCAGAGAGCTCATATAAAAAAGTTTAAAAAATTTTCTCTAAGGGGCAATCTCGAGCGAGCGGGCCGCGTGAGCGACGCATCGCGCGAGCAGGCCACGCGCGTGATGTGGTCTTTATCCCTTGTTTCTTTATTTCAAGGTAAATAAGTTTATCCCAACCCTAAACCTATCCAGAATGTCTAAAACAGACTCAAAAGAACTCAAAAACGACTAAAAATAAGGAAAACGAACGAAATAAAGCTTGGGTTGCCTCCCAAGAAGCGCTATCTTTTACATCTTTAGCTAGACCGTTCTAGCTCAAGATTTATGGAGGTTGAAAATCAGACTTTGTACCCCTTAGGATATCAGGAAGAGCCCGGTGATAAGCAGAAATAACGTTGCTTTGAATTAATTCGATCGACGATTCTCCCGAATTATGCTCAAATCGATTTCTTACCTTTCGAGTAAATTCATAATTTGGGTCTTGGTTGTCAGGATTCATCCTCTCATTACGAATTATGCTATTTTCCTCACCCATATTCAGTTCTTTGTTAGGCTCAATATTCCGTCTTACCTCACATTATCCTCACATAGGTAATCGTCGTCTTTAGGAGGTTGATCCATAGCATTAAAAATATTTAATTTTAAGTTCATGTTCCCAAATGACACCTTCATTTCCCTCGTCCGACAGTTAACACGAGCATTAGCGGTTGCTAAGAATGGACGACCTAAGATGACAGGAGTGTGTTTCCTAGCATCTAGCACGGGTTCAATGTCAAGGACCCTGAAGTCGACAGGATAATAGCATTTATCAACTTTAACAAAGACATCCTCGACGATTCTTCTAGAGATTTTAATAGAACGATCCGCTAATTGTATGGTAGCGGTCGTAGGCTTAAGTTCACCTAGTCCTAGTTGTTTATAGACGTGATAAGGTAAGAGATTAACGCTAGCTCCTAAGTCAATGAGAGCCCTATGAATGATCGTGTCACCTATGACACATGAAATCGTAGGCGTACCTGGATCTTTATACTTTGGAGTAGCGTGTTGGAATATTGAGCTAACCTTTTCCGTGAGAAAGACCTTTTTCGGTATATGACTGCGCAACTTGCGCTTTTGAGTACAAAGGTCTTTTAAACATTTCGCGTAAGCAGGTATTTGTTTTATAGCATCGAGGAATGGAATATTAATTTTTACTTGTTTAAATACCTCGAGTATATCTTCAGTTTTTTTACGTTTTCTTTGAAAAATTTGACGGTTCGTCGACATTTGGTGGAAAAGGTAGTTTTGGAATATACATCGTCGGGGTTGTTACATTTTCTTTCCTATTTCTACTCGTTTCTCCACCCTTTTCTTTATTAGAGTTAATGTTCCCTACCTTCTCACTTTCATATGGCACGTCAACAATTTCCTCTTCTCGAATAGTCATCCTAGTCGAGACGGCGTTTACTTGTTCATTTGAACCCCCATTCCCACATTGTCCCTTAGGATTTTGAATAGTTTGACTAGGCAACTTACCCTCGTTTCTACGACTCATAGCATTAGCTATTTGTCCCATTTAGGATTCAAGCTTCGCAATGAATTATGTGTGAGAGTGCACTATCTGTGCTTGTGCTTGTACTTGTGTTTCGATATTCTTAAGGGATGCCAACACTGTCTCCTCAAAAGCATTAACCCTTGGAGGGTTAGGATTAGGAGGAAGGTGTTGGTATTGACTTTGTTGATATTGGGGTCGATAAGTAGTAGAAAAATTGTTCGACATAGGATTATAGTTATTTCGTGGGAATTGTTGCATAGAATTAACGTGTTGCTCAACAAATTCCGGATATTGAGATGCAGAAGGACATGCAAAGATATTATGAGACAGTTCAGAACATAATGCACATACTTCTGAAGAAGGTGGATTGGACCTAATTCCCATCCTCATAAGTTGGTTAAGTTTTCTATTTAATTCTTGTATTTTAATTGATTGACTTGACTCAAATTTTACCTCTTGCTTAGGTCGAAGGTACCCCTCAGGACGGACAGACACCGCCTGATGCATCGAGTTCTCGCTTAATGTTTCAAAAAAATTCTCGTCGGCGCTTTTGTGTACGAATGTACCCGCACAAACGGTGTCAACGGTATTACAAACATAGGGAATAAGTCCCTCGTAAAAGACCTGTACCAACTGCAACTTAGGAACCTAAAGATGTGGGCAGGAACGTAATAATTCTTTAAATTTCTCCCATATGTCATAAAGTGTTTCCCCATCTTGCATGACAAAATTTGTTATGGCTTTTCTTATTTGATTAGTTCTTGTGATTGGGAAAAACTTTTGTAAAAATGCGTTGTGTAAGGCTTCCCATGTTTTAATTGTGTTTGGCTCAAGTGATTCAAGCCAATACTTTGCTTTATCTCTTAAAGAGAATGGGAAGAGACGCAATTTGAATTCATCATCAGTGAAATTATGGATTTTTAAAGTATAGCAAATATCTTAAAAATCTCCTAAGTGTTGATATGGATCTTCATTTAAACGGCCATGGAATGAAGGAAGTAGCGAGATGGTAGACGACTTTATCTCAAAGTGAGATGCCGTCACCTCCGGTAATTCGATACCTGCTTGAGGCGTGTAAGTCGTAGGAATAAAATAATCCCTAAGCGGAGGAGGTGGCGGTATGTTAGGGTTATTTCCATTGTTTCTGTTGTTTCATATGTCGGCCATTGGAATAGGTTCTATGTTCAAAGTTTGAGTTTTTCTTAAACGTTTACGGGTGCTTTGAATTTCAGCCTAAAACAATGACGATGGTTTTGGAGTCGACTCGTCGTCTATTTTCAACTGAGCTCTAGAAGCTTGGGTTGAAGATCTATTACTTCTTAATGTACGTTCAAGTTCAGGATCAAAAGTTTGTAATTCAGGTTTACTAGAACGTGTACCAAACATAAACTAAAAAGAAAATAGCGACACTAAGACAAAAACTGACTCCACAAATATAAGACGAAATCACGCAAATAAGGCAACATGCACACAACTACTATGATGCATGAATATTCTCCTGTAATGCAATGATCACGTCAACCCCAACGCCCTGGATTTCCTAGCTAATACACGTGAACAATCACTCCTAAACTAATGCAAATAGTGCATCTCAGCGCCCTGACTTACAGTGGTTGGAAGCAAATTTCAAAGGAAGCGATTTAGTTTATTTATTATTTTTTATTTTCGCGTAAACTCCTTTGACGTGCACAGCTGCTCCAATCAAAACGCTAGAATTTGATTACTTTGAGAAACTACAAAAATAAAAAGAAAAGTTAGTGACTCAAAATAAAATGAAAAACTAAGAAAAAGAAAACCTAATATGATATTTACGAATTAACTAAACTAATATTCTAAAACTAAAGGTAGTGAATTGCAATCCCCGGCAACGGCACCAAAAATTGATCTTGTCAAAATCAAGATATAAAAGTATGCTTAACTTATGCTTTGCTTTCAAAAGATTTGCAGTGTGGAAGTAAAGGTCGAACCCACAGAGATTGAATACTACGCACTTTAATTTTTAAAACCTAAATTTAGTTAATTAAGAAAAATGGATTTTGGATTTAATTTGAATTAACTAATAACAATAAAAGTAAATCTAAATTATGAAAGCAATTAAATATTTGTTTTTATAATAAGTTTAAGGAACCTAGGATTGCAAATCCACCACTAGCTTCATGATAAGGGTATTTACGAATTACTTTAGCTTATTACGTTAGATGATAATGGGGAATTGTAGCTACAAGCCCAATTCCTCTGTCAAGAAAATAACTATGGTTCAAGCACCAACATAATCCATCTTCGGTTTGCACGAATTATCCCACACTAAAATAGGGTTGTGGTATAATCCGTCTAATCTAGGCATGGACTATTCGGATACTTGATAGCACAATTCAATTTAAGCACCATTACATGTAAATAATCTAAACAAGTACATCATTCATAGATCATTGAGCACACTACCATCAAAATAGATCTAAGACAATAGTAAAATTTGAAAGTAACAATTTAATCAATAAAAGCACGATTTATTTATAAAAATCCTCGGAACATGTAACTATTATCCATACATAATAAAACTAAAATTAAAACATAAAATACACCCTATTACTTGTCTAGGGTTTCATTGAAACCCTAGATCTTGAGTTTAGTTGGCCATAGAATTGATGAACGGCAAGAGGTTGATGGAGGAGGCCATGGGAATCCTTGGTCTTCTTCTTCTTCTCCTTGCTTTCCTCTATTCAATGGCTGAAGTTTTAGTTATATATGAATGTATCTAATGATGTGTAACCACAAAATTGATTTAGAATATGATTTATATAGAGTTTGGAAGGATTTAGGAAGCTTTCCTAAGCCAAATCGTACTAAAACTGCTATATTTAGCTTTCCAAGCGTAATTAGGCAGTTTCGTTTACGTAGGAGTCTTTAGAATACTAAAATACATGTATTTGGTTTTTACACAGGTCGCGCGAGCGGGTCGTGCGAGCGCGATATTGGGAGGTCGCGCGAGCAATTTCCTGGGTTTCGCGCGAGCGGGTCGCGCCTGCAATGTGGTTTTTTCAACTTCTTTTCTTCTGTTTTTTCACCCCATTTAGCTTGGAATCCTTACTTTTCTCCAAATCCTGACATAAAATAGAAAACGAAGTAAAAATATACAAAAATAGGATAAAAAAGTACTAACAACTGTGAATTAAGGCATGTAATTAGGATTTGTTCTCTCCCGATCACCTAGCCAGTTAAAAGTCGAATATCCAGCGGCATACACGTTGTCAACTACTGAAGCTGAGTTAATGCAAATACTAATAGAGTATCTATAGATATGCAATATATAAAACAACATTATTAAAGATCTTCTCATCATTCACGCTCACTAACGAACTTCATCCCAACCAAATCTTAGACATAACATGAACTCTTGGGTCCACATTTTACACATAGCTTTGCATTTCACGATACTTAACTCCGACACATAGTCCCATACAATATGATCTATCAAACCCAACATGAAGTCCCAACTTCTAATCACCATATCGTTCTGTCCAACGTGCCCTGATTCATTCTTCTTTCATGTTGTATCCCTTTTAGTCTCGGTTGTGGACCAAGGTGACTACGTATGTTGACGTACCTTTAGCTCTCTCATGGCTACTTAGTACCTATACCCCTTGGCCTCTATTGGACTAAGATGATCCCATCGGCTTAACCCTCAATCTCGGTTATGGACTAACGTGACCATACCTCTTAGTCTCTATGGGTATTCTCGTTCCGGTCTTGGATGAAGATGACATTCCGTTAGCCTCTATCGGACTAGGGTGCTCACCATATGTATCTCTTAGTCTCTATCGGATTTATCATATCTCTATCATGGACTAAAGTGACATATCCCTTAGCCTCTATCATGGACTAAGGTAATATTCCTTTAGTCTCTATCGGACTAATGTGAAATAGGTATTTCACATCCTTAGCCTCTATCATGGACAAAGATGATACCACCAATATATCTCTTAGTCTCTATCATAGACTGAGGTGATAGAGATATTCACAATCACATCCGTACTCACGAAGCCTGACACGCAATCCCAGCTTTCTTGACATATAACCAAATCTCATGCACTTGATTATCTCCACTCATCAAAATCCCACGCCTGACTTTGTACAATCTACACGATTGCATCATACACTCGAATGTGAATGACATTAGCTGTCATGCCCCAGAACCGCCCAAACGATTCTAGGATACGTGGCACGCCACCAAGGTCTTACACACGTGATTAAAGTTCCAAAATAAGCTTAAATGAAAGAAGCTCAACCAACAAAGGTCAAAACCCTGTCTTTGTAATCAGCCAAAAATCCTGTTTTTAGCAAGTAGTAAATTCTCATATAACATTACTAAATCACAAGTTGAAATCAGCACTAATGATTTAAACCATTTATAGTCAAACCAAAGTCACAAACATGAGCTTCCAAGTACAAGCAAGAGTTTAAGAAAACACTTTAAGAAAAGTACTAATATAACCATTTACAACCAATCCAACAAATAAATCCCAAGTTCAAACGTCCCATTCCAGTAACACTAGTTATAAAAACACTATGATAAAACACAATCCCAACTATTACACAACTTCCAAATTCGATTACAAAAACTACACAAAACATAGTCTCAACCCTAAGTTGAAATTAATATATTGCAACATAAACAACCCAAATTTAAACTGTTTACAACTATTTACCAAATTTACCCTAAAAGCAACTATAAACAATGCCACTTCAACTCCCAAAAACCACAAGCTAGCATCTGGATCACTTCCCCGATTCCTCACCGTGATCACCTACGATGGCTATTCAATAACCATTACAATATATAAGCTATATGCTTAGTGAATAATGTTAATCACGATCATGAATAATAAACATGCTTAATTCAACATATTACAAAGAACTATAGTCTCTGGAAATTACTAGTTCACTCCTACCACTATTGGCTAGCCCGTAGCTCCACTCTCCAAGCCCACGTGACTAGTCATGACCTACGCCCTCACACGTGCGGTCCCATAGGCCTCTGGCGGCCGTGGTTATCACCACAAAGATTACCTCATGATGTATAGAACTAGCAATTCCATTGACCCAAATAGGTAACTCAACATGCTCATATAAGCATTGCACCGTGCTTTCACAATTTAATTGGGCCTAATTTAATCATATGAATTTCGCCCAATAATAAACTACGTAAGCTAAATTAAGGTAATTAGGCATGCTTTGGCATCACAATTGAATCCAATATGAAAATCATCCAAATATCAAAATTAACATCACTTACCTCTTGGATTTCGCTCCTATTTGTGAGATTAAAGCCCTACTAAGAACCAGGTACAAATCCTATATAAAAACTACAAGTTATGAGCTTAAGCCCCAAAATGGGTCGCAAAAAAACTGCCACAGAACTTAATAAAATTAGTATCAATAGATTAGACTCACCTCCAGGAGTCCGAATATATAGCCTATTTTGAAAACTGGCGTCGTTTAACGCGTCCATCGGCGTCGAGAACGCTTGCCGAATTCCGTCGTAATTCTCATATACGTCTCTGTATATTGACATAGTAATGAAAATGGAGATGATGAGTCATCTCCATGTGTCTTGTATATATCACTTTTCAATTTTATTATTACAACCCCACAAGCTTTACTAGTTTACAATTATACCCCTGCATATTATGAAACTTATTAAAATTATCCTAAACCTAAATGGGTATTTGTCTATGTCTCGCACGGGTCCCATAAGTGGTCCCATATAATTATATGAAATTGCTAATTAGCCTACTAATTATGCAATGTGTTTAATTTGTGCTCACAAAGGTACCCCTAATTGACCCCAAAAGGTGGTCATCACCTAACAACATGATATTATCAACAATAAAATAATATATCATTTAAGGCTTAATAAACATTTAGGCACATAGGGTATTCCATATATTACTGTCCCATCTCAATTGGGACCCACCAACACATATCCCAACTTGGGATTGTCGTACTGGCCATATGGGTTCCCAACTAGACACCCATAAACAACTTAGTGGGTTAATCCCAACTCCTGTAAGTGTCACATAACATATTAATTAACATTAACTCAAGATTATGCATGCTAAAGCAATTTTAAATATAAACCGCGGGAGCGAGTGTTATATTAGCCTTTCCAGCCAACAAACCCATTATCATGCATGTCGGTTTTACAATTCGATTAACAACGTTATAATCTCATTATCCAAATGGTTCCACTGTTTAATGCATTAAGCCCATTATTCAACATGTGTATTATTCTGATACTACATTAACAGTCAACGCATAATACAAAAATAGCTTAACAGCCCATCATATATAACAATCTGAACAAATAGCATTGTGCCAAGTTCAATCGATTGATATCTATTTCAATCGATTGAAGTTAAGTTCAATCGATTGAAACAGTTTCAATTGATTGATTCTTGTTCGATCGATTGAGTCATTTTCAATCGATTGGGTTCTGCGTGTGTTCAATCGATTGAAAAGTTGTTCCCTTCTCAGAACTGAACTAGACCTCTTGCGCACATTCGGGGTCCGTTCTTTCTTGCCGAAACATATATATACCTACGTATTGATACTTCTAAATGAGTATAGGCACTCACCGTTAAAGTCAGTGACGTCGATGACGTGAGGTGGCTGCGGGTTCTTCTCGATTGAAAAGTTGTTCCCTTCTCAGAACTGAACTGAACCTCTTGCGCACATTCGGGGTCCGTTCTTTCTTGCCGAAACATATATATAACTACGTATTTATGCTTCTAAATGAGTATAGGCACTCACCGTTAAAGTCAGTGACGTCGATGACGTGAGGTGGCTGCGGGTTCCTCTCGGTGAGTCTCCTCTCTCTTCTTTCTCTTTCTCTTTCTCTTTCTCTTTCCGTCTATCTTCTCTCTCTAATCTTCCTTTTGTCTCCTCCTTCTTCTTCTATTCTCATTAAGAGAGTGTGTGTGAGGGTGTGTTTGTATGTGTATATATATATATATTATATCTATCTTTCTCTAGACTATTTCCACAGCCAAAACAAATATATGTGTGTATATATGCGGTACATATTTATAGAGGGAGAGGGGCAAAGCTCAGCCACGCAATATAAACTTGGTGGCTAAGTTTAGTCACTTTCAAATGATTGAAATGGGTCCACATCTTACATTCAGGTCGGTAGAGTTTCAATCGATTGATGTGGGTTCAATCGATTGAAAAGGCACACGTTTAATCGATTTAGAAAGTTCAATCGATTGAGAAAAACATAAAGTCAATCAATTAATGAAAGTTCAATAGATTGAGAAGGCTACTATAGATTGAGAGAGAGATTTACTCCACTTAGTAGAATAGGGAAATGCATTTTATCGCTAAAACTTTTAGCGACAATTTCTGTTTTGCCATTAGTAATTTTTGCTTTGGCATTAGCATTAGCTAGTAGAATATATATATATATATATGTGTATATATACTGGGGATACAACTTTAATACAGTTCTTTGGGTGTGGTTGGTGTTGTTCCCCTCACATGAACAGTAAAAACTTTACTGTTCATGTGAGGGAAACAGTACTAACCACACCCTATATTTTTACTGTTCATGTGAGGGGAACAACACCAACCACATCCAAATAACTATAGTGAAGTTTTTTTCATATATAGATATACTGGGGTCTCCTATTAATTATATCACCATGTGTGTCTGTCCAGTAACTATTTTCAGTGACTTAAACCGATACCCTTAGCATTTTTTAAAGGAGTAAAACTTCAGGCACACCCAAACCCACAACCCAATCCACACAACCTGAGGTGGCATCCGTGGGAGCCACCATTTAACCAACCAACTAACCATCATCCTAACCCATCCCACACCCAATAACCCGGTCAAACCCAATCCCCCCTCCTCCAACAAAGCCGTGAAATCTCTCTCTCTCACACACACACACATACGCACACACACTCTCTCTCTCTCCCCCCATATAACCTTCTCTTATCTCTTCCTCTCTCTCACTCTCTCTTCCCCATATTAGTGAATCACCATCCATCCATAAAACCTCTTGGAGTCCTCTCTGTTTGTGAAGAAACAGATGACTCATTTTTGATATCTATGCTCTCATTTGTCCAGTCATCAATAAAACTCTTTTTGGAGTCCTCTCTGTTTGGATCTCATTTTATAAAGAAACAAAATCAGTTTTAGGACACAAAGCACATTGGTTGTCATGTGGATCAATTAGAGGGACACCAAACACTAAATTAGCAATCATAGACTCTTGCTTGTAAATTGAGCCATTAGTTGTTAATCCAATGTTTGTTTGTATCATTTGCTACCATTGTTGCTCAGATGCATATAGTGTAGTACCCCAATCCAAGTCCCTTCAAAATAAAGAGAGAATTTATTTTTACATTAATTGAAGTGAACCCACAAACTTCCAATCAATAATTTCCCAAAAGGATGATAAAAATTGACAAACAAAAAGAAATTAATCAAAACCCACCTGGCATTTTTATTAGGTAAATGGGGGTTTTCATTTGGTTGAATGGTAGATCGAAGAACATGATCAAGTTCAGAAACTGCTGCCATTGGAGTTCTGGGTATGGGGTTTAGTTGGTGGCGGGTCTTCTTCATGGCGGTGGCGGTGGCGGTGGTGGTGAAAATGGGGGCATGAACTTCCACATGCTTTCTAGATTGTGGACGGCCTCTGTTCATGTGATGTTCATCGTACTTCTGTTGAGGCACCACATCCCTGGAACACCTCCATTTCTTCCCATCTGTTCTCATACGCCTCATTGGCTCTGTATCTTTGTTATTGCATGGAAATTGAACATTGGACATAGACCCGGTTGCCGTCGTCCCAGTCGCCTCTGCCGTCGTCGTCGTCTGGCCTCAACTCAAGCCGTCGTTTGCACTAATGGTGAGTGAGGGAAATGTGAAGATCCTTGAGGGAATTATGGGAAGAGAGAGAGAGAGAGAGAGAGAGAAAAGAGAGGGTTATCAGAGAGTGAGAGAGAGAGAGAGAGAGAGAGAGAGAGAAGAGAGGGTTATCAGAGAAAGAGAGAGAGTGTGTGAGATTAGAGAGCAGCTTTGTTGGGGTTGGGGTTGGGGTTGGGGTTGGGGAGGGGGGATTGGGTTTGACCAGATTAGTGGGTGTTAGATGGGTATGAAGATGGTTAGTTAGTTGGATTAAATAGTAGATCCCATGGATGCCACCTTAGGGTGTGTGAATTGGCTTGTGGGTTTGGTGCCAGAAGTTTTACTGTATTCAAAGTTTCACACGAATGACGTGATTTCAGTATGGAAAATGCTAGACTCACACAGTGAATGAACCACACACTTTTTCTACACAGTTTTAAATACTTATACCCAGTGCTGTATAAGTGGGTACAAAAAAGTGTAAAAAAAAATTCAAACAACATAAGATACAAGCATTTTAAACTGTGTGTGAAAAAAGTGTGTGGTTCGCTGTGTGGGGTCTTGCATGACTCTTTCAGTATTTCAACCCATGCCAATGGATATTTTCTCCGAGTAATGCTACACACACAACCAAATGCACAACCAATTGCACAACACTGCTTAAAAATGTTGGACTGTGTGCTAAAAAGCCTGTACACACAAAATGATGTGCAGTGTGTGTACAAGCTTTTTAGCACAAAGTCCAACACACTTTAAGCAATGTTGTACAATTGGTTGTGCATTTGGTTGTGTGTGTAGCATTATTGATTTTCTCCTATGCCACGTGTTGCGTGCGACATGTCATTTCCAGCGCGGAATGCCACGCGATCAAAGCTCAAACGAATTTTCAATCTCAACTGTCCATTGATTGATGCACTCAACGGCAGATCTTAACGGTTCAAACTCCGCTGCTCAATTTCAGAATCTCGTCCGACATGGCATTTAACTGCTTTTAATACCCGAATTTGAAGTCCGGAATATAAATTAGTCCCCCAGCGAAAAATTATTCCCAGTCATTGAGGTTCGATGTGTGAAAGTGAAAGCGTTGAACAATTGCCCCCTTTCTAGCTTTCTTCCTAGCAGAGAGAGAGAGAGAGAGAGAGAGAGAGTGAGTGAGAGAGAACCACTGAGAGTACAACTCAAAGAGCTTCGAATCACCAATTCAACTCTTCAATTCTCCGTAAGTTTCAAATCTCGAACTCATATTTAAATAGTTTGAAAATTTATCTTCTTATTCTTTTTTAATTTCTGCATTTTTTCATGTGATTTATAGGAAAAAATTGTGACTTTTTTTTTTGCTTAGGGTTTTGTTGTATGTCCCCAAATCCCTACTATTTTGTTTCTCTATATTGCTTTAGCTTTGAGATTTGTTGATTCTCTCTCCGCTGCTGAGTGGGCTCGTGTGCTGTAGATCTTCTTAGGGCTAGTTGATTTTTCAAATGTGTTTAATTTCAATAACTATCGAAAATTTGTTTTCTTCCTTAAAAAACCTGGGCCTTTTTTTTTTGACTTGCAAATTTGCATTGCTTAATTAGTGCTTTTGGTTGTTTTGTTATTTGTATAATTCACACGCCCTTCTTTTATATTGATTAATTGGAATGTTTTACTTGCTACTTTGAGGCAGTGTTCGTTTGGCTTTATGTTTTTGTTGTCTGGTCATTGGCATTTGTGATGGGAGGATGATATTTTTTTCCATACGTTTATGCTGATTAAAGCTTGACTTTTTAGTTTTGGGTGGAGCAGAAAAATAAGTTGGGTTGGAGCGTTACTTTTGGGTTTGAGCGAATATGGGCGAGGAAGATACGGTGACTGAAATTGCTGTGCCAGTGGCAAATGGCACAACCTCAGCAGAGAAATCGGGGGAACCTGGGACTGAGAAGAAAGAGGAGGAAAGTGATGGAGTGAAAGAAATGGAAGAAGATGTAACAAATGATGAGAAAGCTGAGACCCAGAAAATGGATGTAGACCAAGAGGAAAAGGAGCACAAAGAAAACAAGGAACAAGGGAAAAAAGAAGAAAATGATATTAAAGAAGAAGAGGGAAAGGAAGAAAAGGATTGTAAAGAAGAAGAGGAAAAAGAAGAAAATGATACAAAAGAAGAAGAGACAAAAGAAGAAACGGAGGCTAAAGAAGAAGAGGCAAAAGAAGAAAATGGTAGCAAAGAACCGGAGGAAAAAGAAGGGAATGATATTAAACAAGAGGACGAAAAAGAAGAAAAGGATAGTAAAGTAGAAGAGGAAAAAGAAGAAAATGATATGAAGGAAGAAGAGGCAAAAAAAGAAAAGGATAGTACAGAGGAAGAGGAAGACAAAGAGGAAAAGAAAGTAGCTGAAACTGTCGCAGCGGAAGAAGATTCTGGTGCGAGAGAAAATGAGGAGGGTGGCGAAATGGTTGAGGAGAACGTGGACAAACCGAATGAGAAAAAAGACAAGGAAGCAGAGAGTAAACAGGAGAAAGGGTCAAGGAAGCGTGGCAAAGGGAGGAGTTCTGGGGAAAAACTAAAAGTCAGTACTAAGAAAAAGGAAGGGCAAGAATCAGAAAAGAAGGTGAAGGAGCAGAAAACTCCTGTGGCTTCTGCAATTGAACGCCCTGTGCGTGAACGGAAGTCTGTGGAGAGGCTGGTTGCATCCATTGAAAAAGATACCACGAGGGAATTCCATATTGAAAAGGTGATCCTTTCGATTTCTGTTTCATTATGCTTATTTTTGGTTTTTTCTCGCTATTTTGGAGATAAAAGTTCAGTGTGCTTGTTTGGTGACAATTTTCTTTATAATTCACCTTGGACATTGCAGGGCCGTGGCACCGCACTGAAAGACATACCTAATGGTAAATTTCCAAAGTTCTTCTTCTTCTTCTTCTTCTTCTTCTTCTTCTTCTCTCTCTCTCTCTCTCTCTTGCTTATCCATTTTCTATACTCTATGCATCCTTTGGATATGTATTTTGCCTTATACAGGTAAGACTGATATTACTTCTACTATCCTATCTTTTCTAATTTAGAGAACGATTATATTTTTCTGGTTTTGGTGATGAGCGATTGATCTAGATTTTTATCTAAACATTAGTAAATTACTCCCTTTGTTCCATAATAAGTGTCCACTACCTTTTTGCACGTAGTTTAAGAAAACAATAACTTGTGGTGATGTTTTTTCACCTTTTGGGGTGGCACATTATCAACCACACATTTTTGTCCAAAATAGAAAGTGGACACTTATTTTGGAACATCCAAAAAAGGAAAGGTGGACACTTATTTTGGAACGGAGGGAGTAGATCAATAGCGGGTAGACACAGCAGCAGCCAGCAGGTACCATGGTTACCAAATGCAGCAACATTCAAAAACTGAAATGCACTTACTGGACAGTCATGTATAAGCACTTAAATAAAAGCGATCTATATGCACAACAATGAAGGTGGAGGTCTGAAACTTTATAAATTTGATCCCTTAGGTTGTGGACTGTGGAGTCCTAACGACAATCATTATATTACTCAAGATTCTTAAAACTGAAGCTGGGAGTTCTTCAAAATATTTGTTCCCTTAGTTTGTGCTTAAGTTGTAGTTACAGACTTCAAACTTTTTTGGATTTAATTTGAGCTGTTTCATACCTTCAAAATATTTGTTTCAGCAAAACTTGCTTCTGATTGCTAAGATAGGAACTGTAAAATTGTCAAGAAGCTCCTAATTTCACTTGGTATTGAAGTGTTACATTGCTCAAGGATCATCTGCACAAATCATCAGTGACCTGTTATGGAAACATGTTTAACATTGCCGTTCACTGACAAAAAATTGGATATTTAACGTGAATGGTTTGCCTTTGACGTGTTTATAGTTACCGTTCATGCTTGTTGTGCAAAAATCATCATAATGGATCAAAGTTGTTTCGTCAAGTTCATGTACAACTGCTTGCTTGTTGTAATAGTTTTGCTGCCATGTTAGATAGTTCCTTTGTTTTAATCTTTATGTCATCAGAAACTTCATTGAATATTTCTGTTTTTTGGCTGTATCTTCATATAGTGCTTGCCGTTTTCTATTACCTGACAATTTATCACAAGTTTCTTTTTCTTTTTTTAATTCTCAATAATCTTCAATCATTATATATGTGATATCTATTGATTGCAGCTAGATAGATTAATCAAGTGCCTGAACCATGTTTTCTGTTTCAGTGGCTTACAAGTTTTCAAGAAGGAAGGTTGATGATACCTTTAAATTGCTCCATACAATTCTCTTTGGAAGGAGAGGAAAGGTAATTTGTTATGTTTGGTTGGGCTTAGCTTGTTTGTTACACAACCACCAAACTGAGGCTCATGTTGGGCTTTTATATATACTATACAAATGAGCTTGACGTGCCCAAGGAACCGGGCCTGAGCTGGTTTGTAGCTATATCTAATTCTTGACTTAGTTTACTTGTGATTTGTATGTTAAAAAACAGACCTCACAATATTAAATTTTCTTACACTCGGGAATTGTGGTAAACTCCCTCCCCATGTTGTTGGCTCTTTTACTATAGAAAATGAATACAGACCCCACCATCTCTCCTCCCAAAAAGCATTTCTGTTCTTTATTTTTCTACATTTCTGGTGATAAGCATTGCAGATTTGCAGTTTACCAATAGATTTTTTTATTTTATTTTTCCTAGTGTGTAGATATTTTAGAGGAAAAAAGTTTTCGTTTATAATAAGTCCTTGTTAGGTGTCCATGTTACAGTATATTTATAGATTATTTGTTTAACGGATGTAATTGTTTTTTCTTATTTTTCCCTGTGGAGAACTAGGAAAGTTTGCACAGTTTCAGTAAAGTTAAAGTCAAAACACACTCACAAAAAAAAAAAAGATGGCTTCGTAAACATATCGTATCTCTGTGTTTATGGGAAAAATTGTATGGCATTTATGACCTGATTTTGATGATGTTACGGGTCTGTTTGAACTAATATGGCAGGGACCTGTGTATTCCATCTTTGTTTCTAGTTGACTGTACTTCCGCACTTATTGCAGGCACTGCTGGTCAAGAATAATATTTCCCGTTTCTCTGGCTTTGTGTGGAATGAAAATGAGGTAAAGAATCCTTATTGCAAACTTGCGATATGTTCAACACAGGATCCTTTTGGTGTTACTTTATTATTTAAATATATTTGTCCGCTATTAATAATTGATTGAACAATTTTTAATTTTTCAAGAAGTAAGATGAGAGGGTGTACATTAATAATAACCTTGACGTTTGCCAATTTTGCAGGAAAAGCAAAAGTTAAAAGTGAAAGAGAAGTTTGACAAGTGCGTTAAAGATAAATTGTTGGAATTCTGTGATGTGCTCGACATACCGATTGCTAAGACCACTACTAAGAAGGTTTGTTGGTAACTAACTGCTGCATGTTAAATTGATGTAGGCTTTGTTTGGTTCATGGATATTAGTGAGGAAAGAAAAGAAAACACTAAGGAGAACACTTTCCTTTGTTCGGTTAATAAGGAAGAAAGTGAGGAAAGTAAAAGGAAAAGGGAATATGGTTAAAATGGAATTAAAAATTTTGAACTTTGTGAATCATTGCCCTTTCTATGTCTGATATTATTTAAGCATGGTGAAAAACATTAGGGAAAACACTAGGAACTATTTTCCTTCTCTAAATTCACATACCAAAGAACCTTAATTTTTGCCAAATTACATCATGAAATCCTTTGTTTGACGAGGATATGTTTAATGTACGATTGGATGCAACTTCCTTGATGGTAACCCCGTAACAATGCAACTTGAGCAAATAGATGATCAACACACACATCTTCAATGGCATCTTTGGTAGCAAATATGAAGCATGAACACGGATACGCCGACACGGACAAGGCATGACACAGCAGATCCTAAAAAATTAGCACGTCGAAACGTGTCCGTGAAGTGTCGTGTCCGACAGACGGACACGACACGCTACCTCCTTAGAAGTGTCGGTGCTTATTATGAACCTTTCGATAAAATAGTTCAACTGTCTCTGCATGGTACAGAAAAAGGATGAAAAATTAGTGTAGTATTCTTGTAGTAGAACACCGAATGACTAGTAGTTAAATTTGCAGTTTATATTTTGAATTTTTTATATAAACTTGGATTCTATATAGAAGGGCGTGTCCTTTGATGTAGGTGTGTAATGGGTTGAATTGTGTGCATGCAGGAAGACATTGTTGTAAAGCTGATAGACTTTTTGGTGGCGCCTCATGCTACAACTACCGAGTTACTTGCTGAGAAAGAGCAGGTCAGTTTGATTAATTCTGAAAATTTTTATGACTTATAAAAGGGGGAACCCTTGCCTATTTTTTTATTTTTATTTTTTTGTTGTGGGGCCAGTCAAGTAAAAAGCGCAAGAGGTCAGTCAAGAGAAGTGCATCAACATCCGGGGGTACACCTTCAAAACGCTCGGCTAAGGTATGATCGTGTTTAATAGTTGGAAAAGCTCTTTGTATTATGTCAATCCAAATGCATGGTATGGAATCAGATGCAAATCTGGCTTAAGTCGTTTCCTCTGTATGGAAGAACAGGGTTCTTTTTAGTATGCTCTGTGCTCTGTGTTTCCTTTCTATTCTGTGCCTTTTACATAGCAATGAGATGTATGATGGTGTATCCTTTATCGTTTTGACATAGTTGTGTAGAGTTTTATATTTTACGAGGTGTTTTGTCTATACATTGAAATTGTAGTTCTAGATTGTGGATAATAGATTAACGAATGCAGCATTTAGGTATTTCCTAGCATTATAGGCAAACAGAGAGAAAATTAATTGATTATAATTACATAATTGTGGATCCCTCAATTCTTATATATATATATATATATATATTTTCAGTTTGTAGGGTTAGGGGCGACAAACATCATCAACCAGGAGGTCACTTTAGTTTAAGATTATTATACATGAGATTAGCATATATCGATCTTACCCCAAGGGGAAAAACATGTGTTTTGACATTTACCTAGGTGTAGTATGATGAAACAAATAATTTGGAAGCTTAGGGTTAGACAAATTATCTAACCCCTTTTATATTAACAATAATAATAAGAAATAAATATTACAAATAGACCCACTAACTAACAATTAATATCCTAAGATAAATAATAATAATAAACAAAATATTCTCAACACTCCCCTTCAAGCTGGTACAAATCCTAGAGCAGTATGGAAAGGTTGACTCATGGAATCAACCTGTTCAATCCTCAAATTCTTCAATAAAGACTTGACCTAAAGAAGCTCACAAATACCTTGGGCCATTGCCCTGAACTCAGCTTCTGCACTAGATCTCGCTACAACATTCTGTTTCTTACTTTGCCAAGTAACCAAGTTCCCTCTTACAAATGTGCAGTACTCGGAGGTGGACCTTCTATCCGTGACAGATCCAGCCCAATCAGCATCGGTATAAGCTTCTACTCTCAGGTGACCATGCCTAGCAAAGAATAAGCCTTTTCTTGGAGAAGACCTCAAATAAAGAAAAATCCTATAGACAACTTCTTGGTGTGACACCCGAGGAGAATGCATAAATTGACTAACAACAACTGCAAAAGCGATATCGGATGAATATGAGACAAGTAAATAAGCTTACCAAGGAGTCTTTGATAGCTCCCCCTGTCCACCAATTCTCCGTTACCGTCTTCACTAAGTTTTTTTTTTTTATTCTGCTCCATAGGCGTATCACAAACTTTACTACCAAGCATCCCTGTTTCCTTCAACAGGTTAAAAGCATACTTCCTTTGGGAAATAAAGATCCCCTGTTTGGACCTTGCAAGTTCAATCCCCAGAAAGAACTTCAAGGCTCCCAAGTCTTTTATCTCAAACTCTTTGGCTAGCTGTTTTTTCAATTTTTCCATATCTCCTAAGTCGTCCCCTATGAGCTCAATATCATCAACATAAACAATAAGTGCAGTGGTCTTACCCCGT
Organism: Hydrangea macrophylla; assembly: GCA_033977485.1. NCBI lineage: Eukaryota > Viridiplantae > Streptophyta > Magnoliopsida > Cornales > Hydrangeaceae > Hydrangea > Hydrangea macrophylla. The sequence goes on from CM066990.1 coordinate 105,565,592, forward strand.
GTAGAATGTTTGATGAGTAACGTATGGTCTGCATGACTCTGTCTAAAACCAAACCAAAGCATGGCCTGTGTGAATCTCTCAAACCAAGCCCTCAGAGACTGGTTAAGACCATATAAAGATTTTCTCAATCTACACACCTTATCCTCTGTCTTGGAATCTTCAAAACCAGGGGGAACATCCATGTAAACCTCTTCTTCCTAATCACCATGTAAGAAGGCATTCTTCACATCAAACTAGTGAGTGGTGAAGAGGCCAATCAAGATTCGCTGCAAGGGAAAGAAGAATTCTTACTGCGTTCATTTTTGCAACTGGAGTGAAGGTTTCTTCGTAATCTACACCATACGTCTGAGTGTATCCCTTTGCTACCAACCGAGCTTTATACCTTTCAATAGAACCGTCAGCCCGGTGCTTTACTGTAAACACCCACTTGCATCCCACAGTCCGCTAACATGTAGGCAACGTTTGTTAATTCCCAAGTGCCAGTCTTGTGAAGAGCCTTCATCTCTTCACTCATAGCATGTTTCCACTTGGGATCAGCAAGGGTATCCTGGACATGGTTAGGAACACTAACATGTTTAGGAACATTGACAGAGGAAATTTTTGGAAAGAATGATTTATAAGAGGCTGAAAAATGAGAATTAGACACAAAATTAGAGATAGGGTGTTGAGTACAAGATCTAACATCCTTACGGACAACAATGGGAACATCTAAATCATTTGGTTCTGGAGAGTGTTACCTATCAGAAGAATTACCTGAATCATCATTACTCGAGAAGAATGACAGTGGAGGAGGAGGAGGAGCAACAGTCGCTGAAGCCTCTCTAGCCTTCCTTTTACTCCATGTCTGCCTCGAATAGACTCTTAACTCTCTCTCTCCCTCTCCTTCAGGCTCTCCCTCATTTCTATCTATTCCAACTTCCTCACTCTCACTTTCAACCCTTTCCTGCTCCTCCTCAATCATCATAGGTAACACAGAAGCAACAGGTATCTCTTCACACCGTGTCTCCCCCTGAAGAGATGTTTGAGGGTTAACAAAGTAGGACTGAGACTCGTGAAAAGTGACATCCATCGACACAAACCATTTCCGAGAAGAAGGATGGTAACACTTGTAACCCTTCTGTGTAGTAGAATATCCGACAAACACATACTTAATAGACCGAGGATCTAACGTCCTACGGTTAGGTGAATGATTATGAACAAAACAAACACAACTAAAGACACGAGGTGGAATGGATGCAGATAGGGAAGGATGGGAAAGAACGTGAAGTGGTGTTTGTTGATTTACAACATGAGTGGGGAGCCTATTAATGAGATAAGCAGTTGTACGGACTGCTTCGCTCCAGTAAGTACGAGGAGCATTAAACTGGAAGAGTAAAGAGCGAACAACATCTAGAAAGTGACGATTCTTGCGTTTGGTCACACCGTTTTGTTGTGGAGTGGCAGTGCAAGAAGTTTGGTGAACAATACCGTGAGAAGAAATATATGCACTCAAACCAGAATCAATATACTCACCACCTTGATCAGAACGCAAAATTTTCACTACTGCCCCAAATTGAGTATTCACCATGTTGCGAAAATTTTGGAAAATATCAAATACTTCTTGTTTTTTTTTCATCATATATATCCAAGTGGTACGAAAAAAATCATCAATAAAAGAAACAAACCAACGATGACCTTTTAATGACAATGTACGAGAAGGACCCCAGACATTCGTATGTATTAAAGAAAATGGAGCTGAACTTTTATTATCATTAGGAGCATAAGAAGTTCGAAAATGTTTTCCAAACTCACAAGCATCACAAGAAAAATTCGAAATACCAGTATTTGCTACAAGAGTAGGAAACATATGCCTAACGAAAAAGAAGGATGTCCTAATCTCCTATGCCAAAGATGTAGGTCTTCAGCTTTATTCGTTATAACTACGGTATGATGAGCTAACTTCTCTGCTTCATCAAGAATGTAAAGACCATGCTTCTCTCTACCATTGTCAATCGTCCTCCTCGTGATAAGATCCTGAAACACACAACGAGAAGGATAAAAGGTTACACTACAGTTTAGATCCCGAGTAATACGACTCAAAGATAAAAGGTTGTGAGAAAAACTAGGAACATGTAACAAAGAAGTCAAGGGTCGAGAAGGAGTAGCATGAATTAGACCTTTCCCGGTAACAAAGGAGAATGAACCATCAGCTATTCTAACTTTATCTTGGCCTCAACAAGACTCATAGTCAAAGAAAGAGTTAGATGAAGGGGACATATGATCAGAGGCATCGGAATCAATAATCCAAGGAGATGAGACATGTGAAAATCGGAATCAATAATCCAAGGAGATGAGACATGTGAAAGAAATGCTCTTGGTGATGTAACAACATTACCTGACTGGGCAAGGGATGAGGAGGAACTTGTAGATGTCGGAGAAACACACCTGGCCAGTTGTCTGAGAGTCTCAAATTTGGTGGCAGACAAGGAGTTGGGGCTGGCATCAGGGAGCAAGACCACTAGAAACTAGAGCAGTAGGCTCAGGAACGACACAATGATGTGCACGGGCAGCCTCTCCATGGCCACCAGAAGGACCTCCACGACCTCCTCCTCAACCTCCCCGACCTCCCCGAACACCAGGTGGTTTTCCATGGAGGCTCCAGCAATTAGCCCGAGTATGATGGGGCTTAAAACAGTAGTCACAAATCACAACAGGGTGATCAGAAGAAGCCTGCTGCTGGGACCCATCTCTAGGTGGAACAGAAATTAAGGCAGATCTCTCGGTAGGTGCAGAAGGAAGCATAACAGAACGACTCCTCTCCTCATTCTGGACATGAGCAAAGGCCTCCTGAAAGTTGGGAAGAGTATCCATCCCAAGTACCCGACTACGAACTACGTCATAATCAGGATGAAGTCCCTGGAGGAATTTAAAGACCCTTTGCTTCTCTAGTAATTTCCGATATCCCACAACATCAGTAACACACACATGCTGATATGCCTGAAGATGATCAACATGATCCTAACTGGTTGTAAGAAACTGAAAATATTTGGTGACAGTCATGTCACCTTGTTCCGAACGGTCAATGGAACGAAGCAACTCAAACTCCGCTGCATAGTTCCCCCGTCGAGAGAAAGTAGATGTAACAGTGTCCCAAATCACATTAGTAGTCTTCATGCGATAGAAATTCTCACCAATGCCAGGGACCATCGAATTAATAAGCTATGCCATGATAATGGAGTTCTCAATCTCTCACTTATCATAACCGGGATCCGTAGAAACAAGGGCTGTCACACGCCCATCAAGGTGGCCCATCTTCCCATGTGCCTTCAGGTACAGTTCCATTGCCTGTGCCCACTTTAGATAATTTTGGCCATCGGAGGGCGTGAGAGTAATCTTAAGGTTGGGATCCAAATGCGCATCTGTGTGAATTGTGGTTGGTGTAGAGGCTTAAGGTTTGTTTGGGTCTGCCATTGCATCGGATAGGATTGGAAAACCCAACAATATGAAGGAAAACAGAGAAGATGGGAAGTCACCAAAATAGTAACAATTAGATCAAGGGTTCATAGAAGGACCTAATAATACCGAAAAAGGTAAGGAGGAATCAAAACAGCAAGTTGGATTAATCCAGGGTGATGTTAAGAGGTTGCGATGATTTGAGTAGGGCTGGATAAGGGGCTGCACAGGTAAGAGGGTGGTGGAGGCTCAGGCGCAGGTCAAGAGAGGGTCAGAGGGCTGTGGCGATGGGCTGGTGTGTGGTTGGGCTCGGCGTGAGGCAGTGGTGGTCAGGTGGGGCTGCGGTGTGGAGCTTGGAGTGTCTGGTGATGAGGCGCAGGTCTGGGAGGTGACTGGGGCTTGCGGCGCAGTGGTGGTGGTGACTGGTGGAAAGGTGGTGGTTAGGGTTGAGGACCCATAGGCTCTGATACCATGATGAAACAAATAATCTGGAAGCTTAGGGTTAGACAAATTATCTAACCCCTTTTATATTAACAAATAAAAAGAACAAATAAAAATTACAAATAGACCCACTAACTAACAATTAATATCGTAAGATAAATAATAATAATAAACAAAATATTCTCAACATAGTAAAACAAAGAAACCAAAAGTTCATATGATTTGGGAAAAGTGCAAGCTTGTAGGACAATTTGTAATCAATTTTTTGTATTAATAAGGCTTAAAGCCCGCTTGGGTTAGCTTTTAAAATAATTACCTTTTGGAATATGAGATTTTTAAAAAAAAGCTGTAATTGGAGCTTTTGAAAATGCTGCTTTATTTATTTATTTATTTTATTTCATATATATATATATATATATTTTTTTTTAATAGCTTTAACAAGTAATCAGATTTTTTAAAAATGCTGTGAAAAAGTTAATCCAAACAGTTGAACCGTTTAAAACAATCACTTATAGTGATAGTTGGCCCAGAGAAAGCTATCCCCAGCAGGCTCTTGATCTCTTTTGCTCCTGTTCCTGTTTGTCTGTTATAATTCGCAGAGTCGAAGAAAGATGGAGGATGCATCTGATCAGGATGAGAAAAAGAGTGCACATGAGACAGAAGATGAGTCAGAAGAAGAAGAAGAACATGAAGAAGAGGAAAAGGTAAACGGTGTTCCTGAGAAGTCGAAGGATGAGACTCCTGAGCATTCTGAAAGTGAGGAGAAAAAGGATGATTCTGAAGACGAGTCTGAAGAGGATACAAGGAAACATAAACGAGGTTCGAAGAAATCTTCTACAAAGAAGGAATCTGCTGGAAAAGAAAAAACCAAGAAAGTTACAGGTCCAACTAAGCCAAGTCCAATGCCTAAAAGAAAGTCTGAAAGTGGGGAGAAAAAGGATGATTCTGAAGACGAGTCAGAAGAGGATACAAGGAAACGTAAACGAGGTTCGAAGAAATCTTCTACGAAGAAGGAAACTGCTGGAAAAGCAAAAACCAAGAAAGTTACAGCTCCAAGTAAACCAAGTCCAGTGCCCAAAAGAACACCTACAAAATCAGCATCAAATCGCACTAAAACTGATGATAAAAGTGACAGGAGTCCTAAGACGTTTTCAAGGAAGGAAAAAATTGAGGAAGTAGTCAAGGAAAAGTTCTCAACTCCAAATAAATCCGTCTCCAAGGAGAAAACTGGTAAAATTAAAAAAAATTCTTTTCCTTTGCATGCATTTGGGAAGTTATTCCTACACATTGTAGATTCAAGAAATGGTTATATGAAACTTATAAATTTTTGGAAGGGATTTTAGTCGATCCTTCCAATTTGTCTGCAGAAGTCTTCTCAACTTGAGATTTTCTCCAGGAAATATTAAAAAGTGGAGGTCTAACTCAGAGTTTGAAGAGGGGTTATTAAAAGTTTGTCTTCCGCATCTATTTCCAGCTGAAAACTTCACTCTACTAAATAATCCAGAAATGTTGGTCTAAAATATTGTCTGCTTTCTTGAAGGGAAAAAGATTGCAAAAGGGAAGGACAAACCTAAAGAAGATAAGTCAAGGCCCAGTGATGTTAAACTCAGAAATGCAATATGTGCAATTCTTAAAGAAGTTGACTTCAACACGGTAAAAATCCTGCATCTCCCATGCTCTTATTTCATAGGTTTATCAAATAAAAGTAATTCTCAAAGTAATAGGTATATTCTCCTTACGATTGTTGTTCAACAGGCGCGTTATAAAATTCATTTATGTTTTTGGATAGTGTTTATATTGCGCTCTATAGAGTGTGGCTGACTAACTATTGCAGTCCTAATCCAAGTGTAACAATGATATGTTATGTTATATCATATATGGATTCCATACCATATTATAATGCATGCATAAAAGTGCAACTGATAGAGGTTGCAATATACACCTCAGTGCTGGAAAATGGCTTCCAAAGTAGTGTCAGAAGTCTGAGAAAGCATTTAGGAAAAGGGAAATTTAGTTAAAAATCCTCTAAAATAGACTATTATAGTATTAGATCCAACCCGTTTTTTATTTTAGTGAGACGTCTATACTTTATAATATGTGAACTTCACATAACTTTTGTGAAAAATTGAACTAATTATGTGAAATTTCGCTTAACTTTTGAAACATAGGGACTTGATCCGTTTAAGTTTCAGTAGCCATAGAGTTTTGACCAAAATGATAAACGGGTTGTCCTTTGAACTTAATTAATCTAAAATGAGGGACTTTTCAATAAATTTCTATTTCTAATAGAAAAATTACCCCGCGGCCTATTGCATTTAGAAAACTACCCAGCAACCTATTGTATCTCCGGAATTTGCTTTCATGAAAATCTGCAAAATTAAGCTCCATTTGATGGAGGAACTGGAAAAGAAACATCAACTTTACAATCTTCTGAGAGGTTATGGCTTTGATACTGAGTTTTGTTAAAGTTCTCTTCTCATAGAAACCTTGCAGTGAAGCTGACTTTACTTTTTTGAAGAATCTGAAATCATTATGTATTATTTTAAATGCTTATTTGATTCATTAACCAATGATTTCGTGTCATTTATAACATAAGGCAGATATTTCTTGTTTCATTTTACAGGCTACCTTCACGGACATTCTGAAGCAGCTTGGTATGCTTTCTTTTTATTTTATATTAATAAATTTTGCATTGGTTTTAGTGTTTGTCCATGAGATCTTAAATTGTCACTCTCTCTCTCTCTCTCTCTCTCTCTCTCCTTTTTTTTTTTTGGTGGTTGTGGGTTAAATGCGTGTAAAATAAGATATACCCTTGAATGGTGGAAGCCGCCGAACAAATAAGATAACAAGTTAACGACTACCTTTGAATTTTTGGAATTCATCTAAAAATCCTAAATGTCTCTAAATTTCATTTGAATACAGGAAAGTTGTACAGAATAGGTGCTTAATATCAAAATGAGATGACAAAATTTTAACAGAATTCAATGACTGGCTTCTTGTTTGGTTCTCTGTTAAATTGAAAAGCCTTGGTAAATTTTTTATATGTTCTTTCAGCTGGAAGATTTAAGACAGATCTCACACCCAGAAAGTCATCAATAAAGCTCATGATCCAGGATGAACTTACCAAACTAGCCGATGAGGCAGATGATGAGGAAGATGAAGGCGATACTGAGAAAGAAGAAACCCAACTTTCTGGCCATGGTGTTGAGGCCTGATTGCCCAAGATGGTATAGCTTATCATTGTTAGCAACCTTTTTTTTTTCCTCCCCGGAATTTAAATTATGTTGTGCGACTTTGTAGTATTCGGTCTGTCCCTAAATGTAGCGAGCTGTAATCTATTCTTAGTGTTTTTACCTTGTAATTTACTGGCCAACAAATTTGTGTTTGCTAGAAATCTGTAGAGTTTAGAACCTGCTTAAACTTTGCTGCAAGGGTTGCAGCTTTTAATGTATCCACAGACACAAATTTTCTAGGAACTTTTCTGTCCTATCATCGACTAAGCCTAAGAGAGGTGGATCTGGTCTTGTTTCAGATTTGTTAGTGTAGGCCATCCGGATATAATGGTGTACACAATCCCTCTCTCTCTCTCTCTCTCTCTCTCTCTCTCTCTCTCTCTCTCTCTCTCTCTCTTGTTGTTGTTGTTGTTTGGGGGGGGGGGGGGGGGGGGGGGGGGGAGGGGGGCGCGGGGTGGGTTGGTATGGGTGGGAGGGTTTTCAAACCCAGAACAACCGTTGCAAACTTTGAAAACCACTATCAAATGTTACAAACTTTGGCATCACTACTGACTTGCAAAATTTTTGCAACTTAATACCAATCAAAACAAGTTGGTCATAAACAAATTTATAGGTAAATAGTGGTTGTTTGGTCCATTGTTGAACATTGAACAGGGTATTGCTTTCCGGGCAGCAAAACGTTGCTAGAGAAATTGGTTGCAGTTGCTGATTATTGGATTGGCTAATCACCATTATACCGTATAGGGTTCGAAGTAGTTCATGTTTCTGATATTTTTTATTTGTTATTTCAATACAATATACAGTGTGGATAATATATGTATTTTACTGTTTGCAGTTAAATGCATGAAATGTTTTGACTTCCTCCTCTATTATGTTTGTGCCTCAGGACTACAGTCTTCCCGAGTGAAAGTGAAAAGTTGAAACGTTGAAAACCCACAAATCTGGATTGATCTTTATATAGACTTAGAATAGCAATATAGTTTGATTTTTTAAAAAGGTGGTTACCAAACAGATTCAATTTTTTCAATAAAGTTGAATGAGTAATACTTGGTTAACAAACCGGCATTTCGAGTTGGAGGGAATAGAGGAGGGAAGGGATTAAAAGCATTTGTTTGCTACTTTCCTTCAAATTTCAATCAGTCCAAAGGTGGCCGGATTAAGATGGAAAAAAAGTTTTTTTTTTCAATCTTATTTTCTGACTTTTTTGTACCTAAAAATTATTACATTTAATTTAATGTAAGGGTAAAATAATAAATCATACTTACAATATTCCATTTTTTCCTTTTTCACTTCTTCTTTGTTTAACCACACAAGAGAAGAGAATACTCCCTTCCTTTTCTTAGAGATACTTTTTCCATCCATTCTCTCTTCTCTTCTTTCCACTTTTCTATCACTTCTACCAAACATAGCATAAGGTTTTCTCAATAAGAAAGAGGCCATGCCAAGGAGTCCAATGAGGGTATAGTGTACATTTCGAGAGAAGACAATTTAGTCTGATACAAAGACCTTTCTCTCCAATAGGACTAGTCCGCAATAGGCTACACATCTTACCAACAATGTAAGGGTGACAAACACTTTTTATAAACACTTACAAACACACTCTATCTGTCTCTTCTGGGTGGCACTGTGGAGAGAGATAGAGTGCGTTTGTAAGAAAGTGTTTGTCACCCAAATATTACTCATATCTTACAGCTATCAACACCTTTATCTTCCAAGCACACCATTCTCTCTAAAATATTTCAAATGTATACAATAGAAGAAGAAGAGCCATCTTTCTAAATTTTTTGTCATAACATTTTTCATTATTCTACTTCATTGTTAATTGTTGTATTCCTTTTTTTTTTTCCCTTCGAAAAAAGGTTAATCAAATAAAATTAAAGGTCAACGGGCAATGTACAAAGGTACAAGGGGCACTCCATGAATAACAATGAGCTCAAAACAAGCATAGAGAATTACGCAACATGGGATGAAAATCTATCTAAGGCCAAAGCCATAGAGAGAAGACCAACCCAACCTATTAGAGAAGAACAAAACCAACAGAAATCAACATGAAAACTAAGACAACACAAAACAAGGGAGAGCCCTATCACTCAATCACGACGGCGAGCCTTATGATGACTTCCTCTAAAGTTCTTCTTAGCTTCTTTCTTTTTCTATCTAGACGACGACCCTTAAGGTCCGCATCCTCATATCCGGTGCCAGGAGCATCATCAAAAGTAACTCCAACCACTTCATGAGAGGAGAGTCCCTTTCTTTAGCATCATGCACAAAAGAGGTATGGCTAGAGGGACCAGCTCCGGAACAAAGGACCCTGGCAGTCTAGCAATGGCAGAGACGTCTTAATTATTTGGTGTTGTATTTTTTTTTTTTTACAAAAGATTGTAAAAAGAGTCACCACTTACGGTAGGCACGCATAATTTTATTTATTTTTAATACTTTCATTAATTATTTTTTATTAGACTAGTATCTTTTTGTAGCATTGTACAAAAAATCCTCACTTAGGGTAGATAATTGAAATTGTCTTTAGTGCACACAAAATATATTTATTTTAATGTTTCTGCCAAAATTGAAATTCCAACTGACAAACAATGTTAGATAAATAAAGGATAAATAAATACAACACCAAATAAAATGCAGAAACTTTTATTTTTCTTTCGATTGACAATTTGATAAGTCTACTTAACAACTTATTTTGTTACCTAGAGAACACGTCATGCAGTCGTGAACAATAATGCAGTTGATAAAAATGTATCAAGTTTGTTTGTTTGTTTTTTCCAAATAAAGTACATCAACTCAATTATTTCAACAATTATTCCAACAATTAATTCTATGGTTATTTAGTATGCGTCTAAGAAAAGAACTACTAAAACTGTTTGATATTTTTTTTCTTTTCATGAAATGCAATTGATTTGTATGTATGTATGTATGTATGTATGAATGTATGTATGTATTACCACTTGGAAGGCTCAAAGGTCGTAGGTAACATATGATTGGTGATTGAGACCACATCAATTATTCCAGTTTTTTAATTCTTATCCGTTGTGGATAACGACTTCCATGTTGGACATGGCTTTTCTATTCTCTATTCTAAAATTGATTATTTGGGACTTTTATTTTACTATTATAACTTTTTAAACCCAAATACTTACAATATTTATGACAGAACCTTTGTATACCATGCTCATAGGAAGGAAGAGTGTGTTTGATAATCCAATTAAGTGGTAAAAATGAAAATTTTTAATACTTAATTTTTTTTCAGTGCGCTTGATAATGTACCACTTAATTGAAAAAGTAGCAAAAAATCTACTGAAAACATTAAGTGAATTTTTTTTACTGAAAATAATCACTGAATGCAATCTGTTTTAATGTTTGACATACCGTTTTCAGTATTACAAATACAAGTCATTTAAAATTTTAAGTACTTAATTTTCAATTTTATCAAACACACCCGAGATTTCTTTTATTGTTACGTGTTCACAGATTTTCTGGTCCCTGTGGTTCATGGTGGCCTCAACAGTTGATAGTGCACGCCACTTGTTTAATCCATTTACAGTGGTTTATTATCGATAAGTATTGTCTGCACAGCAAAGCTCTTTGATATTTTTCTTTTTTCTTGCGTTGATCACTCGTTGCTCATGATGAGTGAGGAATAAGGACAAAGAAGCTCAATTTTAAATTATTTTACTTTGGTTAGATTTTTGTGTGAAAAATAGTTTTAAACTAAATTAAACTTTTTTTGGAGGACGTGTAGCGAGCTTAGTTTTCACATAATTAATTATGAGGGGAAAAATCATAGGAATTAAGTTGCATGTACATTATAGTGCATGGGGCACGTGTCTCTGCGAGACTGAGAGGATTGATTAGATGTATGCAGCTTTTATTCAATATCGAAAGAGGTTGTTTCTTTTCTTCTTCTTTTTTATTTTTTAAACGGTAATGTTTAATGTATATTAGATAACAAAAGAAGACTAGTCATTGATTTACATTGCATACCGACAGCTTGAAAATAGGTTGTTTCTGTGTTTCAAACACCTTATTTTTAGGTCACAATGGAAAACTTTATCTTGCACTGAGGCCCGCTTCGCTAATATGTACGTTGTGCCTTTTTGCTCAATTGATAGTGATATGATGCTTTGTCAACAGAGGCTACTGATCAATGGATGTTAACTAGCACATTTGATGAGATTGGGTCAAGTTATGATGACTCAACCAACTTAAGAGAGCGTCTGCCCCTGTTATGCAATTTGCATCGATCATGTCTAGACATCTTCCTGCCAATAGTTCTTAACACGTAAGGGCTACTCTGGTCACACTCAGGTGAGGAACACTATTTTTAATCGCCCTTATCCTTTTGTCCAAATAAAAGACAATGAAATACTATAGTCTACATTACATGAAAAGGAAATATCATGTGAGCACTTTTTTTTTTTAATTAAAAAAAAGGGTGAGAGTCTAACACACGCCCCATATAATGAAGGGTCAAAAGGAAATATCGTGTGGGCAATTTTATACAAGGGTTTGAGTGAAACATAGAAATGTGACTTGGGATATTTTGTAGATAAAGAAGCAGCGCATGGTGTGGGTATCTTAAGTTGTTTCTTTTAGGTATATATATGACGGTGATACATAGCGCCATCTGTGGGACCTTAAAAAGTTCTTTTGCATTTTAGATTTCAAATATGTGTCTAATGTAACAAAGGCACAAAGAATGAAAGAAAGGCCTAAAAATAGCCATTTTCTGGCTGAATTGAGGGGGAAAAAGATTTGGATACTCAAATCTCTGTAATACCCCTGACTTTACAATGCTATCCCATGGGGAAATTCTATGATGCATTTTATTGGTTTTGGTGCAAAAATATTCTATAATGTTTTTTTTTTTTTTTTTCGAAAGTTATAAGTAATTTTTATATTTACAACATTTTAACACTAATAGGATGTATCATTCCCCAAGTAGACTATAGTGTCCAACTGTCCATCAATGTTGATTGTGGAGTTCAGGAAAAAAAAGAAGAAGAAGGTGAAGTTCATTGCTAGAGTTAATTAAAATTTAAAACTGAGGCATAAAATGATTTGTAAGTTCATCAATCAGGCCCCTAAAAAAAGGATAAATTGTATACACCCTCTCATGTACTGCCTTTTTTCATTGACACCCTCTAAACTAAAAATTCAACAAACTGATCCCCTAAACTATTATGTAGTACTTTTCTTCTCAAGTCAGCCATATAATTTACAATACCAAGGAACTGCTAGACTTGCTTTACAGATAAATTGGAGTCTGGAAAATATCCAAGTTGGCTAGCAAAATGTTGTTGGAGAGTGTACTAGCCAGGGAAAATATTCAATCCGAGAAAGTCTACTGAAGAGACACAAATAATCATTTTCTTTTGGGAAAACATAATTCCATGTTGTTGGACCAAAGAATGGAACATTTGTAACAATTGATAATGAGAATCCAGATCAGAGGAGAATAGCAATATGTCCCTCTAATAGCCCCACAGATAGTTGGGGAGGTCAATTTGTTAGAGATTTATTTATTTATATTTTATTTTTTTAGTTTAAGAGATATTAGTGAAAATATATAGTAATACATAAGAGGGTGTCTACGTACATAATTTACCCAAAGAAAAAAAGGTCCATCAATCAGGAACATTTGGTTCATTGAATTACTACCCTAACCCATATTGTCAAGATAGAAATGATAAAAACGATTTGTTGGCAGAATGAAAAAAGGGTAGGGAGATATAGGAAGGTAAGAGAGAGGATGATTCATCCGATTCTTCATTTTTCATTTTTGTAGGCTTGGTGTGTTTGATAACCCAATTAAGTGGTGAAAATTTCAGCACTTAATTTTTTCAGCGCGTTTGATAATGTACCACTTAATTGAAAAAACTGTCAAAAATCCACTGAAAACATTAAGTGAAAATTTTCTACTAAAAATAATAACTGAATGCAGTTTATTTTAGTTCTTGAAAAACTGTTTTTAGTTTTGATAATACAAATCACTTAAAATTTTCAGCACTTAAATTCAGCACTTAATTTTCAGTACTTAATTTTCAGTTTTATCAAATGCACCCAAATTGTTTGATTTGCAGATTTATGAAAGAGAAATGAAAGGAAAATATGAAGTAAATTTGTTCTCTTGTTTTTTTTCTTAATATTTTTTTTTGTGCTTAGTAAATACCATTAACAATCTTTGAAATATTATTGTGACTTGAGAAAAAAGAGAGGAAAATAGCTCACAAAGTTCAAAATGTTTAATGCACCATCCACTATATTATCTTTTTCTTCATGTTATTCTTACTATTTTCCTTTGTAACCAAATAGAGCCTAAGGGTGTTTTAGATTTACAGATTTATGGAAAGAAAACTAGTTATGATGCACTTTCTCTTGTATTTTTTTTCCCATGCTTAAAACAATATTAATAAAAGTTAAAAGTTTTCAAAAATATTGTTTCAACTTAAGAAACAAGGGAGGAATGTGACTCATAAAATTCAGATTTTTAACTTTATTTTTTTACATTATATTTCTTTTTCTTCATATTTTCTCATTATTTTTCTCAGTAATTGTTGGAGAATAATACAATGAATAGCATTCAAAAGAATCCATCGATAATAAAAACATATCACTGTCAATTCCACTATTACTTTTGAACCAATAAGAATGTGACTGGGAGAGGCGCGAAATGCTCTCTTGAGACGATACGCGCCCTCTACGGGTGATACCCGGTGTAGTAGAAAATAGCACGCCGTCTCCGGGATATAATAGTCCAACCACCCTTGCCGTGTGTCTATCAAGTCTGCACAACTCGATAAGACGAGAACCTTGCCCACTAGTGCCTTCTTTACCCAATACAATACTTATATAAAATGAATATAATAATATATTATGTGTATGAAGCTATTGAAAAAAATAATAAACAATCTATATTCTATGAAGGGAAGATGAAAACTATATATATATATGTATGTAGCTACATATGTACTGCATACTGTTAGTTTATCCAAACATTCATTTGACCTATAAAAGAGACATTCACTCATTTTTTAACCAAAAGATGAAAACTGAAGTTTTTACATACACAAGATATGAACGTTGGATGATAATCATTGAGTATTAAAATTACCGGTAAATGTTTTAGTCCGTTGGGATATAGAACGTGCAACAATTTGAACAGTCACATGTTTAAAACATTAACTCTATATAATACTAAAGCATACTATTTTTTTTATTATTATTAAAATAATTCAACATTCCACCACTTATTTTAATAAAAATAAAGTAATCACATATTGGGTAAAAATAAAGAATTATGCATAATGAGGGTGACAATGACTTGAACCCCCACTTAGTGCTCAACAAATCTTGCTCCAGAGTAAGTAGTGACAAAGTCTTGAATTATAACTGCTTGGGGGAAACAAAACATTGTGTCACACACATAATTTTTCAGCACACTATTCCAAGCTTCTAAGCTAGCACGTTAACGACTATGTGCTAAATTCTGACTTCTTGAACGCTCTAGAGAATTAGCCCCATTCTCATACGAAGCGGCCCTACTTCCACACTCAAATAGGTGAGTCTATCAAGGATGCTCTCATGACTCTGACATCCCACTAATAATGGCAATAGAATTCATTAAGAGTTGTAAATAACTCAACCTCATACACGTCATCAGATCCATGCACATACACCATAGGGATAGCTAATGAGCTAGTGCTCAATTAGTGCATGTCTATCAAACCACTTTATGATTTGTTCTTTCCTTTGAACCTAGTTCTCAGGTTCTCTGGTCCCTAGGTAGGATATCCTCATAAGCGATTTTTCTTTCTTTGGACTTTAGGCCTACCCTCTCAATGCAATCCAAATCCTTACTTTAGCTAAAGCTTTATAAATGAATTATCTCCATAAACTTGGTTTTTTTCATTGTAGTATTTATTTCTACTCTCCCAACATTAAAGTACAACCACAATGGATCAAAACAAGTGGTATAGATTTTCTCCAATATTCAAGTTTCATATTGAAAATCATGAACTAACCCACTTCTTTATTGGCTTTCAACAAATAGCTCCACCTCCCAATATAATCACATAGCCAATGGTATACAACCAATCACCTCATAGGATGTTGCAAAACTCTTCACTACACTTTTCTAGTACAGTGGAAAACATTTGATTAAGCAAACCATAACAAAAAATTTCATTAAGTATCTCATTACACAAGTAATGGTATTCATACAAATGATAATCATCTTGGAAATCCCAGGGTATCACAAACTTCGTCTTGATTAATTCCAAGGAATCCTATAATTTAAAGTTTTCTTTTTCACGTCATATTGAATCAGTTCAAGGTATCATGCCATTTTGAAAAATATCTAAAGATATCAATTTTAATAATCTTGGATTAAAACCAAGACTTTCCAAATTATTCATCTTGGAGAATGTCCAAGAATCACAAAAAAATCATCTTGGATAATATCCAAGGGATCACATTGCCAACATATTGGATTGAATCCAAAGTATACACAATATTCTCGTTTAAAAGGGAGTTTTCCATATAATTTTTTCAAAGACAAAATTATACCAAACAACTGAATATATATATATATATATATATATTTTAAAACCCCCCACTATACGGAAAAATCCGTAACTCATTTCTCCAACGAGATAAAAAAGAATATCATATTGGGGTGAAAACCCAAAAAGACCTTAATCAAATAATTTAAGTGCTGCGGAAATATTTTGAAGTTCAAGTAACCCGGCCAATTTCAAATCACAATTTTTTCAAAGTATCACATTTTTTTCAAATAAGAAGACATTTACCATAAATTCTTCTTCTTTTTTCCGTCCTTCCATTCTTCTAAAGCTCCCAAAATCATATCCAACCACAAGCTCAAATTTTCTAGAAATATAGAGATTATTTTTTAAAGACCATATTTTCTCAAAAGCTTCTAAAAGTACATTTGCAAAAATCTCATAATCTCTATAGCACCAAAAAATTCTCATTAGAAATAGTAAAAAGAGATCTATCTTTTTAAACAGTAGAGCTTCCCGAAATTACACTAAATAAACACATTCATTTCAAGAATGATTTTTCCTTCAGAGGCTTTTAGCATCATGTCTTAGATTAAACCACTTTTAAGTACCAAAACTTATTCTTAAAATAAGAAAGATATTTCACGCTATCTTTCAATTTAAACAAACATCTCACGTGCCTCATTCCCATCTCAGGATCCATATTATTCTTTTCCTTTAAATAATCATACCCAGCCTCAATTATCCAAAGACTCTTTTTTCCAATGTATTGAAACAATACCAAAATTCAGTCTACAAACTCATAGCCATGTCACAAACTTTTATTTTACGATGCTACAAAACCAAGCAAGCAAATAGCCAAGAATGTGACAATATTTTTTCAAACAAAAACATATTATATTTCTATTATTCTATTATAAAGCATTTTGTACTATGGCTTATATATCACCAAACTTTAACTATCATTGGATAGATTTCATCACTTGACCAGAATATACTGACTATATCATGCTCTTCCAATGACATATACTAAAGAATAAATTAAACCTCTTTTGATACGACGCATGCAATATTTCAAATAACAAATTTTTTTTTACCGACATGTACCCAATTTGCTTCTTCCAAGAGAAAAAAAACCATTGACATCGTCAAAATCTCATACCCCACTATTTCGATAAAATACTATTCTATCTTAAAAGGCAAAATTTAGTAAACATACCTTAGTCATAGAAATAGTAGTATTTACTATTTGCAAACAGAAATTATTCCTCGTTCCAAACTCTTACCAGATATTATTCCTCGTTCGTATCATCTCAAATTGCTGGAGAATAGTACAATGAATAGCCTTCAAAAGAATCCATCAATAATAAAACATATCACTGTCAATTCCACCATTACTTTTGAACCAATAAGAAGGTGACTGGGATGAGGCGCGAAGCGCTCTCTTGAGAGGATACGCGCCATTTACAGGTGATACCCGGTGCAGTAGGAAATAGCACGCCGTCTCCAGGATCTAACAGCCCGGCCACCCTTGTCGTGTGCCTATCGAGTCTGCACAACTCGATAAGGCAAGAAGCTTGTCCACTAGTGCCTTCTTTACCCAATACAATACTTATATAAAATGAATATAATAATATATTATGTGTATGAAGCTACTAAAAAAACAATAAGCAATCTAAGTTCTAAGAAGGGAAGATGAAAACTGTATATATACGTATGTTGCTACATATGTATTATATATTGCTAGTTTGTCCAAACATTCATCTGACCTATGAAAGAGACATTCACTCATTTCTTAACCAAAAGATAATAACTGAAGCTTTTTACATACACAAGACATGAACGTTGAATAATACTCATTGAGTATTAAAATTACCTGTAAATGTTTTAGTCCGATGGGGTATAGAATGTGCTGCAATTTGCACAGTCACATGTTTCAAACACAGATGTTGAAAGAGGTAAGAGAGTTTTTGTGGCACTCTTTAAGTTAAGGAGGTTTTCCAACATCTAGATAGAGAAACAGGGGAGGGGCGTTTCAGCGTTTCAGTTTCTCTCGTGTAAATGCTGATATAATCTAAAAGAGGAAAGAGAAGAGTACACGTGTCAACCGAATGTTCATCACAAGGCTCATTCTCCGCTTTTAGTTATAGATAATAGATAGATATAATACTAAAAAATAATATTTTTTTAATTATTATTAAAATAATTCAACAGTAATCAAACAAATAAAAACGTTTCCCTTTTATTCCGCTCACTCAATTCATGAATCGAACATAATCTAGAAGTAGACAGCTTGGGAGACTAAATTGACTTTCCTTATCTTTGGAACCTTTTTGCCATTCAAACAAAACCATCCTACTGTCACAAAAATTTTCTTCTCTTTTCTTTTTCATACTTCCTTTCTTACTTTACCAAATGAAACTAGAGAAGATTCACTTACTCTTTCTTCCAACTTTCCTTTCCTTTTATTTTTCATGCCTCTAACCAAACACAATAATAACTGAAATATTTATTACATAAGTAATTATTTCTCGTGATTGTTTGATTGTAATTCGAGAAATTTGTAATTTTTATTAGAGTAATGTCAGGGGTGTTAAAAATAAATATTAGAGGTATAACTCATTCTTATAATTCATTTATACCCATCTCTAACTGTGAGCTCTGGTTAAATTTTTATCAGTCCCACAAATACCACATAAAAGAAATATTAAATGTGTTTTACCCCCAAACTATTTGAAGTAGAGGGCATTTTCGATATTTCATTGAAATTTGGTGCAGCAGGTGGGTACACTACAAAATATGAAAATTGTGATTCGTATTTCGTGAAGTTCACAAAAATCATCAGATTGAGAGAGAAATTAAATTCTCTCTCTCTCTCTCTCTCTCTCTCTCTCTCATCCTATATATTAGAGAGAGAGAGACAGAGAGAGAGAGAGAGATCGGTTGATGAGTATGGCGGAGAATGTAGGAGTGGGAAGAAGCTGCTACAACAACAACAATATCAGAGAAGTTAATTTCGAGAAGAGAAAGATTAGATATAAATATTATAATAATAATAATAATAATAATCTCAGAAACGTCTCTACAATTCCTCTCTTCAAAAGGGGCGTCTTGCAATGGAGATCTGTTATCAGCAATAACCGCATTTTCAGGTCACCTCCTTTTCATTGTTTGTTTCCCGAGAAAATTCCCAAATTTTCCGACCAACCGAATGCCTCGTTAACCTGAATTTGGAATATCCTAACTGATGATTTCTTTCATTGCGACTTCAAAGTTGAAACATTTTTGTAGGAGTAATAAACATCGATTTTTTTTTTTCTTTCTAAAAGATTATTTTATACTTTTATGCATAATCGAAGTACTAGTTAGTTGCTTGTTTAGTTTCTTCATTTGCTCTTATAGAATATGATAGTATGAAATTCCCAATTTCCCTTGTTGTTTCTGATATATATATATATATATATACATGTTGTTTTTCGTTCACTCATAGAGCTTGCTGGACTTTAAGCTATTGGTTTTGATGTGATTGTGGAGGTTTTGCAGGGGGCTATAGCCCACCCCATTTTTTTGGGAATTTTTTTTTATATGGTTAAAAAAAAAAATTAATATGTAATTCCCCCACCCCCCCCCCCCCCCCCCCCCCCCCCCCCCTAATTCTAAATTTTGAAAAACAGTAATATTTTGTCCCAAATATAAGCTAGCCCTCGTATATTTTTCCCATTTCCTTTTCTTATCACTTTGCAATTTAGGGCAACCCAAATTGTTCTACCATAAACCCATATTACCTATAATATGTATAAATATAACCCAACCCCCCCCCCCGTATAGCTTTGCCGTTGTATGCACGCCTTTCCAATCCCAGCCCCCCAATAAAAAATCCTGGCTCCGCCCTTGGATGTGAATCAATGAAGTTCTCTCATGTTACTCAAGGGGGTAGCCCTGTTTTAGGCTTCTCTTGCTCTTCGAACTCTTGTGAAATGACAACTCCCAAATTGGAAAATGAAAATCTTCTCAGGGCCCGTTTTGCAATGCTGCAGTTTTTTGCTTTCCATTTTTTTTATTTTTTGAGTGAGTTCTAGGCAATCTTGAGAAGAAAAAATGAAGACAAAAATTGGAAACCAAAAACAGCAACATACAAAACGGGTCCTAAGCTTTCTGCTCCCATAATCCATTTTACTCCACACGTAGTTGCGGAGTCCAAAATTTGAAGATTCTTTGTTATAATTATTCCATCCAAAATTTGGCTTTTTGTTTTACTTTGAAGTGAGTTAACAAACTGCCTTTACTATCGATATCTCGTATGAAATACTTTACTAGAATTTTTTAAACTTGCCACTAAAAAACCCACTGGTCCTAAGATTTATGTTTTTTTATTTTAAAATCTTCTTTTCTGAGTACTGGGAAAATTGGCATTTCATTATGATTTGTTTGAAACTCCGTGTTTGACGTCAAATACTTGTTCTAGAGTGATTTGATTTAACCAACTTGCTATTTGTTCGAGAGGTAGGCCCAAAGAGCATTAGTTAAAAGAGCCGACAACCTATTAGTTAGTAGAAATTGGCCCCAATTTTCAGACTTTTTTATTCAATGATGGGTAGATGTTTAAGCTGACGCGAGTGACTCTTCTTTCTGATCCCAAGTATTTGCAATATGGATTTTCTTGAGTTTAGAATTGAATTTTTCTCTAGGCTTTTCTCACACTCATCAAGTATCTCTGTGACCTATGTAGCACGGACACTTCACTTTGGGTGCCGTCTCCATATCATGTCCGTGTCAGACACCGACACTCGTCGGACACGCGTCATCACGTGTCAAACAAGCTAAAAAAACGTGTCTTAAATTTTTTAACATTGGACACACCTTGAGCACGTTTCGGACACGCGAGTGAACTCGGCATGGTGGCCTCTCATTAGAAATGCTTTTAAAATTTTGAGCAATAGTCTTAATATAGTAAAATTGGGAATAAGCAATTCGTGTTTTTGAGAATCTTGGATTGCGAATTGTATATTTAATTCAAAGATATAAATATTTATTAGTCGTATCCTAGCCGTGTCCGTATCCTGAATTTTTAGGGTTTGCCGTATCGGCGTCCGTATCGTGTTGTATCCGTGTCGCGTGTCCATATCCATGCTACATAGTATGGGACATGTACCATCTAAAGTAGGAATCAAGTCAAATGTTAAAGGACTTGAGAGTCAATTATCTAGTTACTTACTGCAAAGCACCGACACTTCTAAGAAGGTAACGTGTCATGTCTCGCGTGTCCAACGCACGGACACGACACTTCACGGACACTTTTCCGTAAGTATCGATGTGCAATTTTGTTATGGTTCTGTTGTTTCGATGTGCGCATGTCGTGTTGTATCCATGCTTCATAGGTTACCTAGGACTCAGTGGGATTTGGATTGAAAGGTAGTGTGGAGACTGATATTACTTTACACTTAGCCCCACTTTCATGGATCCAACTATGCTGTTTTGGTCACAGTTGGAAACTGTAGTCCTAAGTCAATGTTATTTAACAACGGTCATCGATGTACTCTGCCATTTCCCTTTCTACCTTTGCGCATACTAGAGATTGCAGCAACTCCGTGGACGTAGCCCTAGTTCTGGATGAACCATGTAAATTTGTTGTTCTTGTGTTTCTTCTCTTTCCTGTTTTTCGTCTCTCACAGATTCTGGATAGGCATTTAACCTAACATGGATCTCATTCTTCAATGCCTATTGGTTTTGATGATTGGGCATGCAAAATTGCATAACTTTGGATATTGATTGCTTGCGCATAAATCAGAATGCACTTCATGGATGGACTACTTAAACTCCTGATTTCTTAAGACAGAAGTGGCTAAATGTTATTGACCCAAAGAAGGGCTGTCAGATCTTGGGCTTAGGTTTGTGATCAGGTAAACTAGTGGAATGCTTCTTTCCATCTATAAGGGTTGCTTTAGTTAATACAATATTGCAGAAAAATAAAGTTGTTTGCATGATGATATTTAAGGAGTATCAAATAAACTACGAAAATGAGGAGCTAATGAATATGTAGACAGAAGTGGCCATTGTTTTTTATTTTTATTTTTGTCACGTTTTTTAGCATGCCTCATCAAGGAAATATTTGAGTTCATTTAAAGGTCTTTTAATCTCTTTGTTTTACTTATCACTTGTTTGATTAACATTCTGGTTTAAATGTTTACATCTATTAATTTATTGCTACTTATGAACAGAAAATTATTGTATGCACTGATGATTGATGGACTATAAATTGCAGCATGGATGCCCGAGAGAAATCAAGATCCACATTGTTGCAATCAGCAAAACATAAGAGGGTTCCCATCTTTGTGATGATGCCTATGGATTCAATTTGCGTGGATACTTCTGGGGCTGCAAGAATTAGAAGGTAAGTGGTTTTGCTTTCAGTTGACAGAGATTTCTGTATGCATACGTACCCATGTTGATGATAATATTGTTTTTCTCGAGATATCAAACCACAGACATAATATAGATGGTGTGTTTGCTTGACTTTTTATATTCATCTTGACCTGCTTAACATATACTCCTTCCGTCCCTTTTTTTGAGTCCACCTTTCGGAGCTCAACTTATTAAGGGGACAAAAAGAATCTACACCTACTTTCCACAATTGCCCCTAATCATTACAATAACTTTTTTAGTTTTGTCTTGGTGTAGATTTCAAGGA
Organism: Hydrangea macrophylla; assembly: GCA_033977485.1. Lineage (NCBI taxonomy): Eukaryota > Viridiplantae > Streptophyta > Magnoliopsida > Cornales > Hydrangeaceae > Hydrangea > Hydrangea macrophylla. Next base: position 105,587,917 of record CM066990.1, read on the forward strand.
AGGGTAGTTTTGGAAACTAAGTAAAAATTATATGCCAATTTAGGAAAGTGGCCACTAATTTTGGGACATCCCAAAATGGAATATAGGACTCAAAAAAACGGACGGAGGGAGTATGAGGGAAGAGGTGAGAAAGGAAAAGGGTGAAGGGAAGAGGGTAGAATCACTTGTTTGGTAGGATGGAAGAGAGGAGGGAGATGAAGAGGGGACGGGTGCCTCTTCCCTCCTGCCCACAAATTTCAATCTGTTCAGAAGTGGACAGATTAGGAGAGAGAAAAAGTTTTCCTCATCTTTTGACATTTATGCCAGGCAATTAAAATAATGCTTTATTAACTTAAGGGAATATTAGTAAAATGCACAATATTCCATTATTTCCTTCCCGGCTTCTTTCTTATTTAACCAAAACACGAGGAGGGACTACTCCCTTCCTTACCCTAGGGATATCTCTTCCATCCCTCTCTCCCTCCTTCCCTTCCATCCATTTTTTCATTCCTCTTACCAAACATCGTATAAAAGGCAACTGCAATGTACAACACATTTTTCTGATTTCAACTTGCAATCAATTATGTACTCTCAAGCTCTGTATATTTATGATTTTATTTACTTTTGACCTTCATTTCAGTGGTGACAAACATCTGTATCTTTCGCTCTTGTTGTTTCAGAATCAAGGCCATAGCTATGTCTTTAAAAGCACTCAAGTTGGCAGGTGTCCATGGAATTGCTGTTGAGGTTTGGTGGGGAATTGTAGAGCGTTTTTCTCCTCTTGCATATAATTGGTCCTTATATGAAGAGATATTTAACTTGATATCCGACTCGGGGTTGAAGTTGCATGTTGCATTGTCTTTCCACTCTAACAAACATTTATCTCCTGGTGGGAAGGGTGGTGTCAGTCTTCCATTGTGGATTCTTGAGGTTCATTCCTTTAATTTGCTATCTCTTCAATCGCTTGGTTTACAAACTGCATGATAGTATACTTCTCACGTAAGATAATGACAATTTAGGTGACTTGTATAACTCCAACTAAGTTGCTGGATGCTAATCAGTTGTTTCTGTTTTCAGATTGGTCATCTGAATAAGGATATTTATTATCGAGACCACAATGGGTTCTCCAATGATGATTGTCTTACATTGGGGGTGGACCAACTTCCTTTATTTTGTGGCCGAACTGCCCTCCAATGTTATGAAGATTTCATTTCCGGTTTTGTCAACAAATTTGAACCATTTATTGGAACTGTAATTGAAGAAATAAGTGTTGGACTTGGTCCATGTGGGGAACTTAGGTACATTTTACCTATTTCTAATTCGTAAGTATAAAACCATAGCAAATCAAAACTCATATGTCAAATTCAGGTACCCTGCACATCCGTTTGGTGATGGTAGATGGAGATTCCCTGGAATTGGTGAGTTCCAGTGTTATGACAAGTACATGTAAGTTAAAACTCTATATTCCTAAGACATGTACCTAATATTGTTTTATATTCAGTACCAATATGTTCATTTTACTTTCAGGATGGAGGACTTGAAGCTGGCTGCTGGTAAAGAAGGAAATCCTCAGTGGGGGCAGAAGGGTCCTCAAAACGTAGGCTGCTATAACAGTTTTCCATCCGAGCTTTCATTCTTTGAAGAAGGGCAGGATGGCTTTCTTTCTGATTATGGTCGTTTTTTCCTTGTATGCATCCTGAGTTACCCTGTTTATACACGCACACACACACACATATATATACAAAGATTCTCTAAAGAGGGCCACCTCTCTTTATTAAAGAGAGGACCTCTGTTTTGACCGTTGGATTGTGTTTAAAAACTGTGAAATGACAAAACTGCCATTAATGAAAACACGATCCGACGGCTAAAACAGAGGTCCTCTCTTTAATAAAGACAGGGCGCCCTCTTTATAGCCTGACTGCATATATATATATATATTGTCGATTCTACAAAACCAAACTTGGTTTTACCATGCCTATAAAGTACTGCCACTTGTCATCTTCACAAAAACTTGTCCTTACATAATTATCTTTGAGAAAACTGTTAGATCAGCATGAAGATCATGATATTCACAGATAAGGATGACGTCCTTAGGAAATGTTCTTTAGCATGTGTACATTTGGAAGGAATACTTAAGGCATTCCTGATTCCACAATACATGTAGACTTTGTGGGGGCTCTTGACAAACGCTAACTTCGCCGTGATAGGGCTATTCCAAGCCCTGTCGTGACAAAGTTGTCTCAGATTCTCAGAATTATGTGGTTTGGTTGGCATAAAGAGGAAGTTTACCAAGGATGGTCGCGACAATCATCTTCTGCGGTTAACCTCCTTGGTCCTTCTAAAGGTACAATGAATATCTCTGGAAAGTTCTAAGTTTGTTATGAGGAATATTCCTTAGAGCATCAACAATGGGAACATGTGTAGGAGAACTTAGGATAACTTACCTTTAAAGCCATTAACAACGCGGTCATTTCAGCCAATGCATAGGATAGTAAAACTGTCACGCCCCGACGTAGCATAAATAAGGAAAACGTTTAATTTCCTTTATGGACCCGTAGGTCGTGACAGTTTGAAGGATCGATTCTGTCCCAAACGTCAACAACAAAAACATAATAATTAGAGCAGAGCAATCAAGGCTTACAAATATTTTTCTAACTTACATATTACAATACGTGGTCAACTAAGGCACAAGCCGCCTTAAAACAAAACAATATCTATCGTCTATTACAGTCATCCTTGTTACAAAACAGTTTATAACTTAAAACATAGGATATTGATAACAGTTCTATCTTCCAAAGCAGCCGTTCTCAGTTTGCATAATCATAGGGCCCAACATAGTCATCACCTGAAAAGCCTGAACACGAATGTCCAGGGCGCATCGACGCCATCAACTTCAAGAAGCTAGTGAGTATTAAAAACATAACTTTGAATGTAACACATACTCATTTACCATTTTCCAATTCCCATTTAATTCAATAAGTTTATATTAAAGTAAAGAGTTCTTCTTAGAAAACAACCACAATATCATTTGAAAGATATAATTCATATATGTGACCGTGTATGAAAACAATGCATCATCTCATCTTACCGACTATTTTCTCTCGACAAACACAACAACCCACTATCTCACACCAGTATCCTTGTAATACTCCGATAGCCACACTTTAGCACAGGGGTGCCAGGGAATGTCCAGTTTGCCTCACACTTTGGTCCGGGGTACCAGGGAGTGTCCAATGCCTCACACTTTAGTACCTAATCCGCCTCGCAAATACCGGAGGTAACCTCACACAGTATCCAGACTCGGGTACCAGGGAGTGTCCGTAGGCCACACTTTAGCACTACCATGGGTGCCAGGGAATGTCCAAGTTCGGCGTCACACACTTTAACGCTTCCATGGGCGTCAGGGAGTGTCCAGTTTTGCCACCGTCGCATTATAAAGATACTCTCACCGCAATCTCAACACGTCACACTTTGGTACACAATTACCAGGGAGTGTCCACAACACAATCTCAACCACACATTCTTTTCCACACTGACCATTACTCTTTTCCACACTGACTATTACTTTTTTCCACACTGCCCAACATTTACACTCACCATGCATGTACAACTGACTCTACATGTATGTCATGACACTTAAACAAAAGTAAAATGCTGAATTATAGTAACAACGTACGTACGGGGATTGTTAAGTCGTAGTACATCATTTCAATCGTCCAAATATAATCAAATAGGTTTCTGTTTTAGTAAATTTCCCAAACAAAGCTTTAACATTCCATGAAATATCACCCAAATAGTTCCTTAACATAAAATAAGCAAAATTTAGAAACTGTCAGAAGTCGTGCGCGCGGGCTGCTCGCGCGAAGGTCGCTCGCGCGACATGCCCAATTTTCGTTTTCTTATTAAAACCTTTTCTGTCTGCCTGAGTTCACGGAGATCGCGCGCACGGATCGCTCGCGCAATTCGCTCGTGCAATCTGCCTAATTTTCATTTTTCTTATTGAGAACTTTTCTATCTACCTGAAACCACACGGCTCGCGCGCGCGGGCAGCTCGCGCGAGGGGTCGCTCGCGCGGTCCGCTCGCGCGACCCTCGCTCGCGTTATCGCGCGCGCGAGTTTCAGCAGTGACTTCATCTTCTTTGTCAGAACTGCTCTGTTTCAGAAATCAGGGGGTCTTTTGACCCATTTTCAATTCTGTAAGTTATCCTACCTTATTATATATGAATCTCTTCGGTTTTTCACAAGGATTAAGAATCCACAACTAATTTTACATGAATCCAAACGTAGTTCACGAATTTTACGAAAAACTAAAAGATGACAAACCTTCAATCTTAATATACTTTCTCAATTGAATAAATTAGACTCTAATATTGTAAACATGACCAATACATACTGAAATCTTTCGTATTTATCTAATAAAACAGATTTTGATTGAGTTTGAAAATTTATGATTTCAAGCTATGAAACTTCAAACATAAATTCAAAAAAACAGTGATTACAAATCAACTACACAAAACAGTAATTGAAAGGTGAATTACATTCCAAGTGAGTTTAGAATACTCACTGAGATTAGAGATTGAAATATTAGTTGAGAAAGAATCACAATTTAGAACTCCATTTGCAACCTTGGCTATGGAGATTGAAGCTTCTCTCTCTAAAAAGTTCAGCAATTAAACTCTCAAACTCTCTCTTTCTCCCTAAGATATGTGTGTGCAGAATGTGTAATGTGTAGGTGCATATATAGAAGCTGAATGGGGGTGAACTTGGGCTCCAAGTTCTTTAATTTCTATACACTACAAGAGATACACAGCACATGTAAGCTGTTACCCTCATATACATACGTATATACACTGATGTATAACTCTATAGATTAACCAAGGGTCAGGTTTAGGTATGTAGGGGCCAATTATGCTGTTTGGGAAATTTAGCTTATGAGCACAAACCAATACACACCAAAGAAGCACAACCAAACAATGCTCTATCAAGTTGCCTAAGAACCTCTTGTCATGTTTGACAAAATAGCTTATGATCTTAGGATTAAACACGCACAAATGCAATATCCAAACAAGACATAAGCAATCATGAGTTGCCATAAATAGAAAGTAAGTGTCACTTCATGATTGGTGGAGTATCCCATATTGTGGGAGATCATCGCAGCGCGGACAGTTTTGAACATAGACTGGTATTTTCGCGTCGCGGTGATCCCCACAAAAATATTGAAAATTCATTTTAATGTCAGAAATGGTTTCCTGGCTTTATAAAAATACAGTTTGAGTTAAAAGAAAACATTTCCACCGTTTTGAAATACAGATTTGAAATCTATCACAGGCGTTGCTAAATTTTATAAAATCGCAGTTTGACCCCAAAAGAATTTTAATTATGAAATGGCGCCAATAATAAGATTTAACACAGGGGAAATGAAATTAAATAAAAGCAGATAATACAATTTTAAATTTTAAATATGACATGCATTTACAATTTATGTGAAAATGCAGGTTGTTACAAAAACTTACGAAAACTTAACTTTGTGGTACCGCTAAGTTTCAGTAACGGCACAAGATGTGCCGCCCCCCATTGCAAACGACACATCATGTGCCGCCCAGAAGCACATGGCACATGATGTGCCGCCCCCCATTCCTCACGGCACATAATGTGCCGTCCCATGTATCCCCACTGCTAACACCTTCTCCCCTATACAATAACTTAGCCTAAGTTTCCCTTAAGTTCCACCTTCCCACTGTGGATGCTCTTATGTCATATGTGGTTGCAAGTGGACATGTCGCACCAAAAGCACGAGCCTCTCCGACGTCACTCCTAACGTCGTTGGCATTCGTGCCATTCATGTGACTTGAGTCACTAGACCACTATAAATAAGAACAATTCTCTGTGACGTGACAAGAAAAATTATTAGACATTCTCTCTGGAATTCCTTTCATTATGAGCTCAGCTTGATTGTTCCATTGACAGGTGAGCTCGATAATCTTAGTACGGTGCTGGCGAGGGGGTAGACTAGATGGAAACCTAACCTTTCCCATTATTTCTGCACGAAAGTGGCTGCCCTTAGACTTGAGCAGGATGCTTATGCTTAGCAGCCTGGACATTTTTTTAGTGAAAGAGTTGGGTTAAGTAATAAATTAATAATGCAAAAATTAGCAAGGTGTTTTGACCGTCTTGTGTTTGCTGGAAGTTTGGAAAGAGTGCTTAAATCACATGCTAAGGTGTTGGTTCCAATCAGGAATCCATTGATTGAATTTGACTCCTGTGTTTCTATGCCCTTGTATCTTGGTTCTCTCAAAACTTGTTTCTATACACAACTTTTTGAAGGTTTGATGTAGATATATGAAAGAGTGGTAGTATAAGTAGATTTTTCCTTCAAAAGAGCGAATATGCATGTTAAAAAATTAGGGTGATTCAAATGTGATCATCAGTTTACCATGGTTTTAATGAGTGAAGCCATGTTTTTCCGTTTATACTGCAGGAATTTGAAAACTGTTCAAGATTATGTTGCAGACACCTTATGGGCGAGCCTCAGAAAACTTATAATGTTTTTAACTGTTTGTAGGAATGGTACAGTGGTAGGCTGATCCATCATGCAGATGCTATTCTTGCAAAGGCAGCAAATATGTTGGAGAAGTACCAAGAGAATGATCAGGATTCTGTTTTGTTAGTTGCTAAAATTGGTATAATATTCTGGTGGTACCAAACAGCCTCGCACCCTGCCGAACTTACTGCTGGTTACTACAACACTGCAGTCCGGGATGGTTACGATCCCTTGGCTGTAGTATTGTCTCGTCACAGAGCTGCTTTGCATATTTCGTAAGTCCTGAAGATTTTCTTTTTATAATCTTAATAATTTTAATTTGTTTGTTTATTTATTTTTGTTTTTTTAGTTGCTTTGAAATGATGGACAATGAAACCCCACCACCCTACCTTTGCAGTCCAGAAGGACTCCTACAACAGGTAATCTTTCGTGTCAAAATAAGATTGCTTTTCATTGCTTTTCTTATTTTAAGAAAAATCAGTTACATTGGCTGTTGATATTTTTCTTTCTTCTGCCTTCATTTACTTGCTGAAAACTTAAAAATCTGGTATATGTTCATCATCTTAAGATGAACTTCATCTCATAACAAGTTGGTGGCTCAGATTGCCAATTAGTTGAATTCATACATCAAGGTACCATCATCAACCACTGTCTAAGGATGCAATTTTAGGTTTTTAATTAATTTTTCCTATTAACACAACCAGTGGCGGACCCAGAACTTTAATTCAGTGGGGGCGAAGTTTTTACAGGAGTTCGGGGGTAGGGCCCCCGACCGATTTTTTTTTTTTGTAGAAATAGTATAATTTATGTGATTTTTTCCATAAGTTTCGTGTATATATAAGGGTTTGGAAATTCTGTGTGGACACATTTTTGCAGTGTTCTAAAAATCCGCCTAGGCCCTAGGCCTTGCCCAACCGCCTGGATTTTCACCTAATCCTTGCAAAAATCCCACAGGGATTTAGGCTTGGTCTAGGCCTTCTAGGTCGGCCCAGGAGGCCGCCTAGGCCTAGGCGGCCCAGGCCTAGGCGGCCCAGGAGGCCTAGGGGTGGAATTGTCATTTTCTTGAAATAATAAGGGCAAAACCCTAATAATCCCCTAAGCCACCACACCACAGTCGTTCATTCAATTGACTACCAAGATTAAGAGAGAGAGAGAGAGAGAGAGAGAGAGAGAGAGAGAAGACGACTCACGACTCACGAGAACTTCATGAAGTCGATTTTGTATTTGATGAGGATACCGAAGAAGAGGATGATGAGGAGTATGAGTACGAGTCTGATGGAGAGAGAGTGTTGGAGCAATATGGAGAAGAAGAGTTGGAAGCTTAGTTTGTTGGTATGCATCAATTTAAATTACATTGTTGGTATTTGATAATGTGACTTTTTTTTTTCTTCCTTCATATTGGTCTATTATAATTGTTTATGTATTAATTTTGCTTTAAAATACTAGGCCTCCGCCTATGCCCTTGGCCCCCCACTCGCAGCCCGCCTACCGCCTAGGAATTTTTAGAACACTGCATTTTTGTATGTTTAATGGTGGATATGAGGTCTTTGAGTCTTTCGAGGGCTTCTGCGAAACTTCAAACTTCATCTGCATGGGAACATTTTTTTTATTTTTATTTTTTAGAAAATGCCTTGTGGGACACTAGGGGACTCTAGTGGTTTTTGTTTTGCTTTTTGTCTTTCAATATATAACATATACATTTATACACATAATATATAATACTATAAAATTAAGAGTGAGAACAAGTAGTCAATTAAAGCAGTGTCAAAGTTCTGCAAAGTTCTAAAATTTACAAAAGAGTAATGATATGCTTCCTAAATTTCTATATCAAAAGAGCTTCCCAAATGACCTAGTAGTGGGGCAAGGTAAATAACTTCCAATCAAAATTCAACTGGTCCCACTGTATTTGACCTGACCCCACTGTCAAATCATTTGGAAAGCATATCATTACTCTTTACAAAAAACCTCTAATTAATAGAAAATCTTAATAAAAGTCTACATATTTTTTAAAATTATCATATATAACTTATTTTTTTTCAGAAAGTTCAGTGGGGGCTGCTGCCCCCACTCGCCCCCACTGTGGGTCCGCCCCTGAACTTAACCCCTACAAGGCCTTGTTCAGACTTCAGAGTTTGATACATGAATTCCTATTGTCAAACTTCAATGCTGCTTGTAATTCATCAAAAGTTTGAGATCTAACCTTTTGTAGGGTTTTGGGAGAGATGGGATTTCAACTTTTGTTTTGTTTTCCTTCCTTGTAGACTGCACTGCACGCATGTGGGTTGCGCCCCTTATGGTGCTTGTAGTGGACACGCAATAAAGAAAAAAAGTGCTGCTGAAGTTCCCATTACAACTTTCAACCTATTTTTATCATGAAACTCTCGAGTTTCACGTTATTGAACAATCCTAAGTCCTTCCCTTCTTTATTTGTATACAACCATCTTCATGAGCTATTCCGTAAACATGCAAGATTTGATAGTAACCTACTGATCCGCTGGACATATTTTGTAAAATCCATTTATAACCATATAAGGTAGTGTCAAAGTTTATGAGTGCAAGCATAGAGAAATTACAATAGGGCCCTTGGGTAATAAACCAAAAAATAAAATAATAAATGCTAGCAGCTCATTAACAACTAATTGACAACTAATTACCAGCTAATAGACAGCACATCTCAACACTCTCCCTCAAACTGGTGCGCAGATATCTCTCATGTCCAATTTGGTAAGGATATACTGAGGAGGCCTACTTCCAAGACCTTTAGTGAAAACATCTGCCAACTGTTCACTAGATTTCATAAATGGGGTACATATCACACCACTACTCAGTTTCTCTTTTATAAATTGCCTGTTAATCTCCACATTCTTAGTTCGGTCATGTTGCACTGGGTTGTGAGCAATACTGTTGGCTGCTTTATTGTCACAATACAATCTCATGGGATCGGGGGCGTAAGATTAAGGTCTCTCAATAAAATCTTTATCCACAATAGCTCACAAATTCCCTGAGACATAGCCTGAAATTCTGCCTCGGCACTAGATCTAGATACAACATACTGTTTTTTGCTACGCCAAGTAACAAGATTTCCTCCAACAAAGGTACGATACTGTCTTCTGTCTGTGGTTGAACCTGCCCAATCTGCATTTGTATATCCTTCCACTTGAAGGTGATTATGTATACCAAAGAATAAACCCTTTCCAGGGGCTGATTTCAAATACCTGAGGATTTGAAGAACAACATCATAGCGAGACTCACGAGGAGCATGCATCAACTGGCTGACAACACTCACAGTAAAGGCAATGTCACGGCAGTGTGAGACAGATAAATCAGCTTCCTAACCAATCTCTGATATCTCCCCTTGTCAACTACTGCTCCATTTGTATCATCCCCTAATTTTTTATTAACTTCCATAGGAGTAGCACACGCCTTACTCCCAAGCATACCAATTCCTTGCAGGAGATCAAGAACATATCTTCTTTGGGAGATGAAGATCCCTTGTTTGCTTCTTGCTACCTCAATTCCCAGAAAATACTTGAGGCTTCCCAAGTCTTTTATTTCAAATTCCTTGGCTATGTATCTCTTCAAATTCTGTATGTCTTTCACATTATCTCCTGTAAGAACAATATCATCCACATATACTATGAGAGCTGTTACTTTCCCTTGTGAGGAATGTCTGATAAAAAAGATATGATCACCTTGGCTTTGTTTAAAACTATATTTGAGCATAGCCTGAGTAAACCAGGAGAAATATCCATATAAACTTCTTCTGCCGAATCCCCGTGTAGAAAGGCATTTTTAACATTGAATAGATGGAGAGGCCAATTTAAATTTGCAGCAAGGGATAAAAGAATTCTCACAGTGTTCATCTTAGCAACTGGAGCAAATGTTTCCTCATAATCCACTCCATAAGTATGTGTATATCCCTTTGCCACCAATCAAGCTTTATACCTCTCAATAGATCTGTCTGCCTTATGCTTGATTGTAAATACCCACTTATACCCCACTATCTTGTGCCCTGTAGGTATTTCAACCAATTCTCAGGTGCTATTTTTGTGGAGAGCTTTCATATCCTCAATCATAGCATGCTTCCATTTGGGATCACTGAGTGCACCCTGTACATGGTTGGGACAAACACAGAAGCAAGTTTTGATACAAAGGCTTGATAAGAAGGAGATAAGAGATTATATGAGACAAATTTAGATATGAGATGTTGAGTACATGACCTAACACCCTTACGTGTAGCAATTGGAATATCTAAATCATAAGTAATAGTAGTATTAGGATTTACCTGGTCCCTCATCAAGGGAAGGAGACAGGAGTGGCAGATCCGGAGGAATGGTCTTATCTTTCATCCTCCAAGTTCTTCTCTGATATATTATATCCGCTTTCTTTGGATTTTTTTTCTTTTGCAATGGGTTCCACAAATGTCTCTCTCATTCTCTTGCTCTCCATCAATTTTTCTGCCCCTTCCTCATCAATAGTGCCCAATATCTCAAATGGGTCAGACACAGGTAAATTAGTTCAGGCAACTCTTCTATACTTGTATTCTGCCCCTGAAGAGGAGACCGAGTGGTGAAATAGGATTCTTCCTCAAAAAAGGTGACATCCATGGAAACATACCACTTTCGAGTAGGAGGATGGTAACATTTTTACCCCCTTTTGAGTGGGAGAGTAACCAAGGAAAACACATTTGATAGCCCGAGGATCAAGTTTTCCTTTCGTGGGAGCACGATTATGAACGAAACAGACAACAAAGACCTTAAAAGGAATGACAAAAAGATACGAAGGACTAGAAATGACCTCAACAGGTGATTGTTTATTAAGAACTTGAGTAGGAAGCCGATTGATTAAATAAGTAGCAGTTAAGACTGCATCACCCCAAAAAGGCTTCAGAGCTTGGGCCGAGAATAACATTGACTGGGCAGTGTCTAAGAGATGACGATTCTTGTGCTCCGCAATTCCATTTTGTTGTGGAGTATTGATACAAGAAGATTGGTGTCACGACCCAAATCCACTAAGTATGGCACGAGAGTACGTGACATGCCACCGAGGCCTGACTCTATGTTAATAACGTACAAAATGGGTTTTTAGGCTCCCATTTAAACCACATTTGCAAGTGATTAGCCCCAAGGGTATAATAGGAATTTGAAAATTTGAGTTAGATTTTATACCAAAAGATAGCCGTTTGAGTCTAGGTTCCAACGTTGAAAACGGTGCCGATTTCAAAATTTCAGAAAAAGTTGTCTGTTTTTCGTAAAAGTCATCGTTTTGAACCAATTAAAACAGTGTATTTCGATCGATCAAAACAGCTTCTATCCACAATTCTAGCCATGAGCATTTAAGCAATCAAACATGCTTGAATAGCAAAAGCACTTGCCAAAACTTTCATACATAAACATAGGAGTCTTATACATGAAGTTCTATACATGCTCACCTAACAACATAATTTACAAGTCCTTTAGTTCCAAACTACAACAACTACGCCATATACAATATGCACATTAAACACTTGCTCTCCTCTTTCATCCTCTACTTCTCTTTCTCCTTTTCTTTTCTTTCACCTGAAATGGTTATTCAATAACCACATGAGCTGAAGCTCAGTGAATAACATGCTCTTTGACATAAATTTGTGTATATCATTTAAACACGTGATATGCAATTCAATGTAACATAATGAATCACAACCAAGTGAGTATTTATCTCCAAAGCTTCTTGTTCTTCTCACTACCCCGTGCCCGTAATGGCACCCTTTAGCCTTGTTCCGAGCTATCCAATACCCTACACAAGGCGTATTGAACACTCAAGCCTTAGAAGGCTTTTCTACACTCCCTTTTGGAGCTTTCTCTTTGTAGTGATAGAACAATTGCTTCTTCAACCACATAATCACATAAACATGTTTCCAACACATAATCCTTTCTATCTCTTGCACATATAGTCAATCATGATATACACACGTGCTCATAATTCATGAATTGAAAGTAAATCATATATATGCCACAATTTCATTACTTGAAAAGTTTCCTCGAAGATAGAGGTTACTCACCTTGCTCTAGATATAGAATTGACAAGATATAATGCTCACTTTCAAACTCCTACAAGTCATATAAGATATCATAGCAAATCAATATGAATTCCTCTAATTCATCCATCAAAACTCTATGGAAATGAAATTAAATCACATACAAAGAATACTCTTACCCTTAGCTTCTCAAGTCTTGCTTCAATTTGAGTTAGAAATCTCCCTAGCACCCTTTTCCCTTTGATTTTCCTTCTTTTCTCTCTTGTTTTTCCCTTTCTTCTTTGCACCTACTTGCTTGTATAGAGACAAGCACCTCAAAAAGATGTACATCTTATTTAACTAGTTATTCTTCCATTTCTCTCTCTTGCCCACTTGAATACACATGGACTTAGCCAAATATAGCCCAACACCTCCTACTTGCCCACCTACTAGGCCACCTACTAGCTTAGGTAATGTAAGCTAGCACCTTGATTAGGCTAACTAATCATCATTAAGCTAATTAATCTCAATTAGACTAATTAATCTTGATTAGGAAAAATCTACCAAATTTCCGAAATTACACTTTCACCTACCATATTTCTTACTAATTACACAATAGCTCCTCTAGTTCTCGTGAATTGCTAATTCACCTACTAGTTAGGAAAATGTATTCTTTTTACTCCTATCATTTATGCCCTTGTCTAGCAATTCAACATTTTACATCAAATATATATCCAATACAAGGCATTAAATAATTCCATGTTTTTCAAAATATTAAATAGATTGCCATGTATAACACATAACAAGAGTTTATCAACTCTTAAATTCCTTCCATTACTTAATAATAAGATTAGGTATGCAAATCACATATATATTCATGTCATTACCGTATAATGCACATTAAGATAATATTATCACATGTCAAAATGTTGGGATATTACAATTGGTGAATCATGTCATTTTTTATTGTCTAAAAAATACTTCTTAAGACCAAATTTAAAGTACTCCCCCCCATAACAAACAATTTTTACAACCGCACCAAACTGGGTACAAATCATTTTGTGAAAGGTTCTAAAAATTAAATGGACCTCACTTTTTTCTTTCATCATGTAAACCCAAGTAGTATGAGAAAAAACATCTATAAATGTGATAAACCACCTATGGCCTTTAAGTGCAACAACACGAGACATTTGAATGTATAAGAGAAAAAGGAAGAGTACTTTTATTATTATTGGGATAAAAAGAAGCACGGTGGCGCTTTCCAAGTTCACAATCTTCACACCGAAAGGTGGATACATTTTTATTAGATGACAATGATGGAAATAAATGTTTTAGTAAACCAAAGGAAGGATGTTCTAGGCGTCTGTGCCAGAGCATGATATCACCAGATGTAGAGCCAGTAAGAGTAGTATGATGAGCCAATTGTTGTCGGTCCTGCGGTTCCAGAAGATTAAGACCGTTCTCTTCTCTAGCACTGCCAATCGTCCTCCCTGTGATAAGGTCCTGAAACACACAATGAGAAGGAAACGCAACAATTTTGATCGCGGGTAATACAACCAATAGATAAGAGGTTAGTGGTAAAGCTAGGAACATGCAAAACAGAAGATAAAGACAACGAAGGAGTGACACAGACTAAACCTTTACCTGAAACCGAAGAGACGGTTCCATTAGCAATCTTGACTTTACCCTGACCTGAACATGGTTTATAAGCGGAAAAAACAGGAGGTGAACCGGTCATATAACCGGATGTCCCGGAATCAATAATCCAAGGAAGACTAGTGTGGGAATTGAATGCACTCACTGAAGTAACTAAATTATCTGAACGAGCAAAAGATGATGGGGCAGTAGTAAGTGTATCCAGACGAGTCATCAGGCGGCGAAGAGTCTCCAATTCTGAGGAAGATAAAACACTGGATGAAGGCGAAGGTGAATCATCAACAGTAGGGCGATCAACAACAACGTTTGTATGGTGAGCACGAGAATTCCCTCTACGTCCCCCTAAGCTACCTCCACGGCCCCTAAGGCCACCTCCACGGCCTCTAGACTGCCCAAGACAGCCCCTTCTACCTCCTTGTGGATACCCATGAAGCTTATAGCATGTCTATCTTGTGTGATATTTGGTATTACAGTAGTCACAAAACTGCTTGGATTTGTTCGAAGAACCAGACTCACTAGTGGATTTGTCCCTCTGAGGAATCGAAACTAGAGCAGATCTCTCGGTGAAAACGGATGAAGCATAGTAGAATGACTCTCCTCGTTTGTATATAAGCGAGGGCCTCCTGAAGAGAAGGCAAAGGATCCATACCAAGAACACGACTACGAACCGGATCATACTCAGATTTAAGGCCTTCAAGAAACGTAAAAATCATCTCTTCAGCAACCAACTTATTATAAGGAGTGGAATCAGTGGGAATACAAGTTTGTAGTTCAAGAGGTGGTCAAGGCGTTTCCAACTCGTGGAAAGGGATGTGAAGTACCGTAACACACTCATCTCTCCCTGCTTAGAACGACCAATTAATCGTCTTAACTCAAATATTTGGGCAGAATTGCCCTTTCTGGAATAAGTGTTAGCCATGGCCTCCCAAGTATATCCTGGGCAGTCGCCATGTCCAAGAAACCCTCACTAATTTCAGGGATCATCGAGTGAACTAGCCATGTCATCACAATGGAATTTTCCATCTCCCAGTTGTCATAAGCTGCATCCTCGGTGCTTTGATTCGGCCGTTGATGTACCCCGTCTTCCCTCTGCCCTTAAGAAACAACATCACAAATTAGGACAAAGCTAGAAAATTTTGACCATTGAAGAGGGAAGTAGTGACCTCAAGTTCAGGTTATCAGGTTGAGTAACAACAATGCTCTCACTTCTAGACGGCTACAAATTGACGGTGGATTTTTTAGAATCGTCCGACACCGTAATCAGCCCACAAAAGAAACCCACAACAATCACTGAAAAAGGAATAGGAACTGGTACCAACGGGTCGTAGAATACAAGAGAAAATCAAATCACCATATAGGATGCAGAAAGATCAGTCATCGCTCTCTGATCAATGGTCTATAGAAGGACCAAACAATCGGAAAGATTTCTCGTCAATCAAAACAGGAATATTCGAACGTGGTTAGGGTTGGACAATCTGTTTAAGAAGGGAAGAAGGCTTTCGGATAGGTGTATTAGACCATATAGGCTGTCGGCCAGGTCTAGGGTTGGGTGTAGAAGTTGCGGCTGGACAGGGGTGGTGGATGATGGTGTCGGCTAGGATATTAGTGGTGGAGGAGTGTTGGCCAAGCCAGGGTGGTTGAAAAAAGGTGAGCTGAAAAGCCCTAGGGGGCTGCGCCGAATGGGCTGGAGGCCCTAGGGGCTGCGACTGGTGGTCAAGAAGATGAGCCAAAGCACTAGGGGGCTGCACCGAAGGGGTTGGAGGTCTAGGGGCTGCTGTTGGTGGTTAGGTTGGTGATGGTGGTGGTTTGTGGTGATGGAATTATGTTTCGAAAAACTTAATTAATGCACAGAGGAAAAACAAGTTCAAAACTTTTATTGGTTGCCTCGGATCTACTACTTATTAACTCCATAGATGCGTATTGAGAGAAGGATAATATGCAATACCTCCAGGTCTTGAACCTAATTCTGGATATTCCTGCTTTAGTGTGCAGCAACTTCCTCTAGATGATCTTCACCCTTATGACTCCTTGAACACTTCCCGGAGAGGCTAGAGTTTGTGGGAACCCAATAGAGAGGTGAGGAAGGCTAAGAAAACCCTAAAATAATTTCTGGAAAAGCTCGAGTAGTAAAACGACATACAACTTCATTCTGCGCGCAGCTCTCCTATTTATAGGTTTTCAAACCGACCTTTGGGTTTCAATCGATCGAAACACTTTAGATCGAAAGAGATCAATCTTCAATCGATCAAATTTCCTCTTCCTGCCTTTCCAAGTATTCTTGCAGAGAAAGAGATCAGTCTTCAATCGATCGAACTTCCTCTTCCTGCCTTTCCAAGTATTCTTGCGGAGCTAAGAGTGGGACCTCCTGGGTTCTTTATTATTAACTCAGATCAGTTATTAATCACTATGATCGAACTCTTTGATCAGCTAATTAACCAACTGATCAGTTAACGTTAACTCCACTATATAACGATAACTGCACTCCAACTCAAAAGAACATATTCGAAGCGATAACTAGACTTGTATGGTGTACTAATGTCCCTCTACCGTCAGCATTCATAATCATATTCAGGTAGTCGGATAACTGTTATTGTCAACCTGAATGATGATTACTTCTGCCATTCCTTGAGTTCCATTCACCTCTCATGATTACCAAACGTGTTGATAACTACTTATCAACAAGACTGCAGTTCTCAGTAATCAACTTGGTGTCCTCAAGGGAATGCTTACTCTTTATCAGAGGGTAGATTCTATCTTGACAATATATGTTCATAACCCTATGAATATAACTTACCCAAGATACCTATGTGTTGATCTTGAAGACCTCATTGATTGGTAAGTTAAAGTAGTTATATGAATAGTTTGTCCATAATCGTCTCAAGATTGAGAACCTTATACAAGTTATGAGTTCCTATCCACTGTTGACAGTTTTAGATGTCAATTGGAAATGTCATGGTCCATCAATGCACTATAAGCACTAGGATATTAACTAAGAGTCATACTATAGTGATCGAGATTCATCACTCCATCCAATGGTAGTCAATCATGCTACAGTGTATACTTTATGAGATATCCAATCTCATCATCCACTGTGACAAGTTCTAAGTATAAAAGAATAGTAATTCATATCTCACTTATATGCATCTCATACATACACGAATTACCTACTATGATACTTAAGGTTATAAACAATCAGCTCATGAATCACACATAATTAAATGTATAAATGATATCCATATATAAAATGCCAAATGTCACATATATAAAGATCGGGTTTTGAGGGCACAATCCCAATATGTGGTGGTGATAAACAGATCCCTCTTAGGGAGGCTCTGATACCATGTCAAAGTTTATGATTGCAGGCATGGATTGAGACAAGAGGCTCAACCATATTTATATAAATCATTACAGAGAGAAATTACAATAGGGCCCTTAGGTAATAAACCAAAAAATAAAATAATAAATGCTAACAGCTCATTAACGACTAATTGACAACTAATTGCCAGCTAATAGACAGCACATCTCAATAGGTAGTCCAATTGAAGGAATTACACCTTTCTCTCTGATTGTTTTCTGGTTGACATCCAACCAGGGGCGGAGCTAGAATTTTGGTCGGGGGGTAGTGTTAGTATAAATAGAACGTTTGCAAAATATAATATTATATTTCTAAATAAGCTTGTTATATTTAACAAATACCCACGCTGGGTTTCATATCCTGAAAACGTTCATTATCGCATCATTTTTGTGACCTCGTTGAATCTGATTTTCTCGATACGCACAAGCAAACTATCATTTAAAAATTAGTCCCCCATTCGACTACGCGAGCAATTTTTCACAATCTTCATAGCCCTCTTCACCATAGCCGTTGCAACGGGTAGAACTAATGCCAACTTGAGAAGTCAATAAACTAAAATCTTTATATAATACTTCTCCATAACCATTTTACATTGTAAATTGATTATACAACTACCCAACTATACAACTATTCAAATGAATCAACTATCAAAATTCACTAATTTCTCAATTGCAAAACTCATAAATGTGTTATACTTTTATGTGAGGGGGGCCAAATATGAAATATCTAAAGATGTCAAGGTTAAAGATGTGATTTCCAAAAGTTCAGGGGGGCCTAGGCCCACCCTAGACCTAATGTCCCTCCGCCCCTGCATCCAACTGCTCTAGAAATTGTTTTTTTTTTTTTAGTTTAAAGCATAATCTTATGTTTTGAGAACATTTCTTTGTACGCATCTTTCGCTTTCTGAAAGAGAGTACCTTCTCATACGATGCATTGTATGTGAATAATGAGCTTCCAGTGTGCCTACTACTATCTTACTCTGAGTTTACTATACCCAGATAAGGACTGCATCAAAGAAAAGGAGAATACATTTGACTGGAAGTAATACTTCTGAACGATTTGACAAGGTAAATATCCATCTTTATTTACACTGTTCTCTTATCCTCAATTTCTTTTGAGCTGGAAATGGAATAGTTTTTGTTATGATCAGGTTGTAACAAATAACATCTAACTTTTTATATTACTGAAATTTTACAATAGCGGGCCAGCGTTTACGAAGAAAGGATTTATGTAGTTAGTAGTCAATCTGAAGTCAAAATTGGGAAGTAGTTAGAACTGCTGCAGCAGCATTAGAGGTGATAACAAGAAATACAAAAAGGGTAACGTAATTTAAGTCATGAAATAACAACCATATTTACCATTCTAGTCTAGTTGTGTAATTATTTATTTTCCTAGCTTAACAGTATTGCCAACAAGGGCCCATTGTATGGTGGACTGACAAAAGCTCGGCCCTACTAGCAAAAGATAACTAGCTTGAGAAGTAGGACAACAACTGGCTAGTGGCCCTATAAGTATTTCTAACGAGTATTACTTTAAATTTATTACTTCTTAGTTCTTGGGGGGCAGATTTGCCATTAATCTTGCAGTTTGGAGTATGAGACCATTTTGCTGTTGTAACTGCACCGGGAGGGACAACAATCTATGTTGGAATATTTAGTTATATTCCTTAGGATCGTTATGATTTTATTTTCCTGATTTAACATGGAAAGCAGTGGGAGTACCTGAAGCAAGAGCAACAGTGGTTGTAGAAGAGGAGCCCGAGGACTGTTGAAGAAGAGAACCAAGCTGACTTTGAATCTGGCCAAGTTGTGACTGAAGCTGACTTTGAGCCTGATGAAGCTGCTCAATATCTGGAAGAGGGGGGTCAGAACCAGTATCAGCAATCGCAGCAAAGCGAGGAGCGGGAGCACTATTAGTCTTGCGAGCATACTGTTGCTTCAATTCCGGATGAAGTTTGAAGCACCGATCCTTGGTGTGACCAATACCATTACAATAGCGACAGATAGGTTTCCGACCACCCGAGCGAGCACCAGTATTCGCTGCAAATGCCATCTGATCAAGAATAGGAGGGGGCTCAATAATCGGAGCCAAAGAGGCCTGAGCAGGCTGAATAAGGCGCCTACGGCGCTCTTCACCATCAAGTGTAGCAAAGGCCTCATAAAGAGACGGCAGAGGTGATGTGTTCAAAATCTGAGTACGAAGAGATTCGAACTCTGGTTTCAAACCCATCAAAAACTGATAAGTGTGCAGACTCTCAGACCGCTGGACAATAATTTCTGCAACTTCGGCAGGAAAACCAGAAAGAGGCTCATACTGGGCCAATTCCTCCCAACGAGACTGGAGGAAGCCAAAATAGTCAGCAATACTAAGTCGTAAAGAGTCCTGAGAGGCCTGAGAAATTTCCCGGTGAAGTTCAAAAATACGAGAGGCATTATGGGCATGCACATACATCTTAGTTAGGGCCCTCCAGAGACTAGGTACCGATTCATGGTACATAAAAATATGATAAATACGATTCTCCATGGAATTGAAGAACCATCCCAGAATAGTGCAATTATCCATATCCCACTGTGCACACTTGGGATCAGCATCAGCAGGTGGAGCTTCCTTGTCGAAAATCTAACCAAACTTGCCTTTTCCACCAAGATAAAGGCGAAGAGAACGAGACCAAGCAGCAAAGTTTTGTCCATTCAACAGGACACTAGTAATCCGTTGGGCTGGTGAATGCTGCGATACAGAGAGATCCATACGTGGTTGAGAACCAGAAATAGGCTGAACATCCTTGTCAGAGGTGGTCATCGTGAAGAAAAAGGAGAAGTAAATAAATTCTCAAAGACGGCAAGAAAGTGTTAGTAATAGTATAGTTATTTCCTTGTATTTATTTTTATGTTTTTTTGTCTATGGGCCTAAGTGTAATATTGTCTTCTTATTATTCTTAATAATATAAAGGGGTGAAACATATTGTTTAACCCTAAGTTTTGAACAAAATAGATTTGTCAACATGGTATCAGAGCCACCTCTCCTCTCCACCATCGCACAACCATAACTACAGGCTGCGCCGGCCACCTCACCACCACCAGAACCTGCGCCGGCCACCACACATCCACCCAGATCAGCCGCAGCCTCCAGCACTGCCCCTACCCTAAACCGCAGCCTCTAGACCTAACCCTACCCTGCGCCGCAGCCTCTAGACCTAACCCTACCCTGCGCCACCTCTTCCTCCATCAGCCCAGGCCTAGCCGCACACCATAGACCCTCCACCAGCCTGCGACATCACTATCTCCACCACCATATACTACCCGACAGTTTCTACTTCCTAGCCGAATCTCCCAGCATTTTTCTGACATAGTTTTTCCTTTTCTAACCTTTTTTCTTCATCAAAATCTTTCCTTTCACCACCACAATTGCTTCATCTGTGTGGGTTTGATTGACGTTTAATTTCACCATCTATTTCAGGTCCACTTATGGACCAATGATCAGTCTTGGACTGATTTTTTGATATGCTTTGAGATCGTGCTTGTTCAGAGTCCGTCGTATCCTTCCTTTTTTTTGTGATTATTGTGGGTGTCTGCTTTGCGTGTTGGAACTATGGCCGACGATAAGAGTACGAGTCCGTCATCTGGAAGTTCACAACAGCCACAACTTCTGAGCTCTTTTGTAGCTCCTTGAGACAAACCCAACCTAAAAATCACCACATCCCTGTTCACCGGTCAGAATTATTTGTCATGGTCACAATCTGTACTGCTTTTCTTGAGGGGTAAAGGGAAGATGGGATACGTTGATGGGACAACACAGGCACCTGATTCTACTGATGCCAAATATGCACAGTGGGATATTGAGAATTCTATCATCATGACTTGGCTAATTCACTCGATGATTCCTGAAATTGGTGAAGGTTTTTTGGGAATGAAAACAGCTCGTGATATTTGGGAGACAGTTGCTTCGACTTATTATCGTAAAGGAAATTACGCTCAGGAATTTGAGTTGACCAGATTGATTGATCGCTCTGAGCAGGGTGAGATGACAGTGATCCAGTATTTTACTTTTCTGACCACTCATTGGCAACGTGTGGATCATCTTCAAGATTATTACCCTATCTGCCCTACTGATTCTACGGGGTATCAAAAGCTTCTTGGGAAGCAAAGGGTCTTCAAGTTCCTTCAGGGACTTAACCCAGAGTATGATGCTGTCCGCAGTCGAGTTCTTGGGATGGATACTCTTCCCACTCTTCAGGAGGCCTTCGCATATGTGCAAAATGAGGAGAGTCGCAGATCCGCTATGCTTCCGATTGCACCTACTGAACGTTCCGCTCTTGTTTTCACCCCTCTGAAAGGGGGGACTCCACAGCTACATGGAGCTAATTCTACGGGGGGAGCAGATTCTTCTGATAAGGCTAAGCAGTGGTGTGATCACTGCAATCGCCCTAGACACACGAGGGCTACTTGTTGGAGACTTCATGGTCGTCCACCTGGGGGACGTGGAGGTCGTTCTGATCCTCCTGGTGGTCGTGGAGGCAATTCTAGGGCACATCATACCGAGGTAATTGATGTTTCAGATTCAGGTGACCAGACTACTTCATCTTCTATGCCTTCTTCAGCACCGTTGTCCACTACTGAGTATGAGGATGCATTGCGGGGTTTAGATGCTCTTCGTAATCTGATGACTCGCCGTGCCCCGTCTACTTCCACAGGTGCCTCATCTTCATTTGCACAGACAGGTAATGTAGTCACATCTATGAGAGCATGCTTATCTCACTCCTCATTCCCTTGGATTATTGATTCAGGTGCATCCGATCATATGTCTAGCTCATCAGATTTATTCTCTATATATACTCCATATTCAGGTCAAGAGAAAATTCGTATTGCAGATGGTACTTTTTCCTCTGTTTCAGGGAAAGGTGTCATACATGCTACTCCATCCTTGTCTTTGTCCTCAGTTTTACATGTTCCGAGCTTCACCTCTAATCTTTTATCTATAAGTCGTATCACTCGTGATCTTAACTGTAGTGTAACTTTCTTCCCTTCACATTGTGTTTTTCAGGATCTTACCACAAGGAGGACGATTGGCAATGGTAGAGAGGAACATGGCCTTTACTTATTGGATGTTGGAAGCAAGGGAGCTCTTCACACTACAGTTTCTGAGAATAAGTCTGAGGACATTTTAGTTTGGCATAAGAGATTAGGACACCCATCGTTTCATTTAATTAAGCATTTGTTTCCTTCTTTAGTTTTCAATAAAGCTGTTTCTGACTATTTATGTGAGTCGTGTGAACTTGGGAAACATCATCGGACGACTTTTGCTCCGAGTTATAATAAAAGTTTAGTGCCTTTTTCTTTAGTGCATTATGATGTTTGGGGTCCTTCACGTGTGGTGTCCTTAAAGGGTCATCGTTGGTTTGTCACATTTATTGATGATTATTCACGGACCACGTGGCTTTACATGATGAAAGAAAAACAAGAAGTTTTTTCTATTTTCAAAAATTTTTATCAAATGGTTTTGACTCAGTTTGGGACAAGTATCAAAGTGTTGCGTTCTGACCAAGGGGGAGAATATATTGATTCTGGTCTAGGAGATTTTTTTTCTTTCAAAGGACTAGTTCATCAGATGTCTTGCACCAACACCCCACAACAAAATGGGGTCGCAGAACGCAAGAATCGTCACTTACTTAATGTTGCTCGTTCTTTGTTATTCTCGGAAAATGCTCCTAAAACCTATTGGGGTGATGCAGTTCTAACTGCTGCATATCTCATCAATAGGCTACCAACCCAAGTCCTCAATAAGCGGTCTCCCATCGAACTCCTATCCCATCCTCCTTCTCTTTTCCCTATTCCTCCTCGTGTCTTTGGGTGTGTCTGCTTCGTCCATAATCATTCTCCCACACGTGGAAAACTCGATCCTCGTGCCATTCGTTGTGTCTTTTCATGAGTCTGTTTCCTTTTTTTCTGATTCCCCTATTCCTCTTCAGGGGGAGAAGTCTAGTGACGAGGTTCTTGGGAATACTTTTCCTGTGTTACTTCCGGAGGAAGAGAAAGTGGTCCTTGAGGGTGAGGAAGTCTTAGGGGGTGAGAAAGTTGTTGTGGAGGAGGAACAACCTACCACTCTAAGCAGAGAGACCAATTGGAAGTGGGACAAGAAACACCAAAGCAGACAGAGTTGTTAGTTTACTCCAAGGGTACTTGGAGTAAGAGAAAGAGCAAAGAGGTTGAGGCCATTACTCCTATCTTCCCACTGCCATCTACTCCAACTGGTGAGGATCCTTCGTCAGGTAACTCAAATACATCCTTATCTATAGAGTCTGATGACCTCAATATTCCTATTGCGGTTCGTAAGGGTGTTAGATCTTGTACTCAACACCCTATTTCCAATTTTGTGTCATATTCTCACCTATCTTCTGCTTATCGTGCTTTCCTTTCAAATATTGCATCTGTTTCTGTCCCTAATCATGTTCAGGATGCTCTCAATGATCCCAAGTGGAAAAATGCCATGGATGAGGAGATGAAAGCCCTTCATAAAAATGGTACTTGGGAGTTGACTAACTTACCTATGGGCAAAAGAACTGTGGGGTGCAAGTGGGTGTATACGGTAAAGCACAGAGCCGATGGTACTGTAGAGAGATT
This sequence comes from Hydrangea macrophylla, assembly GCA_033977485.1. Classification (NCBI taxonomy): domain Eukaryota; kingdom Viridiplantae; phylum Streptophyta; class Magnoliopsida; order Cornales; family Hydrangeaceae; genus Hydrangea; species Hydrangea macrophylla. The sequence continues at coordinate 105,612,060 of CM066990.1, forward strand.
TAAAGCCCGTCTTGTTGCCAAGGGTTTCACCCAGACTTATGGAGTGGACTATCAGGAGACTTTTGCTCCTGTAGCGAAGATGAACTCTATTAGGATCCTGTTATCCCTTGCTGCTAATCGTGATTGGCCTCTTCTTCAATTCGACGTGAAAAATGCATTCCTACATGGCGAATTGGAGGAAGAGGTTTATATGGACATTCCTCCTGGTTTTGAGAGTCCTAAGACCGAAGGGAAGGTGTGCAGGCTCAGAAAGTCTCTATATGGCCTTAAGCAGTCTCCACGAGCATGGTTTGAGCGGTTTACACATGCTATGTGTAGATATGGATTCAAACAAAGTCAAGCTGATCATACCTTGTTCATTAAGCACTCTTCACATGGTAAGATTACTGCTCTCATTGTATATGTGGATGATATAGTCCTCACAGGAGATGACGTTGAGGAAATGCAGCAACTTAAGGAGTATATGGCAAAGGAGTTTGAAATAAAAGATCTGGGTGAACTGAAATATTTTTTGGGGATTGAAGTTGCGAGATCCAAACATGGAATCTTCATCTCTCAAAGGAAGTATGTTCTTGATCTCTTGAGTGAAACTGGGATGCTTGGAAGTAAGGCGTGTGATACGCCCATAGAGCCTAACCAAAAGTTGAGTGATGATAGTAGTGGAACAATGATAGACTGTGGGAGATATCAGAGACTAGTTGGGAAGCTTATCTACTTATCTCATACACGCCCGGATATAGCATTCGCTGTGAGTGTGGTAAGTCAGTTTATGCATGCTCCACGGGAGTCACACATGGATGCTGTTTACAGAGTTCTGAGGTATCTGAAGTCTGCTCCTGGTAAGGGTTTATATTTTGGAAGGCATGGCCATCACAGAGTAGAGGCATACACTGATGCTGATTGGGCAGGCTCTGTGACAGATAGGAGATCTACTTCGGGTTATTGCACGTTTGTGGGAGGTAATCTCGTTACTTGGAGGAGTAAGAAACAAAATGTTGTGGCGAGATCCAGTGCAGAGGCCGAATTCAGAGCCATGGCCCAAGGTGTGTGTGAACTTTTATGGATTAAGTTGTTGTTGAGTGACTTAAGACTTGAGCTTGGTGATTCAATGAAGCTATATTGTGATAATAAGTCTGCAATTAATATTGCACATAATCCAGTGCAGCATGACAGGACTAAGCACATAGAGATTGACAGGCATTTCATTAAAGAGAACCTCAACAATGGAACCATTTGCACTCCTTTTGTGAAGAGTAGTGATCAGCTCGCAGATGTTCTTACTAAAGGAGTTGGGGGTAGACAGTTTCATGATGTACTCCGCAAGCTGGGATTGAGAGATATATTTGTACCAGCCTGAGGGGGAGTGTTAGTAATAGTATAGTTATTTCCTTGTATTTATTTTTATGTTTTTTTGTCTATGGGCCTAAGTGTAATATTGTCTTCTTATTATTCTTAATAATATAAAGGGGTGAAACATATTGTTTAACCCTAAGTTTTGAACAAATAGATTTGTCAACAGAAAGAACCACCCAAATCGGCACACGGCTATAGGAGGAACAGCAAAGGGCTACCACAATACACTGGTAGCCAGGAGAACAGAAAAAATAGAGCACTAGAAAAGCTCTAAAACATCACAGAGAAAGACCCAACAGGGCAAGGCACAGCACTATAGGCTGTGTAGGGAGGAGACGCAGCACAGAGGCTGCGCAGGAGAAGAGGCGAGGTGGCCTGAAGGTCGCCGGGGGTCTGTGAGGATCCGACGAAGGCTGGGAGGGGTAGGGACAGTGCGCAGAAGGCTGGGAGGGGCTGGTGTGGTGCGGCGAGGTAGTTAGGTGAGGGAAAAGTTGCGGCTAGATGTGGGTGAGGCTAGGGTTAGGTTTTCCCTTGGCTCTGATACCAAGAAGAAGTTTAGGGTAAACTGTTTTCTTATTAATTCACCCAATATGTTACACAATATATACATGAGTAATGAGACAGAAAAAGGAAATAAACAGAAAAGGAAATAAATCAAATAAAAGAGTACAAGGAAAGAAATCAGGAAAATAAAATCATAACGATCCTAAGGAATATAACTAAATATTCCAACAATCTATGATCTGAGTTACAATTAATCATGTATCTAGGTATATTGGAAGATCTCATGTTCGCCTGAACAAAAACTTTGTATACGTCACAGTCTGAGTAACAACCAAGAACCTTTTATTTATTTATTTATTTATTTTTATTTTTTCCCCACTTGTGGAAATCGTACTGTTACTTCTGGGTTAGAGAAACAATCTATCCTGAACTTTTGTCTGTAAGCGTGATAGATGACGAGGCATCTACCGATCAATTTGTCATTTTCTCTCACGAACATCTTTTATTACCTTCGTGAAAAATGTTGTGTTCAGTTTACTTTGTGATATTTTCTCCCTCTCTTATAAAAGATTTTTTTGAGTGGCATAACAAAATCCATGTGAAAGAATCCTCATCAATAGGAAAAAGGAAAACCATAGTAAAGAGTTCACAACAAAGAGTAGCATTTTTTATTGTCTTAAACCATTTAGTAATACATAAGAAACACGGTAGTTTTTTGATTTATTGAACTGTTAGACAATGTTGTAGGTCACCTTTATCTAAATCAAACAAAGGTTACGAGTAACTTATCTTTGGTTTTGTACACTCTTACTAGCAATCGATTTTCCTTTTTCTTTGATTTCTTTTTCAATGCTATTCCAGACTACCAAAACTTTGAGCCAATTTTATTTTAAAGTACTGTTTGTTTATTGGCAGGCTGGATTATGGCAAATACATGCAAACTGTTACCATCCACAAGCAGAAGCTGTAAGATCATTTACTTATTTCAGAATGAATGATAAGATTTTCAAAGTTGAGAACTGGAATAACTTTGTACCCTTTGTGAGAAAGATGAGCCCAGACATGTAAAAAAATTCAAAAAATATATAACCATTATTTATGACTAAAGCTACCAAACACAACAGTCCCATATTCCCTACATTTTTTCCAGGGAGGTTAGCAATAGTACATTGTAGCTTTGTTTGCACTGACCTATGTAAATTTCATATTCTTTTTTGGTTCCTCCTAGTTCCTCCATTATTAGGTGCTCCAAGGTAGGAGTTCAGATAAATTGTGGAAAAAACAAGAATCTGATATAAAAAAAAGGGCAGCCCAGTGCACGAGGCTCCCGCCATTGCGGGGTCTGGGGAGGGTGAGATGTACGCAACCTTACCCCTGCAAACAGAGTGGCAAAAAACAAGAATCTGATAGAAACATAAATTATTTACCTACCGAACAAAAACAATATTATTTAGAAAGAAATCCAATTGGCTGGATTTTAGCATTGTGTGCCAATTTGGCAACTGAGAACACCGGAAAATGGAATAATTTTTGTCAGAAGTGATGTTGGTCTTGCAACCATGCTTGATGCTTTTGCATAGCTTTCTGCGGTTTCTTGTCCAGAAGCTGTAAAGAAAGCACCATTCAACATCAGATCTCCATCTGATCTCCAGTTCCAGTTGTTCCACTCTTCATATCCTATTGGACTTTCATGTTTGGTCACCTGAACAAGAAGTAGAAATCTCAGTTGAAACACAACTTGATATTTGTTGGCCTAAACTTAGGAATGGTTGCAGGTCTATCTAATATAGAGGAACTAATAACATGCACATAAATATATGTATATGTATGTGTGTGAGTGTGTTTTTGTATTGCCATCTGACCTCCTTTGCAAAATTGTCATCTGATGCAATGAAAATATTTCCTTGGCTATTGATTGTAGGATTGGCACTTCCACCTATTGCATATGACTTCCATCCAGCATATACATTATTAACAACATGAAAATACCCATGTCTGCATCTGCAACATTACGGAAATAATGATTATATACATATATTAACCTATGTCTACAATATTATGAATGCGATAGAAGGGAAGGGAAGGAAATTCAATGTTGTCTTTGTTGCTTTTAACTGTTGGCTACCTAGGCATCCTCTGAACCAGACCTTCCCCAAAGTAATTGAAGGCAATGGTGACTTGCATATTCTTGTCAGCAAGGAAGTCATCATTGTGACCCATGAGCATGACTTCATTGTGGTGAAACATGTAGTTGTTTGAGATGGTTATGGATGTCGATCCAAATATGGCATCGATGAGTCCATCGTAGCAGTTGGCAAGGGTACAATGGTCAATCCATATATCCCTAGCCCCAAATATTGATATCCCATCGCCATCTGAGATGCCTCTCATTTCATAATGCTCCGGTGAGTCTCTAACCCAGGCATTCCCAGCTGGTACACAAGCATGTATGTATACGCCATGTATTATTATGTTGGTCACATTTTGTATGGTTATGCATGGTCCATTTGATATTTGAATGTTGTACCCTCTACCATCTATGGTCTTGTAGGAGTTCATTATTAGTACTTCTTTTAGGTGAATGGCCATGTCATGATCAAAGATGATCCACAATGGTTCATCTTGTATCACAGCGTGCCGGAGGGTGCCGGGAATTGGGTTCATTGGGTCGTCGTTGCCGGAGTCCGAGACCACATAAAGTTCACCGTCTCGACCACCAGCAGCATTGTGTCCAAACCCAATGGCGCAATCGGCTAGCCTTTTCCGGTTGGTTTCCCAGTCAGGGTCACACCGCCAGCAGTCATCGATAGGGTTGCCGGTTCTACATGAGGATGTCCCCAATTGCCTTCTTGGGTTCTTCATTAAGCTCCTATATATGAGATGCATAGATAAGGATCAAATGTTAAAGTTCAAGTGGTCTAATTACCTAAAACTTCTTAGTAAGCAAATACTGATACGAAGGAACACATACCATTTGCCTGCTTCTGATGTATGCAGTAGGGGAAGAGCAGAGGATATGAAATAGGGATGTAGGAGCATGATAAGGGAGAAGAGAGAGAGAATTGACATTTCAGAGAGAGAGAGAGAGAGAGAGAGAGAGAGAGAGGGGCTAAATACACTACAATTACTTAGGGAATGGAAGATTTGGATTTTATATAAAGGGCAAATTACGCTGACCTCCCTTGAGGTATGTGACAATTACAGGGACATCCCCTCTAGTTTGGAAAATAACACTCACCTTCCCTCTACCTACTTTTTGAGTATAAGATTATTAATTTACCCCTTATCTCATTATATATATATATATATATATTTTTTTTTATAAATATATATATATATATATGTATTTATGTACGTGTGTGTGTGTGCGCGCGCACATTAGATAAAATTATATATACATTAGCAAATTTTACAGATTTAGATTTATAGTATTTAACCCTAACTTTATAAAAATTTGCAGCTCGAAAAAAAAAATTATAAAAATTTCAAATTTAAGTTTTATAATTTTTAGCCCAACTTACAATAGTTTGCATGTTTAGTTTTTAATATTAAGCCATTAACTTTTTGTCCAAGTAGTAGGTGAAAGATATTAGAACATTTATTTAGAGTAATACTATGTTTTTAAAATTTTCATCCCAAATGATGTTGAAATGGGACCACAGTTGAGCCACTTTAACATCACAACCAATCAAAATCAACTAGGTAAACTACCACATGTGTTACTTTTGGGAAAGAAATTTGAAAAGCGTAGTATTACTCTTTTATTTACAAATATCAATAATAATTTAAAAACATAAAAATCATCAACAAAATTATCTACTACCACTTTAAAATAAAAATAATAATAACAATAATGGAAAAAAAACATCAACAAAATTTAAAACAAAAATGAATAGTTATATAGTATTTTTGTCTGCTTTTTTGTTTTTTGTTAAACATGCTCAGTAGAGTCTTATATATATATATATATATATACACACACACACACACACACACACTAGGGCAATGCCCATCCTTGGCGTGTACTAATTAAGTTTCATTGGAGCAGCTCATTCACAATGTTGGGAGCAAGGTCACAATTTTAAAAATATAAAGCAGACAAAAATGCAAAATTTTTATGTTTTTTAAATTTACTGTTGATATTTAAAAAAAAAATAGTAAAAGCATGATTTGATATATACTGAAATGTTGTCGATGATTAATAAATTTTTTTCATAATTGTTAAAATTATTATTATTATTTTTTTTTTCATTTTTTAAAGATAGTGGATAATTTTTTTGATGATTTGTTCAAAGGTATAATAGTCATTTTCAAAATAGAAAGGAGGTGAGTTTAATTTTTGAAAATACAGGAGAGATCCCTAGAATTGTCAGATGGTTCATGGGAGGTCACTGTAATTTTGCCCTTATATAAATTGCAAAATTCTGCATTGATGGAGGATCAGATGGCATGGCCACTGCGGCATGACTTTTCTTTGTACCTTTTGTCTAATAACACTTATATGGATGAATAAGCTGGTAAAATTAGGTGGAATATTCATGGTTCTTTCAGCTAAGCCGCAAAAGCAGTTCAGTGGAAATTGTTTTAGTCTTTTAGAGTAATGCTATAGTTCTCAAATTTTTATTTTAAAAGTGTTTTTTAAAGAATGTGGTAATTAGGCCAGGTCTAATACAGTGGGATCAGTTGAATTTTGATAAAAAATTATTTAGCTTACTCCACTATCACATCATTTGAGAAACACTTTTGGGATTAAAATTTGGGAACATAGCATTACTCATTGTTTTATATTTGTTCCTTTTAGAATTTCATAGAGTTAGTTTACAATCCAATGTGTGGAAATAAAATCAAGACTGACAAACCCTTTTGCTATCCTGCATTTTTTCCCCCATAATTTCATTTTGGGTCTTCTATAATTAATTGTTTTACTCAAACTTTCAATTACATTGGTTTCGGACAATTATTGAAGGCCTTTTAAGGGTTATATATATGGCCTCAATTGTTCTCAACTGAAACTGATGTAAAAGTAGATGGCTTTGTATTTGATAACCCAATTAAGTAGTGAAAATGAAAATTTTTAACACTTAATTTTTTTCAGTGCGTTTGATAATGTATCACTTAATTGAAAAGGCAGTAAAAAAATCCACTGAAAACACTAAGGGTGCGTTTGATAAAACTGAAAATTAAGTGTTGAAAATTAAGTGCTGGATTTTAAGTACTGAAAATTTTAAGTGTTTGAATTTGTAATACTAAAAATAGTGCTTCAACTACTGAAATAGAATGCATTCAGTGATTATTTTTAGTAGAAATTTTTTACTAAAAGTTTTCAGTGATTTTTTTATTGCTTTTTCAATTAAGTGGTACGTTATCAAACACACTGAAAAAGAATAAGTGCTGAATCTTTTCATTTTCAGCACTTAATTGAGTTATCAAACATACCCTAAGTGAAAATTTTATACTGAAAATAATCACTGAATGTAGTCTTTTTTAGTTCTTGAAACACTATTTTTAGTATTGCAAATACAAATTACTTAAAATTTTTAGTACTCAAATTTAACACTTAATTTTCAGTACTTAATTTTTTATTTTATCAAACGCACCCTTAAAGTGAAACAATTAATTTTACACGATCTAAAATGATATTCCGGAAAAAATAATTGGCACTTTGCCTATTAATCATTCTCAACTCTCAAAAGAGAGAATTTCAAACTCAATGTTAGGGTTCAAGTAAAAGAATTGGCCATATATAGAAAGCCCATAAAATTAGGGACACTTCTATGATGGCCATTCTGTTCAGTAGAGTACAGCCGTAAAGTTAGAAGAACTGAAGAAGGGTGAGGTAGGTTAATGAATGACTCTGGGCCTTAGTCAAGGTGGTTTTATCCCATCTCTTTCAAGTGGGAGGTGGGGGGTTCGATTCTTCTTGTGGGGAATTAGGGGGAGTTTGTCTCCCACTTAGCCATTTATAGGAAGAAGTTCATTTGAAGTGGACCCGTGACCTCCTCTGACTATTTGAAAGTGTGTGTGTGACCCTTGCGGGTGCTTTGACCTCAAAAAAAAAAAAAAAAAAAAAAAAACAAAAAGGTAGGTTAATGAATGGTCTATTTAGGTTTCCAACTTTCAATGTCGGTGCAAATTTTTACACTGTACATACTCTAGTTTTGTGATATAGATAATATATCAGTTTAATGTATGGAGATCAAAGGAGTGTTCGAGTCATATGAGAAAAAAATTATATTCCTAACTGATATGATGTAAAATTATAGAGTGGGGCTAAAAATATCAACGTTTTTGTTATGTCCATTCATATTTTATTATTTAATATTTTTTAAATAATAAAATAATACAAATTCTTTAAAAAAATACATAAATGTAAAACGGAATAGATAACAAAAATATGAGTGTATTTAGTTCATCCAAATTATATTCCTAATTTTATTCAAGTGTACACTAATTCACTGTTAGAAAGCAGTGAACATGAACACACATAGAGAGCCTGTATCCTAGCCGAGCTACACTTGGCTCGTTTAATATTAAGCGAAGCTCAAGCCTAGATTTCAAACTTTGTTAATAAATAAGCCAAGCTCGAACACACATGAGCTCGACTCGATAGAGCTCGTGAACAAGTCTGAATAAGACTCGTTAGAAGGCTTGTAAAAAAGCTTGTGATCAATAGGCTGGACAAAGACATTGTATACTGACTAGTATTGTTTGGTTCATATATAAATATTTTATTCCATAAGCATATTTTGGCATGGCATGGAAGTTATTAATGGTGGTGGTTTCCTGTAAGTTTGAATTTGGAAGTTATTTGGAGGTTATTTGCAGGACACTTGGCAATGCAAGAGATGTTTTCTCACAATAGAATTTAGAGTATGTTGGAAGTTACTAGAAAGACAGTTGGCATCGCAAGAGAAGATCAAAAGTGGTTACTTGAATATCAATGTCAATAGGCTAGGGTGGAAGTTATTAATAGTTATAGATCCGATCTATAAATAGATGTGTAATGTATTCCTTGTAAATGGTCCTCGACCAATCCAAAATACAATGATTTGAAATTACATTACTTTTCTACAACTTTTTTTCCTTTTCTTTAGGAGTAGATGTAGATGCCGTTCAATTTAGTTAGATTTCTTTCCATTCTAGTAACTTTAATGAAGTTTCTTACTTTAGTTTTTAGGAGTATTCTGTAATTCATGCTCTTATTACTTTTAGTAGTAGCATTAGTGATAGTTGATAACATAAGCAACCTTTAATTTATGTTTGCTTCGAAGGCATTTCAAGGCGCATGTTCGATTGAGTCTTCGACTTCGACCTCGAACTCTTCCCTCTCTTCTTGTGCTTGGAATTAGTAGTTAATTACATCTTACACCATAAAAGTCATTATTTTAGGGTATTCAAACGGTCACAATTGACCTGATTAGGCGCATTTGGTTTTTATAATCACAATGACAATTTATTTGTCTGGCACACTCGTACACACAAATTACACAAATATCATTCGAAAGGATAAATAATCAAACAAGTATATATACGTTTATTAAAAAGCTATGTAGTTTTATAGTTTACATGAGCTCGTTTCGTTTAACAAATCAAGGTCATACTTGGATAAAAGGTTATGAAACTGACTATGATTTATACGAGTCAAGATTAAGCTTGAATTTCAAACTCATTAAATAAACAAGTCAAACTCAAGTATACATGAGTTCGGCTGGTATACAACTCTATTAATATATGGGTAACGTTATGTACACATAAAATATGCACATAAAGATCTGGGTCATTCATTTTGATAGGATCTATCCCTGCACACATAATACCCATCAAAATGAATGAGTTAGATTTTTATATACATACTTTATATGCACATTTTACGTATACCAATTATTACTTTTAATATATATATATATATATATATATAGAGAGAGAGAGCAAAGTTCAACAAAAGATAAATCTATTGCGAGAAGCTTTTTATACAAGATCCGTATTTGAAAAAGAGTAATATTTGGGACACAACTTTCATAAAACTTTTATATAACCTCCCCAAAAGATGTGTCTATCTCTCTCCTGTGATGTCAATAGACCCCACAGTGACACAGAAAAGAGATAGACACATCTTTTGAGAAAATTGTATAAAAATTGTATAAAGGTTGTGTCCCAAGTATTACCCATTGAAAAATCACGGACCAAACTAAAATGGTGAGATCCATTCACTTTTGCAAGACTAAACAATTGAATGATATTTCTCTCACTTTTCTTCCTGGATCCCATTCACTAGCAAAACTAAAAAATTGAATGATGTTTCTCTCTCTTACTTTACTTCAGTCAAAAACAAAAAACAATTGGCCATTACCCCATCCACCCCCCTTCTCTCTCTCTAAAAAAACATGATATTTCTCTCTGAGTCTCTCTCACTTTTACTTGACTGATTGAGGTCTCTCACTTTAACTCGTTCTCCATTAGTCAAAGTGAAAGACAACTTGGTGGGCCCCACCAACTGATTAATCTCTCTTACATTATACCTCACTTCACTGGACCCATTTATATTTTTATTATTTTATTGGCCCATTTTATTAACCCATTCGGCATCCAAAACTGGTTCAAACGAGGAAAATAAATTTTCAAAACTCATAACAATCTTATTATATTATTATAATATAAAAATTTCAAGTGTCCGGTGTCCAAAAAGAGGTAGTGTTAGAAAAAATTTAAAATTTTATTCATTAAATTATTATAAATATCTCATTATTAACATTAATACTCACTACACCATTGATTGTATACACACACATACATGACCTAGATATAAAAATACTATCACAAAAATTATACAATCATGATAGAATTTTTTATCACCTGTGATTTATCAACTTTTTTCTTTTGTATTTTTTTTTAAAATCAAACTATCATACTAATATCATAAAATTTTAATTAAATACGGAGTAATTTTTTATTTTATTTTTTACATTGCACAGATCAAAAGCTACTAATAATATATAACCAAACCATTCTGACATACTCCCACAATAATGGTTCAAACTAGTTGGGAGGCCGCGCAATTCACGGGATAGTGACGGTATAGAATAACTACATGATCAAAAAATAATCCAAATCATAAAAAATTGACAAAGTTTCATCTCTATTGACGTGTTAAACTGTGAAGTAATTGACCAAACTTGATGAACATGTTCTGGTTAGTCAATATCGTATATGCAATGCAAACTTTAGTTCCGTTTCATAAAACTGTAAATTATCGTGGCCGGCTCAATGCGGTAAAAAAGGGACAGTCTTTTTGGGCCACCAAAATTGACAAAATATTGAAGATTCTATAAAATTTTTATAATTATATTTTTATCTTGAGATGTTTAGTATTTTAAATTTAGGCCTTCTCTAAGGCTCAATTTTGTGTCATCAATTATATATATATATATATTGATATATATATATAACTCAAAAGTAAATGTCATAAAATTTTAAAAATTACACTTTCAGTGTAAGAATTTTTTGAGTTTTAGAAATAGGTCCCTCTAGAATTTTAAAAGATACCATGTAATTTTTAAGTTTCACAAATAAACTCATATTATGAGTAGATTCCAAAAAATTTGCCAATTACTAATAAATCTTTGGCTACAATTCTTTTTGACAATGACAAAAAAACTACTTATACCACAACATTTGTAAAATTTACAAAGACCAAACATGTTACAATTCACTTTATTATTTACATAGCACGTGTCAGTTGGAAAATCGTGCTAGAATAAAACTACTAAAAAAAAGTTTTAGGGGAACACGCTTTTTAAAGTTAAGAACACATATTAATAGAACCCTAAAACTAAATGTTATGTATAGTTCTTAAATTTTGAGTTCTCGTATTTTGAATCCTAAATTTGGTTTTCAAATATATATATGATTTGCTTGTTGTACCATCAAAAGTAATTTTCAATGACAATTAGGTGGTTCCCATTATAATTAGATATGGTACAAATATTAAAATATTTGATAATTTAACAAATATTTTTGTAATCAATTTTGCCACCATAACCACTTTTGCAAATATATTATGCAATTTTCAATGACAATTAAGTAGTTCCCTATTCTAATTACATATGGTACAACTATTACGGAGTAAAACATTTGATAATTTAATAAATATTTACGTAATCAATTCTAACACCATAACCACTTTTGCAGATATATTGTGGTCTGTTTGAAATGACATTTGCAAAATGCATTCTCTCCAACTATAATTACATTATTATCTTCATTTTAGCTCATTTACAAGATGCACTCTAATTCAGTTTTTGGTTCTTCAAAAAAGAAAATCCTTCTTGTTTCTACTTTAAATTTGGAAGAGGTGTCTCGAATATAGAGACATGTGCTGGGGGTTAATCGAACCCCATATTCCTTCACCTTTGTTACACAGAACTCTCACTCTAACATGCTTTAATCATCATCTCTACCATTCTTTCATTTTTTTTTCTCTCTATATCTAAAATACATACAAAACTATACTTGTACTATGAAAATAAGTGACTTTCGTACCAAACAGAGCATTATCCAAAAATACAACTATTACAGTTAATTCTACCCACAATCTATTATGATAAAAGCTATCATAGTCACCAAAGCATTAGTTTTCCTAAACAACCTCTTAATGTCATATTCTTTACATAAACACATATTTAATACCTTGTAATTATAACAAAGTTTTATATATATATAAAAAAAACCTAATAATATAATATGCATATTTGTTATTTTGAGACACAAATATAGTTCTCAACACATGTGATAATGGGACAACCTTCAAAAAAATGATGGGCTCGATTTAATATTGTTCATCACAAATTAAGTGGACTCATTGCAACAAAAAAAACAATAATGCTACACACACTCATTCAACCACACCTCAAACCACTCCCAGGCTTTAAATGCATGTACCTTGTGTAGTGTGGATTTTTACACAAAGTCCACAATTTTTTGGGAAGCACAAAATATATGCATTTAAAACAGGCGATGTGGTTTGGGATGTGATTGGAGGACTTTGTGTAGCATTGTTGAAAAAAAATTAGAGAAATGCTAGGCACACATCCCAAACCACACCCTTGCTTTAAATGCATGTATCCTGTGCTGTGTAAGTGGTGCACAAAAAAGTGTGAAAAATTCAATCAACACATGGTACATGCATTTAAAGCATAGGGTGTGGTTTGGAATGTGTGCATAGTATTTCTCAAAAAATTATGATGGCACACAACTTGTTCAGTGAGGCAGATTAGGCAAAAGAGAGGAGTAGGGTAGGGTAGGGTAGGGTAGGGTAGGTGACACATGTCAAAAGGAGTGCCACATAAGGATGGATATTGTTTTTCAAAATCATGTAGGAAAGGGACAACAGAAATCTAACATATGGGATGAAATTACTCAAGAGGACAACACAAATGCACTAATACCGAAATTGGCAAATGTAATATGAGAAAACACGCATTGCGAGATAACTCCATCTTTTATTTATGTACTGTAGTAGATTTATCAAGGGTTTTGTTACGTATGGTTTTCAATGTCTGGTGTGAGGTTCAGTGTTTATCTCTCTTGTTTATTTTCAATTTTAGAACCTTAACATCTGCCCCAAGAACACATGTTAATAAAACCCATTTTATCAAAAATGTTTTACAACTCACTGTCAAATAGGGCTGGCCATCTCAACCCGAGACCCGACAATCCCGACCCAACCCGACCGACTCTAAGCATTTTTGACGGGTTGAGTGGGTTGTCGGATGAGTCATGGTTTGTATTTTAGCCAACCCAACATGTATGGGTCGGTTGATGGTTTGTTTTTCACAAAACCCGTGAGACCCGACCTGACATATATGTGTACTTCTTTCTTCGTAATTTTAGTACAACTTATTATGGGTGTTTGGGACTTTTGACTTTCTGTTGTTTTAGTTTTCAATTATGTTTTTTGTATGTTGCATGAATCTGATGGTGGATTGTATAATTGTTTTTCATTTTTCTTTGCTTTTTAAGTTTATGCAGGATTATTATTTATTAGTAAGTTAAATGAATGTCTTCCTAAAAAGTTTGCAAGAAGGTGAAATGGTGAATAACAGTGTCATGTTTTGCAGTTGGGTATAATAAACTCCGCACTATCAAAGTGTAAAACTGACGAAAATAATGTATATTCTTTTTGTCGGGTTTCACCCGAAACTAACCCGAACCAACTCGAAACCGACGGATCAGTTTCACCCGACTGAACAGATGGATGACGGTTTCTAAACTCGTAACCCGATGGGGTTCGGATGGATGATCGGATGGGGGTCAAACCCGACTCACCCGAACCATGGCCACCCCGCCAAATTCGAAACCAAAACCCATATACTTTCCAAGGTATATGCACACTAAAATGTAGCAGATCAGATACAACCACTTAAGATGAAAATTGGAAATTTAGAACCCCTATCACAACTCCTCTGTTACTTATTCACATCGATCTTGGCTTTGTACGCCATTGTTTCTTCTCTGCAAGATCCGAGAACATATACAGTAAATTGGAAAAAAATATTGAATGTAACAGTTATTTTGGTGACATGGTATAACTAACCAATAAAATTCTTTCATTTGTACATCTGACCCCCTATTTTTATGAGAGCCATCCCTCCACATAAACATTGTTTGAAAACATTTGAGAGGGAATACCTGATGACATGGTATTCTCGTTACATTCAATATTTACTCTCTCTGTGTCTTGAATTTGTCGGTCATAGCCTAAAATGACGGTAGCAAATAACGATAATATGTCCAAACAACTTCCAAGGTTACAATACTGAAGAGATCAAAATTATTCCGTAAATAATTGTTAATTCAAAACTCAACTAAACAATAGTAAATCAAAGCAGAATAAAAAACATATTTGTCAATCATAACAAATTTACTCCGTACGACCGAAATTACAGTACACTTTTTGGAATTTTCACTATTTAAGGAAATTTATTTCAATACTATGTGAAACCTATGGGCAATATTTGTAATTTAGAGATGGGTGAATTCTCAGAATATTAACCTATCATTTAAAAATGTACATTAAATCATATACTCTCTCCGTCCTATTTTATGTGTCTATCTTGGGAAATCCAACTATTTAAGAGGGCAAAAAGAATCTACACCTACTTTCCACAATTGCCCATAATCATTGCACTTTCTTTTTTTGTTTTGTTTTGGTATTAATTGAAAGGAAGGGTAGTTTGGGTAACTAAATAAAATTTGCATACTAATTTAGGAAAGTGGACAACAAATTTGGGACATCCCAATAAGGAGAGATGGACACATAAAATAGGACGGAGGGAGTATAATTTTTTTAGTACCTTAATATATTATATTATTGGTTTAAAACAGCTTATTTCCTACTTTTTGTAGGTTTTTGTTTTGTAAGAGCTACAATATTCACAATTATAAATATTGGAAAAACTACATATGATTCATTTTCTCAAAAAACTAATTTTCAACCTCTCAATAAATAAAACAAAAATATAAAGGGATGCAAAGAAATTCAAAACTAGGGTTTTAAAAAGTCACGAAAAATAACCACCGGTTCAACCTCTTGCGACTCGACTTTTTTTGGATCACCGATCCAATCTTTTACCGGCTTGACTCTTTACATGCAATCCGGCATAAATACCGTTAGGCCTAGAATATCGTCGCCTTACGACCGTTAGGTCACCTTTTTATCTATACCCAACTTGGCCTTTGGTAACCATATCTTTTTCCATTCAGCCCTAGGAACATCATCGCCTAACAGCCGTTAGGTTATCTTTTATCTATGCCCAGCTTGGCCTTTTATCCGTGCCCCAGCTTGGCCTTAGGTGACCCCATCTTGTTCCGACAGACATGATTGACTCATCTTTATAGCCCAAAAGTGCTAGTACCCTTTTTACGATGGTACCGACAAGGTACTACTGCATCATTTGTGCAACTTGGCCTTTCATTCAACATCCATGCCCCGACTTGGCCTTTGGTAATACTCGAATAGCATCACGGTACTTATTACTCCTTTACGAACGAAACACAAGGACCAGACCAACGGATACGATCGTCTCGTTAGTAGATTTCATTTTATCCATTTGTTATTGATCTCATTATCAAAGTTGAAGCAACTTACATAACGTTACCTAACGCGCGTGGTACAAGTCATTAATGCGCATTATTCTCAAGGTCGGGTACTCAAGTACAACACTTTATTCTTTTTGGATTTTACGTATCTTACAAGTATACAATCTACTTATCATTCACTTACCATTGGAAACATGTTCTTTACTAAACTTGTAGGCTTGAGCACTCGCCTTTGTAAACTTCAAGATCCCATAGTCTTTTCATTATAAAGGTTGTATATTATAAAGTACTACTCTAACAGCATGAAGTACAACTTTCCAGTAGCACATGCAAACACATATAGCCAAGGTACAACTATCACAGCTCATGGTACAATCAACATGTCCTGGATCATCATAAAACTAACATGCAATAGGCCATTCTTCTAAGTACTGCTGAACTTGAGCACTTGCGCCTCTCGAGCGCTCAGGCATGGCCTGTTCGTTGGGCTCAAGTGCTCACGCTTAGTCCGAGCGCTTGGGTTTAACAGTTTACTAGCAGTTTGTAAGTTCATAATAGAATTTCGTTTCTAAATTCAATGCATGTCATATACAACATCATAGATCATGAATTTACTTCAGAAAACATTAATTAAGAGTGCGCAAGAGTACTCACAAGAATCTAGATGATCAAAAGAAGCTAAATGATGAAATATGTGAGGAAAAGTGCAATGATCTTCAAGAACTTCACATGCAAGTTCTAATTAGAGGTGTCAAGCCCGACCCATTTTTTTCAGGGCAAAAGCCCTACCTGGCCCGCTAGGCCCTGTCCGTTACAACCAGTTCGGGGTGGATACCCCCTTTGGTGTCCACGACCTGGCCCACTCCCTAGCCCGAAGCCCAGCCCAAAAGCAAGATCCAAAGCCCAATTTTTCTAGTGTTTTGATATATTTTTTTTACATTAAAAATGACTAAAAATGTCAAGCCTAGTCCTTAGCCTGCCCCCTAGCCCGAAGCCTGGCTCGGCCCGGCCAGACCCTAAGCCTGGCCATAGTATGTCACGTCCCGACGTAACATAAAGTAGGTTTTGATATTTTTTACATTAAAAATGACTAAAAATGTCAAGCCTAGTCCTTAGCCCGCCCCCTAGCCCGAAGCCTGGCTCGGCCCGGCCAAACCCTAAGCATGGCCCTAGTATGTCACGCCCCGACGTCAAATAATTAGGAAAGTGTTTCATTTCCTTTACGGACTCGTAAGTCATGACAAGTGTAAGTAACCAATTGTCCCTGTAACAAATAACTTAATAGCGTTTCTAAAAGCCGAGGATACTATTAAACATAAAGCTCCGAAGTAAAACCTTATTACAACAGTCATAGGCATAAATCGCCTTATTCAAATATCTAATGAAGTGTTTATTACATCTCTGAAATTTAAAACATAAGAAATATAAAACAGCCCTCTTGGAAAATCTCCTGCCTCTAGCTAGCATAGTCGAAATACTCTGGTTGCTCCTGACCTGAAAAATCTGGACATAGAGTCCAGGGCGCATCAACATTATTAGCTTATGCAAGCTGGTGAGCAAAATAAACATGTACTCGCAATGTATATATAAGCGTATATCACAACGTTACTTTTTAAACCTTTTAAAATAATAATTCAAGGTGCTAACTTCAACTTTTATAAGCACGGGAAGACAATAAGCAAATGAATATGTGACCGTGCATGAACAATGTAATATCTCATCTCACCGACTCTTTTCTCTCGACAAAACACAATATCACATCATCCAAACTTCCTCATTTCTAGTACCTTGAAATATTCGAGTAGCCACACGATAGTATAATGAGTACCAGGGAATGTCCAGTCAGCCTTGATCCACGATATCACACTATAATACCACCACGGCATACCAAAGATAATCTCGATCAGTATCCGAAACTAAGGTATCAGGGAGTATTCGTGGAGGCGTCACACACTATAGCACTACCACGGGTGCCAGGGAGTGTCCAATTGGCACCGTCATATTAAAAAGGCACCCTAGAATCACATCATCACGACATTCACTACCTTGATCCATGGCATCACACTATAGTACCACCACGGCATACCAGAGATAATCTCGATCAGTATTTGGAACTCGGGTACTAGAAAGTGTCTGTGGAGGCAACCATACCAGCACACAATCTCTTATACTCTTTCCACACTTTCTTACAAACCATGCATGTCAATATTCTGAATCGTTACATTATTTATTAATCACAAGGTCGAATATTCGTACAAACATAAACCTCAGTATTAAACGTTCTTATTAATCCAGTTCTTAAACATAAGCCTTTAAAACAATATGTCTTTCAAAACAGTTCCTTAAAACTTTCAAAACCTTTTCCAAACAGTCCCTTACTGAAAAAGTGACAAACTGCCCGAAATGCCATGTCGCGCGAGCGATTAGGCTATTTTCATGAAATTTGTTAAAAACTCAATTTTGTCCAAATCCGTACAGGTCACGCGACCGAGGTCTCGCACGAGCGGGTCGCGCGCACAAGATGAAGTAAAGTCGTCTTTTTCAACCTTTTCCCCCTATTTCGAATTATAAAACTGAAATTTACCCATTTCTGTATTCTGATTCAAACATGTCATGTAATATATGGATTTCTTTGTTTTTCCGAGTAGATTATGAATATGTAATTGGATTAAACTGATACGGATTGTATCTCTCTATTTTTGCGATTAAAGTAAGAGTGACAAAACTTTAAATTCATAATATGTCGCGATATTGATGAATTACATCATAGTATTCGAACTACAATCTAATGAGACTAAGATCTTTCATTTCCAATTCACGGAATTGATTTTGATTAAGTTTTATAAAACTCCAATCTCAAAGCTCATCAATGGTGTATATATATACACGTATATACACACCTATATATACACACACAGAATTATACATATATAAACATGGGGAGTAAGTTTGAATTACTTACAGAGGTTCTAGGACTGAGAATTAGGTGCCGAGAATTTTGTCGTGAATTCCGTCGAGAAATCAGACGTTTGAAATTTCTTCTCCTCTCTTCTTGATATATATATATATATGTATCTATGTATGTATTTGTGTGTGTGTGCGTGTTTATATATGGAGAGAGCAAGAGAGAGTTGAGAGAGAGATTGAGAGGCAGAGAATTCTTCGTAGAGAAATTTAGAGACTGGGAGATGCATATATATATACACACTGTTAGTTTTGCGCTCCTAGTAAGGCACAAAAATTACACAGTGTGGGTGAGCTCACGTGCTCGCACACCTATTATGCGGTATAGTCGCAGTTTGAAATATAAACTGGCATTTTCGGGTGAAATAAAAATACAGAAAAATTACATTAACATAGGAAATAATTCCCTGGTTGTACAAAAATACAGTTTTGAATAAATAGTGAGAGTTTTCTGAAATACCATCTCCAAACTCCAAAACATGTATTTCTTTCTTTATAGAAATTGTAGTTTGACCCCAGACAAATATTTTTATATACTAAAAATACATTTTGCACCAAAAAGTCATTCTTATAGTCTCGAAAATAAAATAGAGTTTGAAAATCATATCAGATGGTCTCATTGATTCTTCAAGTCTCTATATCACACTCCAACCCGCCTCGGGCAAATTAGGACATGTGTAACAAAGCCAAGACACCAAATCAACCTCCAATTACTCGAATAACAAAAATAGACACCATAAAAGCACTTCCTTGACACAAAATAGCCCCAAGGGCAAAATGATCATTAATAAAGTATAGTCAAAATTTTCACTAAAAGATAGATCTTTGACTCCCAGTTCCAACGCAAAAAACGGCGCACGAACTCGAGTTCTCTAGAAAGAGTTATACCTGTTTCCGTAAAAGTAGACATGCAGTGAAAAACAGAGGCAGATCGATCCGCCCACAAAACCCGGATCGATCCAACTTGTTAAAAACAGGTAGAGAGTTCCCAAAAGGCCCGGATCGATCCCCCTTATAGCTCGGATTGATCTAGTTCTGCAGAATGCTATTCCTGCTGCTTAAAACTTCATTTTTACAAGTTCAAAACCATCCCAAATCAAACCAAACTTTGTCAGAACATCAAAAACCATCACAAAAATATTTTCAAGTGTCTCCAAACTTTAATTAAACATCATAAGAGTTTCCAAGAATCATTTCCAACCACTTAGAAAATTTTCATTCATTCACACTCATAAATTTCCAATTGGAGACACAAACATGCTTCTTTTCCCATCTTCTCACTTAACACATGAGCAACTACTAAAACAAAAGTTCCAAGGACAAAACTTCATCAACAACTCCTCAACTCCCAAAGTCTTCCATCAACACATATACAATACGTGGTTTGAAAAGTGCAGTTCACACCATAAGACACAACCAACACAATACATAAACTTGACATATTACAAGGAATTCAAAACATGAGTTAACTAGATGCCTCTAAACCATAAGTTGCATTAGGGACTTAACACCCAACAAGATAAGCATATTCACGTATCTACAACGCCCAACCCATCGTATCGTTCGTTTCCTTTCCTCCTCCCGTGTCGTACATGAGGTGATTATTCAACAACCACAATAGAAAATAATATTTGTTTAAGCTTTCGCTTAGTGAGTAAAGCTAATCATATGTATGAGTATAATGTCATATTCAATGCACAAGTCAATAATTAACATATCATTTAGTCTTCAAAAGACCAAATATCAATTCACCGTGATATCATTCTTGCCTTTTTCCCTTATGTGCATATACCACCTCTAAATCACACCATCTCACATACCCTTCCACAGCTGGGTCGTTACCCATACACCTTTACATAGTTAAGTGGTGAGTACCCTTACACAGATTGGGCTTTTCACGTCTACTCATTATGGAATAAATCCACGATGAACCAATATAAGGCTTTCTTCAACCCACATAACACATAATCACATAATCATCTCAACATGGCAATCCTTGCAAAATTAGGCATAATAACTTCCAATTAATACCATCATGGTTTAACCAACATAAATTTAACACACTAAATCATAATCAACTTACTACATCATAAATTGTAACATTAAACACAATTATACATTCAGCCCATGGATTAGAGTCATTCACCTCTTATATATTTTACCCCATACAAGCGAATTCCTTAACTATTCTTGACAAATCCTACTCCGGAGTAATTCCTACAAAGTTTTAGCAACCGTGTCTCACCGATTAGAATGTTTTACCAAAATCTGACGATTAAAACATAAAAGAAAGGTATAGAAATGACTATCTCACCTCCATGAGTCCAAATACGACTTCGGTTCGCGAATTGGACGGCGAAAGACGACGAAGCAACGAATTAATGGCGTCAGTTACCTGTGCTCTTCCTTCTCTCTATTTTCTCTAAATTTCTGTAAATCTTTTGAGACTAAACCCATAGTCTTGACACCTAACAAACATATGCAAATGTGTTGGCAAAGTTTACTTCTTTTTCCATTTACACCCTCGGAACTCTTAAGTTCTTATTATGAAACCCCCAAACATTCCATAACTACCCAATTATCTAAATGGGTGTTTTTCTAGGTCCCATATGGGTCCCAAACGTGGTCCCAAATATTTGTAAAATTGCTAACGTAACTACTAATTATGAATCATTTTTATTTATGCCCTTATTTTCATTCATGCCCTTATCTGGGAACCCAAACTGGTACCAGAAGCTAACACTTATAACATCATGATATGAAATCATCTCAAGCATATACTCATTTAATCATGTAAAATGCATCTGATAATGTAAATGCAAAATTCATTATCCGACCCTTCATTGGGTCCCACTTCGTTACCTGTCCCTACACCCTAGGGACTTTTTCATGGGAGAGTCCAAAGCCTCCCCTTACTCCATTATATACACTAATCACATGAATTAATGAATATTACACCCTTTTCTCGGGTACAGGTGTTACACTCCATCTCCAAAACATCCATGCTGGTGTATGTGTATATGGATAGTAGTAGCAAGGATTTAAGAGGCCATGCAAAGGATCAAAGGTATGTGTATGAATATGTATATAAGCTCAAGAATCTCTCTCTTAATTTTTATGTCTGTATACTCTGTTTCTAAACGTCCAAATGTTGAGAATGTACGGGGTAATTATAGAGTTTTGAGACTTAGGGGCAAAATAGTCTTTTTTGTAACTTTAAGCTCGAGCACTCGGGGGCTCCTAGTTTAGAATTCCTTATTTAGTTTTAAGAGTTCAAGGTTTTAAGAAATAAACATTCATATAAACTGTCATCAATGCTTATTCATAAACGATCGTATCTAATATATACTAATACAGAAATACAGAGATACATCCATATATAGATAAATACAGATAAAAAGGGCGGTGTTACACATCACATAGACAAAAAAAAGAATCTTATTTTTGGACTGGAGGGCTGTAATGGCTAGTGGTGCACTAATGAACGAAAGCTGGAAGAAATTACCAGGGACTACTTATAGACATTTTCTTATCACATTTTCTGGTTGGAATAGAGGAGTTTATTTTCCCAGTTGGGAGGAATGTGACGGATTAAATGAACTGGGTTTTACTTCGTGACATCACTTCGGACGAGGTAAAGATTGTTGTTTTTCAAATGCACCCTAATAAGGAGCCTGGCCTGGACGGTATGTCTTCGTTATTTTTTTCAGACTTATTGGGGGTGTGGTAGGTAATCAAATGGTTCAGACAGTGAAGGATTTTTTTTTGCTCGAAATCCTTATCCCATAGTTTAAATAGGGCTAATATCATTCTCATTCCGAAATGTAAAAACCCATCATGTGTCTCTGACTTTCAGCCTATCAATTTATATAACATGCTTTACAAGATTATTTCCAAGGTTTTGGTTAATAGGTTGAAGATAATTCTATCACATTTTATTTCTGAATCACAGAATGCTTTTGTGCCGAATTGATTAATTACAGATAATGTTCTGGTGGTTTTTGAGGTGATGCATAATCTGAAATCTCAGACATGGGAAGTGAAAGTTGTATGGTGTTTAAACTTGATATGAGCAAAGCGTATTGAATGGAGTGGCACTTTCTACGGAGCATGCTTTTTCGTCTGGGTTTTGCACCGAAGTGGGTAAATCTTGTCATGGCTTGTGTTGGGATGGTTTCGTATTGGTCTTGGTCAATGGTCAGCCCTCTCCTATTATTACCCCGTCTAGAGGAATTCGTCAGGGTGGCCCGCTTTTGCTCCATCTCTTTATTTTGTGCGTTGAGGTGCTTTCTTTGGCTCTTACATCCGCTAACACAACTAATCAGCTTAAAGGTGTTGCAGTGGGTTGAAACGGTCCCACGATTTCACATATATATATATATATATATATTTTGCAAATGATGCTCTCATTTTTTGCAGGGCTTCCAAGTCTGAGTGTCAAACATTTCTCTCAATTTTGCAGAGATGCGAATTCGCCTCGGGTCAAAAAATAAATATTAATAAATCAAGTGTTTTCTTTAGCCCTAATTCTTGTGAAGAAGAGATTCAGGAGATTAAAGCTTTGTTGGGGGTTAATGAGTTCTTTCAACATGAGAAGTATTTTGGCCTCCCTTCGCTTGTGGGTCAGAACAAATGGAAAATCTTCCGGTCCATCCACGAACGGGTTGTTAATAAAATGAAGGGGTGGAAGGAGATTATCACATGGTGGTAGGGAAGTTCTCATCAAAGCTGTGGCACAAGGTATTTCTACCTTTGTGATGTCTAGTTTTGAGCTCTTGACTACTATTCTATTAAAAATTGAGATGGATCTGGCATGATTTTGGTGGGGACAAAAAAGGGATAAGAGAAAAATTCATTGGGCAAGGTGGGATTTTCTCTGTATCTTAAAGAAGGGTGGTGGAGTTGTATAACACCCGTACCTGGGAAAAAGGTTTAGTTATCATTTCGACATGCATTAATTGATATAATTGTGGACATAAAATGGATTAAGGGGAGGCTTTGGACTAGCCCATAGAAAAGTGTTCAGTAAAGAACATAGTTGGGAGAAGTCCCCAGTGAGGTGAGACAGACATGTATGGAAGTGGGACTCAATGAAGGGCAGATAATAAAATTTGCATTT
The DNA here is from genome assembly GCA_033977485.1 of Hydrangea macrophylla. Lineage (NCBI taxonomy): Eukaryota > Viridiplantae > Streptophyta > Magnoliopsida > Cornales > Hydrangeaceae > Hydrangea > Hydrangea macrophylla. The sequence goes on from CM066990.1 coordinate 105,636,097, forward strand.
ACATGATTAGATGCATTTTATATGATTAAATGAGAACATGTTTAAAATGCTTTCATACTATATGTTGTTATATGTGTTAGTTTTTGGTACCAGTTTGGGTCCCCATATAAATGAAAAAAAGGTGCATAATTAGTAGGTAAGATAGCAATTTTACAAAATATTTGGGACCATATTTGGAACCCATATGTGACTTAGACAAGCACCCATTTAGATAATTGGATAGATAATGGGACGTTTGGGGATTTTATAATTGAACTTAGAAACTTTGGGGAGCTAAATGTAATTAAAAGTTATGAGTCATAGCTTGAGTTGACAAGGAGGAAACAAGTGTCTCTTAAATTAATAAAAGAAGAAACAAAACAGTCCTGGGAGAGAGAAATAGAGAAGTCGGCGAGAGAGAGAGTAGCTCCGATGTCATTAGTTTGCCATTCTGTTGCCGTCGTTCGTCCGATTCGTGAACCAAAGCCATATTTGGACTCATGGAGGTAAGACGATCATTTCTATACCTTTCAATTCTGTTTTAATTGTCAAATTTTAGTGACCTGTTTTAATCGGTGACACGCGGTTTGCCAGAAATGTGGATGAATTACTCCGAGGTGAATTTTGAGCTGGGTTTGGGTGAAAATCAGCATCTATAAGCTTAATTGAGTAGGAATCGTTAAGGTGAGTTTTCTAACCCAAGGCTTGTAAGTGAATTACATGTTTGATGTTGCAATTAATAACTAGAATGGCTAAATTTAAGCTCTAGTAAACATGTAAGGGTTGGAAATGGAATTTACATATTGATTGCATAGAAATTATCATGTTTATGAGATGATTTGTCTATGTGTTAAGTGATCAATGAATGAATGGGGGTAATGGCTCATTGTGGTGAAGTAAGGGAGGAGAAAAGTAAGAAATCCGTTATAGGAACATATGTCCAAGGAATGGAAAGGACCGCGGGGCCACGGGAAAGGTCGTCTTTGGGTACGAGTGGGTAATTAACCCAGGAATTCTACGATTACGTATGCTTATATGGTTAATTGTGGCATCATACATGTTCATGACATAGTAAGCACATTAGTTTATTCACTAAGTGTAATGCTTATGAAAACCATTTTCCTATTTTTGTCGTGGTACATAACAACCACCGCATGTTCGGAATTGAATCCGGAGAGGAGGTGATGATGGAAAGCACGAGAAGAGACTGGGAATTTTCTTTAGTTCATATGTTTATTTAGTTATGTGCAATGTAAAGCAAATTTGGGAAAAACTTCTTGTTTTGGAACTTGTAGTGCTTTAAATTATGTAAATTATAACTTGGAGATCATGTGGTAAGGTTGTTAGAGATGTATTATATTAAAGTGTAAGTTCAGCATGTTTTGGGTTTGTTCTGGGTTTGAGTTTCAAGCTGAGGTTTGCTTTAGTGTTGCTGCAGAATGCTCTGCTGGTTCAAACTAGTCGACTGATCGGGTGTACAATCGACTGAGCCACTTTTTCTCAAGGTTAAAATCTCTATAAATCCCGATCTAGTCGGCCAGAGCCTCCGACTAGTCGACCAGACCTTTGAAAACTTAGTCGATTGGACCAAGCCAGTCGACCAATTTAGTTGCTTCTCAGAATTGAGCTCTCTGCATTTTGCATTTCCAGTCGACTAGACTCTCGACCAGTCGACTAGATTCGCCAGTTCAAAAATACGAAAGTTTTCTCATTAATCTAATTGGTATTTCCTAAACACCAAGTTAATAATTGATGTTTAGGGTAGATAATCCTTTGTTACATAGTCCTAATCCGCGCGTGGCGGGATGGGGTGGGACAAGTTAGGTTTAGGGATTTTGAATATTTTAACAAAGCCTTACTTGCTATGCAGGCTTGGCACCTTACTCACAACATGGATTCATTAATTTACAAAGTGTTCAAGGCCAAATATTTCCTAGACATGCGCATTCTCAATACGAATCTTGGGTCATATCCTTCGTTCACGTGGAGAAGTATACATGGCTCTCTTGAGGTTCTCCATTTGGGTGCGAGATGGAGGATTGGGATTGGAAATACAGTCCGTTTAGTGCTTGATTCGTGGCTACCAAGACCCATTATTTTTAAACCGATTTCGCCGCTCATTGAACCTTTTAAGGGGGCTCTTGTTAAAGACCTTATTGATCATTCTACTTTTTCTTGGAAAGAAGATGTGTTACGTGATTTTTATTCTGGCCCGATGATGTGGAGACGATCTTACAGATTCCGTTGACTACGGCCAGGTGTGAAGACCGACTCATTTAGCATTAGAATTCCAATGGAGTTTTTTTGGTTCGGTCGACTTATCATGTAGTGCGTGAATGGGGTAATAGTGGTGTGAGGCATGGTTCATCTTTAACAAGGGATGATTTGTTCCCATGGCTCGCTTGTGGAACGTGGAAGTTCCGAATAAGGTATGTTTGTTTGCCTGGCATGCTATTCGGGATTTCTTGCTGTGTAGGGCTAATCTTGTACAGAGAAAGATTGTGGATTGCGGTTCATGTGTGCTATGTGGGGCTGACTCCGAAACAACTTCTCATGCATTGGTAGGTTGTGGTCGTGCGAGGGAGGTGTGGGTGGGGTTTTCTCGGAAATTTTTATAGAAAGAGGGCTCGATTTGGTTTCCTAGACTAGCTACCATCGATTCTTCTACTGGTGAGCAAGAAGTGGTTTCCCGTTTCTTGTTGGGGGCTTGGATGATTTGGAGTGATAGAAATAAATTTGTTACGGAGGAGATGAGTAGGGAGGCCCCTTTATCGGTGACTTCAATTCTGGCTTTGGCAGAGGAGTTCGTTTCGGCTAACCAAGACAGGCACTTTGAGAGGCTGGTGACTGGTAATAGAAGTCATGTTCGATGGACCCTACCTCTGACGGACTCCTTTAAGTTAAATGTTGAAGGGGCCACTTTCATGGTGGATGGTACTATTGGAGTGGGGGGAGTTCTGCGCGATCATCATGGACATGTATTGCTTGCTTTCTCTGAGTTTGTTCGAGGTGGATTTGATGCGATGACAACATAATGTATGGCTCTTTGGAGAGCGGTGTCAGTGGCTCACGAGGCGGGCTTCTCTAGATTTATTGTGGAATCAGACTTCAACTCTCTGGTTCAGGCTCTTAATGAAGATAGTGATACACTTGCTTCTTTTGGTAAAATTGTGGATGTTTCCAGAGCATTACTAGTTGCCCTGGAATGTCCACCGTGTGTGCATGTTTTTAGAGAAGGAAATCAAATAGCCCATGAGCTAGCTAAATTTGCTTTGAGTTGTAAATGTTTCCGAGTGTGGATGGAGGAGGTCCCCTCTAAAATCCAACGCTTTGTGGAGCTTGATGTTGCTCATTTGAACAATTCTCGATAAAAGGCTTCAGTTTGGTGATAATTTTTTTTTAAGGCCCAAGGCTGCTTATCAACGGGCTGATCCAGCAATTTGGTCAGGAATGGACCATCCATGTACAATTAAAGCCCAAACCCACGAATGAATAAAGATGGGTCTATATGTAGTTTTTTTGGGGCAAATTATAGTTTAGTCCATCAAATTATACACCTGATTTCAATTAGGTCTATAAACTATTTTTTTTTCAATTGGATCCTTGAACTTCAAAAAATCATTCAATCAGACCCAAATTCTGACACTATTAGCTTTAATTATTAGAAATTGTCATGTACGTTGCACGTAATGCTTACCCGTCACGTGTTAGATTAAAACAAGCATGAGAGATTGTGAATGGCTAAAAACTAATGCGATTTTGGGCATGATTGAATGCGATTTTGGATCTAGTCGAATGTGTTTTTGTATTTGATTGAACGCGATTTCAGATTTGACTGAATGCGATTTTTTGCACTATTCACAAGTTCCCATGTTTGTTTTAACCTAACACGTGACAGGTAAGCATTACGTGCAACGTACATGATAATTTCTAATAATTAAAGCTAACAATGTTAGAATTTGAGTCTGATTGAATGAATTTTAAAATTCAAGGACCCAATTGAAAGAAAAATAAGTTTATGGACCCAATTGAAAGCATGTGTATAATTTAATGGACTAAAGTGTAATTTATCCTTTCTTTTCTTTTTTTTTTGTTTGGGGGGGGGGGGGGGGGGGGGGGGGGGAGTGTGTGTGTGTGTGTCAAATTTTTTTATATAGTTCACAAACATTTTTTAATATTACAATGTAGGAGGGAGGATTTGAACCCAAAGTGTGAGAGCTTTTCACGAACTCTGATATGACATTAGTCCTTCACAGACATTTACTTGTCCTTTAGGGTTAAAAGATAAGGTTACATGTGCATAATTTAGAAATAGGGGTATGCATCGGTAGGTTCGATTGGTTTTTGTCGGTTTTTTTTTTATTTTTATTTTATTTTATATATATTTAAAAATCGACTAATAGGCACAGTTTGGTCATTTTTTTTGTCACTTTTGATCGGTCAGTTTAGTTTCCTTTAGTGAATATATTTTTGAAAACCGACCGAATATACTCGGTTTGAGCTCCCTATATATATATATATATATATATTTGTGAACAGCCCTATTTAGAAGTGCTTGAAGATTAGAGATCCTACCATGAAAGAGAGCGGTTTACACTGGAACCAAAATAATGAATTTAAGATTTTCTTTCAACTTTATTTATCCTTTTTCCCTACCAAATTTTGTAACGTCCTATTTGCCTGTCCATGAATTTAAATGAAATTATTCATAATTTACAAAGCAATTTGGTATAAAAACTCATCATCTTGAGTGAGGTCATTTTAGTAAAATGGTACATATCTCCGGCAAAAAAAAATAGTAAAATGGTACATATGTGAAAAAGTTATGTTTGAACTCATAAATTATATCATCGTAAGGAGACCAAGGAATGACAAATACATCGAGAAATGCATTGAGGTTCTCTGTTTTCATAATTGATCTTATTAAAGATGATAAATTTCTATACCAAAATAGTTTATAAACCATAAATGATTCCATTCAAATTCGTAAATGGGCATAAACAAGTTCCTAAAAATAGATTAAATTTAGTAAAAGAATTGGCTAGGATATAAATGAAGTTCCTAAAAATAGCAACAATACTACATGCACCGAAAAGTGCACCGAAATGGTATACCGAATGATCTGTGCCCTCTATTTTGGTGGACCCACACGTATAAGGCGTGAGTCCCATCGAAATGGAGAGCACCGATCATTCGGTGCACCATTTCGGTGCCCCAACTTACTCTAAAAATATATTAAACTTTGTAAAGAATTGGGCTTTATCACTCTGTAGTCCATAGATTGAAAGTTGGGCCTTACCCGAGTAAAAAACCCAGTCCGTAGATCCAATGGTCCAGATCATCCTATGAATCCATGGACCATGACCTACTCGGATAATCTTTTTGGTTGATGATTTTCCCTGAATTTAGGCCCCCTCCCTCTCTGTCTCTCCCTCTCTCTCACTTTAAACTTCCTCATTTCCAGTCAAAGCAATGGCCATTTCCAACATTCTATCAACTGTAACACCTCTCACCTTCTCACATAAACAACCCATATACACAACATCCTCAATTTTCTCTCTCAAGCACTCGTCTCTTCTCTCTCTACGCAACCCCCCAAGAACAAAACCCAGAACCCAAATCAGACCCAGAAGACCCATCTCTGCTCAATCCAACGACAGCAACTCAGCAGACGGTCCAGATCGCTTAATCTCAGCCGTCTGTTACTTTTACCCCTTTTTTGACGGTATACAGTACGGAAAATACGTAATCACGCAGTTCGCACCCATTCAAGCACTCATTCAACCCTTAATCCCAGCTATTAGGGTCTTCAAGAGCTTCCCATTTAATGGGTTTTTGGTGTTCTTGACCCTTTACTTTGTTGTGGTCAGGAATCAAAATTTCAGCAAATATGTGAGGTTCAACACTATGCAGGCAATTGTTCTTGATGTGCTTTTGATTTTCCCTGATCTTTTAGAGAGAAGCTTCAATCCAAGAGATGGATTGGGATTGGATTTGTTGATGAGTTTGGACAGCACTGTGTTCTTGTTCCTTTTGGTTTCTTTGATTTATGGGTCTTCTTCTTGCTTGTTGGGTCAGCTGCCCAGATTGCCAATTGTTGCCGATGCTGCTGATAGGCAAGTTCTATGAACTACGAACACACACCCAATTTGAATTTCCTTGTTGATTCTGTATTCAATTTTTCTCTGTTCCATTGAAAAATCTTAATTGGTTTATTTGTACTCTCCTCAAAGGCCAAAACAATATAGTTATTTGTTATATTTGTGTGTGTGTGTGTGTGTGTGTGTGTGTTGGGTTTTGGTTGGGTTGTCTGGGATAATGGAAATATAGCAGTTGCTTAGTAGCAATGGAATCTCTAGATGCTTTGTAATCGTTTAACAAAACAAAAGTTTGGTGCTTTCTTTGGTAAACTTGGTTGAAATTGCTTGCTTGATCACAAGGTTCCTAAATCACACACACTATATTACACTCTTTTTTTTTTTCTGTAATATCTTGGGTATTCCTGCAGATTCTCCTGGTTGGGTCATTTGAGCTAATAAAAGGGCACCATTTATATAAACTCACACACAAACCAGCTGGTTTAGTACTGTGATTGGGTTCAGTATTTTTATAGCCATTGTGGATTGTTGTCCTAGTAGTGTATTGAATTACATGTAGACCTGGAATTTGTTTAAACTGTGGAAACCCCAATCAGAATTGGAATTGTTGTTAGGAACTAGATGTCAACATTCCCACTCTTCACTTTGTGCTTCCTTGGCAGTGTCATGGATACCAGTTCTATATGGAACTTGGTAGTAAAGTGGCTTTAATCTAGAAAGCTAGTTTTGTCATTTTGTGCTGTAATCTTGAGACATTTTCTACTTCATTCGGATCGAAAAATGTTGGCAGCAGCAGAACTGCCAAAAGGTGGTTGCTTCTTCTTCTATAATTCACAAAGAAGTGTCTTTTTAGGGAAGGCTACATTTACTTGGGTACTTTTTCTACTATTTTGAAGGGTGCTATTTTGAAGTGTGAGTGGTACACGTGTGTGCTTGTCAATGTGGCTGGACCATTAGTATTTTATGACAAGACAAAAAGTACCTAAGAAATGGACCGAAGTTGCCCTTTAGGAAATTACGAAAAATGTTATCTTGTGAAAAGGCCTATTTGAACTTTTCAACAGAGTAAAGTCCCAGCTTCATTTGAACCCACGGTGTGTTCTGTTGGAAAATTTGTTGGGTACTTGGGCCAATACTTTTCTGTGGAGGTATCACCCAAACGCATCAGTTCCCATTTTTTTTCCCCCTTTTATGGCTCCTCCCATTGGGCGCACCTATAGCAACCCATCCTATTGTTTCCTTGCTTTATTTATAGATTTCATTGGTTCGTTCATCTCTCAAAACCTTCCAAGCCGGAGTATCTATCTCACAACCGCAGTATTTCTAAATAAAACAAGGAAGGAGGTGGGCCACAATATATGGACTGCCACCGATACATGCAATGGGAGGGGAAAAAAAATCAAAAAAACAAAAAACAAAACGGGAACTAAAGAGTTTGGGTGGTACCTCCTCAGAAAGGTACTTTTAAGACATTGTACTAGATTTTTCAAGGCAAAGGCTTTCTTCTTACAACAGACGGTTCGATCAAAGAGTGCAACTGGCTCAGCTGCATAAGGTCTGAAATTTGGATGTTCCTGCTTGTACCCGGAGAGAGAAAAGCAGAATTAACTTGCGAATCTATCAATTCGCCTAAGATTAGATGATTGATTAGATTACTAGGTTTGCGACTCAATTCTATGTAGTTCATACAAATGCCTCAAGTACCCAATTCATTTCAAGACTTCCCCTCCTCTTTTCAAGTTGGTTGCTATCTTCCATGATGGGAATATGAACATTTCTCCATTGTATGAATAAAGAAAAAGGGTTCATGGATCGGTGGACCGAAACCAAGGGATCAATATCTTCCCTACTTAGATGGAGATGGAAGGGAAAGAGAACCTTTTCCTCTATATATGGCCTATAGGGCTCATTTCCTTTAGCCTTGTTTCTTTTTGTTTCTTTGTTTACATAGTAAGTAAATTAGCTCCTTTCTGATACAGTAGGGTGCTCCATTTGTAGGCCAATATTACGAGGTTGGTTAGTCCAATCTAAATTCTCAGAGCGCGGCATCTCTGGAAATAGGAAGTGGGAACACATCCTTCATATTCTAGGGACCTGTTTGGGAATGCTAAAAACAGGAAAGACGAAGAGCACAAAGAAGGCTCTAACACGTCACAAAGAACAAACCCAACAAGGGCTAAAAAAAAAAAAAGAGCAGCCCTAAGGCTACTAGACAGGAGCTGAGAGGCTTGGTGAGGGCAGAAAGGGCTGGGTAGGGTTATGCCTGACTTGCTGGAGGGCTGGGAGGTGTTGGCTGGACTGTTGGAGGGTTGAGAAGGTTCGGCGAGGCTGGGTGGTGGTCGGCGCAAGGGTAGGTGGTGATGGTAGGTCTCATCGTACGGAAGGCTGTGGTGGGTTAGGGTTAGAAGGCTCTGATACCAAAAAGAATACAGGAAAAAGCTTAATTTTATTATTTACACTATCTTGTTTATATAGAATTTCAAGGGTGACGAAAGAAAGGAAATAGAATAAAAGCATTAAAGAAAATATCCATGGTCAACATGACCAAAAATAACGTAAATCAAATGCAGAAATATTCTCTTAATTCCAACAATATTTAACAGGGTCAATTTGTATTGCTAGTAGTTGTTGAATTCCTGATTGCTTTAGACTTTGTTTGGTTCATAGATTTCGTAAGGGAAAAGAGAGGGGAAATGAAAACACAATGGAAAACTAACCCAATTCATGGGATAAAAAGAATTAGTTTTCTATATTATTTTCCTTCCCCCTCACTTTTCCCTTCCGAAATCCGTGAACCAAACAAAGCCTTAGCAAAGCCTTCTCTGATGGAAAAAATCACAGCCAGAGGATGAATTTGTGAAAGGGAATTGAACTTTAGACAAGAATTAAAATACCTCTGAGCATCATTACCCTCCATCTTCCTGGTTTGCGTTTAGGATATGTTTGGTTCATGGAGGTGAGGGAATAGAAAATAAAACTTACAGGAAAACACAAAATTTTGTTTTGGTTAATAAATAAAATATTGAGAAAAACAGGAAGAAAAAGAAAATATTGTGAAATCAAATAAAAATCTTGAACTTCATGAATTACTTTTTTTCCTCCTTTCTTGAATTTCTAATGAATTTTGAAAGTTTTTGGTTTCTAATATCATAAGTATTCACAGAAGGGGAAGACCGGAAATTATTTTATTTTATTTTATTTTTTAAATTGTTTTCTCCCCTTTTCCTCTGTAAATATGCTAACCAAAACTTCTGCTTTGCGAGTTTAGAGAAGGAAAAGTAAAACCATTTCTCTAGTTTTTTCTCTGTATGTTTTAGAAGGTTAAGAATTAACATTTTTATGTTTTAAAATATGATAAAAATAAGGAAACGAGAAAGGGCAATAAGAATATTGCATACAAAATTTAAAAATTTTACTGATTTTTTTCACCCTGTTTTTAATTTAAAAAGTGTAATTTTTAAAAATTGTAGGGCGGGTTATTCCTAAAACTCATAAAATACTCAAAGCTAAAAGTATAATTTTTAAAAATCCAAAGGATGTGGGCCCACAATTGCCCCTTGTTGGCTCCGCTCTTGCTTACCCCTTAGCAGGAAAAAATATTGTACGGTCCAAAACTATTGCTATGTGGTGATTCTAGTCCATAAAGAATAAGACTGAAAACGATTCGGTTCGGTGTAAATTTTAAACCAAATCAATCAATTTTGGTGTGGTTCGATTCGGTCGACTTTAGTATATTTTTTTTTTATTTGGTTTAATTTAATACTATAAGAATATTTTAAAAATTGACTACCCGAATCAAATCGGTTGGTCCGATCGATTTCTTTCACCTCTAGGAGTTGCCAATGTAACCAAGTTTTCTGATTAATGAATAATTAAAAAAATCTGCACTGACCATTAATAATTTGTCGCTACGAGGACATATGTAGTCGGCGGTTTTAATTGTGTTTTGTAACGTATCAATCAGAGGGTTTTACCCAAACGGGGCCTAAGTAGTGAAGTACAACTGTACAAAGCTCATTGTCGGTGGCGGCATCAGTGCCGACGTGCCGTCATACAGTCTTCGATTATGCAACAAAACATGGGTCCACTTATCACCGGAAGTTGCCAGCCTGGCGAGCTGTGCTGGAGTTTGTGTGGAGTCCCACATGGTTTATCATGAAACTAATAACTTGACAGAATCGCCCTTAACTTTTCATATAACTACGAAAGTACCCCTTACCCTTGCGTGGATCAGACGATGGTGATTTAATATTGAGTAGTAATAATACCAAATTCGGTGAAATTCCTAGATTCTTTATTTTTAGGGTAATATTTGGGGCACAACCAAAGCCACAATCTTTTTTGCACAACCTCTATTTTGTGTCTATCTCTCTCCTAGTGGGCACTGTGGGGTCACTGGCACTGTGGGACCCAACAAGAGAGAGATAGACACAAAATGAAAGTTGTGCAAAAAAGGTTGTAGCTTTGGTTGTGCCCCAAGTATTACTCTTATTTTTATTGGCCAATCTAATATATCTAATCTAATATATATATACTAGCGAGGGTGCACGTGCAAGGCACGTGCCCTTCGGATAGTTGTATTCCTAGATATATTATGTATTAATCTTGACATTAGAGGTAATAAGATGTTAAAACTGTTAAATAGGAAATTATAAATATAACTATTTAATCTAAAACTCTTCTGACGGAAGAAGTTGATAATTATAATAAAGCGCCACTAAAAATTTATGAACAAGTAGGGTATTTCCTCTAAAAAATGGCATGAATGTGTTTGTAGACATTAATTGATATTCGAATACAATCTATAAATCCTGAATTTGAGGGAAGAAATTGACCAAAATGTAAATATTAGTGATTAATTCATAATAGCTACTAAAATAATCACTTTATTTGACATTTTAGATATACCAAACTTAATTTTTAGAGAAGAAGTTTACCAAAATGTGAAAGTAGTGACCAATTCCTAAATAGCCACTAAAATAGCCACTTTTTAATTTTTTTTTAAAGTGAATAATAAATATCCCAAAACTTGCTGACCTAAATGCAATTACACATATTACAATATATGAATCCTAAATTTGAGAGAAGAAGTTGAGCAAATTAGAAATATTAGTGACCAATTCCTAAATAACCACTAAAATAACCACTTTTTTGACTTTTTATGAAGTGAATAATAAATATCCCAAAAATTATTGATCCAAATGTAATTAGACACAAATTATTGATTGAAACCTCATTTGAGAGAAGAAGTTGACAAAATTGTAAATATTAGTGACCAATTTCTAAATAGCCATCAAAATAGCCACTTTTGTTGACTTTTTTTGAAGTCAATAATAAATCTCCCAAAAATTGTTGACCCAAATGTAATTACACACAAGATTGTTGATTAAAACCTCATTATTATATTAAATAAAATTTCAAAAGCTGACTTGAAAGTAATTATTTGTCCAAAATGACAGATATACCCTCACACAAATCAATAAATCCTTACGATGTATAGATAGATATATGAGTAATTATGATATAATGAAGGGCAAAAGAGGAAGTTCATATTTTTTGACGTGCTTGCTAAATGTGTCTGATTTCTTATCATATAGAGTAGATATATATATATATATATATATATATAAGTCAAAGTTTCTGTCACGTGTCCTTGTGGCCATCCTTTGGGTGTTATACTCAAAGGTCTCAAGTTTGAATCTAAAGAAGGTGGTCACAGGTGATTCACCCGGACGCCCTGGTCTCGTGGGATTAGTCGAAGTGCGCGCAAGTTGGCCCGAACACTCACGGTTAATAAAAAAAAAAAAAAATCTCTCTCCAAATTGTAATTAACATTAATAACAATTTGAGATTAATACTAATAAAATTTAAATGAAAAATACACACATATCTACATGTGTGCTATGTATATATAAATTAATGCCATTTATATTATTTTTTTTCCAAACGTATTTGTAGGATATGATATGAATTAAATATCTTAGATATTTTATATTACAGTCAATTTGGCTAATGCCAATTTCTTTGATTTTCTGTGCATTTTCGGGATTTGAAAAGTTTATTCTTCATGTTTTTGTATTGCTCCAATTTTAAATTTCGATATTCCTCTTCTTCTTTTTCCTGACCTTTTACAAAGAGTTCATTGGCATTTTATATAACAATTCACAATTGTTTTTACTTGCAAAACTAGCATAAGGATTCTATAAATTCTTTTAAAAATGTTAGATCCCTGCATTGCATAGTATGAAAACAAAAACAATTCATTTTGTCTCATCAACGCATGTGAGGTGTGTGGCAGCTTCTCTTTCTTTCTCTCTCACACTCACACACACAATTTGGTTAAATCCGTGGTTGTAGGAGTGATTTCGGCGCCTATCATTATGCGTTAGTTATTAGCATCTACTAAAAGCAAAGAAAACACTTTTGACCAAAAGTATAAAAAATAAAAATAAAAATAACAAACATAAGCAAAACATATCAAACGTGTTAAAACTATGCCAAGGCAACTAAAGAAGAAACCCATTTTAAATACGGAAAACATGAAAACAAAAACTTTTCATGCGGCCTCTAAAATTAATTTTATTATTTTTCACAAGCCTAATATATATATATATATATATATCTCTACGGAGAGGCTCTTAAGTGAATTGGATCGAGTGAACTTACTCAGTGAACTGGCTATTAAGCCTAAAAGAACTCGTGGGTTGCTCGCTGACCCGCGGGTTCTGTTTAGCTTAAAAGTCAGTTCACTGGGTAAATTCACTCGACCCAATTCACTTAAGAACCTGACCGTATATATCTAATATATATATGTCTAATATCTATCTATCTATATATATATATATATATATATGAAAGTGGAAACCTTCGCTTCCGTCACGTGGTATTTTCTAACATTTTCATGTTTTAAATAGTTTTCTCACATATTTGTTATATAAAACATAGATTAATAGATTTGATGAAATTTGTCTAACAATGAAAACATATTTTTTTAATGTTACATTATAACATCCTAAATGTTACAATTGAATGAAAACATATTTTTGAATGGAAACATATTTTTCTCACGGAAATTTTGCTTCTAGCATCTTAAATGTTACAATTGACTTGAAAAGTTTTATTATAACACCATTAACTCGGACGTAAAATTTGGATTACATTTACTTCTCCAATAAATTAGCTAAAATTGAAGTTTGAAGTTTTATTCACAAAATATTTGTATCTAAAAAAGATAACTCTCGTATTTTACATTCATACTTTACTACTCTATACTAATTCCTAACTTTCGAATTAATCAAAGAGGAAATAGAAAATTGGAAGAGACGTGTAAAGAACACACCATGCGAGCAGGTCATTACTCTTCTTTTAGTCTATCTCAGCACAAGGAAAAAGAGAAAGCTATAGAGAAAGCTATAGGTGGAACTATGCTGGGAATAAATCCATGTTTCTTAATTTGAATGTGTTGTGTTGTAGTGAAATATGTGAGAGGGTTGTTCCAATTTGGGATTTGGGTGCTAAGTCACTTATGCCACCCAAAATTTTCTTCCCAAATGCTTAATGTTATAAGGCAAGGGTGTATTCAGCATCTCTCAAAAGGGAGGGCTAAAAAAGGACGTGCATACATTAGTAAAGCTATGCAGAGATTCGGGGGTATCGCCCTTGAGGCGAAAATTTTTGGATCTATTTATACATATTTATTTGTAAATTCAATTTTATATCACCATTCATTTTAGTTCCTATGCCTCTGTTTTTATATCTATGATTTTTTTAATATAAAATAAAAGCACATTATTTATCTTTTAAAATTTTAAAACAAATAAGATTCAGGTATGTTGTCTTCTACTCAAACAAGTCATTTTTTTTTCCTAATTAATAAATTATCTAATTTGTGTTTATCTTGAACTCTTCTTTTGTTCACTTTTTATTTTTGTTTGACTTTAAAATTTGACTAGATTGGTTTCTATTTCAAGGAGACGTTGCCCTTGAGAAGATAGTGTGAGGAAATTATGACGGTATATGTATGTGTGTGTATATATATATATATATATTTTATACACGAACAATTTAGTTTTTTATTTTGTAACTCAATATACTGCATGGTTTAATTAAAGAAAAAGTCACGAGTTTACTAATGTACGTTTCATGAATATGTATTTTGTTTTAAAATAGTTTTATTTTTGTTGTTATGATTTATTCTTATGTAACTTGATTAAAAGTTAAAACCACTTAACAATATGTTCCTTAAATCATATATATAATATATATTTGTGTATGTGTGTGAAAGCATAAGCTTCTTGAAAAAAGTGATAGCATAAGCTTTTCATTATGGCATGATAGATTCTATTAATAATTTTTTTTTCAACATCGTATATGAAAAGGTAATTTTTTTTACTGTTTCAAAATTTTATTTTCATATTCTTGAATAAAATAAATTATAGCTATGATGTAGATCTGCTATATATATATCGAGGAAATATCATTTTTAGATTTTCTCATGGTACCCATTTGATCTGTCAGGTAGAACATAACGATTAGCTTAGTAATAGCCTGATAGGTTTAATCATTTTGAAAAATAATTAGTAAACTGCTATTTCTTGAAAAAATTAATGTCTCTGTTGTCAGTGGAGTTGTTACCATAGCTTAGGTTCATATTTTCTCTCTCTTTACTAACACATCTCTTTGTTTGATTCATAACAATTTCAAATATTATATAGAGAATGTGATATGAATGAAGTACATCTAAGCAGGGACTTAGGTTTTATTTTATTTTTATTGAATGTAAAATAAAGTCTTAATTACATTAACCATAATATACTAAACCTATGTCATACTACGATTGCATGTGCTAATTGTTTTTTGGCATAGCATACTAAGCTTATGTCATACTATGACCGCCTTAGGCCATCTCCAATGCAGCTGTTAAAGCAGCTGCTATCCCATATTTGGTATAGGTTTTGACATAGTTGAGCTCTAATGGTGTGTCAAAAGAGCTGTCAAAAAATAGCATTGCTATCCATCCTCTCAAATTTGGCATGGCAAATGGCATATGCCATTTGTGCCATGTCATCACTATAGTTTTTAAATGATATATTTTGACCACTTTTTCAACTATGTTTTCAATTTTTTTGCATTTCAAATAATTCCTAAATACATGTATTAATGAGACGATTTGATTTTGATTAAAAGATATTGAAGTGGTTTGAAATTTTTTTTTTCTTCTAAATGTCTCTGTCACATGTATTTGGGAAGCATTTGGGATGCAAAATTTGGAAGCCTACACTTAACAAAAGGCTACTTTGGAAGATGAATGATAGTTGGGGGCAAAATATAACATTTAAAATGACATATAGCATTGGAGTAGAAATGTCAAAATATAGCATTTGATACTGTAGCAATGCTAAAAAATAGCATTAACATAGAAGATATAGCATTTAGCATTAGAGATGGCCTTAGCATACCATACTAAGCAATGACTTCAGACTCTCGATCTTTGTGCACGGTTGATGTTCATTTTAACAAAAAATGACTTCAGTCAAAGTAGAAATTACTTCAGACTCTTTTTCTTGCGCGTGGAAACTAACTCCTTTTTTCATGGTTGTAATTTCTGGTACAAATGGCCAAAAGTTATTTTTAGCAAAAACATGATTTTTGTGTGGACTATTTGTGTTTTCAAATCGTGCAATAGTTTTGTTATTCGATAGTTTTATTTTTATTGGGTTAGGATACCACGTCTCTTTTATAACCGTGATATCTAATATTTTTTCCATTAGTACCATAAGCAATCCTTAATTTTTGGAGGATTGTGAAACTAAAATTACACGCAAATACTAGATTTTGGGTTTTTTGTTTTAGTTTCTCTTAATTTTTCTTCATTGGTTTTCAATTCTGATGCAAGCTTTAGATGCAACTCTTGTTTTAGTCTATTATTCTGCTCCCTTTTTTTATTTTTATTTTTTTAATTTCTCGATCTTTTGCATTGCTGACTTTTATGCTTTCTGATCCACAGTTGATATAATTAATGGATGGATGTTCAGAGATTTTTAGCTTATTAAGTATTTTTCGTATCAAATTGTTTTATTATTAGTTAATTTATTATAGGGTTAATTACAGAAACACCCCCTGTGGTTAGGCCTTTTATCAAATACCCCCTGTACTTTAAATTTTATCACTAATACCCCTTATGGTTTGGACTAAAGTGAAACAGTCACTTTTCCGTTAAAGTTAACGGAAAATTTATAAAATTACAAAATTGCCCCTATTACATACTAATAATAACACCCTTATATGCTTAAATGTTTATTTAGGCATAAGTGGAACATTATTATATTATTTTGATATTACATTTATTGTTAAAGACCATTATGTGGTCACTTAGGGGTACCTTTGTGAGAGGGAATTTGACACACACACACACACACACACAATTTTGGGGATAAATTTTTTTTTAGATCTTAGCACATCACTACACTGGATTTCACTGTGTGTGGTCAAGAGTAGATTAAAAAAAAAACTAACATATCACAAAGATTGTATGTGTCTAAGAGTAGATAAAAATAAAAAATAAAAAAAATAATATATCGCCAAGACTGTGTGTGGTGTGTGTGTGTGT
The DNA here is from genome assembly GCA_033977485.1 of Hydrangea macrophylla. Lineage (NCBI taxonomy): Eukaryota > Viridiplantae > Streptophyta > Magnoliopsida > Cornales > Hydrangeaceae > Hydrangea > Hydrangea macrophylla. The sequence goes on from CM066990.1 coordinate 105,652,783, forward strand.
CCAAGGGTACATCAAAAATAAAATAAAAAATTAAATAAATTTGCTCTCATGAATGTACCTCAAAGTGACTACAGGGTGTCTCTAACAACAAATATAATATCAAAATAATATAATAATATATCACATATGCCTAAATAAACATTTAAGCACATAAGGGTGTTCTCATTAGCATGTAATAGGGGTAATTTCGTATTTTTACCCATTTTCAGTTAACTTTAACGGAAAAAGTGACTATTTCACTTTAGTCCAAACCACAGGGGGTATTAGTGATAAAATTTAAAGTATAGGGGGGTAACTGATAAAAGGCCTAACCACATGGGGTGTTTCTGTAATTAACCCTTTATTATATAGTGTTAATATACAATTTAGTTTATGTTTAGTTTGACACAACGATGGAAAGAGTTTAAGTTTTTAAGGTGTTTTAAAAGTACCCTCTACTTAAACCCTCTATTATGAACAACATCGCTCAAAACGCTCCATTTTAAAAGGGATTTCAATTGAGATCACAATTGCTAACAAATAGACTAATGCTACACTTCTTAAATTTTGCATTCCAAGTGTCATTTCTGACACATGTGGTAGTGAGACCATCTTCAATAATAGTGAGCCACGTCAATATCTTTCAATATAAATGAAGTTCCACGTGTTGTGAATCTTGCTCATTTGGAAAACAAATTTGGGAAGCATAGCATTACTCTTAAAAATTATCACTATTGAAGGCCTTAATAATTATATTCAATTGAAAAATATTTGTCCTCCATAGTCATCATTTGAATCCAATGCTAAAATCAAAGGTCATAAGTGATACAATTTAATAGAGAGCCTGGAATAAATTTTTGAGAAAATATAGGGTATCAAAAATTTAATTGTGCCTTTCAAAAAAAGTTATTGTTATTACATCACATACAATTTTGGAGCCAAAAATCATTGTAAATTTACTAATTTGGAAGGTCTCACCATCATTGAAACAATATTTACCACTTCAATTAAAATCTTCTTTATTAGTCATAATTCATCAAATAAGACAAAATTTACAGAGCTATGCATGCAGTATAAAAAATCTCCTTGGACAAGAGACAAATGAGCGCATCACATATGCAACTTAATCGTTCTCCAATTTTATATTCTTCGGATGATTCAATTTGAGCTTGTTAAATCTCTTAATTAAGTTTTGTATATTATTGATGTAAGAAATATGTGGGTTATACGAGCACCCACATACATTGGACCGGGTTCAATGGATCTTGACTCTTGGAGTCCTAGGATTTGGTGAATGTGTGTATATATATAGAGAGAGAGGATCAGGTGCGGGTGTTAAGGGGCGGACTTTGGGGCGGACCACTTTTAGCGACGAAAATGTCGCTTTTAGCGACGATAATTTTTACATTTTCGTCGCTAAAAGTGGTCCGTTCCAAAGTCCGTCTTTTGACACCCGCTTAAGATCCGGACTGTATATATATATGATATATAACACACATATGACTCTCTCCTAGAATATTTCAGTAGCCTCTTTTTTTTTCCTCTCTCTCTCTTCCTCTCTCTCACGGTTTTCTCTCTCTAAAGCCATCATCATGGGAGCTTGGGGATTTAGCGCGTGATACGTACGAGGACCGCTCTAGTAATGATCTTCACGACCTATGCGAAGCATAAGAGAGTACACATAGGCTACAAGGAGCAGCAATTCGTGGGTGAAGACGCAGGGCTCGAAACAACACCGTTTGACGATCCGTCGGGTTATTCCGCTAGGTAACGAACCTATACCCGACTCGTATGCTTGCGTGCATATTTATTTACATTGGTATCAGAGCCATTAGGTTGTTGATTCGCTCAATTATAAGTCCAAAACAGATCTGCCATTAAAGCTTGCTTGAAGCTTTTGCTCGCAAACCCTAAATCGATTTTTAAGTGGGTCTAATATAAAACTCCAATAATTGTCCCAATTTTTTTTTATATGATTGTGTCTCATATGATCTCTAGAGTCTCCCATAAAGTTTTATAGGTTGATTATCTCTATACAGGGAAATAAAAACAAAAACCCTAATATAAAGTTTTAAATGGGTATGTATAATATTTAGTTTTTATTATACAAATCTGTTGTGGTTTGATTCCTTGTTCCATTATCTTTCCAATGAGTTATTACCTGTGTGATCGTTATATATATATATATATATATACACACACTGGTTCGCGCAGTAGCCCAAAAGATGTTGAAATAATGAACAATGTACACGGGTGGATTACAATCACTGTATTGCCTTCAGCACCTACCCTACATGAGGACTTAATTGTCTACCCATGTGGCAAGCACTTATTGGCTGCCTTGGTAAGACAATTACAGAGAAAGCTCTTTATCTTGCCTAGCACTTTCTTGTGTAGATTGTGATTCGTGAGATCTAGCGTAGTGCCGTGTTTAGTTGGTTTGGTAAAGTATCACATTGGTTTAAAGTTGCTGCCAAACAACGCCTTCAAATGGAAGGTGAAGCTTGATTTTTTTTTAAAGGTTTTGAAAGTGGTTTAATATATTTACATCAGTTGAATAGTAAATCCAAAAAAAAAATAGTATTTTTGAATAAAGTACTACTTAATATCAGTACTAGGTACACTGTTGTTCTTGACCCAAAGAAACTTCTTGGTGATTTTTCTTGTTCGCTTGTTTGGCACTTTTGGGGCTTAATAAATGTCTTTAAACACATTTTTTAATTGAAATAATTGACAAAAATTATTTTATAAATGTTGAAAATTTTTGTATTTTCCAAAATAAATCTTGTGAGAGATTTGGAAATGAGGAATCACCACGGTTTTGCATATACCCCCCCCATTTAGGGGGCTGGGGTAATTTTCTTTGATATTTTATCTCAAGTTTTGGGTATTTTAGAGCATAAAAGATATGTTTTAATTGTTTAAAATATCCAAAAATGCATATTAAATTTTTTTTTTTGAAATTAATATTTAGTGTTTAATGCACTGTAAGGTACTCTAAGATAAATTTTGTGTAAAGTATCATATATTTATGGTATTTTAGAGCATATAATTAATGTTTATGTACATTTATTTAATTACTTAAAATAGTCATAATATATTATTAATTTTTGCAATTAATAAGGGACATAAGAGGCACTGTTTTGAGACCATATAAAATTTTGTGGGACCCATAGATAATTTTTTGGTAAATCATCTAAATCATATTAATATTTTAGAACATATAATTATGTGTTTTTTGTACACGTATTAAATTGCTTAAAATAATTTTTATTGATTATTAGTTCATTGAATTAACACAATGTGTTTAGAACACTAGTGGTAGCTTAAGAAAATTATTTTAGTAAATTTTCTCGCTCTTTGAGACATATTTTAGAGCATATATTGTGTTGAGAACGCAGTATTAATTGTTTAAAATATAACCAATTAAAGTTGTTAATCCTTGAATTTAATGTATAGTGTTTTGCACACTGATTGGGGACTTGAAAAATTTTTCATGAATTATATCATTTTTGTTTTGGTATTTTAGAGCATAAAATTTATACTTATGGGCATATTTTTTGGGATTGCTTAAAATAGCTAAAATAGTGTATTAATTTTTTAAATTAATATGGGGTGTTTAGAACACCATATTAGACCACTAAAAATCCTTAGAGAACAAATTCCTTAAAATATTTGTATTTTTGGAAATTTAGTTGCTCAAAGTTAATTTTTGTTTAACTATGTCAATTTCTTTTGTTAAATTTATTTGAAAATGTTATTTGGGCCTTGATAAATTTTGGAAATTCTTTTAGAATGAAAATCAGTTCTTCAGTTATTTAAAATTTTCCATGAAGTATTAAATTAATCTGTTAATTTAAAAGCCCTTAATGAATTGATTTTAAAATAAGTTTTAAAACCTAAAATTGTTTCTAAATTAGTGAAAAATCCAAGATTTTTCATTGAATTTTATTTGGCTTATGGCACCTATCCAGGTTATGCAATAATCATTTTATTGCACATTTGATTATTTTAGAGGCTCATTGCATTATAGGTCATGTTTAATTACTGTTGTTTGTGATTAAATGACCCGAGACCTATAAATCCTCCTCCTTAGATGGAGTGATGGATTAGTCCATTCATTTTTAAATAGACTGTCACGACCCATCCCACTACGTGTGGATATAGGGCACGTGGCACGCCACCAAGGCTCATCCAACATCAATATAACGATACGCAGCGGAAAGAACTGTTAAAACAACCCTGGGTATTTTAAAACTTAGGAACATATCCCTCTGAGTGGACGAATCCCTTGAAAAATTGGAGTTATAAAAAGTTTTGGCCCTTTGAATCCTTTAAAAAAAAACAGTTTTGAAAACAGAGGACCAGTCGACTGATCGAGGGTCCGGTCGACTGGTGATCTCAAACAGCAAGGTTTTCAAACATAACAGCCCATCCAGTCGACTGTGTCGAGGACCCAGTCGACTGGTGCCTAAAATTTTCAGTCGACTGAAGAAGTCCAGTCGACTGGTGCCTTATCCAGCAGAATGTCATGGTCTGGGGCCCCATCCAGTCGATTGTTTTCTCAACCCAGTCGACTGAACCTCAGACGAAACAAAGCAGTAACCAGCCCAACCCAGCGGTCCAGTCGACTGAATCAAAAACCAGTCGACTGATTTCTATCAGCAAACCCAAAACTGCAGCTTTCCCCCTCAAGGTTCTTCCAATTTCAAACCAACATATAACCACTCTATTCCATCATTCAAAACATAAATACAAGAGCGTTTACCTGGAATTACAAGTACTAAATCTAAGTTCAGATTATATTACAACGTACTACTAATTCAAGGTTCTTATTACAAGTACGGAGTAAAACAAAAATATAAACCATTGATTCCCTGGCATTCCACGGCCTCACTCCTCATGCTTTCTCTTGTCTTTCTTTTTACCTGCAATGGAGTACATCTCCACTGCTCAGTTATATGCTGAGCGTACAAATTCTAACATATGCAATATATGATAAACATGCTTTAATCTCATAAATCATATCAATAGTCTCTAGGGAGAAAATACGCATTCATCCGGTAGCGGCAAGTCCAAGCCTTAAACCGCGATGTCAATGGCAAGTCCAAGCCTACAACCATTACATCCCCACAAGTGCCATGGCAAGTCCAAGCCTACAACCATGCACAGTAGCCGTCGCTACTAAAATTCTCAAACAACGAGAAGCTTACTCCGGCATGAATTTGTATGAGACTCCCCTTTGACCCACATAGACAACTCAACGTGCTCGCGTAAATTTAGACATGCTTTTCATAATATAGCGCGTGCATAATTAACGGGCCTACAATTAACACATGGATTTTGCCCGGATCTCAATTTCGTCGTTGAAATATAAAACATGTATTTCTCTATATTTCACAAGTTAGGACTTCATACCTCGTGCGATTTCCCTCAAACTTTGAAGGATCGACTAGGAGGCTAAATAATCGTCGGATTTCGAATTTGAGAAAATTCCTACAAGTTTATATCTGTTTTTTCCAAAAGTCTAGAATTAAGATTTTTACAAAAATTGGCCAAACACGGCCTAAGTAGTATCAAAACGTAAGTCTTACCTCCACGAATTCAAATCTTGAATCTGGAGAAAAACTGACGGACGGAAGGTCGTCGTATGTCGCCGGCAAGCTCATGGCAACCAATCTCCCTTCTCTTTCCTCTCTCTCTAGATATTTTGGAAAGTTTTGGATGAGATTGAAATCTCATCCTCATCTATATATAGGCAAACGTTCTGGAAATTACGTTTACCTCCCCGCAAGTTTCTCAAACTTCTAATTAACCCATGAAACTTTGCACACTTCCATTTTATAACTTTACGAGTGAAAACTATAAATTTCAAAAGTTTTAGACTAGGTTTCGTTTGGGTCCAAAATAACTTCCGAAAACTATATTCTGTGGAATCTCTACACAACCTACATTTTTAATTAATGTATCACTCACGTTCTTACCACAGTTCTCAAAATGATATACTAAGGTATCCAAATACCAGAATTATACTACACAGGTATAATTCACTATTCACAAAATACCATATAAGTCAAATAACATTTAAATCATATAAATGCCATTTACTCAAGTTCATGCAATATGAATTGCCATGTTCCCGTGTCCTTACTGACATCTTACCGTTGACTCACAGTCAACCTCAACTAAATTTATTAATAACATTAATAAATTTAAAAATCTCAAATGATGCATTTTCAAAAATTAAAATTTCTGGAACGGGTGTGACATAGACCGCATGAGTGCTTGGTGTACGTGATTAATGATTAATCTGGATTAGATGAATGGACAATTAATTGACAATTTGTGGAGCTTGTGTCCTCACGATGTATGTTTAAGGTTGTTTCTGTGTATGTATATGAACAAAGCATCCCTATTTTTTTATGGGCTATAAATGTAAAGTGAGGACGAGTGTTATATTTCTTGTATTGGAAAAGCCTACTTGTAAAGGGATGGTTTTCTTTGTTCATACATCATACACTTGAATTACCTTAGCATGAGCTCTAAGTTGTTAATTCGGACCCACGTGGGGGTCCATGAGTACTTTTGTTGTACGACACACTTTATATTATTGTGGATGATCTTAGATAAATAGTTATACCATCTAATTGATGTTTGTTTAGAAAAAACAATTATAAAAGGTTTTTCTTGATTTACAAAATTAAGATTTGATTAATGAGCAATAGCGAATTTTTTTGTCTTAAATTGTAAAAAAGGGAAAACTCATTTGTAATTGGATTTTAAAACAAACTTTATGAAATGTGCAAATAATAATGTCAATCCCTTGTGCATTTTCTCAAATATTTTTCTTCAAGTTTTCTAGATTCACAAAAACAAATGTTTTTCAAACCACACTTTGTCGATCTTTATAAAAGTAACAAATTTAAAAGTGACTAATTTTTGTAATATGGCATTGCATAGTAACACACCTATAGAGTAAGTAAGAGCTTATGTGCTTTAAACTTATTCTATGGTCCAACCCATTGAACCGAATAATGGGCCTTCGGCCCAATTTTATTATAAATCTTGAAAGCCTATGACAATTGGCTCGAGAAGGATCATAGCATGCATGCGCTTTGTGATAAGCAGCATGCACCATGATCTTGTTGGAAAGTATATGTACTATCCAATAGCCAAAGAATTGTGAGATCAGCTCGAATTTGTTTTCGATGGCACATTCACTACTAGATTAAGCATCTAGTTATGAAGTTCGGGTAAGTAAAGGAAACGTTCCAAGTAAACGATGACAGGACATCTACGATCGATGACAGGTATGATTCGTGATTTCAGATTACTCGAAACTTCTTTACTGGAGAACTATAGTTTCGGGCTATGATTGGTTCTTTGCCTAATTCTCGGGTCCATAGAAAACAAATCATGAACCATAACGGAAATGTTAAATTTTTGGTTTTTAACATTTTTCGACATGTTGAGCTGAATACGGAGCGCCAAAAGGGTAAGACGAACCGTATAGCTACACTCTTGACCACGACTTCCATATGTGGAAATAAGCGCAAGGTCAGTGGGCCTAAACGCAACGGTAAATGTAAACCCGCCTAGAAGTAGGGTGGGGCTAGCAAGTTTGCACCCAAGGCTAACAAGGTAGAAGAGCGCAAAGCAGGGCGTTTTTCAATTCGGTGGTAATAGGATGGATATTTTTGGGTGGTAGTGTTACTAGGACATGGTTATCTAGGGATAACTACTTAAGAGTTGTTTTATATAATTCTAGTTTCCTCTGTTATTCATTTATTCTGAGACATGGCATGCTAGACTTGAACGTATAGGATGTGATAGGATGACTTGATGTGATAGGATGACTTGATTAGCTCGAGAAGCTCTTTTTGGGCCCACTCACTGAGGTTGACCTACCTATGTGTGAGTCTTTCTTAGTTGGCAATGTCACGCCTCGACGTAGCATAAATATGGAAAGCGTTTAATTTCCTTTATGGACCCGTAGGTCGCGACAGTTTGAAGGATCGATTCCGTCCCAAACGTCGAACAACATAAAACCATTAATCAGAGTAGGGCAATCAAGGCTCAAGGCTTATAAAAATTTTCTAACTTATTACATCCTATGGTACGGGGTTAACTAAGGCACAGACCGCCTTGAAATAAAACAATAACTTAAAGTCTATTACAGTCATCCTTATTACAAAACCAAATCATATCTTAAATGCACATAAACAATAAGCATATAAAAATAAATTCTCTTCTCAGCAACTGATCTCAAATAGCATAGTCATACGGTTCATCCTGATTATTACCTGCAAAGCCTGGACACGAATGTCCAGGACGCATCAACGCCGTCAGCTTCAAGAAGCTGGTGAGTATTAAAAACATAGCTTTGAATGTAAAAACATGCCCATTTACCTTTTTCCCATTTCCATTTAAATACCACAAGTTTATATTTATGATAAAGAGCATGTTAGAAAAACAACCACAACAATAATTAAAAGATAAATTCACACATATGTGACCGTGTATGAGAACAATGCACCATCTCATCTAACCGACTCTTTTCTCTCGACAAAACCCAACAACCCTCTATCCTACTCCTGGTATCTTTGAAATACTAAGATAGCCACACTTTAGCAACGGGGCGCCAGGGAGTGTCCAGTTTGCCTCACACTTTGGTCCGGGGTACCAGGGAGTGTCCAATGCCTCACACTTTGAAGACCCTAACCGCCATGCAAATACCGGGGCAACCCCCACACAGGTATCCAGACTCGAGTTATCAGGGAGTGTCCATAGGCCACACTTTAGCACTTCCATGGGTGCCAGTGAGTGTCCAAGTTCGGCTTCACACACTTTAACGCTTCCATGGGCGTCAGGGAGTGTCCATTTTTGCCACCTTCGCATTTCAAAGACACCCTCATCCTCTTTTTCAACTACAACCACAATCACAACCACAACCACAACCACAACCACAACCACAACCACAATCACAACTCACAACCACAATCACAACTCATACACTTTCCACACTAACAATACTCTTTTCCACCCTACCATTACTCTTTTACACACTACCAACACTCACCATGCATGTACAACTGACTCCACATGAATGTCATCAAACTTTAAACATAAAGGAATTCACAGAATTAAAGAAATAATACGCGTACGGGGATTGAAAATTCGTAATTCATTGCCTTAATCATTTTAAACATAACTAATAGCATTCTAAAAACTGCTACTGTAATCCTCGTTTTCTGTCCAAACGGTGCAGAATCTGAGAAAATTGCATTAGACAAAAAGTGTGCAGAATCGAGTTTTGCTTGGGACAACGCGGGCAGAACCTTAAATTTCATTCGTTTTCCTAACAAAAATCTGGAAACAAAATTCTGCTACTGTTAAAATTAAAAGAGAAAATATTAGATTGAATTTCTAATATACTTTTTCTGCTACTGTAATCCTCATTTTCTGCCTAAACGGTGCAAAATCTGAGAAAATTGCATTAGACGAAAAGTGTGCAGAATCGAGTTTTGCTTGGGACAACGCGGGCAGAACCTTAAATTTCATTCGTTTTCCTAACAAAAATCTAAAAACAAAATTCTGCTACTGTTAAAATTAACTACCTAAATCAGTAAATAAGGAATGAGTTACATTTTGAGTGAGTTAGAAATACTCACCGTGATGTAGATTGAAGAAGTTGTTGAGAAAGAAATACAAGAATTAAGAATCTCCAATTTCAAGCTTGGCTATGGAGGATTGAGCTCTTCAAATTCTGAAATTATTATCTCTCTATGTGACTCTCTCAAGCTCTCTATGTTAGGAGTGTAGAATGTGTAGTGTGATTGGGTGTATAAATACTCAAACTTCCACTTAGAAAACATTTGCCTAACATCCCACTCATTCTCCATTAATCTCCACTAATTACAAAGAAAGTGCAACAATGATGTGTAAATATACACTTGCAATTCATAATGCTCCATTGATAATTGAAAGGGTAGGTGGAGTTGGTGTGGGTCAAGGTGTGTTTGGGAATCAAGCTTATGGCATTAGGACAACACACATACTACAAGCATTTGCCAAACAAGGCCTAAGGGAAAACTTTAGCAATAATAATTGGGTATAAAGAAATTTGTCCAATCAGTTACTCCCAAAATTCTGTGGAAGTTTAACATTGCGCGGACAGTTTTAAACCTAAACTAGTATTTTCGTGACACGGTGTTTATCACAAAAATACAGAAAATTCATTTTAATGTTAGAAAGAGTTTTCTGATTTTATAAAAATACAGTTGGAGTTTAAAAGAAATAATTCCACCGTTTGAAATACAGATTTGAAATTTAACACAGGTATTGCCAGTTTTTAGGAAAATTGCATTTTGACCCCAAAAGTAATTTCAATTATGGGATTAGTCAAGAAATAAATTTTTCACATAAGAATTTAAATAAAGGCAAACAATGTATATTTAATTTTAAATATGGCAATGCAAGAAAATGGGGGTTATTACAGGCAAAGCATGTCAAAAGCCTTTTAGATAGGCTATATAGAGCTACTCAAGCATTAGAGCTAGTTTTTACTCACATATCTGTGGACCTATGGTTATAAAGGCATGTCATGGCGCCTTTTATTTTCTCATTTTTACAGATGATTTCGCGCGATATGAGAATCGCGAGTACTTATCTAATCAGTTCAGGAAATTGTGTGAGGAAAAAGAGGAAACGCAGACAACTTCGCAACAATATGGTGTTGCAGAAAGAAGGAATAGGACATTCCTAGATATGGCTAGGACTATGATGGCGCAAGTCAACCTCCCAATGTTATTTTGGGGGATGTACTCTCGTTTGCTGCCTATATACTAGAGTGCCTCTTCTCAGTCAGTTCCTTCTATCCTCTTATGAGCTATGGAAAGGCGAAAAGCTCATTTTGGAGTATTTGTGCCCGTGGAGCTCAGGAGGTTATGTTCACTATACCTCGCAAAAGTGCGAGAAACTACGCTCGAGAGCTAGAAAGTATACCTTTATAAGGTATTCTAATTGTCACAGCCCGATCCCACTATAGCGGAACCGAAGCCCGTGGCACGCCACCGAGGCTCGTCTTACTCATTTCAAAGTCGTAGCAGTGGAAAATAAACTTTAAATATAACAATTAGTAGTCGTTCTTTTGAAACAATATACCCGAAGTTGGTAAAATCCATATAAATTTGAAAACGTAATTATATTTTGAAACGAATGAATTTATATTCAAATAGATCCCAAAGGTGCCCTAATAACCAATCAAAACATTTAAATAAGTTGCGAAAGGGGTATAAAAAGTTTTCATGCAGGGGTCATTTCGACCGGTCGAGATGCCCCGTTCGACCGGTCGAGATGCCCCGGTCGGATGACTCCTCGGCAATAATCCTTCACAGCAGAGGGCACTTCGGCTGGTCGAGCTGTCCCTTTCGACCAGTCGAATGACCCTCTGACAGCAATCCTTCTTGCACTAGGAAATTGCCTAAGGTCAAACGACCCTTGCGACCGCAAACTATCTCAACATTAATTCAAGACATGAATTCGACAAGTAAAACATTTCAAACCGTGAACTCTGGGTTCATATACATAATAACTTAAACAACCCAAACCATGTTTTGCAAAGTCAAAACAAAACGTAGTAATTCCTTACATGATTTGGAACTAAAATAAAACGTTTACAAGACTATTATCCATTCTATTACAAGTTCCTTAACAACACAAATGAAATAGACTATCCGATTACAAAACTACGAGATTAATGCATTGAGTCGCCTTCTTAGTAAACTCCCAAAATGTGCTCACTTCTGCGATTCCTCGCCAGCATTTACACCTGCAATGGTTATTTGAATAACCACACATATTTCGATTTGTTTAAGCTAACGCTTAGTGAATAAGACACCATATGCACATGAATGATAAACATGTCCGCATTCACATCTCTACATTTCATACTAGTCGCGGGAGACTCACGTGCCCGTCCATACTTCCAATCCGTGACTCCTCGCCAATAAGTCCACGCGAAAGGGTAAGACCCACAATTCTTCTCTTCAATCGTGCGACCTTAATGCCTATATCGGCTCCACAAAATGGCACGGTGACCACGTGCTCCTTCTGACCCACATAAGCAACTTAACATGCTCAAATACATATCACCATGCTCGCGAAAATCAATACAAATGCCCAATATGAACTACAGAGTATATATCTATGAACCCGTCAAGAAAATATAACATGAATACTTGTAACAAATGCCCAATATGAACTACACAGTATATATCGATGAACTACACAGTATATATCTATGAATTAATACATGCTATTCAAACATAACATGAATACACGTCAAGAAATCATTCCAAAACATATTTGGATCACTCACCTCCGATTTACGCTCTTATAATTCAATCTGAAGAAAACCCGTGCACAAAGAACGTGCATAAGTCCGTCTAGTACAATTCCTATGGATCAAAATTCCATTTATCAACTTTTATGAAAAATTCTAGAAAATGACTTTTCGGAAAACTTGGCCAAACAAGCCCTAACATATATCAAAACGAAGCTCTTACCTCGAGGAGCTCGAATATGAAATATGGGAGAAAACAGACTGACAGAAGGTCGTCGTTTGGCGTCGCAAAGCTCTAAGCACCAAAAATCCCCTTTGGCCTCCTTCTTGAACTTTAGGTTAAGACTTATGAAAAATCTAAAGTCATCTCTATCTATATATAGGCAACACTTCCGGAAATTGTGTTTATCTCCCCGCAAGTTTTCAAAACTCCTAATCAGTCTCTGAAACTTTCCATACAGCTTATTCATAGCTTTACGAGTAAAAACTCAAAATTATAAAGTTTTCGACTAAGTTTCGTTTGGTCGCTAAAATGCGAATTTCTACATGACGTTTCCAAAGTTGCTAATTAGCCTACCAAATTAATAGCGTGTTCATTCGTTCTCACCAGGATGCTAAAACTAACAACAGATATGAATTCTAAAACAGAAAAAAATACAGATATTGAAATACACAGGTAAACATTTATTTTCAGATAAACATTTAAAGTATTCCACAGTGACCGTCCCACACTCGGAGAGACTTCACAACAACAAATCCTCAATCACCATAGTTTCAAAGGGTTCTCTAATACAGACACCCAAATCAACTCGTGAGTCAAAACTCACCCAAACATATGCCAAAAGGCACGCCACATCACATTATCGTGCATGACAATGAAATGCAAAAGCAATAACACAAATACGGGAAATACTAGAGCTTGGTTCCAAACTTTTACCACCCACCTTATGCAATTTCAATTTGTCCAATCAGCTGCAGATACTTCTTTGTTTATCAGATATATCAACAACTCTTACACAGTGCTTCTTTTATATGTTGATGATATCATAGTGACTGGAAATGACCCACAGTTTATTCAGTCCTTAATTGCCGACCTCAATCTTGTATTTGATATGAAGGACTTAGGCCCTCTCCACTATTTCTTAGGCCTTGAAATCCATAAATCCAAGCAAGGTCTTCACATTACTCAAACCAAGTATCTTCAGGACCTTCTTCATAAGACATTCATGCATGATTCTAAATCATGTAAAACACCATGTGCAGCTGCCTCTAGACTTGGCAAGCTTGACGGCCTACCCCTGGATAATCCAACCACTTATCGAAGCACTGTTGGGGCTCTTCAGTATCTTACCTTTACAAGGCCGGATATTACCTTTTCTGTTAACCAAGTTTGCCAGTATATGCATTGCCCTACTGCTGTACATTGGGCTGCTGTCAAAAGAATCTTAAGATATCTTAAGGGCACCCCTTCCTCTGGTCTTTTGTACTCTCGTACTTCTTTTCAATTATCTGCCTATTCTGATGCAGACTGGGCCGGGGATCCTTCTGACAGAAGGTCTACAACAGGGTTTGTGATTTTACTTGGTAATCAACCCATCACATGGGCTTCTAAAAAGCAACACACAGTGGCCCGTTCTTCTACCGAAGCTGAATATCGGTCTATGGCAGTCACCACTGCAGATCTTGCTTGGGTGCGCATGTTATTTCATGATCTTCATATCCCTCTCTTTACAACACCTACTCTTTATTGTGATAATGTATCAGCTCTGGCCTTAGCTTCTAATCCCATTTTTCATGCTCGCACGAAGCATATTGAAATTAATTATCATTTCATTCGCGAAAAGGTGCTTAAGAAAGATATTGAAGTTCGTTTTGTCTCCTCTAAAGATCAAATAGCTGATGTATTTACCAAAGGCCTTTCTTCTGATACTTTTGCCTTGTTCCGAGACAAACTCATGGTCCCTTGTACCATTCGTTTGAGGGAGGATGTTAAGCATAGCACTTCACAAGTCTCATCCACATCTGATCCTATACTCGCAAGTTTTCAAAACTCCTAATCAGTCTCTGAAACTTTCCATACAGCTTATTCATAGCTTTACGAGTGAAAACTCAAAATTATAAAGTTTTCGACTAAGTTTCATTTGGTCGCTAAAACGCGAATTTCTACATGACGTTTCCAAAGTTGCTAATTAGCCTACCAAATTAATAGCGTGTTCATTCGTTCTCACCAGGATGCTAAAACTAACAACAGATATGAATTCTAAAACAGAAAATAATACAGATATTGAAATACACAGGTAAACATTTATTTTCAGATAAACATTTAAAGTATTCCACAGTGACTGTCCCACAGTCGGAGAGACTTCACAACAACAAATCCTCAATCACCACAGTTTCAAAGGGTTCTCTAATACAGACACCCAAATCAACTCGTGAGTCAAAACTCACCCAAAATATGCCAAAAGGCATGCCACATCACATTATCATGCATGACAATGAAATGCAAAAGCAATAACACAAATACGGGTGTTATACTAATAGCTCGATAGCCTATGTTAAGTATAATGAACAAACGGGTATAGGAATGACATAAATGGTGCCACATGATATTGAGAATGACTTTCCCAGATTTGTATTACTAAGAGATATCACTACACCATATGACCAAATTTCTAACGGGCAACTTTGAAGATTACTAACGGATATCTCCGTTACTATTTTCTAACGGCTATATCCGTTAAAAATGTTAAAAATCCGTTAGTTTTTTCCCCTGAAAGTGAAATTTTTTCAATAAAATGAGATGTAATGGCATTTATGTAAATAAAACCCAAAAAATATAACCACGGTGGCAGCATTGTAAATAAACACTACTACTACAAATTTTGCCCAAAACTTTCCCCCAATATTCCCCTCCTAAACCAGCAAAATTTACTATCTGGAGCCAAAATTCCCCCCAACATTTTGGGCACCACACTAGACGCTTCCTCCCCCCTCCCTCTGGTTCTCTGTATCGACGCACCACCAGGCACCACACCAGACCACCACTACCACCAGGCCGATGCACCAACACTGCCGCCGCCTCACCATTGCCACCACCTCACTGCTGCCGCTGCCTCCAGCACCTTCTCCGGCGTCGTCATCTCTCTCTCTCTCTCTCTCTCTCTCTCTCTCTCAAAACATATGCATCCACGGAGCTATACACTCACAGATGTGCACAAACCCAGATCTACACACAGAACTGGGTATGCGAAGATCTGTGTGTACATGCACACACAGATCTTGTTTGTCAAGGTTTTTCTTCGATTTGGTAATTTTTTGAAGAACAGTTTGTACACAAAGTTTCGAATGTGTGTTCTATAAAGATCTGCGTTAGTGATGGTATTAGTCTTGTTTTATTTTATTAAAATTGATGAATCACCAGTGAAGGCACTCTGGATTCACCAGGGCCCTTCTTGTTTCGATGCTCTCGGTGCTAAGCTTGTTGAGAGAGATGGTTTTCAAGTTTTGCTGCACAACTAGTTAGTACTTTAATTTCTGTAATTTTTGTTCCTTTTTTATTTTATTTTTTTGGGTTCTATATGGAGTATGAGTTATTTGGTCCAACTATATGAGTTTTTTTTTTATATTTTACAAGCCATTACAGAGTTTTGGTTTCTACATCACCATTCGAGGAAAAACAATGCAATAATTAGTTTTTGATGTCCCTACGTTCTTGTAAATCATATAGAAAACTTGGAAAAATTTTGCAAGGTTAGCAGGCCATTTTTAGTGGGCAGCAGCCTGTGAGTATGTATTTGTGTCTTGAGGTCACTAATTATTCTAATTTCTGTGAGGCTTTAGGTGTGGTGCTAGCTATTGTTTTTCTTTTACTAACATCCTATCTGCAACTTTTGCTCGTTGTGTAGTGACGAGAAATTCCAATTGTTCACAGAGTAATTAAGGTAAGTAGTTTCGATTATTCATTTCCTTTGAAAAATTCAAATTCTTTTTGCACCTCTTACAGTTTCTACATGAAGTTTTTTCCATGTTAGCACAAAGATGTTCTCATATTGAGTCACGATTTATGTTTTAGGCTCAATGACCATCTTAAGTTATTAGTGTCTCCAAGAATTTAGAACTTGGTGTCACTCTTAGTAAGTATTTTTTTGGAAAAAATTGAACACATTTAAGAGAATGCCTTAGAAGTATCTATGGCTAAGAAGTGATTTTTTTGGGATATCCCAAATTTGGGAACCATAGCGTTACTCAAGTAATAAGTACCCATTTTTCTTAATAAAATGCAATTGTGGACATGAACCTGAGTTCTACACCTTTTGGATCTCCATTTAGTTGTTTTCCATCTGTAAAAACATACTCAACGACTTCAGCTTGTCTGCTGTAATTTTTTGATCCACAAAGTTTTGCATCATAGTTATTTTCTTTTTTGGTTGTCATAGTTCTAAATGATTTAATTTGTTTGGCTATTGGGAGACATTAGCGGAGCTTAAAAACGAGGAGATTTTGTTAGCGAAGGAAAGAAGGCATTTGAAGAGCGTACGTTTGGTTCCGTAAATTTTTTAAACTGCGTCATCCACATTTTCCTAATCCTAGACATTGAATTTCAATTTCCTGACTCATCAGGAACTAGGAAACTTAAGAGCCACTTTGGAGAAGCAGAGAGCCAATAATGAAAACTTGAAGAGAATGAAGATAAAATTGTCACTCTGTTTCTTTTCTATCCTATTATATTATTCTTGCCCTCTTGAGTTTAGCTTTCTTTCAATACATTTTTTTGCTTTCAATCTTCATAATTCAAGTAACCACCTTTAACAATTCATTTTGTATCAACATGGCAGAGTTATTGGATAATTTAGATATAAAATTGCTGTATACATTACTGTATATTGAAGGATATTTAACAGGAACTTCTGAGTGAGTGAAGAAGCACTTAAATCAAGCATTTCACCATATAATGGACTCTTTCAGACTGACCTTTCGCTATTTTCCTAAAAAGCAAGAGATAACAAAATTTACCCAAAGAAAAATGACCTCTGAATGTGCAAACATGATATGCGTTGGAGTTGCGGGGTCCGCATATAAGAACATTCATATTGAAACCATTTGATGTTCGTGGATGATGCTTGAACTTGTGAAAAATGTCGTTTGACATGTATTATCTTGAAGTGTTTTACTTGTAATGTGAGTGAGCTGAGAAATGTTAGATTTTTGTTCTTAGGCATATGAAAGGATCTTACTACAAGTTCACTTCAATGTCAGTTTAGGACTCCACATTTGTTCGTAAGCAGCCATACTCATAAAGCCATCATATCTGCTTTGCTACATCAGAAATATGCACATCCTGTAGTTATAGAGATATACATCATACATGTTATTAATGGATAGCTTATAAAGCATATAAGGCTTCAAGGCGGTATAGTTGTCTCAGTTGTATCAAGGCACACTAAGGTCTTAGGCGCTCTAACAGTTATTGGAATACCAAAAAAAAAAATGAATTTGGTCATATCTGATTTTTTTTTTGGCTGTGGAATCCATTTTGAATCTGATAAATGCATTGCTTGTGAGTTGCGTTAGTCTATTAGATTAACTTGTGGAAATAGGAAATTGATATTTGGATAGAGATACGTATATTTTGCTCTTGATAAAGGGACTTAACAGGATAACAAATGTGTATGTTTTGCTGCTTTTTTCAAGTCCTTGGAATATCTCAATATTCTGGTTTTTGGTTGTGGCGTATTGCACCTGCACACGACATTCACTTTCAGCTTATTTACTATTTTTTTTAAAATACTCAGAATAAGACATTGTTATGGAAAGACTAGAATGTAGACACCTTCTTTGGGATGCCTAAATTAATAAATCTATTCTCCTTACATATGAAAGAACAGCCGTCGAAGAAGAAGAAAAAATATATGTGTTCATCCATAGAATATTCTCCTTAATTAGATATTTTTTTATATTCATCTTGGAACTTTACTGTTAAATAGTAACTTTCACTTCTAGAATTAGTGGCTTTAGCGGCCTATAGTGTGAAGTAATGTTGTGAAAATTTAGGTATTTCTTTGCTGCATTATGTATGACAGAGAGAATGCACACACGTGCACACAAAATCACAGTAGCACACGTGCACGGTAGATTGTCTTCATGGAATGCACACACGTGCACACAACACACGTGTACAACAGCCCACATGCACAGTACACAGCACACGTGCACAGCAGCACATGTTCAATAGAGCAGCTCATGTGCACAGCACAACACGCGCATAGCACACGTGCAATGCACAGACGCACGGCAACGCACAACACGCGCACATGCAACACATGTCTACGCAGGAAGATTTTAACTGTGTGAGGATTGGTCTATTAAGTATGAGTATGAGGCTATTTTCAATCTATGAAACCAAGATTTATTGACATATCTTAGCATCATTAAAAGAGGAAGCTGTATGGAAAATTTTTAGTTGTCCATAGAAATGAAAGTAACTTATAGTTGATCTGCAAATCATTTGTAAAAGAATCATTTTGTAAAATGGTAATGTCATGTGACTTGGGTTCCTCTTTGAAATTGAATTATTTGGATGTCTGAGATTTAAAGATTAGTTTTGATCCCTTATTTAAACGGAACAGTCATTGAACCTAACTCTTATAAGTAGTTATTTTTTGATTTAGTCATTGAATAATTTGGTGAAACATGGTTAGCAGGACTCTTACTTCCAGAATTGATAAGAGGTGAACCTAACTCTTCGTTTTTGTTCAAGAATTAAATCTTAACTGTCGTATTGCTATGTAGTCTAATTTTTTTTTTCTCTTTCTTTTTTCCATGGAACCTGTTATTGGCAATTTTATCGCATTCTATGTCCATTTGTAATCTATGGTTTCATTTGATTTTTTAGGGAGAACTGTGATGAAAAGATGGAACAGTTCCTTCAAAGGTGTTTCTACCATTCTGGTCAATATGATTCTCAGGAAGACTTTGCATAGCTTGACAAGAAACTGAAGGAAAATGAGGTATGCGATCGTTGTTAGGTTTAGTTAAGCTCTGATACTAGAGTTTCTTGGATATTTTAATTTGAAACTAGCTTATACTTGTATTGATCTACCAATTCTCGCTAAATCTTAAAAGACATTTTTCAGCCTGCTGATTGAATACCTTTTCTGGTTTTATTCAGTAGTTGAACTACATGTTTGTTGAACATTATGGACACAATTTGTTAATGTTGCTTGCGATATGTAATTCTTAGACTTGCAATTGGACAATTTATGAATTCTATAACAATAAGGATATCGTCCCTATAATGGCTATTTCGACTACATGAATAGTTTCTCATATACTGTTAGATTCCCCATCCTTGAGTTTCTATTACTATGATGTTAATTCTGACATTAAGTGATACTCATATCCATGTTAAAAAATTGCAAATGGAGTAAGAATCTTAAGCAATTTACTCAAATATAGTTTATGGCTATTCTCTATCAACTATTCAAATAGCTTCCACTAATCATATCCTAATAGCTTCCCAAAGTCAGACATATTAGGCAAACCATGTAATGGCCTTATAAATCTATCGTATACCCCGATATCATCTGTATTTACACGATATCACCTGTATTTTGTATCTATGCTTGTTAAAAGTGGACTTACTCTTCTCTCTTTTATCATCCCCCAAGTTATCATTTCATTGCCTTGTTGTGCTCAACAAGGAAAGAGATCATCCTCATCCTTAGCACAGAAGGTCTGAAATTAAGTTGATGAGACCAGTTCACTTCTAACCCTCATGATATATTACTTCTAGTAGAAGTGGTCCAAAGTAATCTAATGGTATTGTTGACTTAGCAATACTCTCATTCTACAAGAAGTATTGGGTACTTCTTCAAATATAAGACTGTTGTTTCCCATATCTAATGAGCCTTGGACCAATTTGGTGTTTTTGAGAAGTATTGACATTGACAGTGGCAAGTCTAGTAGGCATTATGAAGTTTTTGACCAATCTTAGAGTGAGGACAACAATTGAAAATTAGGCTCTCTGATCCTGATTAAGGGCTGCTTGGTATTATATTTTTTTTTTTCTCTAAATAATCATGGGCATTTTATGAGGTGACAAGGTTTTTGACCGTCTCAATGCTGTTACTGAATTATAGCAGTTTAAGTTGATATAAATCTTATTTCATAAGTCATTTGTGACTCTGTTCTGTCAACTTCCTGTTATTATTTATATGACGCATATTGAATGTGTGAGAGAACATCTCATGTATCAAACTAGATTCTGATTCTGAGAGAGCATCACTGCATTAAACTATGTGTCTTGTGCTGCTATTGTTCTTCAAACGCTCTTATGCATATTAGTATGATCATACAAAACTTGTTGAACATATAGGTCATGTTAATTTCACTAATTTTCTTGAGATAGTGCAATTTTCAATTGAAAGAGCTTGCTATTAGATATTTTCTCCAACTTTGCTCCAGTCATTTGTGTTACATTTGATCCATTTAGTCTTTCTATATTTCGTTCATTTTTTGAAATTTCCATTGAATGTTACTCTAAATTTCACACATATGCATGCAGGTACTTTGTCACGTTGTTCCTTAGTGAAGTTGCGAAAAGAAGGCTTAGATGGTCATGAGAAGATTAAGAGTTATATGTCTGTTTAGTTATCCGTTTTAAGCAGTGAGACGAGTCCTTTCTATTTAGTTTTGTAGTCTACTTTGTAATTGATCACGGTGTATTGAATGTTGCAATGCAAGTCCAATGAATTATTTTTGTTGTATTGGGTATAGAGATGATGGTTAGACATGAATGAATGCTTTATTTATTATGATTACTTTGGATTATTTTTGTTGTGTTGGACATAGTAATCTTCTTATTTTGTGTGATTGGTATAGATTAATATGCTTGTTAATTAGCTGCAAAAAAAAAAGCATATAAATAATTATTATTTTTAGATTTATGCATATTTTTAACGGATAAATTCGTTACTAAATCCGTTAGTATTTTTTTAATTTTTAGAAATTACTAACGGATATATCCGTTAGTAACAGTTGACAAACCGTTAGTATTCATTATAAATCTTTTAAAATATGTTGAAAAAAACCGTTGGTAAGTAGCTTTCTAACGGATATATCCATTAGAAATCCTTTAATTTACTAACGGTAAAATACTAACGGATATATCCATTAGTAACATTTATTCTAACGGATATATCCGTTAGTAATGAGGCCATATGGTGTAGTGTATCTTGACCTCTATAAGTTGGAGGATGTTGAAGACAACATACCATCTTTAAGCGAGGTGGGGAGATTAAGAATCCACATCCAGTAATCGCTGTGAAATGATACTAGTTTCCAGCTGAGTGGGAGTGCGCCGCTAGACGCTAGTGGGAGTGTACCAGATAATGGGAGTGCACCACTAGGCACTCAAGATTCTCAGGTAGTACACTGTATAGTGATGAGGAAAAAGTTTCCTATCGCTATTTTGAAATTTGAGGAAGACATTTTCATATATGTGTAAATGTGTGCACAAGTGGATGAGGATGAGCCTACTTCTTTTGCAGAAGCATTTTTCTTCTTCTGCTGAAGCTGAGTGGATAGTCGCTGTGCCAAATGAGATGAGCTCTATGGACACGAATAAGGCCTGGGAGTTAGTTGACATTATCCATGTGCGTAAGACTAATGGAGACAAGTGTTTTTCAAAATCTAACGCAAGGCAGATGATTCAATTGACAAGTATTAGGCGCGCCTTTTGGCGATAGTTTGTACCTAGAGAGGGAATAGACCATGGAAACATGTTCTCCCAAAGGGTGAGATCTGACTTCATTCGCCTTATCCTAGCAATTGTCGCATATTTAGTTTTGGAACCTTTTTAGTTGTATGTTTAAACAGTTCTTTTCTCAATGGAGAACAAGACGACGAGATAAATATGGATTAGCCCGTTGGTTTTGTGACCAAAGGGAATGAGCTCAAAAGTATGCCATCTCAAATGTTCCATTTATTATCTCAAGCTAGCGATCGTCTAGGAAGTGGTACAATATGTGTACATTAAATCGTCCAAGAAAAGTATTCTAATTCTTATTATGTTGATGACGTCCTTCTAGCTGGGAATGAGATGATTTCCATAGTCGCCACTTGAGAATGGTTGTCCTCTCTATTTAAGATTGAGGATACGGGTGATGCCAACTATGTGTTGGGAGTTTAGATTGTGAGAGATCATTCTCAGAAGCTTCTCTCGAGGGTTCTTGAACATTTTTCACATGAAAATTGTAAACCCATTGACATTCCATTTTTCTTTGGGACTCACCTTAACCTTAGATCAATGTCTTAAGAATAATGAGAAGAGGAAACAAATGTCCAGTTTACCATATGCATTCGCAATAGGGAATATGAAGTATGCTAATGTGTGTACCCAGTCAGATGTCTGCTATGCGGTTGGTTTAATTAGTCGTTGTAGCAACCCTGGTCCTATCACTAGAGAATAGTGAAGAGTATCTTGCGATATGTTCACAGGACTGTGGACCTTACCTTATGCTGGCCGTAATGGAAGCATAATTTGTGGTGTGCTTATTAGCTGTTTGAGGAGCTATTTTGGTCAAAGAGTTTTTGCAATGGCTAGACTTTTCACCTCATAGCAATGTGGTGTGCTGATCTACTGTGATAGCCGTAAGCCTGAGCATATACAAAAGATCTCAAAAACCATTCTAGCACGCGGACATTCATTTTTGTTACATTTAAGATGTGGTTTGCGCAAAGGGAAGTTGTCTTGAAGCACATCTCTGCCTGGAGATTTGATGTGCTTAGACATTTTATTGTGGTATTGACATTATTATTCAAGTTTTTATTATCAGTTAATAATAAACTAGTTGGTTTCCATATCTATATATTTGTTATAAGTGGAACGGATACACATTTCTAATATGTCACCGGGCTTGAATCGACCTGCTCACACGGGTGATGCACCTTTGTGCCGAGATAGCGAACTAAGACATGTGTGTCCATGGCGGTTGGATGGCGAGCAAGATGAGACATTTGTGTTCATGGCGCTTAGATAGCTAGCTAGGGCATGTGTGTCCATAGCGTTTAGAAAGCGAACTTGAACACTTATATCTACGCAGTATAAGAACAACGAGGTAGATATAACCCTTATTATTTCTATATGTCGCCTTAGATGGAGCTAAGATGAAACCTTTATATTTGGTCGAACATAGAGAGATCCCACGACTCTATGTAGCCTGTTTATAGCCGAATGTAAGTTTTCAGACGGGCATCAAGAGAGGTGACTGTGCTGGGAAACGCAGGTTAGTCGTTTTGTGTAACGTCTAGACTAAGATTCGTGTGTCGTTACTTGTTTTTCCAAATATAGAGTGACATGCCCATTTTTATGGAAGAGGACCATAGCATACATTTCATACTGTATGTGCTTTTACGATCGACTGTGGAGCAGTAAATGGATTCTTCTTCATTACTGTGTGAGCCACGTAACATATCCAAGACATTGGTTATCCTACAAACTGGTTGCCTTCACAACTTGAGATTATGTCATGAAGAGGACGCTTGATGACATATTCTTTAGCATGCTATCCTAGGACGATGAGATAATTCTGTTCTATGGGGTGTGTCTGGGCAAATGGTCAAGTTAGTCGGATTGACATGTGGGCTCAGGGAAGACAATTCAATAACACACCATGTTTTTGTGACTCATTAGCAGGCCTGCAACAATCGTATTTTTGTTACTGATATGTCATGAGTACATTACATTGAGGTGGTGCAGCAATTATTTTCACCGAGAGATTAAGAATGCTATGTCCGGTGTGGTTGAATCGTCTGAGGCATACACGAGAAGCTTTCGAGTGATGTGTCTTGCTGGTTATAGTGATGATTTGGCATTACACTTCTGTCGCTATACTTTCTTTTCGTAAGGTCGCACGTTCTATTTCCCTGTATGAAGAGATGAGAAGTTATGTTTCGAGAGATTGGTTTTAATACTAGCCATATGTGGGGTGAGTGAGAGATGTAAGAAATATGTGGGTCATACAGGCACCCACATACATTGGACCGGGTCCAATGGGCCTTGGCTCTTGGAGCCCTAGGGTTTGGTGAATGTGTGTGTATATATATGATATATAATACACATATGACTATCTCCTAGAATATTTCAACAGCCTCTCTCTCTCTCTCTCCTCCTCTCTCACGGTTTTCTCACTCTAAAGCCATCACCATGGGAGTTTGGGGATTTAGCACGTGATACGTACGAGGACCGCTCTAGTAGTGATCTTCACAACCTATGCGAAGCATAAGAGAGTACACGGAGGCTACAAGGAGCATCAGTTCATGGGTGAAGACGTCGGGCTCGTAACAATACCGTTCGGCGATCCGTCGGGTTATTCCGCTAGGTAACGAACCTATACCCGACTCGTATGCTTGCGTGCATATTTATTTACAATTGATTTTATACTACATTTGTCATTATTGTTTAACACTTCATATCTCGTGCAAATGTACGGGTTAACAACTGGTTATTAGAATGAATGCAATTTTGCTCACTCCAAAATTCTTACATGAGTAATGCTAGAGTCACAAAAAAGTCACAAAGAGACGCTAACAAAAAGATGTGGCATCCCATAAGTGTGGTGGGTCCTACTGCCACATGGGTGCCACATAGGATGCCACATCCTTTTGTGAGCATCTCTTTGTGACTTTTTGTGACTCTAGCATTACTCTTCTCACCTTCCTTTTTTATTGGCTAATGTAGTGGAGCTCAGTACTTTACACCATTAATTAAGCCCTACCCTAATGGATGGGGCTAAATACATCATTTTTTTTTTTTGGCTAAATACACCACCCTGGAGTGTTAAAAGATAAAAAAAAATTGTGAATGAATGTGGTGTATTTAGCGAAAAAAGAGCCCCACCCTTAATTAATTCTTATTTAATCCAAGATCCTATTGCATTTGCCAAAAGAAGAGTAGAGTGAGCAAAGTTGAATACTTTTGGGATGAGCAAAAATATATTCTTATTAGAATGGGTTGGAGTTAACTTTTCACATATATGCTCGATGATGTTTTTAGCCATTTTTTAGAGTTGAGATATATAGTGCTTTTAATTTTCAGTAGTTGTACTAGTTGTGGATCTCATGACTAAGTTGATAGTTTAGGGTGGGTTGTATTAGAATTAGTGGTGCAATATATACATTTCTGATTCACATAGACCTTTTAGTAAAAATTAAAATTTTAAAAGGGTGATATGTAAATTAATTTCAAGTATGGGCCAATATATATATATATATATATATAATGTCCAAAAATTGTGAGGCAAAATTAAAATAAGAATTCTATAAAATTTTTTGGGCCCAAGACCCCTTGGCATGCATGTGGCTAGCTGGTTCTCAAGTGACATTTCACTTAAAAGACCCACTTTAGTGGATTGCAGGTAGAGGTGTATATGAGCCGAGCCAAGTCTGTTCGCGAGCTTGTTCACGAGTTCAAACGAGACGGACTTTCAAGTGTTCGATTCGCGAGCTTTTTAACGAGCTTTTTCGCGTGCACTTTTAAACTATATAGTTTAATAATAAAACAATCCTTTATCAAACTATTTATGAAATGTATCATATTTTCTCTAAAATTATATACTTTTGTAATAAATATATTTATAAAATTCACTATACAAGCTCTTTATCAAACTTATAAATAAGTTTTTTCACGAGCCTTAATCGATCGTGCTCACGAGCTCAAATGAGCGAGCCGAGCCCAAATGAGCGAGCCAAACCTAACCTTTATCCAACCGAACTTCGAACCCTTCTTAAACGACTCATCTCATTTACACCCCTAATTACAGGGTACCCTCAGAGTATCTAAAAACTTCTCATATATTGGGTAGTTGACATGTACAAGGTACAAGCTACCATGTAAAGCATAGAGCTGCAGAAGCGAAGAAATGGTGCGCTTTAGAAGATACCAGCCTAGCATATATACCATACTTGTGCTGTGGTCTTTGGCACTATCTTATGTTTGTTGTATACCTACTTTGTTTGCCCTTTTGCCTTGATTTCTGGCCAAGTGATGCTACTACACACACGTGATATGTTTTTAGCACCTTCCAATTTACTCTTTTCAACAATCGCTCATCAAATCGTTATTTGATTCTAGTATAAATTGCCACCCCGCGTCATATTTCCTAGTACACTCTAATAGTGTATGCCATAAGCTATCCTTTTATGCCAGAAATATTGTTTGAAAATAAGTAAGTAAAATATGAAAAGTACAACATTAATCATTATGATGTGGTGCGAGCTTGAACTCTCCATTGAAGTTGTATGTTTGGAGAGTTATAGAAGCTCTTATTCTAGCAAGTTGTAAGAACGTCTGCTATGGATAGAAATATAAGCAAATTTAGTGAACTTAGCAAAAAGATGTTAACAATGGTGTATGTTATATAACAAATTTAGTACAATCTAGGAGTGTACATCGGTCCATTTTTTTTTTTTTTTTGGTTTTTCATGTTTTAAAAACCAACCAATTAAGGTGGTTAGTTCGATTGGTATTGTCGGTTTTTTATCGGATTCGATTTTTAGTTGTTACTAATTTTAAGAAAATCAACCGAATTGTTCGGTCGGTTCGGTCCACCGATTTTTTTGTTCACCTCTAGTGGAACTTAATTTTGATTTACGCTTAAGTTTCACTATTGTACAAACCATATGACACATACTGTGCCGTGAGAGTCCAAACATTACACACAAAAGTAGTGGGACTTGCCAGACGGCTAGGGGACTCCTAAAGTTAATCATTTTTTTAAATTTTTTTTTTATTTTTTATGTTTGGTAACAGTTTCATTTCATTTCAAAAACACTGCTGTTTTGTCCCAAACGACTTTGAAAGTGCCATTTGATTGCTACATTATTATAAGCGTCCTCGTCTGTAACAATTGCTTTCATTCTTCTCAAACAGAAGAATATTGTTAATTATATAAAGGATGGAGAGGTTTCAAATAATCATTAAGAAGTGGAAGTAATGTGATTGCCACGTTCAATCAACTTTCTTGAACGCTCAACATAGTTTTTCCTTCAACTCTTCGATATCAATAGGAAGAACTTCATCACCAATTATTAAAACTTTAAAAGACCTTTCAGGTGTCATTATAGCAAGATTTTCCCCCCTTTAATCCGACAAATTAAACCGAACACAAAGTCACATCAACAGAATAGAGTTAAATTTATTAAAAGTAATGACTTGTTTCCCAAACTCAAATCTCAAATTTCTATCTCAAATGATATGATAGTGAGACTACTAAATTTTGATTGGAGTTCACTATGAGATTACTTCAATATCCTACAACCAAATTCCAGTAGTTCTACTACCACATTATTTGGGATTAAGGTTGTGAAAAATTAAAAAGTTCAAAACCGATTGACCAAACCGAGCTAATTTGGTCGATTTAAAAAAATATAGGCAAAGAAGAAAACTGAACCGACCGACCCACTGAAATACCCTAAAACCCGACCAAATCGAGCCATTCGATCAGTTTTTAAACATGAAAAATCGAAAAAAAAAAACACACTATGAACACCCTTATTTTGGGATTGAGATTTAGGATTTAAATTTAGAAAGAATCGTTTTGCTCATTAAGTCATTCATTAATTAAAGCATAAATGAGCCAATTTAAACAAGCCAAAATATGCGGGCCCTATTGTGCAAAAAGCTATGATATCCGGGCCCTATTTTGCAAAATACTAGGTTCAGTGGCTTTACCGGTAAATTAGTCCAAATTCCAGGTCATAACCGTCAATCACGTTCCAGGTGACCTCTACTTTACTCTCGCCACTCCACTTCACTCTGTCCTCTCTCTCTCTCTCTCTGAACTGTCCCCCAAAAACCTTCTTCTGTCTTCTCTTTCTCTCTCTAAAATCTTCATCTCTCTCCTCTCTAGAGAAAAATGCAGTTCCGGCCGGTTACCGCCGGGACGATTGTCCTCTCCGTCATGGCTATACTCTTATCGTGCACCACCGAGGCGCACAATATCACTCGCATTCTCGCGAAGTTTCCAGAGTTTTCAACATTTAACCACTACCTGACGGAGACACACCTCGCCGACGAGATCAACAGCCGGGAGACGATAACCGTCTGCGCCGTCGACAACGCCGGAATGTCAGATCTGCTCTCGAAGCACCTCTCGATCTACGCCCTCAAGAACGTCCTCTCTTTTCACGTCCTGTTGGACTACTTCGGCGCCAAGAAGCTCCACCAGATCACCAACGGCACGGCTCTAGCCGCCACCATGTTCCAAGCCACCGGCACCGCCCAAGGCTCCTCGGGATTCGTCAACATCACCGACATGAGAGGCGGTAAGGTCGCGTTAGGCCCCGAGGACAATGCCGGAACCCTAGATTGCTACTTCGTCAAGTCAGTTCAGGAGATTCCGTACAACATCTCTGTGATTCAGATCAGCCAGATCTTGACGACTCCGCAAGCCGAAGCTCCGACTCCTGGACCGAGCCAGATGAATCTAACGGCTCTGATGTCGGCTCACGGCTGTAAAGTGTTCGCCGAGACTTTGCTGGCTTCCGACGCTGAAAAGACGTTTGAAGACAATGTTGATGGTGGATTAACGGTTTTTTGCCCTTCCGATGAGTCGTTTAAGAACTTTCTACCAAAGTATAAGAACTTGACGGTGGAAGAGAAGCAATCGGTGCTTGAATATCACGGCGTTCCAGTGTACGAATCGCTCTCGATGTTGAAAAATAACAATGGAGTCGTGAACACTTTGGCTACTGATGGAGCGAACAAGTACGATTTCACGATTCAGAATGACGGCCAGCAAGTGACGCTGAAGACGAAGATCGTGACGGCGAAGATCACCGAGACGCTAATCGATCAACAGCCGTTGGCGATTTTCTCGATCGACAAGGTTTTGTTGCCCAAGGAGTTGTTCAAGGCTGCTCTAACACCTGCTCCGGCGCCGGCTCCGGAGGCCGACGCTGCGTCCCCGAAGCCGGCGAAAAAGGGGAAGCATTCGTCTACGCCGGTCGCAGATACTCCGGCGGACTCACCGGACGGTGATGTAGCGGATCAGACTGCTGATGGAAACGGCGCCGTTAGATTTAACGGTGGAAGATTTGGTATGGTGGCTTTGAGTCTGTGTATGGCATTTTTTCTGCTGTAAGTTTTTTAAATTTTATTTTCTTTTTTCTTTTTCCGTTAAATAAGTGGGACAGTGATGATGATTAAATTATTGCCTCTTTTTTTTATGTGTGATATCTTCTATTATTATTTTTTTTTCTCTTTTATTTTGGGATTCATTTTTTTGATCTTCAGATTTTTGAGAGTTTGATGTGTTTTCTTCAATGTAAGTTGTACTTCAACTTTTATTGATCTGTTTTACTTCAATGTATTAGTAGACTGTAGTATGGTTTTTTTATGTTTTTTGGTAACGGTGTATGCTTTTAATTTTGGGAGTTCATTTTTCTCATTTCCAAAAAAATAATATTTAATTGAATCTTATTTTCTACATGTTGAATTTATATATTTTGACATTGTTATTGTGTTCAATGCTAAATATTTTAGCATATGTTCTATAATGGTACATATAATTGGAAAAAAAAAAAAGCTACTCCTTTGTATATATATACTGGCGGTCGGGTAAACCCATTGCGCGTGCAATGTGGTGTATTTATTACTAGTATGTAGCATCTACAGCACATGAGTGAGTTGATGTACACCTACAATGAAAATTCAATAGTTTTGAGATGCACAAAATGTCAATGCATATGGTTGAATCGATAAAATGTTTGGAATCAAATTAGAATTTAAATTTGAGAACCGTACTACTTTAACTAAATATAATACATTATTAATTTGGGAAAATCAATTAAAAGTTGTTTTAATGTTTGTCTAATTTGCGCACCAACTCTAACGCCTCAATTATTACCAAACAACTTCTTAAATAAATTAAAGGAGCCAAATTCCCAGAAAAAAAATCCAAGAATTATCTCAAATAAGCATCAACCGATTTAAGGCAAAGAAAAGATGAAAAAACATACTCCCTCCGTCCCATAATAAGTGTCCACATTTCCTTTTTTGGATGTCCCACAATAAGTGTCCACTTCCTAAATTGGCATATAGCTTTTATTTACTTTCCAAAACTACTCTTATAATAAAGACAAAGTAGCATTTATTTGTGGTATCAAAACAAGCAAAAAGTCAAACACCCATCACATCTAAGGGTAAAATTGGAAAGTGGCCATTTAATGAACCAAAAAAATTAATATAATACAACTTTCTTAAACAATGTGCAAAATGGAAGTGGACACTTATTATGGGACGGAGGGAGTATAAAATAACAACTAAAATCATTCACTTCCAAGCCTTGGCTACCCAAAAAAAAGAGATACTCTGCGTAGAGATTATATATATATATATATATATATAGTCAGGGTATGGAGAGGGCGTCCTCGTTTTATTAAGGAGAGATTCTCTGTTTTGACCTTCGGATCGTGTTTTCATTAAGGACAATTTTGTCACTTTACAAAGTCAAAACAGAAGCCCTCTCTTTATTAAAGAGAGAACGCCCTCGCCATAAGAATGATTTCAATTTCAATTTTGTCCTAATTTGTCATTTCTTGATTTGTTTGAAATCACATTTTTACCCTTACTTTTCTTTTTTGTTCCATTTCCCTTTAATGATTACTTTCATTTTTTTGTCATTTTGTGAGAGTCGGTTGGTCATTTCACCCACAAAATAATACTATTTACTATTAGGTCAACTTTTAAAATTAAATTACTCTAGAAATGATGATTCAATCAACTTTTCAAACAATAATTACAAATATTTATAATTTCAATCAACTTTTAACTATGATTCAATCAACTTTTCAAGCAATAATTACAAATATTTACAATTTGGTTAAAAAAACCCAAAAATCAACAATTGTAGATTGTGCCTTGTTTGGCACAACCGCTTTTCGGCTTTGTGGTTTGTATGTTTTTTTGTTTTTCCCAAACAAGTCACTAGCTTGTTTGGTTTGGTTTTGTTTTATTTGGTGTTGTATTTGGTTTTGTTTTTTTTTTTTTGGGTTTTCCCAAACAAACACTTACACAAACAAGGCACTACACACCCCGAATTGGGCTATGCCTTGTTTGGTTTTGTTTTGTTTGGTTGTATTTTTTTTTTTTTGGTCTTCCCAAACAAAGCACTAACATTTGTTTTATATACCCTATATAAATCTATATCTATATCTACACCTTACATAAAAGAGGCTAAATGTGATTTTCAATTTCAATTTTATCCTTATTTGTCATTTTTTGAATTGTTCATTTTTACTATTTCTCATTTGAAATCCTATACAATTCCATACATCTCCACTCTCTTTTTTGATCATTTTTTCACAAACTATTTTGGTTTTATTTTTCTTGAAAAGGTGAGGTGTTCCTATAAATTTAATTTACATACATGGTTTAGACATTTAATTTTATTACACACATCCCTTAAAAAAATGACCGAATTTTTTTTAGATTGTGGGTAATATCCAAATATGAAATGAAATTTATAGGCATTGTGTGTGATCAAAATATTTTGAGACAACCAATTATGGGTTTTTTGTTTTGTTTTGTTTGTTTTAAGGCATGTATGTGTAATAAAATTAAATGTCTAAGCATATGTGTAAGTTAAATTCATAGACCCACCTCACTTTTTCAACAAAAAAAAAAAAAAAAAAAAAAAAAAAAACCTAAAACAAAACCGGTTGTGCCATGTTTGGAAAACTGATTTTAGTCTTTGTTTTTTGTTTTTATGTTTTTTTGTTTCCCAAACAAGCATCACTAATTTTGGAATAAAATTAATTTAATATTTCTATATTATACGCACACTCATAATAAATATATATATATATATATATATATATATAGTAATACATATTTAAGCAATACTTTGCAATGTTAAAAAGACAAATTGTAATTTATAATTACTAATACATTTATAATCATATGTTGCACAAAATACACATTTTCATTTTCTTTCAACTTTTTTTTAAAGGAAAATTTGGCTAAAAGGTCATTAAGAAGGGTTTTATTGGGATCAATGACAACTTAAAATACACATTGGGTATGAGTCCTCCCAATGTCCATGGACAAAAATACCCTCACCTTCAACCTCTAACCCTAAACAAACCCTAGCCACGATTACCACTACTCCACACCACCTCCGACCACCACCCTTGCCACCTCCGGCCACCATCCTCGCCATCTCCGACGACCACCACCCTCATCTCCGGCGACCACCACCCTCATCTCCGGCGACCACCACATGGCCATCTCCGACGACCACCTCCATTGCACTTTTTGACCACCACAACGCCACTCCTAACCACTAGTGACCACTCCCTACCACTCGATTGACCTCCAGCCACCACCCTCGCCATCTCCGGCGACCACCACCCTCTCAATCTCCGACGACCACTCAGTAAGTCAAATTTGACTTAGGATATATCCTAAATTTGTCTTACAAATTTCTCTATTCAAATGGGACGGTGGTGGTGGTGGTAGTGGAGACTGGTGGTGGTGGTGGTGGTGGATTAGGGACGGTGGTGGTAGAGACTGGTAGTGGTGGTGGTGGAGGTGGAAGTGTTGGTGGTGGAGGTGGACTGAGATCAGTTATCGTAAGAGAAATTTCTCTTAGGATGACTGAGATCAGTTTGGCCATGATTTTTGTGTGGCCGACGGTGGTGGTGGTCGGCAGTGGTGGTGGCAATGGAGGGGGAAGACAGAGAGATGGTGGTGGTGGTGGCTATGGAGGGGGAGGAGAGAGAAAGTTAGAGAGAGAAGAGAGTTGGAGTAGTGGTGATGGTGTCACGCCCCGACGTAGCATAAATAAGGAAAGCGTTTAATTTCCTTTATGGACCCGTAGGTCGCGACAGTTTGAAGGATCGATTCCGTCCCAAACGTCGAACAACAAAACATAATAATCAGAGTAAAGCAATCAAGGCTTACAAAAATTTTCTAACTTATTACATCTTATGATACGGGGTCAACTAAGGCACAGACCGCCTTGAAACAAAACCATAGCTTAATGTCTATTACAGTCATCCTTAAAACAAAACAGTTTAAAACTTAAAACATATAATCAATAAACGGTTTTCTCAATCCAAAAGCAGCCATTCTCAATTAGCGTAGTCGTATGATTCCTCCTGGTTATAACCTGAAAAGCCTGAACACGAATGTCCAGGACGCATCAACGTCGTCAGCTTCAAGAAGCTGGTGAGTATTAAAAACATGACTTTGAATGTAAAACATACCCATTTACCTTTTTCCATTTTTTTTCAATTTGTATAAATCAATAGTTAAACTGCAGGAATAATTCATTTATAAAACAACAAGGAATATATTAAAGGTCGTTCATTCATAAAAACAGATACTCGTGTAATGAGACAATGCACCACACTCATCTTGCCGACTCTTTTCTCTCGATAGCCACAACAACCCACTATCTTACTCCTGGTATCTTTGAAACACTAAGATAGCCACACTTTAGCAACGGGGCGCCAGGGAGTGTCCAGTTTGTCTCACACTTTGGTCCGGGGTACCAGGGAGTGTCCAATGCCTCACACTTTGAATACCCTAACCGCCATGCAAATACCGGGGCAACCCCTCACGCAGTATCCAGACTCGAGTATCAGGGAGTGTCCGTAGGCCACACTTTAGCACTACCATGGGTGCCAGGGAATGTCCGAGTTCGGCTTCACACACTTTAACGCTTCCATGGGCGTCAGGGAGTGTCCATATTTGCCACCGTCGCATTTCAAAGATACCCTCTCCACAACCACAACCACAACCACAACTACAACCACAACTCAACCACAACCACACTCAAACTCAATCACAACCACAACCACAACTCAATCCACAACCACAACTCAACTCAAACTCTAACTCTTTCCACACTGACCATTACTCTTTCCACACAGACTGACACCCCCATGCATGTACCACTGACCCCACATGAATGATATGCACTTAAACGAAAGCAAAAATGCTGAATTAAAGGAACAACACGCGTACGGGGATTGATGAGTCATACTACAATGTTTTAATCATTCAAACATAACCAAATAGAGTTCTGATTAACTAAATTTCCCAAACAGAGCCTTATCAGTACTAAAAAGTTGAACCAAACAGTCCCTTAGCATAAAACAAACAAGACCAGAATCTGCCAGATATCGCGCGCGCGGGCCGCTCGCGCGAAAAATCGCTCGCGCGGGCCGCTCGCGCGATATGCCCAAATTTTCCTTTTTATAATATAAACTTTCTGTCTGCCTGAGAAAACCAAGGTCGCGCGCGCGGACCGCTCGCGCAAAGAGATTCTCGCGCGACCCTCGCTCGCGCGACCTGCCTAAATTTCACTTTTTATATATAAACTCTTCTGTCTGCCTGTGGAAACTAGGATCGCGTGCGCGGGCCGCTCGCGCGAAAGATCGCTCGCGCGGGCCGCACGCGCGATTCTCGCGCGCGCGATCGTGGCGCGAGGTTTTACTGAGGCTCCTTCTTCCCCGCAGAAACTGCTCTGTTTCAGCTTAAGGGGTCCAAATTGACCCATTTTCAATTCTGTAAGTATATAGGTCATATATTATATGGTTCTCTTCGGTTTTTCACAAGGATTAAGAATCCATCATCAATTTAACATGATTCAAATTATAACTCTCCAATTTTAGGAAAAACTAAAACATGTCAAAACTTAATTTCTAATATACTTTGTGGTATGAACAAATTAGGCTCTATAACTTCAAACATGGCATGTATGATGTATAATCTTCCATATTCATCTCTAAAAACGAATTTTGATTGAGTTTAGAAATTCATGGTTTTCATGCTATGAACTTCATACGTAAAATCAACAATGATATATTAGCAAATAAGCTATACTAACAGTAAATAAGTATATATTACATCCTAAAGTGAGTTGATAATACTCACAGAGTTCAAGAATGAAGAGGTTGTTGAGAAAGAATAAGCAAATAAGAAACCAATTTCAAGCTTTGGCTATGGAGATATAGGCTCTCTCTCTCTAAAATGAATTCTGTATGAACTCTCTGCACTCTCTCTTTTCTCTCTGTGTGTTAATGCAGAATGAGTGAGTGTGATTGTGATGTATAAATACAAATCCAAAGCTTGGGGGCCAAGAACCATCAACTACACTCAACAAATTCATTTAGTTTTAATTAGCTAAATTATGACCACAGATGTGTGTTGATATACATACGTATATGTATATACACCATCAGATTGTTAACTCCACAGATTTTGAAGGGGTAACCATAGGTTTGTAGGGGTTATAAGTTAGAAGTGTTTGGGAATTATGGCTTATGGCACTAGCAATGCACCCTCACATATGTAACAACCAAACAAGGCCTTAACCAATGATGAGTTTCCATAATTAGAAATAAAGCAATTGTCAAATCAGTCACTTCCAAAATCTGTGGAATTTCACACAGCGTGGACAGTTTTGAACATAAACTGATATTTTCGGGGCGCGGTGGTCACCACAAAAATACAGGAAATTCATTTTGACTTAAGAGTTGATTTCCTGGTTTCATAAAAATACTGATTGAGTTAAAAGTAAACATTTCCACCGTTTTGAAATACAGATTTTGAAATCCACACAGGTATTACTAATTTTGTAGAATTGCAGTTTGGCCCCAATAAAATTTAAATGTGAATTAGATAAGAAATTAAAATTCCAAACATGTGACTGAAATTAAAATAAAAGCAGACAATGCTAATTGAATTTAAATATGCCAATGCAAATACAAATAAATTAAATATGGACATGAATTTTAAATTAAATGAAAATGCAGGTTGTTACAGATGGCTTCGGCGATGGCTCTGACGACGACTCCGGCGACGACGAGGACTGCTCCGGTAGTGGCTCCGGTGGTGGTGGCTGTGTTGGTGGTGGCTATGGAGGGAGGAGGAGAGAAAGTTAGAGAGAGAATATGGTGGTGGTGGCTATGGAGGGTGAGGAGAGAGAAAGTTAGAGAGAGAAGAGAGTTGGTGGTAGTGGCGACGGCGACGACTCCAGCTCCGGCGACAGCTTCGGTGGTGGCTCCGGTGGTGGTGGTTGTGATGATGGTGGCTATGGAGGGAGGAGGAGAGAAGGTGGTGGTGGTGGTGGCTATGGTGGGGGAGGAGAGAGAAGATGGTGGAGGGAGGAGGAGAGAAGATGGTGGCTATGGTGGTGGTGGTTGTGATGGTGGTGGCTATGGAGAGGGAGGAGAAAGAGATGTTGGTGGTGGTGGCTATGGAGAGGGAGGAGAGAGAGATGTTGGTGGTGGTGGCTATGGAGGAGAGAGAAAGTAGAGAGAGAAGAGAGATGGTGGTGGTGGTCTCTTAGGATTCCATGGGCATTTTTGTCATTTAGAATGAAATTTAAAATTTTATAGGACTAAGAGGGATAGTTTAAATTTTAGAAGACTTAGGAGGGAATTTTTTTTTAGAGTGTGTCCTTGTATGGGTGTTTGATTATGACTTGTCCTTTAGTCCAACTTAGCCCAACCTTAGGGGCCTTACACAAAGTCTCCCTTTTTTTAAAGCTATAAATATAAATGAAATTTCATATTTTATTACACATTTCCAATTTCTTTTTCTTTTTTTTTTTTTATTTTTTATTTTTTTTAGCATTAGAGCTATAAATATAAATGGAATTTCATTTTTTATTACACACACATACCTATAATTTAATTCACACATACACATGGTTTGAAATTTACTTTTTTAAGCGCATAAAATAAACTTGAGAAAATTAATATTGGAGATTGAGGATAATATTGTCACGACCCATCCCACTACGCGTGGAAATAGGACACGTGGCACGCCACCAAGGCTCATCCAGTTCCATTAAAGTCAATAGTAGCGGAAAACATTATTAAAATCCATTAAAATCAGAGTTTGTAAAAAGTTGTGGCCAGGAGAAAACACATTCAAAAGAATCAGTTTTGAAAACAGGGGTTCAGTCGACTGCTACTAGGGT
Organism: Hydrangea macrophylla; assembly: GCA_033977485.1. Classification (NCBI taxonomy): domain Eukaryota; kingdom Viridiplantae; phylum Streptophyta; class Magnoliopsida; order Cornales; family Hydrangeaceae; genus Hydrangea; species Hydrangea macrophylla. Next base: position 105,690,100 of record CM066990.1, read on the forward strand.
CCAGTCGACTGAACTGAGCAGAAACAAAAACCTAAAATTCTCAACAGAGGTCCAGTCGACTGATCAGGGAACCCAGTCGACTGCTCAGTCGACTGATCCAGGTCCCCAGTCGACTGTGTTAAGCAGAACCAAAATGCAACATTTCAAAAGGGGTCCAGTCGACTGATATGGAGACCCAGTCGACTGGTTTTACCATTAATCAAAGCAGTAGCCAAATTCAACAGTGGTTCAGTCGACTGATCAAGGGTCCAGTCGACTGCTTCTCTTACTATTCACTTTCAGTATCTCCATCCTACGAGATCCAGTCGACTGCTCCCCTGCTGGGCAGCCCTGTGTTGATAATTAACAACTCATGCTTTCTCCACACAACACCAATACAACCACAACTGATTTTCAACATTTAAAACTTAACTACAGACGTTCAAATACAGAATTACCATGTTACAGAACAAATCCAAAGATCTATTACAACGTACTATTATAATTTCAAATCCTTACACAAGGTTTTAGCATTTAAAACAAAATCATATACAAATGTGGTTCCCCGGCGTTCCTCGGCCTCACTCCTCACGATTCTTCTTGTCTTTCTTCTTACCTGCAATGGAGTACATCTCCATTGCTCAGCTATATGCTGAGCGTACAATTCTAAATGTATGCTTATATGACAGTTCATGATTTAAGCATCTAAAACACATAGAAATGGTCTCTAGGGTGAGTGGTACGCATTCATCCGGTCGATGCCGTAGGAGGCCCACCTCTCCCACGCATCTCGTACACTGGTTAGGCCTTCCTCCATACCAGGTACCGTGTCCTGGTTGGGCCCACCTCCAATCCAGACACAACCACAATTCCAATTCCATCACAATCACAATCAAATCACAATCCTCAAGGTTCGAGGAGCTTACCCCGGATGAATTTGCACCAAACTCCCCTTTGACCCAAGTAGACACATATCATGCTCACATAAACAGTTATACGTGCTTTTCATACAATTTCACGTGCATAATTAACGGGCCTAATTAATACATGAATTTCGCTCGGATCCAAGAATATCAAAAATGATGTTCAAAACATGAAAATCCATATATTTCATAGATCTAGAATTCATACCTCGTGCGATTCTCTTCAAACTTTGAAGGATCGTCTAGGGGGCTAATTAATCGTCGGATTCCAAATTATACGCGATTCCTACGAGTTTTACCTGATTTTCCCCAAAAGTCTAGAATTAATATTTTTACAAAAATTGGCCAAACACGACCTAAGTAGTATCAAAACGTAGGTCTTACGTCCACGAGTTCAAATCTTGAATCTGGAGAAAATCTGACGGACGAATGGTCGTCGATCGGCGTCGCAAAGCCCGTTGGCTCAATCTCCCTTCTCTCTCCTCTCTAGATATTTTTAGAAGTTGTGGATGAGAATGAAATCTCATCCACTTCTATATATAGACAACTTTTTGGAAATTTACGTTTACCTCCCCGCAAGTTTCTCAAACTTCTAACTAACCTATGAAACTTCGCACACGTCCAGTTTATACCTTTACGCGTGAAAAATATAAATTTCAAAAGTTTTCGACTAGGTTTCGTTTGGGTCCAAAATAACGCCCGAAAACTATATTCTGTGGAATCTCTACACAACCTACCTTTTTAATTAACGTATCACTCACGTTCTCACCACAGTTCTCAAAATGATATAACAATACCAAAGATTACCAGAATTCCCACAACACAGATAAAATTACTATTCATCAAATACCAGATAAAGTCAAATAACATTTAAATCATATAAATGTCATTTAGTCATGCCCATGCAATATGAACTGCCATGTTCTCGTGTCCTCACTGACACCTTACCGTTGACTCACAGTCAACCTCAACTCAAATTATTAATAACATTAATAATTTCAAAAATCTCAAATGATGCATTTTAAAAAAAATCATAAATTTCTGGAACGGGTGTGACAAATATCAATATAGAAAATTCAATTTAAAGGCATTTGTGTGTAATACATATAACCATTCCCTTGATTTTAGCACAATAAAATATGTGTATAAAGTTTATATGTAGTTAAACAAAAAAGGAAAAAGAAAATAGATGATAGGTTTTTAAATATATCATATATTATGATGTCAAAAAAAAATTTACTTAAAAAAAAAAGGAAGAAGAAGAAGAACAAAAGAAAAGAAAAAAAAATTATTTAAAAAAAAAGATGAAAAAAGAAAAGAAACAAAAAAAAAAAGATAAGTTATTCCGATATATCATGTGTTATGATGTTAAAAATAATTATTCGTAAGACAAAAAAAAAATTGGGAGAAAATGGCTAAAAGAAACAGAAATTAAAATGCCAAAAAAAGATTCGAAAAAAAAAATTTTAAAAGGAAGAAGAAAAAAATAAACGATCTTTTGCTTCCATCTCAGATTATTGAAGCATTTATGTTCACAATTTTTGTTTTCCCTGCAGTACATATACATTTACGATTTAATATTATTATTATTATTTTTATTTACTAGATAAATACATTTAATTTATTTTTTTAATTTTGATGAGCCCGTGCAATATTTTTATTTACTAGATAAATACATTTAATTTATTTTTTAATTTTGATGAGCCCGTGCATTGCACGGGCATCTACCCTAGTATATATATATATATATATATATTGCTTATTTGATTTAGCTTTCCCTTATCGGCAAGGCCTTCCACGAACATAGATGATTATTTACAAAGATAAAACTTCTATCCCCAGAACTGTTAAAAAAATTATACAAACATAGTAGAAAAATGTACACCAATGCAACCCAGAAAAACATATCTCTATATATCTTCTACACAGTTCGGTCCCTACTATGTAATGACATTTGTATCTAGGTATACAGGCATATGAAAATTGAAACTCTCACCAGAATCTTTTCTTTGCCAGAGAGTTGTAGCCACCACCCCACAGATATATATTTATATTCTAGTACGGGCACCACGAAAAAAAAATACGGAGTATAATGACTTCAAGATAATTAGACTGTAAATTTGTTAGCCAAAAAAAAAATTAGGCTGTAAATATGCATTTTATCACTTGAAGTGCAGTGACATTTCATGATCCATGAAGAAAATAGCATAATTGTTACATATATGTATTTTTTGAGGAATTTGTATTATTTTATTATTTAAAAAACAATTAAACAATAAAATGTGGGTGTACATAGTACAAACATGGATGCATTTAGCCCTATTCAAAAAAATAATTAGTATAAATCTACAAAACAAAGGAGCAAATCAAAAAAAGGAAGACAATAGTAAAAACTATACTTACCAGTAAAAAAAAAATATTGACAAAATAAAATAATTTTTTGTTTAAAAAAAGACTATTAATGTTCAAAATCATCAACAAAACCTTTTTTTTTTCCTTTAAGTAAAAGAAAACCATATTGAAAAGAAAGAAAGAAATCTTTTAAAAAAAAAATCTTATGGTTGAACTTAAAAAAACCCAACTAATGAAAAAAAAAAAAAAAAAAGAAAGTAAGAAAGTTGGGTTTAAGAATAACCTATGTAATGGGGGTAGGAGTCTTGTTGCTTTCCAGAAGCTTTTCAGAAAACGAACCAAATAAAAAAAGAATTAACAATACGTTATAAACTTAAAAGGGTAAGAAAAGGTATTTAATTTTTGTTTTAAAAAAAAGGGTTTTGAAACACAAAATTTGACAAAACAATATTTACAAAAAAAATATATATATATATATATATATTGACAAAACAACATTGCTTTTTTTTTTTGCCCCCCCTAGAAAATACTGTCCGGCCAATTTCCAAGCCTAGTCATAGGCAAGCACAACTCCACATCACTCTCAGTTTGATTGTACACCTGTTAGGACACCTTTTGAATTACAAATAAGATTGTTTCCTAACACTGGTAGATCAAATTCACAATTGGAATATGCTCGGATCATTGGTAGCTTAATGCATGCCATGACATGTACTCGGCCATATATACTGTATGCTATAGGTAAACTTAGTAGATATACTAGTAATCCTAGTCAGCTACACTGGCGCGAATTTTGATTCATTTTTCCATTTAATAACTCATAATCAGATCTTCGTAACTAACGCGGTATATAGAATTTTAGAGTATTTAAAAGGAACCATGAGTTATGGAATATCTTATTGTGGTTATCCTTCGATTTTAGAAGGATATTCAAACGCCAGTTGGATTTCTGAGCGGGAATATCATTCAGTAATGAGTAGATGGATATTCACTCTTGGTGGGGGAACTGTCTCTTGGGGATCCAAGAAACAGACTTGTATAGCTGACTTTACCATGGTAGCTGAATTTGTAGCATTAGCTGCAAGTGGTAAAGAGGCGCAATGGTTAAGGAATTTACTTTTAGAAATTTTGGTTTGACCTAAACCTATGCCTCTTATATCTATCTATTGTGATTGTGAATCTACACTTTCTAGGGCCTAGAGTAAAGTGTATAATAGTAAGTCCAGACACATTGGACTTAGGCACAGTTATGTGAGACAATTGCTTACAGATGGTATAATAACTATGGATTATGTAAGGTTTTGCCAAAATTTGGCAAATCCGTTCACAAAAGGACATGCAAGGAATTTGGTATCTAAAACATCGGTAGGGATGGGACTAAAGCCCAACAAACATGGTCACTATTGATGGAAACTCAACTTGACACTTGACATTTCAAGTTCTCATGTTCAACGAGTAAAGTACATCATATGTCGTGATTGCAAGCACTTTAACTAAATAATTAAATATATATATATATATATAAATCATCACAATGATAAGTGCTTGGTACCTGTAATGAAATAAGGAGGAGGTTGAGCTACTAAGCTCTTAGTAGGCTTATAACAACAATGTTGAAGTGTTTTAGTTAAGGGGACACTTCTGATAGGTCTACCTATACAAGTGTGGAAGTGGTGCAACTTCCTATGCGTCCAGGGCTTGACTCTAGAGCACTCACGAAATGCAGGTACAGACACAAGGTCTAATTCATGTGTCGACTTATATGAATATTCACTGATATAAAGATTTGTGTGTGGAGATATGTTCGGTTGGTCAATATGAATTTGCCAGTTCAAAGACTTGTCTACTAAGCTCTCCTGATCAACTTTGATGAGTCTTCACAAGGTAAATAGATCAAGTTGTAAGACACATTTACTAACACATAAATCTTACAACTGCATTTTCAAAATTTATTTAAAAATGGTGGGGGATTGTTAGAGAAATTTTAAAATAAGGGGCAAAAGAAGAAATGAGAATGAAAATTTGTTGTGTAACCGTACGATCAAAATTATAAGGGAATGAGTTATTTATTTAGTGCGTGCGAGAAGCATTGAATAATTTCTCTTTTATGTATATATATTTACATATGCATGTATATATTGAACTTGAAGCACCCATTGAAAATTGGTGCTTGAGCACCCGTTGACCTTTTTACGAAAAGGTATTTGCACCTTTATATATATATATATATAACGAACAAATAAGGCACCATATTGAATTGACCAGACCATTTTGAATTGATCAGATGCCTTTCGATTTGGACAAATGCCATAGGCAATTGTTCATCAAGGGTGCTTGTGATTAGTATTGTACACACAACTCTTGATATCTATACAATGGAACATGATTGAAACAATTACGACCTTTTTGTTTTTCGATCAAACTAGAGACTAATTTATCAATCTGTTAATTTCTCTACAAAACCAAGCATTCCAATTTCCTTTCAACTCTGCTCCTTCGTTTTGCAAACTTATAGTAATATACTATATTTTGTTAACTGCATTAATAAGTGTAAAACCTGCTCCCTCGATTAACTGTTAAACGTGATTTAGCATGCATTAACATACATAATTGGTGTTTATTAACGCATGTTTAAGTGAGTTTTAACTCACTAGTTGATTGTGGGTGTCCAGTTTGGGAACCCAATGTTGGCCAATGTGGTAGTCCCAAATTGGGGCATGAGTTGATAAAGTTCCATTGTGATGGGACAAAGTTGTGGAATCACCCTTATGTGCTTAAATGTTTATTAAGGCATATGTGAAATAATTGATATGTTGTTTAAATTCATTATTGATTGTTAGAAACCATTTGTGTGGTCATTTGGGATACCTTGGTGAGAACGAAATGAACACGTTACATAATTAGTAGGCTAATTCACAACTTCATATAATTATATGGGACCACTTATGGGACTCATGCGAGACATAGACAAACACACACTTAAGTTTGGAGTAGTTTTAATAAGTTTCATAACTAGCAGGGGTATAAACGCAAAACTTATGAAACATTGGGGAGGCTATAATAAAATCATAGAGTGGTTGAAGTGCATGTTGGTTGACACCTATTAGGACGAGTCACAACCATCCTCTTCATTCTTAGTCATTATAGTAGGAAGAGATATATCAACGGAAAATCTCGTCAGAATCTCGCGACGCTCTCGACGTTAATTGACGCGCCGTTCGACACCCAATTTCAATTCCAAGATCGGATTTGGACTCGTAGAGGTGAGTTCTACGTTTTGGTACTAATTTTATTGAGCTTAATTGTCGTATTTCTCGTGACCCAATTCGAAGCGGTAATCCGTAGTTGGTCGAATTCATGTAGGATTTGAACCCGGAGTAGATTTGGGCTTCAATTTCTCAACTAGGAGTGAATTACGACGAGGTGAGTGATTTCAATCTTGTTTTTGGATGAGATTCATGAATATGTTCTTTGGGTGTTATTAACATGCATATTTAGCTTAAATTACTCATGTTTAGCTATTATTTTGTGAAAAGCATGGTGATATGTTTATGTGAGTATGTTTAGTTGTCTATGTGGGTCAAAGGAAAGCTTGTATGAATCCGCCATAAGATTGTTCTGTAGTGACTGTTGTGCAAAAATTCTAACATTTTGCGTAACACAATTTCACACATATAATTAAAACTACATGTGCTTTTATTAAAGTAGGTTGGACCCATTCAGGATATCACATCCCTTAATAACAATCCCTATTTTAAGGAAACACCTTTTGATTCCAATTTAAAAGACTAATTTTAAATTAAATAAAATTTATTTATTTTTTTTTGTTTGGGCTGGACCTAGGTGAATGACCCAGGTTGCCTACGTACCCACAAATGGGATCAAGCCATTCCGTAGTTCTTTTAGGAAATGATTTTGATTTTGGGGGGATTTAGGGTGAATGACCCTTAAATTTGAGTAGGGTATATGACCCTTAATTTATAATGGGGTGTGCCCATTATTTTAAATATGGGTAAAAACTCATTGAATTTAATATGGGTAAGTGCCCATATGATGAAGTTGAATTTGATGAGTATACGAACTCATGAATTTGACAGTGGATATGTAATCCATATCTAGTTAATGAACTTGGATTTAAATTTAGTGAGTGTATGGACTCATTTAATTTGACAGTGGATATGTGATCCATGTCTAATTAACGAACTTGGATTTAAATTTAGTGAGTGTATGGACTCATTTAATTTGACAGTGGATATGTGATCCATGTCTAGTTTACAAACTTGGGAAATTTGTGAGCGTACGAACTCATTTAATTTGACAGTGGATATGTGATCCATGTCTAATTAACGAACTTGGGAAAAATTGTTACTGTACCTAAATTAAATTTTAGGTTGCCTACGTATCCATTGTAAATGAAATCAAGTCAAACGTAGTTCAAATAAATTGGATTTAATGAGTATATAAACTCAATTGTTTTGACAGTGAGTATGTGACCCATGTCTTTTAAAAAAATAATGGTCCAATGGGTAAACTCAAAAGTCAAATTCAACTTTACAACTTTGGTTTTATTCAAAGGAAATCAATTTGGCATTCCAATGCCTTTGTACGCATGAATTTGATGGAGATCTATCAAACAAAAGGGCTTTTAAGTGTGGGACTCGTAGTTGAACAAAATTTATATCCCAAAGACTTTAGACTTCACTAGGATTTCAAATTTAGATAAAACCTCATCAAATCTCCTTTTTTAAATTTTTTGTTTGATTTGCATCCTAATCATATCCGGATTATAGAGAGAGAGTTTTAAAAAAAATCGTTCAAATTAAGGAGGTGAAAATCACTATAAAACAGAACGTAGAAACAAGGAATACGTCACTTGTTTCATAGAGACTGAAAATTTGATTACTTTTGGCATCTTTACTCTCTCTTTTTTTTTACTTTTTGGATATCCTTTTCAAGTTTCAACATCGAGCAAGTCCCTGGTAAGAACATATTTTTTTTTTGTTGATCTTCCATCTTTTGAAAGAGAAGCTATGATATTCCTTAGAAGAGAAATTATGATGTCCAAGACAGTGTTATTTCCTTTGAAACTCCTTAAAAAAAATGCCTAAAAGCATTAATTTAGAATGATGGCATGTCCATCAATTTAGATACACAGAGTATCCCTATGCCAAAATTGATGAGTAATATGTCAAGAAAATTTAAGATGCTCTGGGCATCAATTTTTCATGATAATATACCATCAAGAATCTTTTTAAGATGCTCTGGGCATCATTTTTATGATGGTATATCCATCAAATATGTTGAAGATGCACAGGGCAGATCACTTGTTGCCGACAACGACATTAGATCGCATGTGTGAGGCGTGGGTCATTGGCTTGTGCCGTAGACTATCGAGGGAATCGCGGACTTGCGGATAGTGGCGGAGGAAATACTTGTTTATCCGGAGATCATTTTATTTGTTAAGTTGAACATAAGCATTGATATGTCATCCGTGTGCTTGATTGTTATCTCTCAGTAAGCATATAGCTTATATATTGTAGTGGTTATTGAATAACCATTGTAGGTGAGCACGGCAACGAGAATCCGGGGAGATGAATGTGGGGTTCATAGTGGCGAGGAAGCTTGTTAATGTAGTAGCTTATGTATATAGTTGTTTTGAGCAAAACTTATGGTATGGTGTAAAACTTGTAGTTTGTAGTAGCTAACTTGAGTTGTGCTAAAACTTGTTGAGTTATGTTAGTTTTGGTTTAATCCTTCCAAGACTTGTGCAAATGTTGTAACCGGAGCTTAAAATCATGTTGGAACTTTCAAACTCTTGTTTTTATGATTTGGGTATGATAGTTGTGAATATGGATCAAGACTCATATGTTTGTTTGGTTTTGTGAGAATTGGGAGTGTTTGTGTGTTATAGCATTTGCGGATCTTTGTCTAATGTTTAAAATCATGTTAAAATATCTTTGGAATGGTTTTGGAATGACTTTGGAAAGTTTCATGAAGTTTAGTTTGGTTTTGGTAATGTTTGGAATCTGCAGAACAAGAGAAATTTCTGTCAAATTGAGTGCTGCAGAATTCGGATCGATCCGGGTCTTGAGCAGATTGATTCGGTACTTCTAGAGGGCCAAAAATGAGGTTCTGCTAAAACTGGATCGATCCGGTTTTGGGGGTGGATCGATCCGCAGGTCATTTTGCTGCGCTGTCGACTTTTACGGAAACGAACATAACTCTCTCTAGAAAACTCGGTTTCGCGCGCCATTTTTTGCGTTGGAATTGAGACTCAAAAACCTATCTTTTGGTACAAAATTTATATACTTTATTAATGATCATTTTTCCCTTGGGCTTGATTTGTCTAACGTAATGGTATAAAAGTGCTTGTTTTCCTTCCTTTTCATTCCTAACTTAGTGTTTGAAGGCCTTGGTGGCATGCCTCGCATCCTAGGTTCACATGTATAGATCTAGGGTATGACATTTAGTGGTATCAGAGCAATAGGCTTAAAAACTTTGGGACGAGAGACGACGACTTGACAGTAACGCGTAGATATTGAGCATGTAGATGCATTACATGTATGCATATGGTTATTGATGCTATGTTATGATAGTTTAATCATTTATATCATAAGATATATGACATAGCATGCATAGTATTTATTCATATTTGACTGGCAGGGAAGAATTTGGTAAAAAATGGACCAAAACTGAGAACTTGATGCGAGAATGGATCGGTTGGTGGACTTGGTAACTAATTTTGTGGGTGTCGTCGATGATCGAGTGCCATCGGTAGATGTAAGGCATGCGAATCCAAATCCTGAACCCAGGGTGAACCGTATTACTATTGAGCAATTTTATAAGAAAAAATCGACTATGTTTGATGGGGGTCCGGATCCGATGACGGCTATTCATTGGGTATCAGATATGGAGCGAATATTCCGTGCTCTAGAATGTACCGAGGAGCAAAAGATTACATTTTCCACTGATATTTTGAAGGAAGGAGCTCAGAATTGGTGGGTAAATTTTCTTGAACAAAGTAGGTCAACCACTTGGGATAAGTTCGTGGAAGAGTTTTATAAACGATATTTTCCTCGAGCGGCTAAAGCACAGAAGCGCCGGGAATTCATGAATCTCTAACAAGGGGATATTACGATGAATGAATATCTCTCCAAGTATAGTAAATTGCTCCGATTTGCGAAGGATACAGTGATAACCGAGGAGGAAAAAGCTCAAAAGTTTGAAGAGGAGCTAAGGGATAACATCCAATGTAGGGTGGATACTCATGAATTTGGAACTGTGGCTCAAGTCCAGAATAAAGCTCTCATAGTTGAACGAGATATTAACAAATACAAGCAGGGTCAACAAGGGAAGCGACAAGGTGAAGATAAAGTGAAGGGGCAAGGCTTATTCAAGAAACCATTTTCACGAGGGCCTGGGTCAGGTTCAGGCAGTCAAGGTAGAAGTTTGTTTTCTGAGGGGGCTCGACCATTGTGTCCTACGTGCAACTGATGACACGGGGGAGTTTGCTATTTACTCAGTATGTGCAACATTTGTAAGCAAGTGGGGCACATATCCAAGAATTGTCCGCAAGCTAGATCGTGACCACCGAGCTCTGAAAGCTCAATTATGGATATGAGGGGTAAATTCTTTAATTGTGGGCAGCCGGGACACTTTTCTAAAGATTCTATAGAGTCGACAACAAGGTGCAAGTTCTATAGCATCCAGCGGGGCAAGATCGAGACTGCCCACTGATAAAGGAAAAGGCATGGAACAGAAGCAAGGGAAGTCTTTTTAATTTGCACCGGGAAATGTGTCAGCTACGGACTCCGTGGTGTCAGGTATACTTCATATATGTTCACATCCACCACGAATTTTGATAGATTCAGGGTCAATGCATTCGTTTGTCTCACATGAATTTGTCAAAAATTTGAATAACATGTCGGAACCCTTAGAGTATGATTTATCTATATCATTGTCGTTAAGTAAACCGTTAGTGACCTTTTCAGTGTTCAAAGCATGTGAAATCAGAGTAGGTGATAGAGAATTGACTGTAGACTTAATTCCGTTAACCGTCAACTACTTTGACGTAATCTTGGGTATGGATTGGTTGTCTACAAATCAAGCTACAAGTAATTGTGAACAAAAAAGGGTTAATTTCCAGTTATAGGGACAAAAAGAGTTTACCTTCCAAGGGGTTGGGGTAACAGTGCCACCGTATATGATATCGGTAATTCAGGCTGGGAAGTTATTGAAAAAGGGTTGTCAAGGATTTTTATGTACTGTGATTAATATACGTGTCACGAGGACTCGGGTTGAGGATATTTTGATAGTACGAGAGTTTCAAGATGTATTTTCTGAGGATTTACCAGACATGTTGATCGAGCAGGAGATTGAGTTTACTATTGAGGTAGCACCTGGATCACAACTGGTATCGAAGACACCATACAGAATGGCACCTGTGGAACTAAAAGAGTTAAAGAACTAGTTACAAGAGTTGCTCGATAAGGGATTTATTCGACCTAGTGTTTCTCTGTGGGGAGCACCAGTCTTAGTTGTCAAAAAGAAAGACGGAACCATGCGAATGTGTAATGATTATCGGGAGCTGAACAAGTTGACAATTAAAAACAAGTACCCATTACCAAGGATCGATGATTTGTTTGATCAGCTTCAAGGAGCTCAAGTTTTCTCGAAGATCGACTTGAGATCGGGCTACCGTCAGCTGAAAGTTAAGGAAGAAGATGTGGAGAAGATACCATTCAGGACTCGATACAGACATTATTAGTTTATGGTCATGCCATTCGGAGTTACCAATGTACCCGCATCTTTTATGGATTTGATGAATTGGGTATTCAAGGATGATGGCCCAAAGTAATCCTTAGAGGAGGGGTGAATAAGATTACTAATAGATAATGGCAAAATAAAAACAAAGAGCAAGCACAATACTTAATTAAAACAATAATTAAAGAGAGAAGGGGGAGAGACGCTTGCAAACCAAAATTTTCAAGTGGTTCGGCAATCCGCAACCCGCGGCCTACGTCCACCCCTCAAGAACACCTCTTGAGAAATCCACTAATCAATCCTCTTTGGGTGAAGATCAAACCACTCTTTACAAGTTCTTCTTGAACTCATTTTACACCTCCAATGAATGATAACTTCACTTGGAGCAAGGGTTACACCAACCCTCTTACAACTTCAAGAATATAATCGATGTTGGGTTACAACTGAATGATACTCTCTTTGTAGAGTAGATAGAAACAATAAGTGCTCACAATAAAAGTTCTCAAGGTGTTACAAATAAAATCTAGAGCTAGAAGATAAAATCTCAAGATTTAGGGCTTGAATCTTTGATTGCAATAAGTGTGTATTGAATGAGAGTAATGGATGTCCCAACAACCAAATTTGAACTGAGTATTTATACTCTCTCAAAGAAATTTGAACGTTTAAGGTAGGTGGGAGCATTTAATGCTAAAGCAAAAATAGAGGAAAAAGAGCCGTTACTGTTCTGCGCAGTAATCCAGTCGACTGGACTCACGATTCAGTCGACTGAACATTTGAATAAAAGGTTTGTGCCATAAAACCAGTCGACGAAAAAGGGGCTCAGTCGACTGAAATGTTTCAAGCAGAATGCTTGAATTTGATGCAGAAACCAGTCGACTGATGGTCTCTTCCGGTAGACTGAAATAAACAAGGTCCAGTCGACTGAAGGGTTATTCAGTCGACTGTTTTTCTAAAGAAAAACAGTTTGCTTGTTTTGAATGTTTTGTTCTATTTTAAGCCCTTCTTTTTGAGATTGAATCTAACTAACTTTACATAAAGACCTATAAGAGTACTACAACAAGGAAATAGTCTTCTATAATGCTTCTATTGAATATCCATCATCAGTCTTAAGATCTGTTTGGACAACATGCTAAATAGAAATGTAAGTACTCAACTTAATAGTTTGTTAATCATCAAAATTACTTAGGGTGAAACCCTTGGGGCTAACATTCTCCCCCTTTTTGATGATGACAAATTACTAGTTGCTCAGGATAAATGAATAACAAGTAATTGTCCAATTGTGATGAATGATGTATTTACGTTGAAGAATCATGTGAATAGGTAAGGTAGAGAGAGATGAGAGTCAATACAATGTCACATGTTAAACAAATAGGATATTCTACCCCTTTTGTCATCAACAAAAATCACTTAGAGCGGAGAGAAGCTCCCCCTTTATGTGTGAGTTGATGGACGGGATGGGGTGGGGGAAAGGGCAAGAATCACTTAAAAAGATTCATCATCTTCCCACGGATAGTACACATACAAACAAGCATAGCAATATTATGAGAAGCAATGACAAATACGATCATTATACAAGCATAAATATATGAGCAAGCATGAATGGCAAATAGAGCTTCGTATAACAACAAAGAAAGCTGATAAATATCCATAGAACTAGTTAAAATACAAAAGAGAATATATAAAATGCAAAGAGATAGGAAGTATGTACTAATCCCAAAACTATATATCTATCTAGAAGTGCAGTTTAGCTTATACAAGAGACCTAATCCAAAAGAGATCAAAAGAGGCTGTCATAACCCAACATGACTTCGAATCACTCGAATGGCGTCTCGAGTATCGTCAAGGCTGGACTGCATCTCGGATAAGCGGCTGTGGATATTAGCATTTTAGCCCACTTTTAAAACTTTTAAAACAATTTTCAAATTCAAATTCAAAGAGTCGCCACTTAATTTTTTTTAGGAAAATTAAGAAACCATTTTTTAAAAGCAAAATGATTTTTTTGCGAAACCAAAGATAATCTGGGTCCGGGGATTATGGAATGAAAGGGGAAGGAGCCCGGCGGACTAAAATACCCTCTTTCATCCTATCTCGTGATAGGCCTCTACTCATCATCCTATTTAATCGAATTATTAATCTAAGCATGCCCTCAACTAATACATATATATAAATAATACATTACACAAGCATGTTGAAAAGGGTGCAAAATTCTGTTAGCCCCGGCACGCGGGAAAGCCGGCGGCACTCACTGAGTGCCGCCCGGCATTCAGTGAATGCCGCCGGCAGCCATCGAGTGCCGCGAACTGTAACAGACTGCTTTTCTCACATGTTCTAGAAGAAAACTTTGCACAAGGGTTTCCACCCGAATTTACCCATTTAACCTTGATGTGTTGATCTATATAAACATGCCTTCATCTTCTTCATGGGAATTTTACTCTTACTCTTAAAAAAAATTTTCACTAGAGATAGAATATACTTAAATCAAGAGAGAGAAATACAAGAGATATGGAGATACATTAGAGAAAATAGAAAAGAATTGAAGAATTTTGAGAAGAACTTGAAGAATTTTGAGAAGAACTTGAAGATTCTTGGAAGCATTTCACAAGGAATAGAAGAAATATTTGAGGTCTTGGAGGTAACCTCTCAATCACTTGGTAGAATTAGGCAATTCAATCACAAATTCTTAGATCTAGGAATTTTACACATTTTCAAAACCTCTCTTCCTACCTCATTTCATCACACAATACTTAGAATTTGTGATTGAATATCATGGTGTTTCATTAATTTGGATTCAAAATAGAGATTTGAATTTATGAATAAAAGAGTTTTGACTTGAATTTTTTCAAATAATATTTGATTTCCTTTCTTTTGTTTATATTCTTCTCAAGAAATCTATGAGATCTTCAATACCCTCATTAGATTTCTTTGAGTTTGATCCTCTAATTCCCTATGAACTTATGATTTATACGGGGATTAAAGTGGATTATGATCATCTTCTACATGTAGTTTGTTGAATTTAAGTTTTGACTCATGGTTTGAAATCTCCTCACTAAAATCTTATGGAATTCATGCTATATTCCATAGAGGTTTATGTAGTTGGGATGTCATTTGTCTCCAAGGACCATTAACTTGGTAGGAGAAATAATAATATGACTCTATATTCTCCAAGGACCATTAATTTGAGAGGAGAATAAGGTTTCATGGATCTATATTCCTCAAGGATCATATGTTTGAGAGAGGAATTAGATGTAGATTTTCATAATTTATATTCAAAATTCATAAGATCAAGTAAGACCTTAGGATTCTCTTGCTAGATCTCCAACTATGTGATCTATGATAGGAATCCATCAAGGTTAAATCTAGGGGTTTCTCTCTATTTCATCATTTGTCCCATTAATCATAATCAAACTTGATTCTAGTTCTTTCTAGGATCATGGATCAAGTTGGTTTTAAACTATGAACATCAACTTAACAAAGGTGCAGTGAATCCATAAACCAATTGTGATCAAAGATTTTTTTTATAGAGTCATGATTCATTGGAAATGGATGAGACCAATTGGAGGATGTTCATAACCCATTTAAGTACCTCTGTGATTTTTGTTTTGATGAAATTCCATGCCTAAGATGGTTTGGTCTTATGATTTCAAAACAAGCAACTCTCTGTCTAAAATTTCAGAACAGTAAGTCCGTTTTGAAATTAATAAATCAGAACCTTAATAGAGTTTCCCGGATCTCTAATAATTTTTTCTAAGTACCTTAATGTGTTAGGAAGATACCCTAAAAAGATCTAAGTGTTTCTCATTTTTTTACTATTTGTAGAAAATCGTACAAGATCTCTGGACAGAGAGTTGCAGATTCCTGAGTGATGTCTAGCGTTTTCCATATTCTCAGAGATCTAACCGTTCAAATCTTGATTTTCTTTTTGGGTTATAAACTAGACTTACAGAGGCATATCATATCCAAAAATGATTAAGATCCAACCGTTGGAAGTATGGTTTTTCTACTTTTTAAAATCTGGTCTGCTCTCTGTAATTTAGGAAAAACAGTCACTGTTTTGTCTATTCTCATTGATTTTAACTTAAATGGTTCCCTAATGTCTTGGGACCCAAATCATGTTTTGAATAATGATAATTTAGCTTAAATCCAGAGGCTAAGTGATCCAAATTAGTGAATAAATTCATATCTTATTCTTGTTCATATTCATTCATTCATTCATGTACATCAATGCTTATGATTAGAACTAGTTATTGGATAAAGTTGGACTTAGTTGAACCTAATTAAGCATAAACATGGATTCCTTATGATCATGTTGGAATTATAGAACCCCTATATGAACAATACATTGGCTCTTAGTTGAGGCTTGTATATCTATAGAGATGTTATGGCTCCAACTAATCAATAGGAATTCATAGTTTTGTCAATTCTTTTCATGCTTGATAGATCTAAGCTAGAGAATTAGGATTGATTATTTGATATCATATTATCATGTGAAGCATGTGGACTAATCTTTGTTTTGTAGCGCATTTGAGGTACAATTTCTCAATCCTTCTCTAGGTTACTTTATTAATTGATTTTCTTGATTTTCGACTCCATGTGCGACACCTTAGACTAGGTCTTGCCTTATGTGTTTATATGCGTTAGGGACCTTTTCTTAGGTTTATTTTATATGTATGCATTGCACGTTTAAATTTGCAGCTAGAACCCGGGTAAGTTTCCAAGTTCCCTATTTGCATATCATATTGCTTGCTATTTGAATTACGTGGCGTATGAATGATATTTTACCATTGGCAATTTTGAACCCTTTTAACATGCTTGTGTAATGTATTATTTATATATATGTATTAGTTGAGGGCATGCTTAGATTAATAATTCGATTAAAAAAGGATGATGAGTAGAGGCCTATCACGAGATAGGATGAAAGAGGGTGTTTTAGTCCCCGGGCTCCTTCCCCTTTCATTCCATAATCCCCGGACCCAGATTATCTTTGGTTTCGTAAAAGATCAGTTGCTTTTAAAAATGGTTTCTTAATTTTCCTAAAAAAAATTAAGTGGCGACTCTTTGATTTTGAATTTGAATTTGAAAAAAAAAATGTTTTAAAAGTAGGCCCAAATGCCGGTACCCACAGCAGCGATCCACTAGCTCATGAGTGGCAAGAGAAGTAGTGTGAAGTGCGTCCACAACAGAGCCAACCTCCATAATATCGGAACGAAGTGTGTCAAATTGAGAGGCCACTGTGGAGGAGAGTATGGAGACACAAGAGGAGAGAGAGGACTGAAGTGAAGTGACGGTGGTGGAAAGGGAGTCAATGGAGGCTGTGATGATGGAGAACTACTCGGAGATGTCAGTAGGAGGAGGAGGAGCAGAAGAAGATGAAGGAGCAGAAGGAGTAGAAGATGAGGGAACACTAGAAGAGGGGATAGAGGTGGAGATAAGAGCAGTGGTGGTGGTGGTAGTAGTGATGGGTGTATCAGAGGAAGGAGGAGTAATGGTAGGGCGTGGAGTTTTGGGGACGAATCTGTCATGCTCAAGTTTATAGCCCATAAGAGACAGAGTAGTGGTGGTGTAAACCTCATGGACTGTGGGTTCATGACGATCGCTGTCATCAAGAGGAACTTTGAAGTGACGGAAGATGGAAGTGAGAGCCATACCAAAGGGGAGAGAACTGGACTTTGATTTCTTTTATGTCTCACAGATATGTTTGCAAAAGAGATAAGACAGGTCAAATTTCTTGCCGGCAAGTATACACCAAAGAATGAAAACGTCATAATAAAAGACATAATCGCGACCACCAGCGCGAGGAACGATAGCATAGGTAATGATGTGGTGAAGTAAACTGCATTCAAACGTAAGTTGGGAGGCAGAAGGTTTTAATGGCGCAGTTAATTCAGAGTTCCCACAAATCAAACGACAAGCTATCAGAGGGTCAAAACCATATCCTGTGTTCCATTTATTGTCCTCGTATCGACGAATATTACCCATTGGAAAACCACAAATCTAAACTACGTACAGTGTCTGGAGTAACGGTGAATTTTACTCCGTGAACAAAGGAATTGAACGAAATATGTTGAGGTGAGGGTTGTAGATTAGTGAAAAATTCTCGCACAAGAGTGGGGTAATAGGGCTGAGAGATGGACAAAAAGTCAGTCCATCCTAAGGCATCAAAAAGAGCACCAATTCGTAGTCCATAGGAAGTTGAAAACTCGGGATAAAGGGATTTACCTATGACGATTTTGCGATGAACAAATGATGCATTGTAATTGTCCCGGCACTCAGTATCAAGAAAACGAGCAGGAGGGCGAGGCACGGGTGGAGCTGCCAGAGCAGGACAAGGAGCAGGTACCAAAGCAGAGGCCGGAGCAGAGGAGCCCTCTGGAGCCTTGCGTTTGTCGGTCTTCGGAGGCATCTCAGCGAGAGTGAAAGGAGATGGAGAGGCTAAGAGTGAGTGAGAAGAATGAAGAGGAGATGTTGTGGGGAAATGGTGGCCGGAGTAAGGAATGACAAAGAAATGGAGTAGGGAAGGTGAGTGGTTCAGTCGCCTGGAGAGGAAAGGGGTTAGGGTTTAAAAAAAAATGAAGAGATATATATAGATCTAGGATTTCAGTCGACTGATACGGGAAGTCAGTCGACTGATTAAACGTTCAGTCGACTGTAGAGAAGGTTCAGTCGACTGTAATGTGTGAGGCAGAATGCAGGATTTCGAGACAGAAACTGGTCGACTGATAAATGGTTCAGTCGACGAAACAAAGCAACGTCCAGTCGACTGATAAATGTTTCAGTCGACTGTTTTGGATCAGAAAAACAAAAATTCAGAAATGAAGGAAAGGGGATCCAAAACACGTATATACACAACAACGGATTGACTGGCCATTCCCAATTCACGACGAATGATACAAAAACGATCTTCTTGAAGAGGTTTAGTGAAAATATCCGCCCATTGATGATTTGTATCGATGAAAACAAGTTCGACATCACCCTTTTGAACATGATCTCTAATGAAATGGTGTCTAATCTCAATATGCTTAGTTCTAGAATGTTGAATGGGATTCTTAGATAGACCAATTGCACTAGTGCTATCGCATCTAAGTGGGATGTGATAAAAAAGAAGTCCAAAGACTTCTAATTGTTGTTTCATGTAAAGAACTTGTGCACAACAACAACCGGTGGCTATATACTCGGCTTTCGCCGTGGATAAAGCTACGGAGTTTTGTTTTTTACTAAACCAATAGACGAGGGAGTGTCCTAGAAAGTGACACGTGCCACTTGTGCTCCTGCGATCCACTTTGCAACCGGCAAAGTCCGCATCCGAATAACTAACTAAGTCAAAGGGAGTGTTCTTAGGATACCATAGACCTAAATCAATTGTTCCTAACAAATATCTAAAAATGCACTTAACGGCCACAACATGTGATTCTCTGGTGAAGATTGAAATCTAGCACAAAGACACACACTAAACATAATGTCCGGTCTACTAGCGGTAAGATACAACAAACTTCCAATCATGCCACGAAAATATTTAGTATCAACAAGTTTTTCGGATTCATCTTTGTCAAGTTTGAGAGAAGAGCTCATGGGTGTTGCAATTGGATTGCAATTTTCAAAACCAAACCTTTTTAATAAATCCTTAATGTATTTGGATTGGTTTACGAAAATACCATCTTTGTGTTGTTTGATTTGTAATCCAAGAAAGAAATTTAGTTCTCCCATCATACTCATTTCAAATTCATCTTGCATGCATTTTGCAAAATCTTCACACATGTTTTCATTTGTAGCACCAAAAATGATGTCATCCACATAGATTTGAACAAGCAATATATCATTGTGTGAATGTTTAATAAAAAGTGTGGTGTCAATTTTTCCTCTAGTGAATCCAAGATCAAGCAAATATTTACTAAGACGATCATACCAAGCACGAGGATCGAGCTTGTTTTAAACCATATAGAGCCTTTGAAAGTTTAAAAACATGATTGGAAAATTTTGAACTTTCAAAATCGGGAGGTTACTTGACATACACTTCTTCCGCTATAAAACCATTTAAAAAGGCACTTTTAACATCCATTTGAAAAAGTTTGAAGTTTTTGTGGCAAGCAAACGCAAGTAACATTCTAATAGCTTCTAACCTTCCTACGGGAGCATAGGTTTCCTCATAGTCTATACCTTCTTCTTGGTTATACCCTTGGGCTACCAATCTAGCCTTATTTCTAACCACAACTTCGGATTCATCCTTCTTATTCCTAAACACCCATTTGGTTTCTATGATGGAATGATCATTAGGTCTAGAAACTAAAGTCCAAACTTGGTTTCTTTCAAATTGGTTCAACTTTCTTGCATAGCCATAATCCAACTATCATCTTGCTCGGCTTCCTCTATGTTTTTCGGTTCTATTTAAGATAGGAATGCTAAGTTGTTGCAAATGTTTCTAGAGAGGATCTAGTGGCTATGATTTGATCTATGGGGTGACTAGGAATGGTCTTCCAATCTCTAGGGAGGTCATTTCTAACGTTGTCCCTAGGGTGTTCTAGAGGGTAGGGGAATCTTCATTGGACTTTTCTAGAGGAATGGAGGTTGAAGTACTAGCTCCATCTAGGCTTTCTACAACAACATCATCATCATCATCTTTTCTTCTAAAGGGATTAGCCTCATAAAAAACTACATGCATGGACTCTTCTACAACTAAGGTCTTCTTATTAAAAACTCTATATGCCTTGCTAATTTGTGAATAGCCTAAGAAGATACCCTCATTCGACTTAGCGTCAAACTTACCTAAGTTATCCTTATTGTTCAAGATAAAACACTTACACCCGAAAACTCTAAAATAACCGATGTTAGGTTTTCTACCCTTCCAAAGTTCATAAGGAGTCTTACCAAGATTGTTTCTAACAACAACATGATTAATAACATAACAAGAAGTACTAGTTGCTTTGGCCCAAAAGTTTTGTGGCAAGGAGTGTTCATTCAATAATGTTCTTGCCATCTCTTGAAGTGTTGAGGAGTTCTTGGTGCCGAAAAATTATGTCCAAAACCATTTTCATCACAAAAGTTTGAAATATCTTTATTGTCAAATTCTCTTCCTCTATCACTTCTAAAATTGTTGATAGCATACCCTTTTTCATTTTGAACTCTTTTGCAAAATTTTACAAAATTTGGGTAAGCCTCATCTTTATGAGCAAGAAAAATGACCCATGTAAATCTTGAGTAGTCATCAACTATTACTAATTCATACACTTTGTCACTCATAGTTGCTACATGACTAGGACCAAATAAATCCATATGAAGCAATTCAAGGGGTCTACTAATAGAAATCTCCTTTTTTTCTTTTTGAAAGAGGATTTTGTTTGTTTTCCAAGTTGACAAGCATCACAAATCTTATCCTTAACAAACTTTGTTTTCGGTAAGCCTTTGACTAAATTATTTTTTGATAAATTTAAAAGGAGATCCATACTAGCATGTTCTAATCGTCTATGCCAAAGCCAACTAATTTCACTCAACACGGCAAAGCATTTAACATATTGAGAGGAAATATCATCAAAATCAATAGTATAAACATTTTCATCACGATAAGCAATAAATAATACTTTAACATCTTTAACGTTCATAATCATGTAATAAATTGATTCAAAGACAACTTTAAACCCTTTATCACACAATTGACTAATGCTCAACAAATTATGTTTAAGTCCATCAACAAGTAATACATTCTCAATAGATAAAGAGGAGTTCTTACCAATTTTACCTATGCCGATGATTTTTCCCTTGGAGTTGTCTCTGAAGGTGACGTTTCCACCATCCTTGGGAGAGAGAGAAGAGAACTTAGATTTGTCTCCGGTCATGTATCTAGAGCATCCACTATCCAAGATCCATCTATCCTTGCTTGAGGATTTTAAGCATACCTATAAAACAAGCTTAAGTATTCCTCTTTGGTACCCAATATTCTTTGGGTCCACTTTTGTTAGCAAAAAGAGGTGTGGTTCCTTTTTCAATCCAAACCATAGTGGTTTTTCTCCTATATGGGCATTTGTAGTTGACATGCCCCTTTCTCATGCAATAGTAACAAGTTACATGAGCATTGAAATTGCTTGAAGTAGATCCTTTTGTAAAAATGCTTTGATGAGATTTGTTTGAAGAGCTAGAAGTTGTAGATGCATCACTTGAAAAGAAATTATTGTATTTCTTTTCTTTGTAGGTGGGATTGAAACCCAATCCGGCCTTATCCAAGACACATCTTTGTTTTCTTAAAATCATATTTAAATTTTGCTCTCCATGAGTGAATTTAGCTAAAGTTTTTGTCAAATCTTCAACTTGTTTCTTCAACTCAATGTTTTCTTTTTCAAAATCATTTGAAGGAATGCTTCTTGAAAAAAGCATTTCATTTTCTTTTCTCAAAGATTCATTTTGAGATTTCAATTCACTAAGTTCATTTGAGAGAAGAGAAAAACTCTTTTTGAGAGCTAAGTATTTGGTTCCCAAACTTTCCAATTCCTCGTTCAATTCATCAAATGCATTTTGTAGCTCATCATAGTTATGAGATTCATTACAAGAGTCGTAGTTAGAGTCTACCTCATCACTTTCATGTGCCATGAGGCAAATGTTTGCCACTTTATCATCACTTTATTCATCTTCGGATGTCTCATTCTCGGAGTCATCCCAAGTTGTTGCCTTTATTGCCTTTTTTACCTTTTGCTTGAAATTCTTCTTTAGCAATGAGCAATCAGCTTTGATGTGTCCAGGCTTTTTGCACTTGAAGCAAATGATTGGATCTTTCTTGGCTTCACTTTCCTTTTGTCCTTTTCTTGCAAATGATTTGTCTCTTCTCAAGAACCTCTTGAACTTGCGAGTGATCATGGCCATCTTATCATCTTCATCATTATCATCATCTTGGTCATTTGAAGCTTTTAGACCCAAGTTCTTCTTTTTATCTTCATTATCGAAGACGGCCAACTCCATTTCATGAGTGATGAGAGATGCCATGAGTTGTTCGATTGAAAGCCTTGAAAGTTCCTTTGCTTCTCGGACCGCCGTGACCTTTGGTTTCCAATGCTTTGGTAGAGACCTAATCACCTTCTCAATCATCTCTTCATTAGGATAAACTCTACCAAGATTTTTTAAACTATTAGTAATAGTAGTAAAACGAGTAGACATTTCACTAATAGTTTCATTTAGAAGCATTTTGAACATTTCATATGATTGGACAAGTAAAGTAATTTTAGACTTTTTATTTGATTAGTTCCTTCATGAGTAACCTCTAATTTATCCCAAATTTCCTTAGCCGATTCACATGAAGAGATTCTATTGTACTTATTAGGATCTAAACCACAATATAAGAGATTCATAGACATAGCATTCATCTTAATAAGTTTCTTGTCACTATCATTATGTTCATCTTTTGTTTTAGCAATGGTTTCGGTGCCTACGGTCTTAGTGGGAACATGAGGCCCTTTGACAACGATTTGCCATAAATCAAAGTCTTGAGCAATAATGTAAATTCTCATCCGATTTTTTCAATAAGCATAGTTAGTTCCATTAAAGCATGGAGGTCTTTGGGATGATCACTATAAGTGATGTTGGCACTTATGTTTGCCATGTGATCTTAACTCTAAGATATGTGAAATCAATACAAGAGCCCTTGCTCTGATACCAATTGATGGCCCAAAAGTGATCCTTAGAGGGGGGTGAATAAGATTACTAATAGATAATGGCAAAATAAAAACTAAGAGCAAGCACAATACTTAATTAAAACAATAATTAAAGAGAAAAGGGGAAGAGACACTTGCAAACCAAAATTTTCAAGTGGTTCAGCAATCCGTAACCCGCGGCCTACGTCCACCCCTCAAGAACACCTCTTGAGGAATCCACTAATCAATCTTCTTTGGGTGAAGATCAAACAACTCTTTACAAGTTCTTCTTGAACTCCTTTTACACCTCCAATGAATGATAACTTCACTTGGAGCAAGGGTTACACCAACCCTCTTACAACTTCAAGAATATAATAGATGTTGGGTTACAACTGAATGATACTCTCTTTGTAGAGTAGATAGAAACAATAAGTGCTCACAATAAAAGTTCTCAAGGTGTTACAAATGAAATCTAGAGCTAGAAGATAAAATCTCACTATTAGGGCCTTGAATCTTTGATTGAAATAAGTATGTATTGAATGAGAGTGATGGATGTCCCAACAACCAAATTTGAACTGAGTATTTATACTCTCTCAAAGAAATTTGAACGTTTAAGGTATGTGAGAGCATTTAATGCTAAAACAAAAACAGAGGAAAAAGAGTTGTTACTGTTCTGCGCAGTAATCCAGTCAACTGGACTCGCGGTTCAGTCGACTGAACATTTGAATAGAAGGTTTGCGCCATAAAACCAGTTGACTAAAAAAGGGCTCAGTCGACTGAAATGTTTCAAGTAGAATGCTTGAATTTGATGCAGAAACCAGTCGACTGATGGTCTCTTCCAGTCAATTGAAATAAACAAGGTCCAGTCGACTGTTTTTCTAAAGAAAAATAGTTTACTTGTTTTGAATGTTTTGTTATGTTTTAAGCCCTTCTTTTTGAGATTGAATCTAACCAACTTTAAATAAAGACCTATAAGAGTACTATAACAAGGAAATAGTCTTCTATAGTGCTTCTATTGAATATCCATCATCATTCTTAAGATCTGTTGGACAACATGCTAAATAGAAATGTAAGTACTCAACTTAATAGTTTGTTAATTATCAAAATTACTTAGGGTGAAACCCTTGGGGCTAACAAGAATACTTAGATGAATTTGTCATTGTCTTTATTGATGATATTTTGGTCTACTCTAAAAGTGTTGAAGATCACGAGAAGCATTTACGACTGGTATTGCAATGGCTTCGTGAGAAGAAGTTATTCCGTAAATTAAAGAAATGTGAGTTTTGGCTAACCGAGATAGCATTTTTGGGACATGTGATCTCTAAAGAAGGTGTTCCAGTGGATCCGCAGAAAATTGAAGTAGTAGCCAATTGGAATCCACCGATGAATGTGTCAGAGGTTCGAAGTTTCTTGGGATTGGCTAGGTATTACCGAAGATTCGTAGAAAATTTCTCAAGAATTGCGATGCCTATGACTTAACTAATGAGAAAAGATGTTCCTTTTGTTTGGAGTTCCGAATGTGATAAAAGTTATAAGGAATTGAAGGCTAGACTTATGACTGCACCGATATTGACGATTTCGTCGGGGACTGAAGGGTTTGTTGTATTCAGCGATGCTTCGGGGTTTAGGATCTGTCCTAATGTAGAACGGTAAGGTGATTGCATATGCTTCACGATAATTGAGACCACACGAACCAAATTACCCAACACATGACCTGGAATTAGCGGCAGTAATCTTTGCCTTAAAGATTTGGAGGCATTATCTATACGGAGAACGGTGCAAAATTTACACGGATCATAAGAGCCTGAAGTACATATTCACTCAGAGGAATTTGAATATGAGACAGAGACGGTGGTTGGTGTTGATGAAAGATTACGATTTGTCAATTCAATATCACCTGGGAAAGGCCAACGTGGTGGCCGATGCATTGAGCCGAAAGTCAACTGGTAACTTAGCTTATGTTGTGACTTCTCAAGAGAAACTAATTCATGAAATGGAACTATTAGACCTTAAGGTAATTCCAAGAACGGAGAGAGCTTTGATGGCGACTATTATAGCTCAACTGACACTTGTGGATGAAATTAGAATGAAACAGCTTCAAGATCCAAATTTGAGGAAGATTTGTGACGGAATACCTGAGGGTAAGCAACCGGATTTCACTTACGTGGATGGTGTATTGAAATATAGAAATCAAATTTGTGTACCCGATGTTAATGGGATTAAAGAGACGATTTTAGAGGAGGCGCACAATACCAAATATTCTATCCATCCGGGGAGTACCAAAATGTATCATGATCTACGAGAGAATTATTAGTGGTTTGGAATGAAGCGAGAAATAGCCGAACACGTGGCAAAGTGTTTGGTGTGTCAACAAGTAAAAGCGGAACATCAAAGATCAGCGGGATTATTGCAACCATTGCCAATATCAGAATGGAAATGGGAGAACATCACGATGGATTTTGTAGTAGGTTTACCAAAATCCAGAAGATCAAATGATAGTATTTGGGTAATTGTTGACCGATTAACCAAGTCTGCGCATTTCCTAGCGATTAAGACGAATGATCCGATGAAGTTGGCGGAGTTATATGTTCAGGAAATTGTAAGGCTTCATGGGGTTCCAGTAACTATTATCTTTGATAGAGATAGTAGGTTTACATCAAGATTTTGGAAGGTTTACAAGAGGCTATGGGCACAAAGTTGAATTTTAGCATAGCTTTCTATCCTCAGACTGATGGACAGTCAGAATGGGTAATTCAGATATTGGAAGATATGCTTAGACTATGTGTTCTTGATTTTAAAGGTGATTGGGAACAACACTTGTCATTGGCTAAATTTACTTACAATAATAGTTTTTAATCTAGAATTAGGATGGCACCTTTTGAGGCTTTATACGGGCGAAGATGTCGTTCACCGATATGTTGGACTAAGGTAGGAGAACGGAAATTTTATGGGACCTGAGATAGTTCAGCAGACCACCGATAAAGTTAAGTTGATATAGCAACGATTACAAACAGCTCAAAGTCGTTATAAGAGCTACGCGGATTTGAAAAGGAGACTAATAGAGTTTGAAGTTGGTGATTATGTGTTTCTA
This sequence comes from Hydrangea macrophylla, assembly GCA_033977485.1. Lineage (NCBI taxonomy): Eukaryota > Viridiplantae > Streptophyta > Magnoliopsida > Cornales > Hydrangeaceae > Hydrangea > Hydrangea macrophylla. The sequence continues at coordinate 105,716,814 of CM066990.1, forward strand.
AAGGTGTCACCGACTAAGGGAATTATGAGGTTTGGAAAACGTAGAAAACTGAATCCAAGATATATTGGACCGTTTGAGATTATTGGTAGAGTTGGACTAGTGGCATACCGATTAGAGCTACCACAAGAAATGGAGAATGTGCATAATGTATTCCACGTATCAATGTTGCGACGTTGTGTGTCAGATTCACGTCATATCATTACGCTAGAACCGTTGGAAATTAGAGAAGACCTGACTTACATAGAACATCCAATGAGAATTCTCGATGCAAAAGTTCAAGTCCTAAGGACCAAGACTATTCCATTGGTTATGGTTTTGTGGCAGAATCACTCCGTTGAAGAGGCTACGTGGGAACGGGAAGATGAGATGTGTGAGAAATACCCATTCTTGTTCGAATCTTGAGGTACTTTAAGTTTGGGGACAAACTTCTTTTAAGGAGGGGAGAGATGTAACACCCGCTCCCACAATTAACTGTTAAACGTGATTTAGCATGCATTAACATACATAATTGGTGTTTATTAACGCATGTTTAAGTGAGTTTTAACTCACTAGTTGATTGTGGGTGTCCAGTTTGGGAACCCAATGTTGGCCAATGTGGCAGTCCCGAATTGGGACATGAGTTGATGAAGTTTCATTGTGATGGGACAAAGTTGTAGAATCACCCTTATGTGCTTAAATGTTTATTAAGGCATATGTGAAATAATTGATATGTTGTTTAAATTCAATGTTGATTGTTAGAGACCATTTGTGTGGTCATTTGGGATACCTTGGTGAGAACGAAATGTTCACGTTACATAATTAGTAGGCTAATTAGCAACTTCATCTAATTAAATGGGACCACTTATGGGACCTATGCGAGACATAGACAAACACACACACTTAAGTTTGGAGTAGTTTTAATAAGTTTCATAACTAGCAGGGGTATAAACGCAAAACTTATGAAACTTTAGGGAGGCTAAAATAAAATCATAAAGTGGTTGAAGTGCATGTTGGTTGACACCTACTAGGATGAGTCACAACCATCCTCTTCATTCTTAGTCATTACAGTAGGAAGATATATAGGAGATATATCAACGGGAAATCTCGACGGAATCTCACGACGCTCTCGACGTCAATTGACGCGCCGTTCGACACCCAATTTCCATTTTGAGACCAGATTTGGACTCGTAGAGGTAAGTTCTACGTTTTGGTACTGATTTTATTGAGCTTAATTGTCATATTTCTCGCGACCCGATTCGGAGCTGTAATTTGTAGTTGGTCGAATTCATGTAGGATTTGAACCCGGAGTAGATTTGGGCTTCAATTTCCCAACTAGGAGTGAATTGCGACGAGGTGAGTGGTTTCAATCTTGTTTTTGGATGAGATTCATGATTATGTTCTTTGGGTGTTATTAACATGCCTATTTAGCTTAAATTACTCATGTTTAGCTATGATTTTGTGAAAAGCATGGTGATATGTTTATGTGAGCATGTTTAGTTTTCTATGTGGGTCAAAGGAAAGCTTGTATGAAACCACCATGAGATTGTTCCATGGTGACGACCACTTGTTGCCGACAACGGTATTAGACCGCACGTGTGAGGTGTGGGTCATTGGCTTGTGCGTGGACTATCGGGAGAATCTCAGACTTACGGGTAGTGGTGGAGGAAATACTTGTTTATCCGAAGATCATTTTATTCGTTAAGTTGAACATAAGCATTGATATGTCATCCGTGTGCTTGATTGTTATCTCTCAGTAAGCATATAGCTTATATATTGTAGTGGTTATTGAATAATCATTGTAAATGAGCCTGACGGCGAGAATTCGGGGGGATGAACGTGGGGTTCGTAGTGGGGAGGAAGCTTGTTAATGTAGTAGCTTATGTATATAGTTGTTTTGAGCAAAGCTTATGGTTTGGTGTAAAACTTTTAGTTTGTAGTAGCTAACTTGAGTTGTGCTAAAACTTGGTGAGTTATGTTAGTTTTGGTTTAATCGCTCCAAGACTTGTGCAAATGTTGTAACCGGAGCTTAAAATCATGTTGGAACTTTCAAACTCTTGTTTTTATGATTTGGGTATGATAGTTGTGAATATGGTTCAAGACTCATATGTTTGTTTGGTTTTGTGAGAATTGAGAGTGTTTGCGTGTTATAGCATTTGTGGATCTTTGTCTAATGTTTAAAATCATGTTAATATATCGTTGGAATGGTTTTGGAATGACTTTGGAAAGTTTCATGAAGTTTACTTTGGTTTTGGTAATGTTTGGAATCTGCAGAACAAGAGAAATTGCTGTCAAATTGAGTGCTGCAGAATTCGGATTGATCCAGGTCTTGAGCGGATCAATCCGATACTTCTAGAGGGCCAAAAATGAGGTTCTGCTAAAACTGGATTGATCTGGTTTTGGGGCGGATTGATCCGCAGGTCATTTTGCTACACTGTCGACTTTTACGGAAACAGACATAACTCTCTTTAGAAAACTCAGTTTCGCGCGCTATTTTTTTGCGTTGGAACCGGGACTCAAAAACCTATATTTTGGTATAAAATTTTCTATACTTTATTAATAACCATTTTGCCCTTGGGCTTGATTTGTCAAGCGTAATGGTATAAAAGTACTTGTTGTCCTTCCTTTTCATTCCTAACTTGGTGTTTGAAGGCCTTGGTGGCGTGCCACGTGTCCTAGGTTCACATGTGTGGATCCAGAGCGTGACAATAAGATACAATTTTTGGTTAAAAAATATCAGTGATACATTCTAGGCTATCTTCAATAGTGCATTTTGCAGACAGTGATTGGTTCATAGTATCTTGAATTTAAACTCGCGAAATACCCAGTTGCACACCGATTACAATATCTAGTGGGGCGAATATTGTATTTAGAAAAACGTCTAGTACACGCTTTGAAGATTTATTCGGTGACTTTTTATTGAAGAATTTCCGCCAATTGGATGACGCATTATTTTCAAATGAAAATTAACTTCTAACTATGTATGCTCCAACTCGATTAGTCTAGTTGGCTGAAGTTCTTGACATTTTGCGAGGTCAAGGATTCGAAACCACCAAGGTCATGTGATTTAGTTGGAAGAAGAATATAAAGTAGTTGGACGAATTGTATCCAGCTCTTGACCTCCTCCGAAGGAAGTTCAAGGGTTCGAAGTTGTGTGAGTGAATTGTAAGAACGAATCTCAAGTAACTACACGAATCGAATTTAGAACTTGTACGTTTCTTATTAACCAAACCAAACAAAAAAAACATAATTTTTATCTACATTTTCTTTTAATCTACATTTTCTTTTTCTTCTCAAATAATACCTCTCACCTTTTGCCAGATTTGCTTCATTTATTCGACCAATCACTTCTTATTTCTTTCATTCATACCAACGTTTATTTTTAGTATCCCATACACAGTGGTCTGAAAATCACTATACATAAGTGCTCCGGCATTTTCACTCTTGGAACATATGTTGAAATATTCTTTAAGCATTGTTTTGGAATTCTGATCCTAATTGATAACATCTCTCAAGTTTTGATTATTCTATAGATAATATTATATATGAATTTAAAACCACCGTAATTCACTTGTTTTTTTTAGCCTTTTTGAGCGATTTTTGTTTTTATAGATTTAATGTATTTGTTTGAGATCTACGCATTGGAATTCAAAATTGTACCAAAAAAAGTAATTTGAAACCTTGTTTTTCGATTTTATCTGTCAAAATAGATAATGTTATCTGTGCCTAGACAGATAATATTGAACTAAACAACCATAATTTTATTTTTATTTTGGCCTTTTTGGGTGATTTTTTTTATTTTATATTTCATGTATTTCTTCGAGATCTACGCAATGAGTTTCGAAATTTTACAAAAAAAGATACGTTGTAGGAGATTATGGTAGAATTTGTACAAAAAAAGATACGAGATCAGGCTGCAACTTATCTTTTTCTATAAAATTTTCAAGTCCAATGCATAGATCTCGAGAAAATACATGAAACACGAAGAAAAAAAATCATCCAAAAATGCCAAAAATGAGGAGATTATAATTATTTTCGTCAATATTATCAGTCAGTCAATAAATAATATTGTCTATTTTGACAAATAAAATCGAAAAATAAGTTTCCAAATTATATTTTTTGTACAATTTTCAAATCCAATGCGTAGATCTCGACCAAATACATGAAATAAAAAATAAAAAATAAAACCCAAAATTTTTTTTGAGTAAGTTATGACGGTTTAAAGTTGACAGATAATATTGTGTTAGGCATTTTTTGCTTAGAAACAAAGGGCTTTTCGTTGAATTACAAAAGTAGCGAGAGACTTTTTGTCAAATTGAAAAAGTAGCGAGGGAGGGACTTATAAAAAATGGCCAAATTGTGTGAATTTCTGGCTAATACCTAATATTGAGGAATCTATCCCTTTTTAAATCCATTAATAAAGTTTATCTCTTTTAGGAATCGTTATTTCATCAAAATTAGGACTCATGATGACTGCCAGTGGATGCGTTCCTCCCCCCGTCCCAAAAAAAAAAGGGAAAAAAATAGGCAACAAAAACGTGAGGCTTGCCAATGGAAATGGAAGGTTCCTCCCCAAAAATATTATGCAACAAACGTGAGGCATGCAAGAGTTCTTATCAATTTTGGAGTCCTAGTGCAATCATAATACACATTATATCTAACAAAAAAAAAAAAGGCTACGACTGGACACACTACAAATAAAAAAGTGGTATACTAAACATTTAAAACTCTAAAAAAAAAAAAAAGTTAAATAGTACATTTATATATATATATATTATAAATATAGATATAAATATACAACAATGATAGGGATACACACTAAACGACACATCAAATGACACACTGTGCTTTAAATGCATGTACTCTGTGCCGTTTGAATTTTTCACACTTTTTTGTGCATCACTTACATGGCACAGGATACATACATTTAAAACTGGTGTGTCGTTTAGTGTATCGTTTGATGTGTATCCCTATCATTTTTTATAAATATATAACGATCAAATAAGGCACCATATTGAATTGATCAGATGCCTTTTGACTTGGACAGATGCCATAGGCGTCAAGGTGCTTGTGATTAGTTTTGTACACGCAGCTCTTGATATCCATACAATGGAGCATGATTAAAACAGTAACGACCTTTTTTGTTTTTCGATCAGACCGGAGGCTAATTTATCAGTCTGTTAATTTCTCTACAAAAGCAAGCATTCCAATTTCATTTCATCTCTGCTGCTACGTTTTGCAAAGTTATAGTAATATAATGTATTTTGTTAACTGCAGTAATAAGATATAATTTTTGGTTGAAAAATATCAGTGATACATTCTAGGCTGTGTTCAATAGTACATTTTGCAGACAGTGATTACTTCATAGTATCTTTAATACAAACTCGCAGAATATCAAGTTTTGCACAACAATTAAAATATCTAGTGGGGCGAATATTGTATTTAGAAAAATGTCTACTACACACTTTGAAATTTATTCGGTAACTTTTTGAAGAATTTCCGCCAATCGGATGATGCATTATTTTCAAATGAAAATTGACTTCTAACTATGTATGCTCCAACTCGATTAGTCTAGTTGGCTGAAGTTCTTGACATTTTGTGAGGTCAAGGATTCGAAACCACCAAGGACGTGTGAGTGAGTTGGAAGAAGAATATAAAGTAGTTGGACGAATTGTATCCAGCTTTTGACCTCCTCCGAAGTAAGGTCAAGGGTTCAAAGTTGTGTTAGTAAATTGTAAGAACGAATCTCAAGTAACTACACGAATCGAATTTAGAACTTGTACGTTTCTTATTAACCAAACCAAACAAAAAAAACATAATTTTTATCTACATTTTCTTTTTCTTCTCTTTCCACGTGGGACCAAACAAAATTGGATGTTTTATTAAAAAAAAAGTTTAAAAACCAACACATCCCTTTAAACACAAGTAAAACCTGCATACACTAGCATCTAACCCTGAAGAGGTAAGTGTCAATATCTAACCTACATACATACCCAAGCTTATGCCAAATCCACGATGGTCCAACACTACGCAATAATTTCACATTTTTACAGTGAGTTTACACCACCACATTAAAAAAGAAATGTCATTTTAGTGAACCAAAATACAATCAACAAACCAGAAAACACTGTAGGACAAAAAGAGAAGACTTTGGACATAATTAGCGAGAAGGGAATGAAAAAACAAAGTCTACCACAGTGAGCTCAATACAAATTGTACTGTAACATGGGCGTCAACACACACAGCTGACAGAGATGATAAATTAATAAAAAGAAATCATAATAAAAAATAAATAAAAGATGAAATAAATCATCTTATTAGCCATCATTTAACAAAGAGCAAGATGAGAACATAAGACATTAATAAACTGAGTAATGCAATGATTCCCAAATCTGGGATATCCGAAATGATATGGGAGTGGTACCACATGTAGTAGTCTTTGGTACCGCAACCACTGTTATAGCTCGTGGTATTCAAATTTAGAAACCAGAGCATTACTCAAATAAATCAAATATATGTATGTAGCCACAAATGATACAACAATTTACTGTAATTCTCTCTTTGGAAGAATGGAAATTTATTTGTTCAGATCACAATTGTTCAAGTAAAGGTAACTCGATTGATCGCTGAAAAATGAGGATATTGGCACTGGTGAAAAGCCATTGTAGTTTCTGCCTACCTTCGCTAAGCATATTTCAGTGATGCACTTGAAAAGACCATGTTTCTGAGCAAAAGGTTGAGCTGCATATTCCTCTAATGGCATCCACTGTGAAGAAAAGTAGCCCAAAAAAACATTTATAGCAATTCACAGTACTAAGGAACTTCTTTGCACATTATAGCAAAGGGAAAAAAAAAAAAAGAAAAAGAAAAACTACCCGCCTATTCGACATGTCACATGACCCAGTGCAGATTATTTAGCATGGTAAAAATTAAAAAAATCTAATGGCTCATTTTCACTATCAATAAGCAAAGAAGGAAACTGAAGCAAATAATCTATTAATGACTCGGTGCTTCAAACTGTTGTTTTCTTTGCTTCGTGAAAGAAGTTAAATTGCGATTGTGATTTTTTCAAGACAAATTGTGAAGTCTTTGTCACGAACCAGTGCATACTAAATAATTACCTGAGCAGCCTCAATCTCTAATTCTTGCTTCTGGATGTCGAAGGATAGTGGACGCAACATGCACACAAAAAACAAATCGGACTTCTCAAAGAATGACTTGTGGGATTGCCTGTAAATTACACCCAATAAACATGTGAATTGAGAGAAGTGATAAATTTCAAATTCATGGATTGTGCTCTCTGCACAATAATAAGCAAAACTTAATTCATCAAATCCTTGCTTGTCTCAGTCTCCAAATTTATGACAACATCTAGGACCATCTGGATATAGATTCCAAATAACAAACTATTAAATTTGGTGAAACTATCTAATTTTTCAAAAGATTTCTCATTTCTTCGTTGAATTTTGTGTGTTGAACGAAATTTTTGTTTGCACCCCCTCCCCCTCAAATCTGATACTAGCCTTCTTGTAATGGCATGTCACTAAATTCAAAGTAAACATGAGAATACAGTAAAGAGAAAGAAAAAAAAAATCACTGAATTTATGAGAAGTACACACCTGAATGCAAGAATTTCCATAAACTCTGCATCAATCTGAAATAATATAAAGACAGTAGTCTTAGAAAGAGCATCAAAACTCTCATGTAAAGGTAAAAAGCATTATAAATATCTCGAAATATGTAAGATCAAACACACATTACTTACTCCTGTCTCTTCTTTTACTTCTCTTATCGCTGCTGCATAAATCTCCTCCCCCTGAGGATTAAAGAGATCAGTAACTTAATAAAAAGAAATACACAACTTGGCCTGGAAATTAACCAAAATAAACTTTAGGGGTTCAGATGCATATATGTACTTCATCGACGACTCCCGTAGGAATCTTCCAGACGCCTGTTCCTTGGAATTTTCCACTCTTTTCCTGGACCACAAGCACCTATCAACAAGAAAATTTTCCAGATACAGATCAGAAACACAACCTCTGTCATAGGCTAAAAAAACTTTAATAAAGAAAATCAACAACTTTTGCACAGCATTCCATCATTCCCATATACCAAAAAAATAGAACTCCTAATTATGTCAATATGAGCAGGGAACTCAAGCAAAACATGCCCAAGTTAAACCAATCTTAATGACAAGATAGCTGAAAGTTGTGGTAAATCAACAAGAATGAGAGCAAGTGTGTTTAGGGATGGCAATTGACCCGTTTGTGACAGGTCCCTGCCCCGCCCCTATCGCGACGGGTTTGGGAAGCTCTTATAGGGGGTAGGGGCGGGTATGGTATAGAATAGTATAACTCGTTCGGGGCGGGTTCGAGATTGGAGTGGCATAACCCGTTTGCCCCGATTATGGGGTCTTCATTCTGAACTTTGTCCCACATCGGTGGTAGTTGTATTACTTGAGAGGATGATATCCTATAAATGGAGACACAGCCTCCACTCTTGAGTTTAAAGGTCAATATCTTTGCTGTCATATTTACTTTTTCAGTGCATAGAATATTGTGCACAATTGAATTCCTAGAGGCGTCAAACAAGGCGGCCCGCCTCGTCCCGTCCCGCCACCTTGACGAGTTGGGCGAATTTTGGCAATCCATGGGATTCGTCCATGGGGCGTGACGAGTTGTGACTTGCCAAATGGCGAATTGGGGCGGGCCAATTCGCCCCATTTGACACCCCTATAAATTCCTGTTAAATGTGCATGAATCTCTGCACAAAGTTCAAAGTTTTAAGTGACAAGTCAGACTTTTTCCTTGGAATTTGAAATTCTATGGTGGTGCAGCCCTTGTTTTTTAAATTCAAAATTTTACATTATGTCTTGGGTGTTGATTATTCGGGATAGGTGGGGCGGGGATGGGCTAGTGTGGTATACTCGAGGTCGGGAATGGTATGTGCATTGGCTTGGGGCGGGGTCAGGGGATAACTCTCTGTTGTCGGGGTGGGTTCAGAAAAATGCTACCCCGTCCCATATCCGCCCCGTTGCCACCCCTAAGTGTGTTGGGTGTGGCTCATATTCCAGTGAGCTAGTTACACTAGCACCTCTGGTACGATATGGGTATTTTGTGGTTCTTACCATTTACCAGCTAGATTGGAGATATGTAATAAGTTCTAACTTGTAACATACCTAATTTGTTTTTGTTATAGTGGAAACTTCTTGGCTCTCCTTGTGGATGTAGGCACGACGCCGAACCACACTAAATTTCTATGTTCTTTAATCAATCTTTATGTTATTCTTTGTCATTGTCTGTGTGTTTCGATCCAAGAAAGTGCTTCAATGTGTTATAATACGCACTTGCACCAAGTAGACAAATGAGTAGATTGAGCATGATTGAACTCGATATCTTCAGAGTTAGAAACCGGTATCATTTTGCATATGAATATAATTATATCATAATTTCTCGTAACTAACAAAAAAAAAATCTTTACTATCCTAAAGAACTCAATATCCCATAAGATTAGTGCATTATTATAATAAAAACAAAGAACAAGTGAGTTCCAATCTCTAGACTCTACCATATTATGCATGCAAAAACCAGGGGGGTGGTCAGTCAAATATTAGCATATCGTTAGTAAGAAGTCAAATTAGGAAATCTTTGAAGTACCTCTCTTTTGTCATTCACGACAATAGCGCCAACACGTACTTGATGTGTAGCATTCGCAGGAATAGTATTAACACTTTGAGGAATCCAGTAAACGAGCATCAGGTAATGAGGCTCGGCATGGTGGTACCAGAAACCCTCCTACCAAAATAGCAGATTATACAATAAAAGACATTAATTTGGAAAAACAAAGTTCCACAAAAATAATAGAAAAAAAACGCGACAAAGAAGATAATAACATGCGAAGTCTGGTCATAGTTACTGAGAAACTTAAGTCTATAACTAAATTTGAGTTCATTTGCAAAAAAGAATGAGTTGAGTTACAAAGATCTATAAACTTGCATCTCGCAATTAAGGTGCCAACATCTTCGGGTAACAGAACATCAAAACGCTGTAAAAACAGTAATAATAACAAACATGAAAATTTCTGAAGGGAGTAAATAATACTGTAGTTATTTGGAAAACATTTGTTTGTATCATTAAATTAATGGCATGTACAATATTATATAGTGAACCCAGTTTTGAAATTACAAAGACAGTTAATTACAGGGTAATAAGCACTAAATATAGAGTATAGTTACAAGTTAGATAACTATATTCCTATGATTAAAAAAAAAATTGTAATTAGCAATTACCTTCACTGCAGTTTCGACAAGATTTACAAGTTCAATGGGCAATTTTATCCAAACACCCTTCTTGCCCTGCAAAATATGTATGTCAAAACAGTATAAACTTAAAATACAGAAGTCAGAGTTCCCATTACTCAATAAATTAGTAGATTTAACTGTAACGTATGGCGACACCAAATAGTTTGGGGTAATGGTTTGGTTGAGTTTGGTTGAGTTGAGTCATCTATTATGCTGGAAATGGAAGAGACCAAGGAGGATTCATTCAATAAAGGATTTGAAATTTGTAAATTAATCGACTTAAAACTGAGTATAATGTATGTGGGAAAAAGATCATATACATAAGACTAGTGGCGTTACTAGAGGTTAAGGCTGGGGTGCCATGACACCACTCATGTTTTTGTTAAACCTTGATATAAACAATGCTAGGGACCTTCTATGATACATCCTAGTTTTTTTTACACTTTGGCACCACTTTTGGTGCCTAAATGTTGTACTGTGTTCCAATTGTACGTGTGTAACTTTAATAACCATTTTGTTCTTGAAAAAATCACCTTACTTTTTAAAACCACTTTTCTTTTTCTTTTTTTATAAATGTTATTACACTTTGGTACCAAGGTTGTACTATTTTAGCAACAAAATCATTAAAATGTATGATAGATCCAAAACAACTACGATATATATATATCCTAGAATTTTTCTATATATTAATGTAGAATAGTACATGTGTCCAAAAACTTTTTGGTCACCATGCACCACAATAAATAGATTACCCTCTTTAGTCTCATGTGGCGGAACAAAGCAAGGTAACTAAACCAGATTTTAAAAAATATAAAAAAAAAATAAATAAAAAGTTCAGTAATTATAGACATATTTTCATGTATTATTTTGTAAGTTTTGGCACCCCGAAGACAAAATCATGGTTCTGCCCCCGCATAAAACACTCACATTACTAATACCACATATCACATAAGCACTTGGGAAACAGACTAGAAGTAGTATCCTACACTAATGCAAATTATCATATTTCTTAGCAACAAAAAAAAAAAAGTCTGTGGATATTGGCACTTCTAAAATTGAACCATGACACTCCATGGTACCACTCTTAGAGCATATGGTACCGTCCATTACATGCACTCCATGGAGTACATTGGTTGATGGAGCAATTGAGAGCGATGCAATGCGGAGTAACAATTAAGTAATGCTATTAAGCACGAATTGATTCTGAAGTAAGATAATTAATCAGGACAAAAACCTGCAGCTTCCATTGTGATATTGAAGCTCTAAGCAATGTAAGAAAGACCACAGCATCCATAGGCTCCTTCAATTCCAGTATGACACCTCCATGCTCATCATTAATTGCAGACAGTAGTTTAACCTGTAGAGGTCCATTCTCTGGAATCACTTGGTCCATTAAACCTGTTATTGATTATGATTGTTGTCTTAAAGCATGCATATATTAACAGGAAAAAGCAGAATATAACAAAATAAAAATCGAGTAATGAACGGCTTAATTTTTATGCGGGCACGGGCTCCACCAAAAATGAAGGCACAGATCCCAAGTATGCAAGCACGGGCTCCATCGAAATGAATGGCCTAGATCTTTATGTCTACGTAGCATTACCCATAAAAATCAACTCAAATAATTGTGGATTTGCTTTAGGATAACAAATAGCTTAAGTAAGCTTGCTAGCTGAAAGAAGTCCTCTTCACTACGCTTCTCTTTTCTAGGTACTTAAAAGCTCTAAATTATACGCTAGGAATTACTATCACTTCTAAGACGGTAATGTCTCGCGTGTCATATCGTGTCCGACACACGGATACGACACTTCACGAACACTTTTCCTGGAGTGTCGACGTGCAATTTTTTAGGATTTTGTCGTGTCGATGTGTCCGTGTCGTATCGTATCCGCGTCAGTGTGTCTATGCTTCATAAATGATACATTTAGAATATAATTATTTTTAATAAAAAAAAATAGTATGATAATTTTCCACCCCGAAACAAATCCATAAAAAAACTGGGAACACTAGAAGAGATTCATAGTAGTATTATTGACGATCTCTAAGTTGACAATTATAATCACAAGTAAACTACCAATTGAAGACACTACAAAGAATATTTAATAAAAATAGATTTTTTTTTTCTAAATTCTTTTGGAAGTTTTATACTCATCATGGAGTGTTTTATTACATTGTTTTTACAGAAATATACAATTTGGTCCCTAAATATGATCATTAATAGCAATTGATCCTGACTTGATTTGGTGTATAGAAATTAATCCTTAATTTGTAATAGAAATCAATAATTAGTCCCTATTCCTAAATAGTTAGTATAAATCTGGACCATTATACCCTTGACATACATATATACATATATATATACTAGCATTTGCCCGTGCTATGCACGGGTATCATTCAATTTTTTTTTTTAAATCTATATATATTACCCACAAAGTTTGTTAAAAAAAAAAAAAAAAAACCAAAAAAAAAAAAGTAAAAAAAAAATTTGAAAAATATATATATGGTGGAAGAGAGGCAAATACAGTAAGTGAGGTTTTATTTATTTATTTAAATTTTTTAACTTTTTGAATAATATTTTATTTTAAATATATATATATATATATAGTCTTATATCTATATAGACATGGTGTAGAGATGCCATGTGGCATCCCAATTACATAGGGGTGCCACATGACACCTACATTACTATATATTATATATAGATAGGGTGGGGCTAAATACACCACTATAATTGCTAAATACACCACCCCACTACATGTATACCCAAAATACCCTTAACCAAACTCACAGCCAAACAAAACACACCAGGCAAAGCTCTGTATCTTTCTCTTCTCCCATCGCCCTCTCTCTTCCCTATGCTCTATCTTCACTCTTCCCTCTCTCAGGATCCCTCAAGCCACCACCAAACCACCATTTCTCTCTCTAGAGTTGGGTTTGTGCAGGGGAAAATGAGTTCAATCATCAATTCTCTCATCTCTTTCTCAACCTATATCTCTGTAAACAATTACTCTCAATTTCTCTCACGGCTGAAAAAGATAGTCCATGATCGGTGCTTCCCAAGCCTCACCAGAGATGCGACTGATGGTCGCCGGGGGTGCTACAGAAACCAGATCGGAAAAGAGCTCCCAAAATCCAAAAATGTTAATAAAAAAAAAATTGACAGCCGATTCAAAATCCAAAAATGTTAATAAAAAAAAATTGACAGTCGATTCAAACGACTTCAAAGCAGAATTCGAAGATCACCACGACAATCAGTGTCAAGAGGTGAACCTTGTCCAGAAATTTTGGCCAGAAATCTTGCTAGCAAATGATGACATCATCTTAGAGAGAGAGAGAGAGTGAGTGAGAGAGAGAGGGTGGTGTGGGGGTGGTCCAATGGTTGCTGCCTGCTGGTGGTGTGGGGGTGGTCCAATGGTCGCATCTCTGGTGAGGCTTGGGAAGCACCGATCATGGACCATCTTTTTCAGCCGTGAGAGGAATTGACAGTCGATTCAAACAAAATGGTTGCTGCCTGCTGGTGGTTGGGTGGGTCGTGGCCTGTTGGTGGTCCGATGTTTGAGTGAGATGCTTGTCTAGAGAGAGAAATGGTGGTTTGTTGGTGGCTTGAGAGCTCCTGAGAGAGAAGAGTAAAGATAGTGCAGAGATAAGAGAGAGAAAGAGAGAGAGAGATGAGAGAAGAGAGACAGACACACAGGCGTGAATTTGGCAGAGAGAGGCTTTGTCTGGTGTGTTTTGTTTGGCTGTGAGTTTTGTTGAGGGTATTTTGGGTATACATGTAATGGGGTGGTGTATTTAGCAATTAAGGTGGTGTATTTAGCCCCACCCTATAGATATACATTTATATATATATATATGTATACAGTTATGGGAAACATGTTTTTAGGAAATAATGGATAAGGGAATTAATATCCCAAAAATCAAGGGCTTTCGGTTATTAACAGTGTAATGTGAGAATTTCTCACTCTTTTTTTTTTTTCCTTTGTATATTCCGAAAACTTCCAAAATTGTGTTATATGCAGTTTTAGAAAACTTATTTTTAGGAGATCATGTATAAGAGAATTAATATCCCTAAAATTAGGGATTTTCGATTTAACATAATGATGTGAGACTTTCTCACTTTTTTGTGCAAAATTTTTCACTAACTTCATTTACATAACATATGATCTATTGATTCCAGTCTATGCAAGTGGAAAATTTCTCACTAATTTAATCTACATACTATGTGTAAAAGCATAATCGTAGTAAATCAAATTTTCTATAACAAAATATAAGAAGCATAAATCAAACTACAAGAAACTTCTCACTAGTTTTTATTGATTTTCAATATGCTTTTGAGCAATTTCTCATTGAATTAATATCCCTAAAATCAAGGGATTTCGGATTTAACAGAGTAATGTCAAAATTGTGTTATATGCAGTTTTGGGAAACGTATTTTTAGGAGATCATGGATAATGGAATTAATATCCCTATAATCAAGAGATTTTCGGTTTAACAAAGTGATGTGAGAATTTCTCATTTTTTTTGGTGAGAAATTTCTCACTAATTTCATTTACATAACACATTATCTATTGCTTACAATCTATACAAGTGAAAAAATTCTCACTAATTTAATCTACAGACAATGAGGAAGTAATTTCTTACAGCCTATATAAGTGAGAAATTTCTCACTAATTTCACTACATAACAAATGATCGAGCAATTTATTACAACCTATAAAAGTGAGAAATTTCTCACTAACTTCATGTACATAACAAGTGAGGAATTTCTTACAGCCTATATAATAAGGAGATCCTCATCAATACTATATATATGTATAAAACGGTCCGGATCTTAAGCGGACCTTAAAAATCGGACCTACAGAAATTTCAAAAGTGAGAAATTTAAAAAAAAAATGATAAATTCACACATTTTTGTGAGAATTTTTCACTTTTTACACAGTTCGGACTGTGTATACAAATTCATAGAAGTGAGTAAATCTATGGCACAACAATCGATGAATGCATCAAATCCATGAGCCATTTCAGAGTGATCGTCTTCTGTATCGTCTCGCGATCGGTTGATTTTGTTGATGATGGGTTGCAAATTTGAAACCTTGCTTTTCACTCGCATTTCCGAGAACAAAGATGAAATCGAATTTTCGCGCCTAAAACGATTCAATTCCTGTGAGATATTTTGATTTTTTTTTTCTCACGAACTAGTGAGTAATTTGTCCACAGAGTGGTCACCGGCAGAGAGGGGTGGCCGTAGATGGTGGTGCATGGTTGGTTTAGGTGAAGGGAGGTAGAGAGGGGAGGAGGAGGAAGGTGGTGGGTGGTCGCCGATGGCGGTGGAGGGGTTGCGACCCTCTCTCTCTCTCTTCTTTCTCCTTCTTTGTCTTCATCTTTCTCTCTCTAGCAGATTTTCTCTCTCTCTCTCTCTCTCTCTCTCTCTCTATATATATATATATATATATATAGACAGTCCGGCTCTTAAGTTACCTTAAAAAACAGACCGTGTAAAAAGTGAGAATTTCTCACAAAAAAGTGGGAAGCGTGTTAAAAGTGAGAAATTCCCTGATTTGAATTTGAAATTCAGATTTTATGTGGATATATATATATATTTATACGGGGACAGTTTTGTCCTTCAAATACTATAGGGACCTATTTCTAGATTCATTTGAAAAAGGGGCATATTTCTAGTTAGATGCATATATTAGGACTATATATTAAATTATCCTTGTTTTTATAACATTAGTATAGTCATTATTTGATAAACTTATGAGGCTATTATTAGTGGGTGTTTTATACCAAAATTATTGGATTGGTTTATTAGCATATAAGTTACATACTTATGCTACATAATTAAGTTTAATTCTTATTTACTTTTGAGCCTTCCAAGAGTCTTTTTCTTAACTTATATAGAGGAATTAAGCCATATTATACACATGAAAAAAAAAGATGGATACAAGTCCACGAGATGAAATATATACATTCTAGTATACTTCTTTTATTGTATTTACACTGTATTTTATATTTGGGTAAAGAAGGGTATAGTGAGAAGGTCGGCCTTCTCCTAAAGTGTAGATTGAGGGAGACTACAGTCATGAGCTGGCTTATTGTATTCTGGAGGCGAAGCGTCATTCTTACTACACTGGTCAATACCATGAGAGGCGCGAAATGTCTTAAGAGTGCGACCTAGTATGCGCCTTGACCCAAAAGTTATAACATTACATGATGCCAATATTTGATACAATATTGTACCCAAATGGTGGTAAGCTCTTCGATTCACGATTTTGTAAGGAAGTCACTTTTCTTTCGCAATTTAATTATAATTTCTTATTTGGAGAATACGTAGTCTTTAAGTAGAAATATGTGATTTAGTCCCTAGAAATTTAAATTAATAGAAATTGGTACATCCCCATTTCGTGGAACAGAAATTAGTCATTTTCCCCAATTATGTGTAACATATATGGATGAATTTACCCTCTATATCAAATATATATATACATATATGTATAGGTGTGCAATCAGTTTATGAAACTAAAATCTTGGAAATCATAGATAGAGATGGATTGAATATTGCTAAAATCAAGGACTTCCCTTATTTTACTCAAATGTTTCAACGATACACTTTTTTTTGTGTTACCTTCTTCCGAGAGAATCATAGGCGTGTTCATTCTCACAATTAAAGTGTATTAAGTGCGAAAGGTAATGAACTTGCTACTGGATGTTTTCTATATTAATGATCTAAATTTTTCAGTTCATTACGTGAGAATTTCTCACTCTGGTAATAATTAGTGGAATAAGAAGTAGAAATTTCTCAGACTCTGGTAATAATGTAGTGGAATTGAAAGTGATAATTTATCACTATTAAGTGTATTAAGTGAGAAAGGTAGTGAACTTATAGTTGGATATTTTCTATATGTGATTCAGTCATTAAGTGAGAGTTTCTCACTCTGATAATTATTAGTGGAATAGAAGTAGAAATTTCTCAACTCAGTAAGTGAGAATTTCTCACTTAATTCCATTCACACAGAAAGTATATAAAAAATTTCTAATATTTGATGAGATTACAACCCAATCCTAGATGAATTAGAAAACAATTGAATCTAATCTAAACAAATTAAGATATCAAATAAAATCAAATTCTAAAAGGAAACAAACTCTAAAAATAAAAATAGGCCAGAAAAATAGAATTAAAAACGCGAAAACGGAGGCCTAAACGATTGAATTTGGCCTACAATCCCAAGCTAATTAATGCAGAGCATTATGTTTTTGCTTATCGACCCATTTCTGATCAAATATGGGTTGTTTCGTAATTTTCTGACACCGTCGGAATTTTGGGCATTGTATCAGTATTGAAAATAAAAATTCTCGGTATTAAGTGTGAAAGTTCTCAGTATTGAAAATGAGAATTTCTCACTTAAGTCCATTCACACAGAGAGTATATCAGAAATTTTTCACTTTAACATACTGATCATGTACAATTTCTCACTTCAATTAGAAGTAAGGAAAAATCAAATTTTTATACCAAACAAAAACAAAAGTGAGAAATTCCAACTTTTTATACAAACTCAACAATTCACACAGAGATTAGATCATAAATTTCTCACTTCAAATATTTGATGTGAAATTTCTCACTTCGATATATTGATCATATACAAGTTCTCAGTTAAATTAAAAATGAGAAATACACAAATTTGTATACCAAATAAAAACAGAAGTGAGAAATACCCATTTTGTATACAAACTCAACCATTCACACACAGAGTATATCCAAAATTTCTCACTTCGACATACAAAAACGAACCATCAATCACTTATACTTTAATATTTGATGAGAAATTCACATTTTCTTGTCATCGTCATCTTCGTCGAAGCCCTAAAAATGAGAAATTATGATAAAAAAAAACTCTAATTTCGAGTTGTATAAAACGAACAACGAATCTTGATCTACCAAATTGTGAGAAATTTGCAACCAAATCTATGAGAAATATGTGAATTACTTGATTTTTTTCAGTTCACTTTGATCTCTGCGAATTGCCTAACTGTCGACGATCTTCTCCAACCGCATTCGTCTATCATCGCTCGCCTTCAATCGCCTCCAAATCGTCGGAACTCTATGGAATAGTTTAGAATTGCTCTAATTCTTTTTTTTTTCCCCCAAATATCTCCTTGAATGGCGTGAGTTAAGTCAAAAGTATGCACGGATGTAGGATAGTTTTGTCTTTAAAAATACAAAAGGACTAATTTTTAGTTTATGTTTTCAAAAAGACCTGCTTCTAGTAATTTCTACAATGAAGTACTAAAATCTATTTTACCCTCCTTTGAGCTAAACCGAAGACTAATATATATGAGTAATACTTGGGGCACAACCAAAGCCACAACCTTTTGCCCACAACCTCCATTTTGTGTCTATCTCTCTCCTAGTGGGCACTGTGGGGTCACTGGCACTGTGGGACCCATCAAGAGAGAGATAGACACAACATGGAAGTTGTGGCCAAAAGGTTGTGGCTTTGGTTGTGCCCCAAGTATTACTCAATATATATATATATATATAATATAGGAATTTGTTAACTTACAACATGGGAAAGTTTTAGCGACGAAAAATAAGATTTTAATGACGAAATATTTTGTCGCTAAAAGTTGGAACCTTTAGCGACAAAAATTTCGTTGCTAAAAACCTGTCTTTCGTCGCTAAAAGGGTTGTTGTATGCTGCTAATTTACAACCATCATATTGTAAGTTAGCAACCCCCATAGGCTCTAAAGAGGGTTCAAAGAGAGGGCTTCTACTTTGGCCGTCAGATCCAATTTTTAAATACGATCCAACGGTTAAAACAGAGGCCCTCTTTTTAATAAAAAAAATGACGCCCTCTCTGGAGAATTTTCGTATATATAAAACACTATAAAAAATTTGTTTGTTCCCAGAAAAAATACAAAACAAAAAAGAGCAAGGGAATCTTTGGAAAATGAGTAAGGGTGTGCTTGATAAAACTAAAAATTAAGTGTTGAATTTTAAGTATTGACAATTTTAAGTGATTGGATCTACAATGCTAAAAACTGTGGTTCAAGTATTGAAATAGACTACATTCAGTTACTCCCAACGTTCTATTTTATGTGTCCATCTTGGGGAATCTAACTATTTAAGGGAACAAAAAGAATCTACACTTACTTTCCACAATTGCCCATAATCATTGCACTTTCTTTTTATGTTTTATTTTGGTGTTGATTGTGTGTGAGTTCTTTTGTGTGTGGATGAGGTGTAAAGAGAGGTATAACACGTAGGCAGGCTAGTGAGTGTAAGATATAGTAAAATAATAGAAAAGTAGTAGTATAGTCAAATGGGTCCCAGAGAGGACGTGGCTCGAGTGAGAGCCAAGGTAGTTCCAAATAAGAGAGAGAGAAGCAGTAGGTGTCCTACGGTGAGGATATGAGTGGAAGGTACGGTGAGGATGTGAGTGGAAGGTACGGAAGGAGTGAAGGGGGGAGGAGGAATGGTACTAAGGTATAAGTGAGTGAAGGTGGAGAAGGAGTGGTGCTAAGGTATGAGTGAAGGTAGAGGGGGAGTGATCCTAAGGTATGGAATGAGTAAAGGTGGAGGAAGAGTGGTGCTAAGGTATGGAAGAAGTGGCGGTGGAGGAGGAGTGGTACTAAGGTCTGGAAGGAGTGAAGGTGGAGGAGGAGTTGTAGGTAAGGTACGAGTGAAGGTAGAGGAGGAGTTGTAGGATAATAGTAAGGAGGGTGTGAGGACTTGATTAATTGCTCAAGCTTGGGTTGATTCTGGTTATTTTCAGGTCCTTGAATGTATTGAATGAGGTTGGTATTGATAGAAGAGTTGTGAGGGATTATGGTCTTGCTGGAGGAGCTGCCAATGTGATGTGTTGGAGCTATGGGATAAGTCCCTCTGTTTAAGGTAGGTGACTTAAATGTGGTGGTTGGGGTATTAAATGGGATTTGACCAGGAGATGGTCAAGCAATGACGGGTCATGTAGAAAAGCAAAGCTAACATTAATGAGTTGCAGGTGAGGCAGCAGGTGCTGTAAGTGTGTCAACGAAAGTGTGGCTTGCTATTGGTTGCAGAGGCTTAAACAAGGGAGTGTATCAAGATCATGCTATTGGTCTGCAGAATGTGCTGCAAGGTTGAAGTGATAAGGCATGGGAAAGTTAATGGCCCAGCTGGTCTTACAGTCATGGGACTCCCTAATTGGTTTGTGAGGCCTGGTTGCAGGGCACGTGAAGGTCACGTGTCTCTCTCTCTCTCTTTGGAACCAACCCTAGCTTTGCCTGGGAGGCATAAGCTAGGGAGATGCCCTTGGCTCTAGCCACTTAGCCATGAGCTCTCGAGATCCCAATGGGCCAGGCCACCCTTCAGTACTGCTCCTGACTAAGGGTGGTTGACCCAAGTGTGAGTATGTGTGCTGGTGTATTTATTATGGGTTCCTGCTATGGCCCCTAGGGGCTGAGACTCTCATTGAGATGGAGGTCTTGAGCATTGGAGTTGCGCTTAGCATTGGGCCTTCCTGGGGTTCATAGAGGGAGCCTCCCATCATGGGTTTAGCCCTTTGAGGCGTCGTAAGTGTTGGAGATGTACCCTTCCTACAGAGGGCATTCCATTATCTTGGGCTTGGCCCTTTGGGGTCCCTAAGTATTGAAGTTGCATCTTCCTAGGGAGGGCCTCCCAGCATCATGGGCTTGGCCCTTGGAGATGCTATAGGTAGTGGAGTTGCGGGGCCCTCTTGGAGATTTAAGTGAGTAGGTAAGTAGTCTATGTGGACATATATGTAATGACGATTATGGAGATACGTTTCCCTTTTGGTGACGTATGCAACTACCACGTGGCGGATTAAAACACATTACCTACATTAGCCCCCCTGTGGTCGCCAAAATGTGTGAGTTCTTTTGTGTGTGGATGAGGTGTAAAGAGAGGTATAACACGTAGGCAGGCTAGTGAGTGTAAGATATAGTAAAATAATAGAAAAGTAGTAGTATAGTCAAATGGGTCCCAGAGAGGACGTGGCTCGAGTGAGAGCCAAGGTAGTTCCAAATAAGAGAGAGAGAAGCAGTAGGTGTCCTACGGTGAGGATATGAGTGGAAGGTACGGTGAGGATGTGAGTGGAAGGTACGGAAGGAGTGAAGGGGGGAGGAGGAATGGTACTAAGGTATAAGTGAGTGAAGGTGGAGAAGGAGTGGTGCTAAGGTATGAGTGAAGGTAGAGGGGGAGTGATCCTAAGGTATGGAATGAGTAAAGGTGGAGGAAGAGTGGTGCTAAGGTATGGAAGAAGTGGCGGTGGAGGAGGAGTGGTACTAAGGTCTGGAAGGAGTGAAGGTGGAGGAGGAGTTGTAGGTAAGGTACGAGTGAAGGTAGAGGAGGAGTTGTAGGATAATAGTAAGGAGGGTGTGAGGACTTGATTAATTGCTCAAGCTTGGGTTGATTCTGGTTATTTTCAGGTCCTTGAATGTATTGAATGAGGTTGGTATTTATAGAAGAGTTGTGAGGGATTATGGTCTTGCTGGAGGAGCTGCCAATGTGATGTGTTGGAGCTATGGGATAAGTCCCTCTGTTTAAGGTAGGTGACTTAAATGTGGTGGTTGGGGTATTAAATGGGATTTGACCAGGAGATGGTCAAGCAATGACGGGTCATGTAGAAAAGCAAAGCTAACATTGATGAGTTGCAGGTGAGGCAGCAGGTGCTGTAAGTGTGTCAACGAAAGTGTGGCTTGCTATTGGTTGCAGAGGCTTAAACAAGGGAGTGTATCAAGATCATGCTATTGGTCTGTAGAATGTGCTGCAAGGTTGAAGTGATAAGGCATGGAAAAGTTAATGGCCCAGCTGGTCTTACAGTCATGGGACTCCCTAATTGGTTTGTGAGGCCTGGTTGCAGGGCACGTGAAGGTCACGTGTCTCTCTCTCTCTCTTTGGAACCAACCCTAGCTTTGCCTGGGAGGCATAAGCTAGGGAGATGCCCTTGGCTCTAGCCACTTAGCCATGAGCTCTCGAGATCCCAATGGGCCAGGCCACCCTTCAGTACTGCTCCTGACTAAGGGTGGTTGACCCAAGTGTGAGTATGTGTGCTGGTGTATTTATTATGGGTTCCTGCTATGGCCCCTAGGGGCTGAGACTCTCATTGAGGTGGAGGTCTTGAGCATTGGAGTTGCGCTTAGCATTGGGCCTTCCTGGGGTTCATAGAGGGAGCCTCCCATCATGGGTTTAGCCCTTTGAGGCGTCGTAAGTGTTGGAGATGTACCCTTTCTACAGAGGGCATTCCATTATCTTGGGCTTGGCCCTTTGGGGTCCCTAAGTATTGAAGTTGCAGCTTCCTAGGGAGGGCCTCCCAGCATCATGGGCTTGGCCCTTGGAGATGCTATAGGTAGTGGAGTTGCGGGGCCCTCTTGGAGATTTAAGTGAGTAGGTAAGTAGTCTATGTGGACATATATGTAATGACGATTATGGAGATACGTTTCCCTTTTGGTGACGTATGCAACTACCACGTGGCGGATTAAAACACATTACCTACATTAGCCCCCCTGTGGTCGCCAAAATGTGTGAGTTCTTTTGTGTGTGGATGAGGTGTAAAGAGAGGTATAACACGTAGGCAGGCTAGTGAGTGTAAGATATAGTAAAATAATAGAAAAGTAGTAGTATAGTCAAATGGGTCCCAGAGAGGACGTGGCTCGAGTGAGAGCCAAGGTAGTTCCAAATAAGAGAGAGAGAAGCAGTAGGTGTCCTACGGTGAGGATATGAGTGGAAGGTACGGTGAGGATGTGAGTGGAAGGTACGGAAGGAGTGAAGGGGGGAGGAGGAATGGTACTAAGGTATAAGTGAGTGAAGGTGGAGAAGGAGTGGTGCTAAGGTATGAGTGAAGGTAGAGGGGGAGTGATCCTAAGGTATGGAATGAGTAAAGGTGGAGGAAGAGTGGTGCTAAGGTATGGAAGAAGTGGCGGTGGAGGAGGAGTGGTACTAAGGTCTGGAAGGAGTGAAGGTGGAGGAGGAGTTGTAGGTAAGGTACGAGTGAAGGTAGAGGAGGAGTTGTAGGATAATAGTAAGGAGGGTGTGAGGACTTGATTAATTGCTCAAGCTTGGGTTGATTCTGGTTATTTTCAGGTCCTTGAATGTATTGAATGAGGTTGGTATTTATAGAAGAGTTGTGAGGGATTATGGTCTTGCTGGAGGAGCTGCCAATGTGATGTGTTGGAGCTATGGGATAAGTCCCTCTGTTTAAGGTAGGTGACTTAAATGTGGTGGTTGGGGTATTAAATGGGATTTGACCAGGAGATGGTCAAGCAATGACGGGTCATGTAGAAAAGCAAAGCTAACATTGATGAGTTGCAGGTGAGGCAGCAGGTGCTGTAAGTGTGTCAACGAAAGTGTGGCTTGCTATTGGTTGCAGAGGCTTAAACAAGGGAGTGTATCAAGATCATGCTATTGGTCTGCAGAATGTGCTGCAAGGTTGAAGTGATAAGGCATGGGAAAGTTAATGGCCCAGCTGGTCTTACAGTCATGGGACTCCCTAATTGGTTTGTGAGGCCTGGTTGCAGGGCACGTGAAGGTCACGTGTCTCTCTCTCTCTCTTTGGAACCAACCCTAGCTTTGCCTAGGAGGCATAAGCTAGGGAGATGCCCTTGGCTCTAGCCACTTAGCCATGAGCTCTCGAGATCCCAATGGGTCAGGCCACCCTTCAGTACTGCTCCTGACTAAGGGTGGTTGACCCAAGTGTGAGTATGTGTGCTGGTGTATTTATTATGGGTTCCTGCTATGGCCCCTAGGGGCTGAGACTCTCATTGAGGTGGAGGTCTTGAGCATTGGAGTTGCGCTTAGCATTGGGCCTTCCTGGGGTTCATAGAGGGAGCCTCTCATCATGGGTTTAGCCCTTTGAGGCGTCGTAAGTGTTGGAGATGTACCCTTCCTACAGAGGGCATTCCATTATCTTGGGCTTGGCCCTTTGGGGTCCCTAAGTATTGAAGTTGCAGCTTCCTAGGGAGGGCCTCCCAGCATCATGGGCTTGGCCCTTGGAGATGCTATAGGTAGTGGAGTTGCGGGGCCCTCTTGGAAATTTAAGTGAGTAGGTAAGTAGTCTATGTGGACATATATGTAATGACGATTATGGAGATACGTTTCCCTTTTGGTGACGTATGCAACTACCACGTGGCGGATTAAAACACATTACCTACATTAACCCCCCTGTGGTCGCCAAAATGTGTGAGTTCTTTTGTGTGTGGATGAGGTGTAAAGAGAGGTATAACACGTAGGCAGGCTAGTGAGTGTAAGATATAGTAAAATAATAGAAAAGTAGTAGTATAGTCAAATGGGTCCCAGAGAGGACGTGGCTCGAGTGAGAGCCAAGGTAGTTCCAAATAAGAGAGAGAGAAGCAGTAGGTGTCCTACGGTGAGGATATGAGTGGAAGGTACGGTGAGGATGTGAGTGGAAGGTACGGAAGGAGTGAAGGGGGGAGGAGGAATGGTACTAAGGTATAAGTGAGTGAAGGTGGAGAAGGAGTGGTGCTAAGGTATGAGTGAAGGTAGAGGGGGAGTGATCCTAAGGTATGGAATGAGTAAAGGTGGAGGAAGAGTGGTGCTAAGGTATGGAAGAAGTGGCGGTGGAGGAGGAGTGGTACTAAGGTCTGGAAGGAGTGAAGGTGGAGGAGGAGTTGTAGGTAAGGTACGAGTGAAGGTAGAGGAGGAGTTGTAGGATAATAGTAAGGAGGGTGTGAGGACTTGATTAATTGCTCAAGCTTGGGTTGATTCTGGTTATTTTCAGGTCCTTGAATGTATTGAATGAGGTTGGTATTTATAGAAGAGTTGTGAGGGATTATGGTCTTGCTGGAGGAGCTGCCAATGTGATGTGTTGGAGCTATGGGATAAGTCCCTCTGTTTAAGGTAGGTGACTTAAATGTGGTGGTTGGGGTATTAAATGGGATTTGACCAGGAGATGGTCAAGCAATGACGGGTCATGTAGAAAAGCAAAGCTAACATTGATGAGTTGCAGGTGAGGCAGCAGGTGCTGTAAGTGTGTCAACGAAAGTGTGGCTTGCTATTGGTTGCAGAGGCTTAAACAAGGGAGTGTATCAAGATCATGCTATTGGTCTGCAGAATGTGCTGCAAGGTTGAAGTGATAAGGCATGGGAAAGTTAATGGCCCAGCTGGTCTTACAGTCATGGGACTCCCTAATTGGTTTGTGAGGCCTGGTTGCAGGGCACGTGAAGGTCACGTGTCTCTCTCTCTCTCTTTGGAACCAACCCTAGCTTTGCCTGGGAGGCATAAGCTAGGGAGATGCCCTTGGCTCTAGCCACTTAGCCATGAGCTCTCGAGATCCCAATGGGCCAGGCCACCCTTCAGTACTGCTCCTGACTAAGGGTGGTTGACCCAAGTGTGAGTATGTGTGCTGGTGTATTTATTATGGGTTCCTGCTATGGCCCCTAGGGGCTGAGACTCTCATTGAGGTGGAGGTCTTGAGCATTGGAGTTGCGCTTAGCATTGGGCCTTCCTGGGGTTCATAGAGGGAGCCTCTCATCATGGGTTTAGCCCTTTGAGGCGTCGTAAGTGTTGGAGATGTACCCTTCCTACAGAGGGCATTCCATTATCTTGGGCTTGGCCCTTTGGGGTCCCTAAGTATTGAAGTTGCAGCTTCCTAGGGAGGGCCTCCCAGCATCATGGGCTTGGCCCTTGGAGATGCTATAGGTAGTGGAGTTGCGGGGCCCTCTTGGAGATTTAAGTGAGTAGGTAAGTAGTCTATGTGGACATATATGTAATGACGATGTTGGAGATACGTTTCCCTTTTGGTGACGTATGCAACTACCACGTGGCGGATTAAAACACATTACCTACAGATTGCAAGAAAGGGTAGTTTGGGAATCGAAGTAAAATTTGCATATTAATTTAGGAAAGTGGACAACAATTTTGGGACATCCTAAAAAGGAAATATGAACACATAAAATGGGACGGATGGAGTATTATTTTTAGTATAAAATTTTCTCTTAAAGTTTTTAGTAGATTTTTGGGTACTTTTTCAATTAAGTGGTACATTATCAAAAGCATCGGAAAAAAATAAGTGCTGAAACTTTTCATTTTCATCACTTAATTGAGTTATCAAACACACCCTAAGTCTATTGTGAGAAACTTCTCATATAAGAAGACAGATTTTCACCGTTGGATGAGAATCTAGCGATAAGATTCTCAAAAAATCTAGAGATGTATTTATTGTCACAATCTCATTCAACGATTAAAATTCGCCTTTTTCATATGAGAAGTTGCTCACTATAGACTTGTCCATGAAAAAAAATACTCCCAGTATTTGTTAACATTTATATTCTCTCTCTTCATCCTTCCTTCATCTTCATCTTCATCTTCATCTTCGACTTCTTTTATCACAGCAATATAGAAACAGTAGATGCCAGTAACGGCCGTTACAGCAGCATATATAACTGTAACGGGTGTTACGCTTGTGTAACGGACGAGTAACAACGCACATGGCACCTATCGATTCCGTCAAGTAACGTACGTTGTTCAAACATTGAACTCTGTTTGTCGCACTACAATTATCTAAATTTCTAAGCGAAGATAAAATTTAATTTTTTTGAGGGGGAAAAAAAATCATTAAAACTAGCTGAAGAAAAAGCAAATTCTACAAAGTGATAGTGAAAATTGAAATGCACGCAGCACATACCTTTTAAGGAAATCAATCACTCAAGACAGCAAATCTGTGATATTGTTGATTGATTCCGGGGGTGTGTGTATGTATATATATATATATATATATCAATACACACACGAGACAAACGCAGCTTCTAGTTCTAGTGCTGTCACTGATGAAGTGTGAGGTGTGATTTATACCGTACAGAGTTGAGTCTGGGATGAAACTAGGAAAATTCTTTGGTGTGCTAACAGGAGAGAAATTGTAACATTTGATGAGGGAAACTATCGCTTGATGAGAGAAATTGTAACATTTGACACAAAATGACGGTTTTATAATTACTATGAAAAAAAAATTATAATATGATAAGGAAATATTGTAACCAAAATGAGAAAATATACTTTTTTTTTTTTTTTGTAATTGTGAGTGTCTGGATCAGTTTGCATGCATCTCGACTAATTTCTCGAGGCCCTGAAGTCCCCGGGTGAATTCCCCAGTGTTCGCGTTCCTCTTGACTCGAACACTAAACCTCTTGGGTAATATACCCAAAAAAAGCTTGTCATTCAACCACAAGTGGTTAAAAAAATGAGAAAATGTTGTAATTACTAAAGGGATACATACTATTATGAGAAACTTCTTATATGCACAAACACTCTATAATCATTAGATGAGGTTTTGGTCTCGAGATAGTAAGTAGAAATATTATTAAATAATTATTTATTCATAATCTTGATAAAATTTAGATAATCCAATAACTTAGAGTGCTTGTGCATAAGCGAAGTTTCTCATAAAAACATTGCCCTTACTTAAGAGTGTATGCGGTCGGTCTACTTTTTGTGATTTTTAAAACTGACCAATAGGCTTAGTTGGTCATTTTTGCTCAATTTGATCAGCTTTTTGATTTTAATATATAAACACATTTTATAAACCGACCAATAATTTTTTCGAACATCAATTTCGGTTTTTTTTCAAATTTTTTTTTTCACCCCTACGCTAACTAAAACCACCACAACTTTGACCCTCCCCTCTCTCTTTCTCTCTCCTCCATGTGGTCAAACAACCATGCGCGGTAGTACACAAGAAACTAATCTGCGCCGAGTGCGCTCTGATATTTCCCAATTCCCATTGATGTATACGCCAATCTTCCGCATCACTTGTGTCATCTGGGTCCCGCATAGCCATCAATTTTAATTTACTTACGCGGAGGAATAACATCAACCTTGTAACCTACAGTGAAAATTATTGAATGGTTCGAGACGGATCATAGCCAATAAATACTGTTACATCCCATAAATTACTCCGTACTGGTTAATATTCACTCCGTCCAATTTTATTTTAGGGGAAAATACATTTTATACTCATTTTCTCATAACCCCTGTGGTTCATTTTGTAACATTTAACCCCCATGTACTACGGACTGAAATGAGACTGTTAACTTTTCTAACGGTAGTCCCACTTCAATCATTAGTACAGGGGAATTAAGTGTTACAAAAATGAACCACATGGGGGTTATGAGAACATGGGTGTAACCATAGGGGGGTAAAAGGTATTTTTCCTTAAAGAATATGTATAGGGGCTTGTGGGTATTAATGTCATTTCCTTTTTTTCCGTTAGAAAAGTTAACAGTCTCACTTTAGTCCGTAGTACAGGGGGGTTAAGTGTTACAAAATGAACCACAGGGGGTTATGAGAAAATTAGTGTAACCACAGGGGGTAAAAGGTATTTTCCCCTTTATTTTATGTGTCCATATTTAAAAGTTAAACATTTTGAAGGAATGCAAAAATTACAACATTATTTCAAATTTACCATTTCTTGATTTTATTTACCCCTTTAATTTTTATTGTTTTTTTTTCGTATTTCTAAAATCAACAATGATAGATTTGAAAAATAGTTAATAATTTAACATACATGCTTTTAATGAATAATAGTTTTGGGATATCCAAAGATGGAAAGATGAACAAATAAAATAAGACGGAGGGATTAGGAGACAATTTGGCCGCGCATGACAGTCCACTTTTAATCGAACCCATCACGTGATGTCATGCAGTATTTTTTCTAGACCGACATGTGAAATATAGAAATTGTGAAAATTTTATTGAAATTGAAATATGCTTACTACATCACGTTTGGAGGGGAATTTGTCTAAACGTTTTAGTTAAACATACTTTAAAGACTAATGTGTTTTTAAAATTTCATCCAAACAAAATAATAGTATGTGACTTCTGGATCTTAAACCTCTCTTTGAAATATGATTTTAAACCGATGAAAAAGTGTAATAAGAAATTATTTCATGTAACCGTTACATTCATGTAGCTTCCATTTTGATTTAAATATTGTGTAGGTCCTATATAAATCCTACTATAATGAAGGAATTACAAATTATAATAGGGGTCACATCGTATCACTTGCAAGGAATCAAATTTCAAGAAAAAGGAAGACAAATATAATTTTAAAAAAATAAATAAATGAAAGCCATATTTATGGATTTGAAAGTTTAGAGTATTTTTGCTCATTCATATCTCTACTGGATAATATGCTTTCCATTCTATTTACATTTAATCTCTGTATTATTAATATAATTACTAAAATAAGACACATATACATAGTAAAATTCTATATGGACATTGAATGATAAAAATAGGTCATTAGACTAAGAGCATCTCCAATGCAAGAAGTTATTTTTTCCATCTCAAAGCTATAATTTGACACTGCTATAGTACCAAAAAGCTATATTTTGACAATACTGCTCCAATGGTAGATTTCATCCAAACTACCAAATTTTAGGTCAATTACCATTCTCCTAGTCAACTTTCACCTACAATACTGCTAAATGCTAGTATGCACGTTTGTAATAAAATGTTAATCTATGAATCTCTACGGCTTAATGAATTCAATAAGAACTTAACATTTTCATTAATCATTAAAAAAAAAAACCACATAATCATGGAGATGGAGACACTCAATTATTTTGTGACTGCAAGTTACCAACAATTGGATCTTGGATGACACTCAACCAACTATTGTAAGGAACAAAAAAATATTAAAATTGGACAAGAGAGCACAATATAAAAATTGGGTTTAGGTTTTTATTTATAGACATTTGGAAGGGTATAAAAGTAAAAGTACAAAATATATCCGTTGGTATTGTAAATATTCGTGGGGCCCACTCATTTGACAAAAGTCATTTGAGCTCTCAAATTTGACAATGTAAATGACTTTGTCATTTTTTGGTAGAGTATTTGGCTTTGCATTGGAGTGGGTTAAATTTGATGAGCTATCATTTTATAACTTTGGTAGTGGATTTGGTAGCCCCATTGGAGATGCTCTATGGGACCTAAAGTGAACAAAAATGCTCAATTTAAAAGATTTACACTTTAAGACAACACAGTGCAGTGAAGTGAAGTGAAGATGATCAAACCAAAAGAATATAATTAGTAATATTTTAGAATGATGAGATGGTTGGCTGCGTTTTTATTTGGCATGGATGTTCCACACCCATCGTGTACAAAGTCAAAAGCATAAAGGTTGCTATCACTAGTGGCAACTTATTTTCAAGATGGGGCAGATTTATGCGTTCAATCATTACAGAAAATACTAGTGACTACTTTTTTTCAGTGTCAGTAGATCTTTCAAAGTACTCCTAAAAGCATTCACAACAGATACAACAAATTTAAATGGGTAAATATTACTTGCTCTCTTCAGGTTTAGTCTTAATACAATTACTTATTCATGTTTTAAGAATTTTACTTAACTTCCTTATATTTGAATTTTAGTAATAGATTCGGTTAAATTTTCTAACGATTTGTTAAAGAGGGGGAAACTGGTACTAAAATTAAAAAATATTGGAAGTAAGTGAGATTCCTGAAACGTGAGGGAAGGCATATGTATTAAGGCCAAACCTTAGGGGAGGTAGGTGATATTTATCCAATTTAAATGAAACGTGACTTTGATAAAACTGAAAATTTAATATTGAAAATTAAGTACTGGATTTTAAGTACTGAAAATTTTAAGTGATTGAATTTGTAATTCTGAAAACATTGCTTCAACTACTGAAATAGAATGCATTTAGTGATTATTTTCAGTATAAATTTTTCACTTAAAGTTTTCAGTGGTTTTTGCTTTTTCAATTAAGTGGTACATTATCAAACACACTGAAAAAAAAAAATTAAGTGTTGAATCTTTTCATTGTCAGCACTTAATTGGGTTATCAAACATACCCTTAGTTTAAGCTTGTTGTATTGGTGCTTGGAATGGTGCAGTGACTAAACGGCACTCTCAAATCCGTTTGAGACAAAGCGACAGCCTTTTTGAAATGAAATGAAACATTTACACTAAGGGGTGTAAAGTGGGCCGAATTGGCTCAGCCCAGCCCAGCCCGACCCGCCCCGACATGTTGTGACTCACAACTCGTCCCGCCCTGTCCCGCACTGCAAACTAGCCTAATTCGTGTCTCAGTCCACCAGGTGTGGATCCGGGTCAACTTTCCCTTTGCAGCCCACGACTCGCCCCGTGACCCGCCTCGTCTAACTCGCCACCAACCCGCCCTGCCTCGTGGACCTACCCTGTCCCGCCTCACCAATCTGCGAATGAAATATTTTATTTAATTATTTTCAAATAAACTGTTTTTAATAAAATATTTTATTAAACTATTTTAATTAGAAAATAAATCAAACCTATTTTTTAAAAACGGTTTTCAAATAATTTTTTAACAAACTGCTTTTGTTAAAAAGTTTTCTAATCAACTGTTTTATTAGAAAATAAAAACTATTTTTTCAATACTTTTCTAATAAATTTTTAATGAACTGTTTTGTAGTAAACTGTAGTAATTTGTTTTTTTTTTTGTTTTTTTTGTTTTTAAAAAAAAAACTGTTTTTAAAAATTGTTTTCTAATAATTTTTTAAATAAACAATTTTTTAAGAGGACTGGGTAGAGTGAAAAGTCACCTTATTTCCTTTGCCAATTCAACTCGCCCCGTCCCGTGTCTCGCCAAAATTCGTCCAACTCGTCAAGATAGCGGGGCAAAGCGCCCAGTTTTACACCTCTATTTACACACAAGGAAATTTTTTTTTTTAAATTTGCACCAATGGCTCACACTATGTCGTTTGAGAGTGGGACGACACAGTGTGTGCCTGTGGGAGTGTTTGGTGGTGGGAGGGCACACACTGTGTTGTCTGGCAAGTTGTATGTGTCGTATGACTAGTAATACTTAAGCATACATCAAAGCTATTTTCCTCTTAAATTTCTATTATTAAATTTGTTGTACAACCTACACCATTGTTAACATCATTTTGCTAAGTTTGTTGTATATTTTTGCCAATTGTAGATGCTCTACAAGGTGTAGTATTAGACTCATGAAGTGGAAGTGGCCACCCCACTTAGGCGTAAGTCTTGGGATTTCCCGGTCCACTAGACGAGTAGGGTATTCAGTGGATCCATGAATTTTACCATCCAACTAAGCCCAGTGTTAAGCCCAACAAGGAACTTCCAAAACCTGGAGAAAAACTATCATACCATCATAAGGTTTTGCTCGTGTCTTACAATCAATAACAAGTCACAACATTTTAGCAATAGTATAGCAGCTAGTGCTAAGTCTATACCTTAGGGTCTGTTTGAAATTACCTAAATAGACAAAGTTCGATTTTTTCTTTTCTGGTTAATAGACTATGTTCAATTTAGGTCTACTTATTATTTGATTTTTGTGAGAACTAAGGTAGTGTTGATTTGACAAATGACCAGTTATTAAACTGGACATGTGCTCCTACGCCAAAAAAAAAAAAAATAAATAAATAAATAAATAAAAAATGACACTCACCACACTTGAATTTCTAAAACCGATTCACTTATTAAAGGATACCACTATTTACTTTGGCAATAGTGGTACGCCTTATAAATCGCAAAACCAGTTATTTCCTTTTCCAAACTGTTTCTTGGGTGTCCAATCTTGCAACATTTTCACGGATTGTAATTTGGGTGCCAAAGTTTGCAAATTTTTGAATGGGTGCCAACAAATTTTTTTATTTCTTTTTTGGTTTGTATTCTACAAGCCTACAACCAAGTGGTTTTGGCCGCACCATTGAATTTCTGCATAGTAACCTTATACCTTAGAAAATCAATGTGCAGCTCATGTACTTGCACAGATTAAATGATTAATTCTATTATTACAACTCCATTGCATACAAAAAAAGCTTCATAAATAAAATTATTCTCAGACTGTGCGCAGAATTCCCAGACTTGATCATATGGACCACATTGTTAATCCTTGGAGTTCAAGTACAGACTCTGTTCTTTAATATAATCAATTACTTCATCTGCTGTTAAATATTTCACCGACAATCCTCTCGAAATGCAATCCCTGGTATACACAAAAATAACATAATTATCTTCTATCCAATTTGTCGTATCAACTACAATTCCTCCCCCACACACTCCATTCGAATTTCTGAACAAATCAAAAACAACTTACCTTACTCTTGTGGAACTGATTTGGTTTGGTACAAGTTCATCCACTACTCTGATGTTACCCTTCAGGAATGAACAATTAAACCCATGAATACACCAAAGTGCAGAATTCTAATTCCCAATAAACTAGAGCATTTCAATCTCATTGTGTTGAAATTGGACCATTCTCGAACTTTTCCCCACATGGTTATATATAGACTTTGTTTCAATTTTAAGTGATCAAAAATATTGTTAAAATCTGAATTCTGAATAGTAGTATGTTCAGCTGCATTGATTTGGACAATCAAGAACCAAATTCATGCCGCCGTAAGAGCAAGTTTTGCATGTTTTTGCAAATTACAATATAGCAGAAGACCAGTAAGGCAGGAACTCGGATTACCTTGTATTGATTCAAAATGTCATCGTCAGAGATGATTTTGTCGACGTCTTGACCTTCTCTGCGTATGCAAACCACTCCATAGTCTCTACATATTGTCCTTACCTGAAAATGTGAGAGATGGGCATTTTGATCAATGATGCCCTATCCCTAACCATTTTCAGTAGTAGTGAAATCGCTTCCCATTGCCATTCATTATCTCATGTGAAGAAACCATCTTCTTTCTCAAACACTGAGACAGGTTATATGAAATAACAAAATAGAACCATGTACTCTACTATTAACCATCTCCTGAAGTACTTACTATCTTTTGTCTCAAAGTCCCACTGAGTACATTTCTCAAAACCAAACCATCAAAAACTAAATATGCATGAGATTGTGTAGGCTTATGGATAATTACAGCGAAATTACTCCATTATTTCGATATCTAAAAGGCCCACATTGAGAAGAGTTTACTCATGTGGGATCATTTTTTTGTAAATTAAAGATTTAAGTACTAGTATTGATCTTTGCTGCAATAACTTACATGCTCGCGAATCCAAAATCCAGGAATGCCGAAAGATGACAGCATATCAGAGCCACAGACAAGTATAACCTTGAGGGACTCTAAGAACAAAACAGTACAGATACACCAAAATTGAAATTATACAGTAGAACTAACTTTTATACATGCAGTCCAGGGTCTAGAATAGAAGCATTTTATGATGACAAGACAGAATAATATCTTGTAGTTGTAGTATAATTACTATAATGTTACCAATGCAAGTTCAAATAGTTAAAACCACCAGCATTCTAGCTGTGGCCCCGTTTGGCAACAACTTTTGTAGCCCATAATTGATTATGCAACTCCACAGTGATTATGGAAGCGTTTGGAATCTCAGCTTCTGTGAATCAATAGCTGAAAATTGTGCGTCAATTACAGAAGCAGAAAGCTATTGCCAAACAAGCCCTAAGTGGTAGCTATTCCTCCTCCAGTGTATAGTGCAGAGTTCAGGTCCCAGCAGAAGAATATGAGGCTGACAGCCTCCAGACCACACCGTTAAAAAAAATAATAAAAATATAAAAAATCCAAAACTGATGCGGTTGGACTTCCACATATTATAACATATAGGTTGATATTAAAATTGCATCTGGGGGGGGGGGGGGGGTGTTTAAGATTAGTTAACAGAGCAGTCACTTGTAAATTACGCCATATGTAACCTTTTCTAACCTTACCTCCGGGTACCAGTCCACTCTCAAACAAAGAACTTCTGATTCTGGACAAAACAGTCAATGTACGTTGAAAGCTACTCTGACTTGCCTGGAAAAGGAGAAATAACTTCCCGAAGTCAATCTTAAGAGCCAATAGATACATGGCATAAGCCTAGATGCAGACGATAATACAGCACAACACAAACAATAATAACAGAATTTTGTAAACTTTCACTGAATCTGCCAAGTGAGTCCCCACAGAGAGAGAGAGAGAGAGAGAGAGAGAGAGAGAGAGAGAGAGAGACCTCCCAGGGATCCACCATTACGAATTCTGAACTTCTGCAGGCTCGATTACACATCTCAATACGATGTTTAGCAGATGTAAGTGCCTGTAACAAGATAACACCTTTATACGACCACTATGCTGAGATGAAGTCATAACTACAGCAGACCTCTACTATCTGACAGTATGACAGCTATAATCACTAAGCCAGCACGATCCTCAATTACAGGACATAATTTCCAGATATGTAAATGCAAATACAACGCAGATGTACTACAGTTCATGAAATATCATGGTCATAAATACGAGTTCAGTACTAATTTCCCTTTCACATGGTACATTCAAAAAGAAAATTACCAATGCAATCAAATATAATAATTCTGTCAAAGAATTTCCTTAAACAACGTGTTTCTCATGCTACAGGAACCACGATATATGTGACGAGGACCGACTGTCTAGTACTAGAAATGAACTACCTTCTTCCTCGGTCTACCACAACTAAAAAATCTCCTCTTAAATTCTCGTCTTTAACCTCTCAGTGTGGTTCTTGCTTTACGCTCTTAGACCAATTCACCAACACGTGTATCGTTATTCACATTCAGGAATCTCAAAGAACATTTTACTGGATAAGATAATATGCTGCAAAATGCTACATACCCTTTTCTTGTATGCATCATTCACAGGTGACATGTAACCTCCAACAACGCAAAAACCTTCTGAGTTTAATGCATCTCTTGCCAGCTCTAAGCATAAAACAACTTTCATCAAGTCATCATTAAACAAAGCTCATAAATTTGGTTGAAAGATTTTGCACTATCTTACATTTCAGAAAAAGATTCTAGCCTTGTATCATATGCTACTTCCAGTGTCCCAGACCAATCAAGTGAATCAACAACAGACGTGAAGGCATTCGTACTAAAACTTCTACAACTAGCAAGAATAGACAAGATAGTAGCTTTTTAAAAAGGTCTTAGTGGTTTACAAGTAATCAAGATAGAGAACTGTTAGATTACCAACTATAAAAGCTTACGCTGCCAGAGAATGGGCCCAACAATGTATATCAAGCTTCAACACCCTCCTTCACGTGCAACCTTGACTTGCACGTGGAGAGCAAACAAACCAAACTCCATCATAGTGGAGACAAATAACAAAGTGCAAATATGCACAATAGAGCGGGAATGGAGAGTCGAACTTAGGACCTCCGACAAACAAGGCTCTGATACCATGTTAAGTTACCAACTACTCCAAAAGCTTAGCTGTTAGAGAATGGCCCAACAATGTATATCAAGCTTCAACAAGAACTATACAGGGGTAAGTAACAAAATTAGACCAAAAAACTAACTTTTCTGGCCAACTAAAGATGGCAAACAGGGCCAACATCACTTAAGAGATACATGACTAAATTACGAAATCAGAGAATCCAATGTATATTCACTCATCATTGTTTTGAATCTTTTGATATGTTCAATCTCGTGGTTACACTTTTTATTGAGTCATAATCGATGATAAACGATACAAAGGAAACTTTTCTTTATCTCGCAGGTTAAAACCGTCATAAAATCCCTGATAATGGTTTCGACATGAACTGTTGTCGCCTTTGCTAACTAAGAGAGCAGAAGTAAGCCAAATGTATTCAACTACTTACCAAAAATACGCAAGTGCATATAAGTAGGCGGATTGAAACTTCCACTTGATACTAAAACTACATACTTTTTGTCCCTGAGAGAGAGAGAGAGAGAGAGAGAGAGAGAGAGAGAGGAGGGGGGGGAAGGTTATCAAAAAAAACTTCTGAATGGAGAAAAATGTAAAGTGGTAAATTAACAACTACCTTAAAAAGTTTGCTTAGCAGCAACTAGAAGTAGATACAATTCCTAATATGCATTAATTAGATTCGATCATTGTGTGTGATTAACTGCGCATTTGGTGGCTAAAATACCAAGTACACAGAATCAAGTCTTCTCTACTAGATGAACTCAATATATACAAGAACCCTGACTTTTAGCCTCCTCTTTTGGACAATATCTTATACTTGATATTTGAAAAAAGCTCGCGCATTTTCCTTACTAAATTCAAAATTTAGTTTATAAAGCTGCGTAAACACAAGAAAAGGTTAATACCCTCAAATGTTACGGTGAGATGTAGAAGCGAAACTATCTCAATTAAAGATTATATCTTGGCAAGAATGCACAAGAATAAATAATTGAAAACCTAAAGCAAATCCAGCGTGGGAAAAAAAAAAGTGAACCAATTGAAAAACTAGTTAAACTTACTCGGTCATAGTTTTTGGTGAACCATCTCGACTTATGGATCCTAAAGATAGTTTATCCAATGGCAACATACTATCCATACCACCTAAAAAAGAAGTAAATTACAAACAGTAGTTAGCAGTGGAAAATCTGCAGCTCAGCACTTTAGTTTAGTATGGGACAACTATCAAAAAAATGACAAATATGTTCAAACTTCTCGTAGTTATCGATGTTAAATTAGAAATACTAAAAGAGCTTTGATGCAAACCCTTACTACATAAAAAGCAATCCCACGGAAAACCTTATGATCCAAAAGTGCTAAACAAGAAAAGCATTCAATGATTTAATACGAGTGATGCTAGTTCAAAAAACAGGAGAACATTTCTCTGAGGCTTATGGAGCATGGATAACAGAAAATAACCACAAAAAGCTTAAACTTTCATGGTTCCAATATTAAACAAAGCACCGTTCCAAGGCTTTCCTATGACTGGTCTATTGGTGTGAGGTCTTCTACTTCTAATCTCCACAGAGTCTCAATTTGGATTCAATTTTTTTTCTCCCTTTTAAAAAAAAATAATAATAAAAATTAGAAGGAAAAAAGACAAAGCCCTGATGAAGAGGTCTAATAGAAGTAGTGGTAGTCGTATCTTCCAAGTGCCAACAAAGTATGTCAATTCAATGTTTTCAAGCTTATCAGATGAGAATTTGCATATAAAAGAATCAAACAGGAACCACACACAAGAAAAATTTGCAGATGAGCTATATTGACATTCCAAATCTCAAGTTTACAAAAACTGGTATGGGAAGTTAGAATGAGAATGTATTTCATGCTTTAGTAGTCTGGTATAATAATAGCATCCCAGACAATGTTCT
Organism: Hydrangea macrophylla; assembly: GCA_033977485.1. Taxonomy (NCBI): domain Eukaryota; kingdom Viridiplantae; phylum Streptophyta; class Magnoliopsida; order Cornales; family Hydrangeaceae; genus Hydrangea; species Hydrangea macrophylla. Next base: position 105,755,125 of record CM066990.1, read on the forward strand.
AAAAATCGCTAGGCGGTGCCCGTAAGCGGGCGGTGGAGGGGGGCTAGGCGAAAAATTAATTTTTAAAACAAAATTAATACTCAAATATAGAGACAATTGTCATCATATAAACAAAATTCACAATTATCAACAAACTAAATTTCTAATTCATTCTTCTCCATATCATAAAACCGACCGAAACTTGACCAAAACAACGAAACCCCACTAGGAATCACGAAATTCCAGTGCTGCTTCGCACGAAATGAAGTCGTTTCCGTGGTGTGTTTCGTCCAATGTTTCCAAGGAAACCAGAGTAATCAATCATGTTCAGAGACAGACCCAAACCCATGTGAAAACTGAAAAGTGGGTTTCAAATTTCAATCAATTTTGGAATCAATCAAAATGATTGATGGGAATGAATAAATGATGAAATTGATTTTGAGGGTTTTGGCTATAAATCACTTACCTGGAGAGGAGTCTCTTCTCCAACAGTCTTCGTCCGATCTGGACTAGGGTTTCCCTTGCTGTCACTCTTCTTCTTCTTGGCCTTCGCTGGTGGGGTTACTGCCTTGCTGGTTGCCGGTTGGTCTCTCCAATCTCCTCTCTCTTTTCTGTATCTCATGTAGTAATACAGATGTATTAAGTCTTAGTTGTGTTTGATAATCAAATTAGAGTAACATTTGGGGCACTAACAACTTCCACTAACACTTATTAACACACTCTATCTCTCTCCTAGTGGTACTGTGGGGTCCACAGTGGGCCCCGCAGTACCACTAGGAGAGAGATAGAGTGTGTTAGTAAGTGTTAGTGGAAGTTGTTAGTGCCCCTAGCATTGCCCATCAAATTAAGTGGTGAAAATGAAAATTTTCAGCACTTATTTTGTTTTAGTGTGTTTGATAACCTATCACTTAATTGAAAAGGTAACCAAAAAATCACTGAAAACTTTAAGTGAAAAATTTCTACTGAAAATAATCACTGAATGCAATATATTTTAGTACTTGAAAAATTATTTTTAGTACTGTAAATTCAATCGCTTAAAATTATCAGTACTTAAAATTCAGCAATTAATTTTCAGTACTTAATTTTCAGTTTTATCAAACGCACCCTTAGTATGGCACCCATTTTGGTGATTTGCTTTTTTAAAGCTCATGTTAATTCTTTTAATAATTAGTTTATGCGTTTTATAAAAATTGAATTAAAAATTTTTGGAGGAATTTTTAAAAGCTCAAGGTTATTTTTTGATTTTATAATATTTTTTAAAAAAATAATGTTGTACAAAATTATTAAACAACTTAATAATAAATTTCATAAGCTACTTTTAAAAAACCATGTGAGAGCTAAACTAAGCCTAAGTAGTGCATTACACTTATTAGAGTTTTATTTAATTAATTATGTGCCGAGCTTTAGTAATTAGTTTATTTATTTATTTATTTTGCCTAATCTAAGAAATACCATGGATGATAGCATCTAGATTGATCACTTGATTTTCAAAAATAGATTTATTCCTTATATGCCAAATGTTTGTGAGGATGACAACCACAGTGGGTAAAAGCTAGGAGAGACTTGACTCTCAGAACATTCCAACTAGTAAGAAGAAGAAAAAAGACTTTGACTCTGAGAATCCAAGCGAAAGGGATTAAAAAAAAAAACCATTCATTCAGAGAAGAAGAGTGATTGCTAAGTCCAAGGCAAGAAAACCAAAAAGATCTAGCCACTTGATAGTGAAGAAAGAGATGAACTTCAGTTTCAATGGAATCATTGCAAAGAGGGCAAATGGTATCTTCTAAGCACATTTCTATAGGCTAATGTGGATCTCATCGAGAGGGTTTTCATAAAAATTCTCCAAAGAAAGGTTTTTAAGTCTTGGATGAATTTTGAGGTTTCAGATTTTGCTCCAAAACTGAGGTTAAAGCTGGATATGGTTAAGTCTAGCCAATTGTTGAAGACTATAGGCCGACTTCATAGAAAAGCACCCTTGTTTGTTCGGAATCCAATAGATGGTATCTGGGCCAGGGAACGAAGGAATAGAAATGGCCTCAATGAGAGGAATATCTTCAGGATGGCAAACTTGGGTCAAGAGATTGTGATTCCAAGTATTGTTATTAAGATTGAAGAGTTCGTGTCACAGCCCGGTCCCACAATAGCGGAACCGGAGCCCGTGGCACGCCACCGAGGCTAAACCAATTCATTAACGTTCCCAAAAATTAGGTTTGAAGAACACACGCAGCGGAAAACAAAACACATTTTAAAACCAGAGGTTCAGTCGACTGCTCAGTCGACGGAGGCGGGCAGGGATTTTAATAACAAATTCCAGTCGACTGAGACTGGAGGTCCAGTCGACTGCTGATGGGTCCAGTCGACTGCCCTGGGGTCCAGTCGACTGCTTCTGCTAAAAATGAAGCAGTGGCTAACAGGCCCAGGGGTTCAGTCGACTGCTCAGTCGACTGCTCCCCTGGCAGCAGCCCAAACTGCAGAAAACAAGTTTTAAAGTTTCCTAACTTCCCTCCAATGATCAACCACTCAAATCAAACTCAGTCTAAAGTAATCTTAACTGTATTAAAGCATTACCAAACATAATTACAACATGTTACTAACTATTACGACAATTTAAAATCCATTCTAACATACTAAGTTAAACATGGGTTTAAAACAACCAAATTCTTATTACAACATTCCTATTATCCCAAAACTACAAGATTTACATTACAAGTTGCCTCTCAAGCGAACTCCCAACCCACGTACTCACTTCTCCGATTCCTCGCCAGCATTTACACCTGAAATGGTTATTTGAATAACCACACATATTTCGATTTGTTTAAGCTAAAGCTTAGTGAATAAATCAACATATATACATGAATGATAAACATGTCCGCATTCACATCTTTACATTTCATACTAGTCGCCGGAGACTCACGTGCCCGTCCATATTCCCAATCCGCGACTCCTCGCCAATAAGTCCACGCGAAAGGGTAAGACCCACGATTCTACAAACAATCGTGCGACCTTAATGCCACTCTATCGGCTCCACAAAATGGTACGGTGACCACGTGCTCCTTCTGACCCAAATAAGCAACTTAACATGCTCAAATACATATCACCATGCTCGCGGTAATCAAAACATATCACCGTGCTATTGAGCCTACTTATCAATATAAATGCCCAATATGAACTACACAATATATATCTCTAGGAATTTATACATGCTATTCAAACATAACATGAACACATGCCAAGAAATCATTCCAAAACATAGTTGAATCACTCACCTCCGATTTACGCGCTTATAATACGATCCAAAGAAAACCCGTGCACAAAGAACGTGCAGAAGTCCGTCTAGTACAATTCCTATGGATCAGAATTCCATTTATCAACTTTTATGAAAAATTCTAGAAAATAACTTTTCGAAAAACTTAGCCAAACAGGCCCTAATAGGTATCAAAACGAAGCTCTTACCTCGAGGAGCCCAAATATGAAATCTGGGAGAAACCAGACTGACGGAAGGTCGTCGTTTGGCGCCGCAAAGCTCTAAGCTCCTAAATCTCCCTCTAGCCCCCTTTTTGGCCTCCTCTTGAACTTAGGTTAAGATTTACAAAAATCTAAAGATCCATCTCTATCTATATATAGGCAACTCTTTTGGGAATTACGTTTACCTCCCCACGAGTTTTCCAAACTCCTAATCAGTCTCTGAAACTTTCTATACAGCTTATTCATAGCTTTATAAGTGAAACTTCAAAATTATAAAAGTTTTCGACTAAGTTTCGTTTGGTCGCTAAAACGCGAATTTCTACATAACGTTTCCGAAGTTGCTAATTAGCCTACCAAATTAATAGCGTGTTCATTCGTCCTCACCAGGATACTAAATCTAACAACAGAAATAAATTCTAAAACAGAAAATAATACAGATATTGAAATACACAGGTAAACATTTATTTTCAGATAAACATTTAAAGTATTCCACAGTGACCGTCTCATACTCGAAGAGACTTCACAAACAATAAATCCTCAATTACCACAGTTTCAAAGGGTTCTCTAATACAGACACCCAAATCAACTCGTGAGTCAAAACTCACTCAACCATGTGTCATAGGACACGCCACATCACATTATCATGCATGACAATATGATACAAATGCAATAACACTAATGTGGGTGTTATAGTTCGGTTACCTTACATGGAATGTTTTCTGCCACTGGAAGAGGGCTGATTCTGAAACCAACCTTGTTGGGAACCCAGGGGTCTGTCTAGATGTTGACTTCTTTTCTTTCCCCAATAATGTAGCAAGCACCTTTGGTAATAAGTTTACGAACTTCCAGGAGAGATCTCCAGTGTTGAGAGCATTTTTGCTCACCCCATTTTGGTCACTCATTGCTCACCTAATCTGTCACACCCGTCCTGCGAAAATCATTGTTTAAAAGGCATAAATGAAATTTTGAGAATTATCAATGTCATTTGATAATTGTGAATGAGGTTGACTGGAAGTCAACGGTGAGGTGTTAATCGAGGACACAGTAATAGGAGAATCGTGTGGCATCAACATTGGTAAATGACATTTATATGACTTAAATATTGTTGGCCCAAGGAGGAAACCTTAGGGGGGGGGGGGTGAATAAGGTTTTAAAAAATTACTTAATTTATTAGATGTTCAAATTGATTGCCCAATAAGAGAAATCACAAAAGCAAAGTAAAGAGCAAGGGAAGAGGTACAAAGCAAACCGATTTTTAGGTGGTTCGGGAAACCGCACGCCGCGCCCTACTTCCACCCCTCAAGAACACCTCTTGAGGATTTCACTATCACAATCTCCTTCGGGTGAAGATTAAACCCTTACAATCTCTTCAAGGAAGAAAATCCTCTTCACTTGAACTAGGGTTACACCAACCCTTAATACACACTACTTTTATAAATAGGAATTGATACAAGAATTGAAAACTCTCTCAATAGAGTGGATGAATACAAGATTTTAGCTCCACAACAAATTGCTCTTAAGATATACAAATGAATACTAGAGCAATAGGATTTATGATCTCACCAAACTAGGGCTCAAGAAATAAATGTGATGAAGTTTTTGGTTGGATTTTTCAAAGAGTGTCTTAAATGAAGTTCAAATGAATGTATTTATAACTTCCTTTTGATTTCCAACCGTTGGGGGTAGTTGGAAGCAATTAATGCTTCATTAAATGCAGTTAACTAGCCGTTACTGTGTTTATCGCAGTCATTCAGTCGACTGCTTTTTGAAAGGGTATAGTAAAATAGAAGGCTCAGTCGACTGTGTCGCGAGGGCAGTCGACTGGATTGTACACATTTAAAATCTCTGTGTACCCAGGTCGACTATTCAGTCGACTGGATGATCAGTCGACTGAAACGACTTCACAGTCGACTGTGTCGCGAGGGCAGTCGACTGGATTGTACACATTTAAAATCTCTGTGTACCCAGGTCGACTATTCAGTCGACTGGATGATCAGTCGACTGAAACGACTTCACAGTCGACTGCTCTTTGCAGATTTTCAAAGGTAGATTGGGTTAACTATTTGAAACCTTCTTTCAATCAAATTTTGAGCCCTTAAGTAAGATGTTCACATAAATAAATTGCTTACATAGAGTCCTAAAACAATGATTAAAACAAGAATCTTCAACTTGTAAAGCTCCGTTTGGCTTGAAACTAATTGAGCACAAAACACCAAGACTTTATGTAAGGAGAGGATATACGACAAGTGAACATATATTGAGGTCTGATGTTTCCTGCGACTTAATCAACTTAAGATCATTAGAAAATACAACTAAGTAGTTTGTTAATCATCAAAATTATTCATTTAATCTAGTGGATCGGCACTTTGGGGCTAACAAATATTATTTGATATTTTCTGGTATATGTGAATAGTGAATTATACCTGTTTAGTATGTTTTCTGATAATTTTGATTTTGACTTATATCACTTTGAACGTTATAATGAGAACGTAGGTGATACGTTGCATAAAAGGTATGTTATTTAGAGATTCCACGGAATTTAGTATTCGGACGTAATTACGTACCCAAACAAAAATTAGACGAAAACTTTTGTAATTTATAGTTTTCACCCATTAAGTCATAAAATGGGCGTGTACGACGTTTCGGGGGATAATTAGAAGCTTTGAGAACTCATGGGGGTCAAATGTAATTCCCTAGAGTTGTGCCTATAAATAGACAACTCAAGATATTTCACAATATCTTCAACCTAAATATCTTAGGAGAGAAAGAGAAAGAGAAAGGGAGATTTATTCCTTCGAATATCCCGACGACAAACGTCGATCGTTCGTCCGCCAGTTTTCAACTGGATTTCATATTCGGATTGCTCGAGGTAAGAGCTACATTTTGATACCTCTTAGGCCATGGTTGGAAAACTTTTACGAAAATTATAATTCAAGGAATTTGGGACAAACATGTTAATACTTGTAGGAATCATTTGAGATCGAAGATCTGACGGTTAAGTGGGCTATTAGTGCTTCTCCTGAAATTATAGGATCGTAGCTCGAGGTATGAATTCTGAACTTGTGCTATATAGACATTTTTAGATGTTTTGGATATTATGTATGGACATTGTGATCTGGGCAAAATCCATGTGTTAAATTAGGCCCGTTAATTTTAGTGAGTATGTGTTGAAAAGCATGGTGATATGGTTATGTGAGCATGCTAAATGATTATGTAGTCAAAGGGGAGTTTGGTATAATTTTATGCTGGCGCGCGCCTCTCGAAGTTTGAAAGTTTTAGTATCGACGACTACTTGTTTAGTTTGAGAACCGGCCCAGCCAGAGCTGTTGGATGCTATGGTTGAGTGATTTCGCTAGCCATTGGCATTGCGGTTTAAGATTTAAGACTTGCCAATATACCAGATGAATGCGTTTCTCTCTCCCTAGAGGCTACATTATGTGTTTTAGAAGTTTAAAGCATAAATTGCCTCATAAACATTTGTTTAGAATTATACACTTAGCATATAGCTGAGTAGTGAAGACTTCGTCCATTGCAGGTGATAAGAGGAAGAACAAGAAGAAGCGTAAGGAGTGAGGCCGTGGGAGTATCGGGGAGCATCTCTTGTATATGTTTTTGTTTTCCATTCCAAAGTTGTAAGAAGAGATGTAATGAACTAGAATTTCGTTCTGTTTGTAACTTGGAACTTGAAAATAGATTTGTAGCTTTGTAAACCGTAGTAGAACTTCTATGATTATGTTTTAGATCGTAGGATTATGATTGAGAATGTGTTGTATTTGGGTTTGGTCTAAGCATAGATTGAAATCTGCTAAATGCTTATAACTGAGGTAAAACAGTCGACTGTTTCCAGGAAACAGTCGACTGGAGGCTGTTTTGATCTAGCCACTACCCCAAAATATTGAAAAACAGTCAACTAGGTCCCCGACACAGTCGACTGGAGTATTGGTTGGAATATTGTTTTTGATTCTGTGAAGGAAACAATCGACTGGGGGGGAGACCACAGTTGACTAGATTTTATTTTTAAAATGGAAAATTGTGGTTCAGTCGACAGATAGGTTCCAGTCGACTGGGAAATTTGCACTACCGTCGATTGGGTCCCCGACACATTCGACTAGACAATTAGCTGAGATTTTTGGCTCTCTGTATCTTGCATTTCCAGTCGACCAGACCCTGATCAGTTGATTGGATTGCTGGGTCTTCAAACAATGTGTTCTTTAAGTGTTTTCAAATGCATCAAACTTTTTTATGACTTTGATTTTCATGGATTTCACTTATGTTTTCAGCTGCTATTTACTTTAATGGACCTGGATAAGACTTGGTGGGCATGCCACGTGTCCTATTTCCACCCGTAGCGGGATGGGTCGTAACATAAGCCTTTATTGGATGACATGTGTCCAATTCCAGAAATTATATTGATAGTATAGGCCAGGGCAAAATGGGAATGGAAAAGGACACATATCACCCAGTGGAGGCATGTATGATCAAAATGGGGTGAGCGAAAATTCTCTGTAAAATGTTTTAGCTTATGAAGAGAGCTTGAATGGTACTGCATCAGCAGAAGAGGAACTCTGCTCAGAATGTCGAAGGTACCCCAACACCGTAGATATAATCCCATGTGGTAGGGTACATACATCCAAGTTAATAATAGTCTTTTCTTTTGTTTTCCCTCATAAAATCCAAGAACCAAGCATAGGCTAAATTGAACATTTCCCCATTTGACTCTAGGGAAAGACTTGATTTTAGGTAGTAGCAATAAACCAAGTATTGCCTTACTAGTTCATTTCTATTTAATTTTATTCTCAACATTCCAAAAATGGATAATTTGCGTTAAGTTCCTGGTTCTGAACTTAAGAGTCTAACGTAACTTAAAAATTTTACAGTTTTACGTGTTAGGGATATATACTAAAAGCCATGCTTTATGTAGTTAATTTATTATTTATTTAATAAATTCAGTTATTCCATTTTATGAGAATCTATGTGGGCAATGTTTATATTATGTTATTTATTTAATATTATGCATGTGTGTCTCTCATTCTACATAGTAGGTGATTTGGTGTGTAGAGTTCGGCTTACACATAGAAGATCAGACCATCAGATATTGTAGAATGTAAGATTGGTTTACAGTCTTAGATATGATTGGACACACCATCGGTAGGACTGCAGCATGGTGTTGTAGTAGGTTTGTCTTGACTACGGAAAATAGTATAATTTCAACTCACTATGCTAGTACACTTTGTGTATTAAACGGGATCGACTTTGAGTAATTATCTTTATACTGACTTATAAGATAATTAATACATCATGACTATTATGAGTGCTTATGCTCTAAATCCTAAGTTAATTTGTAGACACGTGCATTTGATATTTACACTATGATCCCTAAAAGGATGAGATTCTTCAAATGGGTCAATATCTCATTGGATTGGGTGACAATATTGATTGTGTGGTGGATATAAATTAATGATGGAATCCATGTCTCAATTTTGGGATTGATGATATCCCCTTGAAAAAGCTTTTAAGTTTTGATTATGTCAAACCCTGCAGGTAGATTTTGTATCCGACATATCAGATAAGTTAAGCAGAGGATCTCAAGGAATTTAAAGAGATTAATTAAATATGATTGTCAGTAATTATATTTAAGTAGTGGAAATCTGTAATCTTAACATGGGGAGATAATAAGCATTTAATAACATGGAGCTCGAAATATATTTTTGAGATAAGGGTAGGAGTGCAATTATAATTCTTTAGTGGTATGATTATAATTTATAGAAATAGGAATCTGATTCAGTTCGAATTAGGGTTTCCTAATTCCATAAGGAAGTCTATTCCTTATTGACTTCTTATGGTCCCTATCGTAGCCTATATATATATGCTGCTTTGCCTCCCTTCTCAGTTTGCGTTTTTCCATCTAGAGTATTATAACTCGAAATAAAAAAGAGATCGTAAAAGAGAGAGCAGAAAACTAAAAGGATTTCGAAAGAGTCCACACTCAGTTCGATATTCTGACAGTAGAGGAATACGGTAGAAGATCGTGAGCTGTTATCGAGTCAGTGTTCTCGATTCGTCTACTACAGCAATTTGTTTTTGCAGTTCAAGGTAACCCTAGTTCCGTCCTTGTAGGGTTATTATAGATTTCACGAAATTTTTTACAGTACCAACTTATACGCGCTGTCAACGGATTCTGGGAACGCAGTTTCCTAACATTATGAAAATCCCTGCTTACATACACTTTTATGAATTTGTGATATTTCACAAAACTACTTTTCTTAAATTCGTAGTTTTGTGAATTTTTAAAATTTAAGTACAGAGACTTTTCACTAAAGTAATTTTTTGTTGGACCTATGCCTATACAAGAACCATAAGCTGTCCTTATCACTAACTAGCGCTTATAAAATTACTTATTCATACTTAAATTTATAATAATCATTAATAAATTCAACAAATTTAATATTTTACTAAATTTAATATCTTCAAAAAAATAAATATAATTTAATTATGGTTGTAGGAATGTCTTCAAAAAATAAAGATGTCACTTCACAACTAACTAAAAAAAGAAAAGAAAAGAAGAAGCGAGAACGAGATATTGGTTGGAAGCACGGGAGCAAGTTGGAGATAATTGGAACCATGTTAATGTAATTACTGTCTCAAAATAATGAAGGATAGCAGTGTGTCACGTTTGAAGCAACACTTTGACAACTTCATTTGCTGCTCAACAATTTGGGTGAGTCGATTAGATTATGAGAGGTTTAGGATTGACTATGAGGCATGGTTTTATGCTTACATGAGTTGGACTAAATATTACCACTGTATCTGTAAGACATATAATATTCCTCTTGGTGAATACCCGGAGCTGAACCAGTTTATGCAACTGCACGACACTCTACAGCCGATTGGATGTAAATTTGTTAGATGAATAACCATATGTATTTTAGAGATGTCTTATTAGCTTCTTATGTGTTTATATGTAACTTTTCTTTTATATGAAACGCTTTCTGCATTCTATGAACAGTGTGACTGTAGATTGATGATTAAATCATCATGTATTTCCAATTTAACTATATATTATTGATATAATTATAAATCTCAAATGATCAATTAATCAATTATTAGCTTTATATGTGCATACAGTTAAGATTAAAAGTCTTGTTTTCACAAGTTCTTAGTGTTTTCGCAAGTTCTTAGTGTTTTCAAATTTTTTCAGGTGTTTTCACATGTTTCCGAAACGAAACCGAAATGTTTCCAATTTTTGGCTCACTAAATCAATAGACCGAATAGAAATTTTAATCTGTGCCTCCAATAGTACTCTCTCTCTCTCTCTCTATTTATATATGTGTGTGATTCAAACTCATACTCCTCATCAATGTTAACTCCTAGTAAAACTTAATCGATCAAAGTTTTCATCTTTTTAAAAAAAAACACCATTGCTTTAATTTAATATTATTTTACAAAAATTACAATCTCACCCCATATTTAAAAAAATATTTTAGAAAAGACACACCTCGCATCACATCTTGGCATTTTCTCAAATATTTGGTAGGCATCCTATGGAAGAATGTTCTAGTTCATTGCATAACTTAAACATTCTAGAAGAATCTAGGGCTACCCATGTGCTTTATATCTTGTACATTGTAAACTTCAATAGAGAATTCTAGAAGATGGTAACGCTTGTAAATATCTAGATATTTCATAGGAGTATTTAAGATGATTAATGATGATCGTTAGATCGAAATGATCTAGACCGTCCATTGTATTCTTAGTTCCCTATAAAAATGAGTGGCCCTCATTTGGTCAAACCATTTAAGAGTTGTAAATCATTTGAGAGCAATACAATACTCTTTCTCCTAACTCTCCACCTCTTCTCTACTTTGAGTACTAGCAATGCTTACTTATTTTACAATAGTGGGGTGAGTCTTAAGTACCGCACGAGAAGGTGTTAAAAATTTTCAAACCCGTGACACTAGGCCCGCCTAATTTCCTAGGTGATTTGTACTAATGCATGGGGAAAATTGCGGCGGCCAGGCTTCGTTTAGCATCTAAGTGCTGCCTAGGCGCCTAGGCCGATTTTGTCACGCCCCGACGTAGCATAAATAATTAAAGCGTTTAATTTCCTTTATGGACCCGTAGGTCGTGACAGTTTGAAGGATCGATTCCATCCTAAACGTCAACAACAAAAACATAATAATCAGAGTAGAGCAATCAAGGTTTACAGTGTTTTTCTAACTTAATAGTTTTTACAGCACGGGGTCTCTAAAGGCACAAACCACCTTAAATCAAAACAATAACTTAAAATCTATTACAGTCATCCTTATTACAAAACAGTTCATAAATTAAAGCATAGGATATTGATAACAATTTTATCTTCCAAAAGCAGCCGTTCTCAGTTAGCGTAGTCATAGGGCCCATCATAGTCATAACCTGAAAAGCCTGAACACGAATGTACGTGGCGCATCGACGCCGTCAGCTACAAGAAGCTGGTGAGTATTAAAAACATAGCTTTGAATGTAACACATATTCATTTTCCATTTTCAAATTCCCATTTAATTCAACAAGTTTACATTAGAGTAAAGAATTCTTTTTAGAAAACAACCACAATATCATTGGAAAGCTATAATTCACATATATGTGACCTTGTATGAAAACAATGCACCATCTCATCTTACCGACTCTTTTCTCTCGACAAACACAACAACCAACTCTCTCACACCAGTATCTTTGAAATACTCCAATAGCCACACTTTAGCACAAGGGTGCGAGGGAATGTCCAGTTTGCCTCACACTTTAGCACGGGGGGTGCCAGGGAATGTCCAATACCTCACACTTTAGTACCTAATCCACCTCGCAAATACATCACACAGTATCCAGACTCGGGTACCAGGGAGTGTCCGTAGGCCACACTTTAGCACTACCATGGGTGCTAGGGAATGTCCAAGTTCGGCGTCACACACTTTAACGCTTCCATGGACGTCAGGGAGTGTCCAGTTTTGCCACCGTCGCATTTCAAAGACACTCTAGCCACAATCTCAACCACAACACACTTTGGTACTCACTTACCAGGAAGTGTCCACAACACAATCTCAACCAAACACTCTATACCACACTGACCATTACTCTTTTCCACACTAACCAACACTCACACTCACTGTGCATGTACAATTGACACCATATGAATGTCGTGCAACTGTCACGACCCATCCCACTACGCGTGGAAATAGGACACGTGGCACGCCACCAAGGCTCAGCCAAACATCATCTAATAATACGCAGCGGAAAGAACTTCTATAAAACAACCCTGGTAGTTTAAAACTTAGGATACGTTCCCCTCTGTGTTTGTAAAATACCTTGAAATCAAAGTTATAAAAAGTTTTGGCCATTGAAAACACATTCAAAGAAAATAGTTTTGAAAACAGAGGTTCAGTCGACTGCCCAGTCGACTGCACTAGGGTCCAGTCGACTGCTCCGTCGACTGAGTTAAGCAGAACCAAAAATACATCATATTGCAAAGAGATCCAGTCGACTGATTTGGGGATCCAGTCGACTGCTTCTCAATCAAAGGAAGCAGTAGCTAAAGTCAACAGTGTTCAGTCGACTGTCCAAGGGGGGTCCAGTCGACTGTTTCTCTGATATTCCTTACAGTACCTCAATCCTACGAGGTCCAGTCGACTGATCAGGGGTTCAGTCGACTGCTCCCCTGCTAACAGCCCTGTAGTGAAATATTCACAACTCATGCCTTTCAACACCCACCGTAGGTACAACCATAACTGATTTAACGCATTAAAACATAACTACAGATGTACAACTCATGTCTCGATCTCTCTATTCCACTTTCGGCTACTAGTGCCGTCTGCTGTACCGCTGCAACAGTCGAGTGTTCGTAAGTTTCTACTCTCAAACGGATATTTTCCTTTAAGCCTTCTTCAAATTTCCTTGCCCTATCTTCCTCTCCTGGCACAGAACCTTTACCAAATCTCAACAACGCATTATACTTGGAAGTATACTCTGTCACAGTCATGTCTCCCTGCTTCAAGTTATCAAATTCTCTCTTCTTTGCGTTGTAGGCGGCTCGCGGAAAGAACCGGCGATTGAATTCTGCCTTAAACCCTTCCCAAGTAATCGGTGCTCCCTGATCTAAAACATTTACCCACCAGTTCTGGGCTTCACCCTTCAGTACATCACTTGCGTTCTCAATCTTCTCTCTATCTGTCATCGGAATAGATCGGAAGATTCGCTCCATGTCCATGACCCATTGTTCTGCTAATGTTGTATCAGGTGTCCCATGAAACTCCATCGGTTTCTTTCGAGTAAACTGTTCAGATATGGGTCTCATACCCCTATTTTCGGGTGCATGTACTACTACTATCGGTTCTGGCTCCAATGGAGCTATTGGAGGTAATCTGTCCGCTATATTTCGTATCATCTCTCCCATGTTTCCCATCATTTCAGCCATTTCATTCATACGTCGAGTATGTGGCGATAGTTCTCGCTCTTCGTCACTCATGATTTCAATCCTGTAGTTCTCAATGCATAAACACTATGCATGTACAACAATAACAATAGTGTGTATGTAAAACAACATCCATATGCATCAAACATCTCTAAGATGCATGAATTCAATTGAAAACATGTGGCAATTCACTCAACACTCCACTCGTCGTCGAACGTTCCCAAAGTTTTGTTACCTCTGGCTCTGATACCAATAAATGTCACGACCCATCCCACTACGCGTGGAAATAGGACACGTGGCACGCCACCAAGGCTCAGCCAAACATCATCTAATAATACGCAGCGGAAAGAACTTCTATAAAACAACCCTGGTAGTTTAAAACTTAGGATACGTTCCCCTCTGTGTTTGTAAAATACCTTGAAATCAGAGTTATAAAAAGTTTTGGCCATTGAAAACACATTCAAAGAAAATAGTTTTGAAAACAGAGGTTCAGTCGACTGCCCAGTCGACTGCACTAGGGTCCAGTCGACTGCTCCGTCGATTGAGTTAAGCAGAACCAAAAATACATCATATTGCAAAGAGATCCAGTCGACTGATTTGGGGATCCAGTCGACTGCTTCTCAATCAAAGGAAGCAGTAGCTAAAGTCAACAGTGTTCAGTCGACTGTCCAAGGGGGGTCCAGTCGACTGTTTCTCTGATATTCCTTACAGTACCTCAATCCTACGAGGTCCAGTCGACTGATCAGGGGTTCAGTCGACTGCTCCCCTGCTAACAGCCCTGTAGTGAAATATTCACAACTCAAGCCTTTCAACACCCACCGTAGGTACAACCATAACTGATTTAACGCATTAAAACATAACTACAGATGTTCAATTACACGATTACAATACTATAGAATTAATCTATGGTTCTATTACAACATATTACCAATCCTTACACAAATTTAGGATTTTAAACAAAACATAAACAAGTGTTATCCCCGGCATTCATCGGCCTCACTCATCGCGCTTCTTCTTGTCTTTCTTCTTACCTGCAATGGAGTACATCTCCACTGCTCAGCTATATGCTGAGCGTACAATTTTAAATGTATGCTTATATGACGATTCATGGTTTAAGCATCTAAAACACATAGAAATAGTCTCTGGGGTGAGTGGTACGCATTCATCCGGTCGATGCCGTAGGAGGCCCACCTCTCCCACGCATCTCGTACACTGGTTGGGCCTTCCTTCATACCAGGTACCGTGTACTGGTTGGGCCCACCTCCAATCCAGACACCACCACAAATTCCAATTCCAACAAGATCACAATCCTCAAGGTTCGAGGAGCTTACTCCGAATGAATTTGCACCAAACTCCCCTTTGACCCAAGTAGACACATAACATGCTCACATAAACAGTTATACGTGCTTTTATCATAATTTCACGTGCATAATTAACGGGCCTAGCTAATACATGAATTTTGCCCGGATCCAAGAATATCAAAAGTGATGTCCAAAACATGAAAATCCATATATTTCATAGATCTAGAATTCATACCTCGTGCGAATCTCTTCAAACTTTGAAGGATCGTCTAGGGGGCTAAATAAACGTCGGATTTCGAATTTGGTACGATTCCTATAAGTTTTACCTGATTTTTCCCAAAAGTCCAAAAATTAAGATTTTACAAAAACTTGGCCAAACACGGCCTAAGTAGTACCAAAACGTAGGTCTTACCTCCACGAGTTCAAATCTGAAATCTGGAGAAAATCTGACGGACGGAAAGTCGTCAAACGGCGTCGCAAAGCCCGAAGAAACAATCTCCTTTCTCTCTCCTCTCTCTCTAGATATATGTTTGGATTTGGATGAGAATTCATTCTCATCCTCATCTATATATAGGCAAAAGTTATGGAAATTACGCTTACCTCCCCGCAAGTTTCTCAAATCTTCTAATTAATCCTTGAAACTTCGCACACGTCCATTTTATGCCTTTACAAGTGAAAACTATAAGTTTCAAAAGTTTCCAACTAAGTTTCGTTTGGGTCCAAAAATAATGTCTGAAAACTAAATTCTGTGGAATCTCTACACAACCTACCTTTTTAGTTAACGTGACACTCACGTTCTCACCACAGTTCTTAAATCAATATATAATCAATATCAAAGATTACTACAATTTACCAAACACAGGTAAAATTTACTATTCACAAAATACCAGATAAAGTCAAATAACATTTAAGTCATATAAATGTCATTTAATCATGCCAATGCAACAGGTGTTACCAATTCCTCGTGTCTCCACTAGACACCTCACCGTTGACTCACGTCAACTCAACTCAATCAAATTATTAATAACATTAATAATTCCACAATCTCAATTTATGCATGTTTTAAAACCATGAAATTCTGGAACGGGTGTGACAGCAACAGAACATACGAAATGTCGGGATCGATAACCATGTATATTTGATAAGAAACGAAACCATAATCATTGTTTGATAACCAAAAACATAGCGAAACCGAGCCTGTATTGACATATCTTCAAAACAGAGCCTTAAAATTTATAAATCATCACCCAACCAGTTCCTTAACATAAAACAAGCAAAAACCAGAAACTGTCAGAAGTCGCTCGCGCGGGCCGCTCGCGCCACGGGTTGCTCGCGTGATATGCCCCTTTTTCCTTTTCTTTTAAAATCTTTTCTGTTTGCCTGAAACCAGCCACCTCACTCGCGTGAAGGGTCGCTTGCTCGATATGCCCCTTTTTCTTTTTCTTTTAAAATATTTTATGTCTGCCTGAAACCACACTGCTCGTGTGCGCGGGCTGCTCGCACGATGGGTCGCTCGCGTGGGCGTCGCGCGATCGCGCGCGCGAGTTCACGCAATAGCTTCGTCTTCTTCGTCAGAACTGCTCTGTTTCAGAAATCAGGGGGTCTTTTGACCATTTTCAATTTTGTAAGTTACCCTGCCTTATTATATATGAATCTCTTCGGTTTTTTGCAAGGATTATGAATCTACAATCAATTTTACTTGAATCGATCCGTAACTTTCGGATTTTACGAAAAATTGAGAGTTGACGGAAACTTCGTTTTAATCACATGTCGCAATACGAACAAATTAAGCTCTAATATTACAATCGTATACTCTACATACTATAATCTTTCATATTTCATTCAGAAAACGAATTTTGGTTAAGTTTGGAAAATCCATGTTTTTTTTTCAAGCTTCAAGTTTTCATGAGAATTAACAATGGTGATCAACATATACATACATACAAACAGTAATTGAGCACAAATTACATTTGGAGTGAGTTTAAAATACTCACAGAGATTAGAGATTGAAGAAATTGTTGAGAAAGAGAAGCAATATAGAAATTCAAACCCAAGCTTTGGCTATGGGGATTGAGTCCTCTCTCTCTAGAAAATTTCTGTAGGAGTTCTCTGTGGTCTCTCTAAACTCTCTCAATTTTCAGTTTGTAAGAATGTGCAAAACGTATGCTCTGTGTGTGTATATATATAGAGAGAGAGAGAGAGGGAGAGAGATCGAGAACCAATTTGATGGACTTGGAGGCCAAGCAATTTCTAACATACTCAACAAATTGATTTTGAATTAGTTAAATACATATATGCAATTATACACAACACATATATACAAACATATACGTATAAACTCTCCAGATTTTGAAGGGTCAACATAGATTAGTAGGGGTCAAGAGGTGTTTGGCAATTAAGCTTATGGACAACACAATAACACACACAAGATAGATAGATCCAAACAAGACACAAGCCAATGATCACTTGCCATAAATGGAAAGTATGTGTCACATCTTGATTGGTGGATTTTCCCAAACTGTGGGAGATCAACGCGGCGCGGACAGTTTCGCACATAAACTGGTATTTTCGTGGCACGGTGCTCACCACAAAAATACAGAAAATTCATTTTAACGTAAGAAATGATTTTCTGGTTTTATAAAAATACAGTTTGAATTAAAAGAAGACATTTCCACCGTTTTTGAAATACAGTTTTGGAATTCAACACAGGTATGACTAATTTTGTAAAATTGCAGTTTTGACCCCAAAAGAATTTCAATATAAAATAATACAAGTAACAAGTTTCTAAAACATGAAGATTATAAATTAAAATAGCTCTATGAACACAGATTAAACATGGAATTTCAATTTGAATTTAAATATGTCAAATGCAAATACAAATAATTAAATAGAAATGCCAGTTGTTACAGATTTTTAGAACACTGATCCCAGAAAACATCTCTCTAGCTCATTCTAGATAGTCAAGGAAAAAGAGCCAATCTTTCACACGTGAATTGTAAAAATAAATGTTAAATATCGATGAGCTAATTATGCTTCACACCCACATGGAAATCCTTCTCAAATTAAGCTTCATTTCTTTGTCAAAGCTTGTTTACATTTAAAAAATAATAATAAATAAAAAAAAAACACCTACACTTTACTCATCGTAGATGAATTTTATTGAAGAAAATGAAACATATCAATAACGATATCTAGATTAATTATTATTCCCAAACCCAAGTGATTCATATCCAATATTGCATTCTTAACTTCGTGATTTTACCCTTATTGGATACAAATTATCACCTAAATCGGGAGATTTAATGGATAAATTGTGCTTTTGTTGTTCTTGTTATTGTTCACTTTTTACTAATACAAATCTCTTTCTTGTTGATTTTGCGAGCTTGGTTGATGTTGGAACTAAGTATTTTAGTTCTCACCTCATGAAAAGGGAAAGAATCACCATTCAGCAAGACTGGATTGATCCGGGCGCAAAGGCGGATCAATCCGCTGCTTTCCCAGGATCTGGAGACGTCTTCTCGAAAGGTCGGATCGATCCGGCTTTTACATGCGGATCGATCCACGATTTTGGACAATGATTTTGCTTCCATTTTGGAATAGCGGATCGATCCGGCGTTTTGCCTGGGATCGATCCGCCCCTGTAGTTTGTCCCCCTTTTGTATTTACAAGTTTGCCATTGTGTGGGTTTTGTATAAATAGATAGAGATAAATTTATTTTAGGGTATCTTGTTCTTCCTCTCTCATTTTTGGGAACCCACTTGGGTTCCCTTTCATTTCTTCTTCATTTTTATAAACTTGAAGCTTGGATTGAAGTTTTAATGGCTAGGTATATTTTCTACCTCTTTTCCTTTGATGATATTGATATGTTTTCTATTATTAGTTAGATTTACTTAGGTTGTGGATCATGAACTCTGAGATTTAATTGTAGCATTTCTAGGGTTCATTTGTGTAAGATTCAAAACTAAGGGCTTCATCTTATTTGTATTGCATTTTTTATTGTCACCACTTAGACTTTGAATCTTACCCTATGTATTTCATATGGAATATTATGTAACCTTGTGTTTTGCACTCCATGTGTTTGATAAATGTTGTGTGTGAGATTTAAAACTTGGAGTCTTCATCTTTAATGTCAAGCATCTTTGATTGTTCAAACTCTTGGGTTATAAATACTACCTTTTGAAGGCTTCATAGGTGATTTGTCCACCAAGTAGATTAGTTAGTGTAGGGTGAACAAATCATTCGGATTAGAAGCCATAGAGGCTTCATCTTATATGTCATGCATTCTTAATAGTCAAACGTTAGCTTATAATCCGTTTCTATGGAAATCTCAAAGTTCCTTTTATCTTTCACATAGATGCACTCCTTGTGTTTGATAATATGCCACAATGAGATGTTACCTTAGAGTGCATGTACTTAAAACATTAGTCCATTTCATCTTGTTGTGACCCAAGATGGGGAGTATGATCCCAACTTATTGCCTTTTAAATTAGTTTGCATTTACTTTTTATCCTCCAAAAACCAAACAAAAAGTCGCAAGACGCAAGGTCATTTTATTCCTTTTCATCATCTTTTCTTACTTCTTCCTTTTAGCATTATAATTAGTTTCTAAACTTCCCAAACGTTGTTCTTGTATCAATCCCTGTGGACTCAACATCCTACTTCCAACATACTATGTTTTTAATAGGGTAACAAAAGAACTTGATTTTGACAACATCACCAAGCTAATCGAAGACAACCAATTCGTAAACACACGGAGGGAGAGGGTAGCCAACCGGACATTGTCGCCAACCAATATGAAGATATAACTTACAGAAATTATCTGGAGCGCAAGGTTTTGCTCCGAAAAAGTTTTTAGTTTATATGGCGGAGAAAACAAATTTTTTGGGAAATTATTTTCTCGCTTTTCAAACGGGAGTTGTAGACTTGTTTGGTATTATCTCCTCACTGGGGACTTTTTCATGGGCGAGTCCAAGCCTCTCCTTAACCCATGTTATACACTAATTAAGTAAATTAATGTATATTAATATGTTTATTAACCCTTTTTCCGGGTACGGGTGTTACAGCCGCGTAGGTCAATTTTTAGAACACTGATCCCTGAAAACATCTCTAGCCCGTTCTAGATAGTTAAGAAAAAGAGCCAATCTTTAACATGGTGAATTGTGAAAAGAAATATTAATATAGATGAGCTAATTATGCTTCACATCCACATGGAAATCTTTCTCAAATTAAACTTCATTTCTTTGTCAAAGCTTGTTTGCATTAAAAAAATACCTACACTTTACTCATCATAGATGAATTTTATTGAAGAAAATGAAACAGATCAATAACGAAATCTCGATTAATTATTATTCCCCAACCCAAGTTAATCGAAGACAACCAATTCGTAAACACACAGAGGGAAAGGGTAGCCCAGACATTGTCGCCAACCAATATGAAGATATAACTTACAGAAATTATCTGGAGTGCAAGGTTTTGCTTCGAAAAAGTCTTTTGGTCTATATGGCGGAGAAAACAAATTTTTTGGGAAATTATTTTCTCGCTTGCCGAATGGGAGTTGTAGACTTGTTTGGTATTATCATCGGGAGGAGAGCATTTTTTTTTGCGTGGGCCAAACACTGAATTGGTCTGACCTTGCTCGCCACCTGGTGGTTTGCAGCTCAATCCGGTCTGTATACGTAACCCATCTCTCGTGGTAGGGGTTTTGGTCAGATCCTTCCTCTCTCGACTTGGCCTGCCAACCCATTAAGCTAGGGGTGTTCACAGTCGATTTTTACTTTTTTTTTTTTTAGTGATTTTCAAATCGATCATTAGGTTTCGGTAGGTTGATTTTAGGTTGTGTCGGTCGGTTTTGATCGGTTTAAATTTGTGCACTACTTTAAAAAATTGATCAATATGTGTTTGGTCAGTTTCGGCTTTTATGAATACCCCTACCATTAACTGGCTAGCTCGCCTCGCAGTGTAACCAACCAAAAAATAGTGTACAAAGTTTATTTTGTATTTTGATTTGAAAAGGACATGCCCGCGAGCCAGCCGTGTCTTGCATATCCACGAGCAAGTGTATTGGGTCGAGCAATGAATATTCCCCTTATGGACTAGCCAGGTACACCCCGTTAGGCTCGCGAGCAGAACCTGCCTGACTCGCAGCCAAGTGGGTCAAGTCGGCCGTTTTACACCTCTAGATAAAACTTAAGATTTTGTTAAATAATACTATTGGGTAAATATCACAGCTCTTCTTGCTCGGCTGATTTGGAAGCGTCCTGGGCTTGGCCGACGTGGGCCTTGTCATTTCAGCTAGCTGTCCAGCCAATAGCTTGGTCAGCGACTATGTAAGCGATCGACTTGGTCATATTTTGACTGTATTCGGCCTTACTCCAATTGTTAGGTTATTTGTATATATACTATGTATAAAAAGTTGGTAAAAAAAAAAACACAGAAGGAACATTTACAATACAATCACATTCTTTTGATTGTATGATACGTCATGTCTTTGAACAATGTTGATATGCTACTCAGTGACTATTTCCATCAATTTTTAAACAGATGTTGACGGAAGGTTAAAATTGCAGAATCTACAAAAGTTAAAAGGACCTAATTGTTTAAAATTAAAATATTAGGAACCAAAGTGTAAATCGATATAAAATTCAAGGGTGCAAAATACATTTTACTTTGCCCATGAAACTCATTTGCGTGTGCAAACAAGTTTACACTTTACTGCTTAACCATACAAAAACAGAAGAAATTTAGCAAAGCTTGAAATGTCACTCTTTTAATTAGCAATGCAGTCTTTTCGGAAAATGGGTAAATCAATAAGAGAAAAGTCAAACGGCATCTACAAAAATAAGGGGCATACCTCTGGATAAACAACGAGAATAAAGAACATCATAGACAACTATGAACCAAGGAATGTGAGCTTTTCAACTTTCAAGGGAAGGAAAGCAACCCATCCCAATCAAGGTTAACCTGATCTAGAAAAGAAAGCACAAAACAAGGATCAAGATCTATGCCGCCCCTTAGGACGGCTTCCACTAAATTTCATCTTGACTTCTTTTTTCTTCTATCTAGAAGACATGGAGTTCAAAGGAGTATGGAATTGATCACCACAATTAACTCTTTTCATGTTGGCAATGCAGTCTAACAAAAAGAAATTGTTGTTTTCATATTGCAACGGCTCTGTGACGTGTGATTGCATCTTTTATTGTATTCTAGATCTTGGTGGTAAATGTAGTGGAAGTTTGGACCCATAATCACATGGCCTTCACTGCCATTATTGAATTCTCCAGGTCACGTTTCAGTTTCAAAGCTCCAATTTCCAAAGATCCACACTAACAATATACTCTTTTATCCCATCAACTTTTAGCAGTTTTTAGGATGGAAGATTATATATTCTCAAATTTGAATTGTAAATTTAAGTTTTATATACTATAATTAATAGTGGTACCATTTAGGCTTAGTTTGGCCCCATGTGGTGCTTCTCCTTTTTTAAAGCTCAATTTTATGCTAATTCATTTGGTAATTAGTTTATGAGAATTTGCAAAAATTGAACTTAAGGCTTTTTTGGAGGGAGCTTTTAAAAGCTCTAGAATGGAGCTTTTAAAAGCGCAAGGTTGCTTTTTGGTATCATGATGTCTTTTTGAAGAGTAGTGTGTCACTTGTATAAAATTATCAAAGAACTTAGTGTCGCACCGCGACGGGAAAAATAGGAGGTTTTTTAAATATATAAGTAAGAGTGTGTTTTTTTTAAAAATGGAAAAAGAGGAGTGTGGGGGAAGTATTTTTTTATTTTGAAAAATAGGCCAAGTAGATTTTTCAGAGTCGCCACCTAACTTTGTACGGGTGTTAGGATCCCGATAAAGATACGGAAATATATCTTTATATTTTTACAGTTTGGGAAAGTGGGCCTATGTTTTTGACAAGTAAACCAGAGATTTAGAAAGGGGTTCGGGGACTCGGTTATGTCGAGGGAAGGTATTAAGCACCCTCGAACATCCATGACGAAGCATGGTTGCCAAATTGGCGATTTTCACGATAACGGGGCATAAAGATAAAGAATGAGAAAAAAAGATAAAAAGATGAAAAGTTATGGCCGCACCCTTTTGGGGTTGCATACGTATCTCGGGTTGAGAATCAGGCCAAACGTAGCTCTAACTTGTTATTTATTATTTTATTTTTTTTGAAATTTTTGGTCACGTTTGACCGTGCTCGTGTGTTATAGTGTTTTTGAAAAAGTCGGTGTAGCTAGGACGTCGATCACCGTAATCGAGTCCTAGACTTTAACCTTGATTATGTGCCGGAAGTAAGGGTCGGTGCCCATTTGAATACTCGAACATTCGAGTCGTTAACGTTATTGAACAACGTAACTAATCGAAATGTTCGGTTTTGAAAAAGGTTGTCGGAAGTAAGGGTCGGTGCCCGTTTGAGTCTCGAACATTCAAGTCGTTAACGTTATTGAACAACGTAACTAATCGAAATGTTCGGTTTTAGAAAGGATTTGAATACCGGAAGTAAGGGTCGGTGCCCGTTTTGAACCTTCATATTATCGGCGTTATTGAACAACGGGATAACTTGAAATGTTCATTTTGAAAGAAAGGTTTTTGAAAGTTACCGGAAGTAAGGGTCGGCGCCCGTTTTGAATTTGAACATTCATATTATCGGCGTTATTGAACAACGGGATAACTTGAAGTGTTCATTTTGAAAGAAAGATTTTTGAAAGTTACCGGAAG
This sequence comes from Hydrangea macrophylla, assembly GCA_033977485.1. Taxonomy (NCBI): domain Eukaryota; kingdom Viridiplantae; phylum Streptophyta; class Magnoliopsida; order Cornales; family Hydrangeaceae; genus Hydrangea; species Hydrangea macrophylla. The sequence continues at coordinate 105,779,028 of CM066990.1, forward strand.
TAAGGGTCGGCGCCCGTTTTGAATTTGAACATTCATATTATCGGCGTTATTGAACAACGGGATAACTTGAAGTGTTCATTTTGAAAGAAAGATTTTTGAAAGTTACCGGAAGTAAGGGTCGGCGCCCGTTTTGAACCTTCATATTATCGGCGTTATTGAACAACGGGATAACTTGAAATGTTCATTTTGAAAGAAAGGTTTTTTGAAAGTTACCGGAAGTAAGGGTCGGTGCCCGGTGAGTGAGAATATGAATTAGAGTGATGTTACCTGTGAAGAAGGGGGCTATTGAAGCCCAATCGGTAATTGTTGAGAAAGAAAACCGAGAAACGTAGCAAAAATAGCCCGATGAGACCAAAGTCGTACTTCGACGCGAAATCGACTTGAATGGACGTCATAGTTGGATCCAGAAGGGCCGAAATAGTCAGAATAGTCATAAGACGGGCCGGAAAGGGTCCGGGCTGAGTTGAGCGGGACCCGCGGGGGTTAGAACTGGCCGGGAGAGCCTGAAATGGACTTAGAATACCAAACAGCCCTTTAAATTTAGATTCAGCCAATTCTGAGGTGACCGGTGCGTCCGGAACGGCCAAATTAGCTGGGAACAAGTGTCCGTTCGTTGAAATCTGGACCCGGAATGGGGAAAATTGGGAAAAACCAAAAGTGGGGCCCAAGTGCCACGTCAGCATGCCACGTGTCAGTCAAAGACACGTGGCGCCTTATGGTTGGCTGGTCAAAGCTGACGCGGCGCTGACTGGATGCGCTGACTGGGCAGGCTGTGGACACGTGCCAGCCTCTGATTGCGTGGTTGTTGCTGATGTGTCAGTGACGTGGCAGACACGTGGTACTGACACGTGGCAGGGGATGCCACGTGGCAGACTATCATTGATCAACCAACTCTGATGTGGTGATGACGTGGCAGACACGTGGCAGACACGTGCCAGTGCCACGTGGCAGGTGATGGCACGTGGCAGCCTGTGATTGGTCCATCAATGCTGACGTGTCCATGACATGGCAGATGATGTGGCATGAAACGTGGCAGACAGTGACACGTGGCAGACTCTGGTTGGTTGACCAAGTGACGTGGCAGTTGACGTGGCATGACACGTGGTAGTGACACGTGGTATCTTATGCCACGTGGCAGTCAGTGATTGGTTGGTCAACCCTGACGTGGTGCTGACGTGGCAGAGACACGTGGCAGATGACGTGGCTGTTGTGGCACGTGTCAGCTCCTGGTTGGATGGTCAACTGCTGAGTCAGCACTGACTCAGCGCTGACTGTTACCTGCGCGTGGGGAGGCGGTACGGTGCACGGGTGGCGCGTGCAGCGCGTGCGGCCGTGTCCGGTGGCCGTTGGAGGTCGGACCACCGCGATCTGGATCGTCTGGTCCAGACGATTGGGATGGTGGTGGTGCTTTACGGTGGGGATCGCCGGAAAATCCGCCGGAGTGTGATTTGTACAGCGGCGGCGCGTGGGATGATTTGGGCGGCGCGTGTACCTCCTCTGGAGGTGGTTTGGTGGTGGGACCAGCGGCGTTGGCTTCGTCTTGGCCTGGCGGACCCACTGGATGGGGAGGTGAGATGCAGAGAGCCCTGTAAGGGCCTGTTTGGTTGAGTTTTCAGAATCTGCAGAGGTTCAAGGCTCTGTTTGGTTTGAGCTCAGATCTTGGGCTTTCTGGGCATTTTTAGAGGCTGTGGTTGGACTGGGTGTTTGGGTAATTGCCTGATGATGATGGGTTTCTGGTGGTGGAGGCTATGGTGGTGTGATGGTGGTGATGTGGTTGTGTTTGGTGAGGTTTTATTGATCAAACCAACCAAACAAAGCCTTTGGAAAAAAACTGGCCAAACAGAGCCTTGGGAGCTGGGAGGAGAGTTTTTTGCGCAGCTGCCCCCTTCCAGACGAAGCAAAGTGTTGCTTTTATAGGCAAAACCTACATGGGCTCCGATCCCATGTAGGTGAGACACCGGTTGATCGGTGCAATTCTGATCCTGATCGTCCGATCGTTCCGGAACTTTGATTGTTATTTATTTTTGAACCGACCGTCCGATCTTTCTGATTCAAGAAGTTACGGACTCGTAACGTCGTCCTCTTTATATCCGTACGGTTGGATCAGAGATTTTGAGCCCGGATATTGACATGTATGTCATCGTCGATGTTTGATCGAGCCGTAAAAACTTGAATCGAACACCGTTTCTTCTCCGATTGTCCGATTGGACTGATTCAAGTCACAGAATCTCTGTTTTTTTCTGTATTTCAGTCAATCATGTCCAGTCGGACTTCTGGTGTCTCCGGATTGACGATCGTGTCCTTTTTTCTTGATTTCGGTGCGCCGAAGCTTCAATCGGAGACCGATTCTTCGTCGGTTATCAGAATTTGATGATTTGAAGTTCCGTGACCCGGTGTTGATTCATGTTCAGCTTTGATGTAATCGAATTCAACTTTTGGTTATCCCGAACTTGATTCCGGTCTTGAATTTGTACTGAACTTCGATTCTGGCTGAAAACGTCGTCGGACGATCCAGGGTTCTGGGACTCCTGATTGATGAGCTGCGGGCTCTGTATTGACTTTGATTTGACATCTGGGATCCCTGTTTGGATTCTGGAGCTCTTACCTCGATTAGAGTGCCTGGTGGGCCCCCTGTAACAGTTATTTTCTCTCTCTTTTTTGGTGGATCAAAATGGGGTGTCTACACTTAGTAATAAATTTCATAAGCTCCTTTTAAAAGTCACATGGGGGCCAAACTAAGCCTTATTGTGGTATGTGCTATCACTAAACACTACTATAGCTCGTGGTATCGCAGACTTCACAGTTAAATCATTTGAGAACAAAGTGGGAATTGCAAACTTGGGAACAATTCTAGGATTTGAAGAACTATTAAAGTATATAAAAATTATATACTTGGAATTCCAGTAGGATTTCAAATTTGAAGAACAAATTTGGAATTCCAATCATTTAATTTTACCATTTATTATTTTAGGATTTGAACTTTTTGATGAACAATTCTAGGATTTGAAGAACTTTGAATTATGAACTGCTCCATTTTCTTTTTAAATTTTGGTTTCGGCCACCATCTGAACTTGATATGAGCATTTACAATGTTTGGAGTTTGCTAATCATCACAAACTCTTTTCATGTAGGCATTTTTAACAGCTCCCTAAAGTTGAAAACTAATTACCCAATGCACTCCAATTATATTTTGCTAATTAACCATATATAAGGCGTCTCATTAGGTAAAATTAAAAATTAAGTGATAATAATTTAATTTAATCCGTATTATATTTGCAGTTATGTAAACACTATTTCAAGTACTTCAAACAATGATTTTTTTTAATAGATTTTTTTTTTTTGATAAACATTGTCGCATTCAATGATTTTTTTTTACTTAAAATTTTCAATAGATTTTTTTGACAACTATTTCAGTGATGTTGTATATTATAAAACGCACTAAATAAATACATTGGGTCATCGAACGCACTCTAAACTTCACATTTTCTCCGCTTTTGCATGTTTATCCAATGGATATCATAGTTTTAAAGAAGATAAAGAGCCAGGAAATGGGGAAAAAAAGTTGTCACCATTTTCACAGTGGCTAGCTAAAAACTGACCACAGTTTAGCACATATTTTAGCCACTGAGATGCTCACTCATCATTCAGTTCATTGGACTATTGGAGCACAATGTTCACCACTCCTAATGCCGACTGGCTCTAACACATATTTTAAGACCATTTTTAGGACTCGCTAAGGGTCCGCTTAGGACTTGTAGTCCTGTATTTGACACATGCTAACTGTTCAACTAACAAATATGTGGTCTCTAATGTGTTTTATAAATCTGATCGTGTTAGGCGATAGACATACACATGCTAACCCATCAATTAAAAGTCAACGTGTTGGCATTGCCATCATCACCATTTTTTGTCTGTGTTAAGTTACCAACTACTCTAAAAGTTTAAGCTGTTAGAGAATGAGCCCAACAATGTATATCAATCTTCAACACCCTCCCTCACGTGCAACCCCGACTTGCACGTGGAGAGCAAACAAACCAAACTCCATCATATTGGAGACAAATAACAAAGTACAAATATGCACAACAAAGCGGGGATGGAGAGTCGAACCCAGGACCTCCCACAAACAAGGTTTTGATACCATGTTAAGTTACCAACTACTCCAAAAGCTTAAGCTGTTAGAGATTGGGCCCAACAATGTATATCAAGCTTCAACAGTCTGGTCAAACAACAGGTTTAAAATATATATATATATATATTTATTGTAACTTGCTCGATGGAACCATGACTGCAGTTAATAATCCATTTAGCCACTGACCTGTTTAAATTGCCGTTTGGCTAAGCCCATTGTAGTGGACTTTTACCACAATACCCAATAATGCACTAACAATGTTCCTAATATTAGGGGTGACAATCGTGTCGGATCATGTCACAGTCCGGTCCCACAATAGCGGAACCGGAGCTCGTGGCACGCCACCGAGGCTAAACCAAATCATTAACGTTCCCAAAAATTAGTTTGAAGAACACACGCAGCGGAATAAACAAGTCATTTTTGAAAACTATTCGTCCAGTCGACTGATCCTCGGATCCAGTCGACTGATCCAGGTCCAGTAGAAAGTTGGGTTTTAAAACACCATCCAGTCGACTGCTTTCTACACCCAGTCGACTGGGGCTTCAAATTTTCAGTCGACTGATACGGTCCGGTCGACTGAAGTCTGGCTTGAACAAAAAAACTAAATTGAAAACATGATCCAGTTGACTGTGTCGGGGACCCAGTCGACTGATCCTCTATGAAACAATGCAGAGAGTTGCTGAAAACAGAGGCTCCAGTCGACTGTTTCCTCAACCAGTCGACTGATTTATGGCAGCAGCACATTCTGCAGAGTTTTCTAAGTTTAAAAGCTTTTGAATTCGAACTGCGATCAAACATACACTTCCAAAAGTAATCCAAAGCAATCCTAACTGTATTAACATATTACCAAAGCACAGTTACAACATGTTACTAACTATTACAACGTTTTAGATTCGTTCTAACATACCAAGTTAAACATAACTAAAACCATAAGAATTCTTATTACAACATTTCTAGGATCCCAAAACTACAAGATTACATTCAAGTTGCCTCCCAAGCGAACTCCCAACCCACGTACTCACTTCTCTGATTCCTCGCCAGTATTAACACCTGAAATGGTTATTTGAATAACCACACATATTTCGATTTGTTTAAGTTAATGCTTAGTGAATAAATCAACATATGTACATGAATGATAAACATGTCCGCATTCACATCTCTACATTTCATACTAGTCGCCGGAGACTCACGTGCCCGTCCATACTCCCAATCCCGCGACTCCTCGCCAATAAGTCCACGCGAAAGGGTAAGACCCACGATTCTACAAACAATCGTGCGACCTTAATGCCTATATCGGCTCCACAAAATGGCACGGTGACCACGTGCTCCTTCTGACCCAAATAAGCAACTTAACATGCTCAAATACATATCACCATGCTCGCGGTAATCAAAACACATCACCGTGCTATTGAGCCTACTTATCAATATAAATGCCCAATATGAACTACACAATATATCTCTAGGAATTAATACATGCTATTCAAACATAACATGAATACATGCCAAGAAATCATTCCAAAACATAGTTGAATCACTCACCTCCGAATAACGCTCCTATAATTCAATCTGAAGAAAACTCGTGCACAAAGAACGTGCAGAAATCCGTCTAGTACAATTCCTATGGATCAGAATTCCATTTATCAACTTTTATGAAAAATTCTAGAAAATAACTTTTCGGAAAACTTAGCCAAACAGACCCTAATAGGTATCAAAACGAAGCTCTTACCTCGAGAAGCTCGAATATGAAATCTGGGAGAAACCAGACTGACGGAAGGTCGTCGTTTGGCGTCGCAAAACTCTAAGCTCCTAAAATCTCCCTATGGCCTCCTTTCATGAACTTAGGTTAAGATTTACAAAAATCTAAAGATCCATCTCTATCTATATATAGGCAACTCTTTTGGGAATTACGTTTACCTCCCCACGAGTTTTCCAAACTCCTAATCAGTCTCTGAAACTTTCTATACAGCTAATTCATAGCTTTACGAGTGAAACCTCAAAATTATAAAAGTTTTCGACTAAGTTTCGTTTGGTCGCTAAAACGCGAATTTCTATATGACGTTTCCGAAGTTGCTAATTAGCTTACCAAATTAATAGCGTGTTCATTCGTCCTCACCAGGATACTAAATCTAACAACAGAAATAAATTCTAAAACAGAAAATAATACATATATTGAAATACACAGGTAAACATTTATTTTCAGATAAACATTTAAAATGTTCTACAGTGACCGTCTCATACTCGGAGAGACTTCACAAACAATAAATCTTCAATCACAACAGTTTCAAAGGGTTCTCTAATACAGACACCCAAATCAACTCGTGAGTCAAAACTCACTCAACCATGTGTCATAAGACACGCCACATCACATTATCATGCATGACAATGAAATGCAAAAGCAATAACACAAATGTGGGTGTTATAGATCATTATCGTATCGGGTTATAATCGTGTCATTCTTAACGTGTCATAATCGTGTCGGGTTATAATCGTGCCGAGTCATACACGGGTCACCCGTTTAACCCGTCTAACCCGTGTAGGATGTCTTCGGTTCGGTTCGGATTTTATTTTTTTTATTTTCGATTTTTTCATGTTTTGAAAACCAACCGAAGTGGTCGATTCGGTTGGTTTTGCCAATTTGAGCGGTCGGATCGGTTTTTTAGTTGTAGGTAATTTTAAAAAAACCGACCGGTTAGCTTGGTTCGGTTATTCGAAAAAATCTTACAGGTCCTACTAAGAACACAAACAAGTCTTTCATAAAATGTATCAATTATTAAAACGTACGTCTTAAATACCAAAATATTACAAATATAACAATATCCAATTATTATAAACTTAACACCCAAGCATTTCCAAACAAAATGAATAAGAAGAAATATTGTTTTTACTAACTGTATAAAAAAATTTCTCCACTTGCCATCCATCAAGAATCAAGATTAACAATTGTATTTGTCTAATTGACTAATTTGTCTCCCTCCCAATCCAGCAATCCTGGCGGACTTCCTCCCTTTTATTTCATTTTAATTTATCATTTTATTATTTTTTTTTATACAATGCTTGATGCATGAATGCTTCCAGGCTCCAGCTTCCTCCCTCCCTTATTAGTTATTAATAATAATTATTTTTTTATTATATTAGTTATTCATTATTATATATATATTTACTTATTTGGTAAGTTGGTAACTACTCTTTTTTTTTGTGAACAAACAAAAAAAAAAAAAACAATTTTAGTTTATATATATATAAATTTTAAATAAATATGTTTAAAAAAATATATTTTTTTTAATTCTTATTTATATTATTTGTATTTTAGACTTCCATATTATTAAAAATTATTTTTAGGACTAAAAAAAAAAAGATGCCCCAACTGCACTTAAATACTTAATCGGGTCAAACGGGTTAGACGGGTTGACCCGCTTCAACCCGTTTATTAATCGTGTCACACAGGTCGGCTCGTTTATGACCCCGTGCCCTTATACGGGTCACCCAAACCCGTTTATTTTCGTGTCGGGTCGTGTCAGGTTGTCGTGTCGTGTCGAAAATTGCCACCCCTAACTAATATGCATAACTGTGGATGTTCTAACTAGTCCTAGAAGATGCTCTAAGGCTTAGATTGACCCCTATTTGGGTGTGTTTTTTTTTTTTTAAGTACAATTTTATGTTAATTCATTTGGTAACTAATTTATGAGTTTTGTAAAAATTAAACTTAAGACTTTTTTGGAGGAGCTTTTAAAAGTTTTAGAATGAAACTTTAAAACTTTTAAAAGCTGAAGGTTACTTTTTGATTTTATGATTTTTTTTTAGAAGAGTTATGTATCGATCATTTGTACAAAATTATCAAACAACTTAACAATAGATTTTATAAACTAGATTTAAATTGCCACGTGAGCCAAACTAAGCCTAAGTTCAGGGCTGTTGCATATAATCCATATGGAAAAATTAAGAGTTGGCACTATGATTTTTCAGGTTTCCCTATGTAGATAGAGAAGATCCCCAACGCTTCTTCTTTTGAGGTATGATAGGACCTAATTCCCTTTTTCTTTTTCTTTTTTTTTTTTGACTTAAAGTACTAACACAATAAAGAGTATTGAGGAGGGTGGGAGTTTTTGGTAATATAAATTTAAAGTTGAAACTTTGATTGTCTCATTTCAAATACGAAAAAGAAAAAAAGAAAAGATATGTCCAGTGTAAGTGGGTTGGAGTTTGGCAGTGTTTGATTTCTACTGTCCACTTGCATATTTAACTTAGGATAATATTTGGGGCACAATTAAAGTCACAACTTTTTGTTCACAATCTTCATTTTGTGTCTTAATGGGTCCCAAAGTGCCAGTGACCCCACAGTGCCCACTAGGAGAGAGATAGACACAAAATGAAGGTTGTGAACAGAAGGTTGTAGCTTTGGTTGTGCCCCAAGTATTATTCATTAACTTATTGGTACGTGTATTATAGAATTGGTGCACATATCTTCGCCTTTTGTCCTACTTTAATAAATGAAAGTCGATAATTCCATCTTAAAAATGACGGTGTGGAGATTTATCCTCATAAAAAAAAAAAGAAGAAGAGAAAAGTGAAAGCAAGACCTTTGTTGTTGAGTATGTGAGTGCATTTTTTTTTCTCACCCACCATAATTCTATATTATAAATATAATTTTGCAACATGCTATGAATATGACACATGTCAAAAATTTGTTGGTGTGTGAACAAAAAATCCAGTGAGAAAATGCACTCTATGTACTAGTAGAGTCCCACTCACTTTGTGAGTATAGCGAAAAAAAAAAAGAAGATAAATTCAAATTTGAGAGAGAGAAAGAGGGGAAGTTAAAAGTAGTTTATTGTGTATTGACAGTTTGTAGAGAAAATGGGCATTATGACAATTTTGTCATTTTATGCGAGGTTTTTATTTATTTATTATTTTTTTTTTATGGAGTACACCATATTGATATTTCTGTAAATATGTTTTTTAGGTTAAAATTTTCTTTCTTTCCTTTTTTTTTATTTATAAAAGAATGATAATATTAATGATTCAAATCGGAGTGAACCTCGTTCACAATACAAGAAGGGTAGTGAGTGAAAGAAGACATACCTTCCTCCATAGATAAACTATAGCAAGCTAGCAAATGAGCAGCACCATTACAAGTTCGGCCAACATAGCAAACAGTACAATCTTCAAAATCTTTGTAGCATGTCCTTGATCTCTTTAATGATATTACCATAAATTGCGAGGCACTCACCCTCATCATTAACATCATTAATAATTGTGGCCGCATCAGATTCAAATATAGCTTTTTGGACACCCATATCAATAGCATATTTAACCGCATTTCGTAGAGCCAAAGCTTCAACCATTGCCACCGAATGGCATTGATGTTCTTTTTTTGCCAGCACCCCTGTGACTTTCCCACAACAGTCTCTAATAACAACTCCTGTGCCAGATAAAGTTCCTTCGGACTTGAAGGACCCATCAGAGTAAATTTTTAGAAAGTCACCTAGTGGTGGGCACCATCTAGATGGGACTATCACCCGGGCATAGCATTATTTGCCTCACTGCCGGAAAGATATTCATAAACCAAAGTCTCAATCACATTCAGCGCTTCTTCCGGAGTACACCTGGTATTATCATGTACAAGTTTGTTACGAAAAACCCATATATACCATAGTGCATAAAAGATATGGACAATCAAGTGAGGTTGTATTACTTAATTTTAGCAGAAATTCCAACCAAGTATCAAATTTCATGCTAGGAGCATTGGGTATCAAAGAAGGTGGAAGTAATAATTCTGTAGTATTAGATAGCCAAATGTGTCCCCAACCCAACACGCCCCCCCCCCCCCCCCCCCCCCTCAAAAAAAAATATATATGTATAGTCAAATGTGAAGTTAGAGGTTATCAGGCCATTGCTATTAGTTACGCGTAATACTTGGGTACAATTAAAGTCACAATCTTTTGTTCATAACTTCTATTTTGTGTCTATCTCTCTCTTGATGAATCCCACAGTGCTAATGACCCTACAGTGCCCACTAAAAAAGAGATAGACACAAAATGAAAGTTGTGAACAAAAAGTTGTGACTTTAATTGTGCCAAAGTATTACTCGTTACTAAAACGCTCCACTGCATGTACAACGGCATGTTTGGAATATCTTAGCCATTCTATTTCACGTTATGGAAACTGGGACCCCTTTTAGCAAAAACAAATGGAAACTGGGACCCATCACCTAACTTGGTCATGGTTTGTCCCAAATGTCGTCGTTTTGACAATGGAAGCCACTTCCTTCCAAACTTCCATCATGTAACCGTTACAAAGGCCCCAAAATTCTTTCCTCCATTATGGAGTGAGTATGTTTCTTCTGCAAAGAACCGACTTAATGCACCCATTTCTCAACCGCTTAAACCCCCCATTTTCCCATTTCCCACTACACGATCTCGTCCACCCTCTCTCTCTCTCTCTAATTTGAAACTTCTGTAATGATCGAACCCATCAAATTTCAAGAACTCTGTACTCTCAACTATGTTTATCGATATGGGACCAAGAAAGCTTCTTGCTTTCTTGCTCTTCCTCGTCGTCTCATACCCACAATTGATAGCATCACAGAATGTGAGTTTCGACTTTCCATCTTTCACTACTCTCCGAAACCTCACTCTGCTCGGCGACTCATACCTCCGGAATGGCGTCGTTGGCCTGACCCGACAACTCGGCGTCCCATCTTCTAGTTCCGGCACCATTATCTACAACTACCCAATTACATTCTTCGACCCGAAATCGAATTTCACACCTTCTTTCTCTACAAGATTCTCTTTTTCCATCAATAATCTCAATCCCACATCGTTCGGAGACGGCCTCACTTTCTTTCTCTCTCCGGAAAACCAGACTCTGGGTAGCCCAGGTGGGTACTTGGGTCTTGTCAATTCGACCCGATTGACCAAGAACAAATTTGTAGCAGTCGAATTCGATACCCGACTCGATTTGCACTTCGATGACCCGAATGACAACCATGTTGGATTGGACATTGACAGCCTCAATTCGATCGAAACCGCCGACGCCATGTTGCTGGAAATCGATCTCAAAAGTGGGGATTTGATCACTGCTTGGGTTGATTACAAGAATGATCTAAAGAAACTGATTGTGTTCTTGAGTTACTCAAGTTTCAAGCCTGAAAAGCCTCTGTTAATGGTTGATATTGACCTCTCTGATTATCTAAATGAGTTTATGTATGTGGGTTTTTCGGGTTCCACAGAGGGAAGCACAGAGCTTCATCAGATTGAGAATTGGAGCTTTGAGACTTCCGGGTTTCGCCCCGTGAGACCGAGAAATCATCCTCACAATGTCTCTGATAGTTCAGTGACATTAACACCTCCAATTCCGGTCTCTGATTCTACAAATAAGCATCACAAGAGGCTCGGTTTGGGTCTCGGAATTGCCGGTCCGGCCTTCTTTTGTGTGGCTCTTGTGGTTATTGGGTGGGTTTCTGTTAAGAAATGGAATGGTACAAGAACAGAGAAGAGCTTCAAAGCAGAGTTGGTCACAGGGCCAAGACAATTTAGTTTCAAAGAGCTTAAATTGGCCACAAAAGGGTTTCATCCCAGTCGAATCATCGGTCACGGCTCGTTCGGAACTGTTTACAAAGCCTTTTTCAAATCTACAGGTACTATCTCTGCAGTGAAAAGATCAAGGCACACCCATGAAGGTAAAACTGAATTTCTAGCTGAGTTGAACATTATAGCTTGCTTGAGGCACAAAAATTTAGTTCAGCTCCAAGGTTGGTGTGTTGAGAAAGGTGAATTGTTGCTTGTTTATGAGTTTATGGCCAATGGGAGTCTTGATAAAGTTCTATATTTAGAATCTGAAAATAGTGCTAATCCATTGAAATGGGCACAAAGATACAATATTGCAGTCGGGTTGGCGTCTGTTTTAGCATATTTGCATCAAGAATGTGAACAGCAAGTGATTCATAGAGATGTAAAGACTAGCAATGTAATTCTTGATGGGCATTTCAATGCGAGGCTCGCGGATTTCGGATTGGCTAGGCTGATGGATCACGATAAGAGTCCCGTTTCGACTCTCACGGCTGGGACTATGGGTTACCTTGCTCCAGAGTACCTTCAATATGGTAAAGCAACTGATAAAACTGATGTTTTTAGCTATGGTGTGGTTATACTTGAAGTGGCTTGTGGGAAGAGACCAATTGAGAGAGAAGAGAATGGTCACAAAATGGTGAATTTGGTTGATTGGGTTTGGGGGTTGTATTCTGAAGGAAAGATTATTGAAGCAGCAGATCAGAGATTGAATAGGGAATTCAAGGAGGAAGAGATGAAGAAGCTTTTGGTTATGGGATTGAGCTGTTCTAACCCGAATAGCGCGGAGAGGCCTACAATGAGAAGAGTCCTTCAGATTTTAAACAATGAGGCTGAACCTGTGGTTGTGCCGAAGAGGAAGCCGAGTCTGAGTTTCTCTTGTAGCTTGCCTTTGAGTCTTGAGGATATTGTTTCTGATATTGTTTGAGATTAGAGTCAATTGAAGTGAGATTTCATATGAAGTTAATGATTTGGATTCTTTCATTTCTTTTTTCTTTTCTTTTTTCTTTTTTTTGTTCATAGGTAGTGTAGAGTTGGTACTGTCTAGTTTAGTTAATCCATTGCGAAGACTAAGGGTTCATTGGCCTGAGTTCATAATCTTTCTATTGAACTGTTTGGGCTTTTGTGTTGTATTCTGAGCAACATTTTGAATATGGATTGCTTCTCCATGATAATTCAACAAATTTACAAGTTTTTCTGCTATGTTTTTGTTCTCCTTAATTACTGTAGTTTTTTTTTTGAGTAATGTTATGCTTCTTAAATTTTCATCATCCGAAAAGTGATTACCAAATGATGTGGCAGTAGGGTCAGCTAAATAACTTTCAATCAAAATTTAACTAGTCCCAATGTATTAGACATGATCTCATTATCACATCATCTGGGAAGTACTCTTTTTATTTCCTGTTTCTATGGATGTGTAGATGTATAGGAAATGCTAATCAACGTCATGGCTGTAAACTGTAAAGTACAAGTACATATTGGGTATAAATGGGATACCGCGTCATATCTGTAACATTACTAAGAACATCTTTAGCAAACTAGCTATTTTAACTTTTTAGGATAAAATAACTAATTAGAGAAAGTTTTATACGCTCCAGCATGGCTAGTTACATGACTAGTCATTTTAACATTTGACTTTTTGACTAGGCATATTTGTCTAGCCAACAATGACTTTTTAGATTCTCTCTCCTAATCTCAACCGTTAGATATTTTATTATTTAATTCACACAAAACCTCAACCGGTAAAATATATAATAAAATAAGATGACTAAATAAAATAAAGAGCTCTGTTGAAATTGAAAGTTAAATAGTGAATTACTAAAATAATTTTCAACTAAAATAACTGGTTATAAATCAATTTACTACTTGAGATGCTCTAATAGATTTGGAAGTTTTGCTGGTATGGAGATGATAAACTGGTGCAGCTTCTTGGAATCTTGGAGTTTGGCTTCTTCTTTGAGCTTTGCTTTATTATGTGGGGACTACTGATAGTTGTAAACTTCTACACAGTACACAATCAGAATTGAAGGCATTGCGATACTATGACGTAAAATCAGAGTCTTTTCAGTCTTCTTTTTTATTGTGAACTGGAGTACTGATTTTCAGGACTTAATTAAATGAATTTTTTATCCGAAGCTTCAACATTCGTGTAATAATTGCCTGACCTATCAATGTTTTAACTTATTTCCCAAATTCATTACTTTTTTAGAAGTCGCGACTTCAACTAGCGAGTTCAGGCCAAACCAAAACCAGACTGAAATCGTTATTTAAAGTAGAAACTTTAGTAGAACTCGCTACTTGAAATAGCGACTTCATTTAAAGTAGAAACCGCTACTTCAAGTAGCGATTTCATTTAAAGTGAATAAACCCACCGCATCTTCTTCTTCTTCCCTCACAGTCTCTGCTCTCTCTCTATCTCTGTGATCTCTCTCTCTCTCAGCCCTCTGCGATCTCGATCTCTCTCGCAGTGATCTCTCTCTCTCTCAGTGATCTCTCTCTCAGGTGTGATCTCTCTCTCAGGTGCCTCTCTCTCTCTCTGTGTAGACACACACAGACATACACATACACACACTCACATCTCTCTCTCTGTAGACACACACACACAGATACACATACACACACTCACATCTCTCTCTCTCTGTAGACACACACACACAGATACACATACACACACTCACATATCTCTCTCTCTCTCTCTCTGTAGACACACACACACACAGATACACATACACACTCACATCTCTCTTTCTCTCTCTCTCTCTTGCTCTCTCTCTGTAGACACACACTATCCTAAGAACTCTTACACCGGCAACAGAAGTCCGTGTTGGCAACCTCTCACTCCTTGTAAGGCTTGAACTAAAACATCTATATATCCTAATCACTTAACAAGAATGGCAAACATATGTACATGCTGTTCAATATTATCCGATGGTAAACCCTCGGTTGTTTTACATTAGCCCATTGATGTTCTGTATATGCATTTATAGATGTCTTTGTATTAGCATCTATGCTATCTTGTTTGCTTTCGATAATTCAGTTTCAAAACGCAATAAAAGAAAAAGGGGAAATATGAGAGAAGCTTTATGTCAATTCTACACGCAATAGAACGAATCCCTCCCTTCCTCTTGCCTTAAATTATGACATATCCCAAGAAGCACAAGTCCATGTCAGAATGATACATAACTTAAGATGAACTTTCACTCTTTTTAAGACATGAGAAACCCATTGATTGCACAATGCCAGAAGCACAAGTCCACATACTCACGAATAATTACTGAGCTAAAGGGGGAAGTCAAGAAGAAAGTAAAAAGAAAAAGATGATGCAACAAAAGGCTTCTGTAGGAAATTTGATTTTATTAGATATTAAATTTAAACCCTTAAAGTGTCCGTGATCCCTGTTAAAAGGAACTCATCACTCAATACAACCAAAAAAAAAAACAGAAACTATATTTCTTCATTATAGTCTCTCTCATTGATTACTTACACTTGAATTTGCAAATGTGAAGGTATTAAAATGGCTAGTGGTGTGACTTTAATGCTGTATTTGGGGGGGGGGGGACATGTGCATCGGAGCTGATGGTCTATACTATGATAGTAACTGTCGAAGTTTCATTCGCCTGAGAACAGACGCTCAATATACTGAACTTGTTAGAAACGTCTGCAAGAAAATGGGGGTTCATCAGAATAGTGTTCGTTTGAAGTTCACTTGTAGGTTTCCGTCGGTTCTTGGATATCAGGTTTCCAAGTTTATACCGTTTGAAGTAAATGATGACGAAAGTATGCAAGTAATACTAGAAACAGCATCTACCAATGCAGCTATAAACTCTATGGATCTATATGTCGAGACAGAGAATCTTCCCGGAGGCCCAGCAAACATTAGATGACTGGATTGGGCCGTACACCTCTCTGTTGACACAAGAAGGCGAAAGCTCAAACCCGTTTGTACAGGGGTTATTGCCGTCCACGTCTACACAACATGTGGATTGCTCAAATGCATTGCAAAACAGTCAGAATGATTACAGGAGTCCGATGCAAGACATTGTTTCAGAACGGCCATTTCATGTGCAGTTCAATTCAGATGATTGCGGATATGGTGATGATTGGGCACACAGAGGGATGGACACCAACTTGACACCGGAAAACTCGGATGAAGAAGATGTGCATGCAGACGAGTATACTGGGGGGGATGAGGAAGACGATGTTATTGAAGATATTGAGCCGACTGCTCAAATAAATCGTGAAAATGCATTGTATGAGCCTCGTTCATCAATTTTTACATCGTTTGACTTGGGCATCCATACTGGAGAGGCATGTTATGCTTCAAACATTGAGGGTAGGCAATGGAATCCAGATCGAGACGAGTTGGTGAAGGGTATGATGTTCAAAACCAAAGATGATCTTCAGAGATTTGTGGAGTTGTACTCAATAAGAACACATCAACGGTACACGGTGGATCAAACCAGTCCGGATCGTTGGTCGTTGAAATGTGCATTGGCATCACAAGGTTGCAAATGGCAACTACGGGCAAGGTTGAAACGACACGGGATGTTTGAAGTCATAAAGGTTGAGCAAAGCCACACTTGTATGTCCCCTACGATGAACCTTGGTCATAGAAATCTAAATGCTCGGCTAGTGGCTAGGGACATAATGCCAAGGATTAAGGAGGACGCATCTATTAACATCGCTGCGCTATTGCAAAAGGTGAAAGATAAGTATTTGTACACCGTCTCATACAAGAAGGCGTGGAATGCGAAACAGAAGGCCATTGGAATGATATTTGGGGATTGGTGTACATCATACACAGAATTGCCCAAGTTCATAGCTGCAATTCAACAGTATAATCCTGGAACGGTTGTTAAATGGTTCTATGTGAACGGTGGTAGTGCGACTGTAAAGAACTTCGAAAGAGTATTTTGGGCGTTTAAGGAGTCCATTGATGGGTTCAAACACTGTCGCCCCGTCATAAGTATCGACGCCACATTCTTGTATGGGAAATATAAGGGCAAATTACTAATCGCTATGGGAACAGATGCAAACGATCAAATTTTTCCTTTAGCATTTGCCATCGTTGACGAGGAGAAAGCTGCAACATGGACGTGGTTTCTGAAATTGCTAAGGGACTACGTTGTGCCTGGCAGAGAAGGCATTTGTTTAATATCCGATCGACATAGAGGCATCCTTTCTGCGGTGAATGAGCATGATGTAGGGTTTCATGAGCCCGATGGGTATCATCGCTATTGCCTCCGGCATGTGCAGAGTAATTTCGCCACAAAGTTTAAAACTGCATACCTAAAGAAACTTGTGTGGAATGCTGGGAGTTCCCACCAAGTCCGTAAATTTAATGGGTTCATGGAAGAGATTAAGAAGGTTGATCCAAAGGCGTGGGAGTATCTTGATGCAATTCCTGCCGAAAAATGGACCATTGCCCACGACGGAGGACGACGGTACGGTATGCGAACAACCAACATCTCAGAGGTGTTTAATGGTGTACTCAAGAAATCTAGAAATCTTCCTATCACCGCTTGTGTTGAAATGATCTTTTTTCGTGTTGTTAAGTACTCTAGCGAGCGACGTGAACTTGCTGAGATAGCCATCAGGGAAGGTTTTACCTTCACCCCAGGAGCAATGTCTAGATTGTTGAAATCAGAAGGCAAGATTGGTAGGTACAACCTCGAGATTTTTTATTCTGGGCACGGGTACGTGCAGGTCAAGAAAGGGGGAGCATCTGGTTCTAGTCAAATTGTGAACATATCTGATAGGACTTGCAGTTGTGGAAAATGGGATATATATAAAATGCCATGTACTCACGCATTGGCAGTTCTAGCTAAGTTTAGAACTTCATATCAAAATTACGTTCATCAATGTTACACAATTGACTCGTACAACCAGTGTTGGGCACCCCAGTTTTTCCCAATCCATCACAAAGATTACTGGAACCCACCTTCTGGTCCTACAGTTGTGCACAATCCTGCTATGCTTCAAGGTAAGGGCCGACCACGATCAACCCGCATAACAAATGAGATGGATTTGAGAGAGGGGGGTAGGGCTGCTTATAAATGTGGATTATGCAATCAACAAGGCCATGACAGGAGACGATGCCCCCAACAACGCAGTCAAGCTGGGCCATCTAATGCAGTATAGTTTTCATTGTTGTGTTTGAGCGACGTGCTTTGTAATATGTACTTACTTGTTGTGACTATGTAATGTGCAATTGGAAATGAAAACTTTATTTAGTACAAACTCCTTGTATATCCACTACAAATTGCGTAGTTAACTAGTACAAACATTGTAAACAAACTCCTTAGTAAACAAATAGCTTAGATAACTAATACAAACATCCTAGTAAACAATAATTGTGCAGTCAACGCTTCAACCTCCGTAGAATTTCCTCAGTGTTGTTCCTCGCTTCATTTCCAGATGAGTTGGCAACATTTGACGGGCCCACACCACTTTCTTTTGTCGAGGCAGTGACATGTAGCGGTTTAAAGATATAACAACATCTATGATAGCGGTAGTGTGCAGAGTACCTCAACGATGTTGTAGTATTGTCATAGCTTTTCTACACGTATAATTCATGAAAACAATTTTCATAAGATACATATCATCATAACCATTAAAATGGAAGCAATGAGAGGTTTTGGTTCTAACCTTAGCACACCATTCATACCAAGTCTGGTCAGGAACTTCTAGCAACCTTTGTTCAGTAAAACAAACACCTCTCATCGTTAACAACTCCTGAAGGAGTTCATGTTCCTTCTGCCAGCTCCAAACCTGAGTCGCAATGGCATCATTTGGAAGATCACAACCAGGGATTGTCTCAGCAAAGACGGTCTGCAAAGCTTCGAAAGCAACATATTTAAATGAACCATCTTCATATTTTCATTCCGGAGTAGCAAAATCCATGAGTGCTTCTGTCACGACCCATCCCGCTACGCGTGGAAATAGGACACGTGGCACACCACCAAAGCTCATCCAAACATCATCTAATAATACGCAGCGGAAAGAACTTCTATAAAACAACCCTGGTAGTTTAAAACCTAGGAAACGTTCCCCTCTGTGTTTGTAAAATCTATTGAAATCAGAGTTATAAAAAGTTTTGGCCATTGAAAACACATTCAAAGAAAATAGTTTTGAAAACAGAGGTTCAGTCGACTGCACCGTCGACTGCACTAGGGTCCAGTCGACTGCTCCGTCGACTGTGTTAAGTAGAACCAAAAATACATCATATAGCAAAGAGGTCCAATCGACTGATCTGGGGATCCAGTCGACTGATCTGGGGATCCAGTCGACTGCTTTTCAATTAATGGAAGCAGTAGCTAAAATAAACAGTGTTCAGTCGACTGTCCAAGGGGTCCAGTCGACTGCTTTTCTATTATTCCCTTACAGTAACTCAATCCCACGAGGTCCAGTCGACTGATCTGGGGCCCAGTCATCTGCTCCCCTGCTGACAGCCCTGTATAGAAATATTAACAACTCATGCCTCTCAACACCCACAACAATCACAACCACAACTGATTTTAACGCATTAAAACATAACTACAGACGTTCAATTACAAGATTACAATACTATAGAATTAATCTATGGTTCTATTACAACATATTACCAATCCTTACACAAGTTTTAGGATTTAAAATAAAACAACCAAAACATATACAAGTGTGAAATCCCCGGCGTTCCTCGGCCTCACTTCTCACGATTCTTCTTGTCTTTCTTCTTACCTGCAATGGAGTACATCTCCACTGCTCAGCTATATGCTGAGCGTACAATTCTAAATGTATGCTTATATGACAATTCATGGTTTAAGCATCTAAAACACATATAAATAGTCTCTGGGGTGAGTGGTACGCATTCATCCGGTCGATGCCGTAGGAGGCCCACCTCTCCCACGCATCTCGTACACTGGTTGGGCCTTCCTCCATACCAGGTACCGTGTACTGGTTGGGCCCACCTCCAATCCAGACACAACCACAAATTCCAATTCCAACAAGATCACAATCCTCAAGGTTCGAGGAGCTTACTGTCACGCCCCGACGTAGCATAAATAAGAAAAGCGTTTAATTTCCATTATGGACCCGTAGGTCGCGACAGTTTGAAGGATCGATTCCGTCCCAAACGTCAAACAACAAAACATAATAATCAGAGTAAAGCAATCAAGGCTTACAA
Organism: Hydrangea macrophylla; assembly: GCA_033977485.1. NCBI lineage: Eukaryota > Viridiplantae > Streptophyta > Magnoliopsida > Cornales > Hydrangeaceae > Hydrangea > Hydrangea macrophylla. The sequence continues at coordinate 105,798,886 of CM066990.1, forward strand.
AAATTTTCTATCTTATTACATCTTATAAACCGGGGTCAACTAAGGCACAGACCGCCTTGAAAATGAAATAATAACTTAGAGTCTGTTACAGTCATCCTTAAAACAAAACAGTTCATAACTCAAAACAGATAAACTTAAAACATATAATAAATAGTTTCTCGTCCCAACAGCAGCCATTCTTAATTAGCATAATCGTATGATTCCTCCTGATTGTAACCTGAAAAGCCTGAACACGAATGTCCAGGACGCATCAACGTCGTCAGCTTCAAGAAGCTGGTGAGTATTAAAAACATGACTTTGAATGTAAAACATACCAACTTACCTTTTTCCAATTCAAGATTAAATCCACAAGTTTATAATTATGATTAAAGAGCTCGTTTAGAAAAACATCCACAACATTATTTAAAGAGGGTAAATTTACACAGATGGGACCGTGTATGAGAACAATGCACCACACTCATCTTGCCGACTCTTTTCTCTTGACAGCCACAACAACCCACTATCCTACTCCTGGTATCTTTGAAACACTCAGACAGCCACACTTTAGCAACGGGGCGCCAGGGAGTGTCCAGTTTGCCTCACACTTTGGTCCGGGGTACCAGGGAGTGTCCAATGCCTCACACTTTGAATACCCTAACCGCCATGCAAATACCGGGGCAACCCCTCACACAGTATCCCGACTTGAGTTATCAGGGAGTGTCCGTAGGCCACACTTTAGCACTACCATGGGTGCCAGGGAGTGTCCGAGTTCGGCTTCACACACTTTAACGCTTCCATGGGCGTCAGGGAGTGTCCATTTTTGCCACCGTCGCATTTCAAAGATACCCTCTTCCACAAACTCTACCACAACCACAACCACAACCACAACCACGACCACAAACTCATACTCAACCACAACCACAACCACAACCACAAACACAAACTCATACTCTTTTCCACACAGACTGACACCCCTATGCATGTACCACTGACCCACATGAATGGTATGCACTTAAACAAAAATGCTGAATTAAGAAACAACACGCGTACGGGGATTAATGAGTCATACTACAATGTTTTAATCATTGAAACATAACCAAATATAGTTATGATTAACCAAGTTTCCCAAACAGAACCTCAACAGTATATAAATTTCATCCAAACAGTCCCTTAACAGAAAAACAGACAAAAATAGAAACTGCAATACCTCGCGCGCGCGGGCCGCTCGCGCGAAGGGTCGCTCGCGCGATAAGCCCATTTTTCCTTATATTAATAAACTTTTCTGTCTGCCTGAGGAAAGCAAGGTCGCGCGCGCGGATCGCTCGCGCGAAGGGGCTCTCGCGCGACCCTCGCTCACGCGACCAACCAATTTTCAATTATATATATAAACTCTTACGTCTGCCTGGGGAAGCCTACCTCGCGCGCGCGGGCCGCTCGCGCGAGGGGTCGCTCGCGCGGGCCGCTCGCGCGATTCTCGCGCGCGCGATCGTGGCGCGAGATGAAGCTGAGGCTTCATCTTCTCCGCAGGGACTGTTCTGTTTCAGCAAACAGGGGTCCTTTTTGACCCATTTCAGTTCTGTTAGTATATATGTCCTATTATATATGGATCTCTTTGTTTTTCAACAAGGATTAAGAATCTATGGTTAATTTAACATGATTCTAACCATAACTCTCTAATTTTATGAAAAACCAAAACATGTCAAAATTTATTTTCTTATATACTTTCTTATATGAACGAATTAGGCTCTATAACTTCGAACATGGCATGTATGATGTATAATCTTCCATATTCATCTCTAAAAACGAATTATGATTGAGTTTGGAAAATGGTGATTTTTGAAGCTCAAGCTTCCATGGACGAATTTAGCAATGGTGCTTCAATTATACATACACATGCTCAGTAAATAAGTATAGAATTACATTGGGAGTGAGTTAATAATACTCACTGTGATTAATGGAGCAGAGAATTGTTGAGAAAGAAAATATGAAGAAATTCAAACCCAAGCTTTGGCTATGGAGTTTAAGAGCTTCCTCTCTCTAAAATAAAATCTGAACTAAACTTTCAAGCTCTCTCTAATTCTCTGTGGTTAAACAATGTGCAGGAAGTGAAGTGTGAAAGAGTGTAGATGATATATATATAGAAGATCAAAACTTGGGGGCCAAGAACTTTCATATATACTCAACAAAAATGGTTTTGATTTTTAATTAACTAAGGGCTATCATATACACTGATATTTACATACGTAGATACATATATGAGCAGATTGTAGAGACTCCAAAGGCTGGGGAAAATTAGTAGGGGTCAAGTAGCTCCTTAGGGGTCAACATGAAGTTGTTTGGGAAAACAAGCTTATGGCATAAGATATACACATACACTCAAAGCATTCCCAAACAAGGCACAAGACAATGATGAGTTTCCATAAATGGCAAGTAAAGTGTTTGTCCAATCACACTTTATATCACTTCCAAAAATCTGGAGAAGTTTAGCACAGCGCGGACAGTTTTGAACATAAACTGGTATTTTCGGGGCGCGGTGGTCACCACAAAAATACAGGAATTTCATTTTAACGTAAGAATTGATTTTCTGGTTTTATAAAAATACTGATTGAGTCAATAGAAGTTATTTTCACCGTTTTGAAATACAGATTTTGAAATCCATACTGGTATCACTAACTTTATAAAAATTACAATTTAACCCCAACAACCTTCTTAGCTTGCAATAATTCAAGAAATAACATTTTAGAACATGAGAAATGTAATTTAAATGAAGCAGTTAATACAAATGAAATTAAATATACAATGCAATTGCCAATTAAATATGAAAATGTAATTTAGGAATAAATGGAAATGCAGGTTATTACACTTACTCCGAATGAATTTGCACCAAACTCCCCTTTGACCCAAGTAGACACATAACATGCTCACATAAACAGTTATACGTGCTTTTATCATAATTTCACGTGCATAATTAACGGTCCTAACTAACACATAAATTTCGCCCGAATCCAAGAATATCAAAAGTGATGTCCAAAACATGAAAATCCATATATTTCATAGATCTAGAATTCATACCTCGTGCGAATCTCTTCAAACTTTGAAGGATCGTCTAGGGGAATAAATAATCGTCGGATTTTGAATTTGGTACGATTCCTACAAGTTTTACCTGATTTTTCCCAAAAGTCCAAAATTAAGATTTTACAAAAACTTTGCCAAACACTACCTAAGTAGTACCAAAACGTAGGTCTTACCTCCACGAGTTCAAATCTGAAATCTGGAGAAAATCTGACGGACGAACGGTCGTCGATCGGCGTCGCAAAGCCCGTGGCAACAAAATCTCCCTTCTCTCTCCTCTCTCTAGATATTTGTGAGTTTGGATGAGATTTGAAATCTCATACTCATCTATATATAGGCAAGTTTTCGGGAAATTACATTTACCTCCCCGCAAGTTTCTCAAAACTTCTAATTAGCTCTCGAAACTTCGCGCACACGTTCATTTTATAACTTTACGAGTGAAAATTATAAATTTCAAAAGTTTTCAACTAAGTTTTGTTTGGGTCCAAAAATAACGTCCGAAAACTATATTCTGTGGAATCTCTACACAACCTACCTTTTAATTAACGTATCTCTCACGTTCTCACCACAGTTCTCGAAATGATACTACCAAATCAAAATTTACCAGAATTATACTACACAGGTATAATTACTATTCAACAATTACCAGATAAAGTCAAATAACATTTAAATCACATAAATGTCATTTACTCGTGATTAAGCAATATGAACTTCCATTTTCCTGTGTCCTCATTGACACCTTACCGTTGACTCACAGTCAACCTCATCCCCATCCAATTATCAAATAACATTGATAACCACTACAGTCAATATGCATGATAAAACTATAAATTTTTGGGACGGGTGTGACAGCTTCTAGTAGAACACCCTTCTCTTCAATACTCAATATCCTTTTTTCAAAAAAATGTGGGTGGTACGTAGGTGTATACTTATTTGCCATACTAAAAAGCAATGCAGTGAAGAAGAAGAAGGATAAGAAGGAATGCTTGGGATATCACATTGAATATTAAAACCACAGTATATATAGACCATGGAATGCCTAGGACAAGTCACTGGGTTTGACGCCCAGCAGTTGACGCGACAAGTCACTGCTTCGGACAACTTTCCAGTTGATGCGACAAGTCACTGGGTCTGACGCCCAGCAGTTGATGCGACAAGTCACTAGGTATGACGCGCAGCAGTTGATGCGACAAGTCACTGGGTCTGACGCCCAGCAGTTGACGCGATAACTCACTGGGTCTTACGCGCAGCAGTTGATGCGACAAGTCTCTGGGTCTGACGCCCAGCAGTTGACGCGACAAGTCACTGCTTTAAGTTTTTTTACACTACATAATTTATCATATTTAACTCTTGTTTAGTAGCATGTTGTAGCTTTACATTTACTAGTGATTTTGTTGACTAACCATCATGTTTGAACAGCTTGCTTACCATGGATGTACATCCTGGACCTGAGGATCGCTCAGTACTGACATTACAGGACGCACATCGGTCATCCGCCATTTGGGATGGTGAGATCTTGAGACAGCTTTACTGCCGACGCTCTGAGGCTGTTTTACGACGAGGTCCGGATCCAGATCAGCGCATATTAGATTACATCAGACAGGTCGGGTTCTACGGCACATACAGACTCGAATTTATACAGTATGATTGGGGTCTGATCACTGCCCTAGTTGAGAGGTGGCGTATAGAGACACACACGTTTCACCTACCTGTCGGCGAGACCACGATCACGCTGCAGGACGTCAACATTATATTGGGCCTACCGGTCGATGGCCATGCACTTACCGGTATTGATGTGTCACGCTCTAAGGAGCAGTGGCAGGAGCTATGTCAGGAGTTTCTCGGTTTCACGCCACCCCTAGCCACTATCTCAGGATCTTCACTGCGACTGACTACGATACGGGACCATTTCACTCCCCAGATCGCTCAGCATACCGACGACGCCACTATTCAGTAGATGGCTCGATGTTATTGTATGATGTTGATAGTGTTAGGGATGTATACTAAAAGCCATGCTTTATGTAGTTGATTTATTATTCATTTAATAAAATCAGTTGATCCATTTTTATGAGAATCTGTGTGGGCAATGTTTGTATTATATTATTTATTTAATATTATGCATGTGTGTCTCTCATTCTATATAGTAGGTGGTTTGGTGTGTAGAGTTCGGCTTACACACGGAAGATCAGGCCATCAGATATTATAGAATGTAAGATTTTGGTTTACAGTCTTAGATGGGATTGGACACACCATCGGTAGGACTGCAGCATGGTGTTGTAGTAGGTTTGTCTTGACTACGGGAAACGGTATAGTTTCAACTCACTATGCTGGTACACTTTGTGTATTAAACGGGACTGACTTGGGGTAATTATCTTTATGCTGACTTATAAGATAATTAATACCTCATGGCTATTATGAGTGCTTATGCTCTAAATCCTAAGTTAATTTGTAGACACGTACATTTGATATTTACACTTTGATCCATAAAAGGGTGAGATCCTTAAATGGGTCAATATCTCATTGGATTGGGTGGCAATATTAATTGTGTGGTGTTTATTAATTAATGATGGAATCCATGTCTCAATTTTGGGATTGATGATATCCCCTTGAGAAAGCTTATAAGTTTTGATTATGTCAAACCCTGCAGGTGGATTTTGTATCCGACATATCAGATAAGTTAAGCAGAGGATCTCAAAGAATTTTAAGAAATTAATTAAATATGATTGTCAGTAATTATATTTAATTAATGGATATCTGTAATCTTAACATGGGGAGATAATAAGCATTTAATAACATGGAGCTCGAAATATATTTTGAGATAAGGGTAGGAGTGCAATTATAATTCTTTAGTGGTATGAATTATAATTTGTGGAAATAGGAATCTGATTCAGTTCGAATTAGGGTTTCCTAATTCCATAAGGAAGCCTATTCCTTATTGACTTCTTATGGTCCCTATCGTAGCCTATATATATGCTGCCTTGGCTCTTCTCTCAGGTTGCATGATTTCATATTCTAAGCTTCCCTTGATCTCCTAGCTTTCTTCTAGAAAGGTTTCCACCAAACCCTAGTCTCTGTGAGTATTCAAGAGACATAGGAGTGTAGATCGCTAGCGTCGAACAACGCTCACTAAAAGAGCTTCGGACTGCTCGATACTGATCGAAAGTTGCTGAATTTTTTACACAACGTTCCTGACGTCGAGACGGAGCTGCTGTTAAAAATTCAAGTAAATCGGAGATCGTTTGATCCTCCTGACGAACACATCTTTGTCGGATCAATGTGATCAGGATTGAATCGTCATAGCAATCAAAGAGAGTGTTATAATTGGGAATAGAAAATAGAACGTAAAGAGGGAAGAGCAGAAAACTAAAAGGATTTCGAAAGAGCCCACACTCAGTTCGATATTCTGGCAGCAAAGGAATACGGTAGAAGATCGTGAGCTGTTATCGAGCCCGCGTTCTCGATTCGTCTACTACAGCAATCCAATTTTGCAGTTCAAGGTAACCCTAGTTCCGCCCTTGTAGGGTTATTATAGATTTCATGAAATTTTTTTGCAGTACCAACTTATACGCACTGTCAACGGATTCTGGGAAAGCAGTTTCCTAACAGATAGGAGGGTCGTTGTTCCCAGACAAGTCTGGGAACAAGGTCAGCCTCATATATCTACCACATCTACGCCACTTTGATGCTGGCTATAGCTGGGGCAGTGCAGCATTGGCATATCTATACCGTGAGTTGTGTGCTGTAGTTCATCGTACCGCTGTTGAGATATCCGGCCCGCTTATACTTTTACAGGTTATTTGTTATGTAAATTCTGTGAATTACACTTCTTTTACGATTGTTCAGTCTATCATACATAACTTAACTCAATTATTATCAATCGCAGCTTTGGGCATGGGAGAGATTGACCCATATCTGACCAGTCCCCTTACCAGCAGCTGTACCAGAGGATGGTCCATTGGGTTGTAGGTATACTTACATTGTTTTATACATTATTTGTATTCATTACTCGTACATTCATTTAAGTGCTAACAATTTTGTCATTACTTTAGGTGGTTGACCCGATTCTCAGTTCGGGATGTGCCTACTCATGTCCAGCGTCACTTTCGGGACCAGTTGGATCAGATGAGGCCCGAGCAGGTAAATAATGTGCAGAGTTAAACCGCTATTTGCATTATTGTTCAAGTTGCTAATGTTTAATATATTTTTCATAGATGATTTGGCAGCCTTACAGTGCTGAGCTTGTCGCTTCGTTACCTCCGTACTGTCGAGCTGGGCAGGGCACATGGATGGCCAGATGTCCGTTGATCATGTACGCCATGGTTGAGTGGCATCATCCCGACAGAGTGATGAGACAGTTCGGGATGAGGCAGGTAGTCCCAGAGCCATGTAACACTATGAGGACATTACATCGCATTGATCGACGTGGTCATGCGAATACCGACTGGAGTCACTTGCATAGGGAGTATGTAGAGCTCTGGGACCATCGGCTACATCATGTTATGGTAGGTATTCCAGATGCAGCTCAGATGCTTGTCTCAGACCCATATATGAGCTGGTATAGCCGCATTACACGTAGACTTATTGGACCAGTTAGAGATCCACCGACTGTTGGCTTCCAGCCAGTCGGTACGATTCGCGGCGTTCTGGTGAGACGTTTTACTTATCGTACAACATATAAAATTTCCATCCTGCACTTGGCATAAAATGTGGAATACTTAATTAAACTTTCCATTTGTTTTTTAAGAGGATGGTGTGACTCATGTGCATGAGGTTGCACGATCGGTATTGGCTAGTTTAGCAGCAGGCGACCCTCATTCCGTCCCTCCAGAGGTGATGGCGGCATTGGAGGAGATTCGTACTATTAGTGAGCATTCATTACAGGCTGTTCATGAGGACCGACGTTTAGACGATGGTGTTCCATCTTCCACAGTATTCGTGCCCCGCGTCTCAAAGCCTCAGCCTCAGCCTCAGCCTCAGACGCATCCTCAGCCACAGCCACAGCCTCATCCTCATCCTCAGACGCATCATCATACTCAGCCTCAGTCTCAGTCTCAGGAGCAGACAGACCCATCTACACACTCTGAGTCTGAGCCACATACACCAGATGATCAGGGTCCTACTGTGTATGCATATGATGATACAGACGACGTTTATAGGCCTTTCACTCCAGGGGGCTCTGAGTTCCGTATATCTCTGATCCGTGACTTCTCCATCCCACAGTACACATGTACAGATGCACCGTCGTCATCGTCGATCCCGCTGCCACATACAGATTCACAGTTCGAGGCGATGGTGATGATGGTGGAGAGTTTGACGCAGGTAGGGGCGGAGGAGATGCATGTGGAGGCGAGAGAGACGACTGGACATGATACCCCCATGGCAGAGACACAGGATGAGGTTTTGACACAGGCCGAGTCTCAGCGACGACCTCTGATACGTTTAGTTTATGCTAGGGGTAGAGGTCGTCATGGCCGCAGAGGGAGAGGGGTATCGCAGGTCATCCAGCCACGTGAGGAGGTTCCACTCGTGGAGGATCCACCACAGGCAGAGGGTAGGCCTAAGAGAACGAAGAGGGTTCCGTGGTGTGGGACACATTATAAACAAAGATAGTCCATAGGATCCACAAAATAATTACACATTTGTTTTTTGATGTATTATAAACAAATAGTTACACATTTGTATATATAAATTTTTTTTTATTCTATACATCTATATCTTTCTCCCACTATCTCTCTCTATCTCTCTCCCCCTCACTCTCTCTCTATCTCTCCCACACTCTCTCTCTCTCTCACTCTATCTCTATCTCCCCCTTTCTCTCTCTCTCTATCTCTCCCACTCTCTCTCTATCTCTATCTCCCACTCTCTCTATCACCCACTCTCTCTATCTCTCACCCCCTCACTCTCTCTCTATCTCTATCTCCCACTCTCTTGCACCTATCCTCTATCTCTCTCCCACTCCCACTCTCTCGCACTCTCTATCTTATCTCTCGCACCTATCTCTCTATCTCTCTCCCACTCTCTCTCACTTTTTACAAATACACATTGTAATTGGATTAATTATGTTGGATTAATAATGCTTTGTGGTTGGTGGTTCAATTCTGAAAATATTAATATGTTGGATATATAGCAGGGAGCTGCTGCAATGGACAGACTGCTGGGAATTTAGCTGCTGCTGAACTCGCTACTTCAAGTAGCGATTTCTGATAAAGTCGCTACTTGAACTTGCGATTTCAAGCTGTTTTGCTTGAAATCGCTAGTTGAAGTCGCGACTTCCAGAAAAGTGATGGGTTTGGGAAATAAGTTAAAACAGTGATGGGTTAGGGAATTATTACCCCACTGTTGAAGCGTGGGGTAAAAAATTCTAATTAAATAAATGGTCTCTGCATCTAAGAAACCTCGTACTTTATCCAATCCCAGGAGCGATTAAGATCAATTGATATGCAAGTTCAGCAAGTTGAACCGATTTACCAAAGGATCCTTCTTTTGAGTTGACAATCAAAACCATTTTAATTGAATAGTCTGGCGTTTGTCGCGACTATTACTCGCAGGACTAATAGTCCATTTAAAAATAATAGTCCCCTATATGGAGGATTAAGTTATACCAAAGAGAGGTGGTTTTATTTGTCTCGAGACTATAAATTAAAATGGACTAATTGTCCAATCTCCTCCACGTCGTCCAAACGTCTGAACGACGTAGTTTCTTTAGATGAGCATATATAAAATTAACACAATTTTCTTGGGGGCCAACATTTATAAAATGGATAATATTTGGGGCACAAACACTTTACACAAACACACTTTATCTCTCTCCTGAGTACACTGTGGGGTCCACTGAAATTATTCGGACCCCACAATACCATCCAGAAGAGAGATATAGAGTGTGTTTGATAAAACCAAAAATTAAGTATTGAAAATTAAGTGTTGAATTTTAGTACTGAAAATTTTAAGTGATTTGTATTTGCAATACTAAAAGCAGTATTTTAAGAACTAAAATAGATTGCATTCAGTGATTATTTTCAGTAAAAAAATTTCACTTAACATTTTCAGTGATTTTTTACTGCTTTTTCAATTAAGTGATATATTATCAAACGTGCTGAAAAAAATTAAGTTAAAAATTTATTTTCACCACTTAATTGGGTTATCAAACACGCCCATAATGTGTTTGTGTCCCTAATATTGTTATTATAAAATTTGGACATGCCTATATATAATAGGATCATCTTTAATCACGACTCACGCACTTCATTGTGGACTGTGGAGTACTATGTTTGAAACACTTAGATTTATAGCGCAGGTTCACTTACCAACAACATAAGACTTCGAGCCTTTCCAAACATGCCTAAGATTTTGACTGTTGGGCCGAAAAAAAAAAAAACAGAAGAGGAAAAAAAAAAAAAAGATGCTAACTGTAAAATTACATTCTGCAAAAAGACGTGGCATGTACATTGACCCAAACAACTGAACAAGTAAGAAAGCTCATAACTGCTCAATCCCACAACCCACTCTCCTCTCCCACGCACCTGAGATTTAACGAACACAACTGCCATGCCATCCCCCCCCCCCCCTCTCTCTCTCTCTCTCTCAATAAATATTAAGAACTTAAAAAAAAAAAAAAACACAACACTCTGTACTTTCACATTTTGCTCTTGGAAAATTGGATTTGAGTGAGTCCATCAAAGGCAAATATGGCTTGTTTTACGGCAACCAAAGTCTTCAACTTTGCTATATGGTCCTCTGTTTTCTTGATGACCATGGTTGTCATCTCTGTGTCTTCTTATCAGTTCCAAGTTGGTGGCGACAGAGGCTGGGTTAAACCCAAAGTAAATGAGCCAGAGACCTACAATGACTGGGCAGCCGAAAACAGATTCCACGTTGGAGATAGAGTTTGTAAGTTCTTCACATCATCTCCAATTACAATTCTTACTTCACACATTAAATTAAAATAAAAAAGAAAAAAAAAGAAAAGAAAAGAAAAGGAAAAAAATTGGTGAAAATTGAGTTATGAATATTGCATTTATCAATCAATTCCTTCCTTTTTTCCAAAAGTTTCTATCCTGTTTTAAGAATTCTAAGCATGAACAAAAACACCAGAGCTTTGTCTGACTTGCGGATTCATTGAGAAAAAAGAAAACGGAAAGGAAAATAAGAAGATAAACTATTTCCCTTGTGTTTTTCTCCATGCTTAAATAACATTAAAACTTTATACGTTTCAAAATATTGTTGTAGCTTAAGAAGAAAGGCAGGAAGTAAATTTTCCTTTCCTTTCCTTCCTATCTTCCTCACTATAATTTCCTTTGCTTCATTAAATATATATAAACCAAACATTGCCTTAGTTTCTCACTAATGATATCTATAATGGGCACGGATTTTCATGCATGCCAATTACCTTAGTGAACTCAGTTTTGAGTTTCTTACTTTGTGAAGGTGTTTGCTTGCTTGGTTTCAGATTTCAAGTACAGGAAGGACTCAGTGTTGGTTGTGGACAAATCAGACTACGAAAACTGCGTTCTATCAAACGCAATTTCCAAATTCACTGATGGAAACACTGTTTTTCAATTTGATCGATACGGATATTTCTATTTCATCAGTGGGCAGCCTGGTCACTGTAAAGCTGGTCAGAAACTGATAATCCGAGTGATGGTGCACCCTGAAGTCGATCCCCCGGGACCTGCACCATCATCAACATCGGGTGGTGGTGGATCACACGGTGGAGAATCTGGTGACTGGGGTCCGCCGGCAACAAACTCTACAACCAAGCTCTCTGTTGTGTCTTTCTTTGTGACTGCTCTAGGGTGCACTTTGGTCATTCTCTATATGTTCATGTAGAGACCAGGATTGATTTTGTTTTTAATGTTCTCTTTTGTTAATTTGCTAGGTTGATGATGTTTGTTTTCTGGGTTGTTTGTATTTTTCTCAATTTTTTATTTTATTTTATTTAATTTTTTTTTTTTTTGGTGGTATTGTAGTTGATTGATGATTGACTTTGTTAGGGAACTCTATTTGAAGACACTTTCAGTTGTTCTGTACCTTTTTATTTTCTCTGCAAGCAACAGTTTTTAACAGGTTAGCAGTGTCCATAACCTGGAGGTCCTGGATACCTATGGCCCTGTTTGGCAACAACTTTTACTTTTGCGATCGAAAAAACTGGATTTGGTAAAAAGTAATCCACCTTTTATGATTTTATCCAATTGCAAACTTCTGTGTTTGAGAAGCATAAGTTGGTTTGGCAAAAGCTGCTGCAAACGGGGGCTATGAAGCTTTGAATTTGAAACCAATGAACCGTTTCGCATAAAAACTAATCTGCTTGCACCCCACTGACTAATACTTTGTTTGGTCTCAGAATTTAATGTGGGAAAATGAATGTAAAGGAAATACGGAAGGAAAACAAATTCCCTTGTGTTTCTCTCATACTTAAATAATGTAAGAAGCTAAAAGATTCTCAAGCATATAGTTGAAGCCAATAAAAAGGAAAAGGAATTCAAATGTAAAATCAAAAACAATTCTTCGATTTTCTTTATTCTTACTATGTTCCTCAATAAAAACCGAGTTCTCTCTCTCTCTCTCTCTCTCTGCAAGGCACTGTTGATGGAATTCCGCAAAGCAGCTCCCCAAGGTCACATTCAACTTCAGACTCAGCACAACCAATTCATCAACCTGAACTATAGTACGATTTGGGGTCTGTAGCCTCTTTCTATGCAACAATCCCAACTTCTGTCATCAAGTTAATGTTAATCCTGAACATCCCACCAAATCTGCATCCATGTGAACCTCAGTTTCAAGCACCCGAGAAAGGTTGGTCCGTCCTTTTTTGCTTCCAATCTGGAAAAAGAAGAAGAAGAAGAAGTCAAAGGGAGTGCTGATCGCGTCAGATGTAGAGGAAATCTCTAAGCATGAAAGAGAAAAAGCTTATGTGCCTGTGATATAGAGACTAACTAGTACCTAAAATTGGGCAGGGTATTTCTGGAACCAACATCATAAACCAGGTAAAAGTTGAAAATGGACATTTTGGTGGTTCAAAGATTAGCACGCTCAGCGTTTAGCTCTTAAACACCACCTTCAAACTTCCACTTTTCAATTATGAAGATCGGACAAGCCGAGCTGCAAAGGCCCCATCAAGTGAATGCTTCACAGGGTTCGAGTAGTAAAAACCACCTTCCATTACAAAATCCGGTGGTACATATCTGTCAACTGGATCAACGCAGAATTCCTGCACAAGATTACGTTATCATATCTTCAGACAAGAATTCTATGTGAACCTTACAATCTTAATTCCTAAGCCATATCATATTTACACTTTAACGTGTCATTAACGAGGTATCATCCTCTTGCCAAATAAATTCCTTCTTTTCTTCGAAAACAGAAAAAGAAGGAACGTGAGGGGCAATAAATCATGGATACTTGCATCTATTGGGTGTATTGTAGAGATTTGCGATTAGAGTATTGCTATCTAAGCATTTGGTTTTCAATATAAAAAAGATTTAAAATAAGTTACATTGTTTATATCCATATATCGACTTTGGTACCATGAATTAAAAAGTATCGTAAAGATTGGGCCTAATTTAGCTTACTGGATGCCTGAGAAGAAATGCAACCACCCTCTCTTCATTCTCTTCAGGATCAATGGAACAGGTACTGTACACCAACACTCCACCAGGCTTTACCAACCTACAAATACACCACAAAGTAGAAACAAATTTTTATTTTTTATTTTTATTTTCACTAGGTCTAAGAATAAATTTATGATAAAAAACTTCTAAATGTGACGTTAAAAGTATCTATAATCTTGTTTAATGTTAATGTTTGAATTTCAAGCATTTAAACTTTTTACTGCATTATAAATAAGCCTGACTAGAAGTACAAGTCCAAAGCTAATTGGCCTCGAGTTGGAGGTAGTTTAATTCATTCATAAGATAGTCTTACATGGAAGCGGAATCAAGAAGTTCATCCTGCAAATCCTTTAGTTGTTCCATATCTTCCAATCTCCTATTCCAACGCAAGTCTGCTCTCTTCAACCAATAAGAAGAAAAAAAAAGATAAAAAGATTCAAATGCCCCACATATATATTTGAAGAAAAAGAAAAAGACAAGAAGAGGATGAATTAGAATCAATAATTCGTGTACTGTAGCCTTGTGCATATACCTTGGAGAGAACACCGAGCCCAGAACATGGAGCATCCAGCAAAACTTTATCTGATTTCACCGGATTATTGTCCTGATAATATGGAAGAAAGTATCATAGAAGCTTTATGTTCCAAAACACACTTTCATTTTCAATAACAGTAATTACTTACAGAAAATACACGAAGATCAGCATGGATAGTGGTGATGACATCATCAACTTGGTGCAATTTGGCTGTCTCTCTGAGGATTCTCAACCGACCTTTGTTTATGTCAATCGCAGACACCATGCCTGGAACAAAGAATACCTCTCCAAAAATTATTTTCAGAACTGCTCCACTTTCTTAGCGATAAAGTTGAGCACCATCGTAATTCCCAGCAATTTAAGAAACTATTTCTTTTCCACAACGTGGTTGGGAAGGCAAAAAACTGGTGATGTGGTTTGCAAGTGAACTAGTTCTCTACATTCAAGTGTATTATTTCTTTGTAAAAATTTGGAAACCTTATTCTGCTTGCTCCGCAAAAATCCCATGGAGTAAATAAGAACTCACACCATACCACACAAACCCAAACACCCCCCCCCCCCCCCCCCCCCCCCCCCCTTATCTCTCTTCTCTCGCATCCTCAAACGAAGAACAATTACAAATAGATGATTCCTCCAAAACGAAAGAACTTCAAACATGAATAAGGCATTCAATAATCGATATGCAGATATAACCTTGGCCGCTCAAACGGGAAGCCATGAAAAGGGTCTTTCCTCCAGGAGCAGCACAACAATCAATGATGCTCTCACCAGGTTTTGGGTCCACAACATAGACTACCAAACCTGCAACGAAACAGAGATTAGGGTACTTTTGGGAACAAGTCACTCTAAAGTGTTCACTTATTGAATAAAATAAGGCAGAACTGGTAAATTGGCATAAAGGACTGATATTCCTCTAAAAATACGTTGTAAATTACAATTCTGTATGATAAGTAACTCAAATTAGCAAAAATACTTAACCCATCTCATACTAGAAGTTGTGATCAAGATTTTACCTGCACTCTCATCCTGGACCGAACATAAGCCTTCTTTCAGTAATCCAGCCTGTATGACAATCTGAAATAAGAAAGAAAGAACAATCAACAGACCTCATGGCTGCAAAAATCCAAGCAATCATGGAATCACCTCAGCCATATCATTTTCTCAACTACCAGAAAACAATAAATAAAAAGACTCAATAACTCAACTCTTCATGAAATATCAAGGATGGACTGCCTAAACCACTTTCTATGTTCATGAGTCGTGTAGAAGTGACAAATTTAGGATATTTCAACTACTTTTCCATTCTGTGAGGAAAAACTGAAGAATGCCTAATAGTGACAGTCGTCCCAAGGGCCGCCACAGATCTTGATAGTGTCCTAGGGCCACGTTTTGTCGTTTGTTGCCCTTCATCCATGCTTTGACTTGTTACTTTCTTTGGATGTGATTTTGCCTTGTGTTTCCTCTTTGTTAGGTAGGGATGGGGTTCTCTCTTCTCTCTTGATGTAGATAGTATCCCATCCTATGTCTGATTTTTATTTTTTTTTAAATCTAAGGTGACCTATGCTTGTTGTATATCCTGGGATATGCCCCTTGTATTCTTTGTAGATGCCATTTGGCTTTTTCTCTTTATTCACCCTATTCTGGGGAAAAAAAAAAATAATAATAACTGTAGTGAATTTATACCTGCATCCCGGTTTTCATACGAACAAAATCATCCAAATGCAGAGAAAGCTCATGTGGCACCTGATAATCAAGAAAAGAAAAGAAAAAAATTTGGACATAGACCCTTTCCTTAGGGACGATGACAAGTTAATAACAAGGAAATTAACAATATAGTGGGGAAAAAAGTTATTGCAACAGTGTATTTCAGCAATCTCTGCCTGGGGAGGGTGGTTAAGAGAGAGAGAGAGAGAGAGAGAGAGAGAGAGAGAGAGAGAGAGAGAGCCAAATGAATGTCAATAATTATCTGATAAATATTTAAAGGAATCCAAGTCTTTAATCAAGTACCTCCAAAGTTTTAAGCCGTGTCACCAGGTCACATCTAGTAAAACCCTTCCCACTATTTGCCCTAACATTAGCATTAGAAGACATGACTATGAGTTCCATTTCATTTCATGCCTTTACACATAAAAAACAAAATGTAATAGAGACCTCAGGCTGAAACTGGGATCACTGTTATTCCATGTCATTAGTTTTACAGCTTCTTCACGGCCAAGATAATTCGTCCATCTTCTCACTATCCACTAGCAAGAATACAGAAGGAAAATAAGTTTTGGATAGGTGGGCGCGCGTTGGTGTGTGTGTGTGTGTGTGTGTGTGTGTGTGTGTGTGTGTGTGTGTGTGTGTGTGTGTGAGAGAGAGAGAGAGAGAGAGAGAGAGAGAGAGAGAGAGAGAGAGAGAGAGAGAGAGAGAGAGAGAGAGAGAGAGAGAGAGAGAGAGAGAGAGAGAGATGACAATTCAGCTTTTCTTATCTGCCCTTGCAGCTCATTTTTTGAGAGGGTACAAACTATGTTCATCTTCATATATGCTCAAATAAACTTGAAACATAATGCACCCTTTGTAAATTTGTAACTAATATTAACGAGGTTAGGAACTGCTCCAACTTCAAGTTAAACTTAACTCACATACAGGAACACTATAGACTCACTGTTAGTGGGAGTTGAAAACCAAAACCTCAAGCATGACCAATGTTTTAAAAGACGTTCGGGAGGCGCGTCTTGAGGCGCGTTTCAGTGCGAAACGCAAGAAGAAAAACTCAAAACGCATGGGAAAAACGTATCCTATAAAACTCACGTTTTTTTAGAAAAAACGCACGTTTTTTGTCAAAAACGCGTTTCGGAAAAAACGCAAAAAACTTGCGTTTTTGGGGTATTCTTGAAATTTTGTGCTTTTTAGTGTGAAATAGTGAAACTGTGTCGTTTTGAAGATCAGATTAAAAAAAAAAAAAAACAAGAAATAATTCAATAAAAGGCACCTAGGGCCATTTGTCTCCAAGCAAGTTCTAAAATCTGAAGTCTGAAGCTGGGAAAGCTGCGTGCGACAAGCCGACACCATCGGAGGCTGCGTGCGACACGATCGGAGGCTGCATGCAACACCATCGGCGACTCGAAACACCATTGAAGCTTCGATCTTCAACCTCATCTCTCTCTTCAACTCCAAAGTCCAGACTCCAGAGCTCATCTCTCTTCGAGCTCATCCCTCAGGTATTTCTCTGTCTCTGTCTCTCTCTCTCTCTCTCTCTCTTTAAGATTTCAATTTATATTATTTTTCAGTTTATTGTTTTCCCTTTAGATGCAAATGTTTCAAACTTATAAATTTATAATATAACATTATAACTTATAAATTTATAATAAAACATTATAACTTATAAATTTATAATAAAACATTATAACTTATAAAATGAAGTTGAAAATTAAAATTAGGCTTTAAGTTGCTACAAAATCTTATTTAGTTTTATTTGATTTCATGTATAGGTAGAGATGGAGGCAAAGGTAAAGAGCCAAGGATAGAAATTGTTGATGAGGATGATGAAGATGTGCCTAATGTGGAGTTAGAAGAAACTGGAGGATTAGATGATGATGGGCATGTTGGTGGATTTGGATCAATTCCACCAGTTGAGATAATGGATGAAGAAGATGATGATGACATAGAATATGATGATAATGATGAGTTTTTTTAATTTGTTTTGGAGTTGTTTTATTTGGTGAAGGAAACTATATAGAATTTGTATTGTTAATTGCTATGACTTATGTATTTGTATGACACTATGACTTATGTGTGATGTTTGATGAAGATTATATCATATTATGTCGTTGAATTGTTTTTTCCCTAGTTTTAGACAAATATTCATAATTTTTTTTTATGCATTTTTCCTAATTTTAGGAATTTTTCCTTTTTTTTCCCCTTATTTTTAGACAAATATTCATTTTTTATGCATTTTTCTTAATTTTAGGCATTTTTTTTGAATTTTTTCTTGTTTTTCCCCTTATTTTTAGGTATTTTTATATTTTATATATATCTATTTATTATGAAATTGGAATACCCGAAAAACTTACGTCTTAACGCCTCAAGACTTACGTCTCGCCTTTTGGAGGCAAAACGTCTCGCCCTGCGTTTTCGCCTTTTAAAACATTGAGCATGACTAATGCCATCTATACAGGGTTCTAAAATTCACTTCACATTATTATACGTTAGTTACCATCAACTTCACGAATTTTCTGGAAATAGAGAGATGCGTAGATGCATTTACTTCTCAGGAAAAAGTGAGAAGTTGTTGTAAGATCGTAAAAAAATGTCTCTATTTAGTGATTGCAATTGTTAACTTACAACTGGATGAGAATAAAGAGTTGCAAGAGCACGTGCTTGTGCACGATCATCACCTTCCAATTTGGGCAAAGGAAGAGAGTTACTTTCCTGCAGTTAAAAGTAATTAAAGCAGTCACATAAACCCTTGCAGGTACCACTTAACTATGCTTTATGAGTACAGAACAATGCAAACCTTAAGCAAAACCAGCTTCCTTAGAATCCCATTCACCATGTTCCCAGCACCGGGTCTAAGGGCAACCTTTGCAAGCCTTACATTCTGCAGAGATACAGGAAGAAAATTACTTCATTATTCTTAGAGCCCGTTTGGGATTGTTGAAAAGGTTGTGACCATTTGGATTTGCTTTTTCACAGCTTTTCAAAAAAATTGATTCCGTTTAAAGCTAAAAAAGAGCTTTTCAAAAAGCTCCAATTTGCTTCAATTTGTAGTTTTTAACAAATCACTTATTCCAAAAATTGAACATTTTAAAGCTAACCCAGACAGGCTCTTCGCAACAGTGTTAACTAAGAGAGAAAAAACACATATTACAATTATTTTTACAAAAAAAAAACGTAAAATTTAAGCAAGTAGAATTTACCTCATCTACAACAGCATAAGGAGGCATTTCCAGCTTGACAATCTCGTAGAAACCAATCCGAAGAATCTAGAATGAAGGAAATATAACTTTTTAAGTAAGTGCAAGTAAAGATCCAAACTACAGAATGCATCTTTGTAAGAAAAAGCAACCCCAGAAGAAAAAAAGTGAAGGATGGTCCGCTTTCAGACAAAGAAGTAAACTTTTACGCCATAGGGAAACAGATCCACATGTCAGTAGATAACTAACATATCTTCACAATATAAGAACAATTACATTAAACATTTATTCAAATTCATAACTCCTGTTATTCCTCACAGGGGCTGCAGGAACAGATTCTAAATAGTTAAAAGTTATATCTCTCAGTCAGTAAACTGAAATTTAACTTATGCTGGTTGAGCAATAACAACTTTCACGACAATCAATAATCATACAACCATGAGAATATTATTTCTTTCACCCATACAGTAATTTTACCTGTAACAGAAGAGGTTCCATCCTCCCGAATGTTTTTTCATCATGGCATAGCGCAAGAATCAGATGATCAAGATATCTTCTCCAACGAATTGTGCCTCCAACAATGTCTGTGACCTGCAAGGTAAAAAAGATTTGCAAGAATTAGTGCCAAAGCAAAATCTTCAGAGACATCAGTGCACTATGATGGACAAAGCATTTTATTTTTGTACCAAAAATTTATTAAAACCATCAAATATGAATTTCACCCTCCTTGTTTAAAGTGTGAAATTCTTTCAGTAACTTAACCAAACGCCTTTCATTTTTCACAATTGCTGATAAATGTATAATAAGGTGGATGTACTTCAAAAATCAAGAATGGAAGTTAGGGAGAGACCAGTCTGAGATTTCTAGCATCCAAATCACGGGTGCGAAACCCAAGAGTTCTTTCAACATAACCCATTTCATTATCGCCTGAACCCTTTCCTTTCTCATTCAAGAGGTCTGCAAAAGCACCACCTAGCTCTATTCGCATCAATCTCACCGCAGACACTGTATGAGCCAAAAGAAAATACACATAAGAAATCAACAAACTAAATTTGAGTTCCCACACCCCCTAGATTAGTCATTTATGCACTGTGGGCACATTTAACTCAAAACTAAATGAATCACTTCCAGTAGGAGCTTGTAAAAAAATGTGAAATAGAAGTGGCTAAGGAAATTGAACCCACAAATAGGTTAGAGAGGAGAATAAATTGACTTTACCAGCTCTATGAGGTGAAACCTCCAAATTCAACTTGTGGGTTTTTTGTACAGGTCTAGGAGGACCTTCAAAAAACATTAGTGAGGAAATTTAGAAACAAGAAACTAAAAATTAGCACAAAGAAGAGAGTTCATGCACATGGAAACAAAATGACACTAGAAAACAATAAACAGACTGTAGGAATTAAAGATAATTTTTTTTTTTAATCTTATTCTTGTATGTTTTTTGGGTAAGTAATCTAATTTCTATAATTGCCCTCAGATAAGGTAACAATGAAAAACCCAGTTCTCAAACTTGCAATTTCTTTCACTTTTTCCTAAATTTTCTAGGAAACCAAACATAAAAGATTCGAGATTACCTCTTCTACCAGTCGAAATTGTTGTGTTCGGCTCTCGGCTTTTCTTGGCGAACTTTGATGGTTTAGAAGAAGAAGAAGAAGAAGAAGCTCTATCGATCTCGCCCGAGTTAAATACTCGTATGGTAAGCAATAGTGCCATTACAAGGGATTGTTTTAAGAGTGGAGTGTTAGACAGAGTGAGAGAGAGAATAAAGAAAGGGTTCACTATACGCGGGAATGGATAATAGACCACTGTCAGAATTACAAAACTACCCTTCTGAAGATCAACGGACTCAGAGAACATCTCTCTCTCAGAGGCAAAAGAGTAATACTTGGGGCACAACCAAAGCCACAACCTTTTTTGCACAACCTTCATTTTGTGTCTATCTCTCTCTTGATGGGTCCCACAGTGCCAGTGACCCCACAGTGCCCACTAGGAGAGAGATAGACACAAAATGAAGGTTGTGCAAAAAAGGTTGTGACTTTGGTTGTGCCCCAAGTATTATCCGAGGCAAAATACCTGGAAAAACCTTTCGGTACACTTTTGGGTGTGTGTGGTTATATTCTCCTCACATAAAGCAATTATTTCACACTATTTTTATTGTTTATGTTAGAGGAAAACCAAGAAACTGTATTAAAGTTAGTGTCCAAATACTATTATGTTAGTGGATGGTTAGTTATATAAGTGAAATTTACGCTCACCCAAAGCTTATGAAATTTATGAACTCACCCAAAAGTGTAACTACAAAATTGACCCCTTGAAGTTTGGTAATTGTTTCACTTTAGTCATTGTAATTTCAATTGCATTAATTTGGTACTTGAAGTTTTCAAATAGAAGTAATATGGTCTAGATGTCCAGGGCCGGCCCTGAGATTGTGAAATTCTCACGAGGCCCTAAGCGAAAAAAAATTTTAGGCCCTTTTTTGGTCCTATTTTTATATATAATACATGTATATACAAGGCCTTATTTTTTTAGGTCCTATTTTACCCTATTTTTATATATAATATATGTATATTGGCCAAACAATGCCTTATTTTTTGTCCTCTTTTTATATATAATGCATGTATATCTAAGGCCCTATTTTTTTAGGCCTTATTTTGGCCTTATTTTTATATATAATACATAAATTTTGACCAAACAAGGCTTTATTTCAAGACCAAACAAATTCTAATTTTTTGAGGCCCCAAGCGGCCGCTCGGACCGCTGGCCCTAGGGCCGGCCCTGTAAATGTCCTCTTGGACCTATTCTACGAAAAAAAATTGATTGAAGTCACCCATATCACGTGTTATGTCTAGACTGCCTAGTCATACTTAGAAAAATAAAACACCATCAATCTCTTAAGTCGCATTTTAGTGTACTTTTTTTTTTTTTTTTTTTGCTAAAACAACAATATATATCATTAAAACAAACACAAGTACATGAAATAAAAAAGGACTACCCTACAACACATGGGTAACCTTTGGCCAAACAACAACAGAAAAGCAAGGGAGGGACAAGATCCCCTCCTCAGGCAGAAAATAAAAAAGGAAAACACAGGAACACATCCCCGTGCACCTAAGAGAGGCAACCAAGGAGAGTTTATACCCACATGCTTGTAAGCTATGGGAACCCCTATCCACCGGAATACCAGAGTACCACCCTGGACGGGTAAGAGGTCGCGGTTGCCGCTTTCCTTGAGGAGAGAACTTAGATGTGTCAGAACTGGCTTGAGGACCCCAGCTCCGAACAAGACAACACCGGATCTGCAAGAAAACATCTTCAGATCTGGGGAAAGCACACGAGAAACAACCTTCACGAAGGAAGGGGACGATCTTCACAAAGGAAGAGGAGAAAACCAAACAAGGCCTTATTGAAACGGAGGACAAAAAGAGGAAAGGAGAAGGGGGAAGGAGGGCGCCGGCCAGGGGGGGGGGGGGGGGGGGGGGGGAAGGTGGGCGGTGGAGGGAGGGAAGGGGGCTGCTGGGGGGAAGCAGTCGCTGCTCTCTCTCTAGGAATCGCCTAGAGAGAGAGAGAGCTGAGGCGAAACTAATGAGATTTTTTTTTTTTTTTTTTTGTTTTTTAGTGTACTTGTGTCTGACAATACATTGCTTTTTTTTTAAAATTATTGAGATTAAATTGATTTAATTAAAATTATAGGGACTAAAGTGGAATTTATGTTGTAATTGGGCCCACAAAAACAGAGAAACAGTGGCTAAACACTCCAAAACCTCCATTGTCGAAAAGTCGAAACATAAAAAACGAGCACTTGGGGCTTTCGACCCATCAATGGCTTCAAGTGATGAGGTCCCAGTCTTCACTGACACTAACTTGGGCACTCACATAGCCATGGCTGTCCCTTCAGATATTACAGCCGGAGATTTCAAGAGTCAGTGATCTATCTTCAATCAAATATCCACTGTCTCCTCATTCTTTATATATGTATATGCACGTGTATATATATATATATCTGTCTATGCAAATATATGCATACTCGGGTTTGATAAAAATTAGTTCTTTATCACATTTGGTGACATGGGTTGTTGTTTCGATTGCTCCTTTGGTTGTGTGAATTAGGAAAGATAGGTTCACTGTGAATCTTTGTATGTGTTAGTGCATTCTCGCAATCGAAATTATGATCCTCTTGTTGTATTTGATATCGAGTAGAGTAGATGGTTGAAGAAATGACCGCTTGGAGTTTTTTTTTTTGGCTTTCCTCCCAAGCCATTTGGAGGGTTTGGTTTCTCTCTCTATTTTTGTTTTATAGTTTTAGTTTAACATTTGATCTTCCCCTTTCCTCTAGCTGTGTTTGTGGTGGGGGTTTCATGAATTACTCCATAGACTATGTCTATATGTGTCTTCCATGAAATTTTCCCAGATTCTTCATTAATGTTCCTCACATGTGTGGATACAACTGCCAAAATGTTTAATGGATCACTAGCCTTCCAGCAATTGGCGGGGTTTGTAATGGTATATTCTTCAAAATGTTAGAACAATGTGAAATCTGTCTCAAACTCACATTATCAACAGCAAATGAATGTCTAATTCGCACTATGCTTTAGAGTTCGTGGGGCTTAGTACGGATAAGCATCAACATTGCAATAATTAAGGTAAAATTTTTGTTTTCGTGATATAATATGTAGGGTCTTCTCAGCATCCACCGTGGTGTTGAAAACACCACTGAACTTAGGTAAACTTAAGAGTTTTGCCCATTTTGCTCCACACTGGTGTAGAAAAAACTAATGTATACATTAGTTAAACTTAAGGAAACCTAACTTTGTGGTACGCTTAAATTCCACTAAGTTCAGTCAAACGGCACAGTGTGTGCCGTCTAGCACTTTATGAGAAAATTTCACAGCACGGCACAGTGTGTGCCGGCCACCATCTCACAGCACACAGTGTGTCGTCCACCATCTCACGGCACACAGTGTGCCATCTACCACTTTATGAGAAAACTTCATGGCACAGTGTATGTTGGCCACCATCCTCAAGGCACACAGTGTGCCGTCTACCATTCTCACGGCTTTGTGAGTGCCATACCCCAATTTACACCACTACAATGCGCACCAAACATATACAACAACTTAGCTTAAGTTTACCTAAGAGTTTGAAACACCACTACGAATGCTCTAAAAGAGGAACTTTAGAAGAAATGTGTGGAGTGTAATTTTCTTTTGCTCAAGTAGACTTGCATATCTAATATCACCTCATTCAAGCAACCTTAATTGGAGTTCACTATTGTAGATTTGTGGATGCATAAGAGCTTATGCATAGATTGTGAGTTGAACCACTGTGAAGTTCTTTTAACCTTCCTTTTACATATATACATGTATCTCTATGTAATTATGACCCTACTAGATATAGAGATTTGAATTGAAAATTAGCACTTCAAAGTGTTTCACCCTTTTAAGCTACACACCGACAAAAGGTTATGAAAAATACATGTTCTCGTTATGCCATACATGTTAGTCATTTGGCAATGTCTCATTTGGGTAAGTTTCTCATACGTCATGTTGTCCATGATTGTGACAGTAAGCTTAATTTTTCACTGTGAAGGCGTGAACTAAAAGATGTGTATCAGTTACTCCTTCCGCTTGAACAGGCTAGCTAACGTTCTTCTTTTTCTTTTGTGTGTGTGTGTGTGTGTGTGTAGTAAACTTACTTTTTCAATTACTGATCAGTTGATGAATTCCTAAGCACTTCGACAGATAAGTTCTTATTCTCTTCTTGATCAAATTTATCAGCAGTAATCAATGCCCCCTACTTTTCTGCAGGACAACTTGAAAGAGCACACTTGAATTGCTTTCCTGAACTTGGAGAGATCAGGGTAAATGGGTTGATGGTATGCTTTACTATTGTTTTTCTCCCCTTTCGAATTCTCTCTCTCTCTCTCTCTCTCAAAGCTACTGCAAGCTTCAAAATGAATGCTTCATCTTTTGTTGCCTCTTTCAGGTGAAGCAGAAGTCATGCTTTTACCACCTGCCTCAATCATTTCCCATAAAACATGTCTTCCAAAGTTCGGAAGGGACCTGGTTTCTTCACATAGAAGCTTCTTTTTGGACCTTTGCTAGTAAGTCAGGCTTTTCTGAGTGCATAACAGCAGATCTCATGGATAATTCTTCTAATATTAGCAGCATCACTAACCCTTCAGAACCTGAGGACTGTTTTACAAGTACTAATAAGAACAGCACAAAACGGAAAAGAAAGAAGAGGAACATAAAAAGATTCCAATACCTTAAAGCTGTACTCCAAAAGACTCTAAGAACCGTCCATATTACAAAGAAAAAGAAGAGGGGGAGGGGAATAAGGAAAACCCGCTTCCCAAATTACGAAGTAAACGAAGTTGAGAAGGGTTGTGTCGGTAGAAATGAAGGTCTCACTGAGGACAAGAAAGTTGGCTTCTTTGCATCAAAAACGGAATGCCAAACAAGACAAGAGTGTAATTCGAGTCTTGTGGTGGGGACCCCTAGTGAGACTTTATCAGTTACAGGAATAATTGAGAAATACTTTTCAAATTACGATGAGGTGACCTCGAGCTATGATGTTACCTCTCGTGCAACCCAAAATGGTAATTTCTCACGCTCACGCTCACGCGTACAAGTTGGTGCAATGCCGGAGTCTGTAACCAAGGCACCTCCAAGAATGGTGCCATCTCTATTGCCCACTGGCCCAAGTTTTAAAACCCCAACAAACAAGAAGAGGGTTGAAGTTGGGAAGCGTTTGGTTGTTGCCTCAAACAGTTTGGGGATTTCTTTGAGTAAGCAAAAACCAGCAGTGGCTCTCTGCCGATTCAGAGATGGGGAGTCGTTAGTGCCCGGATCTTCATCTCTAATTAGAAGTATCGTTTTTGATGTAAGTGACAATGATGACTGAATAATCTCATGAAGAGGAGGTGGGACCCTCTGGCAAGGCAGCTGCCAGTAGTTCTCCTATGTAGACCACCTGCGGAGGACCTATTCGGTGATTCTATGACACATTTCTGAGTCTTGGAAACTGGTATGAACATCCAGAAGTTTTTCCTTGTTGAACCCAAAACTTGTAGAAGATTTTAGGAGTGTTTCCAATGTAGCCACAGAAATCTTTTGCGT
Organism: Hydrangea macrophylla; assembly: GCA_033977485.1. Classification (NCBI taxonomy): domain Eukaryota; kingdom Viridiplantae; phylum Streptophyta; class Magnoliopsida; order Cornales; family Hydrangeaceae; genus Hydrangea; species Hydrangea macrophylla. The sequence goes on from CM066990.1 coordinate 105,825,095, forward strand.
GCTCTTTTGGAGGCTTAAGCTCCTTTTCAGTTTCGGATATTCTACAGTATATTCTAGATCTTAATGTACAAGGTATATATGTCTTTTCAAAGAGTATACGAGGATGTTTTCTACATAGGATTGACATTCATGTTAATCTATACATGGATTCAGCTTTACTCTCTAACCCACGTGTTAGTTCGATCCCTTTTTAAAACGGAATTGCAAATCAAAGAAAGCTGGTAACATTAGTATTGTGAGACAATGTTTTGCGTTTATGGTAAGTCTAATGTGCATAAATTAGGTCTTGATCCGTGTTGTTCATTCTGGCCATTAAGTACCATTTTCGCGAGAAATTATATCGCGTGTTCCACTGTGATTAGAGTATTCTATTGGTCCCGCGTGGATTCCACAATAATGAAGAGATCACAGTGGACGTCACACAGTGTGACAGTCTCCGAGAATAATTTCTCCCATTTCACTCGTATTGTAGGCTTAGTAGGCTACCATCAGAAGGCCCAACAGAAAAGCGGGATGCTTTGAGGAGGAAAGAAAAAGATCTGTGGTTTCAAAATAGGATATTGTCCTAGATGGAAAAGCATGCATTCCTAGAGAATCTTTGTTTTAGCTTTATTATTTGTCCTATTTCTTATTATTTAATTGTTGTCTTTTGGATAAGAATATTGACAATTTCCATTGTAAAAGAGCTTTCTGTGATGTGAATGGTGTGGACAGAATCTGAACTTTGTTGAAATCTGAATGAGGCTCATCCCAAGACCCCCATCTCATAAAATTGGAATTGACCCTTTAAATGTGTATTGTGCCAACTATGAATGTCCCTAGTCGAGGAAGAATGAAGTTGGCAACCAAGGGAACCAAGTGAATGGTGTGTGTCACTCTCAACGTTGTCTGTGTGCACCCCAACTATGGAGGCACAGGGACTAGCTGACAACCCAAAAAAAAAAAAAAAAAATTACAAAGATTTAAGAAAAATAATGCATCGATGTTCGCGTGGTAGACAGAATAATAGCCATATTGATATGGGCAGATTGACTTTAATTTTGCTTTTGCAATAATTTATGTTCTGACTAATCATTGATATATTTCTCTTTTTATGTATTTTGTGGGCTATTTTTTGCATTACTAAGGAAATTGTTTACAATTTATTTAAGGGCTTCCTCGAAGAACACTTGATATATGGCAAAAGGTGAATAAAGGTATTTTCTTAAGGATACTTCAGTTTAGTTATTTAGAAATAATTCATAATATTGGGAAAATCTAACATACACCCCTCAAAAAGGGATGAATGTCAACCCCACAACATGTGGCTCTAGTGTAGCCACATACCAAAATCATTAAAAATTTTTTTATTAAAATTGGTTATGAGAAATTTGGTTCTGTTATAAGAAATGTGGCTTTGTTATGAGGAATGTGACTCTGTTGTTATAAAAAAATGTGGCTCTATTATGAGGGGGTTGATATCCACCCCTTTTTAAGGGGGTGAATTATAGTTTGACCCATAATATTATGAAATGTGATTTATAAATGTGACGGAACACTTAGACCAAAGTATTGTTGGATAAATATGTGTGTTTGGCCATGTTTAAGGGCTAATAAAAGTGGGACCCACTTAGAGTTTAAGTGGGGTCCTTATGGATTTGTGTTCTCCTCCATGAGGAGATGAAGTTTGGATATTCACATGTCCAAAACTATTGATGGGTGAATGAGAAATTAATGGTTAAAGGTTGCCCCATACAAGGAGTTGTTGAAATGAAAGAGGTTCACAACTTGCCTTGTCCCACATAGGAAAACTAGAAGTAGCCTTTAGTGTATTTATAAGACTACTTCATGTTTTGGGTTTGGGCCCCAAGGGGTACCCAGTTTTGTGGAAGAGGGAGGACCTAAGGCCCTTTGGGTTTACTCCACGCGCGCGCCGCCGTCCGACCGGCCGGGCCGGGTCGCGGGTGCGGCCCGCACAGAATATTTCTTTTTACACCCCTCAAGTTTAGTTTTTTCCAATCTGTAAAGAGAGACCCTTGGGATTTCTGCACATGTTTTGCATTGCAGAAACCCTTGGGATTTCTAAACTGTTGCAAGATATGAACAGGTTGTAGTTACAGAAAATGGAAAGGCATATGACTATCCTATATATATCACAGCTTCCCCTCAGTCTAGAGATACGAAATTACAAAGTCTTCTTCTACTGTCATATGCTGTCCTTGGTTTCTTGAGAGAGCGCGAAGCATAAAAAGTTCGCCAGAGCAGTTGTACGTTGTGCAAGTATTACTGCTAGAAGCCGCTGTATCCTGGGAGACAGACGCCGACGATTTCCTCAAGCACATCCGGTGAGGCAGCGAATCTGTTTTAAGGAAACTGTGAATAAAAAAATCACATGCCTCGGTTTGATAATTTTTCTTGTTTATTTTTCTGTTTCTGTTCAAGTATAATATTACTGTTTTCATTACTTATAATCAGAATCTGTTTCTGTTTCCAGTTATATCAATGAAATATTTCTAACAGTTTGAAGATGAAATATTTCCAACAATCTTAAAACAGATTCGATTTTGGGAAAACAGAAACTATTTTCAAAAAACAGTTTTACAAAAACCGCTACTGTAATTATCATTTTCTGCCCAAACGGTGCAGAATCTGGGGAAATTGCATTAGACGAAAAGTGTGCAGAATCGTGTTTTGCTTGAGACTTAGTGAGCGGAATCTTAAATTTCCTTCGTTTTCCTAATAATTTTTTGAAAACGAAATTCTGCTACTGTTAAAAATTAAAAGAAGGAAAAAATAAAATATTACATTTAATTTATTTTCTCCTTTGATAATATTTTCAGAAATGGAAAATCAGAATGTGAACACTGCTGCAAACCCACCTATTGCAAATGATGGTGCTACAGGCTCCAACACTGTGGTGATTGGCTCCATACCTGTGAAGGTTCCCTCAATCCAAACGGTTCCTGTGAACCACGGGGAGAAACCCGAGAAGTTTAATGGTGTGGATTTCAAAAGGTGGCAGCAAAAGATGCTGTTCTACCTTACCACCTTGAACCTTGCGAGGTTCTTGAAGGAAGAGGCTCCTGTGCCTAATGAAAATGAACAAGACCGAGAGGTTGTGCTAGCTATTGATGCTTGGAAGCACTCGGACTTTCTGTGCCGAAATTATGTGTTGAATGGCTTACACGACACACTCTATAATGTGTATAGTGTTAAGACCACTGCTAAGGAACTGTGGGAGTCCTTAGACAGAAAGTACAAAACTGAGGATGCCGGGTCAAAGAAATTTGTAGTGGGGAGATTCCTCGACTATAAGATGGTGGACTCGAAGACTGTGATCAGTCAAGTTCAAGAGCTGCAAGTAATCTTGCATGAAATCCATGCTGAAGGGATGACCTTGAGCGAAACTTTTCAAGTTGCTGCTATAATTGAAAAGCTACCCCCTGCTTGGAAGGACTTCAAGAACTATTTGAAGCACAAGCGAAATGAGATGAAAATTGAAGATCTCATCGTCAGGCTTCGAATTGAAGAAGATAACAAAGGGGCTGACAAGAATTTGGGGAACTTTGTGGCCAAGGCTAATGTGGTTGAGCATGGTCAAAGTTCGAAAGGCAAAAAGAAATCCTTTTCTGGCAAAGGATACAAAATGGGGCCAAAAGGTGGTATCGCCAAGAAGCCAAAATTTCAGTTTCAAGGAAAGTGCTACAATTGTGGCAAAACTGGACACCGAGCTTCTGAATGTCGTCTGCCACAAAAGAAAGTCCAAAATAATCAAGCTAATATGACGGAGTTAGATTCCATCTCAAGGGATGTCTCTGACATTAATCTGTCTGCTGTGATCTCTGAAGTGAATTTGGTGGATTCAAACCCACGGGAATGGTGGATAGACACAGGTGCCACTCGCCACATATGCTCCGACAAAGCTATGTTCACTTCCTTCGAACCAATTACAAGTGGTGAGAAGATGTATATGGGAAATTCTGCTACCTCGGATGTTGAAGGCCAAGGAAAAATAATTCTGAAAATGACTTCAGGAAAGGAGCTAACTCTCAACAATGTCCTTTATGTACCGGAAATTCGCAAGAATTTGGTATCCGGATCTCTCCTAAGCAAGCATGGCTTCCGAATGGTCTTTGAGTCAGACAAGGTGGTGTTGACCAAAGCGGGAATGTATGTGGGGAAGGGGTATATGTGTAATGGGATGTTCAAACTTAATGTGGCAACTGTATTCCCAAAAGTTAATAAAATGAGTACCTCTTCTGTTTACTTGCTTGACTCTTCCAATTTGTGGCATGGTAGACTAGGACATGTTAATTTGAATTCTTTGCGAAGATTAATTAAATTAGACCACATACCAAACTTTCATATTGATGCAAGTTATAAATGTGAAACTTGTGTTGAAGCAAAATTAACAAAGACTTCATTTCAATCAATTGAAAGAAGCACTGAACCTTTGGAATTAATCCACACTGATGTATGTGATTTAAAAATGGTTCAATCTAGAGGTGGCAATAAGTATTTTATTACTTTTGTTGATGATTGCACTAAATACTGTTATGTGTATTTGCTAAAAAGTAAGGATGAAGCTTTGGCTAAGTTCAGTCTATACAAGACAGAGGTTGAGAATCAACTAAGTAAAAAGATTAAGGTGTTGAGAAGTGATAGGGGTGGTGAATATGTAGCGCCATATGGTGAGTTTTGTGCACAAAATGGAATTATTCACCAAACCACCGCACCTTATTCACCTCCATCAAATGGAGTTGCTGAAAGGAAAAATCGTACCTTAAAAGAAATGATGAATGCTATGTTAATAAGTTCTGGATTGCCACAGAACTTGTGGGGGGAGGCAATTCTCTCCGCAAATTATATTTTAAATAAGGTACCTCGAAAGAAAGTTGATCAAACCCCGTATGAACAATGGAATGGTCGAAAACCTTCCTACAAGTTCTTACGAATGTGGGGGTGTCTTGCAAAAGTTCTTGTACCTATTCCTAAGAAAGAAATGATAGGTCCAAAAACTGTTGATTGTTTATTTATTGGCTATGCACATAATAGTAGTGCGTATCAGTTTCTTGTACATAAATCTGAAAACCCAGATATACACAAGAACACGATCATGGAGTCTAGAAATGCGTCTTTCTTTGAGAATATATTTCCTTGTAAAGAGGAATATAGTTCTAAAAAATGCACATTTGAGACTGTTGGGGAAACTAGTAAAACCCAAGAAGAAAATGTAGATATTGAGCCTAGACGTGGGAAACGAGCTAGAACCTCAAAATCTTTTGTTCCAGACTTTCTAACTTATGTTATAGAAAGTGAGCCCCAAAGCTATAATCAAGCTATTAGATCACCAGATGGTCCATTGTGGAAAGAAGCAATCAAGAGTGAAATTGATTCTATCCTACAAAACCATACTTGGGAACTGGTAGATCTTCCTCCTGGTTGTAAGCCATTGGGCTACAAATGAAAATGAAGACAAATGGTACTATTGATAAGTATAAGGCAAGGCTTGTCATCAAAGGGTATATACAAAAGGAGGGTCTAGACTACTTTAATATGTATTCTCCTGTTACGAGAATAACATCCATTCGTATGATTATTGCGATCGCAGCGTTGCGAGGTCTTGAAATACATCAAATGGATGTTAAGACTGCCTTCCTTAATGGAGATTTGAATGAAGAAATCTACATGGAACAACCTGAAGGATTTTCTGCTCCAGGGCAAGAAAATAAAGTGTGTAAGCTTGTCAAATCATTGTATGGCTTAAAGCAAGCTCCAAAACAATGGCATGAAAAATTTGACCAAGCTATACTCTCTAGTGGGTTTAAAATCAATGAGTGTGATTAATGTGTTTATGTCAAAGACACAATTGAAGGCTATGTCATCCTATGTCTTTATGTTGATGACATGCTCATAGTGGGTAGTAATGATAAAATCATTAAATCCACTAAGAAAATGTTGAATTCTAAATTTGACATGAAAGATATGGGACTTGCTGATGTCATATTGGGCATCAAGATCTCTAGAAATACTAATGGACTTGTTCTGTCACAGTCACATTATGTAGACAAGATCCTAGAGAAGTTCAACAAGTCTGATACTAGTATAGCCAGGACGCCTGTGGACTTAAGTCTACACCTATCTAAGAATACTGGTGAGAGTGTTTCTCAACAAGAATATTCTCAAGTGATAGGAAGTTTGATGTACTTAATGAGTTGTACAAGGCCTGACATTGCTTATTCTGTTAGTAGACTAAGTAGATATACTAGTAATCCTAGTACTGAACACTGGAAAGGGATAGTAAGGGTACTGCGGTACTTACGATATACACGTGATCAGGGATTGCACTACATGAGATATCCAGCTGTATTGGAAGGATACAGTGATGCAAACTGGATATCCGATATGAAAGATTCAAAATCTACAAGTGGATATGTTTTCACACTTGGTGGTGCAGCTGTATCATGGAAATCTTCAAAACAAACTTGTATTGCTAGATCGACAATGGAATCTGAATTCATTGCGCTAGACAAGGCAGCTGAAGAGGCTGAATGGCTTCGCCATTTTGTAGAAGATATTCCTAGATGGTCAAAACCTGTGCCAGCTATTTGCATACACTGCGATAGCCAATCTGCTATTGGAAGGGCACAAAGTAATATGTATAATGGTAAGTCTAGACATATTCGTCGTAGACACAATACCATTAAACAACTACTCTCAAGTGGGATTGTCACAATTGACTATGTAAAGTCAAAGGACAATATTGCGGATCCGCTAACCAAAGGGTTAAATCGAGAGTTAGTTAATAAATCATCTAGAGGAATGGGACTAAAGCCTATGACGTTACAAGGGAATGGAATGGAAACCCAACCTAGTTGACTGGAGATCCCAAGATCTAGGTTCAAAGGGACAACCTAATTTCATGTACCTTAAGAGAATCACTGAGAAGAAATGTTCTTCTGCCCATTTCTATGATTCAATAGTGATACCTGCATGGTGTAAGGGTAAGCTTAGCTTTTAATGACTATGTGCGTTGGTATAACCAAGCGGAGTATAGCAGGATACTCTAAATAGTCACCTATGTGAATGTGAAGTGGGGCCGCTTCTAAAAGAATTTGAGAAAGGCGAAATTCTTTGATAAACATTCATTGAACCAGGCGAGTGTTCAAGGCCAAAATGAACACAAGTGTAAGAACTAAACTATGTTTGGAAAGCTCCTGTGTGATGTCTGTCGGTTGTTTACACTAATGGCAATCAGTTCAAGACTATACGTTCACTGGTCAGCCAGTAAATCTGATAGATTGTCACAAGGGAAGGTTCAAAGCCAAAGCTACCTATCCTTTGCAGGAGTGATCCGTTGTGCTCTCTCTCTTGTCGAGTCACTGTCTCACATCGTTTCGGTTAATTTCATTCATGTGGGGGATTGTTGGATAAATATGTGTGTTTAGCCATGTTTAAGGGCTAATAAAAGTGGGACCCACTTAGAGTTTAAGTGGGGTCCTTATGGATTTGTGTTCTCCTCCATGAGGAGATGAAGTTTGGATATTCACATGTCCAAAACTATTGATGGGTGAATGAGAAATTAATGGTTAAAGGTTGCCCCATACAAGGAGTTGTTGAAATGAAAGAGGTTCACAACTTGCCTTGTCCCACATAGGAAAACTAGAAGTAGCCTTTAGGGTATTTATAAGGCTACTTCATGTTTTGGGTTTGGGCCCCAAGGGGTACCCAGTTTTGTGGAAGAGGGAGGACCTAAGGCCCTTTGGGTTTACTCCACACGCGCGCGCCGCCGCCGCCGTCCGACCGACCGGGCCGGGTCGTGGGTGTGGGTGCGGGTGCGGCCCGCACAGAATATTTCTTTTTACACCCCTCAAGTTTAGTTTTTTCCAATCTGTAAAGAGAGACCCTTGGGATTTCTGCACATGTTTTGCATTGCAGAAACCCTTGGGATTTCTAAACTGTTGCAAGATATGAACAGGTTGTAGTTACAGAAAATGGAAAGGCATATGACTATCCTATATATATCACAGCTTCCCCTCAGTCTAGAGATACGAAATTACAAAGTCTTCTTCTACTGTCATATGCTGTCCTTGGTTTCTTGAGAGAGCGCGAAGCATAAAAAGTTCGCCAGAGCAGTTGTACGTTGTGCAAGTATTACTGCTAGAAGCCGCTGTATCCTGGGAGACAGACGCCGACGATTTCCTCAAGCACATCCGGTGAGGCAGCGAATCTGTTTTAAGGAAACTGTGAATAAAAAAATCACATGCCTCGGTTTGATAATTTTTCTTATTTATTTTTCTGTTTCTGTTCAAGTATAATATTACTGTTTTCATTACTTATAATCAGAATCTGTTTCTGTTTCCAGTTATATCAATGAAATATTTCTAACAGTTTGAAGATGAAATATTTCCAACAAGTATGAATGTTTTTAATTAAATTTATTGAAGTCTTTTCGTTTGCTGAAATAGATTTTATCTTAGGAACCAAGGTTGATTTTGGGTAAAAAGAAAACCCACACTCTAGTTGCGCCAAAAAAAAAAAAAAGGAAAAAAAGAGAGAGAAAAAGAAAACTTCTCTCTCTATGTGTGGATGAATAATGCTATGGTCACCAGTAAATAAGGGTCTCTTTGATTCCTCCGCTTTCTCTGAAGCTTTTTCTCCTTCCTTTGTGAAGGTTCTTTTCCTTATCTTGCATGGCTTTTCCTGGGGTTCAAGATAGTGGATGTTTCCCAGACCAGTCTTGCAACAGTAGATTGACTTTTGGTCTGCATTGGGTTATGATTGGTGGCTTTGGAGCTCTCTTTTACAGTTGTGCTGCTTTCCATGATGCATCTTTTGCTATTATGGAAGCTTTTCAAACAACTTCGGTTGCCCCCTTTGGTGAAGCTTCTTCACCTGTTTGGGCTTGGCTTTGTGCTGTCTTCTTTCTTTAGGTGGTTTCTATCATCTACAAGTTTGAAGTTGTCCTGAGTTCCGGATCTCTCTACTCGGCGGTCCTTGTGGCGCAGTGGTGGATTCCTCATGCAGCTGATGGAGTGTTTTCTATGGTCACTTATGCTTCTTTATCTATTGTACCCTTGGTTGTTTTGCTTTTGCTTGTTCTTTTCTTTATTTTTGTTGTTTGTTTGATTTTCTTTGTAAGGTTTGATTGTCATTAATGAAATTTTAGTCTTTAAGCAAAAAAAAGAAAAAAAAGAAAAGAAAAGAATAATGCTATGGTCACTAACATTTTCACAATCAAAATTCACTAACACTCTATCTCTCTCCTTCCTGGGTGGTTGTGTGTGGATGAATGAGTAATGCTATGGTTACTAACACTTTCTTTCTTTCTTTCTTTCTTTCTTTTTTTTTTTTTTTTTCGGGAATGGGTGAATAAATAAAGAGAAAAGCGGCATCAACAAAAATACAAGGGTATATCCCGGGATAGACAAGAAGCACAAAGTCAATGGTTGGAGAACCAAACATGAGATGGAACACTATCTACACAAAAGCAAAGAGAGAATCATATCCCAAACATCCAAAGGGTCAACAAGGAGACATGTCATCTATGACGACCCTTCGGCCGACTAGCACTGAACTTCATCTTTTCTTCTCGTTTCCTTTGCTTGGAAAAAATGAGAGTATCTAAGAGAGCATCATCCTTAGCATGCATCCAAACACCATGTACCATAATCAACATCTTAGAGATCCTCCTCCAAGTGAGTATCCAAACTATCAAGCTGATGCTCAATCTCAAGGGAAATGGGCTCAGTTGTGTCGTACACATAAAGGATTAACTCATTAAAGGAGTTACTTATTTTAATTTGTTGAGCATCAGACAAAGCAGAAGCATGCATCCTAGACGAACTGACATCATTACGCAACCCCCTAAAGCAATTGCCTTTGCCTTCCCCTTACTACCCACCTCAGTCCATTGACTCTCACCATAAGAATTATCTATAAAAATATTGTTATCATTTAGATCAGTGTCACAGCCCGGTCCCACAATAGCGGAACCGGAGTCCGTGGCACGCCACCGAGGCTAAACCAATTCATTAACGTTCCCAAAATTAGGTTTGAAGAACACACGCAGCGGAAAACAAAACACATTTTTAAAACCAGAGGTTCAGTCGACTTCTCAGTCGACTGCTCAGTCGACGGAGTTAGGCAGGGATTTAAATGTCAATTCCAGTCGACTGATACTGGGGGTTCAGTCGACTGCTTAGGGGTCCAGTCGACTGCTGAGGGGGTCCAGTCGACTGCTTTTGTTAAAATAAGAAGCAGTTGCTATCAGACTCAGGGGTTCAGTCGACTGCTCAGTCGACTGCTCCCCTGGCAGCAGCCCAATCTGCAGAATTTCAAGTTTAAAAGCTTTCTAACTATCACCAATGATTAACCATTCAATCCAAACTCAAGCCAAAGTAATTCTAGCTGTATTAAAGCATTACCAAACATAATTACAACATGTTATAGTCTATTACAACGTTCTAGATCCGTTCTATCATACTAAGTTAAACATGGTTTAAAACAACCAAAATCTTATTACAACATTTCTATTATTCCAAAACTACAAGATTAACATTTAAGTTGCCTCACAAGCGAACTCCCAACCCACGTACTCACTTCTGTGATTCCTCGCCAGCATTAACACCTGAAATGGTTATTTGAATAACCACACATATTTCGATTTGTTTAAGCTAAAGCTTAGTGAATAAATCAACATATGTACATGAATGATAAACATGTCCGCATTCACATCTCTACAATTCATACTAGTCGCCGGAGACTCACGTGCCCGTCCATATTCCCAATCCGCGACTCCTCGCCAATAAGTCCACGCGAAAGGGTAAGACCCACGATTCTACAAACAATCGTGCGACCTTAATGCCACTCTATCGGCTCCACAAAATGGCACGGTGACCACGTGCTCCTTCTGACCCAAATAAGCAACTTAACATGCTCAAATACATATCACCATGCTCGCGGTAATTAAAACATATCACCGTGCTATTGAGCCTACTTATCAATATAAATGCCCAATATGAACTACACAATATATCTCTAGGAATTAATATATGCTATTCAAACATAACATGAATACATGCCAAGAAATCATTCCAAAACATAGTTGAATCACTCACCTCCAATTAACGCTCCTATAATTCAATCTGAAGAAAACCCGTGCACAAAGAACGTGCAGAAGTCCGTCTAGTAAAATTCCTATGGATCAGAATTCCATTTATCAACTTTTATGAAAAATTCTAGAAAATAACTTTTCAGAAAACTTAGCCAAACAGGCCCTAACATATATCAAAACGAAGCTCTTACCTCGAGGAGCTCGAATATAAAATCTGGGAGAAACCAGACTGACGGAAGGTCGTCGTTTGGCGTCGCAAAGCTCTAAGCAACTAATCTCCCTCTAGCCTCCCTTTTGGCCTCCTCTTTATGGAATTAGGTTTAGACTTATGAAAAATCTAAGTCATCTCTATCTATATATAGGCAACATTCTCGGGGAATTACGTTTACCTCCCCACGAGTTTTCCAAACTCCTAATCAGTCTCTGAAACTTTCTATACAGCTTATTCATAGCTTTACGAGTGAAACTTCAAAATTATAAAAGTTTTCGACTAAGTTTCGTTTGGTCGCTAAAACGTGAATTTCTATATGACGTTTCCGAAGTTGCTAATTAGCCTACAAAATTAATAGCGTGTTCATTCGTTCTCACCAGGATACTAAATCTAACAACAGAAATATATTCTAAAACAGAAAATAATACAGATATTGAAATACACAGGTAAACATTTATTTTCAGATAAACATTTAAAGTGTTCCACAGTGACCGTCTCATACTCGGAGAGACTTCACAAACAATAAATCCTCAATCACAACAGTTTCAAAGGGTTCTCTAATACAGACACCCAAATCAACTCGTGAGTCAAAACTCACTCAAACACGTGCCAAAATGCACAACACCTCACATCATCATGCATGACAAATGCAATGAAATGCAATAACACAAATGTGGGTGTTATAATACTCTCCCCCTTAAAAGAAGTTTGTCCCCAAACTTGTACCTCAAGTCTCAAAAGGTGCGGATACTGAGTACGCATCTCATCTTCTCAAGTCACTAAGACTTCACGCAAGTACTTCCAACATTTACCACATACACAATCCCCTTCACTGAGATGACACAATCTCATGAGGAAAATAAATCCTCAGGCTTTTAAGGAAAATAAATCCTTAAAGTCCCCGCCTCAATCTGATAGAAGATTCAAACAGAACCCTAGCAATACCCCGAAGCATCTCGATAAATGAGAACATCGATACCTGAGTAGAACTTACTCAATAGTCAAACCTGACACTAAAACACATCACGACGTCACCACGTCCACTCACATATCCTTTTATCGTACTTATCACATATGCTGTTCGAAATCCAAAGGTTATATCCCAATCACCAAAACGAAGGAAGTAACGCATCCCCCTTCACCTATCTTTCTTGTTGACTAAAAGTCGTTGACATTACGTCTCAACTGGTTAACATCTATACACGATTCTTCATCCCGAAGTGAACCACAACTGAGTACTATCACACATATATACCCCGTCGATAAGTCAATGCTTCAATCAATGGTTTCACATACTATAGATTTAATCTCTTACTCTGCCAATCACCAGACCACTTGTAGCGCTATAATGCATTTCAAACGACTCCCAAGTTCTTATCATTTCATTCAATTTAACAAATCCCGTACTATACTTTCAATCACACGTGCCTCATCAGATACCATTCAGATTTCAAGCTTACATAACATCCCAAATCACCCACAATGAGGTCAAACAGATTCATCATTTAGCTCTCTAAAGTCTGCACTCGAACTACTGCCGATTGAAGTAGAAAATCATACCTAACAGTTTTGATTTAGAACTTTCATCAAAGTCAAACACATTTCTTTCATGTTGTTCTTTTAAAACAAATAGATTTAAAATTACGCATAACACTTCATCTCCTTCTCAACATAATTTCTCCCAATATTCATCATAACGAATAACATTGTAAATCAAAAAAAAATTGGCTTACTCAGTCATATACCTACCATAGAGTTCATCAACACTTATTCCCATGCTCAGAACATATTTTGTTCCTGTCTCAACCCTTGACCATTCACAATTCATTTTATTTATATAACATACACACATCTTGAGTCAATTATTTTTCTGCCGGAGATCTCAACTGCAATGCAATTCATTTTCATCCCATACCCTACTTGTATACTATTCTTTAGTCTATCCGTCTAGGTAGACCTCTACCATTTACGTAGTTTACAACTCTATACGTCTCTGGTGTTTCACTTTCACCCTTGCACAAGTCCATATCGATCATACTTCTGTATCTCAATTCTCACTGAGTTCCTAACTGCCTTTTACACTGAACATATATTCCTTGTATAACATCTCAAGGTTTCATACCTTATTTAACAATTTAGTATTTCATAACTCTAGTCAACCTGACTTAACTCCAATTCAGATTCTCTAATCCTTTATATTTGCCATTCTGATCTCAATTTCATTGTTCACGAAGAACCTGTTGTCCTAAGTATTTCATATTATTCCCGTAACCATCTGAAAATAATTCAATAATTTGGTGTTCCCAATCAAGTACTATAGTCTCACTGTGTTTGATAAATTTCTTATCGGCTTTCAATTCACATACCTTTCTTGACAATACTCAAGTCAACTCGTTTAACAGCACTACTTCCAACTTACTAATTCCAAGTGTACAACATTTCACTAGCCCCTTTTCCTTTAGAATTTCCAAGTTGATAATCTACTCACGTAGAACCCATTCGTTTGACGACCACCGTTTTGTCTCAAGCACTAAGCATACCATGTCCCACCACGATCCTCGTCTTCCAAAGTCCTCTTGATACCTTATTACAAGTATTTAACAAAGATTTTCTTGAGATGAATTCCAACATTTTCAAAATTTCTCCGACCTTGTTGGAATCTAGAACCACTGAGACAACATTCCATTGTATCCACCATTGTCTTCTAATCGCTATACAATCCTACTATCATATCTGATAAGGTACTCAACGTACTCCTAAGTCTTCATTCCACTTCTACAGTTCTTATTTACTTTCTCATCAAAGATTCATCTTCCCATTTTACATCTTCATTTCTCTAACTTGACTTGTCCAAAGTCTCTTTACTCTATCCACTTTCACAATTGTTCTTGTTCAGTATCGTAATAATTATTGTACTCCAACTTCCAGCTGACAACCACTTGCTTCAGAAACCCAAAGATGTTTTAAAAGTATTAGAAGAAAAGGTTTTCGTTTTATTTTGAAAATACATTCAAAATCCAGGTTCGAGGTCGCCCGTACTACAACTCTCTGTGATAACAACCTTTGCTACAATATCCCTATCAAGCTCCTCCCATCTCCATGTTATCCAAATATCCACTCGATTCCTCTGAATCTCTTATCACGTTCCATAATTCACACTTATCTTTTACTTCCAGCCTCCTATTTCTACTTCCTTTTATTCTGTCTCTTCTTACTCTTCATTTCTGTCCATTTACTCTTCATCAAGAAATTCTACAGTTTCTCCTTCAACCCATATCGTCCTTATCGTTACATCTATACGCACATTATCATCAAGTCTAAGTAACCACTCCCGAAGTATGTCATCAATTAAACTTCTACCAACTGTAGTTTCAAACCGTCAAAGTATACTCTATCATTCCTGTTCTTAACTCCTCCTCTTAGGTCAGTCCTCCAATCCCAACATTTTCACACATACAATCGATCAAGTAGCATTCACTTCTAATCCTCATACCACATCTAAATCTACCTTGGTGCCATAACCGTTCGAAATCAGGTTCAGTTGAGAGATTCCTCAATAACCACAATACTCATAGCTCACTAAGATATTTCTCAATTCCCAATACATAACACAAGATAGGTTGAGAGATTCCTCAACCGTCCAATACATACCGTAAGATAGGTTGAGAGATTCCTCAACCATCCAATCGTCTCAATGACGTACAATAAGTCGAAAAATTCTTCAACTACCTGACATACACCGTATATACCGTAAGATACATCATAAGATAACCTCGTACGATTGTACCGTAGGTTAACACCGTAAGATAAGGTGAGAGATTCCTCACCTATCCCATACACGAGCAATACATGGTGCTGGACTATCTCGCTACCATAATACCAACTGCACATCTCTATTCTCTCGATTCACAGCATCTAACCCATGTCTGAAGAACTGTAAAGAAATCTCATCTGACGTTCACGGCTCAAACTCCGTTCTTGGTTAGATCTCCCAAAGGACACTCATCACTATCGTTGAAAACATCCACTGATTCGATCAAAAATTATTTTCTTTTAGCTTAGCAATTCCACTGTTCATCACTACCAAAATATCATATTTCCCTCTTGCCACAACACGTGGTCTATTATAACTCATGATAACGTCATCTCATCATACAGTTCCACATCCGTATGATTCAACCGATTCACAAATGCATAAATATTATGCATGTATGGCAATAACATAATCATGTATGTATAACAATATACCATATGCATCAAACATCTCTAATATGTATGGATGCAATTTAGAACATGTGACAATTCACTCAACACTCTACTCGTCGTCGAACGTTCCCAAGGCTCTAAACTTATGCTCTGATACCACTAAATGTCACAGCCCGGTCCCACAATAGCGGAATCGGAGTCCGTGGCACGCCACCGAGGCTAAACCAATTCATTAACGTTCCCAAAATTAGGTTTGAAGAACACACGCAGCGGAAAACAAAACACATTTTTAAAACCAGAGGTTCAGTCGACTTCTCAGTCGACTGCTCAGTCGACTGCTCAGTCGACGGAGTTAGGCAGGGATTTAAATGTCAATTCCAGTCGACTGATACTGGGGGTTCAGTCGACTGCTTAGGGGTCCAGTCGACTGCTGAGGGGGTCCAGTCGACTGCTTTTGTTAAAATAAGAAGCAGTTGCTATCAGACTCAGGGGTTCAGTCGACTGCTCAGTCGACTGCTCCCCTGGCAGCAGCCCAATCTGCAGAATTTCAAGTTTAAAAGCTTTCTAACTATCACCAATGATTAACCATTCAATCCAAACTCAAGCCAAAGTAATTCTAGCTGTATTAAAGCATTACCAAACATAATTACAACATGTTATAGTCTATTACAACGTTCTAGATCCGTTCTATCATACTAAGTTAAACATGGTTTAAAACAACCAAAATCTTATTACAACATTTCTATTATTCCAAAACTACAAGATTAACATTTAAGTTGCCTCACAAGCGAACTCCCAACCCACGTACTCACTTCTGTGATTCCTCGCCAGCATTAACACCTGAAATGGTTATTTGAATAACCACACATATTTCGATTTGTTTAAGCTAAAGCTTAGTGAATAAATCAACATATGTACATGAATGATAAACATGTCCGCATTCACATCTCTACAATTCATACTAGTCGCCGGAGACTCACGTGCCCGTCCATATTCCCAATCCGCGACTCCTCGCCAATAAGTCCACGCGAAAGGGTAAGACCCACGATTCTACAAACAATCGTGCGACCTTAATGCCACTCTATCGGCTCCACAAAATGGCACGGTGACCACGTGCTCCTTCTGACCCAAATAAGCAACTTAACATGCTCAAATACATATCACCATGCTCGCGATAATTAAAACATATCACCGTGCTATTGAGCCTACTTATCAATATAAATGCCCAATATGAATTACACAATATATCTCTAGGAATTAATACATGCTATTCAAACATAACATGAATACATGCCAAGAAATCATTCCAAAACATAGTTGAATCACTCACCTCCAATTAACGCTCCTATAATTCAATCTGAAGAAAACCCGTGCACAAAGAACGTGCAGAAGTCCGTCTAGTAAAATTCCTATGGATCAGAATTCCATTTATCAACTTTTATGAAAAATTCTTGAAAATAACTTTTCAGAAAACTTAGCCAAACAGGCCCTAACATATATCAAAACGAAGCTCTTACCTCGAGGAGCTCGAATATAAAATCTGGGAGAAACCAGACTGACGGAAGGTCGTCGTTTGGCGTCGCAAAGCTCTAAGCAACTAATCTCCCTCTAGCCTCCCTTTTGGCCTCCTCTTTATGGAATTAGGTTTAGACTTATGAAAAATCTAAGTCATCTCTATCTATATATAGGCAACATTCTCGGGGAATTACGTTTACCTCCCCACGAGTTTTCCAAACTCCTAATCAGTCTCTGAAACTTTCTATACAGCTTATTCATAGCTTTACGAGTGAAACTTCAAAATTATAAAAGTTTTTGACTAAGTTTCGTTTGGTCGCTAAAACGTGAATTTCTATATGACGTTTCCGAAGTTGCTAATTAGCCTACAAAATTAATAGCGTGTTCATTCGTTCTCACCAGGATACTAAATCTAACAACAGAAATATATTCTAAAACAGAAAATAATACAGATATTGAAATACACAGGTAAACATTTATTTTCAGATAAACATTTAAAGTGTTCCACAGTGACCGTCTCATACTCGGAGAGACTTCACAAACAATAAATCCTCAATCACAACAGTTTCAAAGGGTTCTCTAATACAGACACCCAAATCAACTCGTGAGTCAAAACTCACTCAAACACGTGCCAAAATGCACAACACCTCACATCATCATGCATGACAAATGCAATGAAATGCAATAACACAAATGTGGGTGTTATAATCAGTCGGCGATATCTTGACGGGAACCCATTATTGGGAAACTTTTTGATTACTGGGCCTGGGACAGGCATATGTATCCAGGGTCTTCTTGTGACAGTCATGTTCGAAACACTTGCAAACACTGCATCTAACGAGAGTCCATTGGTACTCAATTCAAATGGTAATCGGATCAAAACCTTCAGCTTCCATATCAAAACTTGTGATCCAATCATCTTTAGCATCAACTTCAATACAGATTCTAGCGTAGGTGATCCGTCGGCGAGTGGCAGTCATCCTATCAACATGGAGCAATTTACCAATCATGCTAAGCTATAACACCCGCATGCGTGTTATTGCATTTTCATTACATTGTCATGCATGATAATGTGATGTGTTATGCATTTTGGCACATGTTTAAGTGAGTTTGGACTCACGAGGTGATTTGGGTATCTGTGTTAGAGAACCCATTGAGACGGTGTTGATTGAGTGTTATGATGTTGTGATGTCTCTCCAAGTATGAGACGTCTCTCCGAGTATGAGATGACCATTGTGGAATACTTAAATGTTTATCTGAAAATAAATGTTTACCTGTGTATTTCACTATCTGTATTATTTTTTGGTTTAGAATATATTTCTGTTGTAAGTTTTAGCATCCTGGTGAGGACGAATTAACACGCTATTAATTTGGTAGGCTAATTAGCAACTTCGAAAAAGTCATGTAGAAATTTGCGTTTTAGCAACCAAACGGAACTTAGTCAGAAACTTTTATAATTTTGAAGTTTCACTTGTAAAGCTATGAATTAGCTGTGTAGAAAGTTTTCAGAGACTGATTAGGAGTTTTAAAAACTCATGGGGAGGTAAACACAATTTCTAAAAGTGTTGCCTATATATTGATAGAGATGATCTTGATATTTTTTTATAAAGCTTAACCTAAGTTTCAAAAAGAGGCCAAATGGAGATTTTAGTTGCTTAGAGCTTCTCGACACCAAAGGACGCCCGTTCGTCCGCTGGTTTTTCACCAAATTTCGTATTTGAACTTCTCGAGGTAAGGCCGTCGTTTTGATATCTATTAGGCCATGTTTGGCTAAGTTTTTTGAAAAGTTATTTTCTAGAATTTTTCATAAAAGTTGATTTTTGGACTTTTGATTCATAGGAGTTATACTAGACGGACTTCTGTACATTCTTTGTACTTGGGTTTTCTTTGAATCAAATTATAGGAGCGTAAATCAGAGGTGAGTGATTCAACTATGTTGTTGGAATGATTGCTTGACATGTATTCATGCTTTGTGTGAGTAGCATGGGTTAGCTTATAGAGATATATTGTGTAGTTCATATTGGACATTTATATTAATAAGTAGGCCCAATAGCATGGTTACATGTTTTGTTTACCGCGAGTATGGTGATATGTATTTGAGCATGTTGAGTTGCTTATTTGGGTCAAAGGAGCACGTGGTTACTGAGCCATCTTGTGCAGCCGATATAGGCATTAAGGTTGCATGATTGAAGAGAAGAATCGTGGGTCTTACCCTTTCATGTGGACTTATTGGCGAGGAGTCGCGGATTGGGAGTATGGGACGTACACCTGAGGCTTCGGAGACTAGTATAAAAGGTAGAGATGTGAATGCGAACATGTTTATCATTCATGAGCATTTATTATTTTATTCACTAAGCGTTAGCTTAAACAAATCGAATTATGTGTGGGTATTAAAACAACCATTTCAGGTATAAATGCTGGCGATGAATCGTAGAAGTGAGCACGTGGGTTTGGGAGTTCACTTAGAAGACGACAACATGTTTATCTCGTCGTTTTGTAATAGACTTGTTGTAGTAAGACTTTTATGACTTTTAACTATGTTTAACTTAGAATCGTAGAAATGGTTAATGATGTTGTAATAGATGGTAATCCTTTGTAATTATGCTTTCATAATGTTATAAACTCATTGGGATAATTTTGGCATAAATTCGGAGTACATGTTTTAAACCCTGAGTGTTTTCAGAAAGCTTTTAAACTTAGAAATTCTGCAGAATGTGCTGCTGCCATAAACCAGTCGACTGGTTGGGAAAACAGTCGACTGGAGCCTTTTTTCCAGCAACTCACTGCATCCTTTTATAGAGGATCAGTCGATTAGGTCCTCGACACAGTTGACTGATCATGCTTTCAAATCAGATATTTTTGTCCAGGATCGAATCGT
The DNA here is from genome assembly GCA_033977485.1 of Hydrangea macrophylla. Classification (NCBI taxonomy): domain Eukaryota; kingdom Viridiplantae; phylum Streptophyta; class Magnoliopsida; order Cornales; family Hydrangeaceae; genus Hydrangea; species Hydrangea macrophylla. The sequence continues at coordinate 105,845,000 of CM066990.1, forward strand.
ACCAGTCGACTGAAAATTTAAAGCCCCAGTCGACTGGATATAGAAAACAGTCGACTGGATTATGTTCTAAATTCAAACTTTCTGCTGGACCAGTATCAGTCAACTGGGCATAAGGTGCAGTCGACTGGACTGATGCTTTTCAAAATGTTTTGTTTTCTTTCCGCTGCGTGTGTTCTTTAAACTAATTTTTGGGAATGTTAATGAATTGGTTTAGCCTCGGTGGCATGCCACGGGCTCCGATTCTACTATTGTGGGACCGGGCTGTGACACTAGCTATGTATCTAAGGCCCTTTAGGTTCCAATATTCAAGAGGAATATTAAAAAGATGCACCCACACAGGAACCCGTAAAACTTTGTCTTTATCAATAGAAAGATGAGGTTCCCAGTTTCTGAGGATGAGAGGCATCCTAACAACATTCCAAGGGCTACTCTCCAACACTGCTCTCATAGCAAAGTTAGAGCTGAACTTAAAGAAAAACATTCCTTGATCTATAGCAAGGGTATCGCCGAGGCCAACATTTACCCAATATTTGGTAATGGTTTTCAGCACTAAGGAAGTTTGCGATCCAAAAAAAAAAAAAAAAAACGCCGCAAGGGTGTTGTGCCACTCTTGACACCTTGTATTAACGACAGTAGTGGGAAATTTAAGAACATGGCCATACCTACAAGTGCTAAGGTCAATATGGCTCAAAGTAAAGTCATGCATAGGAGGTTTAAGCAAATCAGCCTACTTATCCTTCTTTGGGCTTGCATGGGCCAAATCAAATTATGGGGGAATGGCACCACCTTGCAACTCATCATCAACATTAAAATTTTGAGTAGCAGAAATGGAATTGGCAGGATCAAGATGGCCTTGAACCAGATTAAAATTATGGCTAAAAAGCTTAGGAGAGGCAACAGAACTTGTTTGTGGTCCCAACTTACAAGCTGAAGCAACAAAAGGGAAGTTAGGAGCTGAGTTGCATCCAACACCTAGATCACGTGATTCTGCACCTCTTAAGGTTAAAGCTTGCTGACTACATGTAAGACTTGATCCCTCTAAAGGACATGTGGCATCCAAAGAGAGTGTAGCAGGCTTAAATTTACCAACTGTTCTAGTTGCATATGGGCCCACATTGGGAGACATATCAGAATTAATAGAGGCGCCATTAGTAGAAGAAAAACTCTCAATAAAGTTTGTGGCAAGCTGATCTAGTCAGAATCAAGATATAAAAGTATGTTTTACTTTCTAAGATTTGTAGTACGGAAGTAAATGTCGAACCCACAGAGATTGATTATTTTTGTCTTTTAATTAACAAAACCTAGATCTATTTAGTTATAGAAAACAAGAGTTTGATTGATTGTTGATTTAACTACTATTATAAACTAAATGATGAAACTATGGAAATAAGATACTAAAATTGAAACTAAGCAAATGAATGCAAGATTTAAGATTGTTTTAATATGAGAGAATGATATCTAGGATTACAAATCCACCACTAACTATGCATCGGAGGTCTATACTTCTTACTTTAAGATCTATGATTAGATAGTTAAGATATATCGTAGCAACAAGCCCGATAGTATCAACAAGAAGATATCACTAGTTTAACCTAAGCATAACTCATCTTCGGTTGGCATGAATTGTTTATCTATAAATAGGGTGTAGCATAACCCATCTTTCTTAAGCATGAATCATAAAAGATATAAAAATCGCAATCACATAAGCACTATTGTATGTACATATTCCTATCAATCATAGAAATCAATGAACATTGGGTTCAATAGATACAAGGAAGAATCTAAGATAAGAATAAATCCAAAGTATTATTGATTATTAACATTCAACATCCGATTATATATTTATATTCCTCAAACATACAATTACTATCCAAAAACATAAAATCCTAAAGAAAGAAAGAAAGCAAAGAATCCCCCTTTACATTGCTAGGATTTCATTGAAACATATTAATATCAATTATATTATAAGGGCTATTAAAATTAAATGGGCTTATATTATGTGGTCTAATTATATGAAGACCATGAACTTCTACTAGTTATGGGTTTAATGAGAGGATACCAAATACTGACTCTGTTAGGAATAATGGGAGCCCTAGCAGAGTAGCATATAAGGACATTATAGGTTATGATCCCCAATATGTCAAATTCAATATACTACTTCTTCCTCTAACCCATCTAGAGAAGGAACCCATTACAGAACTAAGGAGATTTGACTGAGGAAGATAGTAATTGGTCATCCATGATACAAATTTGTATTCTACTATATTATATCTTTGATAATCTAACAGGATATGATCCTAGGGCTGTGTTTTTACTACTCTAGGGTTCTACAGTTCTATAGATTAAAGATCTTACAAGTGGTATCAGAGCCACGTTATCATGTTGATTATTAGAGTAGTTGATTACATAAAGTTTTAACCGAATCAATCAATCAATTAATCAGATTTTGTGTTGAATCACGGATCTGAATACCTTTCTTGGATGCTAATGTCCGAAGGTGATGACTAGGATTTGTTGTATTAGTTAAAGATTCCAAATTTTTTTTAGCATATGATATAAGGCCCATATATGTACATTTTGTATGTTTAAATTGCAATAATATGTATTGATTTAATTAAGTTATTTTTGTGAATCATGGCGGCATCACTTTAATTCATGTTGATTCGTAAAATAAATTAAGGTTTTTTTTTTATTGTGCTATATAATATTGGGTAATTCATCACATGAATTTAGTTCTATAGTAGTTTAAGATTTTGGGGTCTATTTTATGCCCTAATACAGTATGTCTGATATTTCAAATAAATAAATTGAAATAATGTGTTGCCAAAGTAACCTCTATTGTGTAAAATTTATTTATTCTGAAATATTAAGATGGTATATCTGTTATTCATGCGACTAACAATCGGTCTAAAGGAAGATTTTTAATTGGTCGAATGATGGGTGTACATGTGATGATAAATATGTAACAATTATTAAGCTAATTATCCATATGCGCAGTGAGTCGGCCCAAAGGAAAGCTATTTTCTGACAGGATTTATTGTCAGTATTTGATCACTACACGAGGAGTACCACTTACAGTTGATATTTCTGTCCAAAGAGTAAATGTCAGTGTTGTTATATGTATCTTGTGATGGGCCCACCATTATGTAAATTATTTAAGTTGGGGGAGATAATGTCACACCCCAAGCCCATATAAATAAAGTAGAATTTCATCATGACCCTTGATCAGACTAGCTCCCTAAAATGAGGTTGAGCAATACCTTTTCTTTTCTTTTTATATTTTTTTTTCTCTCTCACTCTCAGCTAGCCACCCCCCCCCCCCCCCCCCCCCCCCCCTTACATTTCATTTATTCTTCCCTTGAGCTAGTCACGGCTAGGACTATTTATAGGAGGTAGTCACGGCTAGGACTTGTGGAGGCCAAGTCTTAGATTTCATCCCAATATGATCAATAAATTAGGATAAATATGAAAGTATAAGTCTTAGCTTCTAAACCAATGGATATCACACACACACACACACACATACACACACACACACACACGGTATGGAACCATTTGCTTCTTCTCTTTTTTTTTTTGTTTATTTCTTACCTCCCTTATTAGATAGACTTGCATGGTCAAGCACATGTGGTAGCTCCTTAGTTTTCCACGTGTTATCTACTCACTAGGTGGCAGAGGTGAGTCTCATCACCTCAATCCCAAGCGTGGTCCCAAATATTCGTGAACACTTTTGTCACATGTTCAATTATACCCTCACTACGGTACCCAAATTGACAACAAAAATGGTCACATCTAACAATAAATAATTACAACAACTAATAATAATAATCCACATGTGCCTTAATAAACATTTAAACATATAAGGGTATTTCTTCATACTTGTCCCATCTCAAATGGAATATCAACCAAAAGTTCCCTCATCAGAACCAACATCACTTACCAATTCCATGTCCGCAATCGGACACTCAAAATCGACCTGTGAGTCAAAACTCACCTCCAATTAAGTGTTAATTAACACTTTTCATCTCAATTAAATAATTGAATGTGCAATTAACTTAATCATGAGGACGGGTATGACAAATTCACTTTAGTCATACATGGGTCGCACAAGTGATATGGATATAATAAATAACTGCGTAAAAATACGGGTTATCATACTCTATCCTCCATAAATGGGATTTTGTCCCCAAAATTGAACACATACATTCTCCATCTACATCACGTATCAAATATAAGATGCAATTCCAATTAGCCATGAGGTTGGCAAACCAAAAGTATTACAATTTCATTAACCAATAATACAAACATTCATCTGCCCATTTTTCTTTATATAAAGGCCAACTAAACTTCCCAAACTCAACGATTTTTGTTTTCCATCTGACAAATTTTAATGATGCCACATGCTTAGTAAAAGATTTTTTATTTTTTATTTTCCATTTAATCAAAAGTATCTTATTTGTCATCAGTTGCTATTGGCAACATTAATCACATCTCACACATATCGCTTAAACTGAATTTCACATTATCCAATCTATGCATATGTCATAATTCATGTATAAATCTTTTATTTTAACTGGTTATCAATCAACGTATTATCATTACTATTGTATACACTAGCCCAGCTCAAATGTGTACAATCACATGGCCATAGCACCCCAGCCTAGCTCGAAAGGTGTACACTATCCACCAGCCCCGCTCGAAGTAGAATAGTATATTAGCGCACCAACTGTAGAACTATCTTAGTTCCAGTCATCAAATGACCACAGCACCCCAGCTCCGCTCGAAAGGTGTATACTATCCACTAGCCTCGCTCTAAATGGAATAGTATATTAGTGTACTAACTGCAGGACTATCTTAGTCCCAGCCATCTCAACATACCGTAGTTTTTATTTTTTTATTTTTAACAACTCAAGGCCTTGACCTTAGCAAATGTACTATTCACATGAATTTAACATTATGCATCCATTGGACTTGACTTTCCTGTATCTCTTCTACTTCACTCGGTTCCTGGTGTTACATGCAGTTACCAATAATACACGAAAAAGTATACAATATGATAGAGATAATAACTGTTTGAAAACCATTACGGATCTCTATACACAATTATATCAAATAACCATTTAGAATTATCACCATAAATTAACCGCTCACCCCGTAGGGCATCATACCGGGTTCCTCTTAGTCACTTAGCAAGAGCCACCTCCTCACCTCACCCTTTAGAAAGCCACTCCGGACCCCTCTCAGGGCTGTTGGCTATAGGCAAATGCTACTTGCTCATGTATCCATCAGCTCCATACCATTTAGCCAATACACTTAAACCGACATATTTACCAGAAATTAAATAAATACTCTAGAAATTTCGGAGCATATTGTATACAACCCCCCGTGCCTGAATAAATAGATTTAAATACATAAATTAAAAAGCTATGTTGCAATCTTCCCCAAACACAACCCTAGCCTTATCTAATTAAGCACTTTTTTTTAGTCATTTTCTTTTTTCTTTTTACGAAGTGGTCATTTTCTGACTCAATTTGGTGAAACTCATTGTTAAGGTCACGTTTGGCCTTGGTTAAGAGCAAAATAAAAATAGTTGGGTAAACTCAAAATATTTCAAAAACATTTAAAAAATAAATAAATAAATAAGGGTGTGTTTGGGTAACTCTCAGAATCAGGGTTATCACAGCATACTCTGCTTCAAAGAATTTCGTACTCGAAATTGAAATGTAAATCATTTGGTAAACAACTACAAATATTTGAAATAAATTTTTTTAAGATACTAAAACAAATCGAGTATTAAATAAATACCTTCACTGGCTCCTCCTGGCGATGTAAAACTAAGTACCATACCCATCTCTATCACAAACTTAATTTGTCACACCCTACACTCAGTCCCACACCTCTAGTTGGGGACATGCTCTGATACCATTTTGTCACACCCCAAACCCATATAAATAAAGTAGAATTTCTTCATGACCCTTGACCAGGCTAGCTCCCTAAAATGAGGTTGAGCAATACCTCTTCTTTTCTGTTTATTCTTTTTTTCTCTCCCACTCTCAGCTAGCCCCCCCCCCCCCCCCCCCCCTTACATTTCATTTTTTCTTCCCTTGAGATAGTCACGGCTAGGACTATTTATAGAAGGTAGTCACGGCTAGGACTTGTGGAGGCCAAGTCTTAGATTTTATCCCAATATGATCAATAAATTAGGATAAAGATGAAAGTATTAGTCTTAGCTTCTAAACCAATGGATATCACACACACACGGTTTTGAAGCATTTGCTTCTTCTCTTTTTTTTTTTTGTTTATTTCTTACCTCCCTTATTAGATAGACTTGCATGACCAAGCACACGTGGCAGCTCCTTAGTCTGCCACGTGTTATCTACTCACTAGGTGGCACATGTGAGTCTCATCACCTAAGTCCCAAACGTGGTCCAAAATATTCGTGAACACTTTTATCACATGTTCAATTATCACTACGGTACCTAAATTAACAACAAAAATGGTCACATCTAACAATAAATAATTTCAACAACTAATAATAATAATCCACATGTGCCTTAATTAACATTTAAACATATAAGGGTATGTCACACCCCAACCCACCCCCGGTGGATTAGGACACGTGTAACAAGAGTAACCGCACCCAAAATATACACTAACTAGAAGAAAAAGTGAATAAAATTACTTTAAAGAACTCTATTGTGACAAAATAGCCCCCAAGGGCAAAATGGTCATTAAGAAAGTATGTAAAATTTTTATACCAAAAGTTAGATTTTTGAGTCCCGGTTCCAAAGCAACAAACGGCACGCGAATCCGAGTTTTCTAGAAAAACTTATGCAGGTTTCCGTAAAAGCGGACGTGCTGTGAAAAATTACAAGCGGATCGATCCCTTCATAAAGGTCGGATCGATCCATTTATATGAGTCTCTCGTAGAATGTTCCCTTAAAAGGGCAGATCGATCCCTTCATAAATCGCGGATCGATCCCTTCACAAATCTGCTGCTAAATTTTTTTGCTGTCAAAACAAGTTTTAACTTCCAAAACACAACCAAACCACATGGAAACATTATGAAACTTTGGGAAATCAATTCCAACACATTTCTAAACACTTTTAAACTTAAGTCAAGCTTGGATCACACAAACACATTCACAATTTGATCAAATCAATCATAAACTCATTTCCTTTGATCCAAAACAAACTTTTCCACTTTGAAATTCAATTCTCATTCAAAACTCATGAAACTTGTTGGGAATCAACTCAAGGTTGTAACTAGCATTATAAACACTAAGGAAACATGTTTAAGACACTAGCGACACATCCGAACTTGTCAAGATGGTTAAACCCATTACTTGCACCACACTTGAGCAAACCAAAAGATATTACACATTAGTTCCCAAATTCACTTTTAACTACCAAAATACAAGGTTTAGGATCCTAACTCTTTTTCCACAACCCAAATATGAACATCAACATAAAAGAAACCATAATTACACCATTTTACAAGTTCAAAAGAAGTTCTCAAACATGAGGCTCAAATCTCTCCCATCTCTCCCATCTCTCCCATCCACAAGTCAAGACTTCAAGCCTCAAGTCAAGGACCTCAAGCCACTAGTTACACTGTAATATAGGCTTAACATATATCTACAAGTTCCAAAACCTTTTTCCCCTCTTCCCGAGCACGTCACTTCCTCTCCGGGTATTGCTCCGTACCTGTGGTGGTTGTTATGTACCACAATAGAAATAGGAAAACGGTTTTCTTAAGCAATTTGCTTAGTGAGCATTCTAAACATGACTGAATGTTTAACATGTGCAATGCAACAATCAACATATAAATCACATTTGTAATCGCCGAGTCACCGGTTCAATGATTCATTCAGACCCGAAGACCTCCCTTGGTCCCGTGGCCACTTCTATTCCTTGGACTTCCGTCTTTCTCGGATTCTTCCTCTTCACCACCCTTATTTCTCCCAACTAATGAATCATTGTCCCGGGCTCATTGAATACCGTATAGACATATAAGCATGTAAGCACATATTCATAGCAACTTTTCATACAATTGACATGAAACCATAATTTCAAGAATTTCATATCTTCAAAGCATAATTTCAACAACCCAATATAATTAAGGAATATTGAACATCTTAAACCACAATCATTTTTAGGCTAGAAAACTCACCTTATTAACAGATTTTACCCAAATTCAAGCTAGAGGTGTGCTGAATTTCACCAATTCTAGCTCAATTCCTACACCACAATGAATCCTACAAGAATTCGGTAGACGACGTCTTATCGTTAAGTATGAACTACCAAAATTCAGCGAATTAAACATAAATTAAGGGTATAGAAATGTTCGTCTCACCTCCACGAGTCCGAAAGTGGTCTCGGATCGTAAATCCGACAAACGGCGGCGACGGAACGACAAGATTTCGACGTCGGCGTCTCGAGCTCGTCTTTCTCTCCCGGGCTCTCTTTGTTTTCTTTTGATTTTCTGCTGAAAATGAGAGACTCTCTCCCTCACATGACACATACTCACACATGCAAGTGAGGTGTCAAGAGTTTTTCCTTCCTTTTCGTTTATACCCCCAAAATTCTTAAGTTCCTTATTATGATATCCCTCAAACATTCCATTAACTACCCAATTACTTAATGAGTGTTTGTCTAAGTTCCGTATGGGTCCCAACGTGGGTCCCACATATTTTGTGAAATTGCTATCGCACCTACACATTTTAAATTCGTTTCATTTATACCCTTATAACACCAATACTACACATATATCAACATGGAATATGAAAGCATGTAAACACATATTCATATAAACACATAAAATACATTTAATCATTTAAAATACAAATTACCATTTTACCCTTCGCTGGGTTCCATTTCAATGCCTGTCCCACCTCACTGGGGACTTTTCCAACTAGTGTCCCTCTCTAAACACTTTTTACATGGGCGAGTCCAAGCCTCCCCTTAATCCGTTTATACACTAATTATACTAATTAATGCATATTAACATAATAATTAACCCGTTCTCCGGGTACGGGTGTTACAGGGTATTTCCACATACTTGTCCCATCTCAAATGGAATATCAACTACAAGTTCCCTCATCAGAACCAACATCACTTACCAATTCCGTGTCCCTAATCAGACACTCAAAATCGACTCGTGAGTCAAAACTCATCTCCAATTAAGTGTTAATTAACACTTTTAATCTCAATTAAATAATTGAATGTGCAATTAGCTTAATCACGAGGACAGGTATGACAACTTCACTTCAGTCACACCTGGGTCCCACAAGTGATATGGATATAATAAATAACTGCGTAAAAATACGGGTTATCACAGATAAGGTTAGAGACATTGTGTAACAACCTGTATTTTCTTTAATTATTTAATGTAATTTCCATGTCATTATTTGTATTACCTGTTTTATTTTAATAGAATTCTTTAATTGGGGTCAACGATAATTTTTATAAATTCAGGAATACCTGTGTAGAATTTCAAATATGTATTTTCAAGATGGTGAAAATATTTACTTTTGGCTCAAACTATATTTTTTAATAATCGAGAATTATTTCTTACGTTAATATAATTTTTTTGTATTTTTGTGGTGATCACTGTGCTGCGTACCAGTTTATGTTCGAAAAACTGTCCGCGCCGCGTTGGACTCCCACAGTTTGGGAATCTCCACCAATCAAGATTGGACACTTGCTTTATACATCTTCAATTAATACAACTAATGATTGGCTAGGTTTGTTTGGGAATGCTTTTAGTTTATGTGTTAACTTTGTGCCATAAGTTGTTTTCCCAAACACCTAAGTGATTCCTAGATAACTTGTTTAGACCTTGTTTGGGAAAGCTAATCTTGTGTGTTATAATTTGTGCTTATAAGCTAATTACCCAAACACTCAAATTGACCCCTACCTATCTAAACTAATCCCTACAATCTGATTTCCAGCAGATTGTTATACATATATATATATATATTATGTGTATTATGTATATAAGTATGTAATTGTTTGGTTGAGTGTGGAGCAAAGTACTTGGAGCCCAAGTTCTTCAATTGGAATTTCTCTATATATACAACACTCATACACACATCTCTACACATTACAAATTGAGAGAAACCGGAGAGAAAAGAGAGAGGTTTCACAGAGAGTTTATTTACATAATTTAGATAGAGAAAGCTTCCCAAACACTATAGCCAAAGCTTCAGTGATTTTTCTTAATTTGGTTATCTTTCTCAACAACTTCTTAAAACCTTATCACAGTGAGTATTTCAAACTCACTCCTAATGTCAATTCATGCTTGTTTACTGTTTATATGTGTGTAACTGTAAACCACCATTGTTAATTTCAACCATGGAGCTTGAAGTCATGAATTTTCAAACTCAACCAAAATCAATTTTGATAGATAAAAATGAAAGATTACAATACATAGAGACTACGGTTTAAGTATTAGAGCCTAATTCATTCATATTCACGACGTATATTAGAAATGAAATTTTGTCACCTCTAGGTTTTTCGTAAAATCCAAGAGCTACGTTTCAATTCGTGTTAAATTGATTTCATATTCATAATCCTTGCAAAAAAAATGAAGAGAACCATATACCTTAACTATCTGTATTTGGTCCGGTCATTTGATTTGGTAATAGTAATAAAGATAATAACGAATAGAAAAGAATAATGGCTTGAAACATGTATTTCTAGCCAATCTACGGTAGAAAAGAAGGTTCCGTCGAAACAATTTTTTATTTATGTCATGTTTGGTTTCGGAATTGAAATGGGTCAAAAACAGACCACAAAACGGAAACAAGGGAACAAAATGAAGAAGATGAAGTTTCTGCACTAACTTGAGCGAGCGGTCTGCGCGCGCGACTTGTGTAATTTCTGACAATCTGGAAAATTTTAAAAGAAAATAAAAAAAGGGGTATATCGCGCGAGCAACCCATCGCGCGAAAACCCGCACAAGCGACTTGGCCTTTTTGTGTTTTTGTCTGTTTTCTTACAAGAAACTATTTGGAAGAAGTCTTGAGAGTTTTTAAAGTGCTGTTTGGGAATTTGACCAAAACAGAATCATGTTTGTAATGTTTTGTTTAAAAGGAATGATTAAAGACTTTATTATTCTCGCACGTACGTTGTTTTTATTTGCCAGTAACTTACATTTTTGGTATGAAGTTATGTGACATACATGCGAGTTCAGTTTACATACATGGTGAGTGAGGTTCAGTGGAAAAGAGTAAGTGGATGATGTTGTGTTTTGGGCACTCCCTATTACTTGTATACTATAGTGTGATGCTTTGAGGATATGGTTTAGAGTATATATGAAATGCGATGATAACAAATTGGACACTACTTGGCGCCCATGGTAGTGCAAAAGTGTATGATGCCGACTTAGACACTCCCTGACACCATGGTAGTGCTAAAGTGTGTGGCCTACTGGACACTCCCTGGCATCTGTGGTATGGCTAAAGTGTGAGGCAAATTGGACACTCCCTGATACTCGTGTACTAAAGGGTGAGACAAACTGGACATTCCTTGGTACCCCTATATTATAATGTGGTCACCTTAGTATTTCAAGATACTGGAGCGAGAGAGTGGGATGATGTGTTGTCGAGAGAAAAGAGTCGGTGAGACGAGAATGGTTGCATTGTTCCATGCACGGTCACATATTTTATTAATTGAGAATTATCTCATTTTCTTTATTGTTTTACAATTTGAATCCATTACTATATTTCTAATCTGTCGAATAATTAAATCTGTGGAACTAGAACAGTAAGCGAGTATGTTTTACATTAAGAGCCTATGCTTTTAATACTCACCAGCTTCATGAAGCTGACGGCGTTGATGCACCCTGGACATTCGTGTCTAGGCTTTTCAGGTTATGACCAGGGAGGGCAGTATGATTATGCGAACTGATTACAATCACATGAGAAGAAGAACTTGTTATTTCTGCTTTACGTTATGAACTGAACTAGTAATAAAGATTAATGTAATAGATATTATTCTATTGCAAGGCGAGTTGTGCCTTTAGATGACTATGTGCTATAATAAGTATTATGTTTCAAAAAAATTTATAAGCCTTCATTGCTTTTATTCTGATGTAAATTGTTTTACTGTTCGACGTTTGGGACGAAATCGATCCTTTAAACTGTCGTGACCTATGGGTCCATAAAGGAAATTAAATGCTTTCCTTATTTATGCTACGTCGGGGCATGATACATTGTCTTTGAAGATGAATTTATTCCTCTTCATTTTGCTATTGACAATGTTCAAGTTCCTATTCCTGACAATGTTTAGGTTCATATTCCTGATATACAAGACAATGTACAAGAGTTCCCCATGTAAAATGAAGAAATTATACCTGAAGTGCAAACTCAACAACCTCAAGAAAAGGTGCCATTAAGAAGATGTCACGACCCATCCCACTACGCGTGGAAATAGGACACGTGGCACGCCACCAAGGCTCATCCAAACACCATCTAATAGTATGCAGCGAAAAGGATTATAAAACAACCCTGGGTATAATAAAACTTAGGGAACATTACCCTCTGAGTTTGTAAAATCCTTGGAAATCAGAGTTATAAAAAGTTTTGGCCCAAAGGAAAACACATCCCAAAAGAAACAGTTTTGAAAACAGGGGTACAGTCGACTGCTCCTAGGGTCCAGTCGACTGAACTGAGCAGAAACCAAAACCTAAAATTCTCAACAGAGGTCCAGTCGACTGATCAGGAAACCCATTCGACTGCTTAGTCGACTGATCAAGGTCCACAGTCGACTGTATTAAGCAGAACCAAAAATGCAACATTTTAAAAGGGGTCCAGTCGACTGATCTGGAGACCCAGTCGACTGGTTTTATCATAATCAAAGCAGTGGCCAAATTCAACAGTGGTTCAGTCGACTGATCAAGGGTCCAGTCGACTGCTTCTCTTACTATTCACTTTCAGTATCTCCATCCTACGAGATCCAGTCGACTGATCCTTGGTTCAGTCGACTGCTCCCCTGCTGGCAGCCCTGTGTTGATAATTAACAACTCATGCTTTCTCCACACAACACCAATACAACCACAACTGAATTTCAACATTTAAAACTTAACTACAGACGTTCAAATACAGGATTACCATGTTACAGAACAAATCCAAAGATCTATTACAACGTACTATTACAATTTCAAATCCTTACACAAGGTTTTAGCATTTAAAACAAAAACATATACAGATGTGGTTCCCCGACGTTCCTCGGCCTCACTCCTCACGATTCTTCTTGTCTTTCTTCTTACCTGCAATGGAGTACATCTCCACTGCTCAGCTATATGCTGAGCGTACAATTCTAAATGTATGCTTATATGACAATATTCATGCGTTAAGCATCTAAAACACATAGAAATAGTCTCTAGGGTGAGTGGTACGCATTCATCCGGTCGATGCCGTAGGAGGCCCACCTCTCCCACGCATCTCGTACACTGGTTGGGCCTTCCTCCATACCAGGTACCGTGTCCTGGTTGGGCCCACCTCCAATCCAGACACAACCAAAATTCCAATTCCATTTCAATCACAATCATAATCCTCAAGGTTCGAGGAGCTTACCCCGGATGAATTTGCACCAAACTCCCCTTTGACCCAAGTAGACACATAACATGCTCACATAAACAGTTATACGTGCTTTTCATATAATTTCACGTGCGTAATTAACGGGCCTAATTAATACATGAATTTCGCCCGGATCCAAGAATATCAAAAACGATGTTCAAAACATGAAAATCCATATATTTCATAGATCTAGAATTCATACCTCGTGCGAATCTCTTCAAACTTTGAAGGATCGTCTAGGGGGCTAAATAATCGTCGGATTTCAAATTATATGCGATTCCTACGAGTTTTACCTGATTTTCCCCAAAAGTCTAGAATTAATATTTTTACAAAAATTGGCCAAACACGACCTAAGTAGTATCAAAACGTAGGCCTTACCTCCACGAGTTCAAATCTTGAATCTAGAGAAAATCTGACAGACGAATGGTCGTCGATCGGCGTCGCAAAGTCCGGAGAAACCAATCCCCTTTTCTCTCTCCTCTCTCTAGATATTTTTAGAAGTTTGGATGAGAATGAAATCTCATCCACTTCTATATATAGAAAAACTTCTCGGAAATTACGTTTACCTCCCCGCAAGTTTCTCAAACTTCTAATTAACCCTCAAAACGTCGCATACGTCCATTTTATAACTTTACGAGTGAAAACTATAAAGTTCGGAAGTTTTCGACTAGGTTTCATTTGGGTCCAAAGTAACGTCAGAAAACTATATTCTGTGGAATCTCTACACAACCTACCTTTTTAATTAACGTATCACTCACGTTCTCACCACAGTTCTCAAAATGATATAATGATATCAAAGATTACCAGAATTCCCACAACACAGATAAAATTACTATTCAACAAATACCAGATAAAGTCAAATAACATTTAAATCATATAAATGTCATTTAGTCATGCCCATGCAATATGAACTTCCATGTTCTCGTGTCCTCACTGACACTTTACCGTTGACTCACAGTCAACCTCAACTCAAATTATTAATAACATTAATAATTTCAAAGAAAAATCTCAAATGATGCATTTTCAAAATCGTAAATTTCTGGAACGGGTGTGACAGAAGATCCACTAGAGAAAGGAGAAATACGATTCTGGATGATTACATTGTATTTCTCCAAGAACATGAGTTTGACATATGGATAGTGGAAGATGACCCAATCAACTTTCACCAAACCAAACAAAGTTCTAACTCTCAAAAGTGGATGATGCCATGAATGATGAGTTGAAATCCATGAAAGACAATGACATTTGGGATCTTGTCTATGTTAGGGATATATACTAGCTAAAAGCCATGCTTTATGTAGTTGATTTATTATTCATTCAATGAAATCAGTTATTCTATTTTTATGAGAATCTGTGTGGGCAATGTTTGTATTATATTATTTGTTTAATATTATGTATGTGTGTCTCTCATTCTACATAGTAGGTGGTTTTGGTGTGTAGAGTTCGGCTTACAGATAGAAGATCAGACCATCAGATATTGTAGAATGTAAGATTTTGGTTTACAGTCTTAAATGGGATTGGACACACCATCGGTAGGACTGCAGTATGGTGTTGTAGTAGGTTTGTCTTAACTACGGGAAACGGTATAGTTTCAACTCACTATGCCGGTACACTTTGTGTATTAAACGGGACCGACTTGGGGTAATTAACTTTATACTGACTTATAATATAATTAATACTTCATGGCTATTATGAGTTCTTATGCTCTAAATCCTAAATTAATTTGTAAACATGTGCATTTGATATTTACACTTTGATCCCTAAAAGGGTGACATCCGTAAATGGGTCAATATCTCATTGAATTGGGTGACAATATTGATTGTGTGGTGGATATAAATTAATGATAAAATCCATCTCTCAATTTTGGGATTGATGATATCCCCTTGAGAAAGCTTACAAGTTTTGATTATGTCAAACCCTGCAGGTGGATTTTGTATCCAACATATCAGATAAGTTAAGCAGAGGATCTCAAGGATTTTAAGAGATTAATTAAATATGATTGTCAGTAATTATATTTAATTAATGGATATCTATAATTTTAATGTGGGGAGATAATAAGCATTTAATAACATGGAGCTCAAAATATATTTTTATGATAAGGGTAGGAGTGCAATTATAATTCTTTAGTGGTATGAATTATAATTTATAGAAATAGGAATCTGATTCAGTTCGAATTGGGGTTTCCTAATTCCATAAGAAAGCCTAATCCTTATTGACTTCTTATGGTCCCTATCGTAGCCTATATATATACAGCTTGGGCTCTCCTCTCAGTTTGCATTTTTCCATCAAGAGTATTATAACTCGGAATAGAAAAGAGAGTGTAAAAGAGGGAGAGCAGAAAACTCTATGATTGTGGATCCGCTGAACAAGGGATTGCCTTCCAAGGTCTGGTTGTTAAGGAGAGAGAGTTCGGAGTGGTCAAATTTTGATAGAATATATTAGTGACAAACTCCATGATTGCGGATCCGCTGAACAAGGGATTGCCTTCCAAGGTCTTTCATGAGCACACTGCTCATATGGGTGTTAAGTTGTCTAACGATACTTTGGTTTAGTGGGAGTTAACTTTGGATGTTCAATTTTTGACATTTATGTGGTTTTTATTTTCTGCAGAATAAAGTTTATGGTTTATGGGTTATCTCTGACTCTAATTATTTTCTATATGTGTTTTGCATTATTTTGGATTGATCTCAATAAAGACTAAAGTAGGACTAGTTAGAAACAGGCATGTTTGAGATCACATTGTATGTAAATTCCATACGAATCATCCATACTTGATTTATGTCATTGAATGTGTTGGTATGGTGACCATTGAAGGTTTAGTTATGATTATTTGTGACGAATGCCACCTTGATCCCATATTAACATAGGAAATGGACCAGATTGAAACTAAAGTGAAGTCTAAAGAAAAATAGCATACATGTGCACTAGGACTGTTCAATTTTTTCACGAAACCCGACCGACCCCGACCCAACCCAACCCGAGGCTATTGGGTTGGTTTCGTGGGTTCGCGGATTGAGTGGTGGTTTTAATTTTGTATTTCTGACGGTTTCGATTCGAGTCACGGGTGGGCTTCCCACTTTTCGCGGGTCACCCTACTCAACCCGACTGGGGACTGCATATATAAATATATAATATATATAGAGAGAGAAGGGTTAAAAGAAACCTTAAATGACTCACAACTCTTATTATACTGTTTGAATTTTATACTTTTTCCTTCTCATTAATGCTAAGTCAGTGTACTGTATAGTGGGGATGTGTGTATAGGTATATATAATTATATATGTGCAGTGTAGTTGCATTTGTGTGTTGTGAAACTCAAAAGATTTGACTCTAAGTCTCTAATGTACCCATAACCTAATTTTTGCTGACCAAGGCTGTTGAGAATCATATATATATATATATATATTTTTTTTTTCCTTTCTCTCTCTCTCTCTCTTACGTGTGTCCCTCTCTCTCCCCCTTTTTTTGTTTTTTTCCTTCTTTCTTCTTATTCTCTCTCTCTCTCTCTCTCTCTCTCTCTCTCTCTCTTTCTTCTGATAAAAAAAAAATACTCTCTAGAAAAACCAAAGAGCTCAAACTGTTGTGGTGTTGGTTATGGTATAATGCTATTACGCATTTTTCTGCAAAGGCTCCTTGGAATAGTTCCTCTTTTGCTACCTTTCATGTTTTTTGTGTGTATTTTCTGTCTTTCACTGGTCAAACCCGATACCCTCCCGACTCGAACCAATCCGACCACTGTCGGTTTCAATCTACCATCAGTTCGGTAACGGGTGAGTCTCACTAGACTCGACCATGTTTGGGTCGGGTGATCGGGTCAGGGCCAAAACCGACCCGTCCGACCCATGAACACCCCTAATGTGCACATCTAAGGAACATATAATATAATTGTTAGAAAATTACGTTTTCTAATAATAGTGGGCAACATATTAATATCAATTATATTATCAGGATTATTAAAATTAAATGGGCTTATGTTATGTGGTCTAATTATAAGAAGACCATGAATTTCTACTGGGTATGGGTTTAATGAGTGGATACCAATTACTAACCCTGTTTGGAATAATGGGAGCCCTAGCAGAGTAGTATATAAGGACATTATAAGTTATAGTCTCCAATATGTCAAATCAATATACTATTTCTTCTTCTACCCCATCTAGAGAAGGAACCCATTACAGAACTAAGGAGATTTGATTGAGGAAGACAATAACCGGTCATCCATGGATACATGTATGTATTTTACTATATTGTATCTTTAATAATCTAACATGATATGATCCTAGGGCTACATTTTTACTACTCTAGGGTTTTACAGTTCTATAGATTAAAGATCTTACAATTTCTAGAGAGAAGGAGGAGCTACTCTCTCTAGACATTGCACTCTATGAGCCAGTTTTTTGGTCACTAACACTTTCACAAACAAAATTCACTAAAACTCTATCTCTCTTCTTCCTGGGTGGTAGTCATGAGTAATGCTATAGTGATTACACTTTCACAAACAAAATTCACTAATACTCTATCGATATCTCTCTCTTCCATGAAAGTGTTAGTGACCATAGCATTACTCAGTGGATGAATAGGTTATTGTCTTTCTAATCTTTAGTAAGGTAAAGTCGGGCTTTGTTTGGTTCATGGATTTCATGAGGGAAAAGAGAGGGGAAATGAAAACAAGATGGACAACTAGTTCCTATTAATTTACGGATGAGACTAGTTTTCCATCGAACATGTTTTCTTTTTCCCTCACGAAATCCATGACCCAAACAAAACCTTTTAATGGGCACCTTCCCTTTAGCCTCAATAAGAAATATTAACCCAAAAAACAAATCTCAATGAAACAGAGGTCCACTTCGATACACTAAAATAATTTTGGTATACCTATATCATTTGTTTCCGATAGAGAATATTTGTTCTATAATTAAAAATATTTATTACGGAATAAATATTTATTACCCAATAGAGAATATTTGTTTTATAATTAAAAATGTTTATTACTCCGTATAGAATAAATATTTATTACCCGAAAACAAATGTACCTTATCCAAAACTACTGTAATGTATATACAATAAAACTTTCTGAGAAAAAAAATATACAATAAAACTACCTTACTGAATAGAAGTCTTTTCCTAATTGATAAAAAAGGCATCTTTTAAGGAGAATAACCTACTGTCCCAATTTTTTTTGTCAATCACTGCTTCATGTTGTTGTCAAGTCAATATCAATACCAATATTAGGAATTGGGAGTCAACTATAGGATGGGTCTAACCAATTAACGAAGCAACCGCACTAAAATTAGGAATGGAATTTGAGGTTCACCTTTCAACATTTCATTATTCGAATGTTCATCACATTGACAAATGACATGTGCTATATAATATATACATATACTTATATGAATGGTGGTAGTTACTGATCTAAGAAGACTTGACTTAGCGGTAGTCTTGTTTAGGTCTTCAAATTCTCATACCATGCTTACCTTGTAACAACCAAGTTGTATGCCATGTTTCATGCGTCACACAAAACCGTAGGAATTAGAAAAAGTTGATTAGTGTTATTTTTAAGATGCCAAAGAGTACTGTTATGTTTCTTAAATTTTAATCTTAAAAGTATTTTTTAAATAATGTAATAGTGTGGTCAGATCTAATACAGTGGGCCCAGTTAAATTTTGATTGAAACTTATTTATCTGACCCTACTGCCACATCATTTGAGAAATATTTTTGAGATAAAAAATTAAGAATCATAACATTAATCATCATTCATTACGTACCCTTGATAATTTTCTCTCTAAGAGTCTTAATCATCAATTATTATAAGATCCCACACACAATGCGAAGAATATAAAAACTATGAATAAGGAATAATAATAAGGGATATTAGGTCATAGGCCCCTTAAAATTATGTTTTTTAGCCAAAAACTCAAGTGTTTTTTTTTTTTTTTTTTTTTTTTTTTTGCAGTTTTGTGAAAGCCCCATGCTACTTTTCGTGTTCGGTAAAAAGCCCCTCCGCTCAAAGATAATATTATCACAGATAACATTATATGTGAACTTTAAATCATCATAGCTCACTCGTTTTTTTGGCCTTTTTGGGTGATTTTTTTTTTGATATCATGTATTTTTTTCGAGATCTACACATTGGACTTGAAAGTTGTACAAAAAAAAAAAAAGTAATTTGGAACTTCGTTTTTCATTTTTATCTTTCAAACAGATAATATTATCTGTTGACACTAACAGATAATATTATTTGTCAACTTTAAACCACTATAACTTTCTCAATTCTCTTTTTGGGTGATTTTTTTTTTCATGTATTTCTTTGAGATCTATGCAGTATGCGTGGAAATTTTACAAAAAAAGTTAAGTTGTATCCTGATTTTGTGGTTTTATCTATCTTACAGATAATATTATCTGTTGTCTGTGTGTCTAACAGATAATATTATCTGTCAACTTTAAACTACCACAACTTTCTCAATTCTTGTGTTTTTTGGGTGATTTTTTTTTTTTTTTTTTATTTCGTGTATTTTTTTAAAGATATATGCATCTATGGTGCCAATTGCACGAAAGAAATATCTTTTTATTATATGTATGCAAAAAAATACCTAAACATACCACGTTTCATAGTACAGAATATTGAAATATTAACATTACTGAAACTGGTGGACCAAAACTCCAAAATTTGACATGGATTTTCGGTAAACCATGAAGAAATAAAATCAAATTAATGAATTCAATCATGACATGGTAGAAGTAGCACACATTCAACTAAAAATAATACAAATCTGACTAAAATGTCTTCTCGTTTATTCCATAAGACCACTGATTACGCCTAGTATTATAATTAATAATATTAAAGTTTAGAGCAATGCCAGGGTAAGCCAAAGACCAAAATTGATTTCTGTTAGGTTCTCAAAGAAGATATGCATGATAGTGTGGTTAGAGTGGGACTACTGTCCTAGACAGAGGAGTGAGAAAAAAAATGAGGTTTATGCAGCTGATCTCAACTATTTTGGACAATGCTTTATTGAGAGTTGAGGTGAGTTAAGTTCATGACATAGGTCGGTGTTTTGTATAACTCAACATGTGCAGACCAAATGGATGTGACCCGGATCCCCAAATATTTTGAATAAGGTATTGTGGTGTTTGTTCATATATGTTTGAAGTTTAGGTGTTTTTTTTTTTTTTGGGTCCAGTATTTCATGGTCATATTAAACTTGTTTGGTAGATCTTATTTTGCTGATTCCAAAACATCAAATTTTACGAAAAACGGACTAGTATAGCAAAAGTTATAGCAATTTGAGTGTAAAAAGGGCCTAATGCGGTAAAGAAAATTAACATGTGTTTTAACTTTAAAGAGTTTTATTTGAGGGGCTATGGCCGAAGCTCCCTAATAATAAAAAAAATGCAAGTAATGTTTTTTCGTATTTTATTTCTATACTTTAGAGGCTGTTGGGATAATAGAAGAAAAAATTATGTGGTTCGGATAAAAACCAATTTTAAATAGTTCTGTATTTGTGTAACTACTTTTTGGTTACATAAAAGTCCCTGTATAACTAGAAAATGATTCAAATATTGATTCTTTATCGAATCAAAATAGTATTTCAATTTTTAGAAGAACCAATCCCTGTATAACTAGAAAATGATTCAAAAACTGATTTTTTATCGAATCAAAATAGTATTTCAATTTTTAGACGAACCAATAAAATTAGGAGATTTCAATTAAAAGTCTACTAAAATAGATTTTTTTTGGGTATTAGGTTCTGCCCGTTTTTTTTTTAAAGTGAAAAGTCCATACTTTATAAAAGTTACTACGTGAAATTCACATAATTTTTTTTTTGTAAAAATTGAACTAATGTGAAATTTCACATTACTTTTAAAAACATAGAGACTTGATCCGATTAAATTTCACTAGTCACAGACTTTTGACTAAAATATAAAATAGTTGTCCTTTAAACCCATTTAATAAAAAATGAGGGACTTTTTACTAAATTTGTAATAAAATAAAGACTTTGAATGTTATTATGCTTTTATCATTCCCAAACTGCCGCTAGTGAATATTTTTGCACAATGGTTAAAACAATTGGGAAAACAATGGCGTTCCGTTATAATTGGCAACTGGCAACTCAAAATTCTCCCCGTTCACACGTGGGTGAGACAGATAGAGAACAGAGAGACCGGGTCCTCGTCATCAACATGATATTATGTCATCGTCTATCCTTTCACATATATTTGAAATAGAAAATGTTAGATTTATACATTTTTTTTATCCACTTTTTTATATACTATGCTTTAAATCTATATATCTTGTAATGTTTTACACAATATAGAATACATACATTTAAAATTGAATATGAAAAAAATGTGTAAATATAATAGTGCTCATTTAAAAATTCAGCTAATGTATAGTATTTTTAAATAAATAATGAGATATACAGTAACTGTTAAGAGTAATTCTTTGGTAACAACTTTCATACAACCTCCTAAAAAGATATGTTTATCTCTCTCTTGTGATGTCACTGGGATCTAGTGACATCACAGGAGAGAGATAAACACATATTTTTAGGAGGTTGTATGAAAGTTGTCACCAAAGAATTACCCAACTGTTAATGATACTCTGTTATAAAAAATAGAAAAAAATTGGGGAGAATCCCTATTTGGGATTCCCTTAGCCCTAATTTGTTATAAATGACAAGAAAAACAGTTTTCAATACGGTAAGTGCATTGGAAACTGTTTTTTATTTTTTTAAAATTTTTTTTATAACTATTTATAACAAATTAGACTAAAGGAGTCCCAAATAGGAAGCCTCCCTAGAATTGCTCTAAAAAAAATAGGGGAAAATACCTTTTATCCCCCTGTGGTTACACTCATTTTCTCATAACCCCTGTGGTTCATTTTGTAACACTTAACCCCCTGTACTACGGACTAAAGTGAGACTGTTAACTTTTTTAACGGAAAAAAGGAAATGACGTTAATACCCCCAAGCCCCTATACATACTCTTTAGGGAAAAATACATTTTATCCCCCTATGGTTACACCCATGTTCTCATAAATCATGTGGTTCATTTTTGTAACACTTAACCCCCCTGTACTAATGACTGAAGTGGGACTGCTGTTACAAAAGTTAACAGTCTCACTTTAGTCCGTAGTACAGGGGGTTAAGTGTTACAAAACGAACCACAGGGGTTATGAGAAAAAGAGTGTAACCACATAGGGTAAAAGTTATTTTCCCAAAAAAAATAACTGAGATATTCACTATTTTTCCTACACAACAGCGACCTCTGATCTAACCATTCTAGTTCTGGCCCCCAACCCCCGTTATACTTATATACACACACACATATATAATCATACGTAAACGTATAGACCTCTCTCTCTCTCTCTCGCTCTCTGTGTGTGTGTCTCTCTCTTCCTGTGTAAGCATTTTCTGCCAAGAAAAACCTCCATCGTGAATTCATGTCGGTATGTAGTCGAATCTTTCTTTAAACCCTAAAGTTCGAATTTTTTTATATTTATTTTTATTTTATCTGTTTATGTGATGCTAATTGACTATATTTAAATAATTTTCGGATCAATCAAAAATTTTTGCCCTTTCCTGCGAGCTCTTTGATGGCGATTTTTTCATCTGATGCACAGTTTATTGATTTCATTTATTTGTGATTTTGATCCTTTGTTCTTATGCTTGACTATATATTCATGTGCTATTTCGGACATGAAGAGTTAAATTAGGAGCTGGTACTTAGATCATTTCTGTTAGTAGTTGGATCATTTGTTGTTCTTGTGTAGACTTTTGGAGGTAAAAGGGTTTAGTTGATTTCGTATTTTGCGACCTGAATTTTTTGTGCTCAATGTTGACTGATTTAAAGCCTAGTCGATTTGATTATTTGAAATTTGAATTGTGTTCTTCTAACATTTTTCCGATGTTATTATATTAACAAATTATGGTTACCAAACCAATGATCTGGTTGTTATTCTATTACTTGAGTTAGTTGTCTCTTAATGGTATATGCTTTTTCCACTTCCCAAAAAGGCAGGCAATATAGTTCCGTTAGTCATATTACGTGGCCATTTTCATTAGAATGTTGATGACTTAACCGGAAGTGGAGAGCGATTTTGGAAAATATCATCAGATGAATATTACATGTCTAACCCCAATTTGGAACTATATAATTCTCTGTGTGGAATATGTAATTAGCTTATTTCCCGATTTTCTTGAATTTATGCCATAGGGGTTGTTAACACCATAAGTGAATTTCAGCTGCAGCAAGAAGTTTGATTATAGTAAGGATGGACAAGTCTCAAAGAGTGAACCTTTTTTAGTTTTTTTTTGCCTTTGAGTTGTGCTGCAGCAACTCTGTATCTATTGTTATGGTTTTGCCCAGAAGGAAGATGGAATGACGAGGTTCCTTGTGTTTGTGTCCCTTCGTTTCCAAGGTCAGCCCAGTGCATGAGATTTCCGCCACTGCAAAATCTCCACAGGAGGAGATGCTATTTTGATGTTTCGAACCTGTGACTCCCAAGTGCAGTGTTGTGCCTATTTCATTCCTTGCTATTATGCAAAGTAGTCTTTTTAGGTCTCTCAATCCTTCAGACATGCATATTCTCTCTCTCTCTCTCTCTCTCTCTCTCTCTCTCTCTCTCTCTCTCTCTCTGAAGGAGCAATGCACAATTCTTTATGTAACATTGAGCAAACTAGACTTGAAAAAATCTCATTGTGCATATGTGATTGCATTTCCACTTGTTGGTAGAATGGGCTGTCGCTTCAAGACTTTTAAGATTAATGATTTGCTCCCTCCAAAAAAAAAAAAAGATTATGATTTCCTTCTCTCTTCCACTACAGATGCATTGTGCCGGCTCGATTAGAATTTCAAGCTGGGTAACATGACTAGTGTAGGGAAAATCTCAAAAGCCTCGTGACATGAAAGAGTTGAACAAAGTTATAACAAAACTGCTCTTGTAGTGGAAAATAGTCTCTCCACTCCAGATTTTCATCAACATATTATTCAGTCATTGGAATGTACTATTTAGTTGGTCTGGTACCGCTAAGAGCCATGCACTAAAGTTGAACAGAATGATCACTTTTACGAGCTAACATACTTGATACCGCTGCTTTTTTTTTATTTTTTATTTATTATTTTTTATTTGTTAATATTAGATTAAATTAGAACTTGGGAGCAGGTTGAACAAAGTTAAATTTTGGCCTTTTCAATTATAAGTTATAGGTTTTGATTCTGATAGAAACTTGGTCCTAACACATTGAAGCTTCGAAATCTTTCATTCATATTTTTTCTATTAAGCATCCTTTGTCACCTTGCAGGACAAGGGACAGCCTTTGCCAAAGTTTGGTGAGTGGGATGTAAATGACCCTGCTTCAGCTGAGGGATTTACGGTGATCTTCAACAAAGCCAGAGATGAGAAAAAGACTGGTGGCAATCCTGAGTCACCAACAAAGGCAAATACTAATTTTAAGCAAGGAGTAGATCCCGCTAAGCCTCAGGCTGTAAGTTATATGCCCGTTCATTGTTGCATTAATTTCTTTGACATAATTGAGAAGATGTTTGGGCTTTCTGGTGCATTTTGTATTTGCTTTTTACTGAGAAATTTGTATGCATTAGTTTTGGGGTTCGTTGCATGTCTGTGATGACATTTTTTAATGACTTCATCTATCGACTTCTGCCTGGAAGATCATATTTTGAACATTAATCTTTAGAAGTTAAATCAATTGGTTACTCATCAAAAGACAGACAGAGAGAGAGAGAGAGAGAGAGAGAGAGAGAGAGAGAGAGAGAGAGAGGTTAACCCAGTTGTTTTTGGGGCCATCTTCCTATGAAAGAGAGGGGTTCATAGGTTGCACATGACATTTCACACATACGAAACCTACAGGTAAGGAAAACTACCAATTTACTGATACTGCCTCTCTCATGGACAGATCTGCCCAAATTGGCTATTGTTACTATTAGATCCGAATATATTAATAGCCCTTCTGCAAATGTTTTAAGCCTCGCATGTATTGACTGATCACCACATCATAAGAAATCTCTCTTTTGGTCATCATTTGTGATTTTATGTGGGCGATTTATTTACTTTCTTCTGATGTAGAGATTGTACTTATTTGCAGAGAAAATGGTTTTGCTGCGTGCAAAGCCCACATGTGGACTCTTGATCAATCCCTACCCGTATAAGAACTTCCATAGAAGTTCATGTTCATACTAAGCCCCCACAGTGTTTTGAAAAAGATAGGAGCTATTGAACGGTGACGGACACTGCTGTAATCCGTTTTGTGTGCTGTAGAATTGCAATGACGTGGGGAAAGATGAGGATGAAACAATACAAACTTTATTGTATGTATATGTACTGGTTTGGTGGGTTATTATTTGCAATTAAGCTACTTGTCTTTGCTTTCTTGCGTTATGGGCTGTAGAAGTTTTTTTTTTTTTTTTTTTAATAATCTGAAAAGACAAGAAGAAAACATTGTCTTATTGGATTAAGTGGAGTGGTTATGGATTAGCTCTCTGTACTCTTTTGTTGGATTTGACTATTTCAAACGCTATATTCTAAGAGTGTAATATGTTTACAACCCTACCAATCCTGTTTTCATCCATGATTCTGAGCTAGTCCCACCTGGTTCATTTGGTAATGCATATTTCAGATTCTGTCTCACTCTCATTTTCTATCTGGTTTTCACAAAAATCAGTAGCATGTTGATTTGACAAAGAATTGGTTTCAAGAGTGGGTTTCCATGAAACACAAAACCATACGGAAGAAAGAGCATCTACCAGACACTTGATTGTATATAGAATCGGTTCACTTGTGAATCATAGATTGGATTTTTGGCCTTCCAAACATCCACATTAAGGATTTTGTGTTGGGATGGAATCAAAATTATACATATATGGTTAACCAAAGCGACCTCCTTGATGGTCAACCTTCAAATCATTATCCTCAAAGCTTAGAGAGGATCCTCGGCAGCAAATCAACCCAGTAGCACCCCTACCCACTTGACAGCACACCATTCCTTAAAAAAATGAGCGGGGAAAAAAAATGTGTGGTGCTGACAGGCACCCATTTGTTGCTGCCGAGGATCCTTTCCTGACCATCATACTCGCACAGAAACATCATTCGAATTGCCGCATATGGAGGGATTTCCCTGTTGGAACAGAGATACTACCTCTTTCTATTTCATGTTAAAATAGAATTCTACAAGAGATCAGAACAAAAAATTGCAGATCACATTACAAGGCGGTATTCTCAGGATCGTGGTTAAGCTGGTGAGGTATCATCATTTATCTGCTTGTCATCAGAGTTGAGCTTAGCAGCAGACAGTTCATTACTGAAACTGTGGTCTCTCAATTCCTCTCTCAGCAATTATTTAGAGACTACTCAACTCAGAATCAGAAAGTAATTAATAGGAAAAGAGAGTGAATCGAAGGCAGGACTTGGGGAATCATGTTCGTGACGGGCCAAAACATATTTTTTTAATCACCATTATGTCTACAAATAGAAAAAACATTTAAATTATGGTATTTATTCGATTCATTCATTGGAAAGACTAAACACCTCAATGTTAAATTGGTAAAGGTGTTTACGATATCTTTCTGATCAGAAAAGGGGTACTGAGATCTCCAACATTCTACAATTGGCCAACTATCCCACCGCAATGCCAGGTCTAAACTCTGGACAGTCCGAGCTTCCGATCAAAGAGGCGGCGAAGAAGGTAAACCTGAAGAACACTCGCGCCTATAAGAGCGGCTGATTCGTATAAAGCTTTGTGGATCGCCCTCCGGCCCATTCCTTCATTCACTGCAATTCCAATTTGAAGAGCATAAGTAAATTACAAAAACAAAACCAAGGAAAAAAAGGACCAATGTAAGTGTTCTACCATACACATTTGCAGCAAATGTGTGAACAAAAAGATATGCATAATCTTAACCAGAATTATCTAACCACCAATACTCTTCCTCCGTCCCAAATTAAGTGTCCCTTTTGTGAATTCCAACTAGTTTTTTTTGGGAAACAAAGAATAGATTCATTTTTATAAGCTAGGGGTGTTTGCGGTCGGTTTTGTAGTGATTTTAAAACCGACCATTCAGTTTCTGTAGGTCGGTTTTAACTTGTGCCCTACTTTGAAAAACCGACCAATCGGTGTTTGGTCGGCTTTCGGTTTTTTGGTTTTCTTGAACACCCCTAATATAAGCCAACATTACAAGAAGAGGAATGAAGGACAAAAACCTATTAACACAGAAATCACCCTAAACAACCCCAACTCAATACCGAACCACCACAAGCACAAGATTAGACCCAACTCAGAACATTATACAAACACTCGGCATGCAGTACTAGAGAGACCTTAGATCATGGACCGAGAAAGACAATCACTGCAAAAACACATTAAGCCACACAGAACCTGGCAATATTTGAAACCAAAAGAAGTTTTTCCCTAAGGCAAGCAATACACTAAAACACAAGAACACCAGAATCCCATATAATCCGATAGAGAAGCCACCACCACGACCCAGAGAATCCCACTCCAGAAGTCACAAAAAGCAATCCCAAACTTCCGGCCAATCAATAGGGCGAACATAACCAGCTTTCAGAAAGCCCAGGCCAGCTGCCCAAGTCCAAAGCCTAGAAACATTGCTAACAAGAGCGCCAAGCCTTATCAGCCTGAATTTGCTACATTATAAACCATGACTACTACAAGAGAATGGCTCATATCATAAGCCATAGCCCAAACACAAACCCATCCAAGCAGCATATAGCAATCACAGATCCATCCAAGCAGCAAAATCAGAACATACCCAACTGCGAAACCGCAGTTGCAATAACAAAGCAGCGAAGCCATCTTAAGCCGCTTACAGATATCATCCAAACCAAGAATCAGATACCCAAAAATAGAAAATACCCAACCCAGTAACCACAGCAAAACTGCAAATGCAACAATAGACTACAATGCCAATAAGGATCCAGCAAGACGATACCAAAATAAAGTGGAGAAATCACTAACGAACCAGACTTAGATCCACTAAATAGAAACAAAAATAATCCTTTGAACCCAGGCTCAAACAAAGACAGCAACCCAAGGAGACCAGCAAGCCAATAAATTGAAGAGAAAAATAACTACAAACAACATGACCAAGAACAAAAGCTCAACAATCATACCCCAACCAACCAAACAGACAGAGTAAAAGACCCAATACACGGAAACATTAGGAGAGACACAATACCAACACCTAAGGAAGCAAAAGGACACACGACCCAACAGACGATAACAAACCACCAGAAACCAACTATTAAGGAAGTTTAATTTATTGTGGTGAAATTTTTAACTCACCATTATTCCCTTCTTTTGAGTTTAAAACTTCAGTATCACGTCAAATTAAAAGTGGGAGAGTTTGTATGACAGTATAGGATTGGAAAGTATTTAGTTTATATACATCGACTTTTGAAGAGTACTCTTAAAATGGGACATCCCAAAACGGAATAAAGGACTCTTAATTCGGGAGAGATAAAGTATATTTTACCAGTTCAAGGGTTCATATATTCTTGTCTCTATGTGTGAGAGCATCTCCAAGGTACAGTAATCTCACAAATAATGATAGGATCTTCAAAAGCTCTAATAACGAAAGTCCACCTTGAAAATTCATAATACTGGGGTTGGAACTCGAGATGTTTGCAGGAGAGTAGTGGACTCCAACATCATGGTTGAAGAGAAAATAGCCTCAAGCTAAAACATGCATAAAGCATAGAAAGTTATAAATACATACCTATTGCCTGGCGCTCAGTCTGAGCCTCCAGCCAATGCTGCTCAAACTGAATATTGTACAGAGCATCCTCTAACTTCGCTATCTGTTCCAACAAAGGCTTGAAGTGCTCTGCAGATGTGCATAACAATCAGAAAAAGTCCATATTCTTATTGTCTCACCGGAAACAAAAGTACTAATTATGAACATAGCTCACCATCTTTTGCATGCTCATCATAGTACGAGAAGTGGCCCTCGTGAACATCAAAATCTACGGTTTCATGATAAGGAGACTTATTAGTGAAGCAGAAACGGTGAACTCCTTCACGGTCAGCCGTAAACTCAAACTTTTCACTTATCTTGTCACGAATATCATGAATTTGTTCACCCGTTGGTCCCTTCACCTGATGAGATCAATACCGTTGCAAGATCAGTTCAGCAAACAACCCAACACAAACATACAAAAATAAAAATTAAAAATAAAAAAACAAAAAAGGTGGGGAGTAATTCCAGCATAAAATTTCAAAAAGACATGGACACTCACATAGATCAAGAGAACTTTCTTTTCTGGTAAGAAAACAGCGCGAAATAAACTAGATGCATTGGACACTTACATAGATCAAGATAACTTTCTTTTCTGCTAAGAAAACAGCGATAAATAAACTAGATGCATATTCTTTTATTCTCATGAGACCCAGCACAGGACACCTAAAGGTGATGCAACTAAAATGCACTTCATGTCATTCAAAGTCTTGCTCATATAAGGTGAAAGAACATATAGAAGGGATAAAAGCTCCAGGACCGACTGAAGATGTGACCTCTAAGAAAGTGATTGTGCAAGTTAAGCTTTCAAATTTAAGCATTCTAAACACGAACTCTATTACACCGAGAAGTTACTTTCACAACTCTGGTCCACTTAAAAAACAATGTTCCTCCCGACAACACATCCATCACAATAACAATCATGGATATGATGATAAAATTTAAAAGCTGCCACTCTTCCTATGTGATTACTGAGACCAAAAACCAATCTTAATGTAAGTTATTAGGACAAAAATCCAGGGACATTCCAATCTTCATTCCTCTACTTGTGCAACTAATATTACATATCACAACCAACTGACTAGTCTCTTCCCCTGGTTCAAGAGACTCACATGTGACTCCACAGTTCATGCCAAGGAAACACAAGATAGAGCCAAAGCCTTAGAAACAAATTCCCAGAAAACCTTAACTGAGCTAAAAAATGAGTTAGTTCCTTTTCCAACTTGAAACTCTTAAAATACAAGAGAAGCAAAGTGTGAGCTATATGTTAATGTTTTCATATTCTAAATATGTATGCAGCACTTTACTCACTAACGATCCAAAAAAGGGTCTACCCAGAAAATTTCATTAATGAACCATAAAGGCTCTATCAGCATAATTTGGAGCTCCTAGATCAGTTAAAGCCAGGCCTATGTTCTCCTATTTTAGCAAAATTAAGGCTCTATTTTCAGGAGAGGTCTGTCAGCTGATTGCCTTTTTGTTATAGGATTCCTCCACATCAGTTTTGATTCTTTTGAATAACCAAAATGTTAAGCAACCATATAAAAAAGCTTATTGAGCTGGTCTTTCTTTCTATAGGAGAAAAAGGAAAAGAAACTATTGAAGTCTTTTGACAAGGTCACACATTCCCCATTCACATTTGTTCTCTTGAATAACAAATTTTGGTAAATGAACATTGCAATTTTAGCCAAATGAGGAATTCCACATCTAGAACCGAAAAACAAGATATCTCTAGCAAGTTTTGAACCAATATGAACATAACAAGTTTCTGAAACATCCTAATCTCACCTTGGGCAATGTTTGGGACACAAAAGGTGAAAGGGTCACAAAGAGATGCTCACAAAAGGATGTGGCATCCCATGTGGCACCTATGTGGCAATAGGACCCACCACACTTAACTCTGTCACATAGAATGCCACATCCTTCTGTGAACATCTCTTTGTGATCTTTTGTGTCCCTAGCATTACCCTCTCGCCTTTGCCACAGTACAGCAATGCAGTCAAATAATATAATTCTTCACAAAAGCAAGAATTGTCACAAAAATCAATAACAACTGATTGAAGATGTCTAAATACACCCAATTATATGAGAAATAATCATTAGTATTACTCAACCATAAAAACACAATCTTTGAAACAAAATAAGCTACTTAAATAAAGCAAAGAAAAGTGGAGCTTACCACGAGATCAACGCCGTCTTGAGTATAGTGCCAGGCACCCTCAGACTTAATGACAACAAACGAGACATGAACCTTATCATGTGCATATTCAACTTTGTGAGAGAAGCATTCTTCCCTGTCAATCACAAATCTAATCCCATACACACCTTGTAGGCTCCATAAAACCACCATCCATGTGATTAAACCGCACTTGGAGTAACAAATTTTCATCTGAATCAAAACCCATTTCCATTAAATTGCTCATCAGACTTCGCAACACACACACACACACACACACACACACACACACACACACACAAAAACCCTCGGAATTTCTACATATAGACAGAAAACAAAATCCATGATGAAGTAATTACAGACCAAATTGCCATGTTTTTTTCCCCAAAAAATCATTCTCGACGAAAAAAGCATGAAACTTTACATCAAAAGCTTTTAAAAAAACAATTTTTGGGGCAAATTTTAGCCATAAAAAAATGTTTCTTTGGGGGAAATTTATTCTATTGGATAGAAAAAGAAAAGCCCTATAATTTTTTGTAAGCTGAGAAAAATGGTGAATCCAAGTTAGACGAGTTGAAAATTAGGGCTCGGTCGGACTGAAACAAATTTCTGAGAAATGAAAAGGAATAGACAAGAAATTGAAGAGAAAGAAAATTTTACCTTATAATTTATTGGTTAATACAAAGAATTTAAGAAGTTGAAATTGGGTCTTCTTCGCCGAGTTGGATTTGGATATACAAGCAAGCAGCTTGTGAAGGCAGGCTTTTAATTCAGAGGTCTCCTCCTTTCAATCGAACCAGGCACCAACATTAAAACCTCTGACTTTGGGAACGGGAATGGTGTTCGTGTCGTGAGAAAAGGGGTTCTGATTCCCTACAACTAAAGAGCACGATAAAAGATTTTGGTGTTGCCCCCAGCCCCTAAACTCTGAGAAAATATTGGTTGCAACTGTGACACCACGTCGCCTTGCTCACGTGGTGTCATCAACCAATCAGTTTTCTAGTAGAGATTATTTAATGTCAGGGTCACACCATGTAACCATGTTGACGTGGCTTAATCTTTGAATCTAAATCATATACTTGTCCCATATTTCTAGGCGGATCATAGCCAGTAGTTGTCAATAGATAAATTGTCAAGATCCCTTGAAAATACGGTACATGTATAGTAAAAATTAAAATATCACACTATATATTTGTACTGACGTAGTACGGCTATTACACTGAATAATTTCTTACTATACCCTTGAAAAATTAGTGCGCTAACGAGGTGTTACCCTTGCGACCAATATTTACTCACTGAGTGGCATGATTTTTTTTTTGGTAATCGGGGTTGTCAGGGCCAGCTTGCGCGCACCTCGACTAATCCCCAAAGTTTGGAGGCGCCGGGTGAATACTGCAGTGGCCACGCTCCCCATGACTCGAACACTAAATCTCTTGGGTAGTACACCCAAAAAACTTACCACTCAACCACAAGGGACTTGATTGTGGCATGATTTTTATGATACAACTGTTTTATGAAGCTGTTCAGGTACATTGTACAAGTGTGTTTATGTATTATATATTTGAATGTGAAGTATAGACAAATCAATAATATCTTCAAATAAGATAAAAACATTTCAAGAAAAGTACCAAAATTGTTGAAAAGTTTAAAATTTGAAAACAATCAAATAACCTTCCTTAAATATTTGATTTTTTTTTTTCAAAGAATCCTTTAATTTAGGACAAATGGAGTAAAAAAAAAAAACTAAAATAGTTACTGTAGTAGTTTTAGCCACCACGATAAAATAAGAATGATTAGGATAATCGAAAATATAAGAGTTAATGCATGTAATGAGATTTCCTAAATTTATGTGGAAAGTCGAAGTGCATAATATTTGGAAATGAAAGGGAGGGCAATATTTCATGAGAAAACAAGTAATGCCAGAGATACATAAAAATTAAGGGCTCGTTTGGTAACGTTGTCATTTTCTGTTTTTGTTTTCGTTTTTTAAAAAACGAAAATTGAAAACACGTTTGGTAACGTTTTTGTTTTTTGTTTTTAAAAAACGTTTTCAAATTTTGAGTAAAAAATGAAAACAGCAAAAAGTCGTTTTGAGTTTCTTGTTTTTGTTTAAAAAAAAAAAAAAAAATCAACAATGTTACCAAACAAGTTTTTGTTTTTTTTTTCAAAAAAAAAACCAAAACTGGTTTTCGTTTTTAAAAAACTGAAAACTCAAAACAGGAAACGTTACCATGCGAGCCCTAAATGTGCACATAATTTTGGTGGGTCCTATGTCAAATTAATAGTCCAGATCTTTATGTGCACAAATTATTACTCAAAATAAAAAGGTTAACCTTGGTACGTAGCCCCTTTTTCACTTTACCCCTAGTATTTCAAATCGTGTCACTAATACACCATGTACTTTGGACTAAAGTGAAACAATAAAAAAATTCTATTAAAATTAACAAATGGAGTAGAAACTAAAATAGTTAGGTATCAAAATTTTACACTGGAGTTTCAAAGTAAAAATGAACTTAACATTTTCCAACACTCCACTTATGTTACTTTAGAGTGCCAATATTTTGTTCCCCAAAAAAAAAAAAAATTCTTCATATTGGATTAATTAAGTTTAAAGTACAATCCATTTTTATTTTGGTGAATACTCCCTAACTAGTGATTAGTAAAACTTAATCAAATCGAAATCGAATCCTTGTGAGTTGTGACATTTAACTCCAGCATTTGGTCCGTAGTTGCTGACAGTCTTTTAGGCTATTATGGTCTGTAGCTTCCTCCCAAACACTAGTCAAGCAAAGACCTAAGTTTTATACTTTTATGTCACTATCTATTGCTCCATGGAGACATGGACCATGATAACAAAAACTATGATCTGCGCAGGAAAAGAAAAAACCAAACCACAGGATGGTATTGCCTACAAAAGATTATTGAATTCTTTGTTTCCCAATGAGGCACCCTAAATTCTTTTTATAAATGAACACAACTATTGATAATGGCACTAATAATGGTGTATAAAAATTCTTAATACAAATTTCTTCAATACAAATTTCTTGAATTCTTAATACAATAATTCAATAATGGTGTATAAGAATTCAATAATTTTTAATACAATAATTCTTATAAGAATTCAATACAATAATTCTTATACAATAATTCTTAATACATTAATTCTTAATACAATAATGGTGTATAAGAATTCAATAATTTTTAAGATTATTGAATTCTTGTCATTATTACTTCAATACAAATTTTCACTTGAGGTCACTAGAGTTACAAATATTCTTAATACAACAAGGTAAAACAAGAACAAACAGAAAGAGCTACAAGAACTGATTTAACTGTGACAGAGGTGGGCATTTTGCCCTTGTCCTTCCTGAGGAAAAGAGCTTGGTACAGAGGCCAGTTGATGATCACCAAGACCCCACAAAGAATAAGCTGAAGAGCCAGAGTCTCATGGACTCTATTTCCCAAATTCATTACCACTTTCTTTACAAACCCAATCAAACAAATCAGATTGAGCATTGCAAGTGAGCTTAAAATGGTAAACATGGGTGAAGAGGTTCCGAATTCCATCATCTCTCGTTCGTATCTCTGGGCCACGTCCTCATCTACCACTTTGGGTGAGATTAAGAACGAAATATCGGAAAATCCAAGCAGAAGCAAAATGGTATCGACAAAGGCAAAGAGGTACGAGGTTGTTCTTTTGTAGAGCCATATACGTTGATCGTTCCACCAACCCAAGATCGTGCCTCCAGACCAAAGAAACTCGACTAAGCTGCAGGTGTACTTGGCAAGTATCACATATGCAAATGGCAGAATCCATGGGCTAGATATCTGAGTTCACAATTCAAAGTTCATATTGTCAGGAATCTCGGTCAATATCAATACTAATGAAGAACAAGCTACACAAGTTTATTTGAATATTATGACTTTCTAATTTTGCAAAATTTTTGGTTTTAAGCTTTACATGTCTTCACTTCCTCGATTTTAACGATTTTGAGTCTTCTAATTGTCGAATTTGAACACTTTGAATACGAATAGGTTGCTTTAAAAGAATACTAATAAGTTCTAAAAAAAATTGGTTGTTATCTCAATGGGGGAGATATCAATTTTATCAATAATAATGTTAAGTTGTTTCGGAAGTTCTCTTGTTCTTGATTGATTTCAAGAGTTCTTTTCGAGATATAGAGCCCGTTTGGATTAGCTGAAAATATTAAATGCTGAAATGCCATTTGGGTTAGCTGAAATATTAAGTGAGTGTTGAAATTTTAAGTACTGAATATTAAGCTACTTTTTTTCAGCTCAATTTTTTAGCTGATTTGTTTTAAGTGCTGAAATTTTAAGCTTACCCAAACACTTCCATTTTACAAAACAATCACTTTTTTTTCCCTCGAAATCCGCAATTCATCACTTAGTTTTTAAGTTTCAGCTAGCCCAAACGGGCTCATAGTACAAATGCGAATACGAAAGGGAATCGATACCTGTGGAAACAATGAAATGCCTTTGAGAAGGTAAAGGGATGGGATAATAGAGTAGTAGAGTGTTGCGAAACAGTTTGGTGCCCAAAGACAATAGGTGCAGTAACTCATTAGAAGACATGGGCTAATCTTTCCAAGGCCATACCAAGCAGGACTGTACTTGGACAACAATATCTGTAGATCTCCTTCCGACCATCTTTTGTGTTGCACAAGTGTTTGATCCAGTGAGGTTGCGGCGACACCTAAGAACCCCGGTCTCTGTGGATTATAATATATTGATTTCCATCCTTGGCATTGTATTGATAGCCCTGTTATCACATCTTCAACGGGACATCCATACTTCAAACCTACCTGAAAATTCAAACATCAATCAGGGATGCCTTTATGTGTGTGTGTATATTGTTAGATATTTATCCCAGTCTCACAATCTGTGCGAAACGAAACAGCAAAAAGGGTTACGTCCACGGAGCTGTTGAGATTTTTACTATGCTTAATGGCAAGAATAGAAGAACAGAGAGTAATCAATAGCTGCCTTTAAATAAAATCGAAATTTGGTGAAAAGTTCCTCATATTGGATTAATTGAGTTTAAAGAACAACCCATTTTTAATTTTGTTCAAAAGTCCCTCATTAGTAGAATTTAATACATAACTAGTTATAAGAACTTTTCTGCTGAATAACCTTTCACTTTACAAAAAAAAAAAAAAAACCGGGTTGGCAAAAATCTATTTTTATTGAACTTGTGACTAATATTCCTTTAACAAAATTAAGGGTATAGGCTATAAGTGTGAAGATTACCAAAATACCCCTAAAAGTGTTGGATCAGCAAGGGTGGGGTTAAATGTAGAGTAATATCAGGCTCCACACTACGTAACGCATATCTATGTATATATATATAGGGAGAGGGTTACCTCATTTCCCCATTGGGTGTTTTTAATTTCAAATGTGCAGCTTGCAAAATCCTTGAGTGATCTTTCTTCCAGTTCATTCACTCTTTCGTCTGTCTTTCTGTAATTATTTCTCTCCCACTCTATTCTATTTTCATGACTAAACTTTCTCCCACATAAAATATCTCTTCTGTGAAAACAGCCAGTTCCAACATATAGAGGACCCCCACAGCCATCCAAACCATGGAATTCAACCTGAATTGCCAAACATAGAAATACAAAATGTCAAAATGAATAACCACCACTAGAGACTTTGGGGTTCACAGAATATATAGGGTTCACAGAATCTATATATATATATATATACTCACCGCGCTAAGTGCTCTTAAGGAACTACTGTAAACTTCATTCTTAGTTATGTTCTTAAATTTCTGCGGGAACTGCACAAAAGCAATCTCATGTCCTTTTTCTTCATCCATGAAAAAGCAAAGCGCTTCTTTCACTGACTGTGAATTGTTCGAGTACATATCACAGTCTACATTTAAAATTAACTGCGCATTGCTGATCTGTGACGACACCCTTATCTGCAAATTCAGTAATATGACAAGTGATTGAGAAATTCAGGTAAATTTCATGAAAAAACAAGAGAAATTAGCAGAGGGTAATAGACATATTCAAACGTATTTAATCTTCTTTTGAGTAGTATCTGCTATATAAATGCACTAGTATCTAGATTCAATCAGTAGTTTTTTTGGTTGTCAAATTTGATTTTGAATATCATCGTCTATTATTTCACGTACTGTAAAATTCATCATCATATTTCTTCTTTTATGGAGTAGCTGATTTCTATGTTTTCTTGAAACGACAAGTCGACAAGAAATCAAAAACGGAGCACAATTTCCTTACTTGGAACTATCTATGATCATCACCTTTTTAGTAAAATAATACATAAAAGTATGAAAAGCATGACCAAACAGGCCCTTAAGTTACCAGTGCATTCATTGCTCCAGCTTTGAAGTTATGGTGATGTTGGGGTCTCTTTTCCCGGGCCAAGTATACAAGAGTTGGTAATGCACATCCATCAGTATCCACAGCGGTTGAGTCTCTCCCATCAATTAACATCTGGGAGAATATAAAATCCCATAGAAAACTAAACTTACATAACTTGGTTGTAGTTAAATATAAAATGAGATTAGCTATCAATGAAAAATCTCCAGAGAGGGCGCCCTCTCTTTAATAAAGAGAGGACATTTGTTTTGGCCGTCGGATTGTGTTTAAAAACTATGAAATAACAAAACTGTCCTTAATGAAAAGTCTAACGGCCAAAACAGAGACCCTCTCTTTAATAAAGAGAGGACGCCCTCTCTGGAAGCTGACTGTAGCTATCAATATATGTATACATACAGTCAGGCTCTTAAGTGAACATGGTTGAGTGAACATACCCAGTGAACATGTTTTTTAGCTGACCCGCAGTTTTTTTTAGGCTAAAAAACATGTTCATTGGATATGTTCACTCAATCATGTTCACTTAAGAGCTTCACCGTATATATATATATACAAATAAATAATATTGTAAAGTACTTGAAGGATGGTGTCATGGTCACGCCGAGACGAAAATGAATCCCACTGAGAAAATCCTTTATGTTCCAAACGCAATTCTTCTGAGATCCTTCCCAACTTGGTTGCTGTTAAAATTTTGTTCTCCATATCTTCATATAATTTCTGCATCAGAAGAGGTACTTAACAAAATTTTGAAAACAGACTTCAATTTATGATACTTCCCAAGATTTGGAATAAGAAATTAAATATGATGTCCAAATTCATGTAACCATTCATTCCCTTGTGTGAAGATTGCTTCTAATTAATAAAATTACAGTTTGGGTTCCATTAAAATGACTTGAGCTGCGCAAAATAAGGTGCGGAAAATTTAGGCAATGACCCCAAATCACACCAATGTGATGACCACTATTTTGATTTTGCATCGTTCTTGTGCAACATTTGTCTTTAAATGTGGGCTAAAACCCTTTTTCAATTGAAAAATGCTAAACAAATCTATAAGGTAGATCTCACTCATTTATGTGCATAAATGAGAAAATCTAAAAGTATACTGTTATCATTTTCACACCTCGTAGGCCTTTTTACCAACATCTTTTGCTTTTACGATTCAATCGCATAACAATGCTTTTGACCAAAAAGCTGCCCATAGTAACTTTCATGGACTCCCAAAGCGGTCGCCAAACGAATACTTATTGTGAAGGATCAGCAAGTGCAGACGTTCAAAGTTGGACTCCTATTGGTCTGTGTCATGTCTTATCTGATACTAGTTGTACCGGTTTGAATTTGGGCCCAAACCTTATAGGGTCCCACATCATTTAAAAAAAAAAAAAAACTCACTTCTATTTTTTTCATCTACTAATGATTAAAGACAAACCATTACCTTGATTAAGGCCAACTCTTTGGCAAGGTCAGAACTAAGGGGCTCAGGCTCTGAAGCAAAATAAGCTGCAGGGGACCTGGGCTCCACTTTGAATTTCTTGCAATAAGGTATCCAACGCTTAGAGAAATGAGATGCCTCTAAGAGAGCATAGAATGTAAGATCTGATCCAGCG
Source organism: Hydrangea macrophylla (assembly GCA_033977485.1). Lineage (NCBI taxonomy): Eukaryota > Viridiplantae > Streptophyta > Magnoliopsida > Cornales > Hydrangeaceae > Hydrangea > Hydrangea macrophylla. The sequence goes on from CM066990.1 coordinate 105,884,491, forward strand.
TCATCAGAGAGATACACGCTAAGTTTCTCTGGTGGGTAGTCGTACGCCATCACTGATAAAACTGTATCGATCACCATCATTGGCGGTTCTATGTCAGGGTCTGCAGTGCACACAAAAATGTCCACTCCTAGCAACTCATTTTCATACCTATAAGCACATCCAATTAAGAGTATTATGTCTCCATATTTTTTTACCTCATTATGCATTTTCTACTTTATCAATGGAATTAAATTGGTCAATTATAAATGGAATGGAATTGATCGTCAAGACTGATGATATAGAGTACTCATGATACAAACATGTAAAAGCACAGTTGGTATGTGCATTTATATTGGAGAATATGAACATATTTAGAGTTAAATATACATTTACCTCCCGTGCTTGGATACAATTTCACTTAATCCTAGTTCCATTAAGTACATTTTCCCCCTATGTTTAGATTCCATTTTTCACTTTACTCCCTATTTGGTTGACACTTAACCCTTTGGGGTTAGAACTGAAATGAAGGATATATTTGTCATTTTAAATCAAAAGTTAAGATTTGCACTTGACACACAAGCTGACTATTGAATCGTAGGGCAAGGGTAAAGTGAAAACAGGCTAACCTTGGGGTAAGTGTATATATAAATATTGCTATACCCAGTTTGAGTCATTTTTATGTTTTCAATTGGACAAGATTGGCAATATGGCCATAAAGAAAAGTGTAAATATCACTTACCCCTTAAGATTTAGCCTTAATTCACATACTTCCCTTACGTTCAAGAGCTCACTTACCTCCTTTATTTTTGTATTTTAGTATTAGATTCTTCCTTCCCTTTAACAAATTGTTAGAAAATTTAACGAAATCCGATACCCCTAAAATTGAGAAATAAGGGAGGCAAGTGAGATTTCTAAAATGTGAGGGGAGTTATGTGTATTAAGACCAAACTTTAAAAAAAGAAGAAGTGATATTTACCCAAAAATAAAATAGCAATAAATAAACAAAAAAGACAAGAAGCATTATAAACGGCAACTTCTCTTTAAACAAATGTAAAGGTCAGCAAAAAATAATACAAAATGTTCATCTACTTTCTTGGTTAGGTTTCTTATCTGTTCATTGTCAAAAAATCTTATCCTTTGTTTGGAAAGTCTTTGGCCTTGGGCCACAGATTTATTATACTTCAAAGTACGATTTTTTTCCAGCTTTGACGATTTTTTTGTTTGCAACAAGATATTCATTCAACAAAGAGATAAAAATAAATAAATGAGCCAACCGGCATTGGTTGGCCCACCGCTGGCCGGCAAAGTCATTGTTGGCTAAGGTTCGTCTTCTTCTTCTTTTTTTTTTTTTTTTGGGGGGGGGTTAAAGTTAAGATTTTGTTAAAAAAATAATAAAATAAAAAGAGTATTATAGTGAACTACACATTTTTTCCACACATATTTAAATATATGTACCATGTGCTGTATAGGTGGGATATAAAAAAGTGTAAAAAAAATTCAAATAGCACAAAGTATAAGCATTTAAAACTATGTGCAAAAAAAGTGTGCAATTACTGTGTGGATCTAATATTTTCCATATTAAAAAAGAGTAATGCTAGATGCACAACAAAAATGCACAACCAAATGCACAACCAGCTTAAAACTGTTGGACATCGTGCTGAAAAAACTGTACCCTTTTTTTTTGTCTTTTTGTGTGTACAGACTTTTCAGCACGAAGTCCAACAATTTTAAACAGGTTTGATTGTGCATATTTTTTGTACATCTAGCATTTCCCATTAAAAAAAGTCCAAACTACCTGACACTCTCTTTATCGTTTTGATTTTACACACTGTTAGAATTCTTCTATTTGTATATAGTAACTTAAATTTCATTTACCCAATACTCTGTTACACCATCAGAGATACTCTTAACCCACCAAACACACTACTACTATCGAACGTGTATAAATGTGGGCTGTGGTTCTACAGCTTGCCTTACTGATTAGCGATAACAATAAGAGTAATACTTGGGGCACAACTAAAGTCACAACCTTTTTTGCACAACCTCTATTTTGTGTCTATCTCTCTCCTAGTGGGCACTGTGGGGTCACTGGCACTATGGGACCCATCAAAAGAGAGATAGACACAAAATGAAGGTTGTGCAAAAAAAGTCGTGACTTTGGTTGTGCCTAGGGATGTACTCGAGCCGAGCTTTTCGAATTCGAGCCGAGCTCGAGCCGAGCTTTAAGAGTTGGCATCCTGCTCAAGCTTGAGCTTGGGTCGTTTATTATCGAGCCGAGCCGAGCCGAGCTATTATTGAGCCGAGCCTCGAGCCCTTGTTGAGCGGCTCAACTCGTGTACACCCCTAGTAGCAAGTTTAAGCTGTCAATCAAAATCCACGGACCAAGCTCAATGCTTGACAGTTGGCACATATATATATATATATATATATTTTACTTAAAATAATTGCTTGACACGTGAATTTAAGACTATGCACGTCAATTTTAAATACTTCATATTATACATATATTATGTTTTTATAATTATCATATATATATAATAGCTATTTCAATTTCAAATACTTTGCATTATATATATATATCATATTTTTATAATTATCATATATATATATATACATATATAAACAAGTCCTTATCAAACCTATTAAAGAGATTTTTCACGAGCCTACTATACGAGCCTTAATCGAGCTGTTCACGAGCCTTATCGAGCCAAGCCCAAGTGTGCTTGAGTTTTGCTCGTTTATTAAACGAGCCTGCTATTCAAGCTCGAGCTTGGCTCATTTATTATATGAGCCGAGCCGAGCCGAGCTCTGGGCGAGTCGAGCCACGAGCCCTTGTTGAGCAGCTTGGCTCGTGTCCACCCCTAGTTGTGCCCCAAGTATTACTCTAACAATAATATGTAATGTAGGAATATCTATCTTCCGCTTCCATGTCCTGGATCGGCTTAAAGTTTAGATATACATGTTGAGAGAGAGAGAGAGAGAGAGAGAGAGAGAGACCTCTGTGAGAGTCTGTCCTTGAAGGTGTAACGATAAGTGAGGTTCCACCGGAGAGCTTGAGTGAGGACCCAATATAGACCAAACCACACTTCAGCTCCGAACAATCCGATCCATCCCAACCGTCCATTTTCTCCTGATTTTGGTAATTGACTTCCTCTGTAAATCCAAATTAAAACTATACCCACAAATATTGATGTTATAAACACTATATATGATCCTACCCTTCCCTCTCTTAGTCTCAAACAAAGGAACATACCCTTCACTTCCCATCTCTCTCTCTCTCTCTCTCTTTACGCTCATATAACCTCACAAACAATAAAACTGTAATTATAAGCACAAGTGGGATATTTTATATGTATATATATACAGGAAAATGGTAGTAGTTTGACTATGAAAGGAATCTATTCATAAACTATTATGGGACAGAGTATATGAAGACATTTTCAGGTCTAGCCCATGATTCAAGCATTACTAGAGCAATTACGTAATAAATCTTAAAAATATATATATAAAAACACGTGAGATTTATAAACCCATTTCGATTTTTGGATTAATTTGAATAAGAAAGAACTGCAGATAGAGAAACTTTGATTTGGCAACTAATTATGAGGTGGTTTCTTTTTTTTTTTGATCAAAGAGAACCAATTTCATTGAGACAGATTCCACAAGGGAACAAGTACAAACTGATTACAAGTGGAGCACCAAACAACAACAAAAACTGAAAAAACACAGCAACAAAGCAAACAAAAGAACAAACACAAATTATGAGGTGGTTTCTAAGACTGAGCCAACACAAATTCTTTTATTATATAATGAAAATGGATACAAAAATCTTTGATAATGGCACTAGTTACACTCAACTAATGTTGTATAAGACATGCCTTATTCAATACAAATATTCACTTTAGTTCACTAAAGTTACAATCTTAATACAAGAATGTAAAACAAGAACAAACAGAAACAGCTACAATAATAGATTTAAATGTGACCGAGATGGGCATTTTTCCCTTGTCCTTCCTCAGAAAAAAAGCTCGGTACAAAGGCCAGTTGATGAACACCAAAACCCCACAAAGAAGAAGCTGAAGAGCCATAGTCTCATGAACTCTATTTCCCAAATTTGTTACCACTTTCTTTACAAACCCAATCAAACATATTAGATTGAGCATTGCAAGTGAGGCTAAAATGGTGAACATGGGTGAAGAGGTCCCGAACTCCATCACCTCTCGTTCGTATCTTTGGGCCACGTCCTCATCGGCCACTTTGGTTGTGATTAAGAATGAAGTCTCGGAAAATCCAAATATACGCAAAATGGTATCGACGAAGGCAAAGAGGTATGAGGTTGTTCTTTTGTAGAGCCATATACGTTGATCGTTCCACCAACCCAAGACCGTGCCACCGGACCAGAGAAACTCGGCTAAGCTGCAAGTGTACTTGGCAAGTATCACATACACGAATGGTAGAAACCATGGGCTTGATATCTGAATTCACAACACAAAATTCATATGGTCACGATCAATATCGATAGTCGAACAATCTACACATTTAATTTAATGTTTTGGTTTCTCTTTTTTTTTTTATTAAAAAAATAAATTTGCTTATAAGTCTTTATTTCCTTAATTTTAGCTATCTCTAGGCTTCTAATTGTTAAATTTAAGTACTTTGACTACTATTAGGTTGTTGCTTAACATAAAGAAACAAAGACTACAAATAGGTCACCATATAGGTTAGATTTAACTTCATAAGGTTACTACTTGTTTTCCAAGTGTTTAATTAAAAGGAAGAAATGAAAATAACATGTTCATTTTTTCTTTTTCTCTTGTTAATTTGTTGATGGATTTCGAGAGTTCTTTTCAAGATATAGTGCAAATGAGAATTAGAAAAGGAAATCGACACCTGCGGAAACAATGAAATGCCTTTGAGAAGGTAAAGGGAAGGGATGGTAGAGTAATATAGTGTTGCCAAAGAGTTTGGCGCCCAAAGACAATAGGTGCAATAACCCATTAGAAGGCCTGGGCTGATCTTTCCAAGGCCATACCAAGCAGGACTGTACTTGGACAACAATATCTGTAGGTCTCCTTCTGACCATCTTTTGTGTTGCACAAGTGTTTGATCCAGCGAGGTTGGGGCAACACCTAAGAACCCAGGTCTCTCTGGATTGATATACACTGATTTCCATCCTTGGCACTGTATTGATAGTCCTGTTATCACATCTTCAACTGGACATCCATACTTCAAACCCATCTGAAAATTCAAACATTATGAATCTAAATCAGGGATTCAATTTATGTGTGTGTGTGTGCGCGCGCGCATTGTTAGGGATTTTACCCATATCCCAAATTTGTGAGATACGAAGACAGCAACAAAAAGGCAAACACAACATAAGATTTTAAGTGGTTCACTCAAACTAAGGTTTTACCCACGAAGCTGTTGAGATTTTCACTATGCTCATAGGTAAAAAGACTTCCGAGTACACTGGTAGCTGCTCTTAAATTACGTAAAGTTAGGGTATACAGTACAAGTGTGAAATATACCAAAATACCCCTCAAAAAGTTGTATCCGCGAGAGTGGGACTAAGTGTACAATACTATTAGGCTCCACATTGTCTATCATATATGTGTGTGCACATATATATATATATGTAGGGAGAGAGAGAGAGAGAGTTACCTCATTTCCCCATTGGGAGTTATCTTCGTATGTGCAACTTGCAAGATCCTTGAGTCTTTCTTCCAACTCATTTACACTTTCGTCTGTCTTTCTAAAATTCTCTCTCTTCCACTCAATCCTATTTTCGTGACTAAACTTTCTCCCGCTTAGAATATCTCTTCTATGAAAACAACCAGTTCCAATGTACAAAGGACCACCACAACCATCCAAACCATGGAATTCCACCTGAATAGCCCAAACATAGAAAATGAAGACGAGCAACATGAGTAACAACCACCAGAGACTTCTGGGTTCTCAGAATCTATATAGATACTGACCTCATTGAGTACACTTAAGGAACTACTGTACACATCATTCTTAGTTGTGTTCTTAAATTTCTGCGGAAACTGAACAAAAGCAATCTCGTGCCCTTTTTCTTCATCCTTGAAAAAGCAAAGCGCATCTTTCACTGACTGTGAATTGTTTGAATACATATCACAGTCTACGTTTAAAATTATCGCCCCATTGCTGATCACTGAGGACACCCTTATCTACAAATTCAGTAACATGACAAGTAATTAAGAAATTAGAGGTAATTTTCATGAAAATAAGAGAACATAAGCAGAAGATTAAAAGTTTGCAAATATGTTGAAATGGATTTTGTATCCTCTTGTGTATGTGCGCTACTCTATAGTTCCACAAAATTCTAGATTCTACTGTAACAAGTATGTTGTCCCTTGAATTTGAATAGCCTCGGTTCTAATTTAAATGGTCATAGCTAAATACCTATAGATAAATAATCATCTTTCTTCTTAAATGACAAAACATGATTGGAATTAGTTAAGATCATCATTTTTTTTAGTTAAAACATTATGCAAAAAGTATGAGTTGAGTCATTGCATTCAAAGACGACCAAACAAGCCCTTGGGTTGTTACCACTTACCAATGCATTCATAGCTCCAGCTTTGAAGTTGTGGTGGTATTGGGGTCTTTTTTCCCGGGCCAAGTATACGAGAGTTGGTAATGCACATCCATCAATATCCACGGCAGTAGAGTCTTTCCCATCAATTAATATCTGGGAGTAATAAAAAATGCCATAGAACTTTAACAGTGAAGAAACCTAAACATACCCATCTTGATTGAAGATAAATATAGAATGAGATTGTGAAGTACTTGAAGGATTGTGTCATGGTCACGCCGAGAAGAAAATGTGTCCCACTGAGAAAATCCTTTATGCTCCAAGCGCGCTTCTTCTGAGATTCTTCCCAGCTTCGTTGCTGTTACAATTTTGTTCTCCATGTCTTCGTATATTTTCTGAATCAGAAAAAAGGTACAAAAGCAACTAGAAATTTGAAACTTAAAAAATTGGAATAAGTAATCAACATAATGTCAATTCATGTCACAATTCCATTGTTATGGCTTCCCATCAATTGGTATGCTATTGTTTGTATTCAAATGTGGGCTATATCCCTTTTTGAATTGAAAAATGCTACATAATTGTACTACTATGGTATCACTAGTCTCTGTGTACATTTTTAGCATGTTGGTGGTGGCTTGAATTTTAATAGACACATTTATAATTTATGTAGTATCTTAACTACCATATTAATTTCTCTCTGCATCCACATGCACAACATCAGATGCTGTACGTACTTCTTCTTATTGCATAATTTGGATGTAGAGAGAAATCTGGTGGGTGTATATTCAGATTGGTTCTCAATCAAGTATAGTGAGCTCCCCTAAGATTTTTCTTAATATCAGCTAGCTCGAGATGTTAGACATTATAATATTATCACCAAATTCCCTACTTTTTTGTGTTGTATTTTACCTTATCTGCCAAAATAACTACAGTCACTTTAGGGGGGCATTGTACAGCTGGTTGGAAAAAATTCAAGGGATGTCACCGGTATTTACCCTTTTTAGTCAAATTCTACAAGAAAGTACCGAAAAATGTAGAAGTACTAATGTCATCATTGCATTACAAACAGACCCTTAATCCTTCCAATTTAAATTATTTAAAAAAAAAAAAAAAAAAAACTGCTATTCCAAGACATACTAACAATTACCTTGATTGAGGCTAACTCTTTGGCCTGTTCAGAATTAAGGAGCTCAGGGTCTGAAGCAAAATAAGCTGCAGGGGACCTAGGCTCCACTTTGAATTTCTTGCAATAAGGTATCCAATGCTTAGAAAAATGTGATGCCTCTAAGAGAGCATAGAATGTAAGATCTGATCCTGCATCGTCCGAGAGATACACGCTAAGTCTCTCCGGTGGGTAGTCGTACGCCATCACCGATAAAACTGTATCGATCACCATCATCGGCGGTTCCACATCAGGGTCTGCAGTGCACACAAATATGTCCACTCCTGGCAACTCATTTTCATGCCTATAAACACATGAAAATTAAGAGTATTATGTATCTTTATTTATAATGTATCACTATGCATTTTCTTGATTATGAATAATAATAAAAAAAGAAGAAGAATAATACGGAGTCAAATTGGTCAATCGTGAATGGGATGCAGTTAATAAAGCCATGACATAGACTGATTATACAAACATGTCAAAGGAAAGTTTAGTTGTGTATTTATATAGGAGAATATACATATGTGTATATATGAAAACTCCTACACTAAGTCAAGTCATTTTCATGTTTTCATTTGGACTAGCTATCCGTTGTACTTAATTTTATTTTATTTTATTCATATTTTAAAAACTGATTGAAGTGCTCGATTTTGTCGATTTCAATCGGTTCGTCCGTCAATTACGTCCACCATTTTTTTTTTGGACAACTGTGACAGTATGGCCAAAAACTTGTACAAATAAATATATACAAAAACATTCTAAAATTGTAAAAACAAACCCTCCCACCCCCCGCCCAAAAAAAAAAAAAAAAAAAATTATAAACGGCAATTAGGGTAATGGTGTTCATTCTCAAAATGATCTTATCCTCTGTTTGGAATGTTTTGGGGGGAGAGAGAGAGACCTCTGAGAAAGCCTGTCGTTGAAGGTGTAGCGATAAGTGCGGTTCCACCGGAGAGCTTGAGTGAGGACCCAATAAAGACCAAACCACACTTCAGCTCCGAACAATCCGATCCATCCCAGCCGTCCATCTTCTCTTGATTTTGGTAATTGAATTGCTCTGTAAATCCAAATCAAAACTATACCCACAAATATTGATGTTATAAACAGTCTATATATGATCTTACCCCTCCCTCTCTTAGTCTCAAACAAAGGAACATACCCTTCATTTCCCATCTCTCTCTCTCTCTCTCTCTCTCTCTCTCTCTCGATCTCTCGAAATTTATGCTCATATAACCTCACAAACAATAATACTGCAATTATATGCACAAGTAGGATATCTATATATACCAAAAAAAATGGCATTAAATGAAGACATTTTTAGCTATGGGAAGCCCACCGAGCAATACTAGAGCAATTACGTAATAATGATCTTAAAAAGAGGGGGGAAAAAAAGTGAGAGTTATAAACCAATATTGATTTTCAGATCGGCCCTGAGTTGGATTGATTTGAATAAGAAAGAACTGAAGAAACTTGATTTGGCAACTATGAAGGCTTTTGAATCCTTGGTGTGCCATAAAGTTATTATTAGCTGTGTTTTGATCGCCATTATAGACTAGTTCTTGGTTAATTTGCAGGACTTGAAACTCACTCTCACGTTCCCTTTTAGTTACCATTCATTCCACATAACTGATGCCATATACTTCAGCAGAGCTGCTCTAATAATGCACAGCCAAAAGATTTTATATTCCAATTTCCAAATGAGTCTCTGTCACGCCCGGAGTAGCCAAAAATAGGAAAAATTTAAAATTTTTTTTCTGGACCCGTAGGGAATGACGAGTTACATAAGATTGACATGTCCGTGCAACATTCTAACATAGATATATCATAATAAGAAACATCATAAAGTCTAATGGTATTCATGGGGGAACTTAAAGTGTTTTGCTACTTTAGCTATTACAGAAGTTCCAAATGAAAACCACAAAAGATAAGTTGGGCGATCGACGCCACTAAATTTATTACATCAACAAAAGATAGTTCTTAAAACATAAAGGAAAACTTAATACGGAAGTAGGCCAGAGTCTTCTTCCTAACTGGCATACCCATGCCCTTCGTAATCATACTCTTCCTGATAGTCTGCCTCAGGATCACCTTCCTGATAATTCCTATCTTGAGGATAGTTATATTCATCTTCAGGGTCACCTTGATAATTCTACTCATCATAATCTATACGTAAAATGTCCATGGCAGGGAAGGAGCCGTTAGCTTTTGAAACTAAGTGAGATCGTCTTAACCGAATCACTCCTAATACAATTAAGGATATACAAGTACCACAATATCTTGAAACAACATAAAATGAGCATATGACATGGTAGTGTGACGACACGATGCAATATCGATATATTCGACTTTACTCAACCACATACACCACAACTGACTCATGTGACTTGTTACATTACCAGTGTAACGCCATTAGCTTAGAGTAGAATGATTACGTTGCTATCGTCGCCTAGCAAGGCCCTATAGCAGTTTTGGTTTTAAAAAAGAGTGTAATCATTGGACTCTTAGGTCCTCGTGACCTTGCCGGGAGAATAAAATAGTTACAGCGCTTTCATCGTCTAGCATGGCCCTACAGCATTTAAAAGGTAACTATTGTATTCAGATGGATACTTTGCTATTGTCGCCTAGCATGGCCCTATAGCGTATCAACCATCAACTCATGTATCACTTCAATGATTTCAGTGGAAACTCTGACTATCGTCGCCTAACAGGGCCGTATGGCAGTTTTATCGCTGCTCCCATTCACTTGACTGTACCATTCGGACCACTGCGGTCCACTCAAACATGTATAACCATATGACTGGATTAGTCCCCGTGACTAACCATGCAGACATCAATGTTGACATCATGACTCGATTATGTTCAAATGAATGTTCATGTGATTGTATAAATGTGAAAACATGATAAGCAGGTATATCAACGGATATTAACTAAGCATGAAGTATAGCTAACTAACATGTGTTCATCATATAAGTAAGAATCTCAACATTCACATAATTTATACTTATCAACTTCGTCCACACATAACGTACTGGGTATATATAATACACAAAGAATAATTCTATAATATATCAAGTGAGTTAGGGCGACTCACCTTGATGCGGTTGCGTAAGCGTAACTGCGGTTCCTACAAAGTATATACGTTCATAGAATGTTGATTAATATGTGCACTAATATCCAGGGCATAATGGTAATTGTGCCGGTGGGTTCCTAAACCTCAACATGATGATCTAGGCATCATTCTGAGTCTACCGCCATTGACTAGACTTAAATCGGAGTCCGTTGCATAAAATACTGTGTTTTCTATACCAGTGTGGGCCCTAGAGATAAGCTGTATTTTTGACCGCGTCGAAAGGTCACCAAACTTTAAGGAGATGTTCTAGACATTATTCTAAGACTCTAGGAACTGGCCGCGTATTTTTTCTGAGCTACGATTTATTTATTATGAATTTCTGAAATTTAAATCGTCTAATAATAGACTGCGAGGTCTCATATATATGAATATAATTTAGGGAGACATTGAGCCCTCCTAAATATTTTTATTAAATACTAGGCCTCAAAATAGGCTAGTGGTATTTTTCTCGTAATTTTCGGAGTTCGTTTGGTATTTAAATTATTTAAATACAACCAAACGGGTCCTTTATAAATAATTAATAATTATTAAAAATACTAAAGTTTGGGTTTTATAATTAAGAATTCATAAAATAGAGGCATTAGGCCTTAGGAAAATTTAATATAATTTTTCTATACTTTAAAAGTGGTCTTTAGGTATTTATTACCTAATTATTTTTATTTTAAAACACTTACTTATTATTTATTTAGGCTTAAATAGACAATAAGTATTACACATAATAATTAATATCATATAATATTAGAGTATAAAATACTCTATAATATATTTTCAGAATATATAAGTATTATTTAAAATAATATCTCCTAATTTTTACAATACAATTTGGCATGTAAAATCTATTTTTGAAATAATTTAAACTATTTATAACCATTTATAATTATTCATAACTATTTATTGATATTCAATAAATAATAAATATTACATATAAATACTAATCCAAATTGACAGAATATTTAAAATGTTAAATATTACCACAGCAGGTTATTAATTCGTTAATCAATATTAACAAAATACTTAAGGATATAAAATAAACTAATTAACTATTAATCTAAACCCGCGGGTTAGCCCAAATCTAACCCGAACCCAACAGGTCGCCCATATTCACAAACAATATGATCCAACTTAAAAGATCCGACCTGCTACCCTTTTAATTGTTATAACCCAAACCCACAACCACTTATACATACAAACTAACCTGAACCTACTTGAGAACCGACCCGACCCGACCCATGGGTAAACGATATAACTCGAGACCCACAGGTTGCGTCTTCTTTAATATTTCACGCCGCGCCGGAAAATTTCCAACGTTCATATCTCTCTCGTCTTTCCATGTAAATTGCTCTAATTAACGCCAAAGTGACCGATTTGGTCCCCTCTACAACATAGTGTGAACTTAGGACCGCGTTCATTTGTTTGCTGGACCTACTGGTCCATTATTCATTTTCGAATTTTGGAGAATAACTCCATGCATGGACGGCCAAATGTGGCTCTTTGAGGAAACTGTGGTTGGGGGGTCTACCTGGGACGTAGAGGGTCTGTTTGGTACAAAAAAATTTGGGTTTTGGTCACACTTTCAAGATCAAGCTTCGGTGGGGAGCTTTAATGGGGATTGTGGGGTTGACCGAGAGCCTAGGCTCTGTTTGGTTCATATAAAGGGGGTCTGGTGTGCGTGAGTGGTGTTTCATATGCACAGAAATTAAAATGAGGGGGAGGGGGATGTTACCAAGCCTCGGGTCTTCTCTCTCTCATTCCCCTGTCTCTGACAAGCTTCATTTTCTTCTTCCCTTTCTATGCGTGAGTAAGACAGAGAGTGTGTGTGCGTGTGCTGAGTACAGAGGTAGAGAATGGGTGAGGCAGTGTGTGTGTGTGCTCTTTCTAGCTCTCGGTAGTCTCTCTCTCTAATAGTTCTTCTTTAAATAAACAAGGCATGGTATACACATATACATACACACTAGCACACAGATTTACACAGAGATACTTAAGCTCCAGCATATCTATAAGGACTGATTTAAGGGAAGATTGATTGAGAGATTCAGAGGTATGGATGTGAATGGTATCCTAGGGGAAAGTGGCCGGCGTTTTTTTTTTTTTTTGTGTGTGTGTGGAGGGGTAAGTCCGGCGGGTGGTAAGGGGTGTTTGGATAATGCCATTATCCAAAGGGTATAGGTAGGTTAGTTAGTACATATACTACTTAGGGTGAGATTCCAACTTTCCATTTTTGTATGGTTGAGCCGTCGTCTAGGACTACGTTTAATACAGTCTAATTTAAACACAGATTTTACGGGTTCACGTGCAAGTCAGTCCGGGTCCGTAACTTAAGTCTAAGAAATTAATAATTAAATACGCACACATATATATTTGGGTCTCTAGGATTATAAAATCAAAATACTGGAAATTACAAGCAAAAGAAAATACTGGAACCGATTTTATTAACGAAATTTTACGGGTATTACGGTCTCAAATACACTACACCAAATTGGCCGAATTGTCACATTTTTATTCGCGTCGTTTGTCACCGCTATATACCGTGACAAATTTTGTCACCATTTTTAACCGTGACAATTGGGTTTGTCACTGCTCATCACCGTGACAAATTTAGTCATAGCTTTAAACAGTGACAATTTTTTTTTTATCACTGCTTCGAACCGTGACTAAATTTGTCACCGTTATAAGCGATGATAAAAACAGTGACAAAATTGGTCACAGTCATGTGCGGCAAACCATTGTGACAAATGTTATGCCCTAAATTTTTTTCTCCCCCTCTTTTTTTTTTGCTAAAGTTTTTTTCCCCCCTGAAACTTCCCCTCCCCCTCAAGAGACCATTTCAACCCCCATTACCCCACTCTCAGTCTCTCACTATCATAGCATCATCTCTCTATCTCTCTCTCTCGCACTCACCCCCACCCACCCCCACCCTGCCGCCACCCCTACCCCCACTCCCCCGCCGCCCTCTGCACCCCCCCCCCCCCCAACCGTAGCCTCTCCACCCCAACTGACCTCCAACCTCACCGCAGCTCTATCGCCTCCCGACCTCCGCCGCCTCCCTCGCCGCAACTCCACCGCTGCTTGACTTCGGTGAGTCTCTCTCTCTCACACACACACACACACACACACACACACATACACACACTTTCACTCTCAGATCTCTCTTTCACACATTCTCACTCTTAGATCTGTACAGATCTCTGTCTCACTCTCGGGGTCAGGCGCTGATCCGCAAGAAACCTTCGAAGAATAGTCTGGCTAAGGCTCAAATATGGTCTTGTCTATAGAAGAAGGTTTCTTCGTCTTGATAACTATAGCTCAAGTGGCCCTTCTTGGCCTAGTACTCACTGCTTCTGGTAGATTATTTATTTATTTATATTTTTTTATTTATTTACTTCTCTTCTTGTATTCATATTTTTTTTTGATTAATTTGGAATTTATGGTAGTATGAAGAAAATGGGTTTGATTATTCTTGTCCAAATCTCACAAAAAAGCAAATATCTTTGTTACGTACAAAAACTACATAGATAACAGTAATATACAGCTCTGTTGCACAAATTTTCTTTTGTTGTGCTTTCTATATGTGAAAGTTTAGGGAAATGGTTGTTTCTAGTTGGAAAATTAGGCTTTCCATTGATATACTTGAACTAATAAACTAATAACAAGTAAGAGATATTACTATTTTCTTTTTCTTTTTCTTTTTCTTTTTTTTTAAGGAATTATATAGACTTCATTGGGTTGAGTACCCAAATTAATTATTTCATACTTGTATAATTTTTCAGGCTGGAGTAATATAATTTTACTTTGGTAGGTACTGAGATATACTGTACACCACTTAACATAGTCCTAACATATTTCATATGTTTTAATCTTATCCGTATCTCATCTTCTCTGTTTTTTTATTTGATAACAATCTCATCTTCAATGTTACATATATAAATCTCTAAAATTTATAACCTAACATATTTCATATGTTTTAATCTTATCTGTATCTCATCTTCTCTATTTTTTTATTTGATAACAATCTCATCTTCTATGTTACTTATATAAATCTTTGAAATTTATAACCTAACATATTTCATATGTTTTAATCTTATATGTATCTCATCTTCTCTGCTACATACTTACATGTATAAGTCTCTGAGGTTTATAGTTGTGTATGCTGTGACTTGTGAGTCTTATGTCCACTGAATTATAGGAAGTAACCAAGGCTAGTTTGTATGGTGTTTTTCTTTCTATGTGAATTTTTTGGTTTAGTTTGTGTCTACTTTGTTAATCCATGTGAAAAAATTGTTTCTATTTACTTTTAGCTGCCAATTGAATTATTAAAAATCATGTTGGTGTAGAACAGTGAAAAAATGTTTGTACTGGAGCTTTAGTTAACTTTATATCATCGTTCCTATTCAAGATGTCTTCAACACAACTGCTTTCTTAGATATACTATAATAGACCTTATAAAATCTATAATTTGACTTTTCTCTGATGGCAGCTTGATGTTGATATTGCTACTCATACACATGTCTAGGAAGATGGACCTAAAAGGAGGTTTGTAACTTTCCAAAATTAATTTGGCATTTTTTATTGTTATGCACAATCCTACATATTTTCAATTTGTTTTACCTTCAAATGACCCATCCCCATACCACCAGGTTTACACTTTGATTTTTGCAATTTCTTCCAGGTACACACTTTGATTCCTGCAATTTTTTAAGTTATTACTACTTGGTAACTAAATGAAAAAGAGTAATGCTATGGTTCCCAAATTTGCATCCCAAATGTGATTGCCAACATGTGACAGTGGGCTCACCTGATTTTTATTGGAAGGTGATGAGTTGGTTCCACCATTATTGAGGGTGGTCCCACTGCCACATGTATTAGGAATTGCATTTGGGAAGTTGAGATACAAAATTTGGAAAGCATAGCATTTTTAGTCAATGAAAAAGGAACAATTTATTGTGATTGATTAGGTCCTAGCAAACAATTACTGTCAATTTATTCTTATAAAGTCTGAATAGAACGATATGTACAAGCTAGCCATTAATGCTTTAGAAGTATTAAATTGCTTCTTTGGTTGGGGTAGGTCATATCAGACTTTTGCATTTATTGCTTTCCATCTTCAATGTCATGGCTTGGAGCAAATTGGAGAACACATCCTTACCCATTTTTATGACTTTGACAGATAGACTCTACACTACCTTTCCATTGTTTAGGACCTATACTTATAAATATTATTTAGCTGGTAAGAGCCGTGGTGACCTTCACCATAGAAATATTAGATAGTAGTCTAAAATGATGTGATTGGACTGACTTTGAATTTGAATTAATTCATTCACCACTTATATATCAATTGGACACAAATCCATGATCATGTTAGAAACATGAGAGGTTTCTAAGTGGATCAAACCAAAGTGATAATTTTCTTTATTGAAATGCCACATGAACCGTGTCATTCAAAATTAATTTTCTAACACATATAACAATTCACATTCAAATCCCAGCAGTTGGGCTTTGGGTGCATGAATCATCACAAGCTACTATGACATTTCTCTGCCAAAAGGCCCAAAACCACAATTTTTTAGCGATCGACATGAAAAATAGAGCCGCAGACTTCAGTTAAAATACTTCTTGCTGGATCATTCATTGTTGTCATGACTTACCATATCTGAATATCTTTATACATTTACCTCGTCTTGTCCAGGATTTATGCCTTTGCTACCTTTTCATAACTGTCAGGATAATCCAGTCTAGCACACCTCACACTTGTAAGCTTGACCAATTGACGAGCTTGATTGATCTATAATGTAATTCTGAACTTAAGCTGGGACTAATTCCCTGACCAATTAGCACGACCCGTGCTTTATCAGTATAAATGTTTTTACAGAGCAACCACTGAGAATAATAACATGCGCGTATGCCTATTATATTAATTATGCTCATCTGATTAGCTTAGACATCTCTACTATCTACTTTGAAATGTTTCGCACTCTGAATGATTGTGATTAGTTTGTTACATGTTACTCTATTTGCTGCAAAAGTTTAATTAATGTACATTGACATCTTGGTTTGTGGTTAAGTTGAACTATTTTGTGGTTAAAGTTACATTTACCCATCACAAGATGTTCCATCTTAGGAATGGAATAAGTTGAATATTGAACTGATCAAGTTTTATAGCTAGTGGATAGAGTATGTTGGAGTTTAAGCATATTAAACTAATTCCCCAAATTTGAACACTTTCTTCATTTATTTGCCTATATACAAGCAATGGGGGGAAAAAGACGAAAAAGCAAGGAAGAAAAATATTATTTCGTGGCCTGATTGAGAAGTTTATTGTTATATTGTGCGAAGTGTTAGCACTTAGCAGCAATTGTTGTTCTATTGCAATGTAATATGGCTCGTCTCACTTTAAGTTGATTGGTATCCTTTCACAGATATGCTGCTTTGAGGAGTTGCCTCTTAGTTGATCCATAGATTCCCAAGGATAGAAGTAATTCTCTTGATCTTGTCATGGACAATCATCTTTCACAAAACCCAGGTTAGTTTTATATACCTTAGAGGTAGGCTGTTTTGTATTTTTATTGTATATCTCCAAAATCCGGCATAGTCTGGAGAATTTTAATTTCTTACCTTCAGAGTTATGGTTGGGTTAAAAGTCTAGCATTATTCGAATGCTACACGTTCCTGCATGTCTGTAGCTTGATAAGACAAAAATATAAAGAAACTTTTGCGTAAATGGTTATGTTACTGAAGGTAAGCTTTCCAAATTATCTTTGCTGTTATGTGTAGAATCATAGTTGGTCTGGCTAGATATGGTTTCACTTCAGATGATTGAATGGGTTATTATTTTTTCGATGTCTATTATTTCCATTTACCTTATTTCAAAGAATGGTGGCTTGATAGCTACCCTGGGCATAGAAAGCTAGATAACATTTTGCTCATATTGTCCTACATAAATAGAAAAGGGAATTCTACCCATATTGTCCTACATAGATAGAAAAGGGAAACAAAGAATGCTCAATTTTGTCTTCAAAATAATTATTTCACATCATGTTTGTTCATATTGTATTCATTGTGGATGATATTGCTTCTAATTCTGCTGTAACCCCCAAGGGCTTTGCTCATGCAACTTCACATTTCTGCTTTTGTATAGGAATTGCTGCTCCCTCTGATGGTAAATTGGCATTGACTATTGCTTTTCTTGCATTTACTTACACCAATATTTCAGGTAAAACTGTTGTATGATTTACCACTACTAGAAATAATTTTCAAGGCAGCAATTTGTGGTTAAAATGTGCTAATAACCCCTAGTTAGCTAGATGTAACCTCTTAGCTCCATGTTATACCCTACATCATTTAGCTTTCATATCTTGCATATGCTGGACTGCACTATTACACTGATTTCCTGTCAATACAATAGAAAAATGTACAACTCAATTTCTTTTTGCCTTGCTACTAGATTCCTAATTGGGATTGTAGATTTAATAGCAAGTGGGTGACCATCACCAAGTCGCCATAGTTACTAACCATTCAGTATTTACACATGTTTATATTTCTTTTAAGTGTACTAAGTTCAACCAAATGGAGTGTTTTCTTTCTTCCAAACTTTTCTTGCTTAGCAGTCTCCTTAATTTTGTAAAAACTGCTTCTGTTCATTAAACAAAAAAGAATCCCCACGTTCACGTGCAATGCATGTGCACCCCACTAGTACGTTATATAAGATCAGAGAACTTTCATGCAAGTTGTTTTCCTATATGATAAAGGACAAGGAAAGTACTTAATAATTTCTACGATAAAATTTGATTTTTTGACCTTTCACTGTAAAAACATCGAGTTGAATTTGCAGAACCGGTTCTATGGTTTTCAAAACAGTCGCCTGGACTGAACCAAACAGGCCCTAAGCCTGGGTGCCAGAGGGACCTTTTTGCCCATCTTTTCATATACCCTGTTTGGCTGGCACATGGGGCATACTATCCAACATTAGCGTGACCACAAAGTACGCACAAAATATAGTTGTCTTTTACTAGTTGATTATTTTTTGTATGGACAGAACAGTGTCTTTGAGCTTACTCTCCCCAAGGTACTTCCTTTCCCTTGTTTTTTCAACTTTCCAAATAGGGAGGATAGAGGAGACAGAGTCCAGTAAAGGTGGGGGGGAATATTTATTCAGGAGTTGAAACTTAAACATAGTCAAATAGGTTATAAAAATGAGTTAGCCAAACAGTTGAGTTGCTTAGTATTCTTTTGCTCCCTATCTGGATTTGATGAAAGGGTTGAGAATCAATTCAGAGACATGGATTGGACTTGACAACTTCTTTTTTACTAAGTCAATTATGACTTTGATGAACTTACACCCCCCCCCCCCCTCTTCCATCCTTTGTAGTGATCATATTCGATATCTCTCTCTCTCTCTCTCACTCATCTTTTTTTCCCCTCTTAATAATGTAATTTGACACAAACTGTTTCCCCTCGCCTCCCATCTCTTGCTTGCTTCTTACTACTGTATGTTTTCATAATTTTGATTCTATAGAACGAATTTTAGATGATGTATTCTCAATTAGTACGTGCATTTTTTCCCCTTTTCTATTGAAATATTATGTTTTACTTATTGGATGCCATCTGGCCTTTGGAAACATAGAGCTTAAAGCAAAAAACTGCTAGGTCTTACATAAGTGTGTTTCTTATCCAGGTTAGTTGACAAGGTGTCAGATAAGGTGAAATCTACAAGAGTGTTTCTTTATCCAGGTTAGTACGAGTATGCCTGCGGGGTGGCATTTTATGTGTTTTAATTGCTATTTAGGGTTGTAAACCCTAACGAGTACGCCTGTGGGGTGGCGTTTTATGTGTTCTTACTTTCTCTCTATGTTTGATGTTGTGTGATGACTCCTTGTTTCATCTTCTTATTATGTTAACTTTTTTGTTGGTTGCTGAGTACTTTTTTGTATTGACCGTATGCGTTGTCGAGAACTTGGGAGACATTTAGCGCAGTCATTCTATCCAATTTTGATCAAATTACCTAATTTTTCGAAGGCACATCCTTTAAGACCTTATTTGTTTGTTTGTTATTTTTTTCCTTTTAAGGCCTTTTTTTCGAAGGCACATCCTTTAATAGATTGTGTGTGTTTTTTATTTTTTTTTATTTTTTATTTTGGTTGCAAATTTGAACAAAATGGTGTTTAGCAAGTTTATATGTAAATTGTTTTGGATTGCATGGATTGTAAAATGGTGTTTAGCAATTTGTGCAGTTTGTATATGTAAATGGTTTTGTATTGTATGGATTTTAATTGTACATGTACCCCAAAAGAAATAGTATTTTTTTTTTTTAATTTTTCAAAATTTTGTCACTGTTC
This sequence comes from Hydrangea macrophylla, assembly GCA_033977485.1. Classification (NCBI taxonomy): domain Eukaryota; kingdom Viridiplantae; phylum Streptophyta; class Magnoliopsida; order Cornales; family Hydrangeaceae; genus Hydrangea; species Hydrangea macrophylla. The sequence continues at coordinate 105,904,653 of CM066990.1, forward strand.
TTGGCGGTGACAAATTTTCTACAGGATCACCATAATTTGTCACGGTTGGAAGAGGTGACAAATTCATGAATTGTCACCCCAATATGTCACGGTTGTAGCAGTGACTAAATTATAACAATTGTCACCAACAATTGTCACAGTTAACGGCGGTGACCAATTTATAATTGGTCACTGTCTACGGAGGTGACAATTGTATATTTGGTCACTGTCTAGGAAGGTGACTAATTTATATTTGGTCACTGTCTAAGGAGGTGACAAATTTAAGGCAATTACCCCTTTTAGGGGTACACAAATGGGCGGTGACAAACAAAATTGTCACCGTTTGTGGAGGTGACAAAATTATTTGTCACCCCCGAAATAGTCACCGCCCCAAACAGTGACAAATGGTGTTTGTCACCGCTCCGAGCGGTGACAAATCGGCTAATCTGGTGCAGTGATACGTGTTTCTGTTTGGACCTAAAAAATATATTTTTTAAGTTAAAATTTGTATAAGTCCGATGGTGATTTTTTGTTCGGGCCTATAAGCCCGATTGCAAAATCATGGGTCAAGTAACTGGTTCAAAATTAGATGGAGCGAATGAGTTGAATCGGACCGACTACATTCACCTTAAATCAGGCCGGCCACCATATGTTTGGACTGACTAATATATGTCATTCGGGCTAAGGTTGACAATCCATTGGACTGGCGAAGATCTGGTCGGGCAATTAATACAAGGCCATTTTGGACGCACATACTGGGCCACTCCTAATGATGGCTCAAGTTTGATCATTTGATTTATATGCATCCACGTCATTTAGGGATTTGGGTTTCAAAAGATGGTGGGCCATGCTCATTAAGGCCACGTTTTGCTTGAGTCATTCTATGGTCAGAAGATTCAATATTAGTGGGCCTCTAAGCCATGCAACACTTTCACTCGACTGTCATTTGCTAATTCAGCCACCATTCAGACACGTGGATATCAATTTTCATGGTTTAGTCAACTACATCAGCACTTTGGTTGGCCACGTAATTGTAGGCACCGTTTGCCTACTTTGCCTTTCGGGCTGGCATACAGATCACCTCGGGTTGCTAGCAGTTTGCTTACTTTTGGAATATATATTTATATGTATGTATATATATATACAGGGGGTCCACTATACAGGTTACCAACTTTAAAAGGTCTCCTAATTGGTACTACTACCATATTGTGATAAGATCAATTGGGAGATAATATTCTTGGCATTGTACAAGATAGGAAAGATATTATCAAGATTTGGAAGCATAATATCAATGTATTATCTATTATAAGAGATAATATTATCACTTTTGGGAAGTTATTCTTTGCTTGCAAGGGAAGTCAGCCGAATGAAGACCAAATGCGTACCAGATTCATCAGTTGCTAAAGACCACATATATATATTTATATATATGTATATGTTCGAATATATGGTATATTTTATCAGTTTATGGGAGATAAATCTGGTAAATTATACCAAATTATCATTGCAGATATTTTTATTTCCTTATCTCTAGCAGTTTCAGTCAGGCCTACAAATCAGCAAGTCGGCAAGCTATCAACTCACTCCGCGTCAACCTCGAAAACATCCTAAACAACATTCAACACCATTCTTAGGATTAGTTTTTATTTTTCTTAGCATTTAATTTATCTTGTAATTTCTTTTCTTTAAATTAAATAAAATCTGTCTTTTTATTTAATTTCTCTTTCATCACTTGCTAAGCTTGTGTGCTTCAACACTGTCTAGGGACCTTAGGTGAGGGTACTTTCCAACTCACCTTTCACAATCGCCTGTTAGAAGTTAGGTAATGAAACCTTGTGTATCACTCATACAAGTAGTTTTAGGAAATTTTATGTTTTGTAAGTTTGGGTCTACCTCACAAGGCTCTGGCACGCCCGAACAACAAATATAGAAAACGCTCTGGCACCCCTGGTGGGACAGCCAGGTGATGAGCAATGCATGCGCAACATACCGAGAAACATGGATCCAATTCTACAATGATCAAATTCATTGGCGGGACATAAAAAGGCCACCTTGTATAGTTAAACCTCGGTCTCAAAGTCGACAAGTTAAAAATCTCGTCCAATTTAAGGCGAGAACAGGCTGAATCTCCATAGGATTCACAGTTGGTATATCGTCATGAATATGAAATAAGCCGATGTGATGATGAGATCGGCCAACTTAACATTGAGATTGGCCGATTAGAGACCGATATACAATTTTTCAACAAAGAAATCGGTCTCCTCCTTACTTTAAGTGAAACGGAAGAGCCACCACCCAATGAAAGTCTTTCATTTTGATGGAGGATTTTTTAAACGGTAGCTGGAGAGAAAAACCTAGTAGTTTATCGAATTTACCGCTCGGGGAGCAAATTTGCAAAACTTTAGTTGGTGACAGGCTGAAAATATTTATTTCGGCCTTAGAGCCGCTCGTTAGTGATGAAGAAATCGACGATGAACCGCTCTGGGGGCAAACTCTAAACAAGCCTCACAATTTTGTTGAGACTGAAATAGAAGATTATGATAGGCCGACCGATCCTCGGTCGGCCATAAAGCCTCCCCTTAGCGAGGATGACGATGAAAAAGACCCCATTGGTGATGAAGAAAATCGGTGATGAAGTGCTCGGGGGGCAAGCTTCGCCGGGACCAATTGACTCTAAATCGGTCCAAGAATATTTTGAACACATTCTGTAATACCCTGAATTTTCGGAGAGTATTAATAAATAAACTTCTTTTCCATATTCTTACATAAACTTTCCTTTTCATTGGTGAGATTTAGATACCAATCGATTGCCTTTGTTCCCAATCGATTGACACTTTTTTATACCAATCGATTGACCAGTTTCCCAATCGATTGCCACTTTTCAAATACTAATCAATTGACATCTTTACCAATCGATTGCCATTTTACCGACTAAAAGTAATTACGTGAAAACATACCAATCGATTGACATTCTTTCCAATCGATTGCCTTCAAATATCTGTTACCAATCGATTGCCATTTATACCAATCGATTAGCATAAGCTGAGAAAAGTTTTCTTCTTTCTTTGAACTTTGAACATGTGGCACCATCATACCTCTCTATATATATATGTATTCATTTGTGGCCTTGGGCTAGTTTGGCAGCTTGAGAGAGAAAGACACACGTCTTGTAATATACATATATTCATATATCTATATCTATATCTATATAGATATCTACATATACACATATACTGCCTTGGCAGCTGGGAGAACAAGAAGAAGAAGAGAAGAACAAGGAAAAAAAGAAGAAGAGGCAGAGAAGAGAGAGTTGGACAGAGAAGGAGGAGAGAGAGAGAGCTTGAAGTTTACAAGCCAAACACACCCTTGGTGAGTTCCTAACTCACTTGGTCCCTTTATTTTGATGTTTTACAAGTTTTTATGAGGTTTGGTTATGACTAGTACATCCTTATGACGTTTATATATGCTGTTTATACAATCTGCTGGTGAAGACGAAGTGCCAATCGATTGGCATAATTACCAATCGATTGCCATCAGTCTGGATCCAATCGATTGGATAGAATTCCAATTGATTGACATCCCAATTGATTGCCTGTCAATCGATTGCCATTGTTAGCAATCGATTGACATGATTTTTATCCCAATCGATTGGACCTTATCCCAATTCATTGGACCTTAATTGGTATGGGCAGAACATGGATTCTTTTGCCTGTTTATTATATAAGAGGTTTGATTGTTTGTTTCTCATTTCGGACTTCCGTTATGCGATTTGGGTGATTCTGGAAAAATGTGACAACACAGATAAGTATGATTAAGAATAATGGGTTACTGAAATAACGTAAGATATTATGCAGTTCATGTATGAGTTCGATATCCATTTATTTTAATCAGAGTAATCAGGCCACATTGGGAATTGTCATGTTTCGATATTAGAATGTAACTCAGGTAGGTTTGGTAAGTTTTGGGAATAGTACGTGGACGGACGTTTGGTCATGATATGCTCTTAAAAGCGGTGAGCTGTGCATATGCTCTGAAAAGCGGTGAGCTGGACCAAGTAGTCCTAAGATAGACCGAATAATCTATGATATGCTCTTAAAAGTGGTAAGCTGTGTAATATGCTCTTAAAAGCGGTGAGCTGGGATGTCTGGTAGATGACGCTGAGTCGTGGCAATAGATGATATGCCTTGTTCAAAACGTTGTGTCCCTAAAATGCGGTGAACAGGATACATTATTCTTAAAAGCTGGGAATGGACTAATGTGGAGTCCATGACGTGCAGTGAGTTGTATAATATGCTCTTAAAAGCGGTGGACGGAATAAGGGTGTATCCCTAGAGATCAAACGATTGAGTCTGTTCCATTCAGTCAGTATTTGTTAATATCGATCTTCGTTTAACAAGACGATAAGGGTTGGTTGACGAGGATGAATAAAGGAACAAGATATTATTATTGTTATAATAAAATGTTAAATCATGTTTTCATATACTTGTGTTTACTTCAGATAATTGGTACCTTGTTAGTTTATGCTCACTCAGCTCCCAGTAAGTTGACGTCCTTTATTGCCTGGACCTTTCCCCCGTCCAAACTATCCCGTATCTTATTCTGTAGGCGACGGATCCTACAATGACGGTTACTATCCGGGAAAGGAGTACACAGAGGGTGGTTCCGCTGATGATGGCTATGCCAGGGAGGACTACGATGCTGATGTTTATGCCAGTTGAAGATTTAAAGGTACTTATTAGTTTCTGTTTTCTATTTAGTTGTTTTGTTATATTTGGTACTTGGGCATATGTTGCTTCCAAACCTTATATACTTTCGTTGTAGCATTACTGTTGTAATAACTCTGATGTTGGTAATATAATAGGTTTCCTTTATATTACTGTGGGTTGTTCTTTCTGTTGACTAGTACTGTGTGGTGTGGATCATTAGTGACATTCACTAGTTATTCCCTATGGACCCATAAAGGAAATTTATTTTTCTCTATTTATGCTATTTCGGGACGTGACAGGATTTTTGGTATCAGAGCTTTAGGTTGTGATACTGTCGTTCACTAATGAATCCACACCATCTGGTCCTAATATCTTAAGATTTCCTTGAGATGAGATATGAGTTAAGATAAGTTTGTCTTCCTGACGATAGATAGTTACCTTTACAAGTTAGCATGGATCCAGATTTCCACCTATTCGTAGATGACTCTTTTGGCGGACATGTTATTCATGGAGACACCATGGAGCTAGCCATACCTGAGATATACCAGAGTCATATTTGTTAGACCGCTAGTCATTACTTGGAGAAGAGGATGTGGACTTCTCTCTATGTCTTGGGTACGACACACCCAACCGAGATATGTATGGATGCATATCATTATGCTATGACCAGAGCAGCCATATACCAGGAGATGGCTAGGTTGATTCAGAGTAAGCCAGATGTAGACGAGATTAAGTTGTGAGCTATTTTAGCTAGGCCTGTTCCACCAAAGCCTGTAGTTGCACCAGCACCACCATCCTCGGTACCCGTTGTACTAGTTCCAAAGCCTGAGCCGATTCAGGATGAGGAGGACCCAGAGCCAGAGGACAAGCACCCTGACGAGGATGGAGAGGAGGAGCCTATGGATGACGATGACCCAGCAGAGGATGAGCCTGCGGACGATTCAGATGATGATGAGCCGGAGGATAATCCGGAGGAGCCAGAGTTTGAGCTAGAGGATCCAGCACCGGACCCAGAGGCTGTTGAGGTAGACATAGTAGTAGATGAGGATGTACCCGATGAGGATATAGTTGTGTCGGAGGCACCAGTTATGCTTCAGATACCAACAAGACCTATTATGCACATGGCAGCTATGGCCGATATGGCAGTAGGATGGATAGCTCAGATGGTAGCACAGCCAGTAGTTTTTGTTATGGGATAGGCAGCCATAGCGGGAGCTCTTGACATAACCGATGGTTTCACTGCAGTAGCTGTCGATGTCGCCAACCAGGCGATAGCAGAAGTGATGGAGGACGATGATGCAGATGTAGTAGAGTTTTGGGATATAGGACTAGTGGTCGGAGATCTTATCGCACCGATTGAGGATGATCAACTCAAGGAGATGGATATTGATTCAGAGGACGAGGCACCACCAGCAGGATCAGATACTGATGACTTTTGAGTCAGGACCTACAGGAGTTTAGTTTTGTTCGTTTTATATCAGGACATGTTGTCCACCAGATTTTTGAGAGCTTGAGAGAGAGCTATTTGACCATAGCTTTGTATAGATGTTATCCTTAGTAGTAGTATTGTAATAGCTAACCTTAGTACTGTTGTAACGCCCTGTATTTTACTTTCTTTTAATAAATGATATTTCATTTAAATTTCTATTTGAAATTATTATCTGGGGCCAAACCGTAATATTTGAAAATATAGAAAATATTTTATATGGTTTCAAAATCGATATCTATATTTTTGTATAAACCGGGAATTTATTTCCTACGCTAATATGATTTCTGTATTTTTATATCAACCGTAAAATGCCAGTTTTGATTTCAAACTGCGCCTTTATCGCATTTTGGGTGTGGGAGCACGTGAGCTCAACCACACCGGGCAAAATCCGCCCATTGCTTGGAGCCCAAATAATTTTCTCTATATCAGACTCTCATCTCTCTCATTTACTCTCACAGTGTCTCATCTCTCAATTCTCTCCCAAATTCTCTCTATCACTCTCTTGCTCTCAAGATCACACACACACACAGATTATACATATGATATATACATACACACATAAATAGTTATATATATATCTATATCAAGAACGGAGGAAGAAATTATTGGACGACGGATATTACGGCGGAAGTTCTCGGCTTTTAATTTTCTGTATAATCGTCTCTGTGAGTATTATAAACTCACTCGCCATGTTTATATATGTATATTTCAGTTCATATATGTGTGTATATATGTGTATATATATAGATACACCATGAAAGCTTAAAAATGGAGTTTTGTAAAACTTAATCAAAATCGATTCTGTAAATTGGGAATGGAAGATATTGGTCCCAATCAGTTGTGGTTCGAATCCTACGTAGTAATTCATCCATATCACGACGTACCGTTGATTTTAAGTTTTGACACCCTCACTTTAAACGCGAATATCTAGAGATATAATCCGTATTAGTTAAAATTGATTGCGCATTCTTAATCTACGCGGAAAATTGAAGAGAACCATATATTACATGTCCCGGTTGAAACAGATTCTGAAAATGGGTAAAATGCAATTTTGAAATTGAAAACAGAGGAAAAACGAGGAAGATGATGAAACTGCAAGAACTCGCGCGCGCGACCCGCTCGCGCGAGGCTCGCTCGCGCGAACCATTTCCCCCCCTTCGCTCGCGCGGACCGCTCGCACGACCTGTTCTGTCCCTTCGCGCGCGCGATCCGGCCTTCCCCTTCGCTCGCGCGACCCGCGCGCGCGACATCGCCTCTCCCTCGCTCGCGCGATCCGCTCGCGCGAGGTGGCAGTTTTGAGCAGTTTCTGTATTTTTTTTGTCTAAGGGACTGTTTGGAAAATGTTTTGGGAAATTTCAAGGAACTGTTTGGCAAATGTATTGTTTTAAAGGTCTATGTTTTAAGAATTGTACGAACAAGAACAACTAAGACCGAAATTTATGCTCGTACGATTATCCGGCTTTGTGATTTATTAATGGTGTTATTTATGAAACATTGATATACATATTAGGGTTGAGGTTGTGTCAACATGCATGTGTGTGAGAAAGCGTGAAAAGAGTACAGGGTGGCGGTCTGGTGTGCGACCTCAATATCGATCGGATAGTATTCCTGGTATTGGAGGCGACAGTGTTGTGTACGACTTAGATATCGATCGGATAGTATTCCTGGTATCTAAGGCGCGCGTTTCGGATATTGATCGGATAGTATTCCTGATATCCGAAGCGATGGTGATAGTGTGGTGTACGGCTTAGATATCGATCGGATATTATTCCTGGTATCTAAGGCGCTTGTTTCGGATATTGATCGGATATTATTCCTGGTATCCGAAATGATGGTATTGAGTGTGGCTTAGATATCGATTGGATATTATTCCTGGTATCTGAAGCGATAGTTTGGTGTGCTGTTTTGGATATCGATCGGATAGTATTCCTGGTATCTGAGATAATGGTTTGGTTGTGTTGAGTTTTGTTGAGAGAAAAGAGTCAGAAAGATGAGATATTACATTGTTCATGCATGGTCGCATATTTATTGCTTTCTTTATTCCCCCGTGACTTATGTTGGAATTGGAACCTTGAATCTATTGCTTTTAAAATTAAATTGCACCGTTGTTTATATGCTTATATATATACATTGCGAGCACTTGTTTATTTTGCTCACCAGCTTTCATAAGCTGACGGCGTTGATGCGTCCTGGACTGTATGTCCAGATTTTCAGGGTCAGGAGCAGCCAGGGTATTTTGACTATGCTACTTAGAGTCAGGAGACTTTCCAGGAGGCTACTTTATATTTCCTATGTCTTTTAATTTGGGTTTGTAATAAACTAGCTTTAGACATTTGAATAAGGCGTGTGTAGGGGTGGCAATTGTAACCCAAATCCGCGAACCCGCCCAAATCCGTCCGCTGTGAATGGTTGCGGGTTAGCTAATTTTGGCGCACGGGTCAGTACGGGTCAGCGATCATGAATTCATTTTCCGAGCGGGTTGGATGCGGGTAGAATGTGGGTGCTCAGCGGATTGATTGAAGATGAAATTACAACCGCCGAAACCCAATTCCGGTCTCTCTCTCTCTAAAGTCTAAACTGTATAGGTTATCAGAAATTGCAGCAAGCTAATAGCATATACTTGTCTCTTCATTTAATTTAATGACGTCTGAGTGTGTGTGTGTGTGTGTGAGAGAGAGAGAGAGAGAGAGAGAGAGAGGGGGGGGGGGGGGTTTAACCTTCTCGATCTTCTCTCGCACACCACCACACATCAATGGCTTCTCTTCTCGCCAACGATCAACCGTCTCTCCTCAACCCCACATTGAAACACAAATAATTTCAAAAATGGTTTTACAACCATATACTACTAATTTTCAAACCCTAAAACCCCCAATTCTCATTCCTCAAGGTCAGAGCTGAATTTGAATACAAACCCAAAACCATCCAATCGAAGTTCGTCTATAACAAGCAAGCCTTCCATTTTAAGCTCAATTGAAGAAGACCCACTTCACAAATTCCTCAATCGGTATTCTCCTATTGATTTTTATTTTATCCATTTCAGTTTTATAGTATATAGGCTATAAATATATATATATAATATAAATATACACACAATCCAAGCTGAGTTTTTTTAAAAAAAGACTCTGGACAGTACGGGTCATGGGTTTGACCCGACCCATTTCCAACCCGCCCAAATTTGACCCGAACAAACGGGTCAAATATGGGTCAATGACCCGCATACGATCTGATCCTCATACGATCCGCCCAAACCCGACCCGACCCACCCATTTGCCACCCTTAGGCGTGTGGTGCCTAAGTTTATGACTGCTGTAATAGTTAGTAAGTTTTAATTGTGGAGGTTATATTTTGTTAGTATCTTTTGCTCTAGAAATGTTGTTAAGTTATTTGTTGCAGGGACAATTGGTCATACTCACTTGTCACGACCTACGAGTCCATAAAGGAAATTAAATGCTTTCTTGTATTATGCTACGTCGGGGCGTGACAACTGTTTAGCTTTATCCCACGTGGTACACAGTTTGACTAGTGTGTACTATGCGGTACATCTTTTGTTTTATACGAGCAGTAATTTTGTTATTGATCATATGTTTACTTTGGCGTGTTATTTTATAGAGCTGTTAGTTCTTGCTGCTTCTTGTTCTATCTTGATTTTGTTTCTTCGGGAAGACTTTTAGCTAATCCATGTGTCTCTTGTAGGAAATACTCATTATCATTATGGTAGAACTCTTGAGAAATCACCAAGCGCGTATTGGAGCACCTATTCCGGAAGGAATGGACCCGTCTGGAGTTTTTGTAGCATTCATGCAACGGATGGAGCACGTAGGCGATACCTACAACAATGCTACAAATCAATGACCTATCCAACCCCCAATTGTACCATTTTAGCAGAGGCAAACAGGGGACATATTGTTAGCTAATTTCCATGGGTTACGTCCCAAGAAGTTTGATGGATTTACAGAACCATGGAAAGCCAAGCAATGGATAAGGGAAATGGAGTTAATCTTTGAAGCATTGGAGTACAGCAAGCAAGAGAAGCATCGCCTTGCTACATTCCAGCTCACTTATGCCGCCGCAGATTGGTGCTGAACGAGCCACTGTAGGAATAAACGCTATAAGAGCAATGTCTTTGGAAACATCAAGGGAAGATTTCTAGAAAAGTATTTTCCAGAAGATGAAAAGGATCAACAGGAGAAGAATTTTCTAAGCTTAGTTCAAGGAGATTGGACGGTAAGAGAATATACCACACAGTTTGAGCAACTGTCTCGATTCGCCCAGCATATGATCGATACACCGCAGAAGAAAGTGAAAAGATTTCACCAGGGACTGAATCCCCATCTTCGCCATATGACGATTGGTCACCTGACCCAGAGTTTTAAAGGACTGGTCAGACTTGCTGTAAGTCTGGAAAAAGATGCATATCCAGTACAGCAACCACAGATGAATCGACCTCAATTGTCAAAAGGGTTTCAGCAGAGGAATTTCCAGACACAGCCACCGAGAAATACCCAAGTATGGAGACCTCAGGAAAATTTTTAAGGCAACAAGAGAACTTGGGAAGGAACCATGAAACCCCAACAAAGTTATCTTCGACCCCAGTCATATTAACAGCAAGGATCACAACCTCAAGCGCTATTAACAGCCCCGCCGAACAACAGTGGATGATGTTTTAACTGTGGAAAGCCAAGACATATTGCAAGGAACTGCACTGTCCACAGATCAAATTGCAGGCTAGATATTGTCTGTCACAACTGCAATAAGCCAGGGCATTTGAGCAGGGATTGTCATGCACCACGAGGAGGACACTATGGGGCACCAATTCAAGGGATACAAGGACCCCCATATCAGGCAAGGATGAATGCAATAATCCTGAGAGAAGCAGGTTTTAATGCCGATGAACAGTAGCATTTGGAAGGTACACTTGTACTCTTTCATAGTCTAGTTAAAGTTTTATTTGATACTGGAGCTGCACGTTCATTATTGCTGTAAAGATTATGCGTCAGTTGGGCTTAGTACCCCAGATACTTGAGCCAGTTCTTAACTCTATGTCACCTTTGGGAGTGACTGTTAAGTTGGGTAAAGTATGTAAGGTTTTTCCACTAACTTTAGATAGGAATCTTCCAGCAGACTTGGTAGTTTTGTCAATGTCATAATTTGACATTATCCTAGGGATGGATTGGTTGACTAAGTACGATGCCAACCTGGACTGCCCTACTAGCATAATTGTATTTTTGATACCAGGATGTCTAACCATTAGATTTCAGTGTCAGTTGGAGATCGACATGTTTCTTCGAGTAGTTTGGCTACAATCAGGAATGCGAGTACAGAACTCAAGATGGATGAGATTTCTACTGTACAAGACTTTCAGGATGTACTTTAGGATATTAAAGGACTTCCATCGAAAAGAGAAATAGACTTTTGCGTGGAACTAGTACCGGGAACATTGCCTATTTCCAAGATTCCATATAGGATGGTACCAACTGAGATGTTGGAACTAAAGAAGCAAGTCCAGTAACTTAAAGATTTAGGATTTGTTCGTCCAAGCACATCACCTTGGGGAGAACCAGTTCTATTTGTGAAGAAGAAGGACGAAACACTTCGACTCTACATAGACTATAGAGAGTTGAACAAAGTTACGATCAAGAATAGATATCCACTACCTCGGATAGACGATCTATTCGACCAGTTGCAAGGATCTAGGATCTTTTCCAAGATCGATCTACGTTCGAGATATCACCAGTTATTAGTTCGACCAGAGGATGTATCGAAGACTGTGTTCAGGACGAGATATGGGCATTATGAGTTTCTAGTTATGCCTTTTGGATTGACAAACGCTCCAACCGTATTCATAGACTTAATGAATAGAGTATTCATACCATATCTGGATAAATTCATTATAGTATTCATCGATGAGATTCTAATCTACTCGAAGACGGAGGAAGACCACAAGGAGCACTTACAGATCGCTTTATAGACACTTTAAGATAGTAAGTTGTATGCAAAATTTAGCAAGTGTGAATTTTGGCTACGAGAAGTCAAATTCTTGGGACATGTTATATCTCAAGATGGTATTTCAGTAGACTCATCTGAGATCGATGCAGTCTTAAGCTGGAACAGACCAACCAATGCTACAGAGGTCAGAAGTTTTCTCGGCCTACCAGGATATTACATGAGATTTGTAGAAGGATTCGCAAAGATAGCGGGACCCTTGACGAGTTTGACGAGGAAGGAGATAAAGCACAAGTGGACAGACAAGCATGAGAGTGCATTTCAGGAGTTAAAGGAAAGATTAACTTCAACACCAGTACTTGCAATACCTAAGAGTGGAAAAAGGTATGTGATCTACAGTGATGCATCGCACCAAGGACTTGGTTGTGTGCTTATGCAAAACAGGAATGTCATTGCATATGGATCAAGACAGTTGAAGGTAAATGAGAAGAATTACCCTATGCATAATATGGAATTAACAACATTAAAGATATGGAGACATTATCTCTATGGAGAAAAGTTTGACCTATTTTTCGATTATAAGAGTTTGAAGTATTTGTTCTCTCAGAAGGAGTTGAACATGCGACAACGAAGATGGATGGAGTTACTCAAGGACTATGACTTTTCGTTACAATACCACCCAGGTAAAGCGAATGTTGTGGCAGATGCTTTGAGTCGTAAACCTGCATTACTAATTTAAGAATGGAGAGCATTAGAAGTGTTAGCTGAATTCAAGCTTCAGCCAGTGGAACCAATGGAAAGACTACATTTTGGATGTCTTATGGTACAAACGACGTTGATCAGTCGTATCATCGCAGCTCAACAAACAACTAAGGATTTGAAGTTATGGTTCACCAAGATGTCAGCCAAGAAACCAGAGATCTGGAGTATCGGTACAGACGGAACCTTATGATGTAAAGGTAGACTCTGTGTACTCGACGAAGCGCATAAATCACGGATGACTATTCATCCTAAAGGTACGAAGATGTACAAGGATCTGAAGAGGAATTTATGGTGGGAAGGAATGAAGAGAGAAATAGCTGAGTATGTATCTCAATGTCTTACTTGTAAACAAGTAAAGGCAGAACATCAGAAACCACCTGGACTTCTACAGCCATTATCGATTCCTCATTGGAAATAGAAGCATATAACTATGGATTTTGTGGTAGGATTGCCAAAGTCACAACAGAACCATGATGCTATTTGGGTAATTGTGGATCGACTTACAAAGACGGCACATTTCATTGCCTATAGTATGACATATCCAGTAGAACGTTTGAGCCAAATGTATCTGCAAAACATAGAACGATTACACAGAGTACCTGTTTCTATTGTGTCAGATCGAGATTTGCGATTTATTGCAGAGTTTTGGAAGAGTCTCCAAATAGCAATGGGAACGACGTTAAACTTGAGTTTAGCTTTTCATCCTCAGACTAATGGTCAGACTGAACGAGATAATCAAGTAATTGAGGATATGTTACATGCTTATGTTTTTTGATTTTGAGAGTTCTTGGGAGACACAATTACCTTTGATTGAGTTTGCCTACAATAACAGTTATTATTCGAGCATAAGAATGGCGTCGTTCGAAGCTTTGTATGGAAGACCTTGCCGATCGCCCCTTTGTTGGACCGAAGTCAGAGATACCCAACTTCTTGGGCCAGAAATGGTACGAGAAATAAGTGAGAAGATCCAGATAGTACGTGAGAAGATGAAAACAACTCAGACACGACACAAGAATTATGCTGACCAGCGACGCAAAGACTTGGAGTTTGTAGTTGGAGATCATGTGCTACTCAAGATTTCACCTGTTCGAGGCATCGTTAGATTTGGTCAGAAAAGAGGCAAGTTGTCGCCACGATTCATCGGACCATTCGAGATTTTAGAGCGTGTTGGGAAAGTTGCTTATCGCCTTGCGTTGCCACCGAAGATGTCAGGAGTGCACAACGTTTTCCACATCAGTATGCTGAGAAGGTGTGCCGCATGAGATCAACTTCGAGGATATTGAAGCCAACGACAATGCTATATTTAATGAAGGACCGGTTTACATTTTGGATCAAGGAGTGAAGAAGCTCAGGAACAAGGAGATTCCGCTAGTCAAGGTTCAGTGGAAGCATCACGATGAACGAGAAGCTTTGTGGGTGCTAGAGTCAGAGATGCGAGAGAAGTTTCCGTTTTTGTTTTAGCCTCGTTTGCTTTTGATTTGAAGGAAAAAATCTTTTGTTGAGTGGTGAATGATGTAATACCCTGAATTTCCGGAGAGAATTAATAAATAAACTTCTTTTCCATATACTTACATAACCTTTCCTTTTCATTGGTGAGATTTAGATACCAATCGATTGCCTTTGTTCCCAATCGATTGACACTTTTTGATACCAATCGATTGACCAATTTCCCAATCGATTGCCACTTTTTAAATACCAATCGATTGACATCTATACCAATCGATTGACATCTTTTCCAATCGATTGACATTCTTCCCAATCGATTGCCTTCAAATATCTATTACCAATCGATTGGTATAAGCTGAGACAAGTTTTCTTCTTTCTTTGAGCTTTGAACGTGTGGCACTCTCACACACACACATATATATATATATTCATTTGTGGCCTTAGGCCAGTTTCACAGTTTAAGAGAGAAAGACACACATCTTGTGATATACATATATTCATATATCTATAGCTATATCTATATAGATATCTACATACACATATATGCTGCCTTGGCAGCTGGGAGAACAAGAAGAAGAAGAGAAGAACAAGGAGAAAAAGAAGAAGAGGCAGAGAAGAGAGAGCTGGACAGAGAAGAGAGAAAGAGAATGAGGAGAGAGAGAGCTTGAAGTTTACAAGCCAAACACACCCTTGGTGAGTTCCTAACTCACTTGGTCCTTTTATTTTGATGTTTTACAAGTTGTTATGAGGTTTGGTTGTGACTGGTACGTCTTTATGATGTTTATATATGATGTTCTTACAATCTGCTGGTGGAGACGAAGTGCCAATCGATTAGCATAATTACCAATCGATTGCCATCAGTTTGGACCCATTCGATTAGATAGAATTCCAATTGATTGACATCCCAATCGATTGCCATTATTAGCAATCGATTGACATCCCAATCGATTGCCATTGTTAGCAATCGATTGACATGATTTTTATCCTAATCGATTGGACCTTATCCCAATCGATTGGTATAGGCAAAACATGGATTATTTTGCCTATTTATTATATAAGAGGTTCGATTGTTCGTTTCTCATTTCAAACTTTTGTTATGCAATTTTGGGTGGTTCTAGGAAAATGTGACAACACAGATAAGTATGATTAAGAATAATGGATTAATGAAATGACGTAAGATATTATGTGGTTCATGTATGAGTTCGATATCCGTTTCTTTTAATCAGAGTAATCAGGCCACATTGGGAATTTCCATGTGTCGATATTAGAACATAACTCGGGTAGGTTTGGTAAGTTCTGGGAATGGTACGTGGACGGACGTTTGGTCATGATATGCTCTTAAAAGCGGTGAGCTGTGCATATGCTCTTAAAAGCGGTGAGCCGGACCAAGTAGTCCTAAGATAGACCGAATAATCTATGATATGCTCTTAAAAGCGGTGAGCTATATAATATGCTCTTAAAAGCGGTGAGCTGGGATGTCTGGTAGATGACACTGAGTCGTGGAAATAGATGATATGCCTTATTCAAAACGTTGTGTCCCTGAAATATGGTGAACATGATACATTGTTCTTAAAAGCTGGGGACGGACTGACATGGAGTCCATGACGTGCGGTGAGCTATGTAATATGCTCTTAAAAGCGGTGGACGGAATAAGGGTGTATCCCTAGAGTTAAACGATTGAGTCTGTTCCATTCAGTCAGTATCTGTTAATATCGATCTTTGTTTAACAAGACGATAAGGGTTGGTTGACGAGGATGAATAAAGGAACAAGATATTATTATTATTATTGTTATAATAAAATGTTAACTCATATTTTCATATACTTGTGCTTGCTTCAGATAATTGGTACCTTGTTAGTTTACGCTCACTCAACTCTCAGTAAGTTGACGGCTTTTATTGCTTGGACTTTCACCCCGTCCAGACTATCCCGTATCTTAGTCTACAGGTGACGGATCCTACAATGACAGTTACTATCCAGGAAAGGAGTACACAGAGGGTGGTTCCGCTGATGATGCCTATACCAGGGAGGACTACGATGCTGATGTTTATGCCAGCTGAAGATTTAGAGATAGTTATTAGTTTCTGTTTTCTATTTAGTTGTTTTATTATATTTGGTACTTGGGCATATGTTGCTTCCAAACCTTATATACTTCCGCTGTAGCATTACAATTGTAATAACTCTGATGTTGGAAATATAATAGGTTTCCTTTATATTACTGTGGGTTGTTCTTTCTGTTGACTAGTACTGTGTGGTGTGGATCATTAGTGACATTCACTAGTTATTCCCTATGGGCCCATAAAGGAAATTTATTTTTCTCTATTTATGCTGTTCCGGGGCGTGACATATTCCTTTGAGGAAACTCACCCTTAAGGAGTTGTTTAACTTTTTCGGTCTAATAATAGTGACCGATTGTTTTTTATATTTTAAGCCAATTAATTATTTGGTTTGGGTTGATTTACAATCACAGTGGTTTGTGTGGATGTCACCAAAAACTAAATCTTATTTGGTGGCTATTTCTACAAAAGTGGTACTATCAGAAAGACTGAAAAAGTATTGAAGACCGAAACTAAAATTTATTCGGTCAGAATACAATGTTCGAACTGAAAACAGACCGAACCAAAAAACAAGGTGATGGGATCAATTTGCTATGGTACAGGGCTAGATGCTTATTAGTGAATAAGGAAGTTTGTTCAGTCAAAAGGCTTTCATGCTTACATAATGGTGTGCTTACTTTGATTAACGCCTATGGTGGGTCCGACGGGGGAAGAACACTCCTTCATCTTCATTTGTCTTCATTCCAATTTTTATCAAACCAACACTGTTGAGTGCTATCCAATGAAGGAAAACAATAATGTCTTAGGACTGTTAGTAGCATGCCCTAAAAGCCAATTAGATTGGAGTAGTATTTTAGGAATATTACATTGTAATAGCAGTTTCATATTAATAAAGGGCAAGATTATTATTTATCATTATTATTGTTTAACATTTATATGATATGTCCATAGAATTAAAATTGAGAAGGTATGTACTTAAAGAGTTAAGGAACAAGACCATATACTTCTTAGTTGCTTTATTCTAAAATTGTTCTTAGTCGTAGGATTATTAAATTGGGCATTTAATAATCCGATTAGACTAATATGTGTCATGTTTATTTTATTTGATAAAATATGGCTAGTCTTAAGTCATCAGTGTGGGGACGCTGGAACAGACATATGGGTGCTTGTTATAGAACAAGTTCACTGAACGTGATCAACTATTAGGAAAATCCAAATGGAGTTTTATTTATCTATCAATGGATTGTTCTTAGTTACAGTGGTACAAGTAATCCTTAGACCTGAGACATTACTGTTGTCTTGTGTATGAGTTATTATGCTTTAACGTACACGGTGTTTATGTTTTAGTCAAAGGTATATTCATGTACTGTTGGGTATAGTAAGTTATACATGGAGACATGTGAATGTACAACAAGGAATCTATCACTCTCAAGTGCGAGAGTGAATGTCCTATGTGATCTTCTATGATATATCTCAAGTAAAGCTCCCTGGCCAGGGCAGGGTGAGAATTAGAAAGAGTTTTCTAATTTCACCAAATAGAGAAATATCAATTAGTTCGAGAACATATAATTAAATTTGGGTTTGATAATATGTCCATTACCCAAGAGATTTAATTGGGACATTGTTTGATAGAAGGATTGAATTGTATGGTAACGGTTAACGGAAAGGTTCACTATTTTTCAGACAGTCTGGGGTGTGTCATGATATCCTGCTAGGTGTCACTCATGACTAGTGGAAGTTCAGAAATAATAAATATTAATATTAATTATTTCTACAAGGGAGAATTAGAAGATGTTCTAATTTAAATTAATTAAAAAGGGTTCTAATTGTAATACTTTAAAGTATTAGTGCCTACTACCAGATTAGTATGAACCTAAAGGGTCACACACAAAAGGGCAACGTGTAATTGGAAGAAGTTGTGAGGGTCTACTTGATATTAAGTTGTTAATATGGAAGTAGTGTAATAATACTATTAATTTATATTTGATTTAGGAAAGTCTTCTAATCAAATATAGTTTCCTAATTAGATTAGGAAAGGGACTTATAGCATTGTTATATATATGAGGTATGGGAAATAATATAAGAGCTAGCACATCATATTATCTCCCAACAATTTATCTTACCACAAGGATCCGTACAAACCCCTTTAACTTCAATAGTTTTTGTTTTCTTCAATTAATTATTTATTTGGAGAAATCAGACATTCTTCCAATTCGTGATTTGCTCGTGTGGATACTTTTAGAGATCGGACACTTGGACGATTTGGTGAACTGTTCGTAGGACGAACTAGATTAAATATTTTGTAAAGCACGCTTCAAGGGTAACTATTCGATTAACCCCCTATGGATGTTGTATGTATTTTGTATATATCATAGACTTGATCATAAGATTATTAAACCATTAAATTTTTGTTTTCCGCTGCGCGAACCTTGATGGGTTCCACATGGTTTTCTTTCAGTGGTATCAAAGCCTTAATCTATGATTAATACAAAATACTTAATTATTTTTATAGTATGGATTTATTTTGAATAAATCTAAAATTTTGGGACTATAGATTTGTATTAGATACAAAGCTCTTAAAAGCAATTTGTTTGGTTGATTAATGGATGCGTATACGTATGGAACATGTACTGTATTCAATCTATTAGAATAAAATATTATAAAGATGTCTACTTCAAACCGTACGGTGTACGGTCGGCCGTCCGGCCATCATTGTTTGATGGAGAATGAATCAATATTGATTGATTTTTATTTTATTTTAATTAAACTTAAGGATTAAGTTGGAAAAGCGTTTTCAATTAAAATATATATATATATATATATTCAACAATTGGACTGCCATTGTTGTACATGGCTGGTCACTATTTTCTAAAGTAGTGTACAATTTTGATTGGAATTATTTTATTTTAATCAAATCAAAATTTTAATGAGATTAAGATTTGTCCCAAAATTATATGCTATAATAATAGTATTAATATTATTTACATGAGATGTGAATGGTTAATATAAAGGATGATTATGGACTAGACCTAAATAATTGAGCTATGTGATTGATTTATTTATTCAATGTGATTGAACGATTTATTATTTTGGGTTTGTAATTTTTAAATGGGACTTGCATGCCTTCCTCCCTCCTTCTCAATGTAATTTCTATCTCCCTCCTATGTACCTCCCCCTTGATCATAGATCAAGGGTTTTCTTTTTAAAGTCATGTAAAAATTAGGCTTAGAGATGAAGATCAAAAATTACAAGGAAGAAGAAGGTGGAGCGTACTTGGAGTAGATAAGGTGTCCAAGAAAAGAATGAAGACTATTTATTATTATTGTTTCCAACTTAGATCTTGAAAGCATGCGATGTTTAATAATGATTACAACACTATAGACCTAGATTCAACTTAAAGGCTCAAGTTGAATCACCTTAAAAGTCCATAATCATCCATGACCCAAATTTTTATGTGATAATTGTTTGGACGGTTTCACCATATATTTTATATGTCCATATTTTAAAATTGTTTTAAAATTTAATCCATTTATTGTGTCACGAGGATACTCCTTTAAATTAAAATTTTAAAATTGTTTTTTAAATTTAATTAGTGGGAGCATTGTATGGACATATTAAAATATAAATGATGAAATAATTAGTTTATGTATTTGATGCATGTATAATTGATGAGACCATAAAATTCCCTTCTTGTTATAATATTAAGTTGTAAGCGAAGAGACACTATGAATGTCTTATCGTAGCCTTCCACCATTATAGGTGACTGTATTTTCTTATTTGGGTTTGTCGGCTACAGATATGTGGGGACAACTCATTCTAAGAAAATCCACTCATACTATTTAAATATATGATATTATGAGGTAAGGGGTTAGTGGGATCCAAGAAACTATTATGTGAGGGTCTCATTAGTGACTCATACTTGTATGAATGGTGGGTCTAACTTAACTAAAATATATGGATCAAGAAACTATTATGTGAGGTTCATAATTTTAGAGGCTAAATGATGATTGGAACTTGCTTAAGAAACAATAGGTAAGAAGTTACCTTCTTATCAAAGTTAGTACAACTAAGAAAATGTGAGGTTGTACTAGTTTTGGTGGGACTCCAATCCCCACTAGGAATTTTTATAAATAAAGATTCCCAAATTTCTTTAAAGAGATGAGGAATTTGAAAAGAATAGTGGGAGGTACCATTATGATTTAAAGACCCAAAATCTAATGGATAATAAAATTGAATTTTATTTTATGCTCATAAATTCCTATTTATCTTCTGTAGATCACCGCTAAAAATGTCAAACTTCAACCCCCTTGCTAAAATTTTGGATACCAACCGTTTGACTGGACCAAACTTTGATGATTGGTTAAGGAACTTAAAAATCATTCTTACTTCTGACAAAATTGCCTGTGTCTTGGATGGGCCAATGCCGGAATCTCTTCCGGAAGGATCCACTGAGGAAGAGCATGACACTTTGAGAAAGTGGCAAGAAGATGAAATAAAGGTGAGATGCTACATGTTAGCATCTATGAGCAATGAACTTCAGAAGCAACATGATTCATATAAAAGCTCAACCTCTATTCTTCTTCACCTATAAGAGTTGTATGGGGGACATAGTAGAATCGCAAGGTTCAATGTTTCAAAAGAACTCTTCCAGGACAAAATGGCAGATGGGTCATCTGTAAATGAGCATATGCTTAAGATGATCGGTTACATTGAGCAACTCGAAAAGCTTGATGTAGGCATGGATGCAAATTTGTAAATAGATTTGATCTTACAATCCTTGCCAGATTCATTTTCGCAGTTCGTTATGAACTTCAACATGAGTAGGATGACAGTTCCACTGCATGAGTTGCTAAATATGTTGAATACTGCGGAAGGCTCTATCAAAAAGACAAAGGGATCTGCTCTTGTCATTCATGAGGCTTCTACTTCTAAGTCCAAGCCCAAGGGTAAAGGAAAATGGAAGGGGCAGAAGTCCAAGGTGAAGGCAAAGGGCGGGATCAAGAAAGGCAAGCCCGCAAATGATAAGGGTAATGGAAAGTGTTTCTTCTGTGGCAAAGAAGGACATTGGAAGAGGAACTGCAGAGAGTACCTAGCTTCCATAAAAGACAAACCTTCTGAAGGTATATCTAAATTGCTTTTTATAGAAACTAACCTTTCGGTTAACTCTGTTTCTTCTTGGGTATTAGATACCGGAGCTAGTTCTCATATTTGCAATTCGTTGCAGGTATTAAGGGGAAGCAGAAGGCTGAGTAGAGGACAAGCTGCTCTTCGAGTGGGAAATGGAGCAAGTGTTGCTGCATTAGCTGTAGGGAGCTACTATTTAGCATTACCATCTAGCGTAGTTTTAGAATTAAAAGATTGTTTATTTATGCCAGATATTATTAGGAATATTATTTCTATTTCTGCTTTATCTAGAGATGGTTATAAATTTGTTTTTGAGAAAAATAAATGCACATTTTATTTAAATGATGATTTAGTTGGTTCTGGCATATATTTGAATGGTCTTTATTTCTTAAACTTAGATTATGGTATTAACTATATTGAGCAAGCAAAAGATAAAACACCAAAAAGACCTAGAGATGAAGTTAATCCTACTTATATGTGGCATCTTAGATTAGGTCATATTAGTGATGATAGGATCAACAAGTTGGTTAAAGATGGACACTTTGGCTCATTAGCTTATGAAGCTTATCCAACTTGTGAATCTTGTCTCATGGGCAAAATGACCAAATCACCCTTTGTGGGACATGGGGAAAGAGCTGCCAATATACTTGGATTAATTCACACTGATGTGTGTGGTCCTATGAATTCAATTGCAAGAGGAGGTTTTTCATACTTCATAACCTTCACCGATGATCACTCACGGTTAGGGTATGTGTATTTAATGAAATACAAATCTGAATCTTTTAAAAAGTTCAAAGAATTCAGAAATGAAGTAGAAAAACAAACTGGGAAAAATATTAAAGTTCTTCGATCAGATCGAGGAGGTAAATACTTAAGCAATGAATTCTTGGACCATCTCAAGGAAAATGGTATTTTATCACAATGGACTCCACCTGGAACACCACAATTAAATGGTGTGTCCAAAAGGAGAAATCGTACCTTATTGGATATGGTACGATCCATGATGAGCTACACAGATTTACCTGTATCATTTTGGGGATATGCGCTCCAAATAGCAGCACATATACTAAATAGGGTGCCGTCCAAATCTGTTCCTAAGACACCGCATGAGATGTGGCATGGGAAAAGGCCTAGTCTTAATTACATTAAGATCTGGGGCTGTCCAGCTTATGTTAAAAAACTAGAAGTGAACAAATTGGAATCTAGGTCAGAAAAATGTAGATTTGTGGGCTATCCGAGAGAGTCGTTGGGATACTATTTCTATCACCCAGGCGAACAAAAGGTGTTTGTTAGCAAGTTTGCTGTATTTCTTGAAAAAGAGTTTATTCAAGATGGAGGCAATGGGAAAGTGATAGAATTAGAGGAAATGTCCTCTGAACCACAAACCAACATTGACCAACATGAGGAAGAGTCCTCAAACCCTATTATAGTAGCACCTTCTATCACACAACCTCCACGTAAGACTAGTAGGACTCCCATACCTAATAAGAGATACTTGGATCTCCATCAAGGTGATGAGGAACTCTTTCATTGTGGAGACAATGGCGACAAGAGTGATCCTACTAATTACAAAGAGGCGATGTCAGACATCGATTCGAGTAAATGGCAAATTGCCATGAAATCAGAAATGGATTCTATGTACTCCAACCAAGTCTGGACTTTGGTAGACCCGCCTCAAGGTATTGTACCTATTGGCTGTAAATGGGTTTACAAAAGGAAGATAGGCTCGGATGGAAAGGTAGAGACCTACAAAGCTAGGCTAGTGGCAAAAGGTTACAAACAAAGACAAGGAGTTGACTATGAGGAAACCTTCTCGCCAGTAGCCATGCTAAAATCCATCAGGATTATACTTGCTATAGCTGCACACTATGACTATGAGATATGGCAGATGGATGTAAAGACTGCTTTTCTTAATGGTCAGATTGAGGAAGAGATTTACATGGAGCAGCCGGAAGGCTTTATATCCCGTGGTGAAAACCACAAAGTGTGTAAGCTGCAGAGATCCATTTATGGACTCAAGCAAGCATCTCGAAGTTGGAACATCCGTTTTGATGAAGCGATTAAAGCATTTGATTTTCATCAAAATATGGATGAACCATGTGTGTATAAGAAGCTCAGTGGGAGAGCGATTACGTTCCTAATTTTGTACGTTGATGACATCCTCCTCATTGGGAATGATGTAGGAATGTTATCATCAGTCAAACTATGGCTTTCACAAAACTTCTCCATGAAGGATTTGGGAGAAGCATCTTATATACTGGGTATAAAGGTTTATAGAGATAGATCTAAAAGATTGCTTGGTTTATCCCAGTCCTTATACATAGATAAAGTGTTGAATAGATTCAACATGGCAGATTCCAAGAGAGGGATGCTGCCCTTCAGACATGGAATTCATCTCTCGAAGGACATGAGTCCTAAGACACCAGAGGATAGAGAGAGCATGAGCAAAGTACCATATGCTTTAGCAGTGGGAAGTCTCATGTATGCTATGCTGTGTACTAGACCTGATATCAGTCATGCTGTAAGTGTTACAAGTAGATATCAGTCTAATCCAGGTATGGACCACTAGATTACAGTGAAGAACATCCTTAAGTACTTGAGAAGAACTAAGGATATGTTCCTTATTTATGGAGGAGGAGAATTGAGAGTTGATGGTTACACGGATTCGGACTTCCAGTCTGATGTGGATGATAGAAAATCCACATCTGGGTATGTGTTTACCCTTAATGGGGGTGCTGTTAGCTGGAAGAGTTGTAAGCAAGATACAACGACAGATTCCACGACCGAAGCAGAATACATTGCTGCTTCAGAAGCAACAAAGGAGAGTGTGTGGATAAGAAAGTTCATCAGTGAACTAGGTGTAGTTCCAACCATTGAATCACCTGTGCCTCTGTACTGTGATAACAATGGGGCGATAGCTCAAGCCAAGGAACCTAGGTCTCATCATAAATCCAAACACATTCAACGTCGATTCCATATGATTAGAGAAATCATTGGTAGAGGTGATGTGGAGATACAGAAGATAGCATCAGCAGATAATGTAGCAGATCCATTCACTAAGGCCTTGACCCAGCAGCAATTGGATCGCCATCTTGAGAAGATGGGTATGAGATACATGGTCGATTGGCTTTAGTGCAAGTGGGAGATTGTTAGTAGTATGCCCTAAAAGCCAATTAGATTGGAGTAGTATTTTAGGAATATTACATTGTACTAACGGTTTCATATTAATAAATGGCAAGATTATTATTTATCATTATTATTGTTTAACATTTATATGATATGTCCATAGAATTAAAATTGAGAAGGTATGTACTTAAAGAGTTAAGGAACAAGACCATATACTTCTTAGTTGCTTTATTCTAAAATTGTTCTTAGTCGTAGGATTATTAAATTGGGCATTTAATAATCCGATTAGACTAATATGTGTCATGTTTATTTTATTTGATAAAATATGGCTAGTCTTAAGTCATCAGTGTGGGGACGCTGGAACAGACATATGGGTGCTTGTTATAGAACAAGTTCACTGAACGTGATCAACTATTAGGAAAATCCAAATGGAGTTTTATTTATCTATCAATGGATTGTTCTTAGTTACAGTGGTACAAGTAATCCTTAGACCTGAGACATTACTGTTGTCTTGTGTATGAGTTATTATGCTTTAACGTACACAGTGTTTATGTTTTAGTCAAAGGCATATTCATGTACTGTTGGGTATAGTAAGTTATACATGGAGACATGTGAATGTACATGTTTGCACCCAAAAAATACATTTTTTAAATAAAAGATAGTAGAGGCCGATTGGAATATTTTAATCGGACTTAGAGACCGATTGCAAAAAATTTGATATGGTCAATTGATTGGTTTAAAGTTGGTAGTGATTGGAGTATTTTAATCGGGCTGCCTCACCAGACCGATTTATCAAAACACACTCTCATGAGCCCGATTAGAGTTATTGCCATAACTTTTGATTGGCAACATTAGTGTGCCATCTTAATTTAATGGTCACTTTATTGACCATTTTATAATTTTGATGATATCTACACAATTCATTCGGACTTGGGCAAATCGGGCTTAGAGGTTTTGGCTTTCCCTTTATTTGTTTACTTGTGAAAAGACATGGTGGGCCACCTAAGCATGACATTAAATGGCCAAATCATTCATTTGGTTATATGGATGGTGATTGGAATTTTGTGGTTAAGTCAGCCATATCACCAATCGGGCTGGTATATATTCGGGCTGCACTACTTTGGCCATGCAATTGTATGTTGACTAATTCATGATTTTGGTGACTTTATTGACCCTTTTGTAATTCTTGTGATGACCTTTCATCGACTCGGGCTTATTATTATGGCCATTGGCTGGTAAGTATTTGACCACCTTGGGGAAAGTAACAGTGGTGGGCCATCAAATGGTTAATTCATGTCAATACAAATTGGTTGGCATCAAGTGGAGTTCGGACTTAAGCTTTGTTTGGCATGATTTCATAGTTATCGGGCTGAAGAGCTATTGCGATGTTGAAGGGTTGAGGTCATATGATGGTGGGGCCCATGCAAATGTTTAACTTTGAATCAATACAAAAAGGTTGACAGTATTTTAATGAGTCCGTGCGGTGTATTAGTTGGCCTTACCAGTTTGGTGCAATCACGTAAGCAAAAGATATGGTTGGTCAGTTTTGGGAAGTGTCCTCAATCCCTACAATTCCTCTATAAGATAATATTATCTTAATGGGAAATATTATCATTTAATGGGAAATATTATCATTTAATGGGAAATATTATCTAGTTAGGAAAGATAATATTTTTGGAGATAATATCAGCACTTTTTGGAGATATCTTTTACTTGGAGGGGAAGCAAGCCGAACCAAGCCTACATGCGGACCAGATTCAAGCTACAAATATATATATACATGTATGTGTATATATTTCGAAGATATGGCAGATATTACCAGATTATTATTGACCAGATATTTCCTACCTTACCTGGAAGACTTCCATGGCCGCTATAAATTAACAGGCAGGCCAAGCTGCAAACTCACTCCGCGTCACTCTCGATAAACCGCATTCAAACCGCATCCAAAAGCATTTTAAAGCATTCTTTAGCATTCTTAGGATTAGTTCTTAGCATTTTAATTACATCCTTGTAATTTCTCTTCCTTATTTTAATTAAATAAAAATCCTGCTTTTTATTTAATTTCTCTTTGTTTATTTCATCACTTGCTAGGCTTGTGTGCTTCAACACTGTCTAGGGATCTTTGGTGAGGGTACTTTCCTACTCACCATACACAATCGCACTGATAGAAGTTAGATTTCTCAAACCTTGTGTATCACTCACACAAGTGATTTAGGAAATTTTGTGTTTACAGTTTGGGTCTACCTCACAAGGCCATGGCACGCCCAAACCAACAAATATAGCAAACATTTTGGCACGCCCGGTGGGACAGCCAAGTGATGAGCCATGCACACACCGAAGCATGGCTACACTTTTACAACAACCAGATTGGTTGGCGGAATGAGTCAATACGCCAACTTCGCGAAGAAATCTATCGTTTCTACAACGATGGATATTGGAATGAAACTGGTCATCTTTACAATGAGATAGACCGTTTTGAGGCCGACATGCGATTTTTTAATCAAGAAATCGGCCTCCTCACAGCTTCGAGTGGAGCTGATGAATCGCCGCCCGAGGGAAATTCGTTCATGTCTCTAGACGAGTTTCTATACGGTGA
The DNA here is from genome assembly GCA_033977485.1 of Hydrangea macrophylla. Taxonomy (NCBI): domain Eukaryota; kingdom Viridiplantae; phylum Streptophyta; class Magnoliopsida; order Cornales; family Hydrangeaceae; genus Hydrangea; species Hydrangea macrophylla. Next base: position 105,931,882 of record CM066990.1, read on the forward strand.
CTGGCGAAAGAATCTAGTTTGTGACAACATTCTTCGTGCTCTTGAAGATATGAGGGCGCACTCGAGAGAACAGCAGGCAAAGCTTAGCCGGTTTGAAGAAGACACGAAAGCAAGCCTGGCAATACTGGAAGCTCAAGGGCAGAAGATCGAACAATTTTTGAAGTCACGACAACGGCCCGAGAAGGCCGATGTTACCACTCCAAATCAAGAGGCCAATGTCTCTGGTCATCTTGGTTCCACGCCGTCCAAACCGCTCGGGGGGCAAGACGGCGAGAAAATAAAGGAAATGCCGAGTGATCTTACATCGGCCATAGAGCCTCTCCCCGACGTTGAAGAAGACGACGAAGCACTCGGGGGGCAAATTCAAGACGAGCCTCAAAATTCTGTTGAGGCCGAGGAGGAAGAGTGTGATAGGCCGAGTGATCTTGTATCGGCCATAGACCCTCCTAGTGATGAGGAGGACGATGATGAAGATCTCCTTGATGATGAAGACCCTCTAGTTGATGAAGAAATCGGCGTTGAACCGCTCGGGGGGCAAGTCTCGCAGAGACCGGTTGATGATAAATCGGTCCATGAAGCTTTTGAAAATATTCCTTTGAGGAAACTCAGCCTCAAGGAATTGTTCAATTATTTCGGTCTCCTAATTGTGACCGATTATTATTTTTATTTTAGGCCAATTAATTATTTGGCTTGGGTTGATTTACATCCACGATGGCTGTGTGGGTGTCACCAAAAATTAAATTTAATTTGGTGGTTGTTTTTGCAGCAATGGTATTATCAAAGGAGGCTAAAAAAGTATTAAAGACCGGACTGAATGAATTCAGTCAATAGGCTATTCGGGCTGTTACAAGACCGAAAGCAAGAAAAAAAATAAATAAATAAATAACAGTTACTGGAAGGATGCTGGGAATAAATCGGACGTTGAGGCCGATAAAATACAGATGCTATATTCACTCACTTCATTTGTAGCAACCCAGTCCGAGAGGAAAAGAGGCACAGATAATATTCCAATCTGAGAAGTTTAGTGGCTGAAAGTTGGTGAAATTTTGGAGGCCAAGATGAGTACATGGAAAGGGGACTGTGTTTCGGTCATGGCATCACTGTGTTAATCGGACTACATGGTTAAGACCGATGTGGTCGGACATGACCTGGCCAAACAATTGACCCAAGCACCAAGGCTGATGGGGGTTTAGAGCCTGGTCTGTTGGTATATGGGTATATATGAAATTGGTGATGTAAAAGGCATGGTGGGCCACATAAGGTAAGAAGCTTCTCAAATGGGTATAGTTTTGGGGCCACGAAGGCACTAGGCAGTAGAGATGTTATTTTATTTTATTTCTCATTCAAGCCAAGAGTATGGGGTCCATGTGACTGATGTGGAAAATTTTATCAGTCTCATGACCAAGGCCGATCGCAGTCAAAAGGGTAATCGGTCTCTAGATAAATTTGGCTATTCAAAAATTGCACTGATTTTATTTTTAAACAGCCAGGGGGGCATTGTTTGCACCCAAAAAATACATTTTTTAAATAAAAGATAGTAGAGGCCGATTGGAATATTTTAATCGGACTTAGAGACCGATTGCAAAAAATTTGATATGGTCAATTGATTGGTTTAAAGTTGGTAGTGATTGGAGTATTTTAATCGGGCTGCCTCACCAGACCGATTTATCAAAACACACTCTCATGAGCCCGATTAGAGTTATTGCCATAACTTTTGATTGGCAACATTAGTGTGCCATCTTAATTTAATGGTCACTTTATTGACCATTTTATAATTTTGATGATATCTACACAATTCATTCGGACTTGGGCAAATCGGGCTTAGAGGTTTTGGCTTTCCCTTTATTTGTTTACTTGTGAAAAGACATGGTGGGCCACCTAAGCATGACATTAAATGGCCAAATCATTCATTTGGTTATATGGATGGTGATTGGAATTTTGTGGTTAAGTCAGCCATATCACCAATCGGGCTGGTATATATTCGGGCTGCACTACTTTGGCCATGCAATTGTATGTTGACTAATTCATGATTTTGGTGACTTTATTGACCCTTTTGTAATTCTTGTGATGACCTTTCATCGACTCGGGCTTATTATTATGGCCATTGGCTGGTAAGTATTTGACCACCTTGGGGAAAGTAACAGTGGTGGGCCATCAAATGGTTAATTCATGTCAATACAAATTGGTTGGCATCAAGTGGAGTTCGGACTTAAGCTTTGTTTGGCATGATTTCATAGTTATCGGGCTGAAGAGCTATTGCGATGTTGAAGGGTTGAGGTCATATGATGGTGGGGCCCATGCAAATGTTTAACTTTGAATCAATACAAAAAGGTTGACAGTATTTTAATGAGTCCGTGCGGTGTATTAGTTGGCCTTACCAGTTTGGTGCAATCACGTAAGCAAAAGATATGGTTGGTCAGTTTTGGGAAGTGTCCTCAATCCCTACAATTCCTCTATAAGATAATATTATCTTAATGGGAAATATTATCATTTAATGGGAAATATTATCATTTAATGGGAAATATTATCATTTAATGGGAAATATTATCTAGTTAGGAAAGATAATATTTTTGGAGATAATATCAGCACTTTTTGGAGATATCTTTTACTTGGAGGGGAAGCAAGCCGAACCAAGCCTACATGCGGACCAGATTCAAGCTACAAATATATATATACATGTATGTGTATATATTTCGAAGATATGGCAGATATTACCAGATTATTATTGACCAGATATTTCCTACCTTACCTGGAAGACTTCCATGGCCGCTATAAATTAACAGGCAGGCCAAGCTGCAAACTCACTCCGCGTCACTCTCGATAAACCGCATTCAAACCGCATCCAAAAGCATTTTAAAGCATTCTTTAGCATTCTTAGGATTAGTTCTTAGCATTTTAATTACATCCTTGTAATTTCTCTTCCTTATTTTAATTAAATAAAAATCCTGCTTTTTATTTAATTTCTCTTTGTTTATTTCATCACTTGCTAGGCTTGTGTGCTTCAACACTGTCTAGGGATCTTTGGTGAGGGTACTTTCCTACTCACCATACACAATCGCACTGATAGAAGTTAGATTTCTCAAACCTTGTGTATCACTCACACAAGTGATTTAGGAAATTTTGTGTTTACAGTTTGGGTCTACCTCACAAGGCCATGGCACGCCCAAACCAACAAATATAGCAAACATTTTGGCACGCCCGGTGGGACAGCCAAGTGATGAGCCATGCACACACCGAAGCATGGCTACACTTTTACAACAACCAGATTGGTTGGCGGAATGAGTCAATACGCCAACTTCGCGAAGAAATCTATCGTTTCTACAACGATGGATATTGGAATGAAACTGGTCATCTTTACAATGAGATAGACCGTTTTGAGGCCGACATGCGATTTTTTAATCAAGAAATCGGCCTCCTCACAGCTTCGAGTGGAGCTGATGAATCGCCGCCCGAGGGAAATTCGTTCATGTCTCTAGACGAGTTTCTATACGGTGACTGGCGAAAGAATCTAGTTTGTGACAACATTCTTCGTGCTCTTGAAGATATGAGGGCGCACTCGAGAGAACAGCAGGCAAAGCTTAGCCGGTTTGAAGAAGACACGAAAGCAAGCCTGGCAATACTGGAAGCTCAAGGGCAGAAGATCGAACAATTTTTGAAGTCACGACAACGGCCCGAGAAGGCCGATGTTACCACTCCAAATCAAGAGGCCAATGTCTCTGGTCATCTTGGTTCCACGCCGTCCAAACCGCTCGGGGGGCAAGACGGCGAGAAAATAAAGGAAATGCCGAGTGATCTTACATCGGCCATAGAGCCTCTCCCCGACGTTGAAGAAGACGACGAAGCACTCGGGGGGCAAATTCAAGACGAGCCTCAAAATTCTGTTGAGGCCGAGGAGGAAGAGTGTGATAGGCCGAGTGATCTTGTATCGGCCATAGACCCTCCTAGTGATGAGGAGGACGATGATGAAGATCTCCTTGATGATGAAGACCCTCTAGTTGATGAAGAAATCGGCGTTGAACCGCTCGGGGGGCAAGTCTCGCAGAGACCGGTTGATGATAAATCGGTCCATGAAGCTTTTGAAAATATTCCTTTGAGGAAACTCAGCCTCAAGGAATTGTTCAATTATTTCGGTCTCCTAATTGTGACCGATTATTATTTTTATTTTAGGCCAATTAATTATTTGGCTTGGGTTGATTTACATCCACGATGGCTGTGTGGGTGTCACCAAAAATTAAATTTAATTTGGTGGTTGTTTTTGCAGCAATGGTATTATCAAAGGAGGCTAAAAAAGTATTAAAGACCGGACTGAATGAATTCAGTCAATAGGCTATTCGGGCTGTTACAAGACCGAAAGCAAGAAAAAAAATAAATAAATAAATAACAGTTACTGGAAGGATGCTGGGAATAAATCGGACGTTGAGGCCGATAAAATACAGATGCTATATTCACTCACTTCATTTGTAGCAACCCAGTCCGAGAGGAAAAGAGGCACAGATAATATTCCAATCTGAGAAGTTTAGTGGCTGAAAGTTGGTGAAATTTTGGAGGCCAAGATGAGTACATGGAAAGGGGACTGTGTTTCGGTCATGGCATCACTGTGTTAATCGGACTACATGGTTAAGACCGATGTGGTCGGACATGACCTGGCCAAACAATTGACCCAAGCACCAAGGCTGATGGGGGTTTAGAGCCTGGTCTGTTGGTATATGGGTATATATGAAATTGGTGATGTAAAAGGCATGGTGGGCCACATAAGGTAAGAAGCTTCTCAAATGGGTATAGTTTTGGGGCCACGAAGGCACTAGGCAGTAGAGATGTTATTTTATTTTATTTCTCATTCAAGCCAAGAGTATGGGGTCCATGTGACTGATGTGGAAAATTTTATCAGTCTCATGACCAAGGCCGATCGCAGTCAAAAGGGTAATCGGTCTCTAGATAAATTTGGCTATTCAAAAATTGCACTGATTTTATTTTTAAACAGCCAGGGGGGCATTGTTTGCACCCAAAAAATACATTTTTTAAATAAAAGATAGTAGAGGCCGATTGGAATATTTTAATCGGACTTAGAGACCGATTGCAAAAAATTTGATATGGTCAATTGATTGGTTTAAAGTTGGTAGTGATTGGAGTATTTTAATCGGGCTGCCTCACCAGACCGATTTATCAAAACACACTCTCATGAGCCCGATTAGAGTTATTGCCATAACTTTTGATTGGCAACATTAGTGTGCCATCTTAATTTAATGGTCACTTTATTGACCATTTTATAATTTTGATGATATCTACACAATTCATTCGGACTTGGGCAAATCGGGCTTAGAGGTTTTGGCTTTCCCTTTATTTGTTTACTTGTGAAAAGACATGGTGGGCCACCTAAGCATGACATTAAATGGCCAAATCATTCATTTGGTTATATGGATGGTGATTGGAATTTTGTGGTTAAGTCAGCCATATCACCAATCGGGCTGGTATATATTCGGGCTGCACTACTTTGGCCATGCAATTGTATGTTGACTAATTCATGATTTTGGTGACTTTATTGACCCTTTTGTAATTCTTGTGATGACCTTTCATCGACTCGGGCTTATTATTATGGCCATTGGCTGGTAAGTATTTGACCACCTTGGGGAAAGTAACAGTGGTGGGCCATCAAATGGTTAATTCATGTCAATACAAATTGGTTGGCATCAAGTGGAGTTCGGACTTAAGCTTTGTTTGGCATGATTTCATAGTTATCGGGCTGAAGAGCTATTGCGATGTTGAAGGGTTGAGGTCATATGATGGTGGGGCCCATGCAAATGTTTAACTTTGAATCAATACAAAAAGGTTGACAGTATTTTAATGAGTCCGTGCGGTGTATTAGTTGGCCTTACCAGTTTGGTGCAATCACGTAAGCAAAAGATATGGTTGGTCAGTTTTGGGAAGTGTCCTCAATCCCTACAATTCCTCTATAAGATAATATTATCTTAATGGGAAATATTATCATTTAATGGGAAATATTATCATTTAATGGGAAATATTATCATTTAATGGGAAATATTATCTAGTTAGGAAAGATAATATTTTTGGAGATAATATCAGCACTTTTTGGAGATATCTTTTACTTGGAGGGGAAGCAAGCCGAACCAAGCCTACATGCGGACCAGATTCAAGCTACAAATATATATATACATGTATGTGTATATATTTCGAAGATATGGCAGATATTACCAGATTATTATTGACCAGATATTTCCTACCTTACCTGGAAGACTTCCATGGCCGCTATAAATTAACAGGCAGGCCAAGCTGCAAACTCACTCCGCGTCACTCTCGATAAACCGCATTCAAACCGCATCCAAAAGCATTTTAAAGCATTCTTTAGCATTCTTAGGATTAGTTCTTAGCATTTTAATTACATCCTTGTAATTTCTCTTCCTTATTTTAATTAAATAAAAATCCTGCTTTTTATTTAATTTCTCTTTGTTTATTTCATCACTTGCTAGGCTTGTGTGCTTCAACACTGTCTAGGGATCTTTGGTGAGGGTACTTTCCTACTCACCATACACAATCGCACTGATAGAAGTTAGATTTCTCAAACCTTGTGTATCACTCACACAAGTGATTTAGGAAATTTTGTGTTTACAGTTTGGGTCTACCTCACAAGGCCATGGCACGCCCAAACCAACAAATATAGCAAACAGTACAACAAGGAATCTATCACTCTCAAGTGCGAGAGTGAATGTCCTATGTGATCTTCTATGATATATCTCAAGTAAAGCTCCCTGGCCAGGGCAGGGTGAGAATTAGAAAGAGTTTTCTAATTTCACCAAATAGATAAATATCAATTAGTTCGAGAACATATAATTAAATTTGGGTTTGATAATATTTCCATTATCCAAGAGATTTAATTGGGACATTGTTTGATAGAAGGATTGAATTGTATGGTAACGGTTAACGAAAAGGTTCACTATTTTTCAGACAGTCTGGGGTGTGTCATGATATACTGCTAGGTGTCACTCATGACTAGTGGAAGCTCAGAAATAATAAATATTAATATAAATTATTTCTACAAGGGATAATTAGAAGATGTTCTAATTTAAATTAATTAAAAAGGGTTCTAATTGTAATACTTTGAAGTATTAGTGCCTACTACCAGATTAGTATGAACCTAAAGGGTCACACACAAAAGGGCAATGTGTAATTGGAAGAAGTTGTGAGGGTCTACTTGATATTAAGTTGTTAATATGGAAGTAGTATAATAATACTATTAATTTATATTTGATTTAGGAAAGTCTTCTAATCAAATATAGTTTCCTAATTAGATTAGGAAATGGACTTATAGCATTGTTATATATATGAGGTATGGGAAATAATATAAGAGCTAGCACATCATGTTATCTCCCAACAATTTATCTTACCACAAGGATCCGTACAAACCCCTTTAACTTCAATAGTTTTTGTTTTCTTCAATTAATTATTTATTTGGAGAAATCAGACATTCTTCCAATTCGTGATTTGCTCGTGTGGATACTTTTAGAGATCGGACACTTGGACGATTTGGTGAACTGTTCGTAGGACGAACTAGATTAAATATTTTGTAAAGCACGCTTCAAGGGTAACTATTCGATTAACCCCCTATGGATGTTGTATGTATTTTGTATATATCATAGACTTGATCATGGGATTAGTAAACCATTAAATTTTTGTTTTCCGCTGCTCGAACCTTGATGGGTTCCACATGGTTTTCTTTCAGGGCTAGATGCTTATTAGTGAATAAGGAAGTTTGTTCAGTGAAAAGGTTTTCATGCTTACATAATGGTGTGCTTACTTTGATTAACGCCTATGGTGGGTCCGACGGGGGAAGAACACTCCTTCATCTTCATTTGTCTTCATTCCAATTTTTATCAAACCAACACTGTTGAGTGCTATCCAATGAAGGAAAACAATAATGTCTTAGGACATCACCTAAAACCAAGCCTATGGTGGGGTCCGTGAGGTTGAGAAAATTCAAATCTCTTGTCTACTGACATACGCCTAAATGGAGGAGGAATATAGGATTGTTCTTTTTTAGACTCCAACTTCATCTGGCACATGGTGGTGGGTATCCACATTTCATTGATTTGCCAAGTCATGTTAGACTGAATGCATTAAACAATTGCTTGCTTAAGCTACATCTCCTAACCAGGTAGTGAGCCCGATATTACAGATTTTCATCGATTTATGTGAATCTCAGTCTCAGTAGAATCGGTCTATGGAAAATATAGCTGTTCAAAAATTACAATGATTTCATTTTTAAAGAGCTAGGGGGCATTGTTTGCACCTAAAAAATACATTTTTTAAGTTAAAATTTGTATAAGGCTGATGGTGATTTTTTATTCAGACCTATGAGCCCGATTGCAAAATCATGAGTTAAGTAACTGGTACAAAATTGGTTGGAGCGAATGAGTTGAATCGGACTGACTACATTCACCTTAAATTAGGCAGACCACCATATGTTTGGACTGACTAATATATGTCATTCGGGCTGAGGTTGATAATCTATCGGACTGGCCAAGATCTAGTAGGGCAATTAATACAAGGCCAATTTGGACGCACATGGTGGGCCACCCCTAATGATGGCTCAAGTTTGGCCATTTGATTTATATGCATCCACATCATTTAAGGGATTTGGATTTCAAAAGATGGTGGGCCATGCTCATTAAGTCCACTTTTTGCTTGAGTCATTCTATTGTCAGAAGATTCAATATTAGTGGGCCTCCAAGCCATGTACTCCCTCCGTCCCATTTTATGTGTCCATCTTTCCTTTTTGGGATGTCCCAAAATTGTTGTCCACTTTCCTAAATTAGTGTATAAATTTTAATTCGTTTCCCTAACAACCTTCCTTGCAATCAATACCAAAACAAAATAAAAAAAGAAAGTGCAATGATTATGGGCAATTGTGGAAAGTAGGTGTAGATTATTTTTGTGCCCTTAAATAGTTGGATTCCCCAAGATGGGCATATGAAATGGGACGGAGGTAGTAACACTTTCACTCGGGCTGGCATTCGCCAATTCAGCCACCATTCTGACACGTGGATATAGGCCTGTAAATGGTTCGGATCTGGACCGAATCCACACAAATCAGATCCAGATTTGTTAACAATTCTATTATCCAGATTCGGTCCATTTATCCGTCGGATCTACCTTATTTAATCTATATCCAGATTTGATCGGATCTGGATATTCGGATCCGTTTATCGGATCTAAAACGTCAACTTAGTTGCTTATATATATATATTCTAGTATTACCATAGAAACAATTGCTTTTATTATTGTTCTCTGTGCATGCACAAAAATAAATCAACGTTTAACCTATGAATACATTTGATCATGAAAAAAAATCCTATTTTTAAATCAAAATAATATACCACTGAAAGTAAATATGTATAATCTTGTGTATAATATATATATACGTTGTTCAATTTTATATGCAATAGTAATCTTATTTAGTGTATTATATTGATCTTTTTTGTGCATAGTTTCTTCTTATTCGGATCCGGATCTTAGACGAACCGGATACCACAAAACCATATCCGATCCGTCAACCTAACATTCTAAACAGATCTGGATATGGATATGGATATGGATATGGATCTACAAAAAAGCTCAGATCCATAAAAAAGTGCCGAATTCGGATCGGATCTGGACCAAGACCCGGTCCATTGACAGGCCTACGTGGATATCAATTTTCATGGTTTAGTCAACTACATCAGCACTTTGGTTCAAGGGCGTATTTAGGGGTGGGCTGACCTGGGCTGTAGCCCACCCCAAAATTTTGAAATCCAATGTTATATATATGGTTTTGCCCAGCACATTATCAAAGTATCCACATTTTAGCCCACCCCAGCCCACCCCTCATCCATACAGTCCCAATTAGTTTGCTAATGGCAGCCCAATCTAGTCCAAAGATACAATTGTCACTTATCATATTATACTATACAAATTAAAAGTGGGGCTAAAAAGATTTGAACTTTGAACCTCTTAAATGGAGTATGAGATTCAATTAATCAAACCACTGAACTAACTAAACAATTATTAACCTAACTTACAAACATTATTTATTTGGTATGTTTTTCTATCAACGAATTATAATAAAAACCACCACTCTATCACTAAATAATTCTTATGAAAATCAACTTATACATGATGTTCACCTTCACAAGCTCACTTGACCAAAAAAAATTGAGAAAATGTGCATAAATAAACCCAAAAAAAAATTTTGGCACCACTATATGTATTTTCAGCCCACCCCAACCTATCATCCTGGATACGCCCTTGCTTTGGTTGGCCACTTAATTGTAGGCACTGTTTGGCTGCTTTGCCTTTCGGGCTGGCATATAGATCACCTCGGGCTGCTAGTAGTTTGGTTACTTTTGGAATATATATTTATATGTATGTATATATAAGGGGGGTCCACTATGCAGGTTACCAACTTTAAAAGGTCTCCTAATTGGTACTACTACCATATTGTGATAAGATCAATTGAGAAGATAATATTCTTGGCATTATACAAGATAGGAAAGATATTATCAAGATTTGGAAGGATAATATCAAGGTATTATCTATTATAGGAGATAAGATTATCACTTTTGGGAAGTTATCTTTTGGTTGCAAGGGAAGTTAGCCGAATGAAGACCAAATACGGAACAGATTCATCAGTTGCCAAAGACCACACATATATATATATATATATATATTTATATATATGTATATGATCTAATATATGGCAGATTTTATCAGTTTATGGGAGATAAATCTAGTAAATTATACTAGATTATCATTACAGATATTTTTATTTCCTTATCTCTAGTAGCTTCAGTCAAGCCTATAAATCAGCAGGCCGGCAAGCTATCAACTCACTTCGCGTCAACCTCGAAAACAGCATCCTAAACAACATTCAACTGCATTGTTAGGATTAGTTTATATTTTTCTTAGCATTCAATTTCTCTTGTTATTTCTTTTCTTTAATTTAAATAAAATCTGTCTTTTTATTTAATTTCTCTTTCGTCACTTGCTAAGCTTGTGTGCTTCAACACTGTCTAGGGACCTTAGAAGTTAGGTAATGAAACCTTTTGTATCACTCACACAAGTAGTTTTAAGAAATTTTGTGTTTTATAAGTTTGGGTCTACCTCACAAGGCTTTGGCACGCCCGAGCAACAAATATAGCAAACAGTTTCTCCGCCCACTTGATTTTGATTGAAGGATTAGTGAAGAAAGTTCCACTACCACATGTGTTTGGGAACCATCAATTCACGAAACATATTATTACTCCAAAAGATAAGCCATTCATTAGTTTGTGTTAGAAAAAAGTTGAGTTCTTGTCATGTTGCCGTTTCAAATTATATCTTGACCCTCCAAAATCACGTCTTCAATAGTATATAGCAAAGCTCATGATCCCCATTGCTGAATAGCAATTTTTTTTATGCCAAACCTAATGTTAAATACTATATTTTAACACGTTGCTCCAATAGTGCATGCCAAAAGAAAGAGTAATATTTGGGTGACAAACACTTTCTACAAACACACTCTATCTCTCTTTTGGGTGGCACTGTGGGGTCTGGATAATTTCAATAGACCCCACAGTGCCACCTAGGTGTGAGATAGAGTGTGTTTGTAAGTGTTTGTAGAAAGTGTTTGTCACCCTAGCATTGTTGCAAAAGAAATTCTATTCCTTTGTTTGAACTGAAAAAGTTGAGTTATTGTCCTGTCATCATGTCAAATTATAAAATAACTCTCCAAAAACACATCTCCAATGGTGTGCCAAAGGATATGCCAAATTTGGCATAGGATATATGTAATACCCGTACTCGAAAAATGGCAGTAATATTTATTTTGCATGCATTAATTAGTATAATTAATTGCATGTGATGATTTGGGTTAATTCCAGTTACTCCGAGGTGATAAGTGCTTGACAAAAGGCACAGTTGGATAGATGTGAAGTGGACCCATGGGAGGTCCAGATTGAATAAATTGCATTTACTTGCGTTTATGTAATTAAATGGTAGACATGTAAATATAAATGTGTACATTATAATACATGTTAATGCCATATGATTGTTTAGTTAATAAAATGTTAAGTGCTTTAATATTCTATTGGGAAAAGATATCAATCAATTGGGATGTCAATCGATTGGGAAAAGATGTCAATCGATTGGGATTCAAATGATGGCAATCGATTGGGAAAAGTCCCAATCGATTGGGACTTCATCTTCTTCATAATGAAGACTGTCCAGCATACATAAATACGAAGAAACACCATTAAAACTCCATTTCTTCATTTAAATGTGCTTTAACATCAATAGTGAGTTACCAAGTGAGTTTAGAACTCACCTTAGGATTATAGGGTGTGTTTGGTTGTGTGTGTTGAGGCTTGGAGCTTCAATGGTGGATCTCTCTCTCTCTCGTCTACCTATCTCTCTTCTTCTCTTCTTTTCTTCTCTCTTTCTTTCTCTTCTGATCTTCTTCTTCTTCCTCTTCTCTTCTCTGGGTGTGTGTGTGAGTGTATGGATATATATATATATATGTGTGTATATATATAAGTGTATATGTATTAAAACACAAATGCTCCCTTTCACTCTCTCTGATTTCTGGAACCCCAAAAACGCATAAATGAGTTGGTATATATAGAGAGATTTGTGTTCACGTGGACAAACCTCAACCAAGGCAAGAGAATCTGCCCTACTGCTGCCAATCGATTGGCATAAATGGTAATCGATTGGTAAAAGTGGCAATCGATTGGTAACTTGCCAATCGATTGGTATCCAAACTATACCAAAGGCAAGGGAAAACTCATACAAGTATTAAAAGAAGCATTACAAGGTATTATTCACATAATATATTACAAAAATACAGGGTATTACAACCAGTTTTGGGTACCCTTGTAAGGGTGTAATGGGACACATGGCATAATTGGTAGGCTAATAGTGCCTTTATATAATATTTGGGACCACTTTTGGGACTCATACATGACATAAACACATACTGACTTAGATAATTAGGTAGCTAATACAAGTTATGGGGGTATAAGTGTAAATAAGCCAAAGTTGGCTTAGAGGGTCAAGAGGTTGACACCTCTCCCCTTGACTCGCCACTTTTACGTTTAAAAAAGAAGAAGAAGAAAACACAAAAACAAAAACAAAAACGTGAGTGTGTGTGTGTTTTGTAAGTCGACGAGGGCGAAAGTATAATATATATAAATTATGTATTTATGTATATATACTTATTAGTTCATTAAAAAAAATAAAACAACGGATAAGAAAGGAAATAAAGAAAGAAAATAGAGAGTTCACAAGAGAGAGTCAACGAGAAAGACAGAGAGGAAAGTGGGGGTCTACATTCGCAATGCCATAGTTTCATCGTATGTTGTTAAAATCGTGTTACGAAGTCATATTTGGATTCGTGGGGGTAAGTCTAACCTTATGGTATAATTTATTTTCAGTTAAATCGATAGGTTTTTCGTGACCCAAATGGGTTGGTAACATTTAGTTTACCAAAATTGTGTAGGATTAACTACAGGTTCATATTTTGGCTGGATCTAGGAAAAATTCAGGGTTCTAGGCTTATTTGATTATTTGTAGAGGTGAGTGCTCTAATCCCAAAATTGGGTGTTTAATGTTACTTATGTGATAGTTTGTGGTATTAGCATGTTTAAATGATGAATATGTCGAAAAGCATGTGGTTAATTATTGCTTAATATGTCAAGAATACTAAAGTTGCCATGTTGCCATGTTGAGATGCTTATGTGCTTATTTGGGTCAAATGGTGTCAAGTGATAATCACCATTATTTAGCTAATATTTTTAAGGGACGTCATTTCTTAGAGAAAGGGGATAAATTCCTCAGAGAAAGGGAACAGTAGTGACGACCACAACGAATTGACTTCGGTCACGTGAGAGTGTGTGATATCACTTTAAAGCGATGACAAGTGAGAGGGCCCGGTATCAGGGGTCCAAAGCGATGGTGATTAGTTACTTGACATGCCGGCGACTAATTTTTTTTGTTGTGAATGGTTAAATATTATACATGTTGCATTTCACACTCCGATAGCATGATTAGAATGTTCACTAAGCAAATGCTTAAACAAACTTTATTTTCTGTTGTGGTTATTGAATAACCACCGCATGTGCGAACCGAGAAGAGCAAAGGAAAAGATCGAGACTACAAGGCTGAGTCTAGCTTTTTTGTATGTTTTTATGTGAGGATTTGAATAAACTTATAGTAAGCTTGAAGTTTATGCTTTTAAACTAGTTTTTTAACCCGTGCAAATGCACGGGAGATTTGTTGTAAGAGATATAACTTGAGTTGCGGCATAATGGATTCTAAACAGAAATCATATCCCAAATTATGGTTTATCACTTTTTACAAAACCATACAAACTTGAGGGTAATATGCATGAGTTGCAAACAATTGGAATAAAAACCAAAACCATAACCCAAATTATGGTTCCGCAGTCCTTTTTAAACAAACCAAACACTTTAGAAACAATCTGAAAGATAACATGTGTCATTGTAATCTAATGTGTTTACGTAGTTAAGTATGTACTTTAGAATCACAGATTTCAAAGTAGATCCAATTACTGGAGACAATTTAGAGAAGTTAGCCAAGTGAGCTCAAATTGCTATAGCTCAGAATTGAAAGTAAAAATGGGAAAAATATGATAATTTGGAAATTAGTAGTTAATATGAAGTAGAACGATACAATTCCACCAAAAAGTCCAAACAACTGTATTTAACAATTGCTTTTCCTTGACCTGGGAAGTGGAAATAGATTCTAAATTTAGTGGATGATTAACAAACGCGACATAGTTGAACAATGATTTTTTTACATGATTTAGTTACAAAAACCTTATGAAGATTGAATAGTTAAGGGAAAAAAATCAATAAGCCTTAAAACTGTGAAAAGTGAACTAACCTTTTGAGGGAAATAATAATGGATGAGCATTAATTTAGATTTGACATGCATGCATTTCTATAATAAAGGTCTCTATATAGTATTTGGTCCAAACGGAGGTACTATGTGTATTTCGTTGCCTAATTGTTATTATGCAAGAACATTATTAAGTCAAGCATGTTACATTGTGATGTAAAAGCAAAGGTCCAAAGAAATAAATTTTCAGTTTTTTTACAGTCATGAATTATTATGATTAAAAAGCTGAAATAAGCCCACAACAATAAACTTATTATGGTAAAGCATGTATTTCTAGGCTAATAGTGTAGGTGATACTTTTTCAAATACTGAAATCAAGAAGTTTCTACATGTAATCCTTTGAAGGGTTTATTAAAGCACCAAATAAGAAAAAAAAAATATTACCTAAAAACAAAAGGCAAAACTTCCAAGAAAAATAGATGCATAGAAAACCATTGTTGCCCTCTCTCTCTCTCTCTCTCTCTCTCTCTCTCTCTCTCTCTCTCTTGAATGCCCTCTAATAATTATAACTTCTCTCTCTTTCTCTCTCTCTGTCTTGAATTCCCTCTAATAATTATAACTTCCATTTCCAAAATGACATCCAAAGAACTAATATTTCAAAAAAAAAAAAAATCCAGTGAACTACTCCAATTTCATCTATAGTGATAATTTTTTAAAGGAAAAACAAATCACCTTTCACCTATACCACCCAACAACCTCAGCTTGCTATTTACTACCATAAGAGAACCCCCAAATTTCTAAAGCTCTCTCATTCTGCCAACACAACCACTCATATTTTTGAATCAAAAGTACTAACCATTCACCTCTCTTTGTTTATGTCAACACTGACCAAAGAAAATAATACGGTTAAAAGCTTTTTAATATATCAGATATAGGTTAGTCATACAACCTTACAAGTTGATGATTTCAATCACAGTAAAAAGAGAAAGAACAACTAGCCAAAAAAAAAAACAATAGTTGTTAGAGATTTCCAAAAATTAAATCAGTCTATCTTCTTGACATAAGGTGTGCCACTATTGATCCAATACCAGACATGTCATTGTTAATACACAATATAAAAGAGGAAAATGAGAAAGAATTTTTTTTTAACCAAGATAACACAAAACCCATGTAAAATTAACCACATATCCATTTTTTTGGACCAACAACATTTTATTATAGTCAAATAACAAACGCAATAACAAAGTTGGCTAAAAAAAACCGACCATTGGCCAAAAAATTCATCTCTAACCTCACTCAAACATTTATACAAACACCTAAAACACACACACAAAAAAAAAATATCCCCAAAACTTCCAACTGACAGAACCAGAAACCCCAAATACAATCATAAAAAAAACAATCACTCAAATGCAGAAATTACAATCAAAATAAAACCCTTACAAATTGTTGAAGGAAGCAAGAGAAGTAAGAACTTACACAATATCTTGAGTGAAATCTGAAAGAGGAGCTTGTAGTTATAAAAACATGGATTAAAAAAAGTGGTGTAGATTCAGGAGGGTTGAGTGGCACTTTATTGAGAATAATCTGAATCATTATTTCCCAAAATATCTTCAATGCTTGGGTAAGAGAGAGATTTGAATGCTGTAATGGATGGCTATTTCTAGGTGTCAACATAAGACATAGAGGAGAAGAGATTTCAATGGTATACAATTGGGGCTGATTTTTAGGAAAGAAACAGTAGAGGGAACAAATCCAAAGAAAGACTTTGCTTGGGAGAAAAAGACTTTGATCTTGAATGCTTGAGGGAGAGATCTGACTGCTGTAATGGAGGGCTTGTTTTTAGGTGAAAACGTAAGAGAGAAAAACAAATATTTCAATGTTTTCCAATTGAGGGCTAATTTTTAGGGAGAAAACGTAACACAGAAAAGATTCAGAGAGAGACTTTGTCTATGGTAGTTTGTAGGAGCTAAGTATTTTTGTTGAAGTCAATAATCTTTGGGCATGTGGCATGGAGTTAGGTGATTCATAAGTTTATGAGAACTGATGACCAGGATCAAATTGTACATTATACTATATCATATTTTTATATTGTATTGTAAAATTATTGGGATGTTTGAGATCAGTAGCAATGCTATGTTTTTAAGCTTTGCCTCTATTAGTGACACGTGTCACTGAGGCTTCCGAATTATTATAATAGGATATAGATATATTTATAAATAAATTCTAGAATGAGTTTGTAATATTTATATACTTTAGTTGGGTTTGTGGTATGTTTTGGAATATTTAAGGAAATAAAATATTGTAGGGGTTTAAATGTTTTAGTTTATGAAAACAAGGTGAATGGTGCTGCAATGGGGAAAAATTTGCTCAAGTACCATTCAACGGTTTTAAAACTTTATTTTATTTTCTTTTCATTATTTTGTTTGATAAAGGATATTTTACCCCTGGTATTTCAGTCAAAATGTTAACTTTTGAAACGTTAAAAATCATTTTTGGTCCTTGTTAGCTTTGTTACACGTGCCCTAGCTAGCTCGCAAGGGCGGGTTGGGGTGTGACAAATTTTGATATCAGAGCAATAGGTTAGAGCCTTTGGGGACAAGAGGCGAATACAGTGCGTTAAAAAAATACATGTATATGATAATCATGACACGTAGCTACATATAGAGGCATGCATGTTTACAGCACGTGATTTAAATGTTGATGAGCATGCATATCATGTTGCATGCATTCTACATATTATAATATGTAGAGGGATGCTTGAAAGCTTCATTGTGATAAAATGGAATATAAAAGGGAAATGTTTTCCTATATGTTGAATTGATTCAGTTGGAAAGGGGGTTGAGAATTTAGTAAAAAATTATGAATTTTAGAGTATTAGTGGAATTTGGGTTAAGAAATCAAGTGTTGAGTTAGTTATCCTGAAATGATTTGACTGGTATTATATTATCAAGGGTATTGACTTGATGAAGGGTTATTGAGTATTAGGTTATGATTGTGGATATGGATTTCTTTCCGAATATTATCGGGTATTATTATTAGTAAAGATTCTTTCTTATTTGCTGTCAAGAAATTGGGTATCTGGATTTCTTATGATTTATATGGGCATCATGAGCAGATATGGTATTATTGTTATCTCTTATTTCTCCATGTATTCGGTAATGATCTTTGAGAGTATTCATTGAGCTCCTTATATATTCTCTTGGGATTGAGGGTGAAATATTGAGTTTGTCGAGGTGATAAGATATTTAGGGATTTATCCAGTCACTTGAGTTATCTTGGGTTGTTGAGGAATCTCTCAACTCTATTTGTGTTATATCGGCTTGTTGAGGAATCTCTCAACATAAATTTATTTATTTCTATATCTTGGGATTCCTCATTTATTATTGAATAATGATTAGTTCTCCAACCTGTCAGTATAAATACTAGATTTGGGGTTAACTCAGAGTAACATACTTTTCTATTGTGTTCCTAACGATTGGGTATCACTATAGTTATGAATTAATCTTTTCTGCTTAAGGATATTGTTGATTGTGATCAAGACTAAGCAGATGTGTTGTAGGAATAACTTGTTGGGTTGATTGGCTATACGGTGTATCAGAATTTTCTACCAGAGTTCTGAATTTGGAAATAGGTTTATAAGTTTAATAAGTAGTAATCTCTTTGATATCCAAACCACTCCAAGATCCGTTCCAGCACCATGTGCATCAGGTAATAGTATTCTCATTATTTATTTGTACTTTATGTGTAAGCAATTGAGATCTGACTATTGCACTACACTATAGCAATTGTCAGGTATCGTAATATATCACTGAAAACTTTCAAACTTTGGATTTAGCTACTAATTATGTATTTAAAATTTCTAGGATATTTGAATGATGTTAAGTGAATTTATATATGTTTAAATGAGTAGAAAATGTTTTTGAAATCATCTTTTGTGGAAAAAAACTGATTTATTGTAAATCAGGAAGTGCTTAAAAATATTTTGATAAAAGGAGGTGGTTGCATTTGACCCAAATTGAGTAGAAGGGGGAAATTAGTCAAAAAGGATTTTAATCAAATGTAGGTGATGATGCCAGAAATTTGGTAAGAGTAAAGTAAAGCAATTTAAGGAGAGGGAGAGAGTGAGAGACTATTTTTTGTATGTGGTTCGACCCTGTTAATGAAGGTACCTACGTCGACGTGTGTGTCTGAGCACGTTCACTAGCAGATCACCGGCGGGCCTGGTGAGCCAACAAAGAGGGGCGTCACTACCAGTAATACCGGTCGGGTGTATGCGTATAATGGTGGGTTTTATAGAGGTGCTATGTAGACTGAGAAGTTAGCGGCCCCTTCCATGGGGGGTGAGAGGTCTCTTTTATAGATGTAAGAGACCTACTCATACATGGATAAGGAAATATAATCCTATTGATATAGATTAACATTAATTATGGGGATTTCCTAATTGGATTAAGGAATAGTGTGCTCTTTCCATTAGTCTTCTAGCTTGAGTAGAAAACTGCCCGTAATGCTCGGGATCACGCCTGTGGGCCCGGATGAGCTGTTCCCGCGGCGGGATGTGCATGTGCGATTTTCCTGACCTGCTGGCCGGGTCGTGAATGACCCGCTCGGGGTGATGCTTCTGAGGAGTTGTTTATGATTTGCCCGGGGCATGGACTAGCTGCTGATTTTGAACCGCTCGGTCATAAGATAGAGCCAATTTTGGGCGTATCAGCTGCCCCCCATTTCCAAGATTGGCCAGATGCTATATTAGGGCAAGTTTGAAAATCAGTTTGATGTTACTTGTCGCTGTCTGAGTGCTTGTGGAAGCTGCCTCAGGGCTTCTGAGCCTGGCGAGTCCTCGGGAACTGGCTGAAAGTTGAGACCCAGCCTAGCTCGGGACCTTTAAGTGCTCAGGAATTGACCGGGAGTTGAGACCCGGCCTAATTCGGAGTCTTTGAGTGCTCGGGAAGTGACCCAGAGTTGAGACTCGGCCTACTTCGGAGTCTTTTTTTGCTTGAGTTAGCTCCCAGGATGGTTATCTTCTGCCCGTAAACCTTCGTCAAGGCTGTGGGTAGAAGGATTTTACTATGTTGGAAAAGCCGACCTAAAGCGTATTGCTCTAGGGTCCTTTTTTTATGTTAACTCCCCAGGATGGTTGTCTTCTGCCCGGCCAGCCTTCGTCAAGACTGTTGGGAGAAGAGCTTTACCATGTTGGTGGAGCCAACCTAAATCACATTGCTTTAGGGTCCTTTTGGTCCTCTATCGTCGGCCAACTTAAGAGATTTTAGCCACCTCTATCGTCAGTTTGGACCTAAGTGGAGTTAATGCCTCTGAGTACTATAGGTGCTCAGGTTGTCCAAGATTTTGACTTGGTTATCCGCGAGGCCTGTAGATACCCAGTGTGATTGCCAGTTTAGTTCACTGCGTCGTCTTGCCCCCCAAGCTTTCGCTAAGACGAGGGTCTTACAGAGGCTATGAATTATAGGTAACCGACCTGGAACATGGTGGTTGCAGGGTCTTTTGAAGCTTGCCATCATCAGCCACCTAGGAGGTTTACCTCCATCGTCGGTTGGACCTAAGCGAAGCCGGTGCCTAGGGCGTGACCCCGAGGTCTTTGGTGCCTGGGTTCAGAGCTTGAGGTCTTTTTAGTGCCTGAGTTCGGAGCTCGAGGTCTTCTTCGTGCCTCGGGGTTAGGCCCGAGGTCTTTGTATGAGTTCTCTGACAATCAGTGGAGACTCATGTGGTGATCAAGCAAGTACCACTCTAGCCAGGCTCTTCTAGACCAATGGAGACAGGAGGTCGGATCAGGATCATCGGGTTCCTGACTTTTCTGTGCTGGAGGCAAAATCAGAGCTGCTTGATCCTGACCGATGTGAACTGAAGGTCGGGCCGGGGCTGCCGGACTCAGACCGTTGCGAACTGGAGGTCGGGTCGGGACTGCCGTACCCTGTGTGAGCTGAAAGAACTGTCAGAACTCCCGGGCTAATCTCGCTTTCGCTTACTTCTGGAAGACTCGCTGCTTTCTTGCCCGGTGCCTTTGGTCTTCAGAAACTCTTCAGTGTGAATGTATTTTCCAACCCTCTCAGAGAGCTCAACCAAAGTTCCTGGTCGGTTTCTGTGGAACGACAAGGCGCACTTGGTGTGTTGAACTCCCGAGCAGAAGGCTATGATAGCGATTGTCTCATTCAGATTACAGATTTGAAGCTTCTATTGGTTGAACCGGTCGGTGAACTCCTTGTGGGACTCATTATTCCGTTGTTTGACTGTCAGTAGCTGCATGTATACCGGCGAACTGGTTGATGAACTGCTTGCTGAGTTGCTTGAAACTGCGGACCGATCGGGGCTCCAATGAGTAGAACCAATGGGCGGCCGGGCCTTTCAAAGTGCTGGGGAAGGTTAGGCAGTGTAGTTCATCGGAGTTGGTGGCTAAGGCCATCTGAGCCTTGTAGGTCCGGACGTGGTCGACCGGGCTTCCTGAGCCGTTGTAGGGATCTAGGCGAGGTTGATTAAATTTGCGCAGGATGGCAAACCTCATGATCTGGCCGGAGAATGGTGACTCTGTCTCGGTATTGGCTTGATTCTGAGTATGGTTTTGGCCAAGCTTCTTGGCCACTCTATCGATCTACTTTTACAAGTTCCTGATTCGGGCTTCCACTCCTTCCCGACCGGTACCCGAGGGGTTGGCCGGGTCGGTGGAAGAGGCTTTTTCTTCATGGCGGGGTGTTGTCCTCTGGGATCAGGCTCGGCTATGACTCCGGGTAACCGTACCCCCAGGGACGGCTCGGCTCTTGACCGAGTGACCCTGGACTGATTCCCGGGCCATATGCTCCCGCCTTTCCTCTCGGGTAGCACACCCACTGTTGATATTTCTGACATTCTCAACACGGGACGGGTTGGCTCGGGCACTTTGTCTGGCCAAGATCGGTTCCCGATCACACACAACATTCCCGGGTTGTTTCCCGGTTCCTAGATGACCGCTTTGCTGGGCCAGCAGTGCTTCGATCTATTGTTGGATTTGACGCTGGCCCTCCAAGAGTTGTGTGAGAGTCACGGTGATCTGCTCATATATCATGACTGCCGCAGCCGGTGCCGAAGGAACATCCCAGTCGGACTGTTGATCAGCCTTCTTACCCTTCTTCGATGGCATGATGATCTGTCAAGAGATTTGTTGATGAGAAGACTTGTCGTTTCCCACAGACGGCACCAAATCGATGATGCCAGAAATTTGGTAAGAGTAAAGTAAAGAAATTTAAGGAGAGAGAGAGTGAGAGACTATTTTTTGTATGTGGTTCAGCCTTGTTAATGAAGGTACCTACGTCCACGTGTGTGTCTGAGCACGTTCACTAGCAGATCACCGGCGGGCCTGGTGAACCAACAAAGAGGGGCGTCACTACCAGTAATACCGGCCGGGTGTATGCGTATAATGGTGAATTTTATAGAGGTGCTATGTAGACTGAGAAGTTGGCGGCCCCTTCCATGGGGGGTGAGAGGTCTCTTTTATAGATGTAAGAGACCTACTCATACATGGATAAGGAAATATAATCCTATTGATATAGATTGGCATTAATTATGGGGATTTCCTAATTGGATTAGAAAATAGTGTGCTCTTTCCATTAGTCTTCTAGCTTGAGTAGAAAACTGCCCGTAATGCTCGGGATCACTCCTGTGGGCCCGGATGAGCTGTTCCCGCGGCAGGATGCGCATGTGTGGTTTTCCTGACCTGCTGGCCGGGTCGTGAATGACCCGCTCGGGCTGATGCTTCTGAGGAGTTGTGCATGATTTGCCCGGGGCATGGACTAGCTGCTGATTTCAAACCGCTCGGTAATAAGATAGAGCCAATTTTGGGCGTATCAGTAGGTATTTTAATTATTATTTAAATGAGTTATTAATGGAAAATATTTTGCTTATATATTAGATGTGTAAACATTTTTATTCTATAAAGAGAGATTTTAAATGAATGATATTGGGCTAGGAAGCTCAGATGAGTACATTACTTTTTACTTTTGTTTAAAATTGGAATATTATATTTTAAAATGAATTCCAAACGCCCTTGGAAAGAAAATGGTCTAAAAGTAACTTGTGACATTGTACGTATTATTCTTAATACTGTATGTTGCAGATACATGATTTTGGTTGATTGGTTATAAGGAGCACTAATTTATTTCTTGGGAATTGAGTTGGGATATTCTTGGTTACAAGGTGAGTATAATACGACAATGAATCACTTTATTTTAAAGACATGTTCTGGATATCTTCAAGTAGGTATTGAGTCACAATAACTGGTGAGTATTGTATTGCTCGAATGTATGATGATGTAGAATTCTAACATTGGAAAGAAATGGTAGTTTATCGCTTGTTGCTTGGGATTACAGCCGGAGATCAACGAGTGTTTTTGTCTACATACAATTGACATTTTTGAAAGAGCATTGCACACGTGGGTAAATAGGAGAAAATTTGAGATTGAAGATGTTGGATCATATTTAAGTTTTATCACGACAAAATCAGTTTCTTATTCATTTTAAGTGCTTAGGGGTGTCAAACGGGGCGGCCCGCCCCGCCACACTTACGAATTGGACGAATTGGAACGGGTCACGGGGCGGGTCGGTGAGACAGGCGGGGCGGGGCGACTCGAAAGTGAAATTATAGTAATTCGACCCGGCCCACAAATTCGTGGGTCTACGGGGCGAGGCGAGTCAACTCACGAATTGGAGTATTGGGTTGGTTGATGGGTTGATCCGTGAGTTGGCCCACGGTTTGATTCACGGGTTGGCCCACGGTTTTGATTCGCGGGTTGGCCCACGGGTTAGAAAAAAAGTTTTAAAAAATAATTTTGAAATCTTCAAAAAGTCTAAAAAAAAAAACAGTTTTTGTATTTTAAATTTTTACATAGATAACATAACAGTTTGTAAAAAAAAAAAAAACTGTTTCTAAAAAGAATAGTTTTAAACAGTTTTTTGTATTTTTATATAGATAACGTACAGTTTGTAAAAAAAAAAAACAGTTTCTAAAACAGCTTTTTGCATTTTATATACATAAGTTTTTTTAAAAAGCAATTTTTGCAAGTGCAGATTTTAGAAAAGCAGTTTTAGCAAGTGCAGATTTTAGAAAAGCAGTTTCTAAAGAACAATTTAGGAAAGCAATTTCTACCAAGTGTCCAAAGTTCCAACACTCCAAGTCTCCACAGTGGGCTCCAACCGTCCAATCCAACAATAGCCAACAGCTGCAAGCCTGCAATGCAGGCATGATAGGCTATACAGCCTACCGCCTACGGCCTACACTACACTGTCTACAGACTACACAGTCACAGTATACTGTGACAGTATACCGTCCAGTCCAGTCTAGTCCAGCTTGCGGGTTTAGGCGAGTTGGCTCGCGGGTTGGCGGGGCGGGGTGGGTTGGGTCTGCGAGGCAAGGTGGGTTACGAGGCGAGGCGGGTTGGTGACGAGTTGTGGGTTAGACGAGCTGGGTCATGGGGCGAGATGTGGGTTGCAAAAATGGAAATCGACCCGGACCCATACCCAATGAATTGAGTCACGAGCTGGGTTCGTTCACGGGACGAGACAAATTGCAACTCGCCAAATGACGAATTGGGTCGGGGCGGGGCGGGCCAATTCGCCCCGTTTGACACCCCTATAAGTGCTACAAGGAGAGGATAAATGAGTATATCGATTTCTATATATTGGGGCATAGACAGCGTAAATCGAAAGATAGGTAAGTGCTACAATCTGAATAGCTTGAGAATTGTGAAGCTTTGCCTTATGTTGAACATTAGGTGGATGAGTTGTATTTTTGGAATATGTGATTTTTAGAGATTTCGTGAAGTCATTGGAAATTAATCAATCAGGACTTATGAAGGTGACATGAATTTGAAGTTACGAGATTGACTGGGTATTATTAAAAATATACTGAAGATTTCTTTTCTGTACAAGGACACGTGTGAAACTTATATCGCTTATAGTCAAGTTATCAATAACCAAAGAAAATCGATATATGATGATATTGATATTATTATTGCAAAGGTTTGTGTTGAGATTGTGTTATATGTTGATGCAACAGTAATTTATATTACATATGGTTGAAATTTCATAAAATAAATTATCTAGTACAAGATTTAGAATCGATTATATTCTTTTTATATTGAGCATTTGGCAGTAATATTCTTACGAGATGGAAGTTTATATTAATTGCCAAGACTTGGAATATTTATTTATACAACGACAATTGAATTTGTGGTACAGAGGACAATTGGAACTCATGATGGTTACAGTTTGGAATTTTGTATTAATCATGTGAAGACAAAATGGTTGTTGGTGCTCGAATCAGAGATCAACAGGGGTTTCATGTACGCGTTGACTATTCAGAAAGGATTTGAGTCAAGATTCAAAATTTATTAGAAACTAAATTTGTTCCAAAAATTGGGAAAGGAATGATGATAATAAATTGAGGTCAACCAACATTACTATAATAGATGAACGGAAATTGACTTAAAGATCGATTTGAGTTTCTATTTTAGGAATTTGTGATAAAGTATTAAAAAGAAAGTGATTGACCTCTACTCTATCGTAAAATATATTAGAATTTCAAGGTCAAGTATGTACTTCGAATGAAGATCGCTCAAGGTAATGAGTTCAAAAGAAATATTAAAGTATATAATGAGATTGGAGTATATAATACGTTAGCAATTGGGTATGCAATGTTATTAATTGCATTTCATTGCATATGATGACTTAGTAATTAGTTGCAAGTGCACAAATTTTCTTGAAGATTGATTTGATATTTAAGTACAATCAGGTAAAAGTTTCAACTAAGATATTGAGAAAATTGCCTTCAGATGGGAAATATAAAAGCATTCTTCGCGATGTGTGGTATAAGGGAATAAACAATGTAGGTTCATAAAGTTATTGTGATTGATATTATTGACAACCTGAATTGAATATTTATCGTAGTAAATTTCATGACAGGATTGCCAAAGTCAACAAGAATTAGGGGTGTTCTTGTAATAACCTGCATTTCATTTAATTTTAAGTTTAGCATGTTCATATTTAATTTGTATTTGCATTGTCATAATTAAATTCATTTAGTATTGTCTACTTTTATTTTAATTACAGTCCTCATCTTTTGAATCTAATTTCTTATGATATTTCATATTTAAAATTCTTTTGGGGTCAAACCATAATTTCCACAAATATATAAAATTCTTTCTATAGATTTGAAAACTGTATCAATACTTTTTGTACAACTAGAAATTTAATTCCTACGGTATTATGATTTTCTGTATTTTATTTTAAACCGTAAAATACCAATTTTTATTTTTAATCTGCGTTTATACTTCGTCGTGGGTGAGAGAGCACGTGAGCTCAACCTCGCCGGATAAAATCCGGGCTTTACTTGGAGCCCAATTTCTCTATACAATATATATATCTATATATATGTGTATCTAACTCTCAACTCTCAATTTTTCTCACAGTCTCTCAATTCTCTCAACTCTCTGTCTCTCTAATTCACTTTTATTCTCTCAACCTCTCCTGGTCTCTCAAGACACACACACAGATAGTATATATATACACTCATACATAAACATAGTTATATATATATTGATATATCAAATCAAGAACGTGAAGAATTCATAGACGACGGAAACTTCGGCGGAAAATTCTCGATTTCAAATTCTCTGTATAATCACCTCTATGAGTATTATAAACTCACTCTCAATGTAAATATATGTATGTGTGTATATGTGTATATATATGTGTCCACCATTGAAGCTTTGAAAATTGGAGTTTTATAAAAGTTAACCAAAATCAATTCCGTGAATTGGGAATGAAAGATCTTAGTCCCATTAAGCTGTGGTTCAAATACTACGGCCTAATTCATCCGTATCGCGACGTACCGTTGATTTAAAGTTTTGTCACCTCTCGGTTTTACGTGAAATCCGAGAGCTACGATTGAAATTAGTTAAAACCGATCGCGTATTCATAATCCTTGCGGAAAAATGAAGAAATCCATATATTACATGTCTTGGTTGAAGCAGAATTCAGAAATGGGTCAAAAACAGGCTCTAAATTCGTAACAGGGGAGAAACTGCTAATGCCAATCGATTGGCATGTTTACCAATCGATACCAGCCAATCGATTGGTATGGGTTCCAATCGATTGGTAATGGTTCCAATCGATTGGTATGTGTACCAATCGATTGACACTTTTGTCAATCGATTGATATTTTTCAGCACTGACGACTTTTAGTAAAACGGCCATAACTTCCTCTAGAAAACTCGAAAACGCGCACGGTTTGAAGCGTTGGAAACTAGACTCAAAGACCTTTCTTTTGGTATGTAATTCATGTACAAAAATTATAACTCATTTTTGAGGGCATTGCTTCAAAGTAGACCCACTTGTGTTCTAATAGCGATAAAAGCATATTAAAGCATTCTTTGATGAATTCACCGGCTGTTTCATATAAGATTTGATTTCTTCTCGTATATCCATGGTTATCGTTCCCAGTACTTTTTATTTCTGTATTAAGTCAAATATCATTCATGTGGAGTCAGTTGTACATGCATGGTGAGTGTTGGTCAGTATGGAAAAGAGTAATGGACAGTGTGGTATAGTGAGTGCGGTTGAGATTGTGTTGTGGACACTCCCTGGTAAGTGAGTACCAAAGTGTGTTGTGATTGAGATTGCGGCGAGGGTGTCTTTGAAATGCGACGGTGGCAAAATTGGACACTCCCTGACGACCATGGTAGCGTCAAAGTGTGTGAAGCCGAACTTGGACATTCCCTGGCACCCATGGCAGTGCTAAAGTGTGGCCTACGGACACTCCCTGATACCCGAGTCTGGATACTGCGTGAGGGTTCCTCCGGTATTTGTATGGCGGATTAGGTATTAAAGTGTGAGGCAATGGACACTCCCTGGTACCCCGGACTAAAGTGTGAGGCAAACTGGACATTCCCTGGCACCCTTGTGCTAAAGTGTGGCTATCGGAGTATTTCAAAGATACTGGTGTGTGATAGTGGATTATTGGGTATTGTGTTGTCGAGAGAAAAGAGTCAGTAAGATGAGAACGGTTGCATTGGTCTCATACACGAGCATATGTTTTATGAATGAACGACTT
The DNA here is from genome assembly GCA_033977485.1 of Hydrangea macrophylla. Taxonomy (NCBI): domain Eukaryota; kingdom Viridiplantae; phylum Streptophyta; class Magnoliopsida; order Cornales; family Hydrangeaceae; genus Hydrangea; species Hydrangea macrophylla. The sequence goes on from CM066990.1 coordinate 105,959,860, forward strand.
TTAATATATTCCTCGTTTTATAAATTGAATTCTTTCTATGATTAAACCGTTGATTTTTACAAAACTGAAAAATGGAAAAAGGGTAAATAAGTATGTTTTACATTCAAAGTTATGTTTTTAATACTCACCAGCTTCTTGAAGCTGACGACGTTGATGCGTCCTGGACATTCGTGTCTAGGCTTTTCAGGTTATAATCAGATCGGCCCGTATGACTACGCCAATTGAGTTTGACTATCGGGGAAGAAGAATGTTTAATTATGCTATGCTTTAAGTTTATACGTTTTAAGTTATGAACTGGTTTGTAATAAGGATGACTGTAATAGACGATAAGTTATTGTTTTGTTTCAAGGCGGTCTGTGCCTTTAGATGACCCGTGCTGTAATATTTATTAAGTTAGAAAAATTTTATAAGCCTTGATTGCTCTACTCTGATTAATGGTTTTATGTTGTTCGACGTTTGGGACGGAATCGATCCTTCAAACTGTCGCGACCTACGGGTCCATAAAGGAAATTAAACGCTTTCCATATTTATGCTACGTCGGGGCGTGACAGTTCTCATATAAATGATTGTGGACAAGGTGACCCCATCAGATTGTGGTTATTGATTAAAACCGCGGATTTGTTGGGATTAAATAGCCTATATGTGAAAAGAGTAACACAATTATGTGGTACTAGCACCTGTCATCTTAGAAGGAAATAGTCGATTATGAAGAAGTTCTGGAATCTTGCAAGAAGCAATGGAAGTGGAACTGAACTTTCGCAAGACGTTTTATCACTCGCTGATATCTGGTGGGGAAATATAATAAAGGCAAGTGAGATTTGTTCTAGAATAATTGGGGAAAAAGACTACTCTGTAGGGTGAAAAATATTTCTAGAAGTTATCTCCAGAAAATGGTATAATTTGACAAACCAAGTGAGATTGAAATTCCAGTATGCCAATTGGGAAATATTAAAAAGAATGGGGATCAATCAGTTGCGATTGTGGTCACACCAATGGGTATAATATATTTTATAATCGTGTTGTTCCATATGAACCAGTAGAGGTTTGAGGAGAAATACCTATATCTATTTGATTCGTAAGATGAGAAAAGTTTGGGAACAAACTTTTTAAAAGAGAAGGAGAGATGTAATAACCGTACCTAGAAAATGGTAGTAATATTTATTTTGCATGCATTAATTAGTATAATTAATTGCATGTGATGATTTGGGTATGTTCCAGTTACCGCGAGGTGATAAGTGCTTGATAAAGGGCACAGTTGGATAGATGTGAAGTGAGACCCACGTGAGGTCCAAATTGAATAAATTGCATTTAGTTGCATTTATGTGATTAAATGGTAGACATGTAAATGTATATGTGTACATTATAATACATGTTGATGCCATATGATTATTTAGTTGATAAAATCTTAAGTGCTTTAATATTCTATTGATACACCCAAAATCAGCCCATGCCCGAGCGGTTCTATTTTGCAACTACTGACAAGCATCATTTCGAGCGGTTTGGTCCACCTGATGCCTCCCGAGCGGTTCATCCATGACCCGGCCAACAGGTCGGGAAGACTGCACAGGCACATTCCACCGCGGGAACAGCTTATCCGGGCCCACAGGCATGATCCCGAGCATTCCGGGCAGTTTCCTACTCAAGCTAGAAGACTAATGGAAAGTGCAAACTATTTCTTAATCCAATTAGGAAGCCTCTACAATTAATTCCAATCTACATCAATTGGATTATGTTTTCTTTTCCTGGTACGAGTAGGTCTCTTACATCTATAAAAGAGACCTCTCACCCCCCATGGAAGGGGCCAATTTTTCAGTCTAAACAGCACCTCTATAGCATTCATCAACATGCCCAGCCGGCCTACGGTAGCTCCAGACTTCTTGTTTCACCACAGGCCCCCGGCTCTTTTACAGTATAGTGAACGTGCTTAAACACAGTCGTGGACGTAGGTACCTTCATTAACAAGGCCAAACCACATACAAAAAAAAGTCTCTCTCTCTTTCTCCTCAATCTGCTCTACTTTACTCTTGCCAATTTTTAGCATCATCAGCTTGGCGCCGTTTGTGGAAAACGACAAGTTCCTCATCAACAAATCTCTTAGCTGATAGCCATGCCTCCGAAGAAGGGTAAGAAGACTGCACAGCAAGCCAACCGGGGTGTTCCGCCGGCCCCGGCGCCGGCTACGCAGTCATGACATCTGAGCAGATCACCGCGACCCTCGCACAACTCTTGGAGGGCCAGCGTCAAATCCAGCAACAGATCGAAACCCTGCTGGCCCAGCGAAGCAGTCCTCCAGTGGCCAGGAAATAACCTGGGAATGCTGCGTACGGTCGGGAATGTAATCTTAACCAGACAACGTGCCCAAGCCAACTCGTCCCACGTTGAGGATGCCAGAGATATCAATAGTAGGCGTGCTGTCCGAGAGGAAAGGCAGGGGTATATGGCTCGGGAATCAGTCCAGGGTCACTCAGTCAATAGCCGAGGTGTCCTTAGGCACACGATCCACCGGAGTCATAGCCGAGCCCGATCCCAGAGGACAGCGCACTACCATAAAGAAGAAGCCTCTTCCACAAACCCCACCAACCCCCCCCCCCCCCCGATACCGGTCGGGAAGGAGTAGTGGCCTGTATCCAGGACTTGCAAAAACAAATTGACGAAGTGGCCAAAAAGCTAGGTCAAAACCCTACTCAGAATCACGCCAATACCGAGACAGAGTCACCGTTCTCCAGCCAGATCACGAGATTCTCCATCCCGCACAAATTCAAGCAGCCTCGCCTAGATTCATACAATGGCTCGGGAGCCCGATCGACCATATTTGGACCTATAGGGCTCGGATGGTTCTGGCCATCCAAGCCGACGAGCTGTACTGCCTGGCCTTCCCCAGTACTTTGAAAGGCCCGGTCGCGCAATGGTTCTACTCCTTGAAACCCCGATCGGTTGGCAATTTCAAGCAATTCAGCAACCAGTTCGACGGTATGCATGAACAGCCAAAGCCTGACATACATCTACTGACGGTCATACAAAGAAATAATGAGACCCTCAAGGAATTTACCGACCGGTTTAATCAAGAGAAGCTCGACATCTATGATCTTGATGAAACCGCCGCTATTATAGCCTTCTGCTAAGGAGTTCAACACACCAAGTGCACCACGTCGTTTCACAGAAACCGACTGGTAACTGTCGCACCGCGACGGGAAAAATAGGAGGCTTTTTAAATATATATATAGAGGTGTGTTTTTTTTAAAAATGGAAAAAGAGGAGTGTGGGAGAAGTATTTTTTTTTTTGAAAAATAGGCCAAGTAGATTTTTCAGAGTCGCCACCTAACTTTGTACGGGTGTTAGGATCCCGATAAAGATACGAAAATATATCTTTATATTTTTACAGTTTGGGAAAGTGGGCCTATGTTTTTGACAAGTAAACCAGAGATTTAGAAAGGGGTTCGGGGACTCGGTTATGTCGAGGGAAGGTATTAAGCACCCTCGAACATCCATGACGAAGCATGGTTGCCAAATTGGCGATTTTCATGATAACGGGGCATAAAGATAAAAGAATAAGAATTTTACAAAAAGAAAAAAAGGATGAAAAGTTATGGCCGCACCCTTTTGGGGTTGCATACGTATCTCGGGTTGAGAATCAGGCCAAACGTAGCTCTAACTTGTTATTTATTATTTTATTTTTTTTGAAATTTTTGGTCACGTTTGACCGTGCTCGTGTGTTATAGTGTTTTTGAAAAAGTCGGTGTAGCTAGGACGTCGATCACCGTAATCGAGTCCTAGACTTTAACCTTGATTATGTGCCGGAAGTAAGGGTCGGTGCCCATTTGAGTCTCGAACATTCAAGTCGTCAACGTAACTAATCGAAATGTTCGGTTTTGAAAAGGTTGCCGGAAGTAAGGGTCGGTGCCCGTTTGAGTCTCGAACATTCAAGTCGTTAACGTTATTGAACAACATAACTAATCGAAATGTTCGGTTTTAGAAAGGATTTGAATACCGGAAGTAAGGGTCGGTGCCCGTTTTGAATTTGAACATTCATATTATCGGCGTTATTGAACAGCGGAATAACTTGAAATGTTCATTTTGAAAGAAAGGTTTTTGAAAGTTACCGGAAGTAAGGGTCGGCGCCCGTTTTGAGTTGATTTGAGGATTTACAGCATAGTGAATGTGTGATATTTTTTACAGTGATTACATACATTGAAAGGGATAGTAAGCACAGAAATATTGACATTAATGAAAGACAAGATATAAGAATGTACAATAAGTAGATCCGGCCTACCGGAAAATCAAGTGAACTAGGAGCTAGCCAGTTCACAATGGTAAGGGTCAAGTATTGGCGGCGAACCGACCGTAGTTAGAATCAAGTATTGGCGGCGAACCGACCGTAGTTAGAATCAAGTATTGGCGGCGAACCGACCGTACAAATTGTTAGATCCGGCCTACCGGAAAATCAAGTGAACTAGGAGCTAGCCAGTTCACAATGGAGAGGGTCAAGTATTGGCGGACGAAGCCGACCATATCAGTTTAAGTAAAAAATTATTATTATTATTATTATTATTTTTTATTTATTACATTTACAGCAGATTCGGTATGAAGAATAAAAGAAAACGACCCTTTACCTTGAGAAAACGGCTCGGAAATAGCTAAACGGGGCCCAAGTTGAATTTCGGCTTGAAACGGGCCCAAACGGAGGTCACCAGTGAGTCCGGAATGGCCGAAAACCCCCAGAATGATATAAACCGGAGCAAAATCGGTCCGGGCAGATTTCGGGCGGGACCGGCCGGCGCCAAGCTGGCCGATTTGAGCAGAAATGAGCTTGAAAATGGAGAAACTGCTTCAAACGGTGGAATTTTGCAATTCTGAGCACACGGGTGCGTCCGGAACGGCCAAATTAGCTAGGAATGAGTGTCGGAACGTCGAAAATCGGGTCCGGATGGCCAAAAAATGGCAAAAAACCAAAGCGGGGCCCACGTGCCACGTCAGCAGCCACGTAGCGGCTGAGTCAGCAGCCCAGTCAGCGCGTCAGCGCCACGTGTTGCGCGCGCAGTGGCTGGTCAACGTCCAGTCAGCGCCGCGTCAGCGCTGACTCGGTGCCGGCGCGCGTGGGCGGAGCGGCACGGTGCTGGAGGCGCGTGGAGGCGCGTTCGGCGGCTCCAGTGATCTGACGGCGGCGATTCCGGTGGCGTTAGGATCGTCTGAGCAGGACGATCCGTTCTGTGGCGGTGGAAGGCGGAGGGGATGGCAGGAGACGGCGGCGCAACCTCCGGAAGCCAGCGGCGGCGCGTGGAAAACTTTGGCGGCGCGTGAGGCTTTTCTGGGCCTCCTTTGGAGGTTCTGAAAACACAAGTCGATGGGTTTTTTCGATACGAAGCCAATGGTATGGGTGGTGAGACACAGAAACGTCGTTTAATGCTCCGTTTGGACGAATTTCAGATTCTGGAATTCCGGTGACCGGTTGGGTGGTTTGGGGCTGATTTCTGGTATTTTGGGGGGTCCTTAGGATCTGAAACTTTGGGTATTTGTGGGTAAATGATTTACAGAGGTGGTGGTGGTCTTGGTTTTGGGCTTGGAGTGGTGGTGGAGATGGTGGAGATGATTTTGGGTTTTTGGAAGCTTTGGGGAAGATAACAATGGTGGAGAGAGAGAGAGAGAGCTTCCTTTTTCTTTTTTGAGCTTGGAGAGCTTTTTTTTTTTTCTTTGTGCAGCACCCAAGGGGCTCTATTTATAGAGTCTTTTGGGTTGGGTAGGATCCGGTGCGAACGGGACGCATTTCGGATCCCTACAACCCCCGATCTTGGCCGTTCGGTCTTCCGAAGCTTGTTTTTTCCATCCGGCCGTCCGATTTGAGTGATTCGAAAATATTTAGTCTTCATTTAGCTTTACCGACAAATCCCCACGGTCGGATCGGCGATTTCTACTCCCGGGCTCAAAATTGACCGTTTTGCCCCTCCCTCTACTGGTCTTGGACTGCAAAATTAGGGTTACTGATATCTCGTGATCCGACCGTCGAATCTGACTGATTTGAAGTTCTTTATTCTTGTATTGATATTACCTTCAGCCCCGTATAGTCGGATCGATGATCTCTATGCCCGGGCACAGAAGATGACCATTTTGCCCTTTCCTGTGCTGATCCTGGACTGTGGAATTAGGGTTACCCATATCTTTAGATCCGACCGTCGGATCTGACCGATTCAAAGTTCTTCGTGCTTGTATTGAGATTACTTTCCACCCCATACAGTCGGATCGATGATCTCTGCTCCCGGGCTCAAAATTGACCGTTTTGCCCTTCCTTGTGCTGATTCTGGACTGTAAAAGCCAACAGGCCACCGCTTTTTCCTCTGATTGCCCGTCCGGACCCATTTTCCTTTCCCAGAAGTCATTTCCATGCTTTCGTTGGCTTACGGCCATTTTGACTCGCCTTCGGTTGCCCCGGTCTTGATTCTGACTCATTTTCTAACCTCCCGGTTAGCCGATTCGGGACCCGCGCTGAGCGGCGACCGCCGTTTTTGAACTTCCGTATGATTGATGACTCTGAATGACCTAGAATGGCCATTAAAAACCTTTGTTGGCATCCCCGATGGATTCTCGGTCTTTTCCTCGATTTGCGTGCCCGGTGGGCCCCCTGTACGAGTCAATTCTCTTTTTCCTTTTTTTTATTTACTTCTTCTTTTTGTATTTATTTTTTTTAAGGGACAGTAAAAATGGGGTGTCTACAGCTGCCCCTCTTTGTCAAGTTTTGCGGAGCAAATCAGGACAAAGATTTCGAGAGACGACCCATTTTTGCCGAATCCTTTTGAAAACATGAGAAAATATGTACAATGGTGTGACCGATCTCAAAAAGTGTTCAAGATGCCTACGTATCCTCCGTTAGGAAGAATCAGGTCGGGCGTAGTTCGAGTGCAAGTGCCGTAGGGCAAGAAGAGAACGTACCTTGGTGGAAGTGATGAAGAATGTGATCCATCGGGGACCGAGTACGGGATGTAGTGTAGTGGGCGAGTACGCTCCATTGGGGAATGACTCTGTGGGGTTAGGTGAATGATCTAAGATTGGTGGATAGTGTGGTCGGGCTTCGTAAAAGCTGCCTACGTATCTCCCGTCGGGAGAATCAGACCGGGCGTAGTTCGTAAACGAACTTAGAATTTGAGTGTTTTGCCATTTTGGAGCAAAATGAGGGATGCCACGTTGGGCGAGAGAGGGGGGAACACCACGTTTGGTGAACAGAAGTTTGTCGTTTTGAAGCAAAGGAGAAAGTTGGTGTAATCAAGAAGTGCGAAGCCGCGTAATCTTGAATTCTAACCGAAAATTGAGAAGTGTATTTTTAAAAGTGTCGATTCGAAGGCATGCTAGTGGATGCCACGTCGAGCCGAGTTTTTGAAAAGAGTTGGTTCGAAGGCATGCCAGTGGATGCCACGTCGAGCCGAGTTTTGAAAAGAGTGCCGATTCGAAGGCATGCTAGTGGATGCCACGTCGAGTCGGAGAGTGAGAAATGTACCTTTCTACCTGAGTTTTGGGATGAGGATATGGTCCTCCTGGCTGGAAGTCTTTGACTCTGGGAGATTTCTGATGATGCCGAGTCCTTGAATTGATGAACTTTTTTCTGTTAGGAGTTCGTCCCTCCATCGTATAGCTGGGACTTTCCTGTAAAAGAAGGATATCTGTATGCTCCATCGATGTGTTAGTGAATGATACGCTAGTTTACTGACCTTAGAGGTTTTTGAAAGTTTTTCGTGGAAACCTGGACAGAACCCATCGTGCCACCTGGATATCACATTCTTCGACTTTGTCTAGAGCTTCGCTCGTGTTCGACCGGACCTTTGATCGTAAGTGTAGAGATTCGAATGCTGAAACCTTCGACATGAGGTCCCCTGTTTTTTTTTTTTATTGAAGCACGTTTTTACCCTTAGCGCCCTTTCAGGTTTTCGCCAAGTCCGGCTCTGTCATTGTTGCACGTCGGCGCCTTTTCAGGTTTTCACCGCGTCGACAGTCTTGTTTCTTGCCATAGCCTACGTTTTTACTCACGGCGCCCTCGCGGGTTTTCACCATGCCCTTCGGTCTATGCTCTTTTATTTTTGGTCTTTAAGTGCGAAGCTCTTTTGTGGAAATGGCGGACGTTGCCTTCCAGAGTTTTGAAAGCTGACCGGTACTTTGATTTTGGCTTTTAGTCAACCGAGTGTGCTTAATATTTGATCAATCAGAGAGGACTTTGTCGGGTTGTAATGAGGGCCAAGGGTGATGGCTGAAAAGAAAAGATGGCATGAAGGCTCAAGTTGGATTCTTCTTTCTTTTCCTTGGGTTTTGGCTGTTACGACCGTTTGATTTTTTTTTTGTTTTTCTTCGGGGATTATTTTTGTTTTTGAATTCCATGCATTTTGACTCACTCTTTTGTCTTCTTTTTTCATTATTTGGATTCGAGTGAGTTTCTCTTGTCGGGATTTCGTTGCATGTTCATCAACTTGTTTTTCTCCTTGCCCCGGTATTGAGATATAGTCGTTTTGAAAGTATTTGAAATGAACAAAAGGCTCAAAATGGCTGACAAATGGATTTTATTAATTTGTACAGATAGCAGAATTGAAGGCCTCTCTTCATTTTGATCAAAAATCAAGTACACTGGTTTGACATTAAGCATAGAATCTCTTGACCGAGTCAGAATTGATGGGCTCCGGAAACACATCGCCGTCCATTTCAGTCAATATCAGGGCTCCTCCAGACAGTGCTTTCTTGACGACGTACGGGCCCTCCCAGTTGGGGGCGAATTTTCCTTGTGCTTCTTCTTGGAAGGGAAAGATTTTCTTTAGGACCAGGTCGCCCTCCTTGAAATGCCGAGGTCGGACTTTCTTGTTGTAGGCTCGGGCTATCCTCTTTTGGTAGCATTGACCGTGACACAAAGCGGTTAGGCGCTTTTCGTCGATCAGACATAATTGCTCATACCTTTCGCGTACCCATTCAGCTTCTTCCAACTCGGACTCCATGAGAATCCTTAGTGATGGGATCTCGACTTCAACTGGGATGACGGCCTCCATTCCGTAGACCAGAGAGTAGGGAGTTGCCCCTGTTGATGTTCGGATCGATGTTCGATAGGCCATAAGAGCCAATGGTAACATTTCGTGCCATGTCTTGTAGTTATCGGACATCTTTCGCATGATCGTCTTGATATTTTTGTTGGCTGCCTCAACTGCCCCATTCATCTTTGGACGGTAAGGTGCGGAATGCCTGTGAGTGATCTGAAATTGCTGACAGAGTTCTGTCATCATGTCATTGTTAAGATTTCTGGCATTATCCGAGATGATGGACTCCGGGAGACCGAATCGGCATATCAGAATGTTCTTGACGAATCTCGTGACGACCTCTTTTGTAACCCGTGCATAGGATTCTGCCTCGACCCACTTTGTGAAGTAATCGATAGCCACCAGTATGAAACGATGACCGTTGGACGATTTCGGAGTGATAGGACCGATGACGTCCATTCCCCACATGGAAAAGGGCCATGGAGTCGTCATAGGATGCAAGTCCCTTGGCGGCGCATGGATCTGGTCGGCATGGATTTGACATTGACGACACTTCTTTACAAAATTGACGCAGTCGCGCTCTATGGTGAGCCAGAAGTGTCCTGTTCGCATTATCTTCTTGGCAAGCATGAGGCCGCTCATGTGTGGACCGCAAACTCCTCCGTGTACTTTCTCCATTAGGTGATCAGCGGTTGTGGCTGGCACGCATCTAAGTAAGCCCAGATGGTGGTTCCTCCTGTATAGAACGCCACCGCTGAGGAAGAACTGTGAGGAGAGCTTTTGGAGAGTGCGGCGTTCCGCAATATTAGCATTTGGAGGGTACTCTTGCTTTTCCAGGAAGTTGATGATATCGAAATACCACGGCTTGTCGCTTGATCCTTCCCCAATTTGATAACAGTAAGCTGGCCTTGATCTTGCCTCGATGGTCAGAGGCGGAATTTCATCCGAGTTGGGGACTTTGATCATGGACGATAGAGTTGCAAGAGCGTCGCCGAAATCATTCTGATCTCGAGGAATGTGGTTGAACTCGACGTAGTCGAATCCTTGACATAGATCGACTAAGCACCTCCTGTACGGGATGAGCTTGGTGTCTCGCGTAGCGTATTCCTCCGTAGATTGTTTGATGACAAGCTCAGAGTCTCCGAATACTGCCAACCTGTGAATATCCATGTCGAGGGCCAACCTCAAACCTAGGATGCATGCTTCGTATTCCGAGACATTGTTGGTCGCGTCGAAGTTCAGTTTACAACAGGCCGGAAAGTGCATTCCGTCTTTTGATATGACAACTGCCCCTGCCCCAGCTCCTTTACTGTTGGATGCTCCGTCGAAGTACATTCGCCATCCATCGAAGTCTTCGCCTTCATTTTTACCGGTAGCAAAAAGGACAGCCTCGTCTGGGAAAGCCGTGTTCATTGGCTCGTAGTTGTCTGTCGGTGATTCTGCAAGTTGATCGGCGATCACCTGTCCCTTGATGGCCTTTTGAGTGACATAGACGATGTCGAACTCGGTTAGAAGCATCTGCCATTTAGATATCTTCCCAGTCAAGACGGGCCTTTCGAAGATGTACTTGAGTGGATCCATTCGAGCGATCAGATATACCGTATGGCTGAGCAGATAATGACGGAGTCTTGTGGCGGCCCAAGCGAGGGCGCAACAAGTCCGTTCCAGTAGTGAGTATCTGGATTCGCTTTCAGTGAACCTCTTGCTCAAGTAGTAGATAGCATGTTCCTTTCGTCCGGTTTCGTCGTGCTGCCCCAGTACACATCCCATCGAATTATCAAGTACTGACAAGTACAGCAAAAGAGGACGTCCTGGCTCTGGTGGAACGAGGACCGGCGGATTCAGGAGATATTTCTTGATTGTTTCGAAAGCGCCCTGACAGTCCTCATTCCATTTTTTGTCGGAGCCTTTCCGGAGCAATTTGAAGATCGGCTCGCACTTGTCTGTGAGTTGTGAGATGAAACGGCTGATGAAATTGATCCGTCCTAGGAATCCCCGAATCTCCTTTTCCTTTGTGGGAGCAGGCATCTCGGTGATTGCTTTGATTTTTCCGGGGTCAATCTCGATGCCGTGTCGACTAACCATGAACCCTAGAAGCTTTCCTGAGGGGACGCCAAAGGCACACTTTGCTGGATTCAACTTGAGTTGGTACTTTCTGAGGCGATCGAAGAGTTTCTTGAGATCGGCCATGTGCTCAGAAGTTCTTTTAGACTTTATGATCATGTCATCGACGTAGACCTCAAGTTCTTGATGCATCATGTCATGGAAAAGCGCAGTCATGGCCCTCTGATAGGTTGCCCCAGCATTTTTAAGCCCGAACGGCATGACTCTATAGCAGAAAGTGCCCCAGGGAGTGATGAAGGCAGTCTTTTCCCTATCTTCCTCGTCCAGCAGGATTTGGTTGTAGCCAGAAAATCCATCCATGAAGGAATAGATCTCGTGCCCGGCTGTGTTGTCAACCAATATGTGGATGTTGGGCAGAGGGAAATCGTCCTTTGGGCTTGCCTTGTTAAGATCCCTGTAGTCGACGCAGACCCGAATGCGACCGTCTTTCTTCGGCACGGGCACCACGTTTGCAAGCCATGTTGGATAGTTCACAACCATGATGAAGCCGGCTTCGAATTGCTTGATTACCTCTTCTTTGACTTTGAGGCTCCACTCTGGCTTTAGTTTCCGCAACTTCTGCTTGATCGGCGTGAATTCCGGCTTGACTGCGAGTTTGTGTGTGACGATGTCAGTGGCTAGGCCCGGCATGTCCTGGTATGACCAAGCAAACACATCCTGATATTCCTTCAAGAATTGAAAGAGTTCGTGCTTGTGCTCCGGTGTGAGTTGATGGCCGATTCTCAATTCTCGAGGATTCTCGATTGTACCAACATTGATGGTGTCGGCCTCTTCTAAGTTAGGCTTTGGTTTGTCCTCAAGTTCTGATACCATTTTTCCAAGTTCACAGGGGGTCTCGTCGTCGGAATCAGATTCCTCCTCCATACCCAAATGATTAAAGTCCATTTCCGTTTTCGAGTGATTCTTGACTTGTTCAATTTGTGTGATATCCAGGTGATTAATGAGTTTAGTCACAGATTCCCTGAAATCAATTTTGCAAGAAAAGAAAAAGAAAGATTCAGAAACAGAGCTTTAAACAAGGCCAGTAAACTTGAATTTCATTCATTAAACAAAAAGATAGAAGCCTTTTACAAAGATTGTTATTTCTCACTCGACCGGCTTAAGTCAAGTGAGAACCTTTACAGATATCCGTTTTTTACCCAGATGCCCTTTTACACAGCAGAGGGCGGATCTCCCAGTTGTTCGGAGTTTCCCCTGGCTCTAACCGGCGGACCGTTGGCTTGGTGGAGGCTCCTGGCCCAGTGATCATGGCAACATTTTCCTCGAATAGGTCTCGGATACTGCCTGTCGGGACCATGGACGTCCAGTCGATCGTCAGAGTGGGCTGACTTGCCTGGTCAGGGAATATTGTCTCGGCCGGGTGGGGGAAGGTCTCCCGAATGTGTGGAATTGGCCCTCCGATTTTGCGACCGGATCTCTTGTCCTTTCCCCGTCTCTTCTTGTATCCAAGACCGCAGGTGTCCTTCTGACTTGGCAGATCGACCGGCTGTATCTGCCCCTGGTTTGACTTCCCAAGCCCCTTTCCGGGCTCATATCCGAACGTCTTCAATTGCCTGGCCATGTTCAGATGAGCCTGCGAGTATGCAGGCTTTCTTGTTGGTTTCCCTTCTGGAGCGAAGGTGGCAGAGACCAATTCAAAGACTTGGTATGAGGCAGGTTCAGTCTCCTCGCCTGCATTAATATGCGGTAGTGATGGCTTTCCGAATGTGGCAAACTCTCGTTCGCCATGGACGACGACTAGAAGCCCATCGATTGCATATTTAACATTTTGATGCAGGGTGGAGGGAACCGCCCCGGCTGGATGGATCCATGGCCTTCCGAGGAGCATACTATAGGCTGCCGGGATGTCTAGGACCTGGAAGGTGATTTGAAATTCATACGGCCCGATCTCGACTGGCAGGTGGATCATTCCGATTGTCTCCTTTCGAGATCCATCAAATGCCCGGATCACTGTGTTTGACCGTTGTACCTTCTCTGGGTCAATACCCATCCTCTTGATTGTGCTCAGGGGACAAACATTGACTGCTGACCCGTTGTCGACGAGAACCTGACTGAGGATCATTCCGTTGCTTTTTACTGTCAAGTGCAGGGCCTTGTTATGTCCGGTGCCCTTTGGTCCCATCTCCTCATCAGAAAAGGAGATGATGTTGAAGGTGGAGACATTCCCCACAATATCGGCAAACTTGTCGGCCGAGATGCCGTCAGCCACATGGGACTCGTTAAGGACTTTGAGAAAGGCATCCCGGTGAGTCTCGGAGGTCAGAATCAGTGACAGCATGGAAGAGTGGTCTGGAGCCTTCCGTAGTTGCTCGATAATCTGATATTCACTGCGTCTGAGTAGCGTCAAGAACTTCTCTGCCTCTTCGGCCGAAACCGGCAGTTTTGGCGGACAATCTGTGCGGGCAACTTCGGTCTGGCCTAAGAACCCTTCTGTATTAGAGACCTCCCCCTGGTTGTCTTGACCCTGGGCCTGATATACCCACGGGATGGCGTGAGTATCAGTCACCGGTGGTTGGATGACAGGTAGAGGAGAGTGGAGAATTATCGGGTCAGCAGGAGTGGTGAAGACCTCTAGCAAGGGCTTTACCGGAGCCGGAATGGCTTGAATGCTTTTTTGGATCGTTGGGTCGGGAGCAGAAAGGACTTCCAACAAAGGTCTTGTTGGAGTTGGGGTGACCTGGACTCCCCTTTGGATTGTTGGATCGGGAGTGAAGGGGGATTTCGTACCCTTTTGAATTTTCTTCGCGGGAGCGGTGTGAACTTCTTTATCTTCTTGAGTCACCGAGCTGGGAGCGATCGGCTCCGGTGCAGTGAGCACAACAAGCGGAGTAGCAGGAGCGGTATGCAGAGCAAGGCAGGAGAGATTCCTCCTGATAGATTCTGATGGAGAACGGCCGACCCACCTTGGCCGAGGATGCTGATTGATGGCCATTACGGCCCCTTCTTCCTCTACGATCACAGCATTGATCGACCCCCCAGCTTCATGTTGCGGGAGAGGATTATGGGCGATATTGGCCTGTTGCTCAATTGGTTTCACAGCGATTTTCCCGTCGTCTATCAAATCTTGAATTTTATGCTTGAGGGAGAAACAGTCGTCCGTGGAATGCCCCACCATTCCCGAGTGATATTCGCAGCGTCGGCTATGATCATAGGATTTCGGGAGTGGATCGGGCGTCTTCCCAGCTGGGATTAGAGTAATGGCTCCTTGGGCCAGTAGCTTGCTCATGATAGAACTTTGCGATTCAGCCAGTGGTGCAAAGACCCGAACTCGGTTGAGCTTCTTCCGCTGGAAATTTTCAGTTTTGGCTGGTTGCTGCGGATTCTGATAGTAGCCCTGCTGTTGAGGCGTGAATGGTTGAGGCTGCCCCATTGGCTGTTGGTACACGGGCACGGCTTGCTGATATCTCGGAGGAGGCGGAGCCGGCTGCTGGATGAAGTTTACAGGGGCATACTGTCCTGCGTCGGGGTAGACCACAGCCATTTCATTCTCTTTCTTGGGCTTTTTGTAAGAAGACCCTGCCTGACCCTGCTCTGACCCGATCTTGATTTTTCCAGTCTGTATCCCTTCCTCGATTAATTCGCCGTGCTTGATTATCTCGGCGAATGATCGGCCTGTCCCGTTGATGAGCCGGTCATAATAGGGATGCTGCTGGGCGAGTATGAATGCCTCTGTCATCTCAGAGTCGTCCATCGGTGGATGTACTTGGGACCCAATCTCCCTCCAGCGGTGAGCGTACTCACGGAATGACTCGCTCGGCTTTTTGCGAATTTTCTCCAGTGATTGCCGTGTTGGAGCGATGTCAGTATTATACCGGTAATGCTGGTAGAAAGTCTTGGTAAGGTCGTCCCATGTAGCGATTTTGGTTTTATCCAAACGGACAAACCACCGTAAAGCTGCCCCAATCAGGCCTTTAGAGAAGAGATGGACCCTCAGCTTTTCGTCGGTCGCACATGGTCCAAGCTCATCGATGTAAACTCTCAAATGGACGTATGGATCCCCTGATCCATCATATTTTGTTGTTAAGTCTGGCATCTTGAACTTGTCCGGAAATATCTTGCCCGGAGCAACTGTGAGATCAGGAAATGACATCCCTCCGTATATGTTGGCCCCTTGAATGCTCTGAATTGAGCTCTCTAGTCGCTTCACTTGCTGTGTCAGCGAGCTCATCTCTCCTTCCTTTCTTAACCTTTCTTCCTCGAGGTAGTGATCAACTCCCTCGTTGACCATTATCGCTGGCGGGACGGCAGCAGTTTTGGGAGTCATTGGTTGATTGCCTGCCTGAGGGTCTACGGTGTACACAGATCCTTGGGGGTCTACAGTGTACACACGTCCTGGGGGGACCTGATCATGGACGTCTAAAAGCGGTGAAATTGGTGGAGCAGTACCATTAGGAGCGGGGGTGTTGGCGGCTCCGGCAGAGAGCAAAGCTATGATGGTGGCCATTTGTTTTGACATGTCATTGACTTGTTGTTGCAGGACCTGGAATTCGGGGCTCTGAGCAAGTTGTGAGCTTTCTTCGGAGGTGGATGGAGGATCGTCCTGAGCCATCTGTATCCGTCGAAGGTATCCTCTAGTCCAAATAGGGCTGCGGGCCCAATCTTCTGATGCCCCCGGAATTTTGATTTTTTAACCCCCTGTAGACATATGCAAGCATGAGTATGTATAATATGCGCATGAATGATTACGGTCTTTTGCAAACGTGGTTACGTAGTCAGATTATCAAAAACTCGAATTTTTCATTGATGACCAAATCAGGGATAATACAAGGGTTCTTAAAATAAAAGTTGCAGTACATTCCACATGTAGGTCCTAGCAGTATCTAGTCCTACTTGAAATGAACTAAAGTCCCCTTGCGAAAGATCCATCGTCAGCTCTTTGATACAGCCGAGGATTGTTTTCAGCCTGTCATTTTCGGCTGCCTCTTGTTGAAGTTGCTCATGCAGTGCACCGATCTTTGACTCGGCTTTGGCGAGAATGTCAATCTCTAGCTGGTGGAGCCGGACTTGAGACCTTTGTATGTATGCTCGATGTTGTTCCCTCTCCAAAGTCCTGGCGGCTTCTTCTTGCTCGAGTGCTTCTTCAAGCTGACTGATCCTGGCATGTGCATTTTGAAGGTTGACTTGCAATTGACCATTTTCTTGTTCTATCCGAGTTCGGATAGCTTCTTCTTGATTAAGAGCGACCCGGAGCCTCTTGATGTGGTTGTTGAATTCTGATTCCTCGGTCCTTGGTCTCTTTGGCTCGATCGGCTGATGCCCCAGTTCTTCTTGTATCCATTCGTCGTACGCAGGTCCCGTACCGGCTAAGCGGTCGGTATGATCTTCATCGGGGTGGACTGAACGCCATTGATTTAATGCCCCACTGTAACGATCCTTAGTGGAGATGTTGTGATCGAAATAGAAGTAGGACATGTCTTCTGTTCGTGGGATGTACTGTGTCCTATTGAATTGTCTGAGCACCCGACCCGGAGCGTACGGCGTTCCTCCGGTCAATCCGATCAACGGGATGAATGAGAGCTCACTGGTTCGGATCCGAACGGATGAGGAAGAACACAACCCCAAATACCACTGTATGCCAGAGTCTTGCAGCTGTGTCAAGTATTTGTACCACTCGGTTTTCCCCTGGACAGGTGATGGTAGCTTGCTGAGTGGCGTGATGATATCTACATTCATAAAATGCTGCACTGGGCGCGGACATTTGATGAGGTGGGATATCATCCATATTTGTAGCAGACCGGCGCTGGCTGTGAAGAACCCCTTACCCTTGTTTCTACAGAAAGTCAGAGTTCGCAAGGTTTCGGCTATAATTGTAGGAATGAAGGTCCGGCCGCTGCGAACTTGTATGATGACATCGATCAGGGTCATGTCAATCTTTCTGTCTTCACGTGGGAATAGCAGGTGGGCCACGAGGCAGAGAGCAAGAACCCACAGTCGATTTTCTGCCCATTCTGATAATGAGCATGAGAAATGATGCTTGCAGAACCCCTCAGGGTCCATAAATCTGTCAAGGAGGAAGCTGATAGGGTAACGCGTGAAGTCCCCTCCCACGGCCTTTTCCAGAATATCTCTTCTCATACCCAAGAAGTCCGCCGTTCGACTCTTGCCGGGTTTAAAGTTCGGCAGTACCGGGTCGCCGGTGATTGTTAATTTGAGCAGCCCGGTGTATTCCTCAAGGGTCGGGGTAAGTTCTTGCTCTCCGAAACGGAATACCATGACTGTTGGGTCCCAGAAGGCGACTATTGACTCGAGCATGTGCCTGTCCGTTCTGACTTGGAGTAAAGACCCTAGGAACCCAAAGTGCCTCTGGAATCTTGCTGAATCTTCGAATGACAACTTGTGATACCAAGTGGATAGCCGGGGATCGGTCTCGGTGGCAAACCCCAGCTTTGGCGGTTGACTTGTCATTTTTGAAAAATTCTTGAGTTTGATAATCTGACAAAAGGACCATGTTTGCTCAGATATAATCATTCATGCCTTTGAAAAAAAGTATTGAAAAATTTGAAATGAACTTAAGAGGAGGAAAATTTGTTTTTTTTTTGTTTTTCTGATTTTTTTCCTGTTTTTTTGGATGCCGTGGATGGGATGCGACCATGTGGCGAGGATTTTGAGACCTAATGCAGCCTTATTGTTTAAGCCAGGTTCCCGAACCTTCAAACCTCCAGTGCCGGAGCACCTTCTCAGGTTGGTGGTTCGAGCGGGAGAATTTCAGTGCTGGTACCGACGGTAACACCGCAACGGCCACGCCACCTACTCAACTCCCTATCTAATCTTAAGGGTGGTTCCTCGGAACCGGGTTATGAACATGCTCAATGTGTAGTGTGCGTGATAATGCTTGAGCAAAATAAAGTTGGCATTGGCCTTGCAATTTGTTTTTTTGGCATTGGCCGCAAATCCTGTGCAAGCAAAAATATTTACAAGACTGAAAAAGAAAGAAAAGAAATTAGTAAAAGAAAATGCCCCGTTAGTATGAAGATCGCCAAAGTAATGGCTTGAGTCCTCTTAAGTTAATCCCCAGCAGAGTCGCCAGCTGTCGCACCGCGACGGGAAAAATAGGAGGCTTTTTAAATATATATATAGAGGTGTGTTTTTTTTAAAAATGGAAAAAGAGGAGTGTGGGAGAAGTATTTTTTTTTTTGAAAAATAGGCCAAGTAGATTTTTCAGAGTCGCCACCTAACTTTGTACGGGTGTTAGGATCCCGATAAAGATACGGAAATATATCTTTATATTTTTACAGTTTGGGAAAGTGGGCCTATGTTTTTGACAAGTAAACCAGAGATTTAGAAAGGGGTTCGGGGACTCGGTTATGTCGAGGGAAGGTATTAAGCACCCTCGAACATCCATGACGAAGCATGGTTGCCAAATTGGCGATTTTCATGATAACGGGGCATAAAGATAAAAGAATAAGAATTTTACAAAAAGAAAAAAAGGATGAAAAGTTATGGCCGCACCCTTTTGGGGTTGCATACGTATCTCGGGTTGAGAATCAGGCCAAACGTAGCTCTAACTTGTTATTTATTATTTTATTTTTTTTGAAATTTTTGGTCACGTTTGACCGTGCTCGTGTGTTATAGTGTTTTTGAAAAAGTCGGTGTAGCTAGGACGTCGATCACCGTAATCGAGTCCTAGACTTTAACCTTGATTATGTGCCGGAAGTAAGGGTCGGTGCCCATTTGAGTCTCGAACATTCAAGTCGTCAACGTAACTAATCGAAATGTTCGGTTTTGAAAAGGTTGCCGGAAGTAAGGGTCGGTGCCCGTTTGAGTCTCGAACATTCAAGTCGTTAACGTTATTGAACAACGTAACTAATCGAAATGTTCGGTTTTAGAAAGGATTTGAATACCGGAAGTAAGGGTCGGTGCCCGTTTTGAATTTGAACATTCATATTATCGGCGTTATTGAACAGCGGAATAACTTGAAATGTTCATTTTGAAAGAAAGGTTTTTGAAAGTTACCGGAAGTAAGGGTCGGCGCCCGTTTTGAGTTGATTTGAGGATTTACAGCATAGTGAATGTGTGATATTTTTTACAGTGATTACATACATTGAAAGGGATAGTAAGCACAGAAATATTGACATTAATGAAAGACAAGATATAAGAATGTACAATAAGTAGATCCGGCCTACCGGAAAATCAAGTGAACTAGGAGCTAGCCAGTTCACAATGGTAAGGGTCAAGTATTGGCGGCGAACCGACCGTAGTTAGAATCAAGTATTGGCGGCGAACCGACCGTAGTTAGAATCAAGTATTGGCGGCGAACCGACCGTACAAATTGTTAGATCCGGCCTACCGGAAAATCAAGTGAACTAGGAGCTAGCCAGTTCACAATGGAGAGGGTCAAGTATTGGCGGACGAAGCCGACCATATCAGTTTAAGTAAAAAATTATTATTATTATTATTATTATTTTTTATTTATTACATTTACAGCAGATTCGGTATGAAGAATAAAAGAAAACGACCCTTTACCTTGAGAAAACGGCTCGGAAATAGCTAAACGGGGCCCAAGTTGAATTTCGGCTTGAAACGGGCCCAAACGGAGGTCACCAGTGAGTCCGGAATGGCCGAAAACCCCCAGAATGATATAAACCGGAGCAAAATCGGTCCGGGCAGATTTCGGGCGGGACCGGCCGGCGCCAAACTGGCCGATTTGAGCAGAAATGAGCTTGAAAATGGAGAAACTGCTTCAAACGGTGGAATTTTGCAATTCTGAGCACACGGGTGCGTCCGGAACGGCCAAATTAGCTAGGAATGAGTGTCGGAACGTCGAAAATCGGGTCCGGATGGCCAAAAAATGGCAAAAAACCAAAGCGGGGCCCACGTGCCACGTCAGCAGCCACGTAGCGGCTGAGTCAGCAGCCCAGTCAGCGCGTCAGCGCCACGTGTTGCGCGCGCAGTGGCTGGTCAACGTCCAGTCAGCGCCGCGTCAGCGCTGACTCGGTGCCGGCGCGCGTGGGCGGAGCGGCACGGTGCTGGAGGCGCGTGGAGGCGCGTTCGGCGGCTCCAGTGATCTGACGGCGGCGATTCCGGTGGCGTTAGGATCGTCTGAGCAGGACGATCCGTTCTGTGGCGGTGGAAGGCGGAGGGGATGGCAGGAGACGGCGGCGCAACCTCCGGAAGCCAGCGGCGGCGCGTGGAAAACTTTGACGGCGCGTGAGGCTTTTCTGGGCCTCCTTTGGAGGTTCTGAAAACACAAGTCGATGGGTTTTTTCGATACGAAGCCAATGGTATGGGTGGTGAGACACAAAAACGTCGTTTAATGCTCCGTTTGGACGAATTTCAGATTCTGGAATTCCGGTGACCGGTTGGGTGGTTTGGGGCTGATTTCTGGTATTTTGGGGGGTCCTTAGGATCTGAAACTTTGGGTATTTGTGGGTAAATGATTTACAGAGGTGGTGGTGGTCTTGGTTTTGGGCTTGGAGTGGTGGTGGAGATGGTGGAGATGATTTTGGGTTTTTGGAAGCTTTGGGGAAGATAACAATGGTGGAGAGAGAGAGAGAGAGCTTCCTTTTTCTTTTTTGAGCTTGGAGAGCTTTTTTTTTTTTCTTTGTGCAGCACCCAAGGGGCTCTATTTATAGAGTCTTTTGGGTTGGGTAGGATCCGGTGCGAACGGGACGCATTTCGGATCCCTACAACCCCTGATCTTGGCCGTTCGGTCTTTCGAAGCTTGTTTTTTCCATCCGGCCGTCCGATTTGAGCGATTCGAAAATATTTAGTCTTCATTTAGCTTTACCGACAAATCCCCACGGTCGGATCGGCGATTTCTACTCCCGGGCTCAAAATTGACCGTTTTGCCCCTCCCTCTGCTGGTCTTGGACTGCAAAATTAGGGTTACTGATATCTCGTGATCCGACCGTCGAATCTGACTGATTTGAAGTTCTTTATTCTTGTATTGATATTACCTTCAGCCCCGTATAGTCGGATCGATGATCTCTATGCCCGGGCACAGAAGATGACCATTTTGCCCTTTCCTGTGCTGATCCTGGACTATGGAATTAGGGTTACCCATATCTTTAGATCCGACCGTCGGATCTGACCGATTCAAAGTTCTTCGTGCTTGTATTGAGATTACTTTCCACCCCATACAGTCGGATCGATGATCTCTGCTCCCGGGCTCAAAATTGACCGTTTTGCCCTTCCTTGTGCTGATTCTGGACTGTAAAAGCCAACAGGCCACCGCTTTTTCCTCTGATTGCCCGTCCGGACCCATTTTCCTTTCCCAGAAGTCATTTCCATGCTTTCGTTGGCTTACGGCCATTTTGACTCGCCTTCGGTTGCCCCGGTCTTGATTCTGACTCATTTTCTAACCTCCCGGTTAGCCGATTCGGGACCCGCGCTGAGCGGCGACCGCCGTTTTTGAACTTCCGTATGATTGATGACTCTGAATGACCTAGAATGGCCATTAAAAACCTTTGTTGGCATCCCCGATGGATTCTCGGTCTTTTCCTCGATTTGCGTGCCCGGTGGGCCCCCTGTACGAGTCAATTCTCTTTTTCCTTTTTTTTATTTACTTCTTCTTTTTGTATTTATTTTTTTTTAAGGGACGGTAAAAATGGGGTGTCTACAGTAACCTTGGTTGAACTTACAGAGAGGGTTGGAAAATACATTGACACTAAAGAATTTCTAAAGATCAAAGACCCCGGCACGTAAGCAACGAGTCTTCCAAAAGTAAGCGAAAGCGAGATCAACCCGGGAATTCTAACAGTTCTTCCAGTTTATAGCGGTCTGAGTCCGGCAGTCCCGACCCAACCTCCAGCTCACAGCAGGCAGGGTCCGGTAGTCCCGACCCGACCTCCAGTTCACAGCAGTCTGAGTCCGACAGCCCCGACCGTTACAGCAGGCTGGGTCCGGCAGTCCCAACCCGACCTCCAGTTCACATCGGTCAGGATCAAGCAGTTCTGACTTTGCCTCCAGCACAAAGAAATCAGGAGCCTGACGATCCTAATCCGACCCCCTGTCTCCATCGGTCTAGATGAGCCCGACTACAGTGGTACTTGTCTAATCACCACATGAGGCTCCACCGATTGTCAGAGAGCCCTTGCAAAGACCTCGGGCCTAACCCCAAGGCATATAAAGACCTCGGGCCTAACCCTGAGGCATCTAAAGACCTCGGGCCTAACACCGAAGCATACAAAGACCTCGGGCCTAACCCCAGGCATCCAAAGACCTCGGGCCTAACCCCGTGACACAAGCTTCGCTTAGGTCCAACCGACGATGGGGGCAAACCCCCTAGGTGGCTGATGATGGAAATCTTCAAAAGACCCTGCAACCACCATATTCCAGGTCGGTTACCTACAGCCCTAGCCTCCAAAAGACCCTCGTCTTAGCGAAAGCTTGGGGGGCAGAAAGGTAGTGAACTAAATAGGAAATCACACCAGGTATCTACAGGCCTCGCGGATACCAAGTCAAAATCTTGGACAACCCGAGCACCTACAGTACTCAGAGGCACTAACTCCATTAAGGTCCAACCCGATGATAAAGGTGACTAAAATCTCTTAGGTTGGCCTACGATAGAGGAGCAAAAAGGACCCTACAGCGAAACGCTCTAAGTTGGCTCCACCAACATGGTCAAGCTCTTCTCCTAATAGTCTTGATGAAGGTTGACCGGGCGGAAGATAACCATCTTGGGGAGTTAACATAAAAGGACCCTAAATCAACACACTTTAGGTCGGCTTTTCCAACATGGTCAAATTCTTCTACCCACAACCTTGACAAAGGTTCACGGGCAAAAGATAATGTCACAGCCCGTCCCACACAGCACGATATTGTCCGCTTTGCAGCACTGGGCCTGCCCCACTGTCTCACAGCCCAGCCCACTCACGGCTTTGTTCCTGGGCCTAGTACTCCCAAGCCCAAAACGCGTCATGCTATGTAGAGGCAAGCTCACACATATAAAGCTCATCACCCCTCCACACCCAGGTGATGTGGGACGCAAGTTCCCAACCCCAGTCGACTGGTCGGTTGACGGGACGGGTCCTCACAGATAACCATCCTGGAAGCTAACTCAAGCAAAAAGACTCTGAATTAGGTTGGGTCTCAACTCCCGGTCAGTTCCCGAGCACTTAAAGGATCTGAGCTAGGCTAAGTCTCAACTCTTAGCTAGTTCCCGAGCACTCACAAGACTCAAAAGCTCCAAGGCAGCTTCCCGAGCACTCAGACTGGTATCAGGTAGATTTTTAAACTTACCCCGATATAGCATCCAGCCAACCTTGAAAATGGGGGGCAAAATGCCCGAGCGGTTCTATTCTGTAACTACTGACAAGCATCATCCCGAGCGGTTTGGTCCACCTGATGCCTCCCGAACGGTTCATCCATGACCCAGCCAACAGGTTGGGAAGACTGCACAGGTACATTCTACCGCGGGAACAACTCATCTGGGCCCACAGGCATGATCCCGAGCATTCTAGGCAGTTTCTTACTCAAGCTAGAAGACTAATGGAAAGTGCAAACTATTTCTTAATCCAATTAGGAAACCCCTACAATTAATGCCAATCTATATCAATTGGATTATGTTTTCTTTTCCTGGTACGAGTAGGTCTCTTACATCTATAAAAGAGACCTCTTACCCCCCATGGAAGGGGCCGATTTTTCAGTCTACACAGCACCTCTATAGCATTCATCAACATGCCCGGCTGGCCTACGGTAGCTCTAGACTTGTTGGTTCACCACAGGCCCCCGGCTCTTTTACAGTATAGTGAATGTGCTTAGACACAGTCGTGGACGTAGGTACCTTCATTAACAGGGCCGAACTACATACAAAAAAATAGTCTCTCTCTCTCTCTCTCTCTCTCTCTCTCTCTCTCTCTCTCTCTCTCTCTCTCTCTCTTTCTCCTTAATCTGCTCTACTTTACTCTGACCAATTTTTAGCATCATCATCTATTATTGTTCATGTTTAGTTATGGGACCAGTTTAGGTACCCTTGTGAGGGCGTAATGGAACACGTGGCATAATTGGTAGGCTAATTAGTGTCTTCATATAATATTTGGCACCACTTTTGGGACCCATACTGACTTAGATAATTACGTAGCTAATACAAGTTGTGGGGTGTGGATACCGGAAGTGGACCACTTCTCTTGTTTTGAGATTGTTTTGAAATTGATTTGAATCAAAGAAAGAAGATAGGTCTGTTGAAAACAGATACAGAGTCGCCACTTGGTCTTTAAGGAACCAAGAAACCTAATTTTGACTCACCCAAGCGGATAAGGGCACCGGCCCTTCATAACCAAAGAACTTGGTTCGGGGTTTTGGTACGAGAGAGGAAGGAGCCTTTGTCGCGACTAAAACACCCTCAACTCGCCCCATCTTTCGACGGGCCTCAATTAGCATCCAAATAATCATCTTATACTATGTATGGTTCGACAATTAATACTATGATAGTATATTACATTACATAAGAAACTTGAAAATGGAAGATCTAAAGATAAAATATCATTCATAAGATCTAAATCAAATATCATGCAATGTAAAGTGAAAGATCACACAAACAAACCTAGGAAAAATCGTCTAATCATATATCAATTAATCAAGTTTTCCTAATCTAAAGGGGACATGAAATGTTCTTGGAACAAATAATCAAAGAAATCAAAATGTGCTTAGCAAGGCTAGAATGATGCATGTTAATCTTTGAGAAAAAGAAGATCTCTCAATCCCCGGGACGGATGAGAAATGATGATTAGATCAAGGGGAAGCACGAACGGGTGATCGAGTTCATTCCTTATATTCTCCTTAGATTAAGAGTTACAAAAACCCCAAATCTTGCATGAATGCAATGTATGTATCTAAAATGTGCAAAGGTTGTAGTGTGTTTTTGTGTACATGGATTTCTAGAATGACTTAGAAGTCTAAAATGTGTATGAATGAATGAATGAAATTAACATGGGATGTGTACAAATGTAGTATGGACTACTTCCTAAGATATGAACTAATTTGGAATGCATATGAGCATCAAATCAAAGAATGAAAGTTGAAATGTACTTGCTGTGAATAGTGGACAGAACAGTAGCATGATCTTTTGGAATTTGAAAAGAGGGGTTAGGAATGTTTTCAATGCATGATTTTTTATGGAGATGTTCCTTATTGTGTCTAGAACACAACCCAAAAGGCCAATCTTGAATAGCTATCACAGATTGAGAGAAATTATATAAACAATAGAGGTCACTCAGAAACAGAGTTCGTACTGTCGACTGAATTGTTAGAAAATCTTAGAAAATGAAAAAGAATGATATAGAGGCCCATTTTATACAGAAAGTTTCCTAAGACATTGAATATTAAGGGAAAAATAAGTTAGGACCACCCCTTTTGGAAAAGTTTTCTGGAAAAGAGGTCGTAAGTTGACATAGCTGCTGTGACAGCAAAATCAGAATGTTTGGAAGGAATATTGGGATCCAAATGGACCATTTCTAAGTACTTCCAAGTCAAACCAAAAATCATGGGTGTTCTCCAATGAGTTAGGAAGACTTTCCAAGTGGCCTTGCATCCATATGTTGAGTATTGAGTTCTAGAGAAATCTTTGAACTCAACTCACTCACTGTTTTGACTCATTGTTTTGAAGATTTTGGAGAAAACAAAGTTTTGTTTCTTGAAACCAAATGAGAGGGATTGAGAGGGGTTTTGAAATAGATGTTTTGAAAGCACATTTTCAATACTCAATAAGGATTATAGCCACTTAAAATGTCAACATTAAACTCATCATCAAGAACCTCCAAGATTGTTGGAGAGATTTATTTTTATTTTTTAACATAACTTCAATACATTTCAAGAATACCTTGGAAGTATTGAGGTTATGATCATCATCTATCAAACATGTTTTTGAGGTCAAGAGCTACTATCCATAAGGATTCACTCACCCCAAACTTCATGTCATCACTTAGATGATGATGAACTAGTAAGTAAATAAAGAAAAGAAAAAGAAATGAGTCAAGGAGAGATGAACATATATATAATCAAAGCAAGTAAATAGCAATCAATAGATGATAATCAATGTGATTTTGGACTTGTAGCTTGGTGTTTCACTCATAGATTTTGACATTTGGACATGGAAGTAGCTTCCTATCTCATGAATGCTCAAGAATGAGGGTTGGAGTGGACTTTGAATGTGAAGTATATAGAAGGATGATGGAAGAAAACAAGAATAAAACTCACTTTCTTATGGAAAATCAATGGGAGAAGCTCCCTTTCTCTCTTCTAAACCTATCTCTATCTCTCTTCTTCTCTACAACTTTTCAAGCTTTGCACTTGGCCCCCCTAAAATGAAGAGCAATGGGGGGTTTATATAGGCCAATTTGGGGTGGTTTTGGGGTTTTAGAAGTACTCCCATTGGTCCCAAACAACTGTGAACATAAAACTATGTCGTTTTGGCTTTCAATTAATCAAATTGGACCCCCAAAAAAATTACAAAAATGGACTCTGCGAGGGATGAGTGCCGCGGCGGCAGTGGGCCAGTGCCGCGGCGGCACTGCTCCTCAGAAGCCCAGAAAATTACGTTTAGGCCCCCAGAGGTTCCGGTATTCGCGAAAAGGCCCTATTTCGTCCGAAATTCACAGAAAATGCATACGAACTCCAAATTGAGATTGTGATATACCGTTGGAAAGGTAATGGAGTCTACTTTACATAAAAAATAGTTCAGGGATAGGTCACTTTGAAAAGTTTTACGGTATTCGCGATAAAAGCCGATTTGATCGCCTTTTTCGCCTTTGGAAATTCATAATAAACTCATTTTAAATCCGAAAATTATGTGCGATATACCGTCGGAAAGCTGTTGACCCCTAGTATCCATGAAAAATATTTGAAAATTGTCACGGTGCCCCGGTTCTAAAGTCAAATTCCGGTCAAACTGGTCAAACCTGGGATTCCCGGGAAGTTCTGGAAACCTCTGGGAGTTCCCGGGAGCTGATGTTTTCGCTCGATTTTCTTTTGGAACTTGTTTTAATACTTTTCTCATGACTTAGAATGATTCTGGTGAATTCGGATGATTTTGGTCAAACTTGGTCAAACCTGGTCAAACCTTGGTCAAACCGGTCAACGGGGATTTTCCGGGAGCTTCCGGGACTTCCGGGGGTCTTTGGGAGCTGACGATTTCATCCAGTTTTACTTAAAAACTCATTTTATCACTTTTCTTACGACGTAGCATGTTTTCAGAACTTTGGGACCAAATCTGGGAGTTTTCGGGCTTTTAGGGGCATTTTGGTCATTTTGAGCATTCTGAGAGATAGAGCTGACTTCCAGGAGTCCTTTTGAGTCTTTTACGATCATTGCGAACCACCAAGCTATGGGTCTCCTAAATCTGATAGCCGACAAAATGGGGTGTCTACATGGGGGTATAAGTACGAATAAGTCAAAGTTGGCTTGAGGGTCAAGAGGTTGACACCTCTCCCCTTGACTCATCACTTATACGTTTAAAAGAAAAAAAAAATAAAAGACAAAAATTAAAACGTGAGTGTGTGTGTTCTGTAAGGAGACGGTAGCGGTAGTGTTATATATATAAAGTATATGTTTATGTATATATACTTACTAGTACTTGCCCATGCCCGTGGGCACGAATAAAAAAAAGGGCTATGGTTTCAACGGTGGTTCGATCTCGACGACTGCCTGGTATAACCTCAACTAAGTGGAGATTGGGGAGATGAATGAAAAGTCGAGTTATTATGGGGGAAGGGGATGGGGATTTGAAAACTCACCACTTGGGGATTTGAACACTCACCACTTTGGTGGGGATGATGGGTGTTTTCCACCAGGGTAGAACTGTGGCCCTAAGAGTAGAGTTAATTAGAAGAATAAAAAATATGCTTTCCAAACTAGAATCCCAAATTTGATTTTCAAATATTTTAATAGTTGTATCACATGACATGATACACATGTTATGCACTTATCAAAGCACTAGGGAGACATTTAGAATACAAATTTGAAATCATTGATTTATTTTAATTAAAATATTTAATCTTATGAAAAATCAAACAAAAATGAGGAAGAACCAATTTAAAAGCAACCTAAGAAACCTTTTGATATTTTTTGACGACATCATCTTATTTACACTGCTACTGACTAATCAACCAAGTTGAATCCATTTTTATGATTTTCAATGCAAAATAGCCTTCTAAGATAATTCATTGCTAACTGCCAAGAAACATGAAACATCTAAAAAATTAGAGCTCCGATTTCAGTAAAACTCAAAAAGGTTTTGTACAAATTCGTTGGGGTTCTCACTTTTGGTTTCGTTTTCTCATTTGATTTTGAGAACACTTGAGATCAATGAGGTAAAATAGCCAAAATTTGTAGGGCTCCCATTTTGGCAGAACATTTAGCTTTTCCGAACTATTTTCCCGAGAAAAAAAAATTCAATTTTCACATAAGTAAAAATCTACAGATTCAAATAAGCAAAGCTACAAACCGCCTCAAACCAAACAAAGTGAACTTTCATTCAATTTAGAAAGATGAATTCACTATCCATGAAAGATGAAAGGACTGCATGGCTACTAAGAAAAATAGTCTCACGTGCGAGTCAAGTTAGATGCAAATGCAAACTACTAAGATTGAATGAGTAGTGTATAGGTACAAATCAAAAGCCACCATAAGGTTGTTCTTTGTCCTTGGGAACCATAGCAGCTTTAAATGACAACAAAGCAACACCACTAAGAACCTGTAAGGCTATAACGCAAATGACAGAAAAATATAAGCAGAGAGAGAATATTAAACAATCGGTAGTTAAAAAATGAGCAGATCTTATAGAAGTAAAGAATTAAGACCATTGGGAAAACTTACTAATCATACTACTTTCAAGTTGCTTGGGATTTGTGTCTATTTTACTGTCGTGTACTCCAAGGAGAATACAAATACACAGACACACAGATACAATGTTTGCATCCCAAATAAATAAATATTAAAAAAAGAATATTAACCTACATAAAGAAACATCTACTAACCATTGGCGCTAAACTGCCTCTTCATTCAAAAGATTCAAGGATTAAACTCTGAGCCTCAATCACAACTAGATTCCGAATAGTAAAAAAATTAGATACTTGAAGGGGAACCTACATTGCACCTAAAAATCAGAAGAGTCTGTACCAGTTCTCATATATGTATGCTTACATCAATGTCGTCTCCATATAACATATGAAACATTAGATTCAACACAGATCTAGTAAACAACAGTAAAAGAACTCTAGGGTCGAAGCACCAGAATTAAGCAATTCTTGGTAATTTTGTTGACTGTTTACAGAAATCACTGCAGAGGTGATAGTAATGGGATTGGACGTTGATGTGGGACCTTGCGCCCATGGTTTGGAGCCTGTTTAGCAACTATTGGATGGAAGTAAAAAAAATTAGCAGAATTTTGAGGGTGAAAGAGAACCTACAAACTGACTGACCCATTGACAGAAGTAGCATTTACAATTCGGTTGCAAAACCAAGTACAAAAAAATTAACTAAACAAAACAACTCACCAGAATTCAGCACCACCACCTTTTTCTTTCTAGTTTCTATTTCTCATCATAAGCTAAACACATTGACCGAAGCAAGTAATCTCAAGCCAAGAGATCTAATCAAATTTTGCAGCAAATGAAACAGTAATTAGGACTCAAAATCAACTTAATAACTCACAAAATTAAGACCGACGTCCTATTCAAGTTGGCCAACACCAACTTAATAGCTCACAAACTAACACTAAATTTGCTTCACTTAGTTGTAACCTCACATTTGTCTCAATGAAGAAAAGAAATGAGAGAAACATCATCACAACCACCATAGTCAAACAAACCTATCCAAAACAAAACTTCATGGCAATATTTCCAAATGCTATAAGGAAAAAAAAACCTGTACTTGATAGTTGATATAATCTAGCCACTAATGTAAGGACAAACAAAACTTCATGGCAACATTCCCAAATTTTGGTTCCCAAATATTTTATAGTTGTACCATCTAAAACAATTTCCAACGGAAATTCCACGGTTGCCATTGAGGTACAACCATCTCCAAACTGAAGCCAGCATGTAAAATAAGAACTGGTTATTTTTGTGGAACACAAAACAACACAATGTGAAAGTAATAATTTCAGTTTTTTATTCCTTCAGTCTTTGGTTTTCTCAGTAAAGTAACCAAACAGAGACTACGTCCTCCATTTGAGCCCAACATATTGTTTAGCAACTCCAACTTGAATTTCAGAACCATTCTTGTGTGTATAAAAGATAACTCTATCAAATAAAAAAAAATCGTACGAAATAATACCTTTCTTAGCAAAGAATATAAATAAATAAGTACAATACCTTTTGATTAGAGAATGTAAATAGTTGCTTTATTCGTTGTCCATATTGCTTCAAAAGAGACAATGAAGTCCCATTTCACTACAAAAAGAAACTCAATGGACAGATCAAAATACTCTAAAAGTTTCCAATCCTTGTAAATCTTGTATAGGGCATGAAAACACTCCCAAAAAAAAATTTGAGTTTTATTTTTAAACTCACAATATATATGTTTTCTTTTAAAAGAAAAGGGTCTTTTTTTTTTTGCTTTTCTTTTTTTCTTTCCAAAAGCCAATATTAAGGGTCTTTTTTTGGCTCTTTTTCTTTTTCAATTTTTTTCCTCTCTTGTTTCTGGAATAATAGAGGATGCGTTTATTTCAAAAGAAGGGGCTAATTGATGAGGTCTTTGGAGACACAAAAACTTTGTCAGGTTCAGTTAAGTTTACAACAAATACTTAACGAAATTTCAACCATTTCTGAAGCAACTTGTATGGATGTCTTGAATTAAAAAAATGATATAATCAGCATCTTGTGGAGCTATAGTGCAGAGGTGCGAAAGCTAAGGCATAAACATAAAGTATGAAATTGGAGACAATAGGAATGGGTAAAGCTGGGTCTCTCATTGAAGGAATGAAACAGTGTGACTATGTGGCTGCAATTAAAAAAACTAATTACATAGTATGTACGAGTACATACCATGGCTACACCCATCATCCAATTGATCAACTTCACTCTAGCATGAACTTGCCCACTACTCTACAAAAAAAAAACCATAATTTAATTAAGAAAATCATACTTTGATTATGAAAACCATGCTTCTGAACAAAAAGTACTTGGCATAAGACTTAAAACATAAATGTAGCAAGATACCATAAACTCCAAGTTAAACATAATCAATAGGGACTGTTTGGGACTTGGAGGGTGCCACTCAAGATTAAGAAAAAAGACGTTCGGATGAAAAAAAAAAAGGAAGAATTGGAGGTTCCAATTCTTTATGGTCTTCAAGAAACATTTTTGCTGGAGTACTTAAGAAACATTTTTTTTTCTTTCCCTGAAAAACATTTTTACTTGAGAAACATTTTCATGATTAAAACAAAAAAAAAAATTCATCTTTACTTGAGAAGCAATTTTTTTTTTCTTTCTTTCTTTGAATAATGAAAATGCTATTAATGAAGTACTTGGAGAAGAAAGCAAGAGGACTTGCTCTTAATGCTATTAATGAAGTGCTTACAGAATAATCAAAAGCATGCAAATGAGTGAGCTTCACTTATTGACAGCATCAAGTGAAGCCAAGACCAAGAGGACCTGTCTAAGAACCATGGCTAGGAATGCCTTTCCTGCTTGGGATCGAACCACGGTCCCACAAATAATAAACACACACACACACACACAAAAATTTGTGAATAACCTTGTAAGTACTAACCCCAGAAACCTTTGTAAATAACCCAGAAAGTATTACTCCAGAAACCTCTATAAATAACCCTCAAGAGACTTGAAAAAACATAGAAGCCCTTATAACAATTAGGTAAAGGGTCAGCTAAATCAAGCAAAATGGAACAAAATCTGTACTAAGAAAATATATGCTTGATTTAAAAAAACATAGAAGCCCTAAGAACAAATATGTACTTACTGTGTACACCTTTCATTGTCCTCTTATGTGAAACACCTCCCTATGCACCTGTCTGAGCAGCAAAAATAGCCTTTCCCTATCATTGAGATTTAAATCACATAAATCAGGCAATGTACTGATGTGCAAATTGACCACAGAACATTGGAATATTATCTTTATAGCCTTTTTTGTAACAGAGAAATTTCAACTAAGAAAGTATATGCAAATAATTTTTGCAGAGGATAAAGTAACAATCCAGTATAAGAGGCCCACGCGAAGTATCAGTTCAGAAAATATTTACCAATACAACGAATAACCTCTAAAAATAACAATAATGATTTGACATCCAGAAACTCTACATTTCTCAAAATATATGGAAAGAGGTATCAGTGAACCTGAGGCAAGGAATTGACACATGATGAAGCAAGAATATCAGGACTCAATTTACCCCCACCTAGCTAATCCAATTAGCTAGTTTATGCTCTCTATTTTTTTTTCTTTCTCCTTAATTGTCTAGTTATTCTCAGTTCAGTGTATTTAAAACCCAATGATCATCTCTCTTCTACTGTGGTGCATAGGGCTAATCATTAGAAAGCAAACATTAGTTACAAATCACCTAAGACAAAGAGTCTTTAAGCCATTCATATCCAAATTCAAATACCTAAAAACAATACTGTAGCTATATCTAATGCCTATCATTTCTGTGTTTACAACAAATTTTCCTGTAAGTGATACAAACAACAATGAACAGGATAAAAAAAGGTTCAAATCACATAGTTCGTCACCAAAGAAAATGCGCTAGAACTAACGTCATAGAATAAACTTCTTTGTATCAATGCATTATTACCACCTGACTTGTGTTTGGGTCATGACTTCAACTCTTTGTTGTAACTTACAACTTTAAGAAAAGAGTTTCCTAATATTGTTCCCTAAAAAATAGTTAAATTTAACCGAATAGAAATCATTACATTGGAGAATTTCTTTTTCTTTCAAGCCAAACATAAATGAAATTATGTGTGTATTAAAACCAATTACAACATTAAAAGTGGAGTTAACAAAAAAAAAGGGGTTGTTACCAGATGTTGTTGATATAACCTTTACATTTGGGGATAAACTTCAAAAGAGACCTCAAGAATTCTCACATATCAGCCTTCTAAGAAACTCTGCAACAAATTAAAATAAATCAGCTAAAGCATGTAGTTAAAGTTGAGGAAGACATATACGTAAACTTGGAGGACCCAAATCAAATAACCAAGAACAATATCAGTTGATGCTCAAAATTAGTTAATTAAATAGTGAAGATTACCATAGAGTAAATCATAGAGTCCCATGGTCGCAAGAAAATAGGAGTTCTCAATATCTTTATGTTGTAGTCCTATTTGTAGTCTCTATTGCCAGACGGTGCGCATATTGACTTTAACTTTGAGAAATCAAGAAAAAAAAGGGCTTCTAACTAACATAACTTCTAATTTTAACAATTGCATCAACTTTAACAGTGGATAATTACAAAGTGAAATGCTAATCCACAATTTCAAATACATAACCAAAAGAAAAACATGAAATGAAATGCTATCAGTTGCTATATATCATTACCAAACAAAGTTGACCAAGGAATTTTACCAGAAATGTTTACAAAAAAGCTAATTAGCTAAAAAAAAAATTAATCAGTGTATCATTGGGAAAAGAAATGAATTAAGGAAAAAAAAATCCAATAATCAAGAGTTTATAATACCCCAAGTTAGCAATCAATTAAGAAAATTTTTGTGGAAGCAATGTTCGTTGTCCACTTAGTGGTGGCCACTACCCAAATGCACTATTCAAGTACAGAGTAATGATTAAATCATAGAGTAATGCTATGCTTCCCAAATTCAAATCCTATAACGCCCACATGCGTGTTACTGCATTTCATTATATTGTCATGCATGATAATGTAATGTGTTGTGCATTTTGGCACATGTTTGAGTGAGTTTTGACTCACGAGTCGATTTGGGTGTCTGTGTTAGAGAACCCTATGAGACTGTGGCGATTGAGGATTTGTTGTTGTGACGTCTCTCCGAGTATGAGACGGTCACTATGGAATATCTTAAATGCTTATTTGAAAATAAATGTTTACCTGTGTATTTCACTATCTGTATTATTTTCCAGTTTAGAATATATTTCTGTTGTCAGTTTTAGCATCCTAGTGAGGACGAATTAACACACTTTTAATTTAGTAGGCTAATTAGCAACTTCAGAAACATCACATAGAAATTTACGTTTTAATAACCAAACGGAACTTAGTCGGAAACTTTTATAATTTTGAGGTTTCACTCGTAAAGCTATGAATTAGCTGTGTAGAAAGTTTCACAGAATAATTAAGAGTTTTGAAAACTTGTGGGGAGGTAAACGTAATTCTCGAGAGTGTTGCCTATATATAGATAGAGATGACTTTGGATATTTTCATAAAGTCTTAACCTAAGTTCAAGAAGGAGGCCAAATGGGATTTTAGTTGCTTCGAGCTTCTCGATGCCAAATGACGGACTTCTGCCCGTTTATTTTCTTCAAGATTTCATATTCGAACTCCTTGAGGTAAGGGCTTCGTTTTGATACCCACTAGGGCCTGTTTGGCTAAGTTTTTCGAAAAGTCATTTTCTAGAATTTTTCATAAAAGTTGATAATTGAATTTCTGATCGATAGGAATTGTACTAGACAGACTTCTACACGTTCTTTGTGCACGGGTTTTCTTTAGAACGAACTTTAGGAGCGTTATTCGGAGGTGAGTGATTCAACTTTATATTATGGTATGATTCCTTAGCATGTATTCATGTTTTGTTTGAATAGCATGTTTTAATTTGTAGATATATATTGTGTAGTTCATATTGGGCAATTATATTGATAAGTAGGCCCAATAGCATGGTGAAATGTTTCGTTTACCGTGAGCATGGTGATATGTATTTGAGCATGTTGAGTTACTTATTTGGGTCAGAAGGAGCACGTGGTCACTAAGCCATTTTGTGGAGCCGATATAGGCATTAAGGTCGCACGATTGAAGAGAAGAATCGTGGGTCTTACCCTTTCGCGTGGACTTATTGGTGAGGAGTCGCGGATTGGGAGTATAGAATGTGCACGTGAGTCTCCCGTGACTAGTATGAAATGTAGAGATGTGAATGCGAGCATGTTTATCATTCATGTGCATATGTTGTTTTATTCACTAAGCATTAGCTTAAACAAATCAAATATGTGTGGTTATTTAAATAACCATTGCAGGTATCAATGCCGGCGAGGAATCGGAGAAGTGAGCACGTGGGTTTTGGGAGTTTACTTAGAAGGCGACTCATTGCTTAATCCCGTAGTTTTGTAATGAACATGTTGTAATAAGAATTCTTATGGTTTTTACCTATGTTTAATTTAGCATGTTAGAATGGGATCTAAAATGTTGTAATAGACTATAACATGTTGTAATAATATTTTAGTAATGTTTCATACTATTAAGATCATTTTAGAATGAGTTTGGAGTGTGTGTTTGATCCTTGGATGATTTAGAAAGCTTTTGAACTTGGAAAATCTGCAGAAGGGATCCTGCTGCAAAATAGTCAACTGGACCCATTTTCAGTCGATTGGACTCCCTGTTTTAAAAGGAAGTTTTCTTTGGTTTTCAGGACTTCAGTCGACTCGAGGTCTGACCCAGTCGACTGGTTTCTGCACGAAAAACATACATTTTGCATGCATAGTGCCCAGTCGACTGGACGTGCCCAGTCGACTGAAAGTTTGAGGCATTAGTCGACTAGACCGAGGGGTCAGTCGACTGAAGGTGGCACTTGGGATTTTGTTGTTCTCTGTGACTGATGGATCAGTCAACTGGATGCCCGACCCAGTCGACTGGATTGCTGGTTTTAAAATGTGTTTTGTTTTCCGCTGCGTGTGTTCTTCAACTAGTTTTGGGAACGTTAATGAATTGGTTTAGCCTTGATGGCATGACACGAGCTTCAGTTCTGCTATTGTGGGACCGGGCTGTGACATTTAGTGGTATCAAAGCTTTAAGTTTAGAGCCTTGGGAACGAGTGACATTATATGTTGTGAGACGTCTAGTGGAGTGTATGACTGTGACGATAATATTGTTATCATTGTAGAAATGCTTCAGGTATTAGCATTTGTTGATTGAGATGAACTGTGCACATTTATATACATTGTGGCATGGCATGCATAGTCATTATGCATTGAACTCAACAAGGCGAATACTTGAAACGTTATGGGTGATCCGCCAAGTGAGTTGTCACCACATTCGCAAAATGGATCAAATAGTTAATATGGTGGAAAATTTTATACAAGCGGTAAGTGAAAGAGAACAGATGACTGTTCAGACTCCACCGGTTGAAATTTGTTATATCAATGCACCACTGGCGTCGAGAGCTCAACATATAATCGTGGAACAATTCCATAATCGAAAACTGACCTTATATCATAGACAGGTTGATATAGACTTGGCCAACCATTGGATGATGGACATGGAATGACACTTCCATACTGTGAAATGTACCGACGAGGAGAAAATTTTGTATGCATCCGATACGTTGATGGGGGAAGCATTGGATTGGTGGAACAATGTGCTTGAACAAAGGAAGCCAACTATATGGGAAGCGTTTAAAGACGAATTCAACAAGCGTTTCTTTCCGCAATCTGCTTGTACTCAGAAACGTCAAGAGTTTGCAAGTTTGGTTCAGGGAGACATGACTGTGAGTGAGTATGTATCTCATTATAATGCTTTGTAGTGATTTGGGAAAACTACAGTTCCAACTGATAAGAATAAAGCTCGTAAGTTTAAGGAAGGGCTTAGGGAGAATATCCATGGCCGTGTGGATATGTTGCAACACTCGACTATTTATCTAGTTGAGGAAGCTACCCATATCGCAGAGAAAAGTGTCGATCGCTATCGATAAGGACAACAAGGAAAGATAGCAAATGACAATAGGGGCAAGAGCCAAGGGAATACGAAGAAACTGTTTGCACAAGGTTCGGGATCGAACATGGTTAGTCAAGGAGGGAGTACATTTGTAGGAGACTCGAGACCGTTATGCCCGACATGTAACCTGCGACACAGAGGGATTTGCTATCAATTGACCACCTGCTATATGTGCAAGCAATTAGGGCACGTATTTAGGAATTATCCTATGAATACGAATGTGACTACACCGAACACAACCTCAAACACCAAGAGCTATAATCCAGAGATGAGGGGAAAATGTTTTGAGTGTGGACAGCTGGGACATATAGCGAAGAACTTCCCGAGTAATAGATAACCGGGAATGAGTACCGGGGCATCGAGTGTGCCAAGCGGATCAAGGGTAGAACCTCGAGCAGATAAAGAGAAAGGAGTCGTGCAACAACAAGGGCGATATTTCCAGCTCAGGCAGGGGAATACGGATGATACCGTTGTATCAGGTATTCTTCCTATTGTTCATATCCTGTACGTATACTCATGGATTCTGGTTCAACGCATTCATTTGTATCACGTGATTTTATTAAGCATTTAACTATTAAATCCGAACCATTGGTATATGACTTATGTGTATCATTGCCCACTGGTGAACCTTTAGTAACTTCTTCGGTATTCAAGTCATGTGAGATCAAGATAGGCGATAAGGCCTTGAGCGTCGATTTGATTCTATTGAAAGTAAACTACTTTGATGTTATCTTGGGCATGGATTGGTTGTCGGTCAATCAAGCTAAGATCGATTGTGAGCAAAAACGAGTTAGTTTCTATCCGTCAGGTCAAGAGGAATTTACTTTTCAGGGTAAGGATATGACCATACCGCTGTATTTGATATCGACGATTCAAGCAAGTAAGATGTTGAGGAAATGTTGTTCGGGTTTCTTATGTTCGATTGTTGATACGAGAGGTCTTGGACCACTAGTAGAAGACATCCCAGTAGTTCGAGAATTCCCAGATATTTTTCCCGATGAGTTACCTGACGTATTGATTGAGAGAGAGCTCGAGTTCATAATAGAGGTATTACCAGGTTCACAACCAATATCCAAGGCACCGTATCGAATGACATTGGTAGAATTGAAAGAATTAAAAATTCAATTAGAAGAATTATTGGAGAAGGATTTTATCCGACCGAGTGTTTCACCATGGGGAGCTCCAGTCTTGTTTGTGAAGAAGAAGGATGGGACAATGCGTATGTGCATTGACTATCGAGAGTTAAATAAGTTGACCGTCAAGAACAAGTATCCGTTACTACGAATAGATGACTTGTTTGATCAGTTACAAGGGGCACATGTATTTTCGAAGATCGACTTGAGATCCAGTTACCACCAGTTGAAGGTTAAAGAGGAAGATGTTGAGAAGACAACTTTCAGAACTAGATATGGTCACTTTGAATTTTGGCTATGCCGTTTGGAGTGACTAACGCACCAGCTGCTTTTATGGACTTGATGAATCATGTTTTCAAGTATTATTTAGATGAGTTTGTTATCGTATTTATAGATGACATTCTAATCTATTCCAAGAGTGTTGAAGGCCACGAACGCCTTTTGTGATTAGCCTTATAACGATTACGTGAGAAGAGATTGTTCGACAAATTGAAGAAGTGTGAGTTTTGGTTGACAGAGATTGCATTTCTTGGGCATATTGTATCAGCTAAAGGAATTTCTGTAGACCCTCAGAAGATAGAAGCCATTGCAAATTGGGTGAGACCGACGAATGTGACAGATATTCGAAGTTTCTTAGGATTAGCTAGTTATTATCGAAGGTTTGTAAAGGACTTTTCACGTATTGCAATGCCAATGACACAGTTGATGAGGAAAGATATTTCTTTTGTATGGAATCCAGAATGTGAAGAAAGTTTCCAAGAGTTGAAGGGTCGATTAGTGAAAGCACCAATCTTAACCGTTCCAACGGGGACTGAAGGGTTTATCATCTACAGCGATGCTTCATATAGAGGTTTAGGTTGCGTTCTCATGCAAGGTGATAAGGTGATTTCATATGCGTCAAGACAACTTAGACCGCACGAGAATAACTATCCGACGCATGATCTAGAATTGGCCGCCATGATTTTTGCATTGAAGATTTGGCGTCATTACCTATACGGGGAGAAATGTGAGATATATATGGATCATAAGAGTTTGAAGTACTTGTTCACGCAACGAGATTTGAACATGAGGCAAAGGAGATGGTTAGAGTTGATGAAGGACTATGATTTGTCAATTCAGTATCATCCAGGCAAGGCGAATGTAGTGGCCGATGCTCTTAGTTATAAATCACCAACCAACACCGCATCAGATTTGACTTCATAGAGAGAATTGATATGAGATATGGAGAATTTAGAACTTGAAGTGATTCCGAGGACTGAAAGTGGCTTAATGTCGATGATTTTGGCACAACCACTCTTGAATCACGAGATCACAGAGACACATCTTCAAGATGTGGCTTTGAAGAAGATTTGCGGTGAGATTCCAATGGGCAAGCAAATGGGATTTACTTTTGAGAACAATGTTTTGAGATTGAGGGGTAGAATTTGTTTACCTAATGAGAAAGAGTTGAATGGAACATCCTAGTGGAAGCACACAACACGAAGTACACCATTCAACCTGGAAGTACCAAGATGTATAGAGATTTGAGACATGTTTATTGGTGGCCAGGAATGAAGAGAGAAATAGCACACTATGTTGCACGATGTACGAGTTGTCAACAGGTGAAGGCCGAACACCAAGTACATTCGGGATTGTTACAACCATTACCGATAGCCGAGTGGAAATGAGAACACATTACAATGGACTTTGTTAGTGGATTTTTGAGATCTAAGAGATCGAATTCTATTATTTGGGTAATTATTGACCGTTTGACGAAGTCGTCGCACTTCCTACCACTTCGAACAACTATGCCGATGATTTTAGCTAAGTTGTATATCCGTGAGATTGTGAGACTACATGGTATTCCAGTTTCTATTATTTCAGCTAGAGATAGTAGTTTTACATCGAAGTTTTGGAGAGCCTTGCAAGAAGCAATGGGTACCAAATTACACTTCAGTACCGCTTTTCATCCTCAGACCGATGGTCAATCAGAAAGGGTAATCCAGATATTGGAAGACATGCTTCGGTTATGTGTACTCAATTTTCAAGGTGATTGGGAAGACCACTTGCCATTGATTGAGTTTGCGTATAACAACAGTTTTTGATCGAGTATTGGGATGGCTCCTTATGAAGCTTTGTATGGTCGTGTATGTCGTTCACCGATTAGTTGGACGGAAGTGGGAAAAAGAATGATAAAAGGGCCAAAAATTGTACAAGAGACAACTGACAAGATAAAGGTAATTCGACAAAGGTTACTGATAGCTCAGAGTAGGTATAAGAGTTATGCCGACAATCGTAAGCGACCATTGGAATTTGACGTGGGCGATTTGGTATATTTGAAGGTGTCACCTTCAAAGGGGATTACTAGATTTGGGAGATACTAGAAACTTATCCCGAGGTATGTAGGACCTTTTGAAATCATTGGGAGAGTTGGACCCTTAGCGTATTGATTGAATTTGTCAAGTGAGTATGCTCAAGTTCATAATGCGTTTCATGTATCATTGTTACGTAAACAATTAGTGGAAGATAGAGATCAAGTAATGACTCTGACGTCGAATGAGATTCTGAGTGATTTGATATATGTTTCGTATCCGATCGAGATCTTGGATCGGAAGGATCAAGTCCTACGGAATAAAGTGATATCTAAAGTGAAAGTGTTATGGCGCAGCCAAACGACGAAAGAGATGACGTGGGAAATAGAAGATGATATGCGTACTCAGTATCCGCACCTTTTCGAGACTTGAGGTATAAGTTTGGGGAGAAACTACTTTTAAGGGGGAGAGTATTATAACACCCATATACGTGTTATTGCATTTCATAACATTGTCATGCATGATAATGTGATGTGTTGTGCATTTTAGCACATGTTTGAGTGAGTTTTGACTCATGAGTCGATTTGGGTGTCTGTGTTAGAGAACCCTCTGAGACTGTGGCGATTGAGGATTTTTTGTTGTGACGTCTCTCCGAGTATGAGACAGTCACTGTGGAATATCTTAAATGCTTATATGAAAATAAATGTTTACCTGTGTATTTCACTATCTGTATTATTTTTCGGTTTAAAATATATTTCTGTTGTTAGTTTTAGCATCCTGGTGAGGACAAATTAACACACTATTAATTTAGTAGGCTAATTAGCAACTTTAAAAACGTCACATAGAAATTTGCGTTTTAACAACCAAATGGAACTTAGTCGGAAACTTTTATAATTTTGAGGTTTCACTCGTAAAGCTATGAATTAGCTGTGTAGAAAGTTTCAGAGACTAATTAGGAGTTTTGAAACCTCGTGGGGAGGTAAACGTAATTTTCGAGAGTGTTGCCTATATATAGATAGAGATGACTTTGGATATTTTCATAATGTCTTAACCTAAGTGCAAGAAGGAGGCCAAAGGGAATTTAGTTGCTTCGAGCTTCTTGATGCCAAATGACGGACTTCTGCTCGTTTATTTTTTTCAAGATTTCATATTCGAACTCCTTGAGATAAGGGCTTCGTTTTGATACCCACTAGGGCCTGTTTGGTTAAGTTTTTCGAAAAGTCATTTTCTAGAATTTTTCATAAAAGTTGATAATTGAATTTCTGATCGATAGGAATTATACTAGACGGACTTCTACACGTTCTTTGTGCATGGATTTTCTTTGGAACGAACATTAGGAGCGTTATTCGGAGGTGAGTGATTCGAGGTGAAAAGTACATATTTATAGTGTATTACGTGGTATTTTATGCATACTTTTATCCCCAAAGTCCCTACATTTATGTGCATTTTAATAACAATATTTTTTTATTGTATTAATGCTAAAACATATATTTATGCGTTGTTTTATAGGTATTAGAATGCAAATCAATGAAGTGGGGCTAAAGAAAAGTGATTCTGGTGAAGAGAATAATGGAAGCAGCTGAGAAAACGCCAATTTTGACAATGAAGACTTCAGATTTGGAAGATTTTCCCAGAGATATGAAATGTAGATCTTTGAGTTACGGTCGTGTGGCCACAAACGGGAGGTCAATTCGAGATCCGAGTGAAAAGTTATGACCATTCTCCCATCGGTGCGCAAAGTTGTCAAAATCAGAGAGTTCAAGGGCTTGAGGAGAGTTCAATCGATCGAACCTTCGATCGATCGAACTAAGCTCGATCGATTGAGCTTTATTTTCTCCCAAAAGTTGCGTAAACTCTGCAGAAACCCTATAAATAAGTCGTTTTGATACCAGACGAGGGGAGGATGCTCCAGAACGCAAAAAAAAAAAAAAAAAAAAAAATAGCAGTTTAGGGTAGTTTTAGGGTTAGATTAGGAGTAGATTAGGAGTAGATTCTTATATTTCTTCCTCTTTTCTATTGTTATATTGAAGATTCTTGAAGATTCAAGTTGGTTTCATGTTTATTACAGGTTATATTCAGATTATTCCAGGTTTTTCTTTTCCTTTTCTCTATTTGATTGTTTATTAATCTAGCTATTATGATTACTCTAGTTTGTTATTCCTGTATTAGTTTAATCATGTTTCCGTAGTTTAGACGTTGGAAATATGTGATAAAATATTGATTCTTAACCTCTGCCATGTATGATATAAAAAAAACTAGGCTCGATCGATCGAAGGTATTTCGATCGATCAAACCAGAGCCATAGTCAAGCGATCGAAGACATTTCGATCGATTGAAGGATGATGTTGTCCGATCGATCGAAAGCGCTTCGATCGATCAAACATGTTAATTCCTCAGACGATTCATTTAATTATTCCATGACTTTCTGTTTTAGAAATCTGTCATCAAATTGTCCCTATAAGCTCAGTTTGTCATAACAGTTTTTAGAACTTAAAACCATAAGGCCTTTTCTTCAATGACTTTTGAAAACCACTTTGAATGCTAACACCATTTAGAGTGCAAGTAATAATCATTATTTTAAAATGTCTTCTAAGTATTTTAAATCAACTGTGATGATGTAGTCCCGATCATGAAAGAGCTATTGATTCTTTATCTTTAGAAAAATACGAAATACTAAAAATGAATGAACTCCATAGATCATTAACGAATGTGCATGGTAGATGGTTAGGATCAATGTGGATTCACGTATTTCCAACACCTTTAGTTTATTTATTTAATTAGTTATGTTTCTATATGCTTAGTTTATTATTTAGTTTAATTCAATTAAGTAGGATTCGTTAGAACCTCTAATCCTTCATTTTTATTTTCTTTTCTTTAGGTTGTAACTTAGTATATATTCTTCATATTCCTTCGGTAACAACCTGCATTTCCATTTATTTTTAAATTACATTTTCATAATTAATTTGTAATGGCATTGTCATAATTAAATTTGTATTGTTTGCTTTCTTTTTATTTCCATTCCCCTGTATTAAAATTGGTTGCTTGTTTTAATTCATATTAAAATTCTTTTGGGGTCAAACTGCAATTTTATAAATTTAAGAAATACCTGTGTTGAATTTTAAATCTGTATTTCAAAATGGTGGATATATTTTTTTGATAACTCCAACTGCATTTTTATGAAACCAGAAAACTATTTCTTACATGAAAATGAATTTTCTGTATTTTTGGAGTGACCACCGCGCCACGAAAATACCAATTTGTATTCAAAACTGTCCACATTGTGCTAAACTATCACAGATTTAGGAAGTGATGTAAAGTTGGACATGACTTATGCTTTATTTCCATTTATGGAAAACTAATCATTGACTTAGGCCTTGTTTGGCAATGCCCTCTTAATGTGTGTTAACTTATGCCTATAATCTCATTTCCCAAACAACTGTATATTGACCCCTATATGCCTAGGTGACCCTTTGAGCATCTGTGAAGTTGTATCACAGTGTGCCTACGTATGTATAATTCTATATGTGTGATCTGT
The DNA here is from genome assembly GCA_033977485.1 of Hydrangea macrophylla. Lineage (NCBI taxonomy): Eukaryota > Viridiplantae > Streptophyta > Magnoliopsida > Cornales > Hydrangeaceae > Hydrangea > Hydrangea macrophylla. The sequence goes on from CM066990.1 coordinate 106,003,713, forward strand.
ATTTTAGTTAGTACACTTAGAAATTAGAAATAATTTAGTTTGTTGAGTGAGTATCACAACTCACAACTGGAGCCCAAGATTGTGAGTTCTATATAACTCATACACTCACATACTCTCTCAATCACACATTCTGCACATCAATTTCAGAGAGAGAAAAGAGAGAACACAGAGGGTTTAGTGAAGAGAATTTTTAGTAAATTTTTGGAGAGAGAGCACATCACCACACCAAGCACAATCTGCATTCTCCTTTGGTTTTACAAACTGAAAGAATATAGAGAGAGTATCAGAGAGAGAGAGAAGAATTTACAAATTTTATTATAGAAAGAGGAAGCTCAATCCACCATAGCCTAGTTTGGAGTGTGGATTGCTAATCTTACTTTCTTTCTCAACAACTCTCCATCTCTAAATAACTGTGAGTATTATTAACTCACTAAGAATGTAATTACATGCTTAATTTCTGTGTGTGTAGCTTAGTATGTAAAACCGCCATGGAAATTTTACGTTAGTGATCATAGCTTGAAAAATCATGGTTTACAAAACTCAACCAAAATCAGTTTGTATGGATAAAAATGATAGATTACATATCATATATGCCATGTTTGAAATATTAGGACCCAATTTGGTCATATGGGTAAGTATACTAGAATTTTAGCTTTTCATAAAATTCTTGAGTTATAGATTTATTCATGTTAAATTAGTTGTAGATTCTTAATCCTTGTGAAAAACTGAAGAGAATCATATATTACATGCCTCATCTACTTCCGGAATTGAAAATGGGTCAAAAGGCCCCCTGAAATCTGAAACAGAGCAGTTCTAATGAAGAAGATGAAGCCTCTGCTTCATCTCGCGCGAGCGACCCTTCGCGCGAGCGACTCGCGCGCGCGATCCTTGCGTCCCCAGGCAGACAGAAGAATTTATATAAGAAAATGAAAAATAGGCAGGTCGCGCGAGCGAGGGTCGCGTGAGAGACCTTTCGCGCGAGCGACCCACGCGCGCGAGGTGGCTGATTTCAGGCAGAAAGAAAAGGTTTTTAAAATAAAAAGGAAAATGGGCAGGTCGCGCTAGCGGCCCGCGCGAGCGACCTGCGCGCGCGACTTTTGGCAGTTTCTAGTCCTTGCTTATTTTGTGTTAAGGAACTGTTTGGGTGGTATTTTATGAACTGTTAAAGCTCTATTTGGGAAATTTATTTAAGCAGAATCCTATTTGATTATGTGTAGTTGATTAAAACAATGAATTGTGACCTATAAATCCCCGTACGTACGTGTTTCTTTAATTCATTAAATTCCTTTATGTTTAAGATCCATGACATACATGTGGAGTCAGTTGTACATGCATGTGGGTGTCAGTCAGTGCGAAAAAGAGTAATGGTCAGTGTGAAAAAGAGTAATGGTCAGTGTGGAAAAGAGTATGAGATTGAGATTGAGATTGTGTTGTGGACACTCCCTGGTTGTTGTATACCAAAGTGTGACGTGTTGAGATTGCGGTGAGAGTGTCTTTGAAATGCGACGGTGGCAAAATTGGACACTCCCTAACGACCATGGTAGCGTCAAAGTGTGTGAAGCCGAACTTGGACATTCCCTGGCACCCATGGAAGTGCTAAAGTGTGGCCTACGGACACTCCCTGATACCCGAGTCTGGATACTGCGTGAGGGTTCCTCCGGTATTTGCATGGCGGTTTAGGTATTCAAAGTGTGAGGCATTGGACACTCCCTGGTACCCCGGACTAAAGTGTGAGTCAAACTGGACATTCCCTGGCACCCCTATGCTAAAGTGTGGCTATCGGAGTATTTCAAAGATACTGGTGTGAGATAGTGAGTTGTTGTGTTTGTCGATAGAAAAGAGTCGGTAAGATGAGTGTGGTGCATCGTCTCATACATGGTCATATGTTTTAATGAATGAACGACTTTTAAATATCCCTGTTACTTTTGTAATTGAATTCTTCCCAGGTTTTAACCATTGATTTACAAACTTAAAAAGAGAAAATTTGTAAAGGGGTATGTTTTACATTCAAAGTTATGTTTTTAATACTCACCAGCTTCTTGAAGCGACGACGTTGATGCGTCCTGGATATTCGTGTTCAGGCTTTTCAGGTTATAACCAGGAGGAATCTTATGACTATGCGAATTGAGAACCCCTGCTGGAAAGAGAAATTTCCGTTATGTGCTTTAAGTTTTAATCTGTTTTGTAATAAGGATGACTGTAATAGACACTAAGTTATTGTTTTAATTTAAGGCGGTCTGTGCCTCTAGATGACCCGTGCTGTAATATTTATTAAGTTAGAAAAATATTTGTAAGCTTTAATTGCTCTACTCTGATTATTGTTTATTGTTGTTCGACGTTTGGGACGGAATCGATCCTTCAAACTGTCGTGACCTACGGGTCCATAAAGGAAATTAAACGCTTTCCTTATTTATGCTACGTCGGGGCGTGACACCTTCCTTGTGGGATCAACCTGAACTTATCCAGTACTACTTGCACGATCACCTACACTTGGGTGTTGCACAAGAGCGCACAACTTTTTAGTCGTGTCAAGTTTTTAAGTGAGTTATTGCATGCCTCGTATCTTTTCGTTGTGCTTTAGTGTCATATACCTACTTAGCAACATGTAACTCAGTGAATTAAAAATTGTAAAAATTTTAAAATTTTTAATTTTTTTCAAAAGATAATAAAATGGTTCTTGTATTTCTCTCTAGTTAATGTAGTTAGTTATGATGTATTAGTGTTATTTTCTGTATGTTACTACTATGTGATACACAATGATAGTTTCTTTACTATCCTAGTTATAGTATATTTTGTGCTTTTTAATCTTCAAATAACTTTAAGCACGTTGTGACAACCTTGTACTTAGCTAAAATGGATTAGTAAGCATAGCTTAGTGTCTTAAAAGACTGTAGTGGAGACTAATAACCCGTGTGAGCTTTTGAGCCATTCCTTTTTTCTTGAGGGTTTTATAAAATTACTCTTACTTTTTGAAAGCGTATTCATTCGTTGAAAGTCTCATTTTTCTTATTTATTTTGACTGATCACTAGAAGAGAATGTTCAGGATTTACCAAAATTTAGAGCTCTTGAATTTACTGAAATGAATAATCCTATTAATTTAGAAGATGATTTAGGCCATCTTTTGACCATACTCGCATAATACAGCCTTAGCCTACCTCTATGATGTTCCTTTACTTGTCCTCTTGAGCCTTATCATAATTTTCTTGTCATTACAATCCTAAAATCTATGTCTAACTCCAAAATACAAGTTTGAGCTTCTTTCCTCTACCTAGGACTGATTGGGATTTGTTATCTTGACAAGAAGTTTGGTTGTGTGAATAAGGAAAAGTTGGCAAAGAAAAAAATGATGAAAAGAAAAAAAAAAGAAAAGAAAAGTATGAAAATAAAAAGAATAAAAATGCCAATGGTTGTTACAAAAAAATAATAATAAAAAGAAGATTGTGAAAAAAAGAAAAAGAATATAAAAAGAATATAAAAAAAAAGAAAAGAAAAGAGAGAGATTGGAGATGTGGGAAAGTTTGAAAAGTTCTAGTAGACATTCTAATCACATCCTTTAACCCAGTTGAATTTTCACGAGCCTCTTTCTTCTTAATCGAACACATCTTTTTCAAAGTCCTGATAATTTTAAGTAAATTGGATTTGAAGTTAAGGTAATGAGAGAGTTCTCCACAGTATCTCGCTCTTCTAGTGAAAAGTATCCTTTCATGAGACTTTCTGCACTAAAATCTCCATTTTTCAATTTAGATATGAGAAGCATTTGTTTCCATTTACATTTACTCTTTATAGCTTCCATATCATGAGTGATAATTATTACACCTAATTCAGAGTGATTTCATCTTGAGAGTGTAATCCCGGTGAGAGTTGAGTCAAAATGAACGTCTTGATAGCGTCTTAGGTTATGCAAGCTTTGAAATTAAAGTTTTGTATTTTGGTTATCCATTCACACACACACACACACACACACTTGAAGATTAATATATAGGTATTGAATATTCTAATGACTTTGATAGTAGATTAACTGTATTGTGTGTGTTTCATGGTTATGGCATACTAGAGAGTTTCATTAGATTGTTGAGTTTAACCACATTACTAACTGTATTGTGTGTGTTTCATGGTTATGGCATACTAGAGAGTTTCGATAGATCGAACCAGAGCCATAGTCAAGCGATCGAAGACATTTCGATCGATTGAAGGATGATGTTGTCCAATCGATCGAGAGCGCTTCGATCGATCAAACATGTTAATTCTTGAGATGATTCTTTTAAGTATTCCATGACTTTTTGGTTTAGAAATCTGTCATCAAATTGTCCCTATAAGCTCAGTTTGTCACAACAGTTTTTAGAACTTAAAGCCTTAAGGCCTCTTCTTCAATGACTTTTGAAAACCACTTTGAATGCTAACACCATTTAGAGTGCAAGTAATAACCATTGTTTTAAATTGTCTTTCAAGTATTTTAAATCAACTGTGATGATGTAGTCCCAGTCATGAAAGGACTACTGATTCTTTATCTTTAGAAAAATACGAAATGCTGAAAAGGAATGAACTCCATAGAACGTTAACGAATGTGCATGGTAGATGGTTAGAATCAATGTAGATTCACGTATTTCCAACACCTTTAGTTTATTTATTTAATTAGTTATGTTTCTATATGCTTAGTTTATTATTTAGTTTAATTCAATTAAGTAGGATTCGTTAAAACCTCCAATCCTTCATTTTTATTTTCTTTTCTTTAGGTTGTAATTTAGTATATATTCTTCATATTCCTTCCTTGTGGGTTCAACCTGAACTTATCCAGTACTACTTACACGATCACCTACACTTGGGTGTTGCACAAGAGCGCACAACTTTTTAGTCGTGTCAGTGAGTGATTCAACTTTGTATTATGGAATGATTCTTTGTCATGTATTCATGTTTTGTTTGAATAGCATGTGTTAATTTATAGATATATGTTGTGTACTTCATATTGGGCAATTACATTGATAAGTAGGCCCAATAGCATGGTGAAATGTTTCGTTTACCGCGAGCATGGTGATATGCATTTGAGCATGTTGAGTTGCTTATTTGGGTCAGAAGGAGCACGTGGTCACTAAGCCATTTTGTGGAGCCGATATAGGCATTAAGGTCGCACGATTGAAGAGAAGAATCGTGGGTCTTACCCTTTCGCGTGGACTTATTGGTGAGGAGTCGCGGATTGGGAGTATAGAATGTGCACGTGAGTCTCCCGCGACTAGTATGAAATGTAGAGATGTGAATGTGAGCATGTTTATCATTCATGTGCATATGTTGTTTTATTCACTAAGCGTTAGCTTAAACAAATCGAATATGTGTGGTTATTTAAATAACCATTGCAGGTATCATTGCCGGCAAGGAATCGGAGAAGTGAGCATGTGGGTTTTGGGAGTTTACTTAGAAGGCGACTCATTGCTTAATCCCGTAGTTTTGTAATGAACATGTTGTAATAAGAATTCTTATGGTTTTTACCTATGTTTAACTTAGCACGTTAGAATGGGATCTAAAATGTTGTAATAGACTATAACATGTTGTAATTATGTTTCAGTAATGTTTTTATACTGTTAAGATCACTTTAGAATGAGTTTGGAGTGTGCGTTTGATCCTTGGTTGATTCAGAAAGCTTTTAAACTTAGAAAATCTGTAGAAGGGACTGCTGCTGCAAAACAGTCGACTGGACCCATTTCAGTCGACTGGACCCCTGTTTTAAAATGAAATTTTCTTTGGTTTTTAGGACTTCATTCGACTGGAGGTCCGACCCAGTCGATTGGTTTCTGCCCGAAAAACATACATTCTTCATGCATAGTGCCCAGTCGACTGGACCGAGGGGTCAGTCGACTGAAGGTGGCACTTAGGGTTTTCTTGTTCTCTGTGACTGATGGATCAATCGGCTGGACTCCCGACCCAGTCGACTGGATTGCTGGTTTTAAAACATGTTTTGTTTTCCGCTGCGTGTGTTCTTCAACTAGTTTTGGGAACATTAATGAATTGGTTTAGCCTCGGTGGCGTGCCACGGGCTTCGGTTCTGCTATGACAAATCACAAATGGAAAATGAAGAATAACCACTAGTAGGGATGCAGTAGACCTACTGAATTTTGATCGAAGGATGTTATAGTGACCGCACAATGGTACAACTGTCACTTCATTTGGGATGTAGATATGGGAAAGATTGCATTACTCTAAATGATAAACTTTACATATAAAGAGCCTATTATAAAGATTGTTAAAATAGAAAACCTAATATGTGTGTCAAACAAAGCCCTAGTAACCAAACAAAGAGCCTATTATCAAGATCCATAAGAAGAGACGGGTTTCTAATTGAAGTGACATTCCATTAGAGCAACAGAATAAGAAATAAAAATCAGTCAAATATAGAGAAAAGAATCTGCAAATACAATAAGAAAGAAGGAGCAAAAAGCTTACAGAGAGGGAAAAAATCAACCTGAACCATCAGATCCGTTAACCATAATAGTAACGGGCAATTAAACAAAGGTAGTTACCAAAATAACTAAGCTTTCTAGCATTCTAGCCTTTCTTGAATGGGTAAAGGGAAAAAAAATTGAAACTTAGCACGAAATTTGCTATTTAGGCTATGTTTGGTTGCTAATAAAATGGAAGAAAGTATGTTTGGTTGCCCAATCCAAACTTACAAAAGCAACAGTGATCAAACAAATGCCGAAATTTAGAAAACGAATTAAGGAAAATGGAAATAAAAATATGGGTTGAAGATAAATGGACCCCTGTACATGTTCGTCACTAAGAATAACAATTGAATCACCAGCAAGAGGACGATCTCAACACAGTCGAAGTCGGGTCCGAGCAATGAAGCTACTGAAAAAAAATTAGAGTGTGGAAGCCCAAGAATTGATTAGGAGCTGTTAAATGAAATAAACAGAATGGAAGATAACTTAACAGAATAAATTAAGAGGTACCCATATCAATGAGGGAAAGCAACAAAAAAGCTCTGAACCGAAAAGATCTTGTGTAAAAGATTCTCAGTCAGATAGTTTACAAACTTATTCTAAAAATTAAAGGAAAAGAAAAATGGAGAACTGAAGGGATGTACCTAGGATGCAGAGACAGATCATTGGCGGAGCCTTTCCGTCAACTTTTGGCCTAGTCCTAAAACACTTGAAAGGAAGAAATTTTAAAATTCACAACTGACCCTATAATCCAAATATAGGGTATAAAGATAATGGCCAATACAAATGGTTAGACTATAGGCAACAGAAACCCTAATGAAACAAAAACAAATTAAAACTACTAATGACAAAAAGCGATGTTTTTTTCTTTTAAACAAAAGATTGAAGATGTTGTGGATACCGGCATTTGGGCCCACTTTTAAAACTTTTTAAAACAAACTTTCAAATATGAGTCGTCACTTAATTTTTAAAGGGAAATTAAGAAATCATTTTTAAAAGCAACCGATCTTTTGCGAAACCAAAGATAATCTGGGTCCAGGGATTATGAAATGAAAGGGGAAGGAGCCCGGTGGACTAAAACACCCCCTTTCATCCTATCTCGTGATAGGCCTCTACTCATCGTCCTATTTAATCGAATTAATAATCTAAGCATGCCCTCAACTAATACATAAATATAAGTATACATATCACAAGTATGTCAAAAGGGTGCAAAATTGCTAACGATAAAATATCATTCATAAGCCACATAATTCAAATAGCAAGCAAAATGATGTGCAAGTAGGGAACTAGAGAACTTACCCGGGATCTAGCCGCGAAATGGGAAACGTGAAATGCATACAAAGAATAGAAATCCTAGGAAAAAATGTCTCTAATCACATATACACATAAGGCAAGACCTAAGCTAAGGTGTCGCACATGGAGTCGAAAATCAATAAAATCAACAAATGAAATAAACTAGAGAAAAGATAAGAGGTCATACCTCCAAAGCGCTACAAAACAAAGGTTAGTCCACATGCTTCACATAATAATATGACATCAAATAAACAATCCTAAATCTCTAGCTTAGATCTATCAAGCATGGAAAGAATCGACAAAACTATGAATTTCTTTTGATTAGTTGGAGCCATATCACCTTTATAGATATACAAGCCTCAACTAGGAGCCAATGTAATGTCCATATAGGGGTTCTATAATCCCAACACGATCATAAGGAATCCATGTTTATATTCAATTAGGTTCAACTAAGTCCAACTTTATCCAATAACTAATCCTAATCATAAGCATCAATGTACATGGATAAATGAATGATTATGAACAAGAATGAGATATGAATTTATTCACTAATTTGGATCACTTAGCCTCTGGATTTAAGCTAAATTATAGTTATTCAAAACATGATTTGGGTTCCAAGACATTAGGAAACCTTCTAAGTTAAAATCAATGAGATTAGACAAAACAGTGACTGTTTTTCCCAAATTACAGAGAGCAGACCAGATTTTAAAAGGTAGAAAAACCATACTTCCAACAGTTGGATCTTAATGATTTTTGGATATGATATGCCTCTGTAAGTTTAGTTTCTAACCCAAAAAGAAAATCACGGTTTGAATGGTTAGATCTATGGGAATATGGAAAACACTAGACATCACTCAGGAATCTGCAACTCTCTGTCCAGAGATCTTGTACGATTTTATAAAAATAGCAAAAAAATGAGAAACACTTAGATCTTTTTACGGTATCTTCCTAACACATTAAGGTACTTAGAAAAAATTATTAGACCCGGGAAACTTTATTAAGGTTCTGATTTATTAATTTTAAAACGGACTTACTGTTCTGAAATTTTGGACAGAGAGTTGCTTGTTTTTAAATCATAAGACCAAACCATCTTAGACATGGAATTTCATCAAAACAAAAATTACAGAGATGCTTAAATGAGTTATGAACATCCTCCAACTGGTCTCATCCATTTCCAAGAAACCATGACCCTATAAAAAATCTTTGATCATGATTGGTTTATGGATTCACTGCACCTTTGTTAAATTGATGTTCATATTTTGAATCAAACTTGATCCATGATTCTAGAGAGAATTAGGATCAAGTATGACCATGATTTTTGGAATAGGTAATGAAACATGAAGAGATTCATAGATTTAGCCTTAATGGATTTTCGACATAGATCTCACAACAAGAGAATTCTAAGGTCTTACTTAATCTTAAGAATTTTGAATGTAAACTATGAAAATCTATATCTAATTCCTCTCTCAAAAATATGATCCTTGAGGAAATTAGAACTATAATATACTATCCCCCTCTCAAATTAATGGTCCTTGGAGACTTAATGATACCCAAATCTACTCAAATTTCTATGGAATATAGTATGGATTCCATAAGATTCCTAGTAGGGAAATCCAAGTCATGAGTTAAGACTTGAATTCAACCAACTATGTGTAGATATGACCATGACCAATCTTAATCCCCATATAAATCATAGGATCATAAGGGACTAGAGAATCAAACTCAAAGAGATCTAATGAGATATTGAAGACCTCATAGATCCTATGAGAAGAATATAAATAAGAGAAATGAAATCAAAGGTTATTTGAAAATTTCAAGTCAAAACTCTTTTAATCTTAAATCCAAAGCTCTATTTAGACCCAAATCCATGAAAATAACACATGATCATTCAATCACAAATTCTATGTGGTGTGTGATGAAATGAGGTAAGAAGAGAGGTTTTGAAAGTGTGTAATATTCCTAGAACTATGAACTTGTGATTGAATTTCCCTAATTCTACCAAGGATTGAGAGGTTACCTCTATGACCTCAAGGATTTCTTCAATTTCTTGGGAAGCTCTTCCACAATCTTCAAATTTTTCAAGAAAACTCTTCTTTCTTCTCTCAATTCTTTCTCTATTATATCTCTCTCTCTTGTATCTCTCTAAGATTTTAAGTAAAAAATTCAAAAATAAGAGTAAAAGTCCCAATAAAGGAGATGAAGGTCTGTTTATATAGACCAACATGACAAGGTTAAATGGGTAAATTCGGGTGGAAACTCATGTGCAAAGTTTTCTTCTAGAACATGTGAGAAAAGCAGTTTGTTACAGTTTGCGGCACTCGATGGCTGCCTGCGGCCCACTGAATGTCGGGCGGCACTCAGTGAGTGCCGTCGGCTTTCCCGCATACCGCGGTTAACAGAATTTTGCCCTCTTTTTAAATTTCAACATATATATTAACATAAACTTAATTTATCTAGTAAAGTATATACTAATGTACTTATATTTGCAATGTACTTTATTAAAATGTACCCATATGCATGGTATACATTCCCATATATCCTTTTATTTCTTTTATTCTTTTTTTTTCTCTTTTCTTTTCAAGACTTTTTCAAAATTCTTTTTTTTTTTTTTACTTTCTCCTTATATATATTTTTTAGAACTCTTCCTTTTCTTCTCCCTCTCTCTTCTTTTTATTTTATGTATCTTATTATCACTACTATATATATATATATATATATGTTTTTTTAAGGTATTCTCAGACTGATTTCCTCACACGTTTTTCAACGTTCAGGTTTCTCTTTGAATACCCAAATTTTCCTCTTTTTTTTTTTTTTTTTCTTTGATTTTGAAACTTTACTTGAAGATTCTTTGAAGAATTTGAATCTTCTGGAAAATCTTTGAATTTCACCGGTCATCGTCATCATCGGTCTTAAGAGGTAACCAATCCCTGGATTTGATGTTTGGTCAAAATTGGGGTGTCTACAAATGTTGACACCAACAATCGAAGAGATCAAACAAAGCTTACCGATAAATCTTACCATGACAATGGATTAGATGTTGTCCGGCAGTAAAAGGGTCCTTTGAGTCTGTTCGGAGAGAGAGAGAAGTACCTACATGATAACAAATAAAATAAAATAATCTGAGTCACATTCTGGAATTGCAAATGCAGACACTGAAAATGCACTTATTTGTGTTCACACATCGTAAATCTCAGGAAAAAAAAAAAGACCAAGCGGTGTACATGTGGAGTGGTGGGATAGAAGAGAGTGAGGCCTAATAGATGCAGAGGGGCTACTCCATTTATGTCTGGCAGTGTCTGATTTTGGGAGGAAGTGGAGTATTGGTGCGGTGGGTGTGTGTCCTGTAAAGAGAATGTGAGAGGATGAGAGAGTATGTGAGATTTTGGTTTTCCCCAATCCGTAGATTTCCTACCCATGCACACACAATAGCACGCACACACTAAAACACAATCGCACACATACATACAATTACACGCACTGATAGTGTGGTGAGTGTGTGTGTGAGAGAGAAAGAGAGAGGGAGGGAGAAATGGAGTGAAACAGAGAGGGAAAGAGCTTACCTGGCGGCAGCAGTGGCGTCTTCGACGACAATGGGAGAGAGGGTGAGAGGCGCTGAGAGGATTTAGAGAGAGAGAGAGAGATAAGGGTTTAGAGAGAGAGATATATATAAGGGTTTACAGAGAGAGAGAGAGAGATGAGGGGAGGGATCATTCATCGATGGGTTGAGGGGAGAGAAAGAGAGAGCAGAATTTTTTTTTAAATTCAAAATGAGAGAGAGAGAGAGAACTGGTGGGGTTGGAGAGAAAGCTATGCGTGTGGAGACTGTGGAAAGAGCGCAGAGGAAAAATATAGGGTGTCATTGAGGGAGATTGAAGAGTTGTGTGAGTGAGTTGTGGAACACTTAATGAATATCAAAGGACTGGGATTATAAGAGCCCCTATTTTGTCTTGAGAATTATTGTAGGATATAATATAGATTAGTTCATTACAAAAAACAAAGGATAAGGAAAACAAAAATGAGAGAACAAAGAGTTCACAAGAGAGAGTCCGCGAGAGAGAGAGAGAGAGAGAGAGAGAGAGAGAGAGAGAGAGAGAGAGGAAAGTGAGGGTTCTAAATTAGCAATGCCATAGCTTCGTCGTATGTTGTCCAAATCGTGATACGAAGTCATATTTGGACTTGTGGGGGTAAGCCTAACCTTATGATATAATTTACTTTCAGTTTAATCGATAGATTTTTCGTGACCCAAACGGGTTGGTAACATTTAGTTTACCAAAATTGTGTAGAGTTAACTACAGGTTCATATTTTGGTTGGATCTAGGAAAAATTTGGAGTTTTTAGGCTTATTTGATTATTCGTAGAGGTGAGTGCTCTAATTCCAAAATTGGGTGTTTGATATTGCTTATGTGATAGTTTGTGGTATTAGCATGTTTAAAAGCATGTGGTTAACTATTGCTTAATATGTCAAGAATGCTAAAGTTGTCATATTGCCATGTTGAGATGCTTATGTGCTTATTTGGGTCAAAGGGTATCAAGTGATAATCACCATTATTTAGCCCATATTTAAGGGACGTCATTCCTCAGAGAAAATGGGGTGAATTACTCAGAGAAAAGGGGACAGTGGTGACGACCACAACGAATTGACTTCGGTTACGTGAGAGTGTGTGATATCGCTTTAAAAGCAACAAGTGAGAGGGCCCTGTATCAGGGGTCCAAAACGATGATGATTAGTTACTAAACATGCCGGTGACTAATTTTATTGTTGTGAATGCTTAAATATTACATATGCTGCATTTCACACTCTAATAGCATGATTAGAATGTTCACTAAGCAAAAGCCTAATCAAACTTTATTTTCTATTGTGGTTATTGAATAACCACCGCAGGTGCAAACCGGGAAGAGCAGAGGAAAAGATCGAGAATACGGGACTGGGTCTAGCTTGTTTATATGTTTATATGTGAGGATTTGAATAAACTTGTAGTAAGCTTGAAGTTTATACTTTTAAATATGTTTATAAATAAATGCTAGAATGAGTTTGAAATATTTATATACTTTAGTTGGGTTTTTGGTATGTTTTGGAATATTTAAAGAAATAAAATGTTGCATGGGTTTAAATGTTTTAGTTTATGAAAACAAGGTGAATGGTGCCGCAATGGGGAAAACTCTACTCAAGTATCATTCAACAGTTTTAAGACTTTATTTTATTTTATTTTCATTATTTTGTTTGATAAAAAGATATTTTACCCCTAATATTTCAGTTAAAATGTTAACTTTTAGAACGTTAAAAATGATTCTTGGTCCTTTTTAACTTTGTTACAAGTGTCCTAACCTGCGGGGGCGGGTTGGGATGTGACAATATTACATTTTTATAATTTGACATGATCTTTAGCACACAACTGGAGAAGAATATTTTGAGATCATACTATAAATTAGCAATAACATGAGATTTAACTTGTGCATTGCAGATGCACACTGAAAGCTTCTTTCCAATGCATCAGCTATATTTTAGCATAACAATTTGCTCTCAAAATAATTTCTGAATCCGTGGTATGAGTCTCCAACTGCTACCGGTAAATTTTGCATTTACAAAGGTCCATTAATCAATAATGTGGCATTTCATTTTTTTTCAAGTTATTTGGTATTATCGATGGTCATTAACTTTAGAGTGATTAATGGATCAGGATAAGTCAATTAGCTTGTATCACAATCAGTGGTGGAATTAGGAATTTGCTTCTGGGGGTCGAGTGACTCGAGTTATTATATAGGTTTCCTAACTGGGACACACGGGGTTCAGGGTCCGCGCTTCAGACGCAATTTTTAGATTTTTTGGTAGCTATATAGATATTTTCGAGTATGATTTCTTTTAATCAAAAAGATTATAATTTTACTATGTGAAGTTTTTACTCTGTTAGAGAGTGGAGAGGTTTGATGTTTGTAATCTTTACTGTGTACTGTAATCTTTTGCTTGTGATTTTATCACAATGAGTGTTGTATTGTGTACACGCATGAATAATTTGTTAATAGAGTAATGTTATTATGCTTCCCAAATTTGGTTCTAAATAGCATAACAGTTGTACCTCATTGATGGTAACACTACCACTACCACATGTCACTGTATGTGATACAACTGACAAAGATTTTGGAGAACAAATTTTGGATTCATATCTGCAAAGCATAGCATTGTTCTCCTTGAAAGTTAAAATTTTGGAGAAGCCAATACATACATTAATTTCAAAATTTTATTAATTTACAATACCTAATCAAACTTTTTTTCAAAAAAATAAAAAATAAAAAATTTAAAAATTTGCAGGGGCCGTGGCCACCTGGCCTCCATATAGTTCCGCGCCTGATCACAATTCTTGTAGAGTTTTCTTTTTTCCTATACAAAATCATTTTGTCAATGACAAAATGATGACCACTATGCTAGACAGATAAATAGCAGGTCTTAGTAAAAAACAGAAAATACTTTTGTTCACTCAAAAAATGGTTCATCAATGTTCACTCAATAATAATGTTTAATCTTAGGTCCTATTGTATTGATCAATGGGATGCTTGGGTGAGCCAATTTTTGGGCGAGTAAAAATACTCACGTAAAAATAGTACCAAAAGTTGGACAAAAAAACCAATAATGAATTTTTTTTTTTTTTAATTTTATTTACAAATTGACATAATACCTAAAAAAAGCCTATCATATATAACTTTTAAGTCGATCTTCTCCCACCAACCCTCTTTTGATCCATCAAAAATTGCAACATATTGAAGATTTCTTCATCCAAACTAAAATCATAAGAGAGAATTAACAAGTTTATGGATATGAATGCGAAGACCCATCCAATCAATTTCTTATTCATAACATCAAATTGTTTACACTTCCAACTATCACAAATTTGTTTTAATAAACAGGCAACAAACAAGCCACTGAGGCAATGAAAATGGATTTGAACATAACTGATGATGGTATGCGACCCTTGTCATTACGGAGAAACATCGCTTGGTACACGGGCACATTGATCATAACCATTAGCGTGCAAATAATGACATGAGAAATCAAAGGATCAAAAATGCTAAACTTCATATCCCAAACCATCTTCTTGATTCCTCCAACTAAGCTGAAAAGGTTTAGAAATGCTAGTGTTGCTATAATGATGAACATGATCGATGAGCTCCCGAATTCCATGATCTCTTGCTCATATCTTTTCAATACATCATCGTCAACTACCTTAGCCGTAATGGAAAATGATGTTTGAGAAAATCCCAGTTGCCTAATGATGGTGTCGATGAAGGCAAAAGCGAACGAAGTTGTCCTCCGAATCACCAACATTCTTTGATGGTTCCACCATGATTTGAGTGTGTCTCCGATAGACATTGCCTCGATTATGCTACAAGCGTTTTTTGCAACATATACATATGCAAAGGGTAGGAACCATAGGCTTGATACCTGAGACATAATACGACGTCATTGAGTCAATTGTTGCTATAGAGTTTGATACCAGACTCAAATGGTAGCAAACCAAACTAAGAAATTGAACAAGAAATGAATCGGACAAACTAGTACACAACAATATTCATGGATCGACCTAACAAGAGATGGCAAAATTTCACTATGAACCGAAAGAAAATTGGTTACAGTGCACTCCAGGTAGCTCTCTCTCGTGGTTCTAGAAATATTGGAAAAATAGTAGCCCTAAAACACATATTTACCCTTGACTCTAGAACAACAACCGGGTTGGGTTGTACGATCTTAGTACTTTACCCTTTTCTTGTTGCTTCAAACCGCATTTCAAGCACAACACTAATGCCACATAAGCTAGAGATGTAATTTTTATTAGAACAAATATTACTAGTTTACATATTCTGTCTCCTCAAACTGATGATTATTGTTTATGAATTCAAGCTAGAGATGTATATGATCTTAGTATTTGTTTAAAGTGAATTTGATATTCGCCGACACCATCGTTGTATTTTCCCGTGCAATTTATGCAAGAAAGCAAGAGTTCCATGGAGATGTGTGAAGTACTTTTTAATCTATTGCATAAAGAGAAGGGGTGAGAAATGTACCTCTGGAAATAAGGGAATGCCACGGAGCAAGCAAATTGAAGGAACAATGACATAATACAAAGTGGGAAATGAATTAGGAGCCCATAAGAGGTAAACACAGTATCCCATTTGAGCACCTAATTTTATCTTCCCATGCCCATATGTGAATGGACAGTATTTAGACAAGAAAATCTGAAACATGCCTTCACTCCACCTCTTGAATTGGACAAGAGCAAGATCTAGTGTACTTGGAGCAACACCCATGAATGAGCATTTTTCTGGATTATAGTAAATTGATTTCCATCCCCTGCATTGGATCGCCAACCCTGTTATGATATCTTCCACTGGACACCCATACATCAACCCCATCTGCAAAATTCATACACTTGATTGATTGTCTTCATTACAAAAATTGTACTCAAATGGCAGCAAATCACACAGAGAACTAGATATGAAACAAGTAAACGAAAACATAATAGTTACACAAGTAGCCCACTTTAAATTGTAGAAAGAAAATAGTACGTGTTAGAATATTTGCCCAAATGTAAATTGAATTCGACCAATCAACACAAAATTATATTCATACAACACACACACACACACACACACATAAATGCGAGAGAGAGAGAGAGAGAGAGAGAGAGAGAGACCTCTTTTCCCCATTTAGTATCCTTCTCATAGAGGCAATTTGCAAGAACTTTCGATGCTTCTTCCAATTCATTAATAGTCCTGTTGTCTCTAGACTTGTCACTCACAATGTTCCAATCTACTCTGCTATCTTTTGAGTACTTACTTCCACAAAGACTCTCTCTCCTATGGAAGCATCCAGTGCCACAATACAAGGCTGCACCATATCCACATATACCAGCAAGCTCAACCTTCTCGGCAAATTAAAACATGTTAATCCATTAGAGGTGCATAAATTCGTGAAGTTTTTGAAAAGGAAGGTATTGTTTGCCTGACAAGGCAAAGGAAGAAAAGGAAAAAAAGAAAAAGAAAAAAGAAGCCTAGGACATTTTTAACACTCACCTCACTAGTTACACTGGCCACATTTGAATATAAATCGTTCTTGGTGATATTATGATATCTTTGGGGATGTTGCACGTATGAGATCTCGTGGCCTCGCTCAATGTCCATGAAGAAGCATACTGCTTCTCGTACTGCATCCGAGTCATTCGAGTACATATCACAGTCTAAGTTGAGAATGATAGGCGCATTGCTGATTTCTGATGACACTCTTATCTGCACAAGTAATGATTTATCTTTTAACCATAATCACAAAAATAGCTAACATAATTTCATTTTCTATATGATAAGCTTAGCTAAAGCCCAAGTATAGAACTCAAGCCAACGTGGCAACGGTCCAAGGATAAGCTGCATAGTTGGATTGGAGGGTACCAATCACCATAAAAATAAAAAATAAAAAAAAAGAAGTGAAATAGGCAAACAAGACCATATGGGAAGGCAAAAAAGTGCCCTGTCTACATTGTTAAGTTGGATTTGTTACTATACATTGATTTTGAATTCGAAAAAAATTTCGGGAACAAAGTGGGACAATTTATATAGTTTTGGCTTAAAGCGTATGTCCACGAAATTCTCACAATTCTCAACACTCAAGAAGACGAGAACCGAATCGGTTTTGTCCAAAATGGGTTAAATCAACCTTCGTTCAGGACTTTTTTGAGTTGAATTTGAGACACACACAAGAGATGCACACATATGTTTTTTCGAATCAAAATACTGACCAGTGCATTCATGGACCCTGCCTTGAAGTTATGTGGCCATTGAGGTCTCTTCTCTCTAGCCAAGTACACCACTGTTGGCAATCGTTTTCCGTCATCATCCACTGCATCAGGGCTCCTTCCATCAATTAAAATCTGAAAACAGGAAGAAAAATAATAATAATAATAATAATAATAATAATAATAATAATAATAATAATTACTATAAATTCATATAACTATTAATTAGATGTTGTTATAAGCTTCCATTGAATAATGTTATATTTACCTGAACAATTGACTGGTGATCATTTTTTGTCACATTAGAGTTCCATTCTGAAAACCCTTTGTGTTGATCCTTTATATCTTTTGGTATACTACCCTTTTCAATGGCTGCTTCAATCCGGATCTTCATATCTTCATATAGTTTCTTAAGAAAGAAATGAAAATGGCAAAAAGAAACAATCAATGTTTAGCTTAAAAATGTATAGGTAACCTCTTACAAATGTAAGATTCAAACTTTTATTATCATGCTTAATGAACACCTTCTCAGTTTTCCAATTTCTGGAAACAAAAGCCGGTTTATATTTTCTGTTTGTAGAAAGGAATAAAATGAAAACCATGTTTGGTACAATAATATTAATCTCAAAAAGGTGAAAACCAAGGCTGCTATAATAGCGTTTTCAGTTTTCAGATTTTTTAAAATGTAGCTACTAGTTTCTGTTTTCTTTATCTTTTTTTTCTTTTTCTTTTTTTTTTCTTTTTCCCTTTTTAGAAAAACGAAAACATAAAATCCATTTGGTACAATAGAATTAGGTTGAGGGGTTAAAGAGATGATTTTATTCATACTGTATAACACCTATTTATATACAAGCTATGGCAACTATAAAAAGGAAAGACAATCAAGGAAAATAAAGGACAATAAATGACAGATTACAATCCAGAAATCAAATCTCAATCAAATCCCTAAAAGCCCGTAATCAACAAGATTATGGGTTTTGACTGAATATTCCAACACTCCCCCTCAAGCTGGAACTGGAGCGAAGATATCCAGAAGACCTAGCTTGACTAAAGATGACTTCAGGAGAGAAGGGCCAACAGACTTTGTAAACATGTCAGCTGTTTGATCAGATGAAGGCACAAACTCTGGGATGATAATTCCAGCACAAACTTTCTCTCTGATAAAGTGAACATCAACCTCAATATGCTTGGTACGTTCGTGAAGAACAGAGTCGGAGGCTAGCATGAGTGCAGACTTATTATCACAGAATAAAATAGACGAGCCCACAATTGGATACCCCAACTCTTTCAATATTGATCGTAACCATAGCAGTTCACATGTTCCCTGGGCCATAGCCCTATATTCTGCTTCGGCAGAAGAACGAGATACCACTGCTTGTTTCTTACTTTTCCACGAGAGAAGATGATTGCCATAAAAAGTACAGAAACCAGTCGTGGATCGACGATCACTCTTGGATCCAGCATAATCTGCATCAGTAAAGCAAGACATTCCTGATTGGGTTCCTGCAGAGTAGAATAACCCGAGACCTGGACAAGACTTGAGGTAACGAAGAATATGGTGAACCGCATCAAGATGAGATGTCCGAGGCTCATGCATGAATTGGCTCACAACACTTACCGCAAATGTGATATCGGGACGGGTGTTAGTTAAATAAATAAGGCGACCAACCAGACGCTGATATTCTGATGCATCGGATAAGAGTTCTCCAGACTCGTTTGACAATTTATGATTTGGATCCATTGGAGTAGAAGCTGGGCGACATCCCATCATTCCAGTATCTTTAAGGAGATCCAGAGCATACTTCCTTTGAGATAATGAGATTCCTTGACGAGAACGGGCAACCTCTATCCCAAGAAAGTACCGAAGAGAGCCCAAGTCCTTAACATCAAAAAACTGACCCAGAGCCTTCTTGACTTTTATAATACCCGGAGCATCATCGCCTGTAAGGATAATATCATCAACATATACCAGAACAATCACAGACCGGCCATCAGGACGCCGATGTGTGAAGCAGGTGTGATCAGAATGACACCGAGTGAAGCCCAAAGATATAATAACATTACTGAAGCGATTGAACCATGCCCGAGGTGATTGCTTCAACCCATACAAAGATTTTCGTAGACGACAAACTTTGCCTGAATACTCCCCCTCAGCCCGAAAACCCGGAGGGGGGTCCATGTAGATAGTTTCATCCAGATCGCCATTCAGGAATGCATTTTTTACGTCCATTTGATGTAAAGGCCAAGAATGAGAAGCAGCCAAAGAGATAATAAGGCGAACAGAAGTTAACTTGGACACTGGCGCAAAAGTGGCACTGAAGTCTTTGCCAGAGATCTGAGTAAACCCCTTAGCAACAAGGCGAGCCTTATATCTTTCAATAGTACCATCTGCCTGATATTTAATACTGAAAACTCATTTGCAGCCAACAGTTTTCTCGCCCTTAGGGAGTTCAACAAGTTCCCAAGTCTGGTTACGCTGAAGGGCATCCATTTCCATCTGCATGGCTGCCACCCACTGAGGATCCTGAAGGGCTTCAGGAACAAACCGAGGGATGGAAGTGGCATCAACCTGACTAAGAAAAGAGGAATAGGAACCTGAAAGTCCCTGATAAGAAACAAACTGCGCAATAGGATGATTAGTACTGTCAGAATAACCATAACGATTAGGAGGCCGACGAATTCTAGAGGGATATCTAGAAGGTAAAGGAGAAGAAGTATTACCAGATTCCGGCAAAGGTATCGGCATGGGAGTCTGAGCAAGAGGACGGCGGGAATATACCTGAGTAGGAGTAGTGGTAACAACAGGAGGGAGAGTGACAGAATTTTCCAGAGGAGGCTCAAACAGAGGGACTGGACGCGGAAGCAAACTTGGATCCTCTGGACAATCAGGAAGAGGTGAATTAGGGATATCCGGAGATCCTGCAAAAAAAGGAGTATCCTCCAGAAAGGTTACATCCATAGAGTGATACATATGACGAGTGCTAGGATCATAACATCTATAACCTTTTGACATAGTGGAATAGCCGAGAAAGATGCATCTGACAGCCTTATCGTCCAATTTAGTGCGAGTAGGACTGCGATTCTGGACAAAACAGGTGCATCCAAAGACACGAGGAAGAATCGGAAAGAGGGTTTTCTCGGGCTGCAACAGTTGCAGAGGTGCTTTTCCTTGTAAGACGCGACTAGGAGTTCGGTTGAGGAGAAACGTCGCTGTAAGGACGGCCATATGCCAGAAATATTTCGGAACATTCATCCCACATAGAAGACACCTAACAACAGACATGATAGAGCGGTTCTTTCGTTCTGCCACACCATTTTGCTCTGGGGTGTAGGGACAAGTGAGTTGTTGAAGGATACCTTGCTTATTAAGTTCGGCCCGAAACTCGTTTGTAATGTATTCCCGACCATTGTCAGAACGAAAATTGCGAACAACAGTTTTAAATTGAGTTTTAACCATGGTCAAGAAATTGGAAAACAAGGAAAAAACCTCAGATTTTTTCTTTAATAGATAAACCCAAGTACATATAGAATAGTCATCAATAAAAGTTACATAGTAACGATATCCGGACATAGCAGTAACAGGGGAAGGCCCCCATACATCAGAATGAATAATGTCAAAAACACACGGTGCACGATGCATGCGGGGTATATAATTAGAACGAGTATGCTTTGATAATTCACACACCACACAATGAAATTTAAACTTCTGGCAGGCTTTATTTAATAAGGGAAAAAGTTGACAGAGATATTTAAAGTTTGCATGGCCCAATCGGGCGTGCCACAAATGTAAAGACTCCAAAGAAAAATTAAAAGACTCAGATTCAGGCAAAACAGACGCCTGAAGACCAGAAGACGACAGGAGGATCCCCAAAGTAATATAGACCATCCCGCTCATGTCCCCTGCCAAAAATCTTCTTCGAAATCCGGTCCTGCAAGAAACAACAACCGGGTAAGAAAACGACGGCACAATTGAGAGATTTAGCAAGACGGCTAACAGATATGAGATTATGAGAGAAGGTGGGGACATGAAGCACAGATGATAGGGTAATATTAGGGGATAGACACACATTGCCTGTACTCTTAACATTAAGAATAGAGCCATCAGCAATACAGACAGTCCGGAATTTGGGGGCACTAGAGAAAGAGAATAAGGATGAGTCACCAGTCATATGTTCATTGGCACCGGAATCCAGAATCCAAGAGGGATTTCCAGATCTAACATGGAGGGCAGTAGTAGGAGTACCTGAGGCCAGAGTAGCAGTGGGAGTGGTGCCAGAATGAGAACCTTGCTGAAGAAGAGATCCTAACTGTGCCTGGAGCTGTCCCATTTGTGTCTGGAGTTGGAGGAGATCTGGTGTAGGAGTATCTTCTGCAATAGCCGCAGTGCGAGATGGGGTCTTCCCTTTATTGCGAGCATATTTCTCTCGCAATTCAGGGTGAAGCTTAAAACACCTGTCCTTCACGTGACCCAGAGTATTGCAATGAGTGCAGAAAGGGCGATTACCCGAACCCGGAGGACGAGTGGCTGAGCCCGTGGTGGCGGCAAATGCCATCTGATCAGGCACTGGAGACGATTCGGGTAAGGCTGGAGATTGAAGTAAGCGACGACGACGCTCATCACCATCAATAGTAGCAAATGCTTCAAATAAAGAAGGCATAGGAGTAGTGTTTAAAATCTGAGTTCGAAGAGATTCAAACTCAGGTTTTAAGCCCATTAGAAACTGGTAGGTGTGCTGGCGATTGAGACGACGAAGAGCGATAGTGGCAGCTTCGGCAGGAAAGTCACTAAGTGGTTCATACTGGGCAAGTTCCTCCCACCGGGACTGAAGAAAGCCAAAGTAATCAGCAACTGAGAGACCCAAAATTGCCTGAGAAGCCTGAGAAACCTCCCGATAGAGCTCATAGATGCGAGAATCGTTGCACTCATGAGCATACATCTGAGTCAAAGACATCCATAGACTATGAACAGTGTCATGGAACATGAACATGTGGTAAATACGATCTTCCATGGAGTTGAACAACCATCCCAGAATGGTACAGTTGTCAATATCCCACTGAGCTAAGGCGGGACCTGGCCCTGTGGGCTTTGGTTCTGTGCCCAAAATCCAACCTGACTTGCCTTTACCCCCAAGATAAAGGCGAAATGAGCGAGACCATGCAGCAAAATTACGCCCGGTCAACAACACACTAGTAACCCGATGAGCAGGGGTGTGCTGAGAGAGAGAAAGATTCGGACGAGCAGGAGCAGCAAGAGCAGAGTCTTTGTCAGTCATGATGTGATTGGATGTGGATGGCACAAGGGATACAGGAAGATCACGAGCAGTCCGGAATAATCGGAGCACAAACGGGGCAACCGGAGAACAATCGGTAGCCCAAAGTGAGGGAGAAGAGAGCACTAGGGCTCTAGCGCATCACACGGATGCAAAGGAGGCCCACAGAGGGGCAGGCGGCAGCAGGAGAGGCTGCCGCAAGAGAGCTGAAGGCCTACAAGGCTGGTGGAAGAGCCGAGAGTGGCTGGGTGGCTTGCGGTGGGCCTGGGAGGGGTCGCCGAGAGTGGAGGTGGTGGCTGGTGGTGTCGGCGAAGGTGGCTGAGGGGTGGAGGATGGTCGGCGAGGGCTGTGGTGAAGGGTGGGGGTAGCGGCGCAGGGAGGTAAGGTGGTTGATGGGTGGCCGAAGGTGGTGGAAGGGGGTTAGGGTTGGTGTTTGCTCTGATACCAAATAGAATTAGGTTGAGGGGTTAAAGAGATGATTTTATTCATACTGTATAACACCTATTTATATACAAGCTATGGCAACTATAAAAAGGAAAGACAATCAAGGAAAAGAAAGGACAATAAATGACAGATTACAATCCAGAAATCAAATCTCAATCAAATCCCTAAAAGCCCGTAATCAACAAGATTATGGGTTTTGACTGAATATTCCAACAGGTACAACATATTTTACATGAAATAGAAGCTGAAGTCGAGACTCGTAAGTTACATGGTAACCCATTTTCCTTTTTAGAATTTCACAAAATGACTTTTTCTTTTTCTTTTTCTTTTTTTTTTTTGTTTCTTTTCTTTTTTTCTTTTTTCTTTTTTTTTTTTCATTTTGGACAAAATTTGAAAATAATCATGAAAAAAAAACAGGAAACGGTAACCAAACACGTTTTCTGTTGACGTTTTATGAAAACTGAAAACAAAAATAGAAAGAAATATATATAAAAAAAATGCAACATTACCGGGCCATAAAATTTCCTAGGGCAAGTCTATAGTAAGCAGTTTTTCATATGAGAAGGCGGATTTTAACCGTTAGATAAGCATCTGGCAATAAACACATCTCCAGATTCTTCAAAATCTTATGGCCAGATGATCATCTAACGGTTAAAACTCACATTTTCATATGAGAAGCTTCTCACTTCTATTGTGATTCATGACCTTTTCTTTATAGGAATTCAGGATTTGACAAAATGCTTATTGATTGGATATTAATTGAGTGCCGATAAAGACATTCATTTTTTAATTAGGACACCTAATTTTAAGTTAAAAAATCAGTTTTTTACCTTTTACTTTAATTAATAAGGACACCTCACTTATTTGACTACATATTATATTTTACAAATACTCTTAATCCACCCCCAACAAACAAAAATCAGTGCAAAATAAACTTGAAGCCCGCCCCCCCCCCCACCCCCCCAACTTACAAAAATCAGTGTAACATAGCTCTTGACATACACAACTTAAATCCAAATCCACCTCCAAAAAAAATCTAAACTCTCTTATAGCCATAACAACTAAGGAGATCAACAAAATCAAGTATCAATAATTTTTATTGTTATTCTATGTTCTATTCAGTCCTAACTTTTAAATTAATTCAAGTTATTAGAATACAATCAAATTTAGTCTTCGTGCTGGAGGTGTATTATTGAATATCATGTTATGGTTTAAGTTGTTGATTTTTCATGGCTATATTACTTTCATATCAGTGTTGACACTTGATTATGTTGATCTCCTTAATTGCTATGGGTATGAGGGAGTTTAGATTTTTTATTTTTATTTTTATTTTTAGAAGTGGGTTTAGATTTAAGTTGTGTATGGCCAAAACTGTGTTGCACTGATTTTTGTCAGTTGGGAGTGGTTCAAGTTTATTTTGTACTGATTTTTGTCAGTTGGGGTAGTTTAAATTTATTTGTAAAATATAGTAATATGTAGTCAAATAAGTGAGGTGGTCTTACTAATTAAAGATAAAGGTAAAAATAAATTAATTTTTTTAACTTAAAATTAAGTACCCTAATTAAAAAATAAATGTGCATTTATCGGCACTCTTTTTTTAATGGCGTCCGAACCCCTCTAAGATCAGACCAAAGTACGTGACTCTGTTGGCAAATCAATAGATACTAACAACCACACTCAAGCTACCATAACTGATTAAGAATACGTACAAAGAGAAATCAAATTCTTAATTGGGCAACAAAATTTCGTCCCATAGGAGTAAATATTCAATACAACGATGATACCACGTCATCGATATCACCACGCTAACACACATGGTAGAGTGCTTGTTTGCAAGGGTGGACTGATCAAGGGACAAGGGGGGGGGGGCTCAAGTCCCCCTTAGGTTTTTCAAAATTATCAGATTTATCCTAAAAAATATATATATATTTTTGTAGTTAAGCCCCCTGAAAATTATAAAAAGTCCCCTTTGACATTATAAATTTATCATATTAAGCCCCCTCTTATATTTTTGCCCCCCCCCCCCCCCCCCCTCTCTCTCTCTCTCTCTCTCTTATGTTTTTGTGATGATTTTTATAGCATAAGCTTGTATCATCTTATAACACCCGCATATGTTTGCATTGCATTACTTTGTCATGCTTGATAATGTGTTGTGTTGTGCTTTTTGTCACATATTTGAGTGAGTTTTGACTCACAAGTCAATTTGGGTGTTTATATTAGAGAACCCATTGAGACGGTGTTTATTGAGTATTATGATGTTGTGACGTCTTTCCGAGATTGAGACGGTCATATTGTGGAATACCTTCAATGTTTATCTGGAATTAAATATTTACCTGTGTATTTCACTGTCTATATCATTTCTGATTTAGAATTTATTTCTTTTGTTAGTTTTAGTATCCTGGTGAGGACGAATTAACACGCTATTAATTTGGTAGGCTAATTAGCAACTTCAGAAACGTTATGTAGAAATTTGCGTTTTAGCAACCAAACAGAACTTAGTCAGAAATTTTTATAATTTTGAGATTTCACTTGTAAAGCTATGAATTGGTTGTGTAGAAAATTTCAGAGACTAATTAGGAGTTTTGAAAACTCGTGAGAAGGTAAACGTAATTTCCGAGAGTGTTGCCTAGATATAGATAGAGATGACTTGAGAGATTTCTATAACTTCTAACCTAAGTTTCAAGAAAGGGGGCCATAGGGAGATTTTGGAGCTTAAACTTTGCGGCGCCAAACGACGACCTTTGGTCCGTCTGTTTTCTCCCAGATTTCATATTCGAACTCCTCGAGTTAAGGGCTTCGTTTTGATACCTACTAGGGCATGTTTGGCTAAGTTTTCTGAAAAGTTATTTTCTAGAATTTTTCATAAAAGTTGATAATCGGACTTTTGATCCATAGGAATTGTACTAGATGGTTTTCTGCACGTTCTTTGTACACTAGTTTTCTTGGGATTGAGTTATAGGAGCGTTATTCGGAGGTGAGTGATTCAACCTTGCAATTTCGAATGATTTCTTGACATGTATTCATGTTTGATATAAAAAGTGTGTGTTAGTCCATAGAGATTATATTGTGTAGTTCATATTGGGCAATTATATTGATAAGTAGGCCCAATAGCATGGTGAAATGTTTTGTTTACCGAGAGCATGGTGATATGTATTTGAGCATGTTGAGTTGCTTATTTGGGTCAGAAGGAGCACGTGGTCACTAAGCCATTTTGTGGAACCGATATAGGCATTAAGATCGCACGATTGAAGAGAAGAATCGTGGGTCTTACCCTTTTCGCGTGGACTTATTTACGAAGAGTCGCGGATTGGGAGTATGGAATGTGCACGTGAGTCTCCCGCGACTAGTATGAAATGTAGAGATGTGAATGCGAGCATATTTGTCATTCACATGCATTTGTTGTTTTATTCACTAAGCGTTAGCTTAAACAAATCGAATATGTATGGTTATTCAAATAACCATTACAGGTGTTAATGCTGGCGAGGAATCGCAGAAGTGAGCACGTAGGTTTGGGAGTTCACTTAGAAGGCGACTCAATGCGTTAATCTCGTAGTTTTGACATGAACATGTTGTAATAAGAATTCTCATGGTTTTTAACTATGTTTAATTTAGTATGTTAGAATGGATCTAAAACGTTGTAACAGACAGTAACTTATTGTAATTATGTTTTAGTAATGTTATAATGCAGTTAAGATTACTTTGGATCGAGTTTGGAGTGTGTGTTTAATCCCCGAATGTTTTCAGAAAACTTTTAAACTTAGAAACTCTACAGAATATGTGATGCTGCCATAAACCAGTCGACTGGTTGAGAAAACAGTCGACTGGACCCTCTTTTTCAGCAACTCACTGCATTTTTTATGGAGGATCAATCGACTGGGTCCCCGACACAGTCGACTGAATCATGTTTTCAATTCAGATATTTTTGCCCAGGCTGGACTTCAGTCGACCGGACCGTACCAGTTGAATGGATATTTGAAGCCCCAGTCGACTGGACATAGAAAACAGTCGACTAGATTATGTTCTAAATTCAAGTTTCTGCTGGATCAGTATCAGTCGACTAGGCATGAGGTGCAGTCGACTGGTGCAGTCGACTGGACTGCTAGTTTTCAAAATGTTTTGTTTTCTTTCCGCTGCGTGTGTTCTTAAAATTAATTTTTGAAAACGTTAATGAATTGGTTTAGCTTCGGTGGCGTGCCACGAGCTCCGGTTCCACTATTGTGGGACCGGGCAATGACATATCTACACAAAATGTACACACAATATGTATAAATAGTTCTAAAAAAATAATTCGGAGACACTTCCCCGAAACCCCCGTACACAAGCATCTATCAAACCCCCTTGGATTGATTTTCTAAATCCGTCCTGCTTGTTTGGATACATCTTTTTTGCAAAATTGGACTAACAAGTACTTCAATAGTAATCTCATATTAGTTTGTGATATCATGTCAGTAAAATAAACTCTTGTAACAAATATTTTCTGGTCGCATGCAGGCCCAATCTAAGTTTCTAACTAAGCTATCCAAACGGGTTTAGTGGATAGATTGGCTTGGGGGACTTTCCTAGTGGTCCATCCTATGTGTGACCAAATTGGAGCAATGCCAAAAGACAAAAAAAAAAAAAAAAAAACAAGATAATGAGCCTTTAGTTGACAGTGTTGACTTGAGCAAGCCATGACAAGAAGTGTGTAATTACCTTAATGGCCCACCATTCTTGTGCAAATGTAGTATCTTGTGGGTCAGAGTTCCGGGCAAAATAGGCATCCGGAGACCTCGGTTCAATATTGAATTTCTTGCAAAATGGTATCCAAATTTTAGAGAAGTGAGAGGCCTCAAGTAGAGCATAGAAAGTAAATTCTGACCCACCATCGTCGGAAAGGTAAATACTCAACTTTTCGGGGGGATAATTGTAAGACAAGAGCGACAAGACAGTGTTAATCACTAATGTTGGTGGCTCTATTTTGGGATCAGCTGTGCATACGAAAATGTCCACCGCTGGTAACTTGTCTTCGTACCTGTAACACGTGGACATGAAATTGTTGTGTTTGGATTAAGTTTAAGCTCATTTTTATTTTATATACTTGAAAAATTCTACAATATGTCTCAATGGTTTTGGACTAAGAATAACCGTTATCTCAAATGGTACCATAAGGTGCTAATGAATGATAACTTGGGTGGTAATTAACAACGGGGTCAATGAGAATAACTGAAACTTTTTAAAAACCACTATGGTGCCAATGAGAAGTAACAACGGTGCCCATGGGGAGTTAACCACAAAAAGTGATTTATTCTATGGTGGTTTTACGGCAACTACCCATTGGCACCTGTGTGGTAATTGTTGTATGATACAACTAAAACTGCTTGGTCGTATCATACAAGTTCCCATACATATTATGAAAATCACATTGTTTGAGAAATAATATATTTTTAAGAGTTATTTTAGAGTGGACATGGACTCTTAGGACTTGTTTGTGAGTACTTAAAATAGGATCAAACAACGTCGTACTATTATTTGATTTTTATTAAACTCTTATATAATAGAAAAGTAGTTATTTTCATAGCACTGCATAATTGGTTCTTTTTTTACCCCCAATGGCATCTTAGGGCATGTTTGGGAATATATAAAGTTGGATCAATTTAAGTCTCGCTTTTATTTATCCCATTCTTGTGAAAACCAGCATCGTGTTAATTCGACAAAGACATTGTTTAAAAGTGACTTTAGATGGGCACGGACTCTTACAAAAGAAAATAACAACTACAAAATACTTAAATTTATAACAGATTTGTACCCTTCCCAAACAGCCTCTTATGCAACAAAAGTCATATGTCAAATAGTTGAATATATACAACTTGTTCACTGAAAAATCAAAGAATAGAGTCTGAGAGTTCCCAAATAATCCAATGATATCTACGAAGCGAAGAACACAAAATTAAACAAAGAGAGAGAAGAGTTCCATGTCAAGCAGGTTTGACAGTGGACTGTGTGTGTGTGTGTGTGTGTGTGTGTGAGAGAGAGAGAGAGAGAGAGAGAGAGAACCTTTGTGAGAGCCTATCTTTGAAGGGGTAACGGAAAACAACGTTCCAACGAACAGATTGGGTGATGATCCAGTAGAAACCGAACCAGAGCTCGGCCATGAACATACCAATCCAAGCCCATCTCCCTGGATCTCCTGCTCTCGGTACATGTGTTAACCTGTACAACCATATCATACATATACCTATACACACTGTGGATGCAAAAATCTTATATGCGACTCTTCCCTTCATTAATTTGGTTTCAAACAGAGGAAGATACTCCTGATCTTCACCTCCATCTCTCTCCATCTTCTCTCTCTTAACACTCCAGAAAATGTATCAAATTGATATGGTATATTTGAGTCAACACTAACTCTACCACTCTCTTTATATAGAAATTCTTCCACAATATCTCTCTCTAGATTTTCTTTAATCTATTTTGTAATATAATAATGTTGAAAAATAACCTTATGGTTCTAGAATTCTCCAATTTTATCTAGAAGTAGAGGTGTACACGAGTTGAGTCGTTCAACAAAGATTAGTGGTTCGGTTCGATAACAGTTTGGGTCGGCTCGGCTTGGTTCGGCTCGTATAATAAATGAGCCAAACTCGTTTAATAAACAAGTCAAGTTTGAGCAGTCATAGACTCGATTCGATAAGGCTCACAAACAGTTCGATTAAGGCTCGTATAGTAGGTTCGTGAAAAATCCATTTAATTGATTTGATAAAGACTTGTTTAATTATATATATATATACATGATAATTATAAAAATATAATATAGTTATAATACATAATATTTAAAATTGAAATAATATTGGCATATTATATTATACATATATAGTCCTAAATTCACGTGACAAGCAATTGTTTTAGGTATATATATATATATATATATATGTCAATTGTCAAGCATTGAGCTTGATTTGTGGGTTTTGGTTGACAACTTAAACTTGCTACTAGGGGTGTACACGAGTTGAGCTGCTCAATAAGAGCTTGAGGCTCAGCTCGATAATAAATGAGTCAAGCTCAAGCTTGAACAGCATGCCAACTCTTAAAACTTGGCTCGAATTCGAAGAACTCGGCTCGAATTCGAAGAACTCGGCTCGAGTACAGCCCTATCTAGAAGTGTTTAAGAATTATTCCATACATGAACTTGCCTATGTATCTACTAGTGTCAGTAGTTTTATATGACGAACACATTAATGAAGTATTAAAGTGATTCATGTACTTGAATATTCTAAAGGGTCTATATAAAGGCTTGTGCTTAGAGCATCAACAATGGGATGGGTTTGTAGGCGAACTTAAGACAACTTAATTTAAAGTCATTGTATAGGACAGTTAAACTTACTAAAACTTAACTTTGTGGTACCACTAAGTTTGAGGTAATGTAGGGAATAACGGCGCATACAAAGTCGTGGGATTTGAGACTGAAAAAAGTGAGCCATGAGCATCACCATTGACACACTAAGTGCTGCCCCGTCCAAGACCACGCGGCACAATGTGTGCCTCCCCATTCTTACACGACACAATGTGTACCAACCCCTTATCCACCCACTGCTAGCGCCATCTACCATGTACAACAAATTGGCCTAAGTTTGGGTTAAGTTCCACTTCTGCATGGTGGATGCTCAAGTCATTTGAAATTAAGGGCCATATAAAGGCTTGTACTTAAGTCATTTAGAATTAGAAGTGAAGTAACACTTTACAATCTTTAGCCACTCTCTAATATTCTCTCCCTTCCTCTCTTCATACACCAATATAATCAACAAATATTTCAACTATTTTTTAACTTCATAAAATTTTGTGGAGATTATCCTTACTGAGTCTAGAACACATAGGAAAAAGTCAAACTATCCTCGGAGTTACAGAATGGGAGAAATCAAACAAACAAGAGGAGCTGCTCAGAAACAAAATTCGTGCTGTCGACCAAAATGTAGAAAAATCTTTGAAAATGAAAACGAAACATCTAATGCACCAAAATATACAGAAAGTTCCCTAATACACTGAAGTTTAAGGGAAACTATATGTTGAAAAACGGCTTAAAGACATTTTAGCACCATCTAGTTTGGCCGAAGTTTCATTTTGGCTAGATTCAATTTAAACACTTTGGGCCATGTAGTTAGAATTGGTTTCAATGTAGGCCCTGCCTCTAACTCCGTTAGTACTGTTGGATTTTTTGTGGGTTATCAATTTATTTGGGTTATAACATTTGTTGTTTGGACCTTTTAATTCAAAATCAAACAGAGCTTGTTTTAGGCCATGGGCCTCTTAATTTCAAAAACTCAAACCCAAGTTAAAAGCTTGATGTGACACCTATCCCACATTGTTAATTTACAAAACCTTTCAACAACTTATATATATATATATTACTTTCTTAAGCTAGTAAGCTTGTGTTGCGGAAATGCTCTCACACGCATGCGCAGAGGGGGTGTAAATCTTTGGATTCGGACCGTCCGATTTGCCATCTTGAATTGTACTCTCGCGCATATGGGTGTTATTGTCACGTTTTGTTCTTGGTATTAATTTTTTGTGACCGTTGGAAGCTAAGTACATGAGTTAAAAATATTATCAATAAAACTGGTTTAACTAGTTACCCAGAATTTTATTAAAATCTCCACCAACCACCCAAGGAATTTGGTTGTTGACACTCAAACTGTGTAATAAATTCCACGTAGAGTGTCTCTTTTTATGATCCGAATACCCATAAAACCCTCTTTGCCTCCATTTCCCCAATTGTGCTCCCCCATCTACTTCAATATCAATGTGGTGCTGAGAATAGCTCAACAAAGTAACCCCTAAATCCCTCTTCCAACACATAGAAAGACAACAGAGTAACCCCTAAATCCCTCTTCCACCACTATGCCCCACACACCCAACAGACACATATCCTGCGAAGCCAAGGGACCTGCTCAAACTGTTTGTTCTCGTCGAATTTAATTTTGTCTCGGATAGAAATAAAAAGGTGGGAGCTTCCGTGTGCACAAGAAAGTGCAAAGCACAAACCGCACGTAGGTTCCCAAGCCCACGACAGTTCCAACATATCCAACTCATTGCGATAGGTGGTGCTTCCTCGTAGTCACTGCCTCTGGAAGAGTAGCTTACTGATTGTTTTACAATTTCTTTGCCTCTGGAACCCCATCAGAGAACTCTGACACATCCTCAAAAGAGCGTTTTTTGCTTACAACCATGCGCCATCTGATAACAATGGCTAACTGCGGGGAAGGATACGAGGACATCTTCGGCCCTTCTTCGGAATGAAACTCTGCAAGGATGCATCATCCTCCACCATCGAGTGCTCCATAATGACATTAGCCCCAGAATTCGGATCGTTATCACCGGACTGCTGAGTATCGTCCCCACCCATCACAATCTCAATATTTTTTCGTCCCGGAATGGTAGTCGGGACTCTAGGAGAATCCCTATCAGGTCCGGCAGTCTCCTCTACACTAACCAAGCTATCTAACTTCATTACTTCTAGTGGTTCGGATGGTAAGCTAGACCCAAAGAGAGCCTCTTCAAATTGTTGACGCACAAGAGCCTGACTTCCCTCGTCCGTCCTTCTCATTTTCTTCGAAATACTTCCATCAAACCCTTGAGAAGCCCGTAGCCATGTACCATACTAAGCACCTTTCGATGAATGACAACAATTATCAAAAGTGCCCTTCTCACAATCACATTCAGAATGTCCAATAACACCACATAAAAAACAGAACGAGGGAAGGTGTTCATATTTGAACCGAACCCAATGTTGTTTCCTATGCAATAAAATCATCGCACCCCTTTTCAAAGGCTTACGAAAATCCAAAACCCACTCGAACCCGTAGGCAGTTGCCCCATCCAATTCCTGCACCATCAGCATCCACCAAGATTACGTCTCCCACCCTTGCCCCCACCTTGCGCCCTACCTCCTCAGTCATACTACCAAAGGGAAGATCGTGAAGTTGAAACCAGATCACAACTCTATCGAAAACATGATGTGAAAGCGGAATGACTGGATCAACTTCACAGAGTGCCAACAAGTGGCCATCGAAACTCCAAGGGTCCACGCTAAGAATTCTGTGTTTCTTTGAGATCGTGAAAAACAAATAGGAATTTGTTCTCACCCACAACCGAAATCTCACATCCCTTACCTTTCCACAAAAGGAATGATGTTTGGCGAATAGCATCAGCACTAATGATTCTCGGTGCACATAGAAAACCCATCAAGCAATACCCATGTTTTTCTACAATCCAACAAGTGTCCCCATCAACCAAACTGATAGCCTCTTTCTCATCCTCAGTCAGCATAAGTTTGGAAAGGAGCAGATCAATGTCAGCCTCCACGTGAATGAACCACTAATGCAACAGAGACACCTAGCAGTGTCAGAATGGACATGGATTAATTTACTGAGCCCTAGCAGACTTCTCTTCGAACAGGTCACACAGACAAGTTTGGACCAATACCGAACTTTTGCAAAAGGAACGGGCCATTCAAAGAAAAGAATAAAAGCAAGAAAGGCAAGAGTGAAAGGTAAAAAAAAAAAACTCCATCGGCGATCAAGATCGACGTCGTAGAGACGGCCACGCAGTGGTGCAGGCGATCACCTCACAAAAACCCTAGGTTTCAGTGGAGACCCTAGTATTGTGCATATCTACACATAGTTTTGTGTCGTCAAATCAAGATTTCCATGAGAAAAGAGGAATCTTTGGTGAAAATATAATCTTCACCTTTTATCACTTCTTTCTCCTAAGGTAGTACTCCTCAAAGAAAACAAAGAACTTGAAATTCTTAACCAAATCTATAATAATAAAAAATCAATTTAGACTGTCACTTTACTCATTCGAAAAAAAAATCGATGACCAACTCTATGATGACATCTCGTTTAGGAATTGGCCAACTAAATATAAAGCATTCTGATTGTTTTCTTGAGATGTGTGAGTTAGGGTTTGTTGTATAGATGTGTGTAGAGAGTAACTATTTTAGATTTTTATTTATATATCTTTCCTTATCTGTAATTTTGTATAGATGTATAATGGTAAAAAAAAAACAAAAAAAAAAAGATTTATTGAATAGTAGGTGTAAAGAACAAAAGAGGTGGAAAATTACCCTAAAACAAATTGTCCTTTTAACTTGCACACATGTTAAGGAGAGATTTATGGCTAATTATCTAAAAAAAATGCTTTCCCAGTCCATTAATTATATTAAATTAAAGGTTAAATATCACCTAGACCCCTGAGGTTTGCCCCGATCACTGGCGCCACCCTTCACGTTTCAGTAATATCACCTACACCCCCTGAGGTTTGAAGCGTGTATCACCTAGGCCCCCTCCGTCAATTTACCGTTAAAAAATAAATAAATACAAAACATACCCCTAAAAGTTTGGTCTTGTGTCATTTTAGTCCTCGTAGTTTCAATTGGGTCAATTTGGGCCCTGAAGTTTTAAATTGAACCAATTTGATCTAAATGTTCAATTCTGTGAGAAAAATTGACAGAATTTACTTACATACTATGCATTGTCACACTTTTTAAGGGCAAAAATGGAGCACCACCAATCTCCCAACCTGCTTATTAGCATAATTGTGTATAACAGTGGGTAAATTTTGTCACTTTTTTTTTCTCATATAATGGGGCATTTGAATCAAATTGTCCCAATTTAAACTGTCATGACCAAATTGACCAAATTGAAATTACAGGGACTA
This sequence comes from Hydrangea macrophylla, assembly GCA_033977485.1. NCBI lineage: Eukaryota > Viridiplantae > Streptophyta > Magnoliopsida > Cornales > Hydrangeaceae > Hydrangea > Hydrangea macrophylla. The sequence continues at coordinate 106,038,619 of CM066990.1, forward strand.
AAATGACACAAGGGCCAAACTTTTAGGGGTATGTTTTGTATTTATTTATATTAGTCCGTCACTTTTTTAACGGTAAATTGACGGAGGGGGTCTAGGTGATACGCACTTCAAGCCTCAGGGGGTGTAGGTGATATTACTGAAATGTGAGGGATAGCGTCTGTGATCGGGACAAACCTCAGGGAGTCTAGGTGATATTTACCCTAAATTAAGCCTATAGAATTTCCTACTTAAAATACTTTCACAAAGTTGTTAAAGTGTTAAAAAAAAAAAATTTTAAATTTAAATAAAATAACTTCTCTCAACTATCTGAGTAAATATTAACTATAATGGAATATCACATCATTATCTGCCATGCACATAAAATTCGAAAGTTTTGCTGATCTAAGAAGGTTTACCGCTTGAAATTGGGGGATAAATATAGAAGTAAAAAGTTTAAATTAATTTGAAATGTCATGTCTTTCCAATAACCGGTTATGCGAGAACCAATATTTTTCCCACTAGTCACTCCACTTGATCTCTCGTACTTCACTAAAGACAAACCCGGTAACAAAATGTTGACACTTTGAGGCTCCGTATTCGTCTTCATAGATCATTACACTAAAACCATAATAAGTAGACAAACAAATGGTTGTCTATTTCTTGTTTGTCGATTTCAATTAGGAGTACTGTTAGACACATTTTGAAATTTACACTGAATTTGACACTCAATTTTAAATATATGTACTATGTGCTATATAAGTGGTACACAAAAAAATATAAAAAATTCACATAACATAAAATATATGTAGTTAAAACATAAAGTGTTAAATTCAGTATGCATTTCAAAGTGTGCCTAACATTACTCTTCAATTAAATTACTAGTGCAACTTGACCAATGGGCTTTTGACCATGACTAAAGTTCGATAGAATAGAATAATATCTTTCTTATAAGGATAATTCTTGGGCACATAAAAATCTTACATAAATAAGATACATAAATTATAATATATTTATCTCTCTTTTGGTAGGGTTCATTGATACTGTAAGGTTCACAGTGTTTGTGGGGTCCACAGTATTTGTGGAGTCTATAAAGGAGAAAAATAGACACATAAAATTTATATAGTATTTTATTTATGTGAGATTCTCATGTGCCCCAAAATTATCCTTTCTCATAATAACGAGAGTGATTTTTGTTTCTCAATAACAAGGAACGGAAAGTGAAAAGAAAGATAACGATAACTACTCTTCTCGAGAAAAGAAACTTTGGAGATAGAAACAAGAAAATAAATCTCTATAATAGCATTTCTATTAGGGAGGGAAAAGTATTAGATAAAAGTGAAATTTGGCTCATCAAATAGTGCAATATCTAGTTCACCAAACTAATCTTCTGCAACTACGTTAGCCAAATTCACTAGCTATTTATTTTAATTTGTATTTTTTATTTTCATTCAAATAAGAAACACTAAAATTAAAAATGGTGGTTGGAAGGGATGACTCTCAATTTTGGCTTGTAAATTCTCAGTCTCCATTTTGGCTCCTAAATTGCTCACTCTCTATTTTGTCTATACAGGTTATTTTTGATGATATAGTATCACTAACCAGTTATATCCCATTATTTAAGGGGTAAGTCTATTATGACAAACTTCTTATATGAGAAGACGGGTTTTAATCGTTGGATGAGCATCTGGCCATAAGATTCTCAAGAATTTGGAGATGCATTTATTGTTAGGTGCTCATCGAACGATTAAAACCCGCCTTCTCGTATGAGAAGTTGCTCACTATAAACTTGCCCTTATTTAAGAGTAATGCTACACACATTCTGAAAAGCACACCAAAATGCACAACCCTGCTTAAAAAGGTTGGACCTTGTGCTGAAAAGTCTGTACACACAAAAGCCTGCACACACGAAACCTTGCTTAAAAGTTTTGTGTGTGTAGGCTTTTCAGCACAAAATTCAATCTTTTTAAGCAAAGTTGTGCATTTTGGTGTGCTTTGCATAGTGCGTGTAGCAATACTCCTTATTTAAACACCTAACCCCCTATTTTTATGGAAATCATTTATCCACATAGCACATTTTTCAATTATGTGACAGGGTATAGATGATGACATGGTATTCTCGTTTCATCCAATATTTACTCCTAAGAGCATCTCCAGCGATGTAGTTAATAGGATAAGTTAAGTTAATTTTTGAGAAAAAACACCTCCAACGGTGTAGCTGTAGGATAACTTAAGCTAGCTGTATAGTATAGGAACCTAACTTTACCATTCAATTAAATTTCTTACCGTACAGACTAGTCGGCTAGAGTGTGGCCTGTCATCCCTCCGCAGACTAGTTGCTTTTAAAAAAAAAAAAAAAAAAATTCTTTGCAACAAACATACAAAATTAAAATTAAAAATAAAAACAATTCCCAGCCAGATAAGAGTTAGCCAGTGAGTTGCTTTTTGTAGGGATAGCCAGCCACCTCTAGCTGGCATACTCTTATCTGGCTACCCCTTAACACCGCTATAGAATTTCACCCCTCTGTACAGGAACTTAATTTAAATTTACCCTATGCAACTTAACACTAATGGTCGCTGCAGATACCCTAAGGCTTTGTTTGGTGTACAATTAATTAAAGAAGAGAAAAAATAAAAATAAAAAATAAATTCTCTTGTGCATTTTGTTTTAATGTTTAAATAACATAAAAATTCTAAAACAAAAAAGAAGAAGTTGAGATTTTTAGAGTACTTTTGTAAACCAAGAGAAAAAGGAAGAAATGTGACTCATAAAATTCAAAATCTTTAATTTACTTTTTGTTTTTTTTTTTCTTATAGTTTTTCTCAATATTTTTCTTGGTAACCAAAGGACTCAAATGTTTTCCTTAGTTTCTTTTTGTCTTTTCTTTCATTAAATATATACACCAAACAGAGCCTAAGCAGACAAAACGACGTTGCGTTGAGCAATCACCAACTTTATTTCCTTCTCTTCAATCTCTTCCAAATTTGAGAGGAAAATAAAAGGAAAGCTTACTAGAATACAAAGCTCATGTCATTGTGGAGTCTAAATAAGGTTCAATGTAAGTAGCATTTTCACGTTACCATGAATTCTAATCACTACGCATAAAAAAAAAAAATTAATAAAATAAAATAGTAATATGTGTGAATTGTGTTGATTTCCCTTATTGCATATCCATATTCATGTTGTGTGAGACAGATTGCTTAGAGATATTCTTGGGTATAGAGCATGGAGGACCTTATCTGCTGCATGTATGGTATTTATGCATATATATATATATATATACAGTCAGCTCTAAGGAGAGCGCCCTCTCTTTATTAAAGAGATGGCTTCTATTTTGGCCATCGGATCGTATTTAAAAATTGTGAAATGACAACACTGCCTATAATGAAAACACGATCTGACGTTTTTCACGGATACCAAACCCGCCCCGACTCCTATATGATTTTTATTTTTACATACCAAATTCACTCCTACTCCTATTATCGCTCTACCAAACCCGTTCCATTAGGGGCGGAACGAGGCGGAAGTCCGACGGAGCGGGGAATTTTGCCATCCCTATGCATAATATATATATATATATATATATACGAAAATTCTCTAAAGAGGGGCCCTCTTTTTCTTTCATGTTCTCCTTTGTTTTTAAATTTCCAGTTTAACCCCATTTATGATGGGTGCACAATAGAAAATCTATAACATATGTAGGGTAAAATTTTTCTTGCCAAAAGGTGAGTGGGGGCACGTGCCACCACTGGCCCTCTAAAGCCTCCGCCCCTGCATGTATTGACATATACTAACAAAAATACTTATATAAACATTTAGTGTTAAATATCTCATTAGGAAATTTTTTTGTTTAAAGGACACAATGGGAACTTTTTTTAGTGAAAAGTCGCCCAACCCAAATCTTTTATTAGAATTAAACAAAAAAATTCCGATGATTTTGTGAAATTTCACAAAATCGTCGGCCTTTTTTCCTAGTTTTATATATGAGGGACATTTCATTATAAAAAAATCATTGTTGGACTTAATGATTAAAATAGACTAAACCCTAATTACCCCCAAATATTTATCTATAAATGACACGTGTATATACATAATTGACATGTGTGTGCGAGCGTGTTTACATAGATAAATATGTATATAAATTCTCTAACTCCTCCTCCTCCTTGGATCTTTTGCTTTTTAATATTGTCTCGCATTTGAGGAGCTAAAAAGTAGATCATCGTAATAGAGAGTCATTTAGGGAACGTCCCTCGAAGCTCAAAAGTGAACATTCGGTTCTCTAAAATAACTAAAAAGTTGTAATGAAGAGTGGGTTAGAAATGCTCTAAGAAAACTTTTGTGATTTCTATTATTATTTAAGTATGAAGAAGAATACTAGAGAAATGGTTTTTTCTTGGTTTTCTTTTCCTTCTTTAAATTTACACACTAAACAAAGCACATAGCATCAAAAAGCAGAGTATTTGAAAACAATAATGCTAGCATCACCGAGAGGAACCGAAAAACATGCACCGAATTAATTGGTGGTCCCCATAAACTGTGAAAGTTTTTTTATTTTGGGCGGGTCTTTTGGAAACAAAAGGTTTGGGCAGGTCATTTGGGGAGACCCAAATGGTTTTGAAATGAAAATACCCAAATCGCAAAACTAGGGTCTTTCTCAATCCTCTCCTCAACTTCACAGCAATCCTGAGATGAAGACCTAACCTACGATTTGGGGAGAAACACCATTGCTGCAATTTGGTCATCTTCAATCTCTTTCTCTCTCTCTCCCAATTCGGTGGGAATATCTCCATTTCATTCCCCCTCTCCTCAACTTCACACTACTGCTGTGATTTGGGGCAAATCACAGGTTTGAAATTCCTCTCTCTCTATCTTATATTTTTTCTGTTGTATAGTTCTTCAATCAAGTGGACTCCACAAGTCTATCATTTTTCTCTCTCTTATCTTTTTTCTGTTGTATAGTTCTTCATCTCCATTCATAAAAGTAAATGAAATCATGGACTAAAATCCTAAAAATAGACAAGGTAAGAGATAAACCCAAGACTTGCCTAACTGGTCCCTTCATTTAAGTAACCGAATAAGCATATCTTCAGGTGAATGTATAGAAATTTGCTGAACAATAAGGAGAAGAAGCACACTTAAACGAACTAAGTCAATTAGCATCTATAAAAAAATAATAATAAAATTAAAAAAAAATTGGGATGGGTAAAGAGAAAGAATTAACATCTTTCTTATATGCAGATTTGAATTTGTCATGTTGATATTTCCAACTTGCTTACTTGAGAAGTAGCTCACATATTCCACCAAATAACTTCCTGCCTAGTACATTATTTTCAAAGACAAAATTGTGTAATAAGTGCTGTTTTTTTTTTTTTGTTTTCTTTTGATAAGTAAAATAGTAGTAGTTGAACTACAATTGGGTATAAACCAAGGATATGTCTCCACAAAAACATATCATATACTAAAATATTCTATGTATGCTCTCATGCTGTACAGATTGAACTACCAACTAGGATCTTTATCAGTCATTACCATAACATTGTTGGCATGCCCATGTCATTATTCTAAAAGTAGTACATCGCCACATTTAACTGAATAACCTACTCAGTTAGCTAGTACTTTATTTATTCATATTTGGTGTTTGACGAGCGTAGCTATTGGAAATAGTTGCTCTCAAAATCTTGATATTTCTCTCTAACGTAACATATCTTTGTAGGAAAATAAATGGAACATATAGACGAAGGTGCTTCGAGCCAACCATTACCGGCAGAAGTTGGGACTTCTCAATCGGAATATCACTCGCAATCTCTCTCCTTCCACGCACCCTCAGGTAACTCTCCTTGGGAAGTAGATAATATTTATACTATTGTTGAGGAGGAGAACGTGCAAGAGAGGGTTGAGGAGAACTTGCAAGACAAGGTAGATGAGCCTCAGGTTAATATGAGTTTTGGTAGTGTTAATGAGCTGACAGACTACTATAGAACATACGGTAACCAAAAAGGCTTCGCTGTTTGCACTAGAACTTCAAAGAAGGACCTTGATATGTTACGTTAGTATGTAGTCAAAATGGAACATCGAGGCGCACAACAAAAAATGTTTTGAAACCACAGCCGATTTAAAAACGAATTGTGAAGCTAGGATCACAGCAACACTAGTAAATGATGGAAAATGGGTAGTGTCAAAAGCATTTCTTAACCATAACCATGTATTAAGTCCGGGGAAAACTCGCTTCCATGTGAGTAATAGGGTAATAAATAAGGGTACGAGAAGAAGACTTGAGCTTAATGATCAGTCTGGGATAAGAATGAGCAAGAGTTTTCAATCATTGGCGTTTGAAGCGGGTAGGTATGATAAGTTGGGTTTTTCCGAGAAAGATTGTCGAAATTATATTGACAAAGTAAGGCGGTTGAGATTAGGGGAGGGAGATGCTAGTGCAATTCAACGCTATTTTATGCATGTTCAAGCCACTGATTCTAATTTTTTTTATATGATGGACTTAGATGATGAGAATAGACTTAAGAACTTATTTTGGGCAGATGGTAGACAAAGGGAAGCTTATGACGAGTTTGGTGATGTTGTTACATTTGATACGACTTATTTAACTAACAAGTATGATATGCCATTTGCCCCTTTTGTAGGAGTCAATCACCATGGCCAATCAACATTGTTTGGTTGTGGGTTACTCTCAAATGAAGACACTGCCACTTTTACATGGTTGTTTGATGCATGGCTTATGTGTATGTTAGGTCAAGCTCCACCTGCTATAATCACTGATCAAGACTGAGCCATGTGTAATGTAATTGAGATAGTGTTTCCAAATGCCCGCCATAGATGGTGTTTGTGGCACATAATGAAGAAAATACCGAATAAATTAAGTAGGTACAACCAATATGAGAGTATTAAGTTTTTTCTCGCAAATGTTGTGTATGATTCCTTAACCGTTTATGAGTTTGAAACAGGTTGGGGTCAAATGCTTGACAAGTAAGATCTTCAAACAAATGTATGGTTGAATGGGTTGTATCTTGAGAGGTATAGGTGGGTTCCTTGTTACGTGAAAGATTGTTTTTGGGCGGGCATGTCCACCACGCAACGCAGTGAGAGCATGAATGCTTTTTTTGACAAGTATGTTAACTCAAAAACTTCTTTGAAGCAGTTTGTGGATCAATATAAAAATGCTTTAGCTGATAAGGTTAAAAAGGAGAATGACGCGAACTTAAGTTGTTACAATTCATGGATTCCCACTATTACTCGATATGCTATGGAAAAAGAAGTCCAAGATGTATATACAACCTCAAAGTTTAAGGAGTTTCAAGAGGAGCTAACAGGAACGATATATTGTATAGTGTTTAAGTTACATGATCATGGTTCCATTTCAGAATATGAGGTATCTAAGGATCTTGTTTTTGGAGAACGGATGAAGAGGGTAAAGTTCAAAGTGAGTATGGTGAAAGAAGAAGGAAAAGAGTGTGATTTAAAATGTGTCTGCCGTCCACTACACCAAAAGGGCACATTACTAACGGTAATTTACCGTTAGTAAAATTATTCCTAACGGTAATTTACCGTTAGAAATAGAGCGTGGCTAATAATTCTAACGGAATTTCTAACGGTAATGTTCCGTTAGGAAAATTATTTTTACTAACGGTAATTTACCGTTAGTAATATGTTTACTAACGGTAATTTACCGTTACTAATTTATTATTCGTAACGGAAATATTCCGTTAGTAATATTTATTCTAACGGTTTATTTTCTAACACTTTTATATACAAAAATACTAACGGTAAATTACCGTTAGTAATAACATGACACTTTCTAACACTTTCGAGACAATTACTAACGGATATAAATACTAACGGTTTGTTTTCTAACACATGTGTAAGAATACCAACAGAAATTATCCGTTAGTAATTATTTTAAATATGAAAAACATAAATACTAAAATATGCTCCCAAATTTTATTTGCACCTAATTTCCATCACAACCATATCACATTTACTATAAACATATATAATAAGCTCAAATCCAAACCATAATAAATACAAGATCAATCTATATTAAATACAAAAAATATAATCCAAAATAGGCATAATTATCCTTAAATAAAAACTATTTCTAAATCCAAACATAAATATTAAAATATGCTCCCCAACTGTATCATTGGTGGATGTGGAGATTTGTGTGTCTGGATCAACTTGTTTCATTGGCCAAATTCCGACTTCTTGGCAATTGAAAACACCTACGACTCCACATAGCTTGTTCAAGTTCCATATCTTTAGAAGACTGCAGAATCAAGCAAAAAAAAAGTTAGACATATAAGACTTAGCTAAAATGAAGTGATTTATTGACTTTTAGGCTTTGTTTGATTTGCGGGTTCATTGAGGGAAAATAAAATGGAATGGAAAACAAGAAGGAAAACTATTTCCTGTATGTTTTCGTCCATGTTTCAAAAACATTAAAAGTAAAAAACTTTCAAAATATTACTGTAACCTAGAAAAAAGAGAGTAACGTGACTTACGCAGGTCCCAGTCCCACTGTACTTTCTTTTCCTTGAAAATAAAAAACAAAAAACAAAAACAAAATCTTTTCCTTCTTGTTTTCCTCATGATTTTCGTTGGTAACCAAACAAAAGAAAACACTTTCCTTTATGGTTCTCTTTCTTTTCCCTCAATAAAAAACAAAACATAGCCTTAGAATTTCAAGAGGAGACACTAAGATAGGGAACATATATATTACCTTTTCCCATCCATGACAGGGTCCTTAAACAGACAGTCTCGAGTTGGTCGGTCGACATATCTAACTCTGAGTACAGAACCATCAGGGTTTCAAAGGATTTCACAATATTTGATTTCTCTTCTTATGTTTTTTATTTCTTTGCTTAGGAAAGTGTTTTTGGAGCTCTATGGGTTCTCTCTTTCCCATTGCTTGCAAGCATTGAAGCTATTTGGAGTTTGCTAGCTCTCTTGATTTTCCAATTTTCTTTGGAGCTAAACTTTGAGGTTGATTCTTTGTTGTTTCATCTCCATATGTTATTTGTGGTTAAAATGTAGTGAGAAAACCTTTATGTGAGAACTTAGACATATGTTTAGGATTTCCCCCAAATGTGAGAAATTAGGGCTTTTATGCCTAAATGTGATTTTGTTGTGTTAAGTGCTCTATGTGTTGAGTTGATGTGCTTAGGATGCTCCCTTTATGTGTTGAATCATGTTAGGACGTTAGTTTGGAATCCTTATGAAAATCTATATAAAATTTCTTTTGTTGATACTCTATGTTGATTATACCTTGATTATGTTAATCATTGAAACTAGTCATGGTTGATATTGACTTATGTTGCGTATGCTATGAATATGTAAGTTGTGCATATTGTCATCGCATTCATTGAGCATTGAAGCCTAAGTGGCAAGCATAGCATTTGCACGACATTCAAATGATTTGTTTTGCAAAAGAAAAAAAAAAAAAAAAAAACCCATGTGGATACGTGTCTAGTCCTTGCTTTCCTACCTGTTAGACTCATTTCGGATTAAGTATTTACTTTTTGAGATCGTCGAATCTCCTTAAGTTCACATAATTATAATTGCTTTGTTCGTGGTTTGAGTTTCCCTTGTATTTGGAATCCTAGTCGGATTCGTGTTATGCATTGTTGATCTCTTTCGTTTGAATCCTTGCCGGATTCATTTTTTTTTTAGTAGTGATCATGAGAATTCTTGTGTTGCTTCGTTCTTTTGATGTTGGAATCATTACCGGATTTGTTGTGATTGTTATTTAAACCATTTCAAAAGTTTTAAACTTCCCTCCCCCTCTCGTTCTTTATCTCTCCCTCTTATCTCTTTCTATTTCTCGAGTATTTCTTTTCTTTTAATTATGTTGTATTAGTACTTTAAAATGTTTCCGAAAATAATGTTACACGTGCGTGCATGTTTAGAACTCCCCTTCTCTTTCCCTTTCTCTATCTCTCCTTCTCAATCTCTCTCCCTCTCTAACTCCCTCTCTTTTTCTTTTAATCTCTTTCGCTTCTCGGTTTTCATAAATTTTGAGCGTATGAAGTTCCGTTTGGTCTAGACTCATGTTGTATGTTGTTTCGGACTTGATTAGGCATGTATCGATGTTTAAACTTGAGGATTTAAACTCGAGCGCATGGGCTGCTGTCAAAAAAAAAAAACTGCTGTAAAAAAAAAAACTGCTGCTGAAATGTTATTTTTCTGCCCAAACGGTGCGGATTTGAGAAAAATTCCATTAGACGAAAGTTGTGCAGAATCACATTTTACATGGACTAACGCGGACAGAATATGAAAATTCCAAAAGTATAATTATTTACGAATTTTTTAAAAGTTCAGCATTTATCAAAATGGCCTTTTTCCACTTTTTGGTATATTTCTTTATTTCTTCCTTTATTTCTTTCTTTTCTCGCGCTTCATTTTTTTGGGGGCGTGACAATTTTAGTAACCTAAAAACTTTATGTATGTTGTGAAAGTCATAACCATTATGGGGAAATTGGATTACGTAGTCACGAGCTCAAGTTCAAAGAAATGCCGTATGGTTCTTCTCAAAGCAATCAGATGCATGATTATCTAACTTAGTCCTAGTTCCAACTTCCAAATCTTTAATGGTGAGATCTCAACAACCGAACAAGAAAAAAAGACATCATTTTCTATCATAACCTATTATGTCCCTCTCATGATGTCCACAAATATAAGTGGGCTCCTACATTACCACAGGACATTGGAAAACCATAAGGCAACATTATCTGATTAATAATAGTTGAATGTGTGGAATGAGGAAAAAAATGATTTTAACAAAATAACCCTGAATGTAGACTCCCTACGAGAATAATCCCATTTATAATTTTAAAAGGAAAAATACTTCCAGTGAGATTCACCTCATTGCGTGCTTCAATGCCCTCTGGATTATCAGCCCGGAAAAAATCAGCAGACTGTTCCAAGAAATGTGTGATCTATTAGTACAAAGAAAAAAAGAAAAAATATGTTATGCATGTATTATGTATATATAGGAGGATCTCCTGCTGACATTGAGGTTAGTGAGATTCTGGAAAATGCAAAGTCAATTTTGATGGAAAATGAATTTTTTGTGAAGTATAACTTATTTTTGGTTTAAAATTCTGACATGATTTGCGTGACAAACAGCTAGCTTTTCCATGCATTGCGCGAATTCCAAGCAGCCCTCCTAAACAGCCCCTAATCTCCTCCAAGAGTAACAAATGACAAAGCCCTCAAGACTTAATTAGAGCATGATTCAAACAAGAGATTTTTGACGCATTAAAATCACGCATTGGCAACGCACCCAATGAAAGCATTGAGAAATGTCATTCCGACACTATAAGATTAAAAAGTACTGAGACAATTTTCTAGCAAATTTTCTGAAGAGGGCCAACTGGAAGAACTCAGGACTCCCACCAAGAGAACTTCAGTACTCTATAACTATACTCCTACAAAGTTGACTTAAAATTATCCTAGAAATATGGTTTTGGTGATTGTCACTACATTATATTTGACTGCTGCAAATCAGATTACTTGTTGCTTGCCTGCTCAGATAGAGTTAAGCTAGGTGCCAAGTCCAACTTGATAACGCAAGTAAGAGAGATGACATTTCCTTAAGGTTTCTCAAATAAAATAAGTGAACATGACTGTGCATGTTGATCCACGATTATAAGGTCACATTACCAAAAACAGAAATCTAAATCATCAATAAGCTATTACTGAGAGATGCATTACCAAAGGGTTGCACAAGTTGTTTAGATATGGCAGCCACAGGAACCCGCCAAAACCAGCAAATTAGCACAAAATATGTAAAAACCTATTGGCAACCACATGAATAAAATTTGAAGAATCTCAGTGAGTGAAAATATGGAAACACGTAATATTAAAATGTTCTGCACATTACCTTTAATATCTTAAGAACTTTCAGGTACGAATTGTACGCCAAGTTTATCTCCTTGCTGTGTAATTCCTGAACTGCTAGCTTCTAACCATACTAGGATATGAAGATCAAATCACAACATCCACAGAAAACCAGCAGAAAATGCAAACTATCACAGGAAACTAAAAGAAAAACATGGAATCACATTGTGGCTAAGAGAAAAGGGCAATTTACTTAAAGACAGAGTATGGATCCTTTAACATTTTAAGCATAATCATATATCTGTGCCTCTCTCTCTCTGTCTCAACTAAATATATATCTGTGCTGGATAGTTACCTGCAACCATAAGTTCAGCTACATGAAGAGATGAGCAACTAAATAAGGAATAAGGAATAGGAGATGTGGATACAGGCAGGAACCAAGGATTGTAAGGAGATGCATTGGGAAAAGATGAGCATATGGATTAGGTTCAGTACATATGAGGGCCAATGCCATCAAAGTTTGTACTGATCATTTTAGGGGTCTATAAAGAACATGTAAGTTGAACCACCCAATGGTTTCAAGGAACATTCTAAATGGCAAATGCACCTCACATTTATCTCTTCACAGTTCACACTCACATATATGAGAGAAGATACTGCATGTACTGTTTTCTCAATACCGAACGTGAGTAAGAAAAAAAAGGGGGGAATTACAATTCGCACTCCATGGAGTGCATATAGTAATTATAGGAGTACGAATAACAATTCCCAAAAAAGTGGGTAGTGATTCTGAGGTGTCCCTCACTACTTCTGTTGCAATTATATATTTACTTTCTTTTTTATGTTAAATTTGTATTTTTGCTAATTGGTGAATTTCTCTAAAATGGTTGAATGCAGATCATAAGCACCCTGTGAATGACCAAAGTTTTATTTGAAAAGGGTGGCCAATATAATTTCTAAGCCACAAAAGTAGAGATACAAAAAAGTTAGACGAAAAATGGAGTCACCTTTGTGGTAGGTTAAAAAATTAAGAATGTTCAACGAATTCAAGACTAATGCTATGGTTCATAAATTTGAACACTGAAATTATATTTAATAGTCATACATTTGTTCTTCTTCGTATCAATCAATTGCAAAATTAGGTAAGAATAAACCCTAGAAATTGGGGCTTTTCTTAAACTACCCAAATCCAAAAGCTAACCCTATTTTGTGAAGAAAAGAAGAATACTATGCGAAGATCAATAGAGAGAGTATGAATGAGACCTGTAGAATATGTCGAATGAGATTCTTCTAGAGGGGAAGTTGTTGACAGAGAATGAATCTGCAGAGGCGGAGGCGGCGCTGCAGCGGAATGGCGGAGGCGGCGTGGAGAAGTTGTCGGAGGCGGAGACGGCGCTGCAGCGGAACGGTGGAGGCGGCGTGGAGAAGTTGTCGGAGGCGGAGGTGGCGTGGAGAAGTTGTCGGAGGCGGCGCTGTTTCTTTCTTTCTCTCTCTCTCTCTCTCTTTCTCTCCCTCTTTCTCTTCTGATCTCCCGCTCAACAATAGTATTTTCCCCCTAAATATTTTACCCTTTTGTTTTCTTTTGTTTTATTTTTTATTTTCTTTATTATTTTGATTTATTTACCCTACATTTGTAACGGTAATTGTCCGTTACTATTTTTTTAACAACCGTTACAAAATTAAAAATACCTCTAGTTAAATATTACTAACGGATTTTGTACGTTTCTAACGGAAATTTACCGTTAGATATTAGCAACGGTAAATTACCGTTAGAAAACCAAAATTATCTGTGTTACAAAAGTGGCCAAATGGTGTAGTGGTCTTTTTGAGTTTCGAGGAATATTGTGTCGTCATGCCATTGCCATTTTAATCTCGGAAGGAATTTATTCAATTCCTAGTAAATATATTATACGTAAGTGGAGGAAAGACATAAAGAGGCGTCACACCAAAGTGAGGGTTAGTTATAGTGACTGGAGCATAACTGATGAAGGACGTCGCTACAACCTTATGTGTAAGGCATTTTTTGACATTGCAGACATAGCAGCTGAATTTCAAGAGAAGTGTGATTATGTTATAGATGGGTTAGGTCACCTAAAGATTAGTGTAACTAAGAGTGATGGTGTATGTGGGAGTAATAGTCCCCAATCAACTCCAACTCATATGTTGGGACAACCCAAATCGCAAGGGAGCAAAACTATATTGAGCCCATTGGTTGTACGTAGCAAAGGACGTCCACCCTTTAAAAGGAAGCAGTCGAGAGTTGAAACAATAGTACAAAGAAAACAAAAGGGGAAGAAGGTAATTTTAATAATAAAAAGCTTTTTTTTATGATGTGTTGAATTTTTATGTCATAGACCTAATTGTGAATATATTAAATAATCAAGAAAACAACAAAGGGAAAGAGAAAAAGAGAGCTAGAGTTTTTCATAACACAAAAACTGAATGAATGAATACAATCGAAAAGAAGAGGCAATAATAATAGAATATCTAGGTATACAGTATTACCCTAATATAAAAGAAAAGACTAAACTACCCTAAAGCTAATAAAACTAATTCTAACACTAATATCCATTTTTTAATTTCATAGGAAGTATTGAAAATAGTGGAAAATTCTAAGCAAGTTGTGGATATCAAGGGATACAAGGGAACGTTCTTAAGCAAACTAATGTCACGCAAATCGGGGTATATCTAAAGTTTTGTTATACTAATTGTTGAATTTTTGTTCTTAAGCAAAACAATGTCACGCAATTGTAGCAAAACTTGGGATCATGTGTTAAATTTTTGTTCTACTACTTGTTTTCTTTTCTTTTTCATTGCAGTCGAATCAAGAATGAATATTGAGCTTATTTCGTCAACAAGAATGTTGAAGGACTCAAGGGACCCATTTGTATTAATTTTTTTTAGAGGGAGATGAGACTTTATTGTTGCACACTACTGTTTGTTCATTCATGTATGTAACAGTTGGAACGGTTGTTAGTGATTTTATGTAGTGAAGTTTAAATAGTGTCTGTGCAGTTTTTTGTGTTTGTGACAGCAAAACCATGCTATTTTGGGTTGATTTTAAGTGTGTTTGTGCAGTTTTTTTGTGTTTGTGCAGATTATGATGTTTAAAGTGTGTTTGTGCAGTTATTTGTGTTTGTGACAGCAAAACTATGTTATTTTGGGTTGATTTTAAGTGTGTTTGTGCGGTTTTTTTTGTGCTTGTGCAGATTGTGAAGTTTAAATAGTGTTTGTGCAGTTTTTTGTGTTTGTGACAGCAAAACCATGCTATTTTGGGTTGATTTTAAGTGTGTTTGTGTGGTTTTTTTTTTTTGTGTTTGTGCAGATTGTGAAGTTTAAATAGTGTTTGTGCAGTTTTTTGTGTTTGTGACAGCAAACCCATGCTATTTTGGGTTGATTTTAAGTGTGTTTGTGCGGTTTTTTTTTATGTTTGTGCAGATTGTGAAGTTTAAAGTCTGTTAGTGCAGATTTGCTTGGGGTTTGATGGACTTGGTAATAGGAACAAATTGACAATGAAACATAGTAATTAAGCACACCAAAGTGATGCAAACATTCATTCAACATAAACTACAATTAACGTCAACACATTACAAACATTATGGTGATGGCAATCGAATTATGCTTTTGCTATTATCACCGTTACTTTTTTGGACACCAATTACAATTGCTATACATACGACCATGCCACAAACAAACAATCCAAACTTGTAGCCCCACGACCTTGGCCGATATCTTGCCAACTCAATCTCCATTTTCCGTACTTTCTTTTCTCTACTCCTAAGTTGATGTTTCAACATATCAATCTCCATTGAACATTCTTTCTTAAAATCTTCTTCCCTTTTCTACGATTCTTCTTCTCTCTTCTGCAACTTCACCTTCAAACTATTGATCACTTCTTTACCACGATCACAGATAGGACTGTCATACCAAGCAAAAAAATTGCAACCTCCATTTTCCTACATGTAAAAGGAAGTATCTTTAGAAAACGAAATTGGGTTTTAACATTGAAAACTATTTTCTCATTCAAACCCTAACCTGATGTAAAGCGCATCCATGAAACCTCCGACCTGGGTTATTCTCTGTCCAAGATGTCCTCATGACAGCAGCTTCTCCGCAGAAACAAACAATCCTAAATCCAAACGATGCCCCAGAATTGTTGTTGGACATTGCACTTATTCTCTCTCTCCTACTCTTCCTTTCTGCTTCTCAACATGTAATTAGAAAAAAGATACAAATTGCAATCAACTGTGACAAATAAACAGAAACAATGAGATTTCTAACTTCAATTGGGACTCATAGTTCTCAAGGTAGAACCATATCCTAACTTAAATTTCTAACTTTATTGATACCTTGTTTCATCACCTAAATTTCTAGCATGCTTTAAAATAAGCATTTGGTCCTACCTTAGACACAAGACGAAAATGCAAAACAAAAAAGAATGACCCACTAACTAGTTTTCGCAATTTTTCTCCCTTTTCTTTCTTTAACAATCGTCATTCTTCCTCAAGAGAGTTAAAAAGAGATGAAGTAAAAATTCTTCCTTATGGGGTATTTATCATATGAAGTAAAAATTTAACCCCATAAGGGTTTTCACTTAGCATGCTACAACAGGGATGAAGTATCAACTTTTTTACCATAGGTATTTGTCATATGAGGTGTACCCTAAAAATTAACTAACTGTAAAGATACCAATATGCCACGACAAGCTAGTAAATAGATTCAATAGTAAATAATAAATTCAAACAGATGAGCTAATAAAGAATTGAGGGGAAGAATCAATGTAGTTTAAGATGAATTTCACAAGGTATTGTCAGGAGTTGACATTTCCAACGGCTCCTGACAACGTGAGTAAGTGTTGTTGTGACGATGCAACGAGAAAGCCACGTCCCTAGGCAAGACAGTGGTTGAAGAAGCAGTAGGTCCAAAACAATGCAGGGCAAATACATGTCTTGTTATGGTCGTAAAAGTTGTAATATTTTTCTACCCTGCCTTAAAAGTTGTAATATTTTTCTTTTTGGCGAAGGGACAATGCCCAACTTAGTTCACGTATAATAGAAACATGCTTATGCAGAATGGTAATTTCAGAAAATGGAGGAAAACATTTTTCATATTGCAATCACATTGTTCTCAGCAGATAACAAGACCGAAAATGCAAAAAAAAAAAAAGAAAAGAAAAGAAAAGAAAAAGGGAGTGCTTAATAGGCAAACCAGTATGACTGGAATTGCAATCTAATGGTTCATCTACACTTCGTAAGATACATGATCACTGGTTGATTATCATGCATGGAGTGCTTAATCTAATATACATAGTCACCCGTTGTGTATAGAGCTTTCAAATGATTCACTCTGAAACATAGACGATTTCGTTTGTTCATAATTAACAATCTCCCTATGGAGCAGGTTTTAAAAACTGGGTGTTGGTCCCAACAGTTTGGTTGCAAGCAATTTGGTGAATGGCTCTGAGACATGTCTAACAATATTGCTAGTTACACAAATTAGAGAGAGAGAGAGAGAGAGAATTCAAACCTGAGATGAAGCACCCAAATCGTAGAGATGAAGGACCCCAATTGCAGCAATGGTGACCTCCCTAATTGCAGCCTTAACCGCATCCCTTACATGAGAAGAGTGAATTTGTGAAGATTTTGAGAGAGAGAGAGAGAGATTCAAACCTGTTGGGCAAATCTAGCAGATCCCCAAATCGCAACAGTGATTGAGCTTCTCCTAAATCGCAGGTTAGGCCTTCTTCTTGGTTTGAAATGAAGTTGAGGAGAGGATTTGGGTATTTTCATTTCAAAACCATTTGGGTCTCCCCAAATGACCTGCCCAAACCTTTTGTTTCCAAAAGACCCGCCCAAAATAAAAAACTTTCACAGTTTGTGGGGACCACCAATTAATTCGGTGCATGTTTTTCGGTTCCTCTCGGTGATGCTAGCATTATTGATTTGAAAAAGAAAAGGCAGTCTAAGACCATATTTTAGAAGTTTAAATAATACAGCATAGAAACTTGTAACACCTGTATCTGGGGAAAAGGTTTAATTATCTCATAATATGCATTAATTAATATAATTAGTGTATAAAATGGATTAAGGGGAGGCTTGGACTCGCCCGTGGAAAAAATGTTCAGAGAAGGACACCATATGGAAAAGTCCCTAGTGAGGTGGGATAGGTATTGGAGTGGGACCCAGTGAAGGGCCCGGATAAAATGAAATTTGCGTTTTATATGTTAAATGCATTTATGTGATTACATGAATATTTGCTTAAATGCGTTCATATTATATGATGATTTATGTGTTCGCATTTGACACCCAAATAAGGGTATAAATGAAAAAGATTTAAAATTAGTAGGTGCGATAGCAATTTCACAAAATATGTGGGACCCACGTTGGGACCCATACGGAACTTAGACAAACACTCATTAGATAATTGGGTAATTAATGGAATGTTTGGGGGATTTCATAATAAGGAACTTAAGAAATTCGGAGGTGTAAACGAAACTAGAAAAAAAAAAACTAGTGACACATCACTTGCATGTGATGTGTGTGTGTCACTAGGAGAGTTAAGACTCTCAAAATCTGTAGAGATTAAAGAAAAGAAGAAGAGAGCATGGAGAGAGAAACGGAGAAACCGTCACCGACGTCGAAATCTCGTCGTTCCGTTGCCGTTGTTTGTCGGATTCACGAACCGAAGCCGTATTCGGACTCGTGGAGGTGAGACGATCGTTTCTATGTCTTTTATTTACATTTTAATCGTCGGATTTTGGTAGCTCATTCTAATCGGTGACAAGAGGTTGCCGAAAACTTGTAGGAATTACTCCGGAGTAGGATTTTGGCAAGAATCGTTAAGGAATTTGCTTGTTGGGGTAAAATCTATAAGAGGTGAGTGACTCTAATACATGGGTTGGATGTAAATCATGTTAAATGTGTTAATTTATATGTTGATATGTTGAATTCTTGTAAATTAGAGCATGGAAATGAGAATTGGGTATATATGAACTTGTTGATATATGTAGGTTTGGTTGGTTTACTTTAAATTGGAAGTTTATTACGTGTTAAATGATTTGTGAAGTGCCATGTTGAGGATTATGTGATTATGTGTTATGTGGATTGAAGAAAGCCTTATATTGATTCACCGTGGATTTACTCCATAATAAGGAGACGCGAAAAAACCCAACGGTGTAAGGGTACTCACCACACTAACTGTGTAAAGGTGTGTGAGTGGCAACCCAACTGTAGAAGGGTGTGTGAGATTGTGTGAATTAGAGGTGCTATATGCACATAAGGGCAAAAGGCAATAGCGACGTTACGGTGAATTGATATTTGGTCTTTGGAGACTAAATGATATGTTAATTGTTGATTTGTGCATTGAATATGACATTACACTCATACATGTGATTAGTTTTACTCACTAAGCGAAAGCTTAAACAAATATAATTTCTGTTGTGGTTATTGAATAACCACCGCAGGTACGGCACGAGAAGAGGAAAGGAAATGACCGGCACGTCGGGTTTGGGCTTGGGAGTTGTAAATATGTGTGGTTATGTCCATATGCTTAGATGGTTTTAGTTTCAAAATGTAACTCTAACTTGAGTTTTGGGAGGGTGTAATATGTCAAGTCCATGTTGATGTTGTTTATGAGTTTTGTTATATGGGTACTTGTAAACCACAAGTGGTGTATATTTGGAGAGATTTGGGTCTTGTAAATATGTTCGTAACTTGTATTATAATGTAATTTGTGGGTTAGTATCCTTGACTTGTGGATTAAAGACTTGACTTGTGGTTGTATCCATGGAGTTAGTTTTGGAATCCTACGACTCATGTGTTTAATGTAGATTTGAAGGAACTTATGTAATTTCTATGTGAAAGTTGTAGGTTGTATGTTTCGATCATTCCGGCAAGTCCGGATACATGGGTGGTAGATTTTGTTCAAGTTTCCTTTGTAAATAAATGTTTTTGTGAGGTTTGATCCTCTTGTTGGAAGGTTTATGTAAATGGTTTCTTGGAGATGGTTTGAAATGCTTCTTTAATGTTTTATGTTGTTGGTTATAACTTGGGTTCATTTCCAAGACGGTTTCATGAAATCTTAACTTTTGCCAAGAGTTAAACTTCAAACACACTTGATTTGATTCAAAGGATGTGTCTATGGCTTAGCTTGATCCAAATAAAGTGATGTTTATGTTTTGAGTGTTTGGAATAACTTAAATTGGTGTTGGAAATGTTTCAATGTGTTTCAAATGATTTTAAAATTATTGGTTAAGGTTCTATGAAGTTTGGGTTGGTTTTGGGTATGTTTGGACTGTTAGAACAAGGGTTTTCCGCTAAAATATGACTTCTGCAGAAACCGGATCGATCCGGGCCATGAGCGGATCGATCCGGAGCATCTGGAGGAGCCACAGTGGTCATTCTGCCAAAATCGGATCGATCCGGTATTGGGCGGATCGATCCGCTGGTTCAGTTTCAGCACCGACGGCTTTTACGGAAACGGGCATAACTCACTCTAGAAAACTCGGATTTGCACACCGTTTTTTGCGTTGGAACCGAGACTCAAAGAACTATCTTTTGGTATAAAATTTGCTATACCTTATTAATTACCATTTTACCCTTGGGGGCTATTTTTTAACAATAGAGTTGTTTAATGTTGCTAAACACATGCGATTCTTAGTAATTCGAATGTTTCATTGCAAATTAATGTACTTGGACTCTTGTAGCATTGTTACACGTGTCCTAATCCGCACGAGGCGGGTTGGGGGTGTGACAGTTTTTGGTATCAGAGCAATAGGCTAGAGCCTTGGGGACGAGTGACGTACGACGCGTATTGTGCATACAACGACACATAGTTGTATGATCATGCATTCATGTTTACTTAGCATGCTTTTAGTGATGATTAGCATGACATGGGATTATTTAAAGTAACATGGGTGCGTATATTATATTGTGGGTGCTAAGAGCATAATGTTTGGGGGCGAGAACCCAAACCGAATGGAACGAGTTGAAAGGGCTATTGAAGGACTCGTCCGAGTGGCAGAAACACGTGTAGTTGAGGAAAGACTGGCACCACCAAATCCGAACCCGAGGGAGGAAGTTGTTACTATTTCAAAATTTCACAAGCAAAAGTCGACAATCTTCCGTGGAGAAGCTGATCCGATGAGGGCAAATTTTTGGATATCAGACATGGAGAAGAATTTCAGAGTGTTACCATGTACAGAAGAGCAAAAAGTTTTATTTGCAGCTGACACATTGAAGGATGAGGCGCAATATTGGTGGCGTACCAAGCGTAGCCCAGGGCAACCGACCACTTGGGATCAATTTCTTGAGATATTCAATGCGCAATACTTTCCGGAATCCTTCAATGATCAGAAAGCACAAGAGTTCATGGAGTTGGTACAAGGGGGGATGTCGGTTAGAGATTATTCAACGCAGTGCACAAGTTTAGCAAGGTTTGCCGGGGATATTGTATCAACTGAGAAAGTGAAAGCAAGAACGTTTGTAGCAGGACTTAGAAATGATATCCGGGGGCGAGTAACAGTATTTCGACCTGAGACTTATGCCGGGGCATTAGACATTGCTTCCATTGCAGAAAGAGACATTGGGTTCAATCCAAGCATGCCACCACCACTAAGCCAACAAAACAAGAGGTTAGGGCCAAGTCAATATAGTGAACATGAAAGTTTCAAAAGACAAAACTCTGGAAGTCAATCGATAAGTATTGGTTCAAGTGAGGAGAAACCGTGGTGTTCCACGTGTAATAAACAACATTGGAGAAAATGCTATCAAATGATAACTTGTAATAGTTGTCAAGAACTCGGACATATTGCAAGGAACTGTCCAAATCGAAGCAAGGTGATTAAGGGTAATTGTTATATATGTGATCAACCGGGTCATCGAGCGCGGGAATGTCATAATAAACGACATGGAGGTTCGGGTTCTTTTGCGACAGGTGAAACAACTCAAGGAACTATGCAACAGCCGGCGGGAAGAGAACAAAGGGGAGCTAGATATTTTCAACTCACAACCACAGGGACAGCCACCACAGATAAAGAGGCGACAGGTATCGTTACTAGATCATCATTTAGTTGAGAAGATAATTAAAAGATGAGAAATTAGAGTTTGGGAGAACATCTATGAATTGTTGAAACTTGGGTGGAGCAAAGTTTGGGGACCAAACTTCTTTTTAGAGGGGGAGAATTGTAACACCCGTACCCGGGGAAAAGGTTTAATTATCTCATAATATGCATTAATTAATATAATTAGTGTATAAAATGGATTAAGGGGAGGCTTGGACTCGCCCGTGGAAAAAATGTTCAGAGAAGGACACCATATAGAAAAGTCCCCAGTGAGGTGGGACAGGTATTGGAGTGGGACCCAGTGAAGGGCCCGGATAAAATGAAATTTGCATTTTATATGTTAAATGCATTTATGTGATTACATGAATATTTGCTTAAATGCGTTCATATTATATTATGATTTATGTGTTCGCATTTGACACCCAAATAAGGGTATAAATGAAAAAGATTTAAAATTAGTAGGTGCGATAGCAATTTCACAAAATATGTGGGACCCACGTTGGGACCCATACGGAACTTAGACAAACACTCATTAGATAATTGGGTAGTTAATGGAATGTTTGGGGGATTTCATAATAAGGAACTTAAGAAATTCGGGGGTGTAAACGAAAATAGAAAAAAAAAACTAGTGACACATCACTTGCATGTGATGTGTGTGTGTCACTAGGAGAGTTAAGACTCTCAAAATCTGTAGAGATTAAAGAAAAGAAGAAGAGAGCTTGGAGAGAGAAACGGAGAAACCGTCACCGACGTCGAAATCTCGTCGTTCCGTCGTCGTTGTTTGTCGGATTCGCGAACCGAAGCCGTATTCGGACTCATGGAGGTGAGACGATCGTTTCTATGTCTTTTATTTACATTTCAATCATCGGATTTTGGTAGCTCATTCTAATCGGTGACAAGAGGTTGCCGAAAACTTGTAAGAATTACTCCGGAGTAGGATTTTGGCAAGAATCGTTAAGGAATTTGCTTGTTGGGGTAAAATCTATAAGAGGTGAGTGACTCTAATCCATGGATTGGATGTAAATCATGTTAAATGTGTTAATTTATATGTTGATATGTTGAATTCTTGTAAATTAGAGCATGGACATGAGAATTGAGTATATATGAACTTGTTGATATATGTGGATTTGGTTGGTTTACTTTAAATTGGAAGTTTAATATGTGTTAAATGATTTGTGAAGTGCCATGTTGAGGATTATGTGATTATGTGTTTTGTGGGTTGAAGAAAGCCTTATGTTGATTCACCGTGGATTTACTCCATAATAAGAAGACGTGGAAAAACCCAACGGTGTAAGGGTACTCACCACACTAACTGTGTAAAGGTGTGTGAGTGGCGACCCAGCTGTAGAAGGGTGTGTGAGATTGTGTGAATTAGAGGTGCTATATGCACATAAGGGCAAAAGGCAAGAGCAACGTCATGGTGAATTATATTTGGTCTTTGGAGACTAAATGATATGTTAATTGTTGATTTGTGCATTGAATATGACATTACACTCATACATGTGATTAGTTTTACTCACTAAGCGAAAGCTTAAACAAATATAATTTCTGTTGTGGTTATTGAATAACCACCGCAGGTACGGCACGAGAAGAGGAAAGGAAATGACCGGCACGTCGGGTTTGGGCTTGGGAGTTGTAAATATGTGTGGTTATGTCCATATGCTTAGATGGTTTTAGTTTCAAAATGTAACTCTAACTTGAGTTTTGGGAGGATGTAATATGTCAAGTCCATGTTGATGTTGTTTATGAGTTTTGTTATATGGGTTGTACTTGTAAACCACAAGTGGTGTATATTTGGAGAGATTTGGGTCTTGTAAATATGTTCATAACTTGTATTATAATGTAACTTGTGGGTTAGTATCCTTGACTTGTGGATTAAAGACTTGACTTGTGGTTGTATCCATGGAGTTAGTTTTGGAATCCTACGACTCATGTGTTTAATGTAGATTTGAAGGAACTTATGTAATTTCTATGTGAAAGTTGTAGGTTGTATGTTTCGATCATTCCGGCAAGTCCGGATACATGGGTGGTAGATTTTGGTCAAATTTCCTTTGTAAATAAATGTTTTTGTGAGGTTTGATCCTCTTGTTGGAAGGTTTATGTAAATGGTTGCTTGAAGATGGTTTGAAATGCTTCTTTAATGTTTTATGTTGTTGGTTATAACTTGGGTTCATTTCCAAGAAGGTTTCATGAAATCTTAACTTTTGCCAAGAGTTGAACTTCAAACACACTTGATTTGATTCAAAGGATGTGTCTATGGCTTAGCTTGATCCAAATAAAGTGATGTTTATGTTTTGAGTGTTTGGAAGAACTTAAATTGGGGTTGGAAATGTTTCAATGTGTTTCAAATGATTTTAAAATGATTAGTTAAGGTTCTATGAAGTTTGGGTTGGTTTTGGGTATGTTTGGACTGTTAGAACAGGGTTTTCTGCTAAAATATGACTTCTGCATAAATCGGATCGATCCGGGCCTTGAGCGGATCGATTCGGAGCATCTGGAGGAGCCACAATGGTCATTCTGCCAAAACCGGATCGATCCGGTTTTGGGCGGATCGATCCGCTGGTTCAGTTTCAGCACCGACGGCTTTTACGGAAACGGGCATAACTCATTCTAGAAAACTCGGATTCGTGCGCCGTTTTTTGCGTTGGAACCGGGACTCAAAGACCTATCATTTGGTATAAAATTTGCTATACCTTATTAATTACCATTTTACCCTTGGGGGCTATTTTGTAACAATAGAGTTGTTTAATGTTGCTAAACACATGCGATTCTTAGTAATTCGAATGGTTTTTTTTACAAATTAATGTACTTGGACTCTTGTAGCATTGTTACACGTGTCCTAATCCGCACGAGGTGGGTTGGGGGTGTGACAAAACTAGATCTCCGTCGATACCATATTTATTGATTCAAGGATTCTAAATGGATGAACTTAAAGAGTTTACGCAGTACAAGTGAGTGGTGTTGTACAAATAGTAGAAATTAATGTGTAGATAGTTGGGTTCACCTCCAAAACAAAGTTACAAATGATATGCCACTATGCATTTGAAAATTGTGTTGGTTTTTGGGGACTTCGTTTAAAGTTTAAACCATTCTCTAGAAAGGCATTTAGAACCCGTTTGGTTCATAGGTAATTTTTATATTTTCTCCTATTTGGTTTATGGATTATCTACACATTTGTGGGCCCAACTAGATTTAGAATCCACTATTCTAAATCTTAGGTTAGAAGTGGTGTTCTCAAATATTACCGGGATTTTAATTTTATATTTTTAGAATGTTGGATAAATATGTGTTTTTGGCCATGTTTGAGGTCAAATAAATGTGGGACCCATTTAGAGTTTGAATGGGGTCCTTGTGGATTTGTGTTCTCCTCCATGAGGAGATGAACTTTGGATATTTACATGTCCAAAATTATTATTGAGTGAATGAGAAATTAATCCATTGAATACATATTATTATGTACATGCATGAGAAATGTACATACATGAATGCATTTATTATAATATACATGCATGGAAAATGTACATATATGAATGCATTTATTCTCATTCATGGATAATGCACATTCATACATGAATCATGTATATACATGGATGAATCTATAGATTCATAATGGATATACATGGATGAATCCACAAATACATAATGTACATCCAATGAATCCTCTCTCCCCTTAGTCCTATATATTCTGAGCTTTCTCCTTAGAAATTAAGAGTCAGAAAAACAAGAGTTATTTCCTTCCTTCCAATATTCCTTCCTGAGAGAGGCACAGAACTTAGTTGGTTCGCCGGAGCAGTCGAACACCGTGCTTGTCGACTGCTAGTTATTGCCGCTGTATCTTGGGAGACAAACGCCGACGATTTCCTCAAGCACATCCGGTGAGGCGGCGAATCTGTTTTAAGGAAACTGTGAAATATCACAGGCCTCGGTTTAATCTTATTTTGTTATAGTTTTCCAGTTATTGCTTTCTGTTTACATATTGTAATTTTGTTTCTGTTCAAGTTCTATTTTCCAGTTTGTAATCAAGAATCTGTTCTGTTTTCCAATTGTATCAATGTAATTTTTCCAACATAGAATACCTAAACTAGTCTTTATAGTTGTGATTTGTGAATGATATATGTTAGGTTAGGAAATAATTTTGTGTCTCTCTTATGTGCTTTGTTTGTTTACTGACCCCCTATTAGGCTTTATTTGGTTAGTGACCTCAATCATTCTTGCATATCACATGGATTTCATAATCTACATTGTCTAAAAAAAAATTAGCTTAAAATTGAGAATTCCCAATTTTAAGTGATTACTTTAGAAGTAGTCTTGCAAAGGAGAAAAAAAAATGGACTTCTGATACAACTATAATTTTGCTACATTTTGAGTGAATAAATAATCAGTTTTTATTCGATGAAAATTAAAGGTAATTAATACATGTTTTACTGTTCAGGAAATAATTAAGTGTGTGTTATGATTCAAAAATATTCGTATGCTTTTAAAATCGTTGACTCATGTTTATGTCCGCCTTATTATTTTTTAATTCTTTTTTGATAATGTCTAATCAACATTTAGACTTAAGCCGTTATTTTCTTAATCATCCTCTATACATAGAGATGTGATAATTGAATTTTAGCTCACTATTTGTTTTAGCCTCCAAGGATGTCTTATGTATTTAATAATATTCCTATTTCATTTTTCTTGCCCCCCTGGATTCTAATTCCAGCTAGGATTCCACGGGTGAACCAAACACTTTGCAGACTTGCAGTGATTCAAATTCGTGATAATGTAATTACTGGTAATCAACATCCACTTAAAATAATCCGTGAACCAAATGAGCCATTAGGAGTAGACATGTGGGCTTGACCCACTTTATCTATAACTGGTAAAGCCATAAAGTTTCATTAAGAGCCCAACTTGGGGCTTCATAAAGTTTCAGAGAACGCCATTTTATTCAATATCGGCCCAATTAGGGAACCTGGATCGAAGTGTTGGGCCCGGATGAGTTCCAAGGAAAAATTGACGTGGACCAAATGCAGGACAGTTAAGGTAAGAATCCCATAACATATTTGTAGAATTTTTTTTTCCTAAATAGCACTTCTTTGTAGATTAATAACAACATTGTATTTTGAATAATATCCGCAATCTCACTTAAAATCAAAACTTTGTATTATTGACCTCCCATATGGTAATAGGCGTCTATGGAAGGGAATGAAATATTGTGATGTCAGTCATTTTTAAGATATGTTAGTCAAAATTTGCTGCATACAGTGTTTGTTATGATAGGAAAAATTATGTTGTCAAAAGAAAGATTTTAAATATGAACTCAAATTCGAGAGCAGTCACTTTTTACATAAATGTCAAATATTAAAAGTTACTATTTTCAATTAATTGACTACCCGTCATGGGTCACAGAGTCCTCTCTTTCACTCTTGGACCTACTGTAACGAACTCATTACAATATGAGCCACACACCCAACAAATTCAACACAATTTCTTTAAACTTTTTCGAGCAGTGATCATAGAAGATAAAATTTAGGCCTCTATATGTTTGTCTAGGACATAATTTTATTTTAGGTAAATAATGTCACATGATGATTTATCAATATATCAACTTAGGTCACATCATGCCCTCAACTTCATTACGTCACAATTCTCACTGGTACCATATTAGCTTTCGTGATGGATTGGCAAACAATTTTCCAGTTTCTTAAAATCAGCTTTTAACTTCCACTCGTTTGACATATTAGTTCATCTACAGGTACGGACTCAAGAATTTAGTACAGGGGGCGAAAATATACGGGGGTTCGGGGACAGCGCCGTCGAAAGAAAATTTTTTGGCGTTTACTTATACATTTTTGATAATGAAATAACTATATAAGGAGAGAAAAATACAAACTATTTTTTGGCGTTTACTTATACATTTTTGATAATGAACAAATTTTTTGGCGTTTACTTATACAATTTTTTGGCGTTTAAGTGTTTTTTTCCAAATCAAGGGGGCGGTCGCCCCCCCTATCCCCCCTTAGATCCATCCTTGTTCATCTGGGATCCTATATGTTTGATGTTCTCTAAATGATATATATATATATATATATATATGAGAACACCTCTAAAAAAAGTGGCCAGTTGTACTGTTGGTTCTATTCTGGAGTCTAAGGGGATATTTGAGAATTACCAAAACGTCTAAGTCCACTTTTTATCTAGTTTTTGGTAAGAATCGAGTGTAAGTTAGTTTGATAGAGAATATTTTTTTTAAGAAATTTACTAAACTTGGCACGAACTCTTATGTAAGAAATAGACACTCACTAAACAAAGTTCTTGATCACAAAAATCAGATAAAAATTGGACTTGGACTAAATCATGTCCTATTTTACTCTTTCCCAAACAGCCCTAATGTCTATCATGTATTTATGTGTTTGGTGGTATAGTTCTTTGGTGTGGATTTAGTTGAAGTAGCAAGTGCTCTCTCTTTAGTTCTTCTATGTTTGGGAGATAAGCTTGCTCTTCTTGCTTATATTTATGTTTAAGGGTCTGTTTGGTTGTCCTTGAATGAAATAATTCCATTCATGTTTCTGTACACAATTTTATATAAAAAGATGAAGAACATGAATTGTTTCATTTAGAAAACGGATGCTCGTCTCAAAAATGAGGCTTGCAATAATGAATTTTGGCATTCTAGAAAAATGAACAAATTGCATCATAAAAAGAAATATGGTGAAATCTCTCATAATTGTAAATGGATTCATTCATGGTGATGAATTTTGCCTTTACCTTCTATACAAAATTTGAATGGAACCATTCAATTTGAAGGGACAACCAAACAGACCCTAATAGTTTGGGGTTCGCATTTTTTTGCCCTGTTAATCTCTTTTTGCCAAATTTGCCTTGGTGATGCCTAACAACATTAGTATTTTCAGGATATGGACACACTGAACGTACATTTAATTTCTTGTAATATACATCAACTTACCAAGGTTCGGAATTCTCCTAGAAACATGAGAATAAATAATTGTATACCACAATGTCATTTCTTTCTTTCTTTGTCCCCTCTCACATTATTTTAATTAGTCTACTTAGTAATTTTCTTTTTACCTCAATAACTTTTACACTATTATAGAGTTTAAAGAAAGGAGAGTAGATTGGAATATTTTTATGAAAATTTTAGTCAGAAGTCTTCTAAAATAGACTTTTTTTTACTATTAAGTCAAATCCCCCCCCCCCCCCCCCCTCCTCCTTTTTTTAAGACAAAAGTTCATGCGTTATAAAAGTTATGTGAAATTCTAAGACAAAAGTTCATGCGTTATAAAAGTTATGTGAAATTCACATAACTTTTGAGAAAAAATAAACTACCTAGGTGAAATTTCACATTAAAAAGTCATGTAAAATTTTACATAACTTTTAAAACATAAGAACTTGATCCGTTTTAATTTCAGTAGTACTAGCCATAGAATTTTGACCAAAATATAAAATGCATTGTCCTTTAAAGCTAATTAATCTAAAATGAAACATTTTTCGCTAAATTTCTATATTTCTAATTTCTAAAGTCCCTGCCGGAAGGTGTGTTTGATTTGATTTGATTTGATTTTTCTTTTTTTTTTTTTGTTCCGATCCTCTTCAGAAAAAGAGTGATATATTTGGTTTGGCCTATCGTGCACATATGAAAAGGCTTTTGGGACTTGCAGACCACTCCCGGAGCTCCTCATCATTATCATTACTCAGTTATTATTATTATTTTTTTTTTTAAACTAGGCTTAATTACAAAATATGTCCTTGAAGAAAGGCATCTGTCTCATTTTAGTCCTTATAATTTCAATTGCATTAATTTGGTCCCTGAATTTTTAAATAGAAACAATGTGATCCAAATGTCAAATTATGTGAGAATAGTTGACGGGATTTACTTACATGCTATGCTATGCACTGTCACACTTTTTAGGGGCAAAAATGGAACACTACCAATATGCTCATCCACTTATTAGCGTAATTCATGCGATCGCGCGAGCGACCCATCGCGCTAGCGGCCCGCGCGCGTGAGCTGTGTGTTTTCAGGCAAACAGAAAGGATTTTAAAAAGAAAAATGAAAAATTAGGCATATCGCGCAAGCGGCCCGTGCGAGCGAATGTCGCGCGAGCGGCCAGTACGAGCGAATGTCGCGCGAGTGGCCCACGCGAGCGAGGTGACTGGTTTCAAGCAGACATAAAAGATTTTAAAAGAAAATGAAAAATGGGCATATCGCGCGAGCGGCCCACGGGCGCGACTTCTGATAGTTTCTGTTATTTGCTTATTTTCTGTTAAGGGACTCTTTGGGTGATGTTTTATAAATTTTTAAGGTTCTATTTGGAAGTTATGTTAAAACAGATTACGTTTTGGTTATTAAAGGACGATTATGATTTCGATTCTTTTCAAATATACATGGTTATCGATCCCGACATTTTATATGTTCTGTTGTACGACATTCATATGGTGTCAGTTGTACATACATGGTGAGTATAAGTGTTGGTCAGTGTGGAAAAGAGTAATGGTCAGTGTGGTATAAAGTGTGTGGTTGAGATTGTGTTGTGGACACTCCCTGGTAAGTGAGTACCAAATTGTGTTGTGGTTGAGATTGCGGCGAGAGTGTCTTTGAAATGCGACGGTGGCAAAACTAGACACTCCCTGACACCCATGGAAGCGTTAAAGTGTGTGACGCCGAACTTGGACATTCCTGGAACCCATGGTAGTGCTAAAGTGTGGCCTACGGACACTCCCTGGTACCCGAGTCTGGATACTGTGTGATGTATTTGCGAGGCAGATTGTACTAAAGTGCGAGGCATTGGACATTCTCTGACACCCCCGTGCTAAAGTGTGAGACAAACTGGACATTCCCTGGCACCCCTGTGCTAAAGTGTGGCTATCGGAGTATTTCAAAGATACTGATGTGAGAGAGTTGGTTGTTGTGTTTGTCGAGAGAAAAGAGTCGGTAAGATGAGATGGTGCATTGTTTTCATACACGGTTACATATATGTGAATTATAGCTTTCCAATGATATTGTGGCTGTTTTCTAAAATGAACTCTTTACTGTAATGTAAACTTGTTGAATTAAATGGGAATTTGAAAATGGTAAATGAGTATGTTTTACATTCAAAGTTATGTTTTTAATACTCACCAGCTTCTTGAAGCTGCTGACGGCGTCGATGCGCCCTAGACATTCGTGTTCAGGCTTTTCAGGTTTTGATCAAGCGGAACATTATGACTGCGCTAACTGAGAACGGCTGCTTTTGGAAGATAGAACTGTTATCAATATCCTATGCTTTAATTTATGAACTGTTTTGTAACAAGGATGAGTGTAATAGATGTTAAGTTATTGTTTTGATTTAAGGCGGTTTGTGCCTTTAGAGATCCCGTGCTGTAATAACTATTAAGTTAGAAAAATATTGTAAGCCTTGATTGCTCTACTCTAATTATTATGTTTTTGTTGTTGACGTTTGGGATAGAATCGATCCTTCAAACTATCACGACCTACAGGTCCATAAAGGAAATTAAACGTTTTCCATATTTATGCTAAGTCGGGGCGTGACAATATATTCAGAGATTTAGCCAAATTCATCAATGTGGGGGAGAGAATTAATGCAAATGCAATTTTAATACTACATATATATAGTATATGCCATAATGAATCTTTAGAAAATAATACTTACGTGTCATCATGATATGAAAAATGTAAGTGGTATGAAAGCCATGCATCTAAGATTCCAGTACCTCATACAATCGTAGGTCCATTTGCTTACAAGGATATATGATTTTCAAACAATCACTGTTATTCAATTCCATGGAAGTGCTGGATGTCTCCAGACTCTCTACTATTATACAAAATGAAATAAAGAGAGCTTGTGTTGCTCATTTTATTTTTAATTAAAATCTTTTCTCTTCTCAACAGTGGGGAGGATAATCAAAAGACATCATTTTAATTTAATAAAATTAAACCTTTTTAACTTCTTAACAAAAAAAGAAGAATACATAGATGATGTCATATATTTTGTATTCATATAGCCATGTATATATGTATGCAATCTGGAACTTTTTAGAACATCGTTGATGGCATCCCATGCTCAAAGGAAATCCCGATGAAAGTTAAAAGTTGTTACAGCATCTTCAAGTCCATTTTCAACATTCAAGACCTCCGATTGAGAAGCTGCTCAAAATGAAAGATGTAGATCGATGAGTTAGCTTCGCGTGGCCGAAAACTGCGCATCAATCGGAGGTCGGAGCAAAAAGTTATGGCATTTCTACCATTAGTACGCAAAATTGGAAGTGAAGCTGTGACAATTCATGTACACCTTTCGACCGGTCGAAGGTACCCAGGAATTTTTGGTTGTTTTTACAGGTTTGCCACTCCGAGGTATTTGTATAAAATAGAATATTTGACCTCTTGTACAAGTTGTTGACCTAATTTTCAGATTTTCTTTCCTAGACTCTTGATCTCTTAGGGTTTTCTTAGTTCTTGCATTTACTCTTCAACTACCATAGATTAGGAGTTATTGTAGAAAGAGAGAAGAGTGTTCTTGTTGTGTATGGATTTCTTGAAGCACTTATTGATGTTATGAATTCTCTAATGGTTACGTATATCTTTCCCCTCTTTATTTCCATTGCTTTGTGTAGCTAAGTTAGTAGGTTGGGGATCATCAAACCCATCTATGTATCATTGTGTTTATTGGTTGTTTAAGGATTTGGAGTACCTTATATGGTAGGCATGTGTTGGGTGTGTGATATTCTTGTTTCTTTACCTTCTTTTCCATGTAATGATGATCATTGAACTCAAATCACAACCCTTGTCGTTGATATTCTTTATGTTTTTCATCTTTCATAGTAGGGTTTGCACTCCCACATGTTTGATAGTTTGCCTCAAAGACGTCTCGGTCATTTGAATGTGTTCAAAGCCCTAAGACTCATACTTTGTGTTGATCTAGGGAGGGGAATGATCCCTTACCTCTATTTCCCATAGTTTTTATCAATCTCTTAGGAAGTCATTCTTGTTAGTTGTCAATTTAGTCATTTTTCTTAATCCCTTTTTACTTGTTAATGTAGATTTTTTTTTCCATGTCTTGCATATTGTCGTTAATTTAGAATTATTCTTAGTTGTAACAAACCTCCAAAAACAATCACCTATTATTTCTTTTTTGTCACTTAGTAGTATATTAAAGTCTTGAAACTATTACTCTCTTGAAGAATCCCCGTGGAAATCGACCTTGGACTTCCCCGAGTTTACTACTTGTGTTGACTGATTTGCACTTGAATCATATATCCTTTTTTAGCAAACAATAGAAGTGGTCATTTAGCATTTTTTTTTTTAAGATTCCTAATTTTAGTTTTAGTTTTATTAGGCCTTTTAGACTTCTTAAGAAGGAAAAAAAAAACTTACTTAATAGAAAAGGGAGGAAAATCAAAAGTCATTCTAAGCCTTATTAGCATTCTTAATTCAACTTAATAATGGTATTGGATTGATTAAAGTCGAAGCTTTAATGGGATAGGACACATTCTTTTAGGAGATAAGACCCAATTAACTAATTGGGATGCAAAAAGTGGCTTTAACCACTAAAAAAAGCAGATAAAATTAAAATTATACGTACGCAATTAATAGAGACTTATGGGTATTTTGGGAATACAAAAGTGCAAAACACTTAAGCTAACTAATACTTTTATAGATAGTATATATATACAGTATGATAGATCATTATGAAATTCTAGTTGTAGTCTAGTGGTCGACCAAACCCTAGAATTAGTTAACATGATGCATGTGAACATCAACTCTGAAGAATTCATCTGAAGAATCTCTCCCCATTTTACAGCACCTGACTCTTGAGGTAAGTCGGATGACTTGACCTATGGGAAAAATTTCCAAAGTTCTCATTTTGAGTCTCACAACTTTTCTGAAGTGTGTGGATAGTGGTGACTTGTATGTATTTGAGGTTTACCATGTAGGTTTGGATAGAGACGAATCCAAGATTCCATTTTAAAAGGGGTGAGGTTAATAATTTTAAAAAAAATTAAGGTGGAAGAGTCTATATATATATACTTAAAGCATATTTATGAATACTACTAATATAAACAAAGGGTTTGTTTTTTTTCGAGGACGACCATTGCATGTACTTCTCTTCAAGATCCATCCTTGGGTTCAGGTTAATTACTGAGACTTTAAAGGAGTTGCATGTCGAAAAAGGAAAAAAAAATAAATAAAAAGAAAAAAAAGCCATTATATATGACTTTAAACTCGACATTCGATTGCTATGTGGATATCTCATTAAAACAAGTTGGTCGTCAAACCAAACGTGGTCAAGTTGATCACTATGGGGCGCCAACCCCACACTTAGAACCCTTTCCCTTTGGGTTGGAGGCACCTCATTTCTTTTTTCGGTATGCCGCTCCGCGAAGTCTTCTACCCACCAAACTCATTTTTTGATCCATTAAAAATTTGTAACATATATATTTGAAGATGTCTTCTATCCAAACTAAAGTCATAAGAGAGAATTAATAACAAGTTCATTGCTATGAATGCAACATCCAATCAACTTCTTATTCATAATAGCACATTATTTATACGAGCCTATCACAAATTTGTTTTAATAAATAGGCAACAAACAAGCCAATGAGGCAATGAAAATGGCTTTGAACATAACCGATGATGGTATGCACCCCTTGTCGTTACGGAAAAACATCGCTTCGTACGCAGGCACATTGATCATTACCATTAGCGCGCTAATAATAACATGAAAAATCAAGGGATCAAAAATGCCAAACTTCATATCCCAAACCATTTTCTTGATTCCTCCAACTAAGCTGAAGAGGTTCAGCAATGCTAGTGTTGCTATAATGGTGAACATGATCGACGAGCTTCCGAATTCCATGATCTCTTGATCGTATCTTTTCATTACATCATCATCAACTACCTTAGCCGTAATGCAAAATGATGTTTGCGAAAACCCCAATTGCTTAATAATGGTGTCGATGAAGGAAAAAGTCAACGAAGTTGTCCTCCGAATCACCCACATTCTTTGTGAGTTCCACCATGATTTGAATGTGTCTCCGCTAGTTATTGCCTCGATTATGCTACAAGCGTTTCTTGCAATGTATACATATGCAAAAGGTAGGAACCATAGGCTGGACACCTGGGGTAGTTATAAAAGTATTAACTTAATGTTATACATTGAGATAAACTCCGAAATTTGACTCAAATGACAATATATCACATAGAGAAATGAGGTAAAAATGAAACAAGCAAACAAGAGCACAACAATTTACATGGTTTAGATTAAAGCCTACAAACATAACAGGAGATGACAAAGTTTCATGTCTAGACAAAATTAGCTACAAGTTTATTTTTCTCAATTGCACAACTCTCTCAAAGTTCTGAGCACTAACAATTAATAGCCCTAAAACACACATGCTATATATATATATATATAATCTGAATCATAGCATACAAATTGAGTTGGTATTTGAACGAATTAGCTTAATGGCTTAATTTATAGATAGAAAGCCCATTAACGAGGGTCGACTCAAGTCTCGATCAGCCTGTTGCAGTGCACCAACCACATTTACTTGTTTAATGAACTGAGGTCAAACTACACACATCTCACACTTTGCCCATTCTCAAGTCGTATCTTTGTTGGGTTGATTTCAAGCCACACACTCTCTCGTATGGTAACGTTGCAGTTTTTTTGTTTCACTTTTTGTATTCATGATTAGCCATGACATGAGAGGAATTTTCCAAAAATAAAAACAAAAACCACCAACTTACTACCATGCGAGCCCTAAATGAGCCGTACATTTAATTTCTAGTAGAACAAAGACCAGCACTTTATCAAACTGTCTATATTCAACCCGTGGATTATGGTTTATGAACTCTAGACTAATCATCTATTGCATTATCTTAATATTTTCCCACTACAATTTATGCAAGAATGCAATTATATAGATGTGTAAGTTAGTATCAAGTAAAAGTTAACCTGAGACACAGTGGAAATGAGCGAGAAACATACCTCTGGAAATAAGGGAATGCCACGCAGCAAGCAAAGTGAAGGAACAATGACATAACACAAAGTGGGGATTGAATTAGGAGCCCATAAGAGGTAAACACAATATCCCATTTGAGCACCTAAATGTATCTTCCCATGCCCATATATGAATGGGCAGTACTTAGACAAGAAAATCTGAAACAAGCCTTCACCCCACCTCTTGTATTGGACAAGAGATATTTCTAGTGTATTTGGACCAACACCCGTGAATGCGTCTATTTTCGGATTATAGTAAATTGATTTCCAACCCCTGCATAGGATTGCCAAACCTGTTATGACATCTTCCACTGGACATCCATACATCAACCCCATCTGCAAAATTCATATACATGATTGATTGTCTTCATTATAAAAATTGAACTAAAATGGCAACAAATGACTTAGAAAAGTTGAACAATAAATGAAACAAGTAGAGATGGATGTAAGAATTTGAAGTTGTTGGGAGGGGGCTTGGCAGGGACAAAGTCAGGAAGTTGCACTTGGGGCCCGAGTTCACAGGGCTTCGGGAACAACGCTCCCAAGATAATTTTTTGTGGGGTCTAGTTATCCATACTTTTGTGTGGAATTTTCTTTCATGCTTCGAATGATATTAAATTAATTTGAGGTAGGTTAAAGTGAGAAAAAAATATGTTGGACCAATATACGTCTTTTCAAAGTGGGGTGGGCTTGGGATTACAAAATTATTATTTTTTTCTTGGGAACAAAAAATAATAAAAGAAGATTCAAATGTAAATTCCTATGTGACTTTTAGAAGTCCCATTAAATGTGGCCCACTAGTCTTTATGTTAGTTGAACTCCACTAACTATTTAGCCAATAGAAGATTGTCCCAATTAATATATATATATATATATATGTATGTATATATATAATATATGCATTATTAATTGTTGAGAGAATCAATGATTGAATGGTTCATCTTTCAACAGTTATTAAATAAGGGACTTTTCATATTTCAAGAAAATATTTATGAAAGTCATTACGTATTTCAAGACCGTCTTTATGACAGTCATTAATAGGCCCTCTTCTCTCCTCTATAAAAGGTACACCTTACCCCTTGAAAGTTAACTTCAATCAATTACAAAAATAAGGGTGTGCATAATTGAGAGACAGAGAGAAGAAGGAAAAGCCTAGAGTAAAGTACAATCTAAGGGGTTCCAGTTCCTTCTTTACTAATTTCAATGGCGAATAACGGTATGTAAATTATATTTGATTTCTTAAGGTGTATCATATTCAAGATCTTGGCAATTAAAGTTATTTCTGCATGATAGTTTTATCAATTAAATACTAACATCAAATACTCATAAAACATGGGCTTTATGAAGTTTTTAGGGAGGCCTTAACTTAAGCGTAATTTTTTTGTAGGGTATGTAAAGAATTTTCCAGAACATAGGGGGTGGGGGGTGGGGGGGACCTTTACCCTTCTACAAATTCGCCCCTAGAAACAAGAAAAAAAGAACATAAATTTTATGTATAAGGACCGTGCTTTGAGAAGGCTACAACTATCCCAAGTTTTAGGGGGGAATTACATGTTAAAGTGTTGGCACTATTGCAATATAGCCCATTCTGATAAATTTGCGCAACACATTTTATTATCAGTACTTCTCAGTTTAACAACCCCCCCCCCCAAACCAAAAATCAATTCTTGGCTCTGTACCTAAGTCACACACATGTATATACTCCTTAACCATGTCACATGAATTAGGGCGATATTGACCCATTTAATAAACTGGTTCAAAACGATCCCCCAACACAACAAAATATCCTTACAACACATAAATATGAGAGAGAGAGAGAGAGAGAGAGAGAGAGAGAGAGAGAGAGAGATACCTCTTTTCCCCACTTAGTATCCTTCTCATAAAGACAATTTGCAAGAACTTTTGATGCTTCTTCCAATTCATTAATAGTCCTGTTGTCTCTAGACTTGTCACTCACAATGTTCCAATCTACTTTGCTATCCTTTAAATACTTACTTCCACAAAGACTTTCTCTCCTATGGAAGCATCCAGTGCCTAAATACATGGTTGCACCATATCCATCTATACCAGCATGTTCAACCTTCTCGAAAGATTCAAACATGTTAATCCATTAGAGTTCCATAATCTTGTAATGTTTCAAAAATGAAGGCATTGCACAAAAACAAAAAGGCATTGGATATTTAAACACTCACCTTATTGATTATACTAGGCATATTTGAATAGAAATCATTCTTTGTGTTATTATGATATCTTTGGGGATATTGCATGTATGAGATCTCATGGCCTCGATCTTCGTCCAAGAGGAAGCATATTGCTTCTCGTACTGCATCCGAATTGTTTGAGTACATATCACAGTCTAAGTTGAGAATGATAGGCGCATTGCTGATTACCGATGACACTCTTATCTACACAATTAGCATTTTATCTTTTAACCATAATAGAATAACATTGCTAGCATTAACTTCATTTTGTTTCCTTGGAATTATATGATAAAATTAGTTCAAGCTCTAGCTCAAGCGTACAACTCAAGCAGTAAGCTGCGTGGAGTTTAATTAGAGCTGATGATGTTGGGACAGACTATCGCATCAGACTCAAATGGATGTATCACCGTTGAACAAGAAATGAAACAAGCAAACAAGAACATTAAAGGAAGGTAAAAAGTGCCCTATCTGCATTGTTGGGTTGGATGGTATGAACAAAATCGAGTTTAAATCCCATTTCTTATTGAATTAACCGATCCATTTGTTAACGAACATTGGTTTTGAATTCAATAATTCTTGAAAAATAAAAATAAAAATAAAAAATCACAATTTTCACAGTTCACCTTAAAGCTTATGTTCGCTATACGAATTGGCTACGTTGCCCTACAAATCAAGAGAAAACTAGTTAGAGGTGCACTGTGTACAACTCTCCCTAAACACTCTTAGGTTAACCACATAATACTAAAAACATATATATATATATATATATTCTCCCTAACCCTAAATAGGAAATGAGTCGGGTTTGACCCATTTTAAAAAATAGGTTGAATTCAAGACACACACAGATATAGGAAGCATAAACACTTCTAAGAAGGTAACGTGTCACGTGTCGTATCCGACACATTCGCGGACACATTTATGGAATGTCGACATGCACTTTTTGTAGGATTCGGTAGGTCGATGTGCCAATATTTGTGCTTCCAAGAAACAGATGGACTTGTATGATGTTTTGAATCAACATACAACACACTCATTACCAGTGCATTCATGGACCCTGCCTTGAAGTTATGAGGCCATTGAGGTCTCTTCTCTCGAGCCAAGTACACCATTGTCGGCAATGGATTTCCATCAGCATCCACTGCATTAGGGCTTCTTCCATCAATTAAAACCTGGAAAATAAAATGTATATATATATATATATATATAGAGAGAGAGAGAGAGAGAGAGAGAGAAATTTTTGAGTAATGTCATAGAGAGAGAAATATATATATATATATAAAGAAAAAAAAATGTATATATAAGCTTTCATTGAGTAATGTTATATTTACCTGAACAATTGACTGATGATCATTTTTTGTCACATCAGAGTTCCATTCTGAAAATCCTTTGTGTTGATCTTTTATATCTTTTGGTATGCTACCCTTTTCAATGGCTGTTGCAATCCGGAGCCTCATATCTTCATATATTTTCTTGATAAAGCAATGAAAATGGAAAAAGAAACAATCAATATTTTACATAAGATTGTAGATAACCTCTTACAATAGATTCAAACTTCTATTATCTACTTAAGGACACCTTCAAAAGAAATTATTTTGAATATCCATGGATAAGGGCTCGTACAATAATGTTTCAGTTTTTCAAATTCTGGAAACAAAAACCTGTTTATGTTTTTTTTTTTCTTAATTTTTTATTTGAAGGAATAGAACGAAGTTGACCGTGTTAGGATAATAATAACATAATATTAGTCTCCAAAAAGTGAACCAAGGCTCGTAGTCTCCAAAAAGTGCTCGTAGTCGTACAGTAACATTTTCTGAAAAGAGTAATACTACATACATTTTGAAAAACACATTAAAATATATAACATTGTTTAAAAAGGTTAGACCTTGTGCTGAGAAATCTGCACACACTTTTGTGGGTGCAGACTTTTCAGCACAAAGTCTAACCTTTTTAAACAAGATTGTACATTTTAAAAAGTTAACCTATATGCAAAATGGAAGAGAGAGAACCTCCCTCTCTCTAGAAACCTAAAGATGGGTAAGAGAGCTAGGATCAAAAGATCCCCTTCTCAATCACAAAAAACTCTTTCATTGAATGAACTCAAGGAGTTTGTTGCTGTGACTTCTAGAACTGATGAGAAGCATTTGGATCTCACGAATCAAGCGGAGCTCCGACGATCCTTAAGAAATCGGGGTCCTCCTAAAGACCCATATGCTAATGAGTTTGTTGGCAACCTTTGGACACAGATGCATGGATCTAATGTGCATTCTCTTGATGAATCTAAGGAATTTAGTGATGATGCTATAACTCCTCTGGTTGATGATTTGACTACAATCTCGGCCAAGAATGCTAACTTGCAACCTAAGATTGATGCTTGTGATGATCCCAGTGTTCTTGGTGTTGAAGATTTTGAGGTTGGTGTTTCTGACTCTCAAGGTAGTATCTCTTCTTGTGTCCCTTCACCTCATGAGACTGCCATTCAGGCTAAAACTATAGAGATTCAGTCCAAGCTTAATGCTCTTAAGGCTTGGGTTTGTGACAATTCTTTGACTTACCCTATGCTTGAATCTTCTAAGTACGATGTTCCCGTTAGCCAGAAAGGTGAAGTTCATGACCAACCAAGTAATTTTAAGAGTTTCTTATTGGATGTTTTAGAACCCAAATCTTCGCATGGATCTATTGTCAATCTACCATCACTTACTCAGGATGAATCTAAGGTCTCCTTGGTTCCCCATAGCCATGAACACACTGCTAGGACAGTTATTGTTACCACCGTGACAACACCTCAACAGGTAGGTGCTAAAGATGTTTCGGGTTTTAATCCAAAATCTGATACCATTACATGCCCCAAGGAGTTTGCCGCGTGTGAAGCACACGCGCCTATAGACATACATTCGTATGTGGCCTCCAGCTCATTTAACGGTCATATTGAGAATGAGCCATGTTTTGAAAAGCCTGATTACCCGGGTAAAGCTGGTAGCCCTCACGTGGGTTCATTTATTGCTCCCCTAAAATCTGAGCAACGTGTGGAGCCCACTTCCCATGAAGCTATGCATGGCAGCTCCATTAAAGCTATTCCTCGATTGGAAGAGCCTAGCAGCTCTACTCAGCTTATTACCCAAGGTATGTGTCATATCCAACTTTGCAATCCGTTAGATAATACCCACCACTTTCATAAAAAATTCAATGAGCTATTTGCCTCGGTGCAAGATAGGCCACATAGTCAAACCGAGGAATTTGCTGAGGGTAAGCAACATGTCCCCACTTTCCTTAATTCCACAACCCCTTGTCTCACGGCCTCTCCTTTTAATTTCAATTTGGAATTCTTTAAACATGGAAGTAGGGATGAGAATCTCATTCTTAGAGTCCCAAAGAAGCTAACTGACGAAGGAAAAGGAGAGTGGGAGACCACTTTGGTTGGGTGTTTTTTGGGCAAGAAATTGCCCTATTCCCTTGTCACTAATGCTACAAGCAGATTATGGGATGAGGCTGGCCTTGTTGATACTCTGGCCACAGATTCCGGGTGTTTTTTCTTTTGTTTTTCTAATGTGGAATCTAGAGATGTCGTTCTTGAGGGAGGCCCTTGGTTCATAGCTGGGCAGCCTATTTTCTTGAAGCCTTGGAAACCAAATCTCACGTTTGAGAATGAGGAGATTCAGACTATTCCCATTTAGGTTAAGCTTTATGGCATTCCGTTGGAATATTGGAATCCCAAGGGAATTAGTTTTATTGCAAGCTTTATTGGTAAGCCCATTCGTGTGGATCGGGTAACTGCTAGTCGGAGACGTATCACCTACGCAAGGGTGTGCATTGAGGTTAATGTTGATTTTTATTTTTTCAATGATTTTCAAATTGAAGCGGATGACGAAGAGAGTGGCGGTTCTGTCTTGACAAAAATCAATGTGGAATACCAATGGACTCCTACGAGGTGCAAAAAATGTTCCCAATTCGGTCATGATTGTTTTAGGGTGGTTAACCCAGTCCCAAAAACAATGCCTAATCCTACCCATTACACCCGGTTTAAGAAGAAAGAGGAAGTAGGTGTTTGGCAAGTTGTTAATCAGAAAGACAAAGGAAAAAAGATTATTGAAGATGTCTCTCACATTCCGTTTGGACAGAATCTCGTGGATGCCCCTTTGACAGTGGGTAATGTGTTTTCTGCCTTAGCCCAACCTACTTTTGAGTCTGCTCAAGGTCCTCTTTCAAGGGACAAAGTAGGTTGTTCTCGTGTCCCAGAGAGAGAGGTCATAAATGACAATTTGGATAAGGAGATTAGTAAGTTTGAAGAGGATTCTGAAGCTGTTTTCGATGAGTATCTCCTATCCCCAGAAAGCTCCATGTCTTCCAGACAAAAGAAAAAAGAAGCGAAGATGAAATTTAGTGGAAGTCGTCCCAAGGGCCGCCACAGATTTTGATTGAGTCTCTTGTGTGGTTGGCTGGCTCTTGCCCTGGCTAGCCTGTCCCTGGATTTGGTTGGAATGGGTGTCTCTCCTTGCCTTTTTTGGTTGGATAGCCTACCATCCCATGTTAGAGATTATCTCTTTGTTTCTCTATGTTTTGGCGCTTCGTTTTTATTCAGGGGATATGCCCTTTATTCTTTTGTTCTGATTGTATATGCAGGGGTATGCCCCTTTGTCTTTTGTAGATACCATTTGACTTTTTCTTTTATTGATTAACCCTTTTTTTCGAAAAAAAGATTGTACATTTTAGTGTACTTTTCAGAGTGTGTACAGCACTGTTGTTCTAAAAATGGAAACTAATTTTTTTCATCTTTTTTATAAGAATGAAAACATAAAATGTGTTTGGCCCAACATACATGGAAAAGAAGTCGAAGTCCAGACTTGTAAAGTCACTCAATTTCTTGTTTAGAACTTCGAAAGCAATCTTTTATTATTTTATTATTTTTTATTTCGGACAAAGTCTGAAATGGTTTTTTGAAGAAATAAACCGAACATGCTAAGCAAACAGGTGTTCAGTAGCCGTTTTATTTATTAAAAAAAAAAATTTGAAAACAGAAATGAAAGTAGTAGAAAAACCCGCAACGGTATCGGGCCGTAAAATATCATATTGTAATTCAATTATTCAAGGCATTTTCTTTATATATATATATATATATATATACACATAGGAATTTTGCAAAATGCTAATGATTGGATTTTTAATGGCCAAATTGGAACAATGGCCCCCAAAAACAAAACAAGAT
Organism: Hydrangea macrophylla; assembly: GCA_033977485.1. NCBI lineage: Eukaryota > Viridiplantae > Streptophyta > Magnoliopsida > Cornales > Hydrangeaceae > Hydrangea > Hydrangea macrophylla. The sequence continues at coordinate 106,081,910 of CM066990.1, forward strand.
AATGAACTTGTTGAGCTAGACATAACAAGAATGTGTATTTAGCGATAAATAAATAAAAGAGAGACCAGAAGTGTGTAATTACCTTAATGGCCCACCATTCTTGTGCAAATGTAGTATCTTGTGGGTCAGAGGTATGGGCAAAATAGGCATCCGGAGACCTCGGTTCAATATTGAATTTCTTGCAAAATGGTATCCAAATTTTAGAGAAGTGAGAGGCCTCAAGAAGAGCATAGAAAGTAAATTCTGACCCACCATCGTCGGAAAGGTAAATACTCAACTTTTCGGGGGGATAATTGTAAGACAAGAGCGACAAGACAGTGTTAATCACTAATGTTGGTGGCTCTATTTTGGGATCAGCTGTGCATACGAAAATGTCCACTGCTGGCAGCTTGTGTTCATACCTGTAACAAGTAATGTGGGTATGTAAATTATGTACTGTAATACTTCTAGAGTAATGCTATGCTTCTTAAATTTAAATTTTAAATTTTTATTTTAAATGATATGGTAGTAATCAAAATTTAGTGAGTTCACTTACCACTATGGGGTCATTTTAACATCCTCAAATTAAAATTCAGTGGACCCACTACCACATCATTTAGAATTTGGATTTAGGATTTGAATTTGAGAAACGTACCATTTCTCATAATTCTATAACATGTGGACAAATTAGTACCCAAATTAGTTTCCAAATAGCTTAATAGTTGTACCACATCCAGTGATTGTGATCGGTTTAACCAACACAACATTTAGTAACCAAATTTTGGATTCAAATTTAGGGAACATAGCATTACTCTAAATTTTATGATAGTAGTATCATCATGATGTTTGACGGAGAGAAAGGGTATGTGTCCCAAATGTGATTCCCTTACATGTAGACTGTAGAGCACATTTGAGTTAGCTGAAAATTAAAAAGTAAGTGATGAATTACGGTTTTCGAGAAAAAAAATACTCCCTCTGTCCCATGATAAGTGTCCACTTCCATTTTGCACATTGTTTAAGAAAGTTACATTATACTAGTTTGGGTAAATTACACAAACCTCCCCTGAGGTTTGCCTTAATTACACGGACCTCCCCTCTTGTTTCAAAAATTACACAAACCTCCCTCGAGGTTTGAATTAGGTAACAAGACGCCCCCTCCCCTAATGATCCATTAGTTTTTTTTTACATTAGCCTCCTCTGAAAATTACAATTAGCCCCCCTAATATTATAAAATTGTCATACTAAAGCCCCCTTTCTCTTATATTTTTGTACTAATTATAAAATCTCTCCTCCCTCCTATGTTTTTGGGTTAATTTTTTTAGCATTAATTTATATCTACACAAAATATACACAAAACATATATAAATAGGTCCAATTTTTTTTCCCCGAACAAACCTCTATCAAGCCCCCCTGTATTAATTTTCTAGATCCGCCCCTATCCCTATGCTTCAAAAGTGGACACTTAACCCCCTGTAATTGTAGACTAAAATAGAACTGTTATGATTTCACTCAAAGAGCGTTAACCCCAAAATTAACATCACAAAATGGGTTAAGTGTTTATATTTTTAACCAATTTTAGAATTTTTTTCAGTTTTGAGTGAAATCATAACAATTCCATTTTAGTCCACAATCACAGGGGTTAAGTGTCCACTTTTGAAGCATAGGGACAGGGGCGGATCTAGAAAATTAATACATGGGGGGCTTGATAGAGGTTTGTTTGGGGAAAAAAAATTTTGGACCTATTTATATGTATTTTGTGTAGATATAAATTAATGCTAAAAAAATTAACTCAAAAACATAGGAGGGAGGATGGATTTTATAATTAGAACAAAAATATAAGAGAAAGGGGGCTTAGTATGACAATTTTATAATATTAGGGGGGCTAATTGTAATTTTCAGGGGAGGCTAATGTAAAAAAAAACTAATGGGCCATTAGGGGAGGGGGCGTTTTGTTACCTAATTCAAATCTCGAGGGAGGTTTATGTAATTTTTGAAACAAGAGGGGAGGTCCGTGTAATTAAGGCAAACCTCAGGGGAGGTTTGTGTAATTTACCCTACTAGTTTTTTTGGTTCAGTAAAGTCACTTTCCAATTTTACCCTTAGATGTGATGGGTGTTTGACTTTTTGCTTGTTTTGAGACCACAAATAAATGCTACTTTGTATTTATTATAAGAGTAGTTTTGAAAAGTAAGTAAAAACTATATGCCAATTTAGGAAAGTGGACACTTATTGTGGGACATCCAAAAAAGGAAATGTGGACACTTATTATGGGACGGAGGGAGTAATAGTTTTGTAAAATAAAAGTGTTTGGATTAGCTTAAAATTTCAGGACTTAAATAAATCAGCTGAAAAAGTAACTTGTTTTTTAAACAATTGCTTAATTTCACTTTTAATTTGTTAAAAGATAAAAATGCCCTCCATTACTTGTAAACAAAAGAGTTGAAAATATTTACATGTCCTTATGGTCATTTTATACAAACAATCACTTTTTTCCAACTTGTTTGTCAAACATTCTTGTTCTGAAAAAAATAAGTCATTATTTCAGCTAACACAAACACCAAACAACTTAATATTTCACCACTTAAAAAAAAATCACTTAACACTTCATCATTTAATATTTCAGTTAACCCAAACGGGCTCGTAGCAAGGGGCTCACTTGATCTTTGATTAGAAGATGTTGAAGTGGTCACACATTATTAAAGATGGTCCAGTCCCATCCCACTATCACATGTATTGGAAATCATATTTTGGGATATAAAATTTGGGAAACACAACCTTTTTTTTTTTTTTTTTTTACAAAAAACTATGTACTAAGAGTTATTTTAGATTGGACATGGACTCTTTGGCTGTTTGAAAAAGTAAAGAATCGGTTTTGTGGTTTATAAGTAAACCAATTCTAGAAATTTAAGTGTTTCGTGAGTGCCTCTTTCTTGTATATTAGCCTGTGCCCATTATAATAATTTTCTTTAAATTGGTTCTTTGTCAAATTAAGAATCTTTAATTGGTTTCGACAATAACCAGATAAAAAGTGGTACCTAAACTGAATCAGATCTAGTTTTAGACTTTCCCAACCAGACTCAGTAGCGTTGGTTTGATAAAAATGTTCTTGAGATAATTTTAAGTCAGACACATAAACTCTCGTGTAACAAAAAAGTAGCTACATAAATACTAAACTATCTAAAATTTAGAATCAATTTAAAACTAAGTTTAGATTGAGCACAAACTCCTCCAACAGAAAACAATTTCTGCCTAAGTACATGAATTTGTAATGATTTGTAGTCTTTCCAAACAGTTGGTTGCGTAACAAAAGACGTCTACCAAACCGTTTGAATATATACAACTTATTCACTGGGCAGCCTTTTGTAATCGTTTAGCGACCATTCCAATTGATGATCTTTCTCTCTCTCTGTCTTGGAGGAGCATCCTCGAGGAATTAATTGGTGACCTATGTTCCCTTGTCAATCTTTTATTGAATGATTTTTTTTTTCTATCCAAAAAGAGAAGATATAACTTATTCCCTGAAAAATCAAAGAACCGATTTTGAAACTTCTCAAAAAATTCAACGCTACAAAGCTAAGAACTTGATGTGAGAGAACTCGTCGGATTACGTCATCATGGTGATATAGTGTGTGATCATTTAGTCCATATTATACATGTTTTTTTTTTATTTTTAGGGGATCATGACAAATAATTGATAAATTTAAAATTTAAAATATTATTAACTACTTGTCATAATCTTCTGGAAATAGGGGTAACATGTATAACTTAGATTAAATAGTTACACCATATTAACATGCTGACGTAGTGTAATGGACTCACTGAATAATTTTTCCATGTCAAATATGAATAGTTCAAGAGTAATATTTGGGACACAACCTTCATACAACTTTCATACAACCTCCCCAAAAGATGTGTCTATCTCTCTCCTGTGATGTCACTGGACCCCACAGTGACACAAGAAAGAGATAGACACATCTTTTGAGGAGGTTGTATGAAAGTTGTATGAAGGTTGTGTCCCAAGTATTACCCATAGTTCAATGAAGAGTGAGGACTGCTTTCAAAAAAAAAAAAAAAAATTGAAGAGTGAGGACTAATGTTGGACTTCGGCAAACATAGATCAACAATGTTAGGCACACACTTTCAATTACACTATAAATCACAAGAGTGGGGACTAATGTTGGACTTCGGCAAACATAGATCAATAATGTTAGGCACATACTTTCAATTATACTATAAATTACATCTTTGTTTTAAATACATGTACCCTGTGCTAGGAAAGTAGTGCACAGAAAAGTGTGAAAAATTTAAACAGTACAGAATAGATACATTTAAAACGTAAGATGTGATTTGTGATGTGGTTGAAGGTATTCAACATTGATCTTTAAATGAAACTTAAAATTCATCTTCTTATGCCACGTGTCCCCATGGTCAAAATTTTGAGAACTTGCGTAAGTAAAACCCACTTAAACCAGAGGAATGTGCTTTGACGTGTATTGAACTGTGGACGGTGGAATCTCTGTGTGTGTGTGTGCGTGAGAGAGAGAGAGAGAGAACCTTTGTGAGAGCCTATCTTTGAAGGGGTAACGGAAAACAACGTTCCAACGAACAGATTGGGTGATGATCCAGTAGAAACCGAACCAGAGCTCGGCCATGAACATACCAATCCAAGCCCATCTCCCTGGATCTCCTGCTCTCGGTACATGTGTTAACCTGTACGTCCATATCATACATATACCTATAAACACTGTGGATGCAAAAATCTTATACGCAACTCTTCCCTTCATTAATTTGGTTTCAAACAGAGGAAGATACTCCTGATCTTCACCTCCATCTCTCTCCATCTCTCTCTCTCTCTCTCTCTCTCTCTCTAGATCTCTAGATCTCTCTAACACTCAAAGAATCCTCCCAAATATTTTGATAGTCAATACTTACCCTTCCACTCTCTTTTTATAAATGTTCTTCCACAATATCTTTCTAGATTTTTTTTCCCTCTCTTTTGTGGTTATATAATTTTCACTAGATAGGTCGGTTCTCAGTACAAGACATCCAATTAAACAACAGCTTTGTTTCCTAACTTAAAATAATACTACTATTATATTTCATGTTGATACATATTAAATAATTTTTTTTTACTAATATATTCATAAAGGACATCTATCTTTAAAGTTCGCTTACGTCTTTAAAATGTCAAAAACCGACATTTATAAATTGGTTAGGTAGTTGCACAATATTTTCTTCATTCACAATATATATATATATTATACGGATTACGGAGTATATTGTTTTCATATATTAACTGAAAGTGACAGAAAGTCGTATGTTGAAAGCGTGGTTCACGTTTAGATACACAACGTCAATTTTTTATTTTATTTATTTTATTTTATATATATATATAGAAAGAGGGATACACTAGAGGAGTGTGGGGACATATACATATCAAGTTCTTTGCCACTTGAGATACGTCAAATTGATTTTAGATTGCCAACAATGAGCTTTTTTAAAAGGCAAAAAAAAAGTGACCTTTACCCTTTTTCCAAAAGAAGAAGAGCACTACTACACTCACACACTTTTCACACTCAGCCTTAAATGCATATACCATGTGCTGTGTAAGTGGTGCACAGATAAATGTGAAAAATTCAAACAGCACATGGTACATACATTTAAAGTATAGTGTGTGGAAAAGTGTGTGAGTCTAACATTTTCCAAAGAAAAACAATGAGCTTTGCATTTATTGGCTACAAAAATGTTACAAACACACACAATTCCACACCTACCACATCCTGGCTATTGGCTATTGCTTTTTCGTACACCATGCAATGTGTATCGGATGGGTGGTGGTACCATGCAACGATGCAAGCAAGGACGAAGCATGTAGAGGGCTGGGGAGGGCTAAATGTAGTTTAGTCCCCTCAAAGTTTAATTTGAGAAATTATTTTAGTACTTGTGATATTTTAAGCCCAGATGTAGTCTAGTCCACCCTAATAATAATTGTCTCTGTGTTATTTTAACCCAAACTCACCCTAATATTTGATATCAACCCTACTATGTCTATTTTCATTTCCACCGAAATCCAATTTAGTATTCTAAATTCAATTTATAGTCAAACCTACCTAATATGTGATATACCATACACAATAGCCCATGTGATATTCTAGTTCAAGACCACCCTAATATTGGACACAAAATCTTAATATGTCTATTTTCATTTCAGCCTAACCTAATTAAGTGTTCCAAACCCAAACACACACATGTCTATTTATGTATAAATAGACCCCTAATTTTTTTATTTTTATTTTTTTTAAAATAAAATCAAATCCTGACTCCGCACTTGTATGCAAGTAAATTGTCACTGTCACACAATTATTAAGATTTTGGGGGAGCTTCATTTTTTTTTTGCTCGAAACGGGGAAACAAACTTTATTGAGGAAACGAGGGCAAGTCCACTCCTCTTTGATAAACATCCCTAGAGGCAAAAACAAAAGGGGGGATGTCATCAATGGGGATTGGACCCGAGAGAATACAGCGATGGGCCCATTGGGCCAAGTTGTGGGCTACAAAATTAGCAGTTCTATGAATTTTAGAGACATGACAAAATCCATCAAAAGCAGAGATAGAAACTCTGCATTCACGGATAATGGAATCGATCTCCCACTCGGGGGTCGTAGACCAGTCAGAGAGGGGGTGACAAACAAGAAGCGAGTCCCCTTCAATAATAGCAAATTTCCAGCCTAAGGAGGCTGCAGTCTTAGTGGCCCAAACAGCAGCACGAGCTTCAGCAACCAGTGGGCTTGAAGCATCAACCCTCCAAACCTGAGCAAAAACAGGCAGAGCAGACGCATCCCTAATAATGATGGCTAAAGAAGAGACATCATTCCGAAAGGCCACGTCAAAATTAACCTTAACCCAACCCGATGGAGGCGGGATCCATAAAGAAGGATCGGGCTTGGGGGGCTTGAGGATGCTCTTTTGGGCTGCCCGGTGCTCATTCGCAAGGGACCCAATCCGGTCGAGCCAAAGGGGGATGTCGAACGAGATTTTTTCATGGGTGATCTTGTTGCGAAGGGACCATGTCTGTTCCAACACCACAGTAGCGAAAATAGTAAAATCAAGGGCCTCATCTTGCAGAATGCCCAGAGAAGCAGAAGGGTTAAGAATAATCTTAACCCAATTATCAATCCCGCTGGGGAAGAAAGCAGAAATGTCCAAAGGCCATCTCGCGTGGCGCCAAAAAATGCGTGAAGCAGGACAGTCCAGAAACAGGTGCTCGCGGCTTTCGGTTGAGGAGCCACACACCACGCACTTAGGATCTTCAATCAGGAAACGGGATGACAAAATATCTTTTGTAGGGATGGCTTTGGAGACAATCTTCCAAAGAAAAAGTTTGTGGCGGCCATGGAGCTTTGAATTCCACAGTTCCTTCCAGAGCGGAGTTCTGGTGGAAAGAGAGGGGGAAAATCTGGTGGCTTGGTCAGTAAGGTAGGCTGATTTGGTGGAGAAGGAGCCTTTTTTGTCGGGAGTCCAAATCCACTTGTCACAAGGTCTTTGGGAAGGCATATCGATGCGGAGTATAGCATTCGCAGAATCAGGAGTAAAAATCTCATGGATCAGGCTAGTATTCCAGCTCCCGGAATCTGGGTCGATGAGGTCACTAACCTTGGAGACATTGGGGCGATTCGGCAAGATGCACGCAGGAGAAAAATTCTGGAGCGATGGGATCCACGGTTCAGTCCAAATATTTGTATCTTCTCCATCACCAATGAGCTTACACCCTCCCTTTTTTAAGAGTGGGAGAGTGGAGAGGATGCCTCGCCAAAGCCAAGAGGCATTATGGATCTTACGGGCATTGAACACAGTGGTTGTGGTCACATATTTGCCTTTGACGAGTTGAATCCAAGGCTTATCGTCTTGGGGTAAGAGATGCCACCCGAGCTTAGATAAGAGGGCTCTATTGTAGTCCTTCATTCGTCTAAAGCCAAGGCCACCAACAGATTTTGGACTACAGAGCAGGTCCCAGGCTTTGAGACATAAGCGGTGCTTATCCTCCAGAGAGTGACCCCACCAGAATTTTCTGAACATTTTGTCAAGGTTGGAGCATATAGAAATGGGGAGAAGGAAGAGGGACATAGTGTACACTGGTAAAGCTTGGGCGACGGTCTTTATAAGGATTCCACGGCCAGTTTGAGATAGGAGGGATGCTTTCCATCCTTGAAGTTTTTTTTGGACCTTTGACAGCACAGAGGCAAAAACATGCTTCATAGACCCACCCAAGGAAATGGGCATACCCAGATAAGTCGAGTTCAGAGGAGCTCGTTTGAGGCCGGATTCAGCGCAGATAGCGCGCGCTACATCCGTGCAGACATTACGGCTAAACAGAATTCTGGACTTTGACCGGTTAATTTTCTGCCCTGACCAAGCACCAAAGCTGGTGATGCATCGCATAATGGTTTCAGCTTCATCTGGTTTGGCATTACCGAAGACCATAAGATTGTCAGCGAACAAAAGATGGCTAATAGCGGAGCAGTTCCTACCCGCTTTGAACCCCCGAATAGCTCCAAAATGCACTTCTCTATCAATGATGCTGGAGAGCACATTAGTGCATAGGATGAACAGAGATGGAGAGAGTGGGTCGCCCTGACGTAGGCCTCTTTCGGGCTTAAAATTCCCAGAAGGGACACCATTGATAAGGACCGAGTATGAGACTGTAGAAATACATTGGTGAATCCAGTTGCACCATGTCTCATTGAAGCCTAAACATTTCAGGACCTGAATCAGAAAGGACCATTCAATACGGTCATAGGCCTTTTCCATGTCGAACTTGATAGCCATGAGGCCTTGTTTACCTTTTTTGGTTTTCAGCGAGTGGACCAATTCTTGAGCAATGATGCTGTTGTCATGAATGGACCGTCTGGGAACGAAAGCCGCTTGCAGGGGAGAGATGATCTTGCAGAGAAGAGGTTTGAGTCTATCGGTTAGGATCTTGGAGATGGTTTTGTACACCACATTACAAAGGTTTATTGGTCTGTAGTGATTCACCATGTGGGGGTTGTCCACTTTGGGGATAAGAGCAATGTTCGTGTGGTTAAGGTTCTGAAGGATGAACCCTCCCGAGAAGAAGCTAGTAACGGTATCAATGACATCAGCTTTGACAATATTCCAAAAGGTCTTGAAGAAAATAGCGGACAGCCCATCCGGCCCCGGGGCCTTGGTGGAGCCGATATGAAACATTGCCTTTTTTATCTCGGCTTCTCCTGGAATGAGAGTGACTTTGGCATTGTCCTCCGGCGAGATTAGGTTGTGGACCAAACCATCAAGATTATTAGGGAACCAAGGTCTGTCGGATTTGAAGATGGTTTGGAATTTGGCAATGAAGGCGTCAGTGATGTCAATGGGGTCATCCGTCCAGGTGCCATTGTCAAGCCTGAGGTAGTCAATCGCATTTCTTCTACGGTGGATGATCGTAGACAGGTGGAAGAACCTCGAGTTACTATCTCCAACTTTAAGCCACGAAATGCGAGATTTTTGCTTCCACATAACTTCTTCTCTCGCAAGATTCTCATTAAGCTCGTCCTTTAGGCAGGAAATTCTGTTAACAACAGTAATGGATGGGTCAAGAGCTTGGAGGGCCTCAATGTTCTTTCTGATATCTTTAATTTTGACTTGGACCTTGCCAAAATGGTTCTTGTTCCACGAGCGCAGGGCTGTGCGAATTGCTTTCATTTTCTGACAGAGACGAGAAGAAGCCGAGCCCCGCGTTGGAGTTGTGCGCCACACGTGCTCCACCACAAGAGCACAAGAAGCATCACGGATCCACATTGCTTCAAATTTAAAATTATTGGGAATTCTAGTTCTCTCCCCAGCAGTATTAATCACAACTGGAGAGTGGTCAGAGCTAAGGATTGGAAGATTTCGCACTGTGGTTCTCTGGAAGAGTTCCCTCCAAGCAAGGTTGGAAATCCCCCGGTCAAGCCGTTGGCGAATGTTAGCCCAAGAGGGCCTACCATTGTCCCACGTAAAAGTGTTGCCCGAGAAACCCAGGTCAATCAGACCATTTTTCTCCATGAAACCTTTGAGGCCTCCACAAGAAGAGGAAGCGAAGGGTCTGCCACCTCTCTTTTCGGATTGATTGGAAATGCAGTTGAAGTCTCCAAAGGAGAGCCAAGGGCCGAGAGCTGAGTCAGCAAGCAATTCCATGCTCTCCCAGAAGCTCGGCTTGTCTTTCCAAGAAGGGGGGCCATAAACGGCGGTAAGACCCCAGGGGATAGCGGGGGGGTCTGAGTAGACAGTTGCGGAAATGAAATACTTATTGGAGATTGAGGGGACTATGTCCACACCGGTGCGCCAAGCAAGACAGAGACCCCCAGATTTGTTGGAAGCGGGGACAAGCGAGAGATGAGGAAAGCCAAGTTGAGTCAATGCTAAAGTCATTTTGGAGGAAGACACTTTTGTTTCGGATAAGAAGATGCAGTCTGGTTGATGCTCTCTTATCAACGCCCTGAGTTCATTAACTGCCGTAGTTCGGGCTAAACCACGACAGTTCCAGGAGATGATAATCATTGGCCTAGAGGGGGCGATACGCCCTTCTCATCGGCAAAATGGTAAGCTGCATTATCACTGGTGGGAGATGCCCCGGTAACGGTGATGCACTCTTCAGTGGGGGAGGAGCTCGCTCCCTGGTTACTATCAAAGGACAGTTCTCTGGCCAATTGTTTGAGGCTTCGCTGCCTATTGACCTTTTGCCTGCCAGTGGGACCATTAGGTTGTTGAAATGAGTTTCTTGGGTAGGATGGTTGGCCGTGGACAAAGGTTAAGTTCAGAGGAGGAGGTTGTGGAAGAGTGGGGGTTGTGGCAGAAATGGTAGGTTCCTCAAGTCTGGCCTTTTTAAATGTGGGATGGCTAATTTGTGGTGGGCTTGAGTTACGTTTAAGGTTGGGCCTAGGAGGCGAGTGACGAGGAGTTTGATTTTGGTTTTGTATCCCAGGCTGGACTGAGGGTAGGTGTGGGTTAGGCTGGCAGGTAGTGTTCACAATGGGCTTAGACCCCAGAAGAAGGTTGTCACGGAGGTGTGGGATAATGTATGGGCCAGGCCCAGGACCAGGGAGTGATGAAGAGGCAGGGGGTAAACCGACTAGACTTGCAGAGGAAGGGTTAGTTAGGCCACACTTGTCTGGTTGGCTTGGTTTGGTTCCAGAAGGAGGATAGGTCACATCATTCCAGCACTTTGCATCTGACATGAGAAGGTCCTGATCTCGAGCGGCGGATTTCTGAAAGAAGGCAGCTGGTTGGGGCGCCACAATTTGACGCGTGGTCTCCACCTCGATGGGAGTGACAACAATTTCCCCGTTCTCAGGCAGCTTCTTCCGATCACCTGGGTCAGGCCTCTCCATGCCAACTCCAAGCTTGTTCTGGTCTTTGAATGGGCCAGAGCTACCACTCCCCTCCCCTCGGGCCTTGGCAAAGGACTTACCCAGGAACTCAGCTCGGAGCCACGGTCCAAAGGCCCGGGAGCCATGTCTCGGATTGGATCCCACAGGAAGCGCTTGACCCGACGGGTAGGAACAGGCCGTTATCGTGTGATTAATTCTCCCACAGGCATAGCAGAAGTCAGAGAGTCTCTCATAACGGAATTGAATCCAGGCATCCGGGAGGTTGTTTCTTTTCCAGAAAAAACCTGCTTTCAGAGGGAGGCTAATGTCGATTTCCACTTTCAGGCGAAGGGTGGTGGCCCATCCGTGGGCTTTGCTTCCGCCTCCTCCCAGATCACAAGCCAGAAGGAGCCCCAGGGATTTTCCGATTAGCTTAGCGTTCTTATCGGATATCTGATTGGGAGGGAGTCCATGGACCTGGATCCAGAACCAAGAGAAGTTGAGGCGTAGCTCTTCCAGGATTAGGCTCGACGTCCATGGTTTTAGGACCAAATGGTGGCCAATAACTGACCAAGGGGCTTGAATGAGGATTCTTTGACATTCTCTCGCACTCTGAAACACGAACAGAAGGGTGTTAGCTTCAATTTCAGAGATGGTCAGGTTGCCTTGGAGGTTCCAAGCCTTAAGGATTGTAGCTTTGGCTGCTTGGAAATTGATAACCTTTTCACTGACGATTCGGCCTACAAGGGGAACATTTCCAGTTTCAACGTTTGGTACATCGTCATCTTCTTCAAGAGTGAAGGAGCCAGCTGAGCAAGAGAGGGAGTTAGTTTTAGAGACAAGCAGGGAAATATCATGGGAGAGGTCCTTCATTATGAGTCGTGGGACCAGAAGAAAAAAAGGGAAAAGGAAGTTAAGGAATTTAGGGAAGAGAGAGACTAGGGTTGGTGGGGTAAACCAGGGAGGGAACAGGGGGGTGGATGGGGAGAAAGACAACTGGATCAAAGGGAGTGGTGAGGTGAGAGGGATACTGGAAGTGGTGGGGTCGGGAAGGAGAAAACGCTACCAACCGGAGCGTGGCTTTCGTTTCCTAGCGGACACGCTCTATCTAATTGTTAAAAGGGCCCGTGCTTTTTTGGGGGAGCTTCAATTATGGGCACATAGTGGTATATGCGCCGAAGAGAGGGAGCTCAACCATTAGATTAAATATTAATTTTTTGGAACAAATAAATCTGTCTTTGAGTTTATAAGTGATTATAGAATTATAAAAATTAAAATAAAATAAAAATTAATTGGCAAATAAGATTCAAAAAATGAAAGTCTATTGTAGAAATTTGCTCTGGGTCAAAAGCTAAAACAACTCTTTTGCTATTACATTGCAAAAACAAAAGTTACAAAAGTGTACTAAACGAGCCCAAATTAACAGTATGTGCATGTGCAATATAATTGGCATGGGTCCGAGTTAGATCCACCTGGTTGACAAGCAGGTGCGGAGTTAGGAATTTTGGTCAGGGGGCCTAGGCTATACGGGGGTTCGGGGGTAGTTCTCGATGCGATTTTTTTGGGGTCTATTTATACATAATTGACGATTTTTTTTAGGGTCTACTTGTCTATAATTGTAATTTTTTGGGGATATGCTTATAATATAAGTCTATTCGGTGACACGTAAATATTGTATAGTGTCTTTCAAAATTTTATGGGGGCCTATTTCTAAAACGCATAAAATTATCACACTAAAAGTGTATTAGGCGCATTTCCTTAGAGTTGTATATACCTGTATATCAATATATATGTAGTTATTAGCACTAAATTGGGCCTTGGACCCCTTTGAGGGCCTAAACATAAGTTGAGGGGGGTCTAAACATAAATTGAGGGGGCCTAAACATATTGAGGAGGGCCTAAATATAAAATACTAAAAAAAACTTAAGGTAAAATTTTAATTCTCAAAATCTCAAAGGGGGCCTTGGCCCCCCCTCGTCCCTCATGTGCCTCCGCCAGTGTTGACAAACCTAGTTGAAAATGTATTTCATATTAATTTAGTAAAAAATTTAATTTTTTTTTTGGTTTCATTTCATATTTAGGCTTAGTTTGGCCCCATTTTTGTGCTTCTCATATTTTAAAAAGCACAATTTCATGTTAGTTCATTTGGTAACTAGCTTATAAGTTTTATAAAAATTGAACTTAGGGCTTTTTTTTGGACGGGGGGAGGGGCTTTTAAAAGTTCTAGAATGGAACTTTTAAAAACTCAAGGTTGCTTTTCGGTTTCATGATATTTTTTTGAAGAGTAATGTGTCACTTGTATAAAATTATCAAACACGTTAATAATAAATTTCATAAATAACTTTTAAAAAGCCATGTGGAGGCCAAATTAAGCCTTAGTAATGCATGGGTACACTATGCATGTATTATCGCAGTATACTACAGATATATTATAGATACTAATTACTATAGATCCATACTATATACTACACATATTGGACTTGCACCTAGTATATATGTTTTGGCAAGATGTCTTGCCGTTGATTAGTGACTTCATTGTTCGTTGTTTTATTTTAATTCTTGTAATTTCAATTGTATGCATTTGATCTATGCAGTTTTTAAATGGAAGTAATGTGGTTCAGATGTCTCATTTTGTAAGAAAAGTAGATGGAATCCATTTTAGATATCTGAGCGACTAGTATATTGGGCGAGAAATTGGTGGTGTTCTATTTTTGCCCTTAATACTTATACATGCATAATAAATTGGTAACTTCTATCAAATTTTTCCTATAAAATGAGACACCCGGACCATTTTACTTCTTTTCAAAAATTTCAAGGCCGAATTGAAAATGAGAATCAAACTTCGGGGGTATATACCTTAAAGGTGCTTAACTCAGCCTTATGCAGAAGGAAATTAAGAAGAGAAACCAACTAACAAAACGAAAAAGACAAATTCAATTCAGACAAACCAACTAACAAAAAACCAACTAACAAAGTTTTGACATCTTAAGGTCCTGCATAGGTCAATTCCCTAGTTTGAAATTTCTCTCTTACTAATGATGTACGTATTTATCACAGCATAACCCACTATTTGACAGAATATTTTGCTTCAGGTGTGCTAGAGTTGTTGCAGCTCGGTTATGTGTGTGCTGACAGGCATAATTTTTCTAATATTTTGTGTAAGTGATGCACGATCTGACTTCTATCGTATAAGGATTGTTAAAAATTAGCATGAAAGTAACCTAATTATATATTTTTTGACAGTATTAATGTGCACAAGTCAAAAGTGGTGAAAATAATATAAAGCAAAGCTTTTGGAATTAAAAATATATTGCTTGAAATATATTACAAACAAAGAAAATTACATTGAATAATTAAAAGGGGAAAAACACTTTTAAAAAAAAATGCTCAAAAGCTACTGGAATGCTTAAAAAAAAAAAAAAGCTACCGGATGCCAAAAGTAAAGGACTGGATGCTAAAAGTTTGGACGCATTTGTTGGGAGTTTTTTTTTTTTTTTTTTTTTTGTGTGTGTTGAATTGTTGGAGTAAGTCTTGCTTTTGGAGAGGATATCCAATTTATAGTTAAAAATTGGCTTCCTCAACAAGCTAGGTCTACTCTTGCCATGATAAATTGTTTTGAAACTTTCAATTAATGCATTAGAAGTCACCAAAATGGTAGGTCATGTGAAGTCTTCATTGACCAATCTGCAAATAAGATAGTCTTTCTTCGTTTAAACTGTATTTAATGGTGTATAAGTCCAAAGGCAGAAAGTCTGCTTGCCCGCCCGGGGTGCACCAAATGATTTGATACATTTACCATACTAGTTAAGAAATGGCTCCCAAATCACTAACCACCTAACATTTGATACTTTCAGCAAACCAAAACCCACTTAACGAACCATTTACCTACCATTCACAAAGTGCTTACGTTACTACTTCTACCATTCTCAAACCATATTTCAAGATTACATGGCAGACAAAGCCAAAGGCCATTGAGGCCGATGAGCTCAAGGCAATTGAGGCCAGCCCATGTGCCCGATGGCTTCCAAAGCAATATTGGTCAAAGTTGTCATCACTTTTTGACCAATTAGTCCAAAAATGCAAAGCCCCTTTTAGTCGGAACTAGGATAGAGGCTCGTGCAATGCAGTGGTCCGTCAAAATTGAAAAATAAATTAGATGTATTTATTGTTGATGCATTTATAATTTTGTCAGTTGAAAAAAAATAAAATCAAACAATACTACATTCTAAAAAAAAATAAAATCAAACAACATTAAATCCTAAATGTATTAAATATGTACTACTAACAAAATAAATTTGTAAACGTAAAAGCTTCAATAATCCTGGATGGAAGCAAATATATTTTCTTTTCTTTATTTTTTTTTTCGTTTCCAAATCTTTCTTTAGTGTTTTCACTTCTATTTATTTTAGCATTTCTCTCCTTTAATTAATTTATTTTTTTAACCACAATTTATTGTATGAACTATGTACGAAATAATACAACTACTTATAAACTTTATACAATAAAGTTGAGAGTAATGTTGTTTAAAAGTAATAACTTATTTTTAATATCACAACACATGAAATTTTGAAAAACCTTATCATCTTTTCGTCTTTTGTCTTTTTTTTGTTTAATTACATACAAACTTCATACAATAAAATTGAAAGTGTTATTTAAAAATAATAACTTAGTTTTAACATTGTACAACATGATATTTTGAAAAAACTAATCATTTTGTTCCCCCCCCCCCCCCCCCCCCCCCTTTTATGGGAATGATATGAAATAGCATGAAATTATAAATTTCAAAAACAAATTAATTAAATTTATTAAAACTATTATTATTATAGATTTATTATGAGTATGTAAGTAAGTGTAAATTACAATTTGTCTTTTAAGTTTGCAAAGTATTTGATATATATTTATTATGCGTATGATAGAAGTGTATGTGTGTGTGAATTAGAATTATAGGAATGTGTACGTAATAAAATATTATTGTAGATGTATTAGTAATTGTAAATTATAATTTGTCTTCTCACTTTGCAAAGTATTTCTTATATATGTGTTGTTATTATTATTATAATTATTATTATTATTATTATTATGTATTTATGATGATGAATTAAATTTATTATATCTATTATTATAATATATTTCTGAGGAGTATGAAATGATATGAAATTAAATTTAAAAAGCAAACGAATGTATGTGTGTGTGAATTAAATTTATAGGTATGTGTGTGTAATAAAATATGATTTTAGATGTATTAGTAATTATAAATTATAATTTGTCTTTTAACTTTGCCAAGTATTTCTTATATATGTATTATGATTATTATTATATATTTATTATGAGTATAAAACAACAATGATAGAGATACACAGTGTAACACCCTGTATTTTATTTTTTTTCATTAATAAATACTGCATTTCATTTCCATGAGTATTTGATTTAATTTCTCTTTGTAATATTTATTTGGGGGTCAAACTGTAATTTCCAAAATATTTTCTATAGTTTCAAAACCGATATCTATATTTTTATACAACCCGGGATTTAATTTCTACGATAAAATAATTTTCTGTATTTTTATTTTAACCGTAAAGTACCAGTTTTATATTTTAATATGCGTCTACATCGCAATTGGGTGAGGGAGCACGTGAGCTCAACCTCACCGGATGAAATCTGGTCATTGCTTGGGCTCCAAATAATTTTAACAGTATATGTATATGTGTATATCTCTCATTCTCTCCATAACTCTCACAGTCTCTCAAATCACTCTCTTGCTCTCTCAAGATCACACACACACACAACACATACAGATTATATATTATATACTTGCACACCTACTTAGTTATATATATATATATATATCAAGATCAAGAGAACGGAGGAGTAATTTCTAACGGCGGATTATTCGGCGGAATTCTCGGTCTCAAAATTCTCTGTGTAATTAACCTCAGTGAGTATTATAAACTCACTCTCAACGTTTATATATGTATATTTCAGTGTATATATGTGTATATATATAGATACACCATTAAAGCTTTGAAAATTGGAGTTTTACAAAAGTTAACCAAAATCAATTCCGTGAATTGGGAATGAAAGATCTTAGTCCCAATAAGCTGTGGTTCGAATCCTACAGCTTGATTCATCTGTATCGCGACGTACCATTGATTTAAAGTTTTGTTACCTCTCGGTTTTACGTGAAATCCGAGAGCTACGATTGAAATTAGTTAAAACCGATCGCGTATTCATAATCCTTGCGGAAAAATGAAGAAATCCATATATTACATGTCTTGGTTGGAGCAGAAT
This sequence comes from Hydrangea macrophylla, assembly GCA_033977485.1. Taxonomy (NCBI): domain Eukaryota; kingdom Viridiplantae; phylum Streptophyta; class Magnoliopsida; order Cornales; family Hydrangeaceae; genus Hydrangea; species Hydrangea macrophylla. The sequence continues at coordinate 106,099,540 of CM066990.1, forward strand.
TGAGAAATGGGTCAAAAACAGGCTTCAAATTCGTAACAGGGGAGAAACTGCTGATACCAATCGATTGGAATGTTTACCAATCGATTGGTATGTGTTCCAATCGATTGACATGTCATTCAATCGATTGACACTTTTGTCAATCGATTGACACTTTTCAGCATTGACGGCTTTTACTAAAATGGTCATAACTTCCTCTAGAAAACTCGAAAACGCGCACCGTTCAAAGCGTTGGAAACTAGACTCAAAGACCTTTCTTTTGATGTGTAATTCACCAATAAAAATTGTAACTCATTTTTAAGGGCATTGCTTTAAAGTGGATATGCTTGTGTACTAGTAGCTGTAAAAGCATGTTAAAGTAGTTTTTGATGAATTTACATGTTGTTTCATATATGACTTGATAATTTAGATCATGGGTGCTAACTCAATGATTCTAAGTATATTGTACCTTGTTAATAAAAGAAAAATAAAAAGACTTGATTTTCTCGTACTTTTATTTGGTGTTACATTTTATGGACATTGACATACATGATAGGGTTGAGGTGGAGTCGACATGCATGGTGTGTGAGAAAGCGTGCAAAAAGAGTAGAGAGTGGCGGTCTGGTGATCGACCCAGATATCGATCGGATATTATTCCTGGTATCTGAGGCGACAGTGTGGTGTGCGACCTCAATATCGATCAGATATTATTCCTGGTATTGAAGGCGACAGTGTTGTGTACGGCTTAGATATCGATCGGATATTATTCCTGGTATCTAGGGCGCTCGTTTCGGATATCGATCGGATATTATTCCTGGTATCCGAAGCGATGGTATTGAGTTACGGCTTGGATATCGATTGGATATTATTCCTGGTATCCGAAGCGATGGTATTGAGTTACGGCTTAGATATCGATCGGATATTATTCCTGGTATCTAGGGCGCTCGTTTCGGATATCGATCGGATATTATTCCTGGTATCCGAAGCGATGGTATTGAGTGCGGTTTGGATATCGATCGGATATTATTCCTGGTATCTGAAGCAATGGTATGGTGTGCTGTTTTGGATATCGATCGGATATTATTCCTGGTATCTGAGGTAATGGTTTGGTTGAGTCGAGTCTTGTTGAGAGAAAAGAGTCAGAAAGATGAAATGTTACATTGTTCATGCATGGTCGCATATTTATTGCTTACATTATTCCCCCGTGACTTATGTTGGAATTGGAACCTTGAATCTATTGCTTTTTAAAGTTAAATTGCACCGTTGCTTATATGCTCATATATACATTACGAGCACTTGTTTATTTTGCTCACCAGCTTTCGTAAGCTGACGGCGTTGATGCGTCCTGGACTGTATGTCCAGATTTTCAGGGTCAGGAGCAGCCAGGATATTTCGACTATGCTAGTTATAGAGGCAGGGGACTTTCCAGGAGATTGCTTTATATTTCCTATGTCTTTTTAATTTGGGTTTGTAATAAACTAGTTTTAGACTTTTGAATAAGGCGTTTTGTGCCTAAGTTTATGACTGCTGTAATAGTTAGTAAGTTTTAATTTTGGAGGATTATGTTTATTAGTATCCTTTGCTCTAGAAATGTTGTTAAGTTATTTGTTGCAGGGACAATTGGTCATACTCACTTGTCACGACCTACGCGTCCATAAAGGAAATTAAATGCTTTCCTGTATTATGCTACGTCGGGACGTGACAGGCTTTTTGGTATCAGAGCCAAGTTATGGCTCGACCAATTGTCCAAGACACATAGGATCTCCCGTTAAGATAGAATTAAGATAAGATAGTTCGACTTCATTCCGTGTTTAGACGCTTTCTATCGTTTAGAATTATCTTTTTCCTCGAGAGATTGACCGAATTCTGTTGATTGATGGATAGGTATCGTCTTCCCGATTATATGGCTGGAAGAAATCTCAGGAATCGTCCCGCAATTGAAGCTGCACCCCCGGTAGTAGATCCAACCGGAATGTTTGAAGCTTTTGTAAGAAGGTTGGAGAGGGTCAGCGATCAGAACACCAGAAATAATAATCAGAATGGGAATCGACTCTTCGATTTCCAATGTAACCCTTTGGGTGATATGTTCCTCACTAGATGCCTAGCAAACATTGAGGTTGTCAGTGCAGAGGTGACAATATCATCAATACCGGTGATCAAAGAGTTCGAGGAAGTATTCTGAGATATTTCAGGATTACCGCCAGAAAGGGACATAGAATTCTGTGTGGAATTGGTGCCAGGCACTCGACCTATAACCAAGGTTCCCTACAGGATGGCCCCTACAGAGCTACTGGAGCTGAAGGAACAAGTTCAAGAACTTGAGAAGTTGGGTTTTGTTCGTCCAAGTACCTCACCCTGGGGAGCACCAGTGTTGTTTGTGAAGAAGAAGGATGGAACTATGCGATTGTGTATTGACTACCGAGAACTGAATAAGGTTACTATCAAGAATAAGTATCCTTTACCTCGGATAGACGATCTGTTTGATCAATTGCAAGGAGTCACGACCTTTTCTAAGATTGATCTACGGTCAGGATATCACCAGTTGAGGGTGCGGAAGGAAGACATACCTAAAACTGCTTTCAGGACAAGGTACGGACACTATGAGTTTTTAGTGATGCCGTTTGGGATGACGAATGCTCCGGCTATGTTTATGGACTTTATGAACAGAATATTCAAGCCCTATTTGGATTAATTCGTTATTGTCTTTATTGATGATATTTTGATCTATTCCAAGTCAGAGGAAGAGCATGAGCAGCATCTACGGATTGCGATGCAGACTCTCAAAGATCACCGCCTATATGCTAAATTCAGCAAGTGTGAATTCTGGCTTCAGGAAGTTAAGTTCCTCGGGCATGTGATCTCACAACAAGGAATCGCAGTTGACTCCTCAAAGACCGATGCAGTGGAGAATTGGACTCGGCCGACCAATGCTACAGAAGTCAGAAGTTTCCTGGGACTAGCTGGTTACTATCGGAGATTTGTAGAGGGTTTCTCAAAGATAGCAGCCCCGTTAACTGGTTTGACTAAGAAAGATTTGAAGTTTGAATGGACTGATAAGCATGAACGCGCTTTTCTGGAATTGAAAGAGAGATTGACAACAGCGCCAGTGCTTGCGATACCAAAGGATGGTGAGAAGTTCACTATTTTCAGTGACGCCTCGTATCAAGGATTGGGTTGTGTCCTTATGCAAGACGGAAAGGTCATAGCCTATGGATCACGGCAGTTGAAGCCAAATGAATTGAATTACCCAACTCATGATTTGGAACTAGCAGCCGTCGTATTCGCACTTAAGATCTGGAGACACTACCTCTATGGGGAGAAGTTTGATTTGTTCTCGGACCACAAGAGCCTTAAGTATGTGTTTACTCAGAAAGAGCTGAACATGAGGCAACGTCGGTGGATGGAGCTGATTAAGGATTACGACTTTACATTAGAGTACCACCCTGGTAAGGCTAATGTAGTCGCTGATGCCTTAAGTCGGAAACTTCAAGGAATGATTGCTTCATTGATGATAAGGGAATGAAAAGCTTTAGAGACAATCGCAGAATTTGATATGCAGATTTCTGAGGGAAGTGTCGGGCATCACTTTGGATGCCTTGTAGTACAACCAACACTTGTGAGTCGAATTTTTGAGGCCCAAATGAAAGACGAGAAGTTTCAAGTATGGTTCGCCAAGATGTCAGAAAAGGACCCTACAGAATGGAAGGTTGGGGCCGATGGAGGATACCGATGTCGAGACAGATTATGTGTGCCAGATTCTGGAGATTTGAGAAAAGATATTCTCGAAGAAGCACATAAATCGAGACTGACAGTGCACCTAGGAGGAACAAAGATGTATAAGGATTTGAAGAGAAACTTCTGGTGGGAAGGGATGAAACGAGAAGTAGCCGAGTTTGTGTCTAAATGTTTGAATTGTCAACAAGTGAAGGTCGAACATCAGAGACCCTCGAGATTGTTGCAACCTTTACCTGTTCCAGGATGGAAGTGGGAACACATAACTATGGATTTTGTGGTTGGATTACCCCGGTCACAACAGAATCATGACGCGATTTGGGTAATTGTGGATCGTCTGACGAAGTCCGCACACTTTATCGCGTACAATATGACTTACCCAGTAGAAAGGATGAGTCAAATGTACATACAGCAAGTGGTGCAACTGCACGGTGCGCCTGTGTCGATTGTATCAAACCGAGACGCACGTTTTACCTCAGGATTTTGGGAAAGTTTGCAGAAGGCTATGGGAACTTCGCTCAAGATGAGTACTGCTTTCCATCCTCAGACAGATGGACAGACCGAGCGTGTTAATCAAATTATGGAAGATATGCTAAGAGCTTGTGCAATCGATTTTGAAGAGTCTTGGGAGACGCACTTGCCGTTGCTCGAATTTGCGTATAAAAACAGTTATCACTCGAGTATTGGAATGGCACCGTTCGAAGCCTTGTACGGACGGCCATGTCGATCTCCGTTGTGTTGGGCTGAAGTGGGAGACACGGAACTTTTGGGACCAGATTTGGTGAGAGAGACCAATGAAAAGATTTCACTGGTCAAGGAAAGAATGAAAACTGTACAGAGTAGACACAAACGTTATGCGGATCGACGTCGAAAGGATTTGGAGTTCAGTATCGGTGATCACGTACTCCTTAAGGTTTCACCGGTTCGGGGAGTAGTACGTTTTGGTCAGAAGAGAGGGAAGTTGGCACCTCGTTTCATCGGACCATTCGAGGTATTGGAGCGTGTGGGGAAAGTGGCTTACCGGCTCGCGTTGCCACCAAAGATGTCTGGTGTTCATAATGTGTTCCATGTCAGTATGTTAAGGAAATACATACGGGATCCTTCACATGTGGTTAATTTTGATGATATTGAGACAAGTCAGAATGTTGTCTACAAGGACAGACCTGTGAGGATTCTTGACCAGAGTATCAAGAGGCTGAGAAGAAGAGACGTTCCTTTGGTTAAGGTTCAGTGGAGGCATCATGACGAGGGAGAAGCGTTGTGGGAGTTAGAGTCGGACATGAGGACTAGATACCCCGAGTTGTTTCAGGATTAGTGAGTTCAGATTTCGGGGCGAAATCTCTGTTAAGGTGGGTAGAGTGTAACACCCTGTATTTTATTTTTTTTCATTAATAAATATTGCATTTCATTTTCATGAGTATTTGATTTAGTTTCTCTTTGTAATATTTATTTGGGGGTCAAACTGTAATTTCCAAAATATTTTCTATGGTTTCAAAATCGATATCTATATTTTTATACAACCCGGGATTTAATTTCTACGATAAAATAATTTTCTGTATTTTTATTTTAACCGTAAAGTACCAGTTTTATATTTTAATCTGCGTCTACATCGCAATTGGGTGAGGGAGCACGTGAGCTCAACCTCACCGGATGAAATCCGGTCATTGCTTGGGCTCCAAATAATTTTAACAGTATATGTATATGTGTATATCTCTCATTCTCTCCATAACTCTCACAGTCTCTCAAATCACTCTCTTGCTCTCTCAAGATCACACACACACAACACATACAGATTATATATTATATACTTGCACACCTACTTAGTTATATATATATATATATCAAGATCAAGAGAACGGAGGAGTAATTTCTAACGGCGGATTATTCGGCGGAATTCTCGGTCTCAAAATTCTCTGTGTAATTAACCTCAGTGAGTATTATAAACTCACTCTCAACGTTTATATATGTATATTTCAGTGTATATATGTGTATATATATAGATACACCATTAAAGCTTTGAAAATTGGAGTTTTACAAAAGTTAACCAAAATCAATTCCGTGAATTGGGAATGAAAGATCTTAGTCCCAATAAGCTGTGGTTCGAATCCTACAGCTTAATTCATCCGTATCGCGACGTACCATTGATTTAAAGTTTTGTCACCTCTCGGTTTTACGTGAAATCTGAGAGCTACGATTGAAATTAGTTAAAACCGATCGCGTATTCATAATCCTTGCGGAAAAACGAAGAAATCCATATATTACATGTCTTGGTTGGAGCAGAATTGAGAAATGGGTCAAAAACATGCTTCAAATTCGTAACAGGGGAGAAACTGCTGATACCAATCGATTGGAATGATTACCAATCGATTGGTATGTTTACCAATCGATTGGTATGTGTTCCAATCGATTGACATGTCATTCAATCGATTGACACTTTTGTCAATCGATTGACACTTTTCAGCATTGACGGCTTTTACTAAAATGGTCATAACTTCCTCTAGAAAACTCAAAAACGCGCACCGTTCGAAGCGTTGGAAACTAGACTCAAAGACCTTTCTTTTGATGTGTAATTCACCTATAAAAATTATAACTCATTTTTAAGGGCATTGCTTTAAAGTGGATATACTTGTGTACTAGTAGCTGTAAAAGCATGTTAAAGTAGTTTTTGATGAATTTACATGTTGTTTCATATATGACTTGATAATTTAGATCATGGGTGCTAACTCAATGATTCTAAGTATATTGTACCTTGTTAATAAAAGAAAAATAAAAAGACTTGATTTTCTCGTACTTTTATTTGGTGTTACATTTCATGGACATTGACATACATGATAGGGTTGAGGTGGAGTCGACATGCATGGTGTGTGAGAAAGCGTGGAAAAAGAGTAGAGAGTGGCGGTCTGGTGATCGACCCAGATATCGATCGGATATTATTCCTGGTATCTGAGGCGACAGTGTGGTGTGCGACCTCAATATCGATCGGATATTATTCCTGGTATTGAAGGCGACAGTGTTGTGTACGGCTTAGATATCGATCGGATATTATTCCTGGTATCTAGGGCGCTCGTTTCGGATATCGATCGGATATAATTCCTGGTATCCGAAGCGATGGTATTGAGTTACGACTTAGATATCGATCGGATATTATTCCTGGTATCTAGGGCGCTCGTTTCGGATATCGATCGGATATTATTCCTGGTATCCGAAGCGATGGTATTGAGTTACGGCTTAGATATCGATCGGATATTATTCCTGGTATCTAGGGCGCTCGTTTCGGATATCGATCGGATATTATTCCTGGTATCCGAAGCGATGGTATTGAGTGCGGTTTGGATATCGATCGGATATTATTCCTGGTATCTGAAGCAATGGTATGGTGTGCTGTTTTGGATATCGATCGGATATTATTCCTAGTATCTGAGGTAATGGTTTGGTTGAGTCGAGTCTTGTTGAGAGAAAAGAGTCAGAAAGATGAGATGTTACATTGTTCATGTATGGTCGCATATTTATTGCTTACATTATTCCCCCGTGACTTATGTTGGAATTGGAACCTTGAATCTATTGCTTTTTAAAGTTAAATTGCACCGTTGCTTATATGCTCATATATACATTACGAGCACTTGTTTATTTTGCTCACCAGCTTTCGTAAGCTGACGGCGTTGATGCGTCCTGGACTGTATGTCCAGATTTTCAGGGTCAGGAGCAGCCAGGATATTTCGACTATGCTAGTTATAGAGGCAGGGGACTTTCCAGGAGATTGCTTTATATTTCCTATGTCTTTTTAATTTGGGTTTGTAATAAACTAGTTTTAGACTTTTGAATAAGGCGTTTTGTGCCTAAGTTTATGACTGCTGTAATAGTTAGTAAGTTTTAATTTTGGAGGATTATGTTTATTAGTATCCTTTGCTCTAGAAATGTTGTTAAGTTATTTGTTGCAGGGACAATTGGTCATACTCACTTGTCACGACCTACGAGTCCATAAAGGAAATTAAATGCTTTCCTGTATTATGCTACGTCGGGACGTGACACACAGCAAACGACACACTGTGCTTTAAATGCATGTACTATGTACTGTTTGAATTTTTCACACTTTTCTGTGCATCACTTATACAGCACATGGTACATGCATTTAAAGTTGGTGTGTCGTTTAGTGTGTCATTTGGTGTGTATCCATATCATGTTTTAGTATGAAAAGATATGAAATTGTATGAAATAATAATTTTATAAAACAAATGAATTAAATTTATTAAGGGGAAATTATATATGTGTAAAGCCTTATTTGGGAATAACCAAAACAAAAAAACAAAAACCAAAGCACAAAATTGATTTGCCAAACAAGACACCGAAATTGTTGACTTGTGATCCAATATATGTGTGTAAAGCATTGTTGGGGAAAAACGAAAACAAAAATAAAAGCACAAAATCGGTTTGCCAAACAAGTTAGCCGAAATTGTTGACTTTTGATCCATGGGTTTAGTGCCTTGTTTGGGAAAAAGTGGAAACAAACAAGACAAACAAAGGCACAACTGATTTGCCAAACAAACCCTATTAGTTTTTGAGTGGCTTGTTTGGATTTAAAAAAAACACACACACACAAACACAAATAAGGGCAAAATTCGGTTTACCAAACAAGGCATAGTATCACAATGTATGAGTAAAGGCAAAATTACATATAAGGAGCAAACAATTTAAAGAATTCCAAATTAGGACAAAATTGAAATTGAAATCATTGTTAGGCTCTTTTATAATATAGTGTAGATTTGCAACATTGATCATGACTAGCACTATTGAACAAATGCTCCAAAAAAATCGGTCACGTGATAAAATACATATTTTGGGTACAAACAATTACTCTCTAGCTCTTTAAAATTAAAAGAAGTGACGATTTGAAGAGCTATTTTTGTCAGTCCGATTAAAACATTGACCGAATCAGTATCTGATTTCGGTCCTTAGCATCTTTTGATAATAATATTGTTGTTAGAAGAGCCACCAAATTAAAGACAATATTTAATGAGATTCATAAAGCCAGTGTGGGTGAGTATTTCTAGAAATCAAATAATTAATTGGCTTAACACAAACAGTGTTTTGGTAAAAAAAAATTATCAAAATATTTTAACAATTCTTTAAGAGTTAGTTTTCTCAAAAAAATATATTCAAATACAAATAATAAACAGTTGACCGATTTTGTGTCAGTCGGTCTTTGTGGGACTTGCCCCCCTTGTGTTTTTGTGACTTCAACACTAGTGAGGGACTCTTTAGCCGAATATGAAATTTTCAGCTTGGCACTTATAATTATTTTCTCATCGTTTTGCCCCCCCCCCCCCCCCCCCCCCCCCCTTGTGGGTTGGATGGCGTGGATTTAGTCTAATTAGAGACATCGGTCTTTAGACTAGTATAGATGTCAATTTTTTTTATTGACTAGATTGGTCACATGGGACCAGTTTTTTCTTTCATCAAGCATTTTGATGTGTTTTTCAAGAATTTGCTTGATGCCTTTACAAACATCCAACAGATCCATTTTATCCGAATTAATTTTTGGTTCGATGTTTTGTTCTTCGAGCGGCAAATCTGGTAAAGGACTCGGTTCCTTTATCCATTCACCACTTAAAAAATCATCAAGAGACATGGAACCACAGCCTTGCACTTCGGGTGGTGGATTGTCTGTCTTACTTAAGGCTTTAAGGAGACCGATTTCTTTGTCGAAAAAAAAATTTATTAGTCTCAAAAAGGTTAACGATCTCTTGGTAAATATGACTGATTTCATCATCATATCGACATGATTCGCGGGCATGCCGATCTATAAGCTTGTTATCAAATGGCGCAATGGTCACTTGTCACCATAAATTACTATAGACAATGAATTTTTTGTTGTTGAGGCGACAAATTTCATTGTAACGTTGACTTATTCCTTCATTCTGCTAATGAATTTGATTGATGTAGAAGTATAGCCATGCTTCAGTGTACATTTTTTCATCACTCAGTTGTCCTACCAGGCATGCCAAATTGTTTGACAATATATTTTGGTTCGGGCGTACAGAGTAGTTGCAGCTCGATTGTGTGTGTGTGTGTGTTTGTGCATATGTGTGTGTTGGCAAACATAATTTTCCTAATACTTTGTGCAAGTGATGCACAATCTGACTTCTATCGTATAGGAATCGTTAAAAACTAGTAGGAAAGTACCCTAGTTATAGGTTCTTTAGCAGTACTGATGTGCACAAGTCAAAAAGTAACAAAAATAATATAAAGCAAGGCTTTTGAAATTAAAAATATATTGCATGAAATATATTACAAATAAATGAAATTATATAGAGTAATTAAAAGGGAAGAACACTTAAAAGAAATGCTCAAAGCTACTGGATGGTAAAAGTTTGGATGCATTTGTTGGGAGTTTTTTGTGTGTTGAGTTGTTGGAGAGAGTTTTGCTATTAGAGAGGTATCCCAATTTATAGCCAAAAATTGGCTTACTCAACAAGCTAGGTCTACTCTTGGGACAATTGTCACACCTGTCCCGGGAAAATCATGGTTTTGAAATGCATAAATGAAATTTTGTAAATTTTCAATGTCATTTGAAAATTGTGAATGAGATTGACTAGAGGTCAACGGTGAGTTGTCAATCGAAGACACGATAATAGGAAATCATATGGCATCAACATGAATAAATGACATTTATATGGCTTAAATGTTATTTGATGTTTCTAGTATTTTGTGAATAGTAATTATACATGTTTTGTATAATTTCTGGTAGTTGTGATCTGGTTTTAGATCATTTTGAATATTGTGGTGAGAGCGTGAGTGATACGTTGCATAAAAGGTAGATATCTAGAGATTCCACGGAATTTAGTTTTCGGGCATAATTACGGACTCACACAAGACTTAGACGAAAACTTTTACAAATTATAGTTTTCACTCGTGAAGTAATAAAATGGACGTGTGTGACGTTTCGGGAGTTAATTAGAGGTTTTGAGAACTCGTGAGGAGTTAAATATAATTTTCTAGAGTTGTGTCTATAAATAGACAACTCAAGATATTTTCACAATATCTTTAACCAAATATCTTAGGAGAGAGAGAGAGAGAGAGAGAGAGAGAGAGAGAAATGGAGATTTTATTCCTACGACCTTACCAACGACATACGACGACCGTTCGTCCTTCAGTTTTTAGTCAAATTTCATATTTGGACTTCTCGAGGTAAAAGCTTCATTTTGATACCTCTTAGGCCTCGTTTGGCAAAGTTTTTTAGAAAAGCTAATTCTAGAAATTTGAAAAAAAAAACATGTAAATACTTGTAGGAATCACTTGAGATCGGAAATCCGACGATTAATTGGTCTCCTAGTTCTTCCCCTGAAGTTATAGAGCTATAGCTTAAGGTATGAATTTCGAACCCTTGTAATATAAACAATTTTGGATGTTTTGAATATTGTGTATGAAATTGTGATCCGGGCAACATTCATATGTTAAATTAGGTCCGTTAATTTCAGCGAGAACATATAGAAAAGCATGGTGATATGATTATGTGAGTATACTAAATGATTATGTGGGCCAAAAGAGAGTTTGGTATAATTTCATGTCGGGGTATTGTAGACACCCCATTTTGTTGGCTATCAGATTTAGCAGACTCATAGCTTGGCGATTCACAATGATCGAAAAAGACTCAAAAAGAACTCCTAGAAGTTAGTTCTATCTCTCAAAATGCTTAGAATGACCAAAATGCCCTTGAAAGCCCAAAAACTTCATGATTTGGACCAAAAGTTTTGGAAATATGCTACGTCGTAAGAAAAGTGATAAAACGAGTTTTGAAAGAAAATCGGACAAAAACGTCAGCTCCTGGGAGCTCCCAGAGGTTCCTAGAACTTCCTGGAGATCCCAGGTTTGACCGATTTGGCCAAAAAGTTTACTTTGAAACTGGAACGTCGTTTCATTTTTCAAACATTTTTCATGGATACTAGAGGTCAATAGCTTTCCAACGGTATATCACACGTAATTTCTAAATTCAAAACAAATTTATTATGGATTTTCGAAGGTGAAAAAGACGATCAAATCGGCTTCTATCGCAAATACCGCAAAACTTTTCAAAGTGACCTAACTCCGAACTATTTTTTTTTATGAAAAATAGACACCATTACCTTTCCAACAGTATATCACAACCTCAATTTGGAGTTCATATGCATTTTCTGACGAAATAGGGCCTTTTTCATGAATACCGGAACCTCTAGGGGACTAAACGTAATTTTTTGGGCATCTGAGGAGCAGTGCCGCAGTAGCACTGGGCCACTGCCATGGCGGCACATGGACAGTGCCGCGGTGGCACCCAACCCCCGCAGAACCCATTTTTGTAATTTATTTTGGGGGTCCAAATTGAATAATTAAAGACCAAAACGATGTAGTTTTATGTTCACAAATGTTTAGGACTAATGGGAGCACTTTCTAAATCCCAAAATCATCCCCAAATTGGCCTATATAAATCCCCCTTTTCTCTTCATTTTAGGGGGCCAAGTGCAAAGCTAAAAAAGTTGTAGAGAGGAAAAGAGATAGAGATAGGTTTAGAAGAGAGAAAGGGCGCTTCTCCCACTGATTTTCTATAAGAAAGTGCATTCTAATCTTGTTTCCTTCCATTGCTTCTCTTATACTTCACATTAAAATCCTCCCCAACCACTATTCTTGAGAAATCTTGAGTTAAGAAGCTACTTCCATATCCAAATGTCAATGTCTATGAGTGAAACACCAATCTACAAGTCCAAAATCACATTGATTATCATCTATTGATTGTTATTATTTGCTTGTTTATATAAATATTCATCTTTTTTATTTTTCTTCATTTACTTACTAGTTCATCATCATCTAGATGATGACATGGTGTTTGAGGTTAGTGAATCCTTATGGATAGTAGCTCTTGACCTCAAATACATGTTTGATAGATGATGATTCCAACTTCAATACTTCCAAAGTATTCTTGAAGTTATGCTCAAATGAAAACAAATCTCTCCAACAATCTTGGAAGTTCTTAATTTGAGTTTGATGTTGGTTTCCCAAGTGGTTTTAATCCCCTTTTAGTGGTAGAAATGTGCTTTCAAACCCCTATTTCAAAACCCCTCTAAAACCCCCCAATATTTGGATTCTAAGAAATAAACCTTATTTTCTCAAGAAATCTTCAAAATAGTGAATGATCTGAGTTCAAAGATTTCTCTAGAACTCAATACTCAATGTATGGATGCAAGACCACTTGGAAAGTCTTCCTAACTTATTATAGAACACTCGTGTATAATACCCGCTATTTTTCAAATATTTTTCCCAAGACGAATAGTGTTTTTATGTTGTTATTATAATTTTCAGTATTTATAGAACTCGATTATAAATTTTCAAAATTTTTAAAAACAGAAATTTAGCAGATTTGTGAATATCTGGTATATTTGGACCAGTTATGATTTTATTGCATATCCAACCAAACATGGCCCTAAGGAAATAATTATCCTTTGAACCTTTAACTCTTGGTAATTGCAAGGTGAGGTCCCTCCTTGGTTCCTATATATATGGGACCATTCCATTACATTTATTCTTAGACTTATGAGGTTGAGAACTCATCCTAATGCTTACATATCTTCATCTTACACACACAAACACCAAGAACACCAAGAACACACATAGTACACCAAGAACACCAAGAACACACCTAGAACACCAAGAACACACATAGTACACCAAGAACACTATTTGAAGCCTGAATTTTATATTCGAAGATTCTTTGGGTTTTCTTCGGGTTTTCTCGGCATTATTATTCTGCGAATTTAGGTGAGTCTCCAACTCACTCAGCTATTTATATTACACTTTGTTATGCACATATGATTATGATTATGATTCATATTAATTATGTGGTATGTATACGTATTATATTACGTATTTATATTTATTATACGTATAAATATGGTATTATGATATAGTAAAATATGGTATAAATAGTGTATTCTAATATAGTATAATACATTATAAATACAGTATTATGATATAGTATAAATACGGTATTCTGATTTTTCAAATACGGTATAAATACGATAAACTGGTATTTTCAAATACGACTGGAATCGAGATGGATTCTTAGTGAGGATCGAAAACTCTTAACTTTCAACACGAATACTTAGTTATTTAATCTCACGAAACTTTTATAAATTCGGTTGTGGACGTACAAAACTGGAAAAATGACCAAAATACCCTTGTGACCTGTTTTCACTTAAATCGACTGAAATCAAGATATTTTCTTAACGGGGATCGAAAACTCTTAACTTATAACATGAATACTTATTTATTTGATCTCACGTAACTTTTATATTTTCGGATCATGACTTATAAACTAGAAAATGACCAAAATACCCCTATGCCCTATTTTTACTAGAATCATACTCGATGTCTAATATTTCATTCTAGTTTTGATTTGAATGCAGTTATGTGATAACAATGTTTGATTCATGCTATGATGATATTTACAATGTTGTTATACCATGTTTATAATGATTTTATCTTATTATTCCAAACCTTTTACGATGATTAAACTGCGTTAATAAAGAGAATAACGTGATGATTGCTGATGTTTACTATGAGAAGTAAATGGCTTAAGCTGTTGTACCTTTGAGGTAATTATTAAGTGAGGAACGTATACGTGTTAAACCAAGTTTGGTTTGGGTTTTAATGGTCAGTTATTCTATTTATGTTAGGTAGCCACATGGGAAAGTCGTGGGTTTGTTTTAGTATTGGGTTGTGGGTCAGCATGACCGACAGTCACATTGGACTGGTTTATGACTTGCGGTGAGGGACAGGTTTCACCTCTGTAAATGGCGGTAAACCAGAGGTTTGTTGACTAGGTGATGTGGGTTAGGTTAACAATTGGACCGTGTTCACGTCGTGCGGGGAGGGAAGGTATACCCTCTGAATAGCGGTGAAACGGAGGTTTTGTTATCAGAATGTGTCAGTCATGGCATAGTGAGATATATTGTGTTTTATTTCAGACAGTCAACATCGGACTAGTTCATGACTTGCGGTGAGGGACAGGTTTTCACCTCTGTAAATGGCGGTGAACCAGATGTTTGTTAGACTATGGGGCGAGAGCATTGATATGTCGATAGAGTGATGTATTGTGTTTTGGAAAGTGTTTCAGACAGTCACATCGGACTGATTCATTGTAATACCCGCTATTTTTAAATATTTATTTCCCAAGATGAATAAGTGTTTTTATGTTGTTATTTTAATATTCAGTATTTATAGAACTCGATTATAAATTTTCAGAATTTTTAGAAACAGAAATTTAGCAGATTTGTGAATATCTGGTATATTTGGACCAGTTATGATTTTATTGCTCATCCAACCAAACATGGCCCTAAGGAAATAATTATCCTTTGATCCTTTAACTCTTGATAATTGCAAGGTGAGGTCCCTCCTTGGTTCCTATATATATGGGACCATTCCATTACATTTATCCTTAAGACTTATGAGGTTGAGAAGTTATCCTAATGCACACACAAACACCAAGAACACCAAGAACACACACACAAACACCAAGAACACACACACAAACACCAAGAACATCAAGAACACACCTAGTACACCAAGAACACCAAGAACACACCTAGTACACCAAGAACACCAAGAACACACATAGTACACCAAGAACACCAAGAACGCTATTTGAAGCCGGAATTTTATATTCGAAGATTCTTCGGGTTTTCTCGGCATTATTATTCTGCGAATTTAGGTGAGTCTCCAACTCACTCAGCTATTTATATTACACTTTGTTATGAACACATGATTATGATTATGATTTATATTAATTATGTGATGCTTATACGTATTATATTACGTATTTAGATAAATACGGCATAAATACGATAAACTGGTATTTTCAAATACGACTGGAATCGAGATGGATTCTTAATGAGGATCGAAAATTCTTAACTTCCAACATGAATACTTATTTATGTAATCTCACGAAACTTTTATAAATTCGGTTGTGGACGTACAAAACTGGAAAATGACCAAAATACCCTTGTGATCTATTTTCACTTAAATCGACTGAAATCAAGATATTTTCTTAACGGGGATCAAAAACTCTTATTAACTTACAACATGAATACTTATTTATTTGATCTCACGTAACTTTTATATTTTCGGATCCTGACTTATAAACTGAAAAATGACCAAAATACCCCTGTGCCCTATTTTTACTAGAATCATACACGATGTCTAATATTTCATTCTTGTTTTGGTTTGAATGTTGTTATGTGTAATACCCTGTATTTTTCTTGTATTTTTATATCCTTTTGATATATATGAGATAATAACGAGATTAAGAAGCCGACGTGCATATTAGTGGGTCTGTCGACCGCAGAGGTTGATACTATTTATGGGTGCGCGTGAATGCGGTCGCTAAGACCGTATGATGTTGAGTGTGGAATCCCAGGTGCTGGGATAGGACCAGGACTTCGTGTCAAATCAATATATGATAGAGTTGGCCAGAGTAACATATTGGGCGAGTTGGCCAGAGTAAAGTATTGGGCGTGTTGGCCAGAATGTATCAGGGGCGTGTTGGCCAAAGTATATCGGGGCGTTTGGCTAGATTATATGGGACTGCGTGTCAAGAGTGAACAGACCGTAGGTATGGGACTACGTGTCTGATTAATGTGGACCCAAGAGTCTATGTTATGTATTGGGAGATTTGGGACGATGTCCGTTGTTAGATATTGGGTTGGTGCATACATGCATACGAACGATGAGATGATCCTTTTTATTGATGTTGTTATATGCTACATATCTGTAGATACTCTGTTAGTATTTGCATTCACTCGGCTTTCGTAGCTGACGGCGTTTTATGCCGCTGGATATTCGACGTCCAGCTGGCCAGGGTTATGAGTATGTAGGTGATGCATACATGTACAAGGGCCACGAGGATGGAGCCTACGATGATGGAGACTATGCCGGTGCTGAATACTACGCAAGCTGAAGGCTGGAAGTTGTGCCGTAGTTAGCTCGGGTTTATGTTTAGAGACTTCTGAAATATTTACGTTTATTATCGGCGTATGTTGCCGTAATACTTTATTTATACTTCTGCAATACTTATGGGTTGTAATAGTTAGTATTTAACTTTGGTTTTATATATCGAACTTAGAACTTCCAAATGCGTGGTTTGAATCATTTCTCTGATGGTTCGACTTTGGTCGTGGACAATGTGGTGACTTTCAACTGTCATGGCCTACGGGTCCAAAAAAAGAATTTATTTTCTCTATTTTTGCTACTGCGGGGCGTGACATTCATGACTTGCGGTGAGGGACAGGCTTCACCTCTGTAAATGGCGGTGAATCAGAGGTTTGTAGACTATGAGATGCTATGTACAGAGCATGGATATGTTGATAGGTGAGTTGGCATAGTGAGATGCGTTATGTTTTGGAATCGAAGATGTATTAAGAGATGAGAATAATTAAGAAATAATATATACTATTATGAGTTGATACATATGTTAAAGATACTTAATGCTAATGATGTAATCTATTTTAACTATGTTACCCAGAGTACCTATTACTCGGCCTTGTAAGCTGATGGCTATGCCCTGGACATTTCACGTCTAGGTATGCAAACGTTTGACTATACAGGTGACGGAGCCTATAATGATAACTACTACCCTGATGAGGGATATGTGGCGGGTGGCCCCATACATGACGGTTACACTGGAGGAGAGTTTTATGCTGACACCGATCCTTACGCCAGCTGAGGACTGAAGACTGTCATAGTCTAGTTTATGTTTCTGTTATTGCTATAGACTTTTGTAACGGGTACTTGGGCATATGTTGTCTCCAGACCTGTTGTGATCCTGTGAACCATACTCTGATATTGTAACGGTTCTGACTATTTGAACTTAGTAAGGTTATACCTTCATTTTCCAGATGTATTGGATTATGTTTTTAAATGTTTAAGTTTTTGTGTGGAAAATCATGTGACTTCACTTGACACGTATCTTCGGGTCCAGAATGGAAATTTATTTTCCCCTATTTTGCTACTCCGGGGCGTGACACCGTGATTTTTGGCTTGGCTTGGCTTGAAAACACTTGGAAGGGTTCTATTTTGACCCAAACATTTCTTCCAGACATTCTGTTTTTGCTGTCACAGCAGCTTGGTTGACTTTCAAGTTGTTTTTCAGAAACCTTTTCCAAACGGATTTGTCCCAAATCATTTTTCCCTTGAACTTCAGTGTCTTAGGGAATTTTATATATAATATGGGCCTCTAGATGTTTTGTTTTCATTTTCTATGATTTTTTAACATTTCAGTCGACAGTACATACTCTATTTCTGAGTAACCTCTATTGTTTATATGATTTCTCTCAATCTGTAATAGTTATTGAAGATTGTTTTTTTAATATGTTCTAGACACAATAAGGATGATCTCCATAAAAAAATCATGAACTAAAAACATTTCTAACCCCAACTAACAAAACGAAAAAGACAAATTCAATTCAGACAAGCCAACTAACAAAAAACCAACTAACAAAGTTTTGACATCTTAAGGTCCTGCATAGGTCAATTCACTAGTTTGAAATTTCTCTCTTACTTATGATGTACGTATTTATCACCGCATAACCCACTATTTGACAGAATATTTTGCTTCAGGTGTGCTAGAGTTATTGCAGCTCGATTATGTGTGTGCTGACAGGTATAATTTTCCTAATACTTTGTGCAAATGATGCACAATCTGACTTCTATCGTATAGGAATCGTTAAAAACTAGTAGGAAAGTACCCTAGTTATAGGTTCTTTAGCAGTACTGATGTGCACAAGTCAAAAAGTAAAAATATATATATATATATATATATAAAGCAAGGCTTTTGAAATTAAAAATATATTGCATGAAATATATTACAAATAAATGAAATTATATAGAGTAATTAAAAGGGAAGAACACTTAAAAGAAATGCTCAAAGCTACTGGATGGTAAAAGTTTGGATGCATTTGTTGGGAGTTTTTTGTGTGTTGAGTTGTTGGAGAGAGTCTTGCTATTAGAGAGGTATCCCAATTTATAGCCAAAAATTGGCTTACTCAACAAGCTAGGTCTACTCTTGGGACAATTGTCACACCTGTCCCGGGAAAATCATGGTTTTAAAATGCATAAATGAAATTTTGTAAATTTTCAATGTCATTTGAAAATTGTGAAGGAGATTGACTGGAGGTCAACGATGAGGTGTCAATCGAAGACACGGTAATAGGAAATCATATGGCATCAACATGAATAAATGACATTTATATGGCTTAAATGTTATTTGATGTTTCTAGTATTTTGTGAATAGTAATTATACATGTTTTGTATAATTTCTGGTAGTTGTGATCTGGTTTTAGATCATTTTGAATGTTGTGGTGAGAGCGTGAGTGATACGTTGCATAAAAGGTAGATATCTAGAGATTCCACGGAATTTAGTTTTCGGGCATAATTACGGACTCACACAAGACTTAGACAAAAACTTTTACAAATTATAGTTTTCACTCGTGAAGTAATAAAATGGACGTGTGTGACGTTTCGGGAGTTAATTAGAGGTTTTGAGAACTCGTGGGGAGTTAAATATAATTTTTGAGAGTTGTGTCTATAAATAGACAACTCAAGATATTTTCACAATATCTTCAACCAAATATCTTAGGAGAGAGAGAGAGAGAGAGAGAGAGAGAGAGAGAGAAATGGAGATTTTATTCCTACGACCTTACCAACGACATACGACGACCGTTCGTCCTTCAGTTTTCAGTCAAATTTCATATTTGGACTTCTCGAGGTAAGAGCTTCATTTTGATACCTCTTAGGCCTCGTTTGGCAAAGTTTTTTAGAAAAGCTAATTCTAGAAATTTGAAAAAAAAAACATGTAAATACTTGTAGGAATCACTTGAGATCGTAGATCCGACGATTAATTGGTCTCCTAGTTCTTCTCCTGAAGTTATAGAGCTATAGCTTAAGGTATGAATTTCGAACCCTTGTAATATAAACAATTTTGGATGTTTTGAATATTGTCTATGAAATTGTGATCCGGGCAACATTCATATGTTAAATTAGGTCCGTTAATTTCAGCGAGAACATATAGAAAAGCATGGTGATATGATTATGTGAGTATACTAAATGATTATGTGGGCCAAAAGAGAGTTTGGTATAATTTCATGTCGTGGTATTGTAGACACCCCATTTTGTTGGTTATCAGATTTAGCAGACTCATAGCTTGGCGATTCACAATGATCGAAAAAGACTCAAAAAGAACTCCTGGAAGTTAGTTCTATCTCTCAAAATACTTAGAATGACCAAAATGCCCTTGAAAGCCCAAAAACTTCATGATTTGGACCAAAAGTTTTGGAAATATGCTACGTCGTAAGAAAAGTGATAAAAACGAGTTTTGAAGGAAAATCGGACGAAAACGTCAGCTCCTGGGAGCTCCCAGAGGTTCCTAGAACTTCCTGGAGATCCCAGGTTTGACCGATTTGGCCAAAAAGTTGACTTTGAAACTGGAACGTCGTTTCATTTTTCAAACATTTTTCATGGATACTAGAGGTCAATAGCTTTCCAATGGTATATCACACGTAATTTCTAAATTCAAAACGAATTTATTATGGATTTTCGAAGGTGAAAAAGACGATCAAATCGGCTTCTATCGTAAATACCGCAAAACTTTTCAAAGTGACCTAACTCCAAACTATTTTTTATGAAAAATAGACACCATTACCTTTCCAACAGTATATCACAAGCTCAATTTGGAGTTCATATGCATTTTCTGACGAAATAGGGCCTTTTTCGCGAATACCGGAACCTCTAGGGGACTAAACGTAATTTTTTGGGCATCCGAGGAGCAGTGCCACAGTAGCACTGGGCCACTGCCATGGCGGCACATGGACAGTGCCGCGGTGGCACCCAAACCCCGCAGAACCCATTTTTGTAATTTATTTTGGGGGTCCAAATTGAATAATTAAAGACCAAAACGATGTAGTTTTATGTTCACAAATGTTTAGGAACAATGGGAGCACTTTCTAAATCCCAAAATCATCCCCAAATTGGCCTATATAAATCTCCCTTTGCTCTTCATTTTAGGGGGCCAAGTGCAAAGCTAAAAAAGTTGTAGAGAGGAAAAGAGATAGAGATAGGTTTAGAAGAGAGAAAGGGCGCTTCTCCCACTGATTTTCTATAAGAAAGTGCATTCTAATCTTGTTTCCTTCCATTACTTCTCTTATACTTCACATTAAAATCCTCCCCAACCACTATTCTTGAGAAATCTTGAGTTAAGAAGCTACTTCCATGTCCAAATGTCAATGTCTATGAGTGAAACACCAATCTACAAGTCCAAAATCACATTGATTATCATCTATTGATTGTTATTATTTGCTTGTTTATATAAATATTCATCTTTTTTTATTTTTCTTCATTTACTTACTAGTTCATCATCATCTAGATGATGACATGGTGTTTGAGGTTAGTGAATCCTTATGGATAGTAGCTCTTGACCTCAAATACATGTTTGATAGATGATGATTCCAACTTCAATACTTCCAAAGTATTCTTGAAGTTATGCTCAAATGAAAACAAATCTCTCCAACAATCTTGGAAGTTCTTAATTTGAGTTTGATGTTGGTTTCCCAAGTGGTTTTAATCCCCTTTTAGTGGTAGAAATGTGCTTTCAAACCCCTATTTCAAAACCCCTCTAAAACCTCCCAATATTTGGATTCTAAGAAATAAACCTTATTTTCTCAAGAAATCTTCAAAATAGTAAATGATCTGAGTTCAAAGATTTCTCTAGAACTCAATACTCAATGTATGGATGCAAGACCACTTGGAAAGTCTTCCTAACTTATTATAGAACACCCGTGATTTTTGGCTTGGCTTGAAAACACTTGGAAGGGTTCTATTTTGACCCAAACATTTCTTCCAGACATTCTGTTTTTGCTGTCACAGCAGCTTGGTTGACTTTCAAGTTGTTTTTCAGAAACCTTTTTCAAACGGATTTGTCCCAAATCATTTTTCCCTTGAACTTCAGTGTCTTAGGGAATTTTTTGTATAATATGGGCCTCTAGATGTTTTGTTTTCATTTTCTATGATTTTTTAACATTTCAGTCGACAGTACAGACTCTATTTCTGAGTAACCTCTATTGTTTATATGATTTTTCTCAATCTGTAATAGTTATTGAAGATTGTCTTTTTTTAATATGTTCTAGACACAATAAGGATGATCTCCATAAAAAAATCATGAACTAAAAACATTTCTAACCCCACTTTTCCATTTTTACAAGATCAACTCACTATTCTGTCCACTATTCACAGCAAGCATACTTTTACTTTCATTCTTTGATTTGATGCTCATATGCACTCCAAATTAGTTCATATCTTAGAAAGTAGTCTATACTACATTTGTACATATCCTATGATGATTTACTTCATACATTCATGCATAGTTTAGACTTCTAAGTCACTTTAGAAAGTCCATGTACACAAACACACTACAACATTTGCACATTCTAGGATCATACATTGCATCCATGCAAGATTTGGGGCTTTTGTGACTCCTAATCTAAGAAGATTATGAGGAATGAGTTGGATCATATGTCCATGCTTCCCCTCGATCTAATCATCCTTTCTCATCTGTCCCGGGAATTGAGAGGTCTTCCTTTCTAAAAAATTAACATGCAGCATTCTAGCTTGCTAAGCATGTTTTGATTTCTTTGATTATTTGTTTCAAAAACAATTCATGTCCCCTTTCTAGACTAGGAAACTTGATTACTTGATATGTGATTAGACGGTTTTTCCTAGGTTTATTTGTGTGATCTTTCACTTTGCACTGTGTGATATTTGGCTTAGATCTTATGAATGATATCTTATCTTTTGATCTTCCATTTTAAGATTCTTATGAGATGTAATATACTATCATAGTATTAATTGTTGAACCAAACATAGTATAAGATGATTATTTGGATGCTAATTGAGGCCCGTCAAAAGACGGGGCGAGTTGAGGGTATTTTAGTCGTGGCAAAGGCTCCTTCCTCTCTCGTACCAAAACCCCGAGCCAAGTTCTTTGGTTATGAAAGGCCGGTGCCCTTTATCCATTTGGGTGAGTCAAATTAGGTTTCTTGGTTCCTTAAAGACCAAGTGGCGACTTTGTATCTGCTTTCAACAGACCTTCCTTTTTCATATCAATCAATTTCAAAACAAAGGAAAATCAATTCTGAAACCCTGCCGGAAATAGAAACGGTGGTGGGCTCACGGAGGCCGCGTGTCCACAATCTGACGACTCTGCTAGAGATCGATTCTGCGTGTCCACAATCTGACAATCTGAAGATTCGACACGAGAAGTAATGTGTCTTGAAAGAAATTGGTTGAGGGTTTTTCAAACCAGTCGTCGAAGTAGTTCAAACTTAGGTCACTTGGGTAGCCTTGAATAAGAAGATTAAGTTTCGGTCTCCCTTTCTTTTTTTTTTCTTTTTTTTTTTTGAAGATTGATCCTTTTCACTTTCGCCTAGCTTTTCAATTTTGCTTTTCATGTAGTTGATTCATGTAAGATCTTTCGATCACAATCTCGAAATTACATAATGTGCATGTCAGTTCTCAACATTTGTTTGTGGTCATTCGGATCTTTTTGAAATATGATCTAGACACATTCTCATGATGTACCTTGAAGTGTACAATTCTCTGTATCACCAAAATTTTCTTTCTTTCATTTTCTCCATCATTTTGACTGGCTAAGGTCAGATCTTGAAAATCAATACCTTTTCAGCTCTAACTTTTACCTAGGTGCCCTTTCGGGGTTTTAACCTAGCGAGCTTTTTCTTTTCTTATTTTTTTTCTTTTTTTTAAAGTGGAGATGAAACTCACTGAAATGTTTAGCTACCATCAAGGACCAAGTTCGAACAGATTCGCATGGCTATCAATTGGGTTGGGCCCGAGGCTTTGAAATGGTGGAAAAGGGTGTTGGGCAAGCCCCAAATCAGTCTCAAGTATATCTTTTCGAGATTTGAGCAAAACATCTTTAAATTCTTAAAGTAAGACTTCAATTCTCGACTCTTCTTCGGGGTCAGCGTGAAATTAACTTTGACCTTTTCAGGATTCTTTTTTTTTGTTTGATGCAAAAAAAATTTTAGCAGAGTAATATCCATGGTAATTTGAAAAGTGACACTTTAGTTCAATGATTCATGCATTTATGACAAGGCACATTAGATTAAACAAAATGAGATTTTATTCCATTAGCAAAAGAGAGGCATTAAATTACTCAACACAGACCCATAACAACTTGATGACAAACAGACTCAACTATAAGACAAAACTTGAAATAGACTCAAAACATAGAACAGACTCGACTTGGTCTCAAATGGAGTGTCACGGTGAATTGCTTATTCATTTTATTATACTTTTTTTTAGTAGAGGTTCCAGACACCATCACCTTACCACGCAGCTTCAACAATCATTGGCCTCAGCGAAGGGGATCATTTGAATGGATAGGCCAGGGGCTTAGGTTCAATGGAGCTAACATTTTGGGTGACATGGGGTTGGATGTGTGGATGGGTGGTGGCTTGATAATTCTTCAGTCAATGAGGTATTGGATATCATGGCGGAGACGTATCCTGATTTCATTTTGCTTCTCCTGGTCGTGGCCTAGGCCTAGGTGGTAGGAACATCGTTTGGACATGTCACAATTAGGTGGTGGGGGATCAGCACGAGGCTGAAGGAGTTGGAGGTGCCCCTTTTTTAGTAGGCGACCTAAGGCTACAGAGGAGGAGATATCTAGCTTGGAAAATTCACGGGGTATCCTATTTTGGTAAGGGCGGCCAGGCGAGCTAGTTTGGTTTGTGAGCTAGTATGGAGAATAGGCCATGGGTCGGTTACTAAGGGAATTGACATCCGAAGGGTTTCGGGAGTAGTCGGGCCTCTTGGACTGGCTTTGTGATTCTTCATTCTTGATTTTCCCTTCCCTGATTGCATCCTCAATTCTAGTCCCAATCTCAAATAGTTCTTCAAATGTTGAGCTGGACTGGTAGAATAGCTTGTCATGGTATAGCGGCTGTAGATTCTTGATCAACATCCAAACTTGTTCCTTTTCGACTGGTCGGTGGATCATCTGGACCACTTTATTCCTCCATCTGCTCAAGAACGCAGCGAAGGACTCATTGAAGTTCTGTCGGGTAGTCTCCAGATCCCGAATGGTGACATCGAGCTCTTGGTTGTAGGAGTAATGATCAACGAAGACCCGGACTATATCTTTCCAAGTCTGCATCTTAGAAACCTCCATGGTCATAAACCAGGATAGAGCAGCCTTGGTGAGGCTGAGGAAACATCATTGCGATGTGTTCATGGGTGCAGCCCATTGACTGGAAAACACTCATACACAACTTTACGTGGCTCTTTGGATTCTCGATTCCATCAAAATAGTCAATTTCAGGCATCTTGAAGTTCTCCGATAGTTTCAGCTTAACAGGCTCAAAAAGGCCTTCCAGATCTAGCATGTAGTCATCGATCCCTTTGTTTTTCCTCAGTACGCTTTCTAGCTTATCAACCTTGTCCATTTTTTCCTGGAATTTTTTCTCATACGCAGGCGGCGGGACCCCTTGAAACCATTCTTCTTCTCCGCCGTTCTCATGTACAGAGATGGGAGGTGGTATAAACCCCGACGGCGGTGGTGGCATGAACCCTGGCAGTGGTGGTGGGAACCCAGGTGGGTACTGTGGCTGTTGCTATTTCAGGTCTTCCATGAATTTCAAGACTTGGGCTAGGCTGTCGGACTGCTGATTTATGGTTGCTACCAACTCGGTGAACTTATTTTCTAACTCTTCCTGATTCATGCTGAAATAACTTGGCGAGCTGATCCTGACCAAACGGTTGTCTGTATTTCTGACCCAAGACTAGGATCCTAGCTGCTGACTTTGGGAATTTATAGTGACATACAGATTTGAGAGAACTGTATCAGATTCTGATAGTGACGACTTTAGATAGATAATGACAGTGATGTTATCAAGTGTGGACTGACTTGTATACAGACTGACTGAGACAGTGCGTGCAAACTGATAGGAATGGTGCATGCAAATGAGACAAGCATGCCGATGCGGGCCCTGATCTATATGATGCTCCTATTTCTAATGGATAACAGTTAAGCAAGTAAGGTCCTAGCCATACAGAGTGTGCTAACTTTACTTTCCAGTATGATCACTCTGGTAGAAAGAAGAATTTCCAGGATATTTGGGAGATTCTGGGAATTTTCTAGAATTTTTGAGAATTTGGACAGAGTTTCTGGGGAAAGCAGACATATCTGGGAAATCTGAGAGATTTGGACAGAGTTCTGGTGCATTTGGGAAATCTGGGAGATTTAGACAGAGTTTCTGGGAGAAACTGATCATATCTGGGTAATCCGGGGGATTTGGACAGAGGTTCTGGGAGAAAATGGTCATATATGGGTAATCCGGGGGATTTAGATAGAGTTTCTGGGAGAAACTGGTTATGTCTGGGGAGAAATTGGTGCATTTGGGAAATATGGTTATGTTTAGGTATTTCTGGGATATCTAGACAGAGTTTTTGGGAGAAACTGGTCAATCTGGGAAATTTAGACAAAGTTTGTGGGAAAAACTGGGATATCCAGATGAGTTGGGCAAAGTTTCTAGGAGAAACATGTGTATATGACAGGAGCATGTGATGGTGGTGATCATATTATCTAGTAAATTTTCATACTCCTATGTCTTAGGACCAACAAACAAAGTTTGCGGTGTATATCTTTATGAGTATGGAGCAGACATCCTTGTCATGGTGCCTAGGCAGGTCAACTCAATGTGATCACATGTGAGTGATTGCCTTGGGAATCATAAGAAAGAGGTTCTACCTCATGCCACATAAGCGTCTACACCGCACAGGTAATCCCATCAAGGCATACAACAGTTATATCACATTATCCTATCTGCAAAGATAAATGAACAGTCCTATGAAAGGTTCTACAGGAATCTATATGCAAAGGCTGGGTTTAGTCAAAGAGGGTCCGTTGACGAGAGTTCCAATATACCGTCAGAGAGACAGTACAGAGGTTTTTACTCTTTTTGATATACCTTAGAAGGTATTGTATCAACGGTGACTTATGCCCTGGCACAGCAAGACCTGAACAATGTTAGTGCCGCGTTCAGACACAGTCGGAGGGAAAATGCAGGAGTACAATGTGGTGAACCAAACACAGTAAAAAGATGTTTTGAAAATAAAAAATCCCCAGCAGAGTCGCCAGATTATGGACACGCGGAATCGGTCGTCCACTCTTTCAGTTTGTTTGAAATTGATTTGGATCAAAGGAAGAAAAGGAAGGTCTGTTAAAAACAGATACAGAGTCGCCACTTGGTCTTTAAGGAACCAAGAAACCTAATTTTGACTCACACAAACGGATAAACGGCATCGGCGCTTCATAACCAAAGAACTTGGCTCAGGATTTTGGTATGATAGAGGAAGGAGCCTTTGCCACGACTAAAACACCCTCAACTCGCCCCATCTCTCGACGGGCCTCAATTAGCATCCAAATAATCATCTTATACTATGCTTGGTTTGACAATTAATACTATGATAGTATATTATATCACATAAGAATCTTGAAATGGAAGATCAAAAGATAAGATATCATGCATAAGATCTAAGCCAAATACCATACACAATGCAAAGGTGAAAGATCACACAAAAGAACCTAGGAAAAGTCATCTAATCACATATCAATTAATCAAGTTTTCCTAATCTAAAGGGGGACATGAGTTGTTCTTGAAACAAATAATCAAATAAATCAAAAAATATGCTTAGTAAGCTAGTATGATGCATGTTCATCTTTGAGAAAAGAAGATCTCTTAATCCCCGGGACGGACGAGAAAAGAAGCTTTGATAGAGAGAGAGAGAGAGAGAGAGAGAGAGAGAGAGAGAGAGAGCGAGCATGAACGTTTGACTAAGTTTATTTCTTATAACCTTCTTAGATTAGGAGTCATAAAAACCCCAAATCTTGCATGGATGCAATGCATGGTCTTAGAATGTGCAATGGTTGTAGTGTGTTTGTGTACATGGACTTTCTAAAGTGACTTAGAAGTCTAAAATATGAATGAATTCATGGAGGAAATCATCATGGGATATGTACAAATATAGTATGGACAACTTCCTAAGATATGAACTAATTTGAAGTACATATAAGCATCAAATCAAAGAATGAAAGTAAAAGTATACTTGGTGTGAATAGTGGACAGAATAGTGAGTTGATCTTGTGAAAATGGAAAAGAGGGGTTAGAAATGTTTTTAGTTTATGAATTTTTATGGAGATCATACTTATTGTGTCTAGAACACATATCACAAAGTCCATCTTCAATAACTATTACAGATTGAGAGAAATCATATAAACAATAGAGGTTACTCAGAAACAGAGTTCGTACTGTCGACTGAAATGTTGAAAAATCTTAGAAAATGAAAACAAAACATCTAGAGGCCCATATTATACAGAAAGTTCCCTAAGACTGTGAAGTTCAAGGGAAAAATGATTTGGGACCACTCCTTTTGGAAAGGTTTTCTGAAAGACAAGTTGAAAGTCAACCTAGCTGCTGTGATAGCAAAAACAGAATGTATGGAAGGAATGTTTGAACCCTTCCAAGTGTTTCCAAGTCAAACCAAAAATCATGGGTGATCTCTAATGGGTTAGGAAGACTTTCCAAATGGTCTTATGTTAATTCTTTGAGTGTTGGGTTCTAGAGAAATCTTTGAACTCATGTCACTCACTGTTTTGAAGATTTTTGAGAAGGATAGGGTTTAATTTCTTAAAAAACAAAAAGGGGGTTTATGAGGGGTTTTGAAATAGAGGTTTTGAGAGTGCATTTTCAGCATTTAAATGAAGGTTATGACCACTTGAAATATCAACATTGAACTCATATCAAGAACCTCCAAGATTGTTGGAGGACAATGTTTCCATTTGAGCATAACCCCAAGAATACTTTGGAAGTATTGAGGTTTTAATCATCATCTATCAAACATGTTTTTTGAGATTAAGAGCTACTATCCATAAGGATTCACTCACCTCAAACTTCATGTCATCACTTAGATGATGATGAACTAGTAAGTAATCAAAGAAAAATCAAGAAGAAATGAGGGAAGAAGAGATGAACATATATATAACCAAGCAAGTAAATAGCAATTAATATTTGATAATCAATGTGATATTGGACTTGTAGCTTGGTGTTTCACTCATAGATATTGACATTTGGACATGGAAGTAGCTTCCTAACTCAAGAATGCTCAAGAATGGTGATTGGGGGGTATTTGAATGTGAAGTATATGAGAGATAATGGAAGAAAACAATATTAGAACTCACTTTTTTTTATAGAAAATCAGTGGGAGAAGCTCCCTTTCTCTCTTCTAAACCTATCTCTATCTCTCTTTCTCTCTACAACTTTCTCAAGCTTTGCACTTGGCCCCCCAAAATGAAGAGCAAAGGGGGGGGTTTACATAGGCCAATTTGGGGGCGGTTTTGGGATTTAGAAAGTGCTCCCATTGGTCCCAAACATCTGTGAACATAAAACTATATCGTTTTGGTCTTTAATTATTCAATTTGGACCCCCAAAATAAATTACAAAAATGGGTTCTGCAGGGGTTGAGTGCCACCGCATCACTGGTCATATGCTGTCGCGGCAGTGGCCTAGTGCTGCCGCGACACTGCTCCTCAGATGCCCAAAAAATTACGTTTAAACCCCCAGAGGTTCTGATATTCGCGAAAAGGCCCTATTTCGTCCGAAATTCACAGAAAATGCATAAGAACTCCAAATTGAGCTTGTGATATACCATTGGAAAGCTAATGAAGTCTACTTTTCATAAATTAAAAAAATGTTCGGAGATGGGTCACTTTGAAAAGTTTTGCGGTATTCGTGATAAAAGTCGATTTGATCGTCTTTTTCACCTTCAAAAATTCATAATAAATTCATTTTAGATCTAGAAATTAAGTGTGATATACCGTTGGAAAACTATTGACTTCTAGTATCCATGAAAAATATTTAAAAAATAATACGGCGCTCCGGTTTCAAAGTCAACTTTTAGGTCAAAATCGGTCAAACCTAGGATCTCCAGGAAGTTCTAGGAACCTCTAGGACCTCCCAAGAGCTGACGTTTTCGTCCGATTTTCTTTAAAAATTTATTTTAATACTTTTTGGAGAATTTGGATGATTTTGGTCAAACCCTAGTCAAATCTGGTCAAACTTGGGTCAAACCGGTCAACGGGGACTTTTCGGGAACTTCCGGGACTTCCAGGGGTCTCTGGGAGCTGACAATTTTACCCGATTTTGCTTTGAAACTTATTTTATTGCTTTTTTTTACGACGTAGTATGTTTCCAAAACTTCGGTCCAAATCTGGGAGTGTTTGGGCTTTCAGGGGTATTTTGGTCATTCTGAGCATTTCGAAAGATAGAACCAATTTTCCGGAGTCCTTTTTGAGTCTTTTCGATCATTGTGAACTTCTTTTTCAGTCTCCAGCAGAGTCGCCAGATTGGACCGAAAGAATGGGTCCACCATCTTTTTCGGTCCACAATCTGCCGCCAGATTGGGTCCACCATCTAGTCTTTTTAAGTTTGAACTTCTTTTTCGATCATTATGAACCACCAAGCTATTGTGAACCACCAAGCTATGGGTCTTTTCCAACTCCTTCAGCCTCGTGCCGATCCTCCACCGCCTAACTGTGACCTGTCCAAACACTGCACCTACCACCAAAGCCCATGCCATGACACCGACCGGGGCATACGTCTCCGCCATGATATCCAAGACCTCATTGACCGAAGAATTATCGAGCCACCACCCATCCAACCCCATGTCACCCAAAATGTTAGCTTCAATGAACCTAAGCCCCTGGCCTATCCATGCAAATGATCCTCTTCGCTGAGGCCAATGATTATTGAAGCTGCGCGGTAAAGTGATGGTGTCTGGAACCTCTGCTAAAAAAAAGTATAATGAAAAGAATAAGCGAGTCACCGTGACACTCCATTGAGACCAAGTCGAGTATGTCCTATGTTTTGAATCTATGTTGACCTTAGTCTTGTTGTCGAGTCTGTCAGTCTTCAAGTTGTTATGAGTCTGTGTCGAGTAATGTAATCCTTCTTTTTTGATGGAATGAAATCTCATTTTGTTTAATCTGATGTGTCTAGTCATAAATGCATGAATCATTGAACTAAAAATGTCACTATTCAAATTACCATAGATATTACTCTGCTAAAAAAAAATATGCATCAAACAAAAAAAAAGAATCCTGAATAGGTCAAAGTTAATTTCGCGCTAACCCCAAAGAAGAGCCGAGAATTGAATAGTCTTACTTTAAGAATTTAAAGATGTTTTTGCTCAAATCTCGAAAATACATACTTGAGACTGACTTGGGGCTTGCTCAACACCCTTTTCTACCATTTCAAAGCCTTGGGCCCAACCCAATTGATAGCCATGCAAATCTGTTCGGACTTAGTCCTTGATGGTAGCCAACCACTTTCAATGAGTTTCTTCTCACCTTTCAAAAAAAAAAGAAAAGAAAAGAAAAGGCTCGCTAGGTTGAAAACTCGAAAGGGCACCTAGGAAAAAGTTAGAGTTGAAAGGTATTGATTTCCAAGATCTGACCTTAACCAATCAAAATGATGGAGAAAATGAAAGAAATAAAATTTTTGTGATACAGAGAATTGTACACTTCAAGGCACATCATGAAAATGTGTCTAGATCATATTTCAAAAAGCTCCGAACGACCACAAAAAAATTCTGAGAGCTGACATATACATTATGTAATTTCGAGATTGCAATCGAAAGATCTCACATGAATCAACTACATGAAAAGCAAAATTGACTAGCTAGGCGAAAGTGAAAAGGATCAATCCTCAAAACAAAAGTAAAAGAAAAGAAAAGAAAAGAAAAGAAAGGGAGACCGAAACTGAATCTTGCTATTCAAGGCTATCACAAGTGACCTAAGTTAGAACTTCTTTGACAATTGGTTTGAAAAACCCTCAACCAATTTCTTTCAAGACCTTGCCTTGAACTACGCTTCCTACTCGGGGATACGTAGGCAACCACATTGGTTCGGTCGACACCACCATAATCAACCCCTCTTCTTTCAAGCGTTGCCTTGAACTACACTCGACCTGATTCTTACTTGGGGATACGTAGGCAACCGCATCGATTCGGTTGACTCATAATCAGCCACCCCTTCTTTGAAAGCCTTGGCCCGAACTACGTTGGACCTGATCCCCACTGGGGTACACAGACAGACTTTTAAAAAGAAAAGAAGGATGGCTCGCTAGGTCAAAAATCTGAAAGGACGCCTAGGTAAAAATTAGAGCTAAATCCAGAGTGAGCAATAGAAAAAGAGAGAAAATAGCTCGCTAGGTCACTTCACCAGTGCCTAGGCAAAAGTTATGAGCATATGAGAGATTAAAGTCACGGTCCTTGTCTCAAACCAGAATTCACCTTCCACACTAGGGGCAAACTTCGGCTACCTACCTCGTTTGCTTGATTTTTACTATCTACCCTTCATACAAGGGGCAAACTTCGGTCACCTACCTCGTTTGCCCAGAATCTCCAATAAACCATCATCCAAACTAGGGGCAAACTTTGGTCACCAACTTGTTTTGAAATTTTTTGAAATAAAGTATCTTTTATTCTAAAAGTTAAGGCACTAATTCATAGCACTTCGTGGGAGTAATAGAGAATTGATTAGATCAATAGGGAGGAATTGTCAAAAACCAAATTTATCAGCATAGTACTATCATATTAACATTAGGAGTAAACATAAAAGATGAGCGGTATATCATTTATGACAGAGGCACATTGGATCATGGCGATTTGAGAATTTTATGTCTGAGTCAATCCTGCTTTGTTTGAGTTAGTAGTAATCTAATCAAAAATGTGTCAGAGATCGAGGTTTTATGCAAACTACCCCAACTTTCCTTGTCATCGTCATTCTTGTTAAATCCATTCGTCCTGATGGTCTCAAATGTGTGGGTTTAAGGTGATTCTCAATTATAAAAAAAATATGGATATAAGCAAAAGTACCAAACATCATTACTGCACCAGTCAAGGTCACGACGTGTGAAGTGTCCTAAGTACGAGTGGCATAAACTCATCAGTGGTTGCAAACTACAAACCGATAGTTGTTTCTCAAGGTGGCTGATCGAAGAAAATATCGCTAACACCTAGAAATTGTTGTTGATCTATTTAAAGTATGGATATATTGATAAGGAGTGTCGATAAGATGCATTGTTGAGGTGTTTTATGGCCCAGAGACTAGGTGTGTTGATAAGATGTGTTAAGGTATTTTATGGCCCAGAGTCTAGATGTGTTGATAAGATGTGTTGTTGAGGTGTTTTAGGGCTCAGAGCCCAGGTTTGCTGATGAGATGTTTTTATGAGGATGTTTTAGAGCCCAGAGATTAGAGGAGCATCGAGAAATAGCAAGAGAGTTGATAAGCAGTATTAGAGCATCGAGGAACATCAGAAAAGTTGAGAAGCATTGTTGGAGCATCAAGGAACATCAGAAGAGTTGAGAAGCATTGTTGGAGCATCGAGGAACATCGTGAGAAGCATTGTTCGAGCATCGAGGAACATCAGAACAGTTGAGAAGTATTGTTGAAGAGCGTTGGAGCATTGAGGAGCATCAGATTTGTTGAGGAGCATCGCTGAAGAGTTGAGGAGCATTGCTAAAGTGTTGAAAAGCATCAAATGTGTTGAGGAGCGTCGTTAGAGGAGCATCAGATGCATTGAGGAGCATCAGAAGAGTTGAAAAGCATCATTGAAAAGTCGAGGAACATTATTAAATATTTGAGGATCATCGTTAAGATTTTAAGAACACCGGTGAGAATCAAGAAGCATTGAGAAGCACCGTCAAATATTTGGGGAACAACATAAGCGCCGTTGAGAATTGAGGATCATCATTGAAATTTGAGAAGCACTGTTGAAAATCTGAGAGTCACCAAGTCCATAGTATCACGATTAAGGGGAGCACGAGTCGAGTCAAGAGGGTCACTTCACTCACCAAACACAACAAATTGGGTATAACATGACACATAGCCCATTGGTCGCATCACACACAAATCATAAAGCCCACTAGGAGTGGCAAATACACCACAAGCACTCTTTTGAGCACTGTGGTATCACTTTGAGTACGACCTCCGCATCGAGATACCTCACAAGCCTATTAATCGTAGCGAAGCATAGATCACCAAGCCCACTGATAGTGGCCAATACACAGAACACATATAATAGGACCACAAGCACTTTAGAATACAACACAAGCACAACACAAGCTCACTCAGAGTGGCACACAGCACCAGCTTATGCTATGATCAGAATACTAGACATGACAGGACTCAGTACACAGTTCATATCACATCTATGCATTGCATATCATCCTTATAGCATGGCATCCGCCTGTCTTATTTTGCATGTGTTTGTTTCTTTATTCCCCGAACTACGTCCTGGTCTGATTCCCCTTGGGATACGTAGGCAGCTCACGAAGAGCTCGACCAGTACTAGTCTCAGCATCATCCTTGCATCTTTTGCAACTCTTTTATCCTAAATCTATAGCCTCCAAAAAGACCTGTCTCTTCAAAGCTTTGGCACTCGCTTGCGACATGCGTTGCCTCGCAAGTTCATACCAAAGAGGGAAAACTGTAGACACCCCATTTTGTTGGCTATCAAATTTAGGAGACCCATAGCTTCGTAGTTCACAATGATCGAAAAAGAGTCAAAAAGGACTCCTGGAAGTTACTTCTATCTCTCAAAATGCTTAGAATGACCAAAATGCCCTTGAAAGCCCCAAAACTCCCTGATTTGGACTAAAAGTTCTGGAAACATGCTACGTCGTAAGAAAAGTGATAAAAACGAGTTTTTAAGGAAAATCAAACAAAAACGTCAGCTCCTGGGAGCTCCCTGAGGTTCCCAAAACTTCCTGGAGATCCCAGGTTTGACCGATTTGACCAAAAATTGACTTTGAAACCGAAGCGTCGTGTCACTTTTCAAATATTTTTCATGGATATTATAGGTCAATAGCTTTCCAACCATATATCACACATAATTTCTAAATTCAAAACGAATTTATTATGGATTTTCGAAGGTGAAAAAGACGATCAAATCGGCTTTTGTCGCAAATACCGCAAAACTTTTCAAAGTGACCTAACTCTGAACTATTTTTTAAAAAATGAAAAATAGACTCCATTACCTTTCCAACGGTATATCACAAGCTCAATTTGGAGTTCGTATGCATTTTCTGACGAAATATGGCCTTTTCACAAATACCGAAACCTCTAGGGGACTAAACATAATTTTCTGGGTATCTAAGGAGCAGTACCACGGCGGCACTGGCCCACTGTCGCGGAGACACATGGCCAGTGCCGGGGTGGCACTCAACCCCCGCAGAATCCATTTTTGTAATTTATTTTGGGAGTCCAAATTGAATAATTAAATACCAAAATGATATAGTTTTATGTTCACAAATGTTTGGGACCAATTGGAGTACTTTCTAAATCCCAAACCACCCCCAAATTAGCCTATATAAACCCCCCCTTTGCACTTCATTTTAGGGGCCAAGTGAAAAGCTGAAAAAGTTGTAGAGAGGAAAAGAGATAGAGATATGTTTAGAAGAGAGAAAGGGAACTTCTCCCACTGATTTTCTATAAGAAAGTGCTTTCTAATCTTGTTTCCTTCCATTACTTCTCTTATACTTCACATTCAAATCCTCTCCAACCACCATTCTTGAGCAATCATGAGTTAGGAAGCTACTTCTATGTCCAAATGTCAATATCTATGAGTGAAACACCAATATACAAGTCCAAAATCACATTGATTATCATCTATTGATTGTTATTATTTGCTTGTTTATATAAATGTTCATCTTTTTTTCTTCTTTATTTACTTACTAGTTCATCGTCATCTAGATGATGACATGGTGTTTGAGGTAAGTGAATCCTTATGGATAGTAGCTCTTTACCTCAAAAACATGTTTGATAGATGATGATTCCAACTTCAAGACTTCCAAAGTATTCTTGAAGTTATGAGCAAATGAAAACAAATCTTTCCAACAATCTTGGAAGTTCTTGACTTGAGTTTGATGCAGGTTTCCCAAGTGGTTTTAATCCCCTTTTAGTGCTAGAAATGTGCTTTCAAAACCCCTATTTCAAAACCCCTCTAAAACCCCCAATATTTGGATTCCAAGAAATAAACCTTGTTTTCTCAAGAAATCTTCAAAACAGTGAATGATCTGAGTTCAAAGATTTCTCTAGAACTAAATACTCAATGTATGGATGCAAGACCACTTGTAAAGTCTTCCTAACTCATTGTAGAACACCCGTGATTTTTGGATTGGCTTGAAAACACTTGGAAGGAACATTCCTTCCAGACATTCTGTTTTTGCTGTCACAGCAGATTGGTTGACTTTCAACTTGTTTTTTAGAAAACTTTTCCAACATGAGTGGTCCCAAATCATTTTTCCCTTGAACTTCAGTGTCTTAGGGAACTTTATATATAATATGGGCCTCTAGATGTTTTGTTTGCATTTTCTAAGATTTTTTAACATTTCAGTCAACAATACGGACTCTGTTTCTGAGTAACCTCTATTTTTTATATGATTTCTCTCAATCTGTAATAGTTATTGAAGATTGGATTTTTTTTATATGTTCTAGACACAATAAGGATGATCTCCATAAAAAAATCATGAACTAAAAACATATCTAACCCCCTTTTTTTCATTTTTACAAGATCAACTCACTATTCTGTCCACCATTCACAGCAAGCATACTTTTACTTTCATTCTTTGATTTGATGCTCATATGCACTCCAAATTAGTTCATATCTTAGGAAGTAGTCCATACTACATTTGTACATATCCTATGATGATTTCCTTCATACATTCATGCATATTTTAGACTTTTAAGTCTCTTTATAAAGTCCATATACACAAACACACTACAACCTTTGCACATTCTAGGATCATACGTTGCATCCATGCAAGATTTGGGGCTTTTGTGACTCCTAATCTAAGAAGATTATAAGGAATGAGTTGGATCATACGTCCATGCTTCCCCTCGATCTAATCATCCTTTCTCATCTGTCCCGGGGATTGAGAGCTCTTCCTTTCTAAAAAATTAACATGCATCATTCTAGCTTGTTAAGCATGTTTTGATTTCTTTGATTATTTGTTTCAAGAACAATTCATGTCCCCTTTCTAGACTAGGAAACTTGATTACTTGATATGTGATTAGACGATTTTTCCTAGGTTTATTTGTGTGATCTTTCACTTTACACTGTGTGATATTTGGCTTAGATCTTATGAATGATATCTTATCTTTTGATCTTCCATTTTAAGATTCTTATGAGCTGTATTATACTATCATAGTATTAATTATTGAATAAAACATAGTATAAGATGATTATTTGGATGCTAATTGAGGCCCGTCGAAAGACGGGGCGAGTTGAGGGTGTTTTAGTCGTGGCAAAGGCTCCTTCCTCTCTCGTACCAAAACCCCGAGCCAAATTCTTTGGTTATGAAAGGCCGGTGCCCTTTATCCATTTGGGTGAGTCAAATTAGGTTTCTTGGTTCCTTAAAGATCAAGTACCGACTTTGTATCTGATTTCAACAGACCTTCATTTTTCAAATCAATCAATTTCAAAACAAAGAAAAATCAATTCTGAAACCCCACCGGAAATAGAAACGGGGGTGGCCTCATGGGGGCCGCGTGTCCACAGGTATGCCTCTCAGTGTTTGAGAGTTATAGTAGTAATAACTACTTGCTTAGCGTGGGAACCGGCCAGCCAGAGTAGATGGATGCAATTGTTGAGTGATATTTGGCTAGCCATTGGCATCGCGATTTAAGATTTAAGACTTACCGATATTCTGGATGAATGCGTATCTCTCTCCCTAGAGACTAAATTATGTGATTTAGATGTTTAAAGCATGAATTGCCCATATGTATTTGTTTAGAATTGTACACTCAGCATATAGCTGAGGAGTAGAGATTTCCTCCATTGCAGGTGAAAAGAAAAGGGAAAGAAGAAGCGAGAAGAGTAAGGCAAACGAGATGCTAGTGTCACACCCTAACCCGCCCCAGCGGATTAGGACACGTGTAACAAGGCGATACACACCCAAAATTCACTAATTAGGAATAAAAAAAATAGGAATTAAACCACCTTTAAGAGGTTTGTTGTGACAAAACCAACCCAAGGGCAAAATAGTCATTAATAAGTATATCAAATTTTTTTACTAAAGGATAGGTCTTTGAGTCCTGGTTCTAACAAAAAAAAACGATGTGCGAATCCGAGTTTTCTAGAGAGAGATATGCACGTTTCCGTAAAAGTGGACGGCTGCTGAAAACAGGGGCAGATCGATCCGCCCACAAAATCCGGATCGATCCAATTTCTTGTTTTTCTAGCAGAATGTCCCTCCAGAACCCCGGATCGATCCACCCTTTGTACCCGGATCGATATGGGTTCCTGCATAATGGTTTCTGCTGCAAAATTTTGCTGCTACAAGTTTTCAAACATGTCCAAAACATAATCAAACTTCATAAAACTTTGGAAAAACTATTCCAACACATTCCCAAACACTTTTAAACATAAACCAAACATGTACCACATACCCACAACTAAATTTAATCAAATTCACTCATCAACTCCACCCTTTTTGAATCAAAACAAGTTTTGGAGCTTTGAAATTCAAATCACAACAAAAGTTCGTAAAACTTGTTAGGCATGAACTCAAACCATGACCAACATCAAACATACAAATAAAACTTGCCTACAACACTTGCGACACTACCCAAACTTGCCGGAAAGGTCCAAGTTAGCTAATCTTGCACAAACAACCAAACATAGAATTTACATAAATTTTCCAAGTTATACTACAAAACCACCCAATGACAAGTTGGAACAACTAAGTCCCAAGTCACTACAAAGGTATTAACATTACCATTAAAAACACTACATTTTACATCATTTTACAAGGTTAAAAGAAATTCTTAACCACAAGTCTCAAATCTCCCCCATCTCTTTTATCTCTCCCATCTCTCCCATCATTTTCTCTCTGAGTATTGCTCCGTACCTGCAGTGGTTGTTATTTACCACAACAGAAAAGGAAAAATGATTTTCTTAAGCATTACGCTTAGTGAGCAATCTAAACATGATTGAATGTTTAACATGTGCAATGCAACAAATAAGCACATATTTCATACTTGTAATCGCCGAGTCACAGGTTGTATGGTTCATTCAAACCCGAAGACCTCCCTTGGTCCCTTGGTCCCGTGGTCACTTCTATTCCTTAGACTTCCATTTTTATCGGATTATTCCTCTACACCACCCTTATTACTCCCAACAATGAACCATTTCCCCGGTGCTCATTGACTACCACATAGACATATAAATATCTAAGCATATAAGCATATAAGCTTGGCAATTCTTCACATAATTAACATAAAAATCACAACTTAACAATATTATAGCTTCTAAACATAATTTCATCAACACAACATACATGTAATATTGAACACTTTAAACCCCCAATCACTTGTTAATTAGAAAACTCACCTTAAGCAAGATTACACTCAATTTCAAGCTCGAGATGTGCTGAATTTCACCAATTTAAGACCAAGTAAATCCTACAAGAATTTCGGTAGACGGTGTCTCACCGTTAAGTATGAGCTACCAAAATCCAGCAATTTAAACGTAAATTAAGGGTATAGAAACGTTCGTCTCACCTCCACGAGTCCAAAAATGGCTTCGATTCGTGAATCCGACGAACGGCGGCGACGGAACGGCGAGATTTTGACGTCGGTGACGGTTTTTCCATTTTTCTCTCCGAGCTCTCTTCTCTCTTGTTTAATTTCTGAGAATTCTCACATGCAAGACACCTATGCTAACACATGCATTGATTTGTCATGCATTTTTTTATTTCTTTTCATTTACAACCCTGATATTTCTAAGGTTCCTACTATGAAATCCCCCGAACATTTTATTAACTACCCAAAACTTAAGTGGGTGTTTGTCTAAGTTTCGTATGGGTCCCAACGTGGGTCCCACATATTTTGTGAAATTGGTATTGCACCTACTAGTTTTAAATCTTTTTCATTTATACCCTTCTATGAGTATCCAACATAAAACTAATTGCTAACACATATATATCTACATATAATATGGAAGTATTTTAAACAAATACTCATGTAATCATATAAATGCATTTAATCATTTAAAAATGCAATTTACCAATTTACCCTTCGCTGGGTTCTATTTCAATACCTGTCCCACCTCACTGGGGACTTTTCCACCTAGTGTCCCTCTCTGAACACTTTTTACATGGGTGAGTCCAAGCCCCCCCTTAATCCGTTTATACACTAATAATATTAATTAATGCATATTAACAAGTAATTAACTCGTTCCCCGGGTACAGGTGTTACAGCTAGGGACGCCTCTTGTTTATTTTTTTGGTTTCCCTTTTCAAGTGTTGTAATAAGAACTTTGAATTCGTAACATGTTGTAACTGAATATTGGGGAGGATTAGTAGTTTTGTAATCCATAGAAGAACTTGTAATGATGGTTTGAACTATTGTAATATAGTTGGGTTGAGTTGGGTTGTGTTGAAATTAGTTAGGAGAACCATGGTCTTTGATTTACTACAGTAGTGCAGAAATTTGAGGGATCAGTCGATTGGTCCCCGAACCAGTCGACTGATATCCATCCTTCAGTCAACTAAAACCTTGAAAACTGAAGAGATATTTCTATAAAATAAGGGTCCAGTCGACTGAGTCCCCGACAGAGTCGACTGGACCCTTGTTTTACAGAAATATCTCTTCAGTTTTTAAGGTTTCAGTCGATTGAAGGATGGATATCAGTCGACTGGTTTCTGCACGAACACACAACATACTGCTTGATTGAATTCTAGTCGACTAGATAAGATCAGTCGACTGAGTCCCTGACACAATCGATTGGATTGGGCCTGTTGAATTTTTATACTCTCTACATTGGTCTCCATTCGACTAGGTCC
The DNA here is from genome assembly GCA_033977485.1 of Hydrangea macrophylla. NCBI lineage: Eukaryota > Viridiplantae > Streptophyta > Magnoliopsida > Cornales > Hydrangeaceae > Hydrangea > Hydrangea macrophylla. Next base: position 106,140,241 of record CM066990.1, read on the forward strand.
CCGCCACAGTCGACTAGACCCCTGTTTTCAAAATGGATTTATTTCGGAAGTGTTTCAGCCGAGCAAAACTTTTTATAACTCTGATTTTAAGGAATATTACTTATGTTTTCTGCTGCTATTTGCTTTAAAGGTATTGGATGAGCCTTGATAGCGTGCCACGTGTCCTCTTTTTGTGCATAGCAGAATGGGTCATGACATTTAATGGTATCAGAGCTATAAGTAACTGTAGACACCCCATTTTTTCGGCTATCAGATTTAGGAGACCAATATCTTGGTGGTTCACAATGATCGTAAAAGACTCAAAAGGACTTATGGAAGTCAGCTCTATCTCTCAGAATGCTCAGAGTGACCAAAATGCTCCTAAAAGCCCGAAAACTCCCAAATTTGGTCCCGAAGTTCTGAAAACATGCTATGTCATAAGAAAAATGATAAAATGAGTTTTTAAGTAAAACCAGAAGAAATCGTCAGCTCCCAGAGACCCCCGGAAGTCCCGGAAGTTCCCCGAAAGTCCCCGTTGACCGGTTTGACCAAGGTTTGACCAGGTTTGACCAGAGTTAGACCAAGTTTGATCGAAATTGTCCGAATTCACCGGAATCATTAAAAAAGTATTAAAATGAGTTTTAAAAGAGAATCGAGCGAAAACGTCAGCTCCTGGGAGCTCCCGGAGGTTCCCAGAACTTCCCGGGAATCCCAGGTTTGACCAGTTTGACCAAGATTTGACTTTGGAATCGGAGCACCGAAACAATTTTCAAATATTTTTCATGGATACTAGAAGTCAATAGCTTTCCAACGGTATATCGCACATAATTCCTGGATTTAAAATGAATTTATTATGAATTTCCAAAACCGAAAAAGGCGATCAAATCGGCTTTTATCGCGAATATCGTAAATCTTTTCAAAGTGACCTATCCCCGAACTATTGTTTATGTAAAGTAGACTCCATTACCTTTACAACGGTATATCACAACCTCAATTTGGAGTTCGTACACATTTTCTGTGAATTTCGGACGAAATAGGGCCTTTTCGCGAACACTGGAACCTCAGGGGGCCTAAACAGCATTATTTGGACGAAGGAGGCCCAGTGCCGCCGCGGCACTGGCCCAGTGCTGCCGCGGTACTCCCCTCCAGAATGGTGTATTTTTGTAATTTTTTTTGGGGATTCATTTTGATTAATTAAAAACCAAAACGACATAGTTTTATGATTTCAGATGTTTGGAGCCAATATGAGTACTTTCTAAATCCCAAAATCACCCCAAGTTGGCCTATTTAAACCCCCCATTGCTCTTCATTTTGGGAGAGTCAAATGCAAGTTTAGAGAAAGTTTGGGAGAGAAAGTTGTAGAGATAAGGTTAGAATAGAGAGAAAAGAAGCTTTCTTCTTTGATTTTCAAAACAAAAGTGAGTTCTAAACTTTGTTTTTACTACATTACTCCCATTTACTTCAACATTCAATACACCCAACCACCATTTTAGTGAGCATTTAAGAGAGAGGAAGCTTCTTCCATGTCCAATGTCATTACATATGAGTGAAACACCATGCTACAAGTTCAATACTTCATGAATATCATCTACTGATTATTATCTACTTGCTTGTTTATTCATTGTTTATCTCTTCTCACCTCATTTCTTTTTGATTTTCTTTATTTTACTTACTAGTTCATCATCATCTAAATGATGACATAAAGTTTGGGGTGAGTGAATCCTTATGGATAGTAGCTCTTGACCTCAAAAACATGTTTGATAGATGATGATCATAACTTCAATACCTCCAAGGTCTCCTTGAAGTGTATTGAAGTTATGCTCAAATAAAAATAAGTTTCTCCAACAATCTTGGAGGTTCTTGATGATGAGTTGAATGTTGGCATTTTAAGTGGTTATAATCTTTATTTAGTATTGAAAATACACTTTCAAAACCCGCTATTTCAAAACCCCCCTCAATCCCTCTCATTTTGATTTCAAGAAAGAAAACCTTATTTTTCCCAAAATCTTCAAAACAGTGAGTCAAAACAGTGAGTGAGCTGAGTTCAAAGATTTCTCTAGAACTCAATACTCAACATATAGGTGCAAGGCCACTTGGAAAGTCTTCCTAACTCATTGGAGAACACCCATGATTTTTGGTTTGACTTGGAAGTACTTGAAAATGGTCCATTTGGACCCAAACATTCCTTCCAAACATTCTGCCTCTGCTGTCACAGCAGCTTGACCAACTTCCAACTTCTTTTTCAAAACTATTTTCCAAAAGGGGTGGTCCCAATTTTTTTTTCCTTAAACTTCAATGTCTTAGGGAACCTTCTGTATAAAATGGGCCCCTAGATCATTCGTTTTCATTTTCTAAGATTTTTCAACATTTCAGTCGACAGTACAGACTCTGTTTTTGAGTGCCCTCTGTTGTTCATATGATTTCTCTCAATCTGTGATAGTTATTAAATATTGGCCTTTTAGGTTGTATTCTAGACACAATAAGGAATATCTCCATAAAAAATCATGCATTGAAAGCATTTCTAACCCCTCTTTTCCATTTTTACAAGATCATGTTACTGTTCTGTCCACTATTCACAGCAAGCACATTTTAACTTTAATTATTTGATTTGATGCTTATATGCCTTCCAAATTAGTTCATATCTTATGAAGTAGTTCATACTACATTTGTACATATCCCATATTTATTTCATCCATCCAATTATGTACATTATAGACTTCTAAGTCATTCTAGGAATCCATGAACACAAAGCACACTACAACCTTGGCACATTCTAGATACATACATTGCATCCATGCAAGATTTTGGGCCTTCATGGCTCCTAATCTAAGAAGATTATAAGGAATGAACTTGATCAAACGTTCATGCTTACCCCGATCGAATCATCCTTTCTCATCCATCCCGGGGATTGAGAGGTCTTCTTTTCTCAAAGATTAACATGCATCATACTAGCTTGCTAAGCATATTTTGATTTCTTTGTTTATTTGTTTCAAGAACAATTCATGCCCCCTTTAGATTAGGAAGTCTTGATTATTTGATACATGATTAGACAATTTTTCCTAGGTTTATTTGTGTGATTTTCACTTTACATTGTATGATATTTGACTTAGATCTTATGAATGATATCTTATCTTTTGATTTTCAATTTCAATATTCTTATGTGATGTAATATACTATCATAGTATTAATTGCCGAACCATACATAGTATAAGATGATTATTTGGATGCTAACTGAGGCCCGTCGAGACACGGGGCGAGTTAAGGGTGTTTTAGTCGTGACAAAGGGTCCTTCCTCTCTCGTACCAAAACCCCGAGCCAAGTTCTTTGGTTATGAAGGGCCGGTGCCCTTTATCCGTTTGGGTGAGTCAAAATAAGGTTTCTTGGTTCCTTAAAGACCAAGTGGCGACTCTGTATCTGTTTTCAACAGACCTTTTCTCTTTCCTTGATCCAAACCAAACAAGTTTCAAAAAAGCAAACAAAGCGGTGGAATCCCGGTATCCACAATCTGGCGACTCTGCTGGGGACTTTTATTTAAAACAAAATAATACAGAGGTTTGACTCATAAGAAGCATCCTTAAAATCATCTTTTTACTGTGTTTGGTTCACCGCATTGCACTCTTGCATTTTCCCCTCCGACTGTGTCTGAAACGCGGCGCTGACATTGTTCAGGTCTTGCTGTGCCAGGGCACAAGTCACCGTTGATACTGTACCTTCCAAGGTATATCAAAAAGAGTAAAAATCGCCGTACTATCTCTCTGACGGTATATTGGAACTCTCGTCAACGGACCCTCTTTGACTAAACCCAGCCTTTGCATATAGATTCCTGTAGAACCTTTCATAGGACTGTTCATTTATCTTTTCAGATAGGACAATGTGATATAACTGCTGTATGCCCTGATGGGATTACCTGAGCGGTGTAGACGCTTATGTGGCATAGAACAGAACCTCTTTCTTATGATTCCAAAGGCAATCACTCACATGTGATTACATTGAGTTGACCTGCCTAGGTATCATGACAAGGATGTCTACTCCATGCTCACAAAGATATACACCGCAAACCTTGTTTGTCGGTCCTAAGACATAGGAGTATGAAAAACTGCTAGACGGTATGATCACTATCGCCCTATTGACCAGTTTCTCCCAGAAACTCTGTCCAGATATCCCAGATATAACCATGTTAACCAATTTCTCCCAGAAACTCTGTCCAGATATCCCAGATATAACCACATTAACCAATTTCTCCCAGAAATTCTGTCCAGATATCCCAGATATAACCATGTTAACCAGTTTCTCCCAGAAACTCTGTCCAGATATAACCATGTTAACCAGTTTCTCCCAGAAACTCTGTCCAGATTTACCCGATATAACCACATTAATCAATTTCTCCCAGAAATTCTGTCCAGATATTCCAGATATAACCATGTTAACCAGTTTCTCCCAGAAACTCTGTCCAGATTTACCCGATATAACCACATTAACCAATTTCTCCCAGAAATTCTGTCCAGATATCCCAGATATAACCATATTGACCAGTTTCTCCCAGAAACTCTGTCCAGATATCCCAGATATAACCATGTTAACCAGTTTCTCCCAGAAACTCTGTCCAAAATTACCCGAAGTATCCCAGAAATCCCTGTTATCCCTTGGTGGTCATACTGGAAAGTAAGGTTAGCACACTCTGTATGGTTAGGACCTTATTTGTTTAACTGCTATATGTTAGAAATAGAAGCATCATATAGATTAGGGTTTACATCCGCATGCTTGTCCCATTTGCATGCACCATTCCCCATCAATCTGCACGCACTGTCTTGAGTCGGTCCACATCACTGTCTTTGTCTGTCTAAAAGTCATCACTGTCAAAGATCTAATCTAGTCCTCTCAAAATCTGTCAGGTCAGTATAGATTCCCAAGGTCAGCAGTCAGGGTCCTCTTCGTGGGTCAGGAGTTCGGATAATCGATTGATCAGAATCAGTCTGACAGCTTACTTCAGCATGAATAGGGAAGAGTTGGAAAACAAGATTACTGAATTGGGAGCGACCATAAACCAGCAGTCCGACAGCCTGGCCCAAGTTCTGAAGTTCATGGAAGAACTGAAGCAGCAGCAGCCGCAACCTCCACCCGGGTTTCCACCACCGGGATTTGAACCTCCCCTGCATGAGAATAATAGGGAGGAAGACTGGTTTCAAGGGGTCCCACCGTTCGCGTACGAGAAAAAGCTCCAAAAGAAAATGGACAAGGTCGACAAACTAGAAAGCGTACTGAGAAAAAGCAAAGGGGTCGATGATTACATGCTAGACCTGGAAGGCCTCTTCGAGCCTGTCAAGCTAAAACTGCCAGAGAATTTCAAGATGCCTGCCATCGACCGTTTTGACGGAACTGGGAATCCGAAAAGTCATGTGAAGCTATGTATGAGCATCTTCCAGTCCATGGGTTGTACCCACGAACACATCGTGATGTTGTTCCCGCAAACTCTTGCAAAGTCTGCACTATCATGGTTCCTAACCTTGGAAGCCTCCAAAACCCGAGCCTGGGAAGACATCGTTCGAGTCTTCGTCGATCATTGCTCCTACAATCAAGAGCTGGATGTCACCATTAGGGACTTGGAAACAACCCGGCAAAACAACAATGAATCCTTCGCTGCATTTCTGAGCAGATGGAGGAACAAGGTAGTCCAAATGACCCACCGGCCAATTGAAAAAGAACAGGTAAGGATGCTCATCCGGAATCTGCAGCCCCTCTACCATGAGAAATTATTCTACCAATCCATCTCCACCTTTGAGGAGTGGTTTGAAGTCGGAACCCGGATTGAAGACGCTATCAGAGAAGGAAAGATAAAAAAGGAAGAGCCCCCGAGTCAGTCCAGAAGGCCTAACTACTCCCGGAATCCCCTGGATGTCAATGCCCTTAGCAGCCAACCCATGGCATACCCTCTTAGGCCATACCAACCCTCCAGCCAGGCAAACCCCTCCAATCGCCCCTTCCAGAAAAAGCCCCCTCGCAACTTCGCCAAGTTAGAAATCTCTCTTTCCTCAGCTTTAGACCGCCTCCTCAAAAAAGGCCATCTCCAACTACTCCAACCCCGAAACGCCCCCCTCCCGCCAAACTGCGATATGTCCAAGCGGTGTACATACCACCAAGCCCCGGGCCACAACACTGATGATTGTGTGCGCCTTCGCCATGACATTCAAGACCTTATTGACCAGAATATCATCGAGCCCCCACCAAAGCAGTCCCATATCACCCAAAATCCTCTACCAAACCACCAAAATGTCAACCTCGTTGAGTCCAACCCCGTACCCTTCAACCCTGCTACTTATATCACCCCCCCTAGGACAACCCTTGCCTTTCATTGACATCCCGGATTCTGTGGGAATTCATCTGATTGAAAGGGAGAATGACGAGTGGCAGCAACAGCTAGACGATGAGCAAGACTTGTTCTTTCTGGAAGAGCACGATCTGGGGGTGGTAGACCTCAAATGGTATGATCCCAATGATGAAAGTGATGCCTCTATCTGGGACGAGCCAGAGAAACCATATGTGGGAACGGATTATGATTGGTTCAAAAAGGATGGGACTGTAGAAGGGCCTACTCCTGCTGAAATTGATCACCTGACCAGGTCAGGCCGTCACTACCAGCCTCTACAGCCTACTACTGAAGCCATCGAGAAGGGTCCAGTTAAAGACAAGGGGAAGGGTAAGATGGATGAGATCATCGAAGAGGATAATGAATTGATAAAATAGCTGAAGAAAACCCAAGCACATCTCTCAATGTGGGATATCATGGTAACATCCTATAAGCATAGGCAAGCCGTGTTGAATGCCTTGGCTGGAATTGAAGTCCCCGTCGATGCCGCGCCGGAGGACATGGTAGCTTTCTTGGGCGCGCTTACCCCCGACCCAATCATTACATTTTCTGATGAGGACCTGCCACCAGAGGGATCCGCACATAACAAGGCATTATATATCACCGTGGGATGTAAGGGACAACAGGTGCCGTTTTGTCTAGTCGATACGGGCTCGGCCTTAAATGTCTGTACCCTAAGGACTGCCACCGCCTTAGGGGTCAATGTCCTTGACATCACACCATCTGTGCAATCTGTGAGGGCCTATGACAACACTAGGAGAAATGTGATGGGAACCGTTTCTCTCCAAATTCGGGTAGGATCTTTGGTGAGCACCGAAGTCTTTCAGGTCATGGACATACCTGCCTCTTTCAACTTGCTGATCGGAAGGCCCTGGTTGCATGTCAACAAAGCCGTATCATCCACTGTGCATCAAATGATCAAGTACATCCATGAGAAGGAAGTGAAAATCATCCTCGGTAATAGTTGGGGTAATGAAGCTTTCTCGAACTACGCTCCCGTCTTTGAAATCCAAATACCTGAGTTAGAAGAAGGAGAAATTGGGGGATTCTTCATGGAAGAAGTCCACATGATCAATGATGAAGACAGGTTCCCCGAGATCCACTCTGCGGTTGTCAACATCGTCCGTAAAATGAACTACTTCCCTAGAATGGGATTGGGCCGACGCCAGCAAGGGATTCGAGAGTTCCCTCAGATCAAAGGACACCAAGGTACTTTCGGGCTAGGATACAAGCCCACTGAAGAAGACATCGAGCTACAAAGGCCATGGAAGAAAAGGGTAAGGAGTCTCCCACCATACCGCAAGACCTTGAATGGACAATTCATCAAAGAGGGGGATGACTTCCCTTACTTCGGGTTCCCCGAACCCTGGATCCATCAAACCACTGGGAAAAGGCACCCCGGACTTGAAATCTTCGCTGACTGCGAGAGGCCTCCATATCAAGATCCATTCAATCCTGAAGAAATTGAGAAAACCCCGGAGGAAGACTGGTTGAAATACCTGGACACTGAAGCCATCGAGAAAATGTGGGAGGAATCCGTTGAGAAGAAGGAAGAAAAGAGGGCCAAGAGCCAAGATGATCAGATTAAGCCAACTGAGGAGGGTTTGAGCAACCAGGTTGTAGAGTCATCTGTCTGTGTCTCCCTATCCCCTATTCTCCCAGAGTCTGTACTGCCGATTATCGAATCTGTACCAGAGTCGGCTACTATAAGCCCACCACTGTCCAATGTAGTCACTTCACCTATCATGAATGAAATGAAAGACGATTCTGCTTACTCCTCTGTGTCTGATACTTGTGAATGCACAGATCCCTCCGAGGATCCCCCAATTGAACTTAAGCAACTAATTGAAAAACCACTTGCTTATAAAATAATCAAAGATACTTTATCGGTTAACCTAGGTGAAACAGATAATCCCCAAATTGTGCAAATTGGCTCAACTCTTAATAAAGTAGAAAAAGAAAAATTAACCCTCTTGCTAAAAGAATTCAAAGATGTTTTCGCTTGGTCTTACGAAGACATGCCCGGGGTCGATCCCGACATTGTCCAACATCATATTCCCCTCCTCCCTAATTCTAAACCTGTCAAGTAGAAACTGAGGCGCATGAGGCCGGAGTGGGCACTCAAGGTTAAGGAAGAAGTGGAGAAGCAATTCAAGGCAGGATTTATCATTGTCACCGAATATCCGGAATGGGTTGCCAATATCGTGCTAGTCCCTAAGAAGGACGGAAAAGTTCGTGTGTGCGTCGACTTCCGTGATCTAAACAAGGCCAGTCCCAAGGATGACTTCCCGCTTCCCCACATTGACGTTTTGGTAGATAACACCGCAGGACATGAGCTACTATCATTCATGGATGGTTTCTCAGGGTATAATCAGATTCTTATGGCGCCAGAAGATCGGGAAAAGACGACATTCACCACCCCCTGGGGGATCTACTGTTATAGAGTAATGCCTTTCGGACTCAAGAATGCTGGGACAACCTACCAAAGAGCTGCCACCACTCTGCTGCATGACATGATTCACAAGGAAGTAGAAGTCTACGTAGACGACATAATCGTGAAGTCCAAGGATAGAGAAGGACACCTAGTGGCACTGGAAAAGTTTTTTGAAAGGTTGCGTAAGTACAAGATGAGGTTGAATCCAAAGAAATGCACTTTCGGTGTAACCTCCGGTAAACTCCTGGTTTCCTCATCACACAAAGGGGGATAGAGGTGGATCCCTCTAAGATCAAGGCAATCCTAGAAATGACACCACCACGGAATGAAAAAGAGGTAAGGGGGTTCCTCGGAAGAATCCAATTCATCAGCCGCTTCATTTCCAAACTCACAACTACGTGCGATCCTCTGTTCCGATTGTTGAGAAAAGGGGAGAAGTTCAAATGGGATGACCAATGCCAAGCCGCTTTCGACAAAATAAAAGCTTACCTTCAAAATCCGCCTGTCCTTTCACCACCAATGCCTCATAAGCCCTTATTCCTTTACCTATCCGTCTCCGAAAATGCCATGGGTTGCATGCTGGCCCAAGAAGGAGAAGAAATCCACTCTGAAAAAGCCATATACTACCTCAGCAAGAGGATGACTGGGTATGAGCTCAACTACTCTGCCCTCAAAAAAACGTGTTGGGCCTTGGTTTGGTGCACCCGCTGACTGAGGCACTACATGCTAGCCTTCCCGGTTGTGCTCATATCCCACATGGATCCTCTAAAATACCTCCTCGAAAAACCCGCCCTGACCGGTCGTATATCCCGTTGGTTACTTCTACTATCCGAATTCGATATCAAGTATGTTACAAGCAAATCGGTAAAAGGGAGAACCGTGGCTGAGCATCTTGCGGAACACGCCATTGACTCCGAAGAAAGTGGAGACTTCCCATTCCCGGACGAAAATATCATGGAAATCAAGGAAGAACAATGGAAGTTGTACTTTGATGGAGCAGCCAACATGAAAGGCTACGGAGTAGGAATAATCCTAGTATCACCAAACGGGGACCATACCCCATAGGCAGTTAAGCTCAATTATAACTCCACCAACAACACTGCTGAATATGAAGCATGCATTCTGGGGATAGAAGCAGCCATAGAATTGAGAATTCAAAAGCTAGATGTCTTCGGAGATTCAAATCTCATCGTGTCACAAGCCAGAGGAGAATGGAAGGTGAAGGAAGAGAGGTTGAAGCCCTACCATGACCATCTCGATGGACTCAAGAAACACTTTAAGAGCATAACGTTCTTCTACTTGCCTAGGGAAGAAAACCAGCTAGCTGATTCGTTGGCTACCTTAGCCTCCATGATCAAAATTCCTGTGGGAGTCAGGATGATGCCTTTGGTAATTGAGCAAAGGTACGAGCCTTCGTTCAACATGATCACCGCAATCGAAGCAGAAGAGAATGAAACACCGTGGTATCAAGATGTCTGGAACTTCATAGAAAAGGGGACATACCCCCAAGAATCTACTGAAAAAGACAAAAGGGCCATTCAAAGATTCGCGGCGCAATTCATCATTTGCGGTGGGAAACTGCTGAAGAAAGGATACAACGGTCACAACCTGACTTGCTTGTTTGGGAAAAGCTCCAGAAGAATGATGGAGGAAGTACACGAGGCGGTATGCGGCCCGCATATGAACGGTCACATGCTGGCCAAGAAAATCGTAAGACAAGGGTACTATTGGACAACATTGGAGAAAGATTGTTGCGAATACGTGAGAAAGTGTCACAAGTGCCAGATCCATGCAAACATGATGCATGTACCACCATCCCTTCTATACAGCATGACCTCACCTTGGCCATTCTCCACCTGGGGAATCGATATTATCGGTGAAATCATTCCGAAAGCTTCAAATGGAAATCGGTACATTCTGGTGGCCATAGACTACTTCACAAAATAGGTAGAAGCTGCATCCTACACCAAGTTAGGAGCCAAGGAAGTGGCCAAATTCATCAAGAGAAATCTCATCTGCCGTTATGGAGTTCCCCATGAGATTATTTCGGATAACGGAAGTCATTTCAAAGCAGAAGTTAGGGATCTGTTCGAGGAATACAAAATCACTTATCACAAGTCATCACCATACAGACCGCAAACTAATGGGGTGGTCGAGGCTAAAAACAAGAATGTTAAGGCCATACTGCAGAAATTAGCCGATACTTACAAAGACTGGCATGAAAAGCTACCATTCGCACTTTGGGGATACAGAACCTCGATAAGGACGTCCACGGGAGCAACTCCTTACTTACTAGTGTATGGGATGGAAGCGGTACTTCCAGTCGAGATAGAACTACCATCCCTACGTGTAATGGCAGAGTGTGAAATTTCAGAATCAGATTGGTTGAGGGAAAGGTATGAAGAATTGGCCCTCATAGATGAAAAGCGCCTAGCGACAGTCGACCATGTTCGAATCTATCAAAAGAGGATAGCCCGTGCTTTCAACAAAAAGGTTCGTCCGAGGAAGATTGTCAAGGGTGACCTTGTCCTTAAGGAGTTGCGAGCTCCGATCTTTAATCCCCGTGGGAAGTTTAAACCTAAATGGGTCAGCCCTTACATCGTCAAGACTGCTCTTTCCGGAGGAGCAACTTATCTCATGGACCTCGATGGTGTCGAATTCAAAGAACCAATCAACATGGATCGTCTCAAAAAGTACTATGCTTGACTATTCAATAACCTTTTCTTTCAAGCTTTGGCCTGAACTACGCTCGACCTGATTCCCGCTCGGGGATACGTAGGCAACCACATCGGTTCGGTCGCTCCACCAACAAAAATAACCATTTTCTTTCAAGCTTTGGCCTGAACTACGCTCGACCTGATTCCCGCTCGGGGATACGTAGGCAACCACATCGGTTCGGTCGTTTCACCAACAAAAATAACCATTTTCTTTCAAGCTTTGGCCTGAACTATGCTCGACCTGATTCCCCCTCGGGGATACGTAGGCAACCACAACGGTTCGGTCACCCCACCTACCTAAAATCAACTCGCTTCTTTCCCACCATGGCCCGAACTACGTTGGACCTGATCCCCACTTGGGGGTACGTAGGCAGACTTTTAAAAAAAGAAAAAGAAGGATAGCTCGCTAGGTCGAAAATCCGAAAGGACGCCTAGGCAAAAATTATGAACATCTGAGAGAATAAAGTCGCGGTCCTTACCATAACCCCGAAATAACCTTCCACACTAGGGGCAAACTCGGCAGCTCGCCTCGTTTGGCTGAACCTCTTCTAAACTAGGGGCAAACGTCGGTCATCTACCTCGTTTGCCTCACAACCATATATGTCCCAAACTAGGGGCAAACTTCGGCCACCTGCCTCGTTTGCCTCTAATCGTCCTAGCATGCCCAAGCAAGTACCAAAATCAACATCGAATTGAAATCTCGATTGCAAAATGTTTTTAAAGCTAAAATGCATAGAATAAGATTCCCAAAGTAACCAAGGTTCACCGATAAACAAACTCTGAATATTACATAAGCAGGAAAGATCAAAAAAATAAAAAGTCTTTCGAAAAGCAATCACTCATGTTCAAAGACACTGGGAGGAATGAGCAGAATCAGTCATGTCTAGTTTTATCTTTGTGTCTTTTATTTCTTCAAAGGTCTTTAGAAATAGCCCTTGCTCGGCTGGCCCAGCCCCTGATGAAAGCAGCAATGGTGGTGGCTTTGAATCTGGAAGCAAAAACCCTCTCAGTAAACCCCCGGGGGACTTCTTGAACTTGCCCATACTGTCTGGCCAACCGACGAGGATGATAGAAGGAGGTCTCTTTCAGTCCCATCAGCCACACCCTCTGAAAATCCCCAAGACTGGTGGTCACAGCATAAAGGCCCCAACGCCTCACAATCCAGCAAATGTCAGCCTCATATAAGGCGCCCATCATACCCACCCAATCAGCAGAAGTAAAATGAGTATGAAGCACAGCTCTGCGAAAATAAACTGGCGGCACATTACCGGTCCATAACTGAAGACGCTCGTAGAGCCAAGCCTGTAACACCAGAGGCGCCCCAGAAAGTAGAAGCATTCCCTGGCTTGAAGCACGATCCAAACCATTCAGGGTCTCGGCCAAAACCATGGCCATGGGGTTCTTACCTGCCTTCAGCCCGAGACATACATGCACTAAGTCTCTAGAAGCACTCGAGAACAAGAAGTGTGAAGTCATACACAGAATCAGAGCAGCCCCACGAGAAGCATCATACACGCTGGGATTCCCAGGACTAGCATATCGAGCAATTATGGAAGCAATGCCGAGAACCTCACCTTGAAGCAGCCGGCGGGAAATAGTGATGGAACAATTCAGATACTCAGCCAAGCCTCGCGTAGGACTGAGGGTATCAACAGAAGGGAGAATCAGGTCCAAATCAGAATCATAGCCGAGGATGGCACAGAACTCCTCAAACAAGGGGCATATCTCCAAGCCATTAAAATTGAAGACATGGTTCACCGGGTCCCAGTGAGCAATAGCAGAGCGCAAAAACTCAGTGTTCAGGGTCATCTGGCAAAGAGAGAATAGCTCGGTCAAGCCGTAGCTAAAGAGGTTGATCCGCTCCACACCATCCGTGATGTTCAGCCAAGCTGTGAGTTGAGCGGGATCATACAAAGCCATGTTTTTGGTCGCGACTCTAGGAAAATTCGAAATTTCGGCAGCACCTCCCTGTTTCACGCACTATCCCACCTGCAAGGCAAAAACACTCACTATTATAAAACTGCCCATCGCAGTAACACCCAACAATCACAGTGCACATGTATCATCATCGACTAAAACAAGCACACAACCGCGCCTCCAAACCGGAAGCTATCCGGCCTAAAAGGTAAAATATCATAATAATTTGTCAAAAGGTCATAAATTGTTCCACACATCATCCTACATTGTCCAAATAGTCGCATCACCAGTACAACCCGATCGAAAACATAAAAAGAAAATAAAATAAAATTCCCACTTGGGGGGAGGGGCCTCAGTCCTCCTCTTCTTCGTCCTCTGTCGGACCGCCCGGAGTGTATGTCAGCGACGGTCTCCTCCTACCACCTCTGCACCTCGGACCGGTCCTCGATGAGCCAGCTCCGCATCCACGGTACTGCACACACCAATAAAATAAAGGCAATCAGTAGGAAAACAACAAAAAAATATACAAAAACAGAGTCAAGTCAGAAACCTACCAAGGACGCCATCTGATTGGCAGCAAACTGTCGTATGCCATCCATCTGTCAAGGGTAAAATCCAGGGTTAGAACCTCATAACCTTAAGGAGTGCAAAAATAAAGGACATACCCGGTGGTCTCGTGTGAGGACCAAGGACCGAAGGCTAGCCGCCAAGGCGTGACCCTCCTCAACGTAACTCCAAGGAACATTGAGGACGCCCACTGGCTGAGTAGGGTACCCACATGTGACTCGCGGCACCTCCATCACTTGGGGAGTGCCATCAGCGCCTAGAACGTTGACGGTCCAATCCCAAGGAGGGATAGGATCAGTAGTCGGGGGAGCTTGTCTCCTATACATCTCGCGGAGCTGTAGGCACAAAACAAGTTAAGAAAAGAAAAATAAAAAACATAGGCAATGGATAAAAACAAAAAAACTCACCTCCAGGAGTGGGAAGTTGGGCATCAGGAAACGACCACGGTAAGCCTCGTAACCGGTCTCAGAGAGAAAATGGTCCCAAACATCGGTGCCAGCCAAGGCCGCCAGCAGAGCATCACCAAAAAGGTCACTAGCATCCATCGCAGGGGGATTATGAGGGACCCGATACCTGGAACCACCAACCACCTGCCGAGACACTCGCTCACCAAGGAACCACTGCCTGCACTCGGTACTCTCCATAAAAAATCGACAAGAGGAAAGAGGTTTGACCGCTTGTATCTCCTCAGGGGCAGCATAGGCAACGCGCTCCCAAGGCGTCCAATCAACATTAGCAGCCGTCAGTCCGATTAGGAAGTTTCTGAGCAAAACAATCCGGTGGGCCCCACTCTTCACCCCGACAACATCCCTCCGCCATCTCAAGCCTCGTGGGAACAAAGGCACAGGAGCCATGCCATCCTCGTCTTCGCCTGATTCATCCGCAGGGGAGGGAGCCAACATCTTCAGGTACTCGAAGCTCCAAAGCTGCACAGACAAAGGAAAAAATCAGAAATATATATATATATATATAAATACAGAAACTGAAAAGTCAGAATATAAAGCAGGATGCAGCATATACCTCCCAAGCTTGCCAAAATCCCCCTGTTGATTTAACATCACCTCGGGAAACCTCACCCATGTGCTTGTAAAGATGGGCCAAGGCAGCACCGCCCCAGTCGTAAGAAGGGATCTCATCGATGGTCGCCAGGCAAAAGAGAAGTCTCAAGTTCACCCGGTCATTCCGAGTCGCAAAGATCGAGCAGCCGAGGACATACAGAAGATACACTCTCAAAAACTGGGAATTATTCAGGTTATGATTCCCTCTGCCATAAGCCCGGTAAAACCAGCCACAAGGAAACCAGTGCCTCTCCAAATTGGGGGGAACAGCCCCAATCAACATCTCTACAGCCTCAGGGTCAATCTCATAGAAATAATCCAGAATCAGGCGCTTCCCGCCTACCCTCAAACCAGTAATCATAGAAAAGTCGAAGGGCGTCATGGTCATCTTGCCGAACGGCAGGTGGAAAGGATTGGTGGTGTCCCACCACCTCTCAGCCAAAGCATAAAAGTGTGCCAAATCATTGCTGTTCTTCAAAACCAGACGGACAAAGCCTCCGAACCCGGCGTCATCGACCATCCTCTTGACGGTGGGCGAGAGTTGAGTATACCACAGGAAAGCATGAGTGAGGCTACCGTGACCCTTCAGTGCTACTTCCGGCACCTGCACATACCAGAGACGACAAAAGCAATGCACAACATCACTATTCACGACCCGAGGTCCAAATTTGCAAAATCAACATTTGAGCATAAATCGAACTTCTAACGATCTCTAGGTGCACACTACGGCTCGCGAAACTAGCATAATACATGGAAATAGTCCTAAAATGTCAAAGGTTTCACATACCAAGCTCGCTAGAGCCGCGGCCGAAAGATGATGTTGGGGGTCCCGTAAAATCAAGTCCGGGGTTTGCATCTCGGTTTTCATCCGTTCCTTGGCCTTCTTAGACGGTCTCCTCGAGCTCGAAGCCATGGATCTACAAACAAAATGGAAGTCAAAATTAAACTTTCTTCTTGCAAAATTGAGCAAACCAAAACACCAATTAAAATTCCAACTACGGGGTAGGATTACTCACCTGAGCGCGCACAAGCTGCGTTTTGGCGATTTTTGGCTCCAAAAATACCCCAAAATGGCCAAGAATGAGCTTCAAAAGCTCAAAAACCCGAGATATAAAAAGATGGAGTCCGGCCACCCAGTGTCGCCGCGGCACTGGCCAACTGTCGCCGCGGTAGTGGCCCAGTGCCGCCGAGGCACTGCTCTCCGCGGGCCCCGCTTTGCTCCGTTTTGCTCCGTTTCGCTCCGTTTTGACCTGTTTTGACCTTTTTCGGCCTATTTTTGGCCCCGATCAGCCCTGGTGGCCCATTCCGGTCAAGATTTGTAAGGTTTTACCCTAAGCAGGCTAAAATTTGTCAGAACTACCTCCAGCAGGCAGAAACTGGGAAAAATTGACTCCCCATGACTCGAATCGGCTATTTCAGAACAACCGTCGTAAATTTTGATCAAACACGAGAGCGCCGAGAACGAATCTCGGATTTTGGCCAAGACACCGAAAAATAGAAAAAGAGATTCCCTAAGAACCCCGCATCATCCCCCGAGGAAGGAAGCGAAAAGATACCAGCTCCCGGAGGCCCCAACCGGCCCTATTGGATTGAGCACCGCAAGATTTGATCAACCGTGAGAGATTCGGAGATGGATCCTGGTTCCTGATCAAGAAAAGAGATTCCCCGAGAACCCCGCATCATCCCCCGAGGACAGAAGCGGAAAGATACCAGCTCCCGGAGGCCCCGACCGGCCCTCTTGGATTAAGCACCAAAAGATTTGATCAACCGTGAGAGATTCAGAGATGGGTCCTGGTTCCCGATCAAGAAAAGAGATTCCCCGAGAACCCCGCATCATCCCCTGAGTTCAGAAGCGGAAAGATACCAGCTCCCGGAGGCCCTGACCAGCCCTCTTGGATTAAGCACCAAAAGATTTGATCAACCGTGAGAGATTCAGAGATGGGTCCTGGTTCCCGATCAAGAAAAGAGATTCCCCGAGAACCCCGCATCATCCCCCGAGGACAGAAGCGGAAAGATACCAGCTCCCGGAGGCCCCGACCGGCCCTCTTGGATTAAGCACCAAAAGATTTGATCAACCGTGAGAGATTCAGAGATGGGTCCTGGTTCCCGATCAAGAAAAGAGATTCCCCGAGAACCCCGCATCATCCCCCGAGGACAGAAGCGGAAAGATACCAGCTCCCGGAGGCCCCGACCGGCCTTCTTGGATTAAGCACCAAAAGATTTGATCAACCGTGAGAGATTCAGAGATGGGTCCTGGTTCCCAATCAAGAAAATAGATTCCCCGAGAACCCCGCATCATTCCCCGAGGACAGAAGCGGAAAGATACCAGCTCCCGGAGGCCCCGACCGGCCCTCTTGGATTGAGCACCGCAAGATTTGATCAACCATGAGAGATTCAGAGATGGGTCCTGGTTCCCGATCAAGAAAAGAGATTCCCCGAGAACCCCGCATCATCCCCCGAGGACAGAAGCGGAAAGATACCAGCTCCCGGAGGCCCCGACCGGCCCTCTTGGATTGAGCACCACATTTTCAATCAACCGTGAGAGATTCAGAGATGGGTCCTAGTTCCCGATCAAGAAGAAAGATTCCCCGAGAACCCCGCATCATCCCCCGAGGACGGAAGCGGAAAGATACCAGCTCCCGGAGGCCGCAACCGGCCCTCTTGGATTGAGCACCGCAAGATTTGATCAACCGGGAGAGATTTAGAGTTGGGTCCTGGTTTTCGATCAAGAAAAGAGATTCCCCGAGAACCCCGCATCATCCCCCGAGGACAGAAGCGGAAAGATACCAGCTCCCGGAGGCCCCGACCGGCCCTCTTGGATTGAGCACCAAAAGATCTTGATGAAATCAAATTTCGATCAAAAGAAGCAGTTGAAGAGAGATCCCAGAAAGAGTCATTTCATCCCCAGCAGATTCAGATTAATCTTCAGCAGATTTATACACCGTCAGTTCAATCACAGTAGTCCATTGTCGACTCATCATCTCGATTCCAACATCGTCGGTTCATTAGTCATCATCGCTCTCATTCAAAATATGCCGTGGGGCTTCCATGTTCATCGCGTGACATCTCAGGATTTCATGATCATCCCTTGACTTCTGCGTCCGTCCCTTGATTTCCAGGACTCTCATGTCCGTCAGTTATTTGCCAAAAGGCGTCTTCGATTATAGTCCTCTGAGACCCCACACCCAATTACGTTCTCTTACGAAGCACACTTCCCAAAATTCAGAAGTTTGCCCCTAGACTCAGAGCCTTCTAAAATCTTGGTATCCCTGTTCGGGTCAATAACTGCATCATAGTCAGAAGCACCAGCACGACACCAGCCCACTCGGAGTGGCACACCCTACAGCATACTAGGATCATACAATAGGCATAATAGGATTCATAACACAATTCGTATCACATCCACGCATTGCATACCATCCTCATAGCATAGCATTCGCTTGGTTGTTGCGTGTGTACATGTGTGATTCATTCCTTTGCGCCCCGAACTACGTCCAAGTCTGATTCCCCTTGGGATACGTAGGTAGCTCACGCAGAGCACGACCAACACTAGCCTCAGCATCATTGCATCTTTTGCAACGCATTTCATCCTAAATCTATAGCCTCCAAAAAGTCTTGTCTCTTCAAAACTTTGGCACTCGCTTGCGACATGCGTTGCCTCGCAAGTTCCTGCCAAAGAGGGGCAAACTGTAGACACCCCATTTTTTTGGCTATCAGATTTAGGAGACCAATAGCTTGGTGGTTCACAATGATCATAAAAGACTCAAAAGGACTTCTGGAAGTCAGCTCTATCTCTCAGAATGCTCAGAGTGACCAAAATGCCCCTAAAAGCCCGAAAACTCCCAGATTTGGTCCCAAACTTCTGAAAACATGCTATGTCATAAGAAAAATGATAAAATGAGTTTTTAAGTAAAATCGGAAGAAATCGTCAGCTCCCAGAGACCCCCGGAAGTCCCGGAAGTTCCCCGAAAGTCCCCGTTGACCGGTTTGACCAAGGTTTGACCAGAATTTGACCAAGTTTGACCAAGTTTGACCGAAATTGTCCGAATTCACCGAAATCATTAAAAAAGTATTAAAATGAGTTTTAAAAGAGAATCGAGCGAAAACGTCGGCTCCTGGGAGCTCCCGGAGGTTCCGAGAACTTCCCGGGAATCCCAGGTTTGACCAGTTTGACCAAGATTTGACTTTGGAATCGGAGCACCGAAACAATTTTCAAATTTTTTTCATGGATACTAGAATTCAATAGCTTTCCAACGGTATATCGCACATAATTCTTGGATTTAAAACGAATTTATTATGAATTTCTAAAACCGAAAAAGGCGATCAAATCGGCTTTTATCGCGAATACCGTAAAACTTTTCAAAGTGACCTATCCCCGAACTATTTTTTATGTAAAGTAGACTCCATTACCTTTCCAACGGTATATCACAACCTCAATTTGGAGTTCGTACGCATTTTCTGTGAATTTCGGACGAAATAGAGCCTTTTCGCGAATACCGGAACCTCAGGGGGCCTAAACAGCATTATCTGGACGAAGGAGGAGCAGTGCCGCCGTGGCACTGGCCCACTGCCGCCGCGGCACTGGCCCAATGCCGCCGCGGCACTCCCCTCCAGAATGGTGTATTTTTGTAATTTTTCTTGGGGATTCATTTTGATTAATTAAAAACCAAAACGACATAGTTTTATGATTTCAGATGTTTGGAGCCAATGGGAGTACTTTCTAAATCCCAAAATCACCCCAAGTTGGCCTATTTAAACCCCCCATTGCTCTTCATTTTGGGAGAGTCAAATGCAAGTTTAGAGAAAGTTTGGGAGAGAAAGTTGTAGAGATAAGGTTAGAATAGAGAGAAAAGAAGCTTTCTTCTTTGATTTTCAAAACAAAAGTGAGTTCTAAACTTTGTTTTTACTACATTACTCCCATTTATTTCAACATTCAATACACCCAACCACCATTTTAGTGAGCATTTAAGAGAGAGGAAGCTTCTTCCATGTCCAATGTCATTACATATGAGTGAAACACCATGCTACAAGTTCAATACTTCATGAATATCATCTATTGATCATTATCTACTTGCTTGTTTATTCATTGTTTATCTCTTCTCACCTCATTTCTTTTTTATTTTCTTTATTTTACTTACTAGTTCATCATCATCTAAATGATGACATGAAGTTTGGGGTGAGTGAATCATTATGGATAGTAGCTCTTGACCTCAAAAACATGTTTGATAGATGATGATCATAACTTCAATACCTCCAAGGTCTCCTTGAAGTGTATTGAAGTTATGCTCAAATAAAAATAAGTTTCTCCAACAATCTTGGAGGTTCTTGATGATGAGTTGAATGTTGGCATTTTAAGTGGTTATAATCTTTATTTAGTATTGAAAATACACTTTCAAAACCTCTATTTCAAAACCCCCCTCAATCCCTCTCATTTTGATTTTAAGAAAGAAAACCTTATTTTTCCCAAAATCTTCAAAACAGTGAGTCAAAACAGTGAGTGAGCTGAGTTCAAAGATTTCTATAGAACTCAATACTCAACATATAGGTGCAAGGCCACTTGTAAAGTCTTCCTAACTCATTGGAGAACACCCATGATTTTTGGTTTGACTTGGAAGTACTTGAAAATGGTCCATTTGGACCCAAACATTCCTTCCAAACATTCTGCCTCTGCTGTCACAGCAGCTTGACTAACTTCCAACTTCTTTTTCAGAAATATTTTCAAAAAGGGGTGGTCCCAACTTTTTTTTCCCTTAAACTTCAATGTCTTAGGGAACTTTCTGTATAAAATGGGCCCCTAGATCATTCGTTTTCATTTTCTACGATTTTTCAACATTTCAGTTGACAGTACAGACTCTGTTTTTGAGTGCCCTCTGTTGTTCATATGATTTTTCTCAATATGTGATAGTTATTAACGATTGGCTTTTTGGGTTGTATTCTAGACACAATAAGGAACATCTCCATAAAATATCATGCATTGAAAGCATTTCTAACCCCTCTTTTTCATTTTTACAAGATCATGTTACTGTTCTGTCCACTATTCACAGCAAGCACATTTTAACTTTCATTATTTGATTTGATGCTTATATGCCTTCCAAATTAGTTCATATCTTATGAAGTAGTTCATACTACATTTGTACATATCCCATATTGATTTCATCCATCCAATCATGCACATTATAGGCTTCTAAGTCATTCTAGGAATCCATGAACACAAAGCACACTACAACCTTGGCACATTCTAGATACATACATTGCATCCATGCAAGATTTGGGGCCTTCATGGCTCCTAATCTAAGAAGATTATAAGGAATGAACTTGATCACACGTTCATGCTTACCCCGATCTAATCATCCTCTCTCATCCATACCGGGGATTGAGAGGTCTTCTTTTCTCAAAGATTAACATGCATCATACTAGCTTGCTAAGCATATTTTGATTTCTTTGTTTATTTGTTTCAAGAACAATTCATGCCCCCTTTAGATTAGGAAGTCTTGATTATTTGATACATGATTAGACGATTTTTCCTAGGTTTATTTGTGTGATTTTCACTTTACATTGTATGATATTTGACTTAGATCTTATGAATGATATCTTATCTTTTGATTTTCAATTTCAAGATTCTTATGTGATGTAATATACTATCATAGTATTAATTGTCGAACCATACATAGTATAAGATGATTATTTGGATGCTAATTGAGGCCCGTCGAGAGACAGGGCGAGTTGAGGGTGTTTTAGTTGTGACAAAGGCTCATTCCTCTCTCGTACCAAAATCCCGAGCCAAGTTCTTTGGTTATGAAGGGCCGGTGCCCTTTATCCGTTTGGGTGAGTCAAAATAAGGTTTCTTGGTTCCTTAAAGACCAAGTGGCGACTCTGTATCTGTTTTCAACAGACCTTTTCTCTTTCCTTGATCCAAACCAAACAAGTTTCAAAAAAGCAAACAAAGCGGTGGAATCCCGGTATCCACAATCTGGCGACTCTGCTGGGGACTTTTATTTTAAAACAAAATAATATAGAGGTTTGACTCATAAGAAGCATCCTTAAAATCATCTTTTTACTGTGTTTGGTTCACCGCATTGCACTCTTGCATTTTCCCCTCCGACTATGTCTGAAACGCGGCGCTGACTACGAGTTTCTAGTAATGCCAATTGGAGTCACCAATGCACCAGTGGATCTTATGAACCAAGTCTTCAAAGACTATTTAGATGACTTTGTGATCGTATTCATCGATGACATTCTCATCTATTCACCGAGTGAAGTAGAACATGAGAAGCATTTGAGATTGATACTTCACAGATTACGAGAGAAATAACTGTTTGTTAAATTTAAGAAGTGTGAATTCTGGTTGACTAGCATTACTTTTCTTGGTCACGTAATTGACAAGAATGGAGCTTCAGTTGATCCTCATAAGGTAGAAGCTGTATCTAATTGGCAAAGACTGACATTAGTATTCGAAATCTGAAGTTTTTTGGGATTACCAGGGTATTACCGCTGTTTCATTGAGAACTTCTCGAGGATTTCGCTACCTATGACAAAGTTGATGAGAAAGGGTGTTACTTTTGAATGGAGTTCAGAATGTGAAGACAGTTTTCAAGAGTTGAAGTCGCGATTAACAAGAGCACCTATCTTGACGATACCATCCGGAACCAAAGGGTTTGTGATTTATAATGATGCTTCGCATCAAGGCTTAGGATGTATATATATGTAAGGTGGCAAGGTGATTGCATATGCGTCTAGACAGTTGAAGACACATGAGATAAACTATTCGACTCATGATCTTGAATTGGCCGCGGTAATCCATGCTTTGAAGATTTGGAGACATTACTTGTACGGGGAGAAATGTGAGATCTTTATGGACCATAAGAGTCTGAAGTACCTATTTACGCAAAGAGATTTGACTATGAGACAGAGAAGATGGTTAGAGTTGATGAAGGATTATGATCTTTTGATAGAATATCATCTGGGAAAGGCTAATGTAAGCCGGAAGACGATCAGGAACTTAGCCGACGAGCTAACACAACAAAAGGAATTAGTCAGGAAAATGGAACGTTTAGAGTTAGATGTGATTCCAGAGACGAGTGGTGGCTTAATGATGGCAATAGTAACCCACCCAAATATCATTGACAAAAGCAAGGCAGAATAGCTCAACGACTATTACTTATGTAAATGAGAGATGAGATACCTTCCGGGAAATGACCTGGTTTTAGCTTAGAATAGGGAGTATTGCTGCTTGGGAATCGGTTATGTATTCCGAATTTAAAAGACTTGAAGGAGCGAATCTTAGAAGAGGCACATACTACTAAATATTCAATTTTTTGGGACGTAAAAAGATGTACCGGAACTTACGAGAGAATTTTTGGTGGAGAGGTAAGAAGTGAAAAGTTTCTAAGTTTGTATCAGAGTGTTCAGCGTGTCAACAAGTCAAGGCAGAAAGACAAGTACCAGCAGGGATACTACAACAGTTACCAGTGTCAGAGTAGAAATGGGATGAGATCATGATAGATTTTGTTTCTGGGTTTTCCGCGATCTTCCAACAAGAATGATAAGATTTGGGTTATAGTTGATATATTGAAAAAGCCAGCTCATTTCTTCCAACCAAGACGATAAGCTATTTAAGTTAGCAGAGTTGTATGTGAAAGAGATTGTAAGACTACATAGGGTTCCAGCAGTGATTGTATTAGAACGCGATAGTAGTTTTACGTCGAGGTTTGGAGAAGTTTGCAAAAGGCTATGGGTACAAAATTGAGTTTCAGTACTGCTTTTCATCCTCAGACCGATGGACAGTCAGACCGAATGATTCAGACATTGGAAGACATACTTCGATTGTGTGTTTTAGATTTTGTAAGTGACTGGCAGAAACACTTATCGTT
The DNA here is from genome assembly GCA_033977485.1 of Hydrangea macrophylla. Taxonomy (NCBI): domain Eukaryota; kingdom Viridiplantae; phylum Streptophyta; class Magnoliopsida; order Cornales; family Hydrangeaceae; genus Hydrangea; species Hydrangea macrophylla. Next base: position 106,164,147 of record CM066990.1, read on the forward strand.
AATTGGATTTGCTTAGAACAATAGATTTCAGTCAAGTATCATAATGGCATCTTATGAAGCATTATATAGGCGTAAGTGTCAATCGTCGATTAGTTGGACTGAAGTGGAGAAAGGGAAGTTGATAGGATCAGAGATAATATAGTTGACTACGAAAAAGTGAAGTTAATCCAGAAGCGACTTAAGGTGGCTCAGAGTCGTTATAAGAGTTATGCTGACTCTAAGCGACAACCGATGACATTCGAAGTAGGAGACTTTGTATACTTACAAGTATCGCCTTCAAAAGGCATTGTTCGATTTGGGAAACGGGGAAAACTTAACTCGATATTTGTAGGACCATTTGAGATCCTAAAGAGGACCAGTGGCTTATCGCCTAGCATTGTCAGCGGAGTTAGCGTTTGTGCATAATGTATTTCACGTGTGAATGTTGAGATGGTGCATGACAGATATGAGTAAGATCATAGCACCTGAACCATTGCAAATCCAAGAAGATTTGACTTACATAGAACATCCTGTGGAGATTTTGGATCGGAGGGAGCAAGTGTTGAGAACGAAGACGATTCCAATGGGGCATAAAGTATATAATAATGCACATGTGATTATGCTAAGAATATGCTATTTTGCCCTTTAATCAGTGCTCAATTGATAGCAAGTCCCCCTATGTCACAGGTTACATGTTGGACACAACGGTCTCGAATCTCCGGTGAACATACTCCCTCCTTGGTTACCCACATACGATCCTAAACTTTGTGGAAACGGTTTCTTTGCATTACCTTGACTCTTACCCCTATTGTCATTTGCTCTCTTCCCTTATTGTCCTTGTCGATAGCGATCAACACTTTTCTCAGCAATACAGGTAGCTTCCCCAACCAGAGAAACAGTCAGGTGTTGCAACATGTCCACACGGCTATGGATATTCTACCGAAGCCCTTCCTCAAACTTGCGAGCCTTATCTCCATCTGTCGGAATGGTAGTTTTCCCAAAGCGCAACAACACATTGTAACAGGATACATACTCACTCACAGTCATGTCTCCTTGGACTAAACTTGCAAACTCTTGGCGTTTCTGAGTATACGCAGATTGCGGAAAGAAAAGCTTGTTGAACTCATCCTTAAATGCCTCCTACGTAGTTGGCTTCCCTTGTTCTAGAACATTATTTCACCAATCCAATGCTTCGCCCATCAACGTATTGGATGCGCACAAAATTTTCTCCTCGTCGGTACATATCACAGTACGGAAGTGTCTTTCTATGTCCATCATCCAATGATCAGCCAAGTCTATGTCAACTTGTCCATGATACAACGTCGGTTTCCGTTTATAGAATTATTCTGTGATGGTGTGTTGAGGTCGCGGCTGGTGGTACATTAATATAACGAACTTCAACTGGTGGAGCCTGAACATTCATCTACTCTCTTTCACTTACAGCTTGTATAAAGTTTCCCACCATGTTCATTATTTGGTCCATCCGCGAATGCGGTGACAATTGTCTTATGGGATCAGCCATAACGTTTCAAGAACTTGTCTTGCCAAGTACAATGCATAGTGACTATGCATGCTATACCACAATAATATGTGTGCACAAATCATCACAATCAACAATGGATGCAACATATAAATCATCTCTACGATGATAATAATATTATTGTCACAATTATACACTCCACTCGACGTCACTCAACATATAACGTCACTCGTTCCCAAGGCTCTAAACTTAAGCTCTGATACCACTAAATGTCACAGCCCGGTCCCATAATAGTATAACTGAAGCCCGTGGCATGCCATCGAGGCTAAACCAATTCATTAACGCAGCGGAAAGAAAACAAAACATTTTGAAACTAGCAGTCCAGTCGAGTCATACTAGTCCAGCAGAAACTTGATTTTTTACACATAATCCAGTCGACTGTTTTCTAGCATCCAGTCGACTGCTTCATATATTTAGTCGACTAGTACGGTCCGGTCGACTGAAGTCCAGCCTGGGCAAAAATATCTGAATTGAAAACACGATCCAGTTGACTATGTCGGGGACCCAGTCAACTGATCTTCTATAAAAAGATGCAGTGAGTTACTGAAAAAGAGGGTCCAGTCGACTGTTCCACAAACCAGCCAACTGATTTATGGTAGTAGCACACTTAGCAGAATTTCTAAATTTAAAAGCTTTTTGAAATCGTTCAGGGATTAAACACACACACCAAACTCACTCCGAAGTGATCCTAACTGTATTATAACATTACTATAACATAATTGCAACATCATACCGTCTATTACAACATCATTAATCCATTCTAAGATGCTAAAATTAACATGGTCCAAAAGTCATAATGATTCTTATTACAATAAATCTATTACAAAACGATAAGATCCACATATCGAGTCACCTTCGAAGTTGATTCCCAAACCCACGTGCTCACTTCTGCGATTCTTCGCCAGCAAACATATGCAATGGTTATTTGAATAACCACACATATTTCGATTTATTTAAGCTAACGCTTAGTGAATAAAACAACGTATGCACATGAATGATAAACATGCTCGCATTCATATCTCTACAATTCATACTAGTCTCCGGAGCCTCACCTGTATGTTCATACTCCCAATCCACGACTCCTCGCCAATAAGTCTATGCGAAAGGGTAAGACCCATGATTCTTCTCTTCAATCGTGCGGCCTTAATGCCTATATCAACTCCACAAAATGGCTCAATAACCACGTGTTTCTTTGACCCAAATAAGCAACTCAACATGCTCAAATACATATCACCATACTCGCGGTAAACAAAACATGTCGCCATGCTATTGGACCTACTTATCAATATAATTGCCCAATATGAACTACACAATATATCTCTGTGAATTAAGACATGCTATTCATACAAAACATGAATACATGTCAAGAAATCATTCCAAAACATAGTTGAATCACTCACCTCCGAATAACGCTCCTATAACATGATCCAAGGAAAACCCATGCACAAAGAACATGCAGAAAATCTTCTAGTACAATTCCTATGGATCAAAAGTCCAATTATCCACTTTTATGAAAAATTCTAGAAAATAACATTTCGAAAAATTTAGCCAAACAAGGCCTAATACGTATCAAAACGAAGCTCTTACCTCGAGGAGCTCAAATATGAAATCTAGAAGAAAATAGACGGGCAGAAGGTCGTCGTTTGGCGTCGGAAAGCTCTAAACAACTAAATCTCCCTTTTTGGCCTCCTTTAGCTTTTAGGTTAAGACTTGCAAAACTTATGAAAGTCATCACTTTCTATATATAGACAATATTTTACAAAATTATGTTTACCTCCCCGTGACTTTTCAAAACTCCTAAACAGTCTCTGAAACTTTCTACATAGCTAATTTATAACTTTACAAGCGAAACCTCAAAATTATAAAAGTTTTCGACTAAGTTCTGTTTGGTTGCTAAAATGCAAATTTCTACATGACTTTTCTGAAGTTGCTAATTAGCCTACCAAATTAATAGCGTGTTAATTCATCCTCACTAGGATACTAAATCTAACAACATAAATAAATTCTAAACCAGAAAATGATACAGATAGTGAAATACACAGGTAAACATTTATTTTCAGATAAACATTTAAGGTATGAACGTCTCATACTCAGAGAGACTTCACAACAACAAAATGCTCAATCAACACAGTCTCAGAGGGTTCTCTAATACAGACACCCAAATCGACTCGTGAGTCAAAATTCACTCAAACATGTGCCAAAATGCACAACACATCACATTATCATGCATGACAATGTAATGAAATGCAATAACACAAATGCGGGTGTTATATTATATGCATATATGGATACTTATTTAAATGTTTAAATATATTATTATGTTTTATGATAGGTAAAGAGGACCAGTTTGGGTACCCATGTGAGGACGTTAATGAATATGGTTCATAATTGGTAGGTTTTATAGCAACCTCATATTATATGTGGTACCACATTGGGGGCCCACGCAGGACATAGATTAAATCCATTTAGAAAATGTGGATAGTTAACACAATTAAGTTGGGGTTACATAATAAACAATTAGAAAGTGCTGGTGTAGACACCCCAATTTTGACCGAATTATTAAACTTAGGGGGATTTACCTCTGGAGATTAATGATGAATATGTCTCATCAGAATCAAGACTCTTACAAGCAATCTGATTCTTTTTCAAGAAGAATCTCGGTCCAAAATCGCCTTTTTCAGCCAAAAAGACCAAAAATTCTCATTTACCCGTCACCTCGTGGACCATGAGTTTTGAACATGTATGAAAATACGGCACTGTTCTTGGAGCATATTAAAACCATTTTCAAAAGGAGGAAAATTCAGCATGAACCCTGAAAAAAGTCAACAGCTGACCCAGTGAAAAGTCAATGGTCAAAAGGGGGCCAATCGTAAAATTTCTGAATTTCAAGGTGAAAGTCCCGATCATTGTTCATTGGGTCTCCCTTATGCTAGAAATGATTTTTAAGAATTTTTAAATGAAAGGAACATTGAGAAATCGAGAGGTCTTTAAGAAAAATTTTGTAGGAAATATGAAATATTGCCTTCGGAGGGAGAGTTGACTTTTTTCCTTAAGGATTTTGAATTTTCAGATATTTTTATTGAATCCAAATGGGGGGTATTTACTTAATTACATTTAATGTCTTAAGTAAATGCATTAAATAACATGAAATGAAATTAAGGTGCTGAATTGCTGTGAATGGTGCTGAACTGCTAGGCAGAGGCACTCAGAGTGCCCGAATGGCAGTCAGTGAATACTGCTGTGGCACTCAGCGAGTGTCGTTCCATCTTCATTGAGTGCTGATTTGGGCGAATTTGCATTTTTCAGTTAAAATTCTTTTTCAATCTTTGATCAAATGAATGCACCTAACGATGCCGTTTTTTTGTGTACGTGTTTACTACTCCTAGGTTATGTAAACCATGCTCCCACCATCCCTAATTGACCTATCTACCCTCATCTTAGCCCCTAAGATAATGAAAGTCTATAAAAAAAACCCATTTTATCTCATTTTGTGGGGTTGGAGACTTGAACCTTGAAGATGAGACTTGAATCTTAGAGAAAGAGGCTGAATTTTGAAGATGAAGTTTGTTCTTAGAGAAATATAGAGAGAGAAACCCAAAAACCCCATAGAATTCCTACCCAATTCACCCAATTCCTCAAATCTCCATTGAAGAACCTTGAAGCTTCAAGGAAGAAGAAGAAGAGTATTGCTTGTAAGGCTTGGATCTCTCCAAATCAATCAAATCCTGAGAAGATCTAGAGGTTAAATCCATATTCCTACACTTATTATACATTATTCAATCACAATTCATAGATCTAGGACTTTTACACATTTTCAAAACCTCTCTTCCTACCTCATTTCATCACACACTACTAAGAATTGTGATTGAATTTCATCTTCTTTCATTAGTTTGGATCTAAAACAAGTCTTGGGTTTAAAATAAAACTAGTTTGTAAAAGAGTTTTTACTTGGACTTTGTCAAATAAATCTTGATTTTACTTCAACTTTGTCAATTTTTTTCTTTTAGAAATCTATGAGGTCTCCAATATCTCATGAGATTTCTTTAAGATTGATCTCTAAGTCTCCTATAATCCTATGATTTATATGGACAGAGAGTTGAGAATTTCTGAGTAATGCCTAGTGTTTTCCTTATTCCTAGGGATCTAACCATTCAAACCTTGATTTTCTTTTTGAGTTAGAAACTAGACTCATAGAGGTACATCATATCCAAAAAATCATTAATATCCAACCATTGGAAGTATGATTTTTCTATCTTTGAAAGTCTGGTCTGCTCTCTGTAATTTATGGGAAACAATCACTGTTTTTGTCTAATCTAATTGATTTTAACTTAAATGGTTTCCTAATATCTTGGGATCCAAATCATGTTTTGAATAATGATAATTTAGTTTAAATCTAGAGGCTAAGTGATCTAAGTTAGTGAATATTTCATAGCTTGTCCTTATACATATCCATGCATTCATTCATGTATATTGATGCTTATGATTAAAACTAGTTCTTGGATAAAACTGGACTTAGTTGAACCTAATTGAACAGAAATATGAATTCCTTATGATTGTGTTGGGATTATAGAACCCCTATATGGACATTACATTGGCTCTTAGTTGAGACTTGTATATCTATAGAGGTGCTATGGCTCCAACTAATCAAAAGGAATTCACAGTTTTGTCAATTCTTTCCATGCTTGATAGATTTAAGCTAGAAGCTTAGGGTTGATTATTTGATATCTTTGATCAAGACATGTGTACTAATATTTATTTTGTAGCGCATTTGAGGTACAATTTATCAACTCCTTCTCTAGTTTGATTTACTTCTTTGATTTTAAGCCTCATGTGCGACACATTAGCCTAGGTTTTTGCCTTATGTGTTTATATCAGTTAGAAACCTTTTCTTAGGTTTTATTTTTTATGTATGCATTGCACATTTCTATTTCGCGGTCGGATCTCGGGTAAGCTCTCTAGTTCCCTATTTGTACGTCATTTTGCTTGCTACTTGAATTATGTGGATTATGAATGCTATTTTATCATTAACAATTTTGTACCCTTTTCAACATGCTTGTGTAATGTATTATTTACATAAATGTATTAGTTGAGGGCATGCTTAGATTAATAATTCGATTTAAAAGGATGTTGAGTAGAAGTCCTATCGCGAGATAGGATGAGAGGGGGTGTTTTAGTCCGTCGGGCTCCTTCCCCTCTCATTCCATAATTCCCGGACCCAGTTTATCTTTGGTTTCGCGAAAGATCGGTTTGCTTTTAAAATGGTTTCTTAATTTTCCTTTTAAAAATTAAGTGGCGACTCGTATTTGAATTTGAATGAAAGAAATTGTTTTAAAAATTAAAAGAAGTGGGCCCAAATGCCAGTATCCACAATCTGGCAACTCTGTTGGGGATCGAACCCAGAATCTCTAGTTTCGCAGACCAGAATTTCTGATTTTGGGTTCACTCGAGGATTAGACTTGAAAGCATCCTTTTAATCGAATTAATTAATCTTTGTGTACCTGTTGCATTGCACTTGCATGTCTCGCCAGTCGATTGCACGGAACTATGACCTTGGAGGCTCGGGGCAACCCGGTCAGTCAAGTTATCATGGGACCGTGTGATCACCCTTGATCTCGTACCATGTGTTGGTATATGAAGCATCATATCGGGTGTGTGTCAAGGGTCCCTTATTTAACCGAAGCCCGGCCTTCGCATAATAGCTTCCATAGAACCTTTTTCAATCATAGGGAATCAATTCTCAATTAGGATATGTGCTAGGGAGTTTTGTATGCCCGGAAGGGATTATTTGAGATGATGACGATGCTTGCTTGACGTAGGATGTATAATCTTCTAATCACCTTTTATCAATTCCTTCACATGTCCCACGACATTTGGGGAACATGCCAAATGTTGATTATAAGATTTCACTTCTTATATCTTGTTTAGCTAAGCATCATTGACCTTGTATGCGTCTGAATTCTAGAAAGTACGGTGATAATCCGATCATGTGATCCTTTTGCCAAAAAAAATTATGCAAGAAATTGGAAATTTTGCCTTCGGAGGGAGAGTTGACTTTTTTTCCATTAAGGATTTTGCTTTTCTAGGTATTTTTATTGAATCCAAATTGGGGGTATTTTCTTAATTACATTTAATGTCTTAAGTAAATACATAAATTAAACGGCATTTACTTAAATGATATGAAATGAAATTAAGGTACTGAATTGCTGTGAATGGTGCTGAACTGCTGTGCAGCGGCACTCAGAGTGCCTGAACGGCAGTTAGTGAATGCCGCTGTGGCACTCACTGAGTGCCGTTCCATCTTCATTGAGTGCTGGCCTGGGCTAATTTGCATTTTTAAGTCAAAATTCTTTTTCAAACTTTGATCAAATGAATGCACCAAACGATGTCATTTTTTGTGTACGTGTTTACTACTCCTAGGTCATGTAAACCATGCTCCCACCATCCCTAATTGACCTATCTACCCTTATCTTAGCCCCTAAGATAATGAAAGTCTATAAAAAAATCCATTTTCTCTCATTTTGTGGGGTTGAAGACTTGAACCTTGAAGATGAGACTTGAATCTTAGAGAAAGAGGCTGAATTTTGAAGATGAAGTTTGTTCTTAGAGAAATATAGAGAGAGAAACCCCAAAACCCCATAGAATTCTTACCCAATTCACCCAATTCCTCAAATTTCCATTGAAGAACCTTGAAGCTTCAAGGAAGAAGAAGAAGAGTATTGCTTGTAAGGCTTGGATCTCTCCAAATCAATCACATCCTGAGAAGATCTAGAGGTTAAATCCCTATTCCTACACTTATTATACATTATTCAATCACAATTCATAGATCTAGGACTTTTACACATTTTCAAAACCTCTCTTCCTACCTCATTTCATCACACACTTCTAAGAATTGTGATTGAATTTCATCTTCTTTCATTAGTTTGGATCTAAAACAAGTCTTGGGTTTAAAATAAAACTAGTTTGTAAAAGAGTTTTTACTTGGACTTTGTCAAATAAATCTTGATTTTACTTCAACTTTGTCAATTTTTTTCTTTTAGAAATCTATGAGGTCTCCAATATCTCATGAGATTTCTTTAAGATTGATCTCTTAGTCTCCTATAATCCTATGATTTATATTGGGATTAGGTTGATCATAGTTGTACCTATACATGTTTGATGGATTCAAAGTCTTAATTCATGATTTGGAGCCTTCAACTTGAGAATCCCATAGAACTCTCTTGATGTTCTTTGAAGGTTCATGTGGGTTTGGTCATTTAGTGTCCAAGGACCATTAATTTGATAGGAGAATAGGATGTCATGACTCTATATTCCTCAAGGAACATATGTTTGAGAGAGGAGTTAGATGTAGACTTTCATAGTTTAATTGTTAGATCCAAAAGAACCCAAATATTCAAAGATTCATAAGATTGAGTAAGACCTTAGGATTCTCTTGCTAGATCTTCAACTATGAGATCTATGATGGAATCTATGAATCTCTTTATATTTCACCACTTTTTCCGATAATCATAATCATACTTGGTCCTAGTTCTCTCTAGAATCATGGATCAAGTTTGATTAAAAATATGGACATTAATCTAACAATGGTGCAGTGAATCCTTAAACCCACTGTGATCAAAGATTTTTCATTAAATCATAGTCCATTGGAATGGGATGAGACCAATTGGAGGATGTTCATAACTCACTTAAGTATCTCTGTAATTTTTGTCTTGAAGAAAAACCATGTTTAAGATGGTTTGGCCTTATGATTTCAAAGCAAGCTATTCTTTGTCCAAAGTTTCAGAACAGTAAACCCTTTTTAAAATTAATAAATTAGAACCTTAACCGAGCTTTCTTGGCCTCCAATAAATTTTTCTGGGCATTTCAATGTGTTAGGAAGATACCCTAAAAAGATCTAAGTGTCTCTTATTTATTTACTATTTCTAGAAAATCACGCAAAATATCTGGACAGAGAGCTGAGAATTTCTGAGTGATGCCTAGTGTTTTCCATATTCCTAGGGATCTAACCGTTCAAACCTTGATTTTCTTTTTGAGTTAAAAATTAGACTCATAGAGGTACATCATATCCAAAAATATTAAGATCTAACTGTTGGAAGTGTGATTTTTCTATCTTTGAAAGTCTGGTCTGCTCTCCGTAATTTATGAGAAACAGTCACTGTTTTTGTCTAATCTCATTGATTTTAACTTAAATGGTTTCCTAATATCTTGGGATCCAAATCATGTTTTGAATAATGATAATTTAGTTTAAATCCAGAGGCTAAGTGATCCAAGTTAGTGAATATTTCATAGCTTGTCCTTATACATATCCATGTATTCATTCATGTATATTGATGCTTATGATTATAACTAGTTCTTGGATAAAATTGGACTTAGTTGAACCTAATTGAACATAAACATGGATTCCTTATGATCGTGTTGAGATTATATAACCCCTATATGGACATTATATTGGCTCTTAGTTGAGACTTGTATAGCTGGGTGTAGACACCCAATTTTTGCCAAACCCAATAATTTTAAACTAAAGTGCTTGTCAGCATGAGCCTGCCACTTTTTGAATCATCCCAAATCTGACCTCGAATGGAAAAGACACTGCAAGTCAAAAGCTATGGGGTGTCAAAAGATCAAGAATTCATGCACCCTACCACACACGATTATTTCTCACACACTAATTGGAGACACACTCGGTGGGATGATTGTCAAGTAAAAAGCAATACAAAAAAAAAGGAGTTTTGGTTAGGTCTCATTTGTTGGTGGAGTACAGCTTTTCAAATACAAAACTAAAAAAAATAAATATGCTCATGGTTGGGTCTCATTCTCATGGTTGGGTCTCATTTGGTAGTGGAGTACAACTTTCACAAAAACAAAACTAAAATAAAATAAAGATGATCATTACTTTAGGCCTATAAATGAACCATTGCAAACTCATTTGAAAGGGGACAAGGAACGAAGAAGAAAAAAAGAGGCTCATCTCTATATCTCCCTTATACTCCATATCTCCCTCGCCATCCTTTCCATCTCCCGTACGTCATTATTAAATACAAAAAAAACCTATAAAAAAAAAGGAGTTTACATTTTTTACCACCACACCACCCCTTCTAACCATCACCATCAAGGTCACCACTACAATCACTACCCTCCACCTAGCTATCATATTTCATCGCGATTCTCATCAACATACCTCACGGCCATTGTACTACCGCCGTCATCATATCGCCTCAAATCACCACCCAACATCCCAGTCACTTATCATCAATATTCTAGCAGATTTACCGAGTTCCTCTAATTACTCAGGTTTTTTATTATTATTTTTTTCTTGTACATATCATCTTTATTCCTGCTTGATAATAAAAAAATAATAATAATCCACGTCATACTCGGGATTACTTGATTTCCAATACAAAAATCACGTCCGACTCGGGATTGCATGGTTCCCAATACGGAAATCCCATGTGGTTTCTAATACGGAGAGCCATGTTCTACTAGGGATGATATGATTGCTAATACGGAGATTTATGTTTAACTGGAGACTACGTTGTTTTCTAACACAGAAATCCATGTCTAAATTAGAAAGATTGCTTAACTTACATAAATTGAATTAAAAAAAAAAAAAGGATTAATCTGACCCAACAACCGCCTTTGCATTCAGAGATCTTCACAGGTAAGTCTTCTTATCCTACGCACACTTCACTTTTTTTTTTTGTTGGGCACCGACTCTTACTTCCGGCAAAAAAAAATAAAAAATACAAAAAAAATCACTTTTCAGTCATTTGGGCTCCGACCCCTACTTTCGGCATAAAAATAAAAAAATAAAAAAAATCTCTTTTCTTTTCTTTCTTTTGGATACCGATCCTTACTTCCGACACAAAATAAAATACAGAAAAAATCTCTTTTGAATCATTTGGGCACCGACCTTTTCTTCCCAAAAAAAAAATAAGAAAAAGAAAATACCAAAAAAATGGACATCCCTCAACTCAAATGCCTCACTTGTTCAAGATCTCCAAACAACACAGGTAAAATCAGGTAAGTTTTCTTATCCTACATGTATGTTCTCATATTTTCTTAAAAGTTGGGCACCGACCCTTACTTTCGGCATAAAATTAAAATAAAAAAAAAAAACAAAAAAATTCTCTTTTCTTTTCTTTCTTTTGGGCATCGACCCTTACTTCCGGTACATTTTTCAGTCATTTGGGCAAAGATCCTTATTTTCGGCATAGGAATAAAAGCACGGAAAAAAAATAAAAAAATAGAGAAGTACAAAGAATGCATCATTCTCCAATCACTTGCATAGTTTCATTTCAATCTCAATCACTTTTCAAAGGTTAAAACCTAGGACTATACCACGTGGGTTAAAGTTCCTAGTTACACCAAACTCTTTCTCAAATCACTATATCACACGTGCACAGTCAAACGGGACCACTTTTCTTTCTCTAAAAAAAATATCATGCATACACTCGCACACACAAGTCAGAACTACGTTTGCCCTGATTCCCATCTTGGGATACGTAAGCAACTTTCAAAGAGTGCGGCCATACCTATCACCATTTTTTACCCTATTCACTTCAAAAAAAAAAACTTTTCTTTTCTTTTTTTCAAATGAAATGGCCCATTTTAATAAAAATCATTAAAATTGGCAACCGTGTTCGCACGGATATTTGAGGGTGTCTAATACCTTCCCTCTACATAATTGAGTCCCCGAACCCATCTCAAAATCTCTGGTTTTCGCATGGCTATTTAGAGTCACACTTTTAAAGACCCACTTTTCTCAAAACTGTTTTTCAAAAGTCAAAGATAAACAATTTAATTGTCTTTGCAAGGGTCCTAACATCCCAAATGTTAGGTGGCGACTCTGAACATTTCAAATAGGCCCTACCATACTATTTTCACCCTCCCGATAAAAATCAAGTCGCAATTAACCAACTGTCAGAAAGCCGGGCCCACACTGACAGCCAGGAGCTCTGGGGGTGCGGGCGCTACAGCTGGCGACTCTACTGCGGATTACTTAAGAAGACTCAGGTCATCACTTTAGTGATTTTTGTTACAATGGGGCATTTCGTTTGTACTAACAAATTTTTTTTTTATTTTACCTTTCTTTGTAAATTCATATTCTTTTGTACAGGTGCTCACGACTCAGGCTGAAATAAAATTGCAAGGCTAATGCCAAAATTGCAAAGGCCAATGCTAAGATCTTTAACTATCACGCACACTACACACTGACATGCAAGCATAACATAACCCTTCCTTAAGAGGAAACCTATAAGATTAGATAGGAGGATTGGTAAGTGGCATGGCCGTTGCGGTAGTACTGCGGGTACTAGCACCGAAACTTCCTCCGCTCGAACCACCAACCTGAGAAAGTGCTTCGGCACTGGAGGTTTGAAGGTTTGGGGACCGGACCTGATTTAAGTTTGCATTAGACATCAACCTCTCCACATGCTCTCACTTTCTACAGGTGCATCAATATTGATACATCACTCTCTCCACATGCTCTCACTCTCGGCACATGCATCAATATTGATACATCACTCTCTCCACCTGCTCTCACTCTCGACACATGCATCAATATTGATACATCACTCTCTCCATGTGCTCTCTCTCTCTTCTCTCCATTCATTTTCAGGTAGTGATCAACAGTCAAAATTCTAAGAATACCGAAAGATTGGGTTCGAAACCCTATCCTAACTCGAGGATACCTTCGAATACAACAAAGAACTCTGAGTAGCATCGAAGAAAATCATAATGAGGTTACAGGTACCACTCAAAAATCCTAATTACCAGAGTCTTCAACTATATATCAACAATCTGGTCATTCTAGTCAAGTAGAAGGCAACCCAACAACCAGCATTCATTGTAGGGACCAGCCAGATACACAAATTGCTAATCCAACTATCATTACTAAGATAGATGGTACTATAGAAAACTCATTTGCCAAACTGACAACATCTGCTCCAGCAATATTTACCACGACAATCAACATGACTCAATCGGTTGATTTATCCAACTCTGGTTCAGGACAAATCCCCATCCACTCATTCAAAGCTTAGGGACAACCAATCTTTCACTTCCAAGATCCAGTCATAGGACACAAATTCTTTGATCATTGTGATTGTAATGAGTGTTACTATGATGAAATTTATGGTGACAACGATTTTCCTCAAAACACAAAGAAGAAGTCCTCTCAGACACTTCTTCAAGAACGATATAAGTCTGGAGATTCCAGTGTTGGTTTACTCAGTGAGCCCTCAGGAAAATTTGATTACTATGTGCTAATTTTGGTAAGCAACAAAAGTCTTCCCAGCCCAAAGTGGCCTCAGATTATAACCAGCCTGAAAAATATCATGCACACAAGCGCACACAGAATTTTTTTGCCGTGTCACACATCGTTAAGCTCAGGATAGAGTCCGTCAATAGGCATCCTATTCACCATCTCACTATTGGGAATGAGTCCATCAAGTGGCATCCCGTTCGCACCTTCCAGCTCAGGAGTGAGTCCATCAAAAGGCATCATGTTCGCCATCTTAATATTGGGAATAAGTCTGTCAAGTGGCATCCCATTCACATCTTCAAGCTCAGGAATGAGTCCGTCAAGAGGCATCATGTTCCCCATCTCACTATCGGGAATGAGTCCATCAAGTGACATCCCGTTCACATCATCTAGCATCAGGAGTGAGTCCGTTGAGAGGCATCTTGTTCACAATCTCACTATTGGGAATGAGTTCTTCAAGTGGCATCCCGTTCACATCCTCAGCACAGGAGTGAGTCCGTCAAGAGGCCTTGTTTATAATCTCACTATCAGGAATGAGTCCGTCAAGAGACATCCTGTTCACAACCTTACTATTAAGAATGAGTCCGTTAAGTGGTATCCTGTTCATATCATTCAACAATCGGGAATGAGTCCATTAAGTGGTATCCTGTTCATATCATTCAACAATCGGGAATGAGTCCGTCAAGTGGCATCCCATTCACACCATTAAGCATAGGAGTGAGTCCAGGGGCATCATGTTCACAGTCTTACTATTAGGTATGAGTCCATCGAGTGGTGTCCTGTTCATATCATCTAGTTGTAGGTGTGAATCTGTCAAGGGGCATCCTATTCACATCATCCAGCATCAGAAGTGAGTCCATCAAGAGGCATCCTGTTCACAATCTCACTATCGGGAATGAGTCCGTCAAGTGGCATCCCATTCATATCTTCAAGTTCAGGAGTGAGTTCGTCACGAGGCATCCTGTTCACAATCTCACTATCAGGAATGAGTCCGTCAAGTGGCATCCCATTCATCTTCAAGCTTAGGAGTGAGTCCGTCAAGAGGCATCCTATTTACAATCTCACTATTGGGAATGAGTCCGTCAACTGGCATCCCATTCACATCTTCAAGCTCAGGAGTGGGTCCGTCAAGAGGCATCCTGTTCACATTATCACTATCAGGAATGAGTCCGTCAAGTGGTACCACGTTCACATCTTTAAGTTCAGGAGTGAGTCCGTTAAGAGGCATCCTGTTCATAATATCACCGTCGGGATTAAGTTCATAAAGTGGCATCTCATTATCATCAACATCAACCTCAGTTTAGGATTACGCGACTTCGCATTTCTTGGCTACATCCCTCTTTCCCAGCAACACGAACTACGCACGGTCTGATTCTCATGACGGGAGATATATAGGCAGCTTTAAGAGCTCGACCATGCACTTACTTTTATGTTCTCGGTTAAATTTTGAGAGTACGCGGCTTTGCACTTCTTGACTACACCGTCTTTCACCATCTCTCAGCTATCCAGGTTCGCATGAACTACGCACGATCTGATTCTTCCGACAGGAGAACGTAGGCAGCTTTAAGAGCTCGACCATACCCTTACTTTACTACATTCTCGGTTAAAGTTTGAGATTACGCGGTTACGCACTTCTTGACTACACCATCCCTTTTCTATTCGACTCTCACATAAATCCCCAGACAGAGTCGTTTACCCATTTTGGTAACACTCTCAATCCCCAGTAGAGCTATTCGTTGAATCGGGCAATACTCCCAATTCCAAGCTGCCTACCTTGATACACCACTTACTTGCCTGCTATGGCAAATCACATCACTCTTCGCCAATCACGGCATCACTCACTTGAGCTATGCTCGATGTGATTCTCCTCCACATAGGATATGTGGGCATCTCGAACAGGCTTTGAGATCATTCGTATTATTGTACATGCTTCTCAAAAAAAAAAAAAAAAAAAAAAAAAAAAAAAACAACAACAAAAACAAAAAAAATTCAAGAAAGAGGTGAGGCAAAAATGGGTGTCTCATTATCTTTGTCACGATTTGTTTCGCAAAACATGACAAAGAGGGGCAGCTGTAGACACCCCATTTTTGCCAAACCCAATCATTTTAAAATAAAGTACTTGTCAGCACGAGCCTGTCACTTTTTGAATAATCCCAAATCTGACTTCGAATGGAAAAGACACTACAAGTAAAAAGCTATGGGTTCAAAAGATCAAGAATTCTACATGCACCCTACCACACATGATTATTTCTCACACACTACTTGGAGACACACTCGGTGGGATGATTGTCAAGTAAAAAGCAATACAAAAAAAGAAAAAAGAAAAAAGAAAAAGAAAGGAGTTTTGGTTAGGTCTCATTTGTTAGTGGAGTACAGCTTTTCAAAAACAAAACTAAAAAAAAAATAAAGATGCTCATGGTTGGGTCTCATTTAGTAGTGGATTACAGCTTTCCCAAAAACAAAACTAAAAAAATAAAGATGCTCATTAATTTAGGCCTATAAATGAACCATTGCAGACTCATTTGAAGGGGGAGGAGGAACGAAGAAGAAAAAAAGAGGCTCCTCTCTGTATCTTACTCCATATCTCCCTCACCATCCTTTCCATCTCCCTTACGTCATTATTAAATACAAAAAGAAACCTATAAAGAAGGAGTTTACATTTTTTTCTCACCATACCACCCCTTCTAACCATCACCATCAAGGTCACCACTACAATTACTACCCTCCACCTAGCTATCATATATCATCGCAATTCTCATCAACATACCTCACGGCCACTGTACTACCGCTGTCATTATACTGCCTCAAATCACCACCCAACATCCCAGTCACTTACCATTAATATTCTAGCAGATTTACCGAGTTCCTCTAATAACTCAGGTTTTTTATTATTATTTTTTATTGTACATATCATCTTTATTCCTGCTTGATAAAAAAAATAATAATCCACGTCATATTCGGGATTACTTGATTTCCAAAATAAAAATCACATCCGACTCGGGATTGCATGGTTCTCAATACGGAAATCCCACATGGTTTCTAATACGGAGAGCCATGTTCTATTGGGGATGATGTGATTGCTAATTCAGAGATTTATGTTTTTACTAGGGACTACGTTGTTTTCTAACACAAAAATCCATGTCTAAATTAGAAAGATTGCTTAACTTACATAAATAGAATAAAATAAAAAAAAGGATTAATCGGACTCAACAACTGCCTTTGCATTCAGAGATCTTCACAAGTAAGTCTTCTTATCCTACACACACTTCACTTTTTTTTTTTGGGCACCGACCCTTACTTCCGGCAAAAAAATAAAAAAAATACAAAAAAAATCACTTTTCAGTCATTTGGGCACCGACCCTTACTTTCAGAACACTTTTCAGACATTTGGACACCGACCCCTACTTCCGGCATATAAATAAAAATACAAAAAAGTTCTCTTATCTTTTCTTTTCTTTCTTTTGGGTACCGATCCTTACTTCCGGCACAATAAAAAACAGAAAAAAATCTCTTTTCAATCATTTGGGCACCGACCCTTTCTTCCAAAAAAATAAGAAAAAGAAAATACCAAAAAAAAATGGACATCCCTTTACTCAAATGCCTCACTTGTTCAAGATCTCCAAGCAACATAGGTAAAATCAGGTAAGTTTTCTTATCCTACATGTATGTTCTCATATTTTTCTTAAAAATTGGGCACCGACTCTTACTTCCGGCATAAAATTATAAAAACAAAAAAAAATTCTCTTTTCTTTTCTTACTTTTGGGCATCGACCCTTACTTCCGGTACATTTTTCAGTCATTTGGGCACAAATCCTTATTTCCGGCATAGGAATAAAAGTACAGGTAAAAAAATAATAATAGAAAAGTACAAAAAATGCATCATTCTCCAATCACTTGCATAGTCTCATTTCAATCTCAATCACTTTCCAAAGGTTAAAACCTAGGACTATACCACGTGGGTTAAAGTTCCTAGTTACACCAAACTCTTTCTCAAATCACTATATCACACGTACACAGTCAAACGGGACCACTTTTTTTTCTTTAAAAATAAATATCATGCATACACTCGCACACACAAGTCAGAACTACATTTGGCCTGATTCCCGACTTGGGATACGTAAGCAACTCTTAAAGAGTGCGGCCATACCTATCACCACTTTTTACCCTATTCACTTTCTAAAAAAAAAACTTTTCTTCTCTTTTTTTCAAATGAAATGGCCCATTTTAATAAAAATCATTAAAATTGGCAATCGTGTTCGCATGGATGTTTGAGGGTTCCTAATACCTTCCCTCTACCTAATTGAGACCCCGAACCCATCTCAAAATCTCTGGTTTTCGCATGGCTATTCAGAGTCACACTTTTAAAGGGCCCATTTTTCTCAAAACTATTTTTCAAAAGTCAAAGATAAATTACTTTAATTGTCTTTGCAAGGGTCCTAACATCCCAAATGTTAGGTGGCGACTCTGAACATTTCAAATAGGCCCTACCATACTATTTTTACCCTCCCGATAAAAATCAAGTCGCAATTAACCCACTCTAAAAAAGCCGGGCCCACACCGACAACCTGGCGCTCCGGGGGCGTGGGCGCGACACTGGGGTGTAAATGAAAAGTTGAGAAAAAGGGGATATACATCTCTTGCATGAGTTGTGATGACTCATTACACCAAAACATAATAGCCGGAAATAGGGGAGAGAGAGAACCGAAAGCTTTTGACAAAGAAGACGGAGTTCCACGTGACGATTTCTTGCCGTTCCTTCGTCATTCGACGCCGAATTTGCCATCCGAGACCATATTTGGACTCGTGGAGGTAAGAAGATCACATGCACGTCCTCTATTTTCATTTTCGATAACATTTTTATGGAAACCGTTCTTGATTGTTAACATTTGGTGTATCAAAACCATGTAGGATTATCACCAGTTAGGAGTTGAGGTAAAATTGGCAAGAGGTTGGGAATTCTAGGCTTAATTTGCTTATAATCCAAAGAGGTGAGTGTTCTAATCCCAAAATTGGGTGTTTAGATGTGTTAATGTGATAATTGTCATCCTAGAATGCATAATTCATGTGTTGTGTAGCTGTGATTATGATGAATTTGAATAAAAGCATGTCAATGGTGTGAAAATTGCTATGCTCATATGCTAAGTTGCTTATATGCTTATGTGGATCAAAGGGAAGTCAAGTAGGGGTCACCATTTATAGGTTCCATATGTAAGGGATAGGAAGCTCTCAATGAGTGAGGCGTGGTGACAACCATAATGATAAGATGGTGACATCTTCGGGGTCACAAGAGTGAGTGATACGCTATATGCGTCCAAAAGTGAGAAAGATTCAGGGTGAGAAGGACCCGGGGGTAGTGGCTAAAGTTATTTGACTTTCCAGAGATCGATTTGTTGATGTTTATGATAATTTTTGCATTTACATGTTAAGCATTCCTATACCATGATTATTTCTCTCAGTAAGCGAAAGCTTAAACGAAAATACATTTTCTGTTGTGGTTATTGAATAGCCACCGTAGGTACAGAACGGAAAAAAGAGAGGAAATAACCGGCACGACGAGTATGGGCATGGGAGTTGTGAATATGTGGACGTGTTCATAGACTTAAGTGGTTTGGCTTCCTTATGTAATTATGTCTTTGAAGTATTTAAATAACTTATGTTTTGGAAAAGTTGTAATATGTCAAATTGGCTTTTGATGTTAGTTATGTCTTATGAAGTGAGTTGCACTTGCGAGTCACAAGTTATGTGTTGGAAGAAACTTGGGAAGTTAAGTAATTCTTGTTTGAGTATTCATGCTTATATTGGGGTAAAATGTGGATTTGGGGCATGCTTGAGCTCTTAGTTGGAGCATTAAGAGTTTTGTGTGTGTTAATAGCTAATCAAGTGGTTGGAAATGATTTTTGAAACTCTTATGAGGTTTAATTATAGCTTGGAGACACTTTGAAATGATTTTGAAATGTTTCTTTGATGTTCCTATATGGTTTGGTTGATTGGGAAATGTTTTAGGCATGTAAAAACAGAGTTTTTAACAGTAGAATTGCATTCTGTAGAACCCAGATCGATTCGGGTTAAAGGGTGGATCGATCCGGATCTTTTAGAGGACATTCTGTGGAAAAATGCTAAATCGGATAGATCTGGGTACAAAGGGCAGATCGCTCCGCCAACAGAATTTTTCGCCGTCGACTTTTTTTGGAAACAGACATAACTTTTTCTAGAAAATTCAAATTCGTGCACCATTTTTTGCGTTGGATCCGTGACTCAAAGATATATCTTTTGGTATAAAATTTGGTATACTTTATTAATGACCATTTTACCCTTGGGGCTGTTATATGTCAATAAAGTTGTTTTATGAGGTCTAATTCATGATTTTCTTAATAAATTGAGGATGATTTGGTGTGTGGGCTTGTTACATGTGTCCTAATCCACCCGAGACGGGTTGGGGTGTGACAAGTCATTAGTCAAATAGCAAACAAAGGAAAGAAATGAAATAAAGAGCCATTAGTCAAAACCTACACAAAGTCTTTCCTCTTACACCAAACAAAAAATTAGTATGGCTAAACTCACCATGAAAATAAAAATAAAAATAAAAAATAGTTTCTAGTGTGTATGCAAATAGCAACATAAAAACTATAAGGACACTAATCTATAAAAGCAAAAACACACACAAAAAAAAGGGAGGGCCATGTTGTTTGTTAAGAAAAAGAAAGAGAGCTATATATGTGGTAAGAAAGAGAGCTAATAGGCACAAACTTGAAAATTGAAACCCTAGACTAATGAACATACCTCCAAATCTACAAATTGAAAGATGTGGACAAATGAATATACCTCCCAATTTGCAAATTGAAAAATCAAATGATTAGAAACCAAACAAAGAGAGAGAGGGAGAGAGAAAGTGTGTGTGCGTGTGTGTGAAGAGAAATACAGTCGGTAGGGGCTCCAGTCAGCGGTGGCGAGAGAGAGAGAGAGAGAGAGAGAGAGAGAGAGAGAGAGAGTGTGTGTGTGTGTGCGTATGTGTGTGTGTGTGTGTGAAGAGAAACACAGTCGATAGAGGCTCCAGTCAGCGGTGGCGAGAGAGGGAGAGAGAGCGAAAGAGAGAGAGAGGAAGAAGGAAAGACACAAAAGAGAGATTCAAATTTGGTTTAGTGAGATTAAAAAAGAGAGATTCAAAGTTGGTTTGCTAAGTTTGAAAAGGTGAGGTGATGCGTAATAAATGCCAGAGAAGAGATATAGTGTATGTAAGGTAGATTGAAGAGTTATGTGAGTGACTTGTGGACCACTTGATATAGATCAAAGGACAGTAGTTATAAGAAACTTTTTTTGTCCTAAAATTGTTGTACTTTATTATATATATATATATATATGATGTGAATGCATGGTGTTCAACTGGCCTCTAAAGCATTGGAGTGGTTGCTCATCACCAAAAATATATATAAAGAAGTATATATATATGTAATATACAATGACAATAAATATTGAGTTAAAGGGCCAATTGGAGAAATTATTTTACAGGTCAATGAAATAGGATTCCAGGCACCCCCACCACACATTTATAAAATTGTACTGTAACACAAATGTAATTATTGAAAGAAAGGTTGGAAACAAATACTCCGTAGTAGTATTTGTTAGACATGCGAGGCCGAGGAGGTTCTGTTCTTGTGTGTCCAGTGTGTGTGTGTAGAGCAAAAAGGCGAAGTCTTCAAGAAAACAAAGCCGCCCCATCCCCATCTACTTTTGTTCCTGTGCATAGTTCCAAGAGCAATCAGACACATTGGGCGGTTTCAAGTGCTGACTTGGGCTACTCCTCTCTTTCTCTCTCCTCCTACTGATGTAAAATTTGTCTCTTAACAGCTTCCAACTTTCAAAAACAACCCTCCTCATCCATCCTCTACTCTCTCTCTACTGTAACTTTCCTTACCTATATTCCCCGAGGAACCCTGAATTTTTTTTTTTTGCCTTATTTCTCTGCAATTTATTGAAAAGATTTTATTTTACTGAATTTTCTCAGAGAGGGTATTACTGGTTCATAGACTGTTTATGGTAGTTTGTTTTCTTTGGTTCTGAGAATTCAAAATGGGGTTTTTTTTGTAGCTCAGATTCAGAATGGGTTTTGACTTTTGAAAGAGTATGAAGATTGGCAAAGCTGTTCATTAAATGTTGCTGTTCATGGTAGTTATGACGATCCAAGACTCTTTTTTTTCTTTGGTATTTTGACATCTGATGATTTCTAGGGTTTATGCTGCGTTTGTTTCGTTGGTCTTTGAATTATTGGAGGTTTGGGTAATATAATATTTGGTGTGTTCTTTTGTTCTGTTTCTATTACTTTTTATTTGATTATATGCTCTGAATTGTTCATTTGATTTTAAATTTGAGAATTGTATAGAGGTTTAAGGTATCTGATAATCTGATTTTTACTGCGATGCATAGGTGGCGTTTGACTAATATTTGGCTAAAGAATTTACAGGAGTAATCAGGTAGTTGGCCCATATATTGTTGAAGTTTATAGTTGGATACTGATAAAATTGAAATTTCTCTTTGTTCATTTACTTATCGATGTTTCTGCTCCTCCAATAAATAAAAGATATATGCATATTGTCCATGAGAATTGTTATGTTATGGTAAATGGTTTTTAACTTAATGAGTTTGACATTTCTTTGTGTTTAGATGCTTGCCTTGTTTGTAATAGCTAGCACTGAAGTTTGGATGCCATTTTGCAGAACTTCAATTCTTGAATGACTTCCTTCTTTGCTATTATGTTGTGTAATGAGTTTGAAGATAAGTTATTTATTCCCAAAATGCAGGGGCGGATCTAGAAATTTCAAGTTGGGGAGGCTTGGGAGTTTGCCCCTCAATACAACCGCCCCTGCTAAAATGACTGCAATGTGGCCTTTATTCTAGAGGAGATTTTTTTTTTTTTTTTTTATCGTGGATAGGGGGTTGGGAGGGGGGATGTGAAACATGGTTTTAGCCTGATGGAGGACATGGTTGTGATATGCGTGAATTGGCTTACAGGAAAAAGATGCAATGCCAAATGGCTGTGGGATTCTGATTGGGATGGTGGGGTGCGTGGGTGGGAGTGGGATTTGGGATTTTGACCATGCACCTGGGTCTTTGTCATTTTGATGTGTTTGATCAAGTTTTGTTTTCTCTTAGCTGAAACCATTACCTGTTTCTCGGAACTGAAATGATGTAGGAATCAAGTTTAGAATTTTGCTTCCAATGATTTCTGGGGTTTTTTTTTTCTCTCTCTCATTGCTATGACTTGTGAGGAAGTTTGGGCCTTTTTAGTAATTTTTAAATACTGTTTTATGTTGCCATTTTTAGTTTTTTGATGACAAAAGAGCCCATATTTTGAGTGAGAAAATTTACAATTCCCTTCCAAGTGCGGAAGTCAGAAGAAAAGTGCCTTTGGAGTCTCATCGACGTCTCTCACATTTGTAGTATAGGAACTTATGGTTTGAATTGTGCGTTTGTGCTTCATACTATTTCTTAGGAACCAACAACATTTCTTTTATTAGTGACTTTTTAATATGATGATTACCTCGTCAATATTATCCTTCAATTCAAGCTGTGAAGTGTAATCCTTGATCCCGGTTAGTGAGTATATCTCACAGTGTTTTCGAAAAGGCCACTTCACCTAGAGTGGAAAAGCATAGTTCTAACGAAAATTTTGTGATAAGAATTTTAGCGTTGTTACAAGGTTGGTTTAAGGGAAAGTGAGCTAGAGACTGCAAAGCAGCAGTCAAGCATGTTTAGCTTTGCTATTATAGTTAGCCTTTATAAAGTTACTCCTTGTGCACTCAACGCTGCATTAATCAGCATGTTCAAGAAATTAGCACTTACTATGTTTCTTCAAGTTGGGGGAATTTCGGCAGCTTATGGACTTAAAAAGGGTTGATATTTAATATACGTTTCTCATAGCCTTTAAAAACACTTCCTGTTCATTTAATTCCGTCAAATACCCGTAAACCATGTGTTGGCTCTACTTTGATATTTTGCTTAAATGAGCTTGTCGACATAAATTCTATCTCTTCTAGACTTGCAGTTATCGAAATCCTATAGTTAGTCATCCCATTATTTGGATGAATAGGCGTTTGGCTACAAGTGGTAGGGACAACAATTTTTTAAGATGGAAAGGGGGGGATTTGTGGCTTGCGGATGGTTTTTTGGGTTGCATTATGGACTTCGATGATTCTCATTGTGGTTTTGAATTAGGACTTGAATGTAATTATTTTTCCAACCTAAAAGTGGTTAGTTTCTTAAATTCCTTCCTCGGTTTCCCTTAAAGTGAGAGAAGTAAGAAGTCAACTTATAAGTCCCACCTTTTTCTTTTCACTGCAATTCCATTTGTGTCCCCAAAGAGTTGAGAATTTTTTGCTATTAGCCATTAGCCAATTATAGTTGTGAACCAATCACTTTTAAGCATGGTTCAAGGTCGCGGTCGCTGACGTCGCGGAGACGACTCGGTCGCGGCGCCGCAGATTGGTATCGGGCGATACGCAAAGATACGGTAGATTTAAGGTTCAAAAAAATCTGGAAAAATAATGAAAAATTCTAAAATCATTTGAATAACAAATTTGGCCTAATAGATTGTCACAATACACCAATTACAATGTCACATAATATCCAATACACACGCTGCGGATTGAGTATATGATAACACTACATACATAATTAGGATCACATTCATCAATAACTACCAAATCAATGCCACATGGAGTGTCGTGGGGGTTGAAAATCATCAGTCATTATTCCCCTGATTATTGAATGCATTCGGTGGATACGGAAATTGAAGGCCCCCAAACAATATAGAAGGATAATATGAAGGTGCATGTTGAGATGACTGACTTGATGATCCATAATATGGGTTCTGTGGTTGAGAAGAATTGACAGGCTGATGATAGTATCCAGCTCCTCGATACTCAACACTACTACTTGATGATCCATCATGATGGCGGCCCAAATCATAGCCACTATAGCCTCCTCCACCGGCTGTGCCAGTGCTAACTGATGTATCTCTGTACCTCCTATGTGCACGATCATAATACCCACCACTACTTGTGCTAGTAGATCTTTCAAGCTGTTGTACTGCCGTATTGGTGATAGGTGACCCATACCATCAGTGGTACTACTTGAATATCCAAGATTATCCTGAGAGCCATATCTATATCCTGTAATGGCATGATGGGGTTGCTCGTATCCTCCATAATCCTTAAATCCTATCCCCATAGCACGCAACTGATCATCAATACCCATACTAGCATTGTGTCCACTAGAATAATCGTCACTACTAGAAATGTCACACAACCTAGCCAAATGTTGACGTTGTGCATCTATTCCTGGCCTATATCCATGGTCTGTGTCTTGTGTGGCATTATAGTGATCATCTCCCTGTGCCCATGACATGCCAGCGGGAAAATTAGAATGACCACCCCCACCACCATATCCACCATCGCCGCCACAATCGTTGCCATAATAGCCACTACCTCCCCTTTCAGTGTCATCATCACCATCGCCATCATCATCATCACTACTAGAACTGGAACTAGGAAAAATTGATTTACTACTTTGTGCAACACCCTTCCCTTTTTTGTTGATTAATGATTGCTTCGACCTTGAAGGAATTGGAGTATCGTCTTCCTCTTGTTCTTCATCTCTTACTCTTTGACCTTCATCATTGTTTTGAAGAGCTGCGTTCAACCACATATCATCATCTCCAAGATCAGATGGTTCAGTCTCCCTAATCCAATCAGATAATATGTCATCATCTTCAAAAATATGATTAAGATCAATTGGATTATAATAATCCTCATCATTTGTCAAGTACATCATATTCTTACTCGCAATCGCAAATTGTAGTGCACAAAAACTAGTTTATGCAACTTCTGCATTGCCAAGCGATTGCGTAGTTTGGTGTGAATTATTGACCAAGTGCTCCAATTTCTCTCACAACCCGAAGAAGAACACGTTTGGCTGAGGACTTTAATTGCAATTCGCCTAAGATGTGGAGCTTCCTCACCATAGTTATACCACCATTCAGCTGCAAAAAAGCATAATCATAAACTTATGTACTTTTTTAATATACATTACATAAGGTAATGCTTCCTCATATAAACAAGAACCTGGGAGATCTGTTGTTCTTGCTTTCTTTGTTAGAGGTTGTCCAAACTCTCCTCTTGCATCCACATAAATTTTTATCTACAAGTGAAAAAATGATTTTTTATTTTATTTTTTATGAGTGGTTTTTATATTACTAATAGCCTCATTCCAAATATTACATACCTCACTCATAGCTTTTGCTTGGTTTGTTATGTATGGCTCTAACCTCTTAATTACTTCCTTCAAGCCATATCGCACCTCCGAATGATCAGAAAAATTTTGGGAATACCGAAATGAAGGGTTTAAAAAATAAGCTGTTTGTATGTCAGATAGACAACAATTTATTAGTTAAGTATTAATTCACACAACTATTAAAACATCATTTGAAGCACACAACGTACCTGCTGCATGAAGGTGCCTATGTAATTGACTCTCCCATCGGTAGTCAATGACATCCCAATACTTCGTAAAATCTTTGATTGATGCCTTTATTGCTAGCTTAGCTCTATCTACTGCTTCGTAGATAATAGACATTGTAGGCTTCTTGTCTTGATCAACTATTTTTAGAACCCTAACAAGCGGTTCCATTATGGATTTAATAACTGTTGCCTTCTTCCAAAACCGATCCATCAAAATTAGATCAGACACTTGAGATGCAATATTTCTTCTCTTTTTTTCACGATTGAAGTCACTCCATTCACTAGATGTGCACATCTTCTTCAAATCAGCTTGATAGCGTAGAAGGCTTTCAATCGCAATCAGTTGCAAATCTAGTGATCCCTGGCCTCAACAAGTCTCTACCGTTGGTATATGTCCTCATAATATTCACTACTTTTAGACTGTTATAAATAAAACTTGTTATTTTCTTTGCATGGCCCACTATCAGCTGTATTGAATGAAATCCCATTGTAATAGAAAAACTTGGAAATAGCTTTCCCTACTTTCTTCACATTTTCGGTTTTAAACATGTCCTTCACCCTTTTTTGAAATCCAGACTTTGGCCTAAACATATAAGGGTCAGTACCTGATTTGGGCATCTCAACGTTTTCTCTCACTCTGAAATTCTTTCGAGATGGTGGTGCGCGTTTTGTTCCAGAAGCTATTTGAGATCCAGTGGCAAACTGGGAGATATTAGTCTGATGTACTCCTTCGGAAACAGAGTGTCTACGCCTATCCTCGTCCATGTACGCCATATTCCTACTCTCTTTTACTGCTTGTTTGAAATGCCGTCTTTCAAGCCGGGACATTCCACCAATGTCCTCCTCGTCCTCGTTATCATAATCATCACCTTCATCAATATTCTCCTCTTCGTCGTACAAGGTATCTTCTCGGAGACTGGCAATAAGTTTTTCCTTTTTTGTCTCTTCTGAAGCTCCCTTGCACTAGCAGTTTCAGCAAGATGTTGTCTTAAGACTTTTGATACTTCCTCTGGGGCTTTAGGACGCGATTCACCTCTCCCGATACTCTACCCACGTGTTGCTTCAATCTCGTGATACCGCCATGCACAATCTTTCCACAATAATTACACATGACTATCCATTTACTCCCTCCAACCGGTTTTTCATGATCCCAACCGATATCTTGTTTTGGAGGCATTCTAACAAATGTTAATAAGCACAGACTTAGTTTTGAATAAACAGTAAACTTATTTTCAAATGTGACAAATAAACTAAATGTGTATTTGTAATTTCAAATATAATTTAGCAAGAAATAATAAGTGATTTATTTATTAATAATTAAGGCATTCTAACAAATGTTAATAAGCACAGACTTAGTTTTGAATAAACAGTAAACTTATTTTCAAATGTGACAAATAAACTAAATGTGTATTTGTAATTTCAAATATAATTTAGCAAGAAATAATAAGTGATTTATTTATTAATAATTATGTCTTTTGTTTACTAATAATTATTTTTTAATAATAAGTTTCTAATTTCAAATTTAATTTATTTTTTAAAATAAGAAGTTATAATTATTAATTTAATAATTATATAATGTGGTAGTATATAATTATAAATAGGTGTTAAGTGTCATGTAAGTGTATTATGGTGTTGTCTAATATTTAAAAAAATGAATATAATTTAGAAATAAATAATAAGTTAGTTATTTATTAATAATTAAGTCTTTTGTTTAGTAATAATTATTTATTAATAATAAGTTTCTAATTTCAAATTTAATTTATTTTTTAAAATAAGAAGTTATAATTATTAATTTAATAATTATATAATGTGGTAGTATATAATTATAAATAGGTGTTAAGTGTCATATAAGTGTATTATAGTGTTATCTAATATTTAAAAAAAAAATGTAATTTAGAAAGAAATAACAAGTTATTTATTTATTAATAATTAAGTCTTTTGTTTGGTAATAATTATTTATTAATAATAAGTTTCTAATTTCAAATCTAATTTATTTTTTAAAATAAGAAGTTATAATTATAATTTAATAATTATATAATGTGGTAGTATATAATTATAAGTTGGTGTTAAATGTCTTACAAGTTTAATATAGTATTATCTAATATTTAAAATAAATAATATAAATCGCCGGTCACTTAAGTATATCTATATTATACTCTTTAAGTCTTTAGACTCTTAACAAACCATAAATCACACATGACACAACCAAATGAAATAAAAAAAACCTAACCTTTCTCCTCTGCAGAGCTGCGACAAAAGAGAAATGGAGAGAGCGAGAGACGAAGAGACCTCCAAGCTCCAGACCAAAGTGAAATGGAGGCTCCAGCCACAGATCAAGCACAGAGAGAGAGAGAGAGAGAGAGAGAGAGAGAGAGAGAGAGAGGCGAACTGGAGAAGGCCAAGAACCGAAGTTGAGATCGCACAAAGAGAGGCGAACTGGATTGGAGAAGACGAGGCTCGAGATCCGGTCGGCGCAGATCTATGGGGAGCAAGAGAGAGAGAGAGAAAGTGGAATATTGATGATGGATCTGACCTTAGGTACGTTTTTGCCCTATTTTTTTCCCCTCAAATCTGTACCTCTAAGATTCATCTCGTCGTCTCGTCCTAGATCTCGAGCGAGATGGACCCATCTCGTCCGACAGGACGGAACGGCCGAGCTGGTATCCGATCCTACATCGTTTTGATTAATTCTTGACTCGGCTATAGATCTCGTCTCGTTACCCTACGAAACCGAGTTGACTCGGCCGAGATGACTCGGTTTCGGCCGAGACCTTGAACCATGCTTTTAAGGAAAGTGATCTAACCAAAAAAGAAAAGAAAAGGTTTTGGTTTCTTAAAGATGTGAAGGGAAGTTATAGAATGGGGCTCTAGAAAGCAATTAGTGAAGTGTTGGTGCAATAGAAGTGTTTTTTAAGATAGGTAATGGTGAAAAAGAATTACTTTTGGAAAATTGATGTGGAGCGTCTTCAACTATGAAGCACCGACACGGACATGCGACACGACTCGAATACATCGACACGACATTTCTCAAAAAAGCATAATACGATACGTCGGGGACACGATTTCTCTAAAATATTTTTTAAAAATATATATTTACCATGTCTAATCAAAATTGGCATAAAAGCACATAAATCACAACAAAAGTGAAGCATATACAAAAACCTTAGATTGAAAAATCCTAATTTAAAAACTCCTAATCTATTATTATGCCCGAGTTCCACAAAAGTGTAAGATTTCAACTACAAGGAGAGAGAGAGAGAGAGAGAGAGAGAGAGAGAGAGAGAGAGAGAAGAGAAGAGAAAACGAAGAAAAGAATACCTGTTCGTACGACAGCTGCCAGCTGGCGGAGTGGTGTCAGCGTCGGCAGTGGTTGTCCGCAGTCGACGCACTTCGTCTCTCTCTCTCTCTCGCTCTCTCTCTCGTAACGAGTAAGATAAAAAAAGATCTGTTTATTTATTTATCTTTTAAAGAGTGTGAAGTTCTTTTATTTTTGTTTACAACCCATTTTTTATTTAAAAAAAACTTTCATATACATCCAAAATTTTATAAAAACTTTAGAAAAATTAGTTTTACCCCCAATATTTCAAATTAAGTGTATAAAAATACCCATTTCGTGTCCATTGCGTGTCCCCACGTGTGTCGCGATCGTGTCCCTAACTTGTCGGTTACATGTCGGACCAAGAAAATGGAATAAAATAATAGTACTCGTGTCAAGAGCGTGTCGGGAGCATGTCGAGTTGTGTCAGTGTCAGATTTGATGTCGACTTTGATACGGGAGCCAAAATCGAGTGTTGGTGCTTCATAGGTCTTCAAAGCATACGTTTGGAATTTTACTACAGAGTGTTTTCTTTTTCTCTGTTCTTTTTTTTCCCCTTTCTTTTTTTCTTTTTTTTTTTCTTTTTTTTATTTTTAAAGGTTTGGGCGGATTGTTGTGGGTTGGTGTCGCTTTACTGGGTTATGGTGAATAACACATCTTAAGGTAATATGAGCGATCAGTATGAGGTTTGATATTGTGAGCATACAATAGACTGTATGCATTATGACAAGTTGGGGTTAGAAAACAGTTAATGACTTGAATGCTATTGAGCAAATCTCTTTGGAGTAGTTGAAATTGAACAACATGGAATAAACTCGTTTGGATGTTATCTAGAGTGCATGGATTTAGTTGCCAATGGAATTATACCTTGATGGATGCATATTGGCTTCAGAACATCGTATATCTATTAGATAATGAAAAGCTTAAACTGGCTGAAGTGCGTATATTAATGGATTAGATAATGCAAAAGCTTAAAACTGGCTGAAGTGCGCGTATTAATGGAAGATGTGACTCTGGAGGACTGCAACATTGGAGAAGTTGAATGGGAAGATTTTTTATCTACTTTTTCTCATTGGAGATATGACTATGGAGGATTGCAGTGTTGAGAAGGTGAGGATTGCAGACAGTGTGGGGTTCACAATGGAGATCAGATCTTATGAAACGAACATTGAGGAGTACTAAGATTAGCTATTTGAAGAGGGAAGGTAATGTTGAAAATATGAGATGGGAGTTCTATTGATAGAATTGTTGGCTGGATTACAAGAACCCGTAAGGGTATATTTATGAAGCCAACAACTAATATATGGAAACTAATTATATGTTGCTTAATTTTAGCAATCAAATATATAGTTTCCTCAACACTTTTAGCTATGAAGCATGGACACTCCATTTTGGGTGCCGTTTGCGTTTCTGACACTCCGCGGACACGGACACGCGTCGGACACGCGGGGACACGTACGGGACACGCCTAGGTAAGTGTCCGAATTAATTTTAATTAAATGTTAATTTCGGACACGCGGCGGACACTCCAAGACACGGCAGGACACGGCCGAGACACGGCGTGAAGCTTTTTTTATTTTTTTATTTTTTTATATATATATATTTTTTAGATTCGGTGGTAGTTTTAGGATATGTTTTTCTTGGGGGGGTCCAAATGAAATATAGAGAAACAAAAGAATATATAAGGTCTTATAAATCAACCCTAGCCTCTTAAACCAACGAGCTGCTAAGAGACTGAAGAGACTGAGACTTGAGAGGGCTCCTTTCATCCAACGAGGCTGCTGAGAGAGAGGGCTCCAGCGAAGGCGAGGGCTCCGGCGAGGTCCAGGCGAAGGCGTGGTCGGCGGTAAGGGCTCCGGCGAGGGTTCCGACGAGGTCAGTATCATTTTTCTTTTTCTTTTTTTTTTTGTTTTTCTTTTTAGATGTTCACAAATTTTCTTTTTCTTCTTCTTCTTGATCTATTAGTCTCCAATGGTCTTGATGTTAGGGTTTTACAAATTGAATTTTTTTTTTTTTTTTAGGTCAGCATTTGTAGGAAATATGTCTTCTTCCGGGGTTTAGTTTGTGTTGTTATTGTGCCTTCTTTTTATTTAATGCATCTTTCTTGTGGGTTTGTAATGCTAAAACAATCTTGTTAAGTTGCTACTTGTCTAGTTTCTATGGATATGCAATATAATGTTGATGTTTAATCCTCCTCTTTTTAATTTTTTTATTTTTTTTTATACTTGAAATTACATTATATTTAAAAAAAAAAAAATTTTATTCGAAGTATCCCAGCCGTCTCCGTATCCTATTTTTTTGGGATTTGCCGTTTCGCCGTCTCCGTGTCGTATCGTGTCCGTGTCGCGTGTCCGTATCCGTGCTACATAGACTTTTAGCATATATTGCACATGTTAATTGTTTGACTTTATAGTCTCACATGTACAACCTATTACTCCCACTTGGATTATTCCGCATATAATAGACGCACATGCTTTTGGACCAGATCGACACCAGTACTTTATGATTAGGAGATGGATTTTTTGAGAGTGGTTCAGGTTTACTAGTTTAGGAATTTCTGCTCCTTATTGTTAGAAGTTGGTTGGTGTCTTAAACTGTGTAATATACATCTACTAGGAATTGCCCGTGCCCGTGGGCACTACACTAATAAAAAGGGGTTTGGCATGGTAGTGGCAGCAGTCCGCCGGCCTGGTGACGGTGGTGGTCCTCTCCGTGTTTTTAAAATTCAAAACGGTCAAAATTTGAAAAGTGAGAACAAATTTGGACCCTTTGATTGACACAGATCATTGGTCCAAAATGTCTTATCTTTTGGATGACTAAGATGCATAGTTATAATTAAGTTGAAATCTGATAATTTTTTTGGAGAGAGAAGCATTCCTCCTTTAGATAGATTGCAGTGATGCCAGCCTTAGTTGAGGCACGGCCCAAGCGATGCCTGCCTGGTTTGCTAAAAACTACTGTATCCAATCTTTGTGTTGTCTAAGCACCCAAATGCTTTTGTGACCACTGGACATTCTTTTACTTCTTATAATAACTCTTATGCCAGTTATTCTTTTTATGTCAGTTAAACACTTCACCGATTCTGATTGTTCTTAACAATAGAGAAAGTACTATGGGTGCAAAAGACCGATCGCCTAAAGTGGAAGTTGGAGAAATAGACACCAGGGCACCATTTCAATCTGTCAAGGATGCTGTGAGTTTATTTGGTGAAGGTGCTTTTTCAGGGGGAAAGCCTGCCATTAAGAAGACAAAACTTCATTCTGCTGAGGTAATTCTAATATCAGTTTTCGACTTTGTTTTGTGGACATATTTGATATTTCTAATTGCAGCGAAATTTAATTCTTTTATTATGTTCATACAAGCCATTACCTTCGGTCACCTGTATTCTTGATGATGTTGATTGTATTGAATCTGATGGTCCCGAAGGTATTTTTGGTTCTCTAGAAGTGAAAGCCATGTGGAATCAAAATCTGGCTTGAAGCTGGCATTTGGACCTTTTAGTTATATCAGTCTGGCATAAGGTTCATAAATGATATTTAAAGAAATTTGTTTTTAGAGGTTTACCTGAGTTTATCATTGGGGTTTTTACATTGGAAATATATTCATGGGAAGCGTATAATTTCCTCTCCCCCCAACAGCGTCGATAATTTGCTTTTGAGTGTGGGAAGGGTTGTGATGCAATCTGCTCTGCCACTCTCCATGTCCGCGGGGGTAATTGAGGGAATTACTCCACTGCAATGGAGCCAAACCTGGTGTAGAAAAATGTGTGTGAGCTCAAATTTTTTGATTACTAACTGGGATTAACTTCATCAAGACAATACTAAGTCCCCCCTTCTGCGAATTTAGATTGTAGTGGACATTTATTTCAGATGATTTTTTCCAAGTAAAATTAAAGAAAGAGATCCAATGACAAAATTATGCATCCTTTTCTTTTTCACACCTAAGATCTCTAGATTTGTCGATGTTAATATGGCAAAATGCTGAAGCTGTCATAGTTTGTGTGGAACACCATTTGGGAGAACTAATTTGCTCACCCAAGTAACGCATTGGGTGAGCATCCATGGGTAAAATGGGGATGAATTAATGATGGAAAGCTGTGGGTCCCACATACTCACCCAATCAGGTGCTTGGGTGAGCAATGGGTGAGCAACATTTGGATGGGTCTGTGTGGTCTTGACAAATAAGGGAGAATAAGTAAAAGTCAATGTTCTAAAAATCGCTAGGCGCTAGTCGGGCGGCGGAGGGGGGCCTGGCGCCTAGGTGCCTAGGCGGATTTTTTTATAAATAAAATTAATTATATAATAGATATATATAAGAGTTATGTGGTGTTAATTAAAAATAATTATAGATTTGTGGTTCAAATATTAAAGATATCTATATATATATATATATAAAGGTTATGTGATGTTTTTTGGAAAGAAGTAAAGATTATTAGAAGGTTTTAATATTTAAAAAACTATTAGGGTCTCTCCATAATTAACTTAAACCTTAAGTGTATATATATACTAATGTTAGGGTTTTTTTTTCCAAAGAGTCAGACCCAAATAAGACTCTCTAGCATTCTCACCCTAGCCCGCCTAGCACCGTCTAGCCCGCCTAGCACCGCCTAGGCCCGCTTAGAGGCCGACTAATCCACTGGCCGATTTTCGCAAATGGCTAGGGAAAATCTCGGCGGCCGGGCACCGCCTAGCGCCTAGGCCGATTTTTAGAACACTGGTACTAAAGTCAACAGCTTTCTTGGAGGTTTTAAGCTGTGTAAGGTTGACTTTGTTATAATACAACTTATAACTTTTTTGGTTCACATAGGAAGTACACAGTAACGCACGTATACACATATGGCGTACAAGTCCAAACCCGTGAACATCATCCAAAGGGCCCTTTTAATGTATTTTTTTCATTGGGTGTACTGCAGAGGGTATTGGCAAAGGAGTCGCAGCTTCATTTGGCCCAGAAAGAGTTAAATAAGTTGAAAGATAAGGTGGAGAATGCTGAAACTACAAAATCCCAAGCACTTGTAGAGCTTGAAAAGGCAAAAAGAACGGTTGATGATCTTACCCATAAGCTTAAAACTCTGAGTGAATCAAAAGACTCATCAATTAAAGCAACAGAGGCTGCAAAGAATCAGGTGAAGCAACTTGAAGAAACAAACTCTGGCAATCCTTTGGGAACTAATGGTGCCTCAAAACATGACTTGGAAAGCGCTAGAGAACAATACATGATTGCAATTAGTGAACTCGATGCTGCAAAACAAGAGCTTAGGTTAATCCGACAGGACTGTGATGCATCCCTCGAAGCGAAAGCTTCTGCCATTGTTGAAGCAGCAGAAGCTGAGCACACAGTCAAAGCAAACATGGAAAGAGCTGGGGTGCTTTCCAAAGAAATTACTGCAGTACAGGAGTCAATTGGGCAGGTGAAGCTTGTAACGTTTCAAGCCCAGCAAGAGCAATCGAAGATTTATTTGGAGAAAGATATTCAGAAGCAATCACATAAAGCAAACCTCGAAGAGTCTGCAAAGAAATTACTTGCTTTGAAGAAAGAGTTTGATCCAGAACTCACTAAGGCTCTTGAGATGAAACTAGCTGAAACAGCGACGGAAATTAGAACTCTACAAAAAGAGACCGAAAAAGCCAAGGATTTGGATCTTGGTTCTTTTACAAGTGTCACTTCAGAATTGGATGATGCGAAGGAGTCATTGCATAAAGTAGTGGAAGAGGAAAGCTCACTCAGAAGCTTGCTTGAGTCTCTGGAAATGGATTTGGAGAATGTGAAGAAAGAGCATTCGGTACTGAAGGAGAAGGAAGCAGAAGTGGAATCTATCGCTGGGAATCTTCACATCAAGCTCCGAAAAAGTAAGTCCGACCTTGAAGCTGGCATTGTTGAAGAATCCCGAGTGAGAGGTGCTTCTGAAGAAATGATATCGACCCTCCGCCAGTTATCATCAGAATGTGAAAATGCAAGAAATGACGCTGAAGAAATGGAGAAGAAAGCTGAAGAGTTGAAAAGTGAAGTCGTAATCATCAAAATTGAACTTGAAGAGGCAGAGAAGAAGCTAAGAGCTGCATTGGATGAAGCTGAAGTAGCAAAAGCAGACGAAGCAACGGCTCTTGATCAGATCAAGATCTTGTCCGAGAGAACTAATGCCGCTCGTGCATCGACTTCCGAGTCGGGTGCCCAGATCACGATCTCGAGAGAAGAGTTCGAGTCACTGAGCAGGAAAGTTGATGAGTCTGAAAAATTAGCAGAAATGAAAGTTGATGCTGCATTGGCTCAAGTAGAGGCTGTGAAAGCTAGTGAAAATGAAGCCCTCAAGAGGTTGGAGTCAACTCAGAAGGAGATTGAAGACATGGGAATTGCAACTCGGGAGGCTTTGAAGAGAGCTGATATGGCTGAGGCGGCTAAGAAGGCTGTGGAAGGAGAGCTTCGAAGATGGCGCGAACGCGATCAAAAAAAGGCAGCCGAAGCTGCTTCTCGAATCCTTGCAGATACGGAGATGTCTTCGGAATCACCCCTCCACTACCATGGAATCCCAAAGCAGAATCCGCCGGAGAAATCTGGAGTCCGAAAGTTGGAAAAATCTAAAACTTCTGTTTCGAAAAAAACACTTCTTCCTAATCTCAGCGGTATATTTCAGAGGAAGAAGAACCAAATCGAGGGTGGGTCACCGTCTTATCTGCCTGGCGAAAATCCTATGTGATGGTTGTGTTTGGAAACCTTTTGTGCTTGTTAGAATGTTGAAGAGAAACCTGTTAATATGTCTGTTAATTTATGTCTGGTTGGGTAGTGATGTGGAATGTGAATGATAGAATTGGAAGTAACTGTTGGAAGAGTGAGTTTGTGTGAAGAAGGTACTACTTGATAGTTGGAGGATTGCAGCAGATGTTTTTTTTCTTGGGGGTAACATTTATGTAAAAGTCAAGGAGAATGAAAACCAGGGGCTCTGTTTTTGTGCCTATAATAAATAACCCAAAGCCAAATACAAAACATTCTTGGTAAAAGCTGTATGTACTTGGAAGTTGTAATGAAGGAAAAACAACACAAATAATTTCTTTGGACTTAAACCCATCAGATGTTTCTTGATTTTCATGATCTGAGCCAAAATATGATGAGGACTTGAATAAGTTTTCTTGATTAAATTTTAGTATATTATTCTGCGTTGTGGTTGGTTTAGGTGTGCAAATTTATTTACGTGAAACGTATAAAGATATTACTACAAATTTTACCAAAAGTAAGTGTATATATAAGTTGTGTCCCAAGTGGAATTGAACAACTAGAGTCAATTTTATTCAAAACAAAAATGTAGAGCATCATTCTGTTTGACTTGATGTCATAAACCTCCCACATTCCCAACCCAATGTAAGCTCCCTGCTTGACACCTGTCCATTCATCCCACTCAATGACCTGACCACCATCACTCTTCCAATATCAGTGGAACTATCAACTAGCCGACTAGCGCCCCTCAAAACATTATAGACCATCGCACTTTCACATTCTCTCTCTCTAAAACACATATTACCCACATTCTCTCTCTCTCTCTCTCTCTCTCTCTCTCTCTCTCTAACTAAAAAAGGTTCATTTCTGATACATTTTCAAAAGACCCACAAATGGCGAGCAACAGAGACGAACCTCTCACATTCTTAAACCCATCAACGTCGTCCCCAGTGGCGGTCTTAGATGGAGACAGCTTCATTCTCGACCCCAATAGCAACAACTCGCAGGTTGGGAGCGCTTCTGGAAGCTTCCAGAACGAGTTTCTCGGCGGCTTCGACGGCGGTAACAGCGCCACCACCGACGCCGAGTTTGGGTTCTTGCGGCCCGAGTTCAGGCAGAGCCCACTGGTCGGGACGGTCGATTACTACGATCGCCATGTGTTCTTGTGCTATAAGAACCCTCAGGTTTGGCCTGCTCGCATCGAAGCCGCTGAGTTCGATCGATTGCCAAGGCTTCTCTCTGCTGCTCTTGTGGCTCGCAAGGGTGATATGAAGAAACAGGTTTGTGGGTTTTCATTTTTTTTTATTGAATTTTGATCTGGGTTTGAATTTTTATGCCCTGATTTGATGGTTTGTGGTAGAGATTAGGGTTTATTTAATGGTTTGATTGCAGTACCTGTTCAATGATTGTGTGTGTGTGTGTGTGTGTGTGTGTGTGTGTGTGTTCTTCATTCAGAAATTCACAGGTGCTTGTTTCATGTTCTAGGGTTAAGAGTTGTGTTGTCAGGAATAATGCCTTGGTCTATCAGAAATTTATGTCAACTGTTTTGACATTGTATGTCCAATTTGTAGAGATCTATGGGAGATGCAGGTGTTTATGTTGTGATTTCCTTGGACACTAATTAAATGTTTGCTTAACTCTGAATTGAAGAAGCTGAAATTTATTGTGGATATGGATTTTTAGTCCTTATCTTACGCTTTCTACCTTAAAATTGTGGCAATGAGTCGGCTATTATGTGTTGAGCTCAGTTTAAGCTTGTGGACCAATCATATCTAATTATTGAT
Organism: Hydrangea macrophylla; assembly: GCA_033977485.1. Taxonomy (NCBI): domain Eukaryota; kingdom Viridiplantae; phylum Streptophyta; class Magnoliopsida; order Cornales; family Hydrangeaceae; genus Hydrangea; species Hydrangea macrophylla. The sequence goes on from CM066990.1 coordinate 106,202,245, forward strand.
GTAGAGCAATGTGTTGTGAATGGGATCGTGATTTGGGTTGCTATAATTATAAACCGTGATTCGTATCTAATCGTGAATCATAACCTTCACTTTCTATAATTACACATCGTGATTCGTATCTAATCGCGAATCATAACAATCACTCTCAAAAGATTCACTTTTTTAGGAAATAGATAGTATATATGTACACACACAGTACATTGCTTAAAATGAGCTGAATTACAATTTAACATAAGTTTTATGCTATAGTAGGGCTCAAAATGTTGGAAGTTTTCCATGTAAAACTTTGAAGTTTAAAATTATGAATTTTGAATCGTATTGGATCGTGAATTGTATCGGCTTGTGTGAAACTCGAATACTCATGAATCGACTGATTCTAATAATGATGATGATTTAGGAGTGTTAAATGGCATAGAAAGGTCCCTCAAAAAAAAAAAAAAAAAAAAAATTGGCATAGAAAGGCAAGTTCTGGTATGTGCTGATGTAATCATATCAGCTTGGCTTGCTATTTTTTATATAGCAATCCGTGGGAGATGTGCTGCATTAAGAAAGTTCATAATCATTGTCTTCGTGCGTTACTTTTGATTACGTTGATTTTGTAATTATGTTGATATCAACTAAATTTTGACTAACATTTATGTTGTTTACTCTTCATCATAATCAACCTTGTTCAAATAACAGTGTGCATTGAAGACCCAAAGTTTGATAAGTAATTTGAAAATTCTTAGATGGAGGGCAAGCTTCGCCGCAATTGTATGGTTGCTCAATTGTGGCCTGTAGGTCATATGTTTGGGTTGTGTACATCTAACCCTCCAAAGATTTCGCATTGGCGAAAGCCTCGTGCACTGGGTTTGCTCCTTTTTATCATATCATGCAGTTGCTCTGTGACAGTGTTATACTCGGGAGTAATGAGTAAATATAACTTGTATATCTGTATTCATTCACATTATAAATCTTCTGTTCATTTTTGCCAAACTTCAAAAGTCTATCAAGTCAAGTAGTAATGGACTTATCTAGACTAAAATAAACTATACTAGTAGTGCTACCAGTTAATATACTCCCTCCATCCCAAATTAAGAGTCTCTTTGGGGAATTCCAACTAGTTAAAGAAGGCTGCATAATTGTGGTGAAACTTTGAACTTCCCATTATTGCCCTTATTAGCCAAGGTACATTGACTTTTCAAAGAGGACTCCTAACTTTGGGATGGAGGGAGTAAGCAAGTACACGTGTACTATTTGAAGAAGCTTTTCTTTTGGTTCTGTGGTCAAGCATTATTCATTTTGCAATCTAGGTCAACATGAACTATAGGAAATTAGTACCCCAAAGAAATGACTTTACCAAATGAGAGAATGCCATGATAAAGGTTTGCTTTTCGCTTGTTTGGTCGAAAAGGTTCTCTTAATTTTGAAGTTGGCTGGATGTATGATTCGTGTTTTACTTTTTAAATCATATCTACTATACGATACACCTAATACTTTTTTTCCTGCTATTCTTGGCTGAGATTTAATATTTTTACTTTGTATTTTCCCTCAAGACCCGCTTTACAATATGTGAAGGGCATGATGGAACCGAGACATCGAATGGAGACGTATTAATCTTTCCGGACATGATCAGATACAGGTTTATATACAGTCTCAGTTTTGAGTATTTCCTTCTTTGCCACTCCTGATTCTGTTTTCCTCCCTAACTTCAATTCTGATCTTCACAAAATACGCAGGAGATTGACACATTTTGATGTTGACACATTTGTCGAAGAGGTGCTTGTGAAGGATGGGGAATGGCATCCCGGAACTCCTGAGGGATTAAAGGGCGTTTATGTCTTTGTATGTTCCCATGGTTCTAGGGATCGACGATGTGGTGTTTGCGGACCTCCTTTGATCACTAGGTTCAAGGAAGAGATAGAATTATATGGTATTCAAGGTTTAGTGTCTGTTAGCCCGTGCTCACACATTGGGGGGCACAAGTATGCAGGAAATGTTATCATATTTGGATCAAATATAAACGGAGAAGTCACTGGTCACTGGTAAGGAGGGGCCTCCTTTTTTTTTTTTTTTTGGGATTCATATATCTTCCCCAGCTAATGCTTTTATCTTTTTTTTTTTTTTTCAACTCTTATTTAGATTATGTTTGGTTTTTACTTTTTCCCTCCCCCCAAAATACATATAAGAAATGAGTAATTATTAATTTATTCTGTTCTATTATTTGTTAGGTATGGGTATGTTACTCCAGATGATGTACCTGTTTTGCTAGAACAGCATATAGGGAAAGGAGAAATTGTTGACTGGCTCTGGAGGTAATTTTCCATCTGTTGTATTAATTCTTTTTCTAACCTCCGAGATTGGTTATGGGAGCTTTGCTCTGCCTTTTGGTCTTGTTTCGGAATAGAATCTAAAAGGATGTTTATTGGCACCCTCAACTAGAAGTCTAGAACGATAAGGAAAATTAAATTTTGCCTGCTCAAGTCATTAATGAGTACGAGTAATCAAACTATGAAAGGATACTCCTATCCCCTATCTATGTGCTGTGGGAGGTTTCAACTCATTACGATCTAGTAGTTTTTATAACTACCTGTTAGGCTTACTGACTGGTTTGTAACAGATTTGGAGATTAATGGCCCCAACCCCTCCTGGGCAGGGTTCAGGAAGGGACACCCTGTCCCAAACATGCCTTGTGCCATTCCCAGCTGCTCTTGAATTTGAAAGTCTATTTCCACGTCTTGCTTCTTCCTGGCATCCTAAGTGCTAAACTGTTTCAGGTTTAAGTGTACTCTTATATAAAGATGAGAACATTAGGCTCTTGATTTTCCTACTCAACATCATTGAGCTATAGGGTTGCACCTAAATCCCTTGGTTTAGGCTTCCACCATCAGACTTGTTTAGTATATATTGCGGATAAGACTCAAACTTCGTCAGCTATGAAGTAAATTATGGTTCGGACTCGGACTGGATCGGATGAGAGTGATCCTAATCCTATTTGTCATCAAAAACTTTCAATCCTATCTGATAATATGCTGGATCAGTCTCACTTCAACAACTCTACCTGAAAATTAGTGATTTAACTCACGCCGGTCTGTCATATCAGATTGGATGAAAATTTGACCAATTGACAATCCTAGATAGAAGGTATGTTTCCCCCTGTTAAATTTGTTCTCTCTCTCTCTCTCTCTCTCTCTCTGTGTGTGTGTGTGTGTGTGTGTGTGTGTGTGTGTGTGTGTGTGTATAGTTGTATACATTCATGCATGTAAGTAGTAGAGTAGAGTATACATGATTGAATGAACTTATTCGAGGTAGTAGTTTTTGATGTACACATCCTGACTTCAGGGGTCAGATGGGTTTGTCAGAAGATGAACAGAAGCGAGCCCAGGAATTAAGGCTTCAATTGAATGGCGGATCAGAAATAGAAAGAAGCAAACCAGAGTTAACACAAGCCGATGACGCTGGTGCCGTGTCTCAAGTTGAAGTCACGGGCTGTTGCAAGCAAAATGGAAGCTCCCCTTGTTGTCAGAACCCTTCTGTATCAGAAAAAACAGGTGATGTCAGCGAGAAAGATTTGAAGCCAACAGCTGAGAAGAAGAAGAACAGCAAGAAGCAAGTTCCCCGAACCCATAGCGGCAAAGGGAATTGCACTAGAAGAGTGTGTGCTATGCCTACATGGTACGAGAGCTGGGAGCGTGAAGATACATATGCAGCTCTTGCTGTTATTGGTGCTGCCTTGTCAGTTGCCTTTGCCTATAACTGCTACAAACAGTTGAAGTAATATATATACATATACAAACTTCGTGTTTGTATCACTGGTGGTGCCTAATGCTTTTCCTCCTCCTGCCAAGTTTAGAAGATGCCATATCGCTGCATATGTTATGCATCTACAGGAATATCAATCTTATTGGATTCTAGGGAAAATGGCCATAAATCGATGGCATTATATGTTTTAGAATTTGGGTCAACACTTCAATTTCTTATTTCGGATTGCATGTTTGAATGTGTATAATTTGGATTTGACATCATATTATCTCTATGTTGTGAGATATCTGATTGTATTCTCTCTATATTAACAGTGTTGTATATGCATCACAAATTCTGTGACTTGAGTCCTCTGGTTAAACCGCAAAAGTGCACTCTACCAAGAGTGTTATTGAAAATTGGTAACTTCCAAGAAACCATCTGAATTGCATTGAATGGTCCCTCTTTCTTTACATGTTAAGTATGTCTAGTGAAAGGCTGCATTATAATCAAAGGATGGATCAAGAAATCATGGCATGTAAATTCAAGAATGAAGAAACGTTCCGAAATTCTCGCAGCAGTTACAGCTTGAGTTGGTCCACAAGTATTGCAAATGAGAGAGAGAGAGAGAGAGAGAGAGAGAGAGAGAGAGAGAGAGAGAGAGAGAGAGAGAGAGAGAGATTTACTCTAACGGAATTTAATTGTTGAGAAAAAAATTGCATTTCACTTGTAAGTCCATCTTTGGGAAAAGAAAGGATTACCCACCCTTTTGAGTGATAATTTCAGCTATAACTTTGTGTCGTACCAAATTTTGCATTGACCTAATGGAAGGCATTTGCCAATACATATGTAGCCGAAGCCCTCTCTCCCTCAGCTTTATGGAGAAATGGGCAGCCAGGTTGGTGTAACATCTTAATATGCATCACATATAGGTAGCCATCTTCCCTTTAGTTTTCAATGGCTGTTTATCTCAAGGCCATTTGGTGAATTGGAAAGCCCATTATGCTTCCCAAGCCTTTGAAACTCACTTTCTATGGTTTCTGCAATCTTGGTGTCTTCAGGGTTTGGTTTGGGAAAATCCACATGGAATGACCCTTGTTTGATTGGCGCAATAGACTCCCTTGAAACAGCTTGCTGCTTTATATGATTGTACATCTGCTGATGGAAGGCATGGTCCAACGAGAAACAATCGTCAATAGTTCCATTTCTGGAGTGTCGAGATGATCCTGAGCCTTCTCTCTTGCAGAAGTGTGGGAGCGATGCATAATCCATTATCTGCTTTCAAATTTGAAGTCAGTTATGTCAAAAGGCGTTACTTTTACAATCAAATGAAAGTTTTCATAGAACAATCCCGGCACGAATTTCTAATGAGGTAGAAGAGCAAAGTCGTTAGACTTAGGACCTGTTTCGCCACTCTAGAAATAGGATCCAGTTCATTGTCCGTCTAATATTTCTCTCTGTTGTTTTATGTGAACCACGATAATGTTGGTTTCACAAAGAACCTATTTTAAGAGATGTTAGACTCGACACAAACTCATGCGCAAGAAATGGACATTCACTAAACACTTGAATTTACAAAACCAATCCACTTATGAACCTCAGAACTGGTCTTTGCCAAACGGGCTCCTAATATCACCATTACTTAACTAAAAACTACATTACATTGTCCCACAATTTGGAGCTTGTGCCAGTTGTATAGGTTTGCAAGTCACAGAAACGACAATAGTTTCAATATGAACACGAGGAAAAGTAAAGCCCAAAACCATTACAAGAAAAGGTAGCCTTACTTTCAATAGATCATCTCTCCCACAGCCTTGCAGCACCTGAACTTTCTTCCTTGTTCTTTCTTGCAAAAGCGGCTTCACAACCTGCTAAAAGATGTGGTTTAAGGCTGTTGATAGGATGCATTTATCTGAAAATTAGGTGCTGATATCTATAGAAAAAGAGGGAGGTAGAGGCAAACCTTCCAGCAAGCTGAAAATATGTATGGTGCATTAACAATGTAATATGCTTCTGTCTTCTCCGGATAGTTTAGGTCATCAATGGTTGATAAAACAGTCAATAGCTGAAAAGCAACCCCACCAAGCATGAATATGGAGTTCCCAAGAAGAGGATGTGTAAGGGCCCGCTTGGGTTAGCCTTTTAAAACACTCACTTCTTGGAATAAGAGAGTTTTTCAAAAGCTACAAATTGGAGCGGAGCATTTTTAAAAATAAATTACATAGAAAACAGTTTTTCTGTAAAAAGGAATCAGATTCTTTTAAAAGCTATCCCAAATGGGCTCTTAGTAACCTAGTAATGGATATTGAATTTGGCCGAAACAACCATTCAGTTCACTTGATAATTTCCCAAAATTTAAAAAATATTGTGGGACCCACACTCCAAAAAAACACACATAGCCCTAATTACATTCAATTTTCCACAAATTCAGAAAATCAACCCCCCACCCCCAGCGAACCCAGGCAATGCCCCGTTCCGTCGAGCCCAAGCCTGAGCCGTCGAGGGTCCCTGTTGCCATTGCCGTCACCGTCGAGTTGTGGTGATTCCCCAGAAATCAAAAAGTTTTCTCAGAAAACAAACAAGTTTTGGTGTGTTCAAGCTTTTGAAAAGCCATTGTTGAGACTGGAATATTTGTGGTGCTATAATCAATGGCAGATGCGTATGGTGTGTGTAAGAACCCCCTTGTTGGATCGTTACTAATACTATCAATTTACGGAAATAGAGAGTAGAAAGATTGAAGAAGAAGAAGATGAACTAGAGAGAGAAATGAGAGAATGAGATTCAGAATTTTTATTAACAATTTTCGTGATTCAATTACAGAGTTTGTTTAGCTCATATAGCAACAACTCCCATGTGCAATTCTGTTACAATCAACAACCCATCCAATTACAACTCGACACCTGCCAGCTAGTCAACTAATTTTCCCTCTTAAAAAGAACTCCTAAACGACGTTGCTTCCAAGCTATTTTACAAAACAACATCGTTTAACAGATCCCACGGCTAGAATTCAAATAGCACATCGTACGGCTGAGATCAATCTTTGCCAACGGTCATAATATTTCTTCACAAAGCAAGGTCATGACAGTTGCTCATCAAGAACAGGGGTGGGATGCGAAGTAGAGATGAAGATTTTCAAGAAGATGAAGTTTGGGCTGTTGTTAAGGACAGAGAAGATTCAATTTCAAGCCCCAAATTGTGGGAAGCCAAACAGTCCTTATCTGGTTCATCTTCATCTTCATCTTCATGGTGCTTACCTTCTGCTCCAAAAGTGATTTCAAGGTCCAACAATGGCAGTCAAGAGGTTAAGATGGCTCAGCAGCAATTTCAAGGTCCTGATCTTGTTTGTTTTCTGAGAAAACTTTTTAATTTTCTTGGGAATCACCACAACATCCCTGACTGGTCCAAGATTTATAGAAAAAAGGGTTCAAGAAATGGTGATGATGATCATGGTGATACACGACGGCGCGGGGATTGTGGGCTAGACGGCGCCGGGGATTGATGGGCTCGACGGTGACGGTGACGGCGAGGTGGGAGGTTGATTTTCTGATTTGGGGGGAAATGGGTCTAATTTAGGGTTGTGAGTGTTTTTTATTTGGAGTGTGGGTCCCACATATTTTTTAAATTTTGCTTAGAAGTCCATTTGTATGGTTTAGTGTGTGGAGTAGTGTGTGTGTGTGTGTGTGTAACATTGTTGAGAGGACACAAGTCGTTGAAAATCTCATAGCGAGAAGGACAAAAGAAGAAATTTCTCGTAGTTAAAACAAATACGAATAATGTGTGAGAACGTAATGTAATAGAAAATATACCTTAATATGGTTGAGTGCTGAAAGCTTTAGACCAGTCATATCAAGAACCTTGACACAGGAGCCTATATGCCTCCCGTACTTCTTAATTGCAGATGGCTACAAAAAAATGAAAAATAGGCTCCTAAAATAAACCTTGTGTGATAACATAAATAAACAGTCTTAAATCTAGGGATGCTATACTCACCAATATTACGCGATCTCTGTATTCATTCATTTGGATATGTGATTGAACATAGTAGTGAATCTAAAAGGAAAAAATTAAAACAAAGTAAATTACAAAAGTAAATATCCTGAGAAAAGAAAATTCTTGTAAATAAGCAAAATTAAATTCATTGCATTTTCTTAAATGCAGTTGTTAGTGTTGATCCATGTCCGATTCATAATAATTCAGGTCTTTTTGTCCTCAAAGCACGACACTATATAAAACAAGAAGATTAAGAACTGAGCATGAGAAAGTGGAATAATAAAAATTCTTTGATGCACGAGAACTTCATGAAATGATTTAAATCAGTATACAGGCATTCACTTTGTTCCTTGACAAGCTTCCACATGGACCACATTCCTAACAATTTGATTCGTTAAAACTGAACCTCTTCAAATAATGATTAGCTGCTTAATGTAAATGCTTTATATTACAAACCTCCTTATACCAACGAAGAGCTTTAAACCAACCCCCTCACATGACTTGCATGTTTTATATCAGCAAGTGAACTCTTGTAGCAGCTAGATATCAAGGTGACGAGCAAAGCATGATTCAAATAATTGTATATTCCAGAATTATTTTCTAGTACTAATGTAGCTTCATAAGCCAAGATCAAGATAGACAGAACAAGCAGTAATTATTATATCCTTACAGATGCTTTGTCATACGTGCTGAGTCCTACACCAATAGCAATGACAGGAAGACCCTGGAGAAGTGGATGAAAAAGTAGAAAGAAATGTCAGAAACCACAAGAGTATCATAATCACTATAAAACTAATAAATTATAATAAATAAATAAATAATCGTATTTTTTTCCTCTCTTGAAAACGAAAACGTGTTCCTTTTCTTTCTTAAGAAAAACAAGATGTAGGAAGAAAAGCAAGAATATGTACACAAATCTTAGGTGTACCTCTTGTGAGTAACCCGAGATTCCTATAAGCTGTGAATTACGCACTTCTCTGTATAGATCAATTGGAATGATTGGTGTCTGCATTGAGAACCAGTTAAAATCAGTAAGCACCACATTGAGCAACGCATTGTCTTACAGTATAGTTTGTACTTCTGTCAGTTCTGTGAACTTCCATGTTCTTTCAAAACGAACTCTACTTCTCAATGTTCTAACTTTTGTATGAGTTGATTCGATTCAACAGTTTTTAACTTCAATAAAGGTCAATGAATTTTCATAACTTATCCAACTTCCAGAATTCGCAGCGGCCAAATTACAATCCAAAAGGAATTTTCGAAGTCTTGATATGGTAACTTATGACCAAAAATAGTTGACTAACACTATCCATCAACAAACAAGATATGCCTTTTCAGGTTGAAAATTAACAGAATCGATGAGATAAATGATTTTCACAAACTCAAAACAATACAATTTAGCTGCAAGATGGCTTAATTGATTTTATTATCATGACCAGACTCACCGCCAACATGTTGTCAATCTCATTTTGTATCTTCCAGTTCAGACTATCAACCAGCTGGGTCAGTAAAGCATAATAAGCGAGAAAAAGAAAATGAGTACATACACAATATCTCAAAGAATAAACTGTTTCAACATTTCCAAAGGTCAACCAAAATTAAATGCATCTGACCATTTTATGGGCTTTGGAAACATTCCCATCCCTTGCTTTGAGAAACCGCACCAGTGTTTCAACTGGATGACCTTGATGCATATTCTGGAGATTTAGACAGAAGCTCATAATTTTGTATTTTTGTTGATACAGATCATATATATTGCAATCCTTCAAAGGAACAAATATCCAACTGTTTTTGAGGAAGAGATAACCAACAACATTTTCTCCCTCATTCTTAAATTCTCCACACTTGTAATCTAAATGCATGCAATAGGGAAAACGAAAAACACAATGATCCAAGGGAGAAAAAAACAGAAATCCTCCATAAAGGAATTCTCTTTACTTCCTTTTAAACAACCCATAACAAGAAAAATAAAACTAGTTAGTACTAACATTACTTAGGAGAAATCTTCCTATCAGTTACATGACTCCGAGAAGAGCACGATCATTCTTGTTCTTGACTGATTTTCTAACTATGGCCCATGTCCACTCTGAATTCTATTAACCCAGTATGCCATGTCAGAGATTTAGATCCTCTTAGAGATTAAATGGAGGATGATCATCCCATTCAATCTCAACCACCCATGTATTGTGGAGGAGATCGTATATAAGTCCCATTTCTTTACGACCTAGGCTTAGTTTGGCCCCCACGTGGCTTTTTAAAAGGAGCTTATGAAATTTATTACTAAGTTGTTTGATAATTTTATACGAGTGACACACTACTCTTCAAAAAGACATCATGAAACCAAAAAGCAACCTTGAGCTTTTAAAAGCTCCCCCCAAAAAAGCCCTAAGTTCAATTTTTGTTAAGCTCATAAATTAGTTACCAAATGAATTAACATGAAATTATGCTTTAAAAAGGGAGAAGCCCCACAATGGGGGCAAACTAAGCCCTATATGAGTTGGATGTGAATGGTGGTGGGGCCACACTACAAGTGGATTGCTAGGACTTGGGATTTAAACTCCAAGTGGAGAGTAGTCTAATGCACAAAGTACCAATTTACAAACTGCTCTCGTCCACCCAGCTAGTCAACTTTGATTTTGCAACCTGATGCTACCATTCCCTAAAGATCCACCATCTTAGTTTGTTTTAACGATCTCTCGATCGGTCAATTCGAAGAAAAATCTGAATCTCAGTCAATTTGAAGAACGTGTAAGCTACTAATCCAAAAACGAATACAGGTGAGACGTTAAGTTACTTAAGTTCTCCAATCTAGTTACTAAAATAAATCAGGTAAACCTTCACTAATCTAAGGTAGCAATATTAATATTTATCCATGAAAATCCAAATGGCTTCACTTAGTTCAAACATGGATTGTGGCGCTGTTCAATCTGGCTTATTTCTCTCCATCAATACTCAAATTGAAGATCACATCAAAGATTCCAACTTTCAGATCATCATAAAGATTAAACAACACTCTCTTCAACATAAAGAGGAAGAAAGTAGTACAGTAGTATCTACATTTTCAAACGCATTTAAGTACTTCCATTAAACCACCAGTCACAAAGATCAAGCAATTCGTGCCGATGTTAATGAGCATTGTACCATTGCTTTATACACAACCCAAACTTTTAAGATCAAGAATCAAACTTCACAGAAAATTAAACTACAACTCTGTAGTTGTAAAAAAAAAACCCTCAAAAACAAAAGTCAAATGGAAAAAACAACAGATTTTATTTAGTTATCAATAGTAAACTGAAGAATTCGAACTAACAGATCAAACCCAGTTCCAACCACAACTTCAGACGCCCAAATCAAATTCACCTTTGCCCACTCTTACTATGTAGAACAGATCCTATACACACACACACACACAGAGGAGGGACGAACCTCGAAGGATTTTTTGAGTGGCTCATCAACTGCAATAGCAAAGAAAACAGACTAACAGTCAAGAGTTGTGCCCATAAAAAAAAAAAAAAAACAAAAAAACAAAAAAGAACAAAACAGAGAATGTGAAGTGAGGGTTTTGTTCTACCAAAAAAAAAAAAGTGAGGGTTTTGAGACTGACTTTCTTCCATCATCTTCTGAAACTGCATGATCATCTCTTGGTTAATAACCACCATTATTATGTTTCAGAAAATTCAGTAATTCAAACTCAATTTTTTTGAGTTTTACGACCCTCTCTGCACTTCCAAAATTGCAGAGACAGAGAGAGAGGAAGCAACGGGTGAGAAAAGTTTCTGTATTTATGGCTCTTTAAAAAATCTTGGCTTTCACATCACATCTATGAATGGAGAAAAAGGAAAAATAAAATTAAATATTGGGAAACAAAAAGTCTGACTCTCGGCCACTTGGGTGATGGAGAGCATGGGTCGTCGGTAACAAATTGGGTGTTGTTGGGTGCCAGTTTTTCATGTGTTAACATCAAAATGCAAAAAATAAAAGGGTAATATTTGGGTTACAAATAAATTTTACAAATATTTGTATCCATAGTATGGTACAGTGTCATCCAGGAGATAGGGGGTGTAAGTGTTTATGAGATTTGTTTGTGCCCCTAGTATTGTTGAAAATAAAAACAAAAAATATATATATATATATATGTGTGATTCTGACAGTGCCACGTGAGTATTGCCCATCTAGCAGCTCATACCGATGATCTTTAACAAATGGAGAATGGATTGAATGTTAAATCGTTTTGCAAAATTACGAATTCTATGTAGATTTTTTACCATAATTGTTTTTTTTTTTTATCAGCAATAAAACAATATTTTCGCAAAGGATTGGAATCAAACATTACAAAGTTTTCGACTTGGGGAGGATATTCCTCAAGTCAGACTCTAAAACATTTGAAAACATTTGCAAGCTTTGCTAATTCATTTGCCATCGCACCATAACGTTTGGCATGCACAAACTTGATATCCACAAAACCATCAACTAAGCGGGGGGATGTCCTCGATGAAATGTCCATATGGAGCAAGCGAGTAGTCGTGGTTGGAGAGATGATTGACAAGCATTAACGAATCTGACTCTATTGTGAAATTTTGAAACCCCGCCTCGACCGCAACAATAGTAGCCTGCCACAAAGACATGCATTCGGCCGGCATAGCATCCAACTTCCCCGGCACAAACTCCGACAAAGCAAGGTAAACGCTACCATCATGGTCCCGAAGCACACCCCCTAGCCCCACACCCCCAAGATCACCAAACACATCTTCATCCACATTAAGCTTTAACAAACATGGGATTGGGGGTTTCCATCGAACTCGTTGCAGTATTATAGCCCCACCTCCATTGGGAGGAGTTACCGGAAGCCTCCCGTCAAGAGAATAATCTATCTCTGATATATAGGATCGCACCCAATCAGCTGCACTCCCAACGTCTCTACAAATCCCCTCCATAACCCACTTGTTTCGATTGTTCCAGATGACCTACGCATAGATTAAAAACTTTTGAATGAATCCAACATTGTCAATCTCCATAATCACCCCCAACCAATCCCCAAAACGCAAATGCATACATTGGGAATAGAGTTCGGCATTGAAGATTTTACACCACAAGTTCGTCGCTTTAAAACACCCAACCAAGGCATGGGAGACCAACTCATCCTCAACCCACAAGATAAGCACTGCCCCATGTCAGTCACACGACGACGTTTTAGCACCTCCCCATAAGGTAAAAAATCATGCACAACATGCCACATGAAGTGTTTCACCTTGCTTGGGACCCTGCTTGCCCAAAGTTTACCCCACAAAAAGCTATTTGAATTAGAAAAAGAGGAGACTCCGTTTCCAATCTTGTGTGCAAGAACAAGAAAATAGGCCGACCGAACAGTGAAAGTACCCTGGGCATGCCAGTGCCAAATTATTCGATCTGTGCATCTCCCACTAGCAAGGGGAATGTTCTAAAAGCCTTAGCATCATCCATCCAAAACAAGGCCCTGACATGATCAATATCCCACTGGCCTAACTCCGCATCCATGAGGTCGCACACCGGACTGTTACTAGTAAATTGATGCATCGGGGTGAGTGGTTTAAATTTAGAAGGTTGGGGTAACCAAGGATCCTGGCCAATCCGAATTCATGCCCATTGCCCACTCTCCAACGAATACCCAATCGCAAAAGTTTAATTGAGCCTCAAATACTACGCCAAGTAAGGGATGGATAGTTCCCCAACGTAGCATCTAAAAAATTCATGTTCGAAAAATACTTCGATTTGTAAACGCGGTGCACTAGGGATTCAGGGTTCTTCAAAACTCTTCATGCCTGCTTAGCCAGCATGGCATCATTAAAGGCGTCGAAATCACGAAAACTGATCCTGCCATCAACTTTAGATCTACATAACCTTTCCCATTTAACCCAGTGTATTTTTCGATTATTACCTTTCTTTTTCCACCAAAGGCTAGCAACTGAACGGGTGATATTTGTGATAATTGAACCAGGTAGCTTGAAGCACGACATAGCATACCCTAGGATAGCCTGTGCGATTGCTTTAATAGGAACCTCTCTACCGCTGCGAGAAAGAACTTTTACCTTCCACCAATACCTTCTTCTCAATCTGGGTCTTTAAAGATTGAAAGATGCTCTTGTTGTTTTGGCCAGCAAGAGATGGTAGCCCTAAATACTTATCATGTGGGGCCAGATCTTGGACCCCAAGAAGAGCTCGAATATTAGTAACCATATCAGGCCTCGTGTTAGGGCTAAAGAAAGTACAAGATTTATTTATACTAATCTGTTAACCCGGAGAATTAGCATAGTTTTGTAAAATCATGAGAACGACTTCACATTCTTGCATCGTAGCCCTATAGAAAAGCAGACTATCGTCTACGAAAAACAAGTAGGCAATATCCCCATTTCGGCCCAACCTAACACCTCCAATTTAGTTTGAGCACAGGCTTGGGCAATAGCCAAAGAAAGAGCCTCAACAACGATAATAAACAAATAAGGAGACAGTGTATAAAGCTAGAAAAGCATAAGTATGAAGTGGTAAAGCATATAATTGTATAATCGTATTAATATATCTTTCTCATTGTATTTAGCCTTAATTCTCGTGGAGAGGGTCCATTAGTGATAATTATCTCATGTGAGTATTACACTACAATTTAAGTATATTGTAAGAACTATAGTAAAGATTCTATTACAATGGTTGTCATACGGTATGGCGGGGTGTGGCAATCAGAGTAAATAATTGCTCAGATTGGGATGGGAAAGGGGGCTTGAAGTATCCATTTGTTATGGGGATTTGAAAGACGCAATAACAAATTTTTTTTTAAAAAAACTAGGTGTACTTTTCTAATCATTTGGTGCAGTGGTATCATGCGAGTACATAAGTGTTATGACGCAGGAGACTGTTACAGCGCAGGAGACGAGAAGGGGGCAAGGTTTGACCCGGGCTAATGAGCTTGGCATATAGTACCTTTTCACGATCTGGGCTAAATTGTTGTTCTAAAAAATCCATTTTGCTATGATACAACGAATAAAAAAAAAGGTGATGATAAGCTTCTCAAATTGAAACCACAAATTTGATTCATAAATGCTTTGTATCATATGCATTGTTATATGGTACTTTGATCAGCATATCATGTAACTGTTAAGCCATTTGTGATTGAAATTTGGGTATCATATCATTATTCACAACAAAATGAAGTCAAATGGGAGGTAATTAAAGAAGAGAGAAAAATTCCTTATTTGGTAGCTAGTGTGGAAAAGGGTGGAAGAAAATAGTAGTGCTATGCTTCTCAAATTACCATCCCAAAAGTGTTTTCCAAATGATATGGCAGTGAGGTTAGGTAAACAACTCCCAAACAAAAATCAACTGGCTTCACTGCCACATCATTTGAGAAGTATTTTTGGGATAAAAATTTAGAAAATATAGCATTACTCGGAAGAAAATGGGGTATTCTTTCGATTCCACTATCTCTTGTCTGTCCAAAAGTTGACGTATTCTGAGAGAGGTCTTTTTTTTTTCCCCTTCTTTGTTCTTCTAGTTTTTTGTCTTTATAAAGTGTTTTTTTTTTAATTGTTATGAAAGGGTATTCATAACATGTTCTTTTTCTTACTATTTACATTACTATTTTTCTTAAAAGAAAATTAGTGAAAAATCCCTATAACCAACTACCAAGAGTGTAAACTCTATTTTGGTTCAGAATTTGTTAAAAAGTATCTAATTTTAAATCTTATATTTTGCTGCATCCCTTGACATATAAATCTTACATTTATTCTTCCCAAAATACACCAACCCCTCACATTCTGTTTTGCTCTCTCTCTCTCTCTCTCCCTAAGATTTCTCTTGCCACTACCACCACCGATCCACCGCCACCATCACCATCACCATCACCACCATTGATCACCTCCGACACTACTACCAATCCACTACCACCGCCCTCTACCATAGCCACCACCACAGCCTTCCACGATTTCTCTCTGCTCCACCACCGCTGATCCACCACCACAACTACCATCACCGATCCATCACCACCACAAATCGCCACTTCTACCACCACTACCACCACCATCAATCTACCACTACCGCCCTCTTCCATAGCTATTGAGAATCTCGCTGTCATAACCACCACCACCAACGCTGCCATCATCATCATCGCCATCAAGCACCACCATGCATTGTCACCATCGCTAGCGTCGATCTAGATCCAGATCTTCATCACCGGTCAAGATCTAAGATCTAGATTTAGGTCTAGATCTTGATTCGAATGTCGCTGCCACCACAAGGAACTCCGGTGACCACAATGTAAGGCGACCATCACCAGCTATGAGGTTTGTTAGTTGCAGAATTTACATATACTAAGTGAAATATTACCTAGTATTTTTAAATTGAATTTTTCAAAATTTAAGTGAAGTTTCACTTATTTTTTTAAGTGTAAAGGCAATCTTCAGTGAAATTGCAAACTTAAGCGAACAATTATAATTTCCATTAAGATCAATAAAATTTCTCTTAAGATGGTGGTTTGTTAAAGTTTTGGTTTTATGTAGCTAAGGTGCTTGTTAAACCTTAGTAGTCTTTTGTTATTGATTTTAATCTCATGAGTGCTACCTCTGTTATGGTTGCATTGATTGCATGGTATATTAGTTCATAATTTCACTTAATAGTTTTAAAGTGATTTTTTTCAAATTTTAAGTGAAATTTCTCTTATTTTGTTAACTGAAAAGGCAAGGCAACTCCAGTGAATTTACAAACTTAACTAAATATAATGAGTGAAATTTCACTTTAGATATCTAAAGTGAAATTTCACCTAAGATTTTAACTGAAATAGTCATCGCTGAACAGCGTTGTCGTGAATAGTTGTCGATAAACAATGTTGCCAGTGAACAATGCGCACGGTAAATAGTAGGGGCATTTTTGTACCAAAAAATAATGAGGACATTTTATTAAAGTCAAAAACAGTTTGTCCTTAAGACTAAAAAAAATTCTTATTATAATGTCATTTTTTTCTAAATGACCATTTTCTTCTTAATAGAAGGGGGAGGGAGAGGGGGAATTTATTTTCCTAACTTACTAACACAATGAGCCAAATTATAGTATCCAAAGCAATTGAAAAGAAAATTCTTAGGAGAGCTTAACTTCAACAAACATGAAAGTTGAAGGGTCTATTAGATTAAAGAGATTATATTGGCACTCTACCTCTTTAATATAATAATGCATGATATGAGGAGTTTGAATATTGCACACATGTAGTATGAGTTAAAAATGAGAGGAGCCAGTCACCACATTTGAACTTCTATGGTTGTTAGAATCTAATTGAATGAAACTTGTTAAACTCAACAAACATGAAAGTTGAAGGGTCTATTAGATTAAAGAGATTATATTGGCACTCCACCTCTTTAATATAATAATACATGATATGAGAAGTTTGAATATTGCACATTTTAAGATTATGTAGTATGAGTTAAAAATGAGAGGAGCTAGTCACCACATTTGAACTTCTATGGTTGTTGGAAGCTACATGAAAGTTGAAGGATCTATTAGATTAAAGAAATTATATTGGCACTTGTCACGCCCCGACGTAGCATAAATATGGAAAGCGTTTAATTTCCTTTATGGACCCGTAGGTCGCGACAGTTTGAAGGATCGATTCTGTCCCAAACGTCGAACAACATAAAACCATAATCAGAGTAGAGCAATCAAAGCTTACAAATATTTGTCTAACTTATTACATATTACAATACGGGGTCTACTAAGGCACACGACGCCTTAAAGCAAAACAATATCTGTCACCTATTTCAGTCATCCTTATTACAAAACAGTTTATAAATTAAAGCATGGAACATTGATAATAGTTTTGTCTTCCAAAAACAGCCATTCTCAATTAGCGTAGTCATAAGGCCCCGCGTAGTCATAACTTGAAAAGCCTGAACACGAATGTCTAGGACGCATCAACGTCGTCAACTTTAAGAAGCTGGTGAGTATTAAAAACATAACTTTGAATGTAAGATATACTCATTACCATTTTCAAATTCCCATTTAATTCAACAAGTTTACATTAAAGTAAAGAGTTCATTTAGAAAACAACCACAATATCATTTGAAAGCTTTAATACGCATATATGTGACCGTGTATGAAAACAATGCACCATCTCATCTTTCCGACTCTTTTCTCTCGACAAACACAACAACCCACTATCTCACACCAGTATCTTTGAAATACTTTGATAGCCACACATTAGCACATGGGTGCCAGGGAATGTCCAATTTGCCTCACACTTTAGCACGGGGTGCCAGGGAATGTCCAATGCCTCACACTTTAGTACCTAATCCGCCTCGTAAATATCGGAGGAGACCTCACGCAGTATCCAGACTCGGGTACCAGGGAATGTCCGTAGGCCACACTTTAGCACTACCATGGGTGCCAGGGAATGTCCAAGTTCGGCGTCACACACTTTAACACTTCCATGGGCGTCAGGGAGTGTCCAATTTTGCCTTCGCATTTCAAAGATACTCTCAGCGCAATCTCAACACGTCGCACTTTGGTACACAATTACCAGGGAGTGTCTACAACACAATCTCAACCACATACTCTTTTCCACATTGACTACCACACACCATGCATGTACAACTTACACCATATGAATGTCATGTAACTATCCACAGAACACATGAAGTCAGGGAGTGTCCGTAGGCCACACTTTAGCCTCATGTTTTAAAGTTTCATGACATACACATGTGGAGTCAGTTGTACATGCATGGTGAGTAGGAATGTTGGTCAGTATGGAAAAGAGTAATGGTCAGTGTGGCATAGTGAGTGCGGATGAGATTGTGATGTGGACACTCCCTGGTAAGTGAGTACCAAAGTGTGTTGTGATTGAGATTGCGGCGAGGGTGTCTTTGAAATGCGACGGTGGCAAAACTGGACACTCCCTGATGACCATGTTTGTAACGACCCACCTCGTACTAGGAATAATAACAAAGTATGCTTGAAAAGAATTGAATTCATAATCGTTCCTTAATGACCAATCATACATAATATGTTTTAACATTTTTTTGCAAACAGAGCCTTAAAAACCCACAAGATAACGACCAAATAGTTCCTTAACATGAAATAAGCAAAAACTAGAAACTGCTGGAAGTCGCGCGCGCGGGCCGCTCGCGCGAAGGGTCGCTCGCGCGATATGCCCAATTTTCATTTTATTATAAAAACCTTTCTATCTGCCAGAATTCACACAGCTCGCGCGAGCGGGCCGCTCACGCGAGGGGTCACTCACGCGACCCTCGCTCGCGTGATCGCATGCGCGAGTTCATGCAGAAGCTTCGTCTTCTTCCCCAGAATTCCCCTGTTTCAGAATTAAGGGGTCCTTTTGACCCATTTTTGAATCCGTAAGTTACCATGCCTTATAATATATGAATCTCTTCGGTTTTTCGCAAGGATTATGAATCTACAATCAATTTTACATGAATCAATCTATAACTTTAGAATTTTATGAAAGATTACAAGATGACAAAACTTAATTTCTTATATACTTTTTCATATGAACAAATTAAGTTCTAAAACTTTAAACATGGCATGGTAGCCTCGTACAAGGTTCACTTAAATCATCCAAGTGTCCGATCTCTAAGTATATCCACACGGGCAATTCACGAACTAGAAGAAGGGGTTGATTTTCTCCAAATAATTGAAAACAAATGAAGGTCAAACCAATCCCCATATACATGGCCGTACGATTTGGCTAGATACAACAAGGGAATTGGTTTTGGGAGATTATTGGATGTGCTAGCATCAATTCTATCTCTAACCTCTTATTGATAATAAAGCTATAAGTCATTTCCTAATCTAATTAGGATACCATATTTGATTCGAAGACTTTCTTAAATCAAATATAAACTTATAGTATTATTATATTACTTCCATATTAACAACTTAATATCAAGTAAGCCCTCATTACTTCTTCTAATTACACATTGCCCTTTTGTGTGTGACCCCATAGGCTCATACTAATCTAGAAGCAGGGACTAACACTTTAAGTATTACAATTAGAACCCATTCTAATTATTATTGAATTAGAACACTTTCTAATTCTCCCTTATAGAAAATAATTAATATTACTATTTATTATTTCTGGGCTTCTACTAGTCATGAGTGACACCTAGTAGCAATCATAATACACCCCGGATAGTCTGAAAAATAGTGAACCTTTCCGTTATCAGTTTCCATACAATTCAGTCCTTCTATCACACAATGTCCTAATTAAATCTTTTGGGTAATAGACATATTTATCAAACCACGTTTTAATTATATGTTCTCAATGAAACTGATATTACTCTATTTAGTGAAATCAGAAAACTCTTTTCTAATTGTCACCCTACCTTGGCCAAGGAACTTAACTTGAGTTATATCTTAGAAGATCACATAGGACATTCTCTCTCTTACTTGAGAGTGACAGATTCCTTGTTGTACACTCACATGGCTCTATGTAAGCTCAGTACACCCAACAATACATGAATATGCCCTTGGTGAAAACATAAACACCGCGCACTGTTAAAGTGTAACAACCCACACATAAGGCATCCATGATGTCTTAGGTCTAAGGATCACTTGTACTACTATAACTAAGAACAACCAATTGACATATAAGTAAAACTCTATTTGGATGTTCTTTACTGTCACGACCCATCCCACTACGCGTGGAAATAGGACACGTGGCACTCCACCAAGGCTCATCCAAACATCATCTAATAATACGCAGCGGAAAGGACTTCTATAAAACAACCCTGGGTATATTAAAACTTAGGAAACGTTCCCCTCTGTATTGTAAAATACATTGAAATTAGAGTCATAAAAAGTTTTGGCCATTGAAAACACATTCAAAGAAAAATAGTTTTGAAAACAGAGGTTCAGTCGACTGTCCCGTCGACTGCACTAGGGTCCAGTCGACTGCTCCGTCGACTGTGTTAAGCAGAACCACAAATACGCCATATTGCAAAGAGGTCCAGTCGACTGATCTGGGGATCCAGTCGACTGCTTTTCAACCAAAGGAAGCAGTGGCTAAAATCAACAGTGTTCAGTCGACTGCCCAAGGGGTCCAGTCGACTGCTTCTCTGATATTCACTTACAGTATCCCAAATACACGAGATCCAGTCGACTGATCAGGGGGTTCAGTCGACTGCTCCTCTGCTGACAGCCCTGTATTGGAAATTAACAAGTCCTACTATTCAAAACCAACAACAATCACAATCACGACTGATTTCAACATACTAAAACACAGTTACAGGCGTTCAATTACAAGATTACAATACTGAGAAGCTAATCCATGTTTCTATTACAACATACTACAATATTCAAATCCTTATACAAGTTTAGGATTTAAAACAAAAACATATACAAGTGTTATCCCCGGCGTTCATCGGCCTCACTCATCACGCTTCTTCTTGTCCTTCTTCTTACCTGCAATGGAGTACATCTCCACTGCTCAACTATATGCTGAGCGTACAAGTTCTAACATATGCAATATATGACAAATCATGCTTTAATCTCATAAATCATGCAATAGTCTCTAGGAAGAAAAATACGCATTCATCCGGTAGCGGCAAGTCCAAGCCTTAAACCGCGATACCAATGGCAAGTCCAAGTCTATCAACCATTGTATCCACAAGTGCCATGGCAAGTCCAAGTCTATCAACCATGCACAGTAGCCGTCGCTACTCAAATTCTCAAACATCGAGAAGCTTACTCCGACATGAATTTGTATAAGACTCCCCTTTGACCCACATAGACAACTCAACGTGCTCGCGTAAATTTAGACATGCTTTTCACAAATTAGCGCGTGCATAATTAACGGGCCTACAATTAACACATGGATTTCGCCCGGATCACAATTTCGTCGTCGAAATATAAAACATGTATTTCCCTATATTTCACAAGTTAGAACTTCATACCTCGTGCGATTTCCCCCAAACTTTGAAGGATCGACTAGGAGGCTAAATAAACGTCGGATTTCGAATTTGGTACGATTCCTACAAGTTTATACCTGTTTTTCCCAAAAGTCCAAAATTAAGATTTTTACAAAACTTTGCCAAACACGGCCTAAGTGGTATCAAAACGTAGATCTTACCTCCACGAGTTCAAATCCGAAATCTGGAGAAAATCTGACGGACGAACGGTCGTCGATCGACGTCACAAAGCCCGTTGGCTCCAAATCTCCCTTCTCTCTCCTCTCTCTAGATATTTGTGAGAGTTTTGGATGAGATTTCAATCTCATCCTCATCTATATATAGGCAAACTTTGTGGAAATTACGTTTACCTCCCCGCAAGTTTCTCAAACTTCTAATCAGCTCTCGAAACTTCGCACACGTCCATTTTATGCCTTTACGAGTGAAAACTATAAATTTCAAAAGTTTCCGACTAAGTTTCGTTTGGGTCCAAATAACGTCCGAAAACTATATTCTGTGGAATCTCTACACAACCTACCTTTTTAATTAACGTATCTCTCACGTTCTCACCACAGTTCTCAAAATGACTATCATATTCAAATTACCAGAATTATACTACACAGGTATAATTACTATTCATAGAAATACCAGATAAGGTCAAATAACATTTAAATCATATAAATGCCATTTACTCATGATTATGCAATATGAACTGCCATGCTCCTGTGTCCTCGCTGACACCTTACCGTTGACTCACAGTCAACCTCAATCCACCATTATCAATTAACATTGATAACCTCTCAATCTACAATTATGAATGATAAAACTATAAATTTTTGGAACGGGTGTGACATTTACAACTGATCACGTTTAGTGAACTTGTTCTAACAACCACCTACATGTCTGTTCCAGTGTCCCCACACTGATGATCTAAGACTAGTCATATTTTATCAAATAAAATAAACATGACATGTGTTAGTCTAACCGGATTATTAAAAGCCCAATTTAATAATCCTACGACTAAGAACATTTTAAGAATAAAGTTACCGAGAAATATAATGTCTTCTTTCTTAACTCTTTAAGAATATATCTTCTCAACTTTAATTCTATGGACTTATCATGATGATTAAATAATAATAAATATCATGATAAATAATAAACTTGCCCTTTAATAATTAATAAGACTATTAATGAATGTAATATTCCTAAGACACTCTTCCAACAATTGACTTTTTGGGCATATTACTAACAAAAAACAAAAGTGGCATTGGAATACAAAATTGTTTATGTACTTGAGAGAACCAAAAAGAATAGAAGAGAGGTCAAAGCATATATATATATGTATATATTTTTAATTTTATTATAGAATATATCATATACTCTCCCTACATAAATAAACAATGTAGAGACGGAGTTGGCGCGAACCATATATTTTTTATTTATTTTTAAAGGACTCATTTGGATGAAAGAGAAGAAAGGGCATATGAAAAAAAAATGGGAATCCATTTTGGTCCACCCAAATCAACTCTTTCTGGAAAAAAAGAAAAAAAAAAGTATGAATTGAAATAAATATGCAACAAAGAAATAAACTTTTTTCAAGTAGTTATGTGGGGGGGTCCAAATGTAATTGGGTTAGAGTTGAATTTTCGCTATGAATGTGACATGCACATAGAAAAGCTAACAGGGGCGGATGCAAAAATTCATAGTCAGAGGGGGAGGGGGGTTTGATGTGGATGACACCAGAAAATTGCACTTCAAAGAGGCAGAGTTTAGGGGGTTTGAAGGCAGTGCCCCTGAGGCGATTTTTTTTTTGGTTTATTTATATATATATATATTTTGTGTAGATCATATAAATTAATGTCATAAAAATCAACACGAAAATTCAAATACTAATAAAATAGAATTTTTTTGCATTTTTGGGGGGCTTAAGTGTAAATTTTTTGGTTTTTTTAAGACTATATCTCAAATTCATCAATATCTAGGAGGGGCTCAAGCCCCCCTTTGACCCTTGGTGGATCCGCACTTGGGCATGAACCAAAAAGTTCTTTCACCAAGCGTAAAAGTAGGGCAATATTATTCACACTGCATTGATTACTAAATGTACTCTTTATGGACTGCATTGAGTACATAGTACAGGATATCAGTGTGATACCATGGAATGCATTAGTTGATTATTGGAGTGCGAATAGTAATGCCCTAAAAGTATTTATGTGAATCCCATAATCACTTTTAACATGATATATTGATACCACATAATACAAGTAAGATCTCGTGTGATTAGGGGTGAAATCGGTTCAATTTGATTGATTTTGGGGAGATTTCAATTTGATTGATTGGTTTCGGTTTAGTTTTTACGTTGCACTCTCTTGATGAAAACTGACCAAACCGTTTGATTTGATATGTCGAAATTGTTCAATTTGTTCGGTTGA
This sequence comes from Hydrangea macrophylla, assembly GCA_033977485.1. Classification (NCBI taxonomy): domain Eukaryota; kingdom Viridiplantae; phylum Streptophyta; class Magnoliopsida; order Cornales; family Hydrangeaceae; genus Hydrangea; species Hydrangea macrophylla. The sequence continues at coordinate 106,226,294 of CM066990.1, forward strand.
TTTGGTGTGTCAATATTTTCTTACAACCCTATGTGTGATTTTACCATTTTATTCTCACTACTTTCTTTGTGTTTTTTTTATGGAGTTGAAATATCAATAGAAAACATAATCAAGCAATTCTAAAATTTATTTGATATCAACAAATTTTGTACACGCTCCATCCCAATATTATTGTCACGCTTTGAAAATCTAACTTTTTAAGAAAACACAATTATTGCATGTGTATAATTTTGATTTTCTAAAATTGCCCCTCAAAATTTTTGCCATTAACTCAAAGAAAGGGTAAAAGTAGTTTTGACTTTTCAAATATGACAAGTACTTTAGAATATCCCAAAATAAAAGGCGTGACAATAATTTTGGGTCGGAGGGAGTAGCTAACAAGGGCTTTACAAATTTGTTTTAAAAAAATCAAGGTAGTTAATGGTAATTTACAACACCCCCCCCCCCCCCCCCCCCCCCAACACACACACACACACATACATATATATAGAGAAACTTTATATATGGGTGCTTGGCATTTAGAAAATTTATATGAGTAAAAAAATGCAATATAGATCAATTATAAATGGTAAAAAAAATGAAAATCTATTACTTTATTAATATATTGGTAAAAGCATACTATAGTATAGACAAAAAATTTGGTTAAAGAACAACCAAAATACATATGGGTAAAAGGAGAAATGATTGGAGCACTGAAAAAATGCACCGAAATGGTGCATCAAATCATCGGTGACGTCCATTTCAGTGGGATCCACGCTTACAGGACGTGGGTCCTACTGAAATGGACGACACCAATAATTCGGTGCACCATTTCAGTGCATTTTTTGATAATTGTAGCAAGATTCGGGTAAAAGATTGCGTGGGGACACAAGCTTTGACCCTAAAATCTTACCCACCCACCCATTCTACGGGTCGGAAAGTGATGACCAAATCCTTAGGGGGCTATCACAAGGCCAAACATGACCTTAGCATAAACAACATTATTATTAATTTTTTTTATATACTTATCTGGATCTGAACTGGATATACACACACCCCAGCCCCAACCCAACTCCAAAATCCCACACTAACTCACAGCAAAGCCCAACAAGGGCCATTCATTCCGATTGAAGAATAACTGAGGGACAAGTAACTGGAATTCAAACGCTCTCCCTCCCCACTGAGAAAAAAGAGACTATGCCAATTGGACTACAGCCCGATCGGCAGAATAAACAACATTATAAAACGTAAAGTTATGTATAAAACGCAAAGTTGTATGATCAACCAAGGTTGGTTTGCAGTCGTCAGTTTGAAGTTTGAAATTGCATATGTTTGACCAAAAATGTAATTTAGCAACAGAAGAAGGAAAAAAAAAAAGGAATAAAAATGTTTTAAAAATAAAAAATAGGAGGCTTAATCTAAGGTCCCTAAGGTTGGTCCTTCTTGGTTTAAGGACAACCCATTAACAATAACCCCCACAAGGACAAAAGCCCAAGCCTATTTTTTCACTCCAGTCCACACCACTAACAATTCAATTCTCAAGTCCTACTAGGGATAAAAATGCCCTTTTTTTTTTTTTTTTTTTTTTGCTTGGAAAAAAGGGGAGAAGGGGGCAACCAGTGTAGCAACCCTCCCTGGGCGTGACCATAAGAGCCCCTCCCCGATGTAGAATGTCCGGTTTGAGCCAAAGCTACTGCCTGTGCAGGCGAGCCCGTCACCACACCCCCACTGAAGCGACCAGTGAGCCAGAAGCCTATCCACAGACCACAGAAATCAGGCTTTACTCACGCAAGCGCTTTCAACTTACGTTCGGATTCGAACTCCTGACCTTGGGGTAAGGAATCTAAGCCCCGTCCAACTGGGCTACCACCTCGGTGGTGGGATAAAAATGCCCTTGTTTTAACAAATCTGTTTCATTCTCCTTCTCTCTCTAAGATCTCTTCCTCTCTCACCCCCACCACCACCAGTCCACCTCCACCACTGACACCGCCACCGCCACCACTACTGGTCTCTACTGCCACCACCATTCTATCACTACCACCACCGGTCTCTACCGCCACCACCACCACCACCATCATCACCGTCACCATCGGCCACCACCACGTCCATTGCTACCTGTTACCACCACCACAGCCACCATGGATGTCGTCGAAACCACCACAACCACCATCATCATCGCCGTGACCACCACGTCCATAGCCATCGAACAAGATCTGGATCTAGATCACCGGTCAAAATCTAGATCTAGATTTATATGTCATCACCGTCGCTAGAATTTGCGAGCTCCGACGACCACCACGCAAGACGAAAACCACCATTCATGGTCCTCGCACACCCCATTGGCATGATAAGGTTACTGCAGAATTTCCACATAACATATCCTAAGTCAAATTTGATTTAAGATGAGTAAAATTTACTTAACTTTGATTTTTCATAAATGAAATTTCACTTAACTTTCTCTGTGAAATTTCACTTAATTCTTTTAGTAGGGAGAAGTGTTGAGGTTTAGAAGAGGTTGTGTAAATTTTCTTAGTGAAAAAAATACAATATTGAATGTAATATCAATTCATAATTATCCTAAGTCAAATTTGACTTAAGATGAAGTGAAATTTCACTTAACTTTCCCATTGAAATTTTGCTTAATTCTTTTAGTGGGGGGAAGTGTTCATGTTCAGAAGAGGTTGTGTAAATTTTCTTAGTGAAAAAATACAGTATTGAATGTAATTTCAGTTCAGAATTATCCTAAGTCAAATTTGACTTAAGATGAGTAAAGTTTTACTTAATTTTGATTTGTCATAAATGAAATTTCACTTAACTTTCTCAATGAGATTTTACTTAATTCTTTTACTGGGGGAAAGTGTTCAGGTTCAGAAGAGGTTGTAAATTTTCTTAGTGAAAAAATACAGTATTGAATTTGATTTTAGTTCAAAAGTATCCTGACTTAGGATATCTTAAGTCAAATTTGACTTAGGATATCTTAAGTCAAATTGACTTAGGATATCTCCAGTTTCATGACCAAAAGAAAATCAATCGGCCACATCCGCCGTCCACCTTCTAACCCCTGCCGTCCATGTCCGTTAACTGCGTTGAAAGGTATTCCACCTCTTCTTCTTCTTCTTAGATCTAGTAAACAGAGAGAGTTTTAGAGTGAGATATATATATATAAAGAAACAGTTTTAAAGTGGGGGAGGAAGGAAGGAGGATAACAGCCGGCGGTGGTCACCGGAGATGGTGAGGTGGTGGTCGCCAGAGATGGCAGTGGTGGCCAGAGACGGCGAGGGTGGTGGCCGGAGGTGACTGGGGTAGTGGTCGGAGGTGGCTAGGGTTTGGCTAGGGTTAGATAATGAAGATGAGGATATTTTGGTCTATGGACATTGGGAGAACTTATCCTCAATGTCCATTTTAAGTTGTCCTTAATCTCAACAAAGCTCATCTTAATGACCTTTTTTTCACTTTTCCCTAAAAAAAAATTGCATATGTAGTCTACACGTGATCTAACTTAATTAAGGTACATTGAATGCCAAACTTATTGTAGTACAGTGCTAACGTGTATAGCATGTAATCATGTATCGAACCCCAAACACACACACCAAAAAAAAATATTTTGATTGTTGATGCACATTCAATGAATTTCAATTATTGCTCATTGGCAACCAAATTAGAAGCTTTTTGTTGATGCAGATGAGTGAATTCCAATTAGTGTCATTTGGTAGGGGTGTCAACAAAATCGATTGGACTAAAGGTTTTTATCAAAATATTACAATATGAAAACGGAATAAAACTGGGAAAAAAAACACACCTAATACCAACAAAACTGAGCGAATCGAAACCTATTGGTCGACTTTGAAACCTTCCAAGAATCGACCAAACCGAACTGATGACACCTCTACCGTTTGGCAACCAATTGATCTTGAAAATTTTAAGTTCGTTTGTCATCCAATTTTCACAACATTAAAAATCAATTTAGCTTTAAATTTGAGAAAGGGGATTATTTAAAGCAACAAATTGAATTAAAAATTCGCAAAAGTTGAACTGAATGTCTGCAAAAATTCTTAGTAAAATTATTTTATCAAAATCTCTAATTCCCGTAGCAATATCAAAAGGTGAACAACTTTTTAAAAATATTTCTTTTAGAAAAATCTCACAAGCCACATCTATCTCAAATGTACTCTTAATGATTTTCTTGTGAGATTTTGGGCTCACTTACTTTTATTTGTTTTATAAAAGCGGGTTAAAAAACATAGCTTAAATAGATATGCGGAGAGCACCTTAATTATATGGGATATGGACTTTTATGACCCGATTAGTAAAACCTGTTTTGGGTTTGATGGGCCTGCGATGGAAATGCCCAGTTGAGTTTCTATATAAATAAGGGTTAGGTCCCCTCTCCTCTCTCAATATAGATATACACGTTATTTTCCATCAATATAACAGTGATAAAATATAACAGTGATAAAGGAAGAGAGCAAGGAGAGGAAGCCCTAGCCCCAATCTTTCATCGTCATCTTCTTGCACTTTCGTGATGGCAAAGCTAGGTATGTAAATCAATTTATGTGTTCTATGTTTCTAATATGGATTGTTCTAACAGTTGGTATCAAAGCCACCATATTAGGGCAAGAACCGTTTTTGACACAAACAATATATAGATCGTAGATCCATAAGTACACCTGTATATACACACATACAGTATAAGACTCAAATATATATGACCTACACTGTAAGTCTAACACTCGTACATGTGATCAAAGCAAACTGATCATTGATTTGACAACACAGCTGCTGCGTGACTACGTCCGACTACGGGTCTATTTTTTATTTTATTTTTATTTTTTATTTGTTTTTGCGCACACAATGCCCTCACAGCCATGAAGCTGATCAACTGTCATGTGATTCGGTGCTTTGAAAACAAAACAAAATTAAATGGTAAATCATAAAGTTTTTATGTTCAGTGGCAAGCCCACTAACTCAACTTGCTGTAAAGTACAACAAGAATTTAAGGCACTTATTTTTTTTTTTTTTTTGCCTTTAGCACTTCATCAAAGGTCAATATGTTTTAATTAATTATGATTACATAGAGCATTAATATATGGATTAGTGTTCTGCCATCAATTTACTTGTCAATTAAAATGATTTTGAAGCGTATAAATGATAATTTTATAAATTAAATAATAACCTTAATAAAAGGGTTAAAGAATATTGTTGTTTAGTTTTACATTCATAGGGTTTATTACAAAGTGGTTTGTGAATTGTCACTAATGTAAAGTGGAGATATTTTCGGTATGCCCAATTACCAACCCAAAGGGGGTAATTGTGCATTGTAATTTGGGAAGTGGAATCTAGTATGTGAGCATGTTTCAATAAATTTTGGAATTTCTTCTGCCTAAAGGTGATAAAAATTTTTCAAAATTTTTATGCATTTTGTCGTCCACTTCACTATTTGAAAATTGTGTATCTACCTAATAGCATATCATGTTTATCTGCCTAAAGGTGACTAATATGGTGATGCGGCTTGGTATTTAGTAGATCCTGTATTGTGGGACATTAAAATTTTGAAAAAGAAAATAGAGGACCTTATAGCATGTTATAAATTCTGCCTAAAGGTGATTTTATGATGATGCACCGAGGACTCGCATAATATAGTGAAAAATATTTTGTATACTGCAATTCTGTTCTAGACTCAATGCATATATTATACAGTAGCTTGTATTTTTCATTCAACCTTGATATTAATTATTCATTTTGTTTTTCTAGTAATGAATCTTTCTATGGTCAATAATATCGTGCCCCTTGATAGCGGCAATTTTAAGACCCGAAAAAGTGACATTGAAATTATCTTAGGACTTGGACCTAGACATAGCCATATTGTCTGCTGCCCCTGCCCAACCCACTACTTATACTAATGCCACTGAAAAATCCTTTTTTGCGAAGTGGGAGAGAACAAATCGGTTGTCTCTCATGATCATAAAAAAATGCATTTCACCAAATCTCTTGGGTGCCATTCCTGAATCTGAAAATGCCAAAATCTTTCTTGCAAACATCACTGCCAAATTTAAGGATTTTGATAAAGCCGAGACCGGTGACCTTATGCAAAAATTTAGCAACATGAAATATGAGGGTGATGAGAAAATTAGAGAATGCATTCTTTCCATGTCCAGTCTCGCAAATAAATTGAAAACCCTTGATGTCCCTCTGCCTGACACTTTTGTGGTTCACCAAATTCTAAGTTTTCTTCCTCCTTCTTTTAATCAGCTCAAGACTATCTATACTGCACTTAAAGATAAATGGGATATAAATGAGCTTATTTCTGTCTGCTCTCATGAAGAGCAAAGGCTTCATAATGAGTTTAGACATGTTGCAAATCTCGTTACTCCTTCCAAACCCCACAAGGTCTCTTCTTTTCAATCAACATTTCACTGTAACAAAACCCAAAACCATCGGGACTACAATAAGTCCCACCAACCCGGAGGTCTTAAGCCTAAAATTGTTAAGTATGAGTGCAATTTTTGTCACAAAAAGGGACATTGGAAGAAAGATTACCATAAATATAAGAGATGGTTGGCCAAGATAGAGGGTGATAAGAACAAAGGTAATGCCTTGGTCTCTGTTTGTTTTGAATCTAACTTGATAGATGTTCCCATTAATTCATGGTGGCTTGATAGTGGTTCATCTATTCATGTTTGCAATTCTTTACAAGGATTCAGAAGCAAACAGAAACCAAATAAAGTGGAAGCTTACCTTTTTGTCGGGAATGGAGTAAAGGTTGATGTGGAGCTGATAGGATCAGTTTCTTTACCTTTAGGACTCAATTCTATTCTTGTTCTAGATAACGTTTTCTATGTACCGTCCATGAGAGGTAATTTGATCTCTATTTCTAGTTTAGATAAACGTGATTATTCTTTCTCTTTTGGTAAAGGAAAATTTGAGTTGATCTTTAATTCTCTTGTTGTTGGTCATGGTTCTCTTTCCAATGGGTTATATTGTTTGAATGTTTTACCCAATAATAAGTCTTTGATTGTTTCTTCGTCTAGCAAAAAAAAAGTGTTAACTCGAGATACTTCGTATGATCTTAGGCATAGGCGTCTAGGTCACATTTCTAAAGAACACATTAATCATTTAATCAAAGAAAATATTCTTCCTTCACTTGATTCTGATGCCCCAAAAATTTGCATAGATTGTGCCAAAGGCAAAATGACCAAAACCAGAAAATTAGGGTCAACTCGTAGTTCTGAACTCCTTGAGATCATTCACACTGACATCAGTGGTCCTTTAGATACCACCATATGTGATAACAAATACTTCATTACATTCATAGATGATTTCTCGCGTTACGACTTTCTTTATCTCATTAATGATAAATCCGTTGCACTTGAAAAAATAAAAAATTTCAAAGCTGAGGTAGAGATCCAATTGAGCAAAACCATTAAAGTTGTAAGGTCTGATCGCGGGGGTGAATACTATGGCAAGTACAATCAGACTGGCCAACATAAGGGTCCTTTCGCTAAATTCCTAGAATAATGTGGTATTGTTGCTCAATATACCATGCCAGGTACCCTTGAACAAAATGGTGTTGCTGAAAGGTGAAATCGTACCCTAAAAGATATGGTTAGGAGTATGATGTGTAGGGAAAATCTTCCTATTTTCTTGTGGAGTGAGGCTTTGAAATGTGCTCTTTACATCCTTAATCGTGTTCCTAGTAAGACAGTGTCTAAAACTCCTTTTGAATTGTGGACTAGACGCAAACCATCCTTGAATCATTTTCATGTTTGGGGTTGTCCGGCTTAAGTGAAAATCTATAACCCAAATGAAAATAAACTTGATCCCAAAACCACCTCTTGTTTTTTCATTGACTATGTTGATAGGTCCAAAGGTTATAGGTTTTATTGTCCTTCTCGTGGTACTAAAATTGTTGAATCAGGGCATGCCAAATTCTTGGAGAATTTCACAGATGACCATGAGAATCCTCCAACCAAGAGAGTTTCCATACAAGAAGAATAGGTCATCATTCCAATTCCTGTTGTACTTGACAAGAAGTGCAACCAACTCAGCCCGCACCTGCCATTCCAATTCCAATCCATGTTTAACCAGTTGCACATGATCAATCAGATAATGAGCAACCACGTGTTGATCAGATTCTTGAAGATGCTATTCATATAGATGTGTGCCTCCTTTGAGGAGATCTGCTAGAGAAAGGAGGTCTGCTCTACCTGATGATTATATTACTTATTCTCTTGAGACTGACTTTGATGTAGGTCATCTTGTTGACCTAATCTCTTATCCACAAGCCATGTCTAGTCCCCAATTGGCTAAATGAATTGAAGCCATGCATGAAGATATGTTGTCCATGGATCGTAATGAAGTGTGGGAGCTTGTTGAACTTCCGCAATGTGTCAAAATTGTTGGTTGCAAGTGGGTTTTTAAGACCAAGTTAGATTCTTGAGGAAATGTGAAGCGTCATAAGGCAAGACTTGTGGCTAAGAGGTTCACTCAATAGGAAGGTGTTGATTTTAGTGGCACTTTTTCTCTTGTGTCTACTAAGGATTCTTTTAGAATCATCATGGCTTTGGAGGCCCATTTTGATCTAGAGCTTTACCAAATGGATGTGAAGACTGCCTTTCTTAATGGTGATATTGATGCTATGTATATATAAGGCAACCTGAAGGTTTTGTGGAGATAGGAAATGAGCATCTTGTGTGCAGATTGAAGAAGTCGATTTATAGACTCAACAAGCTTCAAGACAGTGGTACTTGAAGTTTGACCAGGTTGTGACTTCTATGGGTTTTTGCTGAGAATACTGTGGATCATTGCATATATTTTAAGGCAAGTAGTAGTAAGTTTATTTTTCTCACTCTTTATGTTGATGATATCTTACTTGCTAGCAGTGACCTAGGTTTGCTTCATGAGGTTAAGCGTAAATTATCAAAGTCTTTTGATATGAAAGACCTTGGTGAAGCTTTATTTGTTCTTGGTATTGAGATTCATAGAGATCGTTCACGTGGTATTTTGGGGCTTTCCCAAAGATCCTACATAGAACGTGTTTTCAAGAGATTTTTGATGGAAAATTGTAAATCAGAAGATGTTCCAATTCTAAAAGGTGATAAGTTTAGCAAAGATCAATGCCCGAGAAATGAGTTAGAAAAGGGAGCCATGAAAAACATTCCTTATGCTAGTACTGTTGGCAGTTTAATGTATGCGCAGGTATGCACTAGACCAGATATAGATTTTGCTGTGAGTATTCTTAGTAGATATCAATCTAACCCCGGTATGGAGCATTGGAAAGCTGCCAAAAAGGTAATGAGATAGTTAAAGAAGATAATGAATTTCATGTTGATTTATAGACGTTCTAATTGTCTAGAGGAGGTAGGATACACTAATTCTGATCTTACTGGGTGTCTAGATGATAGAAAATCCACTTCTGGTTATGTGTTCCTATTAACTGGTGAAGCTATCTCTTGGAAGAGTAGTAAACAGAGTATCACTACTTCTTCTACTATGCAGGCTGCGTTTATTGCGTGTTATATATATTGTTGGCGAGCAAAGTATTTGGTTATATAACTTTATATCGGGATTAAAGGTTGTTGACTCTATTACCAGGTCTCTTATACTTTTCTGTGATAATAATTCTGTTGTGTTTTTTTGTAAAGAACAATAAACTCACTAGTGGTTCTAAGCACATTGAACTCAAGTACTTATCTGTCAGAGATTGGGTAGCTAACGGTTTTATTGATGTGAGGCATATTGGCACGGATAGAATGATAGCAGATCCTTTGACCAAATGTTCACCAATCCCATTTCAACTTAGGGACTTAACACCCTAATAGAAATATTTTAGCACCCATCCATATACTATGACATCGGTAAGTGTCACAAATATATTGTACTAGGTAATGATGTTATAAGTGTTGGGATTATATCACATGTGGGTCAATCCCATTAATTTAGGAATTGTGATTTGACTATATTCCTATAGTGATTTGGTTTTCTTTGTGATAGAGTTATATTACTTGTCCAATAAGTAATGAGTTGCAAATTCTATATATATGGATGTTGCATAGGAATTTAAAAGCCATCGGTGTACCAAGTTGGGGGGTCTCCCCTCATGGGGGTGGTCTAGGGTGAGAGAGATATTAATTATTGGGGTTCTGTGAGTGGTGTTCACAGCGTTATAGGGATGTGAGGTAAAGAGGGTATTTCTTTTTCTCTATGATTTCTCTATGTTACAATGATTAATTGTGTCAGGTTGTTTGGGGTGTTGAGTGAAGAGAGTACAAGGGTATTGTATTTGGGTTATGGGATTTAATCCATGTAACGTGTACCATGTTTTACTCAATAATGAAAGAATGGTGGATCTCTCGGGTGTGAACGTAGGCAGGTGTTCGGCCGAACCACGTAGAAATTTGTGTGTTCTTTCTTTGGTGTGCATGCTTAATTACTGTTCATGTGTGTGTGTTTATTTGGGAGAATTTGGTTTCGCGTTTTAAATTCCCAACAATAAGTTCATTTGCATATGCAAATCCCATAGCAGATGGATTGTCTAAATGAGCCTTGAGATACTAAATGAAAAATTGAATCTTAATTTTTTGTTTTCACTCATAATTTTTGTGTCAAACATTCACTCCAATGACTGTGGGCTCTTTTTCATATACAAGTTTTACCCTTTTTTAAAACGTTTTTCTCGTTTAAATTCTTCAAAAAGAATCATCCAATTATATCTTAAAGCATTGATTGATCATTATTTTACCAAGCCTATATTTTGTACAAAATCCTTACAAATTACATGCTAAACAAGTTTACCTTCCAATATTGGCAAGAAATGGTCAAAGAAATGGGGTAGCAATTTGTGTGTTTTTTATTTTTTGTTATTTTTTTTGGGAAAAGAAGCATCAAGCATGCAACATTTAACATGTCAACTCCTTTACAAGATTCTCAAATAATGCAAATTTAATTTATTTACCATTAGCCTCTTCAAAAACAACAATTGTTATCATTGAAACACAAATTTAATCCAACTTGTATAAAGAATCTTTTAGCAAGACTCACTAATATATTAGGTTACACATGCTAATGTGGGGCCATTTTACTTTAATACAGATCATACCATTTGTTTTGTGGCAGATTAATTAAAGATTACTTTAATTAACTAACACTTGTTTTGATTGGCATAATTCAGAAGAACTCTCTTCAATTATTTAACTTCTATAGACTTATGCCTACTCAAAGTTCATAATTGTAAGTGCCTTCATACTTAATTCAATATTTGTCAAACTAACTGTATAACGTGTCTGTGTGTGATACTAGGAAGAAATATATAGAACTTGGAAATTTGTTTGTTGGAGTAACTTTTAAGGTGATAAGTATCGAAAACTTATTGAGCGAGCCCGTCACATCATGTTATATTATGTTGATGTGCATGGTTTGATGTTCTACTCGGATATATATGGTTCCATGTGCCCCTTATTTTATGGCAATAATGACAAATAGTTTCTCCCTATTCCACAGTGGTCATACATGGTGAAACATCTACCACCAATCACAGAGAGAGAGAGAGAGAGAGAGCAAAGACATCAAAGTTCATTCACACACGTTTCAACTTAATAATGTATGAATTAATGAAATATGAACTATTTTTTAGTAATAGAAAGGTTGATTGATTGTGACCGCGATCATGTTGATGAGAATTATTATGCCAGCCTAACCAAGCCAAGCCCAGTACTAACGATGTTCATTTGCAACCACATGGAAATATTACAAAATGGGATTGAAATATACTAGTAATACTCTATGAATTTTGGGGATGCACATGAACCATTTGAAGTTACATCTACATAGCGCTGAACACCAAAATGCAACCATGATATAGTTAAATATATTGTACTGCACATATAAAACGTTCAGCGGGGATAGCTCAGTTGGGAGAGCGTCAGACTGAAGATCTGAAGGTCGCGTGTTAGATCCACGCTCACCGCATTTTTCATTCTTCTTTTTGGGGCGGGGTTTGGAATTTTAACTCACAAAATTCAAATCAGTCAATTTATTTTTCAATTTGTTTTCTTTTCCTCCTTATTTTTTCTGTCATTTTTTTTATTAAACAAACAAATAAAAATATTCTCCTATTTTTTTTTTTTTCCTTCACTAAATCCATGGACCAATGAAAGTCTTGTCTACTCTATCTGGTTTATCCCACCGAAAAAAAAATATATATATATATATATATTCTCTCCGCCCCATTTTGTGAGTCCGCCTTTGGAAACTCAACTTATTAAGGGAACACTAAGAATCTTCACCTACTTTACACAATTGCCCTTAATCATTATAACTATTTTATTAGTTTTGTCTTGGTGTAGATTTCAATGAAGGGTAATTTTGGAAAGTAAGTAAAAATTATATACCAATTTAAGAAAGTAGACACTAATTTTGGAATATCTCAAAATGAAATACACGAGTCACAAAATGGGAAAGAGGGAGTAAAACAAATGAAGCTTTCCTCTCTAGCATTCAGCATTCCATCTCACCATGCGTTTGGTCCTAAACTCAGGACAGGGATTGTAACATATTAATGTCATCACTTTAATAGGAAGGTATGAGTTTTTTGTCCATTACAAACAAGTAAATGCTATAGTTGCCAGATTAGAGATATCCCAAATTCCATAGGAGTGATACTGCATGTAGTGGTACAAATAGCAAAAATATTTATGAACTAAATTTGGGATTCAGGATTGAGAACCATAACATTGCTCTTAAGCCAGTTTGAGTTGGTTGAAATATGAAAGTGCTGAAATTTTATGCGCTAAAAATGCCATTTGGGTTTGCTGAAATATTAAGCTATTCTTTTCAGCTTAATTCTTCAACTAATTTGTTTTAAGTGCTGAAATTTTAAGCTAACCCAAACGTTTTATTTCACAAAAAAAAAAACATTTTGTTTTTCGAATTTTGCAATTCGTCACTTAATTTTAAGTTTCAGCTAATAAAGCCCAAACGGGCTCTATGTACGTTAGCATTTTCTCTTATTATACGTATCAACAACCAAGTCAAAACTCCAGCCACACCAGAGTTGGAATTTTCATTACAAGTAAACACAACGACATCGAGTTTCTAGGTCCGTTGGGCCTGTTATTACACAACACCCTACAATTCACACTTACCATGAAAATTAAACCCCAAAAGCCTGTAAATGGACTTCATCCAAGTCACATATATGGGGTATAAATGTTCTATGGAACCAAAAAAGGACAGAAACAGACAGCTCATGTATAATGATTTCCCTTTATAGGAAAGATCACAGCATCCACATTCTTTTCCTTATTCTGCAATACAACAAATTTAAAACTGTTCAATAACAACATCAAACCACCATATGATCATTGACTATCAATACAAGAACCCTGGATTCATCATCTGTCAACATCTCAGAAATGTTCAGGAACACTTTCTACTACATCTATCATTCCTATGAGAAACAAATTGCAAATCACTTACCGGAAAACAATTAAAAGAAATCAAATTCAAGATAATTGTCAGAACTTTTCTGATCAACGGTGGCAGCAGATGCAACCTTTTCGCTACTTGATGCCATTGGGCCAGGAATCCGCTGTATCTCAACCGGCTTAGGGATCTCCGGTGGACTTGCACAACGAATCAAAGCCCAGTTTACACCTTCAAAGAAGGAATGTTGTTTAATCTCTGTTGCACCCCGTTTGTATGCCAACCTATGCTGTGGCTCTTTCACTAACAATCCCCTAATTAGATCCCTCGCTGAAAAACTGACAACGGGTGATTCCGGAAACCGAAGTGGCTGGCCCACAACATTGAACAGCGTGGCCCGATTTCCCGATCCCTTGAAAGGGGTCTTGCCAAACAATAACTCGTATATAAAAATCCCAAAAGTCCACCAATCCACAGCACTGCCGTGGCCTTCACCTTTAATGATTTCGGGTGCCAGATATTCATGAGTTCCGACAAAGGACATTGAGCGGGCCCCCGTTGGCTCGGCCATAAGCTCAGGCAATGGGCTGACTTGGTTTCCTATTTCGTTCTTGGGTTTCCGCTCTTTCTTGGACTTACTTTTACTTGAAAAGAGGCGAGGGCCGAAACATGTTGTGGGGACCACACAGGACGGTTGGATACAAGAGGGCTCAATGCAAGTGGGTTGGACACAATAAACCGGGTTCTTTTGATTAGACTCCGTCGCAAGGGATAAGGAGGACTTGACAAGTGTTGGGCTGACGGTGCAGCGGAGGGAAAGATCAAAGTCGGAAAGCATTATGTGTCCGTCTTCTCTCACTAAGACATTTTCCGGCTTGAGATCACGGTAGACAATACCAAGCATGTGTAGGTATTCCATAGCAAGGAGGACCTCTGCTACATAAAACCTGTAGTGGGAATTCAAACATAAATTTCAATTGAAAGAAAGAAAAACAAAGAGAAGCCGATATAATAGCATAACTACATTCTGTCTTTTTAGTGATGTGAGATCAGAATGTAACTTGCTATAAAATTTGAGTTCACAATTATCATGATTCATTCCTGTTAACTTGTGTTTACAATATTCTACATGAGGTTGAAATGTCTACAACTTCCATTCTGGTCAGTGGAAATGACGGGGAGGGCAATGACCTACTAAGGTTACACTCTGCTTCTAGACCATCCCACCTTAAATGGGCAAAAAAAGAAGGGAATAAAAGAAATTAGAAAACATTACTTTCCAAATTTTCTTACTCGAAATATCAAACCAACTGGTTTGTTACAATTTAATAATGTCGACCTTATAACTCATCAAGTGAACGGGGCAATGCTATGGCTGTCAAGTCCAACAACCTAGAAGAAGCGTCATCCATGGCACAAACACCTCTAAAACAGTAAAACATAGAATCAGGTTACAAGGGACTATGTCTGAAATGCTGACATATATATAGATGTTGGTCAGTCCATACTGGCAAGTGCAAAGTGTCATGACTAGCAGCAACGAATAATGTACATAACTACAGCTAATCCTAATTCCAATCATTGCAGACAGAAATCTGCATTTTACTCTTCAGGTCAGTTGGCCCTAACTAAATGACAGTATCCATGTTGTATTTGGGATCCATGCTCCATTCATACGACTCCAAGCAGTAAATATTGGTGATGAAAAGACAATGAAGAGTAAACATTCACATTATCCTGTCTCAATAACCCAAGGGGTAAAAATGAAGACATTAGTCTCAGAACCAAGCATGATGGATAAAGTGGATGAGTGCCTTCGAAAAATCGTTGCGGAGTAGGCTCAAAATAGGATTATATCAAGATCCTTAGGATCATAGGATCGTAGATTGTATCATAAGATCCAACATTTCCAACAGAATTTTGGTATTTGTGGGTTTTCAATTATAAATAATCCCACAACCTAGTTGTATGCTCTAAATCACTCTAGTATACGATGGTATGCTATATCAATTAAAAGCCAAACAACTTGCAACATAAGATCTGATATGAATCAAAACAGTCTTGGATTACTGACTATACCCAGTTTACCTCTTCTTCATCATCAAGGTCATCTGATTTTGGATTTGAGAAGATTTTAACATTTAATGTCATGATGCTCTTTTTATTACTGACATGTAAGTTCAAAACTCATCACCTTCCCTCATTTATTTATCATAAAGGGCAGCCAGAGCACAAAGCTCCAGCCAATGCAGGGTCTAAGGAGATTGGACAGTTAGGTGTACACAATCTTGCCCATATGCGGAGAGACCATTTCCGCATTTGAAACCTGCAACGTCAATGTCACCATTGATCAACCTTACCGTTGATGGGGGAAGACGGGTCAAAACTAGTAATTGGAGACATAAAAGTCCAGACTAGCAATTAGCAGACATAAGTATCCACGGCAAGGAACACATGAAAAAGTTCAAAAAAAAAAATGTTATACCAAAGCATTCTCTGAAACTGGACACAAAGGTTAGTATGAATTCACGCTATCTAATGATTATATTGATATCATTAATAGGGGCAAGTATCATACTTCACGGCTTGTTCAGAAAAATATTTTCCTGGTTGCCTTTGTCGAAGTGTGTGCAAGTCACCTCCGGGGCAAAACTCCATCACTAAACACGAGAACTTTTCAGTCTCAAAATGGGTGTACAAGGTTGGAAGGAATGGATGGTCCAAAGACTGTAGTATCTCTCTCTCCGTCTGGGCGCGAAGCAGCTTCTTACGGCTTGCTAGAGCTGCCTTGTCCATAACTTTCATGGCAAAATAACATTTAGTACCGCTCAATTCAGATAGATACACACTCCCTATATCTCCACAGCCCAACTTCTTCAGCAATCTGAAATGGCTCAAATCCAAAGCCCCTTCTTTTGCTCGAGCAACTTGAATGGCTTCCCATCTAGAGTCATTTGCTTTATGAGGTTTGTTAATGCTGCTACTAAAACTGCTGCAAGAACTTTCATCACTTATATCACTGCTTGTGCTACCTCTACAAATGCTACTCTTACCGCTCTCAAGAAAATCAGCCCGATCACTAATTTTCACGCTTCCACTATTTTTTCCAAGACTGCTAGTCCCATCACTGAATTTAGCAGAAGCTGAAATATCCTTAACAGTTCCATTTTCCAATGCTTTCTTTTCCTGGTCAACTCCACCTTCAAGTGTGCCCCTAATCTCACCTACTGTGTATCTTGCATTTACAGGTACTTGTTTCAAATCACTAAAAGATAAACTTGAATCTAATTTATCCGCTAAAGAATGGGCAGACCCCTTTCGCTGGGAATTTTGTGATTTCTTGTCCTCTTTTGCTTCTAATGTTTGATTAGCGATTGTTCTTCTTTGCTTCTCCGCAGACATATTGACACCAGACTTTGAGGCCATTGAAAGAAATAAAGGCTCGTTAATATGTCGGACAAAACAAACACACTAATCAGACCCCAAGTTCAGTGCATGATTCCATCCATTTCATATTCCAAATTTTCTCATCTCCAACTCCATTAACAGCATGGAGATATCTACAACAAAATAGAACAGTAAAGTTACAAATACACAATCAAATGACCCTTGTCCAGGCTTAAAATCAAGCATAAATGGAGGTGTTTCAAAACCTAACTTTAGGGTAATATGCAGATTAAGTAAAAACAAATAAGCAGAACAAGGTAGATATTCTTTCACCACCAAATCAAGGGATCAGATCAAAAACCGCAAATCAAAACTGTAAAGTTAGGTCTCATATGGATCTAAAGTACAGCAAACAAACCTAGAGATTGAATTATGGAAACCTCTGGTAAAATTAGTCAAACTCAGCATGTAATCAAAAACTATAATCACCCATAGAATGCAATAAGAAAACCAACTGTTCACATAGAAACAAAATATGATATGCCAGAACAGAAGCACATGCAGACCCAGATCAAATCATCAAATGTTTTCCAGAAAACAATCAGAATAAGCACCAAAAAAATTAATAACCGTAGACATCTACCACAAAAATACAAATCCTCTCCATGAAAAACATACTTTGTATAGATATTGCCAAGCTCCAAAAAGAAATGGACTGCAGAGAAGAACCAATCAATTCACACCAAAAATGTAGTTTCTAAAGAACACTCTATAGTCATCAAACGCCATATAACAAAAGATAAGAACAAACTCATGAAGATAAACAAGAGGAAAAAGTAAAGGGTCGATGAAAAGTACAGATCTTGAGCATAGACCCACCTCTTTCAATGGAAACCCTACCGAATGGATCCACAACCCCACAAAGACCCAGATACTAAAAAACAAAATAGTGGGCATAGAGCAGCAAACCCACTATGCAAATCACAGAGATAGTTCAAAAGCATAAAGAAAAGGAAGCCCAAAAATGGAGTACCTGAAGTCACAAAGACCAGAACTTTAGGGTTTTCCCACTGTAGGGATAGATAATTTGTGTCCTCCTCCTAAAATGTGTGGAGAGAGAGAGAGAGAGAGAATGGGGGGAGAAAGGTTTGGGGAGTGTTGGTGGCTCCAGGGGGCCGCTCTGGGCCGGGTCTGTGTGTGGAGAGAGAGAGAGAGAAAGAGGAGAGAGAAAACATTTGGGGGGTCAAAGCTAAAGTAAAGCTTTTCACGTTCAATTATTTCATTGTATTTTGTCCCAATCACAAGGGTCTGAATCAACATATGGGGCCAGCTTGGGCCTCCAACCTGTCTGTCATGCTTGGACCCACCGAGTTTCCCCATTTAGGGCTTCCACTAATTGGAAATGACCTGAAGTGCCCTTTTCAGTTATTAGTGCCTCCAAATTAGTGGTCCCAAAAAACCTTTTGGTTTGTTAATTATCAAATCAAAATCCAAATTATGATTTACAATTGTCGAGAAATAATGGTAGATATAAAATTGGTGATCACATTAGATGGATGGGATTGCATCCTGAAATTGTCACTCCTTTAGTCTCTTTTTTTGAGTCCATCTTTGAGAACTCAATTTATTAAGAGGACAAAAAAAATCTACACTTACTTTTCACAATTGCCTCTAATCATTACAATAACTTTTTTAGTTTTGTCTTGGTGTAGATTTCAAAGAAGGGTAGTTTTGAAAAATAAGTAAAAATTGTATACCAATTTAAGAAAGTGGACACTAATTTTGGAACATCCCAAAACGGAATATAGGACTCAAAAAAAGGGACAAGGGAGTAAAATTTAGATTTTAAGGGCAAAGTTGGACAAGCTCTCAGCAGCCAAATAGGCAGTAGTCATGTGGCTTTCTTCATATCATAATTTTATTTTATTTTTTTCAACTTTTGCACAAAAAACAAAAATAATGTGTGGTCCTGGAAAAGACACATGGGTGTTGTCGTCTACTTTGACTATCTTGTATAACTGTTGATGATCCATAATCGACAGAGTTAACAAAGAATCAACTTTAATTTAGGCGTTGGCCTAATCCAGGCCGGCCTATATTGTTGTAGACAATAGGCTATGGTGTTATTCAATTAATACATTTGCCATAGTGGAGTAGATATTAGATGTAATGGTTAGACCATATCAATTTCTAAAACATGCAAATATATCTTCATGGCTTATGCTGGACGGATTTTCTCTACAAAATATAAAAGACATATGTATTAATTATTTTAAATTGACTTATGATATCATATTATATTAAAAGTCGCTTCACTATCATATATATTTAGAATCCATTTGAGACACAAAGTGTGAATGCATAATGTTACGCTAACGAATACGTGTATGTGTGTTATTTTCATTTGATAACTAGAGGATATCCGTGTCTATTTGAGTAATCACTCACACGATTACTCACAAGCACGTAACTTTGCTGTCCTTTTTAAGTTTTTGGACCAATGAGAATATTGGATTGATTTTAGTCTCTTTCTTTTGGTCAAAGATTGGTTTTAGTCTACCCTTTGAAAAGTTGAATTGTTAGATGCAATCTGTTTGTTGAATTTAATCAACGAAGTTTTAAATGAAGAAACCAAATTAGAAGAAGGATTCGATCAGTATCAAAAAATATCAAACGACCCATAGTCTACATAAATACAAAAAAAAAAAAAAAAAAAAAAGAGACTAAAATAATTTGGACATGTAAATCGTACACCAATTAAAATATCTAAGTAACATTAAGGATAATGCTAGAAGTTTTATTATTATAAAAAAAATAAAAAAGTGTAATGCTAGAAGTGGAATATAACACCCGTATTTGTGTTATTACTTTTGCATTACATGGTCATGCATGATAATGTGATATGGCGTGTCTTTTGACACATGTTTGGATGAGTTTTGACTCACGAGTTGATTTGGGTGTCTGTATTAGAGAACCCTCTGAAACTGTGGTGATTGAGGATTTGTTGTTGTGAAGTCTCTCCGAGTATGAGACGGTCACTGTGGAATACTTTAAATGTTTATCTGAAAATAAATGTTTACCTGTGTATTTCAATATCTGTATTATTTTCTATTTTATAATTTATATCTGTTGTTAGTTTTAGTATCCTGGTGAGAACGAATTAACACGCTATTAATTTGATAGGCTAATTAACAACTTCGGAAACGTCATGTAGAAATTCGTGTTTTAGCGACCAAACGAAACTTAGTCGAAAACTTTTATAATTTTGAGGTTTCACTTATAAAGCTGTGAATAAGCTGTGTAGAAAGTTTTAGAGACTAATTAGGAGTTTTGAAAACTCGTGGGGAGGTAAACGTAATTCCCGAGAGTTTTGCCTATATATAGATAGAGATGGTTGAGATATTTTTTTATAAAGTCTTAACCTAAGTTCAAGAAAGGAGGTCATAGAGAGATTTTGGAGCTTAGAGCTTTGCGACGCCAAACGACAACCTTCCGTCAGTTTGTTTTCTCCCAGATTTCATATTCGAGCTCCTCGAGGTAAGAGCTTCGTTTTGATATATGTTAGGACTTGTTTGGCCAAGTTTTTCGAAAAGTCTTTTTCTAGAATTTTTCATAAAAGTTGATAAATGGAATTTTGATTCATAGGAATTGTACTAGACGGACTTCTGCACGTTTTTTGTGCACGGGTTTTCTTCGGATCATAGTTTAAGAGCGTAAATCGGAGGTGAGTGATTCAACTATGTTTTTGGAATGGTTTCTTGATATGTATTCATGTTATGTTTGAATAGCATGTATTAATACTTAGAGATATCTTGTGTAGTTCATATTGGGCATTTATATTGATAAGTAGGGCCAATAGCACGATGAAATGTTTTGATTACCGCGAGCATGGTGATATGTATTTGAGCATGTTAAGTTGCTTATTTGGGTCAGAAGGAGCACGTTGTCACCGTGCCATTTTGTGGAGCCGATATAGGCATTAAGGTCGCACGATTGAAGAGAAGAATCGTGGGTCTTACCCTTTCGCGTGGACTTATTGGCGAGGAGTCGCGGATTGGGAATATGGACGGGCACGTGAGTCTCCGGCGACTAGTATGAAATGTAGAAATGTGAATGCGGACATGTTTATCATTCAAGTGCATATGTTGTTTTATTCACTAAGCGTTAGCTTAAACAGATCGAATATGTGTGGTTATTCAAATAACCATTGCAGGTATAAATGTTGGCGAGGAATCGCAGAAGTAAGCACGTGGGTTTAGAGTTCTTTTAGAAGGCAACTTGAACGTTAATCTTGTAGTTTTGGGACAATAGGAATGTTGTAATAAGAATTCTTATGGTTTTTAGTTATGTTTAACTTGGTATGTTAGAATCAATCTAAAACGTTGTAATAGTTAATAACATGTTGTAACTGTGCTTCGGTATTATGTTAATACAGTTAGAATTGCTTTGGAGTACTTTTGGAAGTGTGTGTTTGATCGCCATTCGAATTCAAAAGCTTTTAAACTTAGAAAACTCTGCAGAATGAGACGCTGCCATAAATCAGTCGACTGGTTGAGAAAACAGTCGACTGGAGCCTCTGTTTTCAGCAACTCACTGCACTTTTTATTTGAGGATCAGTCGACTGGATCATGTTTTCAATTCAGATATTTTGTTCAGGCTGGACTTCAGTCGACCGGACCGTATCAGTCGACTGAAAATTTGAAGCCCCAGTCGACTGGGTGTAAAAAGCAGTCGACTGGATGGTGTTTTAAAACCCAACTTTCTGCTGGATCAGGATCAGTCGACTAGGTCTGAGGATCAGTCGACTGGACGAATAGTTTTCAAAATGACTTGTTTATTCCGCTGCGTGTGTTCTTCAAACTAATTTTTGGGAACGTTAATGAATTGGTTTAGCCTCGGTGGCGTGCCACGGGCTCCGGTTCCGCTATTGTGGGACCGGACTGTGACATTTAGTGGTATCAGAGCATAAGTTTAGAGCCTTGGGAACGAGTGACGTTATATATATATATATATGCTGAGTGACGTCGAGTGAAGTGTGTAATTGTGAAGATAATTATTATCATTGTAGAAATGCTTCATGTGTTAGCATTTGTTGAGTGTGATGAACTGTGCACATATATCTATACTGTGGCATAGCATGCATGATCATTTTGCATTGAACTCAACAGTGGAATATTTGAAACATTATGACTGATCCGCCAAGAGAATTGTCACCGCATTCGCGGATGGACCAAATAGTGAATATGGTGGGAAATTTCATACAAGCGGTAAGTGAAAGAGAACAGATGAACGTTCAGCCTCCACTGGCACCGCGACCTCAACACACAATCGTGGAACAGTTTCATAAGCGGAAGCCGACCTTGTATTATGGACAAGTTGACATAGACTTGGCCGATCATTGGATGATGGACATGGAAAGACATTTCCGTCAGGTAATATGTACTGAAGAGGAGAAAATTTTATGCGCATCCGATACGTTGATGGGCGAAGCATTAGATTGGTGGAACAACGTACTTGAACAAGGGAAGCCGACCACTTGGGAAGCATTTAAGGAAGAATTCAACAAACGTTTCTTTCCGCAATCTGCTTATACTCAGAAACGCCAAGAGTTTGCAAGTCTGGTTCAGGGAGACATGACTGTGAGTGAGTATGTATCCCGTTACAATGCCTTGTTACGATTTGGAAAAACTACCGTTTCGACTGATAGGGATAAACCTCGTAAGTTTGAGGAAGGACTTAGGGAGAATATCCGTGGCCGTGTAGATATGTTACAACACCCGACCGTTTCTCTCGTTGAGGAAGCTGCTCGTATTGCTGAGAAAAGTGTCGACAGATATCGACAGGGACAACAAGGGAAGAGAGCAAATGACAGTCGGGGTAAGAGTCAAGGGAATGCGAAGAAACCGTTTACGCAAGGTTCGGGTTCATATATGAGTAGCCAAGGAGGGAGAACGTTCATGGGGGACTCGAGACCGTTGTGTCCAACATGTAACCTGCGACACAGAGGAACTTGCTACCAATTGAGCACCCGTTACTTTTGCAAGCAGTTAGGACACATATCCCGAAATTGTCCTTTGAATGCAAACTCAACCACACCAAATACCTTTCCGAATACGAAGAGCTACAACCCAGAAACGAGAGGAAAATATTTTGAGTGTGGACAATCGGGACACATAGCAAAGAACTGTCCGAGTAAGAGACAACCGGGAATGAGTACCGGGGCATTGAGTGTGCCAAACAGATCAAGGGTAGAACCTCGAGTGGATAAAGGGAAAGGAGTCGCGCAACAACAAGGACGATACTTCCAGCTCAGGCGGGGGAATACGGATGATACTGTCGTATCAGGTATTCTTCCTATTTGTTCATATCTTGCACGTATACTTATGGATTCTGGTTCAACGCATTCATTTGTATCACGTGATTTCGTTAAGCATTTAACTGTTAAGTCAGAACCGCTAGGATATGACTTGTGTGTATCATTGCCTAGTAGTGAACCGCTAGTTACTTCTTCGATATTCAAGTCACGTGAGATCAAGATAGGTGATAAAGTCTTGAGCGTTGATTTGATTCCGTTGACGGTGAATTACTTTGATGTTATCTTGGGTATGGATTGGTTGTCGGTTAATCAAGCCAGAATCGATTGTGAACAGAAACGGGTTAGTTTCTATCCGTCAGGGCGAGAAGAGTTTACTTTTTAGGGTAAGGGAGTGATCGTACCGCCGTACTTGATATCGGCGATTCAAGCAAGTAAGATGTTGAAGAAGGGTTGTTCGGGTTTCTTATGTTCAATTGTCGACACGCGAGTTCTTGGGCCACTAATAGAAGACATTTCAGTAGTTCGAGAATTTCCAAATGTTTTTCCCGATGAGTTACCCGACGTATTGATTGAAAGATAAATTGAGTTCACAATAGAAGTAGTACCAGGGTCACAACCGATATCTAAAGCGCCGTACCGAATGGCACCGATAGAGTTGAAAGAATTGAAGGTTCAGTTACAAGAACTACTTGAGAAGGGTTTTATTCGACCGAGTGTTTCGCCGTGGGGAGCTCCAGTCTTGTTTGTGAAGAAGAAAGATGGAACAATGCGTATGTGCATCGACTACCGAGAGTTGAATAAGTTGACCGTCAAGAACAAGTATCCGTTGCCGCGAATAGATGACTTGTTTGATTAGTTACAAGGGGCTCAGGTATTTTCGAAGATCGACTTGAGATCCGGTTACCACCAGTTGAAAGTCAAAGATGAAGATGTTGAGAAGACAGCTTTCAGGACTCGATATGGTCACTTTGAATTTTTGGTTATGCCATTTGGAGTGACTAATGCACCAGCTGCTTTCATGGACTTGATGAACCGTATTTTCAAGGATTATTTAGATGAGTTCATTATCGTGTTCATAGATGACATCCTAATCTACTCCAAAAGCGTTGAGGATCACGAGCATCATTTGCGATTAGCTTTACAACGATTGCGTGAAAAGAGATTATTCGGCAAATTGAAGAAGTGTGAGTTTTGGTTGGCAGAGATTGCTTTTCTTGGACATATTGTATCAGCTAAGGGAATTTCGGTAGACCCTCAGAAGATAGAAGCAGTTACCAACTGGGTGAGACTAACGAATGTGACAGACATCAGAAGTTTCCTAGGATTAGCTGGGTATTATCGAAAATTTGTAAAAGACTTTTCGCGTATAGCAATGCCAATGACACAGTTAATGAGGAAAGATATTGCTTTTGTATGGAGTCCAGAATGTGAAGAAAGTTTCCAAGAGTTGAAAGGTCGACTAGTGAAAGCACCAATTTTAGCCGTTCCGTCAGGGACTGAAGGATTTATTATTTACAGTGATGCTTCATATAGAGGTTTAGGTTGCGTTCTTATGCAAGGTAATAAAGTCATTGCATATGCGTCGAGACAACTTAGACCGCACGAGAAGAATTATCCAACACATGATCTAGAATTGGCCGCCGTGATTTTTGCATTGAAGACTTGGCGTCATTATCTATATGGGGAGAAATGTGAGATCTATACGGATCACAAGAGTTTGAAGTACCTGTTTACATAACGAGATTTGAACATGAGGCAAAGGAGATGGTTAGAGTTGATGAAGGACTATGACTTGTCAATTCAGTATCATCCGGGTAAGGCGAATGTCGTCGTCGATGCCCTTAATCGCAAAGTACCAACCAACACCGCATCAGATTTGACTTCTCAGAAAGAACTGATACGAGATATAGAGAATTTGGAGCTTGAAGTGATACCGAGGATTGAAAGTGGCTTGATGTCGACGATGGTGGCACAACCACTCTTGATTCACGAGATCGTAGAGAAACAACTTCAAGATGTGGCTTTGAACAAGATTTGTGGTGAGATTCCGATGGGCAAACAACCGGGATTTACTTTTGAGAATGATGTTTTGAGATTGAGGGATAAAATTTGTGTGCCTAATGAGAAGGAGTTGAAACGGAACATCCTAGAGGAAGCACACAATACGAAGTATACCGTTCATCCGGGAAGCACCAAGATGTATACAGATTTGAGACATGTTTATTGATGGCCGGGAATGAAGAGAGAAATAGCACGCTATGTTTCGCGTTGTACTAGTTGTCAACAAGTAAAGGCCGAACGCCAAGTACCCTCGGGATTGTTACAACCGTTATCGATAGCTGAGTGGAAATGGGAGCACATAATAATGGATTTTGTTAGTGGGTTTTCGAGGTCGAAGAGATCAAACACTATTATTTGGGTGATCGTTGATCGTTTGACGAAGTCGTCGCATTTCCTACCAATCCGAACAACTAAGCCAATGACGTTAGCTAAGTTGTATATTCGCGAAATTGTTAGACTACATGGTATCCCAGTTTTTATCGTTTCGGATAGGGATAGTAGTTTTACATCGAAATTTTGGAGAGCCTTGCAAGAAGCAATGGGTACCAAATTGCACTTTAGTACCGCTTTTCATCCTCAGACCGATGGTCAATCAGAAAGAGTAATCCAGATTTTGGAAGACATGCTTCGGTTATGTGTACTTGATTTCCAGGGTGTTTGGGAAGACCACCTGCCGTTAATTGAGTCCGCATATAACAACAGTTTTCAGTCGAGTATTGGAATGGCTCCTTATGAAGCTTTATATGGTCGTGTATGTCGTTCACCGATTAGTTGGACAGAGGTGGGAGAAAGAATGATTGAAGGGCCGAAAATTGTACAAGAAACGACGGATAAGATAAAGGTAATTATACAACGATTACTGACAGCCCAGAGTAGGTATAAGAGTTATGCCGACAAGCGCAGACGGCCGTTGGAATTCGATGTAGGAGACTTGGTGTTTTTGAAGGTGTCACCTTCAAAGGGAATAACCAGATTTGGTAGATACGGGAAACTCAACCCGAGGTATGTAGGACCTTTTTGAGATTATTGGGAGAGTTGGACCCGTAGCTTATCGTTTGAAATTGCCGAGTGAGTATGCTCAAGTGCATAACGTGTTTCACGTGTCATTGTTACGTAAACACTTAGTGGAGGATAGAGATCAAGTTATGACTCCGACATCGAATGAGATTCAGAGTGATTTAACGTATGTCGTATATCCGGTAGAGATCTTAGACCGGAAGGATCAAGTCTTACGAAATAAAGTAATATCGAAAGTGAAAGTGTTATGGTGTAGCCAAACTACGGAAGAGATGACGTGGGAAATAGAAGATGAGATGCGTACTCAGTATCCGCACCTTTTTGAGATATGAGGTACAAGTTTGAGGACAAACTTCTTTTAAGGGGGAGAGTATTATAACACCTGTATTTGTGTTATTGCTTTTGCATTACATGGTCATGCATGATAATGTGATGTGGCGTGTCTTTTGACATATGTTTGGGTGAGTTTTGACTCACGAGTTGATTTGGGTGTCTGTATTAGAGAACCCTCTGAAACTGTGGTGATTGAGGATTTGTTGTTGTGAAGTCTCTCCGAGTATGAGACGGTCACTGTGGAATACTTTAAATGTTTATCTGAAAATAAATGTTTACCTATGTATTTCAATATCTGTATTATTTTCTATTTTAGAATTTATATCTGTTGTTAGTTTTAGTATCCTGGTGAGAACGAATTAACACGCTATTAATTTGATACGCTAATTAGCAACTTCGGAAACGTCATGTAGAAATTCGTGTTTTAGCGACCAAACGAAACTTAGTCGAAAACTTTTATAATTTTGAGGTTTCACTTATAAAGCTGTGAATAAGCTGTGTAGAAAGTTTTAGAGACTGATTAGGAGTTTTGAAAACTCGTGGGGAGGTAAACGTAATTCCCGAGAGTTTTGCCTATATATAGATAGAGATGGTTGAGATATTTTTTTATAAAGTCTTAACCTAAGTTCAAGAAAGGAGGCCATAGGGAGATTTTGGAGCTTAGAGCTTTGCGACGCCAAACGACGACCTTTCGTCAGTTTGTTTTCTCCCAGATTTCATATTCGAGCTCCTCGAGATAAGAGCTTCGTTTTGATATATGTTAGGACTTGTTTGGCCAAGTTTTTCGAAAAGTCTTTTTCTAGAATTTTTCATAAAAGTTGATAAATGGAATTTTGATTCATAGGAATTGTACTAGACGGACTTCTGCACGTTTTTTGTGCACAGGTTTTCTTTGGATCATAGTTTAAGAGCGTAAATCGGAGGTGAGTGATTCAACTATGTTTTTGGAATGGTTTCTTGATATGTATTCATGTTATGTTTGAATAGCATATATTAATACTTAGAGATATCTTGTGTAGTTCATATTGGGCATTTATATTGTTAAGTAGGGCCAATAGCACGATGAAATGTTTTGATTACTGCGAGCATGGTGATATGTATTTGAGCATGTTAAGTTGCTTATTTGGGTCAGAAGGAGCACGTTGTCACCGTGCCATTTTGTGGAGCCGATATAGGCATTAAGGTCGCACGATTGAAGAGAAGAATCGTGGGTCTTACCCTTTCGCGTGGACTTATTGGCGAGGAGTCGCGGATTGGGAATATGGACGGGCACGTGAGTCTCCGGCGACTAGTATGAAATGTAGAGATGTGAATGCAGACATGTTTATTATTCATGTGCATATGTTGTTTTATTCACTAAGCGTTAGCTTAAACAAATCGAATATGTGTGGTTATTCAAATAACCATTGCAGGTATAAATGCTGGCGAGGAATCGCAGAAGTGAGCATGTGGATTTAGAGTTCTTTTAGAAGGCAACTTGAACGTTAATCTTGTAGTTTTGGAACAATAGGAATGTTGTAATAAGAATTCTTATGGTTTTTAGTTATGTTTAACTTGGTATGTTAGAATGAATCTAAAATGTTGTAATAGTTAGTAACATGTTGTAACTGT
The DNA here is from genome assembly GCA_033977485.1 of Hydrangea macrophylla. Taxonomy (NCBI): domain Eukaryota; kingdom Viridiplantae; phylum Streptophyta; class Magnoliopsida; order Cornales; family Hydrangeaceae; genus Hydrangea; species Hydrangea macrophylla. The sequence continues at coordinate 106,254,417 of CM066990.1, forward strand.
GTTTCGGTAATATGTTAATACAGTTAGAATTGCTTTGGAGTACTTTTGGAAGTGTGTGTTTGATCGCCGTTCGAATTCAAAAGCTTTTAAACTTAGAAAACTCTGCAGAATGAGAAGCTGTCATAAATCAGTCGACTGGTTGAGAAAACAGTCTGTTGGAATTTTGGGTTTCCTCTTATTTGGGCATTGGGCTTTTTATTTCAAAAATACAAACAAAGTCATTTACATTGATATGACTAATATCCTGTATTAAAAATATGGCCGTTGGAGGCTATTAAATCTATTAACTCCTGTATTAAAAATATGGTCGTCGGAGGCTATTAAATCCTGCATTAAAAATATGGCCGTTGAAGGTTATTAAATCTGTTTTTAATAAAATGGCCGTTGGGCTGCACATGTTTGATGGCACATTTTAATACATGTTGGGAGATTGCACTTCGCATTGTGTATCAATTTTTGTTCTATATATTGAGGACTCCTTTTCTCTTCCTAATATATAGAAAATTTTATGTTCTCATTTTCCTTTCTATTTTTCTTGTTCTTCAAAGTTTTTGCAAAATTCTTTATGGAGTTTGGAGCTATTCTGAGCGCTCACATAATCTTCCAATTCGTGTGCACGCTTGGAAGATCTGATTGCTGAATCCTGGAGAACATAGCGCTGAGACCTTCTGCATCGAGTCACTGACTCCGAGGGGCGGAATTGTTCTTAACGACAGTGCTACCGTAGCACTCCTCAATCAAAAAATCCTAGCAATATCCTTAATATTTTCCAACAATCTTAAGAACATTTCCTGGATGTTGCTATGATCGTCACGAACCCGAGATGTGTCAAAGAGGTGCTATTGATCCGGTAATATTATTCCTATTCTATTTACAGTTTCAACAATTTTTAAGTGTTGGTATCTGCCATGGAAGTTGATTCCTTTGAATTTGCAAGCACTAACTTTAAGCTATGGAGGTTGAAAGAAAATATATATATATATTTTCTAAAACTTTAAAATGGCACTGATTCATGTGCTTAACCCATCTACTTCATTGGACCTTTGTTTTATAAAATAATAATAGAGGTATACATGCTACACAATGGGATTTACTATATAATAAAATATTTATATTTACTCATAAGTTCCCATAACTCAAGAAGCTCTTTTGAATTTTTGAATCATGACTTTAAATTATAATAAACTGCATATTGCAAGTTTGCTTCGTGGATAACAGAAACTGTATGCCTATATTATTTGTATAATGGTTACATACAGTTAGACATGTAAAGGAATAGCATAGCCCTTATCTTGAACAATTTTATGTGCTTGTTTGTTTTGTTGACTATTGAAGCATATGCTTTCTAATTATCTTTATTTTATTTTATGTGGAAAGTTATGACATGATTAATGCTACAGTATCTCTGGATACATCACTAGACTGAGTGCCAAGAGGGCCATGTCAGGAAAGATGAGTTTCATAAGAGTTAGACCCAATATGAGATTAAAAATCGAAAATTGCTCTAAAATGTGTTAAGAGTATCTTTAGACTAATTTTCTAAGCAAGCAACTTTTGGGCATAGTGAGCTTTGATGAGTTTTTGTTAAAGTAATTATTGCCTATTTGGTGGGTTTGTCATGGACATTGAACTGTCGCAAAAAAGTGAAAGAGTTTCAATATACAGATTTATTTTCATAGTTTTGTTCACTTTATATGTGTACACATGCACATATTGAGCCCATTATTATTATTATTATTATTATTATTATTATTATTATTATTATTATTATTATTTTGTTTATGGTACGTAATCCTTTGGCTATGTTTCGTTAATTGGTCATTGGGACCTCATAAACTTGGTAGTATGGTAGTGGACTAAAGATTGTTAATTAGACTTTTCTTGGACGAGAGGTTACATAACTTTAATGGTTCTCAAAGTTTTAGTGGTTATGTAAGGAGGTTATGTAAGAACTCCAACTTTTGTTGGCTTTGCTTATATGTATGAAATTGTGATACATATATTATGGTTTTTTAAGGCCCAATTGAGATAATACATATATTTGGGTGTGAAAATTTGTATACAATTTTGAGCCAAAAACTTTGATAAGTGATATTTTTATTTGAGTTTTCATTGAGATGATTCAAAGTTTTGGAGATAAGCTTTACTAGTTGTATATTTTATTTCTAATAAAGTACCCTCAATCTCTAAAAACAATTTTTTTTTTTTTGAGCATATTGAAGTTGAGGAATAGTGGAGGTTCTCAACCTCATGTTTTATCTCATTCAGCTACTTTAATTTTAGAATGCATGATAGATATCATGACATATTTTGTGTACTACAAAACTTTAAGAGAGCCTAGTGCTAAAAAGAATTTAAAAGTAATTTATGTACATTACTTTATAAAGAATGAGTTCCTATTTATTTAGAGGACACACTAATCTCTTGAGGATTTTTGGAGAGAAGTAATTCAAGATGATTTGGACTATATCATGTCTAATTGTAGTTAAAACTTGTGGATTTACTTCTAGAGTAAATGGACTAGAAATATTTTCGATGGTTCATTGAAAAAATGTGAACCTACTTTAGTAGCGAAGTGTTTTTAACTAAAAGAAATATGTTGATTTTGGATACTTATTCTCATATTTTACATCCATTAAAATTCATTAGCTATTGATATGTATGAGTATATATTTATGAGATGGATGTTAAAATCATTTTATATTAAATGGAGAATTAGAGGAGAAATTTTATTCGGATAAACTGGTAGAGTTTTTTAGATCCGAATAAGAGTAAAGTGTGAATACTTGTTTACTCCTTATATAGATTTTAAATTTAGTAGCCAATTAGGGGAATGAAAATCTTGTTTAAACTATTGTTTCAAATAGTTTCAAAATTAATAAAAGTGAGATATGTTTATATCATAAACATAGTGATATAGTATGTGTTATGACATATTTACATGTAGATTTAATTTTGATATGAAACGTTTTGGTTGCAGCGAGGGTAATTTTAGAGATTAAAATTACAAGAGCTCTTGCTGGTATTTCTCTTGATCAATCTTATGAGGTTGAAAAGGGTTTTGAGTTAATAATTCTCTTTGTAAACCTTTTTAGACTCTTTTTGAGCCAAGTGTTATAAAATCTCCATCAAATAAAATGATTTCAAATTATTTTATTTTGAAAACATATCAAGCTCTTTAGTCAATAATTGAAAAAGCATCAATTTGTTCCTAGGCTAATGTGTCCGAAGAACTATTTGTGGCTATGTTTATGGAAGTAAAGTTCATAACAAATTTTGGAGGATGGTTAATTAATTTGAGCGCTTGTAGGCATATGTGTAACAACACAATTGTTACAAGAAATACTCTTCAAGGGACAATGAAGTGTTTTACTTGATGACTTGCTTAGTACCAATGTTTTGGTAACTTAGCTAGAGCTAAATATCACTCATGTGAAGAAAATATTTTTTTGAAAATGTTGTATATCCGGAGATAGTGAAGAAAATATTTTTGAAAATGTTGTATATCCGGAGATAATGAAGAACTTATTTTTGAAAATGTATTACATACTTCAAAATTTGAGAGAATTTAAAATTTTGGTTTTCTCAAGGCCAGATTTTATGCAAATTTTTTTTAGAGGAAAGTATGTATTTTCAAAAATCAGTGATGCAAATTGAATTTCGGATTCAGATAAGACGAATTCAATGAGTGAATTTATTTTTACACTTAGTGGAGGTGCAGTATCTTGGAAGTCGTCCAAAAAAACTTGCATAACTAAGTCAATGATGGAATATGAGGTTGTAGCTTTTGAGAAAGCTAGATTTGAGGCTGAGTGGCTTAAAAGCTTCTTAACAGATTGTCACGCCCCGACGTAGCATAAATAAGGAAAGCGTTTAATTTCCTTTATGGACCCGTAGGTCGCGACAGTTTGAAGGATCGATTCCGTCCCAAACGTCGAACAACAAAACATAATAATCAGAGTAAAGCAATCAAAACTTACAAAAATTTTCTAACTTATTACATCTTATGAACCGGGGTCAACTAAGGCACAGACCGCCTTGAAAATAAAATAATAACTTAGTGTCTGTTACAGTCATCCTTAAAACAAAACAGTTTAAAACTCAAACAGATAAACTTAAAGCATATAATAAACAGTTTCTTCATTCCAGAAGCAGCCATTCTCAATTAGCATAATCGTATGATTCCTCCGGGTTATGACCTGAAAAGCCTGAACACGAATGTCCAGGACGCATCAACGTCGTCAGCTTCGAGAAGCTGGTGAGTATTAAAAACATGACTTTGAATGTAAAACATACCCAATTACCTTATTCCATTTTTCAATTTGTCAAATCAACAGTTAAACCGCAGAAAGAATTCATTTTATAAAACCACAAGGAATATAATAAAGGTCGTTCATTCATAAAACAGTTATTCGTGTATGAGACAATGCGCCACACTCATCTTGCCGACTCTTTTCTCTCGACAGCCACAACAACCCACTATCCTACTCCTGGTATCTTTGAAACACTCAGATAGCCACACTTTAGCAACGGGGCGCCAGGGAGTGTCCAGTTTGCCTCACACTTTGGTCCGGGGTACCAGGGAGTGTCCAATGCCTCACACTTTGAATACTCTAACCGCCATGCAAATACCGGGGCAACCCCTCACACAGTATCCAGACTCGAGTTATCAGGGAGTGTCCGTAGGCCACACTTTAGCACTACCATGGGTGCCAGGGAATGTCCGAGTTCGGCTTCACACACTTTAACGCTTCCATGGGCGTCAGGGAGTGTCCATATTTGCCACCGTCGCATTTCAAAGATACCCTCTCCACAATCTCAACCACAACCACAACCACAGCCACAACCGCAACCACAACTATAACCACAACCACAAACTCATACTCTTTCCACACTACCATTACTCTTTTCCACACAGATTGACACCCCCATGCATGTACCACTGACCCCACATGAATGATATGCACTAAGACGAAAGCAAAAATGCTGATTTAAAGGAACAACACGCGTACGGGGATTGATGAGTCATACTACAATGTTTTAATCATTCAAACTTAACCAATTAGAGTTCTGATTAACTAAATTCCCAAACAGAGCCTTATCAATACTAAAAAGTTGAACCAAACAGACCTTAAACACAAAACAGACAAAAACAGAAACTGTCAGAACTCGCGCGCGCGGGCCGCTCGCGCGAAAGATCGCTCGCGCGGGCCGCTCGCGCGATATGTCCAATTTTAATTTATAATTAAACTTTTCTGTCTGCCTGAGAAAGCCAAGGTCGCGCGCGCGGATCGCTCGCGCGAAGGGATTCTCGCGCAACCCTCGCTCGCGCGATCTGCCTAAATTCCTTTTTATAATAAAACTCTTACGTCTGCCTGGAGACGCCTACCTCGCGCGCGCGGGCCGCTCGCTCGATTCCTCGCGCGCGCGATCGTGGCGCGAGGTGAAGCTGAGGCTTCATCTTCTCCGCAGAAACTGCTCTGTTTCAGAAAACAGGGTCTAAAATTGACCCATTTCAAATCTGTAAGTATGTTTATCATGTTATATATGGATCTCTTTGTTTTTAAACAAGGATTAAGAATCTATGATTAATTTAACACCATTTGATCCATAGCTCTCCAATTTGAGGAAAAACTAAAATATGTCCAAACTTCATTTTCAATATACTTTCTTATATGAACGAATTGTGTTCTAAAACTTCAAACATAGCATTTGTGATGTATAATCATTCATAATCATCTCTAAAAACAGATTTTAGTTAAGTTTGGAAAATTGTGATTTTTGAAGCTCAAGCTTCCATGAACGAATTAGTAATGGTGTTCCAACTATACATACACAATATTAGTAAATAAGTATAGAATTACATTGGGAGTGAGTTAATAATACTCACTGAGATATAGATAGAAGAGATTGTTGAGAAAGGAAACCAAATGAAGAAATTCAAACCCAAGCTTTGGCTATGGGGATTAAGAGCTCTTCTCTTTCTAAATAATCCAGAAATCAAACTCTCAGGCCCTCTCTTTTCTCTCTGTGTTTTATGATGCAGAATGAGAGTGTATGTGTGCATATATAGAGAGTAAAATTGGATGAACTTGGTGGCCAAGCAAACATTGATCCATACTTAACAACTTAATCAACTCAATTATGGTTAATCAATTAACTAAAGCCTCCAATTTAAACAGATGATTTGCTTATAACCATATATACATACGTATATATCACTTCTACAGATTGTGAAGAGGCACATAGGTGTGTAGGGGTCAAAGCAATGTTGTTTGACAACTTAGCTTATGGCACAACATTTGCACATATAAGTTGTATGTTCCCAAACAAGGCACAAGGCAATCATCACTTGCCATAATTGGAAATAAAGCAAATGTCCAAATCGGTCACTTCCAAAATCTGTGGAAGTTAAACACAACATGGACAGTTTTGAACATAAACTGGTATTTTCGGGGCGCGGTGGTCACCACAAAAATACAGGAAATTCATTTTAACTTAAGAATTGATTTCCTGGTTTCAAAAAAAATACTGATTGAGTCAAAAGGAAAATATTTCCACCGTTTTTGAAATACAGTTTTGAAATCCACACAGGTATTGCTAATTTTTATAAGAGTTACCATTTAACCCCAACATGAATTTTAATATGAAATAACACAAGGGATAATAATTAGAACATGAGAAATGAAATTAAATGAAGCAGTCAATACCCAATGAAATTTAAATATGACAATGCAATTACAAATTAAATATGAAAATGCAGGTTATTACACAGATATTCCTATTTGGAATAAACATTGAGATAGTTAGGCTGTAAAAGGCTGAGCTATGAAAAAGTCCTATAAAGGCAAGAGTAGGCATATACGCCTAAGTCATAATATTGTGAGACAGCTGTTTGAGATAAAATTTTTCTCTTAATTTTGTAAGGCCAGAAGTGAGTTTGGCTGACACTTTAACAAAATCACTAGGGAGAAAACTAGTGTATGAAACATCGAGGGGAATGGGGCTTATGCCTATAACAAAAATCAACAATGATGGTAACCCAACCTATGTAATTGGAGAACCCAAGAAATAGGTTCATATGGGTAATAACAAGTCATTGGTTGATTTGAGATGCACTATAACTTGATTATATTGTTGTCCATTCCTATGGTGTATAGTGCAATTGCAATGTGTAAAGGTTGAGTTAAACTCTTAATGAATTCCATAGTCCATATTATTTGGATGGTATGTTTAATTGCAATACATACTTGATGGATTCACCTATATAAGTGTGAAAGTGGGCCGCTTTCTATGAAAATGTAGGCAAGTTTTCTAGAGCACTTATGAAAATTCAGGACTGGCGCAAGGTCTAGAGGTGCCACACCGATTAGAGTTGCTCAGATTCTGAGGAATCAATGTGGGTATAAGACGACTGGTTTACGTTAAGGGATTCTGGTTCATAGAAATATTATTTCACCAAATTCCTGTAAGTCACTTCTTATATTCCTAGGGACTGGTTCATAGCCCTAAAGGCACCAGTTCTGATGCATTGAATTCTCTTGCTCCATTCTTTTATTTGTTGTTTAAATTTTTGAAATAGGGGGGGATTGTTGGAATTTTGGGTTTCCTCTTATTTGGGCATTAGGCTTTTTATTTCAAAAATACAAACAAAGTCATTTACATTGATATGACTAATATCCTGTATTAAAAATATGACCGTTGGAGGCTGTTAAATCTATTAACTCCTGTATTAAAAATATGGTCGTCGGAGGCTATTAAATCCTGCATTAAAAATATGGCCGTTGGAGGTTATTAAATCTGTTTTTAATAAAATGACCGTTGGGCTGCACATGTTTGATGGCACATTTTAATACATGTTGGGAGATTGCACTTCTCATTGTGTATCAATTTTTGTTCTATATATTGAGGACTCCTTTTCTCTTCCTAATATATAGAAAATTTTATGTTCTCATTTTCCTTTCTATTTTTCTTGTTCTTCAAAGTTTTTGCAAAATTCTTTATGGAGTTTGGAGCTATTCTGAGCGCTCACATAATCTTCCAATTCGTGTGCACGCTTGGAAGATCTGATTGCTGAATCCTGGAGAACATAGCGCTGAGACCTTCTACATTAACTCCTGTATTAAAAATATGGTCGTTGGAGGCTATTAAATCATGTATTAAAAATATGGCCGTTGGAGGTTTTTAAATCTGTTTTTAATAAAATGGCCGTTGGGCTGCACATGTTTGATGGCACATTTTAATACATGTTGGGAGATTGCACTTCTCATTGTGTATCAATTTTTGTTCTATATATTGAGGACTCCTTTTCTCTTCCTAATATATAGAAAATTTTATGTTCTCATTTTCCTTTCTATTTTTCTTGTTCTTCAAAGTTTTTGCAAAATTCTTTATGCAGTTTGGAGCTATTCTGAGCGCTCACATAATCTTCCAATTCGTGTGCACGCTTGGAAGATCTGATTACTGAATCCTAGAGAAAATAGCGCTGAGACCTTCTGCATCGAGTCACTGACTCCGAGGGGCGGAATTGTTCTTAACGACAGTGCTACCGTAGCACGCCTCAATCAAAAAATCATAGCAATATCCTTAATATTTTCCAACACAGTCGACTGGAGCCTCTGTTTTCAGCAACTCACTGCACCTTTTATTTGAGGATCAGTCGACTGGGTCCTCGACACAGTCGACTGGATCATGTTTTCAATTAAGATGTTTTGTTCAGGCTGGACTTCAATCGACCGGACCGTATCAGTTGACTGAAAATTTGAAGTCCCAGTCGACTGGGAGTAGAAAGCAGTCGACTAGATGGTGTTTTAAAACCCAACTTTCTGTTGGACCAGGATCAGTCGACTGGGTTTGAGGATCAGTCGACTGGACGAATAGTTTTCAAAATGACTTGTTTATTCCGCTGCGTGTGTTCTTCAAACTAATTTTTGGGAACGTTAATGAATTGGTTTAGCCTCAGTGGCGTGCCACGGGCTCCGGTTCTACTATTGTGGGACCGGACTGTGATATGGAATGACCAAAATGGACTTAAAAATAGAACTATTAAAGAAAACCTTTGCAATGTCTGATTTAAGTGGGACTTTGAAATTGGATAAAGCGTAATGAAGGAAAAAAATTTATACAGCCAACATAAAATATTTTTGGTTGAGATAGTAAAATCTAAAATCCAAAACAGAAGTGGTTGTCTTTTTTTTTTTTTAAACATATATAGTTAGTGTTTCAGACGTTCTTGACTAGTGTCTCCATGAAATAATTTAATTATTCATAAAGAAAATCCCTCACAAGTCGTACTAAGGATAGACTATGTAGAGGTCACAAAACGACCACATAAACCTCAATAATTCTGTCCAAACAAAAAAAACCCCTCAATAGTTCCAACAGATCATTTAAGGAGTGGATTGGAACAATGTCCAGCGGTCGGTCGCTACAACAAACGGATATTGTACATTTTGTAGTTTTTGTACGTCTTAGAATGTTTGTAAAATCCAATAATCTTCGCCCACACACAACCCACACCCACATATATACGTTATTGACTATTGACCTCTTTTACAAACAAAGACAGCTCAACCAATGCAATAATCCCACATTTCCCTTATCTTTTCTTCTTTTATTTTAATTTTTTTTTTTAATACTTACTTGAATTATGACAGCACATATACACACCTATCCCCAATCCCAAGTCACACAATGACCCACAATAAAATTCAACAAGGGCATTCATTTTTCCGACTGACCAGTAGCGGACCCAAGATTTTATGTTTGGGGGAGGGGGGCGTTATGTGGGGGTTCGGGGCAGCGCCCCTCGAGACAAATTTTTTGGTCTATTTATGTATATTTTTTATACGAGACAAAGAGTCGACAGAGTAGTTTGGTCGATTAAATTTAGGTCATTTTTTCTCAAGTGCTAGGTAATTGAGTATTATTCTTCCCCTTCTCTATTATAGGGGACAGTTGATATTGATAAGTATAATTAAGCTTTTGCATGTTTGGTCTACCAAACAACAAACTATTAAATTCAAAATGATTGTTAGTCCAGTTTTTTGCATCTTAGATTAATCTAGTAAAACAAATTGTGGCCTTGGGGCTTTTGATTTCAAATTGACTTTTTTGGATGGTTTATATTATAAATGTTAAAAAAATTGGGAGTGCCAATTTCTAAATTAATTTTCAAATGTTAAAATTACATATAGATATCACACAAATTTTCAAAAAAAAATTGGTAGGGCCAATTCCCCTTTGGTCTCCACATGAGTCCGCCCCGCGACCCCCCTCCCCCGAAGGAGATTCGAACCCTCAATCTCTTCACAGGGAAGAGAGAGAAGTCATACCAATTGGGCTAAGCCCCGTCTCATTTTCTTCTTTTGCTTCTTCTTCTTCTTTTTTCTTTTTTTCCTTTTTTTTTTTCGGTTATCAAATATCCTCAATCTATTGACTCATGGATTTACTATTTTGTAAGGGAATATAAACGAAAACACTGGAAAAAAAAACATGTTTTTATGTTTGATTAATAAAACGAACTGTGCAAAATTAGGTAGGAAAGAAAGAAAATAGAACGAATATAAATTATAAATTTTGAATCATACAAGTCAATATCCTTCTTCGTTTCTCAAGTTATTTTTATATTTTAAATTTTTTAAGTTTTAACGTTCAATAAACATTAAAGAAAAACACTAACGAAAACTTTAGAAAAATAGTTATCCTCTTGTTTTTTTCCTTTTCTTTTCTTTCATTTTCTCTCTCACTAATCATGCACCAAACAGAGCCTTAATACCCAAAATCCACCGTCAACCATCCCACTTTATTTACTGGAATTTTGTTTCCCGTAAATAAAAAAGCTCCTTTGGGCTTTTAAAAGGACCTTATCTACAGTTTTTAAAAGCCCATAAAAGCACAAGCTCAACTTTTTAAAAGTCTAATAAGTTGATTGCCAAACACTAAAAATATGGGCTTGTGCTTTCAAAAAACCAAAAGCATCCCTCAAAAAGGGGGGCCAAACTCAGCCTTAGTCCTGCCCCGACACAAGAAGACATGCATGTTGAGAATTTACTTCAAAAGCGTGGGTATTTTGCAATGGCCAATCTACACTAAAAAGGTTCAATATCAGTACAATATCATCAAGAGTTACAATTGCATCTTTTGCATAAACTTTCAGGTTCATCACTAATAAATATTTCAAAATAGCACATTATGGAAACAACTGCTAGTGCACACATGCCCAAATAATCAGTTCAGAGTGCAGTTTCAAAAATTACATCTACAAACCCAAATGGTACTTAGAAATTAAGTCATTAAAACTGCCCAAGTACTCATGATCTCACCACATGAATGCTTGCCAACAAGACAAAATAAAGTTTTGATAATGACCACAATTACAAAATTATGTCCCAAGTGCATTACTACGCAACCATGCTACATCTAGACAGACATAAATTATAACAAGAAGAAAAATAAAAAAAAAATTAAATAAATAAAAATACAAACCTCCCTCACTTTTACCCTCTTTTGATCATTATCTGTCAGATATCGACTATACGGTTCAAACAAAACATCATGAGAGCTCAGTTATCACCCGTTCACATTTGTCTTCCAGAATCTTCACAGCTTCAGTGAACAGAATTTCAGGAGGTAATGCGCCAGTTGATTCTATAGTGACTACAGAGAGGATGTAAAAAAGAATTCATTACCAAATCTTCCACACAGTAAAAAGGGACTAGAATTCACCTAAAAATAGCTAGTAACATAGTAAGAACAATACAGAGTATACATACATTTGTATGCATGCAAGTATAATCAGAAAGTAAGTGAGGCCAACATATACAGGCCTAAATCCCAACTCCAAACTCTGAAGGTTCAACAACATAAACTGGGGGTGTGGTGTTTAAGCATCAGAGATATCGTTGGAAATTAGTATAAAATTAACCCCATGTCAAAAATTTTGTTTACGAGCCTCCAATTCATTGAAATCATACTATTTACCGAAAATATCACACGCAATACAGGTAAAGGGGTTTTGGAAGATTTAACTGTTCCCTCTTAGAAAGAAAATTCATGAATAGGCTATCAAATTATCTCCTGAGCCCGTACTAGGGATTTATAATTTCAGCTAAAAAACACTGTAGTTCCCCGCACTTGCAAAGTTTCATTTTGGCATTGTATAACAAATTGCAACACTTAAGGCCCTCAATAAATGTAGGCATGTCATTTAAGGACAGCCATAAACGGCATCCACAAAAGAATGATGGAAGGCCTAGGTGGAGGGCACATGACACAAAAAAATAAGGCTACACACATTTTGGTACCCTTTAATTACATCAAAGTTACATTTATGATTTATCATATTAAACACATACGTATTTTTTAGGACGTAGTCCATTTCGTCATTTTTTGGATACCCTTGATGATTGTCCTTAAATGACATGGGTTTACAAATTGAGGGACTTAAGTTTGTTATTAATAATACAGGAATGAAACTTTGTTGTAATTACAGGCTACTAAAAAAAATTTAGCCAATAATATATCTATCTGCACAAGGACTTAGTTACATGTTAAAAAAAAGTGATAAAGACTCTGAAGAATGAAGAAATGGGACATATATACTTTAAAAGAGTAGATATGTACACTTCCTCAGTGGCATAGCCAGGGATAAATTTCAATGGTGTCAATCAATAACTTAGGCCCTGTTTGATAAAACTGAAAATTAGGTACCGAAAATTTAGTATTGAAATTTTAGTGCTGAAAAATTTAAGCTATTGAATTTGTAGTACTGAAAACAATGTTTCAGGTATTGAAATAGACTGCATTCAATTAATTTTTGCGGTCAAATTTTTTTTTTACATGATGTTTTTAGTAGGGTTTTTTTTTTGGTATTAAATGATGCAGTATCAAACACACTGAAAAAATAAGTACTGAAATGTTTTATTTTCAACACTTAATTGGGTTGTCGAACACACACTTAGTATCGTAACAAAAGATATTTTTGTGGAGAATGGGTTCAGATTTAACTTTTAACCAAGTCAAATGATAAATTCACAGCCTTACATCACAAAAATGACACCCTTATCTTTGTTTGGTTTTTATTTCAGTGGTGTCATTAGAGGAAAACAAGTGTCAATACCTATAAAACTGCATGTAAACTTTCCCCTCTCAAAATCTTAGTGGGTTTAGTTGAACCCACTCACCATAGTGTGGCCCTGCCACTGCACTTCCTTAGGATCTCTATTTCATATCTTGAACAATGTTTAGTTTCGCTCTAATTGCAAACAATAACACTTACAGATAAAATGATCTTTCACACGTCGAAGTGACACAATTTTTTCCCATTCTTCCCCTCGGATACATTCCCTACACAGTGTACACGCTCGTGGTCGAGCCACAGTTGCCCTCTTCTTACCTATTTGACAGCAAAATCGTTAAATCAGGACAGTGCAATAGGGATACAAGAAGCAGCCCAACTTGACTCAAATAATCCAAAAAATATTCTCTCCCCAAATAAGAGAAAGACAAGCTATATGCTATGAAGCACATTCCACAATAAAAATGCTTTCTTTCTTCCAGTATATTCTAATCTACAGTACATAGAGAAATTACATTGAATGGAGCTGTTTTACCTTTACCAACATCTTCTATGTCAAACACATTAACAGGACATTTTTTAACAAGCTCATCTGCTTTCTTACCATTCACTTCTTGCAACAATACAACCTATAAAAGTCAACAAACAAAGTTTATAAGGAAATTCCTTGCACAAAAAACTTAAGTTGCAGTTTTGAGATGAAATTGCAAAAGGCTACTGATTAACATCTTTCATCACCTCAGGGAGCATCCTATACCAAGCAGTGGCTACTGGGGACCACTTTGCATGTGTTTTTCCCATGCCTTTAACAGCATGTGCTTCTAGCTCAATTTCCTACAAAAGGGGCAAAATTTAATAACATTAAAAATGAGAACTAAGAGAAACCAATCCTTCAGGTTAAAAAAGTAGCCAAGAATTTGAGCCAAATACAATGGAATATTATACACTAATAATTAGCTCGAATCTTACCTCCTCCAATTCCTGGAGGGGAGGTTGAGGATTCCAGATTTCAGTCATAGAAGGCACAAAAATGGTGAAATAGTAGAGAGAAAGCACCTAGGAATTAAGCGAGGGGACCTTTCAATATGTGTCTTTGTTCAATAGTCTGACTCTGACCCACAGGTTCCTGTCGGCTATCCTGTGTTTATTGGCATTGTTGACCGCCAATAAACGGGATTTTTTTTGTAGGAACATACCCTAAGATGCAGTATTGTGCAAATAACATAGTTCAAACAAGATGATGATTCTAATCACCAGAATTATTTTGTCTAACTTTGGGATGAGTAATGGTTAACATATCACTGATTGACAAACTAAAGACGTTTTCTACATTAGAACTGATTAGGTGAATGTATTAAACTAAATATACCTTACACACACACACACACACACACACACACACACACAGATGATCACGTATAGTGGCTCTTCTTTTTATCCTTCACCAAGAAACTTCTCCATTCTATGATATTTACACTCAATCACTTGATATCCCGTTCTATGAACAAGTAATAAGATAGATATAAGAAAATTGCTTTGGATTGATAAAGCATCCCAGACCAAATTTTGCATCGGAGTTTGCTTTTAGTGTAGGTGGAAGGGTGCTAGAGGAAAGGAGGAGCAGATTATCTCCTGATATGCTTGACTGCTTGATGTGCTTGAAGGATTGGGAGAGTGCACAATATCGAACTCAAAACCGCCAAGATCCTATTCTTGAAGATTTCGCAAATTTGGAAGTTACCGAAGAAAATTGAAAAATGAAGAATTGAAGAATGAATATTGAAGAGTTGAAGATCATTCAGTTCCAAACAAATCAAATGTAATACTCCTGGCCCGCATGAGTATAAACTGCGAACGGCTTTAAAAAACAAAGAAAAAAATCAATTCTGTAAAATGCAATCTTTACTTTTTATTATACTATAATTTTTATATATCAAATACTAGTAATCTCTTTCATTTTTTATCCAATACTAAATAATATTTATTTTTTATTTTTTGTTAAATAAACTTTTGTTGGTAATCACTAATCATTAATGAATAAACTAAACATATAAAAAAGAGTAAAAGACTAAAACTCCCCCCCAATTCCCAAACATTAATGATTAAACATTAAAAGTTAAAACTCCCCCCAAAATTTTTAAATATCAAATAGACAAATACTAGTAATCTCTTTAATTTTTATTGAATAATAAATAATATTTATTTTTTTATTTTTTGTTAAATAAACTTTTTTTAGTAATCACTAATCATTAATTAATAAACTAAACATATAAAAAAGAGTAAAAGATTAAAAGTCGAAACGTTAAAACTCCCCCCGCAATTCCCAAACATTAAACTTTAAAAGTTAAAACTTCCCTCCAAAACTCCGGCCCGGCTCGGCCCGATCCTTCCATGAACCCGTCCATAAGCCCGTCCACGAGCCCGGCCCGAAGCCCGGGCCACCGGTCCTGGGCAGACACCCCCTCCCTTCCCAAGCCAGGCCCGGTGTTAGGTGGAGCCCGGTCAGGCCCAACCCTCTAGCCGGTTGGGCCCGCTTTGACCGAGCCCGACCCTGCCCGTTTGACACCACTAATAAGGTGTTGCTAAGTCAAAAAGAAATTGGTCAGTGGTCAGTTCCTTTTTAGAGGAACCCAAGGGGATAGTGACCAATAATAAAAATCAAATAAAGTGAATTATTACCTGGCCGGGTCCAAGTTTGGCAATTATAATATCTAGATGCTTGGGAACAATTGGGTTATCACGAAATTCTGGCATAGAGTCCTGGCTGGAGCTGAATGAAGTATAGGTTTTTGGTTTTGAGGTTGAATTTGAAGCTGAATTTTCTGTGGCCAGTAATAACTCACTCCCACTAGGTAGCCACTTGAGCTCATCTGATCTTACTGCATTGTCCATGGAACCAACATCATTACATCATGCTCTAACAGTCAAATTAAATGAGAATAATTGACTAGAAATATGAAGCTCTGGGCATCACATTGAGAGCAAATGAACCATACCTGTAAGACGTTTACCATCTCGTTCGCAACGCACATGTAGTTTGAAAACAATAGTGTTCTTTTCATTGGGTACATCATTCTCTAGAAGAGTATAGGAGTACAACTTTGTTAGTTAACAACTTAGAAGCACTCCAAGTGATTGACAAAAAGTATAATTTGAAGCTAACAAATATTTGAGATAATACCTGAAAAATAATCGAACAACCTTGGGTCAACACTGATTGGTACGAGACCCAACCTGTGAGCAAGAACTTCATCTTGGATGACTGATGTATTGTTTGCAATGAGAACCTTTTCAATGGCCATGGTGGGAAGCTGCACAAAAAACCAGTCAACAAGAACTAGTAAGACACCATAGCACCAACCAAATTGCTATCAGACACCCCTGACTCCAAAGATGATGGAGATAGAGTACAAATGGATGCACACACACATATGTGTTTGCCAATCGCAATCTGCATAGAAAAAGTTGCTATAGCAAAACAAATATGGAACTCTGCAGGTAGTTATTTAAACTCTGCAAATTAATAAGCTGATGACGTGAAAGTTCAGTAAAGGTTAAGAGTCTTAAGACTGTCAACAGTTATTAGGCCATGGCCAATCTCATTGCGTTGTGCAAAAAGTAATGTTTACATATATTCACAAAGAGATATACCATCGAAATGTACTCCACTTTGTAACCTTTAGTTCTATAATTTCTATTCATATGACAAAGCTTAGCCTCATAAAGTAAATCCTTTTCCACACTATACAACACACAACCACAGTACCCACTAAATAGTTACATGCAAATAATTCGTGAAACATGATAGTGGTCAATTTAGGTCAGCAATCACACCTCAGCTATGAGGATTCGCCGAAATGCATTAGCAAGTGAAGCATCAATGCCGATCATGTCAAATTCAATTTCATCCTCCGTGAGTCGAATCACTTCCACTTTGAAGTTATTCCGAAAATGGTCCAACCGTAAGCTGTTGTCAACTCCCATGGATGCATAGGCACCAGAGTATTGTATATTCTCTGTCTTTAATCACAAACATCCCCAAAATGTCAGATATTATATACTCCACAACAAATGATAAGTCCCCAATCAAACCATTGAAACACAATTAGGGTAAAGTTCCCCAGGTATTCATACCAAAATAAACAATAAAATCATGGGAAATCTACGATAACTCCTGGTATGGGATGTACAAACGTAAAGTTACAAACTTTGGCAACCTAATTACATGACAAACAATTGAAATATTGTGGTTTTCAATGAACAAATGGTGCTTTTCAAGTGTTGGAATGAGCCAAAGTTTGTAAACTTTCAGTTATAAAAAAAGCTCATGTATCAAATACTAGTAGTTGGTATGTGTTGCGGATTGTATAGAATATATATATATATATATAATGATACATGAAGCACAGAAGAAGAGGGAGTACATGAGTGGGAGCATCGGAATTGCAGAGGACTCGAGTCCTCTGGAGCTCGAGGTGTGGAGGAAGCTGTCCCTTTGGCACGTCTGGTAAGTCCCAAATTGATACCTTCGGCATTATTAAACCTCTCTCTTGATCGTTTTTGCCTATAAAGGGACTGCAATTCTCGTGTGAGGAGAGAGAGAGAGAGAGAGAGAGAGAGAGAGAGAGAGAGGTGGGCTGCCTGAGACGCTTTGGGGTTTAGGGTTTTAACGACTAAAACGATACTACTACTGCGCGGCACGCCAAACTAACTATTTCACTGCGTTAGGGATGAGAGAGAGTAACACATTTTCTTCCTTTGATTAATAAGTAAAACCATGTTTCAGGAAAAAAATAATAATAATAAGTAAAATATGAGAAAAATAAAAAAAGAAAAGAGATTAAGTTGAAGGGAAAAAAAAAATTTAATCATTTCATGTTCTTTATTTATATATTACAATTGTATTTTAGAAATTTTTAATTTTAACATTAATTAAGCATGAAGAAAAGCACAGGCGAAACCATGAGAGAACTTGTTTTCTTTCGTGTTTTTATTTTCCCTCACAAAATTTATGAACCAAATATAAAGAAGAGTGGAAGTTAGCTCTCCCTTTCTATCAATATATTTATCTTCAAATTTGGAAGAAAATGAGAGAAAAAAAGTGTGATTAATGAATCTTTCGTATTACCCATAATATTATTTCATGAATCCAAATTTTTTGTACCATCATTGGAGCACTCACAAATACCAAATTTCATTCATTGAAGTCTTTGATTTGGTTTGGTTTGGAAGTTCTTGATGGATAGAATGATAATTATATTTTTTTTTCCCTTTGTTATTTCTTCTCAACTTGCAAACATGATAAAAGAAAATAACTTTTTCTTCTCCCCTAAATTCTCAAACAAAAGTAAAGAAAACAATCATCCTTACTCTTCTCTTCTTTTCTCTCCGGATAATGTTAGGAGCTCAACTATTTTTTACAATTCATTTACAATTATCTCTCTCTATCTAAAGTGACACTATGGGGTCCGTCTAAATTTCAATGAGACTCAGTGCCACTTAGGAGAGAGATAGAGATGATTGTAAATGAGTTGTACCTCTAACATGAGTAATGCTAGATGCACAACAAAAATGCACAACCAGCTTGAAATTGTTGGACATCGTGCTGAAAAAACTGTACACCCTTTTTTTTTGTCTTTTTGTGTGTACAGATTTTTCAGCACGAAGTCCAACAATTTTAAACAGGTTGTGCATTTGGTTGTGTTTATTTTTTGTGCATCTAGCATTACTCCCTCTAACATTACTCTTTCTCTCCTCACTTAAAATTGTTTCTTCTTTTCTTTTCGCTCCAAAAATCTCAAAAGAGTAACACCCTTGTGGACTGTTTGGTAACATTCTTTTCTTACACAATATAATTACAAAAAATTGCGATTGCTATTAGTTGTCCAAGACTCCAAGGTAGCTTTTGGCACATTTCAATTACAGAGGCTGATTTGCTAAATAATTTATTTTAGCATTTGGAGTTCATAATTATTGATAAACTCCAAAAATCGTATTTGAGTAAAGCTATGATTCCAAAAAATTATATACAAAAAGTGGGACAACACTTCAGTGCAGTTCCCGCAGTCCAGTTCGTATTGTTTTGTTTCACAGACATGGATCATAGAGATTAAAACTTTTTTTATTAAAAAATTGTGGGAGGAACAGCACGAACTGCATTGAGTCCCAAAAAGTGGTTCCCAAAACATGTGGTACATGTCCACCTTCAATAATGGTAGGAGCACTTTAACGTCCTCCAATCAAAATCAAGTGCCCCACTACCACGTGTGATGAGAACCCATTTTGGATACAAAATTTGGTAAAAGCAAAGTATAACTGATAATATTTACTCAATGGCATGGATATTAGTTGTTGAACTTTTAATGGTTAAAATTATGTAGTGATAAGTGAGTATAGCTCGATTGGTGCTATCCTCCAATGCATAGGTCGAGTCCCATCCCTACCTTCCCAATAAAAATAAAAATAAATATTATATAGACATAAGTTATATATTTTAAAAAGTGTAGGCTCATAATTGTAAAAAGTAAATGAAAAACAATAAACCTAAGAATGTAGTAAACAATGAACTATAGATAAAAGGAGATATTTGGGTTTCAATTAATCTAGCCACCCCTACATTGAAAAAAAAAAATTTCATAATGTCGAGGAACAATTGTTTCTGGGGTGGAGTTGGAAAGGAGGCAGAAGAAGTAGAAGGAGGATGTTCTTTTCTTATTTGTTAAAATTTGATTGAAAATAAAGGGCACAATTACAAATACCACCCTTTCACAGTTTGACATCGTCTCCAAATAAAAATTTTATGATATCATCAATGATGTGTGTGTGTGTGTGTGTGTGTGAGAGAGAGAGAGAGAGAGAGAGAGAGAGAGAGAGAGAGAGAGAGAGAGAGAGCATTTTCTGGCATTAACAGCAAGAGAATACCAGGCAAAACGTATCAAGACTCTCCAATCCTTTTGCACATGTTAGGCCTTCAGAACAAGCATCAATGTTTCTTAACTATCTTTTTTTAACAAGAAACATATTCCTAAACTCCACCCTTCTGAAAAGAAATTCCACAAAACTAATAGAAATAGGAACATCGAGTTGAATACATAAAATATATTCGAGTTAAATGCACACAAAAAGGGTTATTAAATTCAACAAAAAGGACTATAATACAAAGTATTAAATGTGTTGGTCCAAAATATGACTAAAAAAAAAAACCTGCCTAAACAACATCATCTAAGCTTTAATACCAGGGGAGAAAAACATAAGAAAACAAAACTTTTTGGACTTCTGCAGTCCATAAAGAAAACATTAATCCAATTCACATCATACACAAGTGTTCCCAAACCGCCACATATTGCCACAGAATGGTTTTCACTTCTCATGCATTAGATCGATTCCTTGGTAATACTCGACTCTTCTATGGTCAATCCTCGTATCACTTGATAAAATAGTTATTGACCGATGGCTCGCCAAAAGAAGCGTCCGAAGAAATTCCCAGACATCACAAGTGCTTCGTGTTCTGAGAAATGGCCGATTCACACTTCCACCTTCTCTCATGCCGACTTCTTTTCTCTCAAAACATATTGCTTTCCTTCCCTTAAAGACTGTCTTTTCTCTTCTCTGCATGAGAATTGAAATATATATGAAAGCTTGTAATGTTTCTTTCTGCAATAATACGAGAAGTCTTCAACTTCGAGTCATTTAAAATTCCTTCCACAATTAACGAGGTAATTCATACTTCTTCCACCAAACTGCATGTTCAGACCAAGCCGCATTTTTTTTTTGTTTTTTTTTTTTTTTTATGAAACCAATTTTATGCTGGTTTGATAAAAGAACCAGTTCTGGGGCACTGAGACAGAAACGGTCTCGTAAGTCCTATGTACTTAAAAAAACAGATACACAATCACAAAAGTATTTACAGAACTGGTGTTTCTTTTAATCACAGAACAGGTTCCTGTGTTACGGTTAGTGTTACCCAAACAGCCTCTAGAAGAAACAGTGTGACTTGATAAATGTTGGAATGGCACTGTTATAATGGAGTAGACATATATACCTGGTTTTTGAGATTTCCTCTCTAGAAGGGATTTTCTTTTTCTCCCACTTTCTAGCGGTGGATGGGAATTCCTCTTTCTTCTTTTCGGAAAAACCATTCTCTGAAGTCACGTTCTTTCTGATAGGCGTAGGCCCCTCTTTCTTTGACTGCTTTTGAAACTCTCCTTCAGCATTTGTCACAGTGCTGCTCTCAGTGACCCCATGATCTTGATTCACTGTTTCTGATGGTTCTGATGCTGTTGAAGTTGGCTTGGAATTGCTCATTTTCTTCAACTGCAATTTGAAAAAGAACAAAAAGGTAAAACTTAAATTAAACCAACTGCAATTTGAAAAAGAACAAAAAGGTAAAACTTAAATTAATCAAACAGTACCCAACACAAATGAATCAAACACTACCTAACTAAGCAATTACACCCTTTTCTAATCATTCTAGAAGCACCCTCTACGCAAGCAGATTAGAGAACTCATGAGAAAAATCTGGCAACTCCTAGATGCATATAATCTGGTAAAATTATCACTCCAGAATATTCTCTGTGATGCAATGCATCCTTTATCTATATACGTATACTTAGTTATGTGTATACCTTTGCCACAAAAAACCCATCCATGTTGTGGACATGGGGATAGAAACGTCTTGTCTTTTCTAAGGATGGATGGAATCGACGTTCCCTGAATCGAATAAACCTGGTAAAGAGGAGAAGCATCGTTACAATTAGACCACATACAAGGTTTACTTATAAATCCAACAGACTAAGGAAAAAAAATAGTACCCTGGACGTCCGAAATCGAGTCCACAAGGCACAAGCTTCACATTCCTTTTCTTGAGTGCATAATCTATGACTTCTTCATTCTGCAACAGTTAACTTTAGAAAGAAGAAAAGAGTAGGAATGGAGTTGAAGTCCAAAAAGGGTTTGCTCAAACACAAACCTCAGAAATCATAATGGAGCACGTGGAGTAAACAATATATCCCCCTGATTTCGAATTAGCATCCACCATGTCAATTGCTGCAAGTATCAGTTCCTGCAGAGGAACAAGCAGTGCTTGAAATATTTTATTGGAATTCTAGGTGTCCCGTATCGGCCAAGTATGGGATTGGATGTGTGCATATTAGCTCTTGGCATCCTCTCCCCGAACGCTGGTTTTCACCTCACGAGTTCGAGTCATGGAAAGGGCAAGCTAGAGTCTGGATTACAATGCCTTGGTCTTATGCATGGGCATGGTGTTGAGTCGTTGAATATTGATAAGTGGATGGAGCCGCCAAAATGGTAAGGGATATCATCAGAAAAGTGTCGATAGAGTGGGAAGTAGTGGACGTCGGCAAGGAAGCATGGTGGTCTGTTAAGATTTAAGTGTCCCACATCGGTTAAGTGAGGGATTAGACATGTGTATATTAGCACTTGGGCACTGTCCTTCATCGTTCTTCAAGGGTGAGTTCTACCAATTGGGTTCATATAATTAGAATTACCAAAAGAAATTATAACAAATAAGTTTTTAGTTCAAAAGCAGATAATTATTCTTAAGATTTCTTCCATTCTTAAGATTTCTTCCAGCAAGAAATTTTTTTATTGCTTCCAGGAAAAAGCCAAATTAATTCATTTAAACTGAGGGGAGAGGAAAAAGCACTTAAAACAACACAAACCAAAAGCCTTAGTGGCAAAAAAAACTGATTTAGAATATCATGATGGAAAATCTTAACATGTGCCATAAGGGCACATGTTAACAAGCTTTAAAAGCTTGTACATGTACGAATGTTTTGGGTTAATGCGAAGGTACAAGCTTTTTAAAGCTTGTTAACCTATGCCCTTGGGCAAATGTTAAGGGAACCCTATCATGATATACCATTTTGGAAGTTCAGACCATATAAAAATGATACATTTGTCAGGTGATTACACAAACAGAAGACAAATACCTTCTGTAAATGGCAGGAATTCTGTATATCAAGCAAGCTTTTAGAGGTTTTGACAGACTCGTCTTTAGAAATAACCTGAAAAGTACATAGAATCAACTTTTCTTTGTCAATAATAACCAAAAAAAGAAAGATCTAAATAGGTTGATCACAAGTTTAATCATGTACCCCAGTCCCGCTGCAAGGAGCATCCAATAAGACCCTATCAGCCGTGTTTTGACCCAGAACTTTGGGCAGCTAGAGTAGATAAAAGAAAGAAGAAGATAATATATTACATTCTACTGAAATAAGAAAGAAAACAAGTAAATATCAGGGAGTACAAAGGACTATTCCTAGCGTTCGAGGCTTCGGGCATGTGTGGATGGAACAAAATCAATGAGCAACACTTCGAATGATTAGGATAAAGTTGAATTGTGATGTCCAACGACCAACATATAAAAAGGAGATCTGTTATAAAGAAAATATTTATAGCACATATGCCTAAACTGATACCAGATTAGATTTCGATCAACCGACACATTTAAAAGTTACTTGGCAACATATTCATCGTGAAATTTGAAGGTTCAAGTTTATCAGTTTTGAAAAACTATGACCACAAAGAAGGTATTTCCCAACACAAAAACAATCTTGCCAACGACAACAAATTGTGCATTTAAACTTAGATTGACACAGCGCCCTGACTAGTAAACTTCACAATAAACTAGAGAAGCAAGAAGGGCAGCAAAACAATAGCACCAACCTCTCTGCCATCATAGTTACAAACTACGGTATTTGTTACCCCCATGCGATGCAAATTTGCAGTCAGTGACTTGAGTCTTGGCTCCTTCATCTCATTTGCAAAAATTATGCCTGGTAACAATTCCATTAGCATACTGAAGCAGAAGACAACGGACCTCATATAAAACTAGAGATAAATACAATCAGATAATTGCAATTTGTAAATAAAGATATGTACAAAAACAGACTAGGAATTCCTTGTAAGACTCCCATCAGACGATTTTTTTTATGGTCGAAAGATGAAAAAGAATATAGAACATAAATAGGGCACTGGCACAACTAGGAGTAAACAGTGAACACCACCATGGCTCAGTAACTTAATATATATGGAAGAAGACAATCTAACTGACGATGATTTCAACAAACAATCCAGTTCGACATTCCCTTGGCTAATTGTGGTGTAAGTCATGAACTGTCATGATAACAGGCTAGTTATTACTCAATCAAAGTGCTTTGGTCAACTGGTTATATCGCGCATGAATGGACAGCATTCCATAATTAAATTCGCATTTGACTAAATTTTCCAGTCCTAAAAATGTATGAGGGGAACTTTAAGACTGTCAAATGTCGACGACTACATATAAAGACGGGCGGAGAAGAAATAGGAGTTGGAGCAGAGCTGCAGAGAGAAGTCTAAATACCAAAGTTTTCTAATCCAAATTTTTATAGCATCCAAATATACGAAGTTTCCCTTTCAAAACCCGTATAAATTTTGGAAATAAGAAGAGAAACAAACCAATTATCTTGTCTAGCCCCCACTCCAAATCTCCCCCACACCTTGATATAAACACAAACTGCTTCAATCAACCATGTGAAACATAAAGCTAAAGGGGCCGTGTATGGCATTTCAAAACCCACGTACGCACGTGCAAGCATGACACACCCATACAGTATCGAAACAAATGAATCAACTGAGATCAATTCTTACCACTATTCTTCATAAGTGCAGCAACATAAGTTGTTTTACCACCAGGAGCAGCCCTGCAATAGCCAATAAGTATAACTTAAAATCAGAAGGTGTAACAATATAAGAAGATCATTTTGTGAGTGGCTCAGTCTCCATGCGCAAGTGCTTATGACCATAAGGGATTACACATTAATCAATACAATGAAGTTTATATTGTCTTCTAGTAAAGCAAACTAAAAAGTAACTACGGAAATATTAATGCATCTGGCAAAAACTAATAATCATGGTACAAGGTAGCAACATAAGAATTGTCCAAGAGAATTCAAGATTGGACACCGCAGTTGTAAACAAAAAAGGAGATGAGTATATTTTTCTCAACATTAGAAGAATAATATGACAGGAGACTTGTTCAAAGGTAACATTGTGACCAAGATACAGTTACTTACGCCATATCAACAATTCGTTCATTCTCCTGCGGAGCAAGGGCCATCACGGGCAAAAAAGAACTTGCACTTTGCAGCTGTAAAAAACTTAATGTAAGCACTGAGCACACTATGTAAAATGCAAAATACAAATGGATACCATACTAGCATACCATGTAATAGCCAGCCATATATTCAGGAGTGGCACCAATGGGAACTTGTGAATCATACACAACTAATCCAACCTGTGAAGTTATGGTTTTTTTCCAACCAAAAAAAAAAAAAAAGTTTAATTGGCATGCTACATAATTACATAAATTATAAAGGAGACGATGATACAGCTGTAAAGGGTGTCTTACTTTTGACCACTTGCTTAGGGGATCTAGGTTGACCCCTCTATTTAACAGGACACCAGCCAAATCCCGCCGACGCGTCTAAATAAACAGCCAGATAAGTTAGTTTTATCAAGATACAGCATGTTCAGCAACGGAAAATAGAACCAGAAATCACAAGTCAAAATGTAGAGATGGAAAAGGGTCATTTCACCTTTAAGGTGTTAGTTCGAAGACATATAGGTCGAGGCTTCTCAAAAGCTTCAATAAGTTCCATAAGTTCAACAACCGGAAACATCTATAGAGACATGCAAATTGGGCCCAAAATCCTTATAACATAGAATGAAGGATACAAAAACAAATTGAAAAAAATACATATATGATGCGAATTACCTCCACCAAAACACCAATTAGGTATTCATTGTAGCCGTAATATGAACCTAGATCCGTCTTAAGCTGTTCAACGTAATCCTTTCTTGATAAACCCTCTTGCCTCAGAGTCTTAAAATTTGAAAGCACTCGAACAACTGTGAACAATGAGTAAAATTAATTTGAAGAACGCATGGAATAAAGAATTTGAAAAAAATAAATGAATCGAGGAATGCAAATGGATACAAGTTAATAACTCACTCTCTTTTATCCTCCGTTGGAGATTTGAGAGATCTGGGGGTCGCTGGGCCTCTTCTTCAAGATCCTATGTCATCGAAAAAAAAGAAATCAAATTTAAGCATGTTAGAAGATACTTCCACCCATTGTTGTCAAATTGTGAATCAAATCGTGAATCGGATTGCCAAAATTATAAATCGTGAATAGAATCGAATCGTGCATCGTAAGGTTCACTTTTTTAGAAAATAAATATTACTACATTTGTATATACATATGATATGAAAACATGCATATACATAGCTGTATGTATATACCTATAACAATGTGTGTGCTTTTTTTAGGATGTGAAGCCCAGCACTTCACATACATGTATGAATGTGGGAAAAGGAACAAACATAGGACAATTCTCATACTGCTGATTTGCTAATAAAAAGCTTGGCATACAGTAATTAACAACCTGAAAACTAATAAAAATTGAAGAATAGGACATGTAACACGAGTGAAAGTTAAGTCAACACCTTTTTATTACTTTTGTTTTTACAATTTTATTTTTTATATAGCGAAACTCAAATTTTTTATGAATCGTGTGAATTGTATGAATCGAATAGTGAAACTTCCATGAATCGGACGATTCAAACCGATTCAATGTGATTTCTGATTCATAGGCACGATTCGATCGTTCGGTATGAGAATCAAATCAAATCGTGAATCGTACGATTCTAACAACCATGCTTCCACCTGATAATTAATGGTGAAATCCATGAAGCTAATTTAAAAAAAAAAAAAAGTCAATGACAGAATAAGACCTCCTCAGTCGGTAATCTAAATTCATCAGCTTCTTCTTTAATGTTGAGCTGTAACTCAGCCTCTGCCTCCTCTTCTTCCCTCGCCTTTTCTGCATCAATAGCTCTTGACTTCTCCACAATATCAGATTTATCTGAATCCGAGTCCACATCCGAGCCTTTCTCTGTGTACGAAAAACATAATATAACAAAACCCTTAAGTCAAAAAGACACTACAACATTGCAAATTAGAAACTTAGCACCCCGAAAACACAGTACCTCCATCGTCACTTCCTTGTAGGAAATCATCAGTAAAAGGGTTATCCCCATCAGAAGACATTTCAGACCCTGAATCAACCCCTTGTTCTTCTTCATCAAGTCCTCCATGTTCTACTACTTCATCTTCGCTATCCGAGCAGCTGAGAATATCATCCTTTTTGGAGTGCTTAGAAGTGAAAGTCTCCTGCTTTTGCTTCTTTTTAGGTGGTGGTTTTGGTGAATTTTTTCCCTTCTTCTTACTAAAAGCAGTAGCAGCCATTATTAAGCTGCAAAATCATATACATAGAAGTCAATGTTCTAAAAATAGCTAGGTAGCAGGCAGGCGGTGGAGGGGGGCCTAGGCGGGTACTAGGCGAAAAACTAATTTAAAAAAAAAAAATAAAAAAAAAATCAATAATATAGAGACAATTGTCATCTATATAAACAAAACTCACATTATCAACAAACTAAAATTATAACACTTACCTGGTTGAGGAGTCTCTTCTCCAACAGTCGTCGTCGTCCGATCTGGAATAGTAGGGTTTCCCTTGCAGTCCCTCACTCTTCTTCTTCTTCTTCTTCTTCTTCTTCTTCTTGGCCTTTCGCCTAGGGTTCCTGCCTTGGACTAGGGTTGGTCTCCACTCTCTTTTCTGTATTGTACTAGTACTAGTATTAAGTGGTAATAATAGTTTGGGTACGTGCGTAGGGTTTATGTCTCTCTACACTCTCTTGGGCCGAGACTTAAAGCTGTCCCAATCTAATGGACCTAAGACTCGGTTGTCTAATCTAATGGGCCTAGCCTAAACTCAGGTTTTTTTTTTTTTAATTACCAAAATAAATAAATACTAATAATGCCTTTTTTTCCATTAAAAAATAAATAAATACTTTTCATAATATACTGGGGAAATTATTGAAAAATTCCTAGAACCAACACTCAAGAGTTTTTGGTCCATTAAATTTCTTAGTTTGTTAAAAAGACCCTGAAGATGAGACTCTTCTTTGTTAGAAATCCTGGGCTTTCAAACACTTTTTTTTTTGCCCAAAACTGCCCTTATCATATTTAGAACAATAGTTTGAGGAACACGATATCCGTGATTGGAAGGTATGGTTCGAAGCTTAATTCGGAAGTTTGATTCGCACGATTATCTCATTGTTCGAAGATTTTGCATATGAATCTCTGTTTCGAGATTTGGAGTGTTTGGCTGATGAGAAAATTTGATTGGGAAGTCAAGTTGTTGCAGATCAATCAATTATAAGGCAGTGGATCAGTTTGGAAGGTCTAATTCATTGGATTTTCTCTTCATTTAAAGGTTTGATTGCAATCTTAGTGTTTAATTCTCTATTTTGTTGTGTTTGGCTGGTAAGAAAATTTTATACGAGGCCACATTGTTTCAAAAATTCAACTCGAAGGCAATGGATCTGAATTCAAAGAGGTTTGATTATCTGATTTTGTTTGATTACCAATATGTATAGTTTGTTTTTGCAGTTTTAACTTTCTTTTTGAACGATTTACTCAAAATTTGATCTCCTGTTATGTGTTATTTTCAACAACAACAATAACAAAAATCCAGTTTTCAGTTATTTAGTGTTGAACATATTTTATTCTAGTTTTTTGTTTAATTTTATTTTGCTAGCAATAAAAGTTGTGATTTAGTGTTGTCTTTGTTTCACATTTGTTGTTCAAAGTTATTAAAAGTTGTGGATGTTGTGTCCGATTCTTCGTTGTCTTAAGTTCGAATGTGGGATTCTTTGGATTTTGGTTTTTGCTAAGATTATAAATAAATAGATATTTTCTTAGAAGTTGTATAGACTTTCTTTTGTTTGTGAGTTGTATTGCTTTTGTAGGTATCGAACACTGGAATATTTAGTGAAATTTCACTTGTTATAGGAAAAGTTAAGTGGTATTTCACTTTTTTCCCCTATATAAGTGTGAAATTTCACTTAACTTTGGCTATAACAAGTGAAATTTCACTTATTTTTTTGGCGAGCAGTGACTTGATGGGGTGGTCGCCGGAGGTGGTGGGGTGGTGGTCAGAGGTGGCAGAGGTGGTAGGAGTGGTGGTAATGGTGGTTAGAGTTAGATGATGAAGATGAGAGCATTTTAGTCTAAGAAATAAGGGGGAAAGACTTATCCTTAATGATAGATTTAAGTTGTCCTTAATACTAAGAAATCTTATGCATTAATCATTTCCACTAACTACCCCTAATATACTTGATGATGTTGAGATTTTGATGGACTGTACTTGCAAAGAACTCCCAGTTGTATTGCAAAATAAAACTGTAAATGGATTTGGTTGGAGAATTAAAGTTCATTCGATGCTTAAATTAGTATAAGCCCTATAAGGTAGAAAAGATTGTAGAAAGAACATAATTTGGTTGAATGAATGATCGTGTTATTTGAGCATACCTTGGAGGTGTGTATCTATAGGGCATACTGCTACGGTAATCATCAATTTGTGGTCGTGATACCCTAGTTGGTATTATAGATTAGACCTCTAAAAAGATTTTAGTTGGAGAATCAAAGTTCGTTCGATGTTTAAATTAGTGTAAGCGGGGAAGATTGTAGAAAGATTGTAGCTTCGTTGAATGAATGAGCGTATTATTTGAGCGTATTTTGGAGGTGCATATATAAGAAAAAATGCTACAATTGCCTTCAATTTGTATCATGATTGTCTTTATTATCAGAGATCATGCATTAAGCTAGGGGTGTACTCGGTCGAGTTCGATCAGGGTTCACAGGGCTATGTAAACCGAACCGAGTCTATCGGGGTGCCCTATAGAGGGACCGAAACTGACCAATCATCAGTCGGGTTCGGTCGGGGAGGGGGTTTGCGGTTTTGGTTGGGGTATTCGGTCGGTTCGGGCCACTGATATGGGCCACTGACATGGGTCAATGATTTTGGGCATTTCCGCATTTGATTTATTTTATCCTGATTTTGGGCTTAATTTTGGGCCATTGATTTATTTTCATCCTGAATTTGGGCCACTGATTAGCCAATTTGCCAATTTAACATGATTTTCAATTTTATTGTATAGAGCATTAGTACTAGGGCTGTTCAATACTTGGGCCATTATATTGTACATGCAAAATTACAATAAAATAAAGGGGAAAAAATTGAGCAATACAAGGATATACAACTCAAAGTCTCAAACCATAAGACTGAGACCACATCAAATCCAACCACAGGCAAAATTACAATAAAATCAAGGGAAAAAAATGACAAAGCAATACAAGGATCTCTAATTATACAACTCAAATTCTCAAACCACGAAAGCACGGCTCACATTAAATCCAACCACGAAACCACATCAATCCTACCAAATTAATTACAATATAAATTAAAGTCAACAATAATTACATAATACATCACCAATAAAAATCCCAAGACAAAGCAATAAATCCAAGCATTTCAAAATGTTCAACATCGTCCATTGCATCACGAATACTAATGGAATTGGAGGAAGACCGCCACCAATCTTGTGTACAAACAAGTGCCTCTACCATATTTGGCGTTAAAGAACTACGAAATGAATCGAGTACCCGACCTCCCGAGCTAAATGCAGACTCCGAGGCAACTGTTGACACAGGAATAGCTAGTACATCTCGAGCTATTTGGGAAACAATGGGATATTTTGTGGAATTAATCCTCCACCAACCCAATAAATCAAAATTCGGAGAATTTATTTCATAACCCTCTACCAAGTATTTCTCCAAGTTGTTCTTGGAGACCTTACTACTTTGTTGCTCCAAACGCCTCTTGAATTCCAAATCGAAATTAGCCCTAGATGCTTTCCTCATCCATATCATCAACCATTACCTCATCCAAATCATTTAAAGGTGGTTGTACACTTGCATTCGGATCATTTTTCTCATACCACTCGTATAGCATACTTAGCTTTTCTTTCATTCTCTCCATCAAAGCTCTTACCATGCTAGGTTCATACACTTTCCCAAAACAATATTCAACATAATACAATTTATAACGTGGATCAACCATAATTGCAACATACATCAAAAAATTAACTTTTGAGAAACTTCCCCAATACTTTTCAAACTTAAGCCTCATGCCCTCGACCATCAATCTCAAACTTATATCATCACTTCTACATAGTTTGTTGATTGCATTTTGAATATAAACATCTCCATATAAAATGTATTGGAAGTAACAAACAAAGTACTCGAAAAATTCAAGGGTGCCTTGCGAAAAAGTTTAAGAAACTTCACATATAGCTAAGCTTTAACCCAATCCTCATTATCTGGAGCTCCTAACATAATCCTTCCACTAGCATCCCTAGATTCATAACCGTCATTGTTTCCATCACCTCTAAAGTGAGAAGAAAAGGTTAGATCCTCGTCCTGTAAACGTTCAAATGCCTTCTCAAATTGCACAGTCCTATCCAACATTAAATATGTTGAATTCCATCTAGTTGTCACATCTACACATACCGAGCTTTGAATTTCAATGCCTTCTCTTTTCACACAAGACTTAAATTTAGCCAATCTAGATGGGGATGACCTCATAAACCTCACGGCATTGCGAATCTTAACAATTGATTCGTCAATTTCCTTCAACCCATCACTAACAATTAAGTTTAGAATATGCGCCCCACATCTTATATGTAAGTTCTCATGCTCTAATATAGTCCCTTTTCTATTTTAGTATTCCTCTTTAAATAACTAATGAGACCATTATTAGAGCTCGCATTATCAAGCGTCATTGTTTAAAAATTTTCAATTCCCTATTCCAATAAGCACTCTTCAATTACCTTACCAAGTGTATCACCTTTGTGATCGAAAACTAAACAAAAATTGAGAATTTTCTTGTGAAGTTTCCAATTGGCATCAATAAAATGCCTGGTTAGATATACATAGTTTAAGTTTTGAACTGAGGTTCACGTATCGGTTGTAAGGCACATTTGTTGAGCTTTGACTTATTTTTTAACTTTTTCTTCTCGGTTGCATAAACACCTAAAATATCTCTTGTAATCGTAACCCGAGAAGGGATCTTAAACCACTTTGGTTCAATTACTTGCATAAACTCTTTAAACCCTCCAGTCTCCACAAATCGAAATGGCAACTCATTCTTAATAACCAACTTTGCAAGAGCTTTTCTACACGCATCAACATTAAGAGTTGTTGGCACAAGTTGGGAAACACTACCTTGTTCACCTATGATGGTTTTAAAACCCAAGGTCGTTTGGGACGTATCTTGTTTTCTTAATGGATTTTTTTTTACATTGAAAGTTAAAATGAGTTAACAAGGACTTAGTCCCATTAATCTTTGTATCACAAGCATATGGCGTGCCACAATAGTTACAAGTAGCCTTTGGTTTATTTCGATCCGCACAAGGTAGCCTTGTAAAATGTTTCCAAACAATCAACCTTTTCCTACCCCGACTCTTAGTAGTAGTATTCATAAAATGATTAGGCTTCTGAGAAACACTAACATCTGGTGGGGACGTAGGCGTATCTATAGGTATAGTAGGAGTACCTTCTTGTGTTGTACTTTGATTGACAGTTTCATTGCTACCAATTGTTAGGAAACTGCGTTCCCAGAATCCGTTGACAGCGCGTATAAGTTGGTACTACAAAAATTACGTGAAAACTACAATAACCCTATAAGGGCGGAACTAGGGTTACCTTAAACTGCTAAAACGGATTACTGTAGTAGACGAATCGAGAACATGGGCTCGATAACAGCTCACGATCTTCTACCATATTCCTTTGCTGCCAGAATATCGAACTGAGTGTGGGCTCCTTCGAAATCCTTTATGTTTCTGCTCTCTCTTTTTACGCTCTCTTTTCTATTCCGAGTTATAATGCTCTTGATGGAAAAACGAAAACTAAGAAGAGAGCTAAATCAACATATATATAGTCTACGATAGGGACCATAAGAAGTCAATAAGGAATAGGCTTCCTTATAGAATTAGGAAACCCTAATTCGAACTGAATCGGATTCCTATTTCTATAAATTATAATTCATACCACTAAAGAATTATAATTGCACTCCTACCCTTATCTCAAAAATATATTTCGAGCTCCATGTTATTAAATGCTTATTATTTCCCCATGTTAAGATTACAGATATCTATTAATTAAATATAATTACTGACAATCATATTTAATTAATCTCTTAAAATTCCTTGAGATCCTCTACTTAACGTATCTGATATGTCGAATACAAAATTCAGATGCAGGGTTTGACATAATCAAAACTTATAAGCTTTCTCAAGGGGATATCATCAATCTCAAAATTGAGATATGGATTCCATCATTAATTAATATTCACTACACAATTAATATTGTCACCCAATCCAATGAGATATTGACCCATTTAAGAATCTCACCATTTTAGGGATCAAAGTGTAAATATCAAATGTACGTGTTTATAAATTAACTTAGGATTTAGAGCATAAGCATTCATAAGAGTCATGAGGTATTAATTATCTTATAAGTCAGTATAAAGATAATTACCCCAAGTCGGTCCCGTTTAATACACAAAGTGTACCAGCATGGTAAGTTGAAACTATATCATTTCCCGTAGTCAAGACAAACCTACTACAACACCATGTTGCAGTCCTACCGATGGTGTGTCCAATCCATCTAAGACTGTAAACCAAAATTTTACATTCTACAAGATCTGATGGTCTGATCTTCTGTGTGTAAGACGAACTCTACACACCAAACCATCTACTATGTAGAATGAAAAACACACATGCATAATATTAAATAAACAATATAACACAAATATTGCCCACACAGATTCTCATAAAAATGGATTAACTGATTTTATTAAATGAACAATAAATCAACTACATAAAGCATGGCTTTTAGTATATATCCCTAACAACAATTGCGGTGGTTGGACTTTGATTGGCATTTTTCATATCACCCATCTAATGAGTTAAAAAAAAAAAAAAAAAAACAACGATGAGAACAAATCACAAAATGGACATTCAAGAATGAGAAAAATAAAAAAGACATTTACATAGAGTCAAATAGCAAAACAAACTTGAAAGAGAACATTTTTTTAATATCCCATCACCACAGAAAGAGATCAAGTAGTTCATTATAATGTTTTTTTTTAGACTATCAACTATCAAGTATCACCACAAGGAAAGAGAACATTGGTTTCATTCTAATGGTTTTCATACCATCAGCACAAAAATTAGAACAAGGAAAGAGATCATTTATTTCATTATATTGGTTTTCATACCATCACCACCAAAAATTAAAATAAGGAAAGAGATCATTGTTTTTTTTCATTATAATGGTTTTCATAGCATCAACACAAAAATTACAAGAAGGAAAGAGAAACTAAAAATCCAACAAGATTATGTCAAGCCTATCAATTAGTATCACCAATACCATACACAGAAAGTCAGAAACTCTTATATATTTACATCAATGTGTAATATAGTATGACTGCATGAGTATAAATCAAATTCTTAAAAAAAAGAAAAGAAAAAAAAAGAACAGAAAAAAAAGGTGGAATCAAATCTGAATGTAGGGAATATATATATATATATATATATATGTATGTATGTATATGAATGCAAGAAGCCAAGAAGGCAGGAACCCAAAAAAATAATTACCACAAATAAAAAATTTGGAGTTTGATTTGCTTAGCTTCTCCTTCTCCTTCTCCAAACAAAGATCAAGACTTCTTTCTTCGATTTTCCTAGGTTGAGAATTGTCAGATCAAAATTTCAGAACACTTAGTTTAGAAAGAAAAAAAAAACAAGAAAAAAAATCTTGAAAACAAATCAAGACCTTCTAGGCTTTTAATGTCTCGCTGGAATAAGTGGTAGTGGTCACCGATCGTGGGGGTAGTCGCCGATCGTGGTGGAGCCGTCGTGGTGGTGGGCGATTATGGTGGTGGTGGTGGTGGTCGATTAGGTTAAGGTTAGGGTTAGGGTTAGGGTTTAGGGGTGGAGGAGGGTGGTGAGGGGCAGAGGTGGAAGCAGCGGGTAAGGTGGAGGACCTGCAAGTGGTGGACTGGTGGTGGTGGCGGGTAGGGTGTAGGGGGGAGGAAGAAGAGTGATTTTAGTTTTAGCCTTTTAGGGTTAAGTTAGGAGGAATAAGGAAAACTTAGAATTTATAGTAGCCCATTTCGGTCGGGTTCGGTGTAGGAATTCTAGTCACTGTCAACCGAACCGAAAATTCGGTTCCTCACTAATCCTACCCCGATCACCGACTGTTACCCCAATACACCGACATTTTCGGTCGGGACGGGTCGAGTCAGGCCCATATGGAATATTATTTAACCTTGTGTTTGTACTTCATGTGCTTGATAAATGTTGTGTGTGTGATTTTTGACTTGGGGTCTTCATCTTTGATGTCATGCATCTTTGATTGTTCAAACTCTTGGGTTTTAAATACTATCTTTTGAAGGCTTCATAGGTGATTTGTCCACCAAGTAGATTAGTTAGTATAGGGTGGACAAATCATTTGGATTAGAAGCCATAGAGGCTTCATCTTGTATGCCATGCATCCTTGATAGTCAAACGTTAGCTTCAAATCCGTTTCTATGGAAATCTCAAAGCTTCCTTCATCTTTCACATAGATGTACTCCTTGTGTTTGATAATATATATGCCACAATGAAGTGTTATCTTAGAATGTGTTTGAAAACTAGTCCATTTCATCTTATTGTGACCCGAGATGGAGGGGATGATCCCAACCTATTGCCTTTTAGATTAGAATTTATTTCCCCTTTTCGCCTCCAAAAACCAAACAAAAAGCCACAAGACGCAAAGTCATTTTTATTCCTTTTCATCATCTTTTCTTACTTCTTTCTTTTGAGCATCATAATTAGTTACTAAACTTCCCAAACGTTGTTCTTATATCAATCCCTGTGGACTTGACACCCTACTTCCAACATACTATATTTTTAATAGGGTTAAATAAGAACTTGATTTTGACAACATCAGTAGGTACCATGATGGGGGGAAGGGAGATGAAATTGTGAAGTGAGAAATCTCACCAAAGAATCAAATAAGCTCAAGAAATACCAAGTACCCATTTCCAATTTTCCTCTTAGTAATCTTACTTCTTCTATCTTGAATAAGAAGAGTATGAAATAAAATGAAAAAATCATCTCAATAGTTTGAAAAGCTCTATTTTTCTTAGAGGGTTGGGATTTTGCAGCCTTAAAAAAAATAGAGCTTGCAAGAGAGAGAGAGAGAGAGAGAGAGAGAGACAGAGAGAGAGAGAGAGAAAGAGAGAGGATTACACCAATTTGATGTAACCCTATAAAAATGAAATGAAACAGAAACTAAAAATACAGAAAAATATATGGAGATAATGCATTATCTTCAATAGTCACTGCCCTAATTTCAAAGTCAGAATGTGAGGTTAAAGTTTGGTTCATTAACCCTACCAACCTCAAAATTTATTTCAAAATGATGAAGAAGAGACACAAAACACAAATAAATAGTAAGTAATAGGACAAAAAAATTCGAGACGTAGTAAATAAAATTTTTTTTTTGCCAAATTTGGATCTCAAATGAAGATTTTTTTTTTGTTTGGAAAAAGTCAAAAATCAGATGAAGAAACTCACCAACCTCATGTTTGCGACAAAGAGGCTGATTGGAATGAAGAGTTGGGTTACTGAACTGGAGTCAGTAGAGTGGTCATGAGTTGATTGGAGAGACAGAGCTGAGTTGAGCCTGAGGAATGAGAGTAGAAATCAAAAACAAAAATCTAAAGCTAAAACCAAAAACACAGAGCAAAAATCTAAAATAAAACCTAAATAAAAAACCTAAAACATAAATATAAAATCCAAAACAAAAATCTAAAAGCACAACCTAAATCTAAAACCCAAAACAAAAAACAAAAACATAAATCAAAAGACAAACCTTAAAGGGCCGCAACCTGCTATAGTCGCGCCTCATAGGACAACGTAGCCGCTGGTGGCCCCCTTGCTACCGGAAGCCTGCTCGTCATTATGTCGCTGGGTGGTCAGAGGTTGGGGCTTTCTTCGAATGATCAAAAATGGAAGTTAGGGCTCGATTCTTGGAGAGAGAGAGAGAGAGAGAGAGAGAGAGTGCCGAAGTGAGAGAGGAGACTCATCGATTGTTAAAATTCAAAATTCAAATATCTCTGTGTGTTTGTGTGAGAGAGAGACTGATATGAGCGATACGTGCGTGAGAGAGACTGAGAAGAGAAAAGGGGGAGGTGAGAGACACGTGGAGAGGCGGATGATATAGGAAAATAATCCAACAGTCTAAAATGTCCCAAATTAGTGGACGACTATGATGCAATTTGTCAGATGGAGATGAAGTTATGACCTTTGGTTAGTTTTTTGTCCTGAAAATTTTTGTTGGTTATTATATAGATATATATATATATATATATTCCAAATCAAAGTCTCAAATCTCAAATTAG
The DNA here is from genome assembly GCA_033977485.1 of Hydrangea macrophylla. NCBI lineage: Eukaryota > Viridiplantae > Streptophyta > Magnoliopsida > Cornales > Hydrangeaceae > Hydrangea > Hydrangea macrophylla. The sequence continues at coordinate 106,291,914 of CM066990.1, forward strand.
GTCTCATGCGCATAGTCTAAATCAAACCAATAAAAATTGCTACTGATATATTGTTTTTCTGTCCAAACGGTACAGAATATATTAGGAAAACTCAAAGAACGGAAAGTGTGCAGAATCGTGTTTTATACAGGACTCGTGGGTAGAATCTTAATATACGTAGTTCCTAAATCACTAAAAATATATTCTTTAAAACAACCGAATATAATAAGAAAACCATTTCTTTGTAATAAGACACAATGCTCAACCTACAAGAAGCACATCCAATATATTCTCTTATGTAAACCCACATGGAACCATACCTCGAATAGGAGGTAAAACATATGTTGGTGATGAAATAAATTTATGTGTTGTATGAATCATATATATATATATCGTAAAACATTATCTCATAATTGGTTCCTATAATTGTTTCTAAAACATGTCCAAAACATAGATCACATGAATAAATCTATATAATAAGTTAGAGTGGTATGGGTCCCTCTTAAATTAGCTACTTTCAATCCTAGCCATTGAGACAAGTTGAGATATTTTAAACCGTTGGATAAAAAATACTACATATATCAAACATGTATATATATCTTGCCTTATATATCTTTCTCTCTCATACTCCCTAATTCTCTCTTTTACCAAAGAAATCAATTTGATTTTATACACCCCCGGACCATAAGCAAAAGCTGCATTACTCTTTACTCTTATTTCGTGTGTTAACTACTACACATGCTAGATATTTACATTTACACCCCCCCCCCCCGAAAGTATGAAACCCCCTGACCATACTCTTAATTCGTGTGTTAACTCCTACACATGCAAGAGATTTACATTCACACCCCCCGAAAGTATGAAACCCCCGAACCATAAGCAAAAGCTGCATTACTCTTTACTCTTAACAAGTGCTATGGTAAATACTAATTAAGCAAAAGCTACATTAATCTTTGGCAAATACTAATTACGCAGAGTATTTTTCAAAAAATCATATTACCATATTAGTAAGTGTATAATCATTGACCTATATTAATATAGTCATTGACCTATATGACAATAAAATCATATAATCAATGAATCATATTACCATATTGTAGTATAGACAGTTGCCATTTTAAAGAAAAAAACCACTAATTGCTTCTTCTTTTTTGGGCTCTTACTCACGTCTTTCTCTCTCTTTCTCACGTCTCTCTCTCTCTCTCTCTCTCTCTCTCTCTCTCTCTCGACCACCACCACTATAACCATCTTCGGCTCTCTCTCACCATTTCCGACCACCACCACTGCCACCATCTCAGACCACCAGGTATCCCTCTCTCTTTTTCATTAATTGCATTTTTTGTGTGGGTATGTACAATGTATTTCTGTGTGTGTGTGTGTGTGTGTGTGTGTGTGTGTGTGTGTGTGTGTGTGCACGCGCGCGCATCTGTGGGTTCGTGTGTAGAAGTGTGGGGTTTTATGCATGTGTTTATGAAACTTTTGAAGTGTCAATATTTTAGAGAAACCCTGTTTGGCAAAGGAGAATTTGGGACCTTACAGAAAAATAAGATGTTTCAGGTATAACAGGGACCTTGCCAGGCATTAGATGTTTCATAAACCTAAAAGACCGGAAAGCTCTTTATCATAATCTCAGGAATAGTGATACTCACTGTTTCAATTGCCAGGCATAGAGTCAGTATTATAGGAAGCTAGAATAAGCCCAACCACTGTTACCAGAAAGAAAATATGAAATGGTATATCCTCAAAAAGGTTGGGCAAGGTTGGTGTTATCCTAAAAAAAAAAAACATGTAATTTAGCAGCTTTTCGATCCTGCCTAGCAATTCTTGATTGAATTTCTTTTTTTCTTTTTCCTTTTTTTTTCGCTTTGTGCCCACGAGCACGGATTATTACTAGTTCTTATATATAAGAAAGCAAATCATATGCATACACATTTGTATCTACAAATAACATATGCACAAAAGTGGCAATAGGCCAAACTCAACCCTTTTTAAAAATATATATAATATATATATTTCCTTTCACAAAAAAAAGAAAAGAAAAAAAAAAGATCTTCTACCTACATGTCTCTGTAAATTAATCAAACCCACATTATAATTTTTGGTTTAACCGACATTGGTTCTCATATAGAGTTAACTTTGTAACAATAGGAATCAAAGTCTATGAATGCATGTGTTTAGCTCGTTGGGCGATAGAAAAGTCATAAAACTATGTCTTAAAATCCTATTAAGCTTATCAAGTGACTATTAACAAGCATATTGAAACAGTCCATTGAAAATAACTTTAAAAATATGGTTGTTATGCTAGAACTTCAAACCCGTAAGAATATGTCTAAAAATGGTTGGTCACTGAAAATAAATTGGGACAATATTACCGGATCAATAACCTCTTCGACAAATGTTGGATAGATGTTTCGCGACGATCATAGCAGCATCTGTATTGTTCTTAAGATTGTTGAAAAAATAAGAAGATAATGCTATGAGAGTGATTGAGGCGTGCAACAGTTTACACTGTCCTTAAGAACAATTCCGCCCCTCGGAGTCAATGACTCGATGCACAATGTCACACCCCGACGTAGCATAAATAAGGAAAGCGTTTAATTTTCTTTATGGACCCGTAGGTCGCGACAGTTTGAAGGATCGATTCCGTCCCAAACGTCGAACAGCAGAACATAATAATCAGAGTAAAGCAATCAAGGCTTACAAAAATTTTCTAACTTATTACATCTTATGAACCGGGGTCAACTAAGGCACAGACCGCCTTGAAAATAAAATAATAACTTAGTGTCTGTTACAGTCATCCTTAAAACAAAACAGTTTAAGACTTAAACAGATAAACTTAAAACATATATTAAACGAACAGTTCTCTAATTCCAAAAGCGTCCATTCTCAGTTCGCATAGTCATATGATTCCTCCTGGTTATAACCTGAAAAGCCTGAACACGAATGTCCAGGACGCATCAACATCGTCAGCTTCAAGAAGCTGGTGAGTATTAAAAACATGACTTTGAATGTAAAACATACCCATTTACCTTTTTCCAATTCCAAATTAAATTCACAAGTTTATAATTATGATTAAAGAGCTCGTTTAGAAAAACAACCACAACATTATTAAAGAGGGTAAATTTACGCAGATGGGACCGTGTATGAGAACAATGCACCACACTCATCTTGCCGACTCTTTTCTCTCGACAGCCACAACAACCCACTATCCTACTCCTGGTATCTTTGAAACACTCAAATAGCCACACTTTAGCAACGGGGCGCCAGGGAGTGTCCAGTTTGCCTCACACTTTGGTCCGGGGTACCAGGGAGTGTCCAATGCCTCACACTTTGAATACCCTAACCGCCATGCAAATACCGGGGCAACCCCTCACACAGTATCCAGACTCGAGTTATCAGGGAGTGTCCGTAGGCCACACTTTAGCACTACCATGGGTGCTAGGGAATGTCCGAGTTCGGCTTCACACACTTTAACGCTTCCATGGGCGTCAGGGAGTGTCCATATTTGCCACCGTCGCATTTCAAAGATACCCTCTCCACGATCTCAACCACAATCACAACCACAACCACAACCACGACCACAACCACAAACTCATACTCAACCACAACCACAACCACGACCACAAACACAAACTCATACTCTTTCCACACTACCATTACTCTTTTCCACACAGACTGACACCCCTATGCATGTACCACTGACCCACATGAATGGTATACACTTAAACGAAAACAAAAATGCTGAATTAAAGGAACAACACGCGTACGGTGATTAATGAGTCATACTACAATGTTTTAATCATTCAAACATAACCAAATAGAGTTCTGATCAACTAAATTCCCAAACAGAGCCTTATCAGTACTAAAAAGTTGAACCAAACAGACCTTAAACACAAAACAGACAAAAACAGAAACTGTCAGAACTCGCGCGCGCGGGCCGCTCGCGCGAAGTGTCGCTCGCGCGGGCCGCTCGCGCGATATGCCCATTTTCCTTTTTATAATATAACTTTTCTGTCTACCTGAGAAAGCCAAGGTCGCGCGCGCGGATCGCTCGCGCGAAGGGGTTCTCGCGCGACCCTCGCTGGCGCGACCAGCCAATTTTTCATTTATATATATAAACTCTTACGTCTGCCTGGAGACGCCTACCTCGCGCGCGCGGGCCGCTCGCGCGAAAGGTCGCTCGCGCGATTCCTCGTGCGCGCGATCGTGGCGCGAGATGAAGCTGAGGCTTCATCTTCTCCGCAGGAACTGTTCTGTTTCAGAAAACAGGGTCTAAAATTGACCCATTTCAAATCTGTAAGTATGTTTATCATGTTATACATGGATCTCTTGGTTTTTAAACAAGGATTAAGAATCTATTATCAATTTAACATGAATCAATCTATAACTCTCCAATTTTATGAAAAACTAAAACATGTCAAAACTTATTTTCTAATATACTTTGTGGTATGAACAAATTAGGCTCTATTACTTCAAACATGGCATGTAGGATGTATAATCTTCTATATTCATCTCTAAAAACGAATTTTGATTGAGTTTAGAAATTCATGGTTTTCATGCTATGAACTTCATACATAAAATCATCAATGGAGGTTGACACAATTAAACCAATACACAGCAAGTAAGTATGAGATTACATTCTTAGTGAGTTAGAAATACTCACTGTGATTAAGAGGTGAAGTAATTGTTGAGAAAGAAAGACCAAATAAGAATCCAAATACAAGCTTGGCTATGGAGGTGAAGTTCTCTCTCTCTAAAATTGCAGTGGTTAGACTCTCAAGCTTACTCTAACTCTCTGTGAAAATGATGTGCAGAATGTGTGTGTTTAGAGGGAGTGTATGTGAGTGTATATAAAGAAAGCCAATCTTGGCCACCAAGTTCAACCTTGAAGACTCTACATTAGATTTCAATTACTAATTTTCCCATTCAATCCTAAATGAACCACAAAATCACAGATGTGTGTGTGTGTGTGTGATATACATACGTATACATATATACACCCTCAGATTGTGAAGAGGCACATAGGGTGGTAGGGGTCAATCTTGAGGTGTTTGGCAATATAGCTTATGGACACAACACTTGCACATATAAGTTATATGTTCCCAAACAAGGCACAAGGCAATCATCACTTGCCATAATTGGAAATAAAGCAAATGTCCAAATCGGTCACTTCCAAAATCTGTGGAAGTTAAACACAACATGGACAGTTTTGGACATAAACTGGTATTTTCGGGGCGCGGTGGTCACCACAAAAATACAGGAAATTCATTTTTAACGTAAGAATTGATTTTCTGATTTCATAAAAATACTGATTGAGTCAATAGAAGTTATTTTCACCGTTTTGGAATACAGACTTTGAAATCCACACAGGTATCACTAACTTTGTAAAATTGCAGTTTAGCCCCCAATAACTTTAAATGTGAATTAGATAAGAAATTAATATTCCAAACAAGTGACTGGAATTAAAGTAAAAGCAGACCATGCTAATTGAATTTAAATATGCCAATGCAAATACACATAAATTAAATATGGACATGAATTTTAAATTAAATGGAAATGCAGGTTATTACACACAAGGTCTTAGCGCTATGCTCTCCAGGATTCAACAATCAGTTTCTTCCAAACGTTCACTCGAATTGGAAGAATATATGAGTGCTCATAATTGCTCCAAAAATAAAATTGGTTTTTGAAGAATAACAAAAAGAGAGAGGAATTTTCTGTGTGTAAAATGTGAAGAGAGAAAGCTATTTTTATTAGACAAACAACCCAACGATCATTTATTAAAAACAGATTTAATAGCCTCCAACAGCCATATTTTTAATACAGGAGTTAGTAGATTTAATAACCTCCAATGACTATATTTTTAATACAGGATACTAGTCACGTCAATATAAATAACTTTATTTGAATTTTTTGAAATAAACAGCCCAATGCCTAAATAAGAGAAAACCCAATAATTCCAACACTTAGGGTGTGTTTGATAAAACTGAAAATTAAGTACTGAAATTTAAGTGCTGAATTTTAAGTACTGAAAATTTTAAGTGTTTGAAGTTTTATTTCTTAAAACAGTGTTTTAGCTATTGAAGTAGAATGCATTCAGTGATTATTTTCAGTAGAAAATTTTCACTTAAAATTTTCAGTAGTTTTGGAGCTACTTTTTTAATTAAGTGGTATGTTATCAAACGCACTGAAAAAGAATAAGTGCTGAATGTTTTCATTTTCAGCACTTAATGGGGTTATCAAACACACCCTTAGAAACATTATTTTCCATACTCAAATTCAATAGGCATACGTAAACTTTCACATTACTAAACCCCTAGTTTGAGAGAAAAAGAAAGTAAAATATTGACTAAGGGTGTGTTTGATACCTAATTAAGTGATGATTTTTTTTAATAATGCTATGCTTCCTAAATTTTTTTTTTCCAAAAGTGCATCCCAAATGATGTAGTAGTGGGGCCAGATCTATTACAGTGGGACCAGTTAAAATTTGATTGGAAGTTGTTTATCTAACCCCACTGCCACATCATTTGGGATGCACTTTTGGGAAAAAAAATTGGAAAGCATAGCATTACTTTTCTTTTTTTTTTTTTCAATGTATTTGATAATGTATCACATAATTGAAAAAACAACCAAAAACTAACTGCAAACTTTGAGTGAAAATAATGAGTTAATGCAGTCTATTTTCGAGACTTAGAAACTTTGTTTTTCAGTTCTGCCAATTACTTAACATTTTAAGTACTTAATCTAAGGGTGTGTTTGATAACCCAATTAAGTGCTGAAAATGAAAAATTACAGCACTTCATTGTTATTTTTCAGTGCGTTTGATATTGTACCACTTAATTGAAAAAGTAGCGAAAAATCCACTGAAAGCTTTAAGTGAAAATTTTCTACTGAAAAAAATCACTGAATACAGTTAATTTCAATACTAGAAGCACTGTTTTCAGTATCATAATTCAATATCACTTAAGATTTTTAGTACTTAAATTCAACACTTAATTTTCAGTACTTAATTTTTAATTTTATCAAACGGACTCTAACACTTAATTTTTAGTTTTATCAAACGGACCTAAGACAATTGGGTACCATTGATGACATGCACTGAATCCATCACCAAAGCTAGCTTTATAATTATACTTAGATATATCATATATGAGAAGTAAAATATTTCAAAATACATTCACTTGGACAAACAAATCACTAAAAGCATTAAACTAATGAATTGTAATATGAATCTAGCTTTCTGAAATAATTTGTTCATGTTCATGTTAGAGGGAGATGAATTAGGTTCAAGCTTGTTTGACATTTAGTCAATATTTGGAAAACATAGTTAATGGATTCATGGATTCGGTCAAGAATTTTGAGATATATGGCTAATATTAGAAAAGTCATACGGAGTAATTTATAAGAATTGAAAGTGAGTGTGGATTCTCAAAGTTGAAAAAAAAATAAAAATAAGGGTAAGTCTATAGTGAGAAGCTTCTTATATAAGAAGCTAAGTTTTAACTGGATGAGAATTTAGCCATATATAAGATTTTCAAGAATCTGGAGATACATTTACAACAATGATAGGGATACACACTAAACGACACACGGTGCTTTAATTGTATGTACCATGTGCTGTTTGAATTTTTCACACTTTTCTGTGCATCACTTACACAGCACAGAGTATATGCATTTAAAGCTGGTGTGTCATTTAGTGTATCGTTTGGTGTGTATCCCTATTATTTTTTTATGCATTTATTGTTAGATTCTTATCCAACGGTTAAAACTTGCATTCTCATCTGAGAAGCTATTCACTATAGACTTGCTAAAAAAAAAAGATTATGAAGGATGAAAAAATGATTTTTCCTCAATTATGTGAGATTTTTTTTAGAAAAGATATACATTTCTTTATTGTTTTGTTTTCAAACATAATAAGAAATCTAACCTAATCACGCTGTGTCATACCTTCCCTATAAGAGCTACTTACTTTAAAATTTGAGGAAGGAAGAATAGGGAAAGGCATAGGTTAATCTAGCTTTCTAAAATAATAATGTGCCTATGTTAGAGGGAGATGAATTAGGTTTGAACTTGTTTGACATTAGTCAATATTTGGAAAACATAGTCAATGGATTGAGTAAATAATTTTGAGATGTTTGGCTAATTTTAGAAAAGTTATAATTTACACGAAAGTGTGGATTCTCAAATTTGGATAAATGAATTTTAATTTCCTTGCTTGTGTGAGATTAAAGAAATCATAAAAGATATCTTTCCTTATTATTTAGTTTTCAAACATAGTAAGGAATCTAACCCAATCACTTTTCCTATAAGATCTACTTAATTTAAATTTAGAAATTTAGTGAAAAATTCATCATTTTAAATAATTAAGTTTAAAGGACAATATATTTATTACTATTTTTTATTTTGGTCAAAACTCCATGACTTGGATCAAGTTCATTTGACATATCTAGTTCAATTTTGTTTACATTCACATAACTTTTATAACGTGTATTGGACTCTTTACTAAAATAAAAAATAAAAATAAAAAAGGGGTTGGGCCTAATACAAAAAGTCTATTTTAGAGGATTTTTTTATTTTTTATAATTAAAATTCCCTTTAAAAATTTGCGAAAGAAAGAATACGAAAAAGCATAGGAAGAGAACTCTAAAACAAGGTGAATTTGATAACCCAATTAAGTGCTGAAAATGAAAAGATTCAGCACTTATTTTTTTTCAGTGCGTTTGATAACATATCACTTAATTGAAAAAGTAGCCAAAAAACTACTGAAAACTTTAAGTGAAAAATTTCTACTGAAAATAATCACTGAATGCATTCTATTTCAGTAGTTGAAGTACTGTTTTCAGTATTACAAATTCAATCACTTAAAATTTTCAGTACTGAAAATTCAACACTTAATTTTCGGTACTTAATTTTCAGTTTTATCAAACGCCCCTTATTCAATTCTAAAAGTCAGAAAAATATAGTTAAGCAAATAATAGCCACTTAAACATTTTGTTATTGATCATTAGTTGTGATGATATAATCACTTTTTTTTTTTGGTGGTAAAAAGTGATGATATAATCACAGTTGCATTATTATGATGATTTGGTAAATATTGTTACATTATCACGATGAAAATCTTCTTGTTCCCTAAATATCTCATGATGTTCTCCATTTGGTCCTGTCATCAATTACTCATCACCACCAAAAATTTATTCATCAGTTACTACTTCTTAAAGCGAACCATCCAAGAAAAGAATATTCCTTATAACAGTTAGGTCCGTTTGATAAAATTGAAATTTAAGTACTGAGTTTAAGTGCTGAAAATTTTAAGTGATTGAATTTGTAATATTGAAAACAATGTTATTAGTACTTAAATAGATGACATTCAGTGATTATTTCCAGTAAAAAATTTTTGCTTAAAGTTTTCATTGCTTTTTGAATTGAGTGGCACATTATCAAACGCACTAAAAAAGAAGTTGAAAACTTTCATTTCCAGCACTTAATTGAGTTATCAAACACATCCTTACTCTTTTGATCACTCAGTATCATCAATAAAAAAAAAAAGAAAAAGAAAAATAAAGTAACACCGATCGATCATCAAATACATTTATGTAGGTACGTAGGTGCATAGAATAGTATATCCTATACAAAAGTTTATATAATGACACGAACATCTTATTTAGGGTGCTGCTATTGTCAAAACAACAGTTACTAATGTCAAAGCATGCAACTTGACTTGAATGGATAAAATAACCCCTAACCCCTCTTAGCAACTTGAATAGACAAATTACTTTGATAGTAACTAACTATTGCTTTGGAAATAACAATACCCCTTATTTAAGACAAATATTGTCGATGATTTGATCAATGATGAGTCCAATAGTGCCCATCTTTCTTTATTCTTTTCTTTTTCACATTCTTTTTTGACACACATATTTCAACACAATGATTAGTTAGTTAAGATCAGTCTAAAATTTACACTAATTTTGTGTTACAAAGTTTTAAAAAATGTGTGCTTGAATAGGTGAGGGCGATGGAGGCATGTGCAACTTTGCAAGGGTTATCGTAATTAGTAAGAGAAATTATGCAATAAGTCCATCACACCATGTCAGTATATTGATATTGTTTAAATCTTTATCATGCCCGTCACACTTGTTCCTATTTTCAAGAAATCACGACAAGTAGATAGTAGATTTTCCAATTCGTTAAGTACCAATTACTTGTCATATATGACTCCAGAAGTAGGGGCACACAAAACAGTTGCCACAAGGGCTAACCATTTCTCATAGAGGCACAATTTAATATACAACAATGTTTGGGGCACAAACACTTACAAACACACTCTATCTCTCTCTTGGGTGACACTGTGGGGTTCGGATAATTTTATTGGACCCCACAATGCAATCCAGGAGAGAGATAGAGTGTGTTTGTGTCCTAAATATTACCCTAATTTTAGTGGATCCCACAATACCACACAAGAGAGAGATAGAGTGTGTTTGTGTCAAGTGTTTGTGCCCCTAACATTATTGTTACCCTATACTATAAGAGCTTATTTTGTCATTTTGGGAGTTTCAATGGCTTTCTTATTATGTTAGCTAGTGACAACTAATTAGGTTTTCCATATTAATATTCATTTTTGACCAAAAAGAAAATTTTATTAATGCTCACGTAATTAATAAGGCTACACAAAAGAAAAAATTCTAGAAATTTGTATTCAAATTCAAATTCTAAGTAGACCCAAATAAACCCTAAACAGATAACTCTAAGTGAAAATGGTCTTACAAATCTTTTAAAGTGGCTAAACAATATTGGTGGCCTACTATGCTTCCTAAATTTTAAAATTAAATTTGGTTTCTAAATGGTCTACCACATGCAATGACATTGGAGTAAATATTGAGTATAGCGGGGTATTACATTACTATCTGTAACATTTTAATAGACTAGAGGAGTGTCACACTTAGGGGTGAAATCGGTTCAGTTCGGTCGGTTTTGGGGGGTTTTTTCCACCGATCGATCGGTTCGGTTTCGGTCGATTTTTTCGGTTTTAGGCTTAATTTTCGGTTTTACACTGCACCTATCTCATGAAAACCGACCGAACCGATCGGTTCGGTTCGGAGGTTCGGTTTGTTCGGTTTTGCTTTCACCCCTAGTCACACTCATTATGTGAGTGTAAATAGTAAAAAAAAAAAAAAAGTTGGGGTGAGTAGTTAGGAGAAAGTTGTTTTATTTAAATTTTTTGAAATGACATTTTTGTATCATTGTGAAAGCATTTTAATTAAGAAATTTAGTATATATTATTTTAATTATTGAAGTGGGCTAAACACTTTTTGGTACCCCTTTCTCTTTCTATATTAGTATAGATTTAAAAGTTTTGTTGATGTGGAAAGAGTTTCTCCTACAAATAGGTGTACAAACAAAGACTTTGAATTGACTTACACCAAATCAAAATAAACATAAATATTTTTCCTTGGCATTAATGATCAATGCTACATGTGACAAATCATTTGAAAAACAAATTTGAGATTCGAAGTTTGAATTAACTCTACCATTTCAACGTGTAAAGGGTAATTGAGTAAATATGCGATTGTAGACAGCTTTCATGGGATAACAGCTAAAATTACTTCCCTAAACTTGAACAAGTCCAGCCAATTCAATGATATAGCTGTCCTCTAAGACTATATACAAAGGCCACGTACATGCAATTTAATGGTCAAAATGAAATATATTACCCTCTAAATATGGATTTCTGTATAAGAATCTCAGGTTCATTTTAGGGAAGGGAAAAAAAAGAAAAAAAAAAAAAAAAAAAGGAAAGGAAAGGAAAATGAATAGAGTGCGATGTTCAAACCAAATACATGGTATTCTTTAAGTCAATTCATAGCACCATAAATATAGGCAATTAAGTGAATTGTGGGGGGTAATAACATACTGTAAATAGGAATCACAAAATAAGGCACCAATAAAGCTCAATTTGTAAAAACTTAAATGCCTATAAATAACACCGTGGACCTCTGAAGTTTAACTTCTGTTGGGGGATTCTTATTCTACATTTCTTAGGCCAAGAAGAGAGAGAGAGAGAGAGAGAGAGAGAGAGAGAGAGATGGAACGTCACATTGGAGATGGAGTCCCTGCCTCTCCGGGGAAGGGTCATGGGCATAATGTGGACTTGGATGGTAAATATAATACATACATATATATATATATATATATCTTTCTATGTCTCAATTGGTGTACAAATGTTTGTATAATATATGTGTTGTGTATGCATGCATGTATGTTGCTTTCTGTGCATTTCAATCATGAAGGTACCTTTAGTCACCTTCATCATTCATATCTGTTAACATATGAAGGGTATATTATACTTTACACCCTCAAAATTTGGGTCAATTTCAATTTCGTCCTCATATTTTGAATTCGTCATTCATATTTATTATTTTTTTTGAGAAGAGTTCATCATTCATATCTGTTATAACATATAATCAAACCATACCAAACCAAACCAAGCCAAGCCTTGTCCCAATCAATTTGGATATCTGTTATAACATATGAATGATAAAAATGTGACTGGCCGGTTGTGGGAAGAAAATGATTCATATCATGCATAGATACTATTTTATTCATGTATCTGTTGGCTCTACCTTATACTCCCTCCATCTAAAATTAAGAGTCTCTTTTTTCATTTTGGATGTCAGAACTCCCATTTGATCGAAAGTGTTCTTTAAAAAATCAATGTATTTTAACTAGACATTTTTCGAATTTACTATTTATCACACAAGCTGTTTCACTTTTTTATTTTACTGAAATTTTAAACACAAAAATGGTAAGTTAATATTTTTATCGAAGTAAGTTTTCTTAAATTAATTTTTGATATTTTTTAAAACAAGGTCCCATAATTTGGGAGGTACAGTACAGAGAATGTACTTGCATAATAGCCTACATGTATTCTATGAATTTCAATCTTTCTTGTTTGGTTACTTGGAATAATAAGCAGAGATTTATCTTTGATTAAAATTCAATGAAACGAATATAGAAGAACCACTTTTAATATCATTCATATTTTATGACATTGGCAATGGGTTGTGGGAAGAAAATGCTTATACATATACATATACATATACATACATATTTTCATTTTGTTTTGCAGGAGGAGAAGAAATTAATGATAACCCAATAGATCAAGTGAGGCTCACAGTTCCGATAACCGACGACCCATCACTGCCGGCCCTAACATTTAGGACATGGGTCCTTGGTCTAACCTCATGTGTGGTCCTTGCATTTGTGAACCAGTTCTTTGGGTATCGCCAGAACCAGCTTTCCATTTCTTCAGTGTCAGCCCAAATTGTTGTTCTTCCAATTGGAAGGCTTATGGCAGCAACATTACCAAGTAAACCCATTAATGTCCCATTCACAAAATGGTCATTTTCAATGAATCCAGGGCCCTTTAATCTGAAAGAACATGTATTGATCACCATTTTCGCCAATTCGGGTTCTAGTGGTGTTTATGCTGTGCATATTATCACTATTGTCAAGGCTTTTTATCATAGGAATCTTCATCCTCTTTCAGCCTTCTTTCTTTCCCAAACAACTCAGGTACTCTACTCCCATGTTTTATATGCCTATATAATTATAGATAGATATGCACAATATATATAAAATCATATGGGTATTTACTATTATTATTCTTTTGGTATATATCAGATGCTTGGGTATGGCTGGGCTGGTGTATTCAGAAGTTTCCTGGTGGACTCTCCTTATATGTGGTGGCCCTCAAATCTGGTCCAAGTTTCGCTGTTTACGTACTCTCTCTCTCTCTCTCTCTCTCTCTCTCTCTCTCTATTGATCACTTGATGGGGGTCTTGCTATCCTACTAAGGATTGTGTCAATTTTAAATGGATAAGAAAAGTTTTATCATTTGGTAAATTAGTTCACAGCCTCAGTTTGATTGAGTTGGCAAGGACATCTAATGAGTGTGCCACTGTAATTTGCAAAATGAGGACACTAAAGTAAATTGAACTCGTTGTAGAATTATTCAAGTATCCTCAACTCATTAAATCAAGTTACTAGGACATTTTGGTCCATTAAAATTGAACATAGTGCTATGCTATGTAGTAGGATAGCGAGCCCCAATATATATATATATATATACATGTATTAAAATAGACAGATTATATGAGATGAATAATTATCATTCACTGAGAATGTTTTGTCTGGCAGGGCATTACATGAAAGGGAAAAGAGATCAAAGGGAGGACTTACAAGGCTACAATTTTTCCTCGTAATCCTCATATCAAGTTTTGCCTACTACATTGTCCCCAGCTATTTATTTCCTTCCATATCCGCGATTTCGTTTGCTTGTTTGATCTGGAAGAACTCTGTGACTGCCCAACAGCTCGGTTCTGGCCTCCGTGGTCTAGGCATTGGATCAATTGGCTTTGATTGGTCCACGGTTGCCGGTTTCCTAGGAAGTCCCTTGGCCACCCCAGGCTTTGCCATTGTCAATATTCTAGCCGGATTTTTCTTATTTGCGTATATTATTATCCCAGCCGCGTACTACTCCAATGCGTATGATGCTAGGCGATTTCCATTTATTTCCTCTCACACCTTCGACTATACTGGCAAAACGTATAACATTTCGCGAGTTTTGAATGAAGAGACTTTTGATCTTAATGAAGAGGGCTATAACAATTACAGCAAGCTTTATTTGAGTGTCTTCTTTGCCTTTTCGTATGGGTTGAGCTTTGCTACTCTGGCAGCTACTATTTCACATGTTGCACTTTTCCATGGAAAGTAAGTTTGTTTGACATTAATTTGAATTCTTTTTTTTTTTTTTTTTCTTTCTTTTTTCTTTTTTGTTTGGTTAAAAATTTTCTTGAGCTAATGAGAATTTTCCTGTTAAAAAAAAAATGGTTAGATCAATAATGCAAATGTCGAAACGAACAACAGAAATGTTGAAAGGTCAGATTGGTGATGTGCACACAAGAATAATGAAGAAGAACTATGAAACTGTTCCCAGTTGGTGGTTTTACAGTATATTGGTAACGGTGATGGCCCTCGCTTTTCTAGCTTGTGAGGGTTTTGGAAAACAGCTTCAACTTCCATGGTGGGGAATCTTGTTGGCTTGTGCTATGTCTTTGTTTTTCACATTACCCATTGGGGTAATCTCAGCCACAACAAACCAGGTACAAGTTAATGGCATGTTTGGACATCCCATGAATTTGATTTATCATTTCACAATCTGTCTATTACTTCCATTTAGGAATCCAACTTCTTGGGATGAGGCTATTAGAGAAATGGAAAACTTTACACATTACTTTCTATTTGATCATTTCTAAGTTTTCTCGATCTGAACAAATTCTTGATTGTAAAAACATTCTTTTCAGATAACTAGTATTTACATAGAGCGACACTAGTATTAGGTTAATGAGAAAATTCGATTCAAATGCCCTAAAAGTTCTCGATAGCCTTTGGCCCTTTGCACATTATATGCAACATTCTTTGTCAATTTATTGCTCATGTCAATTTGCAGACGCCGGGGCTAAATGTGATCACGGAGTTGGTTATCGGGTATATTTACCCGGGAAAGCCCCTTGCGAATGTAGCATTCAAGACCTATGGCTATATAAGCATGATACAGGCAATCACGTTCCTCGCTGATTTCAAATTAGGCCATTACATGAAGATCCCTCCCAAATCCATGTTTGTTGCTCAGGTTTGCACCAACTTCTTGTGTGTGTGTGTGTGTGTGCGCGCGCGCGTGTGTGTGTGAGATATACTAATTGCTAGTTTGCGTGTGTTTTCAGTTAGTTGGAACAGTGGTTGCTTCCTCTGTCTACTTTGGAACAGCATGGTGGCTTCTAAGTACAGTTGAGCACATATGTGATCCATCTATGCTGCCAGAAGGTAGTCCATGGACGTGCCCCAATGACGATGTTTTCTATAATGCATCGATCATATGGGGCGTCATTGGCCCACTCAGAATGTTCACGAAATACGGTGTCTACCCAGAATTGAACTATTTCTTCCTCATTGGCTTCCTAGCCCCAGTCCCCGTTTGGCTGCTCTCGAAAAAATTCCCACAGAAAAAATGGATTAAGCTAATCAACATGCCCATAATTATTGGGGCAACAATGGGTATGCCACCGGCTAGATCAATAAATTTCTTGACTTGGGGCGCTGTGGGCCTTTTCTTCAATTTCTATGTTTACAACAAATATAGAGGCTGGTGGGCTAAGCACAACTATGTTTTATCGGCTGCTTTGGATGCCGGGCTAGCCTTCATGGCTATACTGGTTTACTTTGCCCTACAATCGAAGAACATTAATGGTCCTCAATGGTGGGGTTTGGACACTAGTGACCATTGTCCATTGGCTACATGTCCTACAGCTCCAGGTGTAGTGGTCAAGGGGTGTCCTACATTTTAATGTGCTTTTGAGGATAAACATAAACTGTTGTGGTGGACAAAATCAGATTTGTAGGTGCAAGACTCTGTACAACTGTGAATTTCCATAGTGTTAAGGTTTATGATGATGGTAACTGCGATGGGGTAACGGAGAAGATGAAGGTTAAAAATTATGTTTAGTTCACAAGTTGTTGATGGTTTCGAATAGGGGTTTATCGATTTCAATGTAATATATACTCTTTTCTTGTATTTATTATTAGTTATGTTCAGTGAAAGTTTGAAGAAAGTGAGCGCGGAGGTTACTTGGTGTCATAAAGCTCTAAATTAAGCTGCAAGGGATTATAAAAAAGACACTTTTGATTCTCCTTTTAGATACGTCTTTAATTGAATTGAGGGATATTCCACTTGCTAGGAGAGCAAGAACCGTCTTTCGAAAATTGAAAGCATTTCTAGTTAGGCAAACTACATACATACGTACACATGTATATATGTCCCAGTCAGGCTCTAAAGAGGGCGCCCTCTCTTTATTAAAGGGAGGGCCTGTTTTTTGGCCGTCGGATCGTGTTTCCATTAAAGGCAGTTTTGTCATTTCACAGTTTTTAAACACGATCCGACGGTCAAAACAGAGGCTCTCTCTTTAATAAAGAGAGGACACCCTCTTTAGAGCATCTTTGATATATGTCCTATATATATATGTGTATGTGTGTGTGTGTGTGTATATAAAAACTTCACCAACACTCTTCGTTGCTCTCATCTGTCAACTAAAATGGTTAATTTGGTCATAATCCTCCCAATTACTTCAACTTAAAGTGTATCGTGGCAGAATCACCAAACATATTATAACCAAAAGAAAAAATAACAGAAACAGATGACTGAATATGAAAATCATTGAACAATACAGTTTCTCGTTCCACAATGGAAACCAAACCACAACTTGATTGTTCGACAAAATAAATAATTGAGTTTATTGTCGAATAAATTTTAGAACATGACATGGGACGACATAAAAGCCGATAAAGCACAAAAATAATATCTATCACATCTGAGCGTCGTTTGCTTAATATCTATCACATGACATACATGGTCCAAAATAATGTTGCAGGACCATGTGGAAGGACAAAAAGAATATTATGATTTGTAATCTTACAATTACTTGCTAATGTCATCAAGGAGGTCATCAAAGTTAACAATGTCCTGCCATCTCTCAGATGAAATATAGTCCGCTTAGACTATATTTGCTGATAGCTCTTTGAGGTCCAGGCAGCTGCTTCCACCTGATCCAACTAGCTTCCAACTTCTGGGTGTATCCCTCGTGTAAATCTGAGTAATGAAGAGGAAAGCATATCATTGAGCTTGATCTGTTAACAACATTTAAGGAACAACTACGAGGAAAATTAAGCAATTACCAGAAAAAATTCAAGTTTTCAACATACAAACACACATACCAAAAACGAAAAAAAATAAAAAATAAAAATAGGGGGATCATGACACTTGCCCATTTCTTCTAAGCCATACACTTACCCCTTATTTTCAAGGGATCATGACAAGTGGTTAGTGGGATTTCAAATTTCAAATGTGCCAACCACTTATCATTACATGATCCCCCTATAAATAGATACCACATAAGCATGCTAACGTTGTATAACAGGCTCACTTGATCAGTTGATACTGGTAATGTTGGTTATGTTTTGTGGATGTCACGTGTCACTATCACTATCTAAACACAAGAAATCGTATTATATCTGTATCTTGCGAGTTAGGGCATTGGGAAATCTTTCACAAGAATGTTTGAAATACTGACATTGTTTTGAATTCAGCTACCACGATATATGAGTTGTCCACCACAAAGAAGTTTTATTTGTACATTTTCACTCTCAAGATGAAAGAAATTTTTGGGTACTATTGTAGAACTGGCATGCTTATGTAGTACCGTGCAGTCAATTGAAAAAAAATACTACCAGATATTGGTGGTTGTCGCCTGATGAAGAATTTGGCTATTTCAGATCTTGAATTCTAAAGAAAAAAGTCAAATCATATTGTTCAGGAGTGAGAGAAGTTTTGAAAAAAAGCCATTGTTGTATAAGAAATTAGTCTTGTATAGTTGTATAGGTTTTTCCTTGCAAACAATGGGTATGTGAGCCGAAGTTTTTTTTTAAAAAAGCCACTGTTGATTGCCTAGCCTGAAAATATTATCCAACACTTAATTGGGTTATCAAATGATCCTTACAATCTCTATTTTCTGAATGACTCTATTCTATTCCTCTTCATTTTTTGTTTTCCAGGAAAAAATTGTTCACTGGTCAGTTAGTAAGCACACTGAGTTCACCTTGTTAGGCAAAATCACATGATAGATATCTGCGGTTACTAATGGGTTGGGTAGTCATTTAAACATAATCGTAACACGGTTTTTTCCCCTTCTTCTTTTGCACGTAAACATTACCATGAGAACTACAAGAGGAGGGGAAAATACAACAAAAATAGTGCGTATCTTCTCACCTCAATTAAAATAACACGTACGGGCAACAGACTCCGACTCCCGTTTCTCTACTGCATTTTTATACATTATTATTCAGCTACACTTTATGTATTATTTTATTTGTTGTTCCACCTGTACTAACCTGCTTACGTGTTTTACCCATCCTTATATCTCATACACATCACATAAAGAACTCGCACAATATGTATATGTACCAATTCATCCCTATTCTATGATGACAAACACTATCCTGAAACATGGTACTGTAAAACTCACCTGCACCACAGGGCTCCTGTCCTTCCCTCTTTCAGAGCTACAATTTAAACAAGATAAATTAAAATAAAAAAAAAGATTCAAAAAACCCAAATTTTAGATTGCAAAAATAGATAATGCGACCAAGAAAAACCCACCAAAAGCAGAGCAAATTGGGAAAGTAACAATATATGTGATCTCCAATGTTCTTGGAGACATTGCTGAGCTCCAAATCATCAAATCTCTCATTGGCGTGAAAGTACCCAACAATATTCAAACCTTGAGCACCAAGGTACTCAGAGGAAGAATCCTCGGCAACGGATATGGGTGTTGGTGGGCAGCACCCACATTGTAGTTGCTGGACCGCAAAAAAAGATGAAGAAAAAAGTTTGGTATTTTTTCAAAATTTTTAAAAAGAAATGTGTTCCTGCAAGTTTCATGCAGGTAATGCCCACCTAGCAGCATCCTGTTGGCTGCAGAGGATTCATAATCCATTACTCATCTTTGTTTTCTTTTCGAGCAATGCTATGCCACGTACCCAAATCTGTATCCCAAATGTGGGTACTCGAATTTCCCCAACACATGTGGCACTAGACCGCTTGATTTGAGTAATGCTATACTTCATAAATTTGAATCCCAAAGGGTATCACTATTGCCAAAGCAATAGTAGATGTTGCTAAAATTGGATGTTGCCAGAGCAATATTGGATGTTGCCAAAGCACCTATACTTCAAGTATATAGTTGCTTTGGTCACATCCACTAATACTTTGGCACTAGAGGTAGCCATCCCAAATACTTTATCAGGTGTACCACTTGCATTGACATAAGGTACCACCAATCACTGCTATACGTGTAGTAAAACTATTAATCAATTTGGGATTCAAACTTAGAAAGCATAGCATGATTTACTTCATTTTTATTGAAGGATCGATGTTGAAGGCAAAATGTTATGCTTCACAAAACAAATTTGAATCCCAAATTTGATCTCAAGTGGCTTAATAGTTGTAACACATGTTGTGGTAATAATCAGTGGTATCACATACCACTGCCTGTGATACAACTGACAAAGTATTTGAGAGCTAAATTTGGGATACATATTTGGGAAGTATACCTTTATTCACTTGATTTTCATTTAATGACGTTGAAGAAAAAAATGCTATGCTTCTCAAATTTGAATCCCAAATTTGGTTCTCAAATAGCTTATCAGTTGTACCGCATGACGTAGCCATAGACGGTGGTATCACATATCATTGCATGCTGTGCAAGTCATGACAAAATATTTGAGAACTAAATTTAAGATTCATATTTGGAACATAGAATTGTTTATGCTGAAAGATGTTTGCACTATTAAAAATGGTCCCACTGCTATATGTTGGGAATAATACAAAATTCTCAAATTCATGGTATACTACTATACTTCAACTGTTTGACTATGGTTTGAAAACTCTCAAATTCATGAAGTAAAGTGATTTCGAGACTATTATTTCTTGGTCATCATACAAAAGAATGAACAATTAAATGGTATGCTTCAACAAATTTTAAAAAAAATTAAAAAAAAAAAAGGGCAGCCTGGTGCACGAAGCTCCCGCAGTGCGGGGTCCGGGGAAGGGTCGGACCACATTAGGTCAATTGTACGCAGCCTTACCCTGCTTTTTTGCAAGAGGCTGTTTCCACGACTCGAACCCGTGACCGTTTGGTCACACGGCAACAACTCTCACCGTTGCGCCAAGGCTCCCCTTCAAATTTAAAAATTAAAAAAAATAATTTCAATTTCCCTAATGATGACCTAATCAACTGTATATCCATAAAACCATAGTGGCAATTTAGATAGTTCCTAACGAACGCATTAGCTCCAAAGTATATCATATTTTGCTTAACTTAAGAGGAGTCCTCCAAGTTCTCAGATCCAGGTGGTGAGTCTCCTTGATGATCAGTTGGGGGGCCTGACTGTGACTGATCATGATCATCAGTGGAAGCATTTGGTGGTGTTTGTGGAGTTGAACTTGTAGTGCCAATAGGGGTGTTTTGGTCCAGTTGTTGAGTTGAAATTGTGCTACCACCAGGGGTATTTTGGTCCACTTTTCTTTTTCTGTCTCTCTCTCTCTTTCTTCTTCTGACAAAGATGGTGTAACAGGGCATCGCTTCTAACCTGGAAAGGTGTCTTTGATGTCACCACGTGCTTTGCAATTTTCCTATCATCTCTCCCGTAAATTTGTAGCCCCCTATCAAACTCACTACTCCTACACGATGATAAACATAAAATCAGTATATATTCAATAAAAATACTCTACGTACGAAGCTAAAATTATCAAACAAGTTAATATCCTGAAATAAAAAGGTCAATACTTATATAGTTATATTTATACATTATACATATATACAGAGTACTTCTAAGTCTTTTTAATGAGGGATCCTCATTTTAAGAAAGCGAAGGCTGCTGTTCTCGACCGTTGAATCGTGTTTTCATTAAGAGTATTTTTGTCGTTTCATTGACGTGACCTGAATTTATAAATCTAGGAATTGCCTTGTCGCCTGTCGGAAAGTATTGCATAGGAGTGAGAAAAGACCGGATTGATCTAAAATCGTAAAAAGACGGCATTTTTGTAAATTTTATTTGTGAATCTAAATGAGTTTGTCACAAATGTTCTCTCCCTCTCACAAACACACACACACAGTTGACTCTCTCTCTCTCTCTCTCTCTCTCTCTCTCTCTCTCTCTCTCTCTCTCTCTCTCTAATATAGTAGACTCTCCATTCCCCAATAACTAACAAGCTGCTGACTGAGATATGCTTCATATACATGAAAATTCAAAGATTTAAATAACTCTATCTTTGAATTGACTACATTTATGTATGAAGATATATATATATATATATATATGCATATTGAACATTAAATTTGGCTTACTCTTCCCCTTCAGAAGTCCATTAATTTAGGCGTTTTGTAGCCTGTGCCACCACGTCATCTGCCCTTGTCGAAGAATAAGAAGGGTGTGATCCAACAATTAATGGGTTCTGAATCATCGGAGACTCCGAATTTCGAATTCTATGAATTGGGGTTTTAATCATAGGTGACGCGCTTTGGAGTACACTTTTACTATTAGGCCAATCAATCATAGGACTAGGAGGCTCCGAATTCTTAATTCCTGTAGACCCAGAAGAATTCAAGCCTAGAAAAATCACAATATTCTCAAAACTCAGAGGTGAGTCATCACTCTCTGACTCCTCCACGTCATCATCTGCCCGTGTCGTAGAAGATGATGGGTTAATTAATGATGATCCAAGAAATGGGGTTTGAATCATAGGAGGAGACTGATCCGATTCTTGAGTAATTCTTCTAGTATAGTGTTGTTGGAGTACTTGGCTCCTAGACCTTCCTGGAAGACGAGCCGCAATTCCCTCCCACCTTTCAGGAGTAGTGTTGTTCTCAGGGTACTCTGCAAGTGAAATCTTTAAAATCTCATTATTCTCTGCCCCCGTCCAAGAAGAAGACTCCTCCTCCTCCTCCTCCTCCTCATTGCTATCACACATTTTCGATCTTATTATCTAATAAGTACAACTGTTAATCCAATTCTCGCTCTCTCTCTCTCTGTAGAATTTAACTATGTATTTATGGAGGAGGTAGGAAAAGAATTGGGTTTGGTATGAATAAGTATGAATTTCAATTTCACAACCCAGCTCTTATACTTGATCAGTTGATACCGGTAACGTTGGTTTTTATGTGAATGCATGACACGTGTCACAATCACTGTTTGAACACCAGAAATTCTACATCTCTATCGGGAAATTTTCCATAAGAATGTTTTCAGATGATGACATTATGTTGAAACTTTTTTTTTTATTTTTTTATTTGTGTGTGTGTTAGTCATTAGATAGCCGCCACCATAATCATGGGGAATGATGATATATATGTTTTTCAAATTTGAACTGGATTTTAGGTTTTTAACAGTTGTACCATATCTATATAATATTATGACAACATAACATATGAGGAATAATGATATATATATATATATGTGTGTTTCTCAAATATGAACTGGTTTTTAAGTTTTTAACAATTGTACCACATATATATAATGATATGTGGTAACATCTATTACTATTGCAGCACTTGGTACAACTGCAAAGCATTGAAAAACTAAGTTTGAATACCAAATTTGAAAAACATAACATTCGTTCTCAATGATATATGGCCAGGCTTCTAAAAAGAAACAATTTAAATTCCTTTTCACTCTGGGAAGAAGGAAAAATTTCTCTGTCCCAATGGATACGCTTATATGGTATCATGCAGTCAACTGACAATGACTTTTTTTTGGATGAGGCTCAGGACTCACATATAGCAGATCCCCTGCATGCAGATGCGTGAGTCCCCAGTCAAAAAATCCACTCTAATTAACTTTACAGGATACCACATAGGCATATTATATAATTAATTACCCTCATCGTACCATTTTCTTTTTCTCCAAAAGGATCGAAGCCATCTTACAAGGGCTGACCCTGAACCAAGGCAGTTACTTTGGGCCCCAAACCGAATAAAACTTTGTATATCATATTTAGTACGTGTATGTAGAATATCATATATAGCCTCCAATCAATTGTGTTAGTAAACGTAAAATTTTTCATTTTTTATTTTGGGCAAAAAGTTGCAAAGGCCCCATCTTCGAAGTTAGCTCAGGGCCTTCAAAAAATCTAGGACGCCACTGATCTTAGGTATGCTATAACTGATTAATGGAATAAGACTATTTAAACTTTAAAAGTCTTTCTTCACCAAGCTTGCAATAGTGATATGTTTGGTAGAAGGGCTGAAAAATGGATAGAAAGGGAATGATGTGTGTTCCCTCTTTATATTTGGTTAAATAAAAAGAAAGTGAGAAAGAAAAGAATGATATATTGTGCATTTTATTATTACGTACATCCTTAGATTAGTAAAGTATGAATTTCAATTCTGTCCTTTTTTTCTTAAGAAAAAGGATAGAAGCGGAGCAACCTACTTCTCTTGGCGTGACCATAGAAGCCTCATACCCGCGTGGCTAGAGTTCCTAGATGGGATACATATTTGGGATATGTTTGACAAAGCATTTAAAAGCTAAATTTGGGATACATATTTGAGAAGCATATCATTACTTAAGTTGAAGAGGTTCCACTCTTAAAAGTGGTCCCACTCTTATGTGATGAAAATCAAAATTGGATACAAAACTCTCAAATTCGTGGTATACTTCAACTGTTTGACTACGGTTTTAACAGGGCCGGTCCTGAGCTTTAGGGGGCCCAAAACGAACTTTTAAAATGGGGCCCGGGGCTATACGGGCGTTGCCCCCGACGATTTTTTTTTAGAGTCTACGTATATAAAATTATGCGTATATATTGGTTTTAAATGTCACATTGCAAAATGTTCTAACAACTTGCAGCATAATTAAATACTTATTTAAATAACCAATAATTTGAAACCAAGCTATAAATTGAAAACAACTTACAACTGGAGGGTTTGCTTGGGCTAAAACTAAATGGAATTGGGGGAATTGAGAAAAACCTAATTTTCTACATTTTTTCGGTACACTGATTTATTTATTTATTTTTTAAAAGTATATCACACTATGAGTTGATCAATTAGTCTTTTTTTTAATAGTAAAATAAATTATAGTCTTATTCTCTCCAGCAAAAAAATATAGTCTAATTCTAGAGGGTTTGTTTGGGTTTAGCTTTGTAGTTTTATATGTGAAAATTTTGGGTCATTTTAATTTGGGTTGGGGCCTTCATTAGGCTAGGTTAGTAAGTTTTTTATAAGGACCTAATATAAAAATGCAAAGTTAGTACAAAAAATAAAACCCTTAAATTTGCTAAATATCTGGGGGCTCAAAGCGGCCACTTTGCCATCTTTCCCTAGGGCGGTCATGGGTTTTAAAGCTCTCAAATCCATGAAGCAAAGATATATAGAGAATATTATATCTTGACTATGGTTTTAATGCTCTCAAATTCATGAGCAAAGAGATATAGAGACTACTATTTCTTTTATCACTATACAAAAGAATGAACAATTATATGGTATTACTTCAACCAATCTAAAAAAATATCCAATTTTCCTAATCATGACCTAATCAACAATATTGGCAATTCATAGAATTCCTAACTCAATCTTCAAACTTCAAAAACATATTTGCTTAATAAGAGGAGTCCTCCAAGTTCTCAGGCCCCCCAACCGATCATCAAAGAAACTGTGACTGATCATCATCAGCCGAAGCATTTGGGGGTAGTTGTGGAGTTGAACTTGTAGTGCCACTAGGGGTATTTTGGGCCAGTTGTTGAGTTGAACCTGTAGTTCCACTAGGGGTATTTTGGTCCAGTTGTGGAGTTGAACTTGTAGTACCACTGGGGGTATTTTGGTCCAGTTGTTGATTTGAACTTGTAGTGCCACCACTGGGGGTATTTTGGTCCAGTTGTTGATTTGAACTTGTAGTGCCACCACTAGGGGTATTTTGGTCCCGTTGTGGAGTTGAACTTGAAGTGCCACTAGGGGTATTTTGGTCCAGTTGTGGAGTTGATCTTGTACTGCCACTAGGGGTAGTTTGGTCCACTGCTCTTTTTCTCTCTATCTCCGCCTCTTTCTTCTTCAGGCGACGGTAGTATGTCTGGGCATGGCTTCTAACCTGGATATGTGTCCTTGTCTCCACATGCTCTGCAATTTTCTTGTAATCTGGTCCGTGTTCTTTTAGCACACTATCAAACTTCCTATTGCATAGAAACACAAAATCAATGTAATCCATTAATGAAGCTAAAAGTATCTCAAACAATTAAGTTAGTAAAAAAAAATATCATTACTTATATTTATTCATTATTATTGTCATCTGATCAATCAAGTATTGTGTAGGAATGAGAAATCAAAGAACCCTTATATATATATAAACTCTTAAAAGATTACTTTTTTAAAATTGAATTTGTGAGTCTAAATAAGTTTTGTCTACACATATATCATGTATAGTATAATTACAAGCTGCTGACTGATCATATATGTATTAGAATTTAAAGATTTAAAATGACTCCACATTAATTATATATGCAAGCATTTATGTATATTGAACAAAATAAATTTGGCTTACTCTTCCTCTTCGGAAGTCCATCTTAGCCATTTTGTATCCATTGTTCTCGTCCCAGAAGAGGAAGAAGAAGAAGAAGAAGAAGGTGGTCGCGATCCAAGAATTAATGGGTTCTGAATCATCGGAGACTCTGAATCTTGAATTCCAGAATTGGGTTGTACTTCTTGAATTTGAGGTGGCAAATTCATGATCAAACCTGTGCCGTCAATGGAGGTGAACCCAGAATTTTGATTTTCAATTACTTTCGGGGACTTGTGGGAAAGACAAGTCTGATCAAGAGGCTCCCAAGTTTCAGGAAATGTCGACGGACCAAGATTTTGAATAAAACTATGCATCCCCAGCTCTTCATCCTCTTTCCAAATCGAATTATATGAATAATAATAAGAAAAAGAAGATGGGTTTGATTCAAGAGGGTCCAATTCTTGATAAATGCGATTATAGTGTTGTTGGACTTCGATCACAGACCTTCCTGGAAGACGAGCCGCAATGTTCTCCCACCTTCCGGGAGTGTTCTCCGGGTACTGTTTAAGTACAATATCTAAAAGCTGCTCCTCTGACTTCGTCCAAGGAGGCGACTCTTCCTGATCATTGTTGTCTGACATTTTTTCTACTACTATCTAATTCTACTTCTCTGTCAACACAAGTCGACTGTTATTAATGTAATATACTCCAGAATATTTATAACTATATATGTATATGTATTTATAGAGGTACGTATGAAATGAATTGCGTTGGTATATATAAAATTTCACATCCCGGCCAGTTGTTGTATATGCTTGATTAGTTGATACCGGTAATATAATTGGTTATTATGTGGATGACACGTGTCGCAATCACTATTTGAACACAAGAAACTGTGTATCTGTAAGACTGTATCTTATTGAATTCAGGGCATTGGGAAATCTTTCACAAGAATGTTTGAAAAAGTAAACTTTATTTTGAATTAAGCTACCATATATGGTATAGACGGCTTTTGGTAGTTTTTTGTACTTCTTTTTCACTTTCTCAAGTTGAAGAAATTTTTGGTTATTATCAAGATATAATGTAGCATGTTTTGTGGTACCATACAGTCAATAAAAATTGATTATTGATTGATTTATTTATTTTTTTTTTTGGATGAGACTCACGTTTTGAGGACCCCCTAAATAATAAAATACTTATATGTAGGGTCGTGAGTCTCATTTAAAAGACGCACTGTTTTCTGGAGATTTTTTTTTTTTTTTTTTTGGGTTTACTAAGGCTTAAATTAATTTGATTCTTAATAAGATTTAATTAGAGAAAATAAAAGAAAAACAAAGAGTGAAACATTTTCCTTTGTTTTGATTTATCATAAAGAAAACATAGAAGGTAAACATAGAGGGAATGTATTTGCCCCATAATGACCTAGCTCACAACAGTACTTTTCTTCTCACTGTCCAGTTTAATCAACCCAACTTGTTTTATATCAATCCAGGTTTTACAAATTGAGTAATGCAATGTTTCCCAATTATTGAATGTGGTTTAATTGTCACTTTTGTTGGAAACCAAATTCGGGATACTTCTTTTATAAATTACAATCAATGATATGGAGAAAATAGTGATAATATGAGTGCATGCAGAATTACAAAGAGATTGGAGAGAAAGACAGCAAAGTTCAACATATGCAATAAGTAGACCAAAAAAAAAAATTCATTCCACAGCGCTGCTCCTAAACCCTGTGTGGTTTCCAAACAGACCTTGTGCAGGGCCTCCGCTTCCAAATGTTTGCCTAGAGACCCAAATTGTCAGGCCTGCCCTGCTAGTATGCTTGGTTGCTAATGCTATAAAACCAAAATATTACAATAATATACATGTGCTTATATATATATTTTAAGGGTTCACATAGTAATAACGCGGTTTTTTATTTTCACTTCTTGTTTTCACTTTTTGTATTTATGATTGACTCTAATTATATGAGAGGAAGTACAACATTACCATGCGAGCTATAAAAAAAAGAAGAAGTTAATCTACGCCTACTAAGTGTTTAAACGTAGAAATTCTTATACGTCAACAAAATTACATATCACCTCACCAAAATAGGCAGTACTACAGTAAATTTTTCATTCACCTAAAGTTAAATTTCTTTAGTAGCCTTGAAGATTTATGTCTACACTTATGTCTTAGCACATCGAGGCCCATAATATAAGTGAAAAATATTAACTTCTTATAGATACTTTTAAATAGACAGAAAATTCTTTATAGCTCCAAAATATGACTTGTCTACTTAAAAATGGACACAATGTTATACTACTACGACGAGAATTTATTCAAACTAATCCATTACCTCATAAAAATGCTGATATGATGTGACACACTAATTATATTCACTCCACACGTGATTAAATCTACCATTCACATTTATAACTACACTAACCACAAAAGTAGTATATACGTACTGGGAATCTGGGATGTAACCATCATAAAGTGATTCCAGATCTTCAGCAAAAAAAAAAAAAAATGATTCCAGATTCTAACACGAGTGGATATGATTGGTATTGTCACACCCACGTCATCACATTGTATAAACTGAATAATTTCTCACTCTATCATATCCCTGTGCATCTTTATAAAATGTCTGTCTAACCATATAAAACTCTAAAACGCATGAAGCAGAGATATATAGACTAGTAGTAGTTCTTGGTCCAAAAAAAAAAAAAAACTTTCAATTAATGGTGTAGCTCATGAGTGTTCACAAAAAATTTCAAAGAATCCCAATTCCCAAATCAGTTGGTTGTGCTTGTTGTTGTTGATCGGTGCCAGAACTGCCACTAGGTTTTGGGGTTGGTCCTTAGGTTCAGTGAATCAGTGTGCAGATGATCAGCAGTACTAAGGGTATTTGCGTCCAGCAGCATTTTTGTTCTCTGTCCTCTCTCTCACATACTTTTTCCAATAGGCACGGTGTTTAACCTGTTTACTTGTCCTTGTTGGCACCTTATTTTCTGCAATTTCTGTCTATTTTCTCCACCCGTATATGTGTATCCCTTCATCCAACTGCCTGTTATGTGTGTTTAAGAAATAAAACATCATCAATTTGTAAATCTTATATATATACACACAAAAATACCACATTAGCAAAACAAGTTAATACTCTTAAACCAGCATGCATGGGAGTAAGAAAAAGAACCCATTGATGTACAAAATTCAATAGGATATTCTGAAAATCTACAGTTACTTTTTTTTTTTTTTAATTAATTATGGAAAATGGGGTCATATGGGATTATTTCAAAAAGACTGGAGTAATGATGTGGTTCGCAAATCTTTTTATCTCAAATATTGTTGTTCCCAACATGCGACAATGGGATCATTACCTTCAATAATGGCCGGACCACTTCTTCAACAACCTCTAATAAAAATCAAGTGAGTCCGCTGTCACACGTGTCAGAGTATCTACAATGGCGTTGAGCAACATAGGGCAAATTTACGCTAAGTTGTGTACTAAGGTACCAAAAATTGGGGATCTGTAATGGTGAAGTTGGCCAAACGGCAATCATGACTTCATTGACTTGCCCATTTGATCACCATCAAACGGCATAGCCTTAACAATTTGGTGGCCAAATGGTTGAAGGATTGGCAAACTTTTGAAATGCTTTATGAAATTGGTGTCAAACAGCTAGCCAAGAGTTGGCCGTACGTTGACACCAAACGACTTAATATTCTTTGCTGCTTGATTCTAAAATGGTTTAACTATTTGCCGTTTGGTGGTATCACAACAAACTTAAGCGTATGATAAACCTAGGTTTTTTTATATATACTACAGAACTTAAGTTTGTTCTATGTTTCACACCATTGCAAGGATCAAAACTTAAGTTTAGCGTAAATTGTGGTTTCCTAATTCACACTATTGTGGATGTTTTTAACAATTAACCACATGCTTTTATAATTACAAGGTTGACATCACACATATATATATATATATATATATATGTATGTATGTGCATCTGTACTTTTATAATGTAAATCGAAATACTTTCATGATATAAATGAGCTATACCTATATATGTGAAAACGGATATACATACGAATATTGTACCATATGTTCATGCTGCTGAATGAATGAAAGATGCATAAATTAAATATGGGGATTATAAAGATTGCTGAGGACATTTCTATCCCTTATTTAAATTTAAACACAAATTTAAGCAAAGTTTCATTTGATATGAGACTCTAAATTATACTCAAATTGTCTGAGAATAAATTATAACTTTCTCTTAGAATATATTAGCATCTCCAATACTTAAATCAAACCCTTATCATATCAAATTTGACCACAAATCCACACAAAAAAAAAAAAAAAAAAAAAAAAAGACATGCCAACTCGTACTTTGGGTTTAAAAGAAAACTTGATTAACAATGTAAATGGTTCCACATGTCTGTGAGAGGATATATATATATATATATATATATATGTATATTGTATATGTGCATCTTAATTAATACTATTATATTTGCCTTACTTCTGCTCTTCATCAGTCCATGCCCTTCTTTTCGACACTTTTTTAGGCGGCAAATCGATCCGACGTGTTTCAATTGTAATACTGCCGTCCAATTCTATTCTCTCAAAACGGTGTCGTTTGTCAAATTCTCTGACTTCTCTCTCAGAAACTCCGAGGGGAGGAGTGGCTGGAATACTCTCACGCCGGCCAACGGCACTGTTCTCCGGAACGGTGCTCTGAAACATCACCTCCTTCTCTGTCCTCTTCCCAGAACAAGAAGGCTGCGATCCCATAATTAATGGCTTCTCAATCATCGGAGTCTCCGAATAAGCTTGAATTATTCCAGAATTGGGTTGTACTTCTTGAATTTGAGGTGGCAAATTCATCAATCCTGCTTCAATATTGGCGGGGGACCCAGAATTCTGATTTTGAATTTCTTTGGGTTTTTGGGAAATACAAGCCTCAATAATCTCCCAAGTTTCGCGAGATTTCTGATCAAGACTCCGAATAAAACTCTGTAACTCCATTTCATCATACTCTGTCCAGATGGAATAAGAAGAAGAAGAAGAAGAAGATGGGTGGCATTGTAATCCAAGAAATGATAGGCTTTGAATCATAGGAGGCGCCGATTCTTGATAAATTGTAGCATAGTGTTGTTGGACTTCGATCACAGACCTTCCCGGAAGAGGAGCCGCAAGTATTTCCCACCTTTGAGGAGTGTTCTCAGGGAGCTCTGCAAGTGCAATCTCTAAAATCTCACTCTCTGCCGTCGTCCAAGAAGACCACGATTCATTGTTGTCTGACATTTTCGACCTTATTTTCTACTGCTCTCGCTGAGCCAGACTATATATATATATATATATATATACACACACACACACTCAAGAATAAAACTATGTATTTATAAAGTTAGGTAAAGAATTGAGTTGGTACGATGAAATGAAACTCGCACGGTTCTTCTAGCACTAGATGAGTTGATACCGGTAATGTTGGCTAATATGTGTATGACACCTGTTATAATTATAATATATACTCCCTCCATCCCATAATAAGTGTCCACTTTCTTTTTGCACAATGTTTAAGAAATTTGTATTATATTAATTTATTCGGTTCATTAAAGAGTCATTTTCCAATTTTACCCTTAGATGTGATGGGTGTTTGACTTTTTGCTTGTTTTGGAACAACAAATAAATGCTTCTTTGTCTTTATTATAAGGGTAGTTTTGGAAAGCAAGTAAAAGTTATATGCTAATTTAAGAAAGTGGACGCTTATTGTGGGACATCCAAAAAAGGAAACGTGGACACTTATTATGGGACGAAGGGAGTATATTTTTTAATTATCTTAGATTATGACTGGACACACTCTTAACTCAATTTTAAAGTCTCAACCCACAATAAAGCTCAACAACAAGAGTCACTCATTTTGACCGAAGAACAAAGGACAAAGAAAGACTCCCCAATTTCAAAATTCAATGAGTAAAGATTGGGACACACAAAGACACAACTTTTGGGACACAATTCAAAAGATGTGTCTATATCTCTCCTGTGACGTGACTGAATCCCACAGTGACACAGGAGAGATATAGACACATCTTTTGAATTGTGTCCCAAAAGTTGTGTCTTTGGATGTGTCTCAAGTATTACCCAAATTCAATATATGCAATAAGTAGATCCAAGGTATTGCCGTCAAATCTCTGCGTGGTTCCAAACAAACCTTGTACAGGCGTCGCCTTCAAATGCTCGTCTAGGGTCCCAAATTGTCAGGGCCTGCCCTGCAACCATACTTGGTTGCTAATGCTATAAGATCAAAATATTATAATATATATATATATATATATATACAGCCATGCTCTAGAGTGAATAGGGTAGAGTGAACATAGCTAGTGAATATTTTTTTTTGCCTGAAAAAATCGGCAGGTGAATGGGGCGCGCGCGGGTCAGTGGGTCAGCGAGGAAGCCTGCGGGTTTTTTCAGTCAAAAAAAAATATTCACTGGGTATGTTCACTCTACCATGTTCACTCTAGAACCTAGTCATATATCTATATGTATATGTGTGTGTGCATACATGTAAATTAAGTCACATGGTAACGTTGCCGGTTTTAATTTTCTTAATTTTTATTTTTAGTATTGATTGACTGAAACATGAGAGGAATTTACTCCAAAAATCAAAACGAAAATTGAAAACCAAAAACTACAACATTACCCTGCGAGCTAAAAGACTTACTAAATGTTTAAAAGTAACAACATTATATTTATGTCAACAAAAGTCCATATTACCTCGCCATCTAAAGTAAATTTTTCATTAACCTAAAGTTTAATTTCTTTAGTATCCTTAAAAGATTTATGTCTACACTTATGTTGTAGCACATCCACGCCCTAGGCAAACATTTGAAGGCGGGTCCTGCAAAAGTTCTCGGAATCATAAAGGGGTTTGGGGCACAACCCTAAAGCAAAAAAATTTTGGCCTACTTATTTCGTATAATGAATTTTGATATTTTTCTCCCCAAATTCTATGTAATTCCAGATGTGTTCATCTTATCATTTTTTTCTCGATGTCATTAATTATGCTTTGTAAGACTAATGTTATAGTTCTCAAGACATGTGTTTGTGGAACCACATGTGATAACTGTGGATTAATGCTATGATTTTTAAATTTTGTATTCCAAATGTGATTCTCAATCCATATATGAGGCAGTGGGACCATTTCAATAATGTCAAAAGATCTTCCAAATGTGTTAAAGAACCATATTTGTGATACAAATTTAGGAAGTATAGCAATACTCATAATTGTATAGCAACTTGATTTTCATTAGAATCTTTATCTAGTTTAGCTACCATATAAATAATTTGGGATCCACAACATGACTAAAAATAGACACAATACCATGGGAACCAAATTTGAAAATCTTGAATTAATGTAAAATAATTAGAGTTGGGCAAAACTAGAAGTGTGGGAAAAATGGTAGGTTAGATATTTAAAAATAGACACAATGCTATACTATTACTAGTGATGTAGCCAGAAAAATTTCTCAAATAGTCTCAGCCAATACCTTAAATATTATACAAATGCTTCGATGGTATCCTCATAGGATTGAAATTTTGCGATCCTTGATAACATGATGCTCATCGACTTGGTGGTTAGCAAGGAGGGTTTGTTTTTTTGGATTTCTTCCATTAATTCCCAAGATTTTCCAAAATAGCGCATTCGGGTAAGGATGTGTAATGTCTTCTCAAAAGCGTCTGAACTTGGACAGAACTTGGAGTGCTTGAGAGAGAATTTACAGAATTCAAAGGCTTTAAGGCCATTTGAATGGGCTGCAAATAGGCGACCAAGGACATTTTCCACGAACTTGGTGGAAAGAATAGCTGGTTTGATATGGTGCAAAAAGGTAGGGTGTAGAGGATGATTAGGAAACGGATGGTTGTTAATGATTTTGGTTATCCTTTCAATTTCTGTATCTTTTCCTACACAGTAATAATTAAGCTGGTGGGTTGATTTAAAAGCTAAGGTAAGAAAGCATGTGAGTTGTGGAGGAACTTGCCGAAATTGTTTGGATCTGTTTGTTCTAAGTAATTGAAGCATTATCTGTTTATTTAAAGAACAAGCCACTTCCAAACTTCCATCTATGCATGTAGAGCTTTACAAACTCAATACCCTGGTTAATCAAACATGCATAAAAGTTTAATAATGAGTGATTTACATCAAATAAAATTCAGATGTAAAGGAAAAGGACAAAATTAAAGAAGAAGATCAATTCTTCAGGGAAGCCGAATCAAATTTGTTGAACATCTTAAGGACTATAACAATCAAACAAAAAGCAACATGGAGAAGCAAAACAAGATCGTCAAATCTCTGATGCTACAGAAGTGATGTGTATACTATACACATGATGTATACTATACACATGATGTACATCAATCTATGTGTTTGTTTAACTATAACAAAATAAAATCTTCACATTAATTGAGTAGCTGATCGAAGTAAAAGGTGAGACTTGAACTTCTGATGTTACATACCAATCCAATACAACTGGATCATATTGTCAACGAAGAAGAAGAAGAAGAAGAAGAAGAAAAGAGATAAACTAACATAAGTTCTCGGCCACCAACTGCCAAACATTGCGACCAGCCAATTGGACAATTACCCCAAGGTGCTCACACAAGGATGACAGAAGCGAAGCTCTGAAGTAGGCTTTTGGGCAAATTTGTGCCATAGATTCAAGTTCCTTATCATCCTACCGGTTTTCCCGACCGACTCAATTGAACCGTAAACTGTCAAATGCTAGCACATTGGAGCAATTTTGACTAAATAAGCTGGTTTACACTAGAAATCCGCCGGTTTGTTTCCGGTTTTTACACCAGTTAACAACAAAGAAATTAGAAGATGCTAAGGAGTACTTGATTCCTGTTTTCACCAAGGGGCAGTTTCGAAAGACTTAGAACTGGTTTTGTGCTTCAAAATTGAACTGTTTCTACATGTACAAGCAGAATGCCACTATATCAGATATCTATTCCAAATAGCATAGAAGAAAAAGAAGAAGAAGAAGAAGTACCTGGTGGCGCAATGGAAGGCGGCTCGATGTCAATAAATGTCACAGTCCGGTCCCACAATAGCGGAACCGGAGCCCGTGGCACGCCACCAAGGCTAAACCAATTCATTAACGTTCCCAAAATTTAGTTTGAAGAACACACGCAGCGGAAAAACAAAACACATTTCCAAAACTAGTAGTCCAGCCGACTGGGTCTGGACCTCAGTCGACTGAAGAAAGCAGCTAGTTTTCAAAAAGGTTTAACAGACCATCCAGTCAACTGAGACTGGGGTCCAGTCGACTGGGCCTCCAACTTTCAGTCGACTGAATTCCCCCTTCGGTCGACTGAAGCAAGCAGAACCAAAATGAACACATAAACCTTCAGAGGTCCAGTCGACTGAGGCAGGGCCCAGTCGACTGCTTTTGCCATATTAAAAAGCAGTAGCTAGCAGGCACAAGGGTCCAGTCGACTGAACACTGGATCAGTGGACTGCTCCCCTGACAGCAGCCAAATCTGCAGAAAAACAAGTTTCAAAAGCTTTTCAAAAACAACCAAGTGTTAACCACACACTCCAACCTCTCATCAAAGTAATCCTAGCTGTATTAAAACATTCCCAAAGTATAATTACAACATGTTACTAACTATTACCATGCTTTAGGTCCACTCTAACATACTAAGTTAGACATAAGTTAAAACATTCAAATCCTTATTACAACATTCCTATTGTTCCAAAACTACAAGATCAACATTCAGGTTGCCTTCTAAGCGAACTCTAAACCCACGTGCTCACTTCTCCGATTCCTCGCCAACATTAACACTTGAAATGGTTATTTGAATAACCACAGATATTCGATTTGTTTAAGCTAACGCTTAGTGAATAAAACAACATATGCACATGAATGATAAACATGTCCGCATTCACATCTCTACATTTCGCGGGAGACTCACGTGCCCGTCCATACTCCCAATCCGCGACTCCTCGCCAATAAGTCCATGCGAAAGGGTAAGACCCACGATTCTTCTCTTCAATCGTGCGACCTTAATGCCTATATCGGCTCCACAAAATGGCACGGTGACCACGTGTTCCTTCTGACCCAAATAAGCAACTTAACATGCTCAAATACATATCACCATGTTCGCGGAAATCAAACATTTCATCGTGCTATTGGGCCTACTTATCAATATAAATTCCCAATATGAACTACACATGATATCTCTAAGTATTAATACATGCTATTCAAACATAACATGAATACATGACAAGAAACTATTCCAAAAACATAGTTGAATCACTCACCTCCGAGAGAACTCTCTTAAACTTCGATCCAAAGAAAACCCATGTACAAAGAACGTGTAGAAGTCCGTCTAGTAAAATTCCTATGGATCAAAATTCCATTTATCAACTTTTATGAAAATTTCTAGAAAATAACTTTTCGAAAAACTTGGCCAAACAAGCCCTAGCATATATCAAAACGAAGCTCTTACCTCGAGGAGCTCGAATATGAAATATGGGAGAAAACAGACTGACGGAAGGTCGTCGTTTGGCGTCGCAAAGCTCTAAGCTCCAAAAATCCCCCTTTGGCCTCCTTCTTGAACTTTAGGTTAAGAATTTATAAAATATCTCAACCATCTCTATCTATATATAGGCAAAACTCTCGGGAATTACGTTTACCTCCCCACGAGTTTTCAAAACTCCTAATCAGTCTCTGAAACTTTCGATACAGCTTATTCATAGCTTTACAAGTGAAACCTCAAAATTTTAAAAGTTTTTGACTAAGTTTCGTTTGGTCGCTAAAACGCGAATTTCTACATGACGTTTCTGAAGTTGCTAATTAGCTTACCAAATTAATAGCGTATTAATTTGTCCTCACCAGGATACTAAAACTAACAACAGATATAATGTCACGACCCATCCCACTACGCGTGGAAATAGGACACGTGGCAAGTCACCAAGGCTCATCCAATCATCATCTAACGATACGCAGCGGAAAGAACTTTAAAACGACCCTGAGTATTTTAAAACTTGAGGAAACATTACCATCTGAGTTGAAAAATCCATTGAAAATCGGAGTTACAAAAAGTTTTGGCCAATTGAATCCTTTCAAAAGAAAATAGTTTTGAGAACAGAGGTTCAGTCGACTGTACCTAGAGTCCAGTCGACTGTGCCTAGCAGAAACCAAAATCCAAAATTCTCAACAGAGGTCTAGTCGACTGATCAAGGAACCCAGTCGACTGCACTAGTTACTATTTGGATCAGTAGCTAAAATCTACAGTGGTTCAGTCGACTGCTCACTCCCCTAGTCGACTGTGTTATGCAGAACCAAAAATGCAACATATTAAAAAGGGGTCCAGTCGACTGATCAAGGTACAGTCGACTGGTTCCGCCATTAATAGAAGCAGTAGCCAAAAATTAACAGTGTTCAGTCGACTGGTAAAGGGTCAAGTCGACTGCTCCTCTTACTATTCACTTTCAGTGTCTCAAACACACGGGATCCAGTCGACTGATCCTGGGTCCAGTCAACTGCTCCCCTGCTGGGCAGCCTGTATGAAAATAATAACTCATACTTCTTCACACCAACAACAATCACAACCACGACCAACGCCAATTACAACATTTAAAACATAACCACAGACATTCAAATACAGGATTTTCATACTACGGAACTAATCCATGATTCTATTACAACGTTCTACAATTTACCAATCCTTACACAAGTTTAGGATTTAAAACAAAACATATACAAGATGTGGTTCCCCGGCGTTCCTCGGCCTCACTCATCGCGTTTCTTCTTGTCTTTCTTCTTACCTGCAATGGAGTACATCTCCACTGCTCAGCTATATGCTGAGCGTACAAGTCTAACATGTGCAATATATAACAAAACATGCTTTAATCTCATAAATCATATCAATAGTCTCTAGGGAGAAAAATACGCATTCATCCGGTAGCGGCAAGTCCAAGCCTTAAACCGCGATGTCAATGGCAAGTCCAAGCCTACAACCATTACATCCCACAAGTGCCATGGCAAGTCCAAGCCTACAACCATGCACAGTAGCCGTCGCTACTCAAATTCTCAAACATCGAGAAGCTTACTCCGGCATGAATTTGTATAAGACTCCCCTTTGACCCACATAGACAACTCAACGTGCTCGCGTAAATTTAGACATGCTTTTCACAAATTAGCGCGTGCATAATTAACGGGCCTACAATTAACACATGGATTTTGCCCATATCTCAATTTCGTCGTCGAAATATAAAACATGTATTTCTCTATATTTCACAAGTTAGGACTTCATACCTCGTGCGAATCTCTTCAAACTTTGAAGGATCGTCTAGGGGGCTAATTAATCGTCGGATTTCAAATTTGAGAAAATTCCTACAAGTTTATACCTGTTTTTTCCAAAAGTCTAGAATTAAGATTTTTACAAAAATTGGCCAAACACGGCCTAAGTAGTATCAAAACGTAGATCTTACCTTCACGAGTTCAAATCTAAAATCTGGAGAAAATCTGACAGACGAACGGTCGTCGATCGGCGTCGCAAAGCCCGTTGGCTCCAAATCTCCCTTCTCTCTCCTCTCTCTAGATATTTTTGTCTCTCCTCTCTCTAGATATTTTTGGAAAGTTTGGATGAGAATGAATCTCATCCACCACTATATATAGGCAAACTTTTCAAAAATTACGTTTACCTCCCCACAAGTTCCTCAAACTTCTAATTAGCTCTTGAAACTTCGCGCACATCCATTTTATAACTTTACGAATGAAAACTATAAATTCCAAAAGTTTTCGACTAAGTTTCGTTTGGGTCCAAAGATAACGTCCGAAAACTATATTCTGTGGAATCTCTACACAACCTACCTTTTTAATTAACGTATCACTCACGTTCTCACCACAGTTCTCAAAAAGGTATACCAAAGTATTCAAATACCAGAATTATACTACACAGGTATAATTCCTATTCACAGGAATACCAGATAAAGTCAAATAACATTTAAATCATATAAATGCCATTTACTCATGCCCATGTAATAAGAACTGCCATGCTCCCGTGTCCTCACTGACACCTTACCGTTGACTCACAGTCAACCTCAACTCAAATTATTAATAACATTAATAATTTCAAAATCTCAACTGATGCATTTTCAAAAATTATAAATTTTTGAAACGGGTGTGACATATATTTACAGATATTGAAATACATAGGTAAACATTTATTTCCATATAAACATTCAAGGTATTCCATAGTGACCGTCTAAATCTCGGAGAGACGTCACAACAACAAAACACTCATTCACATCGTCTCAAAGGGTTCTCTAACACAGACACCCAAATCGACTCGTGAGTCAAAACTTACTCACACATGTGCCAAAATGCACAACACATCACATTATCATGCAAGACAATGCAATGAAATGCAATAACACGATTACGGGTGTTATAATAATAATAGTTGGGCATTCGTGAGCTTTTAGCCTTTCCTCTCTGTAGCTATATAGGGAACAGGACGGAATGCATTAGAGGAAGAAGAAGAGGAGCTGAAGAATTTAATCAGAGGCTTCACGAGAGCTTAACTGCACTCCAATTTTAGGACTAAAATTCAAAAATGATAGAGAGACACACCAAATGACACACCAAACGACCCACAGGGGTCTCTAAGCAAAATTTTTAAAACTCCTATGGGACCCACAACCAAGAAAAAACCCCAAATCCCTAATTCCCTTTTCCTCCATTTCCCCGAACCCCAAATCCATCTCTGCGAGACCCATCCCCCCCTGCCTGTGATTCCCAGCCCCCCTCCCCTCCCGTCGAGAACCTTCGCCGGATCGCCGTCTCCAGCAGGTCGCCATCGAAGACGCCGCCAGTGGGTATGTCTTCTCTCTCTCCCCCTTTCTTCATCTCTCTCTCTCTCTCTCTAAATTCACAATGCTGCAGCATGGAAACTTTTGTGAGCACAGCATTATGGTTCTCTTGTTGGGTGCTACTATTAGATGTACAAGGAGATATGGATGTACCAAAGCTCTTACTGGAACAATGCGGAAAAACATTTTTAAAGAGATATTACTTGAAAGTGGACATTACTTCTTTGTTACGTTGAATGTGACTATTTTAAGGTTTTTCAAGAAGTTATTTCTTGATTAGCTCATGCTTATAAGAGACAGATATATTCTTTTTGTTTCTACTTATTGTAATTCGTCTCAGATTGCAGTGTTATTGCTTTTTAGCTTATGTACAAATTTGAGCAGTAGGCATTGCAATGTGTATTTATGGTTTCTGTTCAAGCTTGGTGGAAATGAGATGAAATGGAAAGGAAGATGATTTTTTTTGTTTGGCCTTTAATGAACATTCTGTTGCTTCAAGTACATGAATGAAAACGGTATATGAAATTGCTCATACTTTGAACTGAGTTGACAGTCTTAGAATTAATTCATAGGATTAATTCTTAGTAAAACTTGCATTGTGCTCTGAAATTTCAAGTCTGCAACTTGCAAGCTAACATCTGTTTGTGGATATATCTGAATGAAACAAAATGGGTCAACAATTTGTGTACACTAAAACTTGCATTGTGCTCTAAAAATTTCAAGTCTGCAACTTGCAAGCTAATTTGTGTGAAAAAAATATGAAAATTTCAAATCTAGCTTCAACCAAAATGGGTCAAAAACAGAGCATAATCATGAATCATCCTTGTTCAACAAAGAGAGAGAGAGAAAGGAGTCGGCGCAAGAACAACATAGAGAGAGAAGATGAAGAAAGGGGAGAGAGAGAAGGCTTACCAACCGGACCTACTGGCGACGGCGACCTGCTGCTAGCGACGGCTATCCAGCGCCAGATCTGGCAAGGGGTCGACGGGCAGGAGGGGCGGGGAGGGAAGCTGGGCTTGGGGGGGGGGGGCTGGGGTTCTGCTAAGGATTTGGGGATTTTGGAGGGATTTTGATTAGGGATTTAACTTATTTTAGGGATATGTGGGTGTGGGTCCTATAGGAGTTTTAAAATTTTTTCTTAGAGACCCCTGTGGGTTGTTTGGTGTGTCATTTGGTGTGTCTCCCTCCCTATATTTTTGACAAAAATTAGGGCTTTTGGGCTTGGATTGGCCCTTCTATAGTTCTATTACATCGCACTTAAAAGTAAACATAGGCCATGTATGGGCGACTTTTTAGTTAAATTGGATTAATAGTTTTGCGGCTTATTGGCGATCCAATTGTCGGACTATTAGTCTATTTTAATTGAAAGAGAAATGATAGATTCACACAAAATTTCACACAAATTAATCTTGACCTTTGATTCCGGTGGATCTCACGTGGTACCCATGCTAGACCCACATGGGGGCCACTGAAATCAAAGGGTCAGGATTGTTTTGTGTGAAATTTTGTGTGTGTCTAGTATTATTGTAATTGAAATAGGTCTCTGCCCTTAAGTTCTGGCAAACAAACATGGCATTTGTTCCGTGAACGGAATTGAGTATTTTTGTTATTGTTCACTATTAAGGGGACTAATAAATAATAATATCATATTTTTGTGGAATTAATTAGTCCCTAATATGCAAGACTATTTTAATTAAAATTGACTATTAATCGCAAGTAGTTAAGCTTACCCAAAGACCGAACTATTAGTACAATCTCACCTAATCATACTAGCGAAACAAATGTTATTTTATATATATTGATGATGCCCATTGTAGGGATCTATTGTATTGACTCCTTTGACTGCAATGTTTCTGACCAGTATGTCATTGGGTCAAGTAATTGCCCAATCACGTTTTTTCATTTGTTTATATAAATATTCTTGAACTACATTGATTGAATGTTGCCAATGACACTCTGACACGTATGGGCACACCGACACACTACAGGAGAAGTGTCTGTGCGTTGGACACCACATGACACGCTACTCTTTCCCATG
This sequence comes from Hydrangea macrophylla, assembly GCA_033977485.1. Taxonomy (NCBI): domain Eukaryota; kingdom Viridiplantae; phylum Streptophyta; class Magnoliopsida; order Cornales; family Hydrangeaceae; genus Hydrangea; species Hydrangea macrophylla. Next base: position 106,333,965 of record CM066990.1, read on the forward strand.
GCTTTAGATAGTCTCCCATCCCGTGTTAGAGTTGATCTCTATGCTTGTTTGGTTTTATTGTTTTTTCCAGAGGTATGCCCCTTTTTTTCTTTTGTAGATGCTGTCTGACTTTTCTTTTATTGATTAACCTTTTTCAGGAAAAAAAAAGTTGCTCCATCAACCGGTCATTTATTTTAGCAACAATTTCAGGCTATCGCCGGATCTGTCGGAAATGTGGGACCGCCATGTGGTGTTTATCGACAGCCTCAAAATTCAATCAATATACATGCCTTCATCAAGGAAAGCATTCCGAAATACAAAATATTGGCTTGATCTAAGTGTACATGTGAAGTTTCACTCATGAAATATTCAGAGTAGTTTATTGGGAGTTATGATGAACTCTTTAGAGTACCCCATCAAATTACACTAGATGGTGAAGAGTTGGCTATTTTTATAACACCCGCATGCGTGTTATTGCATATCATTACATTGCCATGCATGATAATGTGATGTGTTGTGCACGTTGGCACATGTTTGAGTGAGTTTTGACTCACAAGTCGATTTGGGGTGTCTGTGTTAGAGAACCCTCTGAGACTGTGTTGATTGAGCGTTTTGTTGTTGTAACATCTCTCCAAGTATGAGACGGTCATTTTGGAATACCTTAAATGTTTATTTGAAAATAAATGTTTACCTGTGTATTTCAATATCTGTATTATTTCTGGTTTAGAATTTATTCCTGTTATTAGTTTTAGCATCCTGGTGAGGACGAATGAACATGCTATTAATTTGGTAGGCTAATTAGCGCGCAACTTCAAAAAAGTCATGTAGAAATTTGCGTTTTAGCATACAAACGGAACTTAGTCAGAAACTTTTTTAATTTTGAGGCTTCACTTGTAAAGCTACGAATTAGCTGTGTACAAAGTTTCAGAGACTAATTAGGAGTTTTGAAAACTCGTGGGGAGGTAAACACAATTTTTGAAAGTGTTGCCTATATATAGATAAAGATGATCTTGATATTTTTCATAAAGCTTAATCTAAGTTTCAAAAGAGGCCAAATGGAGATTTTAGTTGCTTAGAGCTTCTCGATGCCAAACGATACACGTTCGTCTGCTGGTTTTTCACCAAATTTCGTATTTGAACTCCTCGAGGTAAGGCCGTCATTTTGATACCTATTTGGCCATGTTTGGCTAAGTTTTCTGAAAAGTCTTTTCCTAGAATTTTTCATAAAAGTTGATATTTGGACTTTTGATCCATAGGAATTGTACTAGACAGACTTCTGCACGTTCTTTGTGCACGAGTTTTCTTTGGATTGAATTATAGGAGCGTTATTCGGAGGTGAGTGATTCAACTATGTTTTTGGAATGATTTCTTGACATATATTCCTGCTTTGTGTGATTAGCATGTCTTAATTTGTAGAGATATATTGTGCAGTTCATATTGGGCAATTATATTGATAAGTAAGCCCAATAGCATGGTGATATGTTTTGTTTACTGCGAGTATGGTGATATGTATTTGAGCATGTTAATTTGCTTATTTGGGTCAAAGGAGCACGTGGTTACTGAGCCATTTTGTGGAACCGATATAGGCATTAAGGTTGCACGATTGAAGAGAAGAATCGTGGGTCTTTACCCTTTCGCGTGGACTTATTTGTGAGGAGTTGCGGATTGGGAGTATGGGACGTACACGCGAGGCTCCGGAGACTAGTATGAAATGTAAAGATGTGAATATGGCCATGCATATCATTCATGTGCATTTGTTGTTTTATTGACTAAGCGTTAGCTTAAACAAATCGAAATATGTGTGGTTATTCAAATAACCATTGCAGGTATTAATGCTGGCGAGGAATTGCAGAAGTGAGCATGTGGGTTGGGAGTTCACTTAGAAGGCGACTCGATATGTTGATCTCGTCGTTTTGTAGTAGACTTGTTGTAATTAGAATCTTTATGACCTTTAGTTATGTTTAACTTAGTATCGTAGATTGAATTCGAGATGTTATAATAGACAGTAACATGTTGTAATTATGTTTTAGTAATGTTATAGTATAGTTATGATCACTTTGGCATGAGTGTGGTGTGTGTGTTTAATCCCCGAATGATTTTAGAAAGCTTTTAAACTTAGAAATTCTCCAGAATGTGCTGCTGCCATAAATCAGTCGACTGGTTTGTGGAACAGTCGACTAGACCCTCTTTTTCAGCAACTCACTGCATCTTTTTATAGAGGATCAGTCGACTGGGTCCCCAACATAGTCGACTGGGTCATGTTTTCAAATCAGATATTTTTCTAGTCTGGACTTCAGTCGACCGGACCATACCAGTGGACTGAAAATTTAATGCCCCAGTCGACTGGACATAGAAAATAGTCGACTAGATTATGTTCTAAATTCAAACTTGCTGGACCAGTATGAGTCGACTGGGCCTAAGGTGCAGTCGACTGGACTGCTGCTTTTCAAAATGTTTTGTTTTGTTCCGCTGCGTGTGTTCTTCAAACTAATTTTTTTGGAACATTAATGAATTGGCTTAGCCTCGGTGGCGTGCCACGGGCTCCGGTTCTGCTATTGTGGGATCGGGCTGTGACAGTTTTTTTTTTAGTTTTTTTATTTTAGGCCATAGGAATCTAAAAGGTTGATTAGAAGAGTTTTAGTGTTCAATTTTCCCCCTACGTCACGCTCACACCTGTATAACAAATTTAGATAGCAAATAATGGATCATTTATACTATTTCCTTTTTCTTTTTTTTGCAATCGGGGGTGTCTGGGCCAGCTTACGCGCACCTCGACTAATCCCCCTAGGTCCTGGAGTTGTCGGGTGAATTCCCTAGTAGTCATGCCCCCCATGACTTGAACACTAAAACCTCTTAGGTAGTTGATATGAGCAAGACCCAAACAATGAAAGATAGATAGAGAAAATGTTATGGGCAAGACCCAAAACCATGAAAGATAGAGATAGAGAGAGAAAGACAAGGCTAGAAGATACTATTTTCATTTATATCTCTCGAATGTCCACTGGTTGGCCATATATATAGCCTTACAAATCCTACTCATGCATGAAAGAGAAAGTGGAGAAATACAAGTGCTAATACCTACATAAAAGGGACGTGGATAATGCAAATATTAACTGCCAACTACAATGCATGACAAATGACTAGATAATGGAGACTAGTTGATTGCATGGATGTAGGGCATGGTGGTTGCATGAAATGGGTAATGGGTAATGCGGTGGTGTGCATGAAGTGGATAATGGATAATTCATTGCAATGGGTTAGTGGGTCAACTCCTTTGCATGTGCGATTTGCACATATCATTCCCCACCGCTTAAATTATCCTTGTCTGCAAGGATAAACTTCAGATATGGCATGGCAAGAAATTTCAAGGACATGTTCGGTTAGAGGTGGTGCTAGAGGATGGTTGTCGGTGGTTGGAAAATCTTCAATCATGAAGAGCTAGGGTTGCCGACATCGATGGCCTGGTATGTATTTTTCATCACAGTAGAGACAAAGGCCTTTTTCTCTGCGCTCTCAAGCATCTTGACCGGTGATTCTTTTAAATGGTGCTGACGAGGTATTATGGGAAAGGATCAGCTTGGGGTTGGGTGCTGGTCCAAGGAGACCGGCAATGGTAGTGTTGGTGGTGTTGTAGTTTTGTGGGGTGGTGGAAGAGCATGAAGAAGGGCTGAATTTCATTTGTATGGTGTTGCGCTCTTCAATAAGTCGGGCCACACCAATCGCCTCTGATAAGGTATGAGGTTTCTTGATTTTGACATCGAGACGAACTTCATCTTTGAGACCGGCTGTAAAGCACCCAATCAAATAATTCTCCGGTAAAGCATCAACGAGTTGGGAGAGTCGTTCAAACTCCTCCTGTTAAACATTCACTGTGGTGGTTTGTTTTAGCCGCGTGAGGGCTTTGGAGGGGTCATCGAAGTCGGTGGGCCCAAATCGACGAAGCAAGGCCGTAGTGAAATCACCCCAGTTTAAGGGCCCTCTGAATTTGGTGAGCCATCGGTGCCACTGTAAGGCAATTCCTTCGAGATGGAATGAGGCAAGTTGGACTTGTTGGTTTGGAGCAACATGCTGAAACTCGTAGTATTGTTCAGCTCGATATATCCAACTGGTAGGATCATCACCGGTGAATTTTGGGAAATTGAGTTTAAGATGGGTCGGGTTTTGGTTGAGCGGACGGTTGGGGTGGTGGTTGGTTGGGCCGGAGACGAAGGGGCTGACGCCGGTCAACTCGGAGTTATGTTCAGGTGTATGAGTTGTGCGTAGGGCTTGTAACTCGGTAAGGACTGATTGAAGGACGTTGTTAATTTGATCGAAACGAGACTCATGACGAGCCAAAATTTCGCTAACTTCATTACGGAATTCGGTGTTGGTTTTCCCACGACTATCCTTGAGATCTTGGGGCTCTGATATCATTGATATGAGCAAGACCCAAATAATGAAAGATAGATAGAGAAAATGTTATGGGCAAGACCCAAAACCATGAAAGATAGAGATAGAGAGAGAAAGACAAGGCTAGAAGATACTATTTTCATTTATATCTCCCGATGTCCACTGGTTGGCCATATATATAGCCTTACAAATCCTACTCATGCATGCAAGAGAAAGTGGAGAAATACAAGTGCTAACACCTACATAAAAGGGGCGTGGATAATGCAAATATTAACTGCCAACTACAATGCATGACTAATGATTAGATAATGGAGACTGGTTGATTGCATGGATGTAGGGCCTGGTGGTTGCATGAAATGGGTAATGGGTAATGCGGTGGTGTGTATGAAGTGGGTAATGGTTAATTCATTGCAGTGGGTTGGTGGGTCAACTCCTTTGCATGTGCAGTTTGCACATATCAGTAGTACACCCAATAAGCTTACCACTCGACCACAAAGGATGTGATTTAATACTATTTCGTTGTTACAAGCAAATTGGAATTTTAATTCTTTAACGTGTATTTGTGCAACATTCTGCAAATTTCTTTCTGTATATTGAAGATATCTTGCTTTTGCCTGTGTTGGAAGCTTGAGTCTTTCATCAATTCTATGCAACTGTATAATTCTTCAGATGATAAGAGTAACAGACAACTGATTAGAAGAAGAAAAACAAAGAAAGAATTATTATGTAGTTAACTTAATTATATTTGCAAACTACTCTCTCTCTCTCTCTCTCTCTCTCTCTCTCTCACACACACACACACACACACACATACACACACACACACACACATATTTACAAGGTTGTTTTGTTAGACAGCACTTGAGGTGTCTTTTGCATCCGACTCTTCTGTGTTGTCTTCAATGCTCTTGGGTTTTACAGAAGGTAAACTCTGCTGGTTACCCGTTGTTTCGCGTGACTCTCTCAAATTAAGTGATGTGTAAACTGACATTCCACAAAGAGCCGTGACAACACCACACATGCTCAGAAATCCCGGATCTGAACTAAAAATTAAGTACCCTCCAAGTAGTATTACACAAGTCTTGAATTGCCCCAAAACAACATGAGAAGTCGCAGAAGTGGCACTGCACACAAAAACAAACACTCCGTTACTCAAAGCCAGTAAAACAGGATCACTTTTATCTGAGGTTTTTTTTTATTTATTTTTATTTTTTTTATTTATAGATTTCAGTATTGTCTTAGTTTGATAAATAACCAGTTCTTGGGGTATTTTAAAGTCGTACACAGACTCCCATGTAACTAGGAAGCATCTACACAAACACCGAGCTATTTAGAACCGTTATTTTTTCTTCAGCAGAACAGGTTCTTGTGTCACCCAAACAAGCTCTTATGGTTGTGTCACTGTCATACCATGATCAACTTATACATCTTTAGTTGGTCTCTATATCTAATCTCTGTAGTGTTGCAATTATGTTTATATGTTTGGTGAACTCTAACCTTAGTTGAAAGAGGTAATTTGATGAATATGGTCTTACGACTCTTACCCGAGTGCCAAAGCTCCAGACCATTGCAAGAGAAAACCAAGGATAGCTGATATAAGAATAGCAGTTGAATTAGTAAGATCCCACTTGAAGGACAGTACTCCTGGTGGGTCCAACCATGGCATGAGCGCCAGCAAGAAGAAGACCGTAACAGGGGTAGTTCTCCACATCAACCTACAATTAGATATAGTCATTCACATATCATTGCACGAGTTCTTAGTTTTCTTAGGCCCCGTTTGGAAAAAAAAATACTGAGTTCCCAAACGGGGCCATAGTAAAGATGTTAAAGGTGGTGCTTACGCAAGAGCGGTCCAATTGGCTTGTTGTTGCATATTAGACCAGAGGATTTTATTTATAGCACTTGGGATAATCCAAGCAATTGCAATGCAAGCACCAAAGAAATTGAATTCTAAATCTGTTACCGTTGCAACTGCCACACCTACCGAAACAACAGCTAGAGCCAGAATCTGCAAAAATCATATACATTTTCTAATAATAGCTAAACATAGAGACTTAGAGATCAAATAACACCTTTCTCAGATTTTAAAGAAGATAAAAAGTAGATACTTTCAAATTCTCACTAACCTTATGAAAAGAAATGGTTTTCTTGAAGAGAATGAACTCGGAAAGAACAATAGTTGGAGTGACAGCAATTTTCGCCATCTGGTAGAAACCGACGCTGTCCATGAGCTGAATGGTTTAGATATTTTTATAAAGATAAACATTTATAAATGGACCGTTTTCGCATTCCATGAATTTGAATGAGCTAATTCACAATTTGTAAAGCATTTCAAGATAGCATTTCATCACCTTAAAATAGGACATTTAGAAAAAGGTAGATACCAAAAAAATTATTGTTAAAATCATCAAGTACATCATCTCAAGAAAGTCTAACAGTCTAAGAATGACCCATATATGAAGAAACATTATGAAGTTCTCTGGTTGTCTCAATCAACTAATTCAGCACGATGAATTTCTAGATTATACTTGTTTACAAATTGAGAATTAGCTCATTTGCAAAAGGGCCATTAATTCAGAAAATATTTAACTAGAAGTTTGTATTTCAACCTGTTATGCTTTAGGCTAGTATTGGCAAGGCCAGAGGCGAAGGACATGACAACGCCCAAAGCGAAGAGAGAAGAGAAAGGAGTTGATTTTGAAGGAGGAGAAGCTGGTAGCAATGAGAATGCCTTGAAAATGGATAGAAAAATCCAAGAAGATACATAGTGGATAAATGTGAGAAAGATTGGGTAGTTAAATCCAACCTTACCCATAACCTGTATGCACCAAAAAATAACTGCAAATATGACTCATTGAACAATGCTTAACTTAAAATTCAAAATTCACATTCTTGGTAGCATTAGCCCATGCATTTACATAAATGACCCTATATACCGACAAAAAAAAAACACCAGAGAATGAGAAGAAAAATGACTTACTAATTTGTTTGCGAGAATTATTCCGACAGCAACCATGAAATTGAAGACCATTGCCACGATTGGTCCACAAATGCGTTGCTGCTGACGCTTGGCTCCTTCTGAAGTTCGGAGATCATTATAGACAGAGCCTCTAAGTTCTTCCAAGGCTCTGCCTGACAAGCCATGGGAAACAAGAAATGTTAAAACGACAATGCAGTAAGGTAATGTTAATTTGGACAAACGAAATGATCTGCAAACAAAGGGGAAAAGTGAAGATGTTCAGTTAAGACTATGCCGTTACAGCCTTATGCTTTTACCATATATTTTTCCCACATAAATGGATTCTACCTTATGAAATGATAGACCCATGGGCCATGGCTGAGCCCTAAAATACATTAAACTGTCGCGTTTCTGATGTCAAGATGGACTGATCAGTATGAATACTCTACACAAAAGTTGGAAAAAGAAAAAAAAAAAAAAAAACCCTACTAACTTAATAAGCAATATGCCAAATTGGAAATTAAATTTCAGTGCTTTCATAGAGAACTGAACATTGACCAGAAAAATGACATGGGTAACTCTGCACTGATGGGTCAAGAAAAAGATTGAATAGTTGAGCTGCATAGCATAATCAATACAATAATATATATATATATATATATATGTGTGTGTGTGTGTGTGTGTGTGTGTGTGTAAATGTATAAAAAAAAATTTCCTAGGTAAGGCATGAGGATCAACCGAAAAAACCCAGAAAACAAGGAAACTCATAAAGCTGCCCAGAAACACTCAAAACTTGGAAACCTTGCTGGAGGACATAGACCACAATCAGGAAAAATTGCTGCAAAGCCTTAACAAAATACCACTACACCTTCCAGATTATGAGTACCCATCTCAAACAATTTGATAAATGAATAATATAAGATAGACACGAACTCTATGTATACAAATTTGATACAAACAAAACCCATTTTCATTCAATCAACAGAATGTTATGGAGCAACTTAATGTCAAGTACTGAAGTTATGTTAAGACTAATTCAACAATCTGACATTTTACTGGAATAGTTATTAAGAAAATGCATTAAAATAACCCTGAATTTTGAGTAATCAAATTTCAAAGTTCAGAAATGAAAACCCAGAATCTATTATGCCTAATAAATTAACAAAAAGCAGATTAAGATTTAAGAGTGTATGTATGCATGAAATATCCAACACATATGGACTGTCTACAAACAAACATATTGCAATGCACAATACTGCTAGACACATTTGATGATATGTACATGTGCATTTGTGTATAAATATGTGTATGTGTGTGTGTGTGTGTGTGTGTGTGTGTGTGTGTGTGTAGGACTAGGGGGCCGGGTGTAGAAAACCTGCTTCCCCTGCATCACTGTCTTTTCTTTTGATGAATCTTCTAACATTTTTTCCAAACAAAGAATTGAACAATCCCATTTGGACCCAATATAAACAATCATATGGTCATGAAAATATGAATCTAAATGTTCCCATAATGATCAATATTTCGTAATTTCCTGATTTCTGACGGAAAAAAAAATGGTGAAACTTCTGAATGAGAAGTAGAAATGGAGCTAAGCATATATAAATGCAACAGAAGATTTCTAGTAACACCAAAACAAATCTGAATAAAAATCAAAACACAGCAAAAATGTTGACATAGCCACTCAAGTGTAGTAGTAGTGTGTAGTCAAGACCAACGAGAAGGTGACACGTAATAAAAGCTTCTATGGAGTATTGTGTTAAAACCAAGAAGTCTAGTGATAATAGCATTTCCTCCAAAGAAAAGAATTTATTTTTATATTAATTTGATGATAATACCGAAGAATTATGAGAATAGTAGTTTAGTTAGAGTTAAATTGCTAGTTTATGGGGGATATAAATAAAGAAAAGATTTTCTCACAGTGTTCAAGAATTAGTCAATCCACCCCCCTTTCTCTTAGGTAGGAGATTACGGATCTGACTCATTTTAGGTCAAATAGGTCCAATATATTCTTATTTTCTACATTCAAATTTATTGAATTTCTTAGTACATACCACTTAGGCCTTGAATCCCATCCGTTCAGGAAAATCCGATCCACTAATGTGACAAATTTAATTCTATAAAATCTGAATCCGAATTTGTTAGGATTTGGATATTCGTTAAACACAAAAATTGAAACCCTAAGTGAAAATGTAAATCTAAGGGTGCGTTTGATAAAACTGAAAATTAAGTTTTGAATTTAAAATATTGAAAATTCTAAGTAATTGAATTTACAGTACTAAAAACAGTTTTCAAGTACTAAAATAGATTGCATTCAGTGATTATTTTCAGTAGAAATTTTTCACTTAAAGTTTTCAGTAGTTTTTTTGCTGCTTTTTCAATTAAGTGATACGTTATCAAACATACCGAAACAAAATAAGTGCTGAATGTTTTTCATTTTCACCACTTAAAAGACTGAAAAGTAAATCTGATTTCACGAGTAAAGTGAAAAAGTAAACTCGAATTCGGATCCTTATCAGATCGGATTAACTATATCCACATCCGATCGTTAACTACACATATATTCGGATTCGGCATCGAATTCGATTATTACAATCGAATTTGCAGTCAAATATTTATATCATATTCGAATCGGATCCGGATGGAAATCCGATCGGTTTACACATTAAAATAGTTTTTATTTTGGGTACATACCAAAATTCGATTCGCTAATCCGACAGATTTGATTCTGTAAAATTCGAATCCGAATATGATTCTGAATCTGAATCCGTTAAGTACAAAAATAAAAACCCTAAGTGAAAATGTAAATCTAAAATACTGAAATGTAAATCTTATTTCACCAGTAAAGTTAAAAAAAAATAAATAAATAAATAAAGGTAAGCTCGGACAGATTAACTATATCCACATCCGATCAGTTAACTACAAATATATTCAGATTCGAAGTCGGCATTGAATTCGGTTATTACAATCGAATCTGCATTCGATTATTGGAAATCCGATTCGTTGCAAGCCTAATACCACTTGGCGTATAGATCACTGTGATTTTCTCATCTCATTTGGATCCTCATATAATACGCATGCGTGACATGGTTTCAACTTTCAAGTTACATGATATCAAATAGATAGAGAGACCTTGATGATTAAATTTGGCTCTGAGTTGTTATTCATGTGATAAAAATAATGTTATAATTTTCAAATTTATTGAACTTGATTTTCTAAGTGATGTGCTAACAGGACAGGACCTTGCTATCTTAAATATTGAAAGTTATTTTAGGTGATTTCGTTGTAAAAATCATATTTGAGAATTATTGTAATAATTCTGACAATCTAATGAGATGATTTCTCGCGGGGTATTACTGTTTTCCTTGCTCCTATCACTTGCAGCTGAAAAGAGGAACATGATTTATATAAGGGGTAAAATGGAATAAACAAAATTAATTTGGACATGGCAAAGACGTTTCAAAAAGAGCAGCTGCACAAACACGAAAAAAAAAACACTTGAACTAGTTCTTCTCTAAACCACAGTACTAGTTATTGTGTTATTCTCGTCGAAATAATGAAAAGCATGTGCATAATATATCAGATTGACTACCAATGCAATTGTCCATTCGAGCCAAATCTTTTGATTGTATTAGGTCCTATCCAAGTTGGTCGGTACCAACTTCTCCTATACCTTAGTCGCATGCAAGGGCGTATACAGCACTGGGCAGGCCTGGGATGTAGCCCGGTGCTGATTATTTGGGGAAAAAAATTAAATCCAATGTTTAAGCGCAATCTATTACAAACAGCCAAGTCTATTTATAAAAGCCCATTCAACTTACTGGGAGCCCATTCCATTTTACAAACACTTATTACTTTAAACAATAAGTTACGGCAAATATCTATGAGTCAAGAGTCTCAGTGTAATCTAAAGAGAAAAGATCCAATTGCAAGGAAACCCTTCTTTGAATTTTTGTTCACTTTGTATATTCCCAAAAGCCTAAACTTAACTCTCATCTCTCTCTCCCTCCCTCACTGTGTCTCTTTTACTCTCCCTCTTCTTAAAACCCTAAGCAACCAAGAGGGGATTTGTTGTTGAAATTACTCATTAGTCCTCCGACACGCCTGTGAGATTGTGAAATTGAATCATCCTAGATTTTGTCCCTTAATAAAGGAAATAAAGGCGATATATTTGTCAAAAAAAAAATGAAAGAATTGTAGGCATCTCATTTTTCGTCCAACCCAATCATTTCAAAATAAAGTGCTCGTGTCCTATTTTTCGCCCAACCCAATTATTTCAAAATAAAATGCTCATTGACACGAGCCTACAACTTTTCGAATCATCCTAATCAGACATCAAATGAAAAAGATTCTACAAATCAAAGTTTGTTGAGACAAAGATCAACATGAGCAGATGCACCCTAGCACAACATATAAAGTCCCATGCACCACTAATCCACCAGCATTTGCTGGTGCATTTGCCTTTTGATCTGTTTTCTCCCTCCCTCTCTCTCTCTCTCTCTCTCCCCCCCGCCCCTTTTCTTTTTATTTATTTATTTATTTATTTATTTTTCTCTCTTTCTTCCCTTTTTTTTTGTTTATAAAAACCACTTCATCTGAGAAAAGAAAAGGAAGAGAAACAAAGGGAAAAAAAAAAAAAGGGTCTCTCTCTGTATCTCCCTCATACTCCATATCCCCCTCACCATCCATTCCATTTCCCTCATTTCATCACTAAATACAAAAAAAACCTACGAAAAAAAAGGAGTATATATTTTTTTCACCACCATACCACCCCTTCTAACTATCACCATCAAGGTCACCACTACAATTACTACCCTCCACCTAGCTATCATATCATCATGATTCTCATCAACATACTTCACGGCCAATGTTCCACCGCCGTCATCATACCGCCTCAAATCACCATCCAACATCTCAGTCACTTACCATCAATATTCTAGTAGATTTCTCAAGTTCCTCTAATAACTCAGGTTTCTTATTATTATTTTTTTCTTGTACATGTCATCTTCATTCGTTCTTGATAATAAATAAATAATAATAATAATAATAATCCACGTCATACTTAGGATTACTTAATTTCCAATATAAAAATCACGTCCGACTCTAGATTACATGTTTCCCAATACGGAAATTCCACGTGGTTTCTAATACGGAGAGCTATGTTCTACTGGGAATGACGCGGTTGCTAATACGGAGATCTATGTTTTAATGGGGACTACGTTAATTTTTTCTAACACGGAAATTCATGTCTAAATAAAAAGGTTTGCTTAATTCATATAAGTAGAGTAATAAAAATAAAGAAAGGACTAATCGGACTCAACAATTGCCTTTGCAATTGGAGATCTCCTCCAAACTCGATGATAGTCGTCCAAGATTTTTCATGATTTTATAAAAAAATGTTTGAGTCACTTTCCAAGTACAAACACATGAAGCTCAGAATCTGCCAGAAAAATCACTAGAAGTTTGCTCAATAACGTCCTTCTTTTGGACACTTTAAAATTTTTGTTTTGCTCTTTTAAAAAAAAAAAATTTACCAACTTTAACCTCTTGCCTATCTCTACAAATTTTTTCATATTTTTTTAAAATCATTAATTTTTTTTAAAAAATCGTTTACTTTCAGTCGACAGTGTAATCCCTATATGTGGTTAATGCATTTTTCAGATACACCCATTGTGCTGGGTTTTTATTTGCCAAGATTAACAAATTAACTAATTGTTGCATCTGACTACCAAAAAAAACTAATATTGTTGCATGTTAGTTCAAACCTCAGAGGTATTAGTGACATGTTTAAAATTATAGGACATAAATCAAAATTGCTCACCCGACTCTCCCATTAGTTAATACAGTGGGAGTACCCATGACTTTTTATTATTAATTAATCATTATTTAATCCTAAGTTCCACTGTATTAACTAATGGAAGAGTTGAGTACTGAACAATTTTGAAAGAATTGGGTGAATAGTGTGTGAGCAATTTTGAAAAATTAAAATTGGATGAACAGTGAGCGAGTAATGTTGAAATGAGCAAAAGTATATTCAATTGAAAAACGTGCTAACTACAGAGGGTATCTTTAAATAGGAGAGAGAGAAGATGTGGGGGGGGGGGGGGGGGGGGGGTGAGCCCGAGTAGTTGGGTACGATCTTTAAATATGGATAATTGAAGTGCTGTTAGACCCGTCCTCCCATCACATGGAACTAACAAACCTCTGGCAGTCCATGTGCCTTCACATGCATTCCATCAGCACATTCTACAGGTTTAGTGCTTAGTCGCCAGTACCCAGAATACTGCTGCAATTCAGGGTTGTACTTCCTTACCAATAACCACATACAGAAACACTCTTATAGACTTTTTGTTTCTCAGTCCAAAAGTTGTTAAAACTACTTGTATAGTAAATTTTTCCTTTCTTGTGCATGAATGGAGATAGGAGAAATTTTTGTGTGCCAATAAGGTACCACCGTGGAAAGGTGAGGCGGTACCTTTAACTAATTACAAGATGACATGTGTCAATTTGGCAGAAATAATAGAGCATTTAACATCTCCATTTAACGTCGATAGTGTGTGTAATACTGTATATACACGGTTCACACTTTGTGCACAATTTGGCTTCCTTTTTCTTGACAATACAACTTTCTCTCTCTTCATTAAATGAACTTCCAACCTAAACCAATCAAAGGTTTAGTAATAAGAATATAAATATGTACATATACTGTGTATACATTAATTATCAGGTAAATAATGAATTGCAAATTACACCCTTATAGTTTGAGGGTTGTGGTAGTTTGGTCTTTATAGTTCCAGTTTTGGTAATTTATACCATATAGTTTGATAATTGTGCAAAATTCACCCAATTACGAAAAAAAATAAGGACAAAATGGGAAAGTCACATTATTTAGCCAAAAATGACTCCATGTGCAGGGACAGACCCATGAGTGTAGTTCAGTGAGAGCAAGTGCTTATACGTGAGTTTGGAGGCAGTACCCGGACTCGGTTTTTTTTTTTAGAAATAGTACAATTATATTGTACAAACTAATCTATCTCATAATTCTTTCACAAAAAAAAATTTGTATTATAAACTTAATTAGTTATTTGTATTTACCAATTTCATTTTGATATTGTGTGGCAGTGCATGTTCAGCTTGAAATGTATCAAATTATTTAAAAGGTCATAAGATATTATCAAATGGTTTAAAAGACTATAAGATATTATCATATTATAAACTTTAAGTGTATAAAATTGTTTAAGAGACTATAAGTTTTTTATGGGATAGATTAGTTTGTACAAAAAAAAACTACATAGAATTATTCTATTTCTATCCATAAAAATAAATAAATAAATAAATCAGGTCGTGACACTGCCCTAAAACCCCTGTATAAGATTCAGCTCCCACTGAACTACACTCCTGGGTCCGCCTCTACACATTGGGTCATTTTGAACTGAAAATAATGTGATATTCTTATTCTGCCTTTGCTTATTTTGTAATTAGATTATGACTTAAAGATCATAAATATGACAGATTAGAAGTTGGAAGTCAAAGTTCTCCCAATATGTACAACATAAGTGAATATGTTGAGAAAGATATTGACTGAAATTATGTCTTGATTGTAATTGCTAAAGTTTGGGATAATACAAATTTTATTATTTTGTATTAACAATTTATGGATTTATGTGCTAAGCATTACTCCCTCCGTCCCATTTTATGTGTCCCTTTTTGGGAATCCAACTATTTTAGGGGACAAAAAGAATCTACACCTACTTTCCACAATTGCCCATAATCATTGCACTTTCTTTTTTATTTTGTTTTGGTATTGGTTGTAAGGAAGGGTAATTTGGGAAACTAAGTAAAATTTATATACTAATTTAAGAAAGTGGACAACAATTTTGGGACATACCAAAATAGAAAGAGGGACACATAAAATGGGACGGAGGGAGTAATTTTTTATTTTTTATGGATGTCTACTAAGTTGTTAAAGTAACAAGAGATGTCATAGATTAGCTTAACTTATTATCAGTTGAAATCTCATCAGTATATATATATATATATAAATACAGTATATATATATATAAATACAATATATATATATAGATATAGGGTGGGATTAAATACACCACATTTTCTGTTAAATACATCACTCTGCAGTGTTAAACGATAAAAAATTTGTGAATGAATGTGATGTATTTAGCAAAAAAAAATGGTGTATTTAGCCTCTCTCTCTCTCTCTCTCTCTCTCTCTCTATATATATATATATATATATATCTATATATATATATATAAGTAGGGAATTGTTATTTCCACTCCATCATTGAACCAATGCACTCCATGGTACCACTATCAAAGCATGCGGTACCATGTATGTAATGCATGATATGCATGTACCACATGTTTTAAGAATGGTACCATGGAGTGCCTTAGTTCAATGATGGAGTGGAAATAGCATCACCCTATAAGTAATAGAGTGAGAGATAAAGTTGAACTGAAAAGGTGATGGAATACTCACATTAATGACATGTCAGGAAAAAAGAGGCCAAATTATGCACTGTAAACCGCGTATATACCGTACTCCGTTATACACACCATCGGCGTTAAATGCTCTATTCTTTCTACCAAATTTACACATATTATCTTTTAATTGATTGAAGGTACCACCTCATCTTTCCACGATGGTACCTGCACACAAAAAATTTTCATGGAGATGAATACCTGTAAAGTAAATGTACAATGCATATATTGATTGGTCTACATTTTTTTTGTTGATAGGATATACTGGTACACATTTGCAGTGTTACCAAAGAATGATGCACAAAAATCTTATAAAAACAAATAAAGGAACCAAATGAAATGTAAACCTCCCTACCAATTGTATGGGTAATACCTGTAATTACTTTGCCATGAACGCCACGCTATGGCCAGTGCCTAGTTGGATATTCAATTAAAGAAAAATGTTATTTTGTGTTTTTTTTTGTCATTTCTTTCATTAAATTCAAAGTCAATTGAATGCAAAAATCATTATTATTTCAAGTGCTCATTTCCTAGTACTGGGTGTTTTGGATTTTTCTCTTTCTCTCTTTATTTTCTGTATTTAGTGGAGTTCATATGGTTATTTAAAGGATAAAATTGAACTTGGAATTTATTAAAAAGCTTTATTTTTTTTTCTTTTAGACAACACCTTTAGATCCTTAAATTGTTTGAGAGTCATCATACAGCAATCTGAAATGCACCATAGCTTAGCAGTTTATATCTATATATAGTCATGTTCTTTGGTCCAAGAGAGAGAGAGAGAGAGAAACAATAACATTAGTCATGTGCTTGACATGTTGACTTCACTCTTGGCAAGAATTGTGGTACCAAGAGTATGTATGGATTTGAAAAGAAAAATAAAAAATAAATGAGAAAGAAAATTCCTAAGCTTGGACACAAAAAGCATGTGGCCTAACAAGTAACAATTAACAATCGGCCTCTACTATATAGGCAAGCTTTTGGTATGTTACAGTTGAATCACTTAGTTGTATCACAGATTTTGATGACCCCCAATAAAGAAGATTTGAGTCTTAAAAGCTTTGAATTAATATAATCAGCAAAAATTAAGAACATGGAGATTGGGAGACCAGATGAAATTGAAGACCACTCACTGTCTCCTGCAACAATGGGTTCAATGCAAATTGCAGGAAGCAATGGCTTTGGTCACAACATAGAGTTCATGTCACAAGCCTACCTTAGAAATAGAAATTCTGAAATTGATATTGAGGATGAGCCCTCATTGGCAAATAAAGACCACCCTCTTCCAATATTTCTCAAGGTACTCTCTCTTGTGTTCATATTTCTTATTTCAAGATATTAGTCAAAAATCTTGAAAGATTGGAGACCAAAGAAAAATTGCAGAATGTTGCATAACATAATGATCATGACTATCGCTCTACAACGTAAATTGTAGCCTACAAATTTTTTTTGGTTTGTGCATTTAGTGAAGGAAAATAAATGAGAAACCAAAAGAGAAAAATTCGGAAGAGAAACCCAAATTTCTAGTGTTTCTCCTTAACTTAATAATTATTGGAAACTAACACATTCTCAAAATCGAGAGAAAGGAAAAGGAATTGAAATTAAAATCAAAACAATGCTCCCTCCGTCCCATATTTAGAGTCTCTTTTGAGAATTCCAACTTATTAAGGGGACAACCTTAATTTTGGTGAGATTTTCAACTTTCCAATATTGCCCTTTTTGAAATTCAAAATTATAGTGTCACGTCAAAAAAAAAAAGAGGGAAGAGTTAGATATAATAAAGGACAAATTTGGAAAGTGTATATCAAAGTGCTTTGACTTTTCAAAGACAGACTCTTAAAATGGGACATCAAAAAATGGCATCAATGACTCTAAATATGGGACAGAGGGAGTATTTGTTTTCGTATCATTTTATTTTCCTTCCTTTTTACTTGTTGTTTTGTTGTTAATAAACATGGAAATTTGATTTTCTTTTCTATTTGTTCCCTAAATCAATGAACCAAACGGAGTGTATGGCTTTGTGCTGTTAATACATAGAGTGGAGGAAGTAAAGTAAAATACCAAAAAGAACAAATTTTTTTTTTGTTAATAATGAAAACAACAAGAAAAATAGGAAGGAAAAAAATAGGATGAAACAGAAGAATTTTATTTCCAATGTCATTTAAGCATGAAACACTAGGCTTGCCCTTGGGCAAAGCCCACAAAGCAGCTGCTTTGGGCCCCCTACAAAAATGCTTAATTTTACAGCCTCATTTTAAATGTACCCTTATACTGCTATGTCTAAGCCCAAAAACTTAAAACCCATAAAGGGCCCAACCCAAGTTAAAAGGCCTAAATCTTAGATACTTTGTTTTTGTTGCTAGGTATCCAAGCAAAAAACAAATCGGTCCTTATTTTTTAAACCTCTTCAGTCTTCACATTTAGAAGAGTTCTTTCTAGAATTTTTGCGAGCATCTTATCTCAGCTCTTGCTCGAATCGCGATATCGGCAAATCTCTTTGGTTCTAATCAATTTTTACTCTTGTAAATTTAATTGTGAGTTTTTCCTTTATGATTCCATTAACATGATTGATGATCTATGTTGATAATAATTTATATGTTAATTATGGATTGTAAGTTGTTGTAGGGCTTGGGTTTTAATTATTGTTTGTTTACCATTTTGGGAATTTGGAGGGTTTGTAAGTTGTTTTTAATTTAGGGCTTGGTTTCAAAGTCGCCACAAAAACTCATACATTTTTTAGATATGACATAAAACCAATTGTGCACATAGTTATGTACAAGTAGACTTTAAAAATAATTAGCCTCTGGGGCGCTGCCCCCGAACCCCGTGTAACCTAGGGGCCCCCTTTTTAGAGTTTGCTTTGAACCCCCAAAGTCTCAGGGCGGCCCTGCACTAGGCAAAACACTACCTCCTCGTTTTCCTTTTGCTTCTCTGAATCTGTGAACCAAACGGAGCCCCAACTGTTTAAGGAATCTATGTTGACCATGGTCCATAATTTGTGTTGGAGTAATGTAATTGTCCTTTTAAGGATGCCAAAAACCAAATTACCACACAAAATTACTAAATTTGTAATTTTGTGTTTCTCTAAACCAGTTAAAATCAAAACAATATTTGATTTCGTATCATTTTATTTTCCTTCCTTTCTCAGCTGTTTTGTTGTTAATAAAACATGGAAATTTGCTTTTCTTTTCTATACCCCCTAAATCAAAGAACCAAATGGAGTGTATGGCTTTGTGCGGATAATACATAGAGCGGAGGAAGGAAAGTAAAATACTATCAAGAAACACTTTTTTTTGTCGATTAAGAAGGAAACCAACGAGGAAAAAAGGAAGGAAAAAAATAGGATGAAACAGAAATAAAATTCTTTGATGGTTTTTGCTTCCTCTTTTCTTAAGTCCCCATTCTACATTAGAATTTTATTTCTAATGTCATTTAAGCATGAAACACTAGCCAAAACACAATGATCTCCTCGTTTTCCTTTTGCTTCTCTGAATCTATGAACCAAACGGAGCCCAACTGTTTAAGGAATCTACGTTGACCATAACTTGTGTTGGTGTACGTAATTGTCCTTTTAAGGATGCCAAAAACCAAATTACTACACAAAATTACTACATTTTTTATTTTGTGTTTCTCTTTGCAAATGCAGTTTGAAGATGTGGAATATAAGGTGAAGATCAGCCAAGCTTCCTCCAACAACCCTGTCAAGGCAGTAGTGTCAAAAGTGGCCACACAACTAAACATAGAACAAGATAATTACAAGCAAATCTTAAAAGGCATAACAGGAAGTGTGGGCCCTGGTGAAATCCTGGCTCTGATGGGTCCATCTGGCAGTGGAAAAACTACCTTACTAAAGACAATAGGAGGAAGACTCCAAGAAAATGTTAAGGGAACCATAACTTACAATGACATTCCATATAACCCAGCTCTTAAAAAGAGGTTAGCCAACTTACATAATTACATTCCATATATATATTTGAATATAATATACCGTATAGCATTACTGTGAGATCCCGCCCACATCGGATAAATAAAAAAGTTAGTCTAATATATGTAGATCAAACCAAGGGGGCTACTACTAACAACTTGGGCTTAAGCATTTTAAGGGCTAATGTGGCAAGCCCGTCAAGTTGTTGGGCTAGTGGACCACTTGCGCCATTACAAGTACAATGGTATAATATTTTGAATCTACTGCCTTTATTTGCTTTATAGGATTGGATTTGTGTCACAAGATGATGTGCTATTCCCACAATTGACAGTGGAGGAAACTTTAGTTTTCGCAGCATTTTTAAGACTTCCAAGCAACATGAGCTCAAGGCAGAAGTATGAAAGAGTCGAGATGATTGTAAAGGAACTAGGCCTTGAAAGGTTTGTTTTTTTGTGAAAGAATGGCTAAATTTTTGTTAGTAGATGAAATTGAGGGTTAGAAATTATGGTGCTTGTTATGACCAAGTTTTTGCTAATTTTCGTGTGAATTAGATGTCGTCATACTCGAATAGGTGGAGGATTTATAAAAGGGATATCAGGGGGAGAAAGAAAAAGAACCAGTATAGGCCATGAAATTCTTGTTGATCCTTCACTATTGTTGCTTGATGAACCGACTTCGGGCCTTGATTCCACCTCTGCAAATAAACTTCTTCAGATTCTTCAAGGAGTTGCCAAGGTAAAAGATTCTAAGTTCAACTATATATTTAATATTGGCCTATTTGGGAATGCATAAAACATAATCAGGCCCCCAATCTCCTTATCTTCTATCTACTTATAGGGTCTTTTGCTAATAATACAAGAACGGTTCTATTGTTTGGAAAAGCACCGTAGCTGAGTGTTTGTGCTGCTACTTTTTGGTTACGTAGGACTATGTGCCTAACTTAAAAGTACCTACCCCAAGTATTGGTTCATTATCAACCAACATAGTTTTCATAAAAATCATATAAAAATGAGAGTGGGTCTGATACTGTTTTAGGTATTTAGAAACAAGCCCAACTAGCATCGTGTTGGTTTGACAGAAAACATGTTTCAGTAGTATTTTTATACTTAAGAAAGGCATCTACCAAACACTTTTTAAGTATGTAGAACTGCTTCTTAGAATTCCCAAACAGCCCCTTACTCTGAGCACTATAATCATTTGAAATTTTTTGTGGGTGTTCATAGGCTGGAAGGACCATAATCACAACAATCCACCAGCCCTCAAGCAGGATGTTTCACATGTTTGACAAGGTTCTTCTACTATCAGAAGGCTACCCTGTTTACTATGGCAAAGCTAGAGAATCCATGGATTATTTCTCTTCTTTGAGATTCATCCCAGAAATAGCAATGAACCCCGCTGAGTTCTTGTTGGACTTGGCAACTGGTCAAGTCAATGACATTAGAGTTCCTGAAGATTTATACCCACCACAAAGCACAGTTGAATCCGAGAAGGGTGTGATTAAAGTGAGCAAAATTTTTAATCTTGTTTTCTCCTATTTTATTTATTTATTTATTTATTTATAGTTTTTCCTATGACATGTTAGTATCTACAACTCAAATACAAAACTGAATTGGAGCCAAAAGAAAAACAAGAGAACCATCGTATAGCTGAGACACCCGAGAATCTTCGTTTGGCTGTTCAAATAAAGAAGGATTGGACTATGACTTGGTGGGAACAATTCATTATACTATCCAAGAGGACATTTAAAGAGAGATGTAGAGATTACTTTGATAAGCTAAGACTAGTTCAAGCTCTTGGAGTTGCAGTCTTATTAGGCCTTCTTTGGTGGAAGTCCAGTACTGCAACCGAGGCTCAACTCAGAGATCAAGTAATCCTCCGAAATCCATTCAAATTTAGTGACAATTCACTTATTTTGCCCACTAGGATGATTATTATTTTTATTTTATTTTTTATATTCTACTCTCAATTGCAGATTGGTTTAATGTTCTACATATGCATTTTCTGGACATCTTCTTCAATATTTGGAGCGGTATATGTTTTCCCATTTGAGAAGATGTATTTGGTGAAAGAAAGGAAAGCAGACATGTACAGATTAAGTGTGTACTATGTATGTAGCACTCTTTGTGACATGGTGGCTCATGTATTTTATCCAACCTTTTTCATGGCCATTGTGTACTTCATGGCTGGCTTCAAAAGAACAGTTTCTTGCTTCTTCATGACATTGTCTGCAATACTTCTTATAGCTATTACAAGCCAAGTAAGTTGACAATTTTCCAATCTTATTAGTTGTATCAAAATTTTGGCTCTAAAGTGTTACTATTTTCCTCCGAACTTAAATTACAATAAAAACTGTCGAAACTTCAGAGAAACTCAAGAAAATAGGAAAAGACTTGACTTATGAAATTCAAAATTTTGGATTTTATTTTCTCGTTCCTTTCCTTCCTATATTCCTTACTAAGTTATTAACTGTTGACTATCCCACATCGCCCGGGTAGAACCCCTGCATGTGCTTCTTATAAGCCATCCCCTTATAATGCGCATATTGAGGGTGAGCCAGGACCATTGGTCTTTCTATTTAGTATCAGTGCTAGGTTGGGCTCTATCCCTTGTTGGGCTTGGCCTGTCGCCCCAAGGGGGGTGTTGAATATCCCGCATCACCCGGGTAGAGCCCCCGCATGTGCTTCTTATAAGCCTAGTAATCCTCCCCTCAAAAGGCATCTTTGGAGGATGCGTCATACATCTTTTTATTCAAACAAAGAGAAGTGTTTTACTCATTGTTCTTTTCCTTTCTCCCCCAAAATCCTGCTCTGTTTGGTTCATGGATTTCGTGAGGAAAAAGAAAAGGAAAGGGAAAACACGATGGAACTAGAAAAACTAGTACCCTCGTGTTTTCCCTTGTGTTTTCCTTCATGCTTAAATAACATTAAAAACTAAAAATTTCTAAAAATATAACTGTAATATAAGAAAAAAGGAAGGGAAAAAATGACTCGTAACATTCAAAACGTTAAACTAATTTCTCAATTTATTCTCTTTTCTTTCTTATTTTCCTCATCGTTTCCTTTATTAACCAACCAAAGGAAAAGGCTTTCCTCAATGGTTTCTTTTCTTTTCCATCACTAAATCCAAGAACCAAACAAAGCCTTAGTGTGTTCTTTTCTATCCCCTCATGAATCCAGAAGCAAACAAAGCCTATAGCTGACATTTTTCCCTTTTGAAATAGGGGGCAGGGGAACTCTTTGGAGCTGCAGTTATGAGTATTAAAAGGGCAGGAATGATGGCTTCTCTCTGGTTAATGCTCTTTCTTCTCACAGGAGGTTACTATGTTCAGGTATTCAATTATGTCTTTGATCCAGTCGGCAAGCACTCAATTTTCTAACAATTGATACCCATTTTTGTTTTCCTTGTATATTTGCATCTAACATAATCAAATTCCGCTTTTTGTTACTTAAGGGTCTGTTTGGGCATCCTTGAAAGAAATGACCGTGTAACAACAAATAGGGAGAACTAAGATGTTCCCCTTCTTTTTTTTTTCTTTTCTAAATGCATTCTTTAATGATGATAACGTTTTCTCCAAATACTATATAGATGCAAACTAAGCTATTCAAATTCAAGTGACAACCAAACAGACTATTGCTTACGTGTTCCCATTTTATTAGAAATAATAAAATCATGATGCTAACCATATGTTCCTTTGTTATTGCAGCACATACCACAGTTTATGCGGTGGTTGAAGTACGCATCTTTCATGTACTACGGATTTAGACTTTTATTGAAAGTGCAATATTCGGGAGATGAATTATACGATTGTGAAAGCAAAGGAGGATGCAGAACATTGCAGAGTTCACCTTCGTTTGACACTGTCAACTTGAATGGTGGCTTGGAAGAAGTTTGGGTCCTACTGGCAATGGCACTAGGCTACCGCTTGTGCGCTTATATTTGCCTTCGCAGAAGAATTAATGTGTGCCATCTTTGAATAATTTGATTAATTATTGTCAAATACACACGCATACACACAAGTGGCAAAGCTAGGAATCAAAGGCTCAGAAAGTCTTTGATTTTGTTCCACAGCATTGTTCATATGTTAACTTAGACTGTTACCGATACAAATCAAGTATGTTATGCTTTATTTCTGTTTTGAAGTCTTTAATTATGAGCCAAAAATGATTACATTTTGTGGGAATTTTGAATCTGTTTTCTAAAATCAAGATCATAACTGATTGCTGTATTTTCGGCATCCTTCTAATACATCAATGTAACTAGTGTAGTCTTTGGTGTAGATTTAAATGAAGCTCTAATTTTACTTGTGATCTCCATTAACACAAATCAGTCAAAAACAACCAACATTTTACAATGTTGAATTCATTTCTGTTGCCTCTAGCAACCCTCGCAAACTTATTATTACACCTATAAGTGGCTTCTTAGGATATAGAGAAAGATGGTTTGCATGTTGACCATGATGTTCATTGCACTATACATATTATTATGTGCACATAGCATTACCCTTACTCATAATACTATGTGTTCTCCAACAAAAATGATACGCTCACACCAAATTCCATACCCCGATGTGATAAGTGCTTCGAGAAGAGCACAGTTGGATAGATGTGAAATGGGACCCACGGGAGGTCCAGATTAGAAAAATTGTATTTAGTTGCATTTATGTGATTAAATGAATAATTGTTTAATTGTTTTGAATATTTTATTGCTAGTTATGACCTTTTATGGTGCTAGTTTGGGTACCCGTGTGAGAGCGAATAGGAATTGAATTCATAACTAGTAGGCTAATTAGCAGCTTTATAAAATATTTGGGACCACTTTTGGGACCCATACGTGACATAGACACATACCCACTTAGACATTTGGTAGTTAATACAAAATTTAGGGGATTTCATAATAGACATTAGAAAGTAGTGTGGGTGTAAATGGGAATAAAGAAAATTGGGTATGAGATATACATCTCAAAGCCCTTTTGTCATCTTGTAGTACATCAAAAAAAAAAAAAAGAATAAGTAACAGAGTCTGCTCTCGCAGAGAAAAAAAAAAAGGGTTTCGCGTCATTTTGTCGCTGTAGTTTCGCCGTGTGCCCTCTATTTCGCGAATCGAAGTCATATTCGGACTCGTGAAGGTGAGAGGCTTATTTCTATGTGTTTCTTTTTCAATTTTGGTAATATTTTTCCGCGACCCATTTTAAGGGGTGATACATATATGTGATATATATATATATATGTAGGAATATCATTGGGAGTATCTAGAGCTAGTTTTGCGAAGGAGGTTGGGATTTTTAGGCTTATTTGGGACTTATTCGTGAGGTGAGTGTCATAATCCCAAAATTGGATGTTTAATGTCTTTTAATTGTTATTAAATGCTTAATTTATGATTAAGTAGAAAAGCATGTGATAATTTATTATTTAACATGTCTAAAATGTTAAAATTGACATGCTGACATGTTGAGTTGCTTATATGCTTATTTGGGTCAAAGGGTGTTAATTGATAGTCATCATTATTTAGCCCGTATTTAAGGGACGCCCATTTCTCAGAGAAAAGGGGGACGATGATGAAGTACTCAGAGAAAAGGGGACGGTGGTGACGACCACAACGAATTGACTACGGTCACATGAGAGTGTGTGATATCGCTTTTAAAGCGACGATGTCAAGTGAGAATGGCCCAGAATCAAGGGTCCAATACGATGGTGATTGATTATTTGACACGCCGGCGACCATTTATTATTGTGAATGCTTAATTGGTGTTTATGATACATTAAATATTCCAATTGCATGATTAATACCACGTACTCGCTAAGCGAAAGCTGAATCAATTTTTGTGGCTAATGACCACGCAGGTAGGGACGAGCATCAAAGTGAGAAGCGTTGAACTGTGGAGATTCTGTGATAGCTTGATATTAATGGTTAATGTTTAATACGTTCATATGTAAATGAGTTTAGATGAGTAGTTATATTCCTGGTGGTTGGGTTTTTGGAGATAAGTTTATGATTTGGTTTATATTAGATCCTTGCAAGGATCAAAATTTTGTTTCGGTCTATTGTTTCGGTCTGCCTTGAAACGGAAACGTTTCAGAAACACGTGGAAACAGCGAAAAACGTTGGAAACATTGAGAAACATCGGGAAACATAACTTCAAACTTAACTATATGCGTGTATAAAGTTAATAATTGATTAATTGAACATTTGAGATGTCTATATATGTAGAGATGCATTAAAAATGTGTAGTTCAAATTGAAAATACGTGAGGATTAAGTCGCCAATCTACTGTCAAACACTTCATAGAATCCACAAAACACTTCATAGAATACAAAAGATACATATAAGTATATAGTAAGTTAATAAGCCATCTCTAAAATAAAATGGTTGTCCATATGACAAGTACACAATCACATAATTATCTCGATGGAAACAAGTATGTTTCATTGGAAGCAAATGAAACGATGCGGAATCATAAGTTTGTTTCGATGGAAACAATTATGTTTTGATGGAAACAAAAAAAAACAAAGTCGTTTCGATGGAATCCATGGAATTTCGAGATTCCATGGCTGTTTCGTTTCCATGACCTAGGAAACGGAAACATTTCGGCCGTTTCGATGGACACAGAAGGAAATTTTGATCCTTGGATCCTTGTAATATATGAATTGTGGATTGAAGTTTTACAAGTATTTTCCAAATGTTTGGGAGATATTTTGGTATTTCAGTTCTTGTTTAACAGGGGGAATGGTGCTGTAATAGGGGGAACTCTGTCCAAGTACCATTCGACGATTTTAAAACTTTAATTTTGTTATCGGTTAGTTGGTAGCTAGGAAACAAAGAATTCGCAGGTATATTTTCAGTCTGACGACTTTTACGGAAACGGACATAACTCTTTCTAAAAAATTCGGATTCACGCGCTGTTTTTTGCGTTGGAACCGAGACTCGCAGGCCTATCTTTTGATATAAAGTTTGGGCACAATTTTTTAATGAAATTTTACCCTTGTGCTGGTTTAAGCTAATGAATACCTTTTACTATATTTAACTCTTGTTTTATTGCTAGTAGTTGTTATTGGTAATCCTTTGTTACACGTGTCATAGTCTGCTGGGGCGGGTTGGGGTGTGACAATTTTTGGTATTAGAGTAATAGGCTAGAGCCTTGGGTACTAGTGACGACACGTGAGTGTGCACACAATGACACGTAGTTGTACGATCATGCATCCATGTTTATTTAACATGCTTTAAAATGTTATTTACCATGCATTGTAATTTATTTAAAAGTAACATGTATTTATATACTTTGTTGTGGGTGCCAGGCAAGGATGTCTGGAGGTGAGAACCCATCTTTGGCCCGTATGGATAGAATTGAAATAGTTATGAAAAAGTTGATAAAAGTGGCCGAAACTCGAGTTACTGAGGAAGGACCGAGCTCATCAAATCCAGAACAAAGAACAGAACCAACAACTATTGCTATGTTCTACAAGCAAAAGCCAGGGCAGTTCAAAGGAGAATCTGATTCGATGAAGGTTGATTATTGGTTGACCGATATGAAGATAATTTTTCGTGATTTGTCATGTACAGAGGAACAGAAGGTCTTGTTTGCATCAGATACTCTGAAAGAAGAAGCACAAAATTGGTGGACGTCAATACTAAGGCAAGGAGCACCGACTACCTAGAATGGGTTTATCGAGGAGTTCTAAAAAAAAATATTCCTCGATCTTTCAGTGACCAGAAGGCCCGGGAGTTTTCTCATCTCAGTCAGGGTAATATGAGCGTTAGGGAATACGCAGCCCAATTTATAAGTTTGGCCAGATTTGCAATGGATTTGATTCCAAATGAGTTCATTCGGGCAAGACGATTCGAGGAAGGACTCCGTGACGAGATTAGGGGAAAAGTGGATGTACTCCGGCTACCTAAGTATTCAGAAGTATTAGACGTGGCCCTAATTGCTGAGCGAGGTGTGTTGTCACCAGGGCAAAGTCAACCATTCAAGAGGCCAGGAGGTAGTCAATTTCAGGGACAAGGCAGTTCCAAGAGACAGAGTTTGGGGAGTTCATCGGGTAGTGGGGGCAACAAGCCCAGGTGTCAAATATGTGGTAGGTATCATTGGGGAATGTGTAACTTGTCTCCTATCATTTGCAACAACTGTCGACGGCCAGGACACGTGGCAAGAGATTGTCCCAATCTATCAAGACAGAATGTGCTAAGACAAAGTATTACTCAGAGACAAGGTGTAGATGACAGCAGAATACGGTGTTATTTTTGTGGTGACCTGGGGCATCGGGAGCGTAATTGCCCAAAGAGAGGACCAGGAAGTTCTAGTTCATCTATGGGAAGTGCACCAAGCCAGAGGCCACCTCAGCAACAATCTCAAGGGAGGGAGCAACAACAAGGAAGGTATTTTCAGCTCAAGCTTGGGGAGACAACTACTGCTGATACTGTGGTTTCAGGTATACTTCCTATTTGCTCACAACCTGCTAGAGTATTGCTGGATTCAGGATCAACTCACTCTTTTGTTTCACACCCATTTGCTAAATATTTAGATAAACCCTTAGAATTACTAGATTTTGATTTGTCTGTTTCACTTCCATCAGGAGCGAACTACTAGATTTTGATTTATCTGTTTCACATCCATCGGGAGCTCCACTAGTAAGTTCGGGTGTCTTTAAAGCTTGTGGGATTGATGTGAATGGTAGAGGTTTAACTGTTGACTTAGTGCCATTGATAATTCAACATTTTGATGTTATTTTGGAGATGGATTGGTTATCTGCAAATCACGTCATTATCGATTGTGAGAATAAAATAGTAACATTTCGATTGCCCAATCAAGATGTATTTTGTTTCCAAGGGACAGGTGTAGCATCACCGCCTTAATTGGTGTCAGCTGTCAGAGCTTGTCGTTTGTTGAAAAAGAGATGTCGGGGATTCTTGTGTAGTATACTTGACACTAAAGGTACTGAACTGAAATTAGAAGATATACCAGTAGTGAAAGAATTTCCAGACGCCTTTCCAGAAGATCTACCTAGTGTGTTGATTGAGAGAGAAATTGAGTTTGGGATAGATGTGATGCCAGGAACTCAACCAATTTCACGGGCACTGTATAGAATGGCTCTGGTAGAGTTCAAGGAATTGAAAACTCAACTACAAGATTTACTAGATAAGGGGTTCATTCGCCTAGTGTATCACCGTGGGGAGCACCGGTTTTGTTTGTTAAGAAGAAGGACGGAACAATGAGAATGTGTATTGACTATCGAGAAATCAACAAGGTGACTATAAAGAACAAGTATCCACTGCCGCGTATTGATGACTTGTTTGATCAATTGCAAGGGGCACAAGTATTTTCTAAGATTAACTTGAGATCTGGGTATCACCAATTGAAGGTAAAAGCTGAAGATGTTGAGAAGACAGCTTTCAGAACTCGGTACGGGCACTACGAATTTCTTGTCATGCCATTTGGGGTTACGAATGCACCTGCCGCTTTTATGGGCTTGATGAATGGGTGTTCAAGAGTTATCTAGATGAATTTGTGATAGTATTCATTGATGATATATTGATTTATTCCAGAAGTCAAGAAGAACATGAACGACACTTAAGGTTGGTTTTGCAACGACTTAGAGAAAAGCAACTATTTGGGAAGTTAAAGAAAAGTGAATTTTGGTTGACAAATGTTTCTTTTCTTGGACACGTGATCTCTAAAGATGGTGTCTCTGTGGACCCACAAAAGATAGAAGCTGTTAAGAATTGGTCGAGGCCGACAAATGTTTCTGAAATTCAAAGTTTTTTGGGGTTAGCTGGTTACTATAGAAGGTTCGTTCAAGACTTTTCTAGAATCGCGACTCCAATGACTTAATTGATGAGGAAGGATGTGGCTTTTCTGTGGAGTAAAGAATGTGAAGACTGTTTTCAGAAGTTGAAAGATAAGTTAACCTCAGCGCCGATATTAGCTATTCCGTCAGATACTGGAGGTTTCAGTATATATAGTGATGCTTCTCATCAGGACCTGGGATGTGTGTTAATGCAAGAGGGTAAAGTTATAGCTTATGCTTCGAGGCAGTTAAGGACACACGAGAAGAATTATCCGACTCATGATCTGGAATTGGCAGCGGTGATCTTTGCGTTAAAGATTTGGCGTCACTACTTGTACGGGGAAACGTGTGAGATATTCACCGATCACAAGAGCCTGAAATATTTATTTACTCAGAGAGAACTTAATATGAGACAGCAAAGATGGCTTGAATTGATGAAGGATTATGATTTGAAGATCCAGTATCATCCGGGTAAAGCTAACGTGGTTGCCGATGCGTTAAGTCGAAAGTCGTCAGAAAATTTGGTTTATTCTTTAACAGCTCAAGCAACATTGGTAAAAGAATTTGAACAGCTAGAATTGGAAGTAATTCCCAGAATCCAGGGTGGTTTAATGGCAGCTATCATGGCACAACCAAGCTTAATCGAAGAAATCAAGGTGAGTCAACTTTTGGACCCAAATTTCAAGAAAATATTTGAAGAATTACCTGAGGGTAGACGGCCGGAATTCAGTTTTTAGAATAATGTATTGAGGTATGTTAATCGACTGTGTGTTCCTAATATCCAAGAGTTGAAAGACAAGATTATGGAAGAAGCTCACAATACGAGGTATTATGTACATCCGAGGAGTACCAAGATGTATAGAGATTTACGGGAAGTCGCCGAGTTTGTGGCCAAATGTACAACTTGTCAACAAGTAAAATTGGAACATCAACGACCCGCTGGTGAATTGTAACCGTTGGAGATACTAGAATGAAAATGGGAGCATATTACGATGGACTTTGTGTCAGGTTTGCCACGGTCTCCTAAGTCTAATGATAGTATTTGGGTGATCGTTGACAGGTTGACTAAATCAGCTCATTCTTGCCAATTAAGACTCGTGATCCGACAAAGTTAGCAAAGCTTTATGTCAGAGAAATTGTTAGATTACATGTGGCACCGGTATCAATTGTGTCAGATCGAGACACACGATTTGTGTCTATGTTTTGGGAAGGTTTGTAAAAGGCAATGGGGACGACCTTGCATTTTAGCACAGCATTTCATCCTCAGACAGACGGTCAATCCAAGCGAGTTATTCAGATTCTGGAAGATATGCTTCGAGGTTGTGTTATGGATTTTAAATCAGATTAGGAAACACACTTGTCATTAGTGGAATTCTCTTATAATAATAGCTTCCAGACGAGTATTGGTATGGCGCCTTACGAGGCATTGTACGGGCGTATATGTAGATCACCGGTGTGTTGGACAGAAGTTGGGGAACAGCAACTTATAGGACCTGAAATTGTGCAAATCACTACCGACAAAATCAAGTTAATTAAACAACGGCTACAAATAGCACAAAGTCGTTACAAAAGCTACGCGGATACAGGTAGAAGACCGTTGGAATACGAGGTAGGTGATTATGTTTACTTGAAAGTATCGCCTTCGAAAGGCATTACACGATTTGGTAAGCGAGGCAAGTTAAGTCTGAGGTTTGTAGGGCCTTATCTGATATTAGATAGAGTTGGTCCAGTTGCATATCGGTTGGAATTGCCACAAGAGTTGGCTAATGTTCATAATGTGTTTCACGTTTCTATGTTACGACGTTGTTTATCAGACTCGAGTCACCGTATCACTCCGGAATCGTTGATGGTTCGAGAAGACTTGACTTATGTTGAATATCCAGTTCGAATCCTAGATAGGAAGGATCAAGTACTCAGAACTAAAGTCATTCCTCTAGTTATGGTGTTATGGCGCAATCATTCAGTAGAGGAGGCAACTTGGGAACGTGAGGACGAAATTCGAGAGAAATATCCTCACCTATTTGGCTCTTGAGGTAAGAAAAGTTTGTGGACAAACTTCCTAAAAGGGAGGGAGAGATGTAATACCCGTACCCAGAAAATGGAAGTAATATTTATTTTTCATGCATTAATTAGTATAATTAATTGCATGTGATATTTGGGTAAGTTCCAGTTACCCCGATGTGATAAGTGCTTCGAGAAGGGCACAGTTGGATAGATGTGAAATGGGACCCACGGGAGGTCCAGATTAGATAAATTGCATTTAGTTGCATTTATGTGATTAAATAAATAATTGTTTAATTGTTTTGAATATTTTATTGCTAGTTATGACCTTTTATGGTGCCAGTTTGGGTACCCGTGTGAGAGCGAATATGAATTGAATTCATAACTAGTAGACTAATTAGCAGCTTTATAAAATATTTTGGACCACTTTTGGGACACATACGTGACATAAACACATACCCACTTAGACATTTGGTAATTAATATAAAATTTAATGGATTTCATAATAGACTTTAGAAAATAATGGGGTGTAAATGGGAATAAAGAAAATTGGGTATGAGATATACATCTCAAAGCCCTTTTGTCATCTTGTAATACATCAAAAACAAAGAATAAGTAACATAGTCTGCTATCGCAGAAGGAAAAATAAAAAATAAAAAATTTGCCGCCGTAGTTTCGCCGTGTGACCTCTATTTCGCGAACCGAAGTCATATTCGGACTCGTGAATGTGAGAGAGTTATTTCTATGTCTTTCTTTTTCAATTTTGGTAATATTTTTCCGCGACTCATTTTAAGGGGTGATACATAATGTGATATATATATATATATATATATTTAGGAATATCATTGGGAGTATCTAGAGCTAGTTTTGTGAAAGAGGTTGAGATTTCTAGGCTTATTTGGGACTATTCGTGAGGTGAGTGTCCTAATCCCAAGATTGGATGTTTAATGTCTTTTAATTGTTATTAAATGCTTAGAATGCTTAATTTATGATTTAGTAGAAAAGCATGTGATAATTTATTATTTAACATGTCTAAAATGTTAAAATTGCCATGTTGACATGTTGAGTTGCTTATGTGCTTATTTGGGTCAAAGGGTGTTAATTGATAATCACCATTATTTAGCCCGTATATAAGGGACGCCCATTCCTCAGATAAAAGGGGATGATGATGAAGTCCTCATAGAAAAGGGGACGGTGGTGACGACCACAACGAATTGACTACGGTCACATGAGAGTGTGTGATATCGCTTTTATAGCGACGATGTCAAGTGAGAATGGCCCAAAATCAAGGGTCCAATACGATGGTAATTGATTATTTGACACGCCGGCGACCATTTATTATTGTGAATGCTTAATTGGTGTTTATGATACATTAAATATTCCAATTGCATGATTAGTACCACGTACTCGCTAAGCGAAAGCTTAATCAATTTTTGTGGCTAATGACCACGCAGGTAGGAACGAGCATCACAGTGAGAAGCGTTGAACTGTGGAGATTCTGGGATAGCTTGAGATTAATGGTTAATGTTTAATATGTTCATATGTAAATGAGTTTAGATGAGTAGTTATATTCCTGGTGGTTGGATTTTTGGAGATAAGTTTATGATTTGGTTTATACTAGATCCTTGTAATAAATGAATTGTGGATTGAAGTTTTACAAGTATTTTCCAAATGTTTAGGTGATATTTTGGTATTTCAGTTCTTGTTTAATAGGGGGAATGGTGCTGTAATAGGGGGAACTATGTCCAAGTACCATTCGACGATTTTAAAACTTTAATTTTGTTATTGGTTAGTTGGTAGCTAAGAAACAAAGAATTCGCAGGTATATTTTCAGCCCGACGACTTTTACGGAAACGGACACAACTCTTTTTAGAAAATTCGGATTAGCTCGCCGTTTTTTGCGTTGGAACCGAGACTCGCAGGGCTATCTTTTGATATAAAGTTTGGCACAATTTCTTAATGACAATTTTACCCTTGTACTGGTTTAAGCTAATGAATACATTTTACTATATTTAACTCTTGTTTTATTGCTAGTAGAGGGTGTTTTGTTATTGGTAATCTTTTGTTACACGTGTTCTAGCCCGCTGGGACGGGTTAGAGTGTGACAAAATTTGAAAGACGAAATTGAGACAATTGAAATGAAAGGGATTATAAAAAAATTTACCGCAAAGTGTGAGAATGGAAAATGTAATTTCCCCTATTGAATCCGATGTTACTCTGATTTTGGTATGATAATTGAATGTCGGCTCAGGAAAAGTGGAGTCATTTTGGTCATATGCCCCTCCTCCACAAAACCAATATGCCCCTCCTCCACAAAACCTCCAATGATTGTGTTCATATACATACAGATATTGTATAATGTATAGTCAACCTCCATCTGACACCACATTTCAGGAACCAGAATAATTACATAAACATCCTTCCATGATCCAATCCAATTATACATTTCTATAATCCAACACACACACTTGTGTCAGCTTCTTTTCTCTTTCTCTCTCTCTCTCTCTCTCCTAAGCCAACTGTAAATCCATCTGACATCGTGTGCCAGTTTCTGAGGGAAGGTGGTTTTTTTCGGAAAACACTTGTGTGCAGTAAGAAATGTGCTGTTCAAACTGTGCCACACACAGTTTGAACAGTAAATTGGGCAGTTTTTTGAAAACTGCTTTTGCAAAAGCAGTTTTACTGTTCAAACTGTGTGTGGCACAGTTTGAACAGCACATTTCTTACTGCACACAAGTGTTCTCCGTTTTTTTCCTCTCTCTCTCTCTCTAAAACGTCTCTGCCAAATGGAGCTTGTACCATATTCAGACCCAGACTCCAAATCAGACTCCTCCACCCTCCCATGGCAAGACATGTTCCGAACCGCCTCAATCCGCAAACCAGACCCATCTCCTCAGAACCATGCGCCGCCGCCGCCGCCGCCACCACAAACACCACCACCTCCGGAGGCACCCACAAAAGACCCATTGGATCAAAACCCGCTATCAGGCGACCCACAGGTACGTCTCGCTCTCTACATCGCCATGGCCCACGCTGGCCTCGCATTCACAATCTTCATAGTGTTCGGTGTTTGTAAAGTACTTGAAGAATATTTACGCCCCCTTCAATGGGCTGTGCTCTGTTCAATCCCTTTGCGAGGAATTCAACAAACCCTTGTTGGGTTTTGGTCCGAACCCTTGAAATTAGGGCTCACAGAGACTGTGTTAGCCGTACCCCTTGCTATATTTAGGGTTTTTGTGGGTACCCTTTTCGAAATTCGTGATTTGTGCTACAGGGTTGTTCTCCGTCGGAAAAAATCAGATGTTTTAAGGCGAAATCAAAGTGGGTTTTCTAAATTAATCAGGAGGCTTGTATCATTTTGGGTTTTTGTAATGGCCTATGAACAAATTGGTTGTGTGGGGTCTATAGCATTTCTTGTATTAGGGTTCATTTTTACCTCTTATTCTGTTGAATCAACAATGTCTGCTGTTTCATCCTTTAGGAATAAAAGTTTTCGCCGTAGTGCAGCGAGCGCATTTTTCACACGAGGCCTATTGAAAAGATTGAAAACAATTGTGGCTATTGGGCTAATTGTTGGGATGATAGTTGGGTTTTTGGCGGGTTTGATTTTCTTTTCGTATAAGATTGGAGTTGAGGGTAAAGACACAGTTATCTCATTAAAATCCCACGTCGAAGAGAGTAATTATGCAGAGAAAATCGGTTTTAAGAAATGGATGGAGGACAATGATGTGCCGGGGATGGTGGATAAGTATACTACCACGGTTTATGAAACTGTGTCAGACCAGATTGATAGTTTGGCAATGCAGTATAATTTGACGGAGTTTGTTACTGGGATCAAGCATTTTGTGATTACCCCATCGGTGAATTCCTCTGAGCAA
The DNA here is from genome assembly GCA_033977485.1 of Hydrangea macrophylla. Taxonomy (NCBI): domain Eukaryota; kingdom Viridiplantae; phylum Streptophyta; class Magnoliopsida; order Cornales; family Hydrangeaceae; genus Hydrangea; species Hydrangea macrophylla. The sequence goes on from CM066990.1 coordinate 106,369,372, forward strand.
TCCACAGTATTGATGGCCCCCTCTCCGTACACTGAGAAAATTTTGAGCTTGAGAAAAAGGGTGAGCAATCGTGAATGGGGGCTAATTTACACTGAAGTGGATGCAATCTTTAGGGAATTACTGATCACCCGGGAAGATTTGGTTGAGAAAGCGAAAGGGTTTGCCGTTCAAGGAATGGATGTGACACAACGTGTACTTACCAGTAGCAAATCAGTTCTTGGCGGTAGTGCAAAGCTCATGTTTTCGATAGGTCAATCCATCGTCTCTGGAGCAGCAGGTCTTTTCAACTTTGTGTCGCAGTCTATGGTATTTTTCTGGGTTTTGTATTATCTGATCACATCAGAATCCGGTGGGGTAACAGAGCAAGTTATGTGTATGCTTCCCATGTCAAAATCTGCTAGGACCAGGTGTGTTGAAGTTCTTGATAAAGCTATTTCTGGGGTTCTATTGGCAACTGCCGAGATAGCTTTCTTTCAGGGATGTCTCACATGGCTTTTGTTTAGACTATACTCCATACATTTCTTGTACATGTCAACTGTACTTGCATTCATTAGCCCTTTGTTGCCAATTTTCCCATCTTGGCTTTCAACCATTCCCGCAGCTGTGCAATTGTTACTGGAAGGTAGATATATAGCGGCCATAAGCATGTGTGTTATTCATCTTGCGCTTATGGACTACGGTGTATGTGAAATTCAAGAGGATATACCTGGTTATAATGCATATCTTACTGGGCTTAGCATCATCGGTGGAATGACGTTGTTCCCATCTGCAGTGGAGGTGAGTTTCCAATGATTCATTTTCTTTTGGCATTCATCGTGATCCTCAATAATTTTACTTTTCTAGACATTCATGGGCTAATTTATCCTTTTTCTGCTACTTGAAATAGTCTCGAAATGTGTTTGTCAAAAGGACATTGGGCCCGTTGGGGAATGTTTAAAACAGGACCAAGTTAGACAGCATTGGGTAATACAAGAACCAATTCTAAATACTTGATCAACCTGACACAAATACCTAAGTATTTAGAACTGGTTCACGTATTACCCAAACAGTGTCTAAAGGGTCTGTTATTCACTCCATGCATTAGTGGTGCAGCATAACTGCGTAACCTGGGAGCAATGTTCTGAAAACCAGACCAGGTCCGAACTGAACCGCAAAATCGTTTTGGATAAAACATCGTTCTATTTTGTGAGAACCGTTCGAACTGGCCGGTTGAATCAGAATATTAGAAAACAGTTGACGGTGTTGGTGAACCGGTCAGTTCCCTTAACGCTAGAAAAGAGGAGGAAAAGTTAGGCCTGATCTCGATCTTTTGCCTTCACCCGTCAGTGTGTCTAAAGGGTCTGCTATGCGTTAGTGGTGCAGCGAACCAGTGTAACCTGGGAACAATGTTGTGAAAACCGGACCAATCCGGGCGGTTCGACGGTCGAACTGCCACCCAGTCCATAAAACGGTCCGAACTGAACCCCATAATCGTTTTGGATAAAAATCGTTCTATTTTGTGAGAACCGTTTGAACTGGCCAGTCGAATCAGAATATTAGAAAACCGTTGATGGTGTTGGTGAACCGATCGGTACCCTTAACACTAGAAAAAAGGAGGAAAAGTTAGGTTTGATCTCCATCCTTGGCCTTCACCCTTACGTGATTCCACTCCAAGGCTTCCTGCCGCAATTCCTCCGTTCGTCGTCGATTGCCTTGCCATCCATCCCCATGGATTTGGTTTCCATTTGCAGTATAATTTCTATTTTTATCTCTTCTCTCTCTCTTTCCCTCTCTCCTTTTCAGATTAAATGTTATTGTTATGTCTAAGAGTGTTGCTGGCAGTTCGTTGTATTGTATTGAATGTAGCCCTCCTTTATGAAAGTGTTTGTTGTTGATTTTGTTTCCAAGAGTGCTTGTTAACTGTTGAATATTGAGTTAGTTGTATTTAGTTATTAAGTTCTATTGGTTGCAGTTAATATTGTTTATTTGTATTTAATATATTGGTTGTATTGAACAACTAAAAATTGGTTTGCATGTATTTAATCTCTCATTTGATGTTTTATTTGTCTTTTATATTATTAATATTTTTGTATCAAATATTTTTATTATATAATTATGATGTCACGATATGATCTCGGTTTACCCTGACACTTGACCCAGTCATTTTTCCCGTTTGATGAACGGTCTGGTCTTCAAAACATTGCCTGAGAGTTGAGTGAAGTTCAACCTTAGTCAAATGTTGAGAATATTATGTTCTGTCAGAAGAGAGGATTAAATCTGCATTCTTTTTCCATCAAAAGTTACAATGTTCAATCCTGTTGCGCTCGCTCTCTCTCTCTCTCTCTCTCTCTCTCTCTCTCTCTCTCTCTCTCTCTCTCTCTCTCTCTCTCTCTCATGGTCTATGTTCTTTGTTTTGTCAACTGTAAGATAAACATGGGTTTCCATTTTTCATCGACATTTGTGATAGTATTTGTTAAATGTTGGATATGGCTCTTGAAGTTATGTGCCTGGATGCAGCACTTGGTTTGAATTTTGCACTAATTTTGAATCTTGAACTGGACTTGTTATCTTGCAGGGGGCAATAATGGGGCCGCTGATAACGACTGTTGTGATTGCTCTCAAGGACTTGTATGTGGAATTTGTTTTGGATGAACCAAAGGAGATTGACCACTAGAACATAAAAAGAGTTCTTTAATGCCTACTTCCAAAAGAACTTCATGGTTGGCTTGAAGAACTTGTGTACATTAGTTGAGCTCGGCTGAAACTGCAGGAATAGTTGCTCAAAATGCCTGAGTTTTTACTAGACCGTTTGCATTTGCAATGCCTCTTCACCGACCTGCCATAATTATTGATTGAGTTTGTGATTGTATTATCTTTTTGATCAATCTTCGGTGTTTTCTTTTTCTTCTCAGTTCTGTGGGTGTGTGAAAATGACGTCTCATTATGTATTCTTTTCGTTGTTAGTGGCTTGTCAAGAAAAAAAAAATTGTACATTTTCCATATGTATTCGTCTATATCAAAATTTGTTGTCCCTCATAGTTGGAATACGCAAAGAGAAAGTGCATTTTTTGATGATTTAATCCTTTTTCCTAACAAAAGTAAGTGTGCTAGAGAGAGTTAGTCAGCACTCTTAGGGAGTGAAATATGCTGGTTCATTTTTGACTTGAAAGCTTTTAGTTGGATGCTTCCATAGTTCCATTCAATGCGTGTGTGTGTGTGTGTGTGTGTGTGTGTGTGTGTGTGTGTGAGAGAGAGAGAGAGAGAGAGAGAGAGAGAGAGAGAGAGACAGAGCAAAGATTGTTGGGAAATGATATCGAGGAAATTAGTAAAACATGATTGTGATGTTCAGTATCTTACAAACTGAAACAGAATGGAAATTCACTTTTCAGAATCATCTTTGTTTAATTATGTCAAATTCATACTTTGAACAACCCTTGATGCATGTAACTTCAAGAACCCAGATACTCTTTGAGGATGTTACACACCAATTCCAGAAATGAAAGGAACAGAATGAAGAAGAAGAAAAAACAGAGGAGGGAGAGAACTCAGGAGAGAGAAGAGAGACTAACCCAAGAAGTTTTAGAGAGAGAAGAAACTGATTTTTATTACAACAATGTTAGGGGCACAAACAAATCTCATAAATACTTACACCCACAGTCTATCTCTCTCATGGGTGACTACCGAAATTATCCGAATCCCACAGTGCCACCTAAGAGAGAAATAGACTGTGAGTGTATGAGATTTGTGTGTATGAGATTTGTTTTGTGCCCCAAATATTCACATTTACATCTTTTATATACACTCAGACCTAACAACTTGAAAGTGTAAAAATACTAAATTGCCCTTGTGAGTTAACTCTGAGCTACATGCTGAATTTGAACTCAGTACACAGCTATGGATTGTATCAGAGGACTTAATACTACAAGGTTCCAGTATTGATTAAACGTGTAAGAACAAATATAGAGAACTTATATATATATGTATCCCTTATGTCTTCATTCGCGATGATAGAATTTTTTTCTAAAATGCTGTATTGATACAAGCTGAGGCAATTCAAAATTAAAGTGACAACCTAACAGACTAATAATGCTTAGCGGCATTAGAAGGATTAAAAACAAAACAATGACACTAACTTTGAGTCCCTTTTCTTTTTATTATTGCAGTTGAAGTACGCATGTTTCATGCACTACGGATTTAGGCTCTTTTTTTTTTTTAATTGAAAGTGCATTAATATTCGGGAGATGAATTGTCCGATGTGAAAGCAAACTAAGGAGGATGCAGAACATTGCCGAGCTCACAGTCGTTCGACACTGTCAACTTGAATGGTGGCTTGGAAGAAGTTTGGGTCCTACTGGCCATGGCACTAGGCTACCGCTTGTGTGCTTATATTTGCCTTCGCAGAAGGATTAATGTGTGCCATCTTTGAATAATTTGACTAATTATTGTCAAATTCACACGCGTGTGTGTGTGTGTGTGTGTGAATGACAGAAAGAAGAAAACGGCAAAGCTAGGAATCAAAGGCAGAAAAAACCTCTTGATTTTGTTCCACAGCATGTTACCAATACAATTCCAACTGTATTATGCTTTTATATCTGTTTTGAAGTCTTATGAGACAAAAATGATCATAATGGTGGGAATTTTGAATCTGTTTTCTTTAAGAGAGAGAGAGAGAGAGAGAGAGAGAGAGAGAAATCCCACGTAGAACGGTAAAAGAGTAATTACGCAGAGAAAATCGGTTTTAAGATATGGATGGATGAGAATGATGTGCCGGGAATGGTGGATAAGTATACCACCACGGAATATGAAACTGTGTCAGACCAGATTGATAGTTTGGCGATGCAGTATAATCTGACGAAATTTGTTACTGGGATCAAGCATTTTGTGATTACCCATCGGTGAATTCCTCTGATCGATCCACAGAACTGATGGCCCCATCTCCGTACACACACAAAATTTGAATGGGGGCTAATTTACACTGAAGTGCATGCAATCTTCAGGTAATTACTGATCACCCGGGAAGATTTGGTCGAGAAAGCAAAAGGGTTTGCCGTTCAACTGCCAAGATAGCTTTCTTTCAGGGATGTCTCACGTGGCTTTTGTTTAGACTATACTCCATACATTTCTTGTACATGTCAACTGTACTTGCATTGATTAGCCCTTTGTTGCCAATTTTCCTGTCTTGGCTTTCGACTATTCTAGCAGCTGTCGAATTGGTACTGGAAGGTAGATATGTTTTGGCCATAAGTATGTCTGTTATTCATTGGGTGCTTATGGACTTACGTTGTAACTGAAATTCAAGAGGATATACCCGGTCATAATGCATATCTTACTGGGCTTAGCATCATTGATGGAATGATATTGTTCCCATCTGCAGTGGCGGTATGTTTCCAATGATTCATTTTCTTTTGGCGTTCATTGTGATTGTGCTTAAACTTAACTTTTCTAGACATTCATGTGCTAATTTATCCTCTTTCGGCTTCTCGGGAATATGTTTGTCAAAACAACATTGGGCCATTTGGGAATGTTTAAAACAGGATCGGGTAGAGTACAGGCCTAGTCTCAATTTTATCAGGATTTTGTGAAAACCAACATTGTGTTGGGTTGACAAAGAACCAGTTTTTTTGGGTATCAATTCAGGCACGGACTCCCAATAGTTAAAAGCAGCTACTCAATAACCCAAATACTTAGACCTGGTTCCTGAACCACCCATGTATTACCCAAACAGCATCAAAAGGGTCTGCTATTCACACCTTAATGGTGCAGCGTAATGGCATAATCTGAGAGTTGAGTGAAGTTCAACCTTAGTTACCTGTTCAGAAGATTATGTTTTACAATGTGCATTCCTCTCTCTCTCTCTCTCTCTCTCTCTCTCTCTCTCTCTCTCTCTCTCTCTCTCTCTCTCTCTCTCTCTCTCTCTCTCTTGTTTTGTCAATTTTAAGATAAACATGGGTTTTCGTTTTCACCCCTGGATTGTCTACATTTGTGATATGGTTTTGAAGTTATGTGCCTTGATGCAGCCCTTTATTTGAATTTTGTACTAATATTGATTCTTGGAACTGGACTTGTTATCTTGCAGAGGGCGATAATGGTGCCGCTGATAACGACTGTTGTGATTGCTGTCAAGGATTTGTATGTGGAATTTGTTTCGGATGAACCAAAGGAGATAGACCACTTGGACATAAAGTGAGTTCTTTACTGCCTACTTCCAAGAGAATTTCATGGTTGGTCGAAGAACTTGTGCACATTAGTTGAGCTGGTTGGATGAAACTGCAGGAATAGTTGCTCAAAATGCCTGAGTTTTTACTGAATTGTTTGCAATGCCTCTTCACCAACACGTCATCATTATTCGTTTTGCGGTTGTATTATCTTTTTGATCAGTCTTCGGTGTTTTCTTTTTCTTCTCATTTCTTTGGGTGTGTAAAAGTGGTGTCTCATTATGTATCCTCTTTGTTGATGGCGGCTTGTTATGAAAGAAAGTGCACATATTCCATATGTATTTTGTCCATATCAAATTTGTCCTCATAGTTAGAATATGCAAAAGAGGGGATTTCTTGATGATGATGATCTAATCTTTTTTTCATATTAGAAAAGTGTGCTGGAGGGAGTCACTTTGCAGTAGTAGGGAGTGAATATTGCTGGTTCGTTTTTGACTTGAAAGCTTTTAGTTGGATGTTTGTGGGGAAATGAAATCGACGAAATAGGTAAAATATGATTTTTGATGTTCGGTATGCATTACGAAATTCCCTGAAGTGACTCCCTCCAGCACACTTATCTATTCATAGGAATAACCCACTTTCATATTCTAACTGCACGCTTTGTAGGATACTTGGCAAAAGTGTATAACCGGTTAGCCCATAAGTAAGTACTGTGTGTCACATAATGTCTTCAGCTGTCCATTCAAACTATCCAAAACTCGATAGATTTCCTTTCTCTGCCCATGCCTTGTATCCTTAGCAAGAAACTCATGAACGCTATTCCCTGTTTGGATTGAGCTACAACCCGGTACTTTCTGTACACCCTTGTGTCTCATTGCCACTCGAAAGCTCAAAGCATCTTCCCACTGTCCAACCGATGAGCTCAAATTCGTAATCAACGTTAAATACCCAGGATTCGACGGCTCTTGATCCATAATTTTTCTCGTCACGGACTCCAATAACCCCCCATTTCCATGTGTCTTACAAGCGCTAAGTAAAGTGGCCCAAATAACAGCATTAGGCTTCATATCCATGCTTTCTATGAACCTCAGTGCTTCTTCTAATTTCCCGGCTCGCCCAAGAAGATCAATCATGCACCCGTAATGCTCAATTCGGGGTTTAATGTCATATTCCCAACCCATCAGTGAAAATACCCTTTTACCCTCTTCCACTAGCCCTCCATGAGTACAAGCTGACAATACAGCGATAAATATAACATAATCTGGTTTTATACCTTCTACAAGCATCTTATCAAAGAGTGCTAAAGCTTCTCTGCACTGGCCATTAACCGCCAGCCCTGAAACCATCGTAGTCCATGTGATTACACATTTTCTAGCTATCCGATCAAAAACCGATCTCGCATTTTCAACATCCCCGCACTTTGCAAACATGTCTATCAAAGCATTTCCTAATGGATTAAACAAATCAACATTGTTTTTCTTGATATAGGAATCAACCCATCTGCCGTGTTCAATAGAACCCAAGTGAGCACAAGCAGAGAGTACGCTGATCAAAGTAGTCTGATTGGGTCTACACTTGCCATTGATTAGCATACGATGAAATTGAGTAAGAGCTTCATCGAACAAACGGTTTTGAACATAGCACGAAATCATAGCATTCCATGATACCACATTCTTAACCGGCATCTGATCAAAGAATTTTCTAGCTGATTCAAAATCTCCGGTCATGGTGTACCCGGAAATCATAGCTGTCCAAGAAACAACAGTTTTCTCAGGCATTTGATTGAATATAAACTTCGCGGTATTTACATCACCAATCCTCACGTACCCGGATATCATCGAATTCCAAGAAATTTCATTTCTCTCGGGCATTCGCCCAAAGATTGAATAGGCTAATTCCATATTCCCAGTCTTCGAAAGCCCAGAAATAACTGAATTCCATGTTACTAAGTTCTTTTCCGGCATAGAATCAAACAACCCAATTGCAGATTCTATATCACTGAAAGCCATGTAAGCTCCAATCATAGTATTCCACGAAACTACATCTCTGTCAGGCATTTCATCAAACACTTGACAAGCTGACCCCAAATTACCACAACATTTTGCATAGAAATCCAAAAGTGTGTTTTGAACATAAAAACTTGAACTAAACCCCAACTTCATAATGTGCCCATGTACTAATGTGCCATCTTTCAAAGCCTCAAATGATTCAAAACACCTCAGAAGAAAAGTGAATGTGAAACTGTTGGGAGATATTGATGAGGCTTTCATTTGATTGAAAGTGAGTAATGGGTCTTTATGGGACTTCCCGATGAAGCATTTGATCATAGTGTTACAGGCAATAACGTTGGGAGTGCGTGAACTTTGAAATACATTAATTGCATAATCAAGTGAAATGAGGTCTGAGGAGAGATTGATGAGTTTGGGAACAATAAAGTTGCAGTCTTGGAAGCCGTTGATGAGAATCTGGAGATGGGTTTGTTTCAGTTGTCTGATAGTTTTACAGTTCTGCAAGATGTGGAGCAATCTTTGCTCCATTGAATTACTTGGATCATTCAAGCCTATTTTACACTTCTTTGAGGGAGCCCTACTTATATATATGAGTAAAATGCCATACAACAGTCCAATTCCCGGTAATTGACCCTTATTGTAGTCCCTGCATTTAATATTGATTTTTATTACCAGTTCATAGGAATATCAGCAGCCCTGTGAAATTTGTCAGTTCAACCTCTGTTCCGACAGTCTCTTACGGAGTATATTTTATTTGAATCCATGTTGATTATATTTTGGGATAATTCTAGAGGCACATAAGAATTTATATGAACAATATACATAAATCACAACGTGTCTATCTCTCTTGATGGAGTCCACTGACACTGTAGGGTTCACAGTGTGTCTGTGAACCCACAGAGGAGAGAGATCGACACATAAAGTTTAAGTATCTTCTTTATGCGAGATTCGCATGTGCCCAAGAGTTACCCTCACATTTGAGTAAGCAAAAATTGCAAAATAAACAGAACCATACAGTTCTTCACTTTTGCTTGACTTTGGCTTTGTGCCGTCTTCTTTCTGTGGGTAGTCTCTATCATCTACAATTTTGAAATTGTCCTAAGTTTGGAATTTCTCTACGCAACGGTCATTGTGGCGCAATGATGGATTGTTCATGCAGCTAACGAAGTGTTTTCTATGATTGCTTATACTTCCTTATCTATTGTAAATGGTTGTATTGCTTTTTGCTTCTTCTTTTCTTTAATTTTGTTATTTGCTTGGTTTTCTTTGCAATGTTTGATTTTCATTAATGAAATTTTAGTTATTCAGCAAAAAAAAAAAAAACCAGAACCAATTAATTGTTGCTAGTTATTGAAAACAGTATCTCACAAATATCAAAACAGAATGGATGTTCACTTTCAGACTCATCTTTGATTTATCAAATTCATACTTATAACAATCCTTGCGTGAAACATATAACTTCAAGAACCCTGATATTCTTTGGACTTGGTACTACGAGTCCAGTCTCTCTTTCTTCAATTTGAATGGAGTTACTTCATGTACTTATGGAGAAATTTCCTATGGAAGTCACTCCGGATGGTGTCATTGATGAAGCGCTTGGCAGTCTTGGTTTCACCACGGGCCTGGTTCTTGAACACCACATCGTCATCCCACCTGAGCAAATGAGAACAAATTCACAGAATCAGAGCACAATTCTACTAATAATACAACCCCAAGAGTTAATGAGACAGCCGAAAGAGAGTCACATCTTCAGGCAACTCACCTCCTTTTCACATTAAAAGATGCAGGATTATTAAGCAAAGGGTTTCCTCGTATCAATTCTGCTTCCTTTACTTTAAGCTCTTCTTCTTGATTTTCTCGTTCCTGTTGAAAAAGAGAAAGAAAGAAAGATTATTGCAAAGGTAATTACTGATGGAAAAACCTGACATTTGGTCTGGCACCAGGTTTTAATTTTGCAGTGATGCTGCCCAAACCTTGGCAACGCACGGCCGTAATAAACATATTGAAACATTGCCAGAAAAAAAAACCCCAACATAAGCACCACGAAGAAAAACTTATAAAGATCCAAATTAAGAAACTTACTTTACGGAGCTTCTCTTCTGCTCTTTCCTTCTTTATCTGTTCAAGCTCGGCCAAAAGAGCTTCTGTGTCATCCTCATCATCATCATCATCATCGTCATCATCATCACTGATCACAAATAATAATTTTTCAGCTATCAAAAAACCACAAATGGGAATTTTTTTTTCTTCAGATGATTAAATGTGACTAATAACATGTAGTCGTGCACATATATAAGTCCAATTTCAAGAATTTTCTTTGGATGTTGTAAACCCGATTTGCAAGATGACATTGTGACAAGATACAACCTTCCATCATCACTTTTGACTTCCACATCAGCATCATCAGCATCTGCACTGCGCGGAATGATGCGGTCTTCTACATCCGTCTTCGACCCTGTGTATAAATACAAAGAATGTTGAGTCGTCAACCAAATTACACGCATACACTAGTTACAGGACACCCCCCCACAAAAAGAGCAGCTAGCAGTCACCTTCCAACAGAAGATGGCCTCCCTTTCTACGATCTCTGTCTTCTGAAATCGTACACATCAAAATTAGAGACAAATACTCACAACAGAACAAAGTAGGCGATCACTTCTTAAAAAGAGAGCGGATGTTTATCAAGAAAGGCAATCAAAATTGTCTTTACCTGTATAAGATTTATCCTTTGATGAGAAATGTCTAAGCTCACGCTCCTCCAACTCCTCACGAAGGTTCCTCTTCTTCAACTCCTCCCGGGTGTCTTGGCCCTCCTTTCTGGCGAAAAACACATTCAATTGTAACAATGTTTCTGCAGACATTTGTCAGAAAGAGACAGGACTACATGTAGTGTTTTTATGTGTTGGATTCTATGTTCACCCATTATAACCAAACCAAGACTCCCCGGTAGTGGAAGTAAGCAAGCAATTGATAGCTCCCTATAACCACATATTCTAGTGAGGAAATGCTTCCAAGCCTCACCATTCAAGGGTAGGACAGTAACAACCCTCATCACGAATCCGCTACCTTTGGTGCAACCAAAGGGGTATTGTGTCCTCGAAAATCCAAAAGCAAGTACTTAATCTGTCATTGTAGTTAAGCTAAAACAAACGTACTGATCCACAAACAAATTGAAACCAACTTCTTTAACTTTGGTCCATATATCACACTAATTGTCCAAAAGGTGACTAAAGTGGCAACAAAAACTAAATATAATAAGAACTAAGTACTGGAATATAGATGCACATATGATATAATCTCAAATCGAACCAACGAATTACTTTAGGAACTAAAGTACGAAAATTTTCCCTCCTTCAATATCTCCATAAATTCATTTAAACAGAGGATCATGATAGTGTGCATCACAACTCCGGTGCAAAGGATTGTTTAGTGGTGCCTTTAGAGGGTGTAATGGAGTCCTACCAAGTAGTTGGATCCCTTCTTCTAAATGTAACCAGAATCTCTAAGCCATATCAAGAACTTCAGGGGTACATATCAGGATACCTTGATAACAATAGAACCCAATTTAGCTCTCAAAATTTTGAAGCTTAACCAGAAGTTCCCCTCTATTGTCATCTCCATGAATCATTTAAGGGATAATAATTACGTTACAGTCATGTTCTTTGTTAGATACAGGATTGGGTCAATACGTTTTTAGTTATTGAAAGCTAACAAGCTAAAACAAAGAAATTAAAAGAGGGTAAGTTCGCTCAATTTGATTCATTCCCAAAACGATTAGAATAGGTATGCCGAATCTATCTACTGAAGTAATCACAAGTGAATCTTACAATTCTTAGGGTTCTTACGATTCACCAAATTGTCAAATCTAAAAGCCTTTTTCCCCATTTCTGCTTTTTATGGAGAAGAAGAAGAAGAAGAAGAAGAAGAAGAAGAAGAAGAATGAAAAAAAAAAAAAGGATTCCTAACCCTTTTAAAGCCACATTCTCTTATTTTCAATTGTTTTCTTAGGGCTCACTTTCAAGAGAGGATTATTTTATAATATATTTCTCTGAAAGGATCCAAATTGAATTCTTTTTTCTTTTTTTACATGTTCTACTTACAAGAAGAAGTATAAGAGGCATCTATTAAGGCTTAGCTTCTTGGGGTAAGTTCATTCTTTTTTGAATTTACACAAGTTCGGATTTTTATTTAGGGTTCCTATTTTGGTATTTTGGTGCTTTTCTATTTGTCACCAAATCTTATGATTCACGATTCCATAAGATTCGCCATTCAGAAAAATGGCATTTCAACTCACGATATGAATCCCGATTTAACAACTATGGTCATAACTTTAAACCACAACTATCGGGTGCTATGCTACCCACTCACAAAGAAGCTCTTACAAAGTTAGACGAAAAATAAATTTAAATTCAATATAATGCAATTCGAAAACTTTCTAACCTGGGCTTTAAGGTAGTGTGTGAGGCAATGTCTCTTGAAGAGTATTTCTGCGAGGGGCCAAATATCCGGGTACCACCTTGTTCGTTACCACCTTTAGCAGGTGCCCATGTGGGTCGAGCAGCGGTAGTCATATCTTCTAATTACCTTAGAATATCTGTCATAATTAAATCAAGTAAGGAAACAAGTAACAGCATGAGCAAAAGAAGCACCAATGAGGCATTGAAAAAGAACTGAAGACTGGATAATCACATGATGATTGCTAATATGAAGGCAAGAAAGAAACAAGCAAGTTGAAACTCTGCTACTGAATTCTTCATATTTGTCGTTTCTATTCCTTCCAAGCTTAATCAAAGATTCTCAAAACTAATACCTACAAATTTACTTGTGGATTACATACAATTGACTAAGAGTAACGCTATGCTTGCCAAATTTTGTATTCCAAATGGTTCCCAAACACATGACAGTGGAACCACCTTCAATAATGGTGGGACCACCTTCAATATAACATTCTCCAATCAAACTCAATGGGATACAAAATTTGGGTGGGAAGCATAACATTACTGTGAGACTAATTAGTTTTATGATGCTTATAGTAATCAGGCATTCCAAAGTGGGTAACTTTTGGGCACCAAACGCTTTAAAAAAAACGAGTATAGATATATATATATATATATACACACATCTAGATATATAAACGTACATGTATCAGAAGCCCTAAAAATTGAAACTTTGTAGCATCAACCGAAGATAACAGAGCGTACACAATCGGGTTCGAAATCCTAGAGTTTGTATTTTAGATGACCGACTACGAATTGACGAATGATGATAGGATTTGGATTTTTACCTGTGGAGCTCTTCGTTCTGATCTTCCGACAGAGAGAGAGTGAGAAACTTATGAGGCAGGCGTCCGATTTCACCTGTCGGTGAACCGTGAATTCATCAGCATCAGTAAACAACTATTGCTTAATAATACGACGACGTTTTAAAACATGGGAAGATCATTTAGAATAGGGAAAATTACAGTGACCTCCCCAGGTACTTCTCTCATATTTTTAACAATTACACTGACCTCCCTTACAAAAAATATTTCTAACAGATTAAAGCAACTTACTATCCTACCCCTACCAAAACAAAGTCATTTTTGTAAGCTGTGTCAACTAGCCATTGTCTTCCTAGTTTTGCTCTCTCTCTTAACCCCAATTCACCCCACCTTTGTGTCAAAAAGTTTATGCGCTAAACATTTCCCTTTGTATTATAGGATGATCGACTAATTAATTGACTAATGAAGATAGGGTTAGGGTTTTTACATGTGGAGAGAAGTGTTCTACGATCAATCTTTCGAGATAGAGAAGGAAGAGAGAGACTAATGAGTTGTCTCGCTTCACCTTTCTGTGTACCAGTAAACAATGGTTAGTGTATGAAGTTACTAGATAGTAAGGCAACATTTTAAGCATGAAGTTACTAGATAGTAAGGCAACATTTTAAGCATGGGAAATCATTTAGAATAATACTATTTTGTTTTCGATAAAGCCTTGCCCCCTCCCTCTAAGATTTTTAGCATCATTTTAGTAATGTCAAAAACCTAACTCAATTAAATCTACCTCAAATCACCATATTATGAACCTAGACATGATTATATCCCTAATTGCAAGTGTTTAACCTATTTTCTCCTATTACTTAATAACTTATACTTAATTTTGAAATTTTGTATTCCAAATGGTTCCCAAACACATGACAGTGGAACCACCTTCAATAATGGTGGGACCACCTTCAATATAACATTCTCCAATCAAACTCAATGGGATACAAAATTTGGGTGGGAAGCATAACATTACTGTGAGACTAATTAGTTTTATGCTGCTTATAGTAATCAGGCATTCCAAAGTGGGTAACTTTTGGGCACCAAACGCTTTAAAAAAAACGAGTATAGATATATATATATATATACACACATCTAGATATATACACGTACATGTATCAGAAGCCCTAAAAATTGAAACTTTGTAGCATCAACCGAAGATAACAGAGCGTACACAATCGGGTTCGAAATCCTAGAGTTTGTATTTTAGATGACCGACTACGAATTGACGAATGATGATAGGATTTGGATTTTTACCTGTGGAGCTCTTCGTTCTGATCTTCCGACAGAGAGAGAGTGAGAAACTTATGAGGCAGGCGTCCGATTTCACCTGTCGGTGAACCGTGAATTCATCAGCATCAGTAAACAACTATTGCTTAAGAATACGACGACGTTTTAAACATGGGAAGATCATTTGGAATAGGGAAAATTACAGTGACCTCCCCAGGTACTTCTCTCATATTTTTAACAATTACACTGACCTCCCTTACCAAAAATATTTCTAACAGATTAAAGCAACTTACTATCCTACCCCTACCAAAACAAAGTCATTTTTGTGAGCTGTGTCAACAAACCATTGTCTTCCTAGTTTTGCTCAATCTCTTAACCCCAATTCACCCCACCTTTGCAAATTGTCACCCTCTTATTGCTAGCAAATAGCAATTTGTTGTCTCTCGCGATGTTCTTCGTTCTTTCTTTTTTTGCTAGGTAATGTTCCCTTGTTCCGAAGCACCTCATATTAATACCTCAGAACTGCTTTTCCATGTGGACCAAAAGAAAACTGTTTGTGATAAGTTTATCCAGCAAATGAGAGGATGCCACGTGGAATTCGATGTGGCAGGACAGTTGATTGAATTGGATATGACGCAGAGGTAGTTGTGAGCAGTTTTGTTGTCAGTCTGTTTAAAATATTAACTGCCAAGGGACACATGTTGATCATTGAAGAGTAACTGAAAGAACAAGTGTCAACTTAAGGTTGCGCCTCGTGGAGGAGCAGTTACCAGTTTGAAAAGAGGAGGGAACATTCGAATAAGACTACTGTAAAACCTCGATGATTATATATAGAAGGGGTTTGTGATCAGAAAGGAGATCCTTCGATCAACATCAACATATATACTCTTACCTATTGTATCTTTTATCATTAACTTTAGAATTCAAATTAGAACACCTTCGAAGTTATCTTCAAGGTTAGATTGTAGTCTAATTTTACTTAATAAAATAGTCTTTGCTTTACTGTTTTTTCTTTACTATCCTTAAATAGGAGTAGTGTTATAGTGCTTGGTTCGAGATTCTTTACTTAGTTGCATCTTTACACGTTTAAATTCCTTATTAAGGCATCGAACGTCACCACAATCTCCCTGGTGAGGCGCAGTTTAGATATTTATCACATCACACACACATTGGCAACTTACTTGCCTGGCACGCTCGTACACATATATAATTTTCAAACCAAACAAAAACCCATGTCATTAGCATCGAGGAGAGGTCGACGGGGAAGCCAATATTTCCTATAAAGCCTTGCACCTCCCTCTAATGTTTCTAAAAGGGCGCTCGGTCATAAGTTCCTAGCAATAAGATTTTTCAATTAGATGGCCAGTCAAATTTTTGTCTAACACCAAAAAATCTCCCACTTTTTTTTTTTGAACCAAAATAGCTCTTCTCATACTCACGCTCATTAATTCAAAGAAAATGGGATAGAGGGAGTACAACTTTTACATTGTAGTGCTAGTGAAACGAAACAACCATTAAATTGTTATGGTAGTAGCATTTTAGTGCTATTAAACTGTAATCTTTGTGACACAATGGCAGTGAAATGTAATTGCCTTATTCACAAATCAAATTCAAAATTCACACACTTAAAGACCAAAAAACAATATAAAAAAACATTTGAATTATGATTGAAAATTTAACAAAGCATGCACTAATCGGGAACAAAAACCTAGGATTTGTATTTGAGTAGTGCTACATACACACTTTTTGACACTTTGTGTGACACACTTTTTGACACAAAGTGTTATCCGGCCATTGATTGGCACGGGCCTCACCACTTTTTGCATCTCGGCCATCAAAAATCAATGGCCAAGATGTGTTCGGTGGTGGGGCACGCGCCAATTAATGGCTGGATGACACTTTGTGTCAAAAAGTGTATTCTCTAAACATTTCCCTTTGTATTATAGGATGATCGACTAATTAATTGACTAATGAAGATAGGGTTAGGGTTTTTACATGTGGAGAGAAGTGTTCTACGATCAATCTTTCGAGATAGAGAAGGAAGAGAGAGACTAATGAGTTGTCTCGTTTCACCTTTCTGTGTACCAGTAAACAATGGTTAGTGTATGAAGTTACTAGATAGTAAGGCAACATTTTAAGCATGGGAAATCATTTAGAATAATACTATTTTGTTTTCGATAAAGCCTTGCCCCCTCCCTCTAAGATTTTTAGCATCATTTTAGTAATGTCAAAAACCTAACTCAATTAAATCTACCTCAAATCACCATATTATGAACCTAGACTTGATTATATCCCTAATTGCAAGTGTTTAACCTATTTTCTCCTATTACTTAATAACTTATACTTAATTTTGAAATTATTATAATAACCACCAACAATATACTTCTCTTCCACTCTCATCACAAGCCTCATTACAAATATATATATATATATATATATATATATATATATATATATTATGGGAAGAGAATGAGGTTCGAACTCTGAACCTAAGTATTAGAGAGGACTTATATATGTCAAGTTCTTTGCCACTTGAGCTGTACCAACTTATGCATTACAATAATGGTTTTAGTTCCACATGATTTTGACTTTTACTATTTTAATTCTTTCACAGACTTTGAGCATATATGTAGTATTGGAAATGTACATTTGAAAGGGACAATTCCCTTGTATGTGCAAAACATTTGAGGACTTGTTGAGAAGTTTCGTTATGGCATGGACCTCTGGGGGGACGTTTTCTCTTTGTAAGGCTTAGTTTGGCTCCCACGTGGCTTTTTAAAAGGAGCTTATGAAATTTATTACTAAGTTGTTTGATAATTTTATACAAGTGGCACACTACTCTTTAAAAAGACCACCATGAAACAAAAAAGCAACCTTGATGGAGCTTTTAAAAGCTCTCCCAAAAAAGCCCTAAGTTCAATTTTTGCAAATCTCATAAACTAGTTACCAAATGAATTAACACGAAATTGTGCTTTAAAAAAGGAGAAGCACCAAAAGGGGGCCAAACTAAGCCTAAGTCGACATCGTTTGATTCATAAATTTAAAGAGAGGAAAGAAATATACATGATATATAAAAATAAAAATAATAAAATTAAATTAAAAAAGAGAGAGAGAGAGAGAGAGAGTAATGTTAGGTGCACGTAAAAAGTACACCTATTGATGTGGCAGTGGCAATTTTAAAATTAAGTCTATCTATATGTTATTATATTTGGTAATGAAAAAGTATTTTTAGTAAGGGTAATTTACACAGACTAACCTTGAGGTAAGACCAAAATACAGTGACATCCTTCGTAGTATGCAAAATTACACTGATCTCCCTTATAAAACTTTGATGGGAGATTGGAATGACTGAAACATTGAATTTACTATTCCACCCTCCTCTTCATCTTCCCATCTCTGTGTATCTCCCATCACCAACTCAAATCCATCTTAAAAAATAACTACTGCGAATCACCATCACCGGCACAACCGACACCTGCCATCGCCGGTCACCAACAAATCATATTTCCTCTCTCTCTAGCTAAGATCTCATTTTTGTGTCCTCTCTCTCTCTCTCTCTCTCTCTCTCTCTCTCTCTATATATATATATATATATATACACTGCAACCCCTAGAGCTTGGTATTTATATATACATATATGTGTATATACATATGTATAACATATAAATGTATATTTGTATGTATGTAAATTGGTCATTTCTCTCTCAAATCCATCATATTTGTCTTTGTGATTTCCACCATTATCAAACCTCCCTCAGCAACACCACAACATACCCATTCATCATCAACATGGAAGTTGTGTCAGTGGTCTTCAGCAGGACAAGTACGATGGCAATTTGAGGCTCATGGAATATTTTAACATGCTAATATATTGTTGGAATATTTTAACAAAATATTTGTGTATGTGAGATAATTATCTTTTTGAAAGTATAAATTTATTATTTTGTAGAAAGAAAAAATAAAAGATATTAAAACTTATCTTTACGTGGTCAACAACTACCCCTTGTATCTGTCCTTTATTCAAGCAAGTCAATCCAATTTTTATTCCTCTGATTGGTTTGATAAGGTCTACTTTTGGTCTACACGTATATTAGTATATATACTACATGTATATACAAAAAGAGATACTCCCAGTATTCTTAAGAGAATTATAAAATGCATCCATTGCTTTCTTTTTCTACTATTCAGTGTGGATCTAAGTCCTAGATCTATATGTGTTGACTAAAAGCAACTGGTTTTTGCTTCAAAAATGGATGTGTCCATGAATTCCAAAACTGCTTATTTCCTTGATCAAAACATCAGTAGAAGAAAATCATTTACTTTCTTCTGTATTTTCTATAGAGTATTTAGGTAATACAGAATAATTGTTGATCTTTCGGTGTAGTTTGTTTCTCTTAAGGTTAGTGCATAAAACCCGGATAGAAAGTTTATTGTAATTTGGGTTGTTGTATCATGGGGGTTGACCACCATCCTATGCACCGGTGAGAAGATCGAGAAGGCCCGAAATCAACCTTAAAGAGAGCGATATTATCCACGCCTCAACCCGTTTTTGATTTGGGTTTCAATTTACTGCTTCATCCGGTACAGATTTTCAACATACTCATTCATCATCAACATGGAAGTTATGAAATCTTCGCTCTCAAATTGACCACATTTGTCTTTCCCGGTAATCTTCGCTTTGAAGATTTTGAGGCATTACCTATACGGGAAAACTTGTGAAATCTTCACCGATCACAAAAGTTTGAAATATCTATTCACCCAAAGGGATCTCAATATGAGACAGAGAAGATGGTTAGAGCCTATAAAAGACAACGATTTGAAAATTCAATATCATAACCTGGAAAGGCGAATGTAGTCGCTGATGCTTTAAAGCCAAAAGTCATCGAAAACTTAGCCTATACCTTAATAGCATAGGAGAAGCTAGTGAAAGAATTTGAACAAATGGAACTTGAAGTAATTCATAGAGTTAAAGGTGGTTTAATGGCTGCAATTGTAGCACAACCGAGTTTGATTGGTAAAATAAAGTCTAATAAGCATTTAGATCCGGATTTCAAGAAGATTGTGGATGAATTACCTGAGGGTAGAAGGCCAGAATTCAGTTTTCAAGATAGTGTTCTGAGGAACATTAACCGTTTATGTGTTCTTAAAGTTGGAGACTTAAGAGACAAAGTTATGGAAGAACCTCATAATTCCAGGTATTCAGTGCATCCGGTTAGCACCAAAATGTACAGAGTTTTGCATGAGATTTATTGGTACAGTGGTATGAAGCGAGGAGTCACAAAATTTGTCGCTAAATGTATGACTTGTCAAAAAGTAAATTGGACATCAACGACCCAGAGGAGAATTACAACCTCTAGAGATACCAGAATGGAAATTGGAGCATATCACAGTGGATTTTGTCTCGGGATTCCCAAAGTCCCCAAGTCAAATGATAGAATCTGGGTTATTATTGACTGGTTGACTAAGTGACTTAGTCCCAAGCTAGTAGCTTACATCAAAAAATTTTGAAAATTTTCCAAATTCAGAAATTTTGGAATCAGAAATGAAAATGAGATTCCAAAATTTCAGAATCGGAATCAGTCACACCCGTCCTGGAAAGATATTTCTTTTAAGAGTAATATTTGGGGCACTAACAACATCCACTAACACTTACTAACACACTCTATCTCTCTCCTAGTGGCACTGTGGGGTCCGCAGTGGACCCCGCTGTACTACTAGGAGAGAGATAGAGTGTGTTAGTGTTTGTTAGTGGATGTTGTTAGTGCCCCTAGCATTACCCTTCTTTTAAATGCGTATTTGGAATTTCGAGAAATGTTATCAATGTTATTTGATAATTGTAAAAGTAGTTGATTGTGATCAACGGAAGGTTTCAAGTGAGGACACGGTGATTCGATAATCATTGAAGCATTCGTGTGATTAAATGACATTTACATGATTTAAATGTTATTTGACTTATCTAGTAAATTGTGAATAGTAAATTTATTTGTGTAGTGTAATTAATGTTAGTTTTGATCTTGATGAAGATCAAATAGAATGAATAGAGATAACCACTGTGATATGCTGCATAAAAGGTAGGTTATCCAAAAATTCCACGAAAATAGTTTTCGGAATGTAATTACGGCGACAAACGGAACTTAGACGAAAACTTTCATAAATTATAGTTTTTACTCGTGAAGCAATGAATTAGACGTGTAAGACGTTTCGGGGAATAATTAGAAGTTTTAAGAACTCTTAGGGAGGTAAACGTAATTTCCGAGAGTCGTGCCTATACATAGAAACTCGTGAGATATTTTCTTTTGTCTCAAAACCTAAATTGAAATCAAGAGAGGAGATTTGGTGGCTTAGAGCTTCAAGACTCAAATCGACATTCGTTTTTCGTCAGTTTTTCTCCAAATTACATATTCGAACTCCTTGAGGGTAAGGGCTTCATTTGATACCACTTAAGTCTTGTTTGGTTAAGTTTTATGAAAATCCTAATTCTAGGAATTTAGGGAAAACGTGTAAATACTTATAGGAATCACTTTTAATCGGAGATCCGACATTCAATCGGGCTATTAGTAGTTTTCTTAAAATTATAGGACCGTACCTCAAGGTATGAATTCTTGCCTTATGACATATAAGGAATTTTGGATGTTTTAGATATTATGTATGAAATTTTGATCCGGCCAAAACTCGTGTATTAATTTAGGCCCGTTAATTTTACTACGAGTACGTATGCAAAGCATGGTGTTATGGTGATGTGAGCATGCTAAATGGCTATAGGGTCAAAGGGGAGTTTGATACAAGTTCATGCTGGGGTACGCCTCTCGATGTTTGAGAGTTCAGTAGCGACGGCTACTTGCTTGGTTTGGGAACCGGCCCTGCTAGAGCTATAGGGTGCATTGGTTGATAGACTTTGGACTTTCCATTGGCATTGCGATTGATAAACTTTGGGTTTGTAGATATACCGGATGAATGCGTGTCTCTTTCCCTAGAGACTAAATTATGTGATTTAGATGTTGAAAGCATGAATTTCCATATATGCATATATTGTGCACTCAGCATATAGCTGAGCAGTTGAGATTTACTCCATTGCAGGTGACAAAAAGAAAGAAAAGAAAGAAGAAGTGTGAGGGGTGAGGCTATGGGAACCACGAGAATCATCTTCTTGTGCATGTTTTTGTTTCCAATGTCAACGTTGTAATAATGAGAATTTCGAGTAGTTAGGAGTACATTGTTTAACTTGGAACATCATAATGGATTTAGAAGTGTTGTAATATGTCACCTAACTTCTTATAGTTAGTTTTGAATTAATCCGAACTCATGGATCCATATTTTGGAAGTTTCACTTGTCAAATTCATGTTTTGGATGACTGTTGTTGATGTTTTGTGAATCGAGTCAAACAAGCCTTAGCTTATTCCATTATTGTTTCTTTT
Source organism: Hydrangea macrophylla (assembly GCA_033977485.1). Taxonomy (NCBI): domain Eukaryota; kingdom Viridiplantae; phylum Streptophyta; class Magnoliopsida; order Cornales; family Hydrangeaceae; genus Hydrangea; species Hydrangea macrophylla. Next base: position 106,391,460 of record CM066990.1, read on the forward strand.
CGTGGATTGGTATGACTCAATGAGGCTTTTGAAATCTTTATATAACTTGTGAAGTTTGGATTAAGATAAGTATGTTTTCAATAGTTGATAGGGAGTGAAGGTTTGATGACTTCTAGGCAAGAGTCTGTTAAGGGGGTCATTCGACGTGTCGAAGTACCCTCTGCCTTGAAGGACTTATGCTCGAGGGTCATTCGACCGGTCCAAGAGGACCGTTCGACCGGTCGAAATGACCCCTGCATGAAATCTTTTTCTACCCCTTCAGAAAATCATTTAAATATTTTGATTGATTCTTAGGATACCTTTAATTGGGACCCCTTTTAACATAAATTTATTCATTTCAAAATATAATTACGTTTTCAATTTTATACGAATTTTATAACTCGAAGGGTATAGTTTCCAAAAGTTTTGAATACTCAACGTTGTTTTTAAGTCATTCTTCCGCTGCTATAATCTTTGAATGATTTGGTTGAGCCTTGGTAGCGTGCCACGTGTCCTATTTTCGCACGTAGCGGGATGGGTCGTGACATTTATTGGTATCAAAGCTATAGGTTATAAAACTTTGGGAATGTTCGACAATGAGTGGAGTGTTGAGTGATTTGACACATATTCTTGAATGCATCCACACATAGTAGAGATGTTTAAGCCTATGGTATGTTGCTATACATACATGATTACAATTATTGGCATCATTCATAGTGTTTATGCATTGAGATTGACAGGTTGGGAATCATGAGTGGCGAATGTGAACAATCACCACATGGGCGTATAGACAATCTATCTGAGATGATGAGGAACATCGGGGATTTGGTATAGAATATAGCCGAGCGATTACCTTCGACACCTTCTTTTGAGGTAGCACCAATAGTCGTTGTGCTTGCACCTAGGAATAGGGGCGAACGATCTGTATCGGAACAATTCGCGAGGAAGAAACCAACAGAGTTTCACAAGACCTCTAACACGACGCTAGACGAGCATTGGGTTATATATGTATATGGAGAGGATTTTTAGATCTATTCCGATGTCCTATGCAATGAAAATTAAGAGTGTCAGCGATGTACTCACGGGTGAAGCCCAGAATTAGTGGGTTAATTAATGTGTTGGATCAAGGGGCACTGATTACTTGGGAAGGATTCAAGGCAGAGTTCAATCGCTGGTTTTTTCCGCGAGCAACTCACAATACGAAGAAGAGAGAGTTCAATAATCTTCGACAGGGAGATATGACAGTAACTGAATACATGTCGAAGTATAATGCCTTGTTGAGGTTCGGAAAATGGTCAGTACCATTGGAATAGGATAGAGTAAGGAAGTTTGAGGAAGGACTGAGGGAGAACATCCACTTGAGGGTGGAGACATATGAACACTCGACTGTTGCAGCTGTACAACAAACGATGCTTGTGGCAGAGAGTGGTTGACGACATCCTATTGACGCGTTTTCTTATCACACCCAAGTGTAGGTGATCGTACAAGTAATAAAGTTCTGGAAGTCCAGGTCGAACCCACAGAGAACGGAATAAAATTTTATTAAGTTAGGTAGATAACTATTTTTGTCACTAAAAAGAAAATAAAAGATGATGGATTTTTGTGGAGTTTTCCTAAACTACTAATTTTTATATTCTTGCAATAAAACTAATTAAAATCTATTATAGTTTACGGTAAAGATTTTAACAGTGCAAAATAAATTAACTAAGATACTAGTAACAAAAGGAAGAAAAATAAATAAAAGCTAAATTTTTGTGAGATAAACTTTTTTTTTTTTATATTTAATACTAGCGAAAGATGGAAATAATACAGATATTTAAGCAAAACTATTATAAAACAGGAAATATTAATTAACTAGGGGGAAATGATTTAAAGGAATTGGGAATATGCAAACCAACACTAGATCCCACAACTTTTGTGCATTTGAAAAGCATTTGGCATTTAAGACCGCAGAGTTATTCTTTATTTAAAAATAAACTTCCACTAGTCAGGGTCATATCAAGTGTGTCAGGTTTGATATGAAACGACGTCGTTTGGTTTAAAGAAAAATAAAAAGGCAATTGAGCAGTAGGCAGGTTCGAACCGTGCCCCGCCGCGGACGTGGGTTATTCAGCGTCCAGTCCCCACCACTCTGCCACTACACAATTGCCTATCCATTATTGGATAGAAATATATATAAGCACATATTTGAAATATTAACTTTGTCATGTGAGTTGTTTGAGTATGCTAGGTGTTTTTTATGACAAAAGGCATAGTTTGACAATCCACATAATTAGGCTTTTTATTTCAAATATATATAATCTTTTGAGCCCATTATAGCCATAGTATATAAACATGTTAAATGGTCATAAACTATAGATACATAGATATTTTTGGCCATAAATGGAAAAATAACTCATCCAGATAAATTTGCCCATTTAAGATTAGTGCACAGAAGCTGTGGTTTCTAAGTTTTTATTGCATATCCCCAATTTAAAGTTTTAGCCTACCATTTTGGAATTGAAACTGTTATCAAAATAAAATTAAAAGATAAGTTAAATAGATGCACGCAATCACCGTCCAATTAAAATTAAAGTTGTAAAACTAAGGTAAGGGTAAGAACTAATATTATTATATTATTTTCTTTACATAACATGAACTGGAGTTGAATTTGTGGAATCTGCAAAATAACAAAGTTTAGTACAACTGGGCTAATAAAATATACATAAATGGAAATACTGAACCAAAAATAAAATACTAAACCTTTGACTTTGGATTCTTGTGGGGTCACAGTGGTTGAACTCCAAGAACACAAATAAGGCCAAACCAAATCCAAATATACTTTTGGAATGAGATATGGGTATGATGTACTTTTGGACTTTAGTAGGTGATTACAACAACTACGTGGCTAAGAAATCTGACATTTAATCGCAAAATCTATCTTCTAGTGAATAAAAATATTGCTATAAAAATTAGAAATTTTGAGTTTCTAACTATTTTAGGGGACAACTATAAGTACTACTAGACTAAAGATATTAAATCTAAATTTAAATAAGACTATTTTACTACTGAAAATTGACAAAGGTCATACAAGAAAACAAATATTTTATTTTTAAGAAATATAGTACACAAAGTTTTGCTACATATTTTTGAACATAAAATCATCAATTACATAAAAGTAAAATTTTACAACTACTAGAACTAGAAAAGGCAAAGAAAAACTAAAGTTTCCTATTTCTAGGGACAATATAAAGTGCTCACATAATAACCTCCCCTAAACTATTCTCTCCAAACTGTGATTGTGAACTGTTGTGTTGTGAATGGTGTGTAGCTGCTGCTTTTATAGACGAATGCAGTGATACATTTCGTCACTGCATTCATCACTCGATCTACCCATATTTTCTTCTTTCGCGTGCGTCTATTTTCTTCAGTTGTCAGATGCTTGTAATTGATCAGCTGAGAGAGAGAGAAAAAAGAAGAATCCAAAAATAATAATAATAATATAAACAATCAACATCCAAATGTTGATTCATTTCGTTTTTTTTTTTTTTTGTTTTTTTGGGTTGTTGTTGACCATTTGGTAGATTATACTAGCCACATGAGAAATAATCTCATGTGGTTGTTGCTCATTTTATTCCCTTCGTTTTACTTCATTTTTACCTAAACATATAAAATATGTAAAAACACATAATTACACGCATTTGAGTGACATCACTGTTAAATTATATTAATTCAAATATGCGTGTAAAACTAGGAATTTGGGGGATTAAATGCGTATTGTGTCTATTATATTGGCACATAAATATACAATATTCAATGTTTGTCACACCCCTCAACTAACTTATTGCTAGTCCCTAGCAATGAAGTGAAAAGAGAAATTGTTCTAAAAGTTTTATTTAAAAGTAGGAATAAACTAAGGAAAATAAAATTACATAACTCACTGTCGCAGGAATCGCGATTGCATTTAGCGTATGCAACAAGCCGTTAAACCCCTAGGTTACCCCTAGTGGACGAGTGTTGTCTCGTGAGGGTTTGCAGTGAATTTACCCACAAAATTCATAAATTTTTTTTTTTTTTTTTTTTTAAATGTAAAAATAAAATGAAATAAAAATAAAGGTAGATTTTCTCCTTTTACAACAGATAAGATTAAATTTGGCAATAAAATGAAATTTTCAAGTATGTAATAATAATGTAACACATATACTCACAGTTTTGTCAATGGAAGCATTTTTTATACTCTTTAAACTCACAGTGTGTACTTGAAAAATCAAGCAACTGATCTTAATTTCAAAGTTTACATAGTCAATAGCAGTCATAAAACTTGTAGTTTTAACTCAAATCTCACTAGGATTTCACTCTTTTAAGGAGAAACTCTCAGAAACCGGTGTAGAGAACATCTCACTTGGTAGGGAAGCAAAGATAGAGAAATTGCTTCCATTTTTTTTTTTATGACTCAATATATAGGCATTTGGAGTACAATAAGTCTCATGAAAGAATACTTAGCATTAGAAGAGCGATCTACCGTGGAGAACATCCTTATCACTTAAATTTAAAAATCAATTTCTTTTAAATCATTAGGACTTTGACTGGTAGGTTAGAAATTAAGATGAGTAGGAGATTTGTGGTGTATTTGTTCTAAGCATGTGATTGGAGTGTTTGCGCAATTCATTCCAACCTCTTCTTTTTCTTCTCCTTTTTATCATATGTACATTTTTTTTTTTTTTTTAATTTCTCATTTTTTTTTTATTTTTTTTTTTGAAATCAACTCCTTTCTTTCTTTACCACTTCGTGCAACATCATTACAGTCCAATCACATACCTGGATATAGAAGTGAGGTTTGTACTCCCAGGTGGAGCAAGGTATGATTTGGATAAAACTGAGAATAAGGTAATATTAGGTGAAGGGGGTGCATTTGAAAGAAAAGATGGCCTAAATCATTTTAAAAATAGATTGACTTTGTTCATTTAAGCAATTTAGACGTTCTAATGGTAAATCCTGAACGTTCTCTTCTAATGATCAGTCAAAGAAAAATAATGAAACTTTCAACGAGTGATATGATAAAGAGAATAAAATGAGACTGAAAAGAATAGTAACCCTCATAAAGAAAGATTGGCACAAAAGCTCACATGGGTTAATTAGTTTCCACTACTTGTCTTTAAACTGCATAGTTTATGCTTACTCATCCATTTAGATTCAGTAAATATTTTCACACTGTTTCAAAATGTTTAATGTTTAAAGAGTTTCTAGCATTTGAAAATAGTAAAACATGTGACAATGTGTTGTATGCTATTAACATACCCAAAATAACATTAACGTGTCAAATTTATCTTATATAGAGTAAAAGAAAAACTTCTGAAAAATCCTAAGCATATCCACTAAGTTGGATACATATATGGTGCAACTAGTATCCTCTGCACCTATACAAAAGAGGCTACGCAATCCGGAGCGTCCAAGTTGTCATGATAGCCCATCCACCTCTAGTAAAAGAGATGGGTCTAGAATCACTAGCAAGCTAAAAACATCAGTAAGAGGCTAAGAGATAACTCTGGCTTTACCTAGTTTTTCGCTACCTCTAGAGTCATTCACCGCACTAGACATATCTGGTGATGCTGGGATCATGCAAATTACTCCTATCGAACCAGCTAATGAAAGCCAGATGTACACGTAGGATTATTTTAAAGTCTGACCTGACTGAAAATTATTGTATGTACAAAAACTAAAAATAAAAAGAAATGAGGGATGGGAAAACAAAATTTATTTGGGTATCAAAGGATCCAGTCCTCTTTCTCAACCAAAATTTTCTTTTGTTTTGATTTGAATTGTCTTTTGTAACAGTAGTAAACTTTAAAAGATGTGCCATTATGAGCAGCTAAATCAGGACATTCTTCTCTATAACAATTCAAACACCATCCTAACCTTTTAGCTTTCCTTTTGATGGCATAAAGGCTAGTGCCAGCAAAGGGTTTCTTCTGCTCAGAAACAAGTGAGCGACCCATTAACGTCTGGTCATCGACTATTGGATCCATTTTTTATACTCTCAGCCAACAAGAGAGGCTAGACTCAACCCTCCACTCCTTTCAACTATCAACTAAAATCTAATTAAAGAGAGCTTAGAGGGGGTGGGTGGGAATTTTAATTAAAAACTAAAAATATTTAAGAAAAATATATACATTCAGAAACTAACAAGAAAATACTTATTTTTTTCTTTTTCTTAAAAACAAACTAGAAAACTACATTTTTCTCTCTCTCTTTTTATTTTTTTTAGAAAAGTCTAAGACAGCGTATCATTATAATAACAATAATAAGGAAAATTATGGTATAAACTTCAAAAATCATAAGAGCGGTGACATGTTCGTCATTCATTTTTTTTTTTTAATTAAAAAAAAACAGAAAACTTGGATTTTTTTTTTTTTTTTTTTTTTTTTAACAAGGACAACGCAGCATTATCATAACAGCAATTAAGAAAATGACAAGGTAAAGTTCAAAATACATAAGACCAATAGCTATCGCGTCGTCCATTTTTTTTTTTTTTTTACAAAGAAATGAAAAAATATCACCTGTCACTTAAAAATCTGAAAACCTGGTAGGGCCGTAGATCGAGTGATATTTCGAAGCTTCTGTGATGCGTTGGTACCTACAACTTATGGACATCATTTTTGTTAAATAATGGAAAAGAGAGAAAATAAAAATCTAAAATAAAAACTAAGCCAAAATTGGAAAAATAGAGAATAAAATCAAAATTAAGCTTTTCTCTGGATTATAGATCTTACCTTTAATGATCAGTAGAGTGGATCTTGATTTTGGATTGAAGAAAATTAAAAAAAATGAGAGATTGAGAGAGATCGAGAGATTGGGGGAAGAGAGTGAGAGAGTTGCAGAGAATGAGAGAGAGAGAGATCGCGGCGAGAGGAAGAAGAAAAGAGAGGAAAAAGAAAAGAAAAAGAGAGATAGGGAAAGTTTTTAGAGTTCAAAGCCCTATTTAAAGCCATTTTCTCTTTTTCAGTGTATCTCTCTCTAAAAAGAAACTAATTTTTTTTTTTTTATGAAATAAAGATAAAATAAACAAACAGGTGTTAATCGTGAAACCGTCCCCCCCAACTGAGTCTGACATTGTCCTCAATGAGTGAGATGAGAAAAAGAAGCTAAGGATAACACCTGTAATAAAAAGAAATACAAAAAGAAATGGTAGTAATAATGACAAAATTAACTTATATATAAAAAGTAAAAGTACTATCACTGTTTTGAGATGAAGTTATCTAGAATTACTGTACAATTGATCTTTTGAACTGCAGTTTCAAAGGATCGATCTTGTATTCAAATTTTGCTATCTAGCAGTTTCAGCAACATGGTTTTTAAACCAGCAATACCTCTGGTATGCCTTTTTATTTTGGACTGTAATGGGATAGTTTAAACATACAATTTAGTACATTTATTAGATAGCAATACTTGAGATTTGTAAGACTTGATAAAAATCAGAACTCATAAAATAATAAGTGCAAGTGATTCTGATACTAAAAACACAGTGATGATTTTTTTTTAATTTTTTTTTATTTATATATAAAAGAAAAGTACAATTACAATAAAAATAAAGACAGGAATTTTATTTTAACATATCTAGACGTTGACTTGGATTATTGCTTATGAAAGATGATCATTTCGCGGTCTAGGACAATAGACTCGAAACCTTAAATAGGTGTCAGAGCTATATCTTTCAGGATCATCATAGAGTGTTATTTCCATGAATATATCATATCTGACAATGACTCTTTCAGGCATGAATTGTTCAATGAAGACAGGGATTAGAGATGGCCCCCATTCGAGTAGAAAAAAGAACCAATCCCTTTGAAAGGCGTACCTTAACATTTCCCCGTTAACAACTCTTGTTAACAACCGCCCCCATCCAAAAATATTGTCATTATCATCATATATGGGGAATTGTACTAGGGATGTTAAGTATCGTTCCCACTCATTTTCTTCATATTCATGATATAGTTCTTGGAACACCTCATATTGAGCTTGTTCCCACTCATCGTAGTTGGTGCTAATGTTCTGCCAATCATCTAATCCATCAAATATTGGCTCACCATCCCACTCCCTAGGTTGGTCAGGTTCCACTAAATAATCAATTTCTTCATCAGTGTCGTAAATTCTATCGACACACCTAGCATAGAACATTTCATCCTCATCAGAGTCCATGAGATATTCAACTCTTGGGGGTGTATCATCATCTGACGAAGTTCTATCCTCTGGAGGATAATTGTTATTGTTAGACGAACTGGCATGGTTTATACTCATTCTTGCAGTTCTGCGATGATTAGATGGGTTCATATCTCTTTGTTACCTGTAACATCAGATAATATGTTATAATTCCTGAAAAATATTAAATAGTAAGAAAATAAAAAAAATAAAATTCCTACTATGTACAATTCTAATCACGATTTATGAATTTAAGAGGTATCACAGTTGGGGTCCTCCAAAGGAAAGGACTCCAATTCAGTTTCAAAATCTCCTAAGAATGGTTTTAATTTATGCCTACTGACTTTAAATGTATTACCATCTTTAGGGTCTTCAATCAAGATAGTTCCATAAGGATAAATATTTTTTACAATATATGGACCAGTCCATCGAGATTTCATTTTTCTTTTAATAAGATGCAGTTTTGAGTTATATAATAGAACTTTTTGCGCGGGGGTAATTTTTTGATAAACAGGAGTATTAAGACATTTTTCTGTAGAGTACCCCATCATATGACATGTACTGCAAAGTTCTAATTTATTTTTAGATAGAGGAGGATTAGTTTTCTCCAGTTTAACAGATATTAGCTTGCGAGTTAATTCTTCAATTTTTATGACTAATTCATCTTCAGTTTGTGATTGCTGTGATTTTTTAGCCTTTTCTTTCCCAGCATTTTCTTCTTTTTCCCTTTGTGGAGCATCTTTGCTAAGCCAATCAAAATATTATTCAGCTTCGTCAGCATTTTTAAAAAATTCCCCTTGATACATGGCTTCAATTATTTCCTTTGACTCTGGATCTAATGTTTCATAGAAGTAATTAATTATACGCCATTTTTTAAATCCATGATGTGGACAGGTTTGTAGGAGATCTACAAAAAATTCACAGTCTTTAATGCATGGTTCCTTCTCTTTTTCAGTGAAAAGTTTATATTCTCGCATCAAGCAATAAGTTAAATTCATTTGATAGAATTTATTTAGAAATGCATGATTCATATCTGGCCATGAAGTTATAGATCCAGGGTGGAGAGATAAAAGCCAAGATTCAGCTTCATCTTTTAAAGAAAAAGGAAAAAGTTTGAGATAGATTATCTCAATAGGACAAGTTTGATCAGCAAACGTTTCACAAACTTCTTCAAATTCACGAATATGGACATAAGCATATTATTTCTTAATTCCGTGGTAAGTTGGTAAGCATGGTAGCATGTTATATTTAAAATGAAAATTTCCTGTATGTCTAGGTAATGTGATGCAAAAAGGAGTGATGATTTGTTCTGGCATAAATATACCACGTAAAGACCATCGCTCACGTTCTGATAAAACAGGTTGTGGTATATTATTCCCAAGATCATTATAAGTATCATCAGTTATTCCTTCCATGCCTTCTATTTCAGTCATGATTCTAGGAAAATATATACTAAATGAATCACTAGAAATATTAGAATTATGTGGTACTTGATATAAAGCCTCAGTAGTATCTAAGGACATAAGAAGTAAAAGAAAAACTAATTAATAAAATTATTATTAATGTTATTATTAGCTAAGTAAAAATAAACAACCCTTTTTTTTTATTTTATATATTTTCTATTTTGATGTGTTTTTTTTTTAAAAGATGCATAAGTACATACTTATAAATATATATTTATTTCACAAGGAAATATTATATATAGTTTTTTTTTTATATATATTTTTCTTATGTTATTGTATATATATATTTTTTTATAAAAAGAAAACTAGATTATTTATAAGGTAGAATATATATATAGATATAAGTATAATAGGAAAAATAGTTTTAAACCTAACTTTTTATTTATTTATTTTTTATTAACCGTTCCCCGGCAACGGCGCCAAAAACTTGACGACATCCTATTGACGCGTTTTCTTATCACACCCAAGTGTAGGTGATCGTACAAGTAATAAAGTTCTGGAAGTCCAGGTCGAACCCACAGAGAACGGAATAAAATTTTATTAAGTTAGGTAGATAACTATTTTTGTCACTAAAAAGAAAATAAAAGATGATGGATTTTTGTGGAGTTTTCCTAAACTACTAATTTTTATATTCTTGCAATAAAACTAATTAAAAGCTATTATAGTTTACGGTAAAGATTTTAACAGTGCAAAATAAATTAACTAAGATACTAGTAACAAAAGGAAGAAAAATAAATAAAAGCTAAATTTTTGTGAGATAAACTTTTTTTTTTTATATTTAATACTAGCGAAAGATGGAAATAATACAGATATTTAAGCAAAACTATTATAAAATAGGAAATATTAATTAACTAGGGGGAAATGATTTAAAGGAATTGGGAATATGCAAACCAACACTAGATCCCACAACTTTTGTGCATTTGAAAAGCATTTGGCATTTAAGACCGCAGAGTCATTCTTTATTTAAAAATAAACTTCCACTAGTCAGGGTCATATCAAGTGTGTCAGGTTTGATATGAAACGACGTCGTTTGGTTTAAAGAAAAATAAAAAGGCAATTGGGCAGTAGCCAGGTTCGAACCGTGCCCCGCCGCGGACGTGGGTTATTCAGCGTCCAGTCCCCACCACTCTGCCACTACACAATTGCCTATCCATTATTGGATAGAAATATATATAAGCACATATTTGAAATATTAACTTTGTCATGTGAGTTGTTTGAGTATGCTAGGTGTTTTTTATGACAAAATGCATAGTTTGACAATCCACATAATTAGGCTTTTTATTTCAAATATATATAATCTTTTGAGCCCATTATAGCCATAGTATATAAACATGTTAAATGGTCATAAACTATAGATACATAGATATTTTTGGCCATAAATGGAAAAATAACTCATCCAGATAAATTTGCCCATTTAAGATTAGTGCACAGAAGCTGTGGTTTCTAAGTTTTTATTGCATATCCCCAATTTAAAGTTTTAGCCTACCATTTTGGAATTGAAACTGTTATCAAAATAAAATTAAAAGATAAGTTAAATAGATGCACGCAATCACCGTCCAATTAAAATTAAAGTTGTAAAACTAAGGTAAGGGTAAGAACTAATATTATTATATTATTTTCTTTACATAACATGAACTGGGGTTGAATTTGTGGAATCTGCAAAATAACAAAGTTTAGTACAACTGGGCTAATAAAATATACATAAATGGAAATACTGAACCAAAAATAAAATACTAAACCTTTGACTTTGGATTCTTGTGGGGTCACAGTGGTTGAACTCCAAGAACACAAATAAGGCCAAACCAAATCCAAATATACTTTTGGAGTGAGATATGGGTATGATGTACTTTTGGACTTTAGTAGGTGATTACAACAACTACGTGGCTAAGAAATCTGACATTTAATCGCAAAATCTATCTTCTAGTGAATAAAAATATTGCTATAAAAATTAGAAATTTTGAGTTTCTAACTATTTTAGGGGACAACTATAAGTACTACTAGACTAAAGATATTAAATCTAAATTTAAATAAGACTATTTTACTACTGAAAATTGACAAAGGTCATACAAGAAAACAAATATTTTATTTTTAAGAAATATAGTACACAAAGTTTTGCTACATATTTTTGAACATAAAATCATCAATTACATAAAAGTAAAATTTTACAACTACTAGAACTAGAAAAGGCAAAGAAAAACTAAAGTTTCCTATTTCTAGGGACAATATAAAGTGCTCACATAATAACCTCCCCTAAACTATTCTCTCCAAACTGTGATTGTGAACTGTTGTGTTGTGAATGGTGTGTAGCTGCTGCTTTTATAGACGAATGCAGTGATACATTTCGTCACTGCATTCATCACTCGATCTACCCATATTTTCTTCTTTCGCGTGCGTCTATTTTCTTCAGTTGTCAGATGCTTGTAATTGATCAGCTGAGAAAGAGAGAAAAAAGAAGAATCCAAAAATAATAATAATAATATAAACAATCAACATCCAAATGTTGATTCATTTCGTTTTTTTTTTTTTTTTTTTTTTGGTTGTTGTTGACCATTTGGTAGATTATACTAGCCACATGAGAAATAATCTCATGTGGTTGTTGCTCATTTTATTCCCTTCGTTTTACTTCATTTTTACCTAAACATATAAAATATGTAAAAACACATAATTACACGCATTTGAGTGACATCACTGTTAAATTATATTAATTTAAATATGCGTGTAAAACTAGGAATTTGGGGGATTAAATGCGTATTGTGTCTATTATATTGGCACATAAATATACAATATTCAATGTTTGTCAGTGGTATAAATGGAGAGATCGAGACATAACCAACAAGGGAAGAGAAACAATGAGGGTGGTGACTGGAATTAAGGGGGATCTTTCAAGAGGCTTTTGTGAGAGGTTCTGGTTCTACTTCCAGTTTCGGCGGACAAGGAAGAACAAGGAGCAATATACCGATTTGTCCGCTTTGTAATCGACCACACACCGGCCGATGCTTCATGACTAACTTTCAGAACAAGAACCAAGGAGTAGATAGTACAAATTCTACAACTGATATGAGGGACAAGTGTTATGATTGTGGGATGCTTGGACATCGATCTAGTGATTGCCCGAGGAAACGCCCTCTGCAAGGGGCTAGTTCTATGGCTTTAAGTGGTTCAAAGCCAAAACAATCCAATGACGGGAGGCAGGGGATAGAGCAACGTGAAATCATTCCAGATGAATCCCGGAGATGTGGCTGCTACGGATACAGTGGTCTCAAGTATGGTGCCTATATGTTCGCATCTAGCACGCATACTTGTTGATTCGGGATCTACTCATTCATTTGTATCGCATCATTTTGTTGAACATTTGAATGTCAGATCAATACCTTTAGGATACACATTATCCATTGTAGTACCTCTTAGTAAGCCGGTAGTAGCGTCTATGATATATAAAGACTATGAGATTAAACGAGGCACGAAGTTGATGATTGTTGACCTTATACCGCTTGTAGTGAACCATTTTGATGTGATACTAGGAATGGATTAGTTATCTCCTAACCAAGCCACAATAGATTGTGGACGAAAAGAAGTTAATTTTCAATCACTGGTGCACGAAGACTTTTGTTTCCAATGGAATGGGGTTACACCGCCACCGTATTTGATTTCGTCTATCCAAGCGGGTAAGCTATTGAGGAAAGGGTGTCAGGGATTTCTATGTTCAGTAATTGATACTTCGGCGACCGAATTGAAAGTAGATGGCATTCCAATAGTACGAAAGTATCCAGATGTATTTCCAGATGTTCTTATTGAACGAGAGATTGAGTTCACCATTGAGATAATGCCAGACTCAAAACCCGTATCGAAAGCACCATATAGAATGGCACCCGTGGAGTTGAAAGAGTTGAAAGTCCAACTACAAGAGTTACTCGACCGAGTATATCACTGTGGGGAGCTCCAATGTTATTTGTAAGGAAGAAAGATGGTTCAATGCGTATGTGTATTGATTATCGAGAGTTTAACAAGTTGACGATCAAGAACAAATATCCGTTGCCCAGAATTGACGACTTATTCGATCAACCTCGTGGAGCACAAGTGTTTTAGAAAATAGATCTTAGATCGGGTTACCATCAGTTGAAAGTAAAGGTCGAAGACGTAGAGAAGACAATTTTCAAAATGCGCTACGGACATTACAGGTTCCTAGTCATGCCATTTGGAGTCACTAATGTACCAGCTACGTTCATGGATCTTATGAATCGAGTCTTTAAGGACTACTTAGATGATTTTGTGATCGTGTTCATAGATAATATCCTTATCTATTCACCGAGTGAGATAGAACATGAGAAACACTTGAGACTTATACTTCAAAAACTGCGAGAAAAATAACTATTCGAGAAATTAAAGAAATGTGAATTTTGGCTACCTAGTATTGCTTTTCTTGGTCATGTGATTGACAAGAACTGCGTTTCAGTTGATCCTCACAAGGTGGAAGCTATATCTAATTGGCAGAGGCCGACATCCGTATCCGAAATTCGAAGTTTCTTAGGATTAGCGGGATTCTACTGCCGTTTCATTGAAAACTTCTCGAAGATTTCATTACCTATAATAAAGTTGATGAGGAATGGTATTACATTTGAATGGAATTCGGAATGTAAAGGCAGTTTTCAAAAGTTGAAGTCGCATTTGACAAGAGCACATATCTTGACGATACCATTCACAACCGAGGGGTTTGTGATTTATAGTGATGCTTCGCATCAAGGCTTGGGGTGTGTACTTATGTAGAATGGCAAGATGATTGCCTATGCATCAAGACAATTGAAAACACATGAAGTTAACTATCAAACTCACGATCTTGAATTGGTCGTAGTCATCTATGCTTTGAAGATTTGGAGGCACTACTTGTATGGCAATAAATGTGAGATCTTCACGGACCACAAGAGTTGGAAGTACATATTCACGTAATGAGACTTGAATATGAGACAGAGAAGATGGTTAGAGTTGATGAAGGATTATGATCTTTCAATTAAGTATCATCCAGGGAAGGCTAATGTGGTAGCCGATGCTTTAAGCTGGAAGACGATAAGGAACTTAGCCAACGAGCTAACGAAACAAAAAGAACTAATCAGAGAAATAAAACGCTTAGAGTTAGATGTAATTCCAGAGACCAATGGTGGCTTAATGATAGCGATCATAGCTCACCCAAACATCATCGATGAGATCAAAGTGGAACAGTTCAACGACCTTTACTTATGCAAAATGAGAGACGAGATACCTTTGGAGAAACGACCCAGCTTTATTTTGAACCAAGGAGTATTGATGCTTGAAAATCGATTGTGTGTGCCGAATGTAAAAACTTGAAAGAGCGAATTCTAGATGAGGGACATAGTACTTAGTACTCAATTCATCCAGGAAGTAACAAGATGTACCAGAACTTACAAGAAAACTTTTGGTGGAGAGGTATGAAGTGGGAAGTTGCTAAGTACATTTCAGAATGTTCAGCATGTCAACAAGTTAAAGTAGGGAGACAAGTACCCGCGGGACTACTATAACCATTACTTGTATCAGATTGGAAATGGGATGAGATCATGATGGATTTTGTTTCTGAATTTCCATGATCGCCTAACAAGAATGACAAGATTTGGGTTATAATTGACCGATTGACAGAGTCAGCTCATTTTTTACTGATCAAGACAACTAGGCCTTTGAGGTTAGCGGAGTTGTATGTGAAAGAGATTGTGAGACTACACGGGGTCCGAGCAGTGATTGTATCAGATCGCGATAGTAGTTTTACGTCAAGGTTTTGGGAAAATTTGCAAAAGGGTATATGTACGAAGTTGAGTTTCAGTACCTCTTTTCATCCTCAGATCGACGGACAGTCAGAGCGCATGATTCAGACTCTAGAAGATATGCTTAGACTTTGTGTTGTGGACTTTGGAAGTGATTGGGAGAAACACTTACCATTAATTGAATTCGCCTACAACAACGGATTTCAATCAAGTATTGGTATGGCACCGTATAAAGCTTTGTAAGGGCGTAAATGTCATTCACCGATTTGTTGGATCGAGGTCGGGGAAAGAAGATTAATAGGACCCGAGATAATACAGTTGACTACTGAGAAAGTAAAGTTAATTCAGGAGCGACTTAAGGTAGCTCAGAGTCGTTAAAAGAGTTATATAACTTGTGAAGTTTGGATTAATGTAAATATGTTTTCAAGAGTTGCTAGGGAGTGAAGGTTGGATGGCTTCTAGGCAAGAGTCTGTCAAGGGGTCATTCTACCGGTCGGAGGGGTCAGTTCGACTAGTTGAAGTCCCTTTGCCTTGAAGAACTTATGCTCGAGGGTCATTCGACCAGTCGAAGAGGACCGTTCGACCGGTCGAAATGACCCCTGCATGAAATCTTTTTCTACCCCTTTTCGAAAATTAATTAAATGTTTTGGTTGGTTCTTGGGGTACCTTTGGGACCCCTTTCAACATATATTCATTCGTTTCAAAATATGTCACAGCCTGGTCCCACAATAGCGGAACCGGAGCCCGTGGCACGCCACCGAGGCTAAACCAATTCATTAACGTTCCCAAAATTAGGTTTGAAGAACACACGCAGCGAAAAAACAAAACACATTTTCAAAAGCAGAGGTTCAGTCGACTAGGTCGGGACCCTCAGTCGACTAAAGTAAGCAGAAACAAACTGAACACATTAATCTTCAGAGGTCCAGTCGACTGAGGCAGGGCCTAGTCGACTGCTTTTGCCATAATAAGGAAAAATAACTGGACTGCACTGTCCCGTCGACTACCCCGTCGACTGCTTTTACCATATTAAGGGAAAAATAGTTAACTGCACTATCCCGTCGACTGCTCCGTCGACTGCCCCGTCGACTGCTCCCCTGGCAGCAACTCATTCTGCAGAATTTCAAGTTTAAAAGCTTTCTAACTTACACCAACGATCAACCACTCAATCCAAACTCAAACCAAAGTACTCCTAGCTGTATTAAAACATTTCTAAAGCAGGATTACAACATGTCACTAACTATTACAACGGTTTAAAATCCATTCTAACATACCAAATTAAACATGGGTTAAAACAGCCAAATTCTTATTACAACATTCCTACTATCCCAAAACTACAAGATTAACATATCAAGTTGTCTCCCAAGCTAACTCCCAACCCTCGTGCTCACTTCTGCGATTCCTCGCCAGCATTAACACCTGCAATGGTTATTTGAATAACCACACATATTTCGATTTGTTTAAGCTAAAGCTTAGTGAATAAAACAACATATGTACATTAATGATAAACATGTCCGCATTCACATCTCTACATTTCATACTAGTCGCCGGAGACTCACGTGCCCGTCCATACTCCCAATCCGCGACTCCTCGCCAATAAGTCCACGCGAAAGGGTAAGACCCACGATTCTTCTCTTCAATCGTGCGACCTTAATGCCTATATCGGATCCACAAAATGGCATGGTGACCACATGCTCCTTCTGACCCAAATAAGCAACTTAACATGCTCAAATACATATCACCATACTCGCGGTAATCAAAACATATTACCGTGCTATTGAGCCTACTTATCAATATAATTGCCCAATATGAACTACACAATATATCGCTAAGAATTAATACATGCTATTCACACAAAACATGAATACATGTCAAGAAATCATTCCAAAAACATAGTTGAATCACTCACCTCCAAATAACGCTCCTATAATTCAATCTGAAGAAAACCCGTGCACAAAGAACGTGCAGAAGTCCGTCTAGTAAAATTCCTATGGATCAAAATTTCATTTATCAACTTTTATGAAAAATTCTAGAAAATAACTTTTCGGAAAACTTAGCCAAACAGGCCCTAATAGGTATCAAAACGAAGCTATTACCTCGAGGAGCTCGAATATGAAATCTGGGAGAAAACAAACTGACGGAAGGTCGTCGTTTGGCGTCGCAAAGCTCTAAGCTTCAAAATCTCCCTCTAGCCCCCCTTTGGCCTCCTTTTGGAATTTTAAGGTTAAGACTTGGAAAAATATCCCAACCATCTCTATCTATATATAGGCAACTCTTTTGAAAATTACGTTTACTTCCCCACGAGTTTTCCAAACTCCTAATCAGTCTCTGAAACTTTCTATACAGCTTATTCATAGCTTTACGAGTGAAACCTCAAAATTATAAAAGTTTTCGACTAAGTTTCGTTTGGTCACTAAAATGTGAATTTCTACATGACGTTTCCGAAGTTGCTAATTAGCCTACCAAATTAATAGCGTGTTAATTCGTTCTCACCAGGATACTAAATCTAACAACAGAAATATATTCTAAGCCAGAAAATAATACAGATATTGTAATACACAGGTAAACATTTATTTTCAGATAAACATTTAAAATATATGTTCCATAGTGACCGTCTCATACTCGGAGAGACGTCACAACAACAAATCCTCAATCACCACAGTTTCAAAGGGTTCTCTAATATAGACACCCAAATCAACTCGTGAGTCAAAACTCACCCAAACATGTGTCATAGGACACGCCATATCACATTATCATGCATGACAATGTAATGCAAATGAAATAACACAAATGTGGGTGTTATAAAATATAATTGCGTTTTAATTTTATACGGATTTTATAACTCGGAGGGTATAGTTTCCAAAAGTTTTGAATACTCAATGTTTTTTTTAAGTCCTTTTTCTACTGCTATAATCTTTGAATGATTTGGTTGAGGCTTAGTGGCGTGCCATGTGTCATATTTCCTTACGTAGCGGGATGGGTCGTGATAGAATCGGAAGAGCATTTTAATTTCTAAAAATGCCAGAATTTTTTTTAAAAGTGCTATTTCCGATCCGTTCTGGCCGAAACACCTCTACTTTTGGCCAATCGTATTTCTTGCGCCTGCAATCACAATTCGCAATCCCAAACCGGTACAATATTTTTCCCAAAGAATAAGTGTTGCAAACTCAATTATACCACTGGTTGTTGGTGGAGCTACTAGTGGGCTCCCTTGGGCTGTAGGCCCCCTAATTTCTAAGCTTTTTTTCTACATGTAATATTTTAGCCTAATTGTAGTTTAGTCCACCCTAATATTTGATAAAATGCCTTATCCTTCTTACTTCTCTTTTTAAACCCAACTCAATATTGTTCAATCCAAACAAGACAAATTATATTAGTTCAATGGTAATCTAGTCCACCCAAAATATTTGGCCTAACTCCGTTTCTTAGTTCACCCCTCGCATTTTATTTCAAAAAAATATGTATTGTATATCTTCTCAATTATAAATCAAACCACCTAAATTATATATCGCATCGAAATTTCTTAGTACTTCTTAATTTAGGCTAATCTAAAAAGTTTTATCATCACTCAAACTTTACAAATTACGAGAAGCGATCAGCCATTATTATGAAAAAAAAAATTTAAAAATAAATAAATAAAAAAAGACGATATTAAGAAAATTCAACCTAAAAATAGGGATAAATAGACCCAAAAAAATTTAACTGTGAGCCTCCAAAACCTGCATATATTCATCATTGTATACTAGTTCATCCGGTTTCAATCCCTTAGATAAAAATAAAAAAAATAAAAAAAATCCTCACTCCATCCTTAGGATGTGGCTTCCCAACAATAAAAGTAATGTTATGCTTTTTAAATTTGAGTAATATTTGGGGCACAAACTTCATACAACTTTCATACAACCTCTCCAAAAGATGTGTCTATCTCTCTCCTGTGATGTCACTGGACCCCACAGTGACACATGAAAGAGATAGACACATCTTTTGGGGAGGTTGTATGAAAGTTGTATGAAGGTTGTGCCCCAAGTATTACCCTTTAAATTTTTATCTTAAAAATAATTCTCAAATAATGCGACAATAAGACTAGGCCACCAGATCCTATTGCCACATTAGTTAAGAATCAATCTTGTTGGAATATAATGTTGCTCAGCAAACAAATGAGGGGCTGATATTGCGAGCGTCATCATTCAAATAACATCGACGCCGATGCTTTCCAGTTTCCTCTCGTCCTCTTCCTTTAAAATCACAGAATAAACGGACAACCATTTCCCAGGATTCCCTCTCTCTCTCTCTCTCTCTCTCTCTCTCTCTCTCTGAAAAGATGAGCGATCTGAAGTCGAAATTTCTAGAGGTGTACTCCGTCCTGAAATCGGAGCTACTCCATGACCCTGCTTTCGATTTCACAGAGGATTCTCGTCAATGGGTCGACCGGGTAATAATCACTACACATTTGTCTTCATATATATATATATATATATATATGTATGTGTGTGTGTGTGTGCGCGCGCAAGTATAACGCATTATACGAGTTGATTTATATGTATCTTCGTTTCAGACTTTACAATTTCAGTAATTCTCTCAACTTTGCGCATGACTGGCATCAAAAAATTCTATCTTTTCAAATTTAAAACCTTTAACTGATGAATTTCTTTGTGTAATTTGCTAAATGGAGCTGCTATAATATGTTGTTTCTTTAATATGTTATTTATTACGATAAATTGTCCGTAAAAGAATCAACAAAATGATGATAAGGAGATGGATTGAATAACATGGTACTGTTGAAAAGGGACATAGACGTATAGTGAAAGAACCATGAACTTGGTCCTCGAAAACATTGATTTGAAAATTTTCACAGAAAAATTATCTAGTGTGGGAATTTATGTCATGTTAAAGTTCAGGAATATAATTTAGTAGTAATAATTGTTTAAGTTCATAATCTGATGTGGAAATCTAGTTTAAAAGGTCGAACCCAACGCATGCGGCTATTGCCACTGCAACATCTAGAATGGTTAGATACATGCAGCTCTACCCTGTAGTAGGGGAGTCTAAAAACTCGAAACCCCTGACGCCAGCCAGGGTCAGATGGACCAACCTTACTGTTTTGCCAAGGCTCACCCTCTAATTTGAAATTTAATCTTTCTAGAAAGTTGATGTTCAAGTCCAACAAAACAAAATTTCACAGATTTCTTCTAATTTTCCGTGTTGTTCATAAATGTTTTTCTTTCAGATTAGTTGTTTCTTGGAGTATTCTTTTCGTTGACCTTCTTGTAAAAACTGTTGCCATCTCCATATCATCAAGGCCGGCATGTTAATTTTGTATTCTACACCAATGATCTCGTCTTAGTCCACTATTTCCTTTAAGTAATTGCTGTGGTTGGTGCGTTGATGTGTATGCGCGATCAGAGAAATGGAAGACTTCTAATGCATCGAATTACAGTTTGACAATTGTATGTATATGCACACTTTCTACATACTGAATATGTATGTCTCTGCATCATTCTGATGTCTGTGTAGACACCCTAAGTTTTAATCACCATATTGTAGAACTTTTTTATGTCTCATAAATTTGATTCATGGACTTTTCTGTCTACTGATCATTTCTGTGCCTCTTTGATCACAGATGCTGGACTATAATGTACCTGGAGGTAGGATAGACTAGTTACATCATTGTATGTTAAGCCATTTTTTGATTTATTATCAAAACCTTAATGTGCAAGAGATTTAGGAGCCGACTCCCGCTGAAGGAAGGACTTCATAGTCCACAGTCTATGAATTAACATCTTTTAGATAACCCCAATAAATGGATATATCTGTGAGAAATCTCACGGGTTACTAATTCTCAAACAAGCTGGTTATATAAGATCTTATTATAGTGTCACGGCTTGAAATGATTTGTTTTTGTCTGCAGGAAAGCTTAACCGAGGCCTCTCTGTTATTGACAGCTACAAGTTGCTGAAAGAAGGAAAAGAACTAACCGATGATGAAGTTTTTCTTGCTTGCTCGCTTGGTTGGTGCATTGAATGGGTATGAATCGTTTACCCGCTTCTGGTTGAGTCTGGTTTTTTATAGTCATGGTTAATTTGTACACAGTGTCACTTTTTTCAGTGTTAATTTGAACAAGTTTTCACTATGAACTTTGCAGCTTCAAGCATATTTTCTTGTTCTGGATGATATCATGGATAACTCTCACACACGCCGAGGTCAACCTTGTTGGTTCAGAGTGCCCAAGGTGCGAGTCTATAGTGAGAAATTACCCTTTTTTCCGTTTATTGTTGCTTTATGGACATGCCTATATTCGCTAACTACTGAAAATTCCGTTTTAGGTTGGTATGATCGCCTTGAATGATGGAATAGTCCTTCGCAACCATATCCCAAGAATTCTCAAAAAGTATTTCAGAGGAAAGCCTTATTATGTAGATCTACTTGACTTATTCAATGAGGTATGTTATCTCGTGATTCAGAAGGAGCATTAAGTTCTTACAATGTATTGCTGATGGTGACAATTATAGGTTGGTCATGTTTGAATAGGTAGAATTCCAGACAGCCTCTGGACAAATGATAGATTTGATCACCACAATTGAAGGCGAGAAAGATTTATCAAAATACTCATTGCCTCTGTAAGTTGGATATCTAAATTGATGTGATTTCTTTCTAATTTGACTTTCAACCTAGTGGGGCATCCATTTTGTGTTTCTAACAGAACTTATTCTGTTTTCATGCAGTCACCATCGGATTGTTCAATACAAAACTGCTTATTACTCATTTTACCTTCCAGTGAGTAGAAATCACTTTTATTTTGCATTGACAACTCACAGGGAGTTCAGCTTCAGAATGACTCATTTTCCTCCTTAAATAGTTATATTTGCTTCAGATAAGTTCTAGACTGAAGATATTTCACAGGAAATCTGGGAACTTGGTCTGTTTTCTTAGTATATTTTTCCTTTGGCGAATATGAGGCCCTCATGTTTGGAATGATAATCTTGGAATGCATTCTTACCAGTTATAATTCCATTATGATCTTCATTTTCAACTTATTTAAATAGTATTCTAATACATATTTTACCTTTTTCAAAAAACCAAGTTTTACTTGCTTCTGCTTTTAAGTGCTGTTTTACATGAGGACATGAGTTGGGGATTGATGGAACCTTTTGCTCCTCGGCTTGTATAGCAAATAACTCTCACTTTCTCACTCTATCCTGTTTCCATCTTTATCTATTTTTTCCTTCTTTTTTTTTTTTTCTCTTTATTCTTTCTTTTTTTTCTCTTTCTTCTTTCTACTTTTAACGTGCATCGATATGGACACATGTACCACAAAAGAAAAAGGCCACTTCGGTACTAAACGAAGCCAAGTCTTCGGTCTTTGGAACTTAGAATTCTGGCCATGGTTTCAAAAATTGCATGGCCCTTCCATGTAAGGTTTTCAATTTCTGCTTTTGGCAACAGGTTTATTTGTGCTTGTAACAAACTTACGAACATATTGACTTATTTACAAAGCCTTGAATGTGATGAAAAAACTGTGCCCCAGATTTTTATAGCTTTACCCTTCTGGATCCATGGATTACTCTTCTTTATCGTTAAAGAAGTTTGTGTATCTCCAGATTTTAACAAGTTTCTTTTGACATCCTTTGTTTAATTTGCTTGTGGTCTCTCTCTATGGATTCAGGTGGCTTGTGCACTGCTTATGTCGGGCAAAAATCTAGACAATTATATTGATGTGAAGAACACACTTATTGAAATGGGAATCTATTTTCAGGTTCAGGTAAGTGTTATTTGCACATGGTCTTTAGTGCTCCTTTTGGGTGTTGAGAAAATGCCGGAACAGGAAGTTTTGTTTTTTGTTTGTCACACTTTCAAACATAGCATGTATCTTTTGTAGGATGATTATCTGGATTGTTTTGGTGCTCCTGAGGTAATTGGAAAGGTAAGTTCAAGGGATATATGCTCAATTGGGTTTTGCCATTTCAACAACTATGTTTTGAGGAAAGTAGATTGCTTACTGTGAACTCTTGCACCATCAGATTGGAACAGATATTGCGGATTTTAAATGCTCTTGGTTGGTTGTGAAAGCGCTAGAATTAGCTAATGAGGATCAAAAGAAGTTACTCTATGTAAGCAAAGAATAACATCATCGTGTAATATATATATATACTCCAGTAGGTTTTGGATTTGCTTATCGAAATGAGTATTGCGTCCAGGAAAACTACGGAAAAGATGATCCAGCCTGTGTAGCAAAAGTGAAGGAGTTTTACAAAGTCATCAATCTTCAGGTTCCTTTACTGCTGCCTTACTCTTTCTGATTTGCATTTGTGGGCAGCTGCAGCATTTCATAGCCAACGGTTTTAGACCAAATTTTGGTTTGCGAAGGAAAATAGATGGGAAATGAAACCTATAAGAAAACTATTTCTCTGGTTTTCTTTCTTAGTGTTTTCTTCTTCCATACCTAAATAACGTTAGAAATTCAAATACATATAACCTAAGAAGGACCGACACGGAAACGGCGACACGGACACGACACGATACGGCGACACGGCAAATCCTAAAAAAAGGCCGACACGACACAGCGGCGACACGGAAACTAGTAATTATACTATATATTTTTATATGTAATGATACAACATAAAAATAAATAAATAAATAAATAAAACAATGTTCTTAAAATAACTAAAAACTAAGATGTTAAATAAATCACCTCTAAATAACAATTCAACATGAAAATATCATAACAATAATACCAATTAACAACTAATACAACTTTACCATTTAAGCACTAGTAACAAAGCAACTATAATATCATAACATTCATTTAAAAAAAAAAGCAACATGCATATAAGTAAAGCAACAAGATGCATATAAGATTAACTTTATTGGTTTCTTTTTTAATTTTCAATCCCCCATCTTTGTAGTAATCCTTCTATTTGCCATTACTTGTCTTAACTTTTTAACATAAACCCCTCTTTTACAACCTTATTTTACACAATACTGTAACACTTTTGCCCCCAACATTTAAGATTCTTCTTTTAAAAAACCCATAACGTGTCGGAATAAGTGTCGGAGCCGTGTCGATGGTGTGTCGGAGACGTGTCGCTGCCGTGTCGATGGTGTGTCGGAGACGTGTCGCTGCCGTGTCGAAAATAAAAAATATATTTAAAAAATCTCGACACATATTTGGCGTGTCGGACACGTGTCGGAGCCGTGTCGGGGGCATGTCGGTGTCGGAGGTGTGTCGGACACAGATACGGCACCTCCTTTGGAGTGTCGGTGCTTCCTAGCATATAACAGAAATTCAACAAAAGAGGAAGGAAAGTGACTCACAAAATATTTTTCGATTTTTTCTTTTCACCCTAATTTACTCATTTTTTGTAATGAACCAAACCTAAAAAAAGTATTTTCCTTTTAAGTGTTTTCTTTTCCATTACTGCACTAAATCCATGAACCGAACAGACCCTTAGTTTACGAAACCCGGCAGAATAGCAAGCATTTGCATATTGCCCATGTAGTTCGGTAGTTGAAACCCCCCACATTTCAGGCATAAACGTTCTCATTGTTCTTTGGAAAATATTGTAGGGTGTTTTTGAGGAGTACGAGAGTAAGAGCTATGAGAAGATCTTCAATTCCATTGAAGCTCATCCAAGTAAAGCAGTGCAAGCTGTGTTGAAATTATTCTTGGCAAAGATATATAAGAGGCAGAAGTAGGAACTTAAACCAATATCATAAAGACAGATGGAGATGATGATTTTTTTTTGCATATTTCAGGATTTGTATTTTCCTAAAGGAGGAGAGAATGTCTGTATTTTATGAACAATGGCTTTCCTGCATTGGAAGCTCATCAATAACATTTAGGTTTACAACGGTAAATTCCTTAGAGTTTGCTTTGTATCTATTTATACAAAAACATTTGCTTTCTAACTTCACATCTTTCCCTACAATAGATGAAAAGCCACAAGTACTTGGGTATTTTGTACGGAGAAGAATTATACGTAGTAGTCAATAACACTAGCTCAATAAGTAGCAACAATTGTTTCTTATTGTTGTGTTCTTTTGTATATTTAAGTTGCCACAACATGTTCACTTTCTTCAATAAAATCCATAGGACACCAGTAAACAATCTCCACAAGAGTATATGGAGATCCCCAACGCAATGAAACTTGTTGATATATTGATAATTTGAACAATTCCTAGAAAGATTAGTTTTATTCCAAGCTTGATCTTATAGCATGCAAATCGTCGGCTAGCCCCGTTTTGGTACTTACTCCAAACTGGTTGTCCATGACGCAAACCATCCACACTGGCCAAAATGGCTAGCCTCCCTCTTTGGCACTTACTCGAGTAGACTCTCTATAGTCATCCACTTTGTTTTATTAATTTTTTTTTTTTTTAGATAAATATCTAATCAGGGGCGGACCTACCTTGTGGCCAAGGTGGCCATGAATTCTAGAATTTTTTTTTATGCATACATGTAATTTTTCAAAATATTTTGTACCTCTATGTAATTTTAAAAATTTATACTCTTAGCCCTACAAAATTTTGAAAATCTTTTGATATGTACATGTAATTTTATACAACCACTCTAAAAATTTTAAAAACGTCAATATGTATATGTAATTTTATAAATTTAGCCTAACCTAAAGTAGTCAGCTTTACAAATTGAAGCATGCGATCAATCATTATTGTCAAGCAACACCAGAACCGCGCGAGCCACCACCAGTACCAGCTTTGCTCGCCACCATGAGCCGCCACTAACACCACTTTCACCTTCGCGCGCCACCACCACCACCATCACGAGTGGCCTCAATCCACCACCAGTACCACCTTGATCCACCACCACATCCATCACGACTTTCCGACGAGTTTCCACAAGCCACCAGACAGCATCATGAGTGTCCAGCGGGTTCTCCTAGGGACAAAACTTAAGAGAAATTTCTCTTATATATTGGGGGAAGTTGCTAGATTTCTGGCGATGAGTGTGGTGGTCGTCGAACCACAGGTGAGGCACGAGTGGTGGTCATCGGAGGTGTCATGGCCCATGGGTGATGGTCGTCGCAGGTAGCATGTGTGGTGGTCGCCGAGGCTTCATGGGTGGTGGTTGTTGGACATGGTTGAAGTGGTGGTTATTGCAGTTCGCAAGAGTGGAGGTCACCGGAGATCAGGTTAGGCAGTGGTGGTGGTCGTCGGAGGTGGTGGTGATCGCCGAAAGTGGAGGTGGTGGTGGTAGCAGCAGGGCCGGCCCTGAGGGGAAGCGGCACACGCGGCCGCTTAGGGCCCCCTTTTAAGCAGGGCCCACTCTTAAAAATACTAACCCAAATTTATTATTTAAGTAATCAATAAGTAATATTTGTAATATTTATGCTAATATACAGAGGGCCCCCATTTAGAAGTTCGAGTAGGGCCCTCAAAATCTCAGGGCAGGCCCTGGGTGGCAGTCACCGAAATGGTGAGGCAATGATGGCGAGGACACAAATTTGTCTTGTTCTTCCTAGTAAGTCACTTTAAAAATTGGATTTAAGAGTAATTATGAATGTTCTACTTAGGGGTGGGCAAACAGTTCGGTTTAGGGCTGCACACGGGTTGGGTCGGGTCGGGTCTCTACAGAACCGGAAACGACCCGATTATGAATGGTTCCATGTTTTGAGACCCAGACCCGAACCGATGAGGTTTGGACCCGACCCGACCCGACCCAGTAACTTTGGTTCGGGTTGGGTCGGGTCTGGGCCACAACCCAGTTTTTTTTTCTTTTTAAAATATATGTTTTTTCTTATATTTTATTTTATTATTATTTATATTTATATTCATTAGTGGATACCTATTCTTCTATGAATAATATATCCATTAAAAAGATTGATGAGGGTGGAGAGTCATGAAAATTAATTCCCACCATTAGAAAGTGAATGTAATGTTTTTATATATTCATGGATATAATGATGTGCAACCTATAAAAGTTCAAATTAATAAGGTGGTTATGTTTGATATATTCATGGATATAATTAAAAGAAAAATGAGTGCTTTGTCACCAAAATAAACAATTAATTTGCAAAAACAATTTGTCTATTGACTGGACCAGACCAGACCCTAACCGACCCAGACCCGACCCGAACCGACCCAAAATATTTATCTTATAATTGGACCCGAACCAGACCCGACCCATTTCATTTCAGACCCGACCCAATCGGGTCGGGTCGGGTCGGGTCTTCGGGTTGCGGGTTTTTTGTGCAGCCCTAGTTCGGTTACCGAACAAATCGAACTTTCAATTTTACTTCGGTTATTTCAGTTAAAATTTTAAGTTTAATTAAAAACCGAACCGAATTAAAAATTTCAGTTTGGTTAACAGTTGCCTATAGGCAAATCGAATCGAACCGAACCGAAAAACCAAAAAAAAAATTTATTTTGTATTTTCTATATTATTAATATATTTATATAACTATAGATAATAAAATAAAAGTATTTTTACAATTGAAAACAAAAAAAAAGTATGTTTTCTTAGCAATATAAAAGAGAAAGGGAAAAGAAAAAAAAAAAGAAAAAAAAAGTTGTGAAAAATAATAAAAATAAAAAAAATGGATTTTTATAATTCGGTTAACCGAATAACCAGGCCAAACCGATTTGTAATTCTGTTAACCGAACGAAACCAACCACATTAAATTTCAATCAGTTAACAATTGACGTTTTGCCAAATCGAACCGAATCCAAACTAAACCGACATAACCCAAATCGAGCCGATCTAACCGAATGCCCACCCCTAGCTCTACTATCCTTAATAGTTAAAAAACTATAAATAGTGATTGTTATAGCGTAAAATAGAAATCATATGATCAAAGTGGACAACTTATATATATTTTTTAGGGGGGGGGGGGTTTGAAATCACTAAAAAACACTGACTAAGATAATATTGCCACGGAACTTAGTCTTTTAATAAAAAAATTTTTTGGATAAATTACACTTTACACCTCTGTAGTTTAGGTGTGATATCATTTTGGTCCTTGAAATTTTAGTTTTGTCATTTTTGATCCTTACTGTTTTAGTTTAGGTTCAATGTAGTCCATTTATGAACTTTTCTTACATTTTTTTCTGACAAAAATAGGTCTTATGATGCACATGTACGGTATCATTAAAGTTATAATAGTAAATTTTCTTACACTATGTTTGGATTGAGAGAACTGGAGAGAAGAGAAGAGGAAGAGAACCACTTTCTCTCCAGTTCTCTCGTTTGGATGGTTAAATTGGGAGAGAAGAGAACGGTAATGGAGAGGAAGGGAGGAGAAAAAGAGTCCAAATTTGGTTCTCTCCAAATTAGAGAGATCAAGGAGAGAAGAGAAGAGATTAATAATAAAATATTTTTGCAAAGACCATTATATCCTGAATATTTTTTCATATTCTAAACAGAAGAATGTTATGTTTTTCTTCTCTTCTCTTCTCTTCATCCAAACAAGGTGGACATAACTCTGCTTTCTCTTCTCTTAATGAGTTTCTCTTCCCTTCTCTCCAGTTCTCTCAATCCAAGCAGAGTGTTAGAGAAATTACAATCTTATTTTATTGAAGAAAAAAAAATTCTTAGAGAAATCACACCCAAAAATACAAGGATACGAAATATAATTTACCCTTTTTTTTTTTTTTACGGAAAGTCTTTTACTAATTTACTCAAAGAAGAATATGAATGAGTAATATCCTTCACACAATTTTTACGCAACTTTCCTACAAGATATGTCACTCTCTTGTGATGTCACTAGACCCCATAGTGATACAGGAGAGAGATAGACACATATTTTAGGTTGTGTAAAAAAAATTGTATGAAGGTTGTGTCCCAAGGATTACTCAATATAAATATGGAATTGCTATGAACATCACTAATTTTGTTATGTACACTGCTTAACTTTACAAAGTGATACCAATATTTAGAAGAAAAATGATTAGAATAAAGAAATTTGAGTGCACATAACAAATACACGAATATTCATAGCAATTCCCTATAAATACTACCCCTAATAATTAATCACGCCTTCCTCGAATACCAATCCCCAAATCCACCATATCAGAGAGAGAGAGAGGAGTCAGTCCTTTTACCTCGAAAGACCAAAATCACCCACTCCAGCGTCAACGACAGACCGACGGCGAGACCTGACATCGGCGACGAAGAAGCCGGCAACGCAAGGTGAGTTTTCTTTTGAAAATTTTTTAGCTTTTGAGTTTTGCCTTTAGCGACTCATTTAAGGACTCACATACATATAAAGATTCAGTTACATGTCTGTGTTTTGATGTATGGCTTTGATGGAAACTGTAAATTTTCAGGTCACTTTCTCATTCTTCATCAAGATGTCTTCACTGACTGCTAGTACTATTGCTACGCCGGCTAGTTTGCCACTAGGTATGTAATAATAATATCTTCTGTTCAGCATCTGATAATTCAGTATATATAAAACCCACCATGTTGATTAAACATTGGAATTTTGTTGATATAATGTGCAAAATTCAATTATGGATTAATAGTGGATTAGCTTATTAAGGAGAAATATTAACTTAGGGATAGGCCTAGAGTGGGATGATAAATAGGCTGATTTGGTACACTGCTTACATGCTTAATGTTTGCCACAAGCGTTGTATTGATGTTATCGGTTTTAAGAGTTATGACCATTCTGCAGAGGTTCCGGCAGAGCCTCGTACTAGCATCAACCTAGAACTAGCCCAACGAAGGTCGGATCTTTGAAATTTTAAGATATAAGGAATGCAAAGTGGGCCTAGCCCTGGTGATCAAATCTATCTACTTTATGGTGGCTAATCTGAACTGGCCTTTTTTTGGTTTGGGAGTCTTCCATCAACGTCTGGATATTGGGGGGGGGGGGGGGGGGGGGGGGGGGGGGGGGGGGGGGTGGTTGTTGGGGGTGGTGGAGCAGGGCAAGGGAAGGGAAGCGTTAACTTTAAGAGGCTCAAAGGTATCTTCGTGAGCATGACCAATTCAGATATTCAGATGAATTGGGATTCAAAATCCAGGAAAATGGGTGCTATTTTATTTTTATTTTTAAATGATACTCAATGTAAATACAGGGGAATTTCTTCTAAATTTGGCTAAATTTGATAAAAAAAAAATATATATATATATATATATATATATTAAATTTTAACCTTCAATGTTATTTCTATTAACGCAATACGTGGTTGGCTGTGTACCTAATATCCAACGAACTACCCAAGGTGATTAGGCTGGTTCGAATATCTAGCTGGCTTCGACCATAAACCGTTAACGTCAATACTTTGTTGATAATATATGCTTTCTATTTATCCATACTTCTTTATGGTGAAGATGATTTGTACCTGTGGAGTTTTGGTGTTTATTATTAAATGACACAGTATTTGGATTATTCGGAATATGATTTTTTTGAACTATCCGACGAAAAGAACTGACATTGAGCAGAGGAGAACTTCTCTGAAAACTCCTTCCCCATATACATACGGACCATGGTTAATTTCCATGACAATACACGTGTGTAGTGTGTACAATATTCTGAACTTTCTCTCTTTCGGTTTGGGAAGGTATTGTGATTATACTACATGTGGGGCTAATATTGACGCATCTTCTTTGTACAGTGAGGTTAGAGGGTCGGTATACAAGGCAGCCCAAACCTATTGGACTTAAACTTAATGGAACCCGTCCAGTACGGCTGAAGCCTCTTAGCATGCAGTTTCAGAACTTGGTTAGAAGAGCACCTGTCGTGCATGCTGCTCGACTAAAGTCTCGTTCTATAATATGTGCTGCGGCTCTGGTAAGTTTATCTTTGCCAGATTATTGATTGCTCTGTTTTCCCTTGTTATTTTCAGCTAAAGATTTGTTGATTTTGATGAAAACAGTAGGTTGGTTAATGTTTTTCTCAAGTGTCTGTGTTGCCTTCTAAATTTGTTTCACGGACAGCTATATTTGAGCCTAGCTAGAGCTTCAAAGCTTCCCGTGCTGGATATGAGCTTTGTTGATAAACCAATTTTCTCTTATACTGAATTTAGATTTAAGAGTGTAAGCATCACAAGAATTGCTGGTATAGGATTTTGACAAATGGAAATCCCAACTTGTTGCTAGTGGGGCAGATTGGTTTTGGCCTAGCCTAGGGGGTATAAAGGAAGGCTCAAGTCTATCTCTAGCTACATGTTTTTAGAAGACCTGTAGCTTATAATAATAATTTTCATGCTACTACATATAATACTTGTAACTTTGGTTACAAATGAACCCTTTACAACAAAAGGGAAAGGAGAGTTGGATGTAAAGACAATATGTCAAGAAATGAGTTATTGTTTGTGCTTTTGTTGTATCTTGTTCTAGTCACCAGATGATTGGAATTGATAGCTCCTTAAAAACTTTGGATCCTGAGGTCTTGATATGGTTTTGATATATGCAGAACTCAAGATGTGCCTCAGAGCAAACCCTAACTGTTACACGACCGCACTCAACCATTACTGCTGCTCCTATTCAAGGTAGTTACTGTTATTTTTCTAATTGACTTGTGAACTTTTGTTGCTGCCCGTGTAATGCACTGACAATTTCATCTCAATTTTCTCAATCTCTGCACTGTGACTAGTTGATGATAATCCAATTTCTTCTCCACTTTCCTCATAGTTACCCCTCACCTATCTCACTTTCCATGTAAAATTTCGTGCTTTACTGTCCGTCCTTCGCTACATCTGCAGTTTTGATTTCTTGATCTGCTTGCTTGTGTGTGTGTGTGTGTGTGTGTGTGAGAGAGAGAGAGAGAGAGAGAGAGAGAGAGAGAGAGAGAGAGAGAGAGAGAGAGAGAGAGAGAGATTATATTCTTTAAGTTATGAACTATTGCACTTCAAAGTAAATTTACATCCAAGCAACACAACGGCGGCCCAACTCTCCCGTTTTATCTGAAAATTCATAAATGAAAAAATGCTAACCCAAAATCATTGTAGCATTAAAAGATTGTATAATTTGTTGAATATTGAAATTTCCACCAGAAACACTTTACCACTTGTATCTTGAGGTGGCATGTCCAACTTGAAAAAATTAAAAGAAAATACATGACGAGTAAAAATGAGATATAAAGTGATTCACCTTGCATCATAAAAGACTAAATGGTGATCAACACCTGAAATCTATCCATATAGGCCATGGTTCAAGGTCTCTGTATCAGTCACGATCTCTGAGGTCGCGGAGACGACCCGGTAGCGGCGTCACGGACTGGTGTTGGGCGATACGCAAAGATATGCTAGAGTTAAGGTTCAAAAAAAATTGAAAAAATAATAAAAAATTCTAAAATCATTTGAATAACAAATTTGGCCTAATAGATTGTCCCAATACACAATATACCAATTACGATGTCACATAATATCCAATACGCACTGACACGACTAAAAAGTTGTGCGCTCTTGTGCAACACCCAAGTGTAGGTGATCGTGCAAGTAATACTGGATAAGTCCAGGTCGATCCCACAGGGAAGGAATAGGGAGAATGTCTACTAAGTTATAACCTAAAGAAAAAGAAAATAAGAATATACGGGTGGAGGTTCTACGAATCCTAATTAATTAAATTAAACTAAATAATAAACTAAAGCATAAAGCAACATAACTAATGAAACAGATAAACTAAAGGTGTTGGAAACACGAGAATCCACATTGATCCTAACCATCTACCATGCATATTCTTTAACGCTCTATGGAGTACATCCCTTTTCAGTATTCCGTATTTTTCTAAAAATAATGAATCAATAGCCCCAAGATATGAATATATATAATTTAAATGAGCATATAGCTCTTGATCGTGCAGAATGGAGAAAAAGGATTCATACAGCCGACCCCAATTGATTGGGACACAAGGCTTGGTTTGGTTTGGTTTGGTAATGAATCAATAGCCCTTTCATGACCGGGACTACATCATCACAAGTGATTTAAAATACTTAGAAGACGGTTTAAAACAATGGTTATTACTTGCACTCTAAATGGTGTTAGCATTCAAAGTGGTTTTCAAAAGTCATTGAAGAAAATAGCCTTAAGGCTTTAAGTTATAAAAACTGTTGTGACAAACTGAGCTTATTGGGACAATTTGATGACAGATTTCTAAAACAAAAAGTCATGGATGACTTAAAAGAATCATCTCAGGAATTAACATGTTCGATCGATCGAAGCGCTCTCGATCGATCGGACAGCATCATCCTTCAATCGATCGAAATACCTTCGATCGCTTGACTATGGCCCTGGTTCGATCGATCGAAATACCTTCGATCGATCGAGACCAAGGTTTCTAAAGATTGCATGGCAGAGGTTGGGAATCAATGTTTCATCACATATTCCCAAAGTCTAAACTACGAAAACATAATAAAACTAGTACAGAAACAATAACCTAGAGTAATCATAACACATAAACTAATAACAATCAAATAACAAGGATTGAAAAGAAAAACCTGAATATAATCTGAAATAAACATGAAATCCACTAGAATCTTCAATAATCTTCAATATATTAATGAAAAAGAGGAAGAAAAAGATGAATCTAACCTAATCTACTCCTAATCTAACCCTAAAACTACCCTAAACTGCTGTTTTCTGCGTTCTGGAGCGTCCTCTCTTCGTCTGGCGTCAAAACGACTTATATATAGGGTTCCCACAGAGTTTACGCAACTTTTGGATGAAAATAAAGTTCGATCGATCGAGCTTAGTTCGATCGATCGAAGGTTCGATCGATTGAACTCTCCACAATCGCTTGAACTTCTCTGATTTTGACAGCTCTGCACACTGATGGGAGAATGGCCATAACTTTTTACTCGGACCTTGGATTGACCTCCCGTTTGCGGCCACGCGACCGTAACTCAAAGATCTACATTTTATATCTCTGGGAAAATCTTCCAAATTTGAAGTCTTCATTGTCAAAATTGGCATTTTCTCAGCTGCTTCTGTTGTTCTATCCACCAGAATCACTTTTCTTTAGCTCCACTTCATTGATTTACATCCTAATACCTATAAAACAATGCAAAAACATATATTTTAGCATTAACACAATAAAAAGAACATTGTTATTAGAATGTACCTAAATGTAGGGACTTTGGGGATAAAAGATGCATAAAGGACCATGTATTACGCTATAAATATGCATTTTTCACCTCGAATCACGCACGCTATAGATTGAGTATCTGATAACACTACATACATAATTAGGATCACCTTCATCAATAACTACCAAATCAATGCCACATGGAGTGTCGTGGGGGCTGAAAATCATCAATATGTTATTTTGTGTATTAATAATTATATAATTATTAATAATTATTTTTTTCCAAGCATTATGTATATCAAAATTAAAAAATAAAAATAAAAAACCAATAATGCCTAATTTCTTATATTAAGTTTAATATAATGTAAGTGTATTATAAATAGGTGTTGAAGTCTCGTATTAGTGTTTTATAATTTTATAATGTTAAGTCTAATATTTTAAAAAAATAAAAAGTGTTCAGTGTATTAAAGTCTCATTAATACTTAAGTGAATTTTGTGTTAAGTGAATTAATACATAATTTTATTTTGAGACATAACTCTCATACTAAACTTAAGTCAGCACAAACACAGCCTCTACTCTTTACTTATCTTAAGTCAGCACAAAGTTACAAACACAACAACCAAATGAAAAAAAAAACAACAGAGAGAGAGAGACGAACTGGAGAGCTTCGTGTGACGGCGACACAGATCGACGACGACACAACCGTGAACAGATCGAACTGAGAGAGAGATAGAGACGAACTGGAGAAGTCTTCTGGACTGGGATTCGAGATCGAGCAAAGAGAGAGAGAGAGAGAGAGAGACGATCTGGACTGGAGAAGTCCAGAACTGCTCAGTGCAGATCTATGCGAGCAAGAAAGAGAGAGAATCGAGCATGTTTGTAAGGATCTGACCTCAGGTACGATTTGCCCTCTCTTTTTGTCTCAAATCTGTCCTGAAATTCATCTCGTCGACTCGTCCGAGATCTCGTGCGAGACGGAAGCATCTCGTCCGATACATGGCGGTACAGCTGAGATGGTGTCCGATCCTATTTTGTTTTGTTTATTTTATGACTCGGCTCTAGATCTCGTCTCGTTACCCTATGAAACTGAGTTGACTCGGCCGAGACTACGAACCATGATATAGGCCCATAAACGAGCCAAGGTATTAGTGTCACACTATTGTGGTCTTCTTTTGTTGGGTTTGGTTGTACTCGATTCTTTTTCGATTTGGAGACATCAGATTTTTTTTAAGGGGGTCAGAATAAAAAAGAGAAAGATAGTACTCACATTTCAACTGCAAAACTTGAGGATGATGCGGCTATTGCACTCACATTTCAGGATCTTGTTGGAACAGGCCTCAGTTCTGTTTAGTTGAACATGAATTTGGTACATATAACAACGCCGTGACTTGTACTTTAATCTAACACCACCTCTGAAATATAATGATATAAACACCAAATGCCAGTCACTCGTAGCCTTGTTCTGCTAACTCCTTGAGAAAAACATCCGAGTTTCTCGAACCGTGATTGTACCTTTTGTGCATACCACTGCAGATAGCTGTGAGTTCCTATCTTTTTAACATTTCGTCTTGCATAATTTTGGTTTCTAAGCTTCAGAGTATTTGATACCCATATGGATCATTGTACTCATTATTAGTTTACAATGCCCCCCCTCTTTACAATTGTGAAGATTTGTGTTATCTGAAATGGGCTTATAATGTTCTGACTTGATTACAGGGAAGTCTCCGGAACTCGATGATGGTGGGAGTGGATTGCCACCTCGTGACGACGGTGATGGTGGTGGTGGTGGAGGAGGAGGTGGTGGTGGCTGGACAGGTGGGTTCTTCTTTTTTGGCTTCCTTGCTTTTCTAGGCTTCTTGAAGGATCAGGAAAGTGAGGGACCGTACCGAGATGATAGGTGATGAGATATTTGAAGTCAATGAAACTTGGACAATTCGGACATATGCAGCTCTATTATATTAGTGTGATATATTCTTTTTTAGCGAGTGAGTACTAACTCAAGGTTACTGCTGTATGACGAGCTTTGCCAACTTTTGATTTCCATAGCCCAACTTGGGTATTAACATTGTGCTCATAACCTGTTATACATGGGCAGAAGATCATTTTGGACATTGCAGGATCAGAAGTATGTTTCTTTGAATTATGTGTTCCACCAATTGTGGATCCACCAATTGCCAATTGCTAAATTATGTGTTCCTTTTAATTTTTCCCATTTGTTGTTTGGTGCTATGTTAAAAGAGAGCATTTTTGCTCACCCAATTTTTGGTGTGCCAATACTCACCCAAGCCTCTAATTGGTCAATGCAGTGGGACTCAGGATTAAACACCATTAATTAAATCCTGGGTCGCAATGCATTGACCAACGGGAGGCTTGAGTGAGCATTGGCACACCAAAAATTGGGTGAGCAAAAGTGTTGTCATGTTAAAACTCGGGCTGCCGAAAGAAATCACCTGGTAGTGACTTTTAGGCTCCGCTTGTTTAGAAGGGAAAAAAAGGAAAATGTTTTCCAATTTTTTGTGGTATTCTTTATGCTTGAATAAATGACACTAGAAAGTGTGACATCTTTCTCCCCAGTGGAGAGATTGAGGGTTCGAGAGTGTTGCTCGTCCTCCTATTTGTTCTTTAGTCGGAATGTGTGGCCTTTGTTGTGGGACTTTGGGGTTGGGTTGGGTTAAGGGTGTGTAGTATAAAAAAAAGAAATTAGTATTCATAAATAAAATAGGATCTGTTATAAGGTCATGAACACTCTATGTCCTAATGCAGTCTTAGGAAATGAACCAAGAAAAACTGTAGCAATAGATAGTAATTATCTCACAACTAATATTGCCACTCCTAAACTTATTAAATAAGAAGAAATTGATTTTCCCTCGGATTGGACTCTACCTAATGTAGTTCCACCTACACAAGTCCTTCCATCCCAAATAAATCAAATCACCCAAACTAAAGACGGTGATGTAGAAGGTACCTTTACTCCTATACAATTTAGTAAACTTTCCTTGGGTAGAAGTTCTTCTTCAAAAAGTTTTTCACAAAAAAGACTTTATACTGTGTCTTATCCTTCTTCTTCAAGACATTCTATGTCAAATCAACTCAGATGTCACCCTCCGGAGCAGCAAAAATAGAAAAAAAATAAATAAATAAATTTCTTTTTTGGGTCAATAGGGAATGACTGGTGAATGTCACTAATTATCTTCACCACACAATATTAGTCTACAACAAGAATAGTAATAAAACAAACTGGATATAAATAGCCGTTGCTCTTATTACAAATATCAGAGTTATTACAACAGTAAAACTACAGCGGAAGTATATAAAGTTTGAAAGCAACATATGCCCAAGTACAACAAAAC
Source organism: Hydrangea macrophylla (assembly GCA_033977485.1). Taxonomy (NCBI): domain Eukaryota; kingdom Viridiplantae; phylum Streptophyta; class Magnoliopsida; order Cornales; family Hydrangeaceae; genus Hydrangea; species Hydrangea macrophylla. Next base: position 106,429,172 of record CM066990.1, read on the forward strand.
AGTCAAAACAGAATTAATAAACTACTAACTATCTCCAGATCTTCAACTGGCATAAACATCATCATAGTAGTCCTCCCCGGCGTAAGTGTCATCAGTGGGGCCATCCTCGGTGTATTCTCCTCCCGGATAGTAACCATCATTGTAGGCTATGTCACCTACAGAATAAGGTACATGATAGTCTGGACGGGAAAAATCTAGGCAATAAAGGCCATCAGCTTACTGAGAGCTGAGTGAGTATAAACTAACAAAGTACCGGCTATCTGAAGTAAATAACAAATCTATGAAGACACGGGATAAGTTTTATTAGAACAATATCTTCCTCATTTATTCAATGTCGTTAACCAAACCTCGTCGTCTTGTTATCCGAAGACCGATATCCAACATACCCTGACTGAATGAAACAGACTCAATTGTTTAACTCTAGGGATACACCCTTATTCCGTCCATCGCTTTTAAGAGCAATATATCCTGCTCACCGCATGTCATGGACTCCACGTCAGTCCGTCTCCAGCTTTTAAGAACAATATATCCTGCTCACCGCATTTCAGGGACATAATGTTTTGAACAAGGCACATCATCTATTGCCACGACTCAGCATCATCTACCATACATCCCAGATCACCGCCTCTTTAAGAACATTTAACAGTTCACCGGTTGTTAAGCACATATCATGAATCCTCTGATTTATCCTAGGATTACTTGGTCCAGCTCACCGCCTCTTTAAGAACATTTATCAGTTCTCCGGCTTTTAAGAACATATCATGACCAAACGTTCGTCCATGTAGAATTCCCAAAACTTACCAAACCTACCTAGTTACGTTCTAATATTGACACATGACAAATTTCCAATGTGGCCTGACTACTCTGATTAAAAGAAACAGATATCAAACTCAATACACGAATCAACATGTTACCCACGTAGTCATATTCTTCTGTTTATCAATTATCCTTTATTCTTTGGTGTTACATTACCCCTGTCTAACTCATAATCACTAATAGAAGTCCGAATCGAGATTCGAATAATTGAACTCTTAATATAATAAATAGGCAAAGGAATCCATGTTCTGCCAACAATCGATTGAAAACAAGGGTCCAATCGATTGGAACAAAAATCATAACAATCGATTGAGAAAAATGGCAATCAATTGGGTCTAAAACATAGTCAATCGATTGCTAACATTGGCAATCGATTGGGATGTCAATTGATTGGGATTATATCCAATCGATTGGGCCCAGACTGATGGCAATCGATTGGGAATTATACCAATCGATTGACACTTCGTCTTCACCAGCAAATTAATAAAACATCATATATAAACGTAGAAATCATGCATATTATACATCTAATCTCCACCACAACTTGTATAAACATCAAATAGAGGGACCAAGTGAGTTGTAACTCACCTAAGGTGTGTTTGGGAGTGTGTGAGCTTGAAAACCTCAAGTTCCTCTCTCTCCTCCTTCTCTTGCTCTCTCTCTCTCTCTCTCTCTCTCTCTCTCTCTCTCTCTCTGCCTCTCTCTATCTCCTCTGTTTCTCCTCTTCTTCTCTTCTCTTTTTTCTTCTTCTCTGGTCCAGAGAGTGAGTGTGTGTGAGGGTGTGTATAGATATAGATATATGGATATATGTATAGATATATATATATCACAAGATATATATCTCTCTCTCTCTCAAGGCTGTGAAAACAACCCAAGGGCCATAAATACTCTTATATATATAGAGAGAGAGAAAATGTGTCACATGTCCAAAGCCCAAGCAAAGAAGAAAACTTGTCTCAACTTATGCCAATCGATTGGTAACAGATATTTGAAGGCAATCGATTGGAAAAGATGTCAATCGATTGGTATGTTGCCACGTAATAAATTCAAGTCGGTAGAATGATAATTGATTGGAAAAGATGTCAATCGATTGGCATATCAATCGATTGGTATCTAAATCTCACCAAATGAAAAGAAAATGTTATATAATTATAGAATGAAATACCAGGTCTTATCATATATATATAAAAAAAAAAAATACAGGGTATTGTATCAGACCTAACATAGATCTGGAACATCTCCGAACTTTGGAGAAAGAAAATACTTTAAAAGGTTTTCAGACATTAGACCAACAAACTCCTCATGGAATATATGGACCTGAAAACCTAGAAGATCAAGAGCAAAGGGATCCATTTAGTCCCTCTTAACCTCAATTTGATAACAATTCTCTTTATGTTTAATGGATTTCAGTCCAGAATCTTTTTTAAGAATTGTTATAAATAAAGATTTTATGTCTGAAAAAATAAAAGAATTCAGACAATATTATTTCAAAAATTTTAATAAAAAAGATCTAGATATAATAAAAGATTTTTATTATCAAGATCTTTACTATAAACAAACTATTATATGGTTTGTTGACTGGTTTAATCAATGGTTTCCTCACCAAATGGTTTTGAATACCGTTACTACTAAAAAAATGGAGACTACATGGGGACAAAGGATCTGTTCAACGTTCTCATCCTCCTCCTTTGCATATTGATTTTAAAGCTAATGATAAAGAGCTTGAAGCGGTTGTTTAATTAAGCAAACCAAACACCTCTTCTGATATGGTTACCAATGTTCAGTTATCTCAACAGAATAATTGGGCTAATATTTCTATCCACACAATTGGAAAACAATTAAATAGAATTGAAGATAAACTTTCTGAGAAGGCACAACCTGTTTTAAAAGATAAATCTAGAGCAAGTTCTTCACCTTTTGAATTTGCTATTATTCAACCTCCTTATAAAGTTGATAAATTTATTTCACAAAACAAAAGGGAGGAAGAAGAATTTGTAAATCTTCTTGTGGATAAAATAAAGTCCATTTCTCTTAACGTCTTATCACAAAATTCTAATGAATCAAATGATTAAGCAGAGATCAAGACGATAATCAGGTTCAAAACATGATATTTGAAACTGAATCAAATTTCAGGAATCAGGTTTCTCAAGCCCAAGTTAACAAAATTGGGTATGATCATCCTGTTATTCCTTATTATTATCATAGATCCACTCCACATGATCTTCTATTTGAAGAAGATTATCTGTTTACACAAAATTCTTATTGTAAAAACCATGTATGAGTGGAATATTGATGGTATGTCAGAGTACCAAATCTATGAACAGATCCATAGAATGCTCATGTGGGCATCAATGAGCGAATATAATGGAAACTCTAAAAAGGATACTACAATCCTTTTAACTAAAATTTTTTAGGATGTATCAAAGGATGGTGGGATAATATTCTCACAGCTCAACAAAGGGCAAAAATCCTTGATACAGTTAAAGTAGAACAAGGAACTAGTGGTCCTACCATGGTTTTTGATGCTGTTATAACATTAGTACAAACTATCATACAGCACTTTGTTGGTAGTACACCTCAAAGATCTGAAAGGGGAAGGGAACTTTTAATGAACCTTATTTGTCCCTCTTTAACCCAGTTCAGATGGTATAAAGATGTTTTTATTTGTAAAGTTGTGCAAAGAACTGATGCAAATAATGAATACTGGAAAACTCGTTTTATTGATGGGTTTCCACATTTATTTGCAGAAAAGGTTAGACAAAAATTGAGAGATCAGCATTATGGAAATAATATTCCTTATGCTACTCTTAACTATGGACAAATCATAGGTGTCTGTACCCAAGTTGGATTAAGTATTTGTAACAACATGAAATTATAATACCAAATCAAAAAATAGAATCTCACTGGAAAACAAGAGTTAGGAGATTTCTGTAAACAGTTTGGTTGTGATATTCCTCATACAAAACATTCTAAAAGAAACTCTGGAGGTAGAGGAAATCAATCTAATAAAATTACTAGGAGAAAAAATCCTCCTAGAAATAAGCCAGCACCCCCACCTCCTAAGAGGAAGTATACTAAGAGAAAACCATCTCAAAAATCCTCTACTACACAAGAAACTCATGTGTATTGGAAGTGTGGAAAAGTAGGACATTTAGCCAATAAGTGTATTAGTAAAAAGAAATTAGCTGAGCTTAATATTGATGAAGGCCTTAAAGCCCAGCTCTATAAAATTCTACTTAATACTTCTCCTGAAAATTCAGAAGAAGAAAACCTGGAAGAAGAACCAAGATATTCTAATGAATCTCTCCAGGAAGATGAACCAGAACATTCTAATTCTTGTTCTAATGGATGTCCTGAAGCAGATTATTGGAAGACTATTGCAACTATGAATGGCCTTACTATCAATATCCTTACTGTTGGACAGAGTGAAATGATAAACATAATTGATAATATTACTGATCCTGAACTTAAGGTAAAAGTAATACAATTATGCATCAGTTACAGCACTGGTCAAGAAACTAATCATAGACGAGATATTCCTGATAAAAATACTTATAAAGTTCCTCAGTATAGTATTCAGGAAGCTTTTAATAGACTTGATAAAGGTGACAAACCGATCACCATTCAAGATTTAAAACATGAAGTCAATTTGGTCAAATCAGAAATCAGAGATCTCCAAATTGCTTTTACTATAATGGAAGAACAAGTTTCTATTTTAAAAATTCAAAACTCTTCCATATCCTCATAAAAAAAATGAGGAAATTCATAAAGAAAATTTAGGGGATCAACATTTGCATCTCTTAAATAAAATTACTTATTAGAAATAGCATATAAAAATCACTTTGGTCATCTAAAATGAATAAACCATTAGCAACGCTATTGCACTTGTTGATAGTGGTGCTGATTTAAATTGTATACAGGAAGGCATAGTACCAACTAAATATTTTGAGAAAACTATGCAATCCCTTACATTAGCTAGTGGAAGCCGCATTCTATCCAATTTAAACTTTCGGATGTATTTATTTGTAATGAAGGAGTTTGCATACCCTCTACTTTTTTACTTTCGGATGTATTTATTTGTAATGAAGGAGTTTGCATACCATCTACTTTTTTACTTGTAAAAAATTTAAAACAACAAGTAATTTTGGGAACTCCTTTCTTAAATTTATTAATGCCTCTGACAAAGATTGACCAGACAGGCATTTACTGCAATTATAAAAATAATGATCTGGTTTTTATCTTTTTAAGAGAACCAAAAACAAGGATTGTTAATGAATTAATTCTTTTAGATTTAAAAGAGAAACATCTTGATTACCTTCAAGAATAAGCTAGAATTATGCATATTGAGCATCAACTCAAAATGCCTAATATTCATAGAAAAGTTGAGATCTTAAAAAAGGATTTTCATACTAAAGTTTATATTGAAATTCCTAATACTTTCTGGATAAGGAAGAAACATATAGTTTCACTCCCCTACAAGCAAGATTTGATGAAAAAAACTCAGATTCATACTAAGGCCAGACCAAGCCAAATGCATTCTGAATATTTGGAACTTTGTAAAAACGAAATCCAAAGTTTACTTGATAAAAGGCTCATAAGGAAAAGTTATTCTCCTTGGAGTTGCATAGCTTTTTTATGTCAATGAAAATACTGAAAAAGAAAGAGGTAAACCCAAATTGGTGGTTAATTACAAACCTCTTAATGATGCTTTACAATGGATTAGATATCCAATCCCTAATAAAAAGGATTTACTGGATAAATTGTATAAAGCCTCTATTTTCTCAAAATTTGATCTAAAATCTAAGTACTGGCAAATCCATATTAAAGAAGAAGATAGATACAAGACAGCATTCACAGTCCCTTTTGGACACTATGAATGGAATGTCATGCCATTTGGATTAAAAAAAATGCTCCTTCAGAATTTCAAAATATTATGAATGATTTTTTACACCTTTTTCGGAATTCTATTTTGTTTATATTGATGATATCGATCCTTGCTCTCTCATCATCTATAGGTTAGCATTTTAAGCATCTTAGAATTTTACAAGACATCATTGAAAATAATGGTCTTGTACTTTCTGCCCAAAAATTGGATCTCTTTAAAACAACAATCAGATTCTTGGGATTTAATATTCATAAATGAAAAATACTTCCAATTGATAGAAGTATTGAATTTGCTTCTAAATTTCCTAATGAATTAAAAGATAAAACCCAACTACAAAGGTTTTTGCGTAAAAACAAGAATTTTTATGTCTTGTTTAAGGATGTGTTTGGCAGCACTACAATCTATGCGTAAAAGAAATGCTTGGTTCAAAAGATCATCTTGAAATTTTATAATTTAACAATGGAATACATTTCTTTTTTTACAGTAGAATAGTTCTTTGATGAACCTTTGCAAACTCCAGATGTAAATCTTAGGAGTTCTTCTTTATTGGTATTAGGGTTCTTTTGTTTAAGAATTCCCCCATATCCAATATCAAAAGCATTTGTTTCAACAATTTTATCGCATTGGGATTTGCCAAACAGAGACAAGGTAATTGTTAAACTCTAAGTTTAATTCTCTGAACTGCCTTGGTATGTTCAGATGTCCATGGAAGAGGATTCTTTTGAAGCCTCTGATGCAGAATTGCACAATCATGGGCAAGCTTATCATAATAATTTCCAATATAATTAAGAATTCTGCTTTTGATTTCCAAATTGAATATATAAAAGGAGATCAAAATTCTTTACCTGATTTTCTTACCAGGAAATTTTTACAAGAAAAACAGGATGCAACCTCCTAATAAAGGAGGATTTCATTTTCCTTAGCGACATCCCAACAAAGGGAATGGCCAGCAACAAAATCCAACAAAGGGTTTCTAGCCCAACAAAGGGTCTGAACAGCCACCAAAGGCTAGTCCTTCAAAGCCAACTAAAGAAATTAGTATTCGTAAATAAAATAGTATTAAAAAAAAAATTAGTATTCGTAAATAGAAAGTGAATCATCAAAATGTAAAATTGTTAGATCCCCTAAGGATTGCTCTAATCACACTTAGGCCCCCTCACGTTTCAGTAATATCACATACACCTCCTGAGGTTTGAAGTGCGTATCACCTAGACTCCCTTCATCAATTCACCGTTTAAAAAGTGACAGACTGACATAAATAAATACAAAAATACCGCTGAAAGTTTGGTCCTGTATTATTTTAGTCCATGTAGTTTCAATTGGGTCTTGAAGTTTTAAATTGATGCAATTTAATCCAAATGTTCAATTCTCTGAGAAAAATTGACAGAATTTACTCGCATAGTATTATGCATTGTCACATTTTTTAAAGGCAAAAATGGAACATCACCAATCTCCCAACCCGCTTATTAGCGTAATTGTGCATAACAATGGATAAATTCTGTCAATTTTTCTCACACAATGGGGCATTTGGATCAAATTGCTTCAATTTAAAATTGTAGGGACCAAATTGACCCAATTGAAACTACATGGACTAAAATGACACAAGGACAAAATTTTCAGGGGGTATGTTTTGTATTTATTTATGTCAATCCGTCACTTTTTTAACGATGAATTGACGGAGGGAGTTTATGTGATACACGCTTCAAACCTCAGGGGGTGTAGGTGATATTACTGAAACATGAGGGGGCCTAAGTATCATTAGAGTAAACCTCAGGGGGTCTAGGTGATATTTACCCAAATTTGAAATCCTATGCCAATTGTAATACGTGCAGTGGCAGGTGGTACCATCAATCACTGTCACAGCATAGAGTAAAACTCATTTGGGATTCAAATTTGACAAGCATAACTTTACTCCTTTTTTTTCTCTCTAAATTTTGCCTCTTATCAACTGAATAAAGAAAGTGTTCATTGTTTTCTTTTCCTCTCATTAAATTCATGATTTATGAAACAAACAGAACAGATCATTGGTAACCAGGTAATGTTGGATCCGTAGGTTAAACGGTGCCTGGAAATTGCAATCCTTGTTAAGGAAGAATGGGAACCAAGTTAACCAGCATTATGAATAATTTTCCTTTTTATTTTAGTTAAATCATATTATTATTATTATTTGCTATATTGATCAGTGGGCAGAAGTTTTGAGCAAAGAAAAGGGGGTGGTGAGGAAAGAAAATCAAAACAAATATGAAGAAACTATAACAGCGAACAAGTATCTAATACTACTAGACCTGGCAAGATGACCACCTCCTACTCCTAGTGAACCAGACCCCATATCCATACGACATATTCATGTGGGACATGTACACACATATTACACACACATCCACACATATTTTACACACATACCCAGTGCACCTTTGCGAGTCCTATCCAGAATAGGCTTTGCCACAACCAATTGACAGGACCCAAATTAGCCTCGCTTGCCGAGATGCGCTCTATTATTTGTAATGCTGTTTTCCGTGTGTTTCTTAGAATGCTACAATGAAGAGCGTGATTCATAGGAACAAGTTTCAGACTAGATATGCAAGCACAACTGAAAAAGGTTTGGTTTAACCAAAGTATTTAATAAATTGACATGATCAGTAACTGTTCTTCCAAAAGTGAAAGATGAACTGGATTTTCATTCTAACTTTGCACAAGACCAAGTGGTATAGTAGATCATGCATCAACGAAAAAAAAAAACCCCCCAAATATGCAACAGCTGATCTTAATCAAAAATATGTTGCCAGCTCAGTTCGTTGGTCTGATCCAGGTTGTTTCCGATGTGAGAGAATTTCCATAATAGACCTGCTTTGAGGATTCATCCCAAAAAGCCTGAATGACACGAGGAAAAAACTACAATTAGAAGGAAGTATGAAAGAAAATACTGTTGCATCATGATATCATGGAATTATAATCAACTGACGCTTTTTTACACATCAGGTTAAAAACTAGGCAAGGAAAGACGGTGGGTGAGCGAAGAAAAAAAAAAGGTTTAGCTAGAAGTCAAAAAAGAGCCGAAAGCCTCAGCATCCATTATTTGTTAATAGCTTGAGAGTGAAGTCTAGAGATACTTCTACTTCAACCTCGAGACCAAAACAACTAAAAAGAAAAGAAGTTTGCAGTCGTGTAGTGTCTGGTTTCCAAGGTAAAGAGGAGAAGCAGTGTCCAAAATTTCCCTAGTCTCCCGAGCTATCATACCTTCTTTGAATGGAAATTAATATTGTAACCTGATAGTTGGCCAACCGGGTTCTAGTTTGCTAGATTAAAGAGAGGCTTCGGATGTACCTGCCATCCAGATGGAAGATCTCTTGAAAGTTCGTTCAGGTCAGGCTGTTGGTTTCCATCATTGACACTCTCTGATGGAGTCTCTACGGGTTCACTACTGGTCACTTGAGCTCGTCTGCGCTTCAGCCGTGCACGCCTGAATAATAAAAAGAACCAAAACACATTGGTGCACATGTTCACAATCTTTTCTAATAGATAAGACTGAGTTGGCTCATGTGCGTGCGAGTCTCTATGAGTATGCACTCACACCTGTGTGCGAGAGGGGGAGAGCTGATATGCAAAAGTGAATAACGAACGGCAAGAAATAATGAGAACAAACTTTGCAAGCAATACGATTAAGCTCTACACACATAAATGTTCTCTGATCATTCTGGAGTCTACAGCCTTGATAACTTTCATGATGCAAACAGAAATAGAAGTGAATGCAGCTCATATAACCAGATTAAAAAATGCTGTAACATATCGTCTGAGCAGGAGAAGCCCAAAACAGAGTCATTAGCACACAAAAAATTTTGCAATAGCTTCCCCTTATTTTGCTCCATTATGAATCATCAGACATTTCGGTCCAATTTGACAGTTTCACACGGAATAGACTAATAAAAGTAGTAATAAACCCAAGCAGGAGTTTGCTACTTTATATGCCTTTCTTCGAAAAGGGCATCAAGTGGAAGAACAAAAAAAATATAAAATGCGACGAAAATCCTGATCTCTTCATCGTTTTTCCCCTTCCAAAAATGGGCTTTAAACCTCACCCTTATTTTGGCTTGATAAGCTTCAATCAAGCTTTGCAGAATTTTTATAAGGAAATGCAGTTTGAGAGGCATAAGTAAAGCAACTACCAAGACGGAAGTGATGATTTTGGATGAAGAAGAGAGATCTATAGAATCTCAGCCTAGAAGAACAAAAGAGTAAATGAACTGTCATCTGCTACAGCTGCATCCATCATCGTCTCCTTTCAACTTTATTACTCTCTCACAACTTTCCAAGACTTCGTTCTAGGATTTTTTAAGAGGATTCTACACTATTTGCTCACAAGTATTATTGGCGCACAAAATTTGCACACCAGTTAGCTAAATATTTATTAATCTGTCTGTCTAAATTGACTTGGTTATTTTAACCCAGTGGACAGCATACTATTCCCTCCCTCAAAAACACATCCATAAACATGATGAGTAACATGCGCATGCGTGTGTGCACACAGACTATGACGAAGAGTACAGTGTACATCAGGTTGACCCTGTATCAGATGCAACGCCAAGGGGTATAATGTACACCAGATTGATCCAGCATCAGGTATTCCGTTCCTACCGAAGAACAGAATGCCTACACGTCTGAAGTACTAAGAGAAACTGGTGAGGTGTGTTCATGATCCATACCAGTCACCACCCAGCGGCTGAAAATTAGCATTATCCTTGGCCTCTCCGCTGGCAATTTGCTGAGCACGCCATTCCTGCAACCCAAAAGGAACTTAAAACACTAGAAGCAGCCAATCACAGCCAATTACCGAAAGGGAAGCAAAAAACCATAAGCAGACCTCTATTTCCCGTTGTCTTTTTTTCTCTAAAACCTCATAAGCATCATCTGGTTCATCTTCCTCGTCTTCATGCAACTCCTCTTTTGCTGCCTTCCACTAATGAAACAGAAATATAAATGTTTACTAATTCGAAAAAATTCCAATAATACTGCATAAAAATTACTATAATGACAATGCACATCTTGAAGTTTACGAAGCACCATATGGGATAGTTACAGTACCTTGTCCACCAAGCTGGATACTTTCTTATTCGACCTTAATGTGGGTACTGCAGCAACTGCTCGTTTTTTACTCCGCACAACTGAGGAGGAAATAAAGTATGAGTTCTATTATGTATAGTCAAAAATACATCACACTATCACAGTAAGCTATTACCAAGTGACTGCTTAATCCAAACAAACGAGAACTGAGGGCCTGGTAGGCCAAAAGAGAGGAAAATGGAAATAATGAGCAGCTTTACTTTTATGCATTACAAGGTTGTCTCACACAAGCAACTCAAAATCATGAATAGGCACAATCTTCATTATCAAACAGCAGCCAAATATGGTTTCCCCTAAAGAGACCCAAAAAAAAAAAAAAAAAAAAAAAAAAAAAAAAAAAAGGAATGACGTGTACAGCATCTGGTGAACTGTTTGACGGATTGTAACAGTCCAATCAAAGAAATCTTCAGAAAACACGAAATACACTGAATTTCTCTAAACAGATAAAATTGCTTACAGGAAAAGAGAGAGTAATACAATCACAGAGTTGCCGAGATAATACTCTCAGGTGATTCAGGGAGACCCTAAAACTATACATATTCAGTAGCAAAAAATCAAGTATTTAAGCAGCTGCTTTGCTTATATTCTAGATAAGCCATTGCATTACTTACCCAAGTTGAATTAATGGCACTAGTACATTTTGTATAAACAGTAGCCTGAAGTAAGCAAGAAGTCCAGTGATGTCAAATGCAATTAATAGTAGGCCAATAGACATGTATTATTTGGGGTGTCATGAAATGTTACCTTTAGGTTGAACCTTTGCAGATGTTGACGTAGCAGCAACAGCCACAGTTGAGACAGCAGTCATTGAGGATACAGAAACACTCTCCGTCATGGAAAAGGTTGCCGGAGCTTGAATTGTGGATGGGGTAAATGAAACCTCTATAGATGCCCTTTGAGCCTCACTACCAGCAGGCATATCAACCTTGGTATTTGGTAACAAAGTGCCGTTCGGTTCTGATTTGGCTTCAACGGATTTGAAGTCAGAACTGCAGGTATCAATACCAGATAAACTGTGGAAAGCAGAAGAGTCTGCACTACTAACTATAGGTTGAGGGACTATTGTTCCATCTTGAAGGTCATAATAAGCTGCAGGTTCAACGGAATTGACAAAAACTGGAGCACCACCAGAATATGAGCCAGGCACTGCTTCATAATAAAGTGGTTGATGTGCATAAAAACTACTGCCAGCCACTTCAGTGTTTGTTTGTCCATAATACTCGAAATTGGAACCGGGATATTGAACACTGTATTGTTGTGAGTAAGAAAGAGGATGTACTATCTCTGAATAAGATGTGGGAAGGGGGCACGAGGGTTCGGGCGGCTCATCAGGAGGTGGAGGAGGAATCGGTTCATTATCAGGAGGCGGTGGAGGAATCCAATCCTCACCTGGAGGAGGAGGTGGAACGAGCTCGTCCTCCTGCATAAAGGGTCCATGTTCTACAGGTGGGTTCGGCTGAATGGGGTTCTCCATTGGAGTAAAACCTTGGGCAATAGTTGTGTTGCCTGCAGGAAATCCATCTTCAACTTCCATGTCCACGTCCATGTCTACATCTTCCCCGTCATGGGGTACAGTCTCGGGGGTTGGTTCAGCAGGTAACCCCCCCTCATAGATTTCGCCCTCTTCTCTTGTATCACTTACAGAACATGTGCCGGGATACCCAATTGAAGAAACTTTTCCAGTGTTGACAGTATCATAGTTGGAATCAACACAGTGTGAATCTTTCTGGAGTTCTGTTGTAACACCGGCATCAGCGGAAGTATGAGATTTTTCAGGAGTAGAATAACCTACTTTCTTTTCATATCCATCTTCTTTGATGTCATCGCCTACAGGTACCACGCTTTCCACTGAATTACATGTTGCCTCAACTTCAGTCACTTCTGCAGGTTTATGAGATTCAAGAACTTCATCACTAATGGCACCTTCCAGCTGTTTAAGTTGCCTTTCGGAGTGCACCCAAAATGGAAGCAAGGATGACCCATAAGATAAAAGTGAGTTGATATCAGAGAGTCTAATCTCAACTTCCAATTTATACTTTGATATTTTTTCATGTACTTGCACAGGGCACTTGGACCTGAAACATGGCAGATAAGAGGGAAAGACTATCAACACCAGGAGTAGGCAAACAGCAGATAAAAATTCTAATAGAAGAAAATCTTAAGAAGTCATTTATCAGATCATTAAGGAAAACATTCAAAAAATAATGACATGTCAGGAGTGTCCATACCCTTCCAACGACCTCAATCTCTCTAACAAACATTCGCAATGTCTCACTAGACGATAACCAGTCCCTGTATCAACTTCATCATGGGCTATTTTACCATCTGTGTACTTCATTGAATCAGCATATAAGGCGCTCTCACTCCTCAGAAGTGCATCATCTGACTGACTGGGTGAAACATACTCCTCCAGTGCAGAAATTTCATTATAAAGTGCATTAATGGCACTGGATATATCTTTCGTATCACCTCCGCCAGATACCTCTTTTCTATCATCTGAGATCTCACTTTTACATCCATCATTCTGAACTTCCACTAGGGTCCCAAGTCCGTTAATGGCACTGGAGATACCATTATGCACTTCCACTTCCACATCTTTGTCTAATGTAGAACCCAATTCATGCAAATCAGCACTACCTCTTCCTTCAGTATCAAAAACAGTTCTCTGGTCACAGATCAATTCAGTTCCCAGAGCCAAAACATCAGGTACCTCCCACGATGTCTCCCCAGTCACAGTATTCCAGTAATAATGTCGATTACTCTCTTCATGCAACACCATCTTCCAACCTGAACTCACATCTTCGATGACCTGCATATCAGAGGTGACAGGAACAGAGGTTTGTTCTGTTAAAACCATTTCTTTGCCCGTATCACCAGAGTTACTAGCATCATTGTCCTCCGATTTCTGCAAAGCCTCGGGTGAAGCCATGCTTGTTTCCACATCAAGTTGAATCTTTTGAGTAGCAACATCTTCACCTACATTTTTGTCCACATATTCCCCCTCTTTGCTTACGACCTGCTTGAAATGAAATATGCTTAGCTAAAAACAAAGAGATCAGGTCTAGCAGGGTGCAACCAGTAATCTGTAAACAAGGCCATAAATCTGTCTCACAACTTAAAATGCAAGCCAGTATCAATTTGACAGACTATTCCGAGGTCACAAGACTCACAACGTATCACACAAAAAATAATCAAAAGCATATGGCAAAAAATCATTCATGAAATAACCTTTTTCTGGCAATGAAATATTCCAAACCCAATTTGTGCATGATCCAAAAGGCAATAAAATTTAGCCATCAAGATCATAGCAGAAACAATGTTCGCAAGCAGCCAACAGCACAGATATCAAGCAGACAAGGGCTCACCAGACTCGGCTAGAACCAGGCGTCGAATGATTAAGCTGCAAAAGGCACATGTTCATTCTTTTCACTTACCCAGTATTCATAGTCAATGGCATTAATGACCAAATTCGTCAAGAAGTCATCAATCTAAGGGAGGCAAGAGTTTATCCCAATACTCCCAAGCTGGTCAATTGACTAACTATGTTAACCGAACTGAGCCCTTCAACAGCAGGGCCACCGTAAATATGAAGAGAGAGCTCACCTCAACCTTGGTTTATTGACTTGCGAAAACATTCAATCACAAGTAGTTTCACTACAAAATTATAATCACTGCTTGCGGTCATGTGAAAAGAGTTCATGCTGACAGGAAATCACCTGCCCATTTAGTTCAGCTAAGGAGTTATTTGCAGTCGCACGGCCAAGCCTTTTATTCGATTCTTCGTCCAATTCATCATCACTATATTGCCCAAGTAGCAGCAGAGGATTCTCCGGTTGTTGATCTGAAGACAATATAGCTTAGTGTCAAACACCTAAAAAAAACTAGTAACTTACCTACTTAGCAAGAAACTAATGTATCTGAATCAAACAAACTAACGCAATGAGTTATGAAGGTTATAGAAAAGCAGTAGCTGCCAAGAACAAACAGAAGAAGAGAAAGACAATAATAAAAATTAATGGCACATTTTAGGATCTACTCATCACAGCCGCCTGTTACACAGTCGTAGAATTGTCAGTAAGTCATAAGAAAATGTAAAGCCAGAGATATACCCACCGATAACCTCCAACACGCTTTGATGCCGCGAAAAAAAGGGCATGACAAGTCAGAAGTTTCATTCATATAATTCATTGTGGCAGGGCACGACGTGATCTGATGACCAAATGAATGCTACCAAGACCACAGCCACCCTACAGTCTGAAAACAAATTCTTGGGAGGCACACAACAAGTCTTGTACATAGTATATCAATAATTTCCACCATAATAATGCGGTGCACATCATGCCTTCTCTACATAGATCAGTCCTTTGGAAGAAAACTGACGGAACCCACCTGAAGATGATGGTGAACTGGGTAACCCAGTATGGTGTTTTGAACTGGTGTCCCGTCCAACTTCATCCTGGGCAGATGAGCCGCTCAAATCTCCTACGAAAATAAGAAAAATCCCAGAATAAAATATTTACCACCCCAAAGAAAGCCATCCTAGCACAAGTTAATGAAGAATGTCCAAACTCTCTGAAGACCCAGCAATCATTGCTAGCAATAATATCTGGAATTGCCATTTTATTACTATTTTGGCCATTTAACTAGTGCTGCTTGCAATTCAGGTATAGTAATCAACAAGTAAATCCAAATAGCAAACACAACAAAAAGGTCAACACTAGCAAATCATGTAAGGAGTTTCCTACCAGGAACATCTATATATGTCTATCAGTGTATGCATGTGGTATCTCCAAAAACTAAGTTTTCAAATTATGTTATCCATCCAACGAGCTGAACTATTATACTTTCTTCCGTTCGAAACAGATTTTCCTTCACAGTGAAAGTTTTTAAACAAAGATATACTTTCCTACGATTAACATAAAAGCAAATCCTCCATTAGTTGCAGAATAGGCTAATATAATCTTAAACTCATATTTCCCAATATGAGGCCAAAAAACTGCAGGTAATACAAGATATACAACCATGCAGCTAAAATCAATCTATAACATAAAACACATAAATTGAATATCTTCTCTTTTCCTCAGTATATAATCTCAGCAACAAAACAAAAACATCAATTACATCGAAACGTTGTTCTCCACATTAAGTAGAATCAAAGTTATGAAGATCTAAAGAGATATATATATATATATATATATGTGTGTGTGTGTGTGTATCTATAGGTATACCAGAGGGTTCCGCGAAAAGATCAAGCTTCACTCTTCGACTGGTCGCACTCATAGCTGCGAGCCGACGCTCCTTTCTCTTCCCCATCGATGATTAAGATTAAGAAATTGAAGATCGATTGATTGATTAAGGACTGAAATCGAATTGAAGTGCTCGATTTGTTGAGGCCCTCGGCACAAGACGATCAATTTTCCCCTTTTCTCCTTTTTTTTTTCCCCCCCTCCGGTTAATTGGCTATACATATAATATAGTACTATAGTACTATTTTCTCGCCCTAGAAAATTTCTGTTTATATATGTACCCGACCAAAATTTGGGTTTGGATCCTCTGACAGACTCCAAGGTTTTTTTAAGGCCCCCTCGTCGTAGGCCCAGTCTCTACTCCCGAACAAATATAAGCCCGTTATAATGGGCCTCTGCTTGGGGTGTATGAAATTGGGTCGAACTTAGGAATGGCAATTGGGCGGAGTGGAGTAGGAGTTACTTTACTCCATTTACCAATTTATACATCAATTTAAAAAATTAAAAAGATCTATATAAGAAGTCTATTCACAACAAAAATATATTTGAAACACTATTAACATGATTAGAGAGTTGCAAAATATAGTAAAGTAGGAAACCATAGCATGATTAAACAATATCAAGAGTAAGAGTGGAGCGGATTACTAACGGTCAACGGGGTAAATTACTTATACTCCTATGAGTAAATTACTTATCGTTAGTAAATTTGCAACATAATCGGATCGGAATAGTAGTTTGGGAGTCTTTCCAAACCACTCGAACTCCTACAGAAATTTTGTTTCTTCATACCAACTCCACTCTTTTAAGATTTTATTGGACTTCAACTCCTTACCATTAGGAGCGAAGTGGAACGGATTACCAACGGGGTGGAGGAAATTGTCATCATGTCACACCCGTTCTAAAATTTCATGATTTTATCATGCATATTTATATTTTGTGAATTATCAATGTTATACGATAATTGAGGATGAGATTGACTGTGAGTCAAAGGTAAAGTGTCAGTAAGGACACGGAAATTTGGTAATCAAGATTGCATTGGCATTAGTAGATGGCATTTATGTGATTTAAATATTATTTGAAATATCTGGTATTTTATGAATAATGAATTATATCTGTGTAGTATAATTTCTGGTAGTTTTGTTATCGCTGTAGAGCATTTTGAACACTACAGTGAGAACGTGAGTGACACGTTAAATAAAAGGTATGTTGTGTAGAAATTTTCACAGAATTTAGTTTCCGAATGTAATTTGGACCCCAACGAGATTTAGTTGAAAACTTTTGTAATTTATAGTTTTCACTCGTAAATGCGTAAAATGGATGTGCGCGACGTTTCGGGAATTAATTAGAAGTTTGAGAAACTCGCGGGGAGGTAAACGCAATTTTTAAAAAGATTGTCTATAAATAGAGGACGGTGAGAATTTCATTTGTTATTACTTTACAAAATATCTTGAGAGATGAGAGAGAAAGGAGATTTGATTTCTCGAGCTTTATGACGACTAGCGACGACCAATCGTCTGCCAGTTTTTCACCAAATTTCATATTTGGACTCCTGGAAGTAAGATGTACGGTTTTATACCTCTTAGGCCTCGTTTGGCTAACTTTTGTAAAAATCTAATTTTTAGACTTTTGGGGAAAACCCAGTAAAACTTGTAGGAATCACTTGAAATCTAAAATCCGACGTTTAATCGGTCCTCTAGTCGATCCTTCAAAGTTTGGAGGAAATTGCACGAGGTATGAAATCCTAACCTATGTTATATAGGTGAAATGCATGTTTTAGATTTTGACGACGAAATTGTGATCCGGACAAAATTCATTAGGCCCGTTAATTACGCACGCGCTTAAATGTAAAAAACATGTCTAAATTTACGCGAGCACGTTGAGTTGTCTATGTGTGTCAAAGGGGAGACTTATACAAATTCATGTCGGAATAAGCTTCTCGATGTTTGAGAATTTTAGTAGCGACGGCTATTGTGCATGGTTTAAGGTGTGGACTTGCCAGGGCACTTGGGGATGTAATGGTTGTAGGCTTGGACTAGCCATTGGCATCGCAGTTTAAGGCTTGGACTTGCCGCTATTGTACAAATGCGTATTTTTCTCCCTAAAGACTATTGATGTGATTTATGAGATTAAAGCGTATTTTGTCATATATGCATATGTTAGAATTTGTACACTCAGCATATAGCTGAGCAGTGGAGCTTTACTCTATTATAGGTGATAAGAAGAAAGGCAAGAAGAAGCGTGGGAAGTGAGGTCAAGGAACGCCGGGGGAAATCACTCTTGTTATATATCTTTGTTTCTTTCCTAAACTTGTATAAGGAATTGGGAAGTGTAATATGTGGTAATAGAACTTTAGGATAGTTTCATAGTAGTATAACTTTGTTTCCAAACACCTATAATCATGTTTTAAAACGTTGTTATATCATTGTATTTGTATTGGTGTTAGGTTGGAAAGTCTTGGGTTGTTGAACTGCACAACTTGTGAACTGCCAGGGGATCCGTCGATTGGTCCATGACTACTGCTTTTAAATGTGGCAAAACCAATCTACTGACCCATGTTTCAGTCGACTATCAACTGGAGAACTGACGAGAAATGTTCATTTTGATTTTACTAGAAGCACAGTCGACTGGGAGGAGTCAGTCGAATGAGAAATGAAGGCCCCAGTCGACTGCACCCCAATCACAGTCGACTGGACGGGCTGTGGATTCTTTGAAAACCTCACTGTTTAGCTCTTCAGTCGACTAAGTCCCTACCCAGTCGTCTGGACCTCTGTTATTCAAAATGTATCCTTTTGGACAGGTTCCAATTGGGCAAAACTTTTTATAACTCTGATTTTAATTGATTTTTACTTACTTTTCTGCTGATATTTTACTTTAAAAAATTTGGATGAGCCTTGATGGCGTGCACGTGTCCTATTTCCACGCGTAGTGGGATGGGTCGTGACACATCCCTAGTCGAACTCATGTATGTTTGAATTTAATTTGTTTATTAAATGAGCTTTGTAATTTAAATTTGAACTTGACTTGTTTATTAATGATCTCAGCTCATATATTTGAGTTTGGCTTGTTTATTAAACGAACATAAAATTCAAGC
Organism: Hydrangea macrophylla; assembly: GCA_033977485.1. NCBI lineage: Eukaryota > Viridiplantae > Streptophyta > Magnoliopsida > Cornales > Hydrangeaceae > Hydrangea > Hydrangea macrophylla. The sequence goes on from CM066990.1 coordinate 106,448,328, forward strand.
TTAATCGTGAGTTTTTTCACAAGTGTTTTTAATAGCCCGCTAAAACTGCATAGTTTTGTAATAGATATGTACATAAAGGTCAGTAAGCAATCCCTTTTTGTAACACCCACTCCCGCGGATTATCTTAATTATATTTAGCATGCATTATTAATCATTTAATGATGATTTGAGTATTTGTGAGATGTGGGCCTTGACCCACTAAATTGTTTATGGGTGTCCAGTTGGGAACCCAGTTATGGCCAGTTTGGCAATCCCAAGTTGGGACATGTGTTGGTGGGTCCCAGTTGAGATGGGACATTATATATGGAACACCTTATGTGCTTATCTGTTTATTAAGGCTTAAATGATTTATTATTTTATTGTTGATAATATCATGTTATTAGGTAGTGACCACTTTTGGGGTCAATTAGGGGTACCTTTGTGAGCACGAATTGAACACGTTACATAATTAATAGGCTAATTAGTAACTTCATTTAATTATATGGGACCACTTATGGGACCCATGCGAGACATAGACAAATACTCATTTAGATTTGGGATAATTTTAATATAAATTATAACTTATAGGGGTATAACTGTAATGAGCTAGAACTAGTGGGGGAATAATTAGTATTGACCAAAAGAGAATATTCCAAGGAATATTCCCTACAAACTTAAGTTAGTAAATGAGAGTCAGACTCTCATTTCTTATCATCAACATCACTCGGCGCAACAGAGAGAGAGAAATGGAGGAGCCTTGGGCTCCGACGGTGGTCTCGTCATTTGACGTGCCAAACGACGCCCGTTCTCAATTATGACTATACATTTGGACTCCTGGAGGTTAGACCAGTATTTTAGTACCAATTTTATTAAGTTCTGTGGCAGTTTTTCACGACCCTTTTTTGGGGTTTAAGCTCATAACTTGTAATTTATGTATAGGGTTTGTACCTGGATTATAGTAGGACTCAAATCTCAAGTTTAGGAACGATTTTCAAGAGGTGAGTGGCATTAATTATGATTTATGGATGATTTCATGTTTGAGTTCATTTGTGATGTAAAAGCATGTTAAATTAGCTTAATAAAGCTTATTAGTTTATTAATGGGCAAAATTCATGTGGTTAAATTAGGCGCAATTTGATTGTGAAAGCACAGTGTAATGAATTATGTGAGCATGTTGAGTTGCTTATTTGGGTCAATGGAATTACTAGTTCTATACCACCATGAGGTAATCGATGTGGTGACGACCATGGCCGCCAGAGGCCTATGAGACCGCACGTGAGGCGTGGGTCATGACTAGGTCACGTGGGCTTAGGGAGTGGAGCCGCGGGCTAGTCGGTAGTGGTAGGAGTGAACTAGTAGTTACCGGCGACTATAGTTGGTTGTAATGAAATGAAGTTGACCATGTTTATTATCCATGTGCATAATTAGTGTTATTCACAAGCATATAGCTTATATATTGTAGTGGTTATTGAATAACCATCGTAGGTGTTCAAGGTGGAGCTCAAAAGGAAAGAAATGGAGTTGGTGAGTATTCGTGGGCATGAGATTATAATTGAATTCCTATTTATTAGATTTATGTTCAATAAATAAAATTAGGGAAATATTGTAATCCATTATTATTTAGATTTGTGTAGAAATGATTGCGGCTTAAATTCTTGTAATACATGGGACGTGTTATATTGATTGGTTATGGGACGAGGTTGTATTTCTGTGACATCTAATTAGGCAAGGGAGTATCTTTGGGGACCCTTTGACTACAAAAATGTTGCTTTTGAAAACAGATTTTAGTAAGATGTGTTTGGGTGTATGTGTTCAAACCTTTGAAAAATAAAATAGTGTGTTGAGTTCTTTGATCAAAACTTTTATTATTTTGATTTCTGTAACTTTACTGACTTGGGATGAGCCTTGGTGGCGTGCCACGTATCCTAGATTCACATATGTGGATCCGGGGCGTGACATTTAGTGGTATCAGAGCAATAGGCTAGAAACTTGGGTACGAGAGACGACGACTTGAGAGTGATGTGCATGTTATGTTATAGAGTTGCATATTAAAAAAAAAAAAAAAAAAGATATATGCATGAGATAAAATTGGCATGGCATAAAATTGTATGTCAAATAATTATATGATGTGTATTGCATGATATTGGCATGAGCATCATGTTGCATGTTACCATCTACATTATAAAATGTAAAGGAATGATGGGATGTTGGTTTAAGCTGTGATGAGATGTCGGATTCGACGATAAGAATGGGTTCAGTGAAGTATGTTGATTATGTTTAGAACATATTGAAATGAAAAAAAATTTATTAGGAAGTGAAAACTGTGTACTTTGAGTTAATGATGTTCTACGAGAATATGGCTCTGGGATAAAGTTTGGGTAATAAACAGGGAAATGATTCTTTGTGGATAATTGGATGATAATATATGGTGGGTATTTTAACTTGGGTTAAAGGATATTATTGAAGCTTCTAGATTCTGATATTGACTTGGGTTTTACGGCATATATAATTATTATTTACTGGGATTGGTATAAGTGTTTCGTTCTGAGGATTGGGTTGTGTTATCAACACTTCATGTGGTGAATAGGTTATAAAAAAAAAATGGTAAAGTTACATAGCAAGACTTTTGGGTGTGGATAATCTTCTATGTGCTGAGTATGTGATCGGGTATTCTTATATATGGATATTCGTTATTATACTTTCGACAAGGGTTCGGGTTTCGGGATTTCTTTATTACGGAGGGTCTTCTTATTATTTGTTGACTCTTTGATATGAGAATTGTGGTATTGGATATTGCGGTTTTCTCCTGATATTTATATTGTGGGCGTTATGGGTATTTATGCTGACACTGCTACTTATGGTGGATTTTTTTTATTATTTTTCTAATTCTCTGATGAAGGGTATGATTATAATGGTCTGGCTTTCTATAGGGCTAGTCATGTGAGTATGGTATTTGGGGCACTCGTTATGTGGCTGCTATTTATTTGGTTTATTTATTTGGAGATTCGTATTCTTATTTTGTTTGGGGTATATTTACCAAATTCAGAGTATTTCTTGAGAATTGGGGTGCATGTGGGGTTTGCTGGGATAACTGGAAATGACGGGGTTATACAGTTGGTTTTATTATATGAATTTGTTGAGGAATCTCTCAACCATATAATTATCTTCTATTGGGTTTGAGGAATCTCTCAACCCTATTGTGTTCTTGTATTGACTGTTTATATTATTGGGTTTGGGGAATCTCTCAACCCTGTTATGGTGTTGTATTGATTGGTTATTCTTATTGGGTTTGAGGAATCTCTCGACCCTATTACGGTGTATTGATGTTTGTCAGTGGTTTGGGTAAAGTTGGGATTAATTGGGGAATATTGAATGGTTGTATATTTGATTTGTCAAAGTAGGCTGCAAGGGATGAATAGAAATTCTGTTATAACTGATTATGATGAGAAAAGACTGGAGAATGCGTGAATGGGTAAAAAGGGATTAAATTAACCTTAGGAATTAGGGCAAGGATCCGCTTCTACAAGTGATGGATTGCTTGGATAATTATAAGGGGATGCATAATTTAAAAGGGATTTGGGATTAAAATTTGGAAGTAAAGGACCGAAGGGATGATTTTTAGGAAAGGGATGGAAAAGTTATGTTTGGAGCCAAATGTGGTTACAATGGATTACCTGGATGATGATTGGGAATTTACTCTTGAGGTTTAGAATGGTTGGATTTAAGTTGTAGAATTTTGGTGAAATGAAGGATTCACACGAGTAAAATGTAGCATTATAAGATTGTGGAATTTTAAAGTTATTTTTGGAAAAAAAAAAAGAAGAGCATTTTCTTTTGTACACGTGAAAAGTTATTTTGGAGATGGAGATGAGTACATCAGAATGGTTGCATTGAATTTATTGGTTCCAATTGTGTTGAAGAATTTTTAAGAAACTTTGAAATTCAATTTTAATTTATTTTAAATATGTGGAAAAAAAATGTTTAAAAAAAAAAAAAAAAAAAGAAAAAAAAAATTCCATTCAAGAGGGAAGTTGCTATAAAAGTTGAGGATATATCAAATGGGTTTGGGAGTTGTGTTATTATTCAGAGGATATGCTTTAACATTTCTGACACATCGATTTTTGCTTGAATGATTGGGTTTCCGTGGGCAAAATATAGACAGAGTTATTATGTGGTTTGTTGGTGGAGTTTTGGAATTTCAAGTATTAAAATGTTCAAAACTTGTTCTATGAAGTTCGAAATGCATATCATTTTCGCCGTTGAATTCCTCATTCAAAATATTTTATTTTGTGTGTAGTTTGGAAAAAAAAAAAAAAAAGAAGAAGAAGAAAAATATATATATTTATATATGAATAAAATATTTTCAAATGACTATTCTACTCACTGGGTATTAAATGCAAAAGCTTTAAAAGATTTTAAACAAAAGTTTAAACTAGCCGTGATTGGTTGAGGCATGACGATGTGGTAAAGTTTGGTTGACTGAATAAACTGATAGTGTATACGTATGAGTTTCGGAATTCAAAGAGTTTGAGTTGAATTGGTTGGATTCAGAATTTTCATGAATGAGAGGTATTTCATGTGTGATATGACCTATGAAAGTTGGGTATGAATTGTAATTTGAGGATATTGGTATTAGAACTAGTTGAATTTGTGGGAATTTGATTGTGAAGGGCATCTTGGATTTCCAAATAAGAAATGAAAAGTCTAATCGGAAAGAGGGTTTAATTGTTGGAAATATCACAATAACGATAAAGAATGACGATTGGTGAAATCAAAATTTATTTATTGTTGCTTTGAAGTAGTACTTGCATATGTGTGGTACAAGAACTTTTGTTTTATTTGGGGGAAAGAGAAATTAGTAATGAGAACGGAAGTATGAAAGTTATTTAGAAGTTTGAAAATGTTTTATAAAGTTTGAAAATCCTTGTGGAGTTCTTAGAATCTTTTGGGAAGTTGTACGATTATGAAACAACTACATTTATGGTATTTGATTTTCGGATTTATATCGAACTTGAAATTTCTAAAGTGAAAGTTTGGGGAAATGTTGAACATTCTGGATATGGTAAGTTGAGAAATTATGATGTTGACAGATTTGTCTGGGTATTGTCTCAAACTGGACTTGATTTTGATGTGGGAATTGAAAATGCACACGGACATGAAAGATTCAAGGTTTAGAAAAGTTAGGAAATGAGTGATGTACCGAAAAACGTAAAATGGACGCATAATGACAACTATGGTTAGTTGATTCTTCATACTTATACTGAAAGTGGTAATTTTGGGATTTGTCTTAAAAAGAATTTTGAAGATTGTTGGAAAAAAATTTGAATTATGTTGTACATTAGAGTATATGTGAAAATGCCAAAGAGTACATGTAAATAATGGTATAGAGAGTTAAAATTTGGATTGTTAAAAAAAAAAAAAAAAATTCCAGAATTGTTTATGTTGAAAAGGAAAGGGTTCTGTATAACCAAAAAGGGATCGGGAATGGTAAAGTGATAAGTTGTTAGGGGTAATAAATCGGCAAGAATTCCTGGAATAGTATATTTGGTTGTCTCTGCTGCACTGCTTCTAAAGTCGTTGTGGGTAAGTGAAAATGGATGTTATGAGTTGAAGACCTATGGGTTTGGATTGTGATTGAGCGGGTAAATTGAAATCTTAGAGGACAAATATATATGCTGTATTTCAAGTATGAGTGGAAATTGCATGTAATGCTGATAAAATTGTTGAGTAATGTCGATTGACGGTTAAAGTGTCTGAATTGTGCTTTACAAAGTATTTTGGGGTATACATCAATATGATCAAAACAAGAGTGAAAACGGGTATCGCTGAGACCATTTTCGGTATGAATTGAGATGATGGGTTTTGATTTGTGCATATTATATATCTGTGTACTAAACTACTGATTCTATGATACGATATGTGAGAGCGGCATTGTGTACTAGCACGTAAAGGATTTTTGGGTATAGAAGATCTGATCGATGTATATTGAGCATCCAAAGGGAATTTTCAATCGGAAATATCTAGTATTGCAGGTTACGGTAATTTTATTGGTTGAGTTTAATGTTATGATCATTCGATCGAGCAGACCATATGTGATTTGTGATCGGTTGACCTGTTCAATGACGCAAGTTTGAGGACAAACTTCTTTTTAAGGAGGGGAGAGATGTAACACCCACTCCCGCGGATTATCTTAATTATATTTAGCATGCATTATTAATCATTTAATGATGATTTGAGTATTTGTGAGATGTGGGCCTTGACCCACTAAATTGTTTATGGGTGTCCAGTTGGGAACCCAGTTATGGCCAGTTTGGCAATCCCAAGTTGGGACATGTGTTGGTGGGTCCCAGTTGAGATGGGACATTATATATGGAACACCTTATGTGCTTATCTGTTTATTAAGGCTTAAATGATTTATTATTTTATTGTTGATAATATCATGTTATTAGGTAGTGACCACTTTTGGGGTCAATTAGGGGTACCTTTGTGAGCACGAATTGAACACGTTACATAATTAATAGGCTAATTAGTAACTTCATTTAATTATATGGGACCACTTATGGGACCCATGCGAGACATAGACAAATACTCATTTAGATTTGGGATAATTTTAATATAAATTATAACTTATAGGGGTATAACTGTAATGAGCTAGAACTAGTGGGGGAATAATTAGTATTGACCAGAAGAGAATATTCCAAGGAATATTCCCTACAAACTTAAGTTAGTAAATGAGAGTCAGACTCTCATTTCTTATCATCAACATCACTCGGCGCAACAGAGAGAGAGAAATGGAGGAGCCTTGGGCTCCGACGGTGGTCTCGACATTTGACGTGTCAAACGACGCCCGTTCTCAATTATGACTATATATTTGGACTCCTGGAGGTTAGACCAGTATTTTAGTACCAATTTTATTAAGTTCTGTGGCAGTTTTTCACGACCCTTTTTTGGGGTTTAAGCTCATAACTTGTAATTTATGTATAGGGTTTGTACCTGGATTATAGTAGGACTCAAATATCAAGTTTAGGAACGATTTTCAAGAGGTGAGTGGCATTAATTATGATTTATAGATGATTTCATGTTTGAGTTCATTTGTGATGTAAAAACATGTTAAATTAGCTTAATAAAGCTTATTAGTTTATTAATGGGCAAAATTCATGTGGTTAAATTAGGCCCAATTTGATTGTGAAAGCATGGTGTAATGAATTATGTGAGCATGTTGAGTTGCTTATTTGGGTCAATGGAATTACTAGTTCTATACCACCATGAGGTAATCGATGTGGTGACGACCACGGCCGCCAGAGGCCTATGAGACCGCACGTGAGGCGTGGGTCATGACTAGGTCACGTGGGCTTAGGGAGTGGAGCCGCGGGCTAGTCGGTAGTGGTGGGAGTGAACTAGTAGTTACCGGCGACTATAGTTGGTTGTAATGAAATGAAGTTGACATGTTTATTATCCATGTGCATAATTAGTGTTATTCACAAGCATATAGCTTATATACTGTAGTAGTTATTGAATAACCATCGTAGGTGTTCAAGGTGGAGCTCAAAAGGAAAGAAATGGAGTTGGTGAGTATTCGTGGGCATGTGATTATAATTGAATTCCTATTTATTAGATTTATGTTCAATAAATAAAATTAGGGAAATATTGTAATCCATTATTATTTAGATTTGTGTAGAAATGATTGAGGCTTAAATTCTTGTAATACAGGGGACGTGTTATATTGATTGGTTATGGGACGAGGTTGTATTTCTGTGACATCTAATTAGGCAAGGGAGTATCTTTGGGGACCCTTTGACTACAAAAATGTTGCTTTTGAAAACAGATTTTAGTAAGATGTGTTTGGGTGTATGTGTTCAAACCTTTGAAAAATAAAATAGTGTGTTGAGTTCTTTGATCAAAACTTTTATTATTTTGATTTCTGTAACTTTACTGACTTGGGATGAGCCTTGGTGGCGTGCCACGTATCCTAGATTTACATGTGTGGATCCGGGGCGTGACACTTTTATCATGTCTATTCACGAGTTTTTTTTCACGAGCCTACTAACGAGCCTTATTAAATTCTGTTAATGAGCTCTATGTCGAGCGCATGTATGTATTAACTTGGCTCGTTTATTAAATGAGCCTGCAATCTATGCTTGAGCTTGGCTTGTTTACTAAACGATTTGAGTGTCGAGTCAAGCATTCACCAAACATGCTTGTGAGGCTTGTTAAGCAGATCGACTCGTATATATTGTCACACCCCAACCCGCCCCCGCGAGCTAGAACACACGTAACAAAGCCAACAAGGACCAAACAATCATTTTTTTTAACGTTCCAAAAATAACATTTTAACCTAAATACCCGGGGTAAAATAGCTTTTTATCAAACAAAATAATGAAAAGAAATAAAATAAAGTTTTAAAATTTTCGAATGGTACTTGGATAGAGTTCCCCCTATTACAGCACCATTCCCCCTGTTAACAAGAATTGAAATACCAAAATATCACCAAAATACTTGGAAATACTTTCAAAACTTCAATCCACAATTAATACTATAAGGATTTAATAAAAACCCAAACATAAGTTTATCTCCAAAACTCCAAACACTAGGAGTATAACTACTCATCTAAGCTCATTTAAATATGAATATATTAAATATAAACCATTAATCTCGATCTATACCAGAATCCCCACAATTCAACGCTTCTCACTGTGATGCTCGTCCGTACCTGCGTGATCATTAGCCACAAAATCGAATAAGCTTTCGCTTAGTGAGTACGTGGTGCTAATCATGCAATTGGAGTATTTAGTGTATCATAAACACCAATTAAGCAATCACAATAATAAATGGTCGCCGGCGTGTCAAATAATCAATTACCATCGTATTGGATCCTTGATTCTGGGTCATTCTCACTTTGTCGTCGCTTTAAAAGCGATATCACTCACTCTCATGTGACCGTAGTCGATTTGTTGTGGTTGTCACCACCATCCCCTTTTCTCTGAGGATTCCATCATCATCCTCCTTTTCTCTGAGGAATGGGCGTGCCTTAAATATGGGGCTAAATAATGGTGACTATCAATTGACACCCTTTGACTCAAATAAGCACATAAGCAGCTTAACATGTCAATATGTCAATTTCATCAATTTAGACATGTTAAAGCTAACTAATCACATACTTTTCTACTTAATCACAATTAAGCATTTTTAAGCATTTAATTGCAATAAATCACATTAAACATCCAATTTTGGGATTAGGATACTCACCTCGCGAATAAGTCCCAAATAAACCTAGAAATCCCAAACTCCTTCACCAAACTAGCTCTAGTTATTCCCAATGATATCCCTACATATATATATATATATATATATCACATATATGTATCACCTTTCAAAATAGGTCGCAGAAAAACATAATCAAAAGTGAAAGAGAAAGATATAGAATAATCCTCTCACCTTCACGAGTCCAAATATGGCTTCGGTTCGCGAAACAGAGGTCATACGGCGAAGCTACAGCGACAAAATTGTGTGAAACCCTTTATTTTTCCTTTTCCTTCTCGGTGACTAACTCTGAAACTCAACTCTTGTTTTGACCCCTTTTTTTTTTTTTACTTCTAAATACTAGCCGACTTAACATGTCCTTATACTAAATGATATGTTAAAATTTTATCATATTTTCATTTACACCCTCATAGGTTTCTAAAGTCTATTATGAAACCCCCTAAATTTTATATTAACTACTAAATATCTAAGTGAGTATGGGTCTATGTCACGTATGGTTTCCAAAAGTGGTCTAAAATATTTTACAAAGTTGCTAATTAGCCTACTAATTATGAACCATATTCCAATTCGTCCTCACACGGGTACCCAACTTGACACCATAAAAGGTCATAACTAGTAATAAAATATTAAAATAATTAAACAGATATTCATTTAATCACATAAATGCAACTAAATGCAATTTATCTAATCTCAACCTCCCGTGGGTCCCATTTCACATCTACCCAACTGTACCATTCTCGAATCACTTTATCACATCGGGGTAATTGGAACTTACTCAAATATCACATGCAATTAATTATACTAATTAATGCATGAAAAATAAATATTACTTTTATTTTCTGAGTACGGTATTACATATATAGCCCACTATTTAGGGCTTGGGCTAAGTTGTGCTTACCAATTAAAGGAAGTGGAAAGGACTTCATCGGAAGATAAATTACACCACACAATGCATATGCACATTATGATCGATAGTCCGTTGGAATTTTTTATGATACATTTTATTGGTTTAGGTTGTATTATAAGTTCTAAGTTGTAACATTTTTGCATCACTTTTTTTTTTAAATTTAATTTTATTGTTAAGATGTAATTTAATGCCAAATAGTTGAAACATTGAAAACAACATTCTTTTTTAAAATACTAGGTGACCTACGTCCACGGGTGTGTCAGAGCACTTGCAATAACAAATCACTGGCGGCCTGTGGTGAACCAACAAGGAAGGCGGTACTACCAAAAACCGGCCGGGTATATGCGTATCTGTGTTGCGTATTGCTATTCTACGAAGTAAGAATGCGATCCCTTTCAATGAGGGTGAGGGGTCCCTTTTATAGATACAAGAGACCACTCGTACAAGGTAAGTGAGCTAATTAGGAAGCTCAATCTAATTACAACCTATTAACACCAATCATGGGAGTTTCCTAAATGGATTAGGAAACGATTTCCACTTTCTCTTATTCTTCTAGCTGAGATAGGAAACTGCTTGGAATCTTGTGGAGCAAGTTACGAGATGCGCCTGGGCTATGCCCAATATGGGACGAGCCCGCAACGGTCTCGAGTCGTTGGCCCGTACCGGACGGTCTTGGCCAAACACCCGGGGTGATTTGAGTAGTGAGCGCCATTTCCGGATGACATGCCACTTTCTTGCCGAGGTGGTAATTTGAGTTCGACCTGACATTTTTGTACCTATCAGCATCCAATATAATCCTAAAAAAAGAGTCAAATCTATTTTACTAATCACCACCAAATCTTTAAATGTAAAAACAAATTTCTAATTTCTAATAAACACTAGGAAGACGGCCCGTGCAATGCACGGACGTTGGATTTTTGTAGAAAAAATACAATATACATTTTTTTCTAATATGGACAAAAAAGAAAAATAAGTTTTATTAATTCTTAAGATGGTGTTAGAAAAAATATGATTTAACAACAACTATATTAATTGATGTTAACCTACAATTTAAGGCTCTTTTCTTTAACGTATAGATAATAAATATATATATGAATATGTATATGTATATATATATACATATATACAAAAAGAGTAATATAAAAAAGGCAAAAGGGTAATTTGGTAATTTGATTAACAAAAGAGTAATTTGCAAAAGGCTTAACGGTAATTGATTATTCAATTTGTGATTGTACATACTTTAAACTTTTAGGCTCTTTTCTTTAACGTATAGATAATATATATATAGGCACGCACATTCGTATATACAAAAGTGTAATTTGGTAATTTGATTTAACAAAATGGTAATTTGTAAAAGGCATAAGGGTAATTAGATTATTCAATATATATTGTACTCCGTAATATAATAAAAGGGTTTTTGGTAATTCAATTTAACAAACGAGAATTTATAATTGTAAATAATTTAAACTTTAAGCTCTTTCTTTAAGGCATAGAAATAAAGGGTAATTTGCATAAGGCATAAGAGTAATTTGGCTATGCAATTTATAATTATACACAATTTTATTCAATTTTGGTATATAATATATTCAATATATATAATATAATAAAACAATATATGAATATATATATATATATAAAGATATATACATACAAGGGTAGTTTACAAAAGGAAAAAGGGTAATTTGATAATTCAATTTATAATTGTACACACTTTAAATACATAAATAATAATAGTAATAAATTATAATATGTATATATACATATACACATATATACAAAATGGTAATTTACAAAAAAAAAATAAAAGGGTAATTTGTAATTCAATTTAACAAATGGGTAATTTGTTTATTCAATTTATAATTATACACAATTTAAACTTTGAAAAAATGGTACTTTGCAAAAGGCAAAATGGAAATTTTAATAATATAATGTATGTATATATATATACACACAAGGGTAATTACAAAGGGCAAAAGGGTAATTTGATAATTCTATTTCACAAAAGGATAATTTGGTAATTCAATTTCTAATTGTACACACTTTAAACACATAAATAATAATAAATTATAATATGTATACATATATATACACACACATATACGAAAAGATAATTTACAAAAGTAACTTAAGGCTTGTTTGGTAATTATAGGATTCCTTAAAAGTTGTCTTAAGGCTCAAACAAGGCTCAAACAAGCCTTGCCAAACAAGCATTAAATTTTAAAAGTAATCTAAGACTTGTTTTAGAAAAGTGATTGAAGGCTTGTTTGGTAATTCAAAGATTCTTTAAAAAGTTGCCTTAAGGCTCAAACAAGCCTTACCAAACAAGCATTAATTTATAAAAATTATCTATAGCTTGTTTGGTAATTCAAAGAAATAGTACAAAAAACACAAACAAATGTTAGTGTTTTGTTTGGGAAAACCAAAAAAATAAAAACAAAACAAAACAAAACGAAACAAGGCATAGCCCAATTCGGTTTGTGTTGTGCCTTGTTTGTGTTAGTGGTTTATTTGGGAAAACCCAAAAGAATAAAAACAAAACCAAACAAAACAAAACAAAACCAAACAAGTTAGTGACTTGTTTGGGAAAAACGAAAAACCATACAAACCACAAAGCCAAAAAGCGGTTGTGCCAAACAAGGCACAACCTACAATTTGTTGACTTTTGGTTGTTTTGAACCAAATTGTAAATATTTGCAATTATTGCTTAAAAAGTTGATTGATTGTAGATTAAATAATTTTAAAAGTTGAATCAAATTGTAAATGTTTGTAATTATTGGTTGAAAAGTTGATTGAATCATCATTTCTTAAATAATTTAATTTTAAAAGTTGACCTAATAATAATAAGGGCTGTTTTGTGGGTGAAATGACCAACCTACCCTCACAAAAGGACAAAAACTCAAAATAATTATTAAAGGAAAATGGAACAAAATATAAAAGTAAGGGTAAAACCGTCATTTCAAATAAATCAAAAAATACCAAAATTGGACAAAATTGAAATTAAAGCCACCCCTAAGCCTTTTTTATAGCATAGTGTTGTCATACCCGCTCCTGCGGTATTTATTTATATCATTTTAGCACGCATGGCATGCTTACGGTTGCGTTAATTAACGTGTGGGAAGTGAGTGATGACTCACTAGTTGTTGGAGGGTGTCTTTTGAGAACCCAGTATTTGGCCTTAAAGGCGATTCGGAAGGTGTCAAGAGAGGACACAGGAACATGGAAAGGCATGTTGCATTGGCATAACTAAATGACATTTATATGATTTAAATGTTATTTTGACTTATCTGGTATTTTCATGAATAGTAATTATACATGTGTAGTATAATTTATGGTGATTTTGGTATTGTTAATATCATTTTGAGAACTGTGGTGAGAACGTGAGTGGCACGTTGTATAAAAAGGTAGGTTGTGTAGAGATTTCACGAAAAATAGTTTTCGGAACGTAATTACGGCGACAAACGGAACTTAGTCGAAAACTTTTATAAATTATAGTTTTCACTCGTGAAATGATGAATTAGACGTGTGAGACGTTTCGAGGTATAATTAGATGTTTTGAGAACTCGCGGGGAGGTAAACATGTTTTCCGAGAAGTTTGTCTATAAATAGAAGAGGGGTGAGATTTCATTTCTCATAAACTTTGTAAATATCAGTGGAGAGGAGAGAGAATAGGGAGATTTAGTTCTCCGGGCTTTGCGACGGCGATCGGCGACCTTTCGTCCGACTGGACTTCACCAAATTTCATATTTGAACTCCCCAAGGTAAGGGCTACGTTTTGATAGTCTTTAGGCCGTGTTTGGCTAAGTTTTTATAAAATTCTAATTCTAGAAATTTGGGGAAAACGCGTCTAAACTTGTAGGTTTCGCGTAGGATCGGAGATTTGACGTTTAATCGGGCTCCTTGTCGTTCCCTCAAAGTTATACGACGATTGCTCGAGGTATGAATTTCTAGCCTATGTTATATAGGTGAAATACATGTTTTGTATTTCGACGACGGAATGGAGATCCGGGCAAAATCCATGTGTACTTATTCCCTAGAGACCATTAGTTATGTGATTATGATATTAAAGCATGATTTGTCATATATGCATATGCTAGAAATTGTGCACTCAGCATATAGCTGAGCAATGGAGATGTACTCCATTGCAGGTTTGAAGAAAGGAAAGGAGAAGCGTGAAGGGTGAGGCTGTGGGAATGCCGGGGATCGCCTTTTGTTTATGTTTGGTTTCCTTTCAAATGTTGTAATAATGGAATTGGAGGTAGGATCATGTTTTGTTTGAATTGAGTACCTTGGAAGGATTTTAGAAATGTTGTATTATGTAACAAAACTTCTTATAGTTAGTTTTGAATTGGTCCGAACTCTTAAGTTCGTGTTTTGTAAACTTAACTTGTTAAATTTGGATTTTCAAGAGATGTTGGTAGAGTTTTGTGAATCGAGCCAAACAAGCCTTAGCTTGTTCCGCTATTGGCTCTTTTCATGGATTAGTGAGATTAATCTTTATTTTCGAAAGCTTGTTACAGCTTGTGACGTTTGGCTTAATGTGATGTGTTTGGAGTGTTGGTATTGGTGGAGGTTGTTTGATGCCTTAAGCAAATTCTGCAGCTTTGGGCAGGATTCTGCTAAAGGGTCATTCGACCGGTCGAAGGGGGTCGTTCGACCGGTCGAAATGCCCCCTGCCAGAAATCTTTTACTACTTCTTCCGGAAATTTTTAAAAGGTTTTGATTGGTTCTTAGGGTACCTTTGGGACCCCTTTCAACATAAAATCATTCGTTTTGAAATACAATTACGTTTTTAATTTTATACGGATTTTTACAACTCGGAGGGCAATGTTTTCAAAGTTTTACATACTCAAGGTTGTTTAAAGTCTTTTTCCGCTGCGTATAGATCGTTGTTGAGCCTTGATGGCGTGCCACGTAACCTAGATTCATATGTATGGATCCGGGGCGTGACATCTAGTGGTATCAGAGCAATAGGTAACAAAACTTGGGAACGTTCGACGTCGAGTGGAGTGTTGAGTGAATTGACACATATTCTAGAATGCATCCACATATTGTAGAGATGTTTGATGCATATGGTATGTTGTTATACATACATGGTTATGTTTTTGGCATACATGCATAGTGCATCTGTGAATCGGTGGAATCATGCGGACGTGGAACCGTGTGGTGAGATGAAGTTTTCTGTGGGTTATCATAGACCTTGTGGTGTGATACGAGGGAGAGATGATATCTTGATTTTGACAAATAGTTGAAATTCTGAATAAAAATGAATGGATCTTTGATCAAATCGGTAGATGTTTTCCATGATAGTGACGAGTGTCCTTTGGGGGAGCTATCCGAGAACGGTGTTGGAATAGTGAGGGTCAGGAGAGATTTCTTCATATTTTATATAGAAAATGAAAAGTGATTGTTTGTAGTTGAGTTTTGGGATTAAGATTGATTGATAAGAGTTCTGGTTCAGGCATGGGTTAAATGTCGGAATGTGAGGAAGTAGAGATGTATAGTTGGGTGTTACGACAGAAAGATAGTCCGACGACATGTATTGTCCATGTATGGGGTAGGTGAGGAATCTCTCACTTTATCTTACGGTGTTAACTTACGGTGTGATCCTACGGGGCTATATTATGGTGTTACCTTACGGTATAAACGGTGTATGTCAGGTAGTGGAAGAATCCTTCAACTTATTGTACGGTATTGAAGTGATTTGGATGGTTGAGGAATCTCCCAACCTATCTTACGGTATGTATTGGATGGTTGAGGAATCTCTCAACCTATCTTACGGTATGTATTGGATGGTTGAGGAATCTCTCAACCTATCTTATGGTATCTATTGTGATTGTTGAGGAATCTCTCAACTGAACTTGATTTTGAATGGTTGTGGCACCAAAGTGGATTTAGTAGCAATATAAGGAGGGGTAGAGGATGCTACTAGATTGATGGTATGAGTGGAAAGATTAGGATTTGAGGATTTACCTAAGATGAATGAAAAGGATAGAGTATGCTTGGGATAGTTGAAATTACAGTTGATGGAAGCTCAGTCGAGCATAGACTTCAGTTTCTTAGACTTGATGGTTATTCGCGTATGATTGTAGCAATAAGGATGATATAGGTTGGAGGAGAAATCTCGGAATTTCCTTGATGGAGAATAAGGAATGGAAATGAATAAGGATAAGAGTTCTTGGGGTTTGAGGTGTGGTTTGTCAAAGGAGGTAGAACAACGGATGTAGGAATACAGGACTTGATGTGAAAGACACGTGTGATTGATTGAACGTGACAAGAGGTTCGGAGAAATCAAATTGATATTGGATATCATGAAGATAAGGGGATCTTGGTAGGGGAATCCTATAGAGAAGTCTCTATTATAGTGAGTTTTAGTGCAGATAACCATGAACCAGGCGTAGTTCGATGAGTTTTCGATGTCTTCGAGCACTTTTGGGTGGTTCCAAAGTGGTTGGGAAGTAGCCCCAAATGCCTTGTAAGGTTGGGGACTTTTAAAGATGTTAAAGTGAGAAAAATATGGTCCAGGGGGTACTTGGACCGGTCGAAAGGGGCAGTTCGACCGGTCGAATGTCCCTCGGATCCAAACAGTGTTTTCGCAAACTTTTTTTTTCGTCGAGTTTTACGGAAACAAGCATAACTCTTTGTAGAAAATTCGGATTTGCGCGCCGTTTCTTGCGTTGGAACCGGGACTCAAAGAGCTATCTTTTGATGTAAAATTTAATCATATTTTCTAAATGACCATTTTGCCCTTGGGCTGTTTTACCACTGTAAAGTTGTTTTAAGAGGTCTAATCTATGCTTTTATTGCAAATTGATGTATTTCAAATAAAATGGGAATCTTGTAATACTTTTAAAACATTGTTGGGGTGTTTAAAGTGAGTAGTTGTCAACAGGAGGTCAGAGTATGATGAGTATTACGATACTGACCAAGAACAGTTGTGGAAATGGATAAGCAAGGGACTTTGGGTAAGTCCAGTTAAAAAGGGTGATATGAAGCTTTGATGAGTAAATGAACATGAACGGCACGAGTGGGATGAAGACTTAGTAGTACATTGAATATGTATCGGGTATGATAGTGGAACTGTGAAGCGGTTAGAGAACATTGATGGATGCAATGGAATGCTATCTCAGTTGTTCCAGATTTCAATGAGTTGGAAAGTTTTAGGAATGTTGGATTTCACCCCTAAGAAAATTTTAAAATGTTTAAAATATTTTAAAACCTAACTTTTGTTTTAAATGAGAAAAGTAGTATTGAATACTTGTAATAAGGTATCAAGTGGACTTGGGAAGTCAAGTATCGTGGAATGATATGGTACGTCTGGTACTGGAGACGCATTGATGTCTATTGAACGAGTAAGTCCTATGTGAATAAGGTTGGATTAGAATTTCTAAAGTAAAGAAGTGGTAAGGTGTTGTGCACCTGGGTTTGGTAATTGAAAGTTAAGATATTAAGGGAGTTGTCGGGCGTATTGTTCGAAAGGGGACTCAGTTTCGATGTAAGAATTGGAATAACCCGAGGTTATGAATGATTGAAGTTTTGAACGATCAGGAACTTGATGAGATCCTTAAAGTGTAAAGTACTTGAAGACAATAGTTATGAATAGGTTGAAATTAGTACCCGGAGTGAGGATGGGCAACTTTGAGCGTTGTCACGAAAGGTATGTGAATTCGAAATTGATAAGGAATTTATCAAACATAGTGAGACTATGGTACTTGTTTGAGAAGGGTAAATTACTGAATGGTCTTCAGATGATTACGGGAATAGTATGAATACTGGGGCAACAGGTTCTTCGAGAACAGTGAAATTGAGATCAGAATAGTAAAGATAAAGGATTAGAGAATCTGAATTGGAGTAAGTCAGGCTGACCAGAGTTATGAAATATTAAACTGTTGAGTAAGGTATAGTGCCTTGAGATGTTATACGAAGAGTATACGTTTAGTGTGTAAAGGGTTGTCAAGAACTCAGTAAGAGTTAAGATACATGAGTACGATTGGTATGGGTTTGTGTAAAGGTAAAAGTGAAACACCATAGACTCGTGGAGTCGTATAACTACGTAAATAGTAGTGGATCTACCTGGACTGATAGACTAAAGGATAGTAGACAAGCAGAGTATATGTACATTATGTAAATGAGATGGACTATAAATGGTCAAAGATTTGGGACAGGAACAAGGTATGGTCTGAGTGTGGAAATGCGTCGTGATAGACCTTTTGGTACATGTGTGATTGACTAAGTCAAGTTTTGGTTAACAATGTTAATTGTTACTACGGATATTGGGGCATTTATGTGCAAAAAGAGATGAAAGTGTTATATGAGATTTTAAATCAATTTGTTTTAAAACATAAATGATAAATGTATTTGATTTTGTTGAAAGTTTTAAAATGAAAGAGTAAGGCATGAATCCTTTATTTCAATCAGCGATAGTTTGAGTACAAACTTGGGAAAGATGAACGATGAATATGTTTGACGTCGCTGAGAGTGATTCAGGACATTTGGTAACCTCGAACAAGTAAAACGTTGTAAAATTTTCAATTGAGAATCTGAATGGTGTCTTACGAATCATGTATGATTGGACTTATAATACGGGGTTGGATTAAACCGAATTGGAATTTGATAAGGAATGAGATTCGTTTGAGAACGTGTTATCGTTCTACGGGTATTCCACGATTAATAAAATAAGGGGTGGAATTTATGGTATATGAAATAGTTGGTTGAGGCATTGACTTACCGACAGTGTATGAATGTGTGATAGTACTCAGTTTTGATTACTTCGAGATGAAGAATTGTGTATGGTTGTTAACCAGTTGGGACGTGTTGGAAACGACTGTTAGTCGAAAAGAAGGATGGATAAAAGTGAGGTGAGTTATTATTTTGTTTTGGCTTTTGTGATGAACTTTAAAGTTCGAAAAAGACGTGACGAGTACAATGAATGCTTGTGTGGGTCATCGTTGTGATGTTGTGATATGATTTTAATGTCAAGATTGACTAATGATTATGTTCTGCTCAGGGATTGATATTCTTATTTATCGAGATGTTCTGTGTTGTTAGTATTCGATGAGAATCTTCAATCGGGTTGAGACAGAGGCTCCAAGGATTTATTTTCCTTAAGAGCCTGAGGATTTATTTTCCTCGTGAGATTGTAATATCTTGGATGAGACCAACGTTGGAAGTACATGTGAAAAGTCTTGCAGCTTGATGAGACAGTATTGAAAGTTTGGGGACAAACTTCCTTTTAAGGGGGAGAGGATGTCATACCCGCTCCTGCGGTATTTATTTATATCATTTTAGCACGCATGGCATGCTTACGGTTGCGTTAATTAACGTGTGGGAAGTGAGTGATGACTCACTAGTTGTTGGAGGGTGTCTTTTGAGAACCCAGTATTTGGCCTTAAAGGCGATTCGGAAGGTGTCAAGAGAGGACACAGGAACATGGAAAGGCATGTTGCATTGGCATAACTAAATGACATTTATATGATTTAAATGTTATTTTGACTTATCTGGTATTTTCATGAATAGTAATTATACATGTGTAGTATAATTTATGGTGATTTTGGTATTGTTAATATCATTTTGAGAACTGTGGTGAGAACGTGAGTGGCACGTTGTATAAAAAGGTAGGTTGTGTAGAGATTTCACGAAAAATAGTTTTCGGAACGTAATTACGGCGACAAACGGAACTTAGTCGAAAACTTTTATAAATTATAGTTTTCACTCGTGAAATGATGAATTAGACGTGTGAGACGTTTCGAGGTATAATTAGATGTTTTGAGAACTCGCGGGGAGGTAAACATGTTTTCCGAGAAGTTTGTCTATAAATAGAAGAGGGGTGAGATTTCATTTCTCATAAACTTTGTAAATATCAGTGGAGAGGAGAGAGAATAGGGAGATTTAGTTCTCCGGGCTTTGCGACGGCGATCGGCGACCTTTCGTCCGACTGGACTTCACCAAATTTCATATTTGAACTCCCCAAGGTAAGGGCTACGTTTTGATAGTCTTTAGGCCGTGTTTGGCTAAGTTTTTATAAAATTCTAATTCTAGAAATTTGGGGAAAACGCGTCTAAACTTGTAGGTTTCGCGTAGGATCGGAGATTTGACGTTTAATCGGGCTCCTTGTCGTTCCCTCAAAGTTATACGACGATTGCTCGAGGTATGAATTTCTAGCCTATGTTATATAGGTGAAATACATGTTTTGTATTTCGACGACGGAATGGAGATCCGGGCAAAATCCATGTGTACTTATTCCCTAGAGACCATTAGTTATGTGATTATGATATTAAAGCATGATTTGTCATATATGCATATGCTAGAAATTGTGCACTCAGCATATAGCTGAGCAATGGAGATGTACTCCATTGCAGGTTTGAAGAAAGGAAAGGAGAAGCGTGAAGGGTGAGGCTGTGGGAATGCCGGGGATCGCCTTTTGTTTATGTTTGGTTTCCTTTCAAATGTTGTAATAATGGAATTGGAGGTAGGATCATGTTTTGTTTGAATTGAGTACCTTGGAAGGATTTTAGAAATGTTGTATTATGTAACAAAACTTCTTATAGTTAGTTTTGAATTGGTCCGAACTCTTAAGTTCGTGTTTTGTAAACTTAACTTGTTAAATTTGGATTTTCAAGAGATGTTGGTAGAGTTTTGTGAATCGAGCCAAACAAGCCTTAGCTTGTTCCGCTATTGGCTCTTTTCATGGATTAGTGAGATTAATCTTTATTTTCGAAAGCTTGTTACAGCTTGTGACGTTTGGCTTAATGTGATGTGTTTGGAGTGTTGGTATTGGTGGAGGTTGTTTGATGCCTTAAGCAAATTCTGCAGCTTTGGGCAGGATTCTGCTAAAGGGTCATTCGACCGGTCGAAGGGGGTCGTTCGACCGGTCGAAATGCCCCCTGCCAGAAATCTTTTACTACTTCTTCCGGAAATTTTTAAAAGGTTTTGATTGGTTCTTAGGGTACCTTTGGGACCCCTTTCAACATAAAATCATTCGTTTTGAAATACAATTACGTTTTTAATTTTATACGGATTTTTACAACTCGGAGGGCAATGTTTTCAAAGTTTTACATACTCAAGGTTGTTTAAAGTCTTTTTCCGCTGCGTATAGATCGTTGTTGAGCCTTGATGGCGTGCCACGTAACCTAGATTCATATGTATGGATCCGGGGCGTGACAAGTGTAGATCTTATTATTTTTTTTTAAAATGTAACAACATTTTAGCATCAAAAATCACTAAGGGATGTCACCTGTGTTAACTCCTAAATTTCTCTTGTCCATATATTTGAAAGTTATTAGTTATCCAAACATTATGTGTACATGTCAAGCTCTGAAAATTACATGTCAGTAAGAATATCCAATAAAGTCGTTACTATGTGGTTAGAGAATAAGAAGGACAAAAACAGAAGGTAAACAAGAATGAAGAACCATTTTCCTATAGTTTTCCTCGTACTTAAAAAGTGTTTGAAACTAATACATACATTTAATAAGAACTCAAAAAGAGAGACAAAGGAATGAATCATAAAATTGAAAGGTTAAATTTACTTTTGCCATATTTTCTTTTGCTTCATATTTCTCAGTGTTTGTCTTATTAATTAGACAAAGATTTTTCTTAGTATTTCCTTTTTCCTTCTCTCACTTGAATCAAATAGAGCCATTAATTAGTTGTTGTTATAATTCTTTAAGCATGCCACTTTTCTCAATAAAAAATTAGACCACGTATAGATTCAATCTCATTTTCATTTTTCAATCCGAGTTTTACGAAAATCAGCATCATGTTGATTTGATAGAAAACTTGTTCTAAATTCTAAAAGTAGTTTCGGATTTGATACAAACCTCTATGCAATGAAATAAACATCTATCAAACACCTAATTATATGAAGCTAGATGTTTTGAATAATAGAACCGCTTTTGCTTTTCCAAACAATCCTTTAGTTTATAGTTCCGAAATCTAAAAGCGGGGCTATTAAATGCAATGATGCATACTATAATTCCCAAGGTTAAGTGTTAAAAGTAGCCCCACATGGATAGGTTAAATGACAGTATTATCCCCACATAGGGGTTACTCCCCAAAATTAACCACACTGGGGGTGTTAAGTGTTAATATTTAGGCTAATACTAGAATTTTTATTAATTTTGAGGAAAATCTTAACAGTTTCACTTTAATAAGAAATTACATAAGGGTTAAGTGTCCATGTTTAAAGCACATAAAGTAAAGTAAAAATGCGCCTACGCACAAGGGTCAAATGTATTAATCCTATGTAATCTAAAACAAAAATTGTACTAGCCCTATTATTATTAGGGTAAATTACACAAACCTCCCCTGAGGTTTGCCTTAATTACACGGACCTCCCCTCTTGTTTCAAAAATTACACAGACCTCCCTCAAGGTTTGAATTAGGTAACAAAACGCCCCCTCCCCTAATGGTTCGTTAGTTTTTTTACATTAGCCTTCCCTGAAAATTACAATTAGCCCCCCTAATATTATAAAATTGTCATACTAAAGCACCCATTCTCTTATATTTTTGTGCTAATTATAAAATCCCTCCTCCCTCTTATGTTTTTGGGTTAATTTTTTTAACATTAATTTATATCTACACAAAATATACACAAAACATATATAAATAGGTCCAAATTTTTTTTCCCCCGAACAAACCTCTATCAAGCCCCCCCTGTATTAATTTTCTAGATCCGCCCCTGTACCTATGCTTCAAAAGTGGACACTTAACCCCCTGTGATTGTGGACTAAAATGGAATTGTTATGATTTCACTCAAAATTGATAAAAATTCTAAAATTGGTTAAAAATATAAACACTTAATCCATTTTGTGATGTTAATTTTGGGGTTAACGCTCTTTGAGTGAAATCATACCAGTTCTATTTTAGTCCACAATCACAGGGGGTTAAGTGTCCACTTTTGAAGCATAGGGACAGAGGCGAATCTAGAAAATTAATACAGGGGGGTTGGGGGGGCTTAATAGAGGTTTGTTCGGGGAAAAAAAAAATTTGGACCTATTTTATATGTTTTGTGTAGATATAAATTAATGCTAAAAAAATTAACCCAAAAACATCGGAGGGAGGAGGGATTTTATAATTAGCACAAAAATATCAGAGAAAGGGGGCTTTAGTATGACAATTTTATAATATTAGGGGGGCTAATTATAATTTTCAGGGGAGGCTAATGTAAAAAAACTAACGGACCATTAGGAGAAGGGGCGTTTTGTTACCTAATTCAAACCTCGAGGAGGTCTGTGTAATTTTTGAAACAAGAGGGGAGGTCCGTGTAATTAAGGCAAACCTCAGGGGAGGTTTGTGTAATTTATCCTTATTATTATTATTATCATTACTGGGGTTAAATAGATTTTACCCCCTGTGGTTATGCCAATTTTCACTTTACTTTACATGTAGTTCAAAATTGGACACCCCTTGTGTTTTCTGACTAAAGTGAAACTGTTAATATTTCCCTCAAAACTGATGAAAACTCTGATATTGACCAACATATTAACACTTAGCCCCATTTGTGAGGTTAATTCACTATGTGGAGATAGTGCTATTATTTAGGGTGTGTTTGATAACCCAATTAAGTGGTGAAAATGAAAATTTTTAGCACTTACGGAGTAATTTTTTTTAAGTGTTTGATGTACCACTAAATTGAAAAAACATCAGAAAATCCACTGAAAATATTAACTGAAAATTTTCTGCGAAAAAAAAGCACTGAATGCAGTCTATTTTAGTTCTTCAAACACTGTTTTTAGTTTTTTACTAATACAAGTCACTTAAAATTTTCAATACTTAATTTTCAGTTTTATCAAATGCACTCTTAGCCCACCTGTGTGGGGTGAATTTTTAACACTTAATCCCCCTATAGGGGTTAATTTTGAGGCTAGTATATGTATAGTTAATTTTGACACTTAAACCTTCTATGTGGGGCTAATTTTAACACTAAATCCCCCATACGAGACTATTTTGAGAGAAATTCTTGTAGTTTTACTTTAGTCTAAAACCACAACAGATTAAATATCCACTTTTGAACTATATAAGGGGTAAAATAAAACAGGGCTAACCAAAGGAGTAGGTAAAATATAATTAACACTTATAATTATTAGAGTACTAATTTACTATGGGAAATGCTATAGTGAGCAGCTTCTCATTTGAGAATGCGAGTTTTAACCGTTGAATGAACATCTAGTAATAAATACATCTCTACATTCTTAGAAATCTTATGTCTAAATACTCATTCAACGATTAAAATATATTTTTATCATACATACGAGAGAAAACTTCTTATAATAGACTTGCCCATTATTGTAAAGATTAAAAAAGGAGCCTGCAGAGAACGGTCACTTGTAAAAACTCGGTTGTCTCCAATTTATCTTTATCATAGTACATATAGTATATTTCACTCCTCTGTCTCTCTCTCTCTCTCTCTCTCTCTGAATCAGTAGTTGATTGCGTTGCGTAAAAATTCTTACAGAAACTCATATCTATATCAGCTTTGATCTCCCAGTAGGTAAGGTAAGGTTTATATCCACATCTCTCCGATATATTATTTATTCCCACAGAGTTTTGAAAAGTAAGGCATTGGGAAATTCATCTTGGCAATTTCTAGATCTGCCTCACAATCTTTTGTTGTCGTCTTGTTATGTTGGATTTTGTATGTAGAGATCCGTGTGTGTGACCAGCAAACACAAGGTTTAATAAGATTGTTTATTTATTTATTATTAGCATGTTCTGAAGGAATTGGTGCTGAATTGTGAATTTCTTGTTGATTCCAATTTAGAATTTGTATACTAGTTTTTATTGAAGCTTATTGTGTGTGTATATATATATATGTATATATAGATATAAATATGACCCGTGCCCGCTGGCATGAAGCGGAAAAAAAAGAGAAAAAAGAAAATCAATACTTCAAAAGATCAAATCTTTTGCGTAAAATTGTCCATGTCATTGCAGTTGAGTGATATCTCTTTTATGTTTATAAAATTGCGTATGAAGGTTCTAGATATATGATACTCTTTTAATCCTTCTAAAGATTGCAAGGCTCTGTGTAATAAATCAAGAGCAGAACTGCTTAAAATTAAGAATAAAGAAAAAATAAAATTTTGTAGAGAGTAGCCAAATTTAGCTACCATTATTCAAACATGGATTAAAAAAAAAAGGATGTTATTTTTTTTCCTGTTTGTTTTTCTTTTTTTTTTTTTCCCTTCTAAAGCCTGGAAAAAAGGCCAATATGACTGTTATACGTTTTATTTTTATTTAAGACCTCAGGCTCTGTTTGGCAACCTAGCTTCCTAACACATAAAAGTCCGCCCATAAACTGATTTTCCAAACGGGCCTTAACCCAACCTATATTTTTTCGTGCGTGAACACACAGTGAGTATATATATAGTAGCACGGGTGGAAAAAAAATGCGGAGTATATATCTGTTTTTTTTTTTTTTTCCTTCTAGAAACTTTTGAAAAATTGTACTTTCCATGCATTTAGAAGGGAAAAAATAAAGAAAAAGAAAGAACAAAGGCTTTTTCTAAGATTTTGGAAAGAACTAGAAGAAAAAAAAATTAAGCAAAATTAACCAATCTATACTTAGCCTTTGTTGGCCTTTTTTAAAGTTTCTGGAAGGGGAAAAAAAAACAAACGCTTAAGAGTCATGAGTGATATATGGTCTCTCCATTTGGGGTTGAGGTGTGTGTGTGTGTGTGTGTGTGTGTGTGTGAGAGAGAGAGAGAGAGAGAGAGAGAGAGAGAGAGAGAGAGAGAGAGACGAATTGGAAGGTATTGGAGTAAATTGAAAATTGATTTGGTGTGTGTGCATGTTACCATTTTTGGTGGACTAATGATCGAACAGTTTAAAATATCTAAACTTGTCTGCATGACTCGGATTGAAAAAGTTACTAATTTGGAAGGGACCCACACTGCTCTAACTTATTATATAGATGTGCTACCCGTGTCTTTGTTCTCGTTTGTGTATATGCAAAATGTTATGTACTAGCAACTGGGATTTCAAACTCTGCAGCTTCTTCCTCTCTGAGTTGATGGAGCCACCACTGACTCAATCTTACTGCCAGTGGCAAAAGAGTTTATGAAAATAATGATTCGGTACAAAGGAAAATGCCCGTGTGAGAAGATCACTGTTTGTGTGTCATCTTCCTTTTTTTTTTTTGGCTTGGCCACAATTGGTGTGTCATCTAATCTTGGTGAAATATTGTTATGTCAGTTCATGTTTGGCTATGTACAAATCTACATTTATGGAGAACATTATAACTATTTGGTTCTGATCCTTCTGGGAGAGACTATTGATCTTCCAAAATATCATAAATTTAAGGGATTTTTAGCACCAGCACACGAGGCTCCTTTCATACTTTGGATGCCCCTGTTTGGGGAAGCCACTTGGCTTGAAATTCTATAAATTAGGCTATAAGAGTTAGGGTTAATATGACTTGGTATTTTCAAGCCACTAGCTCCTTCCTATGAACATATGTTGGGGGACCCATGTGCCAGTTCCTTAGGAATGATATTAAAAAATTGAGCAACATCTCCCCAATGTACCCAATTGTGAGAATCTCTGTCAGGAGGATGTTCGAGTTTTGTTTGTCATAAGTGCATTGATAATTGATAATGTCTGGATTCTTAATGCCTGCTTGGAAAAAAAAGGTAGGGGCCGTAGGGCCCTAGGAATTTCGGATGTACATTTTTTATGGCAGGTTCATCGTGATTCTCGTCTGTTGACAGTGTCAGCTCTCAGTTTGTTCACTGGATTTGAAGCTTGGCTAGGTGTCTTTGTGCCATTGATGCAGTGAGACTAATTCTTGTTGCAACTGCCTTAGTGAGGAGAACCATTTTGTCACACTCTTGATTTAAAATCCACTCCTCAGAAGTCTGTTAGTGGTTTTAGCTCATACATCCAATAGCCAGCAGTTTTGCAGGCCATATCAATAGCTATAGCCAACTGTCCATTTACGATAGGCACTCCTATGCCTCAGAGTTGAGTTTAATGAACTCTTTTAAATGTAGGAACTACCCGTGTTGGGCACAATGGCACGAGAAGCCTAATAGGCATTATTATTAGGGGCTCTTTTCTGTCTTTTAGCAGTGTACTCACCACTTGGGGCGTCTCTCCGGAGCCTCTACTCCTCTGCCTGTAATGCCCCAAGTGCTCCACTTGATTAACAACTTGACAGGCCTGCCACTTTGACCTGCAAATTTGATGCAATCCTAGGTTTGTAAAAAGAATAAAATGGAGAACTTTAAGGAAGGCAAGAGAATAAGTCCACCAATCTAGCTTGCAAAATAATAATAATGCAGAGGTATCAAAATCAGCCCAGCAGAGCTATAATGCACCTTAATAAACCACAACTTTATTTAATACCCAAACAGTCACTAAACATGAAAGAAAAGTCCCGAACAAAACTATTAAACTGCAAAAAACTATGCCGAACTGAGACATCGTCGTGAGGATTTATTTCAGAGACTTTCCGAGGCCTTCTCGACGGAGTCGTGTTCTTCCCACCCGGGGAGAGTTGATGTAACCTAGGGTTCCATCTATTTATTATTAGTATTTTTATTTTTATTATATTTTTTGTGGACTTTAATGTTTGACATTAGCTATGTTTTCTTTTATTTGGTTATGTTTATTTTGTTTCCTTGTCTATATAATCTTAAGATGTGGGGGGTGTCCACATCATTTATTTTGTCACATGCAAGTCACATGCTCAAGTGGGGGCCAGCTAAGGTGACTGAAGAGATCTATATACGTTTGTTTTTGGGAAGCAAGAGGGGAGTCTCTTCCGCACTACTTGTACAGCCGGAGGGAAGTTGTGCTCAGTTGTCATTGATAGTGGGAGCACCGAAAACTTTGTCTCCCAACTCAAGAGATGGTTGACAAACTAGCGCTAAAGACCGAGCAATTGTCTAGACCATATAAGGTGGCTTGGATTCAGGAAGGGTGTGAAGTACCAGTCAATAGTCGTTGTCTAGTGAAATTCTCCATTGGGAAGAATTATAGGGATGAGGTTTGGTGTGATGTTGTTCCATTAGAGGTGTGTCATATCTTGTTGGGACGTCCGTGGTAGTATGATATGAAGACCCAACATGATGGAGAAAAGAACACATACACCTTCAAAAAGGATAACCTAGAAATAATTTTGTGTCCCCAAAAGGATGCAAAGATGCCTACAAAGAAGGTAGATCAAAGTTCCGTCCAAAATAGAGTCCAACAGAAATCAGTCATGATCCTCAATGAGCATGAATTTGAGACAGAACTAAGGGAAACTCAAGTTGCGTGTCTTCTGGTAGGTAAAGAGGCAAAAGTAGAGTCTACGGTTTCAGTCATGATCCTCAATGAGCATGAATTTGAGACAGAACTAAGGAAAACTCAAGTTGCGTGTCTTCTGGTAGGTAAAGAGGCAAAAGTAGAGTCTACGGTTCCAAAGGAAGTCCAACCTTTACTAGATGAATTTAAAGAACTTATTCCCGAGGAACTTCCAGATGGAATCCCACCTATGAGGGATATCCAACATTGCATAGATCTAATTCCTGGTGCAAGTTTACCTCACTTACCTCATTATTACATGAGCCCATTAGAGTATGAGGAGTTGCATAGGCAGGTGTCAGAATTGCTTATGAAAGGGCTTGTTTGAGAGAGCATGAGTCCTTGTGCAGTTCCAGCACTCCTTACACCAAAGAAGGATGGCACTTGGAGAATGTGCATAGATAATCGAGCTATCAACAAGATTACTATCAAGTATAGGTTTCCCATACCTAGACTTGATGACATGCTTGACATGTTGAGTGGCGCAAAAATATTCTCCAAGATTGATCTTAGGAGTGGATATCATCAAATTAGAGTTAGACCGGGGGATGAATGGAAGATGGCCTTTAAGACTAGAGAGGGTCTTTATGAGTGGCTTGTCATGCCCTTTGGCTTGTCGAATGCCCCTAACACATTCATGCGTACGATGAACCATATCCTTAGGCCTTTTATAGGAAAATTTGTCGTGGTATACTTTGATGATATTCTTATCTATAGTGTGTGTCCCGAGGATCATTTAACACATTTGAGGCAAGTACTACAGGCTTTGAGAGAATCAACTTTATGTCAACCTTAAGAAGTGCACTTTTTTCACTGATAGCTTGATTTTTCTTGGGTATGTAGTGTCCTCAGATGGTATTAAGGTTGATCCGATAAAAGTTGAAGCCATCCACAGTTGGTCTAGTCCCAAGACCGTTAGCGAGGTTCGTAGCTTTCATGGGTTAGCTTCATTTTATAGACGTTTCATTCAAAATTTTAGCACCATGATAGCTCCCATAACTGATTGTCTTAAAAAGGGTGTATTCAAGTGGACGCCAGAAGCCGAGAAAAGCTTTCAACTTGTAAAGACCAAGATGACTAGTGCTCCAGTTTTGGCGCTTCCAAATTTTGAGAAGGTCTTTGAAGTTGATAGTGATGCCTCTCACGTAGGAATAGGAGCCGTGTTAAGTCAAGAAGGGCGTCCTATAGCATTCTTTAGTGAGAAGTTGAACGAGGCACGATCGAAATATTCCACTTATGATTTAGAGTTTTTTGCCATTGTTCAAGCTTTGAAGCATTGGAGGCATTACCTCATCCATAGGGAATTTGTGTTGAACTCCGATCATGAGGCCTTAAAATATTTGAATTCCCAAAGGAATTTGAATATAAGACATGCTAAGTGGTCTTCTTATACATTTAACCTGAGGCATAAGGCGGGGGTCACTAATCGAGTGGCTGATGCTTTAAGTAGAAGATCTTTTGTTATTGTGACTATGAAACAAACAATCGTCTCTTTTGAGTCTTTGAATGGACCCACTATCAATGACAACTGAGCACAACTTCCCTCCGGCTGTACAAGTAGTGCGGAAGAGACTCCGTCTCAACCATCTATCATCGGTGGAGGCCTTAGGAGCTAACATAACACGATGAATGACAAGAAACTGACCATTTGTATCACCATCTACTTCCTCTGGGTGATGTTCAGTCTCTCCTTCCACAAACGACTCTTCTAACTCTAAATCCTGCTCGTGACTAGGATCACCTACATCTTGATCTATCAAGTTAGATTGTGGTGACTTCGTCGAGAAGGCCTCGGAAAGTCTCTGAAATAAATCCTCACGACGATGTCTCAGTTCGGCCTCATCAATCCACGAACAATCTGTCAAGGGTCGATCTCTCCAACGAACTAGGTACCTTCGGAGCATACTTCCTCGTGTCCTGGTAGTTTTGATATCAACAATGCCCTCAATGAAATTCTCAATACCTCTAGTAGTGTCAGCAAACGGGAGTGTAGCAATCTCTGTAGTCTCTGGTGGATCTCCATTGAACATAGATAGGTCGGCTACATTAAAAACCGGAGAAGTGGGCACATTGTAAGGAAGGTCTAGAAGATAGACATTTCCACCTAACTTCTTAAGAATGCGAATTGGCCCAAATTTCCGTCTACTCAATTTGCCATCTGACCCCACTGGAAACCTCTCGTGTCTGAAATATATCATGACCAAGTCTCCCACAGAAAAGAACAATGCCCTACGATGTCGGATTGCCTTCCTCTTTGTATTTAGAGTTGGCCACCCGTAGCTTCTCAAGCACTTCTTGCTTGAGGGGTCTCTTCTATGGATATCTCTTCTATGGTACCCGTCTCTGTATTCTTGAGGGGTCTCTTCAGGAAGATCTCATTCATGAGTTGCATAGTGGTTGGCTAAGTGGTCATTGGTCATTTTGGGCAAACAAAAACCATTGGTCTTGTAGAGCAGAGGTATTTTTGGCCTAGGTTGAGGAGAGACGTTGTTCGTTATGTGAGTCGATGTCACACTTGCCAGTCTTTTAAGGGGCACTGACAAAACACTGGGAAATACACTCCATTGCCTATACCTAGTAGAGCTTGGGAAGATGTTAGTATGGATTTTGTTTTAGGTTTGCCAAAGACTCTTAGGAAGGTGGATTCTGTGTTTGTGGTGGTTGATAGATTTTCTAAGATGGCGCATTTCATTCCATGTCAGAAAACATCTGATGCATCTCATGTAGCTCATCTGTTCTTTAAAGAGATAGTCCGTTTGCATGGCATACTTACATCTTTCACTTCGGACAGGGACACTAAATTCTTGAGTCATTTTTGGTGAACTTTATGGAGTAGGCTTGGGACTAAGCTTCAATTTAGTAGTGCTTATCATCCTCAAACGGATGGACAAATAGAGGTGGTTAATCGCAGCCTGGGTGATTTGCTTAGATGTTTGGCTGGCGAACGACCCCATTAATGGGACTTAATTTTACCACAAGCTGAATTTGCCTAGAACAGTTCACTAAATAGGACAACTGGAAAAGCTCCTTTTGAAATTGTCTATGGCTTTCCAACTCTTCATATTCTTGATCGTTCGCAAGTCACATGCTTAAGTGGGGGCCAACTAAGGTGACTGAAGAGATCTATGTATGTTTGTTTTTGGGAAGCAAGAGGGGACTGATTTGTTTTGGACAGAAACCCTAAGGCTGCTGCCTCCCAACTGCTGCTCTTCTCTTCTCTGCTGCTCATCTCTGCTCCTCCTTCCAGTCATCATCTTCTAAATAGCAGGTTCTTTTTCTCCTTCTCCTTCTTCTTCTTCTTCTTCTTCTTCTTCTTCTTCTTCTTCTACGTCTCTGATCCTCCTTCTCCCTGTTAATCTCTTCTCCTTTGCTGTCTATTACATGAAAGAAAAGTCCTGAACAAAACTAGTAAACTACAAAAAAGGGGGCAGCAGCTGCAGCAAAGAAAAGGAGACAGCAGGGACAACTCAGACTTTGTAGCAAAGAAGAATAAGAGAAGAGGAAGAAGATAATGGGGAAGAGAAACAACAGCAGATCAAGAGAAGAATGAAGAGAAATAGAAAATAGACAGCAAAGGAGAAGAGATTAACAGGGAGAAGGAGGATCAGAGACGTAGAAGAAGGAGAAGAAGGAGAAGAAGAAGAAGAAGGAGAAAAAGAACCTGCTATTTAGAAGATGATGACTGGAAGGAGGAGGAGCAGAGATGAGCAGCAGAGAAGAGAAGAGCAGCAGTTGGGAGGCAGCAGCCTTAGGGTTTCTGTCCAAAACAAATCAGTCCCCTCTTGCTTCCCAAAAACAAACATATATAGATCTCTTCAGTCACCTTAGCTGGCCCCCACTTAAGCATGTGACTTGCATGTGACAAAATAAATGATGTGGACACCCCCCACATCTTAAGGTTATATAGACAAGGAAACAAAATAAACATAACCAAATAAAAGAAATTATAGCTAATGTCAAACATTAAAGTCCACAAAAAAAAATAAAATAATAATAAAAATAAAAATACTAATAATAAATAGATGGAATCCTAGGTTACATCAAAATTTGCTTAAGCCCAAGTTGTTAGTAGTAGTACACTTGGTTCTACATATATCAAACTATGGCATTTTTTTTCTATGTAGGAGGGGTTCTCACACCACCACAGCCCCCTCACATGACCAGGGTTGGCTCTGATACCATTTGAATGCGACGCCCCAAGTGGTTCATTGGCCTAACAACTTGACGGGCCTATCACATTGGCCGTTAAAATGCTTAAGCCCAAGTCGTTAGTAGTAGCCTTTTAGGTTCTACATATATCTGACTATCATTTTGTATTTTTCCAATGTTGGACGGGTTCTAACAAATAGCACACTTTCTTTGCCCTTCTCTTCCCAAATTTCCCCTCTCTAGTTTCTCTATCCTCCCTTCAAATCATGGCTTCTCATTGTATCGCCATCGTTGTATCCAATACACATTCTCCCCTTCCCTTCGTGTTAAGATGTATAAAATGGACTTTGGCCACGTGTATAAAGAAAGTTATCCTACACTGGTAATTGAATAATCACAACCTATGTTCCATTCACTAGAAGGGGGGAATTAGTTGTATTTCTTTAATGTTAACCCTCGCCCCCAAATTCACATATTGTCTGTACCCAGATAGTATGTGCATGTTTTAACAGGATATGAGGCATGTAATCTTGTCTCCGTTCAAATTCTGAATCACCCACTTCTAAATGTACTTGTGAACTCGAACGCATATGTGAATATGCGTGTGTATGTATATGGTGGTTCTGAGGTAGTAACCATAGTAATGGGCATTCTTCTTTCATTTTGGTGTAGTTTTTTAATGCTCCAGACCGGTCCTTCACATTTGATTTCGGATTAGCATAAGCAGGAAATGGTCAACAGGTGACTTCTGTTTCTGCCTATATATGAGTCGTTCTTTGCTTGGAGTCAACTAAATGAAATGTTCTGATCCTTCTCTTGAACAGGTATGGAGTGTTTTGACGTGCAGGAAATACCATGTTGCAGTGCTTGGAGGGTGTTAAGCATTTATGTGCTCCCCTACTTCAATGTTGTGATCTGGACTTGAAAAGACAATCCGGAGGCCTTGAAGATCCTGAAATTCTTGCAAGGGAGACAGTGTGTATGCTAATGGCCTTCATTGTCACTACTAGATATTTTTCCTTGAATCTCTAGAATGTATACTGCAAAGTTTTGGAATAATATGAAACCTAGTTGTAAAATATATTGGTTGTAATGCCTTGGAACTATTTGTGACTGCAGACGTGGCCTCCTGTGGCAATGAGTTCCAATACTTTTTATTAACTCTTCTTTGAGTAGCATATTAGTTTGCTCATTTTATTATTTCTAGTTGTGTTCTTCCATCGAAGAATAACCATTTTGATAATATATGCCATTTGGCAAGGAAATGGTAGTAGGGTCTCGATATTCTTTGCATTTACGTGATAATGTTGTGGCTGAGTGTATAAAAAATTTGGCATGAGAATGAGATGTTGGTATTTTATAATGTGCTATCTGTTTGACTAGCATCGAAGTGTGCTTGTTCATGCTTGCTAATAATTCCGTCCCTTTTGTCTCCTCTATGAAAGAATAATGCAGTGTTTCTCACTTGGATGCAGTTAGCGTAAGTGAGATAGAGGCACTTTATGAACTTTTTAAGAAGATTAGCAGTGCGGTGATTGACGACGGGTTAATAAACAAGGTTATTCTATATCCTTCTATGGATCACTTTCTATTTAAGTTGGCCAATAAGGTGTTTACATGTTGAAACTTAAATTTCATTTCTATATTTCTTCGCCTAAATATGAATTTTTACTTGATATGGATCCTTTTCCTGATATTGATGTAAAATTTGTTCCCCAAAACATGTGAAATTGCAGGAAGAATTTCAATTGGCACTGTTCAAGACAAATAAGAAGGAGAGCTTGTTTGCTGATCGGGTATAGTATCTGCATAACTAATACAATTGTCGCTCGTGTTGTAATTCCTTTTCTAATACCATCCTACTCGCTACGTTTAGTAGTGGTATATTTTATACCATGAGCTCATATCACGTGGGCTTTATATCACCTTGCAATAGATTATTCATGTATGCATTCTAACATGGGCGATACAGTTTTGAAACACGAGAACAGACTCTCTTAGGTAAGACTGCGTATAGCTAACACTCCTCAGACCCTGTAGTGGTGGGAAACTCGTGCAGTGGGTTTGTCCTTTCTTACATATAGACTCATAGGGTGACATTCATATGTGCACACTATTCATAGACGTATACACTATCTGTTTTAAAAGCTACAGAGAAAGGATGTAAATATATGAGTGTTCCTTTTCTGTATTGAATAGGTTATGTATTCGATTTACTTATTGTTGAACTGATATCTTTTTTTAGACATTTGGGATAATTTACAACTAATCATCTTCTACTATGTCTTGTTATTGCATATTACTTACAGGTATTTGATTTGTTTGACACAAAACACAATGGAATACTTGGTTTTGAAGAATTTGCTCGTGCATTGTCAGTATTTCATCCAAATGCCCCGATTGACGATAAGATTGAATGTAGAGTAAAAATCTTAATATCTCATTGTGATCATGTGAAACTTTATTATTAGTGCTGCTTTTAGTTATGTTTGTTGGATCTAATTGCACCAATCCTCTCATATTGCAGTTTCTTTCCAACTCTACGATCTCAAGCAGCAGGGTTTTATTGAGAGGCAAGAGGTAGCTATTGTCTTTGTTTTTGTTGTTTATATTTATATACCTGTTAATCTATGAGCTGAACTTGTTTAAAACCTGAGTTCCTTAAGGTTAGGATTTTCAACTACTTATATTCATTCTACTTCCTCTTTCTGGACTTGTCTGCATTTGTATCACAATTTTTGAGGTATGAAGAATGATAACTCTGAGACTTCTTGGCTTGGAAGAAAACTGCTAGTGAACAAAATGTTCTGTTACCTTTCTTAGATAATTCACTCTGAAAGTGAGAGATACAATAAACTAGAGACTGAAGTGCCGTTGAATAGTGCTTATACACAATGCGTGCGCGCGCATAGATATGAAGAGAGTCTTGGTTTTCTCTGTGTTTTTCTCTCTAGTGCCAATGAATAGGTGTTACTTGTGGCACTCAGTTTCCTATTTTCCTTTTAGTGGTTTGTTCACTCCAAGTAATTCTATTTTCCATTAAACAAGAGTTCACACGTAATAGTTCTGAAAAGTTTTTGTTTTCTTGCTACTATCTATTACAGTTTTTATTCCAGATGTATAGGTTTTAAACTGTCTTCTTGTAATCTAGGTGAAGCAAATGGTAGTGGCTACACTTGCTGAATCTGGTATGAATCTTTCCGATGAAGTGATAGAGAGTATCATTGATAAGGTGCTTCCTTGACCTCAATTATATACTACTAGTCATACAAATGTAAATGCATCTTTTTACCCTACACTAATTTTTCACTAAGAAATTGAAAAAGGGTTTGGTACCATTAGAACTTTATCACGTCATTTGATCGTCAAAAGACAACATGCTAGTTAAATAATCTACCACCACAAGGGTACAAATGGTGTATCCTTGTGGAAATTGAAATCTTACTCCTATCATGACTGCGAGATTTAGTGCCTGTGAGGTTGGTATGAAGGAGATTAAGGTATGTGTTGACCTGTTCAGATTGCTCCTTTGAAGAGTGGACAATTGGGCATCATTTTTCGAACCCTACCATTGATCTTACATCACAAAGAAGTAGCCATTTTGGCATTCAAAGCATTGGTGTTGGCCCTGTTGGTGGGATTTATCATAAAGAGTTCCATTGCATTATGTGAGAGATATAGATTTATGTGGCTTTGGCCATTTTATGCCATCATTTTAACCAGAAAATAGCCTGTATGACCTATTCAATTTTCTTATCCGAAGCCTTTGTATTTCTGTCTTATTTGGTATTGGACAAAGATTAAAGTTTCATTCTCCTTTTTTCTTCAAGAATTTCATGTAAAAGTTTTTTCACCGTGTTTTTGGGGCTATGTTTCAGACCTTTGAGGAAGCTGATACAAAACATGATGGGAAGATTGACAAGGAAGAGTGGAGGAGTCTTGTTTTGAGACATCCATCCCTTTTGAAGAATATGACCCTTCAATACCTCAAGTGAGTAACATAGACATTACAATCTTCTTTTTCTAGTGACGTCGTCTATATATACGATATGGGATTAGTTTCAAATTATTGGGTTAGGGTTAGGGTCATCTTAGTTTGTGTGTGGGTATAATAGGATCTGATTCAAGTTCGATGTCTCTCCTTTTGTCATATACTTTAAATCGGATAACTGCACATTTTATGCTTGTTTGTATAATGAGCAAAAGCCAAGTCCATTCAAAAGCTATGGTCAGCCATGGGGGGAAAACTCTTTAAAAGCGTCATATATTTATCCACGGATGTGAAGAAATGCATAATCTGAGTATATTAGTAGCTTGATGTGGCATATGTTAAAAACTGATGACGTGTTTAATTTTCATTGGACAGCGACATCACCACTACATTCCCAAGCTTTGTATTTCACTCGCGCGTCGAGGATACCTGATTGCAGTTCTGCGTTAAATTTACAAAGATTGATGGTGGTTTCCATTTATCTTCTTCGATGACAAAACTCTGTTCCTTTTCAGTAAATTTGTTGATGCATTCATGGTTCTATTTCTCCATCAGAGATTAGAAATGTAATAATTGTCAATGAGTTCATGATCCTGTAATCTTGGAATCCTCCCTAGGGAATGACCTTGCTACTACAAATCATACTTTTTGAGTCAATTAATGAACTTAAAGCGGACAATTTCTTCCCGCTGTGGTTAATTTAAGAGCACAATTTGAATGCCTTGTTACTGCATTTCTGTGAGGTCTTTAAATCATTACAGACACAGGTTACTATTTTTGCCTTCTTGACTTCCGAGGTTGATTTTAGTTTTGTTCTCTCTGTGACAATCACAAAAAACTATGAACTGCGCCGCAGGCAGCAGAGGAAGCGGAGTTGGCATCTGACCAAATGAAAAATGGCCAGCGCACCTAAAGTGTACAGCCTATAAGACCAGCTCCAACGCCGCTGCCATCAGTGTGCCATCCTATATTTGGCAGGGGCTTTGGCATGGAGAGCCTCCAATGCCATGCCAAACTAGCTACCAAAAAATAGCATTGCTATCTATCCTCTCAAATTTGGCACGGCAAATGGCAGCTGCTATTTGTGCCATGTCATCACTAAAGCTTTTAGATGATATGTTTTGACCAGTTTTTCTACTATGTTTTCAATTTTTTGCATTTCAAACAATTCCTAAATACATGTATTTATGAGACAATTTGATTTTGATTAGAAGATATTGAAGTGGTCCAATTTTTGATTTTTGATTTTGATTTTTTTATTTTTGGTTCTAAAAGTCTCACTGTCACATATATTTGGGAAGTATTTGGGATGCAAAGTTTGGAAGCCTATACTTAACAAAAGGTTGCTTTGAAAGATGAATGATAGTTGGGGCAAAACAAATTACTCTACCACAACACTCTTACTCTCTCATGGAATATGCAGTAATGGCTTGATTGATTTTCCAATGTGGATGGAGAAGTTACAGATCCATGGTGAAGCAATTGGAATGTAAAATGAAGGAGGTTTTTCGGAAAATAAATGAAAAGGAGGTTACAAATGAAAAAGGTAATAATTAAATGAACTTGACGTTATTCCAATTGTGGCAAAGAATCATAGAAGCTTTACGGCAAGCTGACGGTGTGGTGGATAAATGTAATGAATATCTGCGTTTGTTTTTTTAAAAAATCTATTGCTTTGTTTATGTTGGCTAATGCCCGTAAATATAAATGTGTATGTGTGTGTGTATATATATATATATATATATATATATATGCGGATATACTGAAAGAGAACACAGTAAAGAGATGTAGGGGGCAGAGGTGGTGTTAAGTTAGAGTTTCTTGAGGTGGTGGATGTAGAGAGCAATTTTTTAGTTCTTATTATTCATTTGTCCTTGTATGTTATTTCTGCATAGAAACATAATTGTAATATGACAAAAATTCATTTAAAAGTGAATGTAGTGAGTAAAGAAATATAATTATAATATGACAAAAATTCATTTAAAAGTGAATGTAGTGAGTAAAGCATGCAGTTATTAATAGAATTTCTCTATAACAAATTTCTAGTAACGAAGAGTCCCTCTTTCTCGTCTAACTCTCTAGTAATCATCATAGGTATAATTGCCTAAAAAAATGAGTTATAACTCAATTAAAACTTCAACCATATTCTTAGACAATGCCCGCAAAAGAAAGAAGTTGTAAAGAAAGAAGTTGTTAGATTAGAATGAGTATGACGGTTGTGACTTTTTACAAGTTTTTGATGATTGAACCCAACATCTGAAATTTTAGGTTCTCAGACTTAGAGCTAAGAAATTAGACATGCCCCATAACATTAAAACGAAAACTAAACTATATTTCTCTATTATTATCATTAAAAAAGAGTAAAAAGACCAATAAACTATAAAAAAAAAAAAATTAAAAAAAAAAAAACCTAGAAAGGCCATAGATGAGCAAAAATCAACCATTGGAGAAAAGATGATACTATATCTTAATTGCATCCAAGGTCTAGCAATTCCAATTCGACACTAAAAAAAAAACACTAGAGCTGACACAATCAAGCTCCAATAATAACCTTGAAACCCCCCAAAACCAGTAAAGTAAACAAAAATAGACCATAATGTACGCAACTACTAAAATCAGAACCACCAAAGAGATGAGCTTAATCGACCTCCTCCATCTTGCTTCCCTCGGCATCAGCATCAGTGTCCTCCAATGGAGGCATATCTGCATCTCCATCACCAGTTTCCTCATCAATGCTCAGACCCAGCTTCAACATCCTGTGGATCCGGTTGCCGAAGGTGTTCGGGTCATCAAGGCTGAACCCAGATGTGAGCAAAGCAGTCTCGAAGAGCAAGAGAACCAAGTCCTTCACAGACTTGTCGTTCTTATCCGCATCGGCCCTCTTCCTGAGCTCCTCCATTATGGGGTTCTCAGGGTTGATCTCCATTGTCTTCTTGCTCGACATATACCCAGCCATGCTCGAGTCTCTCAAAGCCTGTGCCTTCATGATCCTCTCCATGTTGGCCGTCCATCCGTACTCTCCGGTAACCAAAACACATGGAGAGTCCACCACACGATCAGACACCACGACCTTCTCAATCTTGTCACCCAAAACATCCTTAATCACTTTGCAGAGACCCTCAAATCTCTCCTTCAAATCTTCCTTTTTCTTTTTCTCATCTTCGCTCTCCTCGAGTTTCAGACCTTCCTTGGTGGCCGAAACGAGCTTCTTTCCTTCAAATTCCTTCAACTGACCCACTGCATACTCATCAATGGCATCAACCATGTAAAGGACCTCATAGCCCTTCTTCTTCAGTTTCTCAAGGAATGGTGAGTTCTCAACAGCCTTCTTGCTCTCACCAGTGATGTAATAGATGTCACTCTGGCCCTCCTTCATCCTTGTTACGTAGTCCTTCAAGCTAGTCATCTCGTCCCCACTCTTGGTTGAGTGGTATCGAAGCAACTCAGCAAACTTACCCCTGTTCTGAGAATCCTCGTGGATGCCAAGCTTGAGGTTCTTCGAGAATGCCTCATAGAACTTGTTGTAGTCTTCCTTGTTCTCAGCAATTTCAAAGAAGAGCTCAATGCACTTCTTGACCAAGTTCTTTCGAATGACCTTGAGGATTTTGTTCTGCTGCAACATTTCTCTCGAAATATTCAACGGGAGGTCCTCGGAATCCACAATACCCTTCACAAAGCTGAGGTACTCTGGGATAATCTCCTCACAGTTGTCCATGATGAACACTCGTCGGACATAAAGCTTTATGTTGTTTGGTTTCTTCTTGTTATCAAAGAGATCAAAAGGTGCTCTTTTGGGAACAAAGAGAACAGCCTTGAACTCTAGCTGACCCTCAACAGAGAAGTGCTTCACAGCCAAATGCTCCTCCCAGTCATTTGTGAGGCTCTTGTAGAAAGCTGCATATTCTTCCTTGGTAATTTCCTCGGGCTTCCTCATCCAGATGGGTTTTTGCTTGTTTACCAAAGACCACTCATGGGACACTTCCTTGATCTTCTTCTTTTTCTTCTCTTCCTTCTCCTTCTCTTCGTCAACATCTTCAACCTTTCCCTCTTCATCTTTCTTATCTTCCTCGTCCTCATCGTCGGAGATTTCCTTCTCTGTGGTCTTCTCAATCCAGAGAGAGATTGGATAACTAATGAACTCAGAATGCTTCTTAATCAAATCCTTGAGCCGGCGCTCCTCAAGGTATTCAAGCTGGTCTTCTTTGAGATAGAGGGTCATCTTTGTGCCCCTACCAAGAGGCTCACCAGAAGTATCTCTGGTTACAGTGAATGAACCGCCAGCTTGGGACTCCCAGATATACTGTTCATCATCATTATGCTTACTGGTCACAATAACCTTCTCAGCAACCAAGTAAGAAGAGTAAAACCCAACACCAAACTGACCAATCATGCTCACGTCAGCACCAGCTGCAAGAGCTTCCATGAACTCCTTGGTCCCAGACCTTGCAATTGTCCCAAGATTGTTGACCAAATCTGAAAATTTATAACATAGTCAATCAATATGCACAAAACCCAATATAAATGCACTCAGCAATATGAACAAAACTAGATATATGTACTTACCAGCCTTAGTCATGCCAATTCCACTATCAACGATGGTCAATGTGTTGTTGGTCTTGTCAGGAATAATGTGGATGAAGAGCTCAGGTTGTGCATCAAGCTTGCTCTTGTCAGTCAAGCTCTCAAAACGAATCTTATCCAGAGCCTAAAAGTTCCAATGAAAACCATCAGCTTAATGGTTTCACAAACAGATTGCTAAATATATACCCAATCAATTACAAATACTGAAATACACAAGTTATACAAAGGACATGAGCTATGTAGAGATTCAAACAATTAATTTGTTGAATAGGGTAAAATCTAACCAAATGTCAGACTACAAATGAGGCAGATCATGTATGCGAGTACTTCAAAATTCATATATACAACTCAATATAATTAAAAACAAATAGTTTGAGACAAAAACCAATCATGATCGAATTCATAGCTAAAGCTATACACTAAAAGTCATGCATATGAGGGGGGGGGGGGGGGGGGGGGGGGGGGGGGGGGGGGGGGGGGGGACCATAACTCAAAAATCAACAATTGAAATTAGGAAAACAAGATCATGTGATTAATATCAATTCAAAAGTAGCAATCACCTTGCTACACAGAGTTGAGCCACTTTCTAATAATCTATGATTATAATCAAAAGCACTCTACATCACTGGGTTTCACAAGGATAAAAACATAACCATATTTCACAATCCACAGCTTTGCCGTTTCACACAACACAATAAGAGGTGAAATTGGGGGGAACATTAACGTATATACCTTGAGAAATCCTATTTAATTTCCCTATTCTCTAGATGCTGAGATCGGCAAATCAAAATTAAGAAAAAGGGAAAAAATAATATGGTAACAATCAGAAATTCAAATGCTAGATGCAAAAGGGTGCCATACACACACATACACATTTTTCAACTGTATTATTCAAATTTAATACTTACGAGCCAAAAAACGAGTATAGATAATATGAGAAACATGAGAAGAGAGAGAGAGAGAGAGAGATAGACTCACATCGGAAGAATTGCTGATGAGTTCACGAAGAAAGATCTCCTTGTTGCTGTAGAAAGTGTTGATGATCAAACTCAACAGCTGGTTGATCTCAGCTTGGAATGCAAACGTCTCCGTATCTGCCATTTGCCCCCGATTTCTGATTCTCTCTCTCTCTCTCTCTACAGGAAAAAAAAAAAACAAAGAAATTTGCAGAAGCAAGAAACGAATACGAAAATTCTAGGTCAATTAATGCGTAAAAGGAGAGTGAAGCACCTTTATATAAAGGCTTTTGATAGGGGTTCTAGATCCTTCTTTTTTTCCTTTTTTTTTTGAAAATTCTAAATTTTGTTTCTGTTTTTTTGAAGCAGAAAATTATATAAGGCGGTTCGACAGAATTCTAGATCCTTCTCTTTTGAAAATTAAAAGCATAAATATCATTTATCTCCCTTGATGTATGATCAAATATCAGAGACTAACTCTGAGTTTTGTATTATATCAATGAGATCCTATTTTTTTAAAAGTTTGTATCATTCACATCCTTCTGTTAACGCCGATTAATTAATAGAAGTTGATGAAATTTTGTGATGTTGGTAGAATTTCAAGACAAAACGATCGTCTTTATTATTATTATTATTTTTTTTTTAACTAATGGGTTAAAATAACCTCAC
Organism: Hydrangea macrophylla; assembly: GCA_033977485.1. NCBI lineage: Eukaryota > Viridiplantae > Streptophyta > Magnoliopsida > Cornales > Hydrangeaceae > Hydrangea > Hydrangea macrophylla. The sequence goes on from CM066990.1 coordinate 106,491,106, forward strand.
AAACTTTTGTGAAATGATATTAATGTCTTTAAATTAGGTATTTCATTTGACAAACAACGGAACTCGATGGAGTTTTGTGATTTAGCAAATTTTCAAGATAAAATGATATTATTGCCCTTGTCCTTTACTAGCTGACTATAAAAACCTCACAAATTTGTATAAAGTGATATTAATGCCCTTAAATTATTTATTTTATTTGACAAATGTGCCCACATATTAAAAAAAAGGAAAGAGATTAGTTTTGATTTTTTTTTTTAATTTTTAATTTAAGAACATCAAATTTTATATTGTTTTAAAATAAATAAGTGAAAACGATATGGTAATTTGAAGTGTTCAACTAACACCGTTAAGTTAGACAAAAATGAGGTTTATGATATTGTTTAAAACTCAAAGGAGGTTGTAAACACTCCATTTTTGCCCAACCAATTTCAGGGGAAAAGTAAAAAAGGAAAAGAAGAAGCAATGTTATCAAAAATAATTTCAAACAAAATGCAAATGAACTTTAGGTATCCAAATCAAATTTTTTTTTTTTACACAGAAGCCTAGATTCATTAAAAACAATTTTAAAAGAAAATTTTGAAATATGGGATATTAATGGGTCATAAATTGCCATTTTTGGGGTCACAAAAAGACATCCATGACCCAAATTGCAGATTCTTGAAAATAAATGTATCTTTAGATTTTTATTAAAATTAGCATTCTTATATGAAAATTTTCTTACAATATATTTATCCAATGATACACCCACAATCACATTCAGACCCTTAATTATTCTTAAATTTGCTCTGATGGGAATGTACTAAATGTGATAGTGGGTGTATCACTACGGACAACACTTCAATATTATTAATACAGTGCTATTGATGCTATTCCTCACACAAAATAAAACTACCCAATCATACCATTTATTTACGAGAAAAACAACACTAACAGCACTGGATTAATAGTACTGAATTGCTGTCCGTATCACTACTCGTAGAAAAAACCCAATGGGTAAAAATGAAAGAGGAGGTGGCTAATTCCCATACCATTCAATCTACTACTAAATTTTCTCAAGATTGAAGAGGGGAAGAAGAAAAATATGGCACACACACTCTTTTTCTCTATCTGTCTAACTTCCATGACACCCAAGAAGACCATTACATCCAGTACGGATCCAGGGATCCAGTTTAGGGGGGCCGAAAACACATGGGGGTTCGGGGGCAGCGCTCCCGAAAAATAAAATTATAGCATTTACATATACATTTTTTATAATGAGATAACTATATAAGGAGAGAAAAATACAAACTATTTGAATCAACAAGGTATGGCGCAATTTATAAACTAAATTCAGAATTTATATTTATAAATACACCAAACTTTTTCAAAAATTACATATGGGTAATACTTGGGACACAACCTTCATACAACTTTCATACAACCTCCCCAAAAGATATGTCTATCTCTTTCCTGTGTCACTGTGGGGTCCAGTGACATCATAGGAGAGAGATAGACACATCTTTTGGGGAGGTTGTATGAAAGTTGTATGAAAGTTGTGTCCCAAATATTACTCATTACATATATATATATATCAATTTTAAAAAACAAAATCTAAAGGGGGGCGAGCTTAATAATTTAGAAAAAAAATTTAGGGGGCGAGTATATATGTTTAACGTATATTTATGAATAATACTAGGTAGCTGGTAAGGGCATGTGCATTTTTTAATTTGGGCACCTCTTTTTAAGTTAAAAAATCAAATTTTTATCTTTTACTGTAATTAGTAAGGGTACCTCACTTATTATACTATATATATATGGGTAAATTGCAAATTACACTCCACTAGTTTCGTAAATCAGTGTAGTTTTGTATTTATTTATTTATTCCTATTTTGTTTCTTTCTTAATTTCTTCCTTCTTCAGCTTATTATAAGTTTTAGTCATTCTCTTTTTTTTTTTTTTTTTTGGTTAATTAGGATTAGGTGCCACATTAGATACTTTTTACGTGATTGGGCTAACCCGTGAACTAGTTTAATGAAATGCCCAACGAAATTTAGTTGACCAAAATAGTCTTTTGTGTATTGTTGGCACGCACACATGCACTATCCGACATTCTGCATTCAAAAGGAACGCATATGGACATGCACATGCCACGTGTATAGTTAGGTTTTTTTTTTTTTTTTTTTTTTTAAGGAACACGTGTATAGAGAGAGAGAGACAGAGATCGCCATCGCCATCGCCATCACCATCGGCGATGATCGCCGGCCAGCACCACCATCGTCGTCGATTACCATCACCATCGCCGTCGTTGCCACCACCACCACCACTATTGCCATCGCGTCTCCACCACAACCGTGGATCGCCACCACTATTACCATTACTATCCCATAAATAACTTATAATCTTTTAAACAATCTGATACACTTAAAATTTATAATAATCTGATAATATCTTATAATCTTTTAAACCACATGATAATATCTTGTAATCTTTTAAATAATCTGATACACTTAAAGCTGGACACGCACTTGTACACTAATATCAAAGTGAAATTGATAAAAATAAATAAAAAAAATTAAGCTTATAATACAAAACTTTCGTGAAAAAATTATGGGATAGATTATGGGGTCATTTTGGGCCAGAAATAATGTGATATTCTCATTGTACCCTTACTTATTTTGTAATTGGGTGGATTTTGCACAATTTGAGGACTGAAAAGGGAGTAAATTGCCAAAATTGAAACGATAGGGACCAAACTGTCATAACCCTTAAACTATTAGAGTGTAATTTGCAATTTACCTATATATATATATAGTATAATAAGTGATGTGCCCTTACTAATTACAGTAAAAGATAAAAATTTAATTTTTTAACTTAAAAAGAGGTGCCCAAATTTTTTAACTTAAAAAGAGGTGCCCAAATTAAAAAAATGCACCTGTACTTCTCAGCTAGCATAATACTAATATAATTAAGTATTTTTTTCTAAATCTAGGGGCCGGTCGCCCCACTCCCCCAGTAGATCCATCCTTGATTACATCTCTCTACCTCTCGCCATAACACACTCTCTCTCCTCCTTCCCTAACACCACCAATGGCCACCATCTCCATCTCTAGCCAAAACCACCACCACAACCCACTATTACTTCCCCAGTTCACCACCACTGCGCGCTTAAGCCCAAACCCACCAACCTGGACCCCATCGTTGCCGGCCAGCACCTTCCGGCGACCGTGCAAGCTCCGACCACCTCCGGCCACCCACCTCCGACCATCTTCTAGCACCCCTTCAGTGACCTCATTTCAAGTAAAACCCCTTTCTCAAGGCCTTGTTTTTTTTTTAATTTTTTTTTTACTTTGATTTAAGTTATAGCTCTCTCTCTCTCTCTCTCTCTCTCTCTCTCTGCATATACACATACATCCACTTATACATTTGATATTATTTTGGATTCAATTGAAAGAAAAAAAGAAAAAGAAAAACAAATTTGTAAATCTGTGTACATACATGATACATCTACATAAATATATCGTAGATCTCATATATGTATGGCCGTATGTATATGTTGGTACTTATCCCTTTGTGTTGATAACTAGATGGTGATCCCTGACTCCCTGGGTAAAGAAGAAAAAAAAAGTAAAGGAAAGGTTCATTTGGGAACTTCTACGGTACACGTGTCATACGTCCCAAGTTATAATCTTTTGGCATTATTTTGGTACCAATTTGTTGTGATTGGGGATCAAATAATTGTAATTTTAAGAAAAGTTTATTTTTTTATTTTTTGAAATTATAAAAAAACTACTATTTTTGTAAATAATATATAATAATTATTTTGATATCCAAACCAGTAGGGTGTATCATAGAGTTTTTTACTTATTCTTTTTCGCATATACTCGTGTGTGTATGTTAATAGATATTTTTTGTTAATAAAAAAAAAAGGATAAAAAAAAACAAAAACAGAAAATAAAAAATAAAAAGCAAAAAAAGGATGCAACAATTTAGTCTCGGATCTCATGTGGGGATTTCTATGTTGCATTCTAGTGGTTTAGGGTGTGTCACACATCCCAAGTTATAACATTTTTGTATCTCTTTGGTACCCATAATGTTGTAAGTTGGGACCAAAATAGTGTACCTTTGAAAAAAATACACCTTTTGCAAAATCACTTGATTTCAGGACCAATTGTATTGAACCACTGTGCTTTTCAAAATATCAATTTTTTCTAAGTGGTACAACATCTTAAAGCTCAAGCTCAAGTCTGGCTCAAGAGTATATCATAGGATGTGAGGATGTCCCATATACATTGGCTTGCCTACTGTCAAGTAAAAACATAAAAAGATTTCTTCAGATTCAGAATACTAAATAAAAACTAAAAAAAAACCTTTCCAAAACAAAAAAATAAAAAGAAACAAAGAAAAAGTTGTTGCCTCTGCTAGAAATATTAAGCCACCTATGTAAGTCTTTTCATCTCATCATACTTTCAAAAATCACTTTTGGAATTAAGCCCCACACTTTTTCAAAATCACTCACTTTTTATAAAAAAATATGTCCCACCTTTGTGTACGGGATTAAATCTTTCATTCTTTATTTGTACATACGAAGTCGATAAGCTGGTCTGTATGCCAGGGATGACCTCCCTAGGACACAACAATCTCTACATCTTGCTTCACTAATCGAAGGATAAAACTGTCACTCCCGTCTCGGGGTAAATATATCCTTTTAAATACATAAGTGAATTTATGAAATTATTAATGTTGATTAATAATTGAGATGAGTGGTTGACTTTGATCAACGAAATGTGTCAGGTGAGGACACGATGATTCGATAATCATTGAGGCATTCGTATGATTTAAATGACATTTATGTGATTAAATATTATTGGACATATCTAGTATATATGAATAGTAATTATGCCTGTGTAGTGTAATTTCTGGTAGCTGTGATCTTGATAACAATCAATTAGAACGAATTAGAGATAACCAATGTGATACGTTGCATAAAAGGTAGGTTATCTAGAAATTCCACGAATTAGTTTTCAGAAAGTAATTACGGCGACAAACGGAACTTAGACGAAAACTTTTATAAATTATAGTTTTCACTCGTGAAGTAATAAATTGGACATGTAAAACGTTTCGAGGGATAGTTAAGAGTTTTGAAAACTCGTGGGGAGGTAAACGTAATTTTCGAGACTTATGTCTATATATAGCAAGCCCAAGATATTTTCATTTGACAACTTTGCTAAAACCTATGAAGCACGGACACGGACACTCCGACACGGATACGACACGACACTGGCACGTCGACACAACAAATCCTAAAAAAATTGCACGTTGACACTGCACAAAAAGTGTTCATGAAGTGTCGTGTCCGGGTATTGGACACGATACTACACGCGACACGTTACCTTCTTAGAAGTGTCGGTGCTTCCTTGGTTAAAACCAATAATCAAGAGGGAGATTTTGCTTAGAGCTTCAAGGCACGGATCTACGGACTTCTGCCTGTTTGTTTTTCACCAAATTTCATATTTGAACTTCTCAAGGTAAGGGCTTCGTTTTGATTGTTGTTAGGCCCTGTTTGGCTTAGTTTTTATAAAATCCTAATGATGGAATTTTGGGGAAAACACGTGTAAACTCGTAGGAATCGCTTGAGATCGGAGATTTGATGTTTAATCGGTCCCCCTAGTACTTCCCTCAAAGTTATAGGACGTTTGCACGAGGTATGAATTCTAGACTTATGGTTTATAGGGAATTTACATGTTTTTGATATTTGACTTGATATTTTGAATTCGGGCAAAATTCATGTATTAATTAAGCCCATTAATTATGCACGTGAAACTGCGATAAAAGCACGTATATGTGATTATATGAGCATGTTATGTGTCTATGTGGGTCAAAGTGGGGTTTGGTGCAATTCCATTCGGGTGTAAGCTTCTCAATGTTTGAGGATTGTGGTATAAATAGTTGTTATGCCTGGTTTGGAGAAAGGCCCAGCTAGGGCACTAGGTGTGTGGAAAGAGGAAGGCCTTCCATGGCATCAATCTCATTTACCGGATGGAAATGTACCTCTATACCTAGAAACTAATTTGATGTGTTTTGATGTCTTAAAGCATGAATTGTCATATAAGCATATGTTTGGAATTGTGCACTCAGGATATAGCTGAGCAGTGGAGTTTTACTCCATTGCAGGTGACAAAAAGAAAGGCAAGAAGAGGCGAGAAGAGTGAGGTCGATTTGGGGGGGGGGGCGGGTTGGGATGGGATCCTCTTGTACACGTTTTTGTTGGTCATTTCAAATGTTGTAAAATATGTTCTAAGGAACTAGACCACGTCTTGTTGTAACTTGGATACCTTGGAATGGATTTGGAATGTTGTAATATGTAACTAAACTTCCTTTAGTTAGTCTTGAACGTATCCGAACTCTTGAGATCATGTTTTGAACGTTTAACTTGTCAAGTTTGGATTTCGAATGAATGTTGTTAGTACTTTTGTAATCGAGCCAAACAAGCCTTAGCTTGTTCCGTTATCGTTTCTTTTCATGGATTAGTAAGGTTAAATTTTATTCTGGAAATCTTGTCATAGCTTGTGAAGTTTAGAACTATGTAATCATGTTTTGTGTAGTGAAGAGGTGAAGGTTGGGTGACTCAAAAGCAAAATTCTGCTATTAGAAGGAATTCTGCTAAAGAGTTATTCGATCGGTAGAAAGGGGTCGTTCGACCGGTCGAAATACCCTGCATGTTTTCATTTTCTACCCCTTCTGGAAATTATTTTAATGTTTTGATTGGTTCTTAGGGTACCTTTAGGACCTCTTTCAATATAAATGCATTTGTTTCAAAATATAATTACGTTTTCAAATTTATACGGATTTTACAACTCGGAGGGTATTGTTTCCAAAAGAGTTGTTTACTTAATGTTGTTTTTAAATTTCTTTTCCGCTGCTTTGACGTTTTAGTAAATTGGATGAGCCTTGGTAGTGTGCCACGTGTCCTATTTCCACGCGTAATGGGATGGGTCGTGACCTCCCTAGGTTGCAACCAGTTCATCGTCTTGATCCACTACCGAAATGGCCATTTTTCCTTTCACGGTCTATCTATTCCATTTCTTTTCAAAGATTAAAATCTAGGACTACAGTAATAGCTACACTGATTTTCACTCAAATCAAAACTTCAAAACTCATTACTCTTTCAAAGGTTAAAGTTCCTACCTACACCAATTTTTACTTAAATCACTTCTCAAAACTCATTACTCTTTCAAAGGATAAAGTCTAGGACTACACCGTACAAGTTAAAGTTCCTAGCTACTCTGACTCTTCCTCAAAACACTATTTCATACTCGCACAGTCTAGATCTACCGACTTTTTTCAAATCACTTGCATACACACATACACAAAGTCAGAACTACGTTTGACCTGATTCTCGTTTTGGAATACGTAAGCAACTCTCAAAGAGTGAGGCCATATCCATCACAATTTTCCATTTCATTTGCTTCTAAAACTCGTTTTCAATCGAAATGCCCCATTCTAATGAAAATCACTAAAACCGGCAACCGTGTGTTTCACGGATGTTCGAGGGTGCCTAACACCTTCCCTCGACGTAACCGAGTCTTCGAACCCATTTTTTTTTTAAAGATCTTTGGTTTTCGCACGGCTTTTTCAGAGTCGTTAATTTCAAAGGGCCCCACTTTTCAAAATCAAAATAAAAAAGTCGAAGATGACTACTGTCTTCGCAGGGATACTAATGCCCAAAGATTAGGTGGTGACCCTGAACATTTCGAATGAGTTCTACCATACACTTTTCCACCTTTTCCAAAGACATCGTCGCATTTCACCCACTTTCGAAAGAGCCAGGCAAAAAAAAAAAAAAAAAAAAAAAAAAACGACAGCTAGCCATGCTTCCGAGAGCCCGGGCGTGACAGAGGTCTCTGATATTATGTTATACTTCAGGGGAGGTCAGTGATATTTACCCAATTATTATATTCTATATGTAAAATTACAGTGACCTGACCCCCTTTAGGCATTTCTTAAATGCAATGACATCCCTCATATTTTTTAAAAATTACACTTAGTTCCCTTCAAATCCTATTCCGATGCCCAGTTCTTATCCACTCAACATCATTGTTTGAACGGTGGTCGTGAGTTTTTTTTTTTTTCTTCAGGAACTAGTATTTTGGGAATCAATGGAATCTCCTTCTTTTCAATTCCAATTCCAATTCCCACTCGCTCTTAGATCTCCAAGGTAATAAAACCACTTCCATTACAGCTTTTTATATCCATACAACACTATGTATTTATACGCGCGCACACATATGTTTGTGTATGTTTTTTTTGCTATTGTTACATTGATGATTTACTCAACAACCGGAATCAAAAAAGATATGGTTGATTTTAGCCAACTTTGAGATTTCAAGTGAATATGAAGAGCTCTAAAATATTGTTATCGGACAAATTATGGTTTTTATAGGTAGTCATTTGATGCAAATACCGTGATTAGGTTTGCTCCTTTACAGTTCTTTGAATTTTTCTATAAAATGGACTGAACTTTTGAGTTACTGGCATTTGCTTGTGATTGGTCCTATTGTGTTTTGCTACTTTAATTGTTAAAATGTCAAAAAATAAGTATACTAAAATTGCATTGAATGGAAATCTGATTCATATAGAAGCAGTGGAAATTGCACGTTATATGTTTTTAAAAGATCGTGGTGAAATCATCCATCCTTTGTTTAAAATTGAGGAATAGTGTGAACTAAGAATTATTGTTGGTAGCGCTTTTGATTTTTATGAAATGTCTATGTCTATTAAAAAAATTCATTTTCTAGCATATTTTTCGTAATGTACTCGTGAAATATTAACGTGGCTTGCCCGAAGGGTATCACAATCATAGAAATAAATATATTCTTCTTTTTTTCAAATTCATCCAAGACAAAAAAAAAAAGGGGGGGGGGGGGGGGGGGGGGGGGGGGGTTGTTGCACTATTTGGTTTAAGAGCATATTGACAATGCACACTATTTTTCGGACACCATGTCAGAATTGAGCAAATGACTTTGTATATTGTGGACAAAACCAGGTGTGTGCACTATGAGAAATCCAATGTTCCTTTGGCTAAGAACTTGGGTGAAAAATTGACTCCCCTTGTAGTGAAAAAGGTGCCTAGACGGCTGCTTTTTCAGCTCTTGGGTTTCAGTCCGATCTTATTGAATGTTTGTCCGGTTCTTGCTGCACCTCCGCAAGAGATGGACCCTGAAGTAATACGGTAATTGTTATATGTACTGTTGTTTTGTTTTTGTTTCAAAGAAGATCAGTTTGAGCCTCCTTGATAATGTGAATGGTATTGTCATTAATTCTTATGTGTAATTGTCATATGGAATTTGAAGCATCCAGGAGTATGAAGCTTCCTAGTGGAGTGAGAATACAAGGTAATTCTTTCTTAAGTTTCTGCACTTGAGTTACTGGATTATAGGATTTGCTATATAAGCAACTTGGTCAGATCTTACTTGGTCAATGTGAAGTGATTGAGATACTGAGGTGAACCCTCGTGAAACATTGGGATTTTAAGTATGACTTTATTGGTTTTTTTTTTAGATCTCTCTGGCCCTATATGATCTCTGTTAGACTGTTTGCTATTTTTGAGCCACTCAGCATAATATTTCCTGCCTGACTGCCTAATTTGTATTTGCCCTATATGTGATTAGTGCATTCATTTCTGATTTTTGTCCCAACTTTTCATGTACCTTTTCAAGACATTGTGGATGGGGAAGGACCAGAGGCCCGTGAAGGAGATCTAGTTGAAGTTAATTACGTATGCCGCAGGTCAAATGGATATTTTGTTCATAGGTAATCTTTAGGTCATCTTTCTAGTTTGTACGGAATTAAGCAGAGCACAAAAGATTGATTCATTGAGACATTGGTACCGAAGAAAGCCATTCCGAGGTTTGCATCAATGTCATGTGAATAATAGTATTGAGAGTTTACTCTTTGCTCTAACACTGGTTACATCTTATCTTCCTCAAGTTACTCTGTTCTGTAGATCCACTTCTTGAACTTAAAAGACTTTCTTTTTGAACCCTTGCAGTACGGTGGATCAATTCAGTGGAGAAAGTAGTCCTGTTATACTTCCTCTGGATGAGACTCAGGTTAGCTCGGTCCTATTTTCTCATATTGGAGTCCGAAGAACTTAAGAAAAAATGGTTTTTGATTGTTGAATTCTTTGTTTCCATTTTATGCTGGTGCAAGTTGAGGAGTTTTGACACTGAACAGAGTCAGAGAAGGAGCATTGGTGTCCACAACGAGTAGTCTTAACCATTGGTGTCCACAATATAGTCTTTAGAGGAGTATCATTTTTCGTGTGTGTGTGACTATCATGTCCCTTTTGGTCTTTTTGATCCCTTGTACAGCAGTACGCGGTTTTGAACCCAATATTTGTGTTCCAAATACTGAACTTCCTTAATTGAAGCACCATTGAAGTCGCATACTAATTTCTCTCTAGTCTGACTAGTGCAATTTCCCAGGAACAATCTCTCCTATTCTTTTCATACATCTAGTTCAATGTCATTACCTTTTAGTTGTAACCCTATATGGAAGTATTATGTATAGATTACCGATAGAAACCATGTAATGTAGCTACACTGTATTAACCTACCAAATACGTAACATATATTGTGTATTGTATATTCATCTTAGATATCATTCCATTTGACAGATAATAAAGGGCCTGAAGGATGTGTTGATTGGCATGAAGGTTGGAGGTATGGCTTTGCTTGGACTTAGGATTTGTCTCAGACTCGACTAGCATTTAGAAAAAAAAATAAATAAAAAAATCATGATATATAGTTTATAAGTCTGGCCCTTTTCCTAGTGTGCATGAATCACTTGAACTCGCATGGTTAAAAATTTTCAGGTAAGAGAAGAGCATTGATACCACCTTCCGTGGGATACACTAATCAGACGTTAAGACCTATTCCTGATGAGGTTTTCCCATGATTATCTATTCAGTTTTCCCCTTCTTTTCACGGTTTTTTTTTTTTTTGGGGTATTATCAGAGAAGGTTAAGTTTGTGTCAGCCATAATCTTATTCATACTATTATGTCGTGGTTTTCTGGTTGCAGTTTGGCCCTCGGCGTAGCCTATTGTCTCATGTGAAGGAGCCTTTGATCTTTGAAGTGCAGCTCCTAAAAGTTTTATGAGTTTTATCTTTGAGATCTCTCTGATCAATCCATATGATTTGTACTTGGATTCTTAGATAACGATTTCTATGTAATGTTGCTGGAATGTATGTATCCAATCTTAGATAACGATTTCTTTGTGAAATTATGTTATCAATGGTTTTGGAATCAGTTGTTCTATAGTCAAATACTACTCTATTAGAATATTTTCATACAAGCCAACCTTTAGTAATATATATATATATATATATATTTTTCATTCTTTCTATTCCTTCTATTTCTACGGAGTATTTCTTTTTCTTTTTCTTTTTCCTTTCTTTTTTTTTTTGCCAAAGATAGGATGAGTTTTCCATTAAAATGTCAGCTGTTAGAGTAATGCTATGCTTGTTAGATACTTTTAACAGCTATACCATGTTGTAATAGTGATCATCGGTGGTACCATATACTGCTACAGTTAGTGGTGCTTTGCGGACACTTCTAACTTTCTAGGGCATGCTAATTTACCATCAAAATGTTTACACACATCGATGAAGCCCATACGTGTATCAATATAGTGACAGGAAGATAAAAAACAAATGTAAATTGCAATTTTGTCATTTTTTTTTGGGTGTATATAGACATCCCCTGATCTATTGCACTTTTCACTAACACCCCTTGAATTAAAAAAAAAAAAAAACTTTAACAAACTTACCACTCAACTATTTGTGAGGGATATTTGAGGGATCAATTTGAGAAGAAAAATATAGTTTAGGGTGTCACTTTGTTGAATTTTTAGTTTAGATGATGTTAGTGAAAAAAGGGCAAGGCATGAAGGGGTGTGTGTCTATATCTCTCCAGTGTCAAGATGATGTTAGTGAAAAAAGTGCAACACATGAGGGTGTGTGTCTATATCTCTCCAATGTCACAGGAGAGAGACACATCTTTTGGGTTGTGTCCCAAAAGTTGTGTTTTTTAGTGTGTCCCAAGTATTACCAGTGAAATTATCCCCTTATTTACTGGCCTAATGCTATTCTCTTTTACAAATTTTTTTATTATTTTATTATTATTTAGTATGACCCAGAGGAGAGAGGGTGAGAGTTGAACCCTAATGTGAGTGTGGCATAGAGAGTCTTTATATCAAGTAGGTTAAGTCGTTGCTCTATTCTAATTTACATTTTAATGTCACACAATCGTATCGTAATAGAAGAAAAAAAATATACTAAGTTACATTACTTTATGAAAATACTGCGTAATATGTTTTAAATAATACAGGTTTGGTGAATATTACATAGACAAATTACATTAGGATAATGCTATGGTCGTAAAATTTACAGCATAAATTAAACTGGTATTAATTTTAATTTGATGTGACAATTGAACCCCCTAAAATAATTTTATTATAAATTTAGTTTAAGATATAAGTTCATAAACAACAGCTGACTATAGTGTTGTGAAATATAAAACGTAAATAAATAAATTCGAACACTATTTAATTTTGCGAACATTTTATGAACCAAAGCAGCAATAATGATATAAGTCTTAAAAAAAAAAGGAAGGAAATATTAGTCTAAAGTCCTCTAAAAGAGATTTCTTTAGTATTAGGTCTAACCTGTTGTTTATTTTAGTGAAAAGTCTATACGCTAAAAAAGTTATACGAAATCTACTTAATTTTTGTAAAAAAAAAAGAGAAAAAAAGAACAATTATGTTGTTTTGACCCAAAAAAATAAAAAATACTCCGTAAATAAATAACATTGAATTGTCCTTTAAACTTAATTAATTTAAAATGATGGATTTTTTTTTAAATTTTAAGTTAAAAAAAAAATGAAAAAGGCAAAAACCAAAAAATAAAATAAAATGACGTCGATTTGCTTAAGAATGAAGGCGCGGTTATAATTGTGAGCAACCACCACCGCACCATATGAGCCAGAGGTCAGGTCAGGTCTACCTCTCCGGTGACTCAATTCTTAATCGCTTTGTTCTTCGCCGATCTTCTTCTCCGTTTGGGTTTCAAACTTCAAATTCGCAAAAATCACATTCACATCATCCACCAATTCAGAGCAATTTTACTAAAATGCAGAAGTGGTTTTCATCGACCGGGGACGATGATGTTGTTGGTGGGCAGCTACAGCAACAGCAACAGCAAACGTCGTCGTCTCTTTTGGCCGATTGGAACTCATACGCTGCATCAAAGCCCTCCGAAGATAGCACAAGCACCGCCGCCCTTGGGGTGTTCGATCTGGAATCCGCTGTCCGGTCCGCCAACGACACTGTCACCGGCACTTTCAATGTGTAAGCCTCTTATTCTAGGGTTTCCTCCTTGTTATGTGGTTGTATTGCGATTCGTATTGTTGATGAATGTGGTATGGCAATGTAGAGGATTATTGTTCACGGTTGAGGCACATTCAACTCTCAATTGAACTGGGATTTTTGAACCTTGAGTGAATAGACTACTGTATGGTAATTGCTTGTCTCAAAAGCAAAGTAGGATCTTTATTAGTGTTTGATTTGCATTTAGATTTGTTTGTTTTATCTCTAATCAATGGCCAATTTGAAGCCTATCCATTTTGGGTCCAAATACTCAATATGTGGGGTGTTGTGTGAATAATCTGAAGGATATCATATGGGTAATACATTACAGTATAGGTGAGCAAGTCAAAATCGTGTAAAAAGGTTTGTCACACCGCCATACAACTTCAATTCATAATTATTTTACTCAGAACAAAGGCGGACTTTCACCAAAATCGACAAAATAGTATTACTTACAAGGTGAGCAGGTATTAGACTTGCCTCCTTGATAATTTGCAGGAACTTTTTACCATGTTAAGGAATGTCTCGTCTTCTGATGAGCTGATGAAGTAACATCCTTCTTTTGCAATAATTGCAAAAACAGCCTTCTTACAACCTTGTTGGTCTTCTGCTTATTAAATTTTGTGGAGCTGCTTAATAAATATAGGCCATTGGGATTGCTTTATTGCAATGTTGGTGTCACTAATGTATTATAATATAGTATAACTAGTCGATAACCCGTGCTATGCACGGGCTTGTGCACCTAAGTGATTTGCAGAATTGTAATACACCTATTGACTTGACAATTAAGCTTTGTAAAAGTAATTGTACGATTGCGTGTAATCATATACTAAATATCTTAGAACATCGCTTCAAAATGTGTTTAAGTAACGTTATAATAAACGAAACGTAGGTTTATGAAGGTGATGGAATGGGAAAAATTGTTAATAACTAATCATATCTTAAAATAGTATAAAGAGTATTGAATGATCTCAAAGCAATTGGTACAATATCCTTCATTTTCGAACTATTAGTGAGACATGCTGAATACCAAGGCAAATGATTCACATTGTTATTCTCCTCTTAGAAATTCAAAAGCAATAGGGATGGGAAGAGGAATTTCAAATTAAGTGTAGAGATAGAGAAACAAATTTAGTAGAAGTTCAAAATAATTAAAAACCTATAAACACATGAGCATCAAAATAACTCAAGTAGAAGCCCCAATTATGAAGCCAAATCCAGGAAATTCAAAGAAAAATACTATTAGAAAAGTAGGTACTTAAAAGCAATTCACGAAAAAATCAAGATAATTACACCGGTATTGAACCAATCTTCAAACATAAACCACAGAGAGGAAAAAATGAATTGACAGTTTATACTCGGCTAGTGGCGTTCGATTTGAATATGCAACTTCATTTTCAATGGTTGCAAGGTATAAGGAAGCCTCCTTTGGATAAGAGATTGCATAGCCAAAAATCTCTGTTACTCTACAAAGTTAGAATTTTTGTTAGTCCTGTTTTTAAGATTAAGTTAAAGAATCTACAATCACCATTAACAATATCTAACGGTGCGGTAAATAGTGACCTATTGCTCTATTTTTGGATACATGTGAGTTTTTTCATTACAAATAATTTGTGTTAG
Organism: Hydrangea macrophylla; assembly: GCA_033977485.1. Taxonomy (NCBI): domain Eukaryota; kingdom Viridiplantae; phylum Streptophyta; class Magnoliopsida; order Cornales; family Hydrangeaceae; genus Hydrangea; species Hydrangea macrophylla. The sequence continues at coordinate 106,506,130 of CM066990.1, forward strand.
AGTTGATGGGTGTTTGTTATCAACAGTTTGCAGAATTGAAAGGAGGTTTGTATAGCAATAGAAACTAACATAATTGCTTTATAACAAATAGTGGTAGAATTGGATGGAGTTTGATGATAATAAGTTGCTGATATATCTGACCAATAGTGAGCTGTAGAAAGAGAAGAGGAGAGGGAGAAAATGATAGCTGGAATAGGAATTAGACAAATATCAGTTTCACAAATGTAACTCTTCATATTTTTGTCTTCATATTTTGTCTTCATAATCTTGTAACCTTATTGCTAGAAAATGACCTAGGCAATCATAAACTAAGAAATTTTTAGCTAGATATCAAATTTAGATATGAAGAATTTCAACTAGGAAGACTATTAAGGCCTATTTGAGAGCGATCAAAATAGTACCTGGTTCAACCCAAGTCTCACATTGTATCTTTTTATGAGAAGCCATTTTTTACTTTTAGTTTGGCAAACTACTAGCTTTAAGAAATATAAGAGAATTAGACTGGGCACTGGCTCTTGTGCAAGAAATTAAACGTATAACAAACACGTGAAGTTAGAGAATTGGTTCATTTATCGACCACATAACCACTTCTTACCTTTCCAAATAGACCCTTAAACTATAAAATAGAACTCAACTAAGTGCTGTCATAACATTGAAACTCGAATATACCAACTAAATCACCACTATGCAGATAGAAAAAGACAATTACTCAATTGATAGGACAGTGGAATTCTTACAAGCAGAGATTTTTGTAAATAAAATAATGTGCTTTGTATGGAATGGCCTATCAAATACACAGTTGTAATATGTGGTAGATAATATCTTGTGTGGGTTGAATAAGATGGTATTACAAGGAGAAAGGGTGAAAATGTAAAGAATGTATGATAGTGTGAAAACATTACCTGGGCTTGGGAAAACCTCCAATTGTAGGTCCAACACAATTATGCAAACCCTAAATCAATTAAATATAATAAATCAGTTAATTAGATGGGATGCATTATGACATACAAATGACGTAGTATACACATATGAATGTAGTGACAGAGGGAATGATACAATAACACAGTTTCTTCAGAGGAGCGAAGTGGCAAATGGAGAGGAGGGAAAAGATCGGTTGGAGAGGAGAGAGAGAGGGTTAAGTTTCTGAACAGAGATAATGGAATATGTAGAGAAAGAAGGCTGAGGTTAGTTGAATGTGGGAAGGGAGAGGAAGGGGATTGATTGCTGAGAATTGATTATGGACATTGTTGTTCAATGGATTATGAAGCAGAGGAAAAGGTAGCTGCTGGAGAGGAAGAGAGTCGTGAGTGGGTATTCGGAGGAAACGGTAGCTGCTGGAGAGGAAGAGTCGTGAGTGGGTATTCGGAGGAAACGGTAGCTGCTGGAGAGGAAGAGTCGTGAGTGGGTATTCGGAGGAAACGGTAGCTGGCGGTGAGAAAGAATCGTGAGTGGGTATTCATTGCTCACGTCCTCAATAAGTACTGTATTCAATGCTTAGGATTGAGATATGAATAGGAAAACTGAAGAAGGAGAAAGCCACGCAGATGACCAAGCTTGATAGATAACACGCCAAGTAGGCTCCAGGTGGGGTGTCTTATACAGGGTCTACTCTCTTGGATTTTAGATATCTTTATAGATATGGATATGTACTTACACACATATATATGTATGTATATGTATATATATATGTATATCACGATAGCACTTGTTTGTTTGGCATCAGTTCCGTCCCATAAAACAAGCCGGTAACCTTGGATGAAATATTACTCCTGTAAGACCCTCATGTCTTTTGGTGTGCTAATCAAGTGATGGGGGTGAGAAGGTTGGCTGTTTAGAGATTTTGTGTGTTTTCCCTGTATGCCCGTAGGCATAACAGTAGAAATACACCTGAAAATTTTCTTTGGTATACCGTGTACGAGATTACTCTCTTATATATTGCACGAAGGGAAAAAAGTGAGATACTAATCGTTATACTGAAAATTTTCTTTGGTATACCGTGTACGAGATTACTCTCTTATATATTGCACGAAGGGAAAAAAGTGAGATACTAATCGTTATATTATTTACTGATATTATACGAATTGCAAGCAAAATGTCAGTTAAAACTCAAAAAGTGTTGCTATGGTGGTGAGTATGTCGTATCCATAGACTTAGAATGCTAAGGTGTGAGCCAAGGCACTGAAAGCTGCGTGCTGTGTCTTGGAGTGATTAGCATGTTACGGATTTGATACATGATCACATCATATTAGTTTAGTACTGAGTGATGAGTCTGATGACCAAACAAAGAGCTGCCAAACCTTTGTTTTCAAAACTGCAGTCTATATGAAGGCATTATGTTCTTACAACTTACAAGTGAATATTTCTAGAGTAAATGATAGATGGGCAATATCCGCAGATAAAGACACGTAATGGGGTTGGCACTCAGACTAAAGTGTATCTGGTTTATCTCAAGTTTGTGGGAACATATTTTCAACTTAATGATACTCAATAAATGTTCCAAAACATTGTATCATACAACTCCTAAAATGTAAACTACGCTACATTACATCACATGCTAGATATGATGAGAATAGAGCCCCAAGTAAGTTAATTCATGCTTCTTACAATAAGATAGTGTTGGGCGCAGGGACTTCATTTTTCTTGGGTTTGTGACTGAGAGGATGGTTTTAGGGTTCAACTTCAACCATATAACAGGTTGGAATTATTTGGCATTTAGCACTAATATGGGTACAATGAAAAGAGAGAGTATGCTGGAATTATGGACCACAGGGAAAGTTCGGGTTTATCGGTTTACAAAGGTTAGCGATTGAAGTTTAAATCTTTGGAAATAATAAGTTTTTAAGATAAACTAGTTAATTCCAGGACTTATGTAATTCTTAGTTTTGCACATCAATGTTGGAATTTATAAAATAAGGATTCTGCTAAGCTAGCGCGTCCTTGATATTTAACCACTTTCAATGATTATCTCGTCCTTGAGTTTTCTTATTCTTTAACTCTTATGTAGTGCATCACTACATCTAAAAAAAGTCATTGACACAACTATTTCCTAGGAAGCACGGGTACTTCATTTTAAGTGAATTACTGGCTATGTAGCACGGATACGGATACGTGACATAGAGACGACACAACATGGAGATGGCGATACGGCAAATTCCAAAAATGTAGGATACAGAGACGGCTAGGAAACGTCAAATAAACAAATATTTCTAAAAAATATAATTTAGTTTGAAGTAAAAGAAGAAGAAGAGAGGATTAAATATCAACATTACATTACATATTCGGGTACTCACCCATAGAAACTAGGCAAATAGCAACTTACAACATATACTCATAAAATGATTACAAACATAACAATTTAACAGGATACAGACACAGTAGGATACAATCATACAATGATTAAATCATTGTATCTTTGAAATAAATATACAATTTATAGTTCCATGTCCACTCATGTTTTTATAATTCTCAATTATCATATTTAAGACATGTTAGCGTGTCTGACACATGGTGACGCGTGTCCGAAGAGTGTTGGTGTTTGACACGGACACAATACAGAGACGACAGCCAAAGTGAATTGTCCGTGCTACATAGAGTATTGGTACCGAGTACCTGGGGGACACCGACACGCTTATAGTACACCTGAGTACGTGTCGGGTACTCCTCCAGCGCTGTCCAGAGAGAGAGAGAGAGAGAGAGAGAGAGAGAGAGAGAGAGAGAGAGAGAGAGAGAGAAGAAGAAGAAGAAGAAGAAGAAGAAGGAAGAAGACTAACTTGGTTGTCGTCAATCGACTCGCACCAGCCCTCATCCTCCTCGTCGTGTGCCCATGTCTTCGTCTCCATCGTCTCTCTCTATGTGCGCGCGCGTGCGTTTGTTGCTGGCTGCGGCTGTAGAAGAGTGTCTCTCTTTTTTTGGTCTGATAACTGAAGCCCTAAATTTTAATTAATATATATACACTTAAAAATTTAGTTTAATACGAAAAGATCCCTTATATTTTTACAAATGTTAATAACCTAATTACAATCTTTACTTATTTGCAAATAACACTACATAAAGTGTAATCATTTTTACAAATGTTAATAACCTAATTACATTCTTTACTTGTTTGGAAATAATAACACCTCATAAAGTGTGAACTTATTTGTAATTTATTTAATACTTAACGTTTGTAGTCTTTGTATTTGTGCACAAATATTTTTAAAAAAATATTTTTTATTTAACGTATCCTAGCCGTACACGTACCCTACATTTTTTGGAATTGTCGTACCACCGTACCCGTATCGTATCGTACCCGTGTCATGTGTCAGTACCCTGCTACATAGGCTATTCTATGATGGTCATTGCGTATAAGATTTGGATATTGAAGTACTTAGTGCTTGTGGGGAAAATGTTGGCATCTTTGAGATTCCTAGTTGTTCTCTGATTTTGTGTATTCAATTAATTGCACGGGATTTGGCTGTAGGTTTGGTTAAGGGTCAGGTTTGTGTTATTCGTAATTTTTATTGTTTTCAACATATAAGACTTTGTTTGGTTCATGAATTTCAGATGGAAAAGAGAGGGGAAAGGAAAACTAGTTCCTTTAACCTTGTGGATGAGACTACTTTTGCATCTTGTTTTCCTTTCCCCTCTATTTTCCCTCACGAAATCCATGAACCAAACAAAGCCTTAAAGAAAATTCATTGGTCCCAATTCCAATTCCATGCTGCCAAACGCAGTTCCTCCGAAAGAATGGTCTAATTAAGAGAACGTACTCTTTTTCTTTCCAGTTGAATCCACAGAGGCATTAATTTGGTTATTTGTTAACCTAGTTTATGTCAATTTTCTACTATGAGTCACAGAGAAGAAAATTGTGTTGTTCATGGTTTTTGTTTGGATTTTGTCAGGGTTTCAAAAGGAGTGAGAGACTTACCAGGGAATCTTCAGTCTGCGACTAGCAGTGTTCCTTCAGGAAAATCTCTGATGTATTTTGGCTTACTACTGGCAACTGGGGTGTTTTTCGTTTTCATTGCATTCACCCTGTTTCTTCCAGTCATGGTGCTGATGCCTCAGAAATTTGCTATCTCCTTTACTCTTGGATGTGTATTTATTATTGGTTCGTTTTTCGTACTTAGAGGCCCAAAGAATCAGTTCGAGCACATGTCATCAAAAGAGGTATTATATGCTACAGCTATAATTGAGTTATACATTTCTAACAAATTCAAGTTCGTTCTGTGTATCTGACACCGTTGCGATATTACCAGAGACTTCCCTTTACACTGGGATTTATAGGAAGCATGTTGGGTACCCTTTATGTTTCCATGGTGCTACACAGCTATATTCTTTCTGTGCTCTTCTCGGTACTACAGGTACCGAATGCTAATACTCCTAATTATTGTCTAAACAATCACTTCCCATTTTCCCCCATAATTTTTGCATTTACAATTTTATCTTTGTCTATGTAAGCATTTTCTTGAATTGTTGATAAGTTGTTACCTTGCACCTTATTGGAAATCATTTTCAGTTCTTTAAATAAAAAAGAAACAAAAGTTTACATATGTCTATAAATTTGGTCTGAAGATTGATGTTCTACCAATCTTTCTAGGTTCTTGCGCTGGCGTACTATGCTATGTCGTACTTTCCCGGTGGATCTACAGGGCTGAAGTTCATTTCATCTGCTCTTACATCTTCTGTATTAAAATGCTTCGGCAGGTGATACTGAGGCTTGTTATGCTTACGATTGTATCATGAATCTCGTTAGTTCAATTCTAGAGATCTGTCTGCGGTAGTTCACAATCGTGACTGCTATAAGGAGCCATTGTGAGTTCTTCAATGGTCCGACGTCTACGGTTGGAAGTTTTCTATGTAAAAAAGAAATTAATCTGGATTTGATTGGCTTCCTAAAATTCCCTAGGCTTGAGCTTCTTGAACTAAAACACATTTGTTAGCATTTGAAAATGAGGGCTGAAACATTTCCTGTTTGTTTTTAATTTCTCGAGGATTGTTGGTTGTGGAATTCACTGTAAGTGTAGCATTATAGTTCTTTTTTGGGTCCTCTGATCATTCATTATTTATTTGTGTGTGCAATGGAGGGCACTTATTTATTGGAAGGTTGTGAAAATAATTTAAAATGGCAGTTTGGGTGAGCTGAACTTTTGATTGCAAGAACATTATGTCTATGGCCCTACAAAAGGAAAAAATAGTGGTTGTAACGGCGATAAAGATGACTTGTTATTCCAACCCTACCAAATCTCTTGATCAATTCATCTGTCCCTATTTCCAGGGGAATCCTTTCTCACATAAGCTCAAGCTCTTTTATCATAAGCCAAAAACTTCTCCTGTATTAGAGACGTCACAAATAGTGATGTGGTATCCTCGTTACAATCAATATTTACTCCTACAAAAGGGACTCAACTTCAGGGTGGTGAGTGGTTAGTGTTGGCCCTGTGAGGTCAGACCACATTGAAAATTCGCAAGTGTACGGCCATTTCTCCTTAGGACAACACTTCAGTGCATTACTAACACTCTAGTACATTACTATGAGGATTTTTTGTCCTGTTTTAAATGTTGTTGGTCCACCTATGTGGCGTGTATGTGTCATGTAGACACACTTGTACAATATGCAAATAAAATTTCAAATCAACAAAAAGAGTAACTAGATAATGTACGCAAGTCTTGACCTTACGCTAAAGTTATTTAGAGGTGTTGGGATTTTTAAGGCAGGTCCCTATTAGCAATTTGGTGGGGTTATGGGGTTACTCTTAAAGTCTAGAAATCATGGGTAAAATTAATTTTGCCCCCATTGCTGTTAAAGTAGTTAAGGAGTAACAGACAGATGTTGGTGGGATGACGAAAAATAGGTCTATATGCTCGTGGATGAGTATTTTTGTGATATGGGATAATGTCAGTATACAATTTTGCTTGTCCAATTTTGGCTGACATATCAGCAATAAGAGCATAATGGTGTATGCTAATACCAAGTTTTGGTAGGAGATAGGTGGTGTTCACTGTGGTGAAGAAACGGGCAACTTATGGTCGTTCGATGCTCAAACATATCACTCTTGACCGTTTGATGCCAAACGGTAATCATTAAGGTGGCACGGTCAAATGATGACCGTTTGGAATTGCAATGGTCACCTTTGGTTTCGATCAGCCTTTCGTTTCCTCTCCACAGGCTTGAAAGTCCACTGTTTCTCTGTACCATAATAAAACTTTTAAGTGTACCACATATTTAAGTTTAAGTTTAAGTTTAAGTTTAAGTTTAAGTTTAAGTTTAACTATCCTACCAAACTTAAGTTTGTGGTAGGAATTACACCTCGTGGATGCTCTAACATGTAACATAGATAAACTCTCTTTGGACTAGTCTTCCTTGGAGAGGTCTCTCCAGTCAGGAATTTTTTTGCTAGTGATCATGGAAGATTAGAGCCTATTTGGAATAGCTTTTTTGGGGTCAACAATTAGATTAGTTTTTCACAATGTTGAGAAAAAAACTAATTCCTTATTACAGCTAAGAAACAACTTCTTAAACAAAATATATATATATATATATATATATATTTTGGCAATTTGCAGCTTTTTAAAAATGCTCACTTTATTCAAAAAGTGATTAAGCAAATGGGCTCTTAGTAGATCAAAACCAATCTTTAGCACCTTGATTCAAATATCAGATCTGCTGATTGAACATGCTAAAGAACTTGATCTGTGTCATTAATCATACTTTACAGTTAAGTTTATTCCGATCTGCTACGCTTAAACCCAAAATAAGGAAACAACAATCCTTGTCACAGGTTACAAATAAAATTTTGGTCCCTAAAATTCACATTGAAGTTTTAAATAGTGTGAATGGTTAGTGAGCAGATCAACTACCATTATTTATTTTTTGGTTTAAATTAAATAATAAATTGGTACTGTGCCAGGTTGGTTAGCTCATGAGATCACCATTCACTGTTTCCTAGACCATGTAACTGAGCCCCAAAATTTGGTCCCCATCAACTTGAGCTGTGCTAATCGAAAGCTATTTGCAAAGAACATGTCCAGTTGTCATGTGGCAATAGAGGTAGTCGATTTTTCAGCTATTATCGTTACTTTATTTGGGTTGTAAGTTGTAAGATTGTGGCTTAGGACTCTGTTTGTCCTGTTTGTGCGGATTTAACGAAAGAAAAGGAAAAAAAAAATGAAGAAAAATGATAAGAAAACTATTACATTATACTATTATATTTTAAAAAACGATAATCATGTTAAAAAATTTCAAATTGCAATGAACTTAGAAAAAATTTCATTTATTTTCACTATGCTTTTACTTTACTTTTCTATTTTTTTTTTCATTGTTCATCTCGGGACCTTTTACTTTACTTTACTTTTCCTTTTTTTTTTTTTTTTTAAAATTTTTTTATTATCATGTGGGAGTTAGAATTAATTCCCGTTTATTTACTTCTATCCATGTGGGGAGGAAAAAAACGCCTGTACTCAGCTACAAAATTTATTATGTACACTGTGGGGGTTCTCTTAATGGGAGTTCTCGGTTTATATGTTTGTAATGAACCAATATTAAATTTTGAAACATCAGCTAATCAATCGTATCCTGTGACATTGGAAATAATATTTTATTTTGGATTTTTTTATATTGCTTTTGCTGTCAAATCGCCGATTATACCCCTACATGCATGGTTACCAGATACCCATGGAGAAGCATACAAGTACTTTCCTAATTAATCAATCAAAGAGAGTGTGTCCTCCTTGTTTATTTTCCCCCTCACCAAATTCTTGAAACAAAACAGAGTCTAAAACGATGGTGACATGGGCGTCATGCAGAAATTTTTTCTTCGCATGCATGATAAGGCTACATACTTTTAACCTCCTCGAACCCCGAAGTGGTAGGAGCTTGGTGCACACAATTGCCACATTTTCTTGTGTATATGTGTGTAATTTGTATTGCCACAAATTAAGACCCTTTATTTCCTTTATGGATGTCCCATTTTAAGAGTATATTTGAAAAGCCAATGTATTTTGATTACACATTTCCAAATTTACTTATATAACTCTCATACCTTTTCTTCGACGTGACACTAATTAATGAAAAGTTGTAAAATTTCACAAAAAATAAGAAAATTTCTTAAAAAGTTAGAATTTTCACAAGAGGCTCTTAATGTGGGACATAGTTAGCATATAATAAGAAAACAAAAGTTTCTTTTTCTATATAATTTAGCTATTGTAGTTACTTTAATTGAGTGGGAAATATAATAGCTAAAGAAAGGAAAAAAAAAAAAAAGAGTTAGCAATTAGCAAACAAACTTTTGACTCTGGGGACTGAATAAAAATGTTACAACTTGTGTTTTAGGTGAAGGCATTAAGAGTTTAATATGCTATATTCCAAAAGTTTCTTTCCCACTTTACACGCCCATTGTCACATTTTTAATACTCTTAAAAAGATGTGTTTGGGATGCGAAATCCCGAATTTGAGGGAAGATTAGGACAGCAAAGCTCGGATTAGGGGACATTGATTTGACCTTGAAAATGAATCTTAGACTAGAAGAAGCTTTGATTGTATATGAAAATGTAGAAAGCAAAAGGCCGTCCATTCTATACAGAAGAAACAAAGCAAACAACAAAGTGCAAAGTGATGTGTTTGAAGATGAAATCATACTATTCAAAAGATTAGAGATCAATTAACAAGCAAAATACAAAAGGCAAAGCCAAAACAATGTTCAAATTAGTGAACCCTTCTATGAAGGTCATAATCAAACATATGTATATGCAAAGCTCTAGTCTCTTTAGGTGATGGATACTCATAATGTGAGACAAAAGTGATGTTTGACTCTACATGCTATATACCCAAGATAAACCTACTTCTTATCACTTAATTTAGCTTAATTTAAGATGTCACTAAAAACTAAGAAACGTGAATTCTTTTTTATTTAAAGAATTATATATAGCATTCACTGATTCCCTTAAATTATCTTTGATATACACGATATGCAATTGTTAATGTGACTCCAAGATCATTACACTATAACATTAAACTGTTTTATTCATGAAAAATCAATTTGCAAGTGGTAAACATTATGAACTTGGTGATGAAAAATGATGGATCCTTGGGAGTTATGTGATGGGGGTCATTTTTAGGCAAAAGGAAATCTTGTTTTGGCTCCATCTAAGGTGTTCTTGCCTTGTGAGAGACACCCGACTAAGTTATTCAGAAAATTAGGCCTAAATCCCCTATAACCATGTTTATGAGTTTAAAGGACAATGTACAATTTTTATTTTTATTTTTTTGAAGTTTTTAACGAGTCCCTCAATAGATGATCTTTGTTCGGACACATCTTTTGACCAGTTAACTTCCATTTTTTCAATGACAAAATGCTCCTAGTAGTTAAGATCGAACCAAATTAACTCGAATTTTAAGTAGAAATCGTGTTTAAGGCGCGATCCTTGTGTAACCATTCATATATAAGACAAACAAAATCATTAACTGAATTTAAGGCACGAAATTTCACTTTAAAAAGTAAATGATAATTCAAATTTGTCTATGAAATTTCACTCAACTCACAGACCGAGTTAAGTGGAATTTGACAAAATTAGTTAGCTGAGTAGATTCCAAAAAACATACAGTAATTTTTATGATAAAATAGTTTGTAGATTGAAATTTATAGCTTTTTAAAGTTAAAGAACATTTTCAAAAGTCCAGAATGCTTGTTTTAAATGAAATGGTCGTGGCTACATGATCTTCAATTCCAAGGCAATATGTTCACATGGCAAGGAAATCGGGGAAATGGAATGTTTGGACCACTTTGTTTCTTCAGCCAGTTGGAGCTCCCGTTTCTCTTCTGCAAGTGTTCACCACCTCTCTACCTTTTATTCTAATCATAGTCCTATTGTGATATGCCTACAAGGGCGGAGTGTTCTGAATGGTAGACGACAAAGATGTTTTCGCTTTGAAGCAATGTAGGTGAATCATGAGCAATGTGAGGTTGTGGTAAGTAATGCATGGGCTAATGCTTTGCCTCACTCAAACATGTTGGGAAAAATCAAGACGTGTGGAGGGAGTTTAGAATTATGGAACCGTACCACTTTTGGAAACGTCCATCGGCGACTTAAAGTCAATCAGGAAGCTCTTACTCGTCTGAGAAGAAATTCAATAGACATGAAGGACCTTGATGCTGAGTGTACTCTCTCATATGAAATTAATACTCTGCTTGAGAGGGAGAAAATTATGTGGAAGCAACGATCACGACAAGCCTGATTGAGGGTTTGGAAGATAAGAATGGGATTTGGGGTACATCAGAGAACCATATTTAGTCGGCTGTGGTAGAGTATTTTGGTTAGATTTTTACCACTTCCCACCCCTCTGATATGGAGGCTTTTCTTGATTTGGTTGTACCACGTGTTTCTGAGGAGACAAGTGCTTGTCTTTTGAGGCCAATCTCTCTGGAGGAAGTGAGGATTGCGTTGTTCCAGATGGGCCCTACGAAGGCGCCGTGGCCTGACGGTATGTGTGCTCTTTTTACCAGCGTTTTTGGCATATTGTGGGTCAGGACATTTTTTTGTTAGTAAAAAATTTCTTTGATAATGGAATCTCACCGGATCGAATTAACCTTACACATATTGTTCTTATCCCGAAAGTTAAGTCCCCGATCCGTGTTAGTGATTTAAGACCCACTTCTCTGTGCAATGTTGTGTACAAGGTCATTTCAAGGTGTTAGCAACTAGGCTTAAGTATTTTCTTCCTAATATTGTCACCCAAAACCAGAGCGCGTTTGTTCCTAGAAGACTAATTTCAGATAATGTCCTTATTGCATTTGAGGTGATGCACTATTTAAAGTAAAACTCCAAGGGCAGAAATTACCATATGACTTTTAAACTTGATATGAGTAAAGCCTATGACCGCCTTGAATGGCCTTTTATTGAAGGAACTTTGACTAGGCTTGGTTTTTGTCATGAGATGTATCAAATTAGTCTCTTTTGCTATTTTGATTAACGATAATATCACCAATTGTTTTGAGCCGAGCTGGGGAATTCGACAAGGGGATCTGCTTTCTCCTTATCTTTTTATTTTATGTGCTGATGTACTCTCAAGTGTGTTGTCCGGGAATGTGCAAGGGGAATGATTACTGGGGTCAAAGTTGCAAGGAATAGTCCGAGCATCACTCATTTGTTCTTTGCGGATGATAGTTTGCTCTTCTGTCATGCTCGAGAGGAGGAGTGTACTCAAATGAATGTCCTTAATCATTATGAGGAGATTTCGGGTCAGAAGATTTATGTTAACAAGTCTAGTGTGTTTCTTAGCCCAAATACTCCGGATGAGATCTCTACAAACATCAAAGCTATTTTGGGTGTTGACTCACTTTCATTGCATGAAAAATATCTTAGGCTCACTTATTAGCCAGTCTAAGAAACAAAATTTTGCAAGTATTCGTGACAGAGTTGCTTGTAAGGTTAAAGGCTGGAAGGAACGCCTCTTGTCAAAAGGGAGTAGAGAAATTCTTATCAAAACTGTTGCTCAAGCAATCCCTAATTTTGCAATGTCTTGTTTTAGACTCCTAGTTTTGTTTTGCGCTGATATCTCTTGTTTTCTTGCTGGCTTTTGGTGGGGTAGTTCGGGGGGAAAAGCGAAAAATCCATTGGGCATCATGGGAGCGATTATGCAAATAAAAAAAAACAGGGGGGGTCTAGGGTTTCGGGATTTAGAGGTTTTTAATAAAGCTTTTCTTGCTAAGCAGTTGTGGCACCTTTCAAAAATGCAAAACTCTCTCCTACATCAGGTTCTCAATGCCCGTTATTTTCTTAACGACGACCTGCTTAAGGCCAAATTTGGCTCACATCCTTCCTTTTCTTGGCAATCTATTTGGAGGAGGGGGTGCAATGGAGTTATTTAAGAGGGGGTGTGAGATGGCGAATTGGTGATGGTTCTCGGGTGCGTGTGGGATTGGACCCTTGGATCCTATCCCCCCTCCTCCTTTAAACATGTATCTCCAATTCATGAAGATTTGAAGCATAACAACGTTGCAAGCCTTATTGACAACCAGGCTGGTGTTTGGCAGGAGAATTTGATTCGAGAGAATTTTTTGCCTCATGAAGTTGAAACAATTTTAGGCATCCCTATTCATTCAAGTGCAACATCGGACACGTTAATCTGACATTGTAATTTAAGGGGTATTGTGTCACACCCGTCTCAGGGAATGTATTCATTTTAATAAAGTATTTTGGAATCATGTGAATTATTAATGTTGATTAATAATTGAGATGAGATTGACTGTGGGTCAACGGTGAGTGTCAAGTGAGGACACGGGAAGTTGGTAATTCATGAAGAATTGACATGATTTAAATGACATTTATTTGATTTAAATGTTATTTGAAATATCTAGTGTTTGTGAATAGTAATTATACATGTTTTGTATAATTTCTGATAATGTTGATATTGTTTTAGATCATTTTGAATACTATATATAGTGAGAACGTAGGTGATTGACGACATCCTATTGACGCGTTTTCTTATCACACCCAAGTGTAGGTGATCGTATAAGTAATAAAGTTCTGGAAGTCCAGGTCGTCCAGGTTGAACCCACAGGGAACGGAAAAGAAAGTTAGGCAATAACTATTATGTCACTAAAAAGAAAATAAAAGATGATGGATTTGTGGCTTTTCCTAAACTACTAGTTTTTATATTTTTGCAATAAATTAATTAAAAGATGTTTTTTTTTCTAAGTAGTTTACGGTAAAGATTTTAACAGTGCAAAACAAATTAACTAAGATACTAGTAAGAAAATGAAAAAAAAGAAATAAAAACTAAATTTTTGTGAGATAAACTTTTTGGATTTAATACTAGCGAAAGATAGAAATAATACAAATATTTAAGCAAAGTTATTAAAAACATGAAATATTAATTAAGTTGGAAGAAATGATTTAAAGAATTGGGAATATGCAAAACCAACACTAGATTCCATAACTTTTGTGTTTTTGAAAAGATTTGGCATTTAAGACAGCAGTGTCATTCTTTATTTGAAAAAAACTTTCACTAATCAGGGTCATATCAAGTGTGTCAGGTTTGATATGAAACGACGTCGTTTGGTTTAAAGAAAAATAAAAAGGCAATTGGGCAGTAGCTAGGTTCGAACCGTACCCGCCACGGACGTGGGTTATTCGGCGCCCAGTCCCCACTACTCTGCCACTACACAATTGACTGTCCATTAGTGGATAGAAATATATATAAACACATATTTGAAATATAAATTTGTTATATGAGTTGTTTGAGTATGCTAGGTATTTTTTTATGACAAAAGACATAGTTTGACAATCCATATAATTATATTCTTTTTTTCAAATATGTAATATGTTGAGCCCAATATAGCCATAGTATATAAACATGTTAAATTGTCATAAACTATAGATACATAGATATTTTTGGCCATAAATGAAAAAATAACCCATCTAGATAAATTTGCCCATTTAAGAGTAGTGCACAGAAGCTGTGATTTCTAAGTTTTTATTGCATATCCCCAATTAAAGTTTTAGCCTACCATTTTGGAATTGAAACTGTCTTCCAAATAAAATTTAAAGATAAATTAAATAGATACACGCAATCACCGTCCAATTAAAATTAAAGTTGTAAAACCAAGGTAAGGGTAAAAACTAATATTATTATATTATTTTCTCCACTTAACATGAGTTGGGATTGAATTTGTGGAATCTGCAAAATAACAAAGTTTAGTACAACTAAACTAATAAAATATACATAAATGGAAATACTGACCCAAAAATAAAATACTAATCGTTTGATTTTGGATTCTTGTGGGGTCACAGTGGTTGAACTCCAAGAACACAAATAAGGTCAAACCAAATCCTAATCTAATTTGGGAGTGAGATATGGATATGGTGTGCTTGGGACTTTAGTAGGTGATTATATCAACTGCGTGGCTAAGAAATCTGGCATTTATTTGCAAAATCTGTCTTCTAGTGAATGGAAATATTGCTATAAAAACTGAAAATTTGGGGTTTCAAACTATTTTAGGGGACAACTACAAGTACTACTAGACTAAAAATATTAAATCTAATTTTAAATATGACTATTTTTACTACTACAAAGTGACAAATGTTGTACAAGAAAGCAAATATTTTATTTTATGGAACACAGTACACAAAGTTTTTACATATTTTTTTAACATGAAATCATCAATTACATAAAAGTAAAATTTTACAACTACTAGAACTAGAAAAAGCAAAGAAGAACTAAAGTTTCCTATTTCTAAGGACAATATGAAGTGCTCACATGATAACCTCCCTAAACTATTCTCTCCCTATCAGTGATTGTGAAGCTGTTGGTTGTCTTGCAGCTTGTGAGTTGTAGGCTGTGTGTTGTAGGCTTCCTTTTATAGACGAAATTTGAGAGACGAATCATCATTGCGTTCGTCAGCGTTGTCATTTTTTTCTCCGTGCTCGCCTTCAATTTCTTTGGCTTCTGACACTGTTGAATACTTACATTTTGTGAGAGATGGAGACAGAGAGAAAGTGAAGGAAAGGAATCAAAAAAGTATTTAAATAAATAAGATATAAGAAACATCTGAGCAAAGTTTGGATGTTTCCTACTGCTTTTCGTTTTTTTTTTTTTTTTTTTCAAAATAGTAAAATTACTGTTTATTCACTATTTACTACTATTCATCGTTGACTAACAAATGAATATACTATGGTGTGGTTGCTACTTCTTTCATTCCTTTTATTTCACTTTATTTTTACCTAAGCATATAAAATATGTAAAAACAAATAATTACATGCATTTGAGTGACATCACCATTAAATTATATTAATTCGCATGTAAAAGTAGGGATTTGGGGATTGAATGAGCACAATATCTATTATATCGGCACATAAATGTGCAATATTCAGTGTTTGTCAGTGATACGTTGCATAAAAGGTATGTTATATAGAGATTCCACGAAAATAGTTTTCGGAACATAATTTCGGACCCAAACGGAACTTAAGTGAAAGTTTTGTATATTATAGATTTTCACTCGTGAATCGATGAATTAAACGTTTAAGACGTTTTGGGAGATAATTAGAAGATTTGAGAACTCGTGGGGAGGTAAACACAATTTTCAAGAATAGTGCCTATAAATAGATAGAGATGGGAGATATTTTAATTTTCAAGTTCTAACCAAAACCTAAGAGAGAGAAAAGGAGATTTATTTGGTACGATCTTCACGACGCTAATCGATGATCTTATGATTGTCAGTTTTCCTCAAAACTTCGTATTTGAACTCCTCAAGGTAATAGCTTCATTTTGATACCTCTTAGCCCTTAGGCCTTGTTTGACTAAGTTTTGATAAAATTTAATTTTTAGAATTTTGGAAAAAATCTAGTAAAACTTGTAGGAATCATCTGAAATCTGAGATCCGACGTTTAATTAGTGGTCGAGTTCTTCCTTCAAAGTTAGGGAGAAATCACACAAGCTAAGAAATTCTAGTCTACGTTATATAGGAAATATACATGTTTTGAGTTTCGACGACGAAATTAAGATCCGGGCAAAATTCATACGTTCATAGTAGGCCCGTTAATTTTGTACACACTTAAATGTGAAAAGCATGTCTAACTTTTACGCGAGCACGTTAATTGATTATGTGGGTCAAAAGGGGGGCTTATACAATTTCATACCGGAGTTAGCTTCTAGATGTTTCAGAATTTAGTAACGACGGCTACTGTGCATGGTTTAAGACTTGGACTTGCCAGGGCACTTGGGGATGCGATTGTTGTAGACTTGGACTAGCCATTGACATCACGGTTTAAGACTTGGAATTGCCGCTACCGGATGAATGTGTATTTTTCTCCCAAGAGACTATTTTGATGTGAATTATGAGATTAAAGCATGTTTTATCATATATACATATGTTAGAATTTGTGCACTCAATATATAGCTGAGCAGTGGAGCTTTATTTCATTGCAGGTATTAAGAAGAAACGAGAAGAGTGAGGGCGATGGGCCGAGGGGACGACGGGACTATTCTTGTACGTTTTTTTGTTTTCCTTTCTATGTTGTAATAAGATCTTTGAGAAGTTAAAACCATGTGTTTAGTTAGAATCTTGGAATGGATTTATAGTATTCTAACCTGTAGTAGAATTTCTGTAATTATGTTTGGAATCGTTGAAATATAATAGTGAATGTGTGGGAATTGAGTTTGGACAACCATAGTTGAAAATCTGCAGAATGCTTAGCAAACTGAACAGTCGATTGGTTTGGGAACAGTCGACTGGAGGTTTGTTTTGAACCAGCCACTGCTCTAATATATTGAAAAGCAGTCGATTGGGTCCCCGACGCAATCGATTAAATCATTGAGTTGAAATGTGTTATTTTCATTCTCTGAAAGGGACAGTCGACTGGATTGTGGTTTCAAAATGAGAATTTTCTAATTCAGTCGATAGGAAGGTGCCAATCAATTGGAAATTTACGCCACAGTTGATTGGTCCCCTGACGCAGTTCGCTTGTTTTTGGGCTCTCTGTATCTTGCATTTCCAGTCGACCAGACCCATGTGCAATCGACTAGATTGCATGTTTCAAGCAGGATGTTTCTTTGAGTGTTTCAAATGCGCAAAACTTTTTTACAACTCTGAATTTCATGGATTTTACTTATGTTTTCCGCTGCTATTTACTTTAATGGAATTGAATGAGCCTTGGTGACGTGCCACATGTCCTATTTCCGTCCGTAGCGGGATGGGTTGTGACATGTTGCCACAGTCCAATCGGCATATCATGTGGGGTTGCAGATGAAGAGAAATGAGCAAGGTAGAGGTGAATCTTCCATCAATCATTTGGGTTTTAATTGGCAAAAAATTTGGAAGCTTTAGGTTCCTTTAAAGATCAAAATTCTGGGCTGGTCCATCTTTCATGATTTTCTTCCATGTAATGTCAATCTTCTTCGGAAAGCGGTTAACATCCCAATTCGGTGCATTCGGTGTGGAGAGGATGAAACGGCTACACATGCCTTGACGACCTGTCATTTCAGTAAAGAGGTGTGGAAAGGCTCCTTGATGCGTTTGGGTGTTGCATGAGAATTGAAGATTGGTTGGACCACATTTTAATTTCTAAACAGCATGATCGTGCTGCCCTTTTCTTGATTACGGCATGGGCCTTGTGGGGAGAGAGAAATGAAGTGTTTGATGGGGGTTGGCTCTTCAGTGAACTCAATTCAGCACTTTGTGGAAAGCTTTTGGGGTGAGCTGTTCCATCTTCGGGAGGTTTGTATTCAGAGTGTTTCTTTGGTGCAAACTGTTTCTTGGCAAGTTCCACCCAAGGGCCTGATTAAGATCAATGTGGATAGGGCTTGTTTCAAGGACTTGGATGGATATGGTGTGGGTGCTGTGGTCCAAGACCAAAATGGTTGCGTGTTCCTCGGTTTCTCTCTTTTCGCATTGGGTACGTAACTTGGAACCTTAATTTGGCATGTGAGGCAATGGCGATTCTCCGAACTTGTAAGGCACTTGGAGAGGCTGGAGTTGCTGGGAACATTTTAGAGTTAGATTCTTTGAATTTTGTGAATCTGTTGAAAGATGAAGGAACACATCCTTAGCCCCTTGTGGCCATATTGTTGACTCTGCCAAAAATCTTATCTCACGGTTGTGTATTTCAAAAATTATTCATGTACGATGTGGCGGAATTCATGTTGCTCATGCTTTGGCCCCTTTCTCAAATGTTCATAGAGTTGATGTTTTCTTTTTTTTTTTGATGGTTTTCCCTCTTGTATCCAGGCCCCTGATTGATAGGGAGACTGTTGTTTCGTGATTTCATCAATGATCGATATTTCCTCTTTTCATAAAAAAAAATATATATATATATATATAATAAAATAAAATGAAATGCTTGTGAATTTAAGCATTTGAACTAAACGGTTACAAAGATGACATATGTAGGGTATTTTTGTCCACGAATTTGTATAGGGACCTGTTACTAGCGATTGTAATTAGTTGTTCTTAATCCTATAAAATTGTCTTACTTTGGACTTATAAGTAAATAGCCCTAAGTTATCTAACTTCAAATTCTACTTCTTACTAACATTTCCATATATTGTGGTCTGATGATAGTTCGTGGTATGCCATTTTAATGCTTTGTTTGGTTTATGAATTTAATGAATGAGAGATAGAGAGAATGGGAAATGGGAAGGAAAAATAAATTTTTTAAAAAATATTTGTCCATGAATAACATCTAATATTTTTTTTTCAAAGATAATAAAGAATCAAAAAAGGAATTGAAAAAAAAAGAAGTTATTACAAAATCATTAATTTATTCTTGATTTAGTTTTTTTTTTTGCTTCGTATTTTACTCATTTAATTTATTTTGTTGGTTATCAAATGAGTAGAAATTAGTCTTTTCTTTTTCTTTTATTTTCTCCTACCAAGTTTGTTAATATGATGGGCCATGTTACATTAAGCAGCCATACACAATCTACGTTACACGAGTGGGGTGAGTTCATCAAACCATCAGATGTAAAGTTTGTTCTCTCTTGTTAAATAATTTTTTTTTTCTTCTCTCTTGTTAAATATATGAGATCCTTTTTTATTTGTTTATTTATTTTTGGATAAAAGAACATGAAAACCTTTTATTTCTTTAATTTACTTTTTTCAGATCTCACAAACATGCACTTACCAGTCACCACTTCAATAATTCACACAGCTTTATCTATAAACTAATCAAGTCACCCTTCTTCTTCTTCTTCTTCTTCTCTCTCTCTCTCTCTCTCTCTCTCTCTCTCTCTCTCTCTCTCTCTCACACACACACACACACACACACACACACACACACCCCAAAGGGCCCAAACCAATACTGACAAATAAAACCACTAAAATTTGCACCACAAAATTGTGGGGGTGAAAATAAGCTCTTGATCAAGCATAAGCAACTCTACTCTAAGAGCTACACACAATACATATATATATACACGAAAATTCTATGGAGAGGGTGCCATCTCTTTAATAAAGAGAGGACCTCTGTTTTGGCCGTCGGATCGTGTTTTCATTAATCGTGTTTTCATTGTCCTTAATGAAAACACGATCCGACGGCCAAAACAGGGGCCCTCTCTTTATTAAAGAGATGGCGCCCTCTCCATAGCCTGTATATATATATATATATATATTTATATAGTTCTAATGTCTATTCACATTCAGAAATAGACAATAACCTTCTAAACCATGTTACCTCTTACTTATTGGCTACCAAACCTCGACGGTGATTGGAATCTTATCTATCATGTGGTGAAGCTAATTAAGTTTATAATGTGCACTTGATCACATTCATGTGATGTAATCTTAATTCAAACCCATTAGTACCACAAGATATGTATATATATATATATATATATATACACACGCATAGATAGATTAGATCCAATTTAGAGTTTGTATGTATGGTTCAAAACATAACCATTAAATTTATGAAACTTATATTTGACAATTTACAAAACAACCTTTTCCTGCCCTTCTATAATTTGCGAATCACCTTTATTGTAAGGTCACAAATAACATTTTTGTTTTTGTTTGGTTTCAATCTAGACAAGGAAAAAGAAGAAGCTAGAGATCTATTTTTCAACCGATTTCACCCATACTCGTAATAATTTTTTTTTTCAAGTATAAAATATGAAGAAAAGTGACTGATAAAATTCAAATGTTTTAAGTAACTTCGAATAGCATGTATTTGTCTAGTCCAAGATTTCCTTGGCATGCACATTCTTCTTCTTGTTAATTTCGATTCTTTAATTCAAAAGATATTTTGAAGTGACCGGTAAAGTTCAAATGTTTTAAATAACTTCGAATAGTGTATTTGCCTAATCCAAGATTTCCTTGGCATGCACATTCTTCTTCTTGTTGATTTCGATTCTTTAATTCAAAAGATATTTTTTCATTCAATGGAATAACAAAATCCTTTTGTTGCTTTCCATAAATGTTTTATTGTCATTCTTATTTTCCACATTGGATTTTCTATTTAACTAAATAACTAAAAGTATTTTACTAAGTGTTTTATTATCCTTTTTCTCATCAAGAGTGATCACAATGCAATGACGGATACAAGGGGAAGGCGGGATCATGGCCCCCTAAGCTTTTGAAAATACAAAATTTGTATATATAATTTTTAAAATTTAAAATTTTATTAAAATTGGTCCTTCTAAAATTGTGTGATTTTTACACAGTCCTTAAAATATTTGCTTAGCTCAAAATGAAAATTTTGTACGCAGAATGTTGGTTCAATTGTAATCCAATCCACTTATTATCGAAAGAAGTAATAATCTGAATGCAAGGGCGGAATTTCAAAGGAACAATTATTAAATCTCTCAACTCTCAAAATGCCTAAAAAAATTCACAAGGCAAAATAATAATTTAATTTTCTAAAACATGAAATTCTAAAATATATCCAAAAAATTTCATTCCGAGGCACTAACCCCGTGTAATAATTAGTGCCATGTGGACGGCCCCTAACCATTGTTCCTCAATCCGCAATTCACAAAGCATATATGTCTGAAACATAACTTTTAGAGTGAAAATTAGGGAGCTTTATTAGGTCGACTTTCACCCGAAAAAAATGAAGGTTGGAGGGACCATTTTGAGTTCATATATTTATACACTTCCATTTTTTTTTAATTTTTTTTAATTTTTTAATTTTTTTATTTTTTAGCTGGTGTCCTTGTCTCTTCTTTTAATGTTATTGTTGTCTTTTTATTTAACCGGCTCTCATATCTTTTCTTCACCTTTTTCACATCTTTTCCTTTCAATTAATTTTTATGTTATGGGGGCACTTGGAAATGGGCATGTCAAGTAACTATCAACCATGGCAGCCAAATTATACATCACAATATATAATACACACAAATATTTCGATAAATGAGCAAAGTAACTCTCTCTACAAATGAAGCATATGAGTGTTCCATCATATTGCTCTTATCAGTTGAAGCATATTTGACTAAAAAACTTAGAAAAAAATATAAATAATTGAAGCATAGTGTAGGCCAAAAAACTTTTAATGTGTGATTAAGTCCGTGACCTAATAATGCTAATTGCGATGGCACGAGGGCTGATCTATCTTCTAATATTAAATACATACATACATATATATATATATATATATTATATAGACATATAAATATGTGTATGTATGTATGCATGCATGTATTAACCTTTAGTTTTTGTGTGTATGAGTTGGTTTTGATCTGTGTTTAAATTGTAATTAAGAACTCAAAAGTTGGTGTAATGTTGTCGCTTCCACTCAAAGCCAATCTTCATTTCTTTTTATATTTTTTAATTACTTTACAGACAAGGCTACTCCGACAGCATTACCAATTTTGCAATTTTTTAGTAACAATTTCTACTTATTCTTAGCTTCCATGTGCAGTTCACTCCATCTGTAAACAAACCAAAATTAGACCTCTACCACTGTTGACATGCATAATTTTATATACACGTGAATATTTTATTTTTTTCTAAGGCAAAGTGCTCGCAGGCGTACTACGCACACTGATTGAGTCAGGGGGCCGAGGCCCAGTTCAAAGGAGACTCCTCCCATAGACTGCCCGAAGAGGAAATAAATTTCCTCCCCACTCCCAATGGGAATTGAACCGTCCTCCTCCCACTTGGGGAAAAGGAATTGATGCCACTAGATCACAAGGGTCTTGGCTACGCATATTTTATACATGCACAAGTCACTAGAACGAGTCTGAATTAATTACTGTTTATGTATTCCCAAACTGACCCTCAAGAAAAACCCAAGTTATAAACTAAAATTCCTCTGAAAATGATCTTTTCTACTCTTCTTTATTAATTCGACTAACCAGTTGGTACCATGTTCGATAGAAATATTCATATGTACATGTATGTACACAACCATATATGTGGTTCATATAAAAGGTCATGTAAATGCTACCAATAACTAACATGTGGCTGACTCATCTGGTGACCACTTCAAATTATGGGCCATGTGGGGACTTTGGCTTATTAAGACAGACATGTTCATCTTTAACTTAGTAACTAACATGGAGCTTGGACATTGAGTGGGTTGTTTCATCCATTTGGTTTGATGATTTTTTATTATAAGAGCATCGTTGTCTAAGAGTATTGACATTGTCCTGAATCACTCATGCATACAAGTACATGGGGAGAAGTTAATTTTTCATTCAACTGTAATGAAGAAGATCTTTTGGGGGATTTAATTAAAGCGCGTTGGATAATCAAATATTTGAGATTATTAAATTAGTTGAGTCTATCTCGACAACCAGTCATATTCAAAAATCAAATTTTTTGAAAAGCTAAAAAAAAAAAAGATATTAATTTAAAAAGCACCAAATTGAAAATTTTTCAAAATTGTGAACCAATGAAATTGTTATTTTACCAGAATGTCCCTATTACAGTTCAAAGTTACGCACTCGATGTCAAACTTACGACTCTTTTAGTCATTTTATTTAGAAAATCACATTTTGTGTTAGATTGCT
The DNA here is from genome assembly GCA_033977485.1 of Hydrangea macrophylla. NCBI lineage: Eukaryota > Viridiplantae > Streptophyta > Magnoliopsida > Cornales > Hydrangeaceae > Hydrangea > Hydrangea macrophylla. The sequence goes on from CM066990.1 coordinate 106,529,552, forward strand.
AAATACTCTTCTCCTGAAGAAAAAAAAAAACCTCTAGTTCCCACGACAATACTAAACGATGAACAAAATTTTAAAAATCTCTACATAGAATATCTCGTGGAAAAATCTATTATTTCCACTGAGATCCCAAAAGAAAGTTGATTTTTCATCCCATTGCAATAGAAAAGAGTCAAGTGGAGATTGAAGAACAACTTATCCAGAAATGGAGAAATATTTACCCATTTCCGAAAAAAAAAAAAAACCCAGAAATGGAGAAACTTTTACATGACAGTACATGTTAAAGTAAGGATGAAAGAACAATATCAGAGAAATTAATTCCTTTACCAGCCAGTCAATACCACCAAACATGTTTGGTTTCTGACAGTTAATTATATATAGTGAAAACTACCCAACCCATGTAAGAAAGTCACAAATTTGTTTGTGGCAGTCACACACACACACACACACAAAATTGGTGGGCAAGTGTGTAAGAAAGTTACACACATAAAATTTCATCCCAAAAGCAAAACCCAATAACCAACTGCATACACATATACATACACACAAAAACACACATATATATATGACAGGAATTGAAAGGCCACCTGCACATTTATTTACAGCAGAAACAATGAAACCCATATGGATTAATAAAACCAAAAGAACCCATCTGCATCCACCATCTCTCAATTCACAGCAATGCCAAATACAATAATAAAATAAAATAAAATAAAATAAAAATTAAACTATTGGATCCAGATCTTTATGTTTTCTTCTATAAACAAAACATGGGTTTCCTCCCTCAACAATCCCCAAAAAAACGACACAACCAATTCTCTGCTCTCTCTCAGCAATGTCTGCAACCCAAAGGAATCCCTTTCTCTATCCCAATATCTTCTCCTTCACCTTAATTCTCTCTCTAAACTCCCTTTTCTTCTCTCTCTGTTCATCTCTTGATGTACAAGGCCAAGCTCTTCTGACATGGAAGAACAGCCTCAACAGCTCCACAAATGCACTCAACTCATGGAATTCTTCAGACCAAAGTCCTTGCAAATGGGTTGGGATCCACTGCAACTCAAATTTCCAAGTAGTGAAGATAAGCTTGAAATTTTTGGATCTCCAAGGCCCATTGCCTTCAAGTTTCCAATCTCTCAAATTCTTGAATACTCTCATCCTTTCATCAACCAATCTAACTGGAACAATCCCAAAAGAGTTTGGAGATTATAGTGAGCTTCAAATCATTGATATAAGCGACAATTCTATATCAGGTGAAATCCCAATAGAAATTTGCAAGTTAAGCAAATTGCAAAGTTTGTCTCTCAATACTAATTTTCTGGAAGGTGACATTCCTTCTGACATTGGAAATCTCTCAAGTCTTGCATATCTTACAATCTACGACAATCAAATAAGCGGTGACATTCCAAAAAGTATTGGGAAGTTGATCAATCTTGAAGTTTTCCGGGCAGGTGGGAATAAAAATCTTAAAGGTGAGCTTCCATGGGAGATTGGGAATTGCAGCAATTTGATCATGTTGGGACTTGCAGAAACCAGCATTTCTGGGAAACTTCCATCTTCAATTGGGATGCTGAAAAGAATTGAAACTATAGCCATTTACACATCTCTCTTGTCTGGTCCTATTCCAGGAGAGATTGGAAACTGCAGCAATTTGCAGAATCTTTACTTGTATCAGAATTCAATATCGGGTCCGATCCCAAATCAAATTGGGAAGCTCAAAAACCTCAAGAGTGTGCTTCTATGGCAGAACAGCATAGTTGGAACAATCCCATTTGAGCTCGGAAGCTGCAGTGAGCTCGAAGTCTTGGACTTGTCGGAGAACCTTCTTTCGGGAAGCATACCAACAAGTTTTGGAGGCCTTTTGGGGCTTCAAGGACTTCAACTCAGCGTTAATCAGCTAACGGGTACTATACCTTCTGAACTCTCAAATTGCACAGCTCTGACTCATCTTGAAGTGGACAACAACAATATTTCAGGTGAGATTCCTATTTCTATTGGAAAAATAAAGAGTTTGACTTTGTTCTTCGCCTGGCATAATAATCTAACAGGCAACATTCCACAATCTCTATCCCAATGTGAGAATCTTCAGGCTCTTGATCTCTCCTATAATAACCTATTAGGCCAAATTCCCAATCAGATTTTCGCGTTGAAAAATCTAACAAAGCTTTTGCTACTTTCCAATGAATTATCGGGCTTTATACCGCCTGATATTGGGAATTGCACGAACTTGTATAGATTCCGAGTGAATTATAATAGGCTGGCGGGTACTATTCCTGCAGAGATTGGGAATTTGGGAAGCCTAAATTTTCTGGATATGAGCAACAACCGTTTTGTGGGTGGAATTCCTCCTTCGATATCAGGATGCAGAAATCTTGAATTTCTTGATCTCCATTCAAATGGGCTCACTGGTTCTTTGCCAGATTCGCTGTCCAAAAGCCTTGAATTTGTTGACATTTCAGACAATAGGCTTACGGGCCCATTGAGTTCTAGTATTGGCTCATTAACTGAGTTAAATAAACTCAACCTTGGCAAGAACCAACTTTCTGGGAGAATTCCAGCAGAGATCTTATCTTGTAGTAAGCTACAATTGTTAGATCTAGGAAACAATGGCTTCTCAGGCGACATACCTAAAGAATTGGGTAAAATTCCAGCTCTTGAAATCTCTCTCAATCTTAGCAGCAACCAATTCACAGGTCAAATCCCATCAGAATTCTCAGGTCTTAGCAAACTAGGAATTCTTGATCTCTCCCACAATAAGCTCAACGGGGACTTGAGCGTTCTCACAAGACTTCAAAACCTTGTCTCTCTTAACATTTCCTACAATGATTTCTCTGGTGAATTGCCAAACACCCCATTTTTTCGTAAGCTCCCTCTGAGTGACCTTGCCGGTAACAAAGCCTTATACATCTCTAACGGAGTTGTAACTCCCGCTGACGGTATCGGAGGGCATGCCAAGTCAACCATGAAACTAGCTATGTCAATCCTTGTCAGTGCCAGTGCAGTACTGGTTCTTCTTGCGATTTACATGTTAGTCCGGGCTCGTATGGCCACTAATGGACTAATGGAAGGAAACAATTGGGAGTTGACATTTTATCAGAAAATGGAATTCTCAATTGATGACATAGTAAGAAATTTAGTATCATCTAATGTGATTGGCACTGGAAGCTCTGGAGTTGTGTATAGAATCACAATTCCAAATGGGGAAACACTAGCAGTGAAGAAAATGTGGTCATCAGAAGATTCAGGAGCTTTCAATTCTGAAATCCGGGCATTGGGTTCAATCAGGCATCGAAATATTGTGAGGATATTAGGATGGGGTTCAAACCAGACTGTGAAATTACTGTTTTATGATTATCTTCCTAATGGAAGCTTGAGCTCACTTCTTCATGGTGCTGGGAAGGGAGGGGCAGAATGGGAAACCAGATATGATGTCGTGTTGGGTGTGGCACACGCGCTTGCTTACTTACACCATGACTGTGTGCCTGCTATATTGCATGGTGATGTTAAAGCCATGAATGTGTTGTTGGGTCCTCACTATGAACCTTATCTTGCTGACTTTGGGCTGGCAAGGCTGGTCAATAGTGACAGTGATGGTGATCTAGCAAAGCAGAGTCAGAGACCTCAGCTTGCTGGTTCTTATGGATATATGGCTCCAGGTAAATTGTGGTTTTTGTAATCTTAATTATGGTTCTAGTTTCATTCCAATTTTTATTACTAAAATTATGGTGGAGAACCATTGTATAATTTCATGTTTTTTTTAGTGGGTGTGGAGGTTTTTCATTGAGGACCCCACTTCAGTCAAGTTCTTTAGGAACATTTCACACTATTTGCTTTGCACAACACTAGTAATCTAATACTGCTTTTGTTATGTCATTAGAACACGCTTCGATGCAACGGATAACAGAGAAGAGTGATATCTACAGTTTTGGAGTGGTTCTATTAGAGGTCTTGACAGGAAGGCATCCACTAGACCCAACTCTACCAGGCGGTGCACACTTGGTTCAATGGGTCCGTGACCACTTGCACAATAAGCGTGACCCTGCTGACATTCTAGATCCAAAGCTCAGAGGCAGAGCTGACCCTCAGATGCACGAAATGCTCCAAACGCTCGCTGTTTCATTTCTCTGCATCAGCACACGTGCAAATGACCGTCCATCAATGAAAGATGTCGTGGCAATGTTAAAAGAAATTCGACACGTTGATACTGTGAGATCAGACTCTGAGTCGTTGAAGGTGAGCTTAGCAGCTCTTCCTCCATCGCCTCCAACTCGAAACATGGTCTTACAAGGATCATCTAATTGCTCATTTGCTTTCTCTGATGATTCAATCCAATGAAAAGTTCAAAAGGAAGGCTATGTTTTTTGTTCATATGAATTTTTTTTTTTTTTGGTCTAGTTTCTTGGGTAATGTCTACTTTATCTAATTGTTGTAGATTGAATAATAGATTGTTAACATAATTTCATTTAATTTAGGAAATGTAAAAAAGAAAAATAATATTATTGTGGGGCTTTAAAAAGATTGAAGGATAAAAGGGTCGTTGATGGCTCTGCTGGTAGAGGTGAGTTGGGAGATAGGTACTATATAGTGATTGGGATGGCTTAATTGTCTGTTTCTTGAGGTTTGAGAGTGTAAGAAGAGTATGTAGAAGCTGGAGAAATGATTGGTAACTTTGGATTTATATAATCTGTATTTATTGCAATGAAAGAGATTCTCTCTCTCTCTCTCTCTCTCTCTCTCTCTCTCTCTCTCACACACACACACACACAAAGAGACAGCCTTTCCAGCAGTGCTCACATGGACCTACACTCCCAAAATCACATGTCCATGTGATGTTGAAAGAAGACTTTCCAGCAATTTGATTAAAAACTTTCCTATTATACCAAGTTTGGTCCAGAAGACTTTTTACATCCAAATGGCTAATTCAGAGTTAACATGTACTGTACTAGCAGACTGAGAACTTAAAATGTTTGCATATATACATACCAATACAAAGTTAAATGTTCACTAAGAGCGTAATGGCGATTAGATCCACATGATGAGCTAGAACAGTAAAAGGTTTAGACATTGATGCACTAACCAGACCTCTGCATATTCATTATCAGATCAACAACATATTTATATTGATTATAAGGTTTCACATGCCGAGGCTGCCTAGCCAATTCAATTATTCAGCTTGAAATCCACGTTCGTCGGGTCAACCCCAGCTTCTCACCATAACTATCATGATAGGTAGAGTGGTACTAGTACTGAACACTTAGCCCCACTCTAGGATCGAATATTTTTTTAGGGATATTTTGGTAATTTTCACACTTTTTATCACGTTGCCGGAATTCGCATGTCCACATTATTTAATGACCGTCTTCTTTCATCATACTATCATAGTGAAAATCTCAACAACTCCATGTATAACACATCACAAACATTTATGCTCAAGTATGGTCCAAAGTTTTGGCTTTCTGATTTCCATATTTCTACATAACATTGTAATCTGAACAGAGTTTGGAACTCCAAATCTTTCTATTTTTTTTTTTAGTTTTACTACATCAAGTTATATATATATTGATGCTACATAAGGATGTATGATACACCCTTGGCAGATCCCATTGGACAATAATAATGTGTCATCTTGTGGTAATTTTGGTGCAACTTGTTAGTAACTATGTATGGTGCTACTGGATAGTAACAATGTCACTTAGTAGTAACTTTTGATAGTAATAATGTCGTTTAGTAGTAGTAGTTTTCTAAGGTACCATTTGGTAGTAAAATGGTTATACTTAGGAGTAACCAAGCTCGGTGTTAGTAACTTTTAGTGTATAGCATGCAATGCATCAAGCTCAAGAAATTCGTCATGAAAAGACTGGCACAGGATATCATAGCGGAAAGTACAGATCATAGAATTGTGGATTGACAAAATTTTACAATCGAAAACTCGTGTTTATAAAACTAGTTTGGATCATGAAACACAGTAATTCCAACATACTTGTAGAACTTAGATTTCAATCATGTGGTGCTTTATCGATAATAAAAGAAGATCACAAAATAAAACTGACAAAAAGAAAATGTTCCTATCGTCACCTCCAACAAATTCATAATCTGGACTTCCGCAACATTTGCAACTCGAACTCCAACGTAATTAGTCACTGTACAAGAAACTCAAGAAGTAATAGACATTGAAAATTCTTCAAGGTAAAATCATAAACTTTCCACGTGGAGAAGAACGGCTCCTTCTGAATTCAGGCACAGATGTGTTGCTGCCTTCTTTCGCATAGCGAATTACACCATTTGAAAGCTTGTTTTCGTGTTTCCCAGCCAATAAAGATTCCACGGTCTCCACAACTTCTCTGCAAAAAAAAAAAAAAAAATGCCACTTTAATCAATGAACATAAATAAAGACACCAATATTAACCTTCTCCATCGGTCAAGAGGGCACAGGTCCAGAAAGTTCTCAAGTCATACCTTGGTTCTACATTTTGAGAATTCCTCGATAAGTTCCTTTGAAGCTTTTTCAATCTCAAGGTACTGAGCAATGGGGATCCAACCAACCCATGTTCGTTTTCCGGCTCAGAGAAGTCACTCTTTCGAGCCTCCTCCATTTTTCCACGAGTGTCGATTTCAGAATTTGATGTCACGGTGGCATCGGGTTTTTGAATTTTAGTTGGAAGTTGATGCTTGGCCTTATTAGCTTTACTCTCGGGCTTGCTTTTCCGAATACCCCCTTGCCTTACATTGAGAGCTTGCTTAAATTGTTCCTCTTCATGTTCTGAGTGAAATTTCTTCAAGTTGGCCCTTTGGAAGCTGTAAAATGCATCAGAAATGTTATCCTGTTTGCTATGCTCTTGTGAACCCAAATATCCTCTCGTGTTGTTCTCTATTGACGGGTGTTTATTCACTGAAACTCTGGGCGGAAACTGGAGTTTTGTTATTGGTAAGTTATTGGCTGTGTCGGGTTTGATCCTGCTTCTGATGAGAGCTCCTCTATCTGTTGATAGAGATCGCCTAACTGGAGGGGATGGTGACCTTGGCTTGCTGGAGTTGACCATTCTCTCCTCAGGTAAGAAAGGCAGCTTTTGGATGTTATCCTTGTCTGTGAACTTGGCAGGCAAGCGAGACCTCCTCTGCTTACCCGAAGAACAGCTCCTAACCTGAATGCAAGTTTTCAGAAGAAATATACGAAAAATCCACACATTTTGCAGCTATGCATTACTGTTTTGAAACCACACAGAAGCAAGATCATTCAATTAAGTCCTGTAAATTCTAGAAGACTCAAGAAATTCGAACTTGGAATTGTAACTGATTTTGAGGTAGTAATTAGGTATTGAGTTCAGAACATTATCCGCGGTCGAGACCTCTCACCCGGGTCATCTCATATCGTTCGTCACCAAGACGAACCATGACCCCTTCCATAAATGCAAAGAGAGAATATCATCAAGTTTGTATTATGACCTTGTTGGGGGAAATTATGATAAGAACCGAAGGAAGATATTGCATAGATTGTATTATCTAACTTATTTGACAAATAACAAGCACTATGGATTGTTTTTAAAATATTTACAACTAATGCAATTCTGTCATAGACTTGTTTAGTAATGACTGAATTAAAGAATTAGACTACTTTATCTGATTGATGGTTAGTTTTGTTTATTTGAGCAACCAATTTTGTTGTTCTTATTGTCTTTTAGATTTTCAATTTTGTTAAACAATTTCTATACCTCAAAAAAAAAATGTTTTTGTGTGGATACCACAACTTTGAACCATGGCTAGGGATGGCAATGGGGTGGGTTTTCCGAGTTCCCTGCCCCGCCCCTAATAGGTAGGGTATGAGGTAGCTTCAACCGGGGTAGGGGCAGGGGTATAGGGTACAAAAGTCTAACCCGAGTCGAGTGAGGGTCGGGGACGGGGTGAGGGAAAAATCCCCCGAACCCGGCCTGGTTATGTAGCATTAAGTGTTGTTGAGCATTTATCCCACATCGAAAATGCACTAAACCACTATGAGTTTCTTCTTGTATAAAAGGAGTGCACTGCCTAGACTTTTCAACAAGTGCAAATTTCATATAAGAGCATTGATTACCATTGAGAATTGCGCCAACCATACAATGTGTTATAAAACCTTTTAACAATTATAAAATTGGTTCTAGTCAAAAAGTTGTGCCACCTATTCAGCATTTCACCCCTTGGAATTAAATGGTGAGTAAGTGTCATCAATACATAGCCACACAATTGGAGTATTTGGTTTTAGTCAAAAATTTGCTCAGTTACTAACCAATCTCGGGTTGGACGGGCCTGGAATGGGATGAGAAATGCCAAGCGGGGTCGGGGATGGGGTAGGTAATAAGTGGGACGGGGCGGGGTCGGGGGAAGCACATGCTTAGGCGGGGTGGGGGCGGTAAATGGCATACCCGTCCCATACCCGCCCCATTGCCATCCCTAACCATGGCTCAGATGAACCACTCAAAACGCCTTTCTTTTTCTTTCTCCCATTTTCTTTATTAGGAACATCTCAACCAAACGAACTATTCGACCAGTAAGTGTTTGATTGTATTGCATCACAGTTTAGATCACCTCATCAATAATTATACATTGCTTCTAAAATGTACCTCAGAGCTTCTGCTAGTGTCATCCATGGGTCGCTGAAAGATTTCGGGCTTCAAGCTAGTACTAGAACCATTCCTTGGCATATGCAGAGGTGAAACTGTCCGGTTTCTTTGTGATTCAACGGTAACTCGGATGGTCCCACTTTTCAGCTGGTCTAGTTCAGCTTCCTTTCTCTCCAATGCCAGCTTGAGGTTTGAGATCTAACGCGACCAAAATAAAATAGTAAGTCCTATTGAATAAAAATAAAAAATAAAAAATAAAAAAGGAAGAAGAAGAAGAAGGGATTAACAGAAAACTTACGTCTTCTTTAAGTTCTTGGATTTCACCAGTTTCTTTATTAGATTTAGCGGCTCCAAGTTCTATTGAGGCAACCCTCTCAGCAAACTTGAGAGTACTAAAAGTCTCACCTATAGCATTAACCTCAGGATTTATATGTACAAACATCAATGTTTTAGCATGCCCACCTACATAGATAACATGATAAGATGAGCTACTAAATTCTACCAGAAGTATCGCTTCCATTTATCATATCATCTTAACATTATTTTCCCCTTAAAAAAACAATATTTAACTGATCAAACGTTTTAGGAAATTATTAAACAATATTATTGACATACTACCTAAAGAATCTTGTAATACTTGAGTAAGTTTGCTATTTCTGTAAGGAATATGTGTACTCTTTTGTGCAAGAGCGGAGATGACATCTCCAAGGGCGGAGAGGGATCTGTTTATATGTTGGGCTTCCTTCAGTCTATCACCTACAGCCTCAGATTTATCCACTCTCTCACTTCCAGCTAGATCCACCAGATGAAGGCACCCTTTTAAAATGGACCCAGAAACTAACTCCTTTCCCCGGACGTGAACCGTTAAAATACTGGAGAAAAAAAAAACTATATCACAAACAGTTCTTAGGAATCATAGTTCATGATTTTGAAAAGAAAATGATCTTACAGTAAAAGGTCTACCTGTGAGAACGGCTACTCCGCTCATTTAAAGCAGTAGCACCCACAGCACGATTTCTTTGGCCAATTCTCATCAAATCAAGAACATCTCGAGTACATTTTACTAAAACCAAACTTGCATCAGGAACATTTAAGCCATTCAATTGAGAATTGTTCCGTATATCCAATGTGCAGGTAGTTAAGGATATAAAACAATAGTTGAAAATATAAAAGTAACAGATGATAGATGATTTCACTGATTTGTGAATACTTATAATTAATGTATAAGTGGGAAGGATATCTTCTGTTAGATCCATCAATAACTAATAGATCTCTCACTTGTTCATTGTATATTTCAATCATTTGGACTCCCACCTCATATTCTATTATGTCTGCTCTAGCCTTAGAAATTTGGAATAAATCACGCAAAGCTCGATAATTTACACCCCATGTCTCTTCTGTAGTCAAGTCAGGGCCACTCTGTAGAATTGAAACAAATGCAAAAGTGAGAATCTGTGCAAATAACATTGAGGCTATCACATCTTTAGTCAGAATCCGGAGATATTTGTACATTGACACCGTAAAAATGCATTCTTTTTTACTTTTCAAGTCAAGTAAGTTGCAAATGATGTACCTGTGGCCTTGAGGTATATATATAAATCAGAGTTTTTGACAAACCACAATAACAAGCCGCTTAAAAGGACGATGTTAGAGAAAATATTTTAGGAACGTAAAGTACATTTCACACAAATAATACTCATTTTTTAACAGGTAGTGTTAAATAGGTGACAGAAAGAATAGAAATTAAAAGTACTATCTGCAAATAATTTTGCTTTACCATTGTGTAAGTCTTCCCTGAACCAGTCTGTCCATATGCAAAAATGCATACATTAAAGCCATCCAGAACGGATCTGATCAATGGTTGAGTGTCCACATATATTTGCTCTGCAAAAAAAAAATAAAAAAACAGGATGATCAACTTGAGAGAATTGCAAGCATACAAATGGAGAGAGCCACTATTGCATTAATAATTCATTTAAAGCAAGTAAACATATAATCCCACATATTGTAAGTATTTTGAACGATTTTCAATTGATTAGGAAGCAAACATTAACAAAAAGAAAGTTCAAACCATCCAATAACAACCCAAATAATTTGCAACCAACAATAAATTAGAAAGTGAAAAATGACGTACGTTGTGTAACATTTGTTGCGAACACCTTGTTGAAAGTGAACACCCTTCTTGCATCTTTACCCTGCTTGTTAGGGTTGACAATCATGAGATTTCCATTTTCTCCAATATAGTCTACCGTGGACGGCCCATCGGATTGCCCTAGGAAGGGCCTCACTCTACAGTATACCCTAATGGTTCCTGTTAGAAAGCAAAATTCGTTGCATAAGAACCGGCATTCATAAAAACAAACTCATTGGGTTGAGAAGGCAAAGCAAAAATACCTTTTAGATCTTGCACTTGATTATAAAGTAAGCGGTTTTCCTCCAAAACCTTGTGGTAAGAAGATGAGGCCACTTCAAGCCCCTTGATATGATGCTCTAAGGAAAACCATGTGTTAGTTTACCTAGAGATTTAGAGTCCGTTTGGTATTGTCAATCAATTAAAGTGGATTTAATAGTTGGAAAACCTGTGAAAAGAAAGTGTTTGCCAACATATACATATCTCTAAATAATTGATTATTATCCCCTATGAAGCACGGACACGGATACACCGACTCGACACGGACATACCGACACGACAAAATTATTAAAAAATTGCACGTCGACACTCCAATAAAAGTGTCCATGAAGTGTAGTGTCCGTGTGTCGGACACGATACGACACGCGACACGTTACCTTCTTAGAAGTGTCGGTGCTTCCTAGATTATCCCAAGCAAGAGATTGTTGGTATCAAATAAACTTATCCAAATTAATTGGTTTGCCAAGGTATAGACAACTAAATATAAAACCAATCTAAACTTTCTCACCAAGCCTTTGAAGTTCTTCCTCCCAGCCTGAATGAACCTGCTGGACTTCTAGTTTTGTCTCTTGTAAGGATGATTTTAGCTCCTGACATCCCACAGAAAAGAAACAGAACGGTATTTTAAGATCAGTGGGAAATCTTTATGAACTGAAATTGTGGATGGAAGAGGAAGATTATGAACCATGAAATAGCATTTAGTCAGAAGATAAAGAAACTATTTGTTCTATCTATATTGATTAGAGCTTGAGTTATCAACACTCTATATGATGTTGTATGGATAAGTCAGGCTTCAAAACGCCAAAGTAGTTGAACCAATTCCAAGGTAGCTATCAGATTGGATCATATAACAACACATAATTGGAGTCATTTTTCAACAAAAATAAAGAACAAATAATTGGATACTCTTGCTAGTTGTTAACCAAAAACGACAAAGGTTAATTGTACGTAAAGAGATTAGATATTTTTCAAACAAGTTTGTTGCTAACATAAATATGAAATCCAGATTCAAGATTTGAGTCTCAGGAAACTGATGTCTGTACCTTAAGCTCTTTCTGTTGAAAATCAAGTATTTCTGCATCACCAGCAGAGTGTCCTATGTTAGACCAGATGCCATTGCGTTTTCCACCACAAATACAGAATTTAGAGAAATCACTTGAAGCCAGACTAGTTCTTTGACCAAGATAGTCTGAAATGGCTCTCACAAACTCAGATTTCGATAGAGGCATGCTATCACTTTTCAATATTTTCTTCAGCAGTAGTCCAAGCTGTAGGAAAAGGTAAATAAATCAGATTATTTAAGGACCGTGCACCTGTATAAAATCCAATTCTGTACGGAAGAAATTCTCCGTGAAAACATAGATAATATAGATAGAGGCATTCAGAGTTATTATCGGCTTTGATCACCCCAAAAACATTAAATTAACATAGGAAGGCAGGAGAAGAAGATGGAGTTGATGATGACGCCACCACCTGATTGCTTTGAGAAAATAGTAGCTTTGAGAAATCCTTAACTGCCTTCCTGAGCACGGTATCAATAACCTAAAAATTTTCAGCAACAGAAAGACTTCAGATTCCACAAAATGAATTTTTGTTTCAAGGTTAAACATATATATTTCACCATAATGACATCCTGCCATATAAATCATACAGAAAAAACGATATCTACGAATGGGCAACTAAGCCTCAGAGAATGTACATTAGTTGCAGTAAAATCAATTGATAAAGTGTATGTTTTGTCTACTTGAAAAATGATCAAGCGTAACGTAGTAGGTCAATGGAGATATTGCTACAAGTTCATGGCTTTTGGGTTAAAAAAAAAATCTAATAACAATAAAATGTCGTACAGAAAAACTTACCTACCATTGAATTCAAAGGAAGATCTTCAGTTTCATTCCTTCCTGTTAGGAAAGACTGTAGAAGTTCAAGCCCGAAACGATCAAAGAGGAAGGTCAGCACATCGGCTGCTCTGGATTCCTCAATTGCGACCTCACTTGAAAACTGGAGAAATTCTAGTAGCTGTTCACACTGTGATGATTCAGACTCGTCCAATGACTCATCAGCACTTTCACTGCCAACTGAGGACAGTGATTCCTTGGGGAAGGATGTGATCCTCACCGTTCCTCCATACTTCCACACCCCAATTCCTCCCGCTTGCTTCCACTCGTAATATCCTTTCAAACAAAGGATGCAATCTACAACTTTGCTTGATGAGCCTCCCTGCAATTATATAGAACCACACTCAAATAAAGAGTCATAGACTCATAATATAACTAATGCCCGCGCAGTTATTATTCATAACTAACTAAACTTTTTTGCTTTTTCATTCACTAATTTTAGTAGAGACATGTATGCATGAGACGTACATACCAACGTGTATATTGAGAACCAATACCACTAGACACCACTTTTTCTCAAAGCCGTGATTTGTTCTTCCATTGCCAAGTGCTGAAAGTAAGATCTGACCTTCTCAGTTCCATTGTTTTAAGTTTTGAACTCTTACACTCTTTTAAGGAGTTTTGCTATGGTTCCCAAATTTGAATTCCAAATTTAAACCCAAATGATTTGACAGTTGTAGCATAGGTTGTGACAATGGTCATGCTACCACAGCCCACAGCATGTGGTACCACTCCCATAGCATTTGAATCATAGCATTAATCTCTTTGAAGTAAGATTGGTTTAGGCCTTAACTCATAAAATTAGACCACTAATTTATTTTGCCCAATTATCATTTGATGGTAACAATCATTTTGGTCATATAATTGTTCAATACAACACATGTATTAGACATCAATTAGACATGTGGTGACTAGGACTTAATCAACACAAATTCTCATCTTTGTACTAACACGTGCTTATGTTCCGTTTGCTATGACATAAAATGTTTTCCGGAAAATGTTTTCATATTTTCCGGTGTTTGGTTGCACTATGAATTAGGTAAATCATTTTACCTGGAAAATAATTTATACTCTTTCAATGATAAATAACTAAGGCCATAAAAGATTGTAAGCAATTTTCCCAAGCGACTTGCTCAAAAATCACACTGGAGACGGAACTAGGGACACAACACAAAGAAGCTTGAACCATTAGAAAATGTTTTCACTGCTTAAATCAAAGGTGAAAAACATGCCAATCTAAGCTGGGCCCCGTTATTACCCTGGTACTCCCTATCCTGACTACCACATTCACTCTTTTCCCTCACTCTCTCTCTCAACTCCTTGCTTCCTCGTCCCTTAACTATGTGTTGCCCAAAATCTCTCCTAATTGTTTAAAATACTCTCTCTCTCTCTCTCTCTCTCTCTACTTGTAACTAATGACCGTGAGTCCTATAATGGAAAATGATTTTTCTTTAGCCAAACACCGGAAACAAGCGGGAAAAATTAATCTACATAAGAGTGTTTTACATGAAAAATATTTTTCGATGTAAGACAATTGTGTCAAAACAAACAGAGCGTTAGATAACCTAGCATCCTTCATCTAATACTAAGAAGTCTAAAGATCCCATTTGGTCTGTGGGCTTATGTAAATGAAAAGATACAGATACTCACAAATTGATCTTCCTTGTTTGGTTGCAATGTAACACAAGGAAGAAAAGGAAATATTTAGAATTGAAGTCTTATATGTCTTTTCCTTGTCTAATCCTAATTCCCAGTGGCGGACCCAGAACTTTAATTCAGTGGGGGCGAAGTTTTTACGGGGGTTCGGGGGCAGCGCCCCGACCGATTTTTTTTTTTTTGTAGAAATAGTATAATTTATGTGAATTTTTTGCATAAGTTTCGTGTATATATAGGGAGTATTCTGTATGTTTTTTTGTCTCTCTCACGGAAAAGGAGCAAGAAGAGGAGTTGTTTTTTTTCGTTAAACAAGAGCAAGAGGAGGTCAATAGTGGATATGGGGTCTTTGAGTCTTTCGAGGGTTTTTGCGAAACTTCAACTTCATCTGCGTGGGAACATTTTTTTATTTTTATTTTTTTAGAAATGCCTTGTGGGACACTAGGGGACTCTAGGTGGTCTTTGTTTTGCTTCTTGGTCTTTTATTATATAACTTATACACATATACACATAATATATAATACTATAAAGTTAAGAGTAGGAACAAGTTGTCAATCAAAACCATGTCAAAGTTCTTTAAAGTTCTAAATTTACAAAAAAGTAAGCTTCCCAAATTTCTATTTCAATAGTGCTTGCCAAATGACCTAGCAGTGGAGCGAGGTAAACAATTAACTTCAAATCATAATTCAATTGGTCCCACTGTATTTGACCTGACCCCACTGCCACATCATTTGGGAAACACTTTTGGGATAGAAATTTGGGAAGCATATCATTACTCTTTACAAAAAGCCCCCGAATTAACAGAAAATCTTAATCAAAATTCACATTTTTTTATAAACTATCATATATAACTAATTTTTCCCGAAAGTTCAGTGGGGGCGGCTGCCCCCGCTCGCCCCCATTGTCGGTCCGCCCCTGCTAATTCCCATCCATTTTCTTTTTCAAATAAGTTTCAGTATCGAATTTTAATAGAGCAAGAGAAAAAGAATGACAAAATCCTGATTTGCGTTCATCTTTTATTTTTATTTTTTTCCCCCTTTTCATTTCCCTTTCTCTAGCTAAATTCCCAAACCAAATGAAGCCTATAACAAAGAAATTTTGTGACATAGTTCAGAAGGATTTCCAATTACATATCTTGCATTCTAAACTCTGTTGTTTACATTTCCAATTTTGTTGGAAGTTGTTGATATCACACTTTTTTTTTTTTTTTGGTCACAGTTGATATTACAATTAAAGTATTTCAAAGGAGCATGCTTTGTGACATTAAAAGAAGGAAACGTGTATATCTACCAACTTAATATAAAGGAGCCTAAGTCTCCTATGGTTCCGTGCCAATTTTTGCAATCAATTTTGCCAATTTCGGTATTAGTCAGTTTGTTCTGTCCTTTACGGTAATTGCATAGTTACTCAAATACTATAATATCCCTTTAGTATACTATAATTATTCATACATGTGTACAACTACATAAGGATATATTAATTTGGGTGAGGCTAATTCTGTCATTTACACAATAATTACATTCAAGTCGACTAATAATTACATTCAGGTCAACTTTTGAAATTATATTTAATATAATAATGAGAATTCAATCAACTTTGGCTTAAATATTTCAGGTTCAATCAACTTTTTCAAACATAATTACACAACACTTCAAAAAATAGTCAACAAAGGGGGCTGTTGACATTATATTTTCATATAGGTCAATATTTGTACGAAAAATTATAGAATGATTATCTTTTGACACAATATTTACACATGGGTCATTTTTTGTAACAAATATTACAAAATGATCATCTTTTGCCACAATATTTACACATAGCTCATTTTTTGTAAGAAAACTTACAAAATGCTCATCTTTTGGCACAATATTTACACGCGTGTCAAAATTTGTAAGACAAATTACAAAATGATCATCTTTTAGCACAGCGACTTTTTCCCATTACAAAAATGGTTGTAAAAGCCAAAGAAGCTAATATGAGAACGATTAGCTTCAAAATAAACTCAACAAAACGTCTGCTTACATCATATTGACATATAGGTCAACTTTTGTAAGGAAAATTTCATAATCGTTTGACCCAACTAGGTTTTTTTCTTTGTTCCGCTTTACAAAATTGGTTGTAAAGGCCAAAGAAACTAATATGAGGGGATACACACGTGCCTATAACATAGGTCAATTATGGCCGAAATATTTCAAATTCACTCAATTTTTTTAAATAAGTCAACACAAACGGCTGCTGATATCATATAGGCCAATTTTACAAGATCATGTTTTTGGCACAGCAACTTTTTCGCTTTTTCCCTTCACAAAAATGGTTGTAGAAGCCAAATAATGAGGGGATAGGCACGTGCAATTTTTGTAACAAAAATTACAAAATAATCATCTTTTGACACAACGACTTTTTCCCTTTTCCCCTTTGTCAAAGCCAAAGAAGCTAATACGAGGGGACTTTGCACGTGCTTGTCACCTAGTATATATATATATATATATATATATGTACTTGAATGAATGAAAGAAAGAGAAAAAGAGTCGAACCTTCTCCAAATCGGACGCTTCGAAGGTTAAGAGCTTCATTTGGCTGACAGCCACCAGAAAATTCCTCATGTTCTCGAAATACTGAATTGCAGATTGGGCAGCACCCTCGGTCGCCTGGATATCTATAATTGGATTCTCCACCACCTATTTAATTTCACATATAGCAAATGATCACATATACAAAATGTGTATGTGTGTGTATGTGTGCAGGGGCGGACCCAGGATTTTGGGTCAGGGGGGGCCTATACTATACGGGGGTTCGGGGGCAACGCCCCCGAGGCAAATTTTTTTGGATCTACCTATGTGTAATTATGTGTAAAACGATAGAATTGTATGTAAAATTGGTTTAACACCCCTAATTTGGGGTAAATCATGGGGGCCTATGTGTAAAACTTGTAAAATATTATATGTAAGTCTAAAATTTTCAAAAGTGCGGGGGGCCTGTGTCTCAAACTTGTAAAATAGTACATGTAAATCTAGAATTTTTAGAAGTCCAGGGGGGGCCTTTGTGAAATTTAAGAGGGCCCATTTCTAAAATCTACAAATTATTACATATAGTTTTGTAATTTTCAAAAACTCAGGGGGGGCCTGTGCCACCCCTGAGTATAACCTAGGTCCGCCCATGTATGTGTGTGTGTGTGTGTATATATGTGTGTGTGTGTGTGTATATACATGAGGAAATGTGAAGAGCAGTGAGTGGTACTTTGTGAACAACGCGAGGATTGACTTTGTTGAGGACGTTGCAGAGAATGAGGCCATTGCGGAGAGCCAGTCGGAATTCCTCTTCGGAAGGTTCTTTGGGAAGTACCTCCCACGCGCCGCCGTCCATCTGCCTTAGCCATTCCGCTGCCTGGTACCTCCTTGCTGCTGCACTCCATAATAAGTGAAAACACACAGTCACACACACACACACTTCTATAGCAAATGGAAAGTGTTCAGGCCTCCAATGCCCAAGCGATGGGCAAAAACGGTTCCGGTTCGATTCGCTGGGATTTTCATAGAAATTGATCGGTTTTTGTTCGATTTTATAAGAGATTTTTTAAGTTGAACCGACTCAATCGGTTCGGTCAGTGTAGTCGGTTTCTTTCACTTCTACTCCAAGCCCATCTATGCAAAGCATTAAAGTTCGGTCGTTGCAGTTGGTTTTCTTTCACCCCTACTCCAAACCTATTTATGCGAATTGGTTAAAACTTCAAACGTCTTCCTCTCCATCAGAATTATTTTTTCTTTTTCTGTTTGTAATGGCTTCTCACACGGGCATTTGGTGGTTTAAAAACCGAATAATGTTAGAGATATAATTATTTTTTACAACTCATTTACAACTAGGGGTGAAAGCAAAATCGAACAAACTGAACCACCGAAACGAACCGATCGGTTCGGTCGATTTTCATAAGGTAGGTGCAATGTAAAATCAAAAATTGAATCGAAAATTAAGCCTAAAATCGAAAAAACCAACCGAAACCGAACCGATTGGTGGAAACCCCCTCCCAAAACCGACCGAACCGAACCAAACTGATTTCATCCCTATTTACAACTATCTCTATCTCTCTCTTAAGTGTTATTGTGGGATCCGATTAAATTTCAATAGATCTCATTGCCACTTAAGAGAGAGAAAGATAGTTATAAATGATTGTAAAAAATAAATATACCCCTAACATTACTCTTAAAAAAGGGGAGACATTCAAGCCCAAATTGATTTTAAGAAATTATTTTGGGACGCCAAAATGATACGTTGTCATCTAATCATGTTTATATCATCTCTACCATAAATGCACTCCAACCTTGGATGGTACAGTGAGTTGATTATTTTAATATTTTAATGCATTACAATTATTTATGCACTTTTAGATTGTAATTTGTCGAGTGGGTTGTAGTTCAATTGGTATAACTTCTCTCTTCTTAGTGGTAAGGGAGAGGGTTCGAATCTCTATAGAGAATTCTAGTTGCTTGCCTTTTAATTATTCTTCAGTCGGAATGAATAGCTCTTGTTGGGTTTTACTGTGAATCAGTGTGAGGCTTTTGGGGTGGGGTTGAGTTGGGACTGGGGTGTATGTGTGTGTAGGGTGTATGTGTATGATGTATCCGGTCTGGATCTAGGTTACTAGGTAAGTATAAAAAAGAAAAAAAAAATTATAATTCAAGATTTTGAATCTTCGATAGTCATTGTAGTCGCTTGTACACAATTTTAATTTTTTTGTATTTTTTTTTTATATATATATAAAATGTATATATATGGTCCTACAAGTGATCACTTGATGCTGCCGAGGATCCGGACTCGTAATTCAATGGTTAATGCTTTCCCTACAAAATTTACAACTCTTCATTTTCATTGGTTGTATACAATCCAAGATCATGGAGTTGTATTTTGCAACCTCTTTTACCCTTCGGGTTGGAGGAGAGTTTTTGGTCATTGATGAGCCATTTTAGGTGGTTGGAGGTAGGGGTGGGCATTCGGTCAGTTCGGTTTCGAACCGAAAATTTCGGTTCGGGTTGGAAATTTTAGTACCGAAAACTGAACTGAAATAAACTTCGAAAAAATGGTTCAGTTTCGAAATTTAACTTCGGTTTCGGTTCAAAAATTCGGGTTGAAACTCAACCGAA
Organism: Hydrangea macrophylla; assembly: GCA_033977485.1. Taxonomy (NCBI): domain Eukaryota; kingdom Viridiplantae; phylum Streptophyta; class Magnoliopsida; order Cornales; family Hydrangeaceae; genus Hydrangea; species Hydrangea macrophylla. Next base: position 106,549,236 of record CM066990.1, read on the forward strand.
ATTATTATTTTATTTTTTATTTTTTTATTTTTAATTTTTTTGTTTGGGTAAAATTAAGTATAGTAAAGTAGTACAGATTCACCACTTTGAGATTCTGTTTTTATTTGTTATTTTTCATTAACAATTTGAATCATATGACCCTAATTTATCTAACAAGTCTTTATATATTCTTAAAATTTCGGTTATTCGATTTCGAACCAAAAATTTTTTTACTTTCGAGAACCGAACCATACTAATTAAAATAGTTCGGTTTCAAACTGATATAATTTCGGTTCGGTTATTATCCGAACCAAAATTTGAACAGTAAGCCTAACCAATTTGGACAGTAAGCCTAACCCGTTTATGATCAATGAATCAATTTTTCATATTTTTTTTGGGCATAATTAGTTGATTATTTTATTTGCCAGAGGACCTTTTGCTTTATTTGATCGAGAGGTCGTTTTGATTTATTTGATCAAATTGAGTTATTTAGATCACATTTTTACTCTACCGGAACTAACGTTAATAATTCATATAAACTCTGTTCTTCTCACAATTCAATTAAATCAAAAATCAGTGGCTTTGATCGATTTGCCTTTACAATGGTAAGGGTTCGACCATATGACTTGACACTTAATGAAGCAATTATCTCTTTCTTGGAGTTCTCTCTCCATGTTAATTTGAAGCACAATTCTATGACAGGACTATAATGGTTTGGCTGTCTCTTACGATTTTAATATATACAATATTTTAAGATTTGGGTGCAATATTTCGGGACCTAAACTATTATGGTCGTATCATAGTGGTTTGGATATAATAAACATGTTTTGAGATTTGGGTGCAATTTTTTAGGATTTGAAGACGATGTTGTGAGATCTGAGTGCAATGAGTGCAATGTTTTGGGGCCTAGATAGAGTGTTTGTGACCTAATAACTTTTGCATTAAATGATAGCAGCTTTACACGTGACTTCCTTTCAGGTACATATTTAGATGATATGATACGACCAAACCATTGTATTCTTATCACAAAATTCTCACAATTTATTTATAAGGTAATGCTATTATTCTCAAATTTTGCATTTTAAATACATGTGACAATAGGCCGACTTGATTTTAATTAAATAATGTTAAAGTATTCTCACAATAATTGAAAATGGACCACCCACTACTACATGTATTTAGAAACGATTAAAAATGCAAAATTTGAATGGGTAGCATTATTCAATTTAAAATGGACAAGATAGAATGGAGTCGGAAACTACTGCTCTCTACCAACCACCGCTAATTGATGAATGCACAATGAAAATGGTACTGCAACTCCACCCCCATCTCAAAATTCTCACCTGTCCTAACCACACATGTAAAATATTATGTATATATATTTTATATATATATATAGTAAAGACACATATAAAATAGTAGAGTAATGCTATGTTTTCTAAATTTTAATTTTAACTCTGCATTTTAAATGATGTCACAATGGGTACTCTGACAATAATGATGGAAACTATTTTAACATTATCCGATCAAAATTCAATGGATCCACTGTTATATCAATTTGAAAGGAGGATTTAAAATTAAAATTTTAAAATATAACATTACCCAAAATAGTAGTATATAGGTTGGAGAGTTATGGCCCTCTATGCGGACTCTGGTTGACATTGGGTTTAATTAAAGTACCATATAAGTTCAGTACTTAATAGGTACATAGAGACCTAAGATCTTATAATCAATATGGCCTTCTCAAAATACTAGTCAAGATGTTTCAAAATTGGACCCACCACACCACTCCATGGAGGTGGCCGGTGGGACATATCTGCATAAGTAATTGGGTAGCACGTATATGCGACATCATGATGCGCCGTACCACGTTATTTTATTTCCCATCCTTTGAACCTAAATTACAGAAGCTAACTAATATCTTTAGTGAAAATTTTGTATGATGTGCATCTTGCATGGTTTTATTTCAAAATATTGTAATTTGAAAACTTATTTGCTTTAAAAATTAAAGTGATTAAAGGTATAACATTTGGGTACCTACTTAACATTTTAGGACCTAATTGAATTTGTCCAAAATTTTACATTGGCGTATGTTAGTAATTGATATTGAGCTTAGTATGGTAGTTCCATTGCTACTAGATAGTTTATGTATATGAGATAACGGCTTAGCTCAATTGATAAAAGTTGTTCCATGCAGTATTCGAATTCATTCTCTCCCTTTCTCTGGACCACCGACACATAAATTTACAATAGAAGTACTTAATGTAATTTTAATGGGTAATACTTGGGACACACTCACACACACCCAAAGACAATTTTTGGGACACAACCAAAGAGATGTGTCTATCTTTCTCCTGTGTCACTATAGGATCCATGACATCACAGTAGAGAGATAGACACATTTTTTAGATTATGTCCCAAAATTTGTGTCTTTGAGTGTGACCCAATCTTTCCTCTATTTCAATTTTACTTTGCTTTTGACCTCCCAAAAAAAATTAAAAAAAAAAATTAAACTACTTTGCTAACAAGCTTTGAAGAGCATAAAGATGACTACTATAAGTTAGAAACAGTCTGGACCATAAAAATTAGTAGTAATTGGGAACATTTATATATATATATATATATATATATAAGTACGTACCTGCTTCTTCGGCTTTCCTCTGAGCCAATTCAAGGTCGTTGATGATCTCTTCAGCATATGAAGCGTCGTTGTTGTTTGGAATCAAAGCCTTTAATCCTCTCAAATTCTTGTTTGGTGAGTTGAATATTGAACCACATGAGTTGTTTTCTTGTGGCATTGTCACTTCTCTCTCTCTCTCTCTCTCTCTCTCTCTCTCTCTCTCTCTCTCTCTCCCTGTGTCTCTCTCTAAACACAAAATTTATTTTAATCCCAAATCAGTACTACTCTGTAAACTAAAACAAAGACAAACCATTTTCCAAATATGATCACTACGATCAATTAGATGAAAAACCCAATTATAAAACACACACACACATATATATATATATATATGAATATATATAGCAGTGTGAAATGACAGATTTTAACTATGGTATATATGATATATATATATATATATATATACCTGTACAGAGAAAACGAGTCTGAAGCTGAGATGGGTCGTTTGAATTTCTTCAAGCAAATTGAAAAACCATATCTTCAGTGATAGATTTAATTTAGATCTGATCTAGAGTGAGAAAAAGGGTGGTTAAACAAGCTTCTCGTGTGTTGTAAATAATGAGCATTCAAAAAATACAAGAGGCTCATTAAATGCTAGAGAGAGAGAGAGAGAGTAATAGTGATGTCGTGAAGAAGAGGGAGAGAGAAATTTAAAAAGAGACCCTGAAAGAAAGAAATGTCCCGTTGTCTTGCTTTTTTTGGACCAAAAAAAATAAAGATTTCAATGTCAATTTGACGGTGGCTTAACGGAAGATTGTGATTTTCATTTTGGTGCGAAGGAAAAAATAGACGGCGTTAAATTGGTAATTGCAACGGTGGGTTTGACTGTGTTTGACTTGAAATCTTCTCTCCACGTGGCAGTGTGTGAAGGCAAACCAGTTTATTACAAGTGTGTTTGTTGGGGCCTGGGTGGGGGACCCGTTGAACGTTGAACCGGACGGCAAGATCTAGCCAAAGTGATGGCATATGACTGCTTTGTACAGTCTTTTTGGACTATGATGTCGAGTAGTATGTACTGTGTACGTATATAAATAGTAAATACGGCGTATATGGAACAAATCTAAAAGGCTTTAATTACAAAATACATCCATTCATTCTTCTCTCATTTTTGTCCATAATTCCAATTGCATTAATTTGGTATTCGAACTTTTTAAATAGAAGCAATGTTGTCCAATTGTGCCATTTAGTTTAGAAAAATTGATTGAAGTCACTCATATATTATGTCTGGTCACGTTTTCAGGGAAAAAAAATAGAACACCATTAATTTTTCTCCCCTCTTTTCATCGTAATTACAAGTAACATGTGGGTGATTTTCGTTAGTTTTTCGCACATAACGGAATGTGGACCACATTGCTTCTATTTAAAAACTTTGGAGGACCAAATTGGTGCAATTGAAATTACAATGACTAAAATAGACAAAGAACCAAACTTCAAGGGTGCTTTGTGTAATTAAGTCGGTCTAAAGTATGTTAATAATGCTATGCTTTTTAAATTCCAATAATTTGTTGCTAATGTTTGTCAATTGTACCACATGCAGTGAAGTGTGGTACCACCGATCACTATCATAACATGTGATAACTATTAAGCTATTTGGGATTCAAATTTAAAGCATGACATTATTCTTGTTTACATGCAATGGTGTATCTCTTGTGTGGCGGGTGTAGAGATACACTAGCTAAATAAAATTAAGTTTTTATTTATTAAGTGATCCTGACCGTCAGATTGAATTTTTTTTTTTTTTTTTTGATAAAACAATAAAAATTGACTTACCAATAGTTATATATATTAACTTATTATCATCAAGTGGCCGCATCAATTTAAGCAAGAAAACCTTGATAATCAAAGAGTGGGCCTCTATAGGATGGTGTAAATCATCAAATGGTCCATTTCAAAGAGAAAAATATATATTTGATCATCACATGGTTTTGTTATTGCTGAGTGAAGTTGATCATCACAGTAGCAAAAAGAAAAGGTTGATCATGATGAGTATGCATGAAATTCAAGATGGATTTTCCCTATAGTTATGTCTCAATATGTATAGGTGTTTTTGTGTAAGTAGAAATTGGCAGAGTGATCTGAATTTTTGGGTACATATGGGTAATTAGGGAAAAGGACAAAAAAAAAGATGACATTTTTGAAAAGGTCAATCGCTTTCTAATATTTTATTATCTGGTAAGAAATCCAATAATGAGATCAGATAAACAGTACAAAATGTCTGAGATTAAAAAGAAAACAAGTTTATCAAATTTGGATTGCATGTATATAGTTCAAATAAGATTGGAGCCAAAATGCATTGTCAAGTTGCACAGGTACAACAATAGTAACCATGAAGGGAGTCCTTTTTTCCTTTTTTATTCTTCTTATTAAATGCTAAAATGTTTAATGATCAAATTTAAGTCAAAATAAATGACAATCCTCTAAGGCATGTGCGTTCGTCTTGAATCTGTAACATTTTTAATTCCAGTCTTTTTTTTGGTAAAATTGGTAAGGTGCAAAGACGGAGCATTTTTAAAATCATTAATTAACAAGCATTATTAGAATATCCAATTGTAAGTGCTACTCAAATTAATTAAGAATTCAAATTAAGATTCTTGACCTTCGTACATGCACTAAAGCAATATAAGAAAGTGTCTATTTGCCATAATAGTGGAATCCCATTAATTTTTTTTTTATATATAAATGTAATCTTAATTTAGAAGAATAAAATTGAAAAATCGCAGTGTTTGGTGAAGAAGTGAGAGAAAAAAAAGAGGGGTAGGTGAGGAGGGTTGGATTACATTAACACACGTAATATTGATCAAAACAAGCAATTTTAGATAATGGATGCGTCTAAGTTTGAATTCCAAATTTGATTCTTAAATGACTTAACGGTTATACCACATGCTGATAGTGATAACTAGTACCACATGTCCTTCTGACAAAACATTTGAGAATAAAATTTAGGCCACGTTATCTCACCCCTATTTGAACCATTCCAATGTTTGGGACATCATATAGTGGGATTTGTGATGTGTATTGCATGCTCCTGGGATTTGAAATTCAAATGATGATGGACATCTCATTCTCACATCTATGGTGGTATTTTGATTCCCATTAAGTCTGGCTTTCCTGAAGGAAAAAAATGCAATGTTAGGTAAAAAATAGACTTAGATGGTTCAGACACGTGCAACGAAGACCAATAGATGCACTTGTGCGAAATAGTGATAAGATCGTAGTACCTGGAATGGTTAGAGTGAGAGGCAGACCTAGACTGACCTGGGAGTATGTAGTGCAACAAGATATGAAAATATAATTTAAATGAGCATACAGCTCTTCATCGTGCAAAATGGAGAAAAATAATTCATACAGCCAACCGGACTAGGGGTGTCATTTGGAACGAAAATTCCGATTCCGACCGATTCCGATCCGAAAAATTCTGATTTTAGCAACTAAATATGCATTCCGAATTTTCGAATTCCGAAAATTCCGAAAAAAATCGGATTGGAATCGGAATTGTTTTTAAAATTCTGAAATATTTCCAAAAACATTCCGAAATTGTATTTTCCGAAACTTTTTCGAAAATTTTCTGAAATATTCTGAAAAATTTCCGAAAATATTATGAAATTGTATTTTCCGAAACTTTTCCGAAAATATTCTGAAATTTCAACTTTACTATCCCACATCGAAAAAACATAAAAGAGGGGATGTGATGTGCTTCTATAAAAGGCTTACAAGTCTCAAGTGAAATCCCATTAAGTTTGAGCTTGAATTCCGAAAATTTAAAAAAATTCCGAATCTGGTGAAGTTCCGAAATTCCGGAATCGGAAATAATTTTGGAATTTCCGAAATTTTGGAACGGAATTTGAAATGAATTTTTGGCTTCCGAAAATTTGGAAATTTTTTCCGACAGAGGTGTTTCCGATCCGTTCCGGCCAAAACACACCCCTAGCCAACCCTAATTGATTGGGACTTAAGGCTTAGTTTGGTTTGATTTGGTTTATTAGGTATACTAATATTACCATAATTTATTTACACTAAATGCATTTGACTTAAATATTGTGATAAAAAAAAAAAAAGTGATACGTTATTTGGACCCTATTATTGACAATAGTCAAACAATAGTAATTGAATTCCTGTATTATTCAAAATCTGGTAATTCCTTGCCAATAATGTGATGTCCATTGTAGTCATTGATTATTGCCATCCAAACATGGCCTAGGATAATGGTATGCTTTCAAATTGAATTCCAAATTTGGTTCTCAGATGGGATTTTATTAACATTCAAGCCAACAAAAGTGTTGAATTTCTTTGCAAGTCTTTTTATTTTTGTTTTATTTATGGAGAGGCCAAAATTTAGTTTTTGGGGAATATATTGTCAACTTTACCCGTCTTCTTCCACAAATTTAGGTTGCATGTTTTCTCTTTGTTTTAGGGGTAAAATATCACCAATTTTTCTTGAGGTTTTGCCTTAATACACATACCTCTCCTCACGTTTCAAGAATCTCACTTACCGCCCTTATTTTTGAAATTTAGTATTAGATTTCCTTAAATTTTCTAACGATTTATTAAAGGGAGAGGGAATGTGGTACTAAAAGTAAAAAATAAGGGAGAAAATTGAGATTTCTAAAACGTGAAGGAAGATATGTGTATTAAGGCCAAATGTCAGGGGAGGTAGGTGATATTTACCGTTGTTTTATTCCTATATTCCAAGTGCAGTGTAATTTCTACATTGTTGGATCTGATAAAATATATATATATATATATAAATATCTATATGGTTGGGCAGTTGACATTGGTCTACAATGAAAGAAAAAGGTGAAGGTGATTTGCTTCTGGACGTTGATGGAGTGTGAGATCTATGAAAGACCATTATATTAGTATTCAAGGTGGTGCATGATATTATCATATCACGAAAAGAATTCATGGATTCAATTAGATGTTACAGTTAGCATCTTATTTTGACTCATCTGATTTGAAGAATGGGATTTTTAGGGCTCGTATGGTAATGTTGTGGTTTTTAATTTTCAATTTTTGTTTCCATTTTTTGTATTAGGAGTTTGACTGTGATTAATTCAAAAAATGAAAACAAAAACCGAAAACCAAAAACCACTACGTACGAGCCCTTTAGACATATTTTGAATTTCGTTTTCAAATAAAGAAAGCAGAGACATTTATCAAACATGTTTTCTATTTTCCAAAAAATGAAAAACAAAAACAGAAAACAAAGAACGACAACGTTGCCAAACAGCCCTTTATTGTACATGGAGTTATCTTTTAGGTTGTCAAATTAATGAGTTAAACTTAAGCATATGCAGGGGAGGACTTAAGTATAAATAGAATATTTATAAAAGTTAATATTATATTTCTAATAAAGCTTGTAATATTATATTGAATGTGGTTTTTGTAGTCTCGTTGAATCTCTTTTTCTCAATATCACAAGCAAACTATCATTAAAAAAATTGGTCCCCATTTGATTGCAAGTGCGAATTTTCATAATATTCATAACTAAAAATGCCCTCTTCATTGTAACCGTTGCAAGATAGAACCTGTTGGCCCAAAATAAAAACTTTAGAGAGAGAGAGAGAGAGAGAGAGAGAGAGAGAGGGGGGGGGGGGGGGGGGGTGAATAAGGTTTTAGTCGAAAATTAACTTTTTAAAAACTTAATAGCAAATTAAACACAATAAACACAAACCGAGTTTTCAAGTAGTTCAGAAATCCGCACACCACAGCCTACGTCCACTTCTCAAGACTACCTCTTGAGGATTCCTTTAATCCGACCTACTGCACGGGTGCAGATCAAACCGTTACAAGATTTTTCAACTCTCCCAAAAAAGAACGCATCTTCTTTGCACATAAGGATTACTAATCCTCACTCTTTACAAATAAATGTTTTGAGTAAAAATGATAACTCTCTATCTAGAGTGGATGGATAAAATTTAGCTCACACAACAACTCCTTAGTAAGTGGATAATACAAATGAAATCTCACTACAATTTGCTCTCTCAAGAATTACAATTAAAATCTAGAGCAAATTAATTTTTCACTCAAACTAAGGCTCATATAGAAATGATGATTAACCAAGTTGTTTGAATGATTTTCTTGATTGCCCAACCCTTAAAATCACCACTATATATAGCTTTCAACATATATGACCGTTGGGGGTGTTTGGAGGTGTAAAAAAAAATTTCAAAATGTTTAGAAAATTAACTGCTATGCTGTTCTGTCAACTGTATAAATGATTCAGTCGACTGAAAAAAGTATAACAGTAGCTACTTTTCAAAGACACAAAATAGTCGACTTTTTTTACATCCAGTCGATTGGAAAAATTACAGTTCAGTCGACTGTTTTGACTGTTTTTGGCAGACTGACACGTATTTACTAAAACGGCCATAACTCCCTCTACAAAACTTGGATTTATGATCTGTTTGAAGATTTGGAAACTAAATTCAATAACCTTTCCAACCATATAACACTCAACATCTAATTCCTTACTAATTAGATCAGATTTGCCATTAAAGATGACCCATCTGCAAAGGGTACTTGATTTTAACTTAGCCACTTGAAAATTTGTGAAATGAATTTAATTGAGTGTTCTTAATATGTTTAGGCCTTTGAAAGTATTTTAGTGTGAGAGCAAGGATCCTAAAGTATAACTAATATTACTTGAGCCCCTATGAGTGATTGATCAAAATGCTTATAAGTAAATCCTAGTCTTCAACCAAGGATAAAAAATCTTCAAGTCTTCAAGCTTGATTCTTGTTGAGCTCAATCACTCTTGGGTTTCACCGTGTGCTACCTCATGAAATCAAACAAGGTTAGAACATTTAATTGCATAATTCAATAGAACATTTAAGTGCATAATTCAAGCTTGATCCTTGTTGAGTTCTATCACTCTTGGGCTTCACCATATGTTATCTCATGAAATCAAATAAGATTAGAACATTTAAGTGCATAATTCAATAGATTAGCACAATGAAAATGACTTGATAATAATTTAGAATATAAAAAATAAGAACATGCTATTATCAATGGATTTGCCATCCTCAAAACAAACATAAATAATGCCTTAAAGAAATCTAAGGTTAACAATATTCCCCTTTTTTGATGATGTCAAAACATGCAATAGAGATATAACAATTAAAGCACAATAAGAGTCATTTTCATGTTATCATTCAAAGTAACAAGATATGCAAACTATAAATGCAAGAATGATAACTTTCTAACAATCTCCACAATCATTTTCCCTTTAATTAGATCTCTATCAGAACAAATGGCAATTTTAAATCTTAACTCACAAATTAAATCTTAATTCACAATCTATATTCATATTCACAGATTCGTTGTTCACAACTCATGTACACAATTTCCAAAAAAAAAAAGAGGGTAAATATGTCTCAAGTCTGTAATCCAAACTCAACATTTAAATTTCAACAATAACATGAAATAATCATAATTTTCGATTTCTAACTTGAGATTTGGACTCCTTCAATAATGGTGTAGCCACTTAAATATCTTCCAATCAAAATCAAGTGAGCCAACTGTCACATATATTTGAGAAACATTTGGGATACAATATTTGGGAAGTATGATATTAGCCAAACTACTTTTACACACCCAAATCGGGGTAAACATATAATATAACCCCCGAACAAACCTAAAATACTATGAGTAATGCTAGGTGTACATATTTTTAGACACACCGTGCTTTAAATGTGTGTACCTTATGCTGTTTGACTTTTTATACTCTTTTTCACACTTTTTCTGTGCACCACTTACACAGCACATAGTAAAAACATTTAAAACAGTGTGTACAAAAGTGTGTACACCTAACATTACTCAAATACTACAGCTAAATATTTACTTTTTATAAGTTAAGGGTGGCCTAGACCCACCCCGATCCCCACTTACGTCTGCCCCTGAGCATATGGATGAAGTGCTTATATACACAGAATCATTTTGAAAACTTGCTTGAATCCTTCATTTAATTAGTGGTTTATGTGATCAGATCTTGGATTCTTGTTTGGGTTCGTTTCTCTTCTTGTTGTGCAGAATTTGGTTGGTAAAAGAAATTTTTGGGCAAAGACATGGTTGTTAATTGATGATCCATTTTTGGTATTGATATGTAAATACCTCCCTACGAAATTAAAATGTTGTTGATGGCGATGATAGTTGGCAGTGTGGGTCCTGATATTTTGAGGGCTTTAAGTGAAGTGTAAAGATGGGAGTTGAGACCCTTCACAAATATTCATGAAAATTTTTATTTGACATGTACTAGCATGAGCTATATAAAATATAGGAGTATTATTTTGAGTGAGGTCCTATTAAAGTGGGGGCTTCAGTGACTTGTGCTCAAAACGAGCCTTGATAGTTGGTGCTTGAAGTGTTAGAAGAAATACCACAAACGGTTGTGGATTGAGTGATTTGTGGATTGAGTGATTTGCCCAGCAAACTTACAAAGGGAATGGATGTAGTCAAGGATTGGGGCAAAAATGACAACTTGCTTTCCAAAATCAAACTTTTGACTTCTTCATAAATAAAATAGAAATTGAAAGATTTGTAAAGTAATTTTTAAAAAATTGTTGACTTAAGTGTTAGTAAGATTCTTATCTTTTCCTAAATTGTAATAATTCTTAATAATTATAGAGTAATATTTGGGGGTTGCGGGCCCCATAATACCCCGAGGAGGTGGGTGTGAGTGTTAAGGTGTGTTTGATAATCCAATTAAGTGCTGAAAATGAAAATTTTTAGCACTTATTTCTTTTCAGTGCGTTTGATAATGTATCACTTAATTGAAAAAGTAGTGAAAAAGCCACTAAAAACTTTAAGTGAAATTTTTTTACTGAAAATAATCACTGAGTGCAGTGTATTTAAGTACTTGAAATACTGTTTTCAGTATTACAAATTCAATCACTTAAAATTTTCTGTACTTAAAATTCAGCACTTAATTTTCAGCACTTAATTTTAAGTTTTATCAAACGGGCCCTTAGTGAAATTTGTTAGTGCTCCTTACATTGTTGAAAAACGTGTTCACAGATAAAGCATTTGTGAATTAAATTTAGAAAGAGCAGAATTACTATTAATTACCTTAACAAAGAGTTCCATTGTGACAATGAATCGCATAAGTGCATTGAAGAGGTGTACGTTGGTCGTTTGAAATGAAAAAGAGCCAAATTCCAACTCTGTTTTCCGAACGTTGGATTGGATCCCTAAGTCTCAAAATGATTGCAGACGGAAACTTTTCATGCGTCTTTTTCACATTTTGTACCCCACTAATTGGACCACATGAGGGTACAAAAGCCCCTCCTTTCCTTTTTATCTCTTGTTGAACTGTATATAAACCTAGCTTTCTTGAGTTCTATTTAGTTTCTTTAGGGCATGTGACTGAATGCTTTCCTTAGAAGCATACAATATAGGATTGAGGACTAATTACACGGATCTCGTTTAAGGTTTTGGCAAAATTGTATGGATTTTTTTTTTTTATATATTGTAAAATTATATAGATTTCTCTTGAGGTTTGGTTTTTCATTACACACACTTTCCTTCTAGATGGCAAATTTATAAAGACCTTCATTCTTCATTTGCTAATGTCGAAAATACTCATAATTATAAAATAAAATAAATTAAATAAACTCCTCTCTCTCTCTCTCTCTCTCTCTCTCTCTCTCCACTGTATATATATACATGCATACATATATACACAAACACCATATATACGAACTACGCATATATATATACATACATACGTACATACATATTTGTATACATATAGTCATTGAATACATATAAACATAAATTTTTTTTAACGCAAATCATGAAAATTCCATTTCACAAAAGGCAAGTTTACTAGGAACAAATACAAACAGAAGAAGGAAAAAATATATGATAAATCACAACAATCATCTGATTTGTACTGCAATCTCCAAAACTATGATAATGTGGACTGTGCCATAGCTCAAACACTAAGCCGTTCAAAGGAGAAGCTGCCAACAATCATAACAAAGATTCGAGCTTCAAAACCACCGTGACTGTGAAGAGGGCCCGAACAAACAATAAATCTAATGCAAATCTGTGTGGAATAGGACTATATCCAACCATCGAATACGGAGACAAAGAGATTTAGCTGCATCAACCAACCAAACCAAACAAAAAATAAAACAAACCCTCAACAATGAGGGACAAAACCCCCAATAAGGAGGGACAGAACCCCCCAACAAGGAGGGACAAACCCCTTCACAAGAGGGGACATATTATTAGAAGCAATAAAAAATAGTAAAGAAAATGGTTAAGGGCTCTCCCATGGTGAATGGGAGAGCCCCTTAGGGGCGACCGCAAGGAGAGCACAGAAGTTAGAAAGAAGGGAGAGAAAATCCTAATGAATTGCGATTGACTCTTAATATATACATAAATGCTTGTATACATCTTTGAGGTGGGTTTGACATTTTGGGTTTAGATTTTAGATTTTTGGAACAAATTGATTTTTCGAATAAATTATTTTGGGTTTAAATCTTAGGAACAAATTAGTTTTTGGAACAAATTGATTTTGGGTTTAAATTTTTTATTTTATTTTGAACAAATTCATTCATATATATATATATATGTATCCATGCAGTGAGACTCTTGAGTGAATAGGGTTGAGTGAACATACTCAGTGAACATGTTTGTTAGCCTAAAAAAACCCGCACCATGTTCACTGAGTGTATTCACCCAACCCTGTTCACTAAAGAGCCTGACCGTATATCCATATATTATGTATGTATTTGTATATCTATATCTATATATATACACACACAGTACAATGAGGAGAGAGAGAGAGCGAGACAGGTGTGTGTAATTTAGTAAAATAGTAAACAAATCATGTTAGAGGAGAGGTCTGTATAATTTTGCAATATAGAGGCCAGGAGAGGTCTGTATAATTTCGTCAAATCTTAGGGGAGGTCCGTGTAATTAACCCTAAGAGTAAAGACCACCCTACAAGTTTTTATCGGGCACTTTTGTGTTGTTTTTTTTTATTTTTTATTTTTATTTTTTATATTACAAGGGGAAGAGAATTCAAGCATGCACATAAAGTGTTGGCAGAGTTGTGTGCCGCCCAACTCAAATAAGAACTCAGTCCTGATATTTCCTTATAGTTATTAGAGCTAACTAGTTTTTTTACCCATGCAATGCATGCAATGCACGGAACAATTATTATCAGATACAAAGTAGATAACATAAAATCTCAATTTTCAAACATTTCAAATTCAACACCCATATTAATAAAATAGTGGAGTTATTATTAGAGATTCAATGCTAAATAAGAAAACATGTTTGGAATTATTTAATAAGCAAAATTGCTAGCCTTGCCTCTTCTTATGCCAAGTGGCACTTGAGGGTTTCATATTATTAAAATACTAGCTGTTTGCCCGTGCATTTGCACATGATGCAAAATGGTCAATAACTATAATAAATTATAACAACTACTAAAAATAATATAAATTTCACCTAAGAAGTGACAAGTAATTTTTTTTAAACAATACTTTGATTTTAATTTTCACTCCTTTTCCTTGGTCATCCTATTTCATACTTCCAAAATCTTTAATTTTCAATAGCATCAAAGCATATGATGTAAAGTACAACTCATACCAATGGTTATTTAGTTTTTCGTAGGTTGATTGTATGCATATATTTATATATATACATATACGAATCAGCAAATTGAAAAAAACTTAGCACCCATTAGCAATATCATTACATTACCTTTTAAAGCATACAGAAGTTAACAGCAACTAATTAAGCACACTATAGTCATTTTATAATTGTACTAAATGAAATAATATAATATGTTCATGATATTCCTAAATTATTAGATTGTATTATTAGAGATGGATATAGTTCAATATAATAAAATCTAGTACTCGCTATAACGTTAAATTAATTATTTTCAATACCCTATATTATTTCTATCACACTACCCAGCAATCAAATATTGTAGAATGATATAATAATCCAAATAAACAATGTTGAGATGATTTCTCATATTAGTACGTGTATTAGATATAAAAACAGGATAGTCTACTAACAGAACTTTGAAAAAACTAAAGAGAACAACCACAACAATCAAACATGCAAGAATGTTTAAAAGTAACAATTTTCACATTTATGATTAATTTTTGACACTGTATAACCACTCACAGTTTGTGCAATTTGTTGATTCTTGTATGTGCTATATCAATTTATGAAATTAACTTTGCTTTGTCATTGCAGCTGCTAAAATCTTCCAAAAGGCAATGAGATCACACTCACAATATTAGTGCCTAAACTTTAAAATTTGTTTGAGTATACTAAAAATAATACCATGTTTCTTAAATTATAAACCCAAATTTAGTTCTCATGTACTGTGACAGTCATACGACATACCACATGCTGTGATAATGATCGTATTACCATAGATCACTGCATGCGGTATCAGTCCTATAGCACTTGGAATATCCCAAGTTTGTGAGCCATAGCATTACTCATTATAAAATAAATAAATAAATAAATAACTACAAAATAGAAATAATAGATATAATTATAAAAAAAGTTGACATTTTTGTCCATGAGAGAATGCACAATGCACCTGATAGCCATCTCTTCCTTTTATCCCCCCCCCCCCCCCCCCCCCCCCCCCCCCCCCCTTTTTTTTTTTAAAGAATGATAGTCATCTCTTCCTATAGAGCTATAAATATGTCAATCCAATTACATTATATATATATATATATATATAAAATCCAAAATTTTCGCCCCAATCCTTTTCCTACATCCACATTATTATTGAAAAAAAATAATAGAAAAATTATCCTTTTTTCCTTCCCCATATCTTGAAAATAATTTATCTACACAAATTCAAAATCAATTTTTTTCTCTCCAATAAAAACAAAAATTCTCCTCGAGTCCTGCAGATAGTAGGACTCTTCAAATCTTCAAGAGTCAAATATATATTTAGTGATATTTATTTCTTGATGTATATTTATAGAAATAAAGTTTAAATTTTGAGTTGTAAAATTTAGATCCTAATTAATATCCATATATATATATAATTGGTTTAGTTTAAATGGTATATAAAGATATGCATTATACAAAGATAGAGTTATAGCATTTAATTTAATATTTAATTGGGTAAATATCACCTACCTCCCTTGAGGTTTAACCTAATAACACTTACCTCCCTCCACGTTTCAATAGTAACACTAACCTCCCCTGACTGAGTCTGTCGGCTAATGGAGTTAAGTGAGTCAGTTAAATTACTATTTTACCCTTACTAAAACTACGTCGTTTTGACTGAACTTAAAAGATTCTCTTCCTTCTTTTCCCTTCTCTCACTTGACCTAATGCACATGTGTATACGTATAATGTTTACTTTTCGTATAAACCTTCTAATCTCTATAAACGTACGTATGTATGCTTGTGTACATATAGTATATGTATATGAATATTTGTATATGTATATATACAAAGATTCTCTAAAGAGGGCGCCCTCTCTTTATTAAAAAGAGGGTCTCTATTTTGACCGTCGAATCGTGTTTTCATTAATGGCAGTTTTGTCATTTTACAGTTTTTAAACATGATCCGACGTTCAAAACAAAGGCCCTCTCTTTAATAAAGAGAGAGTAATGCTAGATGCACTCTCAAATGCACAACCCTGCTTAAAAATGTTGGACTTCGTGCTGAAAAGTTTGCACACCCTGTACACTCCCTTTTTTGTTTACAGACTTTTCAGCACGAGATCTGACATTTTAAAACAAAGTTGTGCATTTGATTGTGCATTTGGGAGTGCATCTAGCATTGCTGATAAAGAGAGGACGCCGTCTTTAGAACCTGACTATATATATGTATATATATATATATATATATGTGTGCACATTTATTGTTCTACACACAAAAACCCCAATTTGACCACCATGGCAAGCACCTCTGATCTCCATTACGGCACATAAAATTTCTAGTCACCTATCCCTGTTTATCTCTCTCTCTCCAAATCTAAAAAATAGTAGCAAGAATCAAAGTTGATGATGAAATACAAATCTCGTGTATATGCTATAAAGGTGTGCCACATGGGCGTTTAAGTGGCAAAAGCAAAAACTTTTGTTTTCATATATATATATATATATATATATATCTATATAATAAGATAGAGCGGTGTGGGTCCCTCCCAAGTTAGCAACTTTTAATCTTGACCATTGAGACAAGTTTAGATATTTCAGATCGTCGGATTGATTGTCCACCAAAAATAGTTAACCCCATTAAATATTGCATTGTATCATATTAAAACTCTAAATTAAAAAGGAATTCCCTAAATTAATTTGAATTTGAATAAAGATATGTCTATATCCAAATTGTCAACTTCAGTAAATACAAAACATAAATCTTGGGTAAACTAAATCATTAGACTGTTTTTTTTTTAGCAAAAAATGAATTCCCTAATTTAATTTGAATTTGAATATATACATATCTATAGTAAATACAAAACACAAATCTTGGGAGATAAACTAAATCTTGGAATATAAACTTCTCATATCATACATATATTCATAGAATTTATTTTTTATAGGTTTTCTTTTTTTCCTTTCCGTGACTCTGATCAAATGACTTTCATAGAACTAATCAAACTGATATAATATGAGTGAAAAATCATAGAAAGTTGAAGTTTAGGAAGTGGGTTTCAACAATGTATTTCATAATTCAAGTCTCAAGAAATGTATTCTCACTTGCACTTTTTTAAAATCTGGGAAGTGTACTTGTTACGGAGTATATTCTATTGTCTATCTAGAAAATGGGTTTTTCCATCACTATGTTTGTAAATTTTGCTATCAGTTTGATTAGTTCCACCCTTTTTATAGGTCATTTAATTAGTTCTATCAGTTTGATATAGTCCATAGGGCTAGTGAAATGAGTAATGCTACTTCCCAAATATGGGCTAATTATAAATAATCACAAAAGTTTTGCTTTCCTTTTCTGTTTCTTTCCAAAAGCTTAGAAAAAGCCCCCCCCCCCCCCCCTTTTTTTTTTTTTTTTAACTTCGTGCCCTCGGGCACGGGGGAAGTCTCTGTGAATAAACATTAATCATACTTAAAATATTCATCAAATATTGGACTAAAAATATTTAACTAAATTTAGTTAATACTATATTTAATATTCAATGTGACTTTTCAAATAGATTAAATTAAATATTTAAATTATTAAAACGTTTAAAAGTTTATACTACGCAACAAAAATATGTAAATAAAATCATACATTTCAAAAAACTGCATAAATACAGTCAATAATAAATTCTTAGACTTTCCACATACGTTAAAAGTTGCCAATAAATAAATTTAAACTTAATACTCCTTCAAATGCTCAATCTGGTTGTTGCAAGAAGTAATTGGAAGGGAAAAGTCTCTACGAATAAACACTAATCATACTTAAAATATTTAGCTAAATTTAGTTAATAATATATTTAATATTCAAAATGATTTTTCAAATAGTTTAAATTAAATGTTTAAAATATTAAAACGTTTAAAAATTTATACTATGCAACCAAAATATATAAGTAAAATCACACATTTCAAAAAATTGCATAAATATAGTCAATAATAAATTCTTAGACTTTCAACATACGTTAAAAGTTGTCAATGAGAAAAATTTTAACTGAATACTCCTTCAAATGCTTAATCCGATTGTTGCAAGAAGTAATTAGAAGGGGGAAGTCTCTACGAATAAACATTAATCATACTTAAAATATTCATCAAATATTGGACTAATTATATTTAACTAAATTGAGTTAATAATATATTTAATATTGGAACCAATGTCTTCTTCACTTAAAATTCCAACCATATCTCAGATCTTTTAAAGTAGTGAATTTTTTTTTTCCCGCTTCGTGCCCACAGGTACGGGTTATTACTAAATAGCATGTGGGTTTGAATGACCTGTACAATTTACGCAAAAGATTTGAAAATTTTAAAGTATAGCATTTTTTCCCCTTTTTTCTTCTTCCTTTTTTTTTTCTTTGCTTCGTGTCCACGGGCACGGGTTATTACTAGTATATATATATATATATATATTAGATGAATGAAAAAATGACACATGGTGGCATTTTGGAGACTTTTTTTTTTATTTATTGAATTGAACAATGTATGTTCTTAAGTTTGGTTCCAAACTGTTTGGCCATTGATAACTTAGAAACTATTTCCAATGACAATTCAATAATTTGTTTAAATAGGACTCGTTGCGACGTTAACTAGGAATCAAAATTGCTATTAAAAAAAACTAGGAATCAAAATTGTGATAATTATTTTGAGTACCCACGGCAATAAAGATGACCTCACTCTTTGATCTATGTTAAATCTCTCTCTCTCTCTCTCTCTCTCGGAAAAAGGACACTTGATTAGTGAGAGTAAGAGAACTTTAAAGATGTCATTTATAAACATCCTTGGCCATTAAAGGTGAGTTCAGATTCCTCGGAGCTGTAAAAAGATAAATTAGTTTTGGACCATAATAGTGCTAGAGAAGGATCAATCAACAATATGGGGTAGTTAAAATTTTAGATAAAGGGAAAAATTAAATAAGGATCAATCGTCAAAATTGCAATTCCACTAATTTTGTAAGAGAAAATCTAATAATGATATTGTCAAACCTAATTGAATATTTGGTGCACGCAACATTAGGAGAATTAAAATTAATGTTTAACATTTCCATTTCATAGCAATTAAAAAAAGTTTGCGAAGCGGAGTCACAATATTACAACGTGAAGGAAGATGTTATTTTTATTTATTCATTTTTATTACAAAGGGTGAAAGAGATTCGAACATGCGTCTAAGGTGTAGGGGAGTTAATGCAGATCAAATCAAATAGGATCTCAGTCCTACAAAAATGAGATTATTAAAACATAGAAGATGATGTATTTCAACTTTTTATTGCCCTTAATTCTTCTCATATTATTTTGCCACTTTGCTCACCTTTCCATCTGTGCATTCTCATACATTGATGCTATAAAGAAGACCAATCCTAATTAGTGAAGAAAAAAAAATGGAATTCTGCCCCAACAAGCCAGAAAATTAAAATGAAAAATACAAATTTGAGCCCCAATTGTTTGGTGGGGGTGGTTGTCTTTGGCTTTCTAAGATTTTCATATGTCATTGTAAAGAAAGGAATAATATATTTGACTTATGGTAGGGAAAAGTTGGAGAAATGTTAAGGCAAAGTGTAATGAGTATGCAATACTTAACTCATTGCTTTTCCTTTTTTGACGGCAAGATTACATTTGTTGCATGAGAAGACATGATTATTTGGGTCCCCCTCACCTATTAGTCATTCATGCCATCTCTTTTATAATCCATGGCATACATGTTTAATACATAGTCATCAATGGTGCTAAGTGGCCACCAAAGAACTAACCTCTCATTAACATTGTAGCAATTGCTAAACAAATCAATTGCAATTTGAATTAATAGTATAAGTTTATATAATATATATATAGATATAGATATAGATATAGATATAGATATCAAGTGCTAAGTGACCACAAAGAACTGAGATCTCTTTAACTTGATAGCATTTGCTAAAACAAATTAATATAATGCAATCCATCATTGTGGGGAGCGCGTGCATGGTTAAATTTTTCGAATCTCTTTAATGAGTGAAATATTCAAAAAAATAATGTCATATAAATAATAAATTTTCATCCATAAAGCACTAGACAATGAGACCCGCATGAATAAATTAATGTTATGTTGCAATACAATGTTAGTAAGCTCCTGCTACAAAAAATTACAATGTTAGTAAGCACTTGCTACAAAAAAAAAAAAATCATATTAGTTGTGGCTATTACATAGAAAATCATGATATGAAATGCTAGTGTCCATACAACTAATAATCACATTCTTTTCACATAGCATAATCTCAGGTGGACTACGCAACCATCCAATTATTGTGGGGCCAATGGCAAATTTAAGAGGTTTTTGAGTAATGCAAGAATCTGTTCATGGTTCAGAGAAGAACTAAATCTAAATGCGTATGTGTTTTTGTAGTTATAATCTCTCTTTTTTTTTATTTTTTATTTTTCACAACCAGCCTAAAACATTTCATATCATCAGAACAAAGCAGATTCTAAGTGGAACCAGTAGAAGCATCAGATAAAATAAAAATACATGAGAAAATAACAAAACAAAATCCAAAACAAAACAAATACAGAAAAGCATCTGAAACCGCACTGCAATCTCTCATCTCCAAAGATATTTCGGACTGTGGCACTGCTAGAGAGCTACGGTTGAGGAGAAGCTGCCAAACAACACTACACAAAAGTTCTCCTCAAAAGCTGAGGCCGAGGAGTTTCGAACCCTCAACCAAGAGGGTATAACACCCCCCCTATATATTGAGACTTGCTTCCACCAAGGCTAGGTGGTCCTGGTTAAGACCTGATTTTTTTATCAAACCAACATGACATTGATTTTGAAAAGAATTAAAATATATATATATATATATGAGATTTGGTCAGAATTTAATCATGCTTTCATAATTCCCAAACTGGCCATAAGCATCTTTGGAATTGGGTAAACTGCTTTGGGCTGGCGGAAGGCCTGGCACAAATGGGCCAGATAAATTAGACAATCTTAGAAAGAGCCCAACATACATCATACATGACAATGTGACATACCTACTTAACTCTATTGGCATTGGGCTCTCTCTGAAATCCAAAATTAATGTGGGTAAAGGCGTAAAGCCACTCAAAATTTTGTTTGGCATGATAGATTGGGAGAGCTATGCAGAAAACCACTCATCAGCTCACGATTGGCGTGCAACAAGTCCACTATTCTACCATTTGCTCAAACCCAACTTACAAAATGCTATTTCAGACCAAACCCAAGCAAACCAAAAACAAACTTTCATTTTATTCTTTTTGGTGTTTTTTTTTTTTGTTGATAAAATTCTCTGTGGGGTTTGGAAAATTAAACATGTGAGAAGGAAAAGACTTATATGATTGGTTCATGTGTACAAAAATTATGAATTTAATGATGCAAGATAGTATAATCTGCATGTATAGTAGATTGTCACATTTTTAATGCTTTTGCGCTTTTTTATTAGAGTAATGCTATGTTTCCCAAATCTAAATCCCAAATCTCAATCTCAAAAGATGTGGCACCAATTAAAATTCAGTGGACCCATTAACCACTATGGGGTCACTTCAACATCCTCCAATCAAAATCCAGTGAACTCACTATCACATCATTTAAGATGAGGATTTGGATTTGGGAGGCATAATATTACTCTTTTTATTAACTACGATTAAGTGCTTCCCATTCTGGCGCTTAATGAGAAATAAAATTGGTTAATCTTATCCTATAAAAAAATGGTTAATCGTAAGACATGGTGTGCAGATTTATTATGATCATTTCTAATTTTCCAAGTCAAGTTATGAATTTTAAGGTGAAACTTCTACTCATGTGATTTTACCATAAATTGTATACATAGGTGGTTAGAATGTCAAATCGCTACACGTTGATCTCCATTAAGCATTGAACTTTCAAAGCATCACAAGATTTACACATAATTACATTGATCAACTGAGTAATCAGATCCAATAAGAGTACATGATAGGTGGATGTATGTGAACAAGAAATATATCTAATGACAATGTTAATTATCACTTGAAAAAAACGATTTTGTTTACAAAAGAGGGGATAGAAAAGGACATCTCTACAAACATGGAACCACCCACCAAATTGGAAGAGTAGTTAGTCTTTTATTGTGAGTGTACCAAAATTGTCCTATAATACATATTATTATCTAAATAACAAGTTACATGTGTTTCCGAATTGTTGCATGGGCCCAACATCAAATAAATAGTTCAGATTATCTAGTTTCCACAAAAAAAAAAAAAAAAAAAAAAAAAAAAAAACTAATAATAATAATAAATAGTTCAGATTTAAGCTTAAGCATTGGGATGAAGTTATTGCTACAATCCGTTTATGTGTCAATGAATAAAGAAAAGGGTACCAGTAGTACTCTTGCCAAAGTGTTAGTGTAATTTTTTATTTTTGAACAGAATGGATAAAATTGGATTTTTTTTAAAAAAAAACTAGCATGTATCACGTGCAATGTGCGGTTACATTATTAGTCTAATTAAGCATAGAATACTAGTAATGAACAGCATAATCATGTGTTATTCAACTAAAAATCACATTGTTGTACACATGGTTCATGCTATAGCTTGGGTTTAAATTCATTGTTCTTTCACTATTGTTAGGGGTACTAGCGCTTAATATAAACAATATCAGATACAAACTAAAAATGATTATAAAGCTTAAGGACAAAGTTATGACAAAACTATGTGTGAGTTCTTTTTAGTATGGATGAGGTGTAAAGAGAGGTATAACACGTAGGCAGGCTAGTGAGTGTAATATATAGTAAAATAATAGATAAGTAGTAGTAGTATAGTCAGATGGGTCCCAAAGAGGACATGGCTCGAGTGAGAGCCAAGGTAGTTCCAAATAAGAGAGAGAGAAGCAGTAGGTGTCCTACGGTGAGGATATGAGTGGAAGGTACAGAAGGAGTGAAGGGGGAGGAGGGGTGGTACTAAGGTATAAGTGAGGGTGGAGGAGGAGTGGTAGGTAAGGTATGAGTGAAGGTGGAGGAATTGCTTGGATAATAGTAAGGAGGGTGTGAGGACTTGCTTAATTGCTCAAACTTGGGGTTGATTCAGGTTGATTCGGGTTCTTGAATGTATTGAATGAGGTTGGTATTTATAGAAGAGTTGTGAGAGATTATGGTCTTGCTAGAGGAGTTGCCAATGTGATGTGTTATGGGATAAGTCCCTCTGTTTAAGGTAGGTGACTTAAATGTGGTGGTTGGGGGTATTAAATGGGATTTGACCAGGAGATGGTCAAGCAATGACAGGTCATGTAGAAAAGCAAAGCTAACATTGATGAGTGGTAGGTGAGGCAGTAGGTGCTACAGATGTGTCAACGAAAGGGTGGCTTGTTATTGGTTGCAGAGGCTTAAACAAGGGAGTGTATCAAGATCATGCTATTGGTGTGCAGAATGTGCTGCAAGGTTGAAGTGATAAGGCATGGAAAAGTTAATGGCCCAGCTGGTCTTACAGCCATGGGACTCCCTAATTGGTCTGTGAGGCTTGGTTGCAGGGCACGTAAGGTCATGTGTCTCTCTCTCTTTGGAACCAACCCTAACTTTTCCTGGGAGGCATAAGCTAGGGAGATGCCCTTGGCTCTAGCCACCTAGCCATAAGCTCTCGAGATCCCAATGGGCCAGGCCACCTTTCAGTACTGCTCCTGACTAAGGGTGGTTGACCCAAGTGTGAATATGTGTGTTTGTGTATTGATTATGGGCTCTTGTGATTGCCACGAGTATGGCCCTCTAAAGTGCCATAGCCCCGAGGGCTGGGGCTCCCATCATAGGCTTAGCCTTTTGAGGTGGAGGGCCCTAAGTATTGGAATTGCACTTAGAGTGGGCCTTCTTGGAGATTCATGGAGAGAGCCTCCCATCATGGACTTAGCCCTTTGAGGCGTCGTAAGTGTTGGAGATGCACACTTCCTACAGAGGGCATTCCATCATCTTGGGCTTGGCCCTTTGGGGTCCCCAAGTATTGGGGTTGTAGCCTTCCTAGGGAGGGCCTCCCCAAGTATTGGAGTTGCATCTTCCTAGGGACGACCTCCCATCATCATGGGCTTGGCCCGTGGAGATGTTATAGGTAGTGGAGTTGCGGGGCCCTCTTGGAGATTTAAGTGAGTAGGTAAGTAGTCTATGTGGACATATAAGTAATGACGACGTTAGAGATACATTTCCTTTTTGGTGACGTATGCAACTACCACGTGGCGGATTAATACACATTACCTACACTATGTCAAATGATAGTATGCTTTCAAAATCATATTAACTTGCCTGATTACCAATTCTTAGAAGACAAGGGTAAATTCTTGCTGGTGGAATTTTTTTTAGGTACTCCCAAGTATCGTTATGACATACTGACCTGCAACCAATGAGAATGAGTTATTTGGGTCACGACTCATGACCAGCAAAAAAGGGGACGTCTAGTGTGTAGTAGTGTGGTTCTCACCTAAATAACTCACTCCCATTTTCCATTGGTCACAAAATACCACGTTAGCATGCCACGTGTTGCTCTAAAATTACCTAAAAATTGCTCTTGCTTTTTTTTTTTTGGGGGGGAGACAAAAATTGCTCTTGCTCATGACCTCATTGACTGAACTTGAAATTATAAATAAGCTTATTTACTTCAAAGTGCGCGGGCTTCCTCTCTAAGAGTGATGCTATACTTCCCAAATTTTGTATTCCAAATATGATTATCAATACATGTGGCACTTGAAGATGGTGGAACACTTCAACATCCTCCAATAAAAATGGAAATAGCCCAATGTCACGTGTGTTCAGAAACCAAATTTGGGATACATGTTGTAGTAGGACCACCCTCAGTGATGATAAGCCCACTTCAACATCCCCAAATAAAAATCAAGTTGGTCTATCGCCCCCACTCTTAGTAACCAAGTTTGGAATACAATTTTTGAGAAGATAGCATTACTTTAAACATGATGCAAAAAATAACTGGTAGCATAATATGAACAACTACGTTGATCCCAAGTAACTAAATTAATTTTACATTGAAAAGTGAACCCAACACAATATCCAGTAATGGGTAAAGACTTCTATCTCAACATTATAAATAAATAAATTAAATTAAATTAAATATCCAAATGAAATAGCTGCGATACGATGAATGAGATGAAATACTCAAATCAATGTATTGAGAGAGAAAGGGATGTGAATGGGAGAGATGATGAGAATGTGGTCCTTCTGGTTTAATGATAGAGAGGGAGAGGGGCGATAATGCTTTCGTAAAAGGTGTAGGCTTGTGTCGATATATGTAAATGTATGCATATTTATATAGAGAGATATTAGAAGAAGAAAAGTCAAGAAAGAAAGAGAAAGCATTGATTAGGAAAAAATCAGTAGACACTTTCTACTTCACCTTTCTTTTTCTAATTCACATTCAATCCAAACAAAAGTTAATGGAGGAAATTGTACCAGCCCCTCTCTCTCTCTCTCTCTCTCTCTCTCTCTCTCTCCTAAACTAAAGGGAAATTCCTCGTGTCAACTTCACATATCACTTAGCTTCCACTCTTCACTTTTATATATACTAATAGATATTTATGGCCTCTTATTATTTATTTTTTTTAGAGTGTGACATTTGATATTGTCAAAATCAATGTAAAATTTACCCTACTAAAAATAATCATGAGATAGTGATGAGCAGAGGTGAATCCACAGTGACAAGATTGACTTTAATTCTATAGACCTAATTTCAATTGATTTGAAGTAAACGGATTTTGATTAATTGTTTAAAGTAAGATTAACTAAAAATATTTGAATTAATTATCTAAACTAGGAAGCAATTAAACTAATTAAAATAATATTTAAGAGATCTTGAAAAGTATTGGAGAAGGGATCTAGGAATCACAAATCCATCACTAACTACATAAAAGGAATATTCATGAAGGGAAATCATAATGCCAGAGCAATTTTCTTTATTGCCAGAGCAGATTCTAACACTTTTTTATTTGTAACGGAAAAAATCCGTTAGAAAAATGGTGGGTTGCTCTGGCAATAAAGGAAATTGCTCTGGCATTATGGGTAGCCTTCATGAATTCAATTAGATTACTGTATTTGGATAATTGTGGGGAATCATGGCTACCAGCCCGATTCCTCCTTCAAGAGAATAATCATTATCTAATTACTAATATAATCCTTCTTCGGTAAGCATGGAGTGTGATACTAAACTAGAGTTGTAGCACACAATATCTTTCCCTAGACGTGTAGTATTTAATGATAAAGATCACAATTTGATAAGCACTATTGCATGCGAAAAATCCATATAATCACAATTTGTTGAGCACATTGAGTTCAAAATAAATCTAAAACAAGAATAAATCTAAAAAATAATGATTTAATCAATATAGTATGATTTTATATTAAGAATCGCATACAATTATCATCTATATGATTACAAGTGAATCTAAAAGAAAAAACATAAATAGGAATCATTTACATAGTTAGGGTTCCATTGAAACCCTAGAACGGATGATTAGTTGCTCATGGAATGAGTGAAAGGCACGGAGTTGATGTAGAAAGTCATGGAGAACCTTAAACTTCTTCATCTTCTTCTTGTCACTTTCTTTATCTAGGTTGTGAAAATATGAGGGTGTACGTTCTCCAATGGGTACATATCATGTATATATAGGTTTTCTAAATTTGGGAGGTTTCCCAAACCCTAAACCTAGTAAAACATCATTTTTTGCGTAGCTGCACGGATTCAATCATTCTCGTGGTCCCTAGGGCGACTAGTGTGATGAGAATGCAGAATATGAGAATAAAAGGCTCCCGCGCGCGCAAGCCAGAATAAAAGGCTCCCGTTCAAGCAGCTTGCGGGCGCGGGGCTCGCTCCTGCGGTCGTTTTCGCTACTCTGCGCACTCATGGGGGAATTTCGATATCTCATTGCTCGGACCTCTGATTGACGCACGGTTTGTGGTAATGCGACCGTAACTCATCGAACTATATTTTTATGTCTGTTGAGAAACTTCAGAATCGGAAGTCTTATATGCCAAAAATGGGCTTTAACCAGATGCAACTTTTTTCAATTTTCCACCGGGATCAACTTTTGAGCAAGGAAAGTTTTCTATGACCACTAATTACATTATTTTCTTTTTTTAAGCTCCTATCTTAATCTATTTTGATTGTATACTTGTGAAACCTGAAGTAATACAAAACAAGCATAATATCCACTAAATAATAAATACTCGAGACTAATAAATGCGAGTTAGGACTAGTAATCGAGAACTATTCGTCCCCGATCAATGGACACCAATATTTTTGAGGTACCAGCAAGAAATGGCAATTTTGGGATGTCACAATTTTCCATTGCCACAAGTCTTTCCATCTCCTGTCCCACAAACAATTATCCAGTATTTTATTAAAATTACGAAAATCATTGAGTCCCCCCAATTTTGAATAATGTTTAAATTTTATGATAAATTTTTAATTTTATTTTTTGATCATTTATATAGTTATCCCATGCTAGAACATACGTGTCGGGGCCCAGGGGAAGTCGAAGGGACATGGTTTGAACATCGATATCAGTGTAGTATGGAGCGCATCTTTACTAACTAGATTAAGTCGTTGCTCTATTTGCGACGAAATATCAATACTTATAAAACTTGAAGGACTAAATAAAGAAAATATAAAATATACAAACTAAAGTAATATCGATCCCAAAGTTAAAAGATGAAAAGTGTAATTTACTCTTTTTTTGAAATTGTTTTATAAGAATGAAAAACTTGATTCAGTCTTGTTGTTGAATCAGACAAAAATATTACTCCCTCCATCCCATTTAATGTGTCCATCTTTCATTTTTGGGATGTCCTAAAATTGTCGTCCACTTTCCTAAATTAGTATGTAAATTTTACTTAGTTTCCAAAACTACCCTTCCTTGCAATCAATACCCAAAAACAAAAAAAAACAAAAAAAAAGTGCAATGATTATGGGCAATTGTGAAAAGTAGGTATAGATTCTTTTTGTCCCTTTAAATAGTTGGATTCCCTAATATGAACACATAAAATGAGACGGATGGAGTATAATAAAGTATTATTTGTCACAATGTAAAACTTGAGTGCGAGTCAAGAAAATTATTATTCTAATGCCAAGAGATTATCCATCCCCTCTGTCTCTCTCATAGCATATTATAAATCCAAAATCACAAAATGTGCACCACTACAGGAAGGACAATTTGTGAGTCACTACTGCTTTTTAAATATGGCATGAGAGAGATAGAGAGAGAGAGAGAGTGAGGGAGTGATTTATCCAAAATCACGTCAATCACATTACACAAAGGACGATTCCTTTTTTATTTTTCTTGTTTTGCTTTTCTTCTTTTTTATTTGTCCACCTTTGATTTGATTTGATTTTTTTCTATGTTTCTCTCCTGGCATTTTACTCTTGAGTTGTCCTGGTAACACAATTTAGGCCTCTCAACAATATTCTCTGTTCGTTTAGCAATGTTAATGTTAGCATTTTTGTGGGTTATGGGTCACCCACATAATCTATGGACCGGGTCCAACGGGCTTAGCTTAGGGTCCAAGAAATCTTATGTGGACTATAACTTGGAGTCCTAGGGTATGTATATGTGTGTATATATATATATGTGTATAACACACATAAACACAACTCTCTCTCTCTCTCTCTCTCTCTCTCTCTCTCTCTGCACACAATAAGGCAGCCGCCCCTCTCTCCCTCTCTCTCTTCGATTACACTATCTCTCTAGCCAAATCATACTAGGGCTTGGGATTTAGCGCGTGGATACAAAGGGGATGTCTCTAGTAGGCATTCTCACAACCCGTTCGAAGCACAAGATCGTGCACGGAAGCACTAAAGAGTAACAATTCGTGGGTATTATCGCCGGGCTCGTAACAACACCCCAAGACGATCCGTGATCGGGTATATTCCGCAAGGTATGTCCTTTACCCGACCCGTATGCTTGTTTGATGCATATTTACATTGGTATCAGAGCCTATAGATTATTGATTCGCCCGTATTATGCCCAAAACAAATATACCATTAAAGCTTGGTGAAGCTTTTAACATAAACTTGATAAAATTGAATTTGAAGTGGGTCTATCTGAAAACTCCAATATAAGTCCGAATTTTTTATATGGTTGTGTCCCATATGGTCCCTAGAGTCTCCCCACAAAGTCCCATGCCTTGATTATCTCAAACGAGTGAGATATAGCAAACCCTAGAATCGGTTTTGGGTTAAAAAGCAAAATTTTTTCATAACTTTGCTCTCTATTTTCGAAAGATTGACTTGTTTAATCGATCTGTTTTTTAGTATGATCTTGTAGTACTCCGTGAGAGCTTTCCAATGGTATAAAATTTGTAAGTTTTTGACGAAAAACGAGTGAGATATGAGCTCGCAAAGTAGGAGGGCTGAGCAGTCCCCAAAACCCAGATTGGTTTTGTTTTGGGGAAGGAAGATGAACCACTGTTTGGCCACGCCCACTCTCGCTGAGGAGAGTGGGGCCCACTTGCCGGCCGGCGTTGGTCCGACGACCATGGGTCCGGAGAGTGAAGGTCCGTTTCTCGGCCCCAGTCCTTAATATATATTTTTCATATTTTTATTGAAAAAATATTTAATTATTTAGTAATTAAAACAATAGAATATTAGTGGTAAATACCTCAAATTGAATAGTCTAACTCTATAATCCACCCCGTTTTTTGTTTTCCCCAAAGCTCCTTTATTGATACAACTGAAGCACATTAACTCCTTTGACCTAATTAATTGACTAATACATGGACCGAAATACCCCTACACTATCATGTAGAGTTAGAACTTAAAACACAGAGAAAGAGAGGAAGAAATGGGTCTGTGGTCAACATTTGCCACCACCACAGCCATCACCGACAACGGAGACCACCACCATCTCCGACCAATTGTGTGTGTCCGACGTCAGCGAATCGTCTTCTCTGGCCAATATATCCCTTGAATCGGAAGCTCCGGCAACAAACTCCATCGCTATAACCAACAGTGCGTGTCCAACATCAGCGAAGACGTCTTCTCCGGCCAACATCTCCCATGAATCCGAAACTCTTGCAACACACTTCAACGCTTTGTACTTTGTTTGAGGCTCAGTTTGAAGTCAAGCCATCTTCTAAGAACCTCCATTTTCTAAATCTGAGTTTGGGATCTATTCCATTGTGATTGGGTTGTTCACATGGTAAGGCTAACATGCACTCTTGCTGTTTGCTTAAATGCTTTAGAGAGAGACAGATGAGGCACTCTTTTTTTTTTTTTTTCCTTTTTTTTTTTTAAGTTATCATTTGATTGGGAAGGCTTGTTTGGAACAATATTGACTTTGGATATTTTGCAAAGCTCTTCAGAATTGGGCATATGATGTGAAGCATGATTCAAACTTCCTCAACTTTGTTTCATTTGTTGCTTTTCCAAGGATTTGTTTTGTTTTTCTACGATGAGTTCTTCTTAATCGATGGTTATGTGAAAATTTCACATACCTTCAATCAAATTTCACATAACTAGTTATGTGATATTTGAACTTTTCATAAACTTTTTTTTTAATGTGAATTTCACATTACTTGCTAATTCAAATTGATTTAGCCCTTGTTTTGTAAAGGGTGAGCTTTAAAAAAAAATTAAAATGCCTATAGTAGTAAAGTGGGTTTGTTTCGGGCAGTACTTTTGCAAGGTTTTTGTGTTTAGTTTGCTGTGTGAAATTTCACATGACTATAGCAGTATGTTTGAATAGTTTATTTGTTGACAAATTATGTGTAATTTCACATCATTTTTCTCTTCATAAATTTCACATAGATATAACTAGTTATGTGAAGTTTCATGTGAGTTTTTCTTTTAACAAATTTCACATAGATAGTTGTGTGAAATTTAACATAACTTTTTTCAAATGCTTGAGTTTCTCTTTCGCTCTTTCTAGAATAAAATTTCACACTCAAAAGAGTTGTGTGAAATTTAACACTAAAAAAAGTTATGCAAAACAAAAAGTTATATGATATTTTCACCTAATTAATTCTAGAGAAATGCTGAGACTACAACCTCCCTCTCTCTCTCTCTCTCTCTCTCTCTCTCTCTCTAGAACAAAATTTCACACAGGAAAAGGTTATGTGAAAATTTCACACAGAAAAAAGTTATGTGAAATTTCACATAACCTTTTCCTGTGTGAAATTTCACATTTCTTTTTGGAACAAAATTTCACACAGAAACAAGTTGTGTGAAATTTCACATAACTTTTTTCAGTGTGAAATTTCACATGACTTCTTCTTCTTCTTCTTCTTCTTCTTTTTCTTCAGAATTTCATAACGACAATGGTACTTGTTTGATAGATCTCATCGGGTAGGTTCCGAAAATATTAATTTTACCAAAAAAAAAGGATTTCTAGATTAAAGTTATGAATTTTTAAAGTTAAAGTGACATTGTCACCGTTTGCTCAAATGAAGGAGCGTGCGTGAGTTTCACGAATTGGGCAATTTTGTCCAAAAAAGTTATATGAGTTTTCATTAAATTGATTTGTTGACCGAATCAAACACCAAAAAAGTTCATAAGCATGGAGTTTCGACTAAATCTCCCTTAAAACAATTTTTGTTAATTAAAAAAAAAATAAGTTTTTAATGTTTTAAAATGTTTTAATTGCTTTAAAATTCTGGAAATTTATGAAAAATTCAAAAAACAATTTCCTATATTAAGGACACTGTGTGGAACTAGAAATAATTTTTTGATAAGTTATTTCATAGTTTTTGGTATTTTAGAGCATTAAAGATGTGTTTTGTACGTATTTTTAATTACTTAAAATATCCTGATAAAATATTAATTTTTGTGATTAATATATAGAGTTTAGTACATTGTAAGGGACTCTAGGATAACTTTTATGTAAATTATCATGTATTTTTGTTATTTTAGAGCATATAATTTATGTTTTTTAGACATTTATTTAATTGCTTAAAATAGCAAAAATGCATTATTAATTTTTTGTAATTAATAAGGGACATTAAAGACACTGTTTTGAGACCATATGAAATTTAGTAGGACCTGTAGATATTTTTTGGTAAATTATCCAAATCATGTTAATATTTTAGAGCGTATAATTATGTGTTTTTGTACACGTATTAATATTTTAGGACACGTGTTTTTTATTGATTATTAATTTGTGGAATTAACACAATGTGTTTAGTACACTATTTGCAATATGAGAAAATTATTTAGTAAACTTTCTCATTTTTTGGGATATATTTTAGAGCATATATTGTGTTATGTACATAATATTAATTACTTAAAATATAGCAAATAAAGTTGCTAATTCTTGAAATTAATAAATAGTGTTTTTTACTCTACTTGGGGACTTGAGAAAATCTTTAGTAAATTCTCTCATATTTTTGGTATTTTAGAGCATAAAATTTATGCTTATGGATATTATTTTAATTGCTTAAAATATCCAAAATGGATTATTAATTTTTTGAAATTAATGAAGGGTGTTTAGAACACCATATTAGACCACTGAAAATCCTTGGAGAACAAATTCCTCAAAAGTTTTGTATTTTTTAGGAATTTAGTTGCTCATAGTTAATTTATTTAACTAGATCAATTTATTTTGTTAAATTGATTAAAAATATTTGTTTTGGCTCCAATAATATTCTGGAAACTTTTAATTATAATAAAAAATTGGTTTTTAAGTTATTTAAATTTTTCCATGAGGTTTTAAAATTATTGTGTTTAATTTAAAAGCCCTATTTAATTAGTTTTTAAATATTTGAGAGGTTTGGAAGGGCAAATTTAATGATTAGTTTATTGTTTTTGCATTAGAGGCTCGAATCATTGCACGTTTATTTAATGTTGTCTATGATTGGATTACCATAAGACCTCCTGTCCTCTTCCTTAAATGGAGAGATGGATGAGTCCATTCATTCTTGTAATAAAGACCGCATGAGTGCTTGTCGTGTGTGATTAATTAATTAATCTGGATTAAATGAATCACCGACTTAAATTGACAATTTATTTTGAGCTTATGTTGTCATCATGTATGTTCTAAGGTTGTTTTTGTATATATGTGAAAACAAAGCATCCCTATTTTTTTATGACTATAAATGTAAAGTGAGGATGAGAGTTTCTATTTTATGTTTTGGGAAAAGCCTATTTGTAAAGGGATGAATTTTCTTTGTTTTCACAATATATGCATTAATTACTTTAGCGTGAGCTCTAGATTGTCAATTTGGGCCCACGCAGGGCCCATGCGCATTCATGTGTGTATGGCGCAATTATATTATTATTGTTGTGGATGATGGTAGATAAGTTTAGTACTATCTATGCATGTTTGTTTAGAAAAATCAGTTATAAAATTTTTTCTTGAGTTACAAGAGTAAAGTGATGACTACAAGCTTGGCGAATTTTCGATCTTGAAATTATGATAAGAGAAAATATTTTGATAACTAGATTTTAAAACAAATATTTATAGAAAGATGTGCATCATAATAATGTCAACCTTTTGTGCATATTATTGAATGTAGAAATTGGCACTAAAGTAACATATACGTTTGAATGAGCTAAGATCTCTTGGAGAACTTATTTCAATCAATGATCCAGCCAATTGATCCCATATTGGACCTAGGGTCCAATATTGCCAAAGGCCTATAGAATTTAATTCTAGTAAGACCATCACACGCGCTCTATTTTGATAAAGTAGCATGCATGATGATATAATTGGGGAGTATAAGAACTATCCAATGACCTATGAATGTGGAACCAGCTCGAATTTGTTTTTGGAGCATATCCACTACTAGATTGAAGAATTTGGTAATGAAGTTCGAAGTGAGGAAAAATCCCAAACACTTGATGACTGAGAATCTAAGGTTGACATTCGGTATGATTCAAGATCTATTAGGGACTACCTGCACTGGTGAATATCAGGTTCAGGCTGTGATATGTTTTCAGTGTGACTCGTGGATACACATGAAATAGGTCATAACATAGAACGAGATAATTAAGATTTGTTCTGATTATTCTCGTCATGTTTACCTGGCAGCAGATCGCCATAAGGGAGGTTGTATGCATGACCAGTATTTCCATAAGTGGAAGAATACGCGAGACCGATGGGCCCATGTGCACTAAGCAGGCTAAGAGGCAGGGTGGGACTACAATATAATGGATATTATGTTACATAGTTTGTTTTTATTGGACATGGTTATTTACATAGTAATTACTTAAGAGTTAAAATGTTAACTCTAATTTCTCGATTTCTTAAGTTACTGAGTCATTTGTTGATTCTATGACTTGGCATGCTAAACTCAGATACGTAGGACAAGAAAAGGATGACTCGATTAGCTCATAGTGGCTTGTGAGCTCACTTGCTAAAGTTGACCACGTATGAGTCTTGCCTAGGTGGCAAAGCATACCGAAAGCTTTTTCAAGTAAAGCTATAAGAGATAATCAACCTTTAGAGCTAGTTCACTCACACCTTGGACTTATGTTTGTAAAAATATGTTATGGTAACTCTATTTTCCTCACCTTGTCATCTCATCGCTATAAAACACTAGATTACATAAAATGTTTTACAGCTGCGAGGTTGAGAATAAGATTCGAGAAGACTTTTGAGTTATCTCGTACGCCAGTATTTCTCTGATTAGTTAAGAGGATATGTGTTAGTTTCTCTGATTAGTTCAGAGGAACTGTGTTAGTTTCTCTGGTTAGTTCAGAAGAACTGTGTGAGGACAAAGGGGTACATATACAACTTTCTATTCCAAAAAATTCTGCAACAAAATTTTGTTGTAGAAGAGAGGAATAGAATACTTCTAGATAAGTCTAGCCTTCCAATCTTGGAAGGATGCACTCTTAGCTGCTGCCCTCATACGCAAAATTGTGCCTTTACAACCTATTTTCCAAGCTTTACAGCATGTTTGAAAATATTTTCGCAGTATTGTCGTTGCTATAAGAATCTTGACCTCTATGAGTTAGATGAAATTGTAGACAACATACTATCTTTAAGCAAGGGTGGAGAGATATTGTGATTCCACATCCAGAAGTCGCTGAAATTAGTACTAGTCTGCAGCCGAGTGGGAGTACATTGTTAGACACTTGTGGAAGTGTGCCAAACAGTGGGAGTGCACCACTGGTTACTCAAGATTCTTAGATAGCACAGTGTAGTTGACGATGATGAGTTCTGTAACAACCCAAATTTTCTACGTACTTTTAGTATTTTTTATATTATTATTTTGAAGTATTAGACATTAACTATGTGTATGTATCTTAGTGACACCTAAAAAAAATGTTGAAGTAGCTTGTACGGGTCGTTAGTATGTTGAGTAGTGTGCTTAACATAGAAATTTAATGCCCGGGGTCATGGGTATCCATTGGGCTAATCATTTGTCACTTTAGAATGCATTTTTGGGCCCATATAAAGCCTTTTTGTGAGACCCTTAGACAAAAAAACGGGATTTACATGTTTGTGTGTGTTTTATTGATAAGTGTTGTGTGTGTGGACCATAGTTTATATACATAACATAATATTATATTAGCTTAGGTAATATTACACAAAAGAAAAAGAGAAACCCACATCTCTATTCACAGCTGCAATAGAGAGACAGAGAGAGAGAGAGAGAGAGAGAAGAGAAGAAGAAGAGGGAAGAAAAAAGAGAAGGGTCTAGGGTTCGTGGGCACGTGGGGAATCGCGGAGCATTCGTGGTGGTTGATTGTTGATCAACGAGGTGAGTTAAATTTTGTATATCCGAGTATATATATATACACGTATGTATATATGTATATGAGAGTAAATTAAATTAGTACATGTTTAATTTAGTTGTTAGGATTAAATCTTTGTAATGGATGCACATTGTTATTGTTGAAGTAATCTGGATATTTTCTTTCCCCTTCGTGTGACTTTGTGATTATGACATTAGGATATTAAAGGGTTAGGTGAATAGTTAGTTTGATAAAACCATATGTGAAATATTCATGGTAATTAAGAACTATATGTGAAATTCGTTTTTTTGTAATTTACATAGTTGCAGAAACTTTAGAAAATTATTAAAAAATCGTAACTTTGAATTTGAACATTCTGTCCGCTAGTTTTATGTAAAACGAAATTCTGCACACTTTTCGTCTAATGGAGTTTTTCTTGATTCTGCATTGTTTGGGCAGAAATTGAAGATTTCAACAGCAGTTTTTAGTATATTAAAATGTTCGAAATTTGATAAATATGATTTGTTGTGTTTTTTTTATTCGTCCGTATGACTTAACAAAAATTACTTAGAGATATATGAATTCTCATATAATATTGAATGTTGGGTTGAGGGTATTGTACCTGAATTAACTGACCTTATTTTGTGGTCATTTTGATAAAAAGGAATAAATTAGATATAGTATATTGGGGATCTTGTAATTGATTGAAAATTTTTGAGGGAAGATTGTTATGGGTTAATTGATAAAACCCTTTATTGTAAAAAATTTGTATGCATCTAAAAGTTAGAGATGTGATTGGATGATGAGACGGAACTATGTGATAAACGAGAAATTCACAATTATTGGGGATAATACGAAGATAAGTGATAATTGCAACATAGTTCTTTAGTGTTTACCGCTCCCCGTTATGTGATATATTTTTTTGGTAGCTCGACTTGCTGAGTGTACCCTTTTGCTAGTGGCTTCGTGATCAAGCTGGTCCAAGCCTTATGCCCAACTTATTTGTTAGACGTCTAGGCATATTGACCGGCCTTCCATAGTGTATATCTAGTTTGGTTGATACCCCAACCAAACTGGCACCGGTGTGGATGTTGGTAGTATGTCCGGGCACACATGGGATATATGTGTGCGCTGTACCATGGAGGGTGGCCAAGTGGTGAACATAGGGAACACAAATATAAATTTAATGCAAATAAATAATAAAAATGGATTATTTCATAAGACTGATAAGCGTGAAATAATGAACGCGACATTTAAGGTAGAATGTGGACGGCTTATGTATGAAATTATTCGACTGGTTTGTGATCATTCGATTTACAGGATGGTGGGTCCACTAACTTTTATGCAGGGCTGGCTCACCATAGATATCCGAGGTAAGTATAAAACTCGTAGTAACTTTGGATTTTGGGCAAGAAACTACTTGCCACCACATAACTGGAAACTACTATTTTGTCCAAATATGTGTGTGGAACTACCTGTCTTGGCCCAATAGTGTTGTAATGTGGTTTGTAGTCGAGGGGTTCAGGTTGGAGCCCCTTTTTCTTGAGAAAAACATCAAAGAAAAACATCGTCCCGTTAATACGGGCTAAATAATGGTGATTATCACTTGACATCCATTGACCCAATTAAGCACATAAGCATGTCAAAGATATCACATAGCAATTTTCGTAAAATTGACATGTTAAGCTCTAATTAACACAGGCTTTATCTATTAATTCAAGAACAAAGCATTCAAACATACTCAATATCACATAAGCATCCCCCAATTTAGGATTAGAGTACTCACCTCACAAATTGCTCCAATTAAAGCCTAGAACCCCAAATTCTTTGCTAATTTTAGCTCTAATTAACTCCAATGATAATCTTATATTCAAATATCACGTATATGTATCGTTACCTCAAAGAGGGTCGCGGAAAAACATTAATGAAAATGGAAATAAAAGGTATAGAGACGATCCTCTCACCTCCACAATTCCGAATACGGCTTCGGTTCGCGAAACGGTGTACCGACGGTAAAGAAACGGCGAAGGCGACAGAGCTTCCGTCAATGGCCGAATCTTCTTTCTGTACCTCCTATCTCTATATTGTTGATTATGATGAAGAAGAAGGTGAGTCATGTGTTTGAGGTGTCAACATCCCAAGCCTCATGCCAAGTTTTGTTTATTTCTATTTACACCCCCAACATTTCTTTAAACTTTATTATGAAATCCCCGACATAAACGTATTAACTACCCAATATCTAAGTGGGTACTTATCTATGTCACGCGTGGGTCCCTAACGTGGTCCCACATATTTTGTAAAGTTGCTAATTAACCTACTAGTTATGAATCTGGTTCCTATCTCTCAAACGGGTACTCAAACTGGCACCATGAAATATTGCAACAATCAATAAAATATTAAAGCAATTAAACAAATATTTATTTAATCATATAAATGCAACTAAATGCAATTTAATTAATCCGGACCTCCCGTGGGTC
Source organism: Hydrangea macrophylla (assembly GCA_033977485.1). Lineage (NCBI taxonomy): Eukaryota > Viridiplantae > Streptophyta > Magnoliopsida > Cornales > Hydrangeaceae > Hydrangea > Hydrangea macrophylla. The sequence goes on from CM066990.1 coordinate 106,587,622, forward strand.
CCACTTCATATCTATCCAACTGTGTCCTTTTCTCAAGCACTTAACATGTCGGGGTAACTGGAACTTACCCAAATTATCACATGCTATTAATTATATTAATTAATGCATGCAAAGTAAATATTATCTCATTTCTCCGGGTACGAGTATTACAGCTCATCTGCTAAAGCTGAGTGAATATTTGCTATGAAGGATGATATGATCTCTATGAACAAAGAATAAGGTATGTTTGGGAGTCAGTTGATATTCCGTCCGAGTGTAAGACTATTGGAAACAAGCGGGTTTTCGAAGTTAGACTTAAGGCGGATGGTTTAGTTGACAAAGATAAAGGCGCACCTCGTGGTGAGAGGTCAAACCTAAGAGTGGGTGTAGACCTTGAAGACAGAATCTCCTTAGTGGTGATATTTTGTTTTCATTCGCCTTATCTCAGTGATTGTTGCACATTTAGTTTTAGAACCATTTTCAAATGGATGTTGATACTGCTTTTCTCAATGGAGAGCTAAACGAAGAGATCTACATGGATCAACCTATTGGTTTTTACAACCGATGGGAATGAGCCAAAGTGTGGCATCCCAATTGATCTATTTATGATCTCTAGCAATCGTTTAGGCAATGACACTTGAGATTTCATGATTTGGTCGATTTCGTTCGTTGAGATGATTAAAGAAGACCAGTGTGTGTACATTAAGCAGTCCATAGAAGGTGTTCTAATTCGTATATTGTATGACAATAATATCCTTTTTATTTAAATAAAAAAGCATGGATCAAACCAACTATGTGTTGGGAGTTAGGGTTGTGGGAACCGTTCATAGACCTATTTTGTATGTCTCTAGAGATTTACATAATAGATGATTCTTGAACACTTTCGCATGCAGTACTCAAAACCCATAGATGCCCCAGTTGAGAAGGGAATACCCTTGACCCTAGTTCAATGTCCAGAGAATGATGAGGAAGTAAATGTCCAAAGTGCCATAAGCATCTGCAGTGGGAAGCTTGACGAATACTATGTTGTATTCTTGTTCAGACATTTGCCATACGGTTAGTTTAGTTAGTCGTTACAAGAGTAACCTTGGTCCAGTTCACTAGAGAGTAGTGAAGATCTTTCTGCGATATGTTCGCATGATTGTGGATCTCACCTTATGGATGGTAGAGTTTTTTGAAGTGATGAAGACGATGCGACGCTCATTGGTTCAGCGATTGAGACGAGCGCATGTCCATGTCTGTCTACACATTCACATTAGTTGATAAAGCATTCACTTGTTGTAGCGAGATGTAGACATGCGTCACCTTATCCATAATGGTAGCTGAGTATGTGACTTGTTCTGCAGCCGTTCAGGAGGCTGTGTAGTTAAAGAGGTTCTTACATAGTATAAGCCTCTTGCCTCAGGGCGATGAAGCAGTGTTGGTCTATTGTGACGGCACGTCGGCTCTAGATTATGCAAAGGACCATAAATACCACGGGAAGTCCAAGCGCATAGAGATCTACCACCACAACATTCGAGATATGGTTGCACAAGGGGGGGGAGGGGGGTTGTTTTTTTTATAGTACATCACTACTGGTGATATGATGGCTGATCTTTTGGATCAAGCCAATTTCTAGAGATTCGTTCTTGTCCCACATTAGTTGTATGGGACTCTGCAGGTTCTGATGTACTTTAACAACATTATTCTTGACATTATTATTACCAGATACTTATTATTATAATAAAATCAATGGTCTTCCAAATTCATTAGTTGTTAATTGAATGAATGCACTTTTTTTTTCTTTAAAGTGTCACCAGGCTTGAATTGACCTGCTCACACGGGTGATTCACCTTGGCGCCGAGATAGCGAAGTTGGACATGTGTGTTCATAGCGCTTAGATGGCGAGCAAGATGAGACATTTGTGTTCATGGCGCTTGGATAGCTAGCTAGGATATGTGTGTCTATAGCGCTAGGAAAGCGGGCTAGAACACTTATATCTACGCGGTATAAGAACAGCGAGCTAGATATAAACCTTGATATCCTTATATGTCGCCTTAGCTTAGAGCTAAGATGAGACCTAAGCTAAGCTCTTGGTCGAACATAGAGAGCGCCTACTACTCTATGTAGCCTGTTTATAGCCGAATATGAGTTTTTAGACGGACGCTGGTTGTAGCGACTGTGCTTGAAATGTTAGGTTAGACGTTTATGTAACGTCTAGACTAAAATTCGTATGGCGTTACTTTTACCACGAAGTGACATTCCCATTTATATGGAAGAACGCCATAGCATACATATCATACTGTATGTGCTATTTTGCGATCGTTTGTGGAGTAATGGATTAATCCCTATTTCATTGCTATGTGAGCTACGTAGTCTCCCTGTAACGGGGATTCTACACAAGTTACCTTATGACCTGAGACTATGTCATGAAGGACGCTTGATGACGCTACTTTAGCGTACCATCCTGGGACGAAGAGACAAATACCGTCCTATGGGGCACGTCTAGGAAAGTGGTCGAGTTAGTTGGATTGACATTAGTAGGCAGGGAAGACTATTCAATAACACACCATGTTTTGTGACTCATTAGCTGGCCAGCGACAATCGTATACGTACTGAGTGTCATGGGTACATTACATATTTGGGGGTGTAGCACTGCTTTCTGAGGGATTAAGAGTGCTAGATCCAGTGTGGTTGAACCTGTCTGGGTAAATACACGAGAAGCTTCCGAGTGATGCGTTTTGCTAGTTATGTGATTGACTTAGCATCTCAGCTCCTGTCGCTGTACGTTTCTTTTCATGAGGTCGCACGCTCTATTTCCCGTATGAGGAGATGATGAAAGTTAGAATCTGAGAGATTTTATTTTAGCACAAAGCCCTATGTGGGTGAGTGGGAGATGTTAGCATTTTTGTGGGTTATGGGTCACCCACATAATCTATGGACCGGGTCCAACGGGCTTAGCTTAGGGTCCAAGAAATCCTATGTGGACTATAACTTGGAGTCCTAGGGCATGTATATGTGTGTGTATATATATGTGTATAACACACACATAAACACAATTCTCTCTCTCTCTCTGCACACAATAAGGCAGCCGCCCCTCTCTCCCTCTCTCTTCGATTACTTTCTCTCTCTAGCCAAATCACACTAGGGCTTGGAATTTAGCGCGTGGATACAAATGTGGTGTCTCTAGTAGACATTCTCACGACCCGTTCAAAGCACAAGATCGTGCACGGAAGCACTAAAGAGCAACAATTCGTGGGTATTATCGTCGGGCTCGTAACAACGCCGCCAAGACGATTCGTAATCGGGTATATTTCGCAAGGTATGTTCTTTACCCGACCCGTATGCTTGTTTGATGCATATTTACAGTTAAAATGGGTAATTAAGGTTTAGTCTATTTTACAGTATTTTTAAAATATTAGGTTTAATATTGAATTTTTTTGAGTGAAAGGTCTCTCACATATAAAATTGGACAAAAACTCTGACAACTTTGTGAAATTTCACTAAATATTAATTCGCAAAATTGTTGGAGTTCTAACATTGATTTTACGTTTTTTTTTTAATTTATTTTTTAGTGAAATTTCACAAAATCATCAGAATTTTTTTTTTTTTAATTCTAACAAAATATTTGGGTTGTGAGACTTTTCACTAAAAAATTTTGTTGTGTCTTTTAACCAATAATTTTTCCTAACGGAGAATTTAATACTAAATTTCTAAAGTTAAAAAGTATAAAACAGAAAAAGACATAATGACAACTAAATATTTGTTCAAGAGTAATGTTTGGGCCACACCCATCCACACCCAAAAAGCGGGAGTGGATCCTTTTTGGGTGTGGATGGGTGTGACCCTAGCATTGTTGTGTGTGAATGCTTTTTGGGTGTGGATGAGTGTGACCCTATCATTGTTGTTTGTTCAATTGATTTGAAAAACTTCTGGGAATGGACTTCTGGAAGAAGAAGCCCATTTATTGAAGTGAAATCCGTTTGGTAAAATTTGAGATTGGACTTCTTAACGAGAAGTGAATATCCACAATGTCCATTTGAAGAAGTAAAAAATGTTTACTGCTCAAAACTGTGATTTTTGCACTTCCCCACAAATTAGGAGCTTTGTATACACAATTACACTTTCATCCCTTGTTTTATAATTAATGTCATCTTATCCAAATCCCATACCTAAATTTTATAGCCTAGCCGAATCCTTATTATTTGGTGAGGTTAAGAGTAATTTTGGTAAGTAGATATATTTTAGATGTTGCCACCAAACGTTATGCACATTTAGATGAAATTTTTATTTAAAAAATAATCATTCATCAAACAAACACTTTCTTTTTAAAAAAAAATCTATTTTGAAAAGTCCATCTAAAAAAATCTATTCCAAAAATGAATTTCTGTACGAGAAGTTATGACAAATACTACCTAAATCTCCAATATTTATTTCCATATTGACTAAATCTTGACCATGTATATGTGCGTGTGTATATATTTACAGGTTTCGTGAATGGTATTTGACTTGTTTTGGGGGAGAAAAAATCAATGTTCAATAATAGGCACTCTTCCAACAACGAAATAAAGCTCCATCATCGATCATATATTTGATCATTTTATATTAGAATTTAGAAAGGAGATTGATTCGGTTTTTTTTTTTTGGTTCGACAAAATATAACTGATTGATTAGGATTCATCATCAACGATTCCAGCAGCAAAAGTTCATTAAGCCTAGTTTTTTTTTTTGGTCAGAGTTAAGCCTAGTTGATTCTTCTATTTTTCCACTAAAACTTTGAAAAAGTTAATTAAGTTAGTTTTCTTAATTTTATTGTCTTTCTATTGTTGTTTTAACAATTTAATGAGACATAATTAATGAAGTGGCACCAATTAGACTATAGGCCTATATTTCAATGAGAAATGCTAGATGTACTCCCAAATGCACAACCAAATGCACAATTTTGTTTTAAAATGTTGGATCTCGTGCTGAAAAGTCTGTACACAAAAAAGGGGGTGTACAGAGTGTGCAAACTTTTCAACACGAAGTCTAACATTTTCTTAGCAAGGTTGTGCATTTAGTTGTGCATTTCAGAGTGCATGTAGCATTACTCTATTTCAATAACATTCGCATCATATGATTTTTAATAGTAAAAACGTGGGATACTTTTTATGAAAATATCTATGGTTTATGAATAAATTTGGATTAGACTTTACATTACATGTGGCAATGCATCAACTTAAATCATTTTTAGTAAATGGAGGGGCCGAACACTCGACATATGCAATAGAGTCTAGGACTGCAACTTAGGCGGGCCTATTCGAGCCCAGTCGAGCTCAACTCGCAACTTACTCGGGCTTGGGCAACTTTTGTAGGTATCTTGGACGGACTTGGGCTAGAAAGGTTAAGCCCGGATTGTATTTGAGTTGGGCTTGGGCAAGGAGATTATCAACCCGAGTAACCTGAGCCCGAACTACACACATATATATATATATATATTTATACGACCAGGCTCTCCAATGAACTGGGAAGTGAACTAGGCTTAAAAAGCCAAGGACCCGACCCACCGACCCACGAAATTATATGATAGGTCGTGTCCTTGGCTTTTTAAGCCTAGTTTACTTGCCTAGTCACTGAAGAGCCTAACCGTATGTTTATATATTATAATATATTATTTTTCTATGTATGTACTATTTTTAACCATGGTATTTTAGTGTTTTGTAGAGACAAAAATACACTTTTAGATATTATCTATTAACCAAATTGATAGATGGAAAGTTTTATCTCAATTATAAACCAAATTATTCAGACTACATATTCTATTTTTGTTGTTTATCAACTCCAATTCGGGATCAAGTTGGGCTCGGGTTTCAATACTAAAACACAAGTCGGGCCTGGGTTGAGTAATTTGGGCTTGGGCTCAGATTTGGACAGACTCTACTAAAATTCGAGTCGAGCTTGAACATACCTACAATGAAGCCCAACCCACCCGAGTTGCAGGCCCAATGACGCCGCTAGAGGCTTAAGACCCAGTTGCGTAGAACTATTCTCACTTTGCTAACTAACCATAATTGTAAATAAAAATCAAGTACCTTACCAAAAATAAATAAGGAAAAGACTTTTTCTTTTTAGGAAAAATTGGTGAAGAGGTTATTAAGATGGGCTTTATTGGGATTAAGGACAACTTAAAGTAGACATTGGGGATAAGTCCTCCCAATGTCCATAGACTAAAATACCCTCATTTTCATCATCTAACCCTAACCAAACCCTAGCCAACATTACCACCACCCACGCCACTTCTGGCCACCACCTCCGACGACCAACCTTGCCACCTCCGACGACCTTCCCCTTGCGTCACCGAACCTCCGGCGACCTCCCTTGCCTCCACCACCATAGCCCCCGCCCTTTCTCTATCCTCTATTAGCTTCATTTTCTCTCCTAAATCGAGGGATTGTGATTTATCAGTATATATTGATTAGTTATACAGAGAGAGAAAGAAATTACAATGGATGATTCGTCAATTGCAAATCTGCACAAAAAAAGCTACTCTCTCATATCTTAAGTTTCAAAATTTTCACTTAGGATATGAAATCTTAAGTTTGAAGTGCGAGTTTCATTATAAGAGTGGATATTTCTTTGAACAACTCTAAAAAAAACCAGTCTCCCATATTTATTCATCATTCTCAATCCATATTTCATTCGAATAACTAAGTTTAAAACCCTAGTCTCATATCTGTTCATCATTCTCATATCCATATCTATTCACCACTCAATTGTGGTGTCAACCCTTCTTTTGATTCGGAGCAAAAATCCTAAGTGAAGTCAGAAATCAGAAATCCTAAGTCAAATTTAGGATATCCTAAGTGAATTTTCACTTTATGCTGAAGGCTATTAAAGCCTAGATTAATGGTGGTTGATTGTTCACAATAATAAAATGGTGATGGTGTCGAACAATCAAATTAGATCCTAATCATAGCAGGCCAATCATAACAATTGAATGGTGATGATCCAACATAGAGCCCAATCATAGCAGTTGAATGGTGATGATCTGTTTTGAACAATTAAATGGTGATGATCTGTTTTGAAGAATCAAATCAGATACAGTTCTAGTTTGGTTGTGGTGATGGTGGTGGTGGTGGTGGTGGTGGTCGATGGTAGTGGTGGCGATCTAGGTTTGTTTTGGTGGCGGTGGCGATAGTGTTAGTTGCCGTGGTGGTCGCTGGAAGTAGTAAACGGAGGTCAGGTAGGGGTGTTGGTAATGGTGGCCATGGGAGGATGAGAAAAAGTCTATGCTTTTTTTTTTGGGAAGATGAATTGTGGGGTAGTTTGGTCAGATGGAAAGAGTAAAGGAAAATGCTAGACTCACACAGTGAATCACACACTTTTTCCACACACAGCTTTAAAGGCATGTACCATGTGCTATATAAGTGGGGCACAAAAAAATGTAAAAAAAATTCAAATAGCACAAGGTACAAGCATTTAAAGCTGTGTGTGAAAACATTGTGTGGTTCACTGTGTGGGTCTAGTAGTGCTGAAGAGTAATATGGACTTGAAAAGTGATATTTTAATGTTGTGGATATAGGTAAAAAATGGGTCTGGGCTTTTGTACTTAGGGAGTTTGTTGTTAATGTGTTGCCTTTTAATCCAAGTACGTCCAACCTTAAGGACCTTAGGGCAAGCCTTCTTTATATATATATATATATATATCTACCTAGATCCGGACTGTATACACACACAACCCACACACACACGCCACCTAGCCCAACCCAACACCAAAGCCACACATTGGCTAACAGCAAAGCCCAACAAGGACCACTCATTCTGACTGAAGAATAATTAGGGGACAAGAAAAAACTTTTCTAAAAGTTCATTAGAAACCGTATTCATAATTACCAGCATCTGTAATATTGACAATAATGACCACTTATAATGTAAGAAAATAAATATTTGGGACAATAAAATTTCAATCAACTTTATGTGACCAATTTAAAAGTCAGTGTATTACTTTTTAAAATTAGAAAACTATCAATAATAATTTTAAAAAAAATTCATTAACAAAAAAAAAAAAAAATCAACTTTTGAAAAGTTGATTTACGTTTCAGTTTACTTCATGTTTGCACGTTGTAAACTTGCACTATTACGTTGTGAGTATGCTCCTAACGTTGTGATGGGTTGCTCCCTATTCTGTTCAGAGTTGCTCCCCATTATTATAAATAATTGCTCCTAATATTGTGTAAACAAAAATGCTACACCCACAATGAATTCTATAGCGAATTCCACAACCAACATGTGTTAGTTGTGGACTTCATTATGGGTGTAACATTACTCTCAAACTTGAGGACTTTAATTATACAAAAAAGTTGACATTTTTTAAATTTCGAAAAAAATAGTAGATTGACTTTTAAATTTTAAAGAACTTTACTATAAGGAATAATGGATAATTACATTTCAGTAATTTTTATGTGTCAAAATAAAAATCAGTTTACTAATTTTTCAAAATTGAAAAAATATCAATTTTTTTTTTGTAAAATAAAGAAGTCATCAAATTTTTCACGACGTTTTGGTGCAACTCTTGAATGGATGGGGGCAACTTTTCGAAACGTTGGGAGTTACTCTTCCAAACGCAGAGAACAACCCGTTTAAAAGTTGAGTACAACTCTTCATAACGTTGAGAACAGGTATTCAAACGTTTTGGTACAAGTTCAGAACATTGAAAACAAAAAGTCGACTAAAATACAGAATAACTATTAAAAAATTGATTTTTTTTTTTTAAATTTTTTTGCTGACTTTTTAATTTTTTAATTGTTATTGATATTTTTTAATTTTCAAACAATAGTAGGAGTAGTTTTGTTCTATAAGTTGATTGAAATCTAATTATCCCAAGGAATATTGCATGATTAAGCTATTTTGCACTCATCTGATGTGGGACCCACATCTGATTCGATGCCAAGTTGTAACCTCGATCACTGCAAAACCGTACAAATGACCGACGAAACCGTAATCAGGACGCTGAAAATAAGGGGCTCCCACTGTAATTAACCATCAAAACCGAGGTCATAACTGAAACATAGACCTCGGTATGGAAGGCCTTTCCCCTCTGCCCTGCCTATAAATATTACGTGTACCCGTCAGACCATATAATAGTTTCTTTAATTGCTTACCCCCCCGCCCCCTTCTCTCTCTCTCTCTCTCTCTCTCTCAATCACCAGCAAGAAGTGTAGGTTCAAAGAAGGTTGGTTTGTTTCGAGGATCTTTTTGTATCTCTCTCTCTCTCTATATCACAAGGTATATTCAGGAACCCACATTTAACAAAATCTACACGCACTCTTTCTACATTCACTGTAATTGTTTGCGTTCATTGATCTTCTCAGAATGTTTATGAATTTATGTGCTGAATCTGAAATCTCCTAATTGATTGATTTTGTATTTTGGAGTTCGGAGTTTCTCCTAATTTGAGCTAAGGCTACTATTGATCACTTCACTTGGATCCGTGCAGTTTTATTATCTGAGATTAAACCTCTGTTTAGATCTTTAATTTTGATTGTTCTTATGGAAAAGACGCCGTCTTTTGATTCAATATGCTAGAGAAGTTGTTAATCCCTGTACCCATATCGATATGTATGTAATTTGGACACAAAAATAGAATGTGAATCCATATTAATGAAGTAAGCATATTTAGTTAGTTTTACATGTTGGTTTTTGAGGGGTTGAGCAATTTCTCTTCAAAAATGATTTGCTATACAGACAGCTTAGTTAACTCCGTGATAATAGAGGCGCATGGTGATAATTTTAGACATCCAAAGGAAAATTAGTAATTGTTTTCTAGCTTATGAAAAGTGAAATCGTGAAACGTAATCATGCTTTCACTTGGTGATTCTAGATCATAATAAAGGTGCATACTATGCGCCATAAGATAGGTTACGAGGACATTCGATCTTGGTTAAACCGTGCCTCCTGCTTATTCCAGGCTTACATTATTTGGCTTGCGGTAGTGTGACGAGATATGATAGAATTAACAATTGATTTTCACTGATCAAGTGCTGTGAATTGATTTTCTCAATGAAACCAGAAAATACAAGTTATAGAAAGTCCTGTTGTGTGAATGGAGGCTGGGAAAGAAATTTGTCCTGTTGCCTCTTTCTCACTCTAGGGGTGTGTGTGTGTGTGTGTGACAAATAGGTTCCCTGCATCTGAGAATGTGTACTGTATAACTCAGCAAATTTAGAGTACACCTAAGTTCTGCTTCTGTAAGTCACATTGATAATTATCACCTCTGGTGGTAAGATTCAAATGGAGTGCCCCAGATTCAAGTGATCCTTGGTGATAATCTGTTTTATTGAGTATTTTGAGGGGGATTGTGCTTTATGGACAACCCGTTGTTTGGGTATCAATAAAATTCTTTTTCTGCACTTTTTACATGGATATAATAGCAGAATGATTAAGATTTGGTTAATGAGATTGGACTTGTAGGATTCTATCTCCGGAGCAACATTCTGAATTTAGTAAAGTAAGTACCCTCCAGAGGGAAATGTTTACAATAAGGAACATACATTGCATCTCCCAAAGTAAATGAATTAAATGTTGTCTTTGAGGCTCAACTGCCAGTGTTGGGCAGTTGGCAAGATGGGTGACCACAAGTTCCTCTTAATATGAATTTCGAAGATAACAATTACGAATTATCTTATAATGTAAAAAGGGTGGCAATGTGTGACAATGTTTTTGATACCTTATTCTTTTAACATGCAGGTTGTAGGGACTCTGCCCATGGGTTCTAAATCAGTTGTGGATTTGATAGAGGCTTCATCAGGGGTTCATTTTTCCGGATTTCACTTGAATGGATTGGTGGCAAGAAATTCGGAAGTGGAGCAACCGACAACTTCAGCAGCTGAAAGTGATAAGCAACCTTTCGTCATAGGTAAGTGTTGCCACATAAAGTTTATGTAATATTTACGCATTACTTTTTAATTTCATCTTAATCCTGGAAAGTTATGCTGTCGAATACAGAAAAATATTGCGGATATTACTGATTTGGACTCTTATCCACCAGTCACGACTGTCAGAAAATCACTAGTTTTGGTGAGGCACGACTGAGCATGAATTCTTAAAGTTAGAATGGTATCTATTCTAGTGAAATTTGGACTTTGCAGGGAAATCATAAATAGCAAAAGATAGGAGTGCTTATGGGACATCATCATGATGTATTATAAGCTTTTTTTGCACTATGAGATAACTGCTAAGCGTAGGTTGCAGCTCTGGTGGGTGGACTTAGATTGAGCGCCAATTTGTGGACTACAACACGGGCTTATAAGGTTGCATGAAGGAAGCATGGACTCTTCCGAAAAGCAGCCACGCACTGGGTGTGTACTAATTAAAGGCAGCCGCACTGGGTGTTGAACCGCCACACCCGTGCTTCCTCCAACTGAACATTTTCTTTTTTCCTTCTTGTTTTGGTTGTCTTGCAGCTCTTGCTAAATCTTAATCCAGTCTGGGTTGATACTAGGTTTAGGAAATGATGGTATGCTTGGATATCTGCCCTGAGCATTGATTGAGATCATAATTTGTAAACAGATGTTATCAATTATACGAGCAGAACTTGAAATAACTATAAGTACTGAAAAATTCTAAGGCCACCCTTAGGTTTTAGTCTACTTTAGCTTAAAAAAAAAAACTGATTATAATCAGTCTTAAAAACCTCTCAGCTGCTGTTCTTTCAATTTGGTATTGTAGTTGTATTCACCAACCATATTCCAAATTGTTTTACTTATCAGTTTGACTTACAGTGCTATGTTTCTTTAGTTTGTTAGCTTTTAGTATAATTCACCGTTGATGAAATACTCCCTTAGCCACTTAGGGTCTTTCATTTGTACCCTGAAATTTCTTGGCCTTGCTTACATTCCCACTATGAAAATCATCTCAAAAGTCCGTGCGATTTGTAAAGCAAGCACTTCCTATGACTTGTTAATTGTTATGCTGAATTATGGTGATGCCGCTTGGTTGATAACTCCGAGAGACAAATATGGCGTTTGATGAGTTCATTATCTCTGGAAAGTGCATCATGGTTCAGTTAGGACTGTTTGTTGATCTTTTTGTCTAGCAGAGAGAGGTGAAAACCAAGCCAGGATACCGTGGCTTGAGAAAAAATGGACCTTGCTCCTGAAAACTGGTAAATAGGGAGATGGATTCTTGATTGGAACGCTGTCATATATGTTTTTCTGTATGTATGAACATTCCAACATATCTAGTTGAATTGGATGTTTCTACGGTTCTACCTCCATTTACAGAACGCACATACACACACACTTGGAGGAATTGGAGCAACATGGAGATATTTTGTAATCGTAGACTGGATGAAGTTGTCATTACTAATTTCATAAACCTTGCTCCAAATCTGATATTTTCCTTGTGTTACTTCCTATATCTGGTCTAGTTTCCTTTTCAGTGTTTACTCATTCAGAATGTTTTCTTGCATCAGGAGGCGACAAAATTTCTTGTATCTACAACTCATTCTTTTGTTTTACGCTTGGTTTAGTGCATGTTTGAATCACATACACATTGTTTTGGGCAGGTGTTGCTGGAGGTGCAGCATCAGGGAAGACTACAGTTTGTGACATGATTATCGAGCAGCTTCGTGATCAGCGCGTTGTGCTTGTAAACCAGGTATCTTTTTCTTGATTGGGTAATGTTGAAAAGGTTGATTGACAACCAAGAGTTTTTTTCCCATCATCTTCTTGTTAACATTTTTTTAAGGCTTTTTTTTTCCTTTTCCCTATTTCTTTACTTCTTGGATGAATTTGGAAACTACTAATAGAACTTCCTCGTATTATGCACATCTTCTCTTCAAATGAGTGTAACTCCACTTTTTGTTCAGTCCAATCTTGAACTTCTTCGCTCAACCTATTCGAATCGTTTTCTTCGTGAATCGTATGAATTGAGTCGTATGATAACAATGATTACTGCTATTTTAATATGTATTTATTTTTATGTAAATACATTTATTGCTTTCCATATCCTCGCCTTGGTTGTATCATTCTGTGTCCATATCCCTCATGCCTTTCCATGCTTCTTAAATGATACCTGCCAGTGTCTGGTGTTGTCATGTTACCATTTGATATCCTCCAGTGTTTGTCACTATTTAGATTGTACGGTGTGGATATCACTTAAATGGTTAAATTCTGCTGGTGGCTTTTTATTTATTCTCACGTACTTTTGTGTGAATCTCTCTCTCTCTCTCTCTCTCTCTCTCGCATCATGTGAACTACCCTCTATCGATCTCTTAAACAAGGTGATCATTCACATAAATATGTTGCTATTGATGATTTGGCAGGATTCCTTTTATCACAATCTGACCGCAGAGGAACTGACAAGAGTTCATGAATACAACTTTGACCATCCTGGTGAGTTTTGCATCTCAAATTTGATTCTCTTGACCAGAATCTCCTCTTGTAATGCTCAATTTTCAATTAAGTCGTTTTCTTGCTTGAGTTTCCAATATCTTCTCAATCCTGAACGAAGTTGTATCTTTGTGTTGTTTGTAAAGAATATGAACATGTGAAAATGTGCATATAGTCCCAAATTAAGAGTCCTTTATTCTATTTGGGATGTCCCATTTGAAGAGTCCTCTTTGAAAGTCAATTTACATTGACTAGATAATTTCCTAGATTACCCTTTATCTTCTTAGGTCTCCCACTTTTCATTTGATGTACCAAATATGTTCATGCAATTTTATATCTCCCTTGTTTTTCCTTCGAAATTCATGTTCTCCTTGTTGTCTTCCCGCAAACATTTCTTTAGAACTTGAGGAGGTAGCTGTGATGTCAGTTGTATATTTTTCGAGAACAGCTGCTCCTTTCTACATTATGCTCTCATGTTTATACTAGGTATTTTCAGTGGCGTATGAAAATATGGACTTCAATCCCTTTACATCTTAAAGCTTTTGGATTAAGATATGATATTGTGGCAAAAAACTGTCCTATGCTAAATTGGGTGTCATAGTTTTCATTATATTGACCATGGACATTTATTTAGTTTTATTTTGATTGCATTGGGTAACGTGTAACTAATCCACTGAAAAATAATAAATGCTCCACAACTATGGTATTACCAGATGCATTCGACACTGAGCGATTATTATGTGCTATGGAGAAGTTAAAGCATGGGCAAGCAGTAGATATTCCGAAGTATGACTTCAAGAGTTACAAAAACGTGTTCCCAGCTCGAAGGGTAAGGTTCTTTGTACGCTGATTTTAAAGAATGTTTATTCGGTATCCATTGTTTGTACTGATCTTGTGGCCGGGCAGTATCTATGAAGTTACCTCTGTCATTCTTTTTATGTTTCTCATATGATCTACATGTATTGTATGGTACATACGATCATACATGCATCATACCTCATGCAATTCTAGAACTGGCCACAAACTTGTGACTCAGTAAATTGTTGTTTCTCTTCTATATTATTTTCAGTGCTAATCTTAGTCTCAATGAAATATTGGCAGGTGAATCCTTCGGATGTGATAATTCTAGAAGGCATACTCATTTTCCATGATCCTCGTGTCCGCGATCTGATGAATATGAAAATATTTGTTGATACAGGTTCTTTTCTGCACTATTCTATTTTCAGGTGCCTTGTATTCTATTACAATTATCTTGTTTACTCGGTGGGTTATGTCATTTGTTATGTGGTCAAAGTTGAAAGGAAGTGTTTAACATTGCACAATGGTCCTATTATATCCTCTTTGATGAATGATATCATATCATGCTATATATAATATACTAAGCCAGTTAAATCAAACACTTCAAGTCTTTTATATGCTAACAATGAGGTATGTACCTTTCAAACACTTAATCTGGCAATGTAGAGGTAAGAGGAACGGAAATACAGCAATCTAAACTTGCTTTTGGGTATCTATTATTTGGTTGTCGATTTATACTATATCTTGCGGTTAATGGTAAGCTTGTCCGGACCCTGGAGTTTGATCTCTCAACTTCTTAAGCCGCTTCCATAAAGGCTACTTGAAAAATGTTCTTGAGGATGTAAAACGAGTTGATGTAAAGAATTGTACCACATAAAAGCATATTGCACTTAAGTTGGTTAAAATCTAATTTGGTTTTTAATATTGCTGCCAAGATATAGCTCGATTGAGCCATGTGTTGTGTTTGACGCCAACACTACTCAGTATTCCTCGAGTTTTTTATGGCTTAAATTCGTTCAAAATGAAGTATTTATATTGCCCTTTTTCTTGAAACTAACGGTTGCAGGAACTTAGATATTTGGTCATACTGTTACGATTTTGGATTGTGTTACCATAGCGGTCTTCACATTTCAAAATTTGCAGTGCAGATGCTGATGTACGCCTGGCAAGGAGAATAAAACGTGATACACTTGAAAAGGGTAGAGATATTGGTATGATACTTGATCAGGTTAGCGGATTTTCTTTTCTTTTTTGACAACTAGGTTATAAACTCTTAAAGGTTTGCGCATTGTAGTCTGTAAGAAAAGGGATCACTTACATGTCGTTCAGTGATTTGCATGGTAAGCATGGATGATTGTACGGGGTCTGAAGTGCTATATGATATGGTCATCTTGGAGATTTTTTTATTTTTATTTTTCCCCGGTGAATTACACTGACATTGTGAGGTATCTATAAACTACATACACCTACTGATCTCCCCGATAGAGACGGCAATTAATGGCCATTTCTACTAACCAATGTGTTTATCGTAAAATAAATCAATAAGGAACACTTGCAGCTATGTAGTCACACCATGGACATCCATAATGCACCAATTGAATATATATGTATATGTATACACACACACATGGTCAATTAGATGTACTTACAAGAGATCAAGGAAACTTGTTCTAACATGAACTCTCTCTCTCTCTCTCTATGCATGGATTCTTCCAGTTAATAAGGATGAAAGATATATTGTTCTAGAATTTTGATTATAATATTGTATTCTTGTTCTCTTACCTTGGTTTGCATTTTAAATGCATTTTGGGCTAGTTCCTTTATGTTCCCTATACTGTGCTAAATGTTGCTGCACATTTAATAGTGATACAGCAGTTTTATACACTGTTTTTATTTATTTTATTAACAAAGTCTAATAAATTATTTGCAGTATTCAAAATTTGTGAAGCCTGCTTTTGATGACTTCATACTTCCAACAAAGAAATATGCGGATATTATCATTCCCCGTGGAGGAGACAATCATGTAGCTATTGATTTGATTGTCCAACATATTCGCACAAAACTTGGTCAACATAATCTATGTAAAATATACCCTAATCTGTATGTCATTCAATCTACTTTTCAGGTATGCTTCTCTTCGTACTTGCTAACTTCATATACTTGCTAACTGTTATTGTTTTTGGAGGAATTATATTCCCGTGGTTTTATTTTGTAAGTTTTGTTGGTACCAATGCCAATTACTGATGATTCTGGATTCAGCTCATTATGAGAGTTGTTATTCTTACTATTGTTCATTTTTGGTAAGAGGTCAATCATTCTATTTGCTCCTGATCAAAAGATTTTTACTTCATCCAGATACGAGGTATGCATACGCTTATACGGGATGCGCAAACAACAAAACATGACTTTGTCTTTTATGCTGATAGATTGATACGTTTGGTAGGTATTGAATGCCATGAGGCAATATTATTCAATAGTGTCTGATTTTATGGTGGGGACATATCATTTCGTATACTCATCAAGTTTATTCCCAACTTAACCAGGTTGTAGAACATGGCCTGGGACATCTTCCATTCACCGAAAAGCAAGTGATCACTCCAACTGGTAAGCTGCTGCTTAGGCCCTTCAATTTTTTCTTGCAGCCAACTACAAGTATCATAGGCAGTCAGTTCACATTCTATATGTGTTGTATGAACTCCATTCCTTCTCTGCCCATTTTTTTTCTCTTCAAGTTCTTCCAGTAAATTATACAGCACGGACATACCTGACACAAATATGAAAATAATAGATTAAATTTACTCATGTTAAGACATCATCCTTCAAAGTAAGATCTGAACATGTTCTAGGGATTTACTTTCTCAAAACTTGATGTATGGTTGTGCTCTTTTAAGGACCAAGACGATTTTTTTGTGCTATGACTTTTGCTTACTATCAGTAATTGGCAATGCAACTACTAATACTAAATCTTGGCCTTTCTGACATTATTCTATTTCTGGGAATGCAGAGTCTGTATACACTGGTGTGGATTTCTGTAAGCGGTTATGTGGTGTCTCTGTAATTAGAAGGTATTAGTTAGATCTTGCCTAAATGTTTGTACATATATTAGTTTCTACGTGTTAGTGTACCTCTCACCATATGAGGGATTATATAATCCCAGGGGGAGTGTGGTATAAATTCTCCATGGACTATTCCATTAAAATGGACTAATTGTCCATTCCCACCATTGGCAGCCAAACGTGGCCTTAGAGAATATCTTCTGGTGAATAGTTGGTACTACCTGATAGTGTGTGCGTACCTTTGGTTAGAATTTCTACAAATAATAAATTCTGTTTCCATTACGAACTTCAGTGTTTGAGGTTTGGTTTTGCAAACTCCTTTTTCATAGTCTATAGATTGACCATGATTTTTGAAAAATAGCCTCAACCCCTATGTAAGACCTTTGTTTAACAATATCTGCAGATTGGATGGTCGTTACTAGCAATTTATCGGTTTGTTTACGATATAATTTTCTTCTTGTCCTTTTTTTCTTCATATGTTCAAGCCATATGCTTACTAGAATCTCGTACTACTGGCAGTGGTGAGAGTATGGAGAATGCTTTGCGGGCATGTTGTAAAGGTATCAAGATAGGAAAGATTCTTATTCACAGAGAAGGTGACAATGGTCAGCAGGTTTGCACTTCTCTCTCTCTCTCTCTCTCTCTCTCTCTCACACACACACACACACACACACACACACACACACACAGCGTGAGCATCATGTGCTTATTATGCAAATATTAGTGTGTTCGATTTACCAATCCTTTTGATTGTCTTTTTAATGCTTCATATGCAGTTAATTTATGAAAAACTGCCAAAGGACATCTCAGATAGGCATGTGTTATTATTGGACCCTATATTAGGCACAGGTTTGTCTGTTCTCCTGAAGGAAATTTCTCCTTTCAAAGCTGATATGGTTTCATTTTTAAATACATATGTAGTCCTGCCCTACACACACAAACATACACATTCACATATACATACATACATATCTAGAAGTGGATAATGATGAGTTTGGGAAATTCATCCTTAATTATCACTTCTTTTAGTACATGTCTGGACAAACCCCCGAAATGAGCTTTACAGCGTGACCTTCTTTGTCCAACGGTCACAGTATCAATTAAAGGTTATTGACATCAGCTAGTTTAGTTTATATAGGTTTCAGAGATGAAATAAAAGTAAATGGAACAAACTTTTCTTTGGACTGTACTCTCTGGTATATAGGTTTTAATTCTTTCCTTCCTTCTTCAGGGAATTCAGCCGTTCAAGCTATTTCTTTACTAATAAAGAAGGGTGTTCCAGAGTCCAACATTATATTCCTTAATCTCATTTCTGTAAGTTGTGGCAATGGCTCACGTCCATTCTCTTCTCCACCTTATAAAATTCTTTTTAGCATTTCATATTACATTTAAGGAATGTCATTTAACTGATCTCACCAGGCACCTCAAGGAGTTCACGTGGTTAGCAAACAATTTCCGCGAATGAAGATTGTGACCTCCGAGATTGAACTTGGTTTAAATGAAGACTACCGTGTGATTCCTGGCATGGGCGAGTTTGGAGACCGCTATTTTGGCACGGATGATGATGACCAGCAAGTATTGATCCCTACACTTTAGTGTTGAAGGAGAGTCATTTTCTGAGGTGATCAATAGGGTGAGAAGAGAGAGACAACCTTGTTTAGCTAATAGTAGAGCAAATTTTGAAATTGTTTCGACTACATGGACTTGAAATTTGCGTTCTTTCCTTTTCAAATCATGTGGTATAAGTGGGGATTCTTTGTTTGAGACTCAATATGTGCATTTTACCATCAATGATATCAATTTGTTTTAGATAGTGCTTTAAAAGCACAAGGTCTTCTATACATGCTTTTCATACCCCTTTCAAAGTTGGCCTTCTATGTACGGATAAATAGTAGCAATATTCAATTATTATTATTTAAAAACAAATTAAGGGCCGTGAAATAGACTTTCCAATGAAATAATTCTCTCTTTTTAACCATAATGGACAAGAAATCATTTAAGAAAATTTTGTATGGAAATAATGGTCTTAGGATCGTACATGGCGCTTGAGCATCTCATTTGGAGTAGCAAATGCATTAAGTTTTTCCAATTAAAATTCAAAGGCATAGTTGGTTAATTTTTCTTCCATTGATTTTGATCGGAAAAAAACTTTTGTTTTCTCTTTTCTCAGTTATATTTGGTATTATTTTATTTTGAGATGTAATTGGTGCATGACTACCAGTGCTCCACATAAGTAATTCACATGGACCATTGCATTACCACGTTACAATGCTACAAAATATTCCTAAGAGAATGGACTGAATTAGTGTTCATTTATCAATACAAGGTATTGTATCATCCAAACAGGAAAAATGTGAATTGAACTAGTTTTCATTTATCTATGGAAGGTATCGCATCTACCAAAAAGAAAAATAGCAGGAAGGATACATTTGAATATATATATATATATATATGTGATAAATTATTGTGTGGTCATGGATCTTCCACTCAACTAGTTGATATAATTGTTTAGACCACACAAAAGATGTCAAATGAATAAAAAAATTGATCAAACGTACTATATTATTAACCTTTGGTCCATTTGACATTGTCATGGGCGAACCTATGGCCTCGGCAAAAATTTCTGATTATTATTATTATTATTTTGTTTTATAACCTTTTCTCTGTGTGTGTGTGTGTAAGAGGGAAGAGTTAAGGTTAGGCTATGTGACCAAGAAAACTGACACAATTTGGCTACATTTGTTTCATTGAGGGGATTAAGGAGTACAATAACTTTATACCCATCACTATTAAGGAGATTAAAATAATCACGTTTCCATGAGATTAATTAGTCCCTCATATGGGGGGCTATTTAGTCAAAATGAACTATTATTCTCACTTAGTTATGTGTACCAAACAGTAGTCGATTCAATTAGAATGGACTATTGAAGAAACATTAAAATCCATAAATTAATCTTAATAAAATTTTGCTCCTCCTTTGGTGATAAAAAAAATTAGGATTAATTACATAAACACCCCCTGTGGTTAGGCCTTTTATCAAATACCCCCCTGTACTTTAAATTTTATCACTAATATCCCCTGTGGTTTGGACTAAAGTGAAACAGTCACTTTTTTCTTTAAAGTTAACGAAAAATTGATAAAAGTACAAAATTACCCCTATTACATGCTAATAATAACACCCTTATATGCTTAAATGTCTATTTAGGCATAAGTGGTACATTATTATATTGTTTTGATATTACATTTGTTGTTAAAGATCATTATGTGGCCACTTAGGATACCTTTGTGAGAGCGAATTTGACACACACACACACACACACAAAATTTGGGGATAAATTTTTTTTAGATCTTAGCACATCACTACACTGGATTTCATGTCAAGAGTAGATTAAAAAAAAAACTAACATATCACCAAGATTGTGTGTGTCTAAGAGTAGATTAAAATAATAATAATAAAAAATATATCGCTAAGACTGTGTGTGTATGTGTGTGTGTCCAAGGGTAGATCAAAAATTAAATAAATTTGCTCTCATGAATGTACCTCAAAGTGACTACATAATGGTCTCTAACAACAAATATTGTAGACACCCCATTTTGACTTGCCAAAAAAAGAAATAACTGTCACAGGGGGGCCCACCAGGCCCACAAATCGAGAAAAGAGCTCCAGAATTCAAACAGGGATCCCAGAGGTCAAATCAAAGTCAATACAGAGCCCATAGCTCATCGATCAGGAGTTTCAGAATCTAAGATCGTCCGGTTATGATAATCGACGACGTTTTCAACCAGAATCGAAGTTCGGCACAAAATTCAAGACCAAAATCAAGTCTAGGACGACCGAAGGTTGAATTCAATTACATCAGGGCAAAGCAGGAATCAATTCCAACCTATAGGACTTCAAATCATCAACTTTTGATAACCGACGAAGAACCGGGCACCGACCCATACTTTCGATACACTCTTTTTTTTCACAGGGCACCGACCCGTACTTCCGGTAAAACTTTCACATCACCTTTTTACATCATTGGGCACCGACCCATACTTCTGGTACACTCTTTTTTCACCGGGCACCGACCCATACTTCCGGTACACTCTTTTTTCACTGGGCACCGACCCATACTTCCGGTAAAACCTTTTTCAAAACTACTGGGCACCGACCCATACTTCCGGTACACATTTCCCAAACTTCACGGGCACCGACCCATACTTCGGTACACTCTTTTTTCACTAGGCACCGACCCATACTTCCGGTAAAACCTTTTTCAAAACTACTGGGCACCGACCCATACTTCCGGTACACATTTCCCAAACTTCATGGGCACCGACCCGTACTTCCGGTAGAGTTTTTCTAAACCATTGGGCACCGACCCTTACTTCCGGTACACTCTTTACACCACTGGGCACCGATCCTTACTTCCGGTACACTTCTCAGTCATTTGGGCACCGACCCTTACTTTCGGCACATAAAACAAAAAGACAAATAAAAAATCTTAAAAACCAAAATACAAAATCTCAACGCACGGTCGATCTACTCCGATTTTTACTCCAAAAACACTTTCTCATAACTCACTACTTTTTCAAGGTTAAAGTCTAGGACTACACCCTATAGGTTAAAGTTCTTAGCTACACCGACTTTATTCAATACACTATTTTACACACTAACGGTCTAGATCGACCAAAACACTCACACACATACACAACACAGAACTACGTACGACCTGATTCTCGTGTCGAGATACGTATGCAACCCATACTTGGGTGCGGCCATAACTTCACTTTCAAATTATCTCGTATCGAGATACGTATACATACTTTCAAACTAATACATACTTTCAAAAACTATTTCGTGTCGAGATACGTAAATCGGCAACCGCGTGTCACGGATGCTCGCGTTTTAATTTCTTATATATGTATCATACTACTCCGTACTTACGCCTCGTTACTATGAAAATCACTAAAATTGGCAACCGTGTGTCACAGATGCTCGAGGGTGCCTAACACCTTCCCTCGGCATAATCGAGTCCCCGAAACTACTTCAAGAACTCTAGTTTCGCATGACTATTCGAGTCACACTTTTAAAGGGCCTTACTGTTCCAAACATTTTTCAAAAGTCAAAGATGATAATGTCGATTGTCTTTGCAGGGATCCTAACTCCCGAATAAATGTTAGGTGGCGACTCTGAACTCCTACTTAGCCCTACTCCCACTTTTACACATTTCTATACCATCTTTCACGCTTCTCGACGTAAACGATCGGGACACACGAGGGGACCACCCCCCACCTTCGGGGCGGGCGCGGCAACTGTGTGTCACGGATACTCGAGGGTGCCTAACACCTTCCCTCGGCATAATCGAGTCCCCGAACCCACTTCAAGAACTCTGGTTTCGCATGACTATTCGAGTCACACTTTTAAAGGGCCTTACTGTTGCAAAATGTTTTTCAAAAGTCAAAGACGATCATGTCGATTTTCTTTGTAGGGATCTTAACTCCCGAATAAATGTTAGGTGGCGACTCTGAACTCTTACTTGGCCCTACTCCCACTTTTCATACACCTCACCTACTTTCACGTCATCTCGACGTAAACGGTCGCGACCCACGAGGGGACCGCCCCCCACCTTCGGGGCGGGCGCGACAAATATAATATCAAAATAATATAATAGTATACCACATGTCTAAATAAACACTTAAGCATATAAGGGTGTTCTTATTAGCATATAATATGGGTAATTTCGTATTTTTACCCATTTTCTGTTAACTTTAACGGAAAAAGTGACTATTTCACTTTAGTCCAGACCACATGGGGTATTAGTGATAAAATTTAAAGTATAGAAGGGTAACTGATAAAAGGCCTAACCACATAGGGTGTTTCTATAATTAACCCAAAAAATTACTAGAATGAACTAGTAGTCAAAACTGACCTAATCCTGCCATCAGCTGCGATAAGTTACAGCGTCTGCGTTTTCTCTCTCTGTTTTTTTGGGCCGAACTTCTACGTTTTCAATGCAGCAAGTGTTATAGCTTTGCGCTTAAAGAACCTATTTTTAGAGTAATGCTATATTTTTCAAATTCAAATTCTAATTCTAAATGATGTGGTGTACTGACATGTCACCGTCTTATGAGTTGTGAATTTAAGATTTGGTTTTGGGAAGCACAGAGCATTACTCTTATTTTTATCAAACTGTCCATAATCTGAAAACAAAAACAGCCCATAAGCTATTCCCAAACGCACCCTTATATGCTTAAATGTCTATTTAGGCATAAGTGGTACATTATTATATTATTTTGATATTACATTTGTTGTTAAAGACCATTATGTGGTCACTTAAGATACTTTTGTGAGAGCGAATTTGACACACACACACACACAAAAAAAAAAAAATTGGGGATAAATTTGTTTTTAGATCTTAGCACATCATTCCACTGGATTTCATACTCTGTGTGTGGTCAAGAGTAGATTAAAAAAAAAAAACTAACATATCACCAAGATTGTGTGTGTCAAGAGTAGATTAAAATAATAATAAAAAAATAATATATCGCTAAGACTGTGTGTGTGTATGTGTGTGTGTCCAAGGGTAGATCAAAAATTAAATAAATTTGCTCTCATGAATGTACCTCAAAGTGACTACATAATGGTCTCTAACAACAAATATAATATCAAAATAATATAATAGTATACCACATGCCTAAATAAACATTTACGCATATAAGGGTGTTCTTATTAGCATGTAATAGGGGTAATTTCGTATTTTTACCCATTTTCTGTTAATTTTAACGGAAAAAAGTGACTATTTCACTTTAGTCCAGACCACATGAGGTATTAGTGATAAAATTTAAAGTATAGGAGGATAACTGATAAAAAGCCTAATCAAATGGGGTGTTTCTGTAATTAACCCAAAAAATTACTAGAATGAACTAGTAGTCAAAACTGACCTAATCCTACCATCAGATGCGATAAGTTACAGCGTCTGCGTTTTCTCTCTCTGTTTTTTTGGGCCGAACTTCTACGTTTTCAATGCAGCAAGTGTTATAGCTTTGCGCTTAAAGAACCTATTTTTAGAGTAATGCTATGTTTTTCAAATTCTAATTCTAAATGATGTGGTGTACTGACATGTCACCGTCGTATGAGTTGTGAATTTAAGATTTGGTTTTGGGAAGCACAGAGCATTACTCTTATTTTTATCAAACTGTCCATAATCTGAAAACAAAAACAGCCCATAAGCTATTCCCAAACGCACCCTTTCTCAAGAGCAAGTACCATACTACCACGAGGTTCTCCTCGCTCTTTCTCTCACTCGCTCGCTCGCTCTCTGTCTCTGGTTTGCGTAAAGCAGAGTATCTCATCTCAAATAAGCAATGTCGATTTCCACTTCGTTCCGTTTATTCTCTACCAAATTCCCTCAATCTCTTCTCCACCCCAAAACCCCAATCTTCAGAACCCTAATTTCATCAACTCCACTCTTACCCACAAATTTCTCATTCTTAAAAAAATCAATCTCAATCCAAAGAATACCCACTAAACCTCCATCTTCATCACCATCATCTTCAACCTCTGTTTCCTTACAACCCATTGAAGAACTCCCTCCAAAGCTCCAAGAAATCGTCAAACTCTTCCAAGCCGTTCACGAACCCAAGGCCAAGTACGAACAGCTCTTGTTTTACGGCCGTAACTTGACGCCACTCGATTCGAAGTTCAAAACCAGTGAGAACAAGGTTCAGGGTTGTGTCTCTCAGGTTTGGGTTAGGGCATACCTGGACCCGAACAAGAATGTTGTATTTGAAGCCGATTCTGACTCGGTACTCACTAAGGGACTTGCGGCTTTACTTGTTCTGGGCCTCTCGGGTCGACCCGTTAGAGAGATTGTGCGGGTCTCGCCGGACTTTGCGGTATTATTGGGTTTGCAGCAGAGTTTGACTCCTTCGAGGAACAATGGGTTTTTGAATATGTTGAAGTTGATGCAGAAGAAGGCTTTACAGCTTTATGTGGAGGCTGAGAAAGGTGATCAATTGGGTGGTGAAGTTGAAAACCCAGTTCAAAGCTCGAACTCGGGTTTAAAAATTGATATTGAAGTTGGTGAATCGGAAATTGGAGTGAGCTCTGAGGTGGGTACTAATGATTCAAGATCAAATTCGAGTGGTGGTGGTGTTTTGGGGAGCAGAGGAGAGAGAATTAAGGAGAGATTGGAGAGAGAGCTTCGGCCTATGGAATTGGAAGTGGAAGATATATCTTATCAGCATGCTGGGCATGCCGGTGTTAGGGGTCAAGACGGCGAGACACATTTCAATGTTAAAGTGGTTGCAGAGGAGTTTGAAGGAAAGAGTTTGGTTAAGAGGCATAGGCTAATTTATGGGTTGTTGCAAGATGAATTGCAGAGTGGACTACACGCATTGTCAATTGTTGCAAAGACACCATCTGAAGTTGATAGTAGGTGAAGCACTTTCATGAAAGAGGTCCTTTTTTTTTTTTCCTTTCTGTTTCTTCGTTTTAATTGGTTGGTCAACTTGTGCTTTTTATTCGCGTATTGGATTAAAGTCATTGTATTTATAGTAGATTGAAGATATGATCGCATTGTATCATGAATCCATGAAGCATTAATAAATGATAAGCTATACAATACAGGAACTTTGCAACACCTTATATATATATACACATTACTCATACTCATATGCATTTGATACTCAGCTTGCTTTGAACTTCAAAAAATCTGGCAGAGTAATCCTGTTTGTGTTGGGAACTTGGTGTAATCACCCGTGGAGGTGATTCAAACCTGGTGGTGGAATAAGTTCTCACAGCAGTAATATGTGTGTTGTAATTTGTAAAATGGTGATTCATATGCATTGAGTTCTTCGTTTCAAGGGGAGATTGTTCTTAGATTCACTATTCAGAAATGTTGTCATTTCCTAATGGCCTGTTTGGTTGTTCCTTCAAATTGAATGATTCCATTCAAATTTTGTATAGAAGTTAAAAGGCAAAATTCATCACCATGAATGAATCCATTTACAAATATGGGAGATTTCACCATATTTCTTCTTATGAGGTAATTTGTTCATTTTTCTAGAATGCCAAAATTTATGATTGCAAGCATCATTTTTGAGACGAGCATCTTTTTTCTAAATGAAACCATTCATGCTTTTCATCTTTTTATATAAAATTGTCTACGAAAACATGAATGGAATTATTTCATTCAAGGACAACCAAACAGGCCCTAAAATGAGATGGGTGTTAAGAATCGATCATACTGTTACAAAGTACATAGAGGAAGCTCACTAGCACGCATACATTACCATGCCATTCCACAAAATGCAACAAAATGCTTGTTGCCACTAATATGTGTCTCTGAGCTTCTGATTCGATTAGGACTAAAGAACAGAGTTTTTTTGGGCAGTGATCTGGATATAATGTGAAAGTTTGCCAATGTCAACTTCAAGGCTTCATTTTTGTGAAGGTAATTCTTGCCAATCTCACATGGCTGAGAGTAACGATCCTCCTTTTGAATTTTTTATCCAATTATATAACTTTCTTACTTGAGACTGAGTTTCTTGGATAATGGCCCTTGAGAAAATGCCTAAAAAAGGGAGGGCATGCTGTTTTGGCTTGGTGAGGTTAGGTTGATAAGGCTTGTGTCCTGGTTCTTGTCACAAGGGATGTTTTTTCTTCTAGGGGTCGTTGTTTTTCTTCTAGGGGTCGTTGTCTTGTCACAATTGATTTTGTATTTTTGAGTTCGGAGTCTCTTCCAATTTGAGCTAAGGCTACCATTGATCACTTCACTTGGATCTGTGCAGTTTTATTATCTGAGATTAAACCTGTTTAGATCTTTAATTTTGATTGTTCTTATGGAAAAGACGCCGTCTTTTGATTCAATATGCTAGAGAAGTTGTTAATCCCTGTACCCATATCGATATGTATGTAATTTGGACACAAAAATAGAATGTGAATCCATATTAATGAAGTAAGCATATTTAGTTAGTTTTACATGTTGGTTTTTGAGGGGTTGAGCAATTTCTCTTCAAAAATGATTTGCTACACATACAGCTTAGTTAACTCCGTGATAATAGAGGCCCATGGTGATAATTTTAGACATCCAAAGGAAAATTAGTACTCCATTGTTATCTAGCTTATAAAAAGTGAAATCGTGAAACGTAATCATGCTTTCACTTGGTGATTCTAGATCATAATAAAGGTGCATACTTTGCGCCATAAGATAGGTTACGAGTATATTCGATCTTGGTTAAACCGTGCCTCCTGCTTATTCCAGGCTTACATTATTAGGCTTGCGGTAGTGTGACGAGATATGATAGAATTAACGATTGATTTTCACTGATCAAGTGCTGTGAATTGATTTTCTCAATGAAACCAGAAAATACAAGTTATTGAAAGTTCTGTTGTGTGAATGGAGGCTGGGAAAGAAATTTGTCCTGTTGCCTCTTTCTCACTCTAGGGGTGTGTGTGTGTGTGTGTGTGTGTGACAAATAGGTTCCCTGCATCTGAGAATGTGTACTGTATAACTCAGCAAATTTAGAGTACACCTAAGTTCTGCTTCTGTAAGTCACATTGATAATTATCACCTCTGGTGGTAAGATTCAAATAGAGTGCCCCAGATTCAAGTGATCCTTGGTGATAATCTGTTTTATTGAGTATTTTGAGGGGGATCGTGCTTTATGGACAACCCATTGTTTGGGTATCAATAAATTCTTTTTTGCACTTTTTACATGGATATAATAGCAAGATGATTAAGATTTGGTTAATGAGATTGGACTTGTAGGATTCTATCTCCAGAGCAACATCCTCAATTTAGTAAAGTAAGTACCCTCCAGAGGGAAATGTTTACAATAAGGAACATACATTGCATCTCCTAAAGTAAATGAATTAAATGTTGTCTTTTCTATGTTGATATCTGTTGGAAAATATTAAGGATATTGCTATGATTTTTTGATTGAGGCGTGCTACGGTAGCACTGTCCTTAAGAACAATTCCGCCCCTCGGAGTCAGTGACTCGATGCAGAAGGTCTCAGCGCTATGTTCTCCAGGATTCAGCAATCAGATCTTCCAAACGTGCACACGAATTGGAAGATTATGCGAGCGCTCAGAATAGCTCCAAACTCCACAAAGAATTTTGCAAAAATTTGAGGAACAAGAAAAATAGAAAAGAAAATGAGAACATAAAATTTTCTATGTATTAGGAAGAGAAAAGGGGTCCTTAATATATAGAACAAAATTGATACACAATGAGAAGTGCAACCTCACAACATGTATTAAAATGTGCCATCAAACATGTGCAGCCCAACGACCATTTTATTAAAAACAGATTTAATAACCTCCAACGGCCATATTTTTAATACAGGATTTAATAGCCTCCAACGGCCATATTTTTAATACAGGATTTAATAGCCTCCAACGACCATATTTTTAATACAGGAGTTAATAGATTTAATAGCCTCCAACGGCCATATTTTTAATACAGGATATTAGTCATATCAATGTAAATGACTTTGTTTGTATTTTTGAAATAAAAAGCCCAATGCCCAAATAAGAGGAAACCCAAAATTCCAACAATCCCCCCCTATTTCAAAAATTTAAACAACAAATAAAAGAATGGAGCAAGAGAATTCAATGCATCAGAACTGGTGCCTTTAGGGCTATGAACCAGTCCCTAGGAATATAAGAAGTGACTTACAGGAATTTGGTGAAATAATATTTCTATGAACCAGAATCCCTTAACGTAAACCAGTCGTCTTATACCCACATTGATTCCTCAGAATCTGAGCAACTCTAATCGGTGTGGCACCTCTAGGCCCTGCGCCAGTCCTGAATTTTCATAAGTGCTCTAGAAAACTTGCCTACATTTTCATAGAAAGCGGCCCACTTTCACACTTATATAGGTGAATCCATCAAGTATGTATTGCAATTAAACATACCATCCAAATAATATGGACTATGGAATTCATTAAGAGTTTAACTCAACCTTTACACATTGCAATTGCACTATACACCATAGGAATGGACAACAATATAATCAAGTTATAGTGCATCTCAAATCAACCAATGACTTGTTATTACCCATATGAACCTATTTCTTGGGTTCTCCAATTACATAGGTTGGGTTACCATCATTGTTGATTTTTGTTATAGGCATAAGCCTCATTCCCCTCGATGTTTCATACACTAGTTTTCTCCCTAGTGGTATTGTTAAGGTATCAGCCAAACTCACCTCTGGCCTTACAAAATTAAGAGAAAAACTTTATCTCAAACAGCTGTCTCACAATATTATGACTTAGGCGTATATGCCTACTCTTGCCTTTATAGGACTTTTTCATAGCTCAGCCTTTTACAGTCTGGCTATCTCAATGTTTATTCCAAATAGGAATATCTGCTAAGAAGCTTTTACGCCACTCAGCCTCAAAACTAGCTTTCTCAAAAGCTATAAACTCATATTCCATCATTGACTTAGTTATGCAAGTTTGCTTGGACGACTTCCAAGATACTGCACCTCCACTAAGTGAAAAAATAAATCAACTTTTTGATTTCGTCACATCTGAATTCAAAATCCAATTTTGCTTCCCTGAATTTTTTAATATACATATTTTCCTCTCCAAAAGGTTTGGCTAAAGCATATCCTTAAAAAATCAAAATTTAAATTCTTTCGAATTTCAAAGTATGCAATACATTTCCAAAATGAATTTTTCTTTATCTCCGGGTTTACAACATTTTTCATAATTTAATTTCTTCCCGAAGGAGAAAGTCAACTTTAAGTCTCTAGAACCAAAACATTGGTACTAAGCGAGTCATCAAGTAAAACACTTCATTTTCCCTTGAAGAGTATTTCTTGTAACAATTGTGTTGTTACACATATGCCTACAAGCGCTCAAATTAATTAACCATCCTCCAAAATTTGTTATGAACTTTACTTCCATAAACATAGCCACAAATAGTTCTTCGGACACATTAGCCTAGGAACAAATTGATGCTTTTCCAATTATTGACTAAAGAGCTTGATATGTTTTCAAAATAAAATAATTTGAAATCATTTTATTTAAAGGAGATTTTATAACACTTGGCTCAAAAAGAGTTTAAAAAGGTTTACAAAGAGAATTATTAACTCAAAACCCTTTTCAACCTCATAAGATTGAACAAGAGAAATACCAGCAGGAGCTCTTGTAATTTTAATCTCTAAAATTACCCTCGCTGCAACCAAAACCTTTCATATCAAAATTCAATCTACATGTAAATATGTCATAACACATACTCTATCACAATGTTTATGATATAAACATATCTCACTTTCATTAATTTTGAAACTATTTGAAACAATAGTTTAAACAAGATTTTCATTCCCCTAATTGGCTACTAAATTTAAAATCTATATAAGGAGTAAACAAGTATTCACACTTTACTCTTATTCGGATCTAAAAATCTCAACCAGTTATCCGAATAAAATTTCTCCTCTAATTCTCCATTTAATATAAAATGGTTTTAACATCCATCTCATAAGTATATACTCATACATATCAACAGCTAATAAATTTTAATGGATGTAAAACATGAGAATAAGTATCCAAAAATCAACATATTTCTTTTAGCTAAAAACCCTCTGCTACTAAAGTAGCTTCACATTTTTCAATAAAATGATCGGGTTTAAAAATCTTTTTCTAGAGTAAATGTATAAAAACACTTCCAAAGCCTATTTAGCACTTAGCTTGCTTACACTTCCGTGGTTCAAAATCTATGTCATGATTTCAGTCATGTATTCTATACTCAATAGATCTAGATGTGACAAAAGTAAGAGGTTAAAAACCTCCACTATTCCGCAGTTTATAAAAATAAATGCTCATAAAAATAATCACCAATAAATTCAAAAATCACATAGATTTTTATGTCCAAAGAAATATAGCCATTGCTCTTGAATGCACATCCCCCAAAATTGCATATTCTACTACATTACTAGCAATTTCCTTAGGATTAAAATAATCCAAATAACCCAAACTTCAAGAATAATAAAATTGGTTTTTTTTTTTTTTTTTTAAATACTCAAAAAGAGAAATTATAGTTTTTAGAGTGGTGTACTCTTACAAAAACAAAAATACACAGTTAGTAATATTTGTTTCCAAATATTTGAATAATCTCAATTAGACCTCAAAAGAATAAAACATCGCGAGTCAAAATTATTGAGTCAAAGAAATATACAAGCTCATCACGTGAACCAGCCACACCATAATATGTATCACAACATGTGCACCAGCCATGATCGGTCACATACATATACATGGAGTATGAATATAATATATATACAACTATATGCATATATTTCAACACAAGTACAGTCCAAGCTTTTATTAAAGTTAATTATATTAGATTATAATGGTGGGAGACAGAAGCCTTATCAAAAGGATGAGAAATCAATAATTTGCCAACAAAATCTTAGGAGGTCCTAGAAATGGCTCTTCAGCCTTTACCCACCTCCGAGACTTCACCATTTTTAATTTTAAAACCTTTCTTTGTAATCACTGATGTAAATGCATTAAAAATTCACTCAATACATATATATCAACTAGCCAATACAAAAATCAATATACATGTTATACACATATATCATGCAGACATGTGACCGTGGCTAAATAAAGGCTAATAATATATATATATATATATATATATATATTTAACACACACTCATTAAGACACTCAAGAGTCAAGATCAACACAAAGTTCAGAAAGATTGGATATTATTAATGTTGACTCCTTCAAACTTCAATCTTTTCTACCAGTTCCTTATGTCAAATTTTTTTTTTTTTTTTTTTTTTTCAAGAAACTCATATTTGGAGAAACAGAGAGTATGCGGCCGAACAAATTTTAGATTTGTTCAACACGTATCAAGCTCCCATTTACAAAACAATACAATCATTTCACATGTGTGCATATATATTATTCTTTAACAAAGATCCACAGATATCGAAAAATAATTTTTCCTTTTACAGTTTTACTACTACATCTTTAAAAGTGAGTCAAATTCGAGCATCTATTTAGACTTGATTTAACTTCATGGAAAATATTAAATATCATAGAATTATTGGAAATGGAAAATAAAAATAAGAACGGTATTACCGGATCAGCAGCCTCTTGACGAATCTCGCTCTCTTTAAAAGTTTCGTAGTGATCATAGCAGCATCCAGATTGAAGTTGTTCTTAAGATTGTTGGAAAATATTAAGGATATTGCTATGATTTTTTGATTGAGGCGTGCTACGGTAGCACTGTCCTTAAGAACAATTCCGCCCCTCGGAGTCAGTGACTCGATGCAGAAGGTCTCAGCGCTATGTTCTCCAGGATTCAGCAATCAGATCTTCCAAACGTGCACACGAATTGGAAGATTATGCGAGCGCTCAGAATAGCTCCAAACTCCACAAAGAATTTTGCAAAAATTTGAGGAACAAGAAAAATAGAAAAGAAAATGAGAACATAAAATTTTCTATGTATTAGGAAGAGAAAAGGGGTCCTTAATATATAGAACAAAATTGATACACAATGAGAAGTGCAACCTCACAACATGTATTAAAATGTGCCATCAAACATGTGCAGCCCAACGACCATTTTATTAAAAACAGATTTAATAACCTCCAACGGCCATATTTTTAATACAGGATTTAATAGCCTCCAACGGCCATATTTTTAATACAGGATTTAATAGCCTCCAACGACCATATTTTTAATACAGGAGTTAATAGATTTAATAGCCTCCAACGGCCATATTTTTAATACAGGATATTAGTCATATCAATGTAAATGACTTTGTTTGTATTTTTGAAATAAAAAGCCCAATGCCCAAATAAGAGGAAACCCAAAATTCCAACAATATCTTCTATGAGGCTCAACTGCCAGTGTTGGGCAGTTGGCACGATGGGTGACCACAAGTTCCTCTTAATATGAATTTTGAAGATAAGAATTATGAATTATCTTATAATGTACAAAGGGTGGCAATGTGTGACAATGTTTTTGATACCTTATTCTTTTAACATGCAGGTTGTAGGGACTCTGCCCATGGGTTCTAAATCAGTTGTGGATTTGATAGAGGCTTCATCAGGGGTTCATTTTTCCGGATTTCACTTGAATGGATTGGTGGCGAGAAATTCGGAGGTGGAGCAACCGACAACTTCAGCAGCTGAAAGTGATAAGCAACCTTTCGTCATAGGTAAGTGTTGCCACATAAAGTTTATGTAATATTTACGCATTACTTTTTAATTGCATCTTAATCCAGGAAAGTCATGCTGTCGAATACAGAAAAATATTGCGGATATTACTGATTTGGACTCTTATCCACCAGTCACGACTCTCAGAAAATCACTAGTTTTGGTGAGGCACGACTGAGCATGAATTCTTAAAGTTAAAATGGTATCTATTCTAGTGAAATTTGGGAGTTGGAAGACAGGTTTTTGGACTTTGCAGGGAAATCATGAATAGCAAAAGATAGGAGTGCTTATGGAACATCATCATGATGTATTATAAGCTTTTTTTGCACTACGAGATAACTGCTAAGCGTAGGTTGCAGCTCTGATGGGTGGACTTAGGTTGAGCGCCAATTTGTGGACTACCACCCGGGCTTATAAGGTTGCATGAAGGAAGCACGGACTCTTCCGAAAAGCAGCCACGCACTGGGTGTGTACTAATTAAAGGCAGCCGCACTGGGTGTTGGACCGCCACACCCGTGCTTCCTCCAACTCAACCTTTTCTTTTTTCCTTCTTGTTTTGGTTGTCTTGCAGCTCTTGCTAAATCTTAATCCAGTCTGGGTTGATACTAGGTTTAGGAATTGATGGTATGCTTGGATATCTGCCCTGAGCGTTGATTGAGATCGTAATTTGTAAACAGATGTTATCAATTATACGAGCAGAACTTGAAATAACTATAAGTACTGAAAAATTCTAAGGCCACCCTTAGGTTTTAGTCTACTTTAGCTTAAAAAAAAAAACTTATTATAATCAGTATTAAAAACCTCTCAGCTGCTGTTCTTTCAATTTGGTATTGTAGTTGTATTCACCAACCATATTCCAAATTGTTTTACTTATCAGTTTGTGTAATACCCGTAAAATCTCTATCAATAATAAAATGAGTCGCCGTATTTTTAGTTATAATTCCCGAAACCTGAACTTATACGTACGCGTGTTTATATTAATAATTACTCGGACTGCATTTATACACACACACACACACACACACACATACCCATACATATATACAACCACACCCTCTCTGCATTTCCACTCCACGTGCAGCACACAAAACTACCAAATGTCACAAAATGCTCATAGCCGTGTAAGCATGTGAATGCACTTACTGAGGCATGTGAGCATGGATGGATTTATATCCATAATCAGGCCACTGAGAGAGGAAGAGTGACGTGCAAGCTTTACTAAACCCCTCCCACGCCGGCTCCTTTCTCCAAGCTCGATCATATCAGTCAGTGGAGAAGATAGTTGCATGTGTGTGCATGTATAGGTTATATAGGTGGGTTAGTGTATTTATATGTCACCGAGAGTGGAGAGCAAAAACCCACACACACTCTCTGCCTCTACCCTTAGAACTCACACACACTCTCTGTCTCACCACACCCACAGAAGATCAGCAAAGCAGGAAGAGAAGAGACGCAGAGAGAGGGAGCTCGCCGGAAACGGAGACGTAGAAAAGAGACCCGAGGCCCCCGCAGGTGAACCCCACCCCCTGGTCACTCTTGAACACTTATACACACCTCACACACACCCCCCTGGACCCCTCACGGCCAAACCAAACAGAGCCTTGGACTAGAAAGACAGTCCGGTCACCATTTAAAGCTCCTTAGAGCTTTGATTTTTGAA
Source organism: Hydrangea macrophylla (assembly GCA_033977485.1). Lineage (NCBI taxonomy): Eukaryota > Viridiplantae > Streptophyta > Magnoliopsida > Cornales > Hydrangeaceae > Hydrangea > Hydrangea macrophylla. The sequence continues at coordinate 106,622,635 of CM066990.1, forward strand.
ACCACCACTAAAGCTCGTAAAAGTGGTACCAAACAGACCCACTAAGACCCAGATAGACCCCCTAGTCACGGTTTTTAAAGAGATCCACGTTTGGACCTCCATGCAGAGCATTATCCTCAAGAAAACCCGAAAAGAATAATCGAACAGTGGGTTAGGAAAACGAACAAACCGGACCATGGGCTCCTAGTATGTTGTAGAGGGAGGAAATCCGGTCATAATGGCGTCGGTCTCATCAATTTTCACGTAGTAGAGAGAGAGTTACGAGCATTTGAAGATTTCCGGCGGAAATCGGGCTCGCCGGCGGCAGCCTGGACTCGCCGGAGAAGACAAGACCCGTGGGTCTTCGGGTTATATCGTTTACCCGATTGGGTCGGGTCTTGGGTCGTGGGTATGGGTTAGTCTGTTAGGCTAAATGGTTGTGGGTGCGGGTTATATTAATTAAAAATGGATCCGGTTCGGATCTTTTAAGTTGGATCAGGTTGAGTGTATATTTGGGCGACCCGTGGGCATGGGTTTGGATTCGGGTTGGCCCGCGGGTTTCTGTTATTTATAATTAATCATTTTTATATTGTTAATCATTTCATTAATCATAATTAAGGTTTTATTAAACTGTTTTATATTATTAATTATTCTGTTAATTATAATTAGTGCGTTAATAGTCTGTTTTAATAAAGATTAGTATATATTAATCCAGATTAGTATATAAATATATTAATTATAATATATTTGGTATTAATAAATATATGTAAGTTATTATAAATAATTTTAAATTAGTTTAAATATCTATAATAATTTCAATAATGTTATAAAGTATATTGTAATAAATTGTAACATTATTTTGGATATTATTCTTATATTATGAAATTATGGATTAATATTATATGCTATACTTATTATTTATTGGTTTAAATAAATAATAAGTAAATATTTTAAATTGAAATAATTAGGTAATAAATACCTAATGACCCTTTTTCAAGTACAGGAAAATTATATTTAATTTTCCTAAGGTCTAGTACCTCTATATTGTATATTATTATTTACAAGACCCTAACTTGAATATTTTTAATAATTATTAATTACTTATAAAATACCCGTTTGGTTGTATTTTAATTATTTAAAATACCAAACGAGCCCCGAAAATTATGGGAAAAATACTACTAGCCTAATTTAAGGCCTAGTATTTAATAAAAATATTTATAAGGGTCAAATATTTCCCCAAATCATATTTTATAATTATGGGACCCCACAGTCTATTATTAGACGATTTAAACTTCGGAAATTCATAATAAATAAACCGTAGCTCAGAAAAATACGCGGTCAGTTCCCAGAGTCTTAGAATAATGTCTAGAACATTCCCTTAAAGTTTGGTGACCTTTTGACACGGTCAAAAATACAGCTTTTCTTTAGAGCCCAAACTGGTATAGAAAAACCCAGCCTTGTATGCGACGGACTCCGATTTGAGTCTAGTCAATGGCGTTAGACCCAGAATGATGTCTAGATCATCATGTTGAGGTTTAGGGACCCATCCGGCACAATTACCATTATGCCCCTGATTTTAGTAGACTTATTAATCAACGTTCTATGTATTTATATACTTTGTAGGAACCGCTACGCTTGTTTCTACGCAACCGCTTCGAGGTGAGTCGTCCTAACTCACTTGGTATATTATAGAACTATTTTATGTGTGTTATGTAAATATCCAGTGCGACCTGTGTGGACGATACTGATAAGTATTAGTTATGTGAATGCTGGGATTCCTACTTATATGATGAACGCATGTTAGTCAACTATACTCCATGCTTAGTTAACATCCGCTATTATTCTTGCTATCATGATTTCTGTTTCTATAGTCACATGAACATTCATATGAACATGGTCGAGTCTTGATGTCAACATTGACGTCTGCATGGTTAGTCACGGAGACTAACCCCGTCATATCAATTTATACATTGTGTGGACCGTGGTGGTCCGAGTGGTACAGTCAAGTAAATGGGAACAACGATGAAACTGCTATAGGGCCCTGCTAGGCGACGATAGCCAGAGTTTCCATTGAAATCATTGAAGTTATGCATGGATTGACGATTGATACGCTATAGGGCCCTGTTAGGCGACGATAGCAATGTATCCATCAGAATACAATAGTTACCTTACAAATGCTATAGGGCCCTGCTAGGTGACGATAGCGCTGTAACTATTCTATTCTCCCGGCAAGGTCACGAGGACCTAAGAGTCCAATGATTACACTCTTTTTAAAACCAAAACTGCTATAGGGCCCTGCTAGGCGACGATAGCAACGTAATCATTCTACTCTGAGCTAACGGCGTTACACTGGTAATGTAACAAGTCACATGAGTCGGTTGTGGCGTCCATGGTCGAGTTGAAGTCGAATATATCGATAATGCATTGTGTCATCATTCTACATGTCATATACTCATTTATGATTGTTTCAAGATATGTTGTACTTGTATATCCTTACCTGTATTAGGAGTGATCGGTTAAGACGTTCTCACTTAGCTTCAAAAGCTAACGGCTCCTTCTCTGCCCTGGACATATTACGTCTAGGTTATAATGAGGAAAACTATCAAGGTAACAATGAAGATGCATATAACTATGCTCAGGCTGGGAACTACGAGGAAGGTGATCCTGAGGCAGACTATCAAGAAGAGCTCGATAACGAGGGTTACGGGTTTGCCAGTTAGAAAGAGGACCCTGGCCTACTTCCGCATTAAGACTACCCTTATGTTTTAATTATCTTTTGGTTGATGTAATATTTAAGTGGCGTAAATCGCCCAAACTTATCTTTTGTGGTTTTCATTTGGAACTCCTGTAATAGCCTAAGTAGCAAAACACTCTAAGTTCCCCCATGAATACCAGTAGATGCTTTTGCAAATTTTGTACTCTGATCTACATATATTTTGTTAGTATGTTGCATGGACAGGTCAGTTTTATGTAACTCGTCATTCCCTATGGGTCCAGAAAGGAAATTTTAAATTTTCCCTATTTTTGGCTACTCCGGGGCGTGACAGTTTGACTTACAGTGCTATGTTTCTTTAGTTTGTTAGCTTTTAGTATAATTCATCGTTGATGAAATACTCCCTTAGCCACTTAGGGTCTTTCATTTGTACCCTGAAATTTCTTGGCCTTGCTTACATTCCCACTATGAAAATCATCTCAAAAGTCCGTGCGATTTGTAAAGCAAGCACTTCCTATGACTTGTTAATTGTTATGCTGAATTATGGTGATGTCGCTTGGTTGATAACTCCGAGAGACAAATATGGCGTTTGATGAGTTCATTATCTCTGGAAAGTGCATCATGGTTCAGTTAGGACTGTTTGTTGATCCTTTTGTCTAGCAGAGAGAGGTGAAAACCAAGCCAGGATACCGTGGCTTGAGAAAAAATGGACCTTGCTCCTGCAAACTGGTAAATAGGGAGATGGATTCTTGATTGGAACACTGTCATATATGTTTTTCTGTATGTATGAACATTCCAACATATCTAGTTGAATTGGATGTTTCTACGGTTCTACCTCCATTTACAGAACGCACATACACACACACTTGGAGGAATTGGAGCAACATGGAGATATTTTGTAATCGTAGACTGGATGAAGTTGTCATTACTAATTTCATAAACCTTGCTCCAAATCTGATATTTTCCTTGTGTTACTTCCTATATCTGGTCTAGTTTCCTTTTCAGTGTTTACTCATTCAGAATGTTTTCTTGCATCAGGAGGCGACAAAATTTCTTGTATCTACAACTCATTCTTTTGTTTTACGCTTGGTTTAGTGCATGTTTGAATCACATACACATTGTTTTGGGCAGGTGTTGCTGGAGGTGCAGCATCAGGGAAGACTACAGTTTGTGACATGATTATCGAGCAGCTTCGTGATCAGCGCGTTGTGCTTGTAAACCAGGTATCTTTTTCTTGATTGGTTAATGTTGACAACCAAGAGTTTTTTTCCCATCATCTTCTTGTTAACATTTTTTTAAGGTTTTTTTTTTCCTTTTTCCTTTTCCCTATTTCTTTACTTCTTGGATGAATTTGGAAACTACTAATAGAACTTCCTCGTATTATGCACATCTTCTCTTCAAATGAGTGTAACTCCACTTTTTGTTCAGTCCAATCTTGAACTTCTTCGCACAACCTATTCGAATAGTTTTCTTGGTGAATTGTATGAATCGAGTCGTATGATAACAATGATTACTGCTATTTTAATATGTATTTATTTTTATGTAAATACATTTATTGCTTTCCATATCCTTGCCTTGGTTGTATCATTCTGTGTCCATATCCCTCATGCCTTTCCATGCTTCTTAAATGATACCTGGCAGTGTCTGGTGTTGTCATGTTACCATTTGATATCCTCCATGTTTGTCACTATTTAGATTGTACGGTGTGGATATCACTTAAATGGTTAAATTCTGCTGGTGGCTTTTTATTTATTCTCACGTACTTTTGTGTGAATCTCTCTCCTCTCTCTCTCTCTCTCTCTCTCTCTCTCTCTCTCTCTCTCTCTCTCTCGCATCATGTGAACTACCCTCTATTGATCTCTTAAACAAGGTGATCATTCACATAAATATGTTGCTATTGATGATTCGGCAGGATTCCTTTTATCACAATCTGACCTCCGAGGAACTTACAAGAGTTCATGAATACAACTTTGACCATCCTGGTGAGTTTTGCATCTCAAATTTGATTCTCTTGACTAGAATCTCCTCTTGTAATGCTCATTTTTCAATTAAGTCGTTTTCTTGCTTGAGTTTCCAATATCTTCTCAATCCTGAACGAAGTTGTATCTTTGTGTTGTTTGTAAAGAATATGAACATGTGAAAATGTGCATATAGTCCCAAATTAAGTCTCCTTTATTCCATTTGGGATGTCCCATTTGAAGAGTCCTCTTTGAAAGTCAATTTACATTGACTAGATAATTTCCTAGATTACCCTTTATCTTTTTAGGTCTCCCACTTTTCATTTGATGTACCAAATATGTTCATGCAATTTTATATCTCCTTTGTTTTTCCTTCGAAATTCATGTTCTCCTTGTTGTCTTCCCCCAAACATTTCTTTAGAACTTGAGGAGGTAGCTGTGATGTCAGTTGTATATTTTTCGAGAACAGCTGCTCCTTTCTACATTATGCTCTCATGTTTATACTAGGTATTTTCAGTGGCGTATGAAAATATGGACTTCAATCCCTTTACATCTTAAAGCTTTTGGATTAAGATATGATATTGTGGCAAAAAACTGTCCTATGCTAAATTGGGTGTCATAGTATTCATTATATTGACCATGGACATTTATTTAGTTTTATTTTGATTGCATTGGGTAACGTGTAACTAATCCACTGAAAAATAATAAATGCTCCACAACTATGGTATTACCAGATGCATTCGACACTGAGCGATTATTATGTGCTATGGAGAAGTTAAAGCATGGGCAAGCTGTGGATATTCCGAAGTATGACTTCAAGAGTTACAAAAACGTGTTCCCAGCTCGAAGGGTAAGGTTCTTTGTACGCTGATTTTAAAGAATGTTTATTCGATATCCATTGTTTGTACTGATCTTGTGGCTGGGCAGAATCTATGAAGTTACCTCTGTCAGTCTTTTTATGTTTCTCATATGATCTACATGTATTGTATGGTACATACGATCATACATGCATCATACCTCATGCAATTCTAGAACTGGCCACAAACTTGTGACTCAGTAAATTGTTGTTTCTCTTCTATATTATTTTCAGTGCTAATCTTAGTTGCAATGAAATATTGGCAGGTGAATCCTTCGGATGTGATAATTCTAGAAGGCATACTCATTTTCCATGATCCTCGTGTCCGCGATCTGATGAATATGAAAATATTTGTTGATACAGGTTCTTTTCTGCACTATTCTATTTTCAGGTGCCTTGTATTCTATTACAAGCTTATCTTGTTTACTCGGTGGGTTATGTCATTTGTTATGTGGTCAAAGTTGAAAGGAAGTGTTTAACATTGCACAATGGTCCTATTATATCCTCTTTGATGAATGATATCATATCATGCTATATATAATATACTAAGCCAGTTAAATCAAACACTTCAAGTCTTTTATATGCTAACAATGAGGTATGTACCTTTCAAGCACTTAATCTGGCAATGTAGAGGTAAGAGGAACGGAAATACAGCAATCTAAACTTGCTTTTGGGTAACTATTATTTGGTTGTCGATTTATACTATATCTCGCGGTTAATGGTAAGCTTGTCCGGACCCTGGAATTTGATCTCTCAACTTCTGAAGCCGCTTCCATAAAGGCTACTTGAAAAATGTTCTTGAGGATGTAAAACGAGTTGATGTAAAGAATTGTACCACATAAAAGCATATTGCACTTAAGTTGGTTAAAATCTTATTTGGTTTTAATATTGCTGCCAAGATATAGCTCGATTGAGCCATGTGTTGTGTTTGACGCCAACACTACTCAGTATTCCTCGAGTTTTTTATGGCTTAAATTCGTTCAAAATGAAATATTTATATTGCCCTTTTTCTTGAAACTAACGGTTGCAGGAACTTAGATATTTGGTCATACTGTTACGATTTTGGATTGTGTTACCATAGCGGTCCTCACATTTCAAAATTTGCAGTGCAGATGCTGATGTACGCCTGGCAAGGAGAATAAAACGTGATACACTTGAAAAGGGTAGAGATATTGGTATGATACTTGATCAGGTTAGCGGATTTTCTTTTCTTTTTTGACAACTAGGTTATAAACTCTTAAAGGTTTGCGCATTATAGTCTGTAAGAAAAGGGATCACTTACATGTCGTTCAGTGATTTGCATGGTAAGCATGGATGATTGTACGGGGTCTGAAGTGCTATATGATATGGTCAGCTTGGAGAATTTTTTATTTTTATTTTTCCCCGGTAAATTACACTGACATCGTGAGGTATCTATAAACTACATACACCTACTGATCTCCCCGACAGAGACGGCAATTAATGGCCATTTCTATTAACCAATGTGTTTATCGTAAAATAAATCAATATGGAACACTTGCAGCTATGTAGTCACACCATGGACATCCATAATGCACCAATGGAATATATATGTATATGTATACACACACACATGGTCAATTAGATGCACTTACAAGAGATCAAGGCAACTTGTTCTAACATGAACACACTCTCTCTCTCTCTCTCTCTCTCTCTATGCATGGATTCTTCATCTTAATAAGGATGAAAGATATATTGTTCTAGAATTTTGATTATAATATTGTATTCTTGTTCTCTTACCTTGGTTTGCATTTTAAATGCATTTTGGGCAAGTTCCTTTATGTTCCCTATACTGTGCTAAATGTTGCTGCACATTTAATAGTGATACAGCAGTTTTATACACTGTTTTTATTTATTTTATTAACAAAGTCTAATAAATTATTTGCAGTATTCAAAATTTGTGAAGCCTGCTTTTGATGACTTCATACTTCCAACAAAGAAATATGCGGATATTATCATTCCCCGTGGTGGAGACAATCATGTAGCTATTGATTTGATTGTCCAACATATTCGCACAAAACTTGGTCAACATAATCTATGTAAAATATACCCTAATCTGTATGTCATTCAATCTACTTTTCAGGTATGCTTCTCTTCGTACTTGCTAACTTCATATACTTGCTAACTGTTATTGTTTTTGGAGGAATTATATTCCCGTGGTTTTATTTTGTAAGTTTTGTTGGTACCAATGCCAATTACTGATGATTCTGGATTCAGCTCATTATGAGAGTTATGCCAATTACTGATGATTCTGGATTCAGCTCATTATGAGAGTTATTATTCTTACTAATGTTCATTTTTGGTAAGAGGTCAATCATTCTATTTGCTCCTGATCAAAAGATTTTTACTTCATCCAGATACGAGGTATGCATACGCTTATACGGGATGCGCAAACAACAAAACATGACTTTGTCTTTTATGCTGATGAGGCAATATTATTCAATAGTGTCTGATTTTATGGTGGGGACATATCATTTCGTATACTCATCAAGTTTATTCCCAACTTACCCAGGTTGTAGAGCATGGCCTGGGACATCTTCCATTCACCGAAAAGCAAGTGATCACTCCAACTGGTAAGCTGCTGCTAAGGCCCTTCAAATTTTTCTTGCAGCCAACTACAAAGTATCATAGGCAGTCAGTTCACATTCTACATGTGTTGTATGAACTCCATTCCTTCTCTGCCCATTTTTTTTCTCTTCAAGTTCTTCCAGTTAATTATACAGCACGGACATACCTGACACAAATATGAAAATAATAGATTAAATTTACTCATGTTAAGACATCATCCTTCAAAGTAAGATCTGAACATGTTCTAGGGATTTACTTTCTCAAGACTTGATGTATGGTTGTGCTCTTTTAAGGACCAAGACGATTTTTTTGTGCTATGACTTTTGCTTACTATCAGTAATTGGCAATGCAACTACTAATACTAAATCTTGGCCTTTCTGACATTATTCTATTTCTGGGAATGCAGAGTCTGTATACACTGGTGTGGATTTCTGTAAGCGGTTATGTGGTGTCTCTGTAATTAGAAGGTATTAGTTAGATCTTGCCTAAGTGTTTGTGCGTATATTAGTTTCTACGTGTTAGTGTACCTCTCACCATATGAGGGATATGCTTACTAGAATCTCGTACTACTGGCAGTGGTGAGAGTATGGAGAATGCTTTGCGGGCATGTTGTAAAGGTATCAAGATAGGAAAGATTCTTATTCACAGAGAAGGTGACAATGGTCAGCAGGTTTGCACTTATCTCTCTCTCTCTCTCTCTCTCTCTCTCACACACACACACACACACACACACACACACACACACAGCGTGTGCATCATGTCCTTATTATGCAAATATTAGTGTGTTCGATTTACCAATCCTTTTGACTGTCTTTTTAATGCTTCATATGCAGTTAATTTATGAAAAACTGCCAAAGGACATCTCAGATAGGCATGTGTTATTATTGGACCCTATATTAGGCACAGGTTTGTCTGTTCTCCTGAAGGAAATTTCTCCTTTCAAAGCTGATATGGTTTCATTTTTAAATACATATGTAGTCCTGCCCTACACACACAAACATACACATTCACATATACATACATATCTAGAAGTGGATAATGATGAGTTTGGGAAATTCATCCTTAATTATCACTTCTTTTAGTACATGTCTGGACAAACCCCCGAAATGAGCTTTACAGCGTGACCTTCTTTGTCCAACGGTCACAGTATCAATTAAAGGTTATTGACATCAGCTAGTTTAGTTTATATAGGTTTCAGAGATGAAATAAAAGTAAATGGAACAAACTTTTCTTTGGACTGTACTCTCTGGTATATAGGTTTTAATTCTTTCCTTCCTTCTTCAGGGAATTCAGCCGTTCAAGCTATTTCTTTACTAATAAAGAAGGGTGTTCCAGAGTCCAACATTATATTCCTTAATCTCATTTCTGTAAGTTGTGGCAATGGCTCACGTCCATTCTCTTCTCCACCTTATAAAATTCTTTTTAGCATTTCATATTACATTTAAGGAATGTCATTTAACTGATCTCACCAGGCACCTCAAGGAGTTCACGTGGTTAGCAAACAATTTCCGCGAATAAAGATTGTGACCTCCGAGATTGAACTTGGTTTAAATGAAGACTACCGTGTGATTCCTGGCATGTGCGAGTTTGGAGACCGCTATTTTGGCACGGATGATGATGACCAGCAAGTATTGATCCCTACACTTTAGTGTTGAAGGAGAGTCATTTTCTGAGGTGATCAATAGGGTGAGAAGAGAGAGACAACCTTGTTTAGCTAATAGTAGAGCAAATTTTGAAATTGTTTCGACTACATGGACTTGAAATTTGCGTTCTTTCCTTTTCAAATCATGTGGTATAAGTGGGGATTCTTTGTTTGAGACTCAATATGTGCATTTTACCATCAATGATATCAATTTGTTTTAGATAGTGCTTTAAAAGCATAAGGTCTTGTATACATGCTTTTCATACCCCTTTCAAAGTTGGCCTTCTATGTACGGATGAATAGTAGCAATATTCAATTATTATTATTTAAAAACAAATTAAGGGCCGTGAAATAGACTTTCCAATGAAATAATGCTCTCTTCTTAACCATAATGGACAAGAAATCATTTAAGCAAAATTTTGTATGGAAATAATGGTCTTAGGATCGTACATGGCGCTTGAGCATCTCATTTGGAGTAGCAAATGCATTAAGTTTTTCCAATTAAAATTCAAAGGCATAGTTGGTTAATTTTTCTTCCATTGATTTTGATCGGAAAAAAACTTTTGTTTTCTCTTTTCTCAGTTATATTTGGTATTATTTTATTTTGAGATGTAATTGGTGCATGACTACCAGTGCTCCACATAAGTAATTCACATGGACCATTGCATTACCACGTTACAATGCTACAAAATATTCCTAAGAGAATGGACTGAATTAGTGTTCATTTATCAATACAAGGTATTGTATCATCCAAACAGGAAAAATGTGAATTGAACTAGTTTTCATTTATCTATGGAAGGTATCGCATCTACCAAAAAGAAAAATAGCAGGAAGGATACATTTGAATATATATATATATATATATATGTGATAAATTATTGTGTGGTCATGGATCTTCCACTCAACTAGTTGATATAATTGTTTAGACCACACAAAAGATGTCAAATGAATAAAAAAATTGATCAAACGTACTATATTATTAACCTTTGGTCCATTTGACATTGTCATGGGCGAACCTATGGCCTCGGCAAAAATTTCTGATTATTATTATTATTATTTTGTTTTATAACCTTTTCTCTGTGTGTGTGTGTGTAAGAGGGAAGAGTTAAGGTTAGGCTATGTGACCAAGAAAACTGACACAATTTGGCTACATTTGTTTCATTGAGGGGATTAAGGAGTACAATAACTTTATACCCATCACTATTAAGGAGATTAAAATAATCACGTTTCCATGAGATTAATTAGTCCCTCATATGGGGGGCTATTTAGTCAAAATGAACTATTATTCTCACTTAGTTATGTGTACCAAACAGTAGTCGATTCAATTAGAATGGACTATTGAAGAAACATTAAAATCCATAAATTAATCTTAATAAAATTTTGCTCCTCCTTTGGTGATAAAAAAAATTAGGATTAATTACATAAACACCCCCTGTGGTTAGGCCTTTTATCAAATACCCCCCTGTACTTTAAATTTTATCACTAATATCCCCTGTGGTTTGGACTAAAGTGAAACAGTCACTTTTTTCTTTAAAGTTAACGAAAAATTGATAAAAGTACAAAATTACCCCTATTACATGCTAATAATAACACCCTTATATGCTTAAATGTCTATTTAGGCATAAGTGGTACATTATTATATTGTTTTGATATTACATTTGTTGTTAAAGATCATTATGTGGCCACTTAGGATACCTTTGTGAGAGCGAATTTGACACACACACACACACACACAAAATTTGGGGATAAATTTTTTTTAGATCTTAGCACATCACTACACTGGATTTCATGTCAAGAGTAGATTAAAAAAAAAACTAACATATCACCAAGATTGTGTGTGTCTAAGAGTAGATTAAAATAATAATAATAAAAAATATATCGCTAAGACTGTGTGTGTATGTGTGTGTGTCCAAGGGTAGATCAAAAATTAAATAAATTTGCTCTCATGAATGTACCTCAAAGTGACTACATAATGGTCTCTAACAACAAATATTGTAGACACCCCATTTTGACTTGCCAAAAAAAGAAATAACTGTCACAGGGGGGCCCACCAGGCCCACAAATCGAGAAAAGAGCTCCAGAATTCAAACAGGGATCCCAGAGGTCAAATCAAAGTCAATACAGAGCCCATAGCTCATCGATCAGGAGTTTCAGAATCTAAGATCGTCCGGTTATGATAATCGACGACGTTTTCAACCAGAATCGAAGTTCGGCACAAAATTCAAGACCAAAATCAAGTCTAGGACGACCGAAGGTTGAATTCAATTACATCAGGGCAAAGCAGGAATCAATTCCAACCTATAGGACTTCAAATCATCAACTTTTGATAACCGACGAAGAACCGGGCACCGACCCATACTTTCGATACACTCTTTTTTTTCACAGGGCACCGACCCGTACTTCCGGTAAAACTTTCACATCACCTTTTTACATCATTGGGCACCGACCCATACTTCTGGTACACTCTTTTTTCACCGGGCACCGACCCATACTTCCGGTACACTCTTTTTTCACTGGGCACCGACCCATACTTCCGGTAAAACCTTTTTCAAAACTACTGGGCACCGACCCATACTTCCGGTACACATTTCCCAAACTTCACGGGCACCGACCCATACTTCGGTACACTCTTTTTTCACTAGGCACCGACCCATACTTCCGGTAAAACCTTTTTCAAAACTACTGGGCACCGACCCATACTTCCGGTACACATTTCCCAAACTTCATGGGCACCGACCCGTACTTCCGGTAGAGTTTTTCTAAACCATTGGGCACCGACCCTTACTTCCGGTACACTCTTTACACCACTGGGCACCGATCCTTACTTCCGGTACACTTCTCAGTCATTTGGGCACCGACCCTTACTTTCGGCACATAAAACAAAAAGACAAATAAAAAATCTTAAAAACCAAAATACAAAATCTCAACGCACGGTCGATCTACTCCGATTTTTACTCCAAAAACACTTTCTCATAACTCACTACTTTTTCAAGGTTAAAGTCTAGGACTACACCCTATAGGTTAAAGTTCTTAGCTACACCGACTTTATTCAATACACTATTTTACACACTAACGGTCTAGATCGACCAAAACACTCACACACATACACAACACAGAACTACGTACGACCTGATTCTCGTGTCGAGATACGTATGCAACCCATACTTGGGTGCGGCCATAACTTCACTTTCAAATTATCTCGTATCGAGATACGTATACATACTTTCAAACTAATACATACTTTCAAAAACTATTTCGTGTCGAGATACGTAAATCGGCAACCGCGTGTCACGGATGCTCGCGTTTTAATTTCTTATATATGTATCATACTACTCCGTACTTACGCCTCGTTACTATGAAAATCACTAAAATTGGCAACCGTGTGTCACAGATGCTCGAGGGTGCCTAACACCTTCCCTCGGCATAATCGAGTCCCCGAAACTACTTCAAGAACTCTAGTTTCGCATGACTATTCGAGTCACACTTTTAAAGGGCCTTACTGTTCCAAACATTTTTCAAAAGTCAAAGATGATAATGTCGATTGTCTTTGCAGGGATCCTAACTCCCGAATAAATGTTAGGTGGCGACTCTGAACTCCTACTTAGCCCTACTCCCACTTTTACACATTTCTATACCATCTTTCACGCTTCTCGACGTAAACGATCGGGACACACGAGGGGACCACCCCCCACCTTCGGGGCGGGCGCGGCAACTGTGTGTCACGGATACTCGAGGGTGCCTAACACCTTCCCTCGGCATAATCGAGTCCCCGAACCCACTTCAAGAACTCTGGTTTCGCATGACTATTCGAGTCACACTTTTAAAGGGCCTTACTGTTGCAAAATGTTTTTCAAAAGTCAAAGACGATCATGTCGATTTTCTTTGTAGGGATCTTAACTCCCGAATAAATGTTAGGTGGCGACTCTGAACTCTTACTTGGCCCTACTCCCACTTTTCATACACCTCACCTACTTTCACGTCATCTCGACGTAAACGGTCGCGACCCACGAGGGGACCGCCCCCCACCTTCGGGGCGGGCGCGACAAATATAATATCAAAATAATATAATAGTATACCACATGTCTAAATAAACACTTAAGCATATAAGGGTGTTCTTATTAGCATATAATATGGGTAATTTCGTATTTTTACCCATTTTCTGTTAACTTTAACGGAAAAAGTGACTATTTCACTTTAGTCCAGACCACATGGGGTATTAGTGATAAAATTTAAAGTATAGAAGGGTAACTGATAAAAGGCCTAACCACATAGGGTGTTTCTATAATTAACCCAAAAAATTACTAGAATGAACTAGTAGTCAAAACTGACCTAATCCTGCCATCAGCTGCGATAAGTTACAGCGTCTGCGTTTTCTCTCTCTGTTTTTTTGGGCCGAACTTCTACGTTTTCAATGCAGCAAGTGTTATAGCTTTGCGCTTAAAGAACCTATTTTTAGAGTAATGCTATATTTTTCAAATTCAAATTCTAATTCTAAATGATGTGGTGTACTGACATGTCACCGTCTTATGAGTTGTGAATTTAAGATTTGGTTTTGGGAAGCACAGAGCATTACTCTTATTTTTATCAAACTGTCCATAATCTGAAAACAAAAACAGCCCATAAGCTATTCCCAAACGCACCCTTATATGCTTAAATGTCTATTTAGGCATAAGTGGTACATTATTATATTATTTTGATATTACATTTGTTGTTAAAGACCATTATGTGGTCACTTAAGATACTTTTGTGAGAGCGAATTTGACACACACACACACACAAAAAAAAAAAAATTGGGGATAAATTTGTTTTTAGATCTTAGCACATCATTCCACTGGATTTCATACTCTGTGTGTGGTCAAGAGTAGATTAAAAAAAAAAAACTAACATATCACCAAGATTGTGTGTGTCAAGAGTAGATTAAAATAATAATAAAAAAATAATATATCGCTAAGACTGTGTGTGTGTATGTGTGTGTGTCCAAGGGTAGATCAAAAATTAAATAAATTTGCTCTCATGAATGTACCTCAAAGTGACTACATAATGGTCTCTAACAACAAATATAATATCAAAATAATATAATAGTATACCACATGCCTAAATAAACATTTACGCATATAAGGGTGTTCTTATTAGCATGTAATAGGGGTAATTTCGTATTTTTACCCATTTTCTGTTAATTTTAACGGAAAAAAGTGACTATTTCACTTTAGTCCAGACCACATGAGGTATTAGTGATAAAATTTAAAGTATAGGAGGATAACTGATAAAAAGCCTAATCAAATGGGGTGTTTCTGTAATTAACCCAAAAAATTACTAGAATGAACTAGTAGTCAAAACTGACCTAATCCTACCATCAGATGCGATAAGTTACAGCGTCTGCGTTTTCTCTCTCTGTTTTTTTGGGCCGAACTTCTACGTTTTCAATGCAGCAAGTGTTATAGCTTTGCGCTTAAAGAACCTATTTTTAGAGTAATGCTATGTTTTTCAAATTCTAATTCTAAATGATGTGGTGTACTGACATGTCACCGTCGTATGAGTTGTGAATTTAAGATTTGGTTTTGGGAAGCACAGAGCATTACTCTTATTTTTATCAAACTGTCCATAATCTGAAAACAAAAACAGCCCATAAGCTATTCCCAAACGCACCCTTTCTCAAGAGCAAGTACCATACTACCACGAGGTTCTCCTCGCTCTTTCTCTCACTCGCTCGCTCGCTCTCTGTCTCTGGTTTGCGTAAAGCAGAGTATCTCATCTCAAATAAGCAATGTCGATTTCCACTTCGTTCCGTTTATTCTCTACCAAATTCCCTCAATCTCTTCTCCACCCCAAAACCCCAATCTTCAGAACCCTAATTTCATCAACTCCACTCTTACCCACAAATTTCTCATTCTTAAAAAAATCAATCTCAATCCAAAGAATACCCACTAAACCTCCATCTTCATCACCATCATCTTCAACCTCTGTTTCCTTACAACCCATTGAAGAACTCCCTCCAAAGCTCCAAGAAATCGTCAAACTCTTCCAAGCCGTTCACGAACCCAAGGCCAAGTACGAACAGCTCTTGTTTTACGGCCGTAACTTGACGCCACTCGATTCGAAGTTCAAAACCAGTGAGAACAAGGTTCAGGGTTGTGTCTCTCAGGTTTGGGTTAGGGCATACCTGGACCCGAACAAGAATGTTGTATTTGAAGCCGATTCTGACTCGGTACTCACTAAGGGACTTGCGGCTTTACTTGTTCTGGGCCTCTCGGGTCGACCCGTTAGAGAGATTGTGCGGGTCTCGCCGGACTTTGCGGTATTATTGGGTTTGCAGCAGAGTTTGACTCCTTCGAGGAACAATGGGTTTTTGAATATGTTGAAGTTGATGCAGAAGAAGGCTTTACAGCTTTATGTGGAGGCTGAGAAAGGTGATCAATTGGGTGGTGAAGTTGAAAACCCAGTTCAAAGCTCGAACTCGGGTTTAAAAATTGATATTGAAGTTGGTGAATCGGAAATTGGAGTGAGCTCTGAGGTGGGTACTAATGATTCAAGATCAAATTCGAGTGGTGGTGGTGTTTTGGGGAGCAGAGGAGAGAGAATTAAGGAGAGATTGGAGAGAGAGCTTCGGCCTATGGAATTGGAAGTGGAAGATATATCTTATCAGCATGCTGGGCATGCCGGTGTTAGGGGTCAAGACGGCGAGACACATTTCAATGTTAAAGTGGTTGCAGAGGAGTTTGAAGGAAAGAGTTTGGTTAAGAGGCATAGGCTAATTTATGGGTTGTTGCAAGATGAATTGCAGAGTGGACTACACGCATTGTCAATTGTTGCAAAGACACCATCTGAAGTTGATAGTAGGTGAAGCACTTTCATGAAAGAGGTCCTTTTTTTTTTTTCCTTTCTGTTTCTTCGTTTTAATTGGTTGGTCAACTTGTGCTTTTTATTCGCGTATTGGATTAAAGTCATTGTATTTATAGTAGATTGAAGATATGATCGCATTGTATCATGAATCCATGAAGCATTAATAAATGATAAGCTATACAATACAGGAACTTTGCAACACCTTATATATATATACACATTACTCATACTCATATGCATTTGATACTCAGCTTGCTTTGAACTTCAAAAAATCTGGCAGAGTAATCCTGTTTGTGTTGGGAACTTGGTGTAATCACCCGTGGAGGTGATTCAAACCTGGTGGTGGAATAAGTTCTCACAGCAGTAATATGTGTGTTGTAATTTGTAAAATGGTGATTCATATGCATTGAGTTCTTCGTTTCAAGGGGAGATTGTTCTTAGATTCACTATTCAGAAATGTTGTCATTTCCTAATGGCCTGTTTGGTTGTTCCTTCAAATTGAATGATTCCATTCAAATTTTGTATAGAAGTTAAAAGGCAAAATTCATCACCATGAATGAATCCATTTACAAATATGGGAGATTTCACCATATTTCTTCTTATGAGGTAATTTGTTCATTTTTCTAGAATGCCAAAATTTATGATTGCAAGCATCATTTTTGAGACGAGCATCTTTTTTCTAAATGAAACCATTCATGCTTTTCATCTTTTTATATAAAATTGTCTACGAAAACATGAATGGAATTATTTCATTCAAGGACAACCAAACAGGCCCTAAAATGAGATGGGTGTTAAGAATCGATCATACTGTTACAAAGTACATAGAGGAAGCTCACTAGCACGCATACATTACCATGCCATTCCACAAAATGCAACAAAATGCTTGTTGCCACTAATATGTGTCTCTGAGCTTCTGATTCGATTAGGACTAAAGAACAGAGTTTTTTTGGGCAGTGATCTGGATATAATGTGAAAGTTTGCCAATGTCAACTTCAAGGCTTCATTTTTGTGAAGGTAATTCTTGCCAATCTCACATGGCTGAGAGTAACGATCCTCCTTTTGAATTTTTTATCCAATTATATAACTTTCTTACTTGAGACTGAGTTTCTTGGATAATGGCCCTTGAGAAAATGCCTAAAAAAGGGAGGGCATGCTGTTTTGGCTTGGTGAGGTTAGGTTGATAAGGCTTGTGTCCTGGTTCTTGTCACAAGGGATGTTTTTTCTTCTAGGGGTCGTTGTTTTTCTTCTAGGGGTCGTTGTCTTGTCACAATTGATTTTGTATTTTTGAGTTCGGAGTCTCTTCCAATTTGAGCTAAGGCTACCATTGATCACTTCACTTGGATCTGTGCAGTTTTATTATCTGAGATTAAACCTGTTTAGATCTTTAATTTTGATTGTTCTTATGGAAAAGACGCCGTCTTTTGATTCAATATGCTAGAGAAGTTGTTAATCCCTGTACCCATATCGATATGTATGTAATTTGGACACAAAAATAGAATGTGAATCCATATTAATGAAGTAAGCATATTTAGTTAGTTTTACATGTTGGTTTTTGAGGGGTTGAGCAATTTCTCTTCAAAAATGATTTGCTACACATACAGCTTAGTTAACTCCGTGATAATAGAGGCCCATGGTGATAATTTTAGACATCCAAAGGAAAATTAGTACTCCATTGTTATCTAGCTTATAAAAAGTGAAATCGTGAAACGTAATCATGCTTTCACTTGGTGATTCTAGATCATAATAAAGGTGCATACTTTGCGCCATAAGATAGGTTACGAGTATATTCGATCTTGGTTAAACCGTGCCTCCTGCTTATTCCAGGCTTACATTATTAGGCTTGCGGTAGTGTGACGAGATATGATAGAATTAACGATTGATTTTCACTGATCAAGTGCTGTGAATTGATTTTCTCAATGAAACCAGAAAATACAAGTTATTGAAAGTTCTGTTGTGTGAATGGAGGCTGGGAAAGAAATTTGTCCTGTTGCCTCTTTCTCACTCTAGGGGTGTGTGTGTGTGTGTGTGTGTGTGACAAATAGGTTCCCTGCATCTGAGAATGTGTACTGTATAACTCAGCAAATTTAGAGTACACCTAAGTTCTGCTTCTGTAAGTCACATTGATAATTATCACCTCTGGTGGTAAGATTCAAATAGAGTGCCCCAGATTCAAGTGATCCTTGGTGATAATCTGTTTTATTGAGTATTTTGAGGGGGATCGTGCTTTATGGACAACCCATTGTTTGGGTATCAATAAATTCTTTTTTGCACTTTTTACATGGATATAATAGCAAGATGATTAAGATTTGGTTAATGAGATTGGACTTGTAGGATTCTATCTCCAGAGCAACATCCTCAATTTAGTAAAGTAAGTACCCTCCAGAGGGAAATGTTTACAATAAGGAACATACATTGCATCTCCTAAAGTAAATGAATTAAATGTTGTCTTTTCTATGTTGATATCTGTTGGAAAATATTAAGGATATTGCTATGATTTTTTGATTGAGGCGTGCTACGGTAGCACTGTCCTTAAGAACAATTCCGCCCCTCGGAGTCAGTGACTCGATGCAGAAGGTCTCAGCGCTATGTTCTCCAGGATTCAGCAATCAGATCTTCCAAACGTGCACACGAATTGGAAGATTATGCGAGCGCTCAGAATAGCTCCAAACTCCACAAAGAATTTTGCAAAAATTTGAGGAACAAGAAAAATAGAAAAGAAAATGAGAACATAAAATTTTCTATGTATTAGGAAGAGAAAAGGGGTCCTTAATATATAGAACAAAATTGATACACAATGAGAAGTGCAACCTCACAACATGTATTAAAATGTGCCATCAAACATGTGCAGCCCAACGACCATTTTATTAAAAACAGATTTAATAACCTCCAACGGCCATATTTTTAATACAGGATTTAATAGCCTCCAACGGCCATATTTTTAATACAGGATTTAATAGCCTCCAACGACCATATTTTTAATACAGGAGTTAATAGATTTAATAGCCTCCAACGGCCATATTTTTAATACAGGATATTAGTCATATCAATGTAAATGACTTTGTTTGTATTTTTGAAATAAAAAGCCCAATGCCCAAATAAGAGGAAACCCAAAATTCCAACAATCCCCCCCTATTTCAAAAATTTAAACAACAAATAAAAGAATGGAGCAAGAGAATTCAATGCATCAGAACTGGTGCCTTTAGGGCTATGAACCAGTCCCTAGGAATATAAGAAGTGACTTACAGGAATTTGGTGAAATAATATTTCTATGAACCAGAATCCCTTAACGTAAACCAGTCGTCTTATACCCACATTGATTCCTCAGAATCTGAGCAACTCTAATCGGTGTGGCACCTCTAGGCCCTGCGCCAGTCCTGAATTTTCATAAGTGCTCTAGAAAACTTGCCTACATTTTCATAGAAAGCGGCCCACTTTCACACTTATATAGGTGAATCCATCAAGTATGTATTGCAATTAAACATACCATCCAAATAATATGGACTATGGAATTCATTAAGAGTTTAACTCAACCTTTACACATTGCAATTGCACTATACACCATAGGAATGGACAACAATATAATCAAGTTATAGTGCATCTCAAATCAACCAATGACTTGTTATTACCCATATGAACCTATTTCTTGGGTTCTCCAATTACATAGGTTGGGTTACCATCATTGTTGATTTTTGTTATAGGCATAAGCCTCATTCCCCTCGATGTTTCATACACTAGTTTTCTCCCTAGTGGTATTGTTAAGGTATCAGCCAAACTCACCTCTGGCCTTACAAAATTAAGAGAAAAACTTTATCTCAAACAGCTGTCTCACAATATTATGACTTAGGCGTATATGCCTACTCTTGCCTTTATAGGACTTTTTCATAGCTCAGCCTTTTACAGTCTGGCTATCTCAATGTTTATTCCAAATAGGAATATCTGCTAAGAAGCTTTTACGCCACTCAGCCTCAAAACTAGCTTTCTCAAAAGCTATAAACTCATATTCCATCATTGACTTAGTTATGCAAGTTTGCTTGGACGACTTCCAAGATACTGCACCTCCACTAAGTGAAAAAATAAATCAACTTTTTGATTTCGTCACATCTGAATTCAAAATCCAATTTTGCTTCCCTGAATTTTTTAATATACATATTTTCCTCTCCAAAAGGTTTGGCTAAAGCATATCCTTAAAAAATCAAAATTTAAATTCTTTCGAATTTCAAAGTATGCAATACATTTCCAAAATGAATTTTTCTTTATCTCCGGGTTTACAACATTTTTCATAATTTAATTTCTTCCCGAAGGAGAAAGTCAACTTTAAGTCTCTAGAACCAAAACATTGGTACTAAGCGAGTCATCAAGTAAAACACTTCATTTTCCCTTGAAGAGTATTTCTTGTAACAATTGTGTTGTTACACATATGCCTACAAGCGCTCAAATTAATTAACCATCCTCCAAAATTTGTTATGAACTTTACTTCCATAAACATAGCCACAAATAGTTCTTCGGACACATTAGCCTAGGAACAAATTGATGCTTTTCCAATTATTGACTAAAGAGCTTGATATGTTTTCAAAATAAAATAATTTGAAATCATTTTATTTAAAGGAGATTTTATAACACTTGGCTCAAAAAGAGTTTAAAAAGGTTTACAAAGAGAATTATTAACTCAAAACCCTTTTCAACCTCATAAGATTGAACAAGAGAAATACCAGCAGGAGCTCTTGTAATTTTAATCTCTAAAATTACCCTCGCTGCAACCAAAACCTTTCATATCAAAATTCAATCTACATGTAAATATGTCATAACACATACTCTATCACAATGTTTATGATATAAACATATCTCACTTTCATTAATTTTGAAACTATTTGAAACAATAGTTTAAACAAGATTTTCATTCCCCTAATTGGCTACTAAATTTAAAATCTATATAAGGAGTAAACAAGTATTCACACTTTACTCTTATTCGGATCTAAAAATCTCAACCAGTTATCCGAATAAAATTTCTCCTCTAATTCTCCATTTAATATAAAATGGTTTTAACATCCATCTCATAAGTATATACTCATACATATCAACAGCTAATAAATTTTAATGGATGTAAAACATGAGAATAAGTATCCAAAAATCAACATATTTCTTTTAGCTAAAAACCCTCTGCTACTAAAGTAGCTTCACATTTTTCAATAAAATGATCGGGTTTAAAAATCTTTTTCTAGAGTAAATGTATAAAAACACTTCCAAAGCCTATTTAGCACTTAGCTTGCTTACACTTCCGTGGTTCAAAATCTATGTCATGATTTCAGTCATGTATTCTATACTCAATAGATCTAGATGTGACAAAAGTAAGAGGTTAAAAACCTCCACTATTCCGCAGTTTATAAAAATAAATGCTCATAAAAATAATCACCAATAAATTCAAAAATCACATAGATTTTTATGTCCAAAGAAATATAGCCATTGCTCTTGAATGCACATCCCCCAAAATTGCATATTCTACTACATTACTAGCAATTTCCTTAGGATTAAAATAATCCAAATAACCCAAACTTCAAGAATAATAAAATTGGTTTTTTTTTTTTTTTTTTAAATACTCAAAAAGAGAAATTATAGTTTTTAGAGTGGTGTACTCTTACAAAAACAAAAATACACAGTTAGTAATATTTGTTTCCAAATATTTGAATAATCTCAATTAGACCTCAAAAGAATAAAACATCGCGAGTCAAAATTATTGAGTCAAAGAAATATACAAGCTCATCACGTGAACCAGCCACACCATAATATGTATCACAACATGTGCACCAGCCATGATCGGTCACATACATATACATGGAGTATGAATATAATATATATACAACTATATGCATATATTTCAACACAAGTACAGTCCAAGCTTTTATTAAAGTTAATTATATTAGATTATAATGGTGGGAGACAGAAGCCTTATCAAAAGGATGAGAAATCAATAATTTGCCAACAAAATCTTAGGAGGTCCTAGAAATGGCTCTTCAGCCTTTACCCACCTCCGAGACTTCACCATTTTTAATTTTAAAACCTTTCTTTGTAATCACTGATGTAAATGCATTAAAAATTCACTCAATACATATATATCAACTAGCCAATACAAAAATCAATATACATGTTATACACATATATCATGCAGACATGTGACCGTGGCTAAATAAAGGCTAATAATATATATATATATATATATATATTTTAACACACACTCATTAAGACACTCAAGAGTCAAGATCAACACAAAGTTCAGAAAGATTGGATATTATTAATGTTGACTCCTTCAAACTTCAATCTTTTCTACCAGTTCCTTATGTCAAATTTTTTTTTTTTTTTTTTTTTTTCAAGAAACTCATATTTGGAGAAACAGAGAGTATGCGGCCGAACAAATTTTAGATTTGTTCAACACGTATCAAGCTCCCATTTACAAAACAATACAATCATTTCACATGTGTGCATATATATTATTCTTTAACAAAGATCCACAGATATCGAAAAATAATTTTTCCTTTTACAGTTTTACTACTACATCTTTAAAAGTGAGTCAAATTCGAGCATCTATTTAGACTTGATTTAACTTCATGGAAAATATTAAATATCATAGAATTATTGGAAATGGAAAATAAAAATAAGAACGGTATTACCGGATCAGCAGCCTCTTGACGAATCTCGCTCTCTTTAAAAGTTTCGTAGTGATCATAGCAGCATCCAGATTGAAGTTGTTCTTAAGATTGTTGGAAAATATTAAGGATATTGCTATGATTTTTTGATTGAGGCGTGCTACGGTAGCACTGTCCTTAAGAACAATTCCGCCCCTCGGAGTCAGTGACTCGATGCAGAAGGTCTCAGCGCTATGTTCTCCAGGATTCAGCAATCAGATCTTCCAAACGTGCACACGAATTGGAAGATTATGCGAGCGCTCAGAATAGCTCCAAACTCCACAAAGAATTTTGCAAAAATTTGAGGAACAAGAAAAATAGAAAAGAAAATGAGAACATAAAATTTTCTATGTATTAGGAAGAGAAAAGGGGTCCTTAATATATAGAACAAAATTGATACACAATGAGAAGTGCAACCTCACAACATGTATTAAAATGTGCCATCAAACATGTGCAGCCCAACGACCATTTTATTAAAAACAGATTTAATAACCTCCAACGGCCATATTTTTAATACAGGATTTAATAGCCTCCAACGGCCATATTTTTAATACAGGATTTAATAGCCTCCAACGACCATATTTTTAATACAGGAGTTAATAGATTTAATAGCCTCCAACGGCCATATTTTTAATACAGGATATTAGTCATATCAATGTAAATGACTTTGTTTGTATTTTTGAAATAAAAAGCCCAATGCCCAAATAAGAGGAAACCCAAAATTCCAACAATATCTTCTATGAGGCTCAACTGCCAGTGTTGGGCAGTTGGCACGATGGGTGACCACAAGTTCCTCTTAATATGAATTTTGAAGATAAGAATTATGAATTATCTTATAATGTACAAAGGGTGGCAATGTGTGACAATGTTTTTGATACCTTATTCTTTTAACATGCAGGTTGTAGGGACTCTGCCCATGGGTTCTAAATCAGTTGTGGATTTGATAGAGGCTTCATCAGGGGTTCATTTTTCCGGATTTCACTTGAATGGATTGGTGGCGAGAAATTCGGAGGTGGAGCAACCGACAACTTCAGCAGCTGAAAGTGATAAGCAACCTTTCGTCATAGGTAAGTGTTGCCACATAAAGTTTATGTAATATTTACGCATTACTTTTTAATTGCATCTTAATCCAGGAAAGTCATGCTGTCGAATACAGAAAAATATTGCGGATATTACTGATTTGGACTCTTATCCACCAGTCACGACTCTCAGAAAATCACTAGTTTTGGTGAGGCACGACTGAGCATGAATTCTTAAAGTTAAAATGGTATCTATTCTAGTGAAATTTGGGAGTTGGAAGACAGGTTTTTGGACTTTGCAGGGAAATCATGAATAGCAAAAGATAGGAGTGCTTATGGAACATCATCATGATGTATTATAAGCTTTTTTTGCACTACGAGATAACTGCTAAGCGTAGGTTGCAGCTCTGATGGGTGGACTTAGGTTGAGCGCCAATTTGTGGACTACCACCCGGGCTTATAAGGTTGCATGAAGGAAGCACGGACTCTTCCGAAAAGCAGCCACGCACTGGGTGTGTACTAATTAAAGGCAGCCGCACTGGGTGTTGGACCGCCACACCCGTGCTTCCTCCAACTCAACCTTTTCTTTTTTCCTTCTTGTTTTGGTTGTCTTGCAGCTCTTGCTAAATCTTAATCCAGTCTGGGTTGATACTAGGTTTAGGAATTGATGGTATGCTTGGATATCTGCCCTGAGCGTTGATTGAGATCGTAATTTGTAAACAGATGTTATCAATTATACGAGCAGAACTTGAAATAACTATAAGTACTGAAAAATTCTAAGGCCACCCTTAGGTTTTAGTCTACTTTAGCTTAAAAAAAAAAACTTATTATAATCAGTATTAAAAACCTCTCAGCTGCTGTTCTTTCAATTTGGTATTGTAGTTGTATTCACCAACCATATTCCAAATTGTTTTACTTATCAGTTTGTGTAATACCCGTAAAATCTCTATCAATAATAAAATGAGTCGCCGTATTTTTAGTTATAATTCCCGAAACCTGAACTTATACGTACGCGTGTTTATATTAATAATTACTCGGACTGCATTTATACACACACACACACACACACACACATACCCATACATATATACAACCACACCCTCTCTGCATTTCCACTCCACGTGCAGCACACAAAACTACCAAATGTCACAAAATGCTCATAGCCGTGTAAGCATGTGAATGCACTTACTGAGGCATGTGAGCATGGATGGATTTATATCCATAATCAGGCCACTGAGAGAGGAAGAGTGACGTGCAAGCTTTACTAAACCCCTCCCACGCCGGCTCCTTTCTCCAAGCTCGATCATATCAGTCAGTGGAGAAGATAGTTGCATGTGTGTGCATGTATAGGTTATATAGGTGGGTTAGTGTATTTATATGTCACCGAGAGTGGAGAGCAAAAACCCACACACACTCTCTGCCTCTACCCTTAGAACTCACACACACTCTCTGTCTCACCACACCCACAGAAGATCAGCAAAGCAGGAAGAGAAGAGACGCAGAGAGAGGGAGCTCGCCGGAAACGGAGACGTAGAAAAGAGACCCGAGGCCCCCGCAGGTGAACCCCACCCCCTGGTCACTCTTGAACACTTATACACACCTCACACACACCCCCCTGGACCCCTCACGGCCAAACCAAACAGAGCCTTGGACTAGAAAGACAGTCCGGTCACCATTTAAAGCTCCTTAGAGCTTTGATTTTTGAAACCACCACTAAAGCTCGTAAAAGTGGTACCAAACAGACCCACTAAGACCCAGATAGACCCCCTAGTCACGGTTTTTAAAGAGATCCACGTTTGGACCTCCATGCAGAGCATTATCCTCAAGAAAACCCGAAAAGAATAATCGAACAGTGGGTTAGGAAAACGAACAAACCGGACCATGGGCTCCTAGTATGTTGTAGAGGGAGGAAATCCGGTCATAATGGCGTCGGTCTCATCAATTTTCACGTAGTAGAGAGAGAGTTACGAGCATTTGAAGATTTCCGGCGGAAATCGGGCTCGCCGGCGGCAGCCTGGACTCGCCGGAGAAGACAAGACCCGTGGGTCTTCGGGTTATATCGTTTACCCGATTGGGTCGGGTCTTGGGTCGTGGGTATGGGTTAGTCTGTTAGGCTAAATGGTTGTGGGTGCGGGTTATATTAATTAAAAATGGATCCGGTTCGGATCTTTTAAGTTGGATCAGGTTGAGTGTATATTTGGGCGACCCGTGGGCATGGGTTTGGATTCGGGTTGGCCCGCGGGTTTCTGTTATTTATAATTAATCATTTTTATATTGTTAATCATTTCATTAATCATAATTAAGGTTTTATTAAACTGTTTTATATTATTAATTATTCTGTTAATTATAATTAGTGCGTTAATAGTCTGTTTTAATAAAGATTAGTATATATTAATCCAGATTAGTATATAAATATATTAATTATAATATATTTGGTATTAATAAATATATGTAAGTTATTATAAATAATTTTAAATTAGTTTAAATATCTATAATAATTTCAATAATGTTATAAAGTATATTGTAATAAATTGTAACATTATTTTGGATATTATTCTTATATTATGAAATTATGGATTAATATTATATGCTATACTTATTATTTATTGGTTTAAATAAATAATAAGTAAATATTTTAAATTGAAATAATTAGGTAATAAATACCTAATGACCCTTTTTCAAGTACAGGAAAATTATATTTAATTTTCCTAAGGTCTAGTACCTCTATATTGTATATTATTATTTACAAGACCCTAACTTGAATATTTTTAATAATTATTAATTACTTATAAAATACCCGTTTGGTTGTATTTTAATTATTTAAAATACCAAACGAGCCCCGAAAATTATGGGAAAAATACTACTAGCCTAATTTAAGGCCTAGTATTTAATAAAAATATTTATAAGGGTCAAATATTTCCCCAAATCATATTTTATAATTATGGGACCCCACAGTCTATTATTAGACGATTTAAACTTCGGAAATTCATAATAAATAAACCGTAGCTCAGAAAAATACGCGGTCAGTTCCCAGAGTCTTAGAATAATGTCTAGAACATTCCCTTAAAGTTTGGTGACCTTTTGACACGGTCAAAAATACAGCTTTTCTTTAGAGCCCAAACTGGTATAGAAAAACCCAGCCTTGTATGCGACGGACTCCGATTTGAGTCTAGTCAATGGCGTTAGACCCAGAATGATGTCTAGATCATCATGTTGAGGTTTAGGGACCCATCCGGCACAATTACCATTATGCCCCTGATTTTAGTAGACTTATTAATCAACGTTCTATGTATTTATATACTTTGTAGGAACCGCTACGCTTGTTTCTACGCAACCGCTTCGAGGTGAGTCGTCCTAACTCACTTGGTATATTATAGAACTATTTTATGTGTGTTATGTAAATATCCAGTGCGACCTGTGTGGACGATACTGATAAGTATTAGTTATGTGAATGCTGGGATTCCTACTTATATGATGAACGCATGTTAGTCAACTATACTCCATGCTTAGTTAACATCCGCTATTATTCTTGCTATCATGATTTCTGTTTCTATAGTCACATGAACATTCATATGAACATGGTCGAGTCTTGATGTCAACATTGACGTCTGCATGGTTAGTCACGGAGACTAACCCCGTCATATCAATTTATACATTGTGTGGACCGTGGTGGTCCGAGTGGTACAGTCAAGTAAATGGGAACAACGATGAAACTGCTATAGGGCCCTGCTAGGCGACGATAGCCAGAGTTTCCATTGAAATCATTGAAGTTATGCATGGATTGACGATTGATACGCTATAGGGCCCTGTTAGGCGACGATAGCAATGTATCCATCAGAATACAATAGTTACCTTACAAATGCTATAGGGCCCTGCTAGGTGACGATAGCGCTGTAACTATTCTATTCTCCCGGCAAGGTCACGAGGACCTAAGAGTCCAATGATTACACTCTTTTTAAAACCAAAACTGCTATAGGGCCCTGCTAGGCGACGATAGCAACGTAATCATTCTACTCTGAGCTAACGGCGTTACACTGGTAATGTAACAAGTCACATGAGTCGGTTGTGGCGTCCATGGTCGAGTTGAAGTCGAATATATCGATAATGCATTGTGTCATCATTCTACATGTCATATACTCATTTATGATTGTTTCAAGATATGTTGTACTTGTATATCCTTACCTGTATTAGGAGTGATCGGTTAAGACGTTCTCACTTAGCTTCAAAAGCTAACGGCTCCTTCTCTGCCCTGGACATATTACGTCTAGGTTATAATGAGGAAAACTATCAAGGTAACAATGAAGATGCATATAACTATGCTCAGGCTGGGAACTACGAGGAAGGTGATCCTGAGGCAGACTATCAAGAAGAGCTCGATAACGAGGGTTACGGGTTTGCCAGTTAGAAAGAGGACCCTGGCCTACTTCCGCATTAAGACTACCCTTATGTTTTAATTATCTTTTGGTTGATGTAATATTTAAGTGGCGTAAATCGCCCAAACTTATCTTTTGTGGTTTTCATTTGGAACTCCTGTAATAGCCTAAGTAGCAAAACACTCTAAGTTCCCCCATGAATACCAGTAGATGCTTTTGCAAATTTTGTACTCTGATCTACATATATTTTGTTAGTATGTTGCATGGACAGGTCAGTTTTATGTAACTCGTCATTCCCTATGGGTCCAGAAAGGAAATTTTAAATTTTCCCTATTTTTGGCTACTCCGGGGCGTGACAGTTTGACTTACAGTGCTATGTTTCTTTAGTTTGTTAGCTTTTAGTATAATTCATCGTTGATGAAATACTCCCTTAGCCACTTAGGGTCTTTCATTTGTACCCTGAAATTTCTTGGCCTTGCTTACATTCCCACTATGAAAATCATCTCAAAAGTCCGTGCGATTTGTAAAGCAAGCACTTCCTATGACTTGTTAATTGTTATGCTGAATTATGGTGATGTCGCTTGGTTGATAACTCCGAGAGACAAATATGGCGTTTGATGAGTTCATTATCTCTGGAAAGTGCATCATGGTTCAGTTAGGACTGTTTGTTGATCCTTTTGTCTAGCAGAGAGAGGTGAAAACCAAGCCAGGATACCGTGGCTTGAGAAAAAATGGACCTTGCTCCTGCAAACTGGTAAATAGGGAGATGGATTCTTGATTGGAACACTGTCATATATGTTTTTCTGTATGTATGAACATTCCAACATATCTAGTTGAATTGGATGTTTCTACGGTTCTACCTCCATTTACAGAACGCACATACACACACACTTGGAGGAATTGGAGCAACATGGAGATATTTTGTAATCGTAGACTGGATGAAGTTGTCATTACTAATTTCATAAACCTTGCTCCAAATCTGATATTTTCCTTGTGTTACTTCCTATATCTGGTCTAGTTTCCTTTTCAGTGTTTACTCATTCAGAATGTTTTCTTGCATCAGGAGGCGACAAAATTTCTTGTATCTACAACTCATTCTTTTGTTTTACGCTTGGTTTAGTGCATGTTTGAATCACATACACATTGTTTTGGGCAGGTGTTGCTGGAGGTGCAGCATCAGGGAAGACTACAGTTTGTGACATGATTATCGAGCAGCTTCGTGATCAGCGCGTTGTGCTTGTAAACCAGGTATCTTTTTCTTGATTGGTTAATGTTGACAACCAAGAGTTTTTTTCCCATCATCTTCTTGTTAACATTTTTTTAAGGTTTTTTTTTTCCTTTTTCCTTTTCCCTATTTCTTTACTTCTTGGATGAATTTGGAAACTACTAATAGAACTTCCTCGTATTATGCACATCTTCTCTTCAAATGAGTGTAACTCCACTTTTTGTTCAGTCCAATCTTGAACTTCTTCGCACAACCTATTCGAATAGTTTTCTTGGTGAATTGTATGAATCGAGTCGTATGATAACAATGATTACTGCTATTTTAATATGTATTTATTTTTATGTAAATACATTTATTGCTTTCCATATCCTTGCCTTGGTTGTATCATTCTGTGTCCATATCCCTCATGCCTTTCCATGCTTCTTAAATGATACCTGGCAGTGTCTGGTGTTGTCATGTTACCATTTGATATCCTCCATGTTTGTCACTATTTAGATTGTACGGTGTGGATATCACTTAAATGGTTAAATTCTGCTGGTGGCTTTTTATTTATTCTCACGTACTTTTGTGTGAATCTCTCTCCTCTCTCTCTCTCTCTCTCTCTCTCTCTCTCTCTCTCTCTCTCGCATCATGTGAACTACCCTCTATTGATCTCTTAAACAAGGTGATCATTCACATAAATATGTTGCTATTGATGATTCGGCAGGATTCCTTTTATCACAATCTGACCTCCGAGGAACTTACAAGAGTTCATGAATACAACTTTGACCATCCTGGTGAGTTTTGCATCTCAAATTTGATTCTCTTGACTAGAATCTCCTCTTGTAATGCTCATTTTTCAATTAAGTCGTTTTCTTGCTTGAGTTTCCAATATCTTCTCAATCCTGAACGAAGTTGTATCTTTGTGTTGTTTGTAAAGAATATGAACATGTGAAAATGTGCATATAGTCCCAAATTAAGTCTCCTTTATTCCATTTGGGATGTCCCATTTGAAGAGTCCTCTTTGAAAGTCAATTTACATTGACTAGATAATTTCCTAGATTACCCTTTATCTTTTTAGGTCTCCCACTTTTCATTTGATGTACCAAATATGTTCATGCAATTTTATATCTCCTTTGTTTTTCCTTCGAAATTCATGTTCTCCTTGTTGTCTTCCCCCAAACATTTCTTTAGAACTTGAGGAGGTAGCTGTGATGTCAGTTGTATATTTTTCGAGAACAGCTGCTCCTTTCTACATTATGCTCTCATGTTTATACTAGGTATTTTCAGTGGCGTATGAAAATATGGACTTCAATCCCTTTACATCTTAAAGCTTTTGGATTAAGATATGATATTGTGGCAAAAAACTGTCCTATGCTAAATTGGGTGTCATAGTATTCATTATATTGACCATGGACATTTATTTAGTTTTATTTTGATTGCATTGGGTAACGTGTAACTAATCCACTGAAAAATAATAAATGCTCCACAACTATGGTATTACCAGATGCATTCGACACTGAGCGATTATTATGTGCTATGGAGAAGTTAAAGCATGGGCAAGCTGTGGATATTCCGAAGTATGACTTCAAGAGTTACAAAAACGTGTTCCCAGCTCGAAGGGTAAGGTTCTTTGTACGCTGATTTTAAAGAATGTTTATTCGATATCCATTGTTTGTACTGATCTTGTGGCTGGGCAGAATCTATGAAGTTACCTCTGTCAGTCTTTTTATGTTTCTCATATGATCTACATGTATTGTATGGTACATACGATCATACATGCATCATACCTCATGCAATTCTAGAACTGGCCACAAACTTGTGACTCAGTAAATTGTTGTTTCTCTTCTATATTATTTTCAGTGCTAATCTTAGTTGCAATGAAATATTGGCAGGTGAATCCTTCGGATGTGATAATTCTAGAAGGCATACTCATTTTCCATGATCCTTGTGTCCGCGATCTGATGAATATGAAAATATTTGTTGATACAGGTTCTTTTCTGCACTATTCTATTTTCAGGTGCCTTGTATTCTATTACAAGCTTATCTTGTTTACTCGGTGGGTTATGTCATTTGTTATGTGGTCAAAGTTGAAAGGAAGTGTTTAACATTGCACAATGGTCCTATTATATCCTCTTTGATGAATGATATCATATCATGCTATATATAATATACTAAGCCAGTTAAATCAAACACTTCAAGTCTTTTATATGCTAACAATGAGGTATGTACCTTTCAAGCACTTAATCTGGCAATGTAGAGGTAAGAGGAACGGAAATACAGCAATCTAAACTTGCTTTTGGGTAACTATTATTTGGTTGTCGATTTATACTATATCTCGCGGTTAATGGTAAGCTTGTCCGGACCCTGGAATTTGATCTCTCAACTTCTGAAGCCGCTTCCATAAAGGCTACTTGAAAAATGTTCTTGAGGATGTAAAACGAGTTGATGTAAAGAATTGTACCACATAAAAGCATATTGCACTTAAGTTGGTTAAAATCTTATTTGGTTTTAATATTGCTGCCAAGATATAGCTCGATTGAGCCATGTGTTGTGTTTGACGCCAACACTACTCAGTATTCCTCGAGTTTTTTATGGCTTAAATTCGTTCAAAATGAAATATTTATATTGCCCTTTTTCTTGAAACTAACGGTTGCAGGAACTTAGATATTTGGTCATACTGTTACGATTTTGGATTGTGTTACCATAGCGGTCCTCACATTTCAAAATTTGCAGTGCAGATGCTGATGTACGCCTGGCAAGGAGAATAAAACGTGATACACTTGAAAAGGGTAGAGATATTGGTATGATACTTGATCAGGTTAGCGGATTTTCTTTTCTTTTTTGACAACTAGGTTATAAACTCTTAAAGGTTTGCGCATTATAGTCTGTAAGAAAAGGGATCACTTACATGTCGTTCAGTGATTTGCATGGTAAGCATGGATGATTGTACGGGGTCTGAAGTGCTATATGATATGGTCAGCTTGGAGAATTTTTTATTTTTATTTTTCCCCGGTAAATTACACTGACATCGTGAGGTATCTATAAACTACATACACCTACTGATCTCCCCGACAGAGACGGCAATTAATGGCCATTTCTATTAACCAATGTGTTTATCGTAAAATAAATCAATATGGAACACTTGCAGCTATGTAGTCACACCATGGACATCCATAATGCACCAATGGAATATATATGTATATGTATACACACACACATGGTCAATTAGATGCACTTACAAGAGATCAAGGCAACTTGTTCTAACATGAACACTCTCTCTCTCTCTCTCTCTCTCTCTCTATGCATGGATTCTTCATCTTAATAAGGATGAAAGATATATTGTTCTAGAATTTTGATTATAATATTGTATTCTTGTTCTCTTACCTTGGTTTGCATTTTAAATGCATTTTGGGCAAGTTCCTTTATGTTCCCTATACTGTGCTAAATGTTGCTGCACATTTAATAGTGATACAGCAGTTTTATACACTGTTTTTATTTATTTTATTAACAAAGTCTAATAAATTATTTGCAGTATTCAAAATTTGTGAAGCCTGCTTTTGATGACTTCATACTTCCAACAAAGAAATATGCGGATATTATCATTCCCCGTGGTGGAGACAATCATGTAGCTATTGATTTGATTGTCCAACATATTCGCACAAAACTTGGTCAACATAATCTATGTAAAATATACCCTAATCTGTATGTCATTCAATCTACTTTTCAGGTATGCTTCTCTTCGTACTTGCTAACTTCATATACTTGCTAACTGTTATTGTTTTTGGAGGAATTATATTCCCGTGGTTTTATTTTGTAAGTTTTGTTGGTACCAATGCCAATTACTGATGATTCTGGATTCAGCTCATTATGAGAGTTATGCCAATTACTGATGATTCTGGATTCAGCTCATTATGAGAGTTATTATTCTTACTAATGTTCATTTTTGGTAAGAGGTCAATCATTCTATTTGCTCCTGATCAAAAGATTTTTACTTCATCCAGATACGAGGTATGCATACGCTTATACGGGATGCGCAAACAACAAAACATGACTTTGTCTTTTATGCTGATGAGGCAATATTATTCAATAGTGTCTGATTTTATGGTGGGGACATATCATTTCGTATACTCATCAAGTTTATTCCCAACTTACCCAGGTTGTAGAGCATGGCCTGGGACATCTTCCATTCACCGAAAAGCAAGTGATCACTCCAACTGGTAAGCTGCTGCTAAGGCCCTTCAAATTTTTCTTGCAGCCAACTACAAAGTATCATAGGCAGTCAGTTCACATTCTACATGTGTTGTATGAACTCCATTCCTTCTCTGCCCATTTTTTTTCTCTTCAAGTTCTTCCAGTTAATTATACAGCACGGACATACCTGACACAAATATGAAAATAATAGATTAAATTTACTCATGTTAAGACATCATCCTTCAAAGTAAGATCTGAACATGTTCTAGGGATTTACTTTCTCAAGACTTGATGTATGGTTGTGCTCTTTTAAGGACCAAGACGATTTTTTTGTGCTATGACTTTTGCTTACTATCAGTAATTGGCAATGCAACTACTAATACTAAATCTTGGCCTTTCTGACATTATTCTATTTCTGGGAATGCAGAGTCTGTATACACTGGTGTGGATTTCTGTAAGCGGTTATGTGGTGTCTCTGTAATTAGAAGGTATTAGTTAGATCTTGCCTAAGTGTTTGTGCGTATATTAGTTTCTACGTGTTAGTGTACCTCTCACCATATGAGGGATATGCTTACTAGAATCTCGTACTACTGGCAGTGGTGAGAGTATGGAGAATGCTTTGCGGGCATGTTGTAAAGGTATCAAGATAGGAAAGATTCTTATTCACAGAGAAGGTGACAATGGTCAGCAGGTTTGCACTTATCTCTCTTTCTCTCTCAGCGTGTGCATCATGTCCTTATTATGCAAATATTAGTGTGTTCGATTTACCAATCCTTTTGACTGTCTTTTTAATGCTTCATATGCAGTTAATTTATGAAAAACTGCCAAAGGACATCTCAGATAGGCATGTGTTATTATTGGACCCTATATTAGGCACAGGTTTGTCTGTTCTCCTGAAGGAAATTTCTCCTTTCAAAGCTGATATGGTTTCATTTTTAAATACATATGTAGTCCTGCCCTACACACACAAACATACACATTCACATATACATACATATCTAGAAGTGGATAATGATGAGTTTGGGAAATTCATCCTTAATTATCACTTCTTTTAGTACATGTCTGGACAACCCCCGAAATGAACCTTACAGCGTGACCTTCTTTGTCAAACGGTCACAGTATCAATTAAAGGTTATTGACATCAGCTAGTTTAGGTTATATAGGTTTCAGAGATGAAATAAAAGTAAATGGAACAAACTTTTCTTTGGACTGTACTCTCTGGTATATAGGTTTTAATTCTTTCCTTCCTTCTTCAGGGAATTCAGCCGTTCAAGCTATTTCTTTACTAATAAAGAAGGGTGTTCCAGAGTCCAACATTATATTCCTTAATCTCATTTCTGTAAGTTGCGGCAATGGCTCACGTCCATTCTCTTCTCCACCTTATAAAATTCTTTTTAGCATTTCATATTACATTTAAGGAATGTCATTTAACTGATCTCACCAGGCACCTCAAGGAGTTCACGTGGTTAGCAAACAATTTCCGCGAATAAAGATTGTGACCTCCGAGATTGAACTTGGTTTAAATGAAGACTACCGTGTGATTCCTGGCATGTGCGAGTTTGGAGACCGCTATTTTGGCACGGATGATGATGACCAGCAAGTATTGATCCCTACACTTTAGTGTTGAAGGAGAGTCATTTTCCGAGGTGATCAATAGGGTGAGAAGAGAGAGACAACCTTGTTTAGCTAATAGTAGAGCAAATTTTGAAATTGTTTCGACTACATGGACCTGAAATTTGCGTTCTTTCCTTTTCAAATCATGTGGTATAAGTGGGGATTCTTTGTTTGAGACTCAATATGTGCATTTTACCATCAATGATATCAATTTGTTTTAGATAGTGCTTTAAAAGCATAAGGTCTTGTATACATGCTTTTCATACCCCTTTCAAAGTTGGCCTTCTATGTACGGATGAATAGTAGCAATATTCAATTATTATTATTTAAAAACAAATTAAGGGCCGTGAAATAGACTTTCCAATGAAATAATGCTCTCTTCTTAACCATAATGGACAAGAAATCATTTAAGCAAAATTTTGTATGGAAATAATGGTCTTAGGATCGTACATGGCGCTTGAGCATCTCATTTGGAGTAGCAAATGCATTAAGTTTTTCCAATTAAAATTCAAAGGCATAGTTGGATAATTTTTCTTCCATTGATTTTGATCGGAAAAAAACTTTTGTTTTCTCTTTTCTTAGTTACAAAATATTCCTAAGAGAATGGACTGAATTAGGGT
Source organism: Hydrangea macrophylla (assembly GCA_033977485.1). Lineage (NCBI taxonomy): Eukaryota > Viridiplantae > Streptophyta > Magnoliopsida > Cornales > Hydrangeaceae > Hydrangea > Hydrangea macrophylla. The sequence goes on from CM066990.1 coordinate 106,658,910, forward strand.
TCATTTACCAATACAAGGTATTGCATCATCCAAACAGAAAAAATGTGAACTGAACTAGTTTTCATTTATCTATGGAAGGTATCGCATCTACCAAAAAGAAAAATAACAGGAAGGATACATTTGAATATATATATATATATATATATGTGTGTGATAAATTATTGTGTGATCATGGATCTTCAACTCAACTAGTTGATGTAATGGTTTAGACCACATAAAATATGTCAAATGAATCAAAAAATTGATCAAACCTACTATATTCTTAACCTTTGGTCCATTTCACATTGTCATGGGCGAACCTATGTGGAGGCACCATGGCCTCGGCAAAAATTTATGATTATTATTAATTTTTTTTTTAACCTTTTCTCTGTGTGTGTGTAGGAGGGAAGAGTTAAGGTTAGGCTATGTGACCAAGAAAACTGACACAATTTGGCTACGTTTGTTTCATGGAGGGGATCAAGGAGTACAATAACTTTATACCCTTCACTATTAAGGAGATTAAAATAATCCCATTTCCATGAGATTAATTAGTTCCTCGTATGGGGGGCTATTTAGTCAAAATGGACTATTATTCTCACTTAGTTATGTGTACGAAACAGTAGTCTATTCAATTAGAATGGACTATTGAAGAAACGTTAAAATCCATAAATCAATCTTAATAAAATTTTGCTCCTCCTTTGGTGATAAAAAAAATTACTAGAATGAACTATTAGTCAAAACTGACCAAATCCTACCATCAGTTGCGATAAGTTATAGCGTCTGCGTTTTCTCTCTCTGTTTTTTTTTGGGCGAAACTTCTACGATTTCAATGCAGCAAGTGTTATTGCTTTGTGCGTTAAGAACCTATTTTTAGAGTAATGCCTATGTTTTCCGAATTCTAATTCTAATTGATGTGGTAATAAGCCTACTGATATGTCACCATCACATCATATGAATTGTGAATTTGAGATTTGGTTTTGGGAAGCACAGAGCATTACTCTTATTTTTATCAAACTGTCCATAATCTGAAACAAAAACAGCCCAATAAGTAGGGGTGTCATTTGGAACAGAATTTCCGATTTCGACCGATTCCGAGCCGAAAAATTTCAATTTTGGAAGCAAAATTTGTATTCCGAATTCCGAAATTTGGAATTCCGAAAATTCCGAAAAAAATTGGAACGGAATTGGAATTGTTTTTAGAATTCCGAAAATTCCGAATTTCCGATCCGAAAATTCCGAAAATATTCCGAAAGAATTCCGAATAGAATTTCCAAAAATATTCCGATAATATTCTGAGTTCTTATATTATAAAATGTAAATATGTAATACATATATACTATGTAACCATGTTTGATATTTTTTTAGGTGTTGATATTATGGACTTAATGTGTTTTAAGTGTTAGTTGTTGATTTAAAAAAAAATGTGTTGTATTTTATGTTGGAAATTCGTAATAGCTGTGTGGATTATTTTTATTGTGTAGGCAGTGGTTGGAAAATTCCGAAAATTCCGAAATATTTCGAAAATTTCAGATTCCGAAAATTTCCGAAAATTTCGAAAATTATAAATCGGAAATGCTTTTTAGAATTCCGAAATTTCGGAATGGAATTCGAAAAGCATAAGTAGATTCCAAAAATTTTAGAATTTTTTCCGAAATAGCCTATTCCGTTCCATTCCGTCCGAATGACACCCCTACCAATAAGCTATTATTCCCAGACGCACCCTTTCTCAAGAGCAAGTACCATACTACCACGAGGTTGTCCTCTGTCTCTCTCTCTCTCTCTCTCTCTCGCTCGCTCTCTCTGGTTTGCGTAAAGCAGAGTATCTCACCTCACATAAGCAATGTCGATTTCCACTTCGTTCCGTTTATTCTCTACCAAATTCCCTCAATCCCTTCTCCACCCCAAAACCCCAATCTTCAGAACCCTAATTTCATCAACTCCACTCTTACCCACAAATTTCTCATTCTTAAAAAAATCAATCTCAATCCAAAGAATACCCACTAAACCTCCATCTTCATCACCATCGTCTTCAACCTCTGTTTCCTTACAACCCATTGAAGAACTCCCTCCAAAGCTCCAAGAAATCGTCAAACTCTTCCAAGCCGTTCACGAACCCAAGGCCAAGTACGAACAGCTCTTGTTTTACGGCCGTAACTTGTCGCCACTCGATTCGAAGTTCAAGACCAGTGAGAACAAGGTTCAGGGTTGTGTCTCTCAGGTTTGGGTCAGGGCATACCTGGACCCGAACAAGAATGTTGTATTTGAAGCCGATTCTGACTCGGTTCTCACTAAGGGACTTGCGGCTTTGCTTGTTCTGGGTCTCTCGGGTCGACCCGTTAGAGAGATTGTGCGGATCTCGCCGGACTTTGCGGTATTATTGGGTTTGCAGCAGAGTTTGACTCCTTCGAGGAACAATGGGTTTTTGAATATGTTGAAGTTGATGCAGAAGAAGGCTTTACAGCTTTATGTGGAGGCTGAGAAAGGTGATCAATTGAGTGGTGAAGTTGAAAACCCAGTTCAAAGCTCGAACTCGGGTTTAAAAATTGATATTGGTGTTGGTGAATCGGAAATTGGAGTGAGCTCTGAGGTGGGTACTAATGATTCAAGATCAAATTCGAGTGCTGGTGGTGTTGGTGGTGTTTTGGGGAGCAGAGGAGAGAGAATTAAGGAGAGATTGGAGAGAGAGCTTCGGCCTATGGAATTGGAAGTGGAAGATATATCTTATCAGCATGCTGGGCATGCCGGTGTTAGGGGTCAAGACGGCGAGACACATTTCAATGTTAAAGTGGTTGCAGAGGAGTTTGAAGGAAAGAGTTTGGTTAAGAGGCATAGGCTAATTTATGGGTTGTTGCAAGATGAATTGCAGAGTGGACTACACGCATTGTCAATTGTTGCAAAGACACCATCTGAAGTTGATAGTAGGTGAAGCACTTTCATGAAAGAGGTCTTTTTTTTTTTTTCCTTTCTGTTTCTTCGTTTTAATTGGTTGGTCAACTTGTGCTTTTTATTCGCGTATTGGATTAAAGTCATTGTATTTATAGTAGATTGAAGATATGATCGCATTGTATCATGAATCCATGAATCATTAATAAATGATAAGCTATACAATACAGGAGCTTTGCAACACCTTATATATATACCCATTACTCATACTCATATGCATTTGATACTCAGCTTGCTTTGAACTTCAAAAAATCTGGCAGAGTAATCCTGTTTGTGTTGGGAACTTGGTGTAATCACCCGTGGAGGTGATTCAAACCTGGTGGTGGAATAAGTTCTCACAGCGGTAATATGTGTGTGTTGTAATTTGTAAAATGGTGATTCATATGCATTTAGTTCTTCGTTTCAAGGGGAGATTGTTCTTAGATTCACTATTCAGAAATGTTGTCATTTCCTAAAATGGTGGTTTGTGATGGGTGTTAAGAATCGATCATACTGTTACAAAGTACATAGAGGAAGCTCACTGGCATGCATACATTACCATGCCATTCCACAAAATGCAACAAAATGCTTGATGCCACTAATGTGCGTCTCTGAGCTTCTGATTCGATTAGGACTAAAGAACAGAGTTTTTTTGGGCAGTGATCTGGATATAATGTGAAAGTTTGCCAATGTCAACTTCAAGGCTTCATTTTTGTGAAGGTAATTCTTGCCAATCTCACATGGCTGAGAGTAATGATCCTCCTTTTGAAATTTTTATCCAATTATATAACTTTCTTACTTGAGACTGAGTTTCTTGGATAATGGCCCTTGAGAAAATGCCTAAAAAAGGGAGGGCTTGCTGTTTTGGCTTGGTGAGGTTAGGTTGATAAGGCTTGTGTCCTTGTTCTTGTCACAAGGGATGTTTTTTCTTCTAGGGGTCGTTGTTTGATCATTCTAAGCTGAAGACGTGGGGTGTGTTTTGTAAAGGGTTTTATTTGACTTTTGTTTGGAATGGAGGTGGGAGCTTGGGTTGCCCTGTTTCTTTGTATGTTGACCTCAGACCTTTGGGAATTGTTTGTTTTGTGCTTGTTCCATTCTTGGTTGAAAATGTGATTTGATAAAATTTTCCAGGGCTGTTAAAAAAAGAAGAAGAAAGAAGTGTATTATTTTCTTCTCTTGCACACGCAAAAATTAGAATGAAGCGAAATGTTTTTTTGAGGGGAAGTTGATAAATCTTGTCCATTGCTGTCTATTACATGGTCGAATTTCAAATTGTCTTTGAATGAACTATGACCTATTTGATAGTGCAAATTTGTGTTTTCGAACTCCTTGAGAGCTTTCTGTGGCCATATACTACTACCAGAGCCTTGAGAGCTCCTTCAAAAGCTGTACATTAAGGAGAACTTTCCCAAGTAGGAAAGGCATCGTTTCCATCTGTTTCCTATGTGAATGATTACTCCCCATTCCATAGTCCCTTGGAATGATTGTTGTTGGGTTAGTACTGATGGGTCTGAAGATGGAAACCAAAGCTTGTATTCGCTGGACTGGTTATTTTCAGTCTCTTCTAGTTTGTTAGGTTCATGTTTAATTGCTAGCTCTGTTAGATGTCATGCTTAGATTTGGATTCTGGGTAGCTGATCTGGTCTTAGAATTTATGTTGGATGGCTTGATTTAGTGATAAGGAGATTGAAAAGGTGGACTCTGTGGACAAATTGTTATCGGGCCAAATGTTCAGTTTAATCTCCTTTGATTACTTGCATCCATCATAGCTCAGATTTGAAATTTCTTCTTCTTTCTCTCCACTTGATGATGTTTAAACCTTTTCTATTTTTCTCAAGAAAACACTGCTATATATAGGTTATTTGTTGCTATGAACCAATTCAGAAACTACTAAAATTTGTTGGGCAAGGTTGATATTCGAGTTTGAATGGAATTGTTTTGCTAATGATTCTGAAGCACTGATTAAAGAACTGCCAAGGAAATGCGTTCTAATTGTTTGTGTTTCACCTGTCATTGACAAAACAAGTGAAGGGTTCTGATCTTCTCGTTGTAGTATAGTTGCACAATACCCCTTTATCCTCAAAATAGCAGTACTTTTTACTGTCTGATTTCTTGAGACTTACCCACTAAACGATTTTTTGCAAAAAAGATAAAACCCAGTGATTAGGAAATGTTAATAATGTTGTTTTATAAAGAGGAGAGATTTATCCTTGATATCATGATGAAATTGAGGTTAGGTTCATAATGGGGAGTTCACTAAATGACAATCGATGCAGTACTGGTGTTGACAGCAAATTCTAAGGCCACCCTTGATTGAGATCGTAATTTGTAAACAGATGTTATCAATTATACGAGCAGAACTTGAAATGACTATAAGTACTGAAAAATTCTAAGGCCACCCTTAGGTTTTAGTCTACTTTAGCTTAAAAAAAAACTGATTATAATCAGTCTTAAAAACGTCTCAGCTGCTGTTCTTTCAATTTGGTATTGTAGTTGTATTCACCAACCATTTTCCAAATTGTTTTACTTATCACTTATCAGTTTGACTTACAGTGCTATGTTTCTTTAGTTTCTTAGGTTTTAGTATAATTCATCGTTGATGAAATACTCCCGTAGCCACTTAGGGTCTTTCATTTGTACCCTGAAATTTCTTGGCCTTGCTTACATTCCCACTATGAAAATCATCTCAAAAGTCCGTGCGATTTGTAAAGCAAGCACTTCCTATGACTTGTTAATTGTTATGCTGAATTATGGTGATGTCGCTTGGTTGATAACTCCAAGAGACAAATATGGCATTTGATGAGTTCATTATCTCTGGAAAGTGCATCATGGTTCAGTTAGGACTGTTTGTTGATCCTTTTGTCTAGCAGAGAGAGGTGAAAACCAAGCCAGGATACCGTGGCTTGAGAAAAAATGGCCCTTGCTCCTGAAAACTGGTAAATAGGGAGATGGATTCTTGATTGGAACGCTGTCATATATGTTTTTCTGTATGTATGAACATTCCAACATATCTAGTTGAATTGGATGTTTCTACGGTTCTACCTCCATTTACAGAACGCACATACACACACACTTGGAGGAATTGGAGCAACATGGAGATATTTTGTAATTGTAGACTGGATGAAGTTGTCATTACTAATCTCATAAACCTTGCTCCAAATCTGATATTTTCCTTGTGTTACTTTCTATATCTGGTCTAGTTTCCTTTTCAGTGTTTACTCATTCAGAATGTTTTCTTGCATCAGGAGGCGACAAAATTTCTGGTATCTACAACTCATTCTTTTGTTTTACGCTTGGTTTAGTGCATGTTTGAATCACATACACATTGTTTTGGGCAGGTGTTGCTGGAGGTGCAACATCAGGGAAGACTACATTTTGTGACATGATTATCGAGCAGCTTCGTGATCAGCACGTTGTGCTTGTAAACCAGGTATCTTTTTCTTGATTGGGTAATGTTGAAAAGGTTTATTGACAACCAAGAGTTTTTTTCCCATCATCTTCTTGTTAACATTTTTTTAAGGTTTTTTTTTTCCTTTTCCCTATTTCTTTACTTCTTGGATGAATTTGGAAACTACTAATAGAACTTCCTCGTATTATGCACATCTTCTCTTCAAATGAGTGTAACTCCACTTTTTGTTCAGTCCAATCTTGAACTTCTTCGCTCAACCTATTCGAATAGTTTTCTTGGTGAATCGTATGAATCGAGTCGTATGATAACAATGATTACTGCTATTTTAATATGTATTTATTTTTATGTAAATACATTTATTGCTTTCCATATCCTTGCCTTGGTTGTATCATTCTGTTTCCATATCCCTCATGCCTTTCCATGCTTCTTAAATGATACCTGGCAGTGTCTGGTGTTGTCATGTTGCCATTTGATATCCTCCAATGTTTGTCACTATTTAGATTGTACGGTGTGGATATCACTTAAATGGTTAAATTCTGCTGGTGGCTTTTATTTATTCTCGCATACTTTTGTGTGAATCTCTCCTCTCTCTCTCTCTCTCTCTCTCTCTCTCTCATCATGTGAACTACCCTCTATCGATTTCTTAAACAAGGTGATCATTCACATAAATATGTTGCTATTGATGATTCGGCAGGATTCCTTTTATCACAATCTGACCGCAGAGGAACTGACAAGAGTTCATGAATACAACTTTGACCATCCTGGTGAGTTTTGCATCTCAAATTTGATTCTCTTGACCAGAATCTCCTCTTGTAATGCTCATTTTTCAATTAAGTCGTTTTCTTGCTTGAGTTTCCAATATCTTCCCAATCCTGAACGAAGTTGTGTCTTTGTGTTGTTTGTAAAGAATATGAACATGTGAAAATGTGCATATAGTCCCAAATTAAGAATCCTTTATTCCATTTGGGATGTCCCATTTGAAGAGTCTTCTTTGAAAGTCAATTTACATTGACTAGATAATTTCCTAGATTACCCTTTATCTTTTTAGGTCTCCCACTTTTCATTTGATGTACCAAATATGTTCATGCAATTTTATATCTCCTTTGTTTTTCCTTCGAAATTCATGTTCTCCTTGTTGTCTTCCCGCAAACATTTCTTTAGAACTTGAGGAGGTAGCTGTGATGTCAGTTGTATATTTTTTGAGAACAGCTGCTCCTTTCTACATTATGCTCTCATGTTTATACTAGGTATTTTCAGTGGCGTATGAAAATATGGACTTCAATCCCTTTACATCTTAAAGCTTTTGGATTAAGATATGATATTGTGGCAAAAAACTGTCCTATGCTAAATTGGGTGTCATAGTATTCATTATATTGACATGGACAATTATTTAGTTTTATTTTGATTGCATTGGGTAATGTGTAACTAATCCACTAAAAAATAATAAATGCTCCACAACTATGGTATTACCAGATGCATTCGACACTGAGCGATTATTATGTGCTATGGAGAAGTTAAAGCATGGGCAAGCAGTAGATATTCCGAAGTATGATTTCAAGAGTTACAAAAACGTGTTCCCAGCTCGAAGGGTAAGGTTCTTTGTACGCTGATTTTAAAGAATGTTTATTCGGTATCCATTGTTTGTACTGATCTTGTGGCCGGGCAGTATCTATGAAGTTACCTCTGTCAGTCTTTTTATGTTTCTCATATGATCTACATGTATTGGATGGTACATACGATCATACATGCATCTGTTAACAATAGGATTATGCCAAACTTAGGGTTGACAATTAGTCACACCCCATATATATTATTCAGTAAATGAGAGAAATAAAAATTACATTAAAGCCCTTATACAATAATAAAATAAAACTAAACTTATTTAACCAACACTCCCCCTCAAGCTGGTGAGAAGATATCTCTCAATCCCAGCTTGCTAAGCATATCATGAAACGGTTTAACTCCAACTCCTTTAGTAAGAACATCAGCAAGTTGATTACTACTCTTCACAAAAGGAGTGCAAATTGTTCCTTTATCAAGATTCTCTTTAATGAAGTGCCTGTCGATCTCAATATGCTTCGTTCTGTCATGCTGGACCGGATTGTGTGCAATACTAATAGCTGACTTACTATCACAGTACAACTTCATTGAATCACTAGTTTCCACCTTCAAGTCTTTCAATAGTAATTTTAACCACAAGAGTTCACACACACCTTGAGCCATTGCTCTAAATTCGGCCTCTGCACTAGACCGAGCCACAACACTTTGCTTCTTGCTTCTCCACGTAACGAGGTTACCTCCCACGAAAGTACAGTACCCTGAAGTAGACCTTCTGTCAGTCACAGAGCCAGCCCAATCCGCATCAGTGTATGCTTCTATTCTGAAATGGTCATGCTTACCAAAAAATAAACCCTTACCAGGAGCCGACTTAAGATATCTCAATATCCTGTTAACCGCATCTAAGTGTCTCTCATAAGGTGCGTGCATAAACTGGCTAACCACACCTACAGCAAATGAAATATCAGGACGGGTATGAGATAGATAGATAAGCTTTCCTACCAGTCGCTGATATCTCCCCCTGTCTACCATCTTCCCACTTTTGTCATCACTCAATTTCTGATTTGGTTCAACAGGTGTATCACATGCTCTACTTCCAAGCATCCCAGTTTCACTCAAGAGATCCAGAACATACTTTCTCTGAGAGATGAATATTCCATGCTTAGACCTGGCCACTTCAATTCCCAGAAAATACTTTAGCTGTCCCAGATCTTTTATTTCAAACTCTTTTGCCATGTACTCTTTCAATCGCTGCATTTCCTCCATGTCATCACCTGTAAGGACAATGTCATCCACATACACAATCAGTGCAGTAGTCTTACCATGCAAGGAGTGTTTGATAAATAACGTATGATCGGCTTGACTTTGTTTGAACCCATATCTACACATAGCCTGTGTAAACCTCTCAAACCAGGCTCTTGGTGACTGCTTTAGGCCATACAACGACTTCTTGAGCCTACATACTTTACCTTCTGTTTCTGAGTTTGCATATCCAGGGGGAATATCCATGTACACTTCTTCCTCCAAATTGCCATGTAAGAATGCATTCTTCACATCGAATTGATGAAGAGGCCAATCATAGTTAGCTGCAAGAGATAAAAGGACTCTAATAGAGTTCATCTTCGCAACTGGAGCAAAGGTCTCCTGATAATCCACTCCATATGTCTGAGTGAAACCCTTAGCAACCAGACGAGCTTTAAACCTTTCAATGGAACCATCTGCTCTATGCTTCACTGCATACACCCACTTGCACCCCACTGTTCTCTTGCCCATAGGTAACTTAGTCAACTCCCACGTGCCACTTTTGTGAAGAGCTTTCATCTCTTCATCCATAGCATGTTTCCACTTGGGATCTCCGAGAGCATCCTGGACATGATTAGGAACAGAAGCGGAGGCAATATTCGAAAGGAAGGAACGATAAGTAGGAGACAAGTGGGAATAAGACACAAAATTAGATATAGGGTGCTGAGTACAAGATCTAACACCCTTTCTAACAGCAATAGGAACATTGAGATCATCAGACTCTAGAGAAAATGAGTTATCAGTGTTACCTGGGGAAATGTCAGAGACGTCACCAGTTGGAGAAGATGGCAGTGGGGGAATAGGAGTACTGGCCTCTACCTCCTTACCCTTGTTCTTACTCCATGTGCCTTTGGAATATACTAACAATTTTTTTTCCTTCGGAGTAACATGCTCTACAGTACCTTCATTAACCCCATTCTGTCTGGGAGTTATTGGTTCCTCTTCCTCTTCTTCCACTCCTAACAATATGGGTTCCTCATTAACATTCACTTCACTAGAAATTTCAGGTAAAACAGGAAAGACATGTCCCAGAGTCTCTTCATTTTCCTTCTCCCCCTGAAGAGGTACTCTGGGAGATGTGAAAAAAGGTATAGATTCATGGAAAGTGACATCCATAGACACATACCACTTTCTAGTATCAGGATTATAACACTTGTACCCCTTTTGAGTAGGAGAGTACTCAAGAAAAATACATTTAATGGCTCTAGGATCTAGCTTCCCCCTTGAAGGAGAGCTATTATGGACAAAACATACACAACCAAAGACCCGAGGAGGAATGGAAAAACTGGAAGAAGGATGAATCAGAAGATCGGTGGGTGCTTTTTTATTGAGGACCTGAGTAGGAAGTCTATTAATGAGATAAGCTGCTGTTAAGACAGCTTCACCCCAATATGGCTTAGGAGCATTAGCTGTGAACATCAAAGAGCGAGCAACATTAAGTAAATGACGATTCTTGCGTTCTGCTACTCCATTTTGTTGTGGAGTATCAGTGCAAGAAGTTTGATGTAAAATACCCTTGGATGTAAAAAATTCACCTAGACCCGAATCAATATATTCACCTCCTTGATCAGAACGTATAATTTTTATACCTGTCCCAAACTGAGTTAAAACCATCTGATAGAAAGATTTGAAGATAGAAAACACTTCACTCTTCTCCTTCATAAGATAAAGCCATGTACTGCGTGAATAATCATCAATAAAACTCACAAACCAACGATGACCTTTTAAAGAATTAATACGAGAAGGACCCCATACATCAGAATGGATTAAAGAAAAAGGAATTAAACTTTTATTAAAAGTCGGAGCAAAAGATGTCCGATGATGTTTCCCAAGTTCACAAGATTCACAATAAAACTCAGAAACAGGTTTATCAACTAAAGAAGGGAACATATGTTTAAGTAAATGGAATGAAGGATGTCCTAATCTCTTATGTAATAACCAAATGTCGTCCGACTTATTCTCAGAACTAGTAGTATGATAAGCGCCTTTGTTTCCTCCATCCAGAAGGTAAAGGCCATTCTCCACTCTACCACTGCCAATCGTCCTCCTTGTGGTAAGGTCCTGAAAAACACAGTGAGAAGGGAAAAATGTTACACTGCAGTTCAAATCATTAGTTATACGACTAATAGATAACAGATTAGAAGTAAAACTGGGAATATGAAGAACCGATGACAGAGGTAGCGAGGGAGTTGCATGAATGACACCCTTTCCTGAAACAGAAGAAAAGGTGCCATCGGCAATGCGAACTTTGTCTTGACCTGAATGAGGAGTATAAATAGCAAACAAATCGGAAGAGCTAGACATATGGTCTGAAGCTCCAGAGTCAATAATCCAAGGAGAGGACAAATGAGATAAGCATGCTCGGGCATAAGTGACTAAGTTACCTGTCTGGGCAAATGAAGAGGAAGCACCTGTAGAAGTAGCCGCGGAAGAACGACGAGCCATTAAACCCCGGAAGGCCTCTTCCAACTCAGAAGCAGTAAATATAGCAGGCGAAGCTGGTGGATCTGGAACCGGAGCTGAAGGATCAGCAGCGGCAGTGTGATGAGCATGGGAACGACGACCATTAAATTGCCCCCCACGACCTCTAGAGGAGCCAAAACGACCTCCACGACTACCCGGTGGATAACCATGAAGCTTATAGCATGTCTCTCTAGTGTGAAACTTGGTATTGCAATAATCACAGAACTGTTTAGACTTATCCGATGAACTGGAGTCACTAGAGATATCACGAGTACGGTGTCCATCCTCCTGAGGAGCGGAAATGAGAGCAGATTTCTCTGTAGAGACAGGCGGAAGCATAGCAGAACGACGGCTTTCCTCGTTCTGTACATAGGCAAAGGCCTCCTGAAGAGAAGGCAAAGGCTCCATTCCCAAAACACGGCTGCGAACAGGATCCAAATCGGGGTGGAGACCTTCAAGGAATTTAAATATTCGTTCTTCAGCAACAACCTTATGGTAAGCCACAGAATCCGTAATGCAAACAGGTTTATAATCCACTAGATGGTCCAAACGTTTCCAATGAGTGGAAAGAGCTGTGTAGTACTGAAGAACACTCTGCTCTCTTTGTTCTGAACGTCCAATCAAACGGCGGAGCTCAAATATTTGAGCCGAATTTCCCTTTCTGGAATAAGTGTTGGCCATGGTCTCCCAAATATCTTGGGGCAGTCGCCATGTCCAGAAACCCTTCAGCAATCTCAGGAACCATAGAGTGGCAAAGCCACGTCATGACAGTGGAGTTCTCCATCTCCCACTTGTCATACGAAGCATCCTCAGTTGGCGGTGCTTTTATCTTGCCATTGATATACCCCATCTTGCCTCTGCCCTTCAAGGACATAATCACAGATCCGGACCATGCGAGGTAGTTCTGGCCATTGAATAAAGATGTAGTAAGTTTCACATTCGGGCTATCAGTAGGAGGCACAATATCACTCCGTACAACTTGTGTATTCACGTTGGATTTGTCTAAATCCGTCATCATGAATCAACAAAAAAAAAAATCCCGCAACAATGACAGCAACCAGAGGGACAAGGCAATGGATCAACAGTAGTGCAGCATGCACGAAGCAATCACCATAGAGGATGCAAAAAAATAGTCTAGCTGATCAAAGGGCCATGAAAGACCCAAAAAAACTGGAAAAAGTTGAAACTCCAATCAAAATAATTGATCCGTGGTGAATATAAGATGCAGTGGAGAGATCCAAATGAAGATTAGGAGCTGCGATTGGTCTACCAGACCATAGAAGTCTGTCGGCGCAGGGAGGGGATCGTTTGGAGAGAAAAAAAATTGCAATGAACAGTGCCGATGAACAGTAGCGTGAACAGTGCCGATGAATAGTAGCGTGAACAGTGCCGATGAACAGTAGCGTGAACAGTAGCGATGAACAGTAGCGATGAACAGTGCTGTGAACAGTGCCGTGAATAGTATCGTGAATAGTGCTCAGGACATATTGGTGGTGGTTAGGGTTAGGGTTGTGGCGCAGGCAGTAGGGGTGGTGAATGGTGGTCCGGTGGTGGTGGATGATTGGGTGGTGGCAGAAACCCTTGTTAGGGTGGCTTTGATACCATGTTAACAATAGGATTATGCCAAACTTAGGGTTGACAATTAGTCACACCCCATATATATTATTCAGTAAATGAGAGAAATAAAAATTACATTAAAGCCCTTATACAATAATAAAATAAAACTAAACTTATTTAACCAACAGCATCATACCTCATGCAATTCTAGAACTGGCCACAAACTTGTGACTCAGTAAATTGTTGTTTCTCTTCTATATTATTTTCAGTGCTAATCTTAGTTGCAATGAAATATTGGCAGGTGAATCCTTCGGATGTGATAATTCTAGAAGGCATACTCATTTTCCATGATCCTCGTGTCCGCGATCTGATGAATATGAAAATATTTGTTGATACAGGTTCTTTTCTGCACTATTCTATTTCAGGTGCCTTGTATTCTATTACAAGCTTATCTTGTTTACTCGGTGGGTTATGTCATTTGTTATGTGGTCAAAGTTGAAAGGAAGTGTTTAACATTGCACAATGGTCCTATTATATCCTCTTTGATGAATGATATGATATCATGCTATATATAATATACTAAGCCAGTTAAATCAAACACTTCAAGTCTTTTATATGCCAACAATGAGGTATGTACCTTTCAAGCACTTATTCTGGCAATGTAGAGGTAAGAGGAACGGAAATACAGCAATCTAAACTTGCTTTTGGGTATCTATTATTTGGTTGTCGATTTATACTATATCTCGTGGTTAATGGTAAGCTTGTCCGGACCCTGGAGTTTGATCTCTCAACTTCTTAAGCCGCTTCCATAAAGGCTACTTGAAAAATGTTCTTGAGGATGTAAAACGAGTTGATGTAAAGAATTGTACCACATAAAAGCATATTGCACTTAAGTTGGTTAAAATCTTATTTGGTTTTTAATATTGCTGCCAAGATATAGCTCGATTGAGCCATGTGTTGTGTTTGACGCCAACACTACTCAGTATTCCTCGAGTTTTTTATGGCTTAAATTCGTTCAAAATGAAGTATTTATATTGCCCTTTTTCTTGAAACTAACGGTTGCAGGAACTTAGATATTTGGTCATACTGTTACGATTTTGGATTGTGTTACCATAGCGGTCTTCACATTTCAAAATTTGCAGTGCAGATGCTGATGTACGCCTGGCAAGGAGAATAAAACGTGATACACTTGAAAAGGGTAGAGATATTGGTATGATACTTGATCAGGTTAGCGGATTTTCTTTTCTTTTTTGACAACTAGGTTATAAACTCTTAAAGGTTTGCGCATTGTAGTCTGTAAGAAAAGGGATCACTTACATGTCGTTCAGTGATTTGCATGGTAAGCATGGATGATTGTACGGGGTCTGAAGTGCTATATGATATGGTCAGCTTGGAGAATTTTTAATTTTAATTTTTCCCCGGTGAATTACACTGACATCGTGAGGTATCTATAAACTACATACACCTACTGATCTCCCCGATAGAGACGGCAATTAATGGCCATTTCTATTAACCAATGTGTTTATCGTAAAATAAATCAATAAGGAACACTTGCAGCTATGTAGTCACACCATGGACATCCATAATGCACCAATCGAATATATATGTATATGTATACACACACACATGGTCAATTAGATGCACTTACAAGAGATCAAGGCAACTTGTTCTAACATGAACACACTCTCTCTCTCTCTCTCTCTCTCTCTCTCTCTATGCATGGATTCTTCATCTTAATAAGGATGAAAGATATATTGTTCTAGAATTTTGATTATAATATTGTATTCTTGTTCTCTTACCTTGGTTTGCATTTTAAATGCATTTTGGGCTAGTTCCTTTATGTTCCCTATACTGTGCTAAATGTTGCTGCACATTTAATAGTGATACAGCAGTTTTATACACTGTTTTTATTTATTTTATTAAGTAAGTCTAATAAATTATTTGCAGTATTCAAAATTTGTGAAGCCTGCTTTTGATGACTTCATACTTCCAACAAAGAAATATGCAGATATTATCATTCCCCGTGGAGGAGACAATCATGTAGCTATTGATTTGATTGTCCAACATATTCGCACAAAACTTGGTCAACATAATCTATGTAAAATATACCCTAATCTGTATGTCATTCAATCTACTTTTCAGGTATGCTTCTCTTCGTACTTGCTAACTTCATATACTTGCTAACTGTTATTGTTTTTGGAGGAATTATATTCCCGTGGTTTTATTTTGTAAGTTTTGTTGGTACCAATGCCAATTACTGATGGTTCTGGATTCAGCTCATTATGAGAGTTATTATTCTTACTATTGTTCATATTTGGTAAGAGGTCAATCATTCTATTTGCTCCTGATCAAAAGATTTTTACTTCATCCAGATACGAGGTATGCATACGCTTATACGGGATGCGCAAACAACAAAACATGACTGTCTTTTATGCTGATAGATTGATACGTTTGGTAGGTATTGAATGCCATGAGGCAATATTATTCAATATTGTCTGATTTTATGGTGGGGACATATCATTTCGTATACTCATCAAGTTTATTCCCAACTTAACCAGGTTGTAGAACATGGCCTGGGACATCTTCCATTCACCGAAAAGCAAGTGATCACTCCAACTGGTAAGCTGCTGCTAAGGCCCTTCAAATTTTTCTTGCAGCCAACTACAAGTATCATAGGCAGTCAGTTCACATTCTACATGTGTTGTATGAACTCCATTCCTTCTCTGCCCATCTTTTTTCTCTTCAAGTTCTTCCAGTTAATTATACAGCACGGACATACCTGACACAAATATGAAAATAATAGATTAAATTTACTCATGTTAAGACATCATCCTTCAAAGTAAGATCTGAACATGTTCTAGGGATTTACTTTCTCAAGACTTGATGTATGGTTGTGCTCTTTTAAGGACCAAGACGATTTTTTTGTGCTATGACTTTTGCTTACTATCAGTAATTGGCAATGCAACTACTAATACTAAATCTTGGCCTTTCTGACATTATTCTATTTCTGGGAATGCAGAGTCTGTATACACTGGTGTGGATTTCTGTAAGCGGTTATGTGGTGTCTCTGTAATTAGAAGGTATTAGTTAGATCTTGCCTAAGTGTTTGTGCGTATATTAGTTTCTACGTGTTAGTGTACCTCTCACCATATGAGGGATATGCTTACTAGAATCTCGTACTACTGGCAGTGGTGAGAGTATGGAGAATGCTTTGCGGGCATGTTGTAAAGGTATCAAGATAGGAAAGATTCTTATTCACAGAGAAGGTGACAATGGTCAGCAGGTTTGCACTTATCTCTCTTTCTCTCTCAGCGTGTGCATCATGTCCTTATTATGCAAATATTAGTGTGTTCGATTTACCAATCCTTTTGACTGTCTTTTTAATGCTTCATATGCAGTTAATTTATGAAAAACTGCCAAAGGACATCTCAGATAGGCATGTGTTATTATTGGACCCTATATTAGGCACAGGTTTGTCTGTTCTCCTGAAGGAAATTTCTCCTTTCAAAGCTGATATGGTTTCATTTTTAAATACATATGTAGTCCTGCCCTACACACACAAACATACACATTCACATATACATACATATCTAGAAGTGGATAATGATGAGTTTGGGAAATTCATCCTTAATTATCACTTCTTTTAGTACATGTCTGGACAACCCCCGAAATGAACCTTACAGCGTGACCTTCTTTGTCAAACGGTCACAGTATCAATTAAAGGTTATTGACATCAGCTAGTTTAGGTTATATAGGTTTCAGAGATGAAATAAAAGTAAATGGAACAAACTTTTCTTTGGACTGTACTCTCTGGTATATAGGTTTTAATTCTTTCCTTCCTTCTTCAGGGAATTCAGCCGTTCAAGCTATTTCTTTACTAATAAAGAAGGGTGTTCCAGAGTCCAACATTATATTCCTTAATCTCATTTCTGTAAGTTGCGGCAATGGCTCACGTCCATTCTCTTCTCCACCTTATAAAATTCTTTTTAGCATTTCATATTACATTTAAGGAATGTCATTTAACTGATCTCACCAGGCACCTCAAGGAGTTCACGTGGTTAGCAAACAATTTCCGCGAATAAAGATTGTGACCTCCGAGATTGAACTTGGTTTAAATGAAGACTACCGTGTGATTCCTGGCATGTGCGAGTTTGGAGACCGCTATTTTGGCACGGATGATGATGACCAGCAAGTATTGATCCCTACACTTTAGTGTTGAAGGAGAGTCATTTTCCGAGGTGATCAATAGGGTGAGAAGAGAGAGACAACCTTGTTTAGCTAATAGTAGAGCAAATTTTGAAATTGTTTCGACTACATGGACCTGAAATTTGCGTTCTTTCCTTTTCAAATCATGTGGTATAAGTGGGGATTCTTTGTTTGAGACTCAATATGTGCATTTTACCATCAATGATATCAATTTGTTTTAGATAGTGCTTTAAAAGCATAAGGTCTTGTATACATGCTTTTCATACCCCTTTCAAAGTTGGCCTTCTATGTACGGATGAATAGTAGCAATATTCAATTATTATTATTTAAAAACAAATTAAGGGCCGTGAAATAGACTTTCCAATGAAATAATGCTCTCTTCTTAACCATAATGGACAAGAAATCATTTAAGCAAAATTTTGTATGGAAATAATGGTCTTAGGATCGTACATGGCGCTTGAGCATCTCATTTGGAGTAGCAAATGCATTAAGTTTTTCCAATTAAAATTCAAAGGCATAGTTGGATAATTTTTCTTCCATTGATTTTGATCGGAAAAAAACTTTTGTTTTCTCTTTTCTTAGTTACAAAATATTCCTAAGAGAATGGACTGAATTAGGGTTCATTTACCAATACAAGGTATTGCATCATCCAAACAGAAAAAATGTGAACTGAACTAGTTTTCATTTATCTATGGAAGGTATCGCATCTACCAAAAAGAAAAATAACAGGAAGGATACATTTGAATATATATATATATATATATATATATATGTGTGTGATAAATTATTGTGTGATCATGGATCTTCAACTCAACTAGTTGATGTAATGGTTTAGACCACATAAAATATGTCAAATGAATCAAAAAATTGATCAAACCTACTATATTCTTAACCTTTGGTCCATTTCACATTGTCATGGGCGAACCTATGTGGAGGCACCATGGCCTCGGCAAAAATTTATGATTATTATTAATTTTTTTTTTAACCTTTTCTCTGTGTGTGTGTAGGAGGGAAGAGTTAAGGTTAGGCTATGTGACCAAGAAAACTGACACAATTTGGCTACGTTTGTTTCATGGAGGGGATCAAGGAGTACAATAACTTTATACCCTTCACTATTAAGGAGATTAAAATAATCCCATTTCCATGAGATTAATTAGTTCCTCGTATGGGGGGCTATTTAGTCAAAATGGACTATTATTCTCACTTAGTTATGTGTACGAAACAGTAGTCTATTCAATTAGAATGGACTATTGAAGAAACGTTAAAATCCATAAATCAATCTTAATAAAATTTTGCTCCTCCTTTGGTGATAAAAAAAATTACTAGAATGAACTATTAGTCAAAACTGACCAAATCCTACCATCAGTTGCGATAAGTTATAGCGTCTGCGTTTTCTCTCTCTGTTTTTTTTTGGGCGAAACTTCTACGATTTCAATGCAGCAAGTGTTATTGCTTTGTGCGTTAAGAACCTATTTTTAGAGTAATGCCTATGTTTTCCGAATTCTAATTCTAATTGATGTGGTAATAAGCCTACTGATATGTCACCATCACATCATATGAATTGTGAATTTGAGATTTGGTTTTGGGAAGCACAGAGCATTACTCTTATTTTTATCAAACTGTCCATAATCTGAAACAAAAACAGCCCAATAAGTAGGGGTGTCATTTGGAACAGAATTTCCGATTTCGACCGATTCCGAGCCGAAAAATTTCAATTTTGGAAGCAAAATTTGTATTCCGAATTCCGAAATTTGGAATTCCGAAAATTCCGAAAAAAATTGGAACGGAATTGGAATTGTTTTTAGAATTCCGAAAATTCCGAATTTCCGATCCGAAAATTCCGAAAATATTCCGAAAGAATTCCGAATAGAATTTCCAAAAATATTCCGATAATATTCTGAGTTCTTATATTATAAAATGTAAATATGTAATACATATATACTATGTAACCATGTTTGATATTTTTTTAGGTGTTGATATTATGGACTTAATGTGTTTTAAGTGTTAGTTGTTGATTTAAAAAAAAATGTGTTGTATTTTATGTTGGAAATTTGTAATAGCTGTGTGGATTATTTTTATTGTGTAGGCAGTGGTTGGAAAATTCCGAATATTCCGAAAATTTCCGATTCCGAAAATTTCCGAAAATTTTGAAAATTCGGAATCGGAAATGCTTTTTAGAATTCCAAAATTTCGGAATGGAATTCGGAAAGCATAAGTAGATTCCGAAAATTTTAAAATTTTTTCCGAAATAGCCTATTCCGTTCCATTCCTTCCGAATGACACCCTACCAATAAGCTATTATTCCCAGACGCACCCTTTCTCAAGAGCAAGTACCATACTACCACGAGGTTGTCCTCTGTCTCTCTCTCTCTCTCTCTCGCTCGCTCTCTCTGGTTTGCGTAAAGCAGAGTATCTCACCTCACATAAGCAATGTCGATTTCCACTTCGTTCCGTTTATTCTCTACCAAATTCCCTCAATCCCTTCTCCACCCCAAAACCCCAATCTTCAGAACCCTAATTTCATCAACTCCACTCTTACCCACAAATTTCTCATACTTAAAAAAATCAATCTCAATCCAAAGAATACCCACTAAACCTCCATCTTCATCACCATCGTCTTCAACCTCTGTTTCCTTACAACCCATTGAAGAACTCCCTCCAAAGCTCCAAGAAATCGTCAAACTCTTCCAAGCCGTTCACGAACCCAAGGCCAAGTACGAACAGCTCTTGTTTTACGGCCGTAACTTGTCGCCACTCGATTCGAAGTTCAAGACCAGTGAGAACAAGGTTCAGGGTTGTGTCTCTCAGGTTTGGGTCAGGGCATACCTGGACCCGAACAAGAATGTTGTATTTGAAGCCGATTCTGACTCGGTTCTCACTAAGGGACTTGCGGCTTTGCTTGTTCTGGGTCTCTCGGGTCGACCCGTTAGAGAGATTGTGCGGATCTCGCCGGACTTTGCGGTATTATTGGGTTTGCAGCAGAGTTTGACTCCTTCGAGGAACAATGGGTTTTTGAATATGTTGAAGTTGATGCCAGGGCCGGTCCCGAGTATTTGGAGGCCCGGGACGAACTACTAAAAGGGAGGCCCTTATTCGGGGGTTCGGGGGCAGCGCCCCCGAGGCAATTTTTTGGGGTCTACTTATACATAATTGGCTATTTTTTTTAGGGTTTACTTATACATAATTAGCGATTTTTTTGGGATCTACTTATAATATGAGAATCTATTTGTAAAACTTAAATATTGTACGGTGTCTTTCAAATTTCTTTGGAGGCCTATTTCTAAAACTCAACAAATTCTTGAACTAAAAGTATAATTTTCAAAATTCTAGGGGCCTTTGCATTTGAGTTTTATATGTATGTATATCAATATATATGTAGTTGATGACACTAAATTGGACATTGGGCCCCTTTGGGTCCTAAACATATGTTGAGGAGAAACTTGACATAATTAAGGGAGACCTAATGGAAAATGCTAAAAAAACTCAAAGTAAAAATGTAATTATGAAAATTTTATGAGGGCCCTCAAAATTTGATAAACTTTGGTGGCCCGGGGCGGTTGCCCCACTGGCCCCCCCATTGGGCCGTTGATGCAGAAGAAGGCTTTACAGCTTTATGTGGAGGCTGAGAAAGGTGATCAATTGGGTGGTGAAGTTGAAAACCCAGTTCAAAGCTCGAACTCGGGTTTAAAAATTGATATTGGTGTTGGTGAATCGGAAATTGGAGTGAGCTCTGAGGTGGGTACTAATGATTCAAGATCAAATTCGAGTGCTGGTGGTGTTGGTGGTGTTTTGGGGAGCAGAGGAGAGAGAATTAAGGAGAGATTGGAGAGAGAGCTTCGGCCTATGGAATTGGAAGTGGAAGATATATCTTATCAGCATGCTGGGCATGCCGGTGTTAGGGGTCAAGGCGGCGAGACACATTTCAATGTTAAAGTGGTTGCAGAGGAGTTTGAAGGAAAGAGTTTGGTTAAGAGGCATAGGCTAATTTATGGGTTGTTGCAAGATGAATTGCAGAGTGGACTACACGCATTGTCAATTGTTGCAAAGACACCATCTGGAGTTGATAGTAGGTGAAGCACTTTCATGAAAGAGGTCTTTTTTTTTTTTCCTTTCTGTTTCTTCGTTTTAATTGGTTGGTCAACTTGTGCTTTTTATTCGCGTATTGGATTAAAGTCATTGTATTTATAGTAGATTGAAGATATGATCGCATTGTATCATGAATCCATGAATCATTAGTAAATGATAAGCTATACAATACAGGAGCTTTGCAACACCTTATATATATACCCATTACTCATACTCATATGCATTTGATACTCAGCTTGCTTTGAACTTCAAAAAATCTGGCAGAGTAATCATGTTTGTGTTGGGAACTTGGTGTAATCACCCGTGGAGGTGATTCAAACCTGGTGGTGGAATAAGTTCTCACAGCGGTAATATGTGTGTGTTGTAATTTGTAAAATGGTGATTCATATGAATTTAGTTCTTCGTTTCAAGGGGAGATTGTTCTTAGATTCACTATTCAGAAATGTTGTCATTTCCTAAAAATGGTGGTTTGAGATGGGTGTTAAGAATCGATCATACTGTTACAAAGTACATAGAGGAAGCTCACTGGCATGCATACATTACCATGCCATTCCACAAAATGCAACAAAATGCTTGATGCCACTAATGTGCGTCTCTGAGCTTCTGATTCGATTAGGACTAAAGAACAGAGTTTTTTTGGGCAGTGATCTGGATATAATGTGAAAGTTTGCCAATGTCAACTTCAAGGCTTCATTTTTGTGAAGGTAATTCTTGCCAATCTCACATGGCTGAGAGTAATGATCCTCCTTTTGAAATTTTTATCCAATTATATAACTTTCTTACTTGAGACTGAGTTTCTTGGATAATGGCCCTTGAGAAAATGCCTAAAAAAGGGAGGGCTTGCTGTTTTGGCTTGGTGAGGTTAGGTTGATAAGGCTTGTGTCCTGGTTCTTGTTACAAGGGATGTTTTTTCTTCTGGGGGTCGTTGTTTGATCATTCTAAGCTGAAAACGTGGGGTGTGTTTTGTTAAGGGTTTTATTTGACTTCTGTTCGGAATGGAGGTGGGAGCTTGGGTTGCCCTGTTTCTTTGTATGTTGACCTCAGACCTTTGGGTATTGTTTGTTTTGTGTTTGTTGCCATTCTTGGTTGAAAATGTGATTTGATAAAATTTTCCAGGGCTGTTAAAAAAAGAAGAAGAAAGAAGTGTATTATTTTCTTCTCTTGCACACGCAAAAATTAGAATGAAGCGAAATGTTTTTTTGAGGGGAAGTTGATAAATCTTGTCCATTGCTGTCTATTACATGGTCGAATTTCAAATTGTATTTGAATGAACTATGACCTATTTGATAGTGCAAATTTGTGTTTTCGAACTCCTTGAGAGCTTTCTGTGGCCATGTACTACTACCAGAGCCTTAAGAGCTCCTTCAAAAGCTGCACATTAAGGAGAACTTTCCCAAGTAGGAAAGGCATCGTTTCCATCTGTTTCCTATGTGAATGAGTACTCCCCATTCCATAGTCCCTTGGAATGATTGTTGTTGGGTTAGTACTGATGGGTCTGAAGATGGAAACCAAAGCTTGTATTGGCTGGACTGGTTATTTTCAGTCTCTTCTAGTTTGTTAGGTTCATGTTTAATTGCTAGCTCTGTTAGATGTCATGCTTAGATTTGGATTCTGGGTAGCTGATCTGGTCTTAGAATTTAAGTTGGATGGCTTGATTTAGGGTGCGTGTGATTGAACTTTTTTTTCATGGAAAATATTTTCCTCACCAATTTTTCACATTTTATGGTGTTTGATTACCTAAATTTTCCATAGAATAATTTGCCATAAATGGGTCACGTGATCATATTTTCCTCATTTTTGAGGAAAATTATTTCCTTCCCCACCCCCTGAAAAACCAATGCCACGGAAAATATTTACGGGCTTATCTCTCGATCGGATCTGAGCTCTCAAACTTCAGGCGAAGGCGATTGGATCTGAGCTCCCAAACCTTTAGGCGATCTGATCTCTCTCTCAAATCGGTACTCTCTCTCTCTCTCTCTCTCTCTCACACACACACACACACACATTCTGCTATGTATAGAGATATATAGATAATACATATATACATATACAGAGCTATACATATACATATAATCATATATATCGATGCGTATATATACATATCCAAATCTGTATATATATATAAATTCATTTTTCTAGGGATTTCTAGGGTTTTCCTTTGACATTGCTTGATTTTTTATTGGTTTAGTAATTTGGGGTTATATATATCGATACAGATATGTATATATACATACATATCCAGACATGTATGTATATGCTGTTCCTCATTGAAAAAAAACACTATTCCCTATTATAGTTTGTCTCAAGTGGTTCCACTGAGCAATACCGAGGAGCCAAATTGCCTCCCCCTATATCGTAATATTTTATTTGTTTGGATTTAGAGAACATGAAAAACTTTGTTAATGAAAAATTCTCATCTTGGTATAGGTATATGTCAGAATTGTACATAACAGGATGCACATATCATAAACCAAAGCTATGCTTAGGCCAAGTATTTAGCCCCAGACACAACTTCAAAGTTGTCAAAATACAAGAATTACTTTATTTGTTTGAGTGAACCAATTTCAGGGATTTTGCTATAGAAAGAAAAAGATTTTCAGAGAGTAGTTAACAAGCAGTATCCATAATCTTGGATTAAACACTTTCCTTCATTAGAAACTTGTGTCTATGAACTAATTGAGATTGGGCAACTATTTGAAAGACAAGTATTATCTTCATTTGCTCTATTTTATAATTGTCTATGAACTAATTGAGATTGGGCAGCTATTTTAAGAGACTTGTGTTAAGCTTTGCATGTTGCTAATACTTGATCGTAATGTGGTTTTATTTGATGCATGCAAAGATTCTCAGATCAATTTGTGATTGCAAATGTCCACAATTAACGCCACTTGATTTCAGGTGTTTTTCTTTTCTTTTCGAGTAATACTTGGGACACAACCAAAAGACACAACCTTGAGACACAACCTCCATTTTGTGTCTATCTCTCTCCTGACGGACCCCACAGTGTCAGTGGACCCCACAGTACCCACTAGGACCACTAGGAGAGAGAGAGACACAAAATGGAGGTTGTGTCTCAAAGTTGTGTCTTTTGGTTGTGTCCCAAGTATTACTCTTTTCGAAATGGGTTTGTAAAATGCATGTGAAGTTTTATAATTTTTTTTTTTCTTTTCTTGTTGGAATGGCCCAATGGGTGTTTGGGGAATAAGAAAATATTGGGTACTTTGAGAGTGTATAAGTGTTGAATATGCTAATTAATTTTTTTTTTTTAATAATTGTCCTCCCAACTCCATAAGATAAAGGTACTATTATGTAGGAGTATATCAATTTCTTTTATGCCTATTCCTTTTGTGGCTAAAATTAATTAAACTGTCCATGTAGAGAGGATTTTGTGGAAATTTAGGGACATAATTTTATGCAAATTAATCTCTGAAAAATCATTGAGAACAGATAGACGGTACTCATATTGCTGTGAACGTCCTGGTGGAGTGATATGGCACTTTATTGCCTCTAAGATTATCATAGTAGTAAGATAAAAAGGATGGTAAAGGCTTAAATTGAGAACTTTGTCTTACTAGTTAAACGTCAATGGTGGGTGAAGAGAACTTAAAATCTTGATCTTTATGGTATGGCCATTGTTCCGGAACCAATGTTTACTTTTGGCTTTCCTTTCTTCCTGCAATTGTAACCACTTACCCTTTAATATGTTGAATCTGATCTGCTGAGTTATCTACTGATGGGCTTTTGATTTGTAGAATGCATTTGAGATGGCTACATTTTTATGGTCACTGGTAAGAACTTTTACAATTGTCCTACTTATTAATGCTTTTATGGAACCTGTTCTTTGTTTAGGGACTGGTTTTGAGATGAGGTACTGTCAATATCAAATAAAGTATATTCACTTGAATGTAATGGATTGCTTCATTATGCTGTAATGAATTTTCAACTTTAGAAGTTCTAACAAGGAATATCAACTTCTTGCTAGTATATGTTTCATCTATGAGTAGACAATCGCATGCGCGCAACTTTTCAATGTTTGGTTATAAATAAAAATTACCAGTTCAACCTTTGAGATCTTAGGGGCAATCCTTTAGGGCTTTGTTGAGCTGAGGTTGTCACACTTTGCCTTTTCTCACTTTTTAGGCAAATTGATCAGCTCCACAAAAAGTTCTTTAGTTAGGGTGGTTGTTTTATATATGTTTTTTTTTTTCCAAAATATCACTGATTCAGCTGTAATGTTAACATATTCTGATGCTAATCAATTTTCAAATGCTTAATTTGTTAGTACTTGATTTTGACATACCCACCCATGTGTTTATTTCTAGGGCTAGGATGAGGATAACCTTGGACAGAGTATTCTGGTATAAAAGAGTAGATGTAATTCCAACAGAAAGAATTAGAAAGGTCTGATTATTTTGCTCTCTTTCCTGAAATTTGGGTGTAAGCATATGAATTTGTTCATTGTTTGTAAGTGGTTTTTAGTGGTTCTACTTCACTACCTGGAGGGGTTATTGTAGAGTTTGCTTTGAAATTTTGCATCATGCTTAAAAGTCATAACTAAACTCCAAGAGCAAGAATTAAATGGGCACAACTTACTTCCTTCAAAAATCTGGGCACAACTTACTTCCTTCAAAAATCTGTTATTACTCTGTACCAAATTGTTGTCTATGCTTATGTATAAAAATAAGCTTTTTTGGCTTTCTTTTGTATTAGGCTTCACATATTCAACTCAAATATGGTTTTTAATCTCTTTCCCTTTAATGCTCTGCCAAGCACTTGGAACTTGGTTCGAGTTTGGGACACTAAACCCACAACATCATTCGCATTTTTAAGCAGGCGAAATGTAAGTCTAGATGATCAGAATAGGTTCTAGCTTAATTTTTCTCTAGCATTGGTAATACGAAAACAGGGAGTAAATTAATACCCACGAGTCCTTTTTTACTTGAAAAGAGATCATTAATATTTGGTTTGTTGTTTCAGTATTATATCGTATATTTTGCTGCTTTTATTTGACGAGGCCGATGCTATTATTTGGACAAAGAGGGGAGATGATGAAGATTGTAGTTTACTTGGAACTTGCCACTTGAGTTGGTGAAATAGCCGTAGTTCATGTCAAGAATTACTCCAGCAACTATCGTCAACTTCGCATGATCAAGCCCTTTTTTTTTTTTTTTTTTTTTGTACTTTTATGAGCACTTCTAATTTTCCATTGGGGCGTGAAGTTTCAATGAACTTTGGAGCAAAAAAAAGTACTAATTGTCATATTGTACTTCCATCGTTTGTCAAATTGACTATTGATATGAGTAGTTGTTTCAATTGCTTGAATTTGTACCATTTTCTAACTGTTTATTTGTGATTCATAGGTTAATTGCTTGAAATAATGGTTAGTTTTCAATGGAAAATGTTAATTTTTTTTATGGAAAATTATTACAATCAAACAGCAAAAAAGTTATTTTACATGGAAAAGACATTATTTCACTGGAAAATAGTGACAATCAAACAGCAAAATTAGATTTTCCATGGAAAATGTTAGATTTTTCAGCCAGAAAATAATTGAAATCAAACAGTCCCAAATTTTATTTCCACGGAAAAATTTTCCAAGTAAAATAATTCCATGGAAAAAATTTCTTTTCAACTCATTTTCTACCTTGCAATCAAACGCACCCTTAGTGATTAGAGATTGAAAAGGTGGACTCTGTGGACAAATTGTTATCGGGCCAAATGTTCAGTTTAATCTCCTTTGATTACTTGCATCCATCATAGCTCAGATTTGAAATTTCTTCTCTCTCCACTTGTTGATGATGTTTAAACCTTTTCTATTTTTCTCAAGAAAACACTGCTATATATAGGTTATTTGTTGCTATGAACCAATTCAGAAACTACTAAAATTTGTTGGGCAAGGTAGATATTCGAGTTTGAATGGAATTGTTTTGCGGGTAATTCTTTGGTGACAACTTTCATACAACTTTCATACAACCTCCTAAATGATGTGTCTATCTCTCTCATGTGTCACTGTGGGATCCAGTGACATCACAGGAGAGACATAGACACGTCTTTTTAGGAGGTTGTATGAAAGTTGTCATAAAAAAATTGCTCTTATTTTGCTAATGATTCTGAAGCACTGTTTAAAGAACTGCCAAGGAAATGCGTTCTAATTGTTTGTGTTTCACCTGTCATTGACAAAACAAGTGAAGGGTTCTGATCTTCTCGTTGTAGTATAGTTGCACAATACCCCTTTATCCTCAAAATAGCAGTACTTTTTACTGTCTGATTTCTTGAGACTTGACTTACCCACTAAACGATTTTTTGCAAAAAAGATAAAACCCAGTGATTAGGAAATGTTAATAATGTTGTTTTATAAAGAGGAGAGATTTATCCTTGATATCATGATGAAATTGAGGTTAGGTTCATAATGGGGAGTTCACTAAATGACAATCGATGCAGTACTGGTGTTGACAGCAAAAGTTGTGCAGCTTGAACTTTAATAATGAAACCGCTTTGTTAGTGGAGGAAATGTTCCTTACAATGTTACATGGACTAATGAAGGCCAAGAAGTCAGGTTGCTGAGGATAAAGATGCTTAAATATAAACCATTAAGTCAGAAGTGCTTATCGAAAATTATCTGAAGAGGGCTTAATAAAGAGAGGCCCCTGTTTGGCCGTCGGATCGTGTTTTTAGGGCAGTGTTGTCATTTTACAGTTTTTAAACACGATCCGACAGGTCAAAAAAGAGGCCCTCTCTTTAATAAAGAGAGGGCGCCATCTTTAGAGCCTGACTGGCTGCTTCATTGTGTAGCCCCTTTAGCTCGTAGAAGTGGCTTTTTTATGGTTGGGATACAGAGAGATTCTATCGATCAGGGATTTTTTACGCCAGTGTGTGGTTTATAGATTTTGTGAAGGAAAAGGGAAAAAAAAAAAACCAATACCCTCCCCACCCACAAAAAAAAAAAAAAAAAAAAAAAAAAAAAAATTCTTTAGTTGGTTAATTCGGAAATCTTTTAGGAACGTAAGAAGTAAGATATCTCCAACAGAAAAAGTTATTTTGTATCTTTCAAAAAAATCTATATATTTTAGTAATGCTACAGTGTCAAAAATCTCTTATTTGACAATTATGCTCCAATGTAAAAAGTCATCAAAAATGTCATTTTTTGACACAAAAGCTATTAATCTTGTACATTGGGCAGTGTGTTTTGTACACTAGTTTGCCACAACTAATTTTAAAATAATATTTTTTAATACAAAAGCAATTAATATTATACATTAGATTGTTGTTGTCCACCCGATTGAAAACAAGAAAAAAGTACAATTGTTAAAATTTGGCAAAAACCAAACCCTCTACTATATTTGAGAAATTAAATGACTTTCTTAAGTTTTAACAACACAAATGACCTTGCATTGGAGCACACATTTTGTGCAACTTTCTCAAATTTTAACTTTAATAATGAATTTGACTCTAACATTCTGACTATTGTAATTTTTATGGAAATGTCAGGTGGAAGGGCATATATTTACGTTTTTGTTGGCCTAACAAAATGTTACTCCATTATTCTTATCTTCCTATGTACTATGAGTAAACATTGAATACACACTTCTTTTTCTACGTTATTTCTTTCATTATTCCAAACGAGATCATTTATAAAAGGGTAAATTACATTGACCTCCCTAAGGTATTTGACAATTACAAGGATCTCCCTCATATTTATAAAAATTATATTCACCCCCTTCTATTTTGAAAATGACTGTCATACCCTTGGACAAATCATCCAAAAAATTATCCACGACCTTTTAAAAATGAAAAAAATATTAACAATTAAGAAAAAAAAATTTAAAAATAGATCGTCGACAAAGTTTTAGAATATACCAAATCAAGCTTTTACTAAATTTTTGTTTAAAAAAAATATCAACAGTAAATTTAAAAAACATAAAAATCATGAACAAAATTATCTACTATCACTTTGAAATGAAAAGAATAATAACAATAATTAAAAAAAAAACATCAACAAATTTTTATTTTTATTTTTTAAAAATGAATTGTTATATTGTATTTTTGTCTCTTTCATATTTTTAAAATTGTGAACTTGCTCCGCCCCCAACACTGTGAATGAACTACTCCAATGAAACTTAATTAGTGCACGTTTTGCACGGGCATTGCTTTACTCTCTGTGTGTGTGTGTGTATATATATATATATATATATATTTGAGACTCCATTGAGCTTTTTTTTTTTTTTTATAAATAAAGCAGACAAAAATGCAATATAACTATTTATTTTTTAACAATTTTTGTTGATGTTTTTTTTTTTCATTATTGTTATTATTCTTTTCATTTTAAAGTGGTAGTAGATAATTTTGTTGATAATTTTTTTATGTTTTAAAATTATTATTGATATTTATAAATAAAAATGTAATGCTACGATTCCCAAATTTCTTTCCCAAAAGTGTTTTCCAACACATATGGCAGTAGACCCAATTGATTTTGATTGGTTGTAATGTTAAAGTGATTCAACTCTGATCCCACTTCAATATAATTTGGAATGAAAATTTGGTAAGCATAGTCTTACTCTAAATAAATGTTCTAATATATTTCACAGACTACTTGGACAAAAAAGTTATTGGCTTAATATTTAAAAAACTAAATATGTAAACTATTGTAAGTTAGGCTAAACATTATAAAACCTAAATTTGACATTTTTATAAACTTTGTTTTTCGAGCTGTAAATTTTTATAAAGTTAGGGTTAAATACTATAAATTTAAATCTGTAAAATTTGCTAATGTATATACTCCCTCCGTCTCATTTTGTGTCCATTTTTCCTTTTTGGGATGTCCCAAAATTGTTGTCCACTTTCCTAAATTAGTATGCAAATTTTACATACTTTTCCAAATTACCCTTTCTTGCAATCAATACCAAAACAAAACAAAAAAAAGGAAGTGCAATGATTATGGGAATTGTGGAAAGTAGGTGTAGATTTTTTTTGTCCCCTTAAATAGTTGGATTCCCCAAGATAGACATATAAAATAGGACGGAGGGAGTATAATTTTATATAATGTGCGCGCACACAAACACACACATACATACATATATATATATATATATATACAAAGATTCTCTAAAGAGGGCCACCTCTCTATATTAAAGGGAGGACCTTTGTTTTGACCGTCAGATTGTGTTTAAAAACTGTGAAATGACAAAACTGCCATTAATGAAAACACAATCCGACGGCTAAAACAGAAGTCCTCTCTTTATTAAAGAGAGGGCGCCCTCTTTAGAGCCTGACTGATATATATATGTATATATATATATATATATATAATGAGATAAGGGTAAATTGATAATCTTACACTCAAAAAATAGGTAGAGGGGATGTAAGTGTTATATTCTAAACTAGAGAGAATGTCCTTATAATTGACATATACCTCAAGGGAGGTAAGTGTAATTTGCCCTTTATAAAATCAAGTTAAGTTGACCCATGTATGTAGAAACATTTGTTGATCATATGCAAAGACTGGAACAGTGGCAAAAGGAGTCGTCCCCAAGTACGAACGAACATCCATCACTCCATTCTCCTACTTCCCTTTAGTACTCTCTCTCTCTCTCTCTCTCTCTCTCTCTCTCTCTTGCATTGGCAGATTGACTATCTTGTTGATCAACAGGTTTGATGATCGCGTTCCCAAAAGATGGAGTAGCCATTAAGCTTCCCTCCGATCCTGATCCTATTCCTCTCCGGGCTGGTAAGTGTTACCTTTTTTCACCCAATACTTCATATTCGACATCTGTATAGTGTACTAGCGCGCGCGCGCACACACACACACTTGCAGTGTGTACGTGTTTTTTTTCTTCACATATTATGGATTTTGGAGGCGCAAATGCACAAGCTAACCTTCTTATTTTGTGTGATGTATTGTTGATTTGTTTTTCCCCATCCGGGTGTTGTTCCGCTGTTGTTTCCTCAGAAATTTGGTGTATCATGTTAGTATATTGTCTACCTTTAAAGTTTGTTTGGCACGGTTTCTGCTTGTGCGATTCAATCATGATAAACTAGTTTTGACCAAAAGCTGGCTAAGGTAACTTTTAGCCCATCGCAAATTTCTGCGATTGAATCAAATAAATCTGGTTTGTCAAACAGTTTTACTCTAGTGTGATTATGGAATTCCAAGAGTTGTGGACAAATGGGGCATTATATTCCGATGAAGAAGGTTACGATTTCGAAGAACATTTTGAAGAAGAAGACGAAGAAGATAACTTTGATTTCGTAGAATATTTCGAAGAAAGTAGTGAAGAAGAAGAAGAAGAAGAAGATGATGATACCGAAGATTTTGAAGAAGAAGATTCTGAAGATTTTGAAGAAGAAGAAGAAGATTCTCAAGATTCCGAAGATTTTGAAGAAGAAGAAGAAGAAGACGTGATAAAAGAGAGATGGATGAATGATTATTGCAATCTTCATAAGATATTACTGGTTGGGGAAGGGGACTTCTCATTCTCTGCTAGTTTGGCTGTGGCTTTTGGTACTTCTGCTACTAACATCATTGCTACTTCTCTCGACTCTACAGGTACACATCGATCTGTGCGCGCACGTTATATATAATGTATTATGTCTTAAATACGTACAAGTGACAAAGGAAACATTAATTGTGCCATATATTGTGTGTGGTTATCTTAATTTGTTTCCTAGGGAACGGGATTTTGAAAATAACTTATTTTTTCAGGATATTTGAGAGAAAATTACAGGAGTGCCATGTCCAATATTGAAGAACTTACTAGTAGAGGCTCCAAGGTTTTGCATTGTATGGATGCCACTAAAATGGCTAACCATTTGTTGCTTAAGGGCATGAAATTCGATCGTATTGTTTTCAACTTCCCACATGCTGGCTTTTTCCAAAACACTTCTCGCGAGACAGAGCTCCGGTCAGTATATCAGATCTTTGCTTCAAATGGCCTCCCAAGAATAATATTGCACACAAGTAATACCTATTAATTACTTGTGTTACGTATATCAAACACTTTGTTATTTATCTCTTGCAGGCGGAACAGGAAACTGGTAGAACAATTTCTGGTAAATGCTAAGAAGATGATAGCTTCAAATGGAGAAATTCATGTTCGACATAAGTCAAACGGCTTTTTCAGGGAATGGAATTTACAACTTTTGGGAGCATTCCGAGGCCTTCGACTAATAGAAGAGGTGCACTTCAATTTCACTGATTATCCGGGCTACCGCACAAAATATGGGTTTGGAACTGACAATAATTTCAACTGTAACCCCAGCAAAACCTACAAATTTGGACTGCCATAAATAGAGTCTACTGTACTCGGCTATTCAACTATGGGTTTTTAGGTTTCTAAGTGTTTTTGTATTGATCAACTTTGTGATGCAAGTGGATAAAGTACTGCTAAGTATTTTTAAGTGTGAATTTGTGTATAGAAGAGAAGGGGGTGAACTGTGGTGACACTGAAACAACTTCAGCATAATATATAGTATGTACATATATATGTTTAATTATCTTATATAAATGTGGTAACAGACCATAATATGATATACTCTTGCAATATTAGTAGCAACTTGACAAGTTTTTTAGGGAGATTGAAAAAGTAATTTTGGTTATATGAATAGTATAAGTGGTTTGGATCTCAGTTCTCAGATTAAAAGTTATACTACTTGTGAGTTATGGTGTAGCTTATCTTTAGGAGTAGTGAAATTACAAGTGCTAAAAGTGGTTTTTTTTTTTTTTTTTTGGTGCTGACAAAGATTGAAAAGTTGGGTTGTTGATAGTCACTCCTTGGACATGTGATGGGGTCCAAATGTACAATTTGATCTCCTTTAATTACTTGCATCATTAGCTCAGATTCTAAATGTCTTCTTCTTTCTATCCCCTTGTTCATCAAGGTTAAACCTTTTCTTTTTGTTTTAAGAAAAAAACATTGTTATAGGTTATTTGTTTTTATTAAACCAATACCGAGACTACAAAAACTTGTTTGCGTAAACATAGATATCCGAGTTTGAATGAATTATTTTGTTTTTGATTTTGAAGCACTGTTTAAAGATCTATCTGTTTAAAGAACTCCATTAGGAATAGGGGTGCAACTCGGGCGGGACCCAAAGGGTTTTGGCTCTGTCCAGGCCCGAGCCCGAATTCAAGTAGTCTGCCCAAGCCCGAGCCCGACATTAACCCGAACCTACCAACCCGAGTCCGGTTTGTGAATTAGTTCTCCAACCCGAGCCCGAGCCCGAGCCCGAATTATAAATTTTTTTTTTTTTTGGTGCAAATTGATTTTTAGTATGTAAACAATAATATGTAGATTATCAAATCTATTTTTTTTGTTTAGATTTGAAAAAAAACATTCATATATTAATTTAATGCTAGAATAATATCTAATAGTGTATTATTATCACTAAAAAACACTAGAATATAATGTAAAAAATAATACATATATAGAATTCGGGCTTGGGCTCGGGTTCCACGGGTTAGCAAAATTTTGCCCAAGCCCTGCCCGAATTGAATTCGGACTTGCATTTTTCTGCCCAAGCCCGCCCATGGTGAACGTATCACGGGCCCAAGTCCGGTAATTTTCGGGCCGGGCTCGGGTTGACCACGGGTTAGCCCGCCCGAGTTGCAGCCCTAATTAGGAATTGGGTCTCGTGCATTTTATACTTAACTTGATGTTCTTGTTGTTTTAAGTTTCACCTGTCAAATAATGAAAGATCAAACAAGTGAAGGCAAGGGCGGAAGTAGGAATATATATATATATATATATATATGTGTGTGTGTGTGTGTGTGTGTCTATTTATACATATTTGATAATGAGATATGTTGGGAATTTAAAACGTAGAACTAAATTCCCCTAATAAATACACAGAAACACACGAAAAGCAATAAACAAGCATACCAAAGAAAACACAGATTTTTACGTAGTTCGGCCAAACAATACGTACGTCCACACCCGATAGACCAGTTCTTTCACCATTGGGAATAAACAATTGGTACAAGATACAACTGAGTTAAATCACATAACCCAACCCTCACACCTTTTGTATACCCACTCTCAATGCCCCAAAGAACTCTCTCTCTCTCTCACCCTAGATCATGTTCCCCTATGAAGGCAGACCCCCAACTCGGTACACTAATGGCTTACCAAAATTCGTATACAACATCCCCATATAGAGTTATGACTCATTACTTGTTGGACAAGTAAAATCTAGCCAAATCACAATTTCTAAATAAATAGGATTTGTCTCATATGTGATATATTCCCAACAATCAACCACTTTATCACTTGTGGGAAAACTGCCTAATCCATCTATCACATGTGACCAACACCCGCCCAACTGGAGCACCCACAAAGCAAATCACTTTGCCACCGCTTGCCAAACCGCAAACGAATCCATTGGCCATCACCATACCAGTCTGCACACTCTTGAATCAACACGATATTGACATCTCCGATTCAATCAATTAATACATGTACAGGCTCGAGTTAATTATACCCATTAACTTCAGAAAACAGCCTCGATCCTTCTTTCTCTCTAGCAGGATTTCCCATCACCATCGTTTGAACCGTACACAAACCATCCACGCACTCACTTATATAAGAATTGTTCATCAAGGACTGGGAATACAATTCTACCAACCAGACGACATAAACTATCCACACTTCTCTCAACCGCTGTGTGTGATTTCAGCAACAATATTAGATTTCTCCGCAACTTTGAGATCAATATCACACCACCCAAAGAGCGAACCTGCTCCAAAAATATTTGATCAACGTTCCTACGTTCAGTATCCTAACAATTACCTCTGTCGGATAATTGCGCCTGTGTCTGCCACCGTCTTCTTGGAATCCAACAAATCATTTTCTCCATAAGCACATACTTACCGTACCCGGAATCTAACAACCCAAGAGAGAAATGTCCATATGAGTACGTGGAATGTAAGAACCTCTCCACCATATGCAATCTACTACAATTATAGTAACAACAAAATTATTTTTCGGCCCTAGATCCCAACTTGCTGCAATATATATAGGATCTATCACGAAGAAAAATAAATTCCAATCCGTGCAGAATCTCACAAATCTGCACCTACCGGTGGACCCGCATCGCTTGAAAACCTTGTAAACCATCTCTGATTCGAATTCCAAACAACATAGCTTGTCCCACAAGATCTTTGAAATTCTAACCAATTAGAACTATAGAATCCACGTACCTTGACACATTGAATAATCTCCCATGCCTACCTTCAACATACCAATAGGCAACGCGACCCCACATAGCTGCCTAGCTACGCACGAATTGTATGTCTGGCCACGTCACCGTTGCTCTATCGGATTTACCCTTTATATATATATACATATATCATCATGCTGTTGATCTCTACTGTCACCGTTGTGCTCTCTGCCCACCATGATCTCACAACCTAACTTTGATACCACTTGTTGAGAATTTAAAACGCAGAACTAAATTCCTCCAATAAATACACAAAAACACACGAACAATAATAAACAAAGCACACCAAAGAAAACACAGATTTCTATGTAGTTCGGCCAAACAATATCTACGTCCACACCCGATAGACCACGTTATTTCACTATTGAGAATAAACAATTGGTATAAGATACAATTGAGTTAAATCACATAACCCAACCCTCACACATTTTGTATACCCTTTCTCAATTCCCTAAAGAACTCTCACTTTCTCACCCTAGATCATGCACCCCCCATGAGGGCAGACCCCCAACTTGGTACACCAAGGGCTTACCAAAATTCCTATACAACATCCCTATATATAGAGTTTATGAAATACAACTCTATCAAGGAAACCAAATCACAATAGGAATCTAGTCAAATCACAATCTCTAAATTAATTGAATTGTCCCACATGTGATATAATCCCAACAAGATATGATGTCAAATTGGGGTCTATTTAAGAACATTACTATCTTTTGGGGTAATATTTATACATTTGGGGTCTATTTATCAATAATGTATGATGTCAAATTGAGTTTGAAACACTTAATTGGAGTGAGCGAGATTGCATATGTGCTAAAATATCACATATACTAAAAAAAATCTCAAATTTTGGAGTAGACTAGACTACATTTGAGTTAAAATTTCACATGTACTATATTACTATTATTACAATTATTTTTTCAAATTTGGGAGGATGGGGTGCTAAACTATAATTGGGTTAGAATATCATATATATATATATATATATATATATACTATAAAAAAAAATTTCCAAAGAAAGGGAGTGGGGGGTTTTGGAGGACTGCAGCCCAGCCCAGCCCAGCCCAACCTACATGTAACTTCGCCAGTGAGTGAAGGTATTGATCAGCTTTGGAGGAGAAATTGCGATGATAAGACGCTTTGGAGGATGAGGAGCCTAGAGAGATCACATTTGGGATAAAATCTTTATCCTGACTTGTGATTTTGTCTATGCCGATGTGTTGGATAGTGGCGTAGCTAAAACTTTTTCTGAATGGTGTCATTATATAATCTGAAACTAACAAAATTAATGAAAAAAACTTATAAATTTTAAAATTACGAATTTTCTAAAAAAACTTGAATAATTTAATATTATTACTTCAACACAAAATGCTCCAACTACTAAAGGAAACTTTTTCGTAGCCAATAATGATAGGTGCACAATGAATTGCACAAACGTGCAGTACATGGTACTTTGTGCTGAAAAGCCTGTATACATAAAAAGGTGTGTGCAGACTTTTCAACCCAAGGTCCAACCATGTGTTGAACGTTTGTACAATTCGTTGTGTGTTTCGTAGCTGAGTCAATTTTTGCTTATGAAATCAAATATTCTTTTGACTAATCAAGTATATATTTTGCAATACATGTGACCAAATTATCCATTAATTAGTTGAAGAACACAATTGTGAAATATAGTGTGTTTTTTGAACCTCATCAAATTAAAAATTTGTCACTCCTCTCTAATGTTTCCTATATTCTAGAGTGGGGTCATCTTCGGAAAAATAATTTTCAAAGGATAAAATGTGCATATAAATGTTTTCTTTCTCAAATTAAACCCACTGATCAACATGTAGCCCCCGCTACTCTAATATGATGGAGGGCTGATTATAATATATAGCCAGGGGAGAGGAAAACAGAAGAAGATCACAAAGAGGAAGAGGAGTTGATGAGGGTAATTATGGGAATTCAGAGGCATTAGAGTTGTGATGGTGATGAAAACAAAAGAGAAATTAAAAGCAACATATCAAAGATAAAGCTAAAGATGAAGCCGACTGGTCTTCTTTTATTTTTTTTTATTTTTTTATTTTCTTTGTTGTGTGTTCAGGGGCGGACCCATAGAGAAACTAGGGGGGGGCCATGGCCCCTGCAATATTTTTGAAAATTTTGGAGGTTTATGTAGAATTTTGAAGATTTGATAATATTTTACATAGTGGCCCACCCCAAATTTATGACTTTACATGTGTAGGTTCTTTAACACATAGTGTCCACTTGACTTTCATTATGTTGAAATGGTAATGTGTTAGGAATCACATTTTGGGATAAAAAAATTTGGGAATAATAACATTGCAAGATTAATAACAATATTCACTAGTGTGAGCGTATGACATTAAAAGTCTCTATTAATAGTGAAGGGGAAGAGTAATATCCTATTATTCAACTCATGAGATAAACAATACCTAAATCCAATTTGTCACAACTACTCGTTCGACTATCTGTCTCACTTAAAAATAAAAAATATGTATAAATGACCCAAAAAAAAAAAATTTCGGGGGCAGCCCGTATAGAACTTGGCCCCCCCTAACACAAAATCCTGGGTCCGCCACTGTATGTGTTCTCGCGAAGCTAGAGAAGTACAAATTTATACTACTTTTGTGGCTCAATACATGAATTATATATGTTTATGCTCAACCATGCACGTTCAGTTTTTCAAGTAGAGTATATATATATATATATATATATATATGTGTGTGTGTGTATTAATTTGTACAGTATGTGTGATCATAATACGTCTTCAATTGTTCAACCTATATATATCTCACAATTTGCACATTTGCTAAAAATATTTTTCATTTTTTTTTTCTCCCAATCATGCGAAACACCAGAAATATTTTCAAATGTTTTAAACATTTTAGTGCATATTTGGATTGTATGATATGACTACACCACTAGAGATGACGTGGTATAGTAAAAATATTCTCCAACATTAAAGAGCATAAAAGTGGCAAAAGTTGCGGAGTCCGAACGCACAAATTCTCCTCTCGAGTAATGTTAAGTGCACAACGAATTGTACAACCAATTGTACAAACATGCAGTATAAGGTTGAACATTGTGCTGAAAAGTCTGCACACACACCTTTTTGAGTGTGCAGACTTTTCAGCACAAGGTCCAACCTTGTGCTGCACGTTTGTGCAATTAATTGTGTAATTAGTTGTGCACCCAGCATTTCTCTTCTCCTCTCTCTCTCTCCACTTGACTTGCATTGACCAAATTGTACCCTCTTCTCTAACTCTCTACAACTTAAAAATTCAAAATGACCAAATGAACAAACAGAAACAGACTGGCCGTCTTGTATATATCATGAGGTTTGAAGATAGTTTTCCCAAAAGATTTGAGTAGCCATTGAGCTTTTATCCGATCTTAATCCTCTTCTTCACGCGGGTAAGTCAAGTGTTTTAAACTTTTTAACCCATGAATTCACATGTTGTGGATTTTTTAGGCAAAATTAAATACACAAGCTAACCTTATTAGTTCATCTTCATTTATTATTCCTTACTCGGGTTGTTCTATTGTCTTTTCCTCATGGATTTGGTGTATCAATTTCGGCTAAAAAAATATTAACTTTAGTAGTACCATATAGTTTAATTAGTCTCTGTATTTCCAACTTTTCACTCTTGTTTCTCAAAGTTTCAAAACACGTGGATTTGGAACACCTAAAATCCTACTTAGATTTCAAAAGATTAATAAGTTCGGGTTACCACAAGAAAGTTCTGATAGTTGCAGAAAAAAGAAAAAGAAAAAAAGGGTTAAAATATGCAAGATATTTGATTATCAATAACTAAACAAGGTCAGAGTCAGCATTTTTTGATGGGGCTTCGGATTAATGAATGGATGTAAATATAGGGGTGGACTTATATTTTCAGATATAACTTGTTTTATATCACTTCTTGAGCCAAAACTTGATTTTAGGAGATATACTCTTGTATGGGGTTTGAGGGCAACATTCCCGACATGCATGATTTTGTGTTTTTTTTGGTAGAAGTACTGTAATTTCAAGTTTTTAAGGTTTTAAAACTTGTGCAGTTGTTTCATGGGTGTCAAAGATAAATGAATTGTTGTGCGGGTAGGCCCCCAAGATTACTCGTATCCAACA
Organism: Hydrangea macrophylla; assembly: GCA_033977485.1. NCBI lineage: Eukaryota > Viridiplantae > Streptophyta > Magnoliopsida > Cornales > Hydrangeaceae > Hydrangea > Hydrangea macrophylla. Next base: position 106,698,734 of record CM066990.1, read on the forward strand.
CGATAGTTCTCACAAAACTAATAACAAGAGCAAGATAGATAATACAATAAGATTAATTAACACGTACAACACACAAAAACACATAGATTTTTACATGATTTGATCAATCATGCCTATATATATATATATATTCACAACACTCCTCTTTTATTAGTTTATTAATAATTACAAGCCACCCTCCACTCTTTCTTAGACTTCTCGATCACCATGAATGCTCTCTATATTGATATGCTCTTTCTTCAAGTTATGTTAATTATTGGAGAGCATTTTTGCTCACCCAAAATTTGGTACACCAATGCTCACCCAAGCATCCCATTGGCCAATGCAGTGGGGCCCAGGATTAAACAAAATATTGTTTAATCCTGGGCCCCACTGCATTGGCCAATGGGATGCTTGGGTGAGCATTGGTGTACCAAATTTTGGGTGAGCAAAAGTATTTTCTAATTATTGTGCTAGTAGACTTATAGGTCACCATGCTGACTTCTGGAAGGAGTACTACAATCAGAGACGTTGGTCCCACTAAAACAACATACTATTGTCCACTTTAGATTTCCATGGAGCAAGCACTGACAGAGTAAATTAAATTAATTAAATTTTGATCAACAAGATGATTTTAAGTCAAGAGTAATGCTATGCTTCCCAAATTCTAATTTTAAAAATTAATTTTAAATAATATGACAGTAGGCCCCTAAATTTGAATTGGATGCTAGCAATAATGATGTGACTGTAAGACTTTAATTGATAAAACTATCATGCGGAAATAATATAATTGCCAAGATCTTGAATAAAATACACCTTAAGAAATCAAATATAAATTTACATACCATTATTTGCCATTGAAATTGATAGGGAAGGAATTGGAACCCCTTAGATTGCACTTTATTCAAGGCTTTACTTCTTCTCTCTGTCTCTCAGTTATATACACCCTTATTTCTGTAATTGATTGAGGTTAACTTTCAAGGGGTAGGGTGTACCTTTTATAGAGGAGAGAAGAGGGCCTATTAATGACTGTCATAAAGACGGTCTTGGAATACGTGATGACTTTCATAAATATTTCCTTGAAATATGAAAAGTCTCTTATTTAATAATTGTTGAAAGATGAACCATTCAATCATTAGTTATCTCAACAATTAATAACGTATATCTTTTATATATATTACACATACATATATATATATATTAATTGGGACAATCTTCTATTGGCTAAATAATTAGTGGAGTTCAACTAACATAGAAGGCTAGTGGGCCACATTTAATAGGACTTCTGAAAGTCACATAGAAATTTACATTCTCCCACTTGGTCCACTAGACCGATTATGATACTTGACTTAGTTGGATTCCACATATAAAACTTTAATGTGATCACAAATTTTCATAATTAGACAATACGCCCAAACTTTTAGTTACTGTCATACTAAGATTAGCATAGACTATTAATGTGAGTCATAGCGGTTGTACAACATTTATGTCGTATTCTCTTCCATGCACCACGCCATTAATAACCTGTACCAACCTTAGTCTATTATACTGTAATGCCCATGTAATTTGTCTTGTTAAGACATTTCCTGTTTATCAAACAATAAAACATAAATTGTGCACAAACATAATTGAAAACAGGAAATAACAGAAACAAACTTTAATTGCGCATAAGTGTCAATTACACTACAACTAAAATATCCATCATTTACATCATTGATTACTCAAAAGACCCATCCTTACAACATGTTCCTTATATGTCTTTGGAGGTAATCCCTTAGTCAATGGATCAGCAATCATAAGAGTAGTGCTCAAATTTTCAATTGACACTTGCTGTTTCTGGACTCTTTCTCTAACAACCAAGTACTTAAGTTCCATGTGCTTGGAACCACTAGAATACTTTCCATTCTTAGAGAAGAAAACTGCTGCGGTATTGTCACAATAAATTTTCAGCGGCTTGGCAATAGAGTCAACAACACCAAGTCCTGAAATGTAATTCCGCAACCATAAAGCATGACTCGTAGCCTCAAAACATGCCACAAACTCGGCCTCCATCGTGGATGAAGCAATAATGGACTGCTTCACACTTTTCCACGAGATTGCTCCACCAGCTAGCAGAAACACAAAGCCTGATGTGGACTTTCTGCTATCTAAGCAACCACCAAAATCCGAGTCTGAGTACCCGATCACTTCTAACTGATCTGATCTCCTATATGTGAGCATACAATCCTTTGTCCCTTGAAGATATCGCATAACTTTCTTTGCTGCTTTCCAGTGTTCCATTCCTGGATTACTTTGATATCTACCTAACATTCCAACTGCAAAGCTAATATCCGGTCTAGTACAAGTCTGAGCATACATTAAGCTCCCCACAGCTGATGCATATGGAACTTTCTTCATTTGTTCCTTTTCTAAGTCATTCCTAGGGCACTGACTTTCATTTAACTTGTCACCTTTCATGATTGGTGCGTCACTGACTGAACATAGCTGCATATTAAATCTTTCCAAGACTCGATTGATATAACCTTTCTGAGACAGTCCCAGCAATCCTCGAGATCGATCCCTAAAGATCTCTATGCCAATGACATAGGATGCCTCACCCATATCAACCATCTTAAAGCACTTAGAAAGATACTCCTTGGTTTCGTGTAACAAACCAAGATCACTACTGGCTAACAAAATATCATCCACATATAAGACCAAAAAGATAAACTTACTCCCACTGATCTTTAGATAAATACACTGATCAACAGTGTTTTCCTTAAATCCAAAATCAGTAATGGTATCATTAAACTTTATATACCATTGCCTGGAAGCTTGTTTAAGACCGTAAATGGATTTTTTTAATTTGCAAGCCAAATGTTCTTTTCCTTTCTTTGTGAACCCTTCAGGTTGTTCCATGTAGATATCCTCATCCAAATTTCCATTTAAAAATGCAGTTTTCACATCCATTTGATGTAACTCTAGATCATAATGAGCTACAAGTGCCATGATAATTCTAAATGAGTCCTTCTTAGATACCGGAGAGAAGGTCTCACTATAATCAATGCCTTCTTTCTGAGTGAAACCTTTAGCCACAAGTCTGGCCTTATATCTCTCAATATTGCCTTTAGCGTCGTGCTTGGTCTTAAAAACCCATTTACAGCCGACTTTCTTACAATTATTAGGCAATTCAACGAGATCCCAAACACCATTCTGGTCCATTGATTTCAACTCTTCATTCATAGCATCGATCCATTTACTAGAATTATCACTTTCCATGGCTTGTGAAAATGAAACCGGATCTTTATTAATCCCAATATCAAAATCAGATTCTTGTAGATACACCACATAATCATCTGAAATGGCAGGTTTTCTTTCCCTCTGAGATTTTCTCAGAACTGCCGGTTGTGGTGATACTACATTATTTTCAATGGCAATATCCTCATGAAGTGGTGAATCATTTCCATTATGTTGTTCATTTCCCTCAACTGGTTGAATAGCTTGAGGAACAACAATTTCTCGAGGAGGAAAGAGTGGTGGGATATCCACTCTTAGTTCCTCAAGATTAACTTTTCTTGATTCATCACTCCCACTAACTTCGCCATTCTCTAAGAATCTGGCATTACCGGTTTCCACAATCCTCGTACTATGGTTAGGACAATAAAATTTATACCCTTTGGACTTATCTGGATAACCAATGAAATATCCAGATATGGTCCTTGAATCTAACTTTTTCTCATGTGGGTTGAAGATCCTTGCTTCTGCTGGACAACCCCAAACATGTAAATGTCTCAAACTAGGCTTCCTACCAGTCCACAACTCAAAAGGAGTTGTTGGGACAGCCTTACTAGGAACCCTATTCAAGATATACATTGCAGTCTTTAATGCTTCACCCCACAATGAATCAGGTACAGTTGAAAAACTCATCATACTCCTAATCATATCCAAAAGTGTACGATTACGCCTTTCAGCAACTCCATTCTGCTGTGGCATACCTGGCATTGTGTATTGAGCACAAATACCATGCTTTTCAAGAAATTTGGCAAATGGGCCAGGATTTTGTCCTGTCTCATCATATCTACCATAGAACTCACCACCTCGATCAGATCTCACTATTTTAACTTTTCTATCTAACTGCCTCTCGACCTCAGTAATGAACACCTCAAGGATGTCAACGGCCTGAGACTTTTCATGTATTAGATATACATAACCATAGCGAGAAAAATCATCTATAAAGGTGATAAAATATCTTTCTCCAGTAAAACATGGAATGGAGAGTGGTCCACAAATATCTGTATGAATTATCTCAAGAAGCTTAGTACTTCTTGTGGCACCTTTCTTAGTGTGTTTGGTTTGCTTTCCCTTAATGCATTCCACACACACTTGAAAATCAGTGAAGTCTAGGTTATCCAAAATCCCAGTCTTCACCAATCTCTCAATTCTATCCCTGGAGATATGCCCCAGTCTTTTATGCCACAAGATTGAAGAGTTTTCATTAATTAGACCTCGTTTTGAACCAACATTTGAATGCAGGGCTATTAAAGATTGTGCAAACTCACGATTCAAGGAAATTTTATATAAACCATCACATAAAATTCCAGAACCAACCATAATAGAGTTAAACATTAAACTTAGTTTTGCACAACCAAATAAAACAGAATATCCAGCAACATCTAATCTGGATAGAGAAACCAAATTCCTAGAAATCGAAGGTACATAAAAATACCACTTCCGCTTTGAGACGGTTCCCCATATAGATAAATCGTTCACTTTCCTTCGGGTTCCGGGTTGTAAGGAATCCCTGCATTGAATTTGTTATGTGAGTTGAGGCCCCAGAGTCAATCCACCAAGTATTAGAAGGAACTTCAGCAAGATTTGATTCATAACATACAAAAGAAAGATTGGTACCTCTCTTTTCGAACCAAGCCTTACGCTTGCTGCAGTCTTTCTTCACATGTCCTTTCTTGCCACAAAAATAACACGTGACAATAAACTTTCCATGGCCCTGGCTACTTTTCCCAGGTCCATCTCCTTTCTTTGGTGGAATCCTCTTTACTTTCACAAACTTTCCTTTCTTTTTAGCTTCATGAGTTACAACTAGCACAGAGTGGGGTCCTTCTTGCCTTAATCTCACTTCCTCTTGAATACACATACTAGTCAGCTCATTCAAATTCCACTTGTCTTTATGAGTATTATAATGAATTTTGAATGGGCCGAACTGAGAAGGAAGTGAGTTGAGAATAAACTGTACTAAGAAGGATTCATCCACTTGCATTCCTAGTGCTCCTAATTTTGCAGCTTTGTCAGTCATATAGAGGATATGATCCTGAACCCCTCTATTACCATCATATTTGACAGTAGTTAATTCTGCCATAAGTGTGCCTGCTAGTGACTTATCTGCTGATTTAAAACGTTCTTTGACAGCAGTCAACAGTTCCAATGCACTATTAGTTTGAGGAAGAGAAGTCTTAATATTATTAGCTATGGTCATCCTCAGAAACATAAGACTAAGTCTGTTCGATCTTTCCCAGGTTTTCATAATGTCAACCTGTACTGCAGTACTGTCAGCAGTAACTTCCTCAGGTTTGTCAACCAACAGTGCCATGTCAAGATCTAACACACCTAGTGTGAATTGGACTTGTTCATACCATTCCGAAAAGTTTGACCCATTAAGAGTTGGAATGCTAGATGCATGAGAGTGCAACGAAGTGGGAACAATCACTGAAATAGAACAATGCTCACGTTAAGGCCTTGAGTCTATCTTTAATATAGAATTATAAATTCTAAATAGATGAACTATTGATATCACTACAGTTTCTCCTTTGGGCGAAACCATAGCATATCTAGTGTCCACTCTATAGGTGCAAAATATTATCACCTATATAGGTCTAATGTAATCTATGTCACCTAATAGTTAGTCATGTTACCTTTGGGTATCCAATTCTAAACTACTCAGTAACACAAATTACATTACCCTATCCAGTTCATAGTTAGTTGAAAGTGACTCTCCTTTGGGCTAGCCCCAATCTCCCAACTATGACTGCCATTGAGAATATTATTGTATTTCATGTCACCCTTATTTGACTAATCTTTAATGTAGTTTTATATTCATAAGGCTCACTAACCTAGGTCACTTTGGCAACTACTAAGTTAATAAACCATATGAAAATAAAACTAACCAATAATATTCTCTAACCTTTTATTAGAGTTATTTATTTAATTGCTAAAGTCATCATTTAATAATTCAATTACTAATTTAATGAAAATAACAGTAATTTCTAATTTTTTTTTTTTTTTTTATGTAATTGAATTTTCTGTTCAATGATTACTTTAAGCAATAACTCTAAAATTGTATATTTTCTATCACTTTTATATGAGTTATTTATTTAATTGCTAAATCTGTCATTTATTTAATTAATCACTTCCATAATAAATTTTATTTTTCTATTATGTGATTAAAAACTTTTCAATGACAAAAAATAGCAATAACTCTAATTTCATATGAAACAAATGAAATCTTGAACTATATGTTTCAACCAATTATATACAAATCACAACACAATAAAATTTGTGAAACAAATTAAGAATTGATAACCAACCTGAGTATCATATATACATAATTGGTGTGAATAATCTAGATATTAATTTAATAACGTTCAGGATCCAGAATTATGCACAGCAACCCAAACATGATGTATAATCTAAAGGGATCCAAAGGAACTTGAAACACATTTGATGTCTAACACCAAGTTACAGCCAAAAGTCAGATTCTATAGAAACCATTATAAGAATCTAAAAAAAAAAAAACAAGATGTTAATTTTACACGTGATTCGAGAAGCACCTTTACTTGTGGAAAACTCTAATTAAAACATATATTCCATGTATTTCCACATTTGATTCCAAAACCGACAATATAACTTATGTATTACTGTCACTTGACAACTCGTTGATCCAAACAGTATACATGTGATAAATCTTACGCAGAAATTTACATCGAAGAGATCTTCGACAGTGCACAAAATATTCAAGATAAAATTGTATTCTAAGATGCATATATTCAAAACCTGGCTCTGATACCAACTGTAAGACTTTAATTGATAAAACTATCATGCGGAAATAATATAATTGCCAAGATCTTGAATAAAATACACCTTAAGAAATCAAATATAAATTTACATACCATTATTTGCCATTGAAATTGATAGGGAAGGAATTGGAACCCCTTAGATTGCACTTTATTCAAGGCTTTACTTCTTCTCTCTGTCTCTCAGTTATATACACCCTTATTTCTGTAATTGATTGAGGTTAACTTTCAAGGGGTAGGGTGTACCTTTTATAGAGGAGAGAAGAGGGCCTATTAATGACTGTCATAAAGACGGTCTTGGAATACGTAATGACTTTCATAAATATTTCCTTGAAATATGAAAAGTCTCTTATTTAATAATTGTTGAAAGATGAACCATTCAATCATTAGTTATCTCAACAATTAATAACGTATATCTTTTATATATATTACACATACATATATATATATATATATATTAATTGGGACAATCTTCTATTGGCTAAATAATTAGTGGAGTTCAACTAACATAGAAGGCTAGTGGGCCACATTTAATAGGACTTCTGAAAGTCACATAGAAATTTACAGTGACCACTACTCAACCTCATCCAATCAAAATCCAGATAACCCACTAACACATTATTTGAGATTGAGATTTGAGATTATAATTTGGGATGCATAGCATTAATACTCGTAAGTCAAATCTAGATTTGAGTAAATTATTTAGAAAAATGTGAACTTCGTCGTACGTTTATTCCAATGAGCTCATTCCTAGCATCACTGAAAAAATCTTTATAAATTGGAGTAATGCTATGCTTCCCAAACTTGGATTCCAAATGCTTTACCAGTTGTACCACAACAATAGTGTATGTGGTACCACACATCGCTGACACAACATCTAGTATAACTGACAGAGCATTTAGGATCCGAATTTGGGATTTAAATTTCAGAAGTGTATATATATATATATATATATAGAATTATTCTATAAATGAGTTTGTTCTAATTCATAATTGCTATGCTATTATAAACTAGCTAGTACGACTTTATAAATTATGAATTGAGTTCATTGAACTTCATGTATGCATGCTATTATTGTCGTCGTTATTATTGCAAGTCTGCTTACAGAATCTCTAAAGAAGAAGAGAAGGAGAAGAATGGGTCAAATTCTATCAAACATTCTGAGAAACGAGACATGGATGAACTCAGCAGAGCCAAGGGAAGAAGAAAAGATAAACAAAGGAGTGGTGATAAAAGAGAAGTGGACGAATACGATAAGAGAAGAAGAAAATATTAACAAAGGGGTGGTGATGAAAGAGAAGCACTGGACGAATACGATAGACCAACAAAGAGAAGAAGAAAAAATTAACAAAGGAGTGGTGATAAAAGAGAAGTGGACGAATACAATAAGAGAAGAAGAAAATATTAACAAAGGGGTGGAGATAAAAGAGAAGTGGACGAATACGATAGACCAACAAATTAGAGAAGAAGAAAAAATTAACAAAGGGGTGGCGATAAAAGAGAAGTGGACGAGCTCAAGAGAGCCAATAAGGGAAGAATTAGAAATTGTCATCGGAGGAATGGTGATAGAATTACAGAAGTGGATGATGAACTCAATAGAGCCAATTAAGGATGAAGAAAAGATTTTTAACAAAAGAGGAGTGGTGATAAAAGAGATATGGATGAATGATTATTGTAGTCTTCACAAGATACTACTCGTTGGGGAAGGGGACTTCTCATTCTCTGCTAGTCTGGCTGTGGCTTTTGGTACTTCTGCCCCTCACATCATCGCTACTTCTCTTAATTCTATAGGTATATATATATATATAGCTGTGTCTGTCATATATAATGTACATGTATTAATATTTATATGTGTTAATTAAATACAAGTGACAAAGGAAATATTGTGCCATTGTGGTTCTATTCGTTTGCTAGCTAGCTAGGGAAAGAATTTTGAAAATATAACTTTCTTCAGGATTTTTGAGAAAAAATTATGGGAGGGCCATGTCCAATATTCAAGAACTCACTAGTAGAGGCTGCAAGGTTGTGCATGGTGTGGATGCCACTGAAATGACTAACCATTTGTTGCTTAATGGCATGAAATTCGATCGTATTGTTTTCAATTTCCCACTTGCTGGATTTTTCCCGGATGTTCCTCGCAAGTCAGAGCTCCGGTATAGATTTCTGCTTCCATTTGGCCTCTATGAATACTTACGCTGTGTATGTGTGTTTATAGGCATATACTAAAGATTTGATCATTTATCTCTTCCAGGATACAGAGGAATCTGGTGGAACAGTTTCTGGAAAATGCTAAGAAGATGATAGCCTCAGATGGAGAAATTCATGTTCGACACAAGTCAAACCGCTTTTTCAGGGAATGGAATTTAGAACTTTTGGGATCAAACCAAGGTCTTCAATTAATAGAAGAGGTGCCCTTCGATTTCACTGATTATCCAGGCTACCGCACAAAATATGGGTTTGGGAGTGACAAAAATTTCGACTGCTACCCTAGCAAAACCTACAAATTTGTACTGCCATAAATAATTAAAGTCTATATATTTGTACTATCAGCTCCTCAACTATGATTAGTTTTCTAAGTACATTGGTGTGATCAACTAATTATTGATCAACTGGATAAACTGCTAAAAGCATTTAAGTGTGAACATTTGTATAGAAGAGAAAAGGGGTGAACTGTGGTGTGACACTAAAACAACCTTAGTACAATAGTATGTACGTATTTTTAATTAGGGTAAAAAGCATTTTGCACCCCTAATGTATACACCGTTTTGGACTTTGCACCCTAATGTTTCAATTTTCTCAAATTGGCCCTTTATGTATATAGTGAGTTGCAATGTGGCCCTTCCGTCAGAATTTCCGTCATAAACTAACGAAAAATCGCCCATGTGCAAGTCATGTGACTTATTTAAGGGCATTTTAGTCATTCACCATAAATTAAAAGTATTTTGCACCCTTAATGTTTGGTTCCTTTAGCGATTTGCACCCTTAATGTTTAAGTCGTTTGGAAATAAACCCCCCCCCCCCCCAAAAAAAAAAAAAGGTGTTCTTGCATAATTATTGAGTTTTAATTAGTTTAAATTCCTAAAAATAAAATTTTAGACTATTAAATTTTTGTATAATGTACACTGTGTGGGATCCTAGGGCAAGATTTGGAAAATTATTGCAATCATTTTGATATTTTAACAATAATGCCAGGGGCACTAACAAATCTCACTAACACTCACATCCACACTCTATCTCTCTCCTAGTGGCACTTTAGGTCCACTGCAGACCCCACAGTGCCACTAGGAGAGAGATAAAGTGTGGGTGTGAATGTTAGTAAAATTTGTTACTCATATTTTTAAGCATAAATAATATGTTATGTACGTGTTTATAATTGCTTAAAATATCCAAAATTGAATATTAATTTTTTAAATTAGTTTTTACAATCGCTTTAATTGCTTAAAATATCTAAAATATATTATTGCTTTTTGAAATTAATCAGGGATGTTAGGAACACTGTGTGGGACTATATAAAATTCTTGGGGGTTTATTTCCTTTTAAGATGTTTTAAAGGAATATTTTAGAGCACCTAAATAATGTTTTGTACATTATTTTAAATTGCTTAAAATATCTTTGATTGATTGTTAATTTATGGAATTAACACAATGTGTTTAGTACACTAAGGGAAACTTGATTAAATTATTTGCTAAATTTTCTCAATTTTTGGGAATATGTTTTAGAGCATAAATTATGTTATGTACACGATATTAATTGCTTAAAATATAATAAATAAAATTTTTAATTCTTAAAATTAATATATAGTGTTTTGTACAATGTTTGGGGACTTGATAAATTTTTTAGTAAATTATCTCATTTTTTGTGTATATTTTAGAGCATAAAATTTATGCTTATGGGCATTAGTTTTAATTGCTTAAACTATCCCAAATAGATTATTAATTTTTGAAATTAATATGGATGTTTAGAACCCCATATTGGACCACTTAAATTTCTTGGAGAACAAATTTCTCAAAAGTTTTATTTTTTTGGGAATTTATTTATTCATTGTTAATTTGTTTTACTAAATCAATTTAATTTGTTAAATTGATTAAATTGAGGGGACACAAATACATATAACCTAAAATACATAAGGTAAAAGTACATGATGTACTCTTAAAAAGTGGTTAATTTAGCAAAAAAATGTGGTGAATTTAGCTCCACCCTTCTAGAATTAGAGTTTATTTAAAATTTCAATTAGGATATATTGGATAACTTTAGATTTGTTTCATATTATTTGGGTAATTGGGTACCGGTAGAGGAACCCAAAAATTATGCCAAAACACATTTTTTGAAAAAAAATAAAATTAAAATAATAAAAGTAAAATATATCCAAACGACTTAAACATTAAGGGTGCAAATCGCTAAAGGAACCAAACATTAAGGGTGCAAAATGCTTTTAATTTATGGTGAATGACTAAAATGCCCTTAAATAAGTCACATGACTTGCACATTGGCGATTTTTCGTTAGTTTATGACGGAAATTCTGACGGAAGGGCCACATTGCAACTCGCTATATACATAAAGGGCCAATTTGAGAAAATTGAAACATTAGGGTGCAAAGTCCAAAACGGTGTATACATTAGGGGTGCAAAATGCTTTTTACCCTTTTAATTAACTGATAAACACATTGTATCAGGACATAATATGATGTACTCATGCAATATTAGTAGCAACTTGACAAGTACTTGGGAGATTGAAATTGACTATAAGATCTAAGTTAGCCAAGTCCATAAGATCTTAATCAATTGTACAAGATGCTTGGATCCAATTTTGCATTTATTAAGTTTGGAGCATATTACTTATCAGAATCCAACCATTGATGAAATTACAAGGGGCTTGTATCACAGTTATTAGATGAAATGTTGTACTTATGAGTTCTGGTGTAACAATCTGCAAGGAGAGGAGTGAAATTACAAACTTAATGGCTCAACCAGTTCAACTGCTTGCTGTTAATTTAAAAGTTTAAACGTCACATATGTTGGCATAGCTCAAGTGACAAAGAGTTTGGCATATATAAGTCCCCTCCAATGCATAGATTCATGGTTCGAACTCATCCCCCTCCCCCATATATATATATATACATATATATAAAAGTTTATACGTCAATTATGGGTTTGATCATATACAATACACAAATGTAAGAACAAGAAAACTAAATGAGGTGTAAAAGTAAAAGCTTTTTTACTTCAGACAATGGCGGATGCACTAGTAGACTAGACCGGGCTATAGCCCCCCCAAAGTCTAAGAATTTTTTTGGGTGAAAAGCAATTTGCACCCCTAATGTATACACCGTTTTGGACTTTGCACCTTGATGTTTTAATTTTCGCAATTTGGCCCTTAATGTATTTTTTTTTTTTGCAATGTGGCCCCTCCGTTAGCCATTTCTGTTAAAATGGACGGAAATAGCTCACATGCTTGTCACATGACCCACTTAAAGGGCCATTTTTGTCTTTTTACACCACAAACAATTTTAGATTGAAAATCTAATCTTATACAGATCAAACTAATGAGAAATTGTCACTTAAAGTATGCTTTTTTTTAATTATTTTTTTGTTTTAAATTAAATGACATCTTGGTCAACTTCTTTTTTTCTTTAAAATCTAATCACATCTTTCAGTTTTTTATTAAAAAAAAAATCAAATGACATCTTTCAGAACATTAGTTTGTTTTATCAAAAAAATAAAAAACAAAAAAAAGAAAAAAGAAAACAAAAGAAAAAAAAAAATCAAGAACATCAAAGCTTAATTGGGTTTCTGCAATTGGGGTTTGCTTTGGGCAGTGGTTTGGTAGGGGGTGGCGCGGAAGAGATGGTGGTGGTGGAGGTCGGGCGCAAAGGGCAGTGTGATGTGTGCTGGGTGTTGGTGGCGGTGATGGTGGTCCGATGGTAGTGATGGGTGTTGGTGGTAGTCTGATGGTGAAGGTGGTCCGATCATTGTGGTGGTGGTGATGAGTGGTCCGATGTTCATGGTGGTATTTGATGGTGGAGGGGGTCTGTAAGAATCTCAACTCTTACTTATTGAAATGAGGTCAATTGGTGAAGATTTACACAGAGAATTTAAGAAGGAGAAGAGGAATTGCAGAGAAATTCAGTGGTGGTGGTGATGAGTGGTCCGATGGTAGTGACAGGGTCCGATCATGGTGGTGGTGATGAGTGGTCCGATGTTGGTGGTGGTAGTTTGATGGTGAAGGTGGTCCGATCGTGGTGGTAGTGGTGATGAGTGGTCCGATGTTGGTGGTGGTGGTCCGATGGTGGCTGGATGTCACCCCCTCTCTCTCAATCTCTCTCTCTCATATCAGATTTTTTCAAATCTCTTTCCCAATATTTTTTCCAAAATCCCTAATTTTTCCTAGTTTGATCTTTAAGAGATTAGAATTTTGAGTCTGAAGTTGTTTGTGGAGTAAAATGACAAAAGTGACCCTTTAAATGAGTCATGTGACAAGCATGTGAGCTATTTCCGTCCATTTTAACAGAAATGGCTAACGGAGGGGCCACATTGCAAAAAAAAAAATACATTAAGGGCCAAATTGCGAAAATTAAAACATCAGGGTGCAAAGTCCAAAACGGTGTATACATTAGGGGTGCAAATTGCTTTTCACCCAATTTTTTTTAGTGTATGTGATTTCAAAAATGGTAGGCACACACACCTTCAATCACACCCCAAACCACATCCTTGTTTTAAATGCATGTACCATGTGCTGTGTAAGTGGTGCACAGAAAAGTGTAAAAAATTCAAACAGCATAGGGTATGTAACGCCCCAACTCCAGGGAAAAAGGGGAGTCAGGGTGGTTAAATAACTTAATAGTCCAATTAAAATGTTTAAAACAGGAAACCTTGAAAATCTAAAGATCCAGTCGACTGATCGGGACATCGGTCGACTGGTTTTACAAGATACTGAGAGCATTATTCTGAACAGCTCAATCCATTCGACTGACAAAAAGGTCTGGTCGACTAGTTTTCAAGCAGAGAGTTTATAAAACATCGAACCCGGTTGATTGGAATAAAACCAGTAGATTGGGGCATCAAATTTTCAGTCGACTGGGGCCACCCGGTTGACTGTTTCACAAATACAGAGAGTCCAAACCTCTCGGGTGCAGAATCCAATCGACTGGACTCCCATCGGTCGACTGGATTGTAACAGCAGAAGGCTCTACAGCACAAAAATCCCTATGTTCACCCCACTTCACTCCCAAGCGGATGATTTTAACTCAAATAAAAGAGAAGTGGAAGTTAGGGAACACCATTCCAAATCAAGCCCACTATAGATGGCATGGTAAAGTCCAAATAATAATAGTAAAACATGCAAGCTTGTACGAGCATAGTGGCTTAGGCCACGATTACGTGCCGATATGAATATAAGAAATCAAATATACATGTTTTGGGGAAAGTGGACTATTAAGTGTCCAATAACAAAACTACCATATGAATACATAACTTGCAATATCAACACAGGTAACTATTACAATTCGAACCTAGGCATGAAGGCTTCAAATTGAGCTAAATTACACTAAATAAGCTATGTATTACATTAGAACAAAACTCCCCACACACGGGGTCTTTACTAATACTATAGCCCACCAATCATTCAATGGCCTTACCCTTGTCCATTTTACCTGAAAATCATTTAAACATAATTCATGATCACGACGGCCCGTAGTCATATAATTCAATGTTATCATGGATTCCATGAGTGAATATATGAATGTAATGATTTATTGGCAAAACAAAAAGATGTTGCCCGTAGGTAGGGGTGTATACGAGTCGAGTCGAGCTTGCTCGCGAGCTTTCTGACGAGCTTGCGAGCTTGCTCACGAGCTTAAACGGGTCGAGCTTTCAAGTGTTCGCGAGCTTATTAACGAGCTTTTTCGCGCACCCTTTTAAACTATATAGTTTAATAATAAAACAATCCATTATCAAGCCTATTTAGAGATATGTCACATTTTCTCTAAAATTATATAGTTTTATAACAAATATATATATATATATATATAAGGCACTATACAAGCTCTTTATCAAACCTATTAACGAGCTTTTTCACGAGCCTGCTCACGAGCCTTAATCGATCGTGTTCACGAGCTCAAATGAGCGAGCCGAGCCTAGCCTTTGTCGAGCTGAGCTTCGAGTTTTTGTTGAGCGGCTCAGCTCATTTACAGCCCTACCCATAGGCCTTTCGTGTATTTTTCACACACTCATGCTCAACACAATACCCGATCTATGGGCCACAATGCTATAAGGGCCTTTAACCATTTCATACGGGTCTTTAGCTTACGATTCCTATGGTTTGCAAGACCAGGAGATCGCGTTCCTAATGGAATCTAACCTCACATTTCATACCCACAATCGGGATTATCTAAACTTCAAATCAAAATCTTCTCGCGGAGGTTTTTCATGATCTTTAAAATTCAGAAGTCCCTCGCATGGAGATCTAGCTTTCCCTTTTTAAATCGAAAGCCCCACACATGGAGGTCTTCACCCAAAATCCTTTTCGTGCATTTGCATATAATACACTATATTAGAGAGTTATATGAACTACCTTAGATTCTTAGAATTTTTCCTAACCAAGAAAAGTAGTCGGATAAGAGAAACTTTGGTGTGCACGCGTGCTCCTCGTCGTAAGGAATAACTTTAATGCATGGAGATTTGTCCGGAGATCGTCGGATTTAGATGATACCAAGGGCGTTATCCCTAAGCTTCTAGGGTTTCAAGGTTTTTAGGCCTTAGAGAGAGAGGAGAGAAATATAGAGAGAGAAAGAGTTGACAACTTATGAAAATAAAACCTAACGTGTTTATTTATAGTAAGTGATTAAGTACAACTCTTAAAGCACGTGGTACCACTCGTATAAGCTGCTATATCTCACTAATCGTATCAGTTATGATAAAATTTAAAACAGCTAGTGAATCATTTGAGCACACGCTCCTTTCAGTCCAAAAATCTCATTTTCGAATTTTAGGTCAAGTCTAACGTCACAGGTACAAATGACCAAAATACCCTTGTGACTAATTTTTCCGAAAAGTTTCAAATTAGTCTCCATTGTCGTACCAAGTATTTAAATGTTCAATTAAGGTAAACTAACACTTAAGCACAAATAAAAATATAGGTTATTACATGATACATGCATTTAAAGCATAGGATGTGGTTTGGGGAGTGGTTAAAGGTGTGTGCCTAGCATTATTCATGTGATTTTTAGCCAAAATATAGACGAAGTTGGAGAAATTTTTTAGTCCAACCCAATCTAACCTAATAATTTTTTTAGTACATGTGACTTTTTATTCCAAATATAGTCCAACCTTTTCTAATAATAATTGTCTATGTGATATTTTAGCCAAAGCCCATCCTAATATTTTATACAATATCTTATTTTGTTCATTTTCATTTCGGCTCAACCCAATTAAGTGTTCTAAATTTAAATTATAGTCTAACCCACATAATATTTGACACTATAAATAATAGTCCATGTGATATTTTAACCCAAGATACCCTTATATTTGACACCAAACCTTATTATGACATTTATTCTCATTTCGACCCAACCCAATTTAGTGTTCCAAATCCAATTTGTCCCACAGTTTGTTGATTCAAATAGTTTGTATTTATCTCTTCTTTTATATTTATCTTATTATCCAATATATATAAATAGGCCCCAAACTTAGTTATGGGGGTTTGGGAGTGGAATCCTAAGTAAATTCTGAGGAATTCAAATAGGTCTCTTGCATTTTATACTTACATGATGTTCTAAATATTGTTTATGTTAATTCAGCTGTCAAATGATGAATATCTCATTTAATGATCAAAACAAATGAAGGGTATTGATCTTGTTGTTACAGTACAGTTGCATAATACCCTTTGGCCAGATAGATAGTAGTGCCTTTTACTATGTCTATCTGAATCAATATTTCTTGATACATGCCCACTAAAACTGTTTACAAAAAAGATAAATCCAGTGATTAGGAAATGTTACTAATGCTTTAATAAAGAGAAAGAGGTTTATCCTTGAAATAATGATCATATTCAGGTGGGTACATAATGCAATCAATGTACTGGTTTTGACACTAAAAGTTTTTTTTTTTTTTTTTTTTCGAAATAGGGTGAATAAAAGAAAAAGATCAAACGGCATCTACAGAGAATACAAGGGGCATACCCCAGGATATACAACAAGCACAAATTACCGAAGATTTAAAAATCAGACATGGGATGGGATACTATCTTCACCAAAGGTGAAGAGAGAACCCCATTCCTACCAAACAAAGAGGAAAATCAAGTCAAAACCACATCCAACGAAATAAACAAGACAAAGCATGGATGATAGGCAACAAACGACAAAACATAGCCCTATGACACCATCAAGATCTGTGGCGGCCCTTGGGACAACTGTCACTAAATTTCATTTTAGCTTTCCGTTTCCTTTGCCTGGAAGAAATGGGGCTAACAAAATCTGTATCAAACTTATTATCCAAAATCTCATTATCATCCTCAACCTCAAAGGAATCCTCCTCCACTTGAGTATCCAAGCTATCATGGTGATGCACCGCCTCAAGAGACACGGGCTCATTAGTATCATACACATACGGAATTAACTGATTAAAAGAGTTACTAATTTTAATCGGTTGGGCTCTAGACGTAGAACCATGGAGCCTTGATGAACCAGCATCAGTATGCCAATCCATAAATGCATTAGCCTTAGCTTTCCCCTTACCAACCACCTCAGTCCATTGACCCTCATCATTAGCTCTAGCAATGGAAGAATCGTTTTCATTCATATTAATTGGCGATTTCTTAAACGGAATCCATTGTTGGGAAAAATTATGTTTCACGGGCCTAGGATAGGCAAACTGAGCCTGAGTCTTCCTATTACAGTTATGTCCAAAACACTTACAAACAGTGCATCTAGTTGGAGTTCATTGGTACTCAATTGACACTAAAAGTTGCTTAACCTGTAATTTAATAATGATATTGCTTTATTAGTGGAGGAAAATTCAGTGGCTGGGTCCTCTGTTAGATGGACTCATCAAGGCAAAGATGTTGATTGCCGAGCTTTAAGTGCATCCATCTAACCATAATGTCAGCAAAGCTGTTTTATGAGTAGTCTTCCAGCTTGTGTGGTAGCAATATTGCTTCTGCTTCCACGATTGTGACAACTTTTATCAGAAAAGACCGATTATTTTAGAATTGATATATCTATATCTATATCTATGCCTTTTTAAGTGTTTTGCACTTTTACTAATCGGTTTACTTTCATGTAAGTGATTTTTTTTGTAGAAGAGTTTTAATAAGTTTGGAATGCCACTTTTTTTGGTTAAGAGTGTGTTTGATAACCCAATTAAGTGGTGAAAATAAAAAATTTCAGCACTTAATTTTTTTTTCTGTGCGTTTGATAATGTACCACTTAATTGAAAAAGCAGTCAAAATCCACTGAAAACGTTAAGTGAAATTTTTCTACTGAAAATAATCACTGAATGCATTCTATTTTAGTTCTTGAAACACTGTTTTTAATATTGCAAATACAAATCACTTAAAATTTTCAGTACTTAAATTCAGCACTTAGTTTTCAGTACTAAATTTTCAGTTTGATCAAATGCACTCTAAGTGTTTTGCATATTTATCAATCAGTGCACTTTCACTTAAATAATTTTTCTTAAAAGAATTTTAATAAGTTTGGTATGCCGTTTTTTTTTCTTTTTCTTTTTTCAATAATGCTAGGCATACTCCAAAATCCATATTTAAATCCACACAGGACAATCGGGACCGTTAATTTCGGTGGGAATCATGACAGTTGATTTTAGTGGGGCTCTTGTGGGTACCACATGGGTCTAACGCGGATCCAACCAAAATCTGCGATCACGATTGTCATGTGTGAATTTTGAAATGTGCAAAGCACCACTTTTTTTTTTTTTTATAAATCCGTCCATGAGAGTCCTACAACCTAATAACTACAATTAAAGGTTTTTTTTTTTTTTTTTTTCCTTTCATAATTACTACTTAAGTGTGGGTAACTTGATTAGGACTCTTTCGCGTTGATTTTGGTTTGGATGATGATTATGTCTTTCCGGATTATTCCCTTTCTACCTTTTTATGGCTTTCTAATTGGTTGGAATAGAATTCATTGACTTCATTGACTATAAAAAAATAGGTGCAGTTTTGTTTATATCAAAATTACTCATATTTTGTTCACCTTCCTTTTCTATTAGTTAATATAGTGGAGTCTAATACTTTACACTATTAATTAATTCTTATTTAATTATGGATCCCACTACATTAGCCAATGGGAAAGGAGGGTGAGCAAGGGCAGGGGTCAGCAAATTGAACCGAACCCGTTTTTTATTTTTGTTTATTTATTTTAAAATACCAACCCGAATCGAACTAGAAGCCGAAATAATCGAGCCGATTAACCGAACTATATTTCAATTCAGATATTGGTATAGAATTTTCCCCCTTAACTGAACTGAACCGAATTTTAAGTTTAAAAATTGAGAAATCGAACCAAACCGAATTGACAATCCGAATTAACCGAACTGAACTTTCGAAATGTATTTTAGTTTGGTTTTCGGTATGAGAAATGTGTCAATGACCCAACCCGACCCGAACTTGGGAAAACCGACCCGACCAAATGCCCACCCCTAAGCAAAGGTAAGTAATTTTGGTGTGAGCAAAAATATATTCATAAGAAAAATAACGAAAAGTGTAAGAAGAAAGAGAAAATACTATGAAATAAAAAGAATCGTTTTAGCTTTACAAATCGGTCCATTTCTTTTTCTTGATTTATATTTTGAGATTTTTTTGTTTCTGATAATATTCTAATATAAAAGTAAATGCTAATTTTTATTATTATTTATTTTATGCTTTTTTATGTATATAATATTTATCCACACACGCACACTCTCAATTGGATATGTTCAGTAAAAGTCATCAAAATATTGGACTCAAGTTGCAAATAAAATACACAATTAGAAATGGGAAAAAAAATTAAATAAGAATTTTGATTGAACTGCACTTCTATTATATTGTTTCTACCATCAACACTAGCATAATAGCATTGCCTCAAAGACATGTCCTAAAACAATATTCATTCTACAATTTACTCTAAGTAGTCTTCTTACAAAAATTCCAGTAGCTTTCATTGTTCTTTGATTAAGATATGTTTTTATGAACTTATTTATTTATTTATTTTGTTTTAAGAGATTAATTAGTGCTATGCTTCCCAATTTGAATTCCTAATTTGGTTCTCAAATGTTTTGTTAGTTGTTTTCATCAGTAGCATGTGGTACGAGCAATTACCGCCACAGCATGTGGTACAACAGCTAAGCTATTTAAGAACTAAATTTGGGATTCAAATACTGGAAGCATAGAACTACCTTCATTGTTGAGTTTACATTCATTCTAACTTTAATTTTTACTCTCTATACTTTTTTTAAAATTATTTCGAGCAACATTCATTGCACTTTGCTTGTCTATGAATTTTATTTAGCAAGTTGTGCTATGCTTCCCAATTTAAATTACTTATTTGATTTCCAAATACTTTATTAATTTTATTATAATAATATTTGGTTCTCAAATGCTTTATTAGTTATTCACATAAGTGGCATGTGGTATATATGATCAACTACGGTCACAACATGTGGTACAACAACTAAACCATTTAAAAACTAAATTTGAGATTCAAATATTGGAAGCATAGAAGTACTATTTTTTAAGGCCTTTATCTGCTTCATTGTTAAGTTGACTTTCATTCTACCTTTACTTTTTATTGTCTATACTTTTTTAAAATTTATTTCGAGCAACATTCAATACACTTTGCTTGCCAATAATTTTTTTTAGTGAGTTATGTTATGCTTCTCAATTTGAATTCCTAATTTAATTATCAAATATTTTATCAGTTTTACCATAACAATAGCAGGTAGTACGAGCAATGATTTCCATGACATATATCAATAACATTGCAATTAATAGTTTGAACAGAGACTATTCCTTTGATGTTTTATTTTAGTGTTTACTTTTGTTGTCTATTTGCCTAAAAAGCTTGAATTACTTTCTCTATTATTGCAACTACTTCCATAGCAAAACGACCTACTTCCACGACAACAATTTTAATGAATAGTTGTACTCAAAATTGAAGATTTTTTGGAAGCTACTTCCATGACAACAATTGAAAATTTAGGCCTCGCACGGTAACGTTTTCTGTTTTGAGTTTTCAGTTTTTTAAAAATGAAAACCAGTTTTGGTTTTTTTTTTTGAAAAAAAAAACAAAAACTTGTTTGGTAACATTGCTGATTTTAAAAAAAAAAAAAAAAAAAAAAAAAACAAGAAACTCAAAACGACTTTTTGGTGTTTTCATTTTTTACCCAAAATTTGAAAACATTTTTTAAAAACAAAAAACAAAAACGTTACCAAACGTGTTTTCAATTTTCGTTTTCTAAAAAACAAAAACAAAAACAGAAAACAGAAAACGACAACGTTACCAAACGAGCCCTATCGAATGAAAAGTAATCTTTTTTGTCGAATAACAACTAATTTTGTAATTCACAAAAACACATAGTGAAAACGCATTCTGTAAATATTATTCCAACCAGATCCTTATTATGCTCAATCTGTCTATTTGATTCTTAGGCTTGTGGCTGTAATAATTTGTAACAAGCATAAATCACACCAGAAAATGAAAATCTTTGAAACGTGATTTAACCTAGAAACAAGAGAAAGGAAGAATTGCACCAACTTTTAATTTTCTTTTCACCTTATTTCATTTTCTACGTGTTTACTGTTAAATAAAAAACTAATTTTCCTTATTAAAAGATAATACTATATATATATATATATATCATTTATCTTAGATAACAATTAATTTGACCATAATATCTCATTTATTTAGATCACTTGAGCATAAGATTATAATACTTATTTTTTCAAAATAAACGAACAAGAATCTTAAACCATCTATCCGTTTTCTAACACTAATACAAAGTCTAATAAAAATATAAGTTTTGAATTTGAGATGAACTAATTTTTCATCTAAAGTGTTCAACTATAAAAAAAAATTGTCGTTCACAAATTATTTTTTTTCTTAATGAATAATCATCACAATATTCTTATGATGATTGCAAAATAAGGCATCTGTGTTGGATCAAATAATAAAGTTTGCTACCATAGTTGATATTTAATTCTACTTGATATTAGATACATTTAAAATTTGTCAATTGTCTTATAATTATATTTTAACTTGCCGTCGTTATAATTCGTATTATAGTTTTTTATGCGCATATAAACACCTTCGAGTTTGTTAATTTAAAAATAAAAGAAAAAAGTAAATAAATGAGAAAAACTTAAAGTTCAATATAATTGGGCATATCAATCAAAGAGCACAATAGATTTATGGGAAATGACGTACTTCATGTGAACAATATTGTTAAAATCTTAGTTGCAATAATTTAATTAATATTAAATTATTTAAATTTTAAAATAAAACATTTCATCTCACAAGTTTGAAAATACACTATATAGAGGCATATATTTAATTTATGCCAGAATTCTCTGATTGGAAGTTAAGAATATTTTGGAATTTAAAATTTTGGTCACCATTTCGACTTGATTACTGTTTTTTTTTTTCTTCAGATTTCGATGATTGCAATTTGGAACTAATTTTACGATTCCATAATCGTAATCTTCCGAATTGGTTTTAGAATTTCAGTTCCAATGGCCACATAATTAGCAATAACGGAATATAGTTAAAATTGCTAGAAATTTTTAAAAAATAGTAACATAAATTAAATCAAACAATTTTGAAAATATTGTAGTCCTAATCTCGACCCCTAAAGAGACCCGAAACTCCCGAAATATATTCTATGATCTAAATATTTTAATTTGGGTAAATTACACGGATCTCCCCCGAGATTAGGTAAAATTACAATGACCTCCCTTATGGTTTGCATAATAACAATGACCTCCCTTGAAGTAAACGGAAGGGCAACAACGTTAGTTTTCTTGTGTAAAAGACGATTTTACCCCAAACCCATTAACCCACATCCAAATCATTTCTGCAACTCTTAAAGCAACCCACATCCAAAATCAGCAATATTTCAAAATGCTACATCCAAATCATCTTTTCGGAAACCCATCAATTCCAATTTAACCCACAAAATCCAACCCTATTCACCTTTAGATCTCCAAATGGGTAATCACCAACCAATCTCCAAATCACCAACTGGGTCAACGAAGTAATTAAACGCAACACCAAATGGGTTTCGAGGTGGGACTGCTTTTTGATGATATTTGTTATAGATATATATATATATGTATGTATATGTATATATATATACAGGAAAAGACAGAGAGAGAGGGGGTGGGGGTTTTTGCCCAAAAACACTCTTATTTGATTTTGTTCCGCACATAGTTTTCAAACATTTGGGTGACAAATAAAAAAAAAACCAGTACTGGACAAAAATGAAAAAACGAGACTCTTGTTTTTAGAAACCTCTCCGACCGCCATATGCACCGACCAAGCACATGCCATCATCAAATCTCCCCACCTTCTAACTAATCAACAACCTACAATTAGCAATTGATACCCCATATTGAAAACTCAATTAGAGACCCAATTTGACACTCTGTTTTTAGAGGAAAAGAGGACACAAAATGAGATTTTGGAGATATGGATATATATACACACATATTTATCAATATATATGACTACAGAGAGAGACAGAAATGGGTTAGAGGGTGAGACAGATACAGAATATATATATTTATATATATATGGAGGGAGAGAGAACGCGAGAGAGAGAGAGAGAACATACCTGATGCCTCAAGGGATTGGGGGTTTTGTTTGTGTCATAGGGGCATTTTGGACCTTTTGGGATTATTTTTAAGTGACATAAGCATTTTCCATCCATGCATTTAATTCTTCATTAACGGAGGGGGTATTTTGTAACCCGACCAGTAACCTCAAGGGAGGTCATTGCTATTATGCAAACCACAGGGGAGGTTATTGTAATTTTACCTAACTTCAGGGGAGGTCCGTGTAATTTACCCTTTTAATTTTAGACGTTTGATATGATTTTTCTAGCTTTTAATACTTTTTAAAAAGGCGTTAAGAAATTGTTGGTACAAGATAAGTGTTTAGTCAATTTATTCGTTCAATTTGTTTGTATCTACCTTATTGTAGGTACAAGACTAGTATGCGTGTGTGTGTGTATATATATATATATATATATAAATATGCATATATTAATGTCTATATGTGGCTTAGGGGTAAAAAGGTAAGTAATTTTAGTGATAATTAGGGATTTAGACTATCCCAAAAAACTTTATATAAATTAGGACCTATTAATTATATGAACCTTGTTTATGGACCTTATCCAAAGGAGTTAGGTAAAACAAGGACTTATTACTAGATTTTTATTTTTTTTAAACGATTGATGTGCTAAATCTTATTATTATTATTTTTTTGATGGAAACTAAATCTTATTTGTTGAACATTTTAATTTTACATTTTTGGAGATCCATTATCAATTGTGAAACCCCAAAACTGTCTCCATATTGTGTCATGCTTTGAAATCAATGTTTTAAAAATTGAAATGCGCTAACAATTCGACAAGTTGAACCGTCAACTGGTCAAGGATACAGTTTGATCTGGACATTAAACCAGAAAGTTCTTAATTAAAACCATTTTTTTTTGCTTCAATATATTTTACACCCTTATAGTTTGGTCTCTGTGTCATTTTGGTCCCTAAATATTTATTTGTGTCAATTTTGTCCTCCAAATTTGTTAAGTGGGTCAAAAGGGTCCATCCTCCAAGTTTGTTAAGCGGCGGTGATAGTACCAATGTTTTTTAACAGATTTGGATAGATACCATTTTGACCCACTTAACAATGACCAAATTGACACAAAAGAAAGTTCACGGGACCAAAATGACATAAAGACTAACCTACAAGGGTGTAATGTATTTAAGCCTTCATTATATATATATATATATATATATTGTGTAAATTGAAAAATTTGCGAACTGAAAAAACGGAAAAAAAAAATTTGTTTAATTTATTTGTAAATTTTTTTATAATGAAATATCATTTGTATTTAGGGGCGGCTAGCCATAGGTTCTCACGTTGGACCATAATAGGGGATAGATCCCCATGTTTTTTTTTTTATGCCAAAGGTCCTTGTGTTTTTCAGTGTACGAAAATACCAACTTTTTTTTATGTTCAACAATTACACTACACATATGCCACCTCAGCCCATAATTAAGGAAGTTAGTTATTGTTTGTTTTCAAACTTTAAATCATCATAACTTCTAAACTACAAATTATTTTTTCATAAAAATTATATATTCGTAAGCTACAAAACAAGATCTATCAAATAAGATCCATAGTGCTTATAAAATTCTTTTTTTCTTTAAAAAAAAATTCAATGTCGTTAAGTGCTGCCCAGGTAAAAACAGTAACGTGAGACAGTAACATGATACTGTCGACAGTAACATTTCTTCAAATTGACCAAATAATTGCAAAATTATGACAATTTCATCAGATGATACTGCCTTTACAATACTTTTCAAGTAAATACAGTAACATATTATTGAAAAGTAAACATTTTTACAAAGATAGTAACATCATTGTTGTAAAAAGTTGCAAATTAGGGTCATTTAGTAGTCATTAAAAACTATCTTCATGCAAAAAATTAGTAATATACCATTAAAAATGAACAACATAGTATTGAATTAAGAAACAGTATCAGGTCGTCAATAATAACTTTTTTTTCAAATTGACCTAATAATCGTAAAATTATAGCC
This sequence comes from Hydrangea macrophylla, assembly GCA_033977485.1. Taxonomy (NCBI): domain Eukaryota; kingdom Viridiplantae; phylum Streptophyta; class Magnoliopsida; order Cornales; family Hydrangeaceae; genus Hydrangea; species Hydrangea macrophylla. The sequence continues at coordinate 106,724,583 of CM066990.1, forward strand.
AATTTTCAGATACTACTGTCCAATAAAAGACAATAACATATTGTTTGTATTTATAATGTACTCCGTACTTACGTACCTCAAGTTATAATTTTGCTTGACATCCAGTCATTTATACGGTTCCACAATCAAAAGTAATCAAAAGTTCAAAACACGTTGATTTCAGTTTCAGAATAATGCTATGTGCACCGAAAAGTGCACCGAAATAATCAAGGTCATTGATTTCGGCAGATCCCATGCGCGCAGGCATGGAGCCCATCAAAATCAATGGCCTTGATCATTTCGGTGCACATTTTCGGTGCACGTAACATTACTGTTTCAATAAACATATAGCAACGCTTACTTTTCCCCACACTTTCTTTGATTTTTCCTTTTTTTTTTTTTGCTAAGAACTTTCTTTGATTTTTCCTATGATCATTTAAAACATCAAATAGGACCAGGTGGCCCCATTTAGCAACATATGTAGATCATGGAAAGACCATATGACAGTGACAAAATTAATTAAAGGAGTCCCAACGTACGAACATTTATCATCCATTCTCCTTTGCTTTCTCTTCTTTTTCCTCTCTTTCTCTCTCTCTCTCTCTCTCTCTCTCTCTCACCACTTGACTTGCCTTGACCAAAACCATTTTGGTTTAGCGTCTCTACAAATTATAATTCAAAATGATCAAACAAACGGGCCATGTTTTAAATCATCAGTTTTGGTGATCGCTTTCTCACTAGAATTAATTAGCCATTAAGCTTCAACCGATCCTAATCCTCTTCATGCCTGTAAGTGTTGCCTTTTTAACCCATCACTTTATATTGTACAGTACATAACACACTCACACACACACACACATACACTTCCAGTGTGTGTTCTATATGTTGTTGATTTTGCAGTGTGTACGTGATGTATGTTGATTTTGTTGTTCCCCATCTGGGTTGTACTGGTGTCTTTTTCCTCATAAATTTGGTCTTTCATCTCCATATATAAGTCTCTACTTTGATATCAAAGAAATTTAAATTAAAAAAGGCAAAAATATTTATGATTAGTAGTACTTAAAGAAACAGAGGAATTCTGGATTAATTGGTGATTTATAAAAGTTCATGTTATCTAGTAAACATTCAGAAATATATAGATCGTAGACTTAAATTAAGATAAATAATATGATTTTCAGAACAAATACAGATTGTAGAGTCGAAATTTATAGGCTATTCAGAAGCGTGTAAACAGAATGGTATGTTCCTTTTGTTCCAATTGCGCTCATTCCTAGCACCACTTTCCAAAGCGTTATAATTTGAAAACGAGTTCATTCAAATTCGTGGAATGCCCAAATATCGTATATATGCTAATTATAAAACCGACGTTGACTTTATGAGTTGTGAATGAGCTTATCAAAATCATGGTATGCCCAAAATGTGATTTGCTATTATAAACGGACAATGGTTTTTATAAATTGTGAATGAGTTCATTCAAATTCATGGTAACAGTTCAAAGCAATGCATGCATAGTTGTTATATAGCAAGAATAATTTTTTTTTGTACTTATAGGTTCCCTCGATAAGAAGAAGAGAAGAGAAGGTAAATTAGCAGCACGGCAAGTTTTTGGAAGAAGCTACTGGATGCTTTTCCCTTTCCAAGTATTAACAGCCCAAATAATAAAAGAATCTCAATTCATACCAATCCAAGCAACCCCACATCGATTAAGGATAAATTTCCAAAGGTAAACGGTGACAATCATTTCAACGGTTCGATTGGTTTATATTATATCGATCCAAGGGTGAAGAAAGAGGTTACGTGTATATATATATATATATATATATGGTACAACCAATACCAACAAATGCATCTAGCTAGGTGGTATTGTAGAAGGTTCCACTCATCAATTAGCATCAAATTAAGGGCTTGGTTTTTAGATCTTCCCCTGGGAAACTTAAGGACAGTGTCACAATAAGTAGCCTAGCTCCCTTTTGTTTTTGCGAGGAGGAGGAATGGAAACTCTGTTGTTGAGTGGAAAGCAAACTCAGCAAAGTTAAACTCTCTGCCAAGTAATTGGGCCTTTCATCATCCGCAAGCTCTTGGTTGATTGGATTAAGAAAGACTTCCCATTATTACAAAGGGATTCCTTGATGTTTTCCTTTGTACTTTTGTTTTCTTTTGACCCAAAGAAAAAAAAAGAAAAAGAAACTCATCGAATTAGATTTATGCACCCAATCCACATGCATGGTTTTGGGTGGACTCGCGGGTTTGGTTTGAAATTTCCACGCCTACTTTTAACCAATTGCAAACTTTTAAATTGAATCACATAATCCGTTTGGTTTGTCAAATCATTTTTTAGTGTTGATATGGAACTCCCACCGTTGTGGACAAACGGGCCATTAGATTCCGATGAAGAAGGTTTCAATATCTATGAATACATCCAAGACGATGATGAAGAAGATTTCCAAAAAGAAGAAGAATTCCGAAGAAGATTTCGGAATTCAGAAGAAGAAGATGAAGAAGAAATAAGAAGAAAGAGAAGGAGAAGAAGAAGAAGAAGAAGAAGAAGAAGAGGAAGAAGAGTTCCAAAGAGTAATTCCGAAGAAGAAGAAGAAGTTGACCAAGAAGAAGAAGAAGAAGAAGAAGAAGAAGAAGAAGTGATAAAAGATTGGATGAATAACGACTATTACTTTCTTCATAAGATATTGCTGGTTGGGGAAGGGGACTTCTCATTCTCTACTAGTTTGGCTGTGGCTTTTGGTTCTGCTCCTAACATCATTGCTACTTCCCTTAATTCTAGAGGTATACATCTATGTCCGTCATGAGTAATGATTGGTGCATATAAAATGTGGACATAAAGATCTGGACTATTAATTTCAGTGGGCCTCATGTATGCAGGCACACGCTCCACCGAAAAGAATGACCAAAATCTTTATGTGTACATGATTTTATGTGCACATAACATAACTCGTCCGTCATATAAAATGTACATGTATTAATATGTATGTCTTAAATGCAAGTGACGAAGGAAACATTGTGCCATTGTGGTTCTATTCGTTTCCCGGGGAAAGAATTTTGAAAATAACTTTCTTCAGGATTTTTGAGAAGAAATTATCGAAGGGCAATGTCCAATATTCAAGAACTCACTAATCGAGGCTGCAAGGTTGTGCATGGTGTGAATGCCACTAAAATGGCCAACCATTTTTTGCTTAAGGGCATGGAATTTGACCGCATTGTTTTCAACTTCCCACATGCTGGATTTTTCCCAACTAGTACTTCTCGCGAGACACAGCTCCTGTAAGTAGATCTCTGCTTCAAATGGCATTCATGAACACTACACACACAAACTAAATTGCATGTATATGTATGCATATATCACATACTTATTATTTATCTCTTGCAGGATACAGAGGAATCTGGTGGAACAGTTTCTGGAAAATGCTAAGAAGATGATAGCCTCAGATGGAGAAATTCATGTTCGACACAAGTCAAACCGCTTTTTCAGGGCATGGAATTTAGAACTATTGGGATCAAACCAAGGTCTTCAGTTAATAGAAGAGGTGCCCTTCGATTTCACTGATTATCCGGGCTACCGCACAAAATATGGGTTTGGGAGTGACAAAAATTTTGACTGCTACCCTAGCAAAACCTACAAATTTGTACTAATATCAGCTCCTCAACTATGAGTAGTTTTCTAAGTACATTGGTGTGATCAACTTATTGATCAACTGGATAATGTGACTATAGCAAAATGTATTTAATCTATAGCCAGAAAAAAAAAAAAAAAAAAAAAAAAAAAAAAAAGGAAGAAATAGTGGATAAGGTGCTAAAAGTATTTAAGTGTGAAACATTTGTACAGATCAAGACAAAGGGTGATCGAATTGTGATGACACTGAAACTAATTCTATGTAGAATCATGCACATGTTATTTAATTAATTAGATATGTGACATGTCGTGAATGAGAGAGAGAGAGAGAGAGGTAGATTGGTTTAAGGGCTTTTATAATTGGACTAGACTTGGGCTGAATTACTACCACTGGCAAAACAATAAGGGTGTGTATGGAAGCATTTGCGCCTAAAAACTACGCTACTAATAATACGTAAGTGCTTAGAAATTGGGGCCACTAAATTGCTCAAATATTAGGGGGCCTTCAGGCGGTAGTCTCAAGGCTTACACTACAGGGCCAACCTCGTAGACATGGTGTAGTCGAAATTTTTCTCAATGGTGTCCTATATATAACCTAAAATTGCATCACAAGATAATCTACGTATATTAAACAATCTTCAACAAAATTAACAAAAAAAAACCCTTACAAATCTAAAAATTAAAAAATTAATAATCTTCAACCTAAAGGCAACTTTTTCCCAGCTGTCTTCGTCGATTTTTTGTTGAAATATTGCATCATAGGCTCGTTGCTTAGGAAATTGAATATATATTTCTTAATGGATGTAACAAAACGAATTATTCATTATCCACTTGGTTAAACATATGAATAGATTGTGAAATATAGAAAGTTCTTTTGAACGTCATCAAATTATAAATTTGACACCCTTATTTTATTTTCCCTATATATTTTCTAGTTGGGTCAACTTAGAAAAAAAGTTATCTTCCAAGGATAAACTATGTAAATGTTTTCCTCTCAAATCTTAGAGAATCCATTCAATTGAACCCATTTATAAACATGTAGCCGACGACGATTGATAAAAGGCTGATTATACGTATAGACGACAACGACAACGACGTCAAAGAGGGAGGGAAAGTGATGAGGATAATTATAGAAATTCGGAGGCATTAGAGTTGGGTGGAAACAAAAGAGAGATTCTGTTTGAGTGTTTGGGGCTTTTGAAAGCAACATAAAGCTAAAGATGAAGCCGACTGGTCTTCTTTATTCTTTGTGTGTGTTCGCATGAAGAGAAGTACATATTTGTATATTTATGCTTATTACATAGAAATATAAATATGCTAAAAGTTTATTTTTATTTTTATTTATTATTTTTTTTTTGGGGGGGAGCAATTAGTGATAAATCTAAAATACAGAAAATATGGTGGTTTAAGTATAACTAGGAAAAGTTTTTAGAATTAGGTCCACTCCTTAGTCTTTTGACAAAACTACCCTCAACATTGCTCTACATAAATAGTGTCAAAGTTCCTGCACCTCCGGCGACCTCGTCTGAGCTCCAGCGACCACTACCATGGCATCGCCTGAGCTCGTCTAACCTCCGGCGAGCACCACCACCACCATACCAAACCCCCAGCGACCACCACCACCACCACACGGACCTCTGCAGTTCACCACCAACGCCACACTAGACCTCTCTCAATCTCTTCACAACCAAACCACCATAGCAACATAAAAATGATCATAAAACAAGTTTCTGGAAGTTAATTCATCATATCACTGAAAAAAGTTGTGAAATTTATCAATAAAAAGTTGTGAAATTTCACAGAGTTCGTGAAATTTCACGAAACCATCACAGTCATCACTACCACATCAGACCTTTGTCGATCATCACAACGACCTCACCTGATCGATCTCTTCACAACCAAACCACCATATCAACATGAAATGATAAAAAAAAAAAAAATGTTTCTGAAATTTAATTTCTAATACCAATACCGAAAAAGTTGTAAAATTTTCAAAAAAAAAAAAGTTGTGAAATTTCACAAAGTTTGTGAAATTTCACAAAAAAAAAAAAAAAAGTGTTCTAACAAATATTGCAAAAACTTTTTACAAATTCGAGCATTCGTATCGATCTGCAAATTATTTTTTGCATAAAATCTATGTTTTTACAACCTACTCAACGAGATCTATCAAACAAGTATCATAGTTGATATCAAAATCTGGAAAAAAAAAATGTTAAGTAACTTCACTGATTTTTTTTGATAAATTTCTCAAAAAAAATGTGTTAAAAAAAAAAAACCACCACACTCCACACCATTCCAGCAAAGAACATATGACAGGTCTGTGGTGGATCGGTGCGCTGGTGGCCGGGTCTGCTCGTGAAAATGCTTGCGGCACTAGCTTGTGGTCGCCGATATGCTTGTGGTGTTGGTGGTGGATCTGGATATGCTAGTGGTTGGAGGATACAAATCTCACCAGAATTGGTTGTGCGACTGCGCGATTTGGTTCGTGTTTATGGTGGTGAAGTCCGAAAAAATGAGAGAGACAGAGGAGGTCGTAGTGGAGTTTGTAAACCAGAGATGGAGTTTGCAAAAAAAAAAAGGGATAATTAAAATTCAGTCATGTGTCAGTAGAGTATTTAAAAGTCAGTCATGTGCTTTTTGTAAATTAGAAATACATCAACTTTTTATCTAAAATACCTAAAATACCATTCCTTGTCTCTTTTCTCTATTCTCACAAAAGGCCAAAGATAAGGGGGTATTTTAGGTATTTTAAACAAAAAGTTGATGTATTTCTAATTTACAAAAAGCACATGACTGACTTTTAAATACTCTACTGACACATGACTGAATTTTAATTATCCCAAAAAAAAAAAAAAAAGGTCGGAACTGCAATAGTGCTGGATGGAGGCACGATGAAAGTGGTCGGAGGTGCGATGGAGGTGGCTGGAGGTGCGATGGAGGTGGCTGGAGCTGTGATGAAGCTGGCCAGAACTGCGATCGTCTCTCTCTCTCTCTCTCTCTCTCTCTCTCTCTCTCTCTCTCTCTAACTGGAAATGAATGATAGGGGTATATTGGTCAACACTAGAAGTAGTTGAGTTTATCCCCAACAACTTCCACCAAACATATCCTTGTCCCCAAATATTTTTCCCTTATATCTTATAACCAAATATTTCTCCTCATTTGGTATTTAGTACCAAATTTCTATTTTTTTTATTCTCAAAAAGTAAATTTTTTTTTTTTTTTAGAAGGAAGGAATGCTAAAAGAATTTAAGTGTGAACAACATTAGTACAATAGTATGCACATATGCTTAACTAATTAACTGATATACATGTGGTAACAGGATATAATATGATATCTCTTACAATATTCATAGCAACTTGACAGAGTTAGGGAGATTAAAAAAATAATTTCGACTATAAGGTATAAGTTAGCCAAGTCCATAAGATCTTAATCAATTGTAAGAGTTGTTTGGAACCATTGTTGTTGTTTTTTTTTTTTTTTTTTTTTTTTTTTTTTTTGCATTTATAAGTTTTGAGCGCAGTATCAGAATCCAACCATTGATGAAATCACAAGGGGGCTTGTATTTTACAGTTATGAGATTAAAAATGTGAATATATGAGTTCTGGTGTAACAATCAGCAATATTTTGGAGGAGTGAAGTTACAAACTTAATAAATGTAAAAGTTTAGAACTGAATTATGATGTTCACAAACTATACACAAGGAAAAGAAAAAAAAAAAAAAAAAAAGAAGAAGAAAAGAAAACAAAATGAGATGTCAAAGTTTTTGACTTCATAGATGGTCCAGATGATAGTGACTAGATGGGGGAATTAAGATAATCACAGTTAACCAGAACATTGGGTTAGATTAATGCCTAATTTGATACCCAAATGCATTAACAGTTGTACCGCATGTTGGAAAATAAATCCTAAATAAATTCTAAGCTAAACTCAAATTATGCAACGATTAGTCAAATATTCTTGAATCCTAATGGACATAATCATGTGACTTATGTTTTAGAGTAATGATTGGTGCACATAAAATGTGCATATAAAGTGTGCACATAAAGATCTGAGCCATTAATTTTGATGTGTCTCATGTATATAGGTATGGATTCTACCAAAATGAATGGTCTAGATCTTTATGTGCACATTTTATGTGCATATAGCATTACCCTATGTTTTAAGGTAAAACAATAATGGATTCATCTGTTATTTTAATTGAAACTGGTTCTGTAGACATTAGGCATAAGAATGCTGCAGGAAAACCAGCCTTTTCTCAAATGTTCATATTAAAGATTATATCTCCTTATGAATGGGGAATTAATCTTAATAAAGAAAGGAAGTTATTAAATAACATTCCTAGTAATTCAAGTTCATATAATTATTATGATTATCAAAAGGCATGGGATAAAGTTCTTCTCATCCAAAATACCTTGTATAAACATACATGGTACTTTCAGTTTAAAAGGAATTTTAATTTTGATATTCCTAACTGGTTCTATGCTTGGATTTCTAAACATGGTCCTGAGATTGAGATTCTCCCTGTGGAAGTAAAAAATTGTTTCCAGTTATACAAAGACAAAAATCTTCCAGGAAGATCTGATAGTCCATTGTTCTACTTCTTTTTGGAATTCTCAGTACCTTGGATTCTAAAATGGGAGTTCGCCTTGCAAAATGCTCCATCCCATATTTGGACATTGTGTAGAAAATACCAAGTCTGGTGGTGGGCTAGGTATAATAACCCAGACCTTACTATCGAAAGAATGGAGAAAGTCCTTGATATAGATCTCCCTTCAGTTTCAGACAAGAAGGAAGGATCTACCTCTTCTCCAGATATTTCAGAGATTAAATCTCAGATAAAGTTGGATTTAAAATCCAGATTTCCAAATCTAACTCCACAAGAGTTTAAATTAAGAATTAAAAATGAATTATGTAAAAGATTAAATATCGACTCAGACAGTGACCAAGAGACTAATTCTCCATCTGATGCATCAATGCAAGATGAACAAGGAGATCCCTATTATCAGTCAAAAGAGTATCCTGGTGATGATGAAGATTATGGATTTGAAACCCAATTCAATCACTAAAAGGAATCTCTTTGTCATTATCACTTTCTGTCTTTTCCAGCTTTAAATAAAGCAAGGGCCCCACTTCACGTGATAAGATTCGTCTTTATCAGTTGGCCGACAATCTTTAATAAAGATTACTTTACTTTTAATAAAGTAGCTTTACTTTTATAAAGCTTATCCATCCACGTATCCAAAGAGATAAGGAGGAATCTACAGCTGTCCTTCCAGACCATTCTGAAGCCTCTATATATTCAGAAGCTCATTCCAGTTGAAGGCAGGCTCGAATTGTGAATGATTCTCACCTTAGTCCTCTCTCTTTCCCTTGTAATATATTTGAGTGTTTTCTTTTTCACTTTAAAGTTCCAGTTTGCTTGTAAGATAAGTGTGAGGTTTGAGTGTGCTTAGTGTGCTTTGTTTGAAGAAAGCAAAAAGCTCCTATAGCTGAAGCTTGTGTGCATTGTAGCAGCTTCGCTTTCATGTAAGTTTTTGATTGTATTATGAATGATATTTTTATGAGTTTAAGATCTGATTTGATTCATCTAGTTTCTCTTAAAACCTCTATTAGAGAAAATTATATTCGAATTGTTTACAGTTTAGAATCAATCAACGTTATTCCTGAAATAGAACTTCAACCTTTAAGAACAAGAATTGTTCAACTACAGGAAGAAATTGATTCTTATAATGAAATGTTAAGACTGATTGCTTTTTAATGAGTGATCGTTTAAGTCTAAGATTATTATTAAAAACTTTGGAAGATTTAAAAGAATCTTATAATTCAGCTTTAAATAGCCCCTTTGCTTTAGAAAATCATCATCCATATACCCTATTCCGCATGAACAAAGCTCTTAAAAGAGTCAACTCTGAGATCTGTCTCACCAAACATAAGTTATCAATACTAGCTTGTTAAGAGTGTCTTCAGTTCCCCTTTATTCTTGAATCCTAATGGACATAATCATGTGACTTATGTTTTAGAGTAATGATTGGTGCACATAAAATGTGCATATAAAGTGTGCACATAAAGATCTGAGCCATTAATTTTGATGTGTCTCATGTATATAGGTATGGATTCTACCAAAATGAATGGTCTAGATCTTTATGTGCACATTTTATGTGCATATAGCATTACCCTATGTTTTAAGGTAAAACAATAATGGATTCATCTGTTTCTAATAAGTCTATGCAAATGAGAAAGGAGAGAACGATAACATATTATAGCAACTCGATCAGGGTAATCTTGTTATGGATTCGAGTTCTCTTCTTCTCTCTCTTTCTCTCCCCTAATTAGACTCTATTTGATCTATGAAGTTCGTGAGGGAAAAGAAAAAAAAAATATAGAGGAAAATATTTTTTCCTTTTTTGGGTAATAATGAAAAAATGAATCTTTTTCTTTCTTCTTTCTCTCCCCATTATAATTCCCATTATAATCTTTGCTAAACCATGTCATTAAAATGTGTAAACTTATCTATGTTTTATTTATAGAAATAACAATGTATTAGTGCCATGTCATTAAATTTTATGAAGTTACAAAAATAATAATGTAATAAGGCTTCTCTCTCTCTCTCTCTCTCTATATATATATATATATATAAGGTAAGTTTATACAATATATAAATAAATTAATTCCTACCCACTTTTCCAGCCCAATTAATGAAATGAATGCAAAATACAATTAGGTGTAAAAAATGCACTAACCAAAATTGTACGTGGGCTATTTCGGATTTCTTATAAATCACTTTTTTCGATAAAAATGGTTGATCACTTATTTAATTTGTAAAGCTTAGTTTTGACTAAATTATGAAATTATATAAAAATAAATGAGATGGGACAAATTTTGGGTTGAAACTATATATATATATATTATCATTTAATTTTTTTCTCACAAAATATGAAGGTGGGTATGGCCCACTGTGGGCACCGGGATTCCACCGCTTTGTTTAGTTTTTGAAACTTGTTTGACATTTTGAATCAAAGGAAGAAAATGGTAGGTCTGTTGAAAACAGATACAGAGTCGCCACTTGGTCTTTAAGGAACCAAGAAACCTAATTTTGACTCACCCAAATGGATAAAGGGCACCGGTCCTTCATAACCAAAGTACTTGGTTCGGGGTTTTGGTACGAGAGAGGAAGGAGCCTTTGTCGCGACTAAAACACCCTCAACTCGCCCCGTCTTTCAACGGGCCTCAATTAGCATCCAAACAATCATCTTATACTATGTATGGTTCGGCAATTAATACTATGATAGTATATTACATCACATAAGAAACTTGAAATGGAAGATCTAAAGATAAAATATCATTCATAATATCTAAGCCAAATATCATACAATGTGAAGTGAAAGATCGCACAAATAAACCTAGGAAAAATCGTCTAATCATATATCGAATAATTAAGTTTTCCTAATCTAAGGGGACATGAATTGTTCTTGAATCAAATAATCGAAGAAATTAAAATATGCTTAGCAAGCTAGCATGATGCATATTAATCTTTGAGAAAAGAAGATCTCTCAATCCCCGGGACGGATGAGAAAGGATGATTAGATCGAGGGGAAGCATGAATGTGTGATCACGACCATTCCTTATAATCTTCTTGGATTAAGAGTTACAAAAACCTCAAATCTTGCATGAATGTAATGCATGTGCCTAAATTGTGCAAAGGTTGTAGTGTGCTTTGTGTTCATGGATTCCTAGAATGACTTATAAGTCTAAAATGTGAATGAATGTATGAATGAAATCAATATGGAATATGTACAAATGTAGTATGAACTACTTCCTAAGATATGAACTAATTTGGAATGCATACAAGCATCAAATCAAAGAGTGAAAATTAAAATGTGCTTGCTGTGAATAGTGGACAGAACAGTAGAATGATCTTGTGGAAATTGAAAAGAGGGGTTAGGAATATTTTCAATGCATGATATTTTATGGAGATCTTCCATATTGTGTCTAGAACATAACCCAAAAGGCCAATCTTGGATAGCTATCACAGATTGAGAGAAATCATATAAACAATGAAGGTCACTCAGAAACAGAGTCCGTACTGTCGACTGAAATGTTAGAAAATCTTAGAAAATGAAAACAAAAGATCTAGAGTCCCATTTTATACAGAAAGTTCCCTAAGACATTGAAGTGTAAGGGAAAAATAAGTTAAGACCACTCGTTTTGGAAAAGTTTTCTGTAAAACAAGTTGAAAGTAGACCAAGCTGCTGTGACAGCAAAAACAGAATATCTGGAGAGAATGTTTGGGCAAGAATGGACCCTTTTCAAGTGCTTCCAAGTCAAGCCAAAAATCATGGATGTTCTATAATGAGTTAGGAAGATTTTCTAAGTGGTCTTGCATCCATACATTGAGTATTGAGTTCTAGAGAAATCTTTGAGCTCAGATCACTCACTGTTTTGACTCACTGTTTGAAGATTTTGGGAAAAAAAAACAAGGTTTATTTCTTGAAATCAAAATGAGGGGTTTAGGAGCGGGGGTTTTGAAATGGGGGTTTTGAAAGCATACTTCCAGAACTTGAATGAATATTCTAACCACTTGGACTATCAATTCCTAACTCATTTCATGAACTTCCCAAGTATTTGCAAAACATAGTTTTATTTGGAAACCAAACTCAAGAATCTATGGGAGTATGATACATGAGAGGATAGATGATACATGTGTCACACCCGTTCCAAAAATTTATAGTTTAATCATGCATGATATGAAATTTTATGAATTATCATTGATATATGATAATTGAGGATAAGTGGTTGACTGTGGTCAACGGTAAGGTGTCAGTGAGGACACGGGAACGTGGAAGTTCATATTGCATAATCATGAGTAAATGACATTTATGTGATTTAAATGTTATTTGACTTTATCTGGTATTTGTTGAATAGTAATTATACCTGTGTAGTATAATTCTGGTAATTTGGATATGATAGTATCATTTTGAGAACTGTGGTGAGAACGTGAGAGATGTGTTAATTAAAAAGGTAGGTTGTGTAGAGATTTCACAGAATTAGTTTTCGGATGTGATTTTGGACCCAAACGAGACTTAGTCGAAAACTTTTGAAAATTTTACTTTTCACTCGTAAAGGCATAAAATGGACGTGTGCGACGTTTCATGGGTTAATGAGAAGTTTTGAGAAACTTGCGGGGAGGTAAGCGTAATTTTCCGAAGGTTTGTCTATATATAGATGAGATGAGAATTCATTCTCATCTAAACTCATTAATATCTAGAGAGAGAGGAGAGAGAAAGGAGATTGGTTCTCCGGGCTTTGCGACGCCGCTTGACAACCTTCCGTCTGTCAGATTTTCTCCAGATTTCAGATTTGAACTCGTGGAGGTAAGACCTACGTTTTGGTACCACTTAGGTCATGTTTGGCCAAGTTTTGTTAAAATCTTAATTTTGGACTTTTGGGAAAAATCAGGTAAAACTTGTAGGAATTTTCTCAAATTCGAAATCCAGCGTTTATTTATTCCCCTAGACGATCCTTCAAAGTTTGAAGAGATTCGCACGAGGTATGAATTCTAGATCTATGAAATATATGGATTTTCATGTTTTGGACATCACTTTTGATATTCTTGGATCCGGGCGAAATTCATGTGTTAGTTAGGCCCGTTAATTATGCACGTGAAATTATGATAAAAGCACGTATAACTGTTTATGTGAGCATGTTATGTGTCTACTTGGGTCAAAGGGGAGTTTGGTGCAAATTCATGCCGGAGTAAGCTTCTCGATGTTTGAGAATTTTAGTAGCGACGGCTACTGTGCATGGTTGTAGGCTTGGACTTGCCATGGCACTTGTGGGATGCAATGGTTGTAGGCTTGGACTTGCCATTGACATCGCGGTTTAAGGCTTGGACTTGCCGCTACCGGATGGATGCGTACCACTCACCCTAGAGACTATTTTTATGTGTTTTAGATGCTTAAACCATGAACTGTCATATAAGCATATATTTAGAATTGTACGCTCAGCATATAGCTGAGCAGTGGAGATGTACTCCATTGCAGGTAAGAAGAAAGACAAGAAGAAGTGTGTGGAGTGAGGCCGATGAACGCCGGGGGATCACCTTTGTAAATGTTTTTGTGTTTTAAATCCTAAACTTGTGTAAGGATTTGAATATTGTAGTATGTTGTAATAGAAATATGGATTTGCTTTTCAGTATTGTAATCTTGTAATTGAACACCTGTAATTGGGTTTTAATTTGTTGGAATCAGTTATGGTTGCACCTATTGTGGGTATTGAGAAATATGAGTTGTTAATATTTCATTACAGGGCTGCCAGCAGAGAAGCAGTCGACTGGACCCTCTGATCAGTCGACTGGATCTCGTGTATTTGAGAAACTGTAAGGAAATATTAGAGAAGCAGTCGACTGGACCCCTTGGGCAGTCGACTGAACACTGTTTAGTGGAGCCACTGCCTCCTTCGATTGAAAAGCAGTCGACTGGTTTCAGAAAGCAGTCGACTGGGCAGTCGACTGGACCTCTGTTGAGATTTAGGGTTTTTGGTTCTGCTTGACACAGTCGACGGAGCAGTCGACTGGACCCTTGTGCAGTCGACTGGGCAGTCGACCGAACCTCTGTTTTCAAAACTATTTTCTTTGAAGGTGTTTTCAATGGACAAAACTTTTTATAACTCTGATTTCAATGTATTTTACAAACACAGAAGGGAACGTTTCCTAAGTTTTAAAACTACCAGGGTTGTTTTATAGAAGTTCTTTCCGCTGTGTGTTATTAGATGGTGTTGGATGAGCCTTGGTGGCGTGCCACGTGTCCTATTTCCACGCGTAGTGGGATGGGTCGTGACATTTATTGGTATCAGAGCTAGAGGTAACAAAACTTTGGGAACGTTCGACGACGAGTGGAGTGTTGAGTGAATTGCCACATGTTTTCAATTGCATTCATGCATCTTAGAGATGTTTGATGCATATGGATGTTGTTTTACATACATACTATTGTTATTGTTGTACATGCATAGTGTTTATGCATTGAGAACTACAGGATTGTAATCATGAGTGACGAAGAACGAGAATTATCGCCACATACTCGTCGAATGAATGAAATGGCAGAGATGATGGGGAACATGGGAGAAATGATACGAAATATAGCGGACAGATTACCTCCAACACCTCCATTGGAGCCAGAACCGATAGTTGTAGTACATGCGCCTGAAAATAGGGGTATGAGGTCAATATCAGAACAGTTTGTTCGGAAGAAACCGATGGAATTTCATGGGACACCCGACCCAACGCTCGCAGAACATTGGATCATGGATATGGAGAGAATTTTTCGATCGATTCCGATGACCGATAAGGAGAAAATTGAGAATGCCAGTGATGTGCTGAAGGGTGAAGCCCAGAACTGGTGGGTGAATGTACTAGATCAAGGGGCACCGATTACTTGGGAAGGGTTCAAGGCGGAATTCAATCGCCGGTTCTTTCCGCGAGCCGCCTACAATGCAAAGAAGAGAGAATTTGATAACTTGAAGCAGGGAGATATGACTGTAACCGAATATACTTCCAAGTATAATGCGTTGTTGAGGTTTGGTAAAGGTTCTGTAACAGGAGAGGAAGAAAGGGCAAGGAAATTTGAAGAAGGCTTAAGGGAAAATATCCGTTTGAGGGTAGAAACCTACGAGCATTCAACTGTTGCAGCAGTACAACAAACGGCGCTTGTAGCCGAAAGTGGAATAGAGAGATCGAGACAAAATCACCAAGGAAAGCGAAGTCATGAGGGTGGTGACCGGAGTCAGGGTGGATCTTTCAAGAGGCCGTTTCAAAGAGGCTCTGGTTCTAGTTTCAGTGAATTCCGGAGAACGCCAAGTAGCATACCGTTGTGTTCACTTTGCAACAGACCACACTCAGGCCGATGTTTCATGACCAAACCCCAGAACAGGAACCAAGGTGGGGGTAGTACTAATTCTACACCTGACATGCGAGGCAAGTGTTATGATTGTGGAGTATTTGGGCACCAAGCCAAGGATTGCCCGAGGAGGTATTCTCAACAAGGAGCTAGTTCTATGGCTTCTAGCGGTTCGAAGCCTAAACAGTCTAATGACGGAGGACAAAGGACAGAGCAACGTCAGGGAAGATCATTCCAGATGAACCCTGGAAACGTGGCTGCTACTGATACGGTGGTCTCAGGTATGGTGCTTGTATGTTCGCACTTAGCACGCATACTTGTTGACTCGGGATCTACGCATTCGTTTGTATCACATGCTTTTGTTGAAAATTTGAATGTTAAATCGGCACCATTAGGATATGATTTGTCTATTGCTGTGCCACTTAGTAAAGCAATAATGACATCTACTGTATATAAGAACTGTGATATCAAATTAGGTGGGAAGTTGATGACCGTAGACCTTATACCGATTGTGGTGAACCATTTCGATGTGATTCTAGGGATGGATTGGTTAGCTCTTAACCAAGCTACGATAGACTGTGAACGGAAAGAAGTTAAATTTCGATCACCAGTACATGGGAACTTTTGTTTTCAAGGAAGTGGGGTTATACCGCCGCCGTATTTGATTTCAGCTATCCGAGCGGGAAAGTTATTGAAAAAGGGATGTCAAGGATTCCTATGTTCAGTGACTGACGTCTCAGCAACCGAGTTAAAAGTGGAAGACATTCCGATAGTACGAGAATATCCAGATGTATTTCCTGATGAGTTACCAGATGTTCTTATTGAGAGAGAGGTCGAGTTCACTATTGAGACTATCCCAGACTCAAGGCCAGTATCCAAAGCACCGTATAGAATGGCACCAGTAGAATTGAAGGAACTGAAGGTTCAACTACAAGAGTTACTTGATAAAGGTTTCATTCGACCAAGTATTTCGCCGTGGGGAGCTCCAGTATTGTTTGTGAAGAAGAAAGATGGCTCCATGCGTATGTGTGTTGATTACCGGGAACTGAACAAATTGACAATCAAGAACAAGTATCCATTACCCAGAATTGATGACTTATTTGATCAACTTCGTGGGGCACAAGTATTCTCCAAGATAGACCTAAGATCGGGTTATCATCAGTTGAAAGTGAAGGCCGAAGATGTTGAGAAAACAGCTTTTAGAACGCGTTATGGACACTATGAGTTCTTAGTTATGCCATTTGGAGTTACTAATGCACCAGCCGCATTCATGGATCTTATGAACCGAGTCTTTAAGGACTATTTGGATGATTTTGTGATAGTGTTCATCGACGACATTCTTATCTATTCGCCGAGTGAAATACAGCACGAGAATCATTTGAGATTGATACTTCAGAGATTACGAGAGAAACAATTGTTTGGGAAATTCAAGAAATGTGAATTTTGGTTACCTAGCATTACTTTTCTTGGTCACGTGATTGACAAGAATGGAGTATCAGTTGATCCTCACAAAGTAGAAGCTGTATCAAATTGGACGAGGCCGACTTCTGTATCCGAAATTCGAAGTTTCTTGGGATTAGCGGGATATTACCGCCGTTTTATTGAACATTTCTCGAAGATTTCATTGCCTATGACAAAGTTAATGAGGAAGGGAGTTACATTTGAATGGAGTCAGGAATGCGAGGACAGTTTTCAAGAATTGAAGTCACGACTAACGAGGGCACCTATTCTGACAATACCATCCGGAACCGAGGGATTTGTGATCTATAGTGATGCTTCACACAAAGGGTTGGGATGCGTGTTGATGCAAGGGGGTAAGGTGATTGCTTATGCTTCTAGACAGTTGAAGACACATGAGATTAATTATCCAACTCATGATCTGGAATTAGCTGCAGTAATTCATGCTTTGAAGATTTGGAGACACTACTTATACGGGGAAAGGTGTGAGATATTCACGGACCACAAGAGTTTGAAATATATTTTCACCCAACGGGACTTGAATATGAGACAGCGAAGATGGTTAGAGTTGATGAAGGATTATGATCTTTCGATTGAGTACCATCCGGGGAAGGCGAATGTAGTAGCCGATGCACTAAGCCGGAAGACGCCGAGGAATTTAGCCGACGAGCTAACGCAACAAAAAGAATTGGTAAAAGAAATGGAACGTTTGGACCTGGATGTGATACCAAAGGTTAGTGGTGGTTTAATGATGGCAATCAGGGCACACCCAGATATTATTAATGAAATCAAGAGGGAACAATTTCATGATGTTTACTTGTGTAGAATGAGAGACGAGATACCTTTGGGAAAGCGATCTGGTTTGGTATTGGAACAAGGGATTCTGAAGTTTGGAAATCGATTATGTGTACCGAATGTGAAAGACATAAAGGAACGACTCTTAGAAGAAGCTCATAGTACGAAATATTCCGTACACCCGGGGAGTAATAAGATGTACAGAAACTTGAGAGAAAACTTTTGGTGGAAGGGTATGAAGCGTGAAGTCGCCAAGTTTGTATCCGAATGTTCGGCATGTCAACAAGTCAAGGCAGAGAGACAAGTACCCGCGGGGTTACTACAACCTTTGCCAGTGTCAGAATGGAAGTGGGATGAGATTACGATGGACTTTGTTTCAGGATTTCCACGATCATGTAATAAGAATGATAAGATTTGGGTTATAGTTGACCGGTTAACAAAGTCAGCTCATTTTCTACCGATCAAGACGACTAAACCGTCCATGTTAGCGGAATTGTATGTGAAAGAGATTGTAAGACTACATGGAATCCCAGCTGTGATTATATCCGATCGTGATAGTAGTTTTACGTCAAGGTTTTGGGGAAGTTTGCAAGAAGCTATGGGTACGAAATTAAGTTTCAGTACTGCATTTCATCCTCAGACCGATGGGCAGTCAGAACGCATGATTCAGACCTTGGAAGATATGTTGAGATTGTGTGTATTAGACTTTGGGAGTGATTGGGAGCACCACTTGCCATTAATTGAATTTGCTTATAATAACGGATTTCAGTCAAGTATCGGGATGGCACCGTATGAAGCTTTGTATGGCCGTAAGTGTCGATCACCGGTTTGTTGGACCGAGGTTGGAGAAAGGAAGTTGTTAGGACCTGAGTTAATACAGGTGACTACTGAGAAAGTAAAGTTGATTCAAGAGCGACTTAAGGTAGCTCAGAGCCGATATAAGAGTTATGCAGACTCTAAACGACGACCGATGACATTTGAAGTAGGAGATTTCGTATACTTGCGGGTATCGCCTTCAAAAGGCATTGTACGATTTGGGAAGAGGGGAAAGCTCAATCCGAGATTCATAGGACCTTTTGAAATCCTAGAGAGGGTTGGTCCAGTAGCTTATCGTTTGGCCTTGTCATCAGAGTTGGAACATGTGCACAATGTGTTTCACGTGTCTATGTTGAGACGTTGTATGACTGACACGAGTAAGATCATTGTACCTGAACCGTTGCAGATTCAGGGAGACTTGACTTATGTGGAACAACCAGTGGAGATTCTAGACCGCAAAGAACAAGTTTTGAGAACCAAGACTATTCCAATGGTGAAAGTGTTATGGCGTAGTCATACAGTAGAAGAGGCTACATGGGAAAGTGAGGAAGACATGCGGAATGAATATCCGTACTTGTTCGACGCTTGAGGTAAAGTTTGGGGACAAACTTCCTTTTTGGAGGGGAGAGTTGTCACACCCGTTCCAAAAATTTATAGTTTAATCATGCATGATATGAAATTTTATGAATTATCATTGATATATGATAATTGAGGATAAGTGGTTGACTGTGGTCAACGGTAAGGTGTCAGTGAGGACACGGGAACGTGGAAGTTCATATTGCATAATCATGAGTAAATGACATTTATGTGATTTAAATGTTATTTGACTTTATCTGGTATTTGTTGAATAGTAATTATACCTGTGTAGTATAATTCTGGTAATTTGGATATGATAGTATCATTTTGAGAACTGTGGTGAGAACGTGAGAGATGTGTTAATTAAAAAGGTAGGTTGTGTAGAGATTTCACAGAATTAGTTTTCGGATGTGATTTTGGACCCAAACGAGACTTAGTCGAAAACTTTTGAAAATTTTAATTTTCACTCGTAAAGGCATAAAATGGACGTGTGCGACGTTTCATGGGTTAATGAGAAGTTTTGAGAAACTTGCGGGGAGGTAAGCGTAATTTTCCGAAGGTTTGTCTATATATAGATGAGATGAGAATTCATTCTCATCTAAACTCATTAATATCTAGAGAGAGAGGAGAGAGAAAGGAGATTGGTTCTCCGGGCTTTGCGACGCCGCTTGACAACCTTCCGTCTGTCAGATTTTCTCCAGATTTCAGATTTGAACTCGTGGAGGTAAGACCTACGTTTTGGTACCACTTAGGTCATGTTTGGCCAAGTTTTGTTAAAATCTTAATTTTGGACTTTTGGGAAAAATCAGGTAAAACTTGTAGGAATTTTCTCAAATTCGAAATCCAGCGTTTATTTATTCCCCTAGACGATCCTTCAAAGTTTGAAGAGATTCGCACGAGGTATGAATTCTAGATCTATGAAATATATGGATTTTCATGTTTTGGACATCACTTTTGATATTCTTGGATCCGGGCGAAATTCATGTGTTAGTTAGGCCCGTTAATTATGCACGTGAAATTATGATAAAAGCACGTATAACTGTTTATGTGAGCATGTTATGTGTCTACTTGGGTCAAAGGGGAGTTTGGTGCAAATTCATGCCGGAGTAAGCTTCTCGATGTTTGAGAATTTTAGTAGCGACGGCTACTGTGCATGGTTGTAGGCTTGGACTTGCCATGGCACTTGTGGGATGCAATGGTTGTAGGCTTGGACTTGCCATTGACATCGCGGTTTAAGGCTTGGACTTGCCGCTACCGGATGGATGCGTACCACTCACCCTAGAGACTATTTTTATGTGTTTTAGATGCTTAAACCATGAACTGTCATATAAGCATATATTTAGAATTGTACGCTCAGCATATAGCTGAGCAGTGGAGATGTACTCCATTGCAGGTAAGAAGAAAGACAAGAAGAAGTGTGTGGAGTGAGGCCGATGAACGCCGGGGGATCACCTTTGTAAATGTTTTTGTGTTTTAAATCCTAAACTTGTGTAAGGATTTGAATATTGTAGTATGTTGTAATAGAAATATGGATTTGCTTTTCAGTATTGTAATCTTGTAATTGAACACCTGTAATTGGGTTTTAATTTGTTGGAATCAGTTATGGTTGCACCTATTGTGGGTATTGAGAAATATGAGTTGTTAATATTTCATTACAGGGCTGCCAGCAGAGAAGCAGTCGACTGGACCCTCTGATCAGTCGACTGGATCTCGTGTATTTGAGAAACTGTAAGGAAATATTAGAGAAGCAGTCGACTGGACCCCTTGGGCAGTCGACTGAACACTGTTTAGTGGAGCCACTGCCTCCTTCGATTGAAAAGCAGTCGACTGGTTTCAGAAAGCAGTCGACTGGGCAGTCGACTGGACCTCTGTTGAGATTTAGGGTTTTTGGTTCTGCTTGACACAGTCGACGGAGCAGTCGACTGGACCCTTGTGCAGTCGACTGGGCAGTCGACCGAACCTCTGTTTTCAAAACTATTTTCTTTGAAGGTGTTTTCAATGGACAAAACTTTTTATAACTCTGATTTCAATGTATTTTACAAACACAGAAGGGAACGTTTCCTAAGTTTTAAAACTACCAGGGTTGTTTTATAGAAGTTCTTTCCGCTGTGTGTTATTAGATGGTGTTGGATGAGCCTTGGTGGCGTGCCACGTGTCCTATTTCCACGCGTAGTGGGATGGGTCGTGACAACATGATATGATATAACATACTAAAAGTGGTAAAGAACATGTGCATAAGATATGGGTTCATCTAGATACAAGAGAGTGTTGCATCAAAGTGTGAAAGTCAAAAAGTGAAATGCTGTGAATAGTGGACAGACTGTATGCATTACTTTATAACATTATAATGGGAGGTCAAACGTGCCTAGGAAAATGTGGGAAAAATCAGAGATCATCCTTATTGTGTCTAGAAAATAACCCAAAAAGCCAAACCTTAATAGCTATCACAGATTAAAAGAAATAAATCAGAACGTATACATGACTCATAAACAAAAGCTGCTCTGTTGACTGATTTTGTATGATTTTTCATAAATCAAAGAAAAGGTTTATGATGACCCATTATATACCAAAAGTTTCCTAAGACACCCAAGTTTCATAAAAAAAAAATAGAAAAGATATATGTACAATGACGAAAACATCCAGAATAAGTGCAAGAAGTTGGGTGAACATTCTATGAGAACAGGGGCAAATTATGAATATGAACTTCTCACACCCAAAACAATTACTTTCATATCTCTATAATTGATGGAAAATATTGGAGACAAACTATGATGTCTTAGGAATATTTTTCAAGTGGTTTCATCATCATAACTCAAGTATTTAATTCAAAACAAATCTTTGAATCTGAACAGCTCACTATTTTGGATCATTCTTGAAGAGAATGGATTTGGGTTTTGAAATAGAGTTTGAGTTCTTGATTGGGGGTTTTGAAATAGATGTTCAAAGCATGAACTTAAACTCTTGAGATGACCATGTGACCACTTAGAACCTCATCCAACCTTGAATCATTAAATAACTCCCAATATTATTTGCACAAACATAGTTTTATTTGAGAATATGACTTCAAGAATACATATGAATGTATTGAAGGTAGAATCATCATCCATCAAACATGTCTTTGAGGTCAAGAGCTACTATTCACAAGGATTCACTCTCCTCAAACAACATGTTATCTAGATGATGATGAACAACTAAATAATCAAAGAAAAGTCAAAAAGAAATGAGGTTAAGAGAGAGATGAACATCAAAGTAAACAAGCATTCAACTTGCAATCAATAGTTGATAATCATTGAGATATTGGACTTGTAGCTTGGTGTTTCACTCATATATGGTGACATTTGGACATGGAAGTAGCTTCCTATCTCATGAATACTCAAGAATGGTGGTGAAAGAAATATTTGGATGATGGAAGTTTTGATAGCAAACTCAAAGAAAACTCACTTTGATGGAGAAAATAGAAGAAGAAGACTACTTCTTCTCTTTCTCTCTCTATATTTCTCTAGAGTTTCTTCATAAGCTCTCTTTAAGCTTCCATGTCTCTCCCCTAAATGGAAGTAAATGGCTTCTTTTACAGGCAAATGAGGGGTGGCAAATGGAGGTTTAAAAAGTTTAAAATGGTCTCCCATTGGTCCAAAATAAGCTGGGAACCAAAACTACGTTGTTTTGATTTCTAATATATCAAATTGGACCCCAAAAATAAATTACAAAAACATACTGTTCTGGAGAAGAGTGCCGCGGCGGCACTGGGCCTGTGCCGTGGCGGCAGTGGGCCAGTGCCGCGGTGGCACTGCTCCACCTTTGTTCAGATAATGCTGTTTAGGCCCCCAGAGGTTCCGGTATTCGCGAAAAGGCCCTATTTCATCCGAAATTCACAGAAAATGCATACAAACTCCAAATTGAGGTTGTGATATACCGTTGGAAAGGTAATGGAGTCTACTTTACATAAAAAAAAAAGTTCAGAGATAGGTCACTTTGAAAAGTTTTGCGGTATTCGCGATAAAAGCCGATTTGATCGTCTTTTTCGCCTTTGGAAATTCATAATAAATTCGTTTTAAATCCAGAATTATGTGCGATATACCGTTAGAAAGCTATTGACCTCTAGTATCCATGAAAAATGTTTGAAAATGTTACAGTGCTCCGGTTCTAAAGTCAAATTTTGGTCAAACTAGTCAAACCTGGGATTCCCGGGATGTTCTAGAAACTTTTGGGAGCTCCCAAGAGCTGACGTTTTCGCTCGATTTTCTTTTAAAACTCATTTTTAACACTTTCCACATGATCTAGAATGATTCTGACGAATTTAGATGATTTCGGTCAAACTTGGTCAAACCTTGGTCAAACCTGGTCAAACCGGTCAACGGGGATTTTCCGGGAACTTTCGGGTCTTCCGGGGGTCTCTGGGAGCTGACGATTTCATTTGATTTTTCTTAAAAACTCTTTTTATCATTTTTCTTATGACGTAGCATGTTTCCCGAACTTTTGGTCCAAATCTGGGAGCTTTTGGGCTTTCAGGGGCATTTTGGTCATTCTGAGCATTTTGAGAAATAGAACCAACTTCCATGAGTCCTTTTAAGTCTTTTTCGATCATTGTGAACCACCAAGCTATGGGTCTCCTAAATCTGATAGCCGACAAAATGGGGTGTCTACACCCACCTCAACCCATGAATAATTGGCTACTATATACAATGTAATATAATGAGCATCTCTAATCAAAGGTGGTGGTAAACTCAATAACTACTAAATTTGGTGACTTTATCCTTTAAATTCACACTCCAATTAGGTATCAAATGAGAAGCTAAATGGTTACTTGAAAAGAGAGTATGCACTTTTGCAAACTTTGGGGATTGGAGAGACAGTAACAAAATTTAGAGGACGATTATAGCCGTTGAATTTTCATATAAATAATATCCATTGTTGTAGTTTCACCAACATATTTATAATATTAAAATTGTTTGCTTATTTATTTATTGTGAAGTGATTTCTTATTTGACCACTATTGTTAGAGTAAATTTGATGAAAATAACCACTTAGATCATTAAAAACATTATTCAAATAACTTACATACAATTTTGGTTAATGCATTTTTGAACACCTACAAGTATTCTTTTTTTTTTTTTTTTTCGAAAAATGGGTAAATCAATAAAAGAAAAGCCAAACGGCATTTACAAAAATAAGAGGCATACCCCTGGATAAACAACGAGAATAAAGCATATCATAGACAACTATGAACCAAGGAATGGGAGCCTTTCAAAAAGCAACCCATCCCAATCAAGGTAACCTAACCTAGAAAACAAAGCACAAAACAAGGATCAAGATCTATGCCGCCCCTTAGGACGGCTTCCACCAAATTTTATCTTGGCTTCTTTTTTCTTCTGTCTGGAAGACATGGAGTACAAAGGAGTGTGGAATTGATCACCATAATTAACTACAAACTCCTCTTCGATATCATCATCTTTTACTCCCACAGTATCATCATCATCGTCTCTAGCTTGGGCAGAAGTAGTAGCTACGTCCCGAGGGGCAGGACTGTGAGAAGTTCCATTAGTCGCCTGGGAGAGGAGAGAAAATATGTTGTCCACCTTCATGATTGCATCCTTAGTTGAGCGAACATTGGGCTTACCCCTCCCAAGCACTTCAGTCCACTGGCTTTCCACAATAGGAGCAATAATCATGGGCTTAGGGATCTCCTTTTCCTTCTGGGCATGTTGTACTTTTCTCCATTGTTGAACTGGGGCTCTCTTGGGAAAAGAGTAGGAGGTTTGTTGGACAGGGATCTTTTTATTACAATCATGACCAAAACATTTGCAAATACTGCATTTAGATGGGGTCCACTGGTACTCCACTTGGATAGTAATCGACTCGCACCCAGCAATGGGATTATCAGTATGAAGCTCAAAACTGTTGACCCACTCATCACTTGCTTCAACTTCGATACAAATTCTCGCATACATAATCCGTCTACGACTAGTAGTCATACTATCCACGTGTATAGGCTTACCAACCATACTTGCTATATAGCTTAAACCCTCAGGTGTCCAATATTCCAGAGGAATGTTATGAAAGTGAACCCAAATTGGGACTCTAGACACACAATTCTTTCCAATAGAAAAATGGGGCTCCCATTTTCTAAGAATAATAGGTTGGCCAGCAAATCTCCATGGACCTCCCTCTACGACTGATTCCAAGGCTTGGGTGGATTGGAACTTAAAAAAGAAGTTACCTTGGTTAGTTGCGAGAGTATCAATAAGGCCAGCATTAATCCAGTGACGAGCTCCAATATTATGAACAAGAGAGAAAGGGAGTTTTTTTCCCAGGAAAAAACCCACAAGTGTATTCTGCCATTCATTACAACCAAGATCGGTGACAGCAGATGGAACCTTGAGAATGAGATTCTGTCTATAGGGTGTTAAGTCAATATGTTTTAAGTTAAAATCACACCTTGTGGTTGGAGCTGGATTAACCACCTCGGACCAAGTGGGCTTGTAGTGGGCAGAAATCTCTGGACCAACTTCATGTGACAATCCGAGAGGGTAATTAGACCCATTGTCTTTCCAAATGCTTGCATGGGCTAGACCCACAGTAGATGTGGACTTTCCATTCTGAGGGCCACTAGAAGGGGTCACGTGAAGTGTAGTGCAGGGGCCCATAGAATCAGATTGGGCCTCATGATGAGGCACCACATTACAGCCAACATTAATCTTTGCTGGGCCCACACCAGGCGGGGAAGTCAAAGTGCGCTGGAGAGCAGCCGACGTGGACTCCCCACTAACTGCTCCATTGTTCTGTCCATGGTCAGATGTTAGGTAGGCATTAAATGCAATACCAGCCTTGCAACCCTCCTGGAATTTAATGCCATGCGTACAAGGTTGGGCAACAGAACTCTCTAGAGAAAAAGAAGGGACTTTACAAGAAAAAGGGGCCCACTCGCAAGGATTTTCTGATTGGTTTGGATTAGTTGAACTGCCCACCGACCTCTCCAGCGTGAAACCATTGGACAAGCCATTGTATGAGCTGGCTAGCATATCATCCACCACCACTCGCTCCTTTAGTGCGTGCACCACACATCCGTCTTCAACCTCTGGGCCAACCACAGATTCAACAAGAGGGACATCATTTCCCATGGCAGCAGCTCCAGTACTAGTGATATGCATTGGATCATCCAACATAGAGTAATCAATCGAGCTTAAAGGTTGAACAATAGCATTAGTTTGTAAAACTTCCAACAAGAAACTTCCAAGTTGGTTAGGATCTGACCGATCATTTGCTAGAAGAGAAACATTACTAGTAGGTTTGTCACGAGCAAATCGCCCTTCAGAAATGGCATCAAAGTGTTCCTTAATGGCATCAAGTTTAGTCTGCAACTCAAAGTTCCTGGCCGTGACGGCAGAAACCTCAACGGGGGGAACAAAGGGAGAGGTTGAAAAATGGCCAGAAGCATGAGTACCTGTACCAAGAACATTGGGAGCTTCATCAGAGCCTTCAAACTTTGTATCATGAGCAGAAACTTCCACATCTAAATCATCCACTTCAGTTGCTGCAACAACCTTTGATGGATCGAGCGAATGAGCCTTTGAACCATGTATCTGTGTCCATATATCACCAACAAACTCATTCGCATATGGATCTTTAGGTGGTCCCCAACATCTTAAGGATCGTCTTAGATCTCCTTGATTTGTGATATCCAGCTCCTCAGCAGAACTATTTACATTGGTATTAGTTGTTGTTACGAAGTGTTGGAGTTCTTTTAAAGAAAGTCTGATCTTTGAAGAAGAGGCTGAAGATGATGACCTTTTAAGCCTATCTTTCTTACCCATGGAGGCTATGCAATTAAGTTTCTAGAGAGAAGAGGGAGCCTCTCTCTAGAAAACATTTCTCTCTTCCTACAAGTATTCGTTTCACTGTGGTCGGGGAAAGTGTAGAGAGGTAGAATTTATTTTATTATTTACTATTTTTTTTTGTGCATAAACTTACCTAATATATATGTGTGTTTATATATACGTATACAGTTCGGCTCTGGAACCGACGTCCGTTTACTGTACCTTTAGCGACAAAATTTCGTCGCTGGAAGTAAAATTTTCGTCACTACAGCCCTGATCCGTAAACGGACGCCGTTTTAGAGAATTTCTGTATATATATATATATATGTAGATGTGTTAATAAATGGTTATTTTTGTAATTAGTTTACAAGTATTAATGACGACATGACAATTATACATTGTTATTTTTGCTAGTTTACAAATATAAGACATGATAAGCTTACACATTTTAATGACATGGTAAAAGAAAGATTATAATGAAAATTAGTTGCCCAAGAGGGCCAAGAGTACTATATTGGAATTTTTTTTTGGAAATCAATGCTATTTTGGCAGAAAACTCCATCGGATCATTTTACAATTCAATTTTCAAAACAAGGCTTTCAATAAAACATATGTTGCTTATTTTTCCTACAGACTTTCTTTGATTTTTCATATGAGCCGGGACGAGTCGGGCAACCGCCCTTGGTCACCAAAGTTCATTAAATTTTGAGGGCAATTATGCAATTTCACAATTACATTTTTACCTTGAGATTTTTTAGCATTTTACATTTATCCCCCTCAATTATATTTAGGGTTAATTACACTTTACCCCCTTGTGGTTTGGCTCGATGTCACTTTACCCCATGTGGCTTAAAAGTGGCCACTTAACCCCCCCTGTGCTTCGGGTAAAGTGTCACCGTTAAAATTAGCGTCCACTTTACCCCCATGTGGTTTGGTTTGATGATACTTTACCACCCCTATGGGTTGACCCGATGACACTTTAACATTCATGTCTGTGTTTTCGGGATAAAGTGTCAACTTAACACTAATTTTAGCGACGACATTTTACCCGAAAGCACAAGAGGGTTAAGTGGTCACTTCTAAACCACAGGGGGTAAAGTGATATTGAGCCAAACCACAGGGGGTAAAGTGTAATTAACCCTTATATTTAGGCCCCCCCAAAAGGGCCCAAAGCCCAATTTAGTGCCATAAACTACATATATATATTAATATACATATATAACTCAAAAGCAAAGGCCCCTCGAATTTTAACAATTACACTTTGAGTGCAAAATTTTTTTGAGTTTTAGAAATTAGGCCCCGTAGAATTTGAATGATACCATACAATATTTAAGTTTCACAAATAGACTCATATTATAAGTAGACCTCAAAAAAATTGTCAATTATGTATGAGTAGCCCATAAAAAAATTATCAATTATGTATAAATAGATCCCTAAAAAACGACTCAGAACGCTTCCCTCAAACCCCATATAAGAGCCTCCCTTTTAGTAGGGGTGGCAATTTTCGACCCGACACGAAAATAAACGGGTTTGGGTGACTCGTATAAAAGCACGGGTCATAAACGAATAGACTCGTTTGACACAATTAATAAACGGGTTGAAGCGGGTCAACCCGTCTAACCCGAATAAGTATTTTTTTTAGTTCTAAAAATAATTGTTAATAATGTGGAAGTTTAAAATACAAATAATATAAATAAGCATTAAAAAATTATTTAAATATATATATATATAAACTAATTTTTTTTTTTTGCTCACAAAAAAAAAAGAGTAGTTACCAACTTACCAAATAAGTAAATTTAAATATAATAATTAATAGCTAATGTAATAAAAAATAATAATTAATAACTAATAAGGAAGGGAGGAAGCTAGAGTCTGGAAGCATTCATGCATCAAGCATTGCATAAAAATAAATAAATAATAAAATAAAATTAAAAAAAATAAAAAAGAAGAAGAAGCCCGCTAGGATTGCTAGATTGGGAGTGAGATAAATTAATCAATTAAACAAATACAAGTGTTAATCTTGATTCTTGATGGATGGCAAGTGAAGAAATTTTTTTATGCAGTTAGTAAAAATAATATTTATTCTTATTCATTTTGTTTGGATGTGATTGGATGTTAAGTTTATAATAGTTGAATATTGTTATAATTATAGTATTTTGATATTTAAGATATACGTGTTAATAATTAATACATTTGATGAAAGACTTGTATGTGTTCTTGGGCTTTTAGTAATCTAAAAAAAAAAAATTAGCTGGTCACTGACCTCTAAATATTCATGCAAATAAAAAACTCGTGGCCAGCCATATGAGCATTTGAAACATCAAATAGGTAAATATAAGCACCATTTAGGCAACATATGTTAATCAGTTATTGATTCAAAGACCATGACAGTGACAAAATTAAAGGAGTCCCAACGTACGAACGAACATCCATCCATCAGTCCATACTCCTACACCCTTTCCCTTTACCTTCTTCTCCTTCTCCCTCTCTCTCTCTCTCTCTCTCTCTCTCTCTCTCTCTCTCACCACATGACTTGCATGGACTAAAACCATCTTGGTTGTCTCTACAAATTCTAATACAAAACGACTTAATTTGATGATCGATCGCTTTCTCAATGGATTAAGTAGCCATTAAGCTTCAATCTGATCTTGATCCTCTTCATGCCTGTAAGTGTTTCCTTTTTAACCCATAACTTTATAATTTACATAGCACACACACACACACACATTTATGTATATATATATATATATGCACAAGCTAACCTTTTCTTATTTTGTGTGATGCATTGTTGATTTGTTTTCTTACATCTGGGTTGTTCTGTTGTATTTTTTTTCTCAGGAATTTGGTCTATCATGTTCATATATAGTGTACTTAGATTTCAAATAATTTAGTTAAAAAAGCATAGTATTTTTTATGATTAGAACCTAAAGAAACAGAGGAGTTGTGGATTGGTGATTTATAAAGGTCATTTTATCTGGTAAGCTAGCCCTACTAATACTATAGTTACAATTAATGGTTGCTGGCAATTATCATATATTTATGGGTCAACCACTATGTGGAGTTAGTCGAACTCCACAATCAGAAACATAGATCTTAGAGTTAAATTATGATGAGCAATATGATTTTTAGATCAAATATAGATGATAGATCTGAGACTTGAAATCTATAGGCAATTCAGAAATATGTGGATTTTATGGTATGTACTTTTTCCTATGCCTCATTGCTAGCACCCACTTTCCAAAGGGTTGTAAATTGAAAATGAGTTCATTCATATTTATGGAATGCCCAAAGATGGAATTTTTACCAGACCAATCAAGTTACCAATCAAATTTCCCAACCCCATCAAGGTTTGAACTTATTTCTCAAACCCATCAACTTTTTGAAATTTTTTAGTTCAACTAGCGACGACTTCAGCCTAAAGTCGCTAGTTGGACTTGCAACTTCAACCAAAAGGTTTTGGCTTCGCAAGTTGAAGATGTGACTGAGAAAGTTGATGGGTTTGGGAAATAAGTTAAAAACTTGATGGATTTGAGAAATTTGATTGGCAACTTGATTGGTCTGGTAAAAAATTCGCCAAATATGGTATGCTATTTTAAAACGTTTAATGACTTTATGAACTGAGAATGAGCCCATCAAAATTCATGGAATGTTGTTACAAACAGATAATGGCTAAAGTAAGTTCATGGTATATTTTCAAGAAAAATGAACCTAGTAAAAATTAGTTAACAGTAGTTGTTTATAAAGAAGAGCGTCAAGGCAGTGCATGCATAGTTGGTACAGCATGAATATTTCTCTACTTACAGGTTCCCTCAAGAAGAAGAAGAAGAAGGAGAAGAAGAAGAGAAGAAAGGGCCTAATGGGTCAAGTTATATCAAACATTGCGAGATGGCTACGTGGTGAATCAGAGAAAGGTGATTTGTCTCCTCCACATAGGCCTTGGCAGTTCAAATCTTGTGCAAGTAATACGTTTATACATTCCATATCATCTTTGTTGAGTTCAAATCCACACACTGACTACTCAAGCCGAACTGGTACGTCGATTAATCCATTTACCGTGGACACACATGGGGATACATTTATAAATATTGGGTCTTTGCAACAAAACTCAACTCCCTTTCCTCAAATTAAGTGGGACTCTCAATGCAATTCGCGGCCTTCTTCTTTGGACCATGAACCACGCTTAGAGTCAATAAGTGATTCGAGCCCTGTTGACCAATTAGTGCTCACAATTTCAACCAGCTTTGAGTCACTTAGTGATTTGAGTGGCATAGAAGAAGAAGAAGAAGAAGAAGAAGAAGAAGAAGAAGAAGAAAACTTAGAAGAGAGACAAGTTGGTCCATTTCGAATATCAGAAGCGCACTCAGTAGAGCCAAGGGAAGAAGAAAAGGTAAACAAAGGAGTGGTGATAAAAGAGACATGGATGGACTCAATAGAGCAAAGGGAAGAAGAAAAGATTAGTAAAGTATTGGTGATAAAAGAGAAGTGGATGAACTCAATAGAGCCAAGGGAAGAAGAAAATATCATCAAAGGAATGGTTATAGAACCTAAGTGGATGACCTCAATAGAGCCAAGGGAAGAAGAAAATATAAACAAAGGAGTCGTTATGGAACAAATATGGATGAATGATTATTGTAATCTTCATAAGATATTACTGGTTGGAGAAGGGGACTTCTCATTCTCTGCTAGTTTGGCTGTGGCTTTTGGTACTTCTGCTACTAACATTCTTGCTACTTCTCTCGATTCAATAGGTACATATATACATATGTTTATATCTACTTCTCATTCATATGTATGCATTTAAAATACAAGTGAATAAGGAAGCATTATATATGGTTCTGTTTGTTTCCCTGGAAATTTCTCTCTTTGAATACTAATTTTCAGGGTTCTTGGTGGAAAATTATGGGAGGGCGATGTCCAATATTCAAAAACTCTCTAGTAGAGGCTGCAAGGTGGTGCATGGTGTGAATGCCACTAAAATGGCTAACCATTCGTTGTTTAAGGGCATGAAATTCGATCGTATTGTTTTCAACTTCCCACATACTGGTTGTTTCCAAAATAAAAATAATCCTCGAGATACACAGCTCCGGTCAGTACTGCTTCAAATGGCCTCCATGAACACTACATATACTTAATAATTACATGGGTATGTATGTATTATCACAGACTTACAGTATTATTTATCTCTTGCAGGCGACATAGGAAACTGGTGGGACGGTTTCTCGTAAATGCTAAGAAGATGATAACTTCAGATGGAGAAATTCATGTTCGACACAAGTCGAACAGCTTTTTCAGGGAATGGAATTTAGAACTTTTGGGATCACGTCGAGGCCTTCGATTAATAGAAGAGGTGAACTTCAATTTCACTGATTATCCGGGCTACCGCACAAAATTTGGGTTTGGGAGTGACAAAAATTTCAACTGCAATCCTAGCAAAACCTACAAATTTGGGCTGCCATAAATACAGTCTATTGTACTCTCAGCTACTCAAATATGAGTTGTTTGGTTTCGAAGTATTTTGGTGTGATCAACTTAGTGATCAAGTTGATAAAATGCTAAAAGTATTTTAAGTGTGAACATTTGTATAGAAGAGAAAGGGGTGAATTGTTGTGACACTGAAACAACTTGTATGTATAATAATATGCATATATGTTCAATGTTTAATTAATTGATATAGATGTGGTAACTGTAACAGACCATAATATGATATGTTCTTGCAATATTAGTAGCAATTTGACAAGTTTTTAGGGAGATTGAAAAAAATAATTGACTATAGGATCTAAGTTAAGCCAAGTCCATAAGATCAAAATCAATTGCACAAGATGGTTGGATCCAATTTTGCATTTATTAAGGCTTAGTTTGGCCCCCACGTGGCTTTTTAAAAGGAGCTTATGAAATTTATTACTAAGTTATTTGATAATTTTATACAAGTGACACACTCCTCTTCAAAAAGACATCATGAAACCAAAAAGCAACCTTGAGCTTTTAAAAGCTCCATTCTAGAGCTTTTAAAAGCTCCCCCCAAAAAGCCTAAGTTCAATTTTTACAAAGCTCATAAACTAGTTACCAAATAAATTAACATGAAGTTGTACTTTAAAAAAGGAGAAGCACGAAAATGGGGGCAAACTAAGCCTAAGTTTGGAGCATATAGTATCAGAATCGAACCATTGATCTAGTTATAGGGGGCTTGTACTGTATCACAGTTATCAGATTAAAAGTTGGTACTTGTGAGTTTGGTGTAACAACCAGCAATCTATAGGAGTGAAATTACGAGGTTAATGGATCAACCAGTTCAATAGCTTGTTATTAATTTACAAGTTTAGATCTCAATTGTGAGGTTCATATATATACAACACACAAGGAAAAATAATACAAAATGAGATGTAAAAGTAAAAACTTTTTACTCCAGAGATGGTCCAGAATCCAGATGATAGTAACCAGGGTGTAATTAAGAATTTGAGAGGGTTACAATTAATCACAATATGGGGTCTCTTGGGTTAGAATAATGCTATGCTTCCTAAATCTGAATTTCAAATTGCTTTTATAGTTGTACCGCATGTTGTGATAATGGGCAGTGTGGATCTTAAGGCTCTGTTTGTTTTATGGATTTTGTGAGAGAAAAGAAAAATGAAAGGAAAACTAGCTAGTTCTCTCGTGTTTCCCTTGTGTTTTCTTTCATACTTAAATATCGTTAAAAGTTAACAAATTTTAACATATAATTGAAATATATGATAAAAGAAGAGGAATAATTCTCAATCATGTGAAATATTTACTTTATTTCTCAACTTATTCTTTTTTCTTTCCTATTTTTCTCATCGTTTTCCTTATTAACCAAGCAAAGGAAAATGTTTTCCTTTATGTTTTCTTTTCTTTTCCCTCACTAAATCCATGAACCAAACAAAGCCTAAATTAATTCTGAGTTAAACTGTTAAAAATTCATGCAAGTAATAACTAATCAAATGATTAAGGTAAGAGTAATGCTATGCTTCCAAATTTTTTTTTTCCCAAAAGTATTTCCCAACACATGTGGCAGTGGGCTCAGTTAATTTTAATTGGTTGATGTTTGTCACACCCGTTCCAAAATTTCATAGTTTTATCATACATAAATGGAAAGTTGTGAGTATATCAATATTATTTGATATTTGGATTGAGATGGAGTTGACTATGAGTCAACGATGAGGTGTCAAAGAAGACACGGGAACTTGAAAGTTCATTTTTTGCATTAGCATGGTTAAATGACATTTATAGGATTTAAATGTTATTTGTAATATCTGGTATTTCGTGAATAGTGAATTATACTTGTGTAGTATAATTTCTGATAATTTCAATATCATTGAATATTATTGAAATTATATTTGTGTAGTATAATTTCTGATAATTTCGATATCATTGAATATTATTTTGAGAACTGTGGTGAGAACGTGAGTGTCACGTTAAATAAAAGGTAGGTTGTGTAGAGATTCCACAGAATTTAGTTTTCAAACGTAATTTTGGACCCAAGCAAGACTTAGTCGAAAACTTTCGTAAATTATAATTTTTACTTGTAAAGGCATAAAATGGAAGTGTGCGACGTTTCAGGACTTAATTAGAAGTTTTGAGAACTTATAGGGTGGTAAACGCAATTCCTGAAGAGTTTGTCTATAAATATAGAAGGGGTGAAATTTCATTTCTCACAAAACTCATATAATGAGATAAAAGGAGATTTGTTGCCACGGACTTTGCGACGACGATCGGCGACCTTTCGTCCGTCAGTTTTCAACTAGATTTTATATTTGAACTCGTAGAGGTAAGATCTTCATTTTGATACCACTTAGTCCATGTTTGGCAAACTTTTGTAAAAATCTAATTTCTAGACTTTTGGGGAAAACCCCTGTAAACTTGTAGGAATCACCTCAAATCTGAGATCCGACGTTTAATCGACCCCCTAGTCGATCCTTCGAAGTTTGATGAGAATCGCACGAGGCATGAAATTCTAACTTGTGAAATATAGGGAAATACATGTTTTAGATTTCGACGACGGAATTGAGATTCGGGCAAAATCCATGTGTTATTTGTAGGCCCGTTAATTATGCACGCGATTAATTGTGAAAAGCATGTCTATTTTTATGCGAGCACGTTAAGTTGTCTATGTGGGTCAAAGGGGAGTCTTATACAAATTCATGCCGGAGTAAGCTTCTCGATGTTTGAGAATTTTAGTAGCAACGGCTACTATGCATGGTTTAAGGCTTGGACTTGCCAGGGCACTTGGCAATGTAATGGTTGTAGGCTTGGACTAGCCATTGACATCGCGGTTTAAAGCTTGGACTTGTCGCTACCGGGTGAAGGCGTATTTTTCTCCCTAGAGACTATTTGTATAAATTGTGAGATTAGAGCATGTTTTATATTGCATATGATAGAACTTGTGTGCTCAACATGTAGCTGAGTAGTGGAGATTTACTCCATTGCAGGTAAAAAGAAAGACAAGAAGAAGCGTGAGGAGTGAGATCGAGAAATGCCAGGGGAATCACACTTGTTCATACTTTTGTTTTAATCCTAAACTTGTATAAGGATTAAAAATTTGTAATATGTTGTATTGGAACCTTGGGAATTAGTTGGTGGTACTGTAATCCTGTATTCAAACTCTTGTATTTATGTTTTAAACCATAGTAATATCGTTGTGGTTATGTTGGTTTTGAATCGGAAGAGTGTAGCTTGAATTTTTGCAGAATCCATAGTATGCTGAGGCCGATCAGTCGACTGGTTTTCACTTCAGTCGACTGGATCACTGTGAATAACCAAAACACTGCTTGATGTGATAGGGGATCAGTCGACTAGTTCGATAAAACAATCGACTGGGTCATGCCCCAGGACACCACTTTCTGCTGGAATAGTACCCCAGTCGACCAGACAGTTACAGTCGACTGAAAAATTTGGGCACCAGTCGACTGAGTCCCCGACACAATCGACTGGACGGGGTTGTGGAGTTTTTTTTTAAACTTGTTGCTTTAGACCTCCAGTCTACAGCGTTCGCGATAAAGTCGACTGGATCCCTGTCTTCAAAGACGAATTGTTTCTTTAAGTATTTCAAATGGACAAAACTTTTTTTTATAACTCTGATTTTAATAGATTTTACTTTATTTTTTCCGCTGCTAATTTACTTTAAATGAACTGGATAAGCCTTCGTGGCGTGCCACGTGTCCTATTTCCGCGCGCAGCGGGATGGGTCGTGACAATGTTGAAGTGGTCCTATCATTATTGACGATGGTCCCACTGCCACATGTGTTGAGAAACTCTTTTTGAGGAAAAAAATTTGGGAAGCATAGCATTACTCTTAAGGTAAAACAACAATGGATTAAATTGTTTCTTCTAGGCCTATAAACGGATCGGATCCATATGATCTAGATCCGAACCGATAAGAATTTACAATATCCTTTCAGTCTATTTATCCGTCAAATCTGCCTAAGTTTGATCCATATTCAAATTTGTTAGGATCAAGATATTCGGATCCGATTATCGTTCTATATTCGATAACTCAAATGCTTACATATATATTTTAGTATCTGAATGCATATACAAAATAATAATAATAATAATAATAATAATAATAATAATAATAATAATAATAATAATAATAATAACAACATCGTTTATCTCATCAAAGCACTTTAGTATGTAAAAATTATCTACCATAAATCAAAGTGTTATATGATTGAGATTGAATATGTATAATATAGTTTATATTATATATGTCATTCAAATTATCCGCATAAATAGAGCGGATTTGAATCAGATTCCGGCCCAGACCCGTATATTGACTGGCCTAGTCTTTGTAATCAAATTGGAAACTAAATACAATAACTAATTTGATTACTCAAAATTGCAATGCAACAGCGTAATCAAATCAGTAACCAAAATACAGATGGGTGAATAGGGTAATCATATATACATACAGTGTCAAATTGGTAACTAAATACAATAACTAATTTGATTACTTAAAATTGCAATGCAACAACATAATCAAATCAGTAGCCAAAATACAGATGGGTGAATAGGGTAATCACATATACAGACAGTGGGAGAAAAAAAAATGGGGTAACCAAAATTTGGAAGAAAATCAAGAAATATTTTAGCCATTGGATTATCATACAAAAAAGCATCTATGGTTGTATTTTATCAAAAATATATTTAAAATATTAAGATGGTTACTCATTTGGCTACGATTGTTAGACTACATATGATTAATAAAACAATAATGCTACACCCACTCCCTATTCCACACCCTATTGTAGACACCCCAATTTTGACCAAACGTCGAATTTAGGAGAGTGTCACCTCCAAATCCGATGATGATAAGGACCGAAAGATTTGAAGTATTCCAAGCTCTTCAGAAAGTTCTCCAAACGCGATAAAATTTTCACAGAAAAAGAAATACCGGGTATTCAGGAGAATTCAGGAGTGAAAACATCACTTTTGGAAAAGATCTTCGAAAATAAGTTTTTTTAGAAAAAGGAGAAAAGGAAAGACCTAAAAAGGGGAAGTTCAACAAAAACCGGCACACGGCAGTTGTTTGTGGCACTCAGTGAGTGCCGTACGGCAGTCACAGAATGCCGGACCGGCACTTACTGAGTGCCGCTGACAATTTCTGACTGATGTTTGCTTTAATAGTCCGTACTTTGTGGTATAATACGTACATGTATGCAGATAAGACAAAAAAAACTGATAAAGTAAGGATGACATAAACGCGGCAATTAATAATTTGGCGCGGCTCTCAATAAGTGCAGCGCGGCAGTCATGAAATGCCGTCGCTGCTTTCACGGAGTGCCACAGCGGCATCCACTGACTGCCGCAAAGGATTTTTGACTGCCGCCTTCTGCAATAGTCTGTCTATTTTCAGGAAGTACGTATTGTACCACCAAATGAGATGTTTACACCTGTATTTTACTCCGAATTCACTGAGAAAACTTGGTAATTTTGTCTATAAAAGAGGGAGGACCTTCCTTAGGAGAAAACACAAGAAATAACTACCACTACACTAACACATATTTGGGAGAGATATAGAGTTTTTGAGAGCTTGAAGAAGGGCTTGGAAGATCTTCAAAGTAGAGAAGCTTTGAGGATAGTTTGGAGGTGATCCTCTAACCATAAGTTGCTTCTTTTCATTCTTTCTTTTAAGCCTCTAATCTTCAAACTACTTAGTTTTCTTTGTTTCATTTCTTTTTGTTGTTTATACTTCCCTCTTGAGATTCTTAGAGATCTTCAATGTCTCTCTTGAAATCTCTTGAGTTTAATCTTTTGAATCTCATGTAAGCTTATGCTTCACATGGGAGTCAAAGTTTAATCATCACTTCATTTTATAAGCAAATAGATGGATCCAAGTCCATACTTATGACTTGGGTCCTCTAGCTTGATGTTTTATGGAATCCTTTCTATATTTCTTTGAGACTCGTGAGTATTAGTCATGTTTTGATCTCCAATGACCCTAAAGGGAAAGGAGAGTTAGGTTTAGGATAAGCCAATGTCCATGGCTTAGTTGGTAGATGTAGCAAAAAGGATGATAAATCTAATATTGGAGCAGTGAGTTCATAAACCAATTTTGATCATAGATTTTTAGTTGATGATCTAACCGTTAGAATTAAGTGAAATCAACAGGAAAGTGTCTATAACTCAAAGTTCTACCACTGTAATTTTTGTTTTAAGGAGATTTCATGTTTAAAGTGGTTTGGTCATGAGTTTTGTGAAGTCACTACAATCTGTCCAGAGTTTCAGAACAGCAACACCCTTTTGAAATAAGCAAATCAGAACCTTAATCAAGTATTTGTGACCCAAAATAATTTTTTATAGGTAGATTAATGTGCTAGGAAGTACCCTAAAAAGAACAAAGCATTTCTGATCTTTTTGCTATTTTTAGAAAATCGTACAAAATCTTTGGACAGAGATTTGTAAATCTCTGAGTGATGTCTGGTTTTTGTCCATTTCCCAGAGATCTAACCGTTGAAACTTTGATTTTCTTTTTGGGATGGAAACTAGACACACACAGGCATCTTGTGTCCAAAATTCACCGACATCAAACCATGGGAAGCATGCTTTTTATGCCTTTTACTTTCTGGTCTGCTCTCTGTAATTTTCAGAATTTTATGACATATTTGACCAACTTTGTAAATAATGGTCCAAATGACTTTTCTATGACCTAGGGCTCAAACCATATGTTTTAATAATGATCAATTAAACTTGAATTCAAAGTTTAAGTGATCCAAATTAATAAATATTTCATAATTTACTCTTGTTCATGTATACATTCATCCATGTGGCTTGATGTTTGTAATTAGGACTTGTTCACTTTAGATTTAATTACACTTGATAGATTTAAGCTAGAAGTCTAGGATTGTTATTTAAGATCCAATTTTATATCTTGTATACCATATGGACTAACCCTTTGTTTTGTAGCGCTATTAAGGTGTGATTTCTTGAACTCCTCTTTAGTTTATTTTAATTTCTTGATTTTATCAATTTTTCAACCTCATGCGCGACACATTAGAATTAAGATTTTGCCTTACATGTATATATGTGGATTAGAGACTCTTTTCCTAAGTTTTATTTAATTGCATGCATTGCACGTTTAATATTCGCGGCTGGATCCCGGGTAAGTTCTCTTGTTCTTTATTGCATATCATATTGCTTGCTACTTGAATTACGTGGCTTTTGAATGATATTTTGTAAATTGGTAATTTTACACCATTTTGACATGTTTGTGTAATGCATACGTATATCCATGTATTAGTTGAGGGCATGCTTAGATTAGTAATTCAACTAAAAGGATGTTAAGTAGAGGCCTATCGCGAGATAGGATGAGAAGGGGTGTTTTAGTCTGATGGGCTCCTTTCCTTCTCATTCCATAATCCCCGGACCTAGTTAATCTTTGGATTCGCAAAAGATCAGTTGCTTTAAAATGGTTTCTTAATTTTCCTTTTAAAAATTAAGTGGCGACTCATTTTTTTTTAATTTGAAATTTAAAAGAACTTTAAAAGAAAATCTGTGGGTAAGAAAAAATGCGATATCCACACCTATTCCACAACCAGCTCATCTAAGCAATTTTTAAAAATTAGTGGGACCCACTTTTAGGGCAAATAAACAAAATAAAACTTTTCCTTTTAAACCTCATTTACACTTAACAAAATCCCCAAATTGGAGGGAAGAAGAAAAACCTCACCCCCTTTTAGCCTCCCAAATTGATTCGGTCGGTGACCTCTCTCTCTCTCTCTCTCTCTCTCTCTCTCTCTCTCTCTCAATAGGGGTGTGTGTATAAATATATACATATCAAAGTTGAGGGTTTTGAATGAGAAATGGACAGTTCAGATGATGGAAGAGGCTGGGCTAATGGCCAAGAGGTTGTTGAGAGAATGAAGAACATGAAGAGTGATTTGAAATGTTAATTGTTAGGTTTTCTCAAAAGCATGAAGTACTTTACAGAATTTGTATGATTTTATAGGAACATGATTTTTATTTGGGATTTGATTAAATCAGCAATTTAAAGAACCAGCAGCAGGAGGCCCCTGAACTATCAATAGCAGCAAGAGAACCAGACTCATCAAAGTTTCCTCGCCATTGATTTTATAGCTGAACTGCATTCCTAGAGCATCCCCCATTGGAGTGATGTTCTACAGGTAATGCAACAATTGAACAATAACATCATCTTTACCACCCATTGGCAAAATAGTAAGGAAGATTCTAAATATAGTTATATGCTTAGTTTGGTTTGGAGATCCAAATTTAAATTATTAAATTATCTCCAAATGTAAACCCACAACTCATAGCAATCACAAAAACAAAGTAAGTACACATAAAATGGAGAGGAGCTACTGATCGGGAGATAACAAATCCTAATTATATGCCTTAACTTATGTTTGTTAGTACCTTTTTATCCTGTTTTTGTATATTTTTACTTCATTTTCTATTTTCTGACAGGTTTTGGAAGAAATCAAGTAAACCAGGCTAAACATGGTGAAAAAGCAGAAGAAAAGAAGCAAGAAAAACTACATCGCTCGCGCGGCCCGCTCGCGCGAAAATCCCAAAATCGCTCGCGCGATCCGCTCGCGCGAGGTCCCAAGATCGCGCTCGCGCGACCTGTGTAAAAATGGAACTTGCGTATTTCACTTTACTGATGATTCCTACGCAAACGAAACTGCCTAATTACGTCTGAAAAGCTAAATACAGCAGTTTTAGTGCGTTTCGGGTTAGGAAAGCTTCCAAAACTTGCCTAAAATCTATATATACCCTATTTTACTTCAATTTAGGAGTTGACAATTGATATACACACAATATACAACCACACTTTCAGCCATTGAAGGGAGGGAAGTAAGGAGAAGAAGAAGAAGACCAAGGATTTCCATGGCCTCCTCCATCAACTACTTGCCATCTACCGCTTCCATGGACAACTAGACTCTAGATCTAGGGTTTCAATGAAACCCTAGCCAAGTAATAGGGTGTATTTTATGTTTTTATTTTAGTTTTATTATGTATGGATGACAGTTACATGTTCCGAGGATTTTTATACATAAATCGTGCTTTTATTGATTAAATCGTTACTTTCAAAGTTTACTCTTGTCTTAGATCTATTTTGATGGTAGTGTGCTCAATGATCTATGCTTGCTGTGCTTGTTTAGATTATTTACATGTAATGGTGCTTAAATTGAATTGTGCTATCAAGTATCCGAATAGTCCATGCCTAGATTAGATGGATTATACCACAACCCTAGTTTAGTGTGGGATAATTCGGGCTAACCGAAGATGGATTATGTTGGTGCTTGAACCATAGTTATATTCTTGACGGAGGAATTGGGCTTGTAGCTACAATTCCCCATTATCATCCAACTTAATAAGCTAAAGTAATTCGTAAATACCCTTATTATGAAGCTAGTGGTGGATTTGCAACCCTAGGTTCCGTAAACTTAGTATAAAAACAATATTTAATTGCTTTCATAGTTTAGATTTATTTTATTGTTCTTAGTTTAATTAAAATCAAATCCAATTCCGTTTTCTTAATTAATTAAATTTAGGTTTTTAAATTAAAGCACTGTAGTATTTCAATCTCTGTGGGTTCGACCTTTACTTTTACTGCTACAAATCTTTAGAAAAGTAAAGTATACTTTTTATATCTTGATATTGACAACATCAGCTACTTAATGAACCTAGAAATTTTGTTGAAATGTAGAGAGAGCCATAAATTGTACACGAAACAACTAAACAAAATGTTAAAAACCCTAACCAAAGATCAAACATATTAAGCCCAAATCAAACCTCAAACCTCTTTGTTAGAACTCACAACAACTTCCACAATCAACTTGCTTTGCTCATAATTTAACTGAGCCCTCTTGGCCATTTGCCCAGCCTCTACCATCATTTGAACCGTCCATTTCTCATTCAAAACCCTCAACTTTGATATGTTTACATATAATATATATATATATATGTATACAATCGATTGATTTATATACATACATATATGCATATGTATACATTTACAAACACACCGATTGAGAGAGAGGGCCAAATCGATTTGGGGGCTTTTGGGAGGGCCAAATCATTTCCCCTCCAAATTGGGGATTTTTTGTTCTGTAAAGTGAAGTTGAAAGGGAAAGTAACATTTTTGTTTATTTGTGATTAAAAAAAAGGAAAGAAAAGTGGGTCCCACTAATTTTACAAAATTGCTTAGATGGGCTGGTTGTGGAATAGGGAGTGGGTGTAGCATTATTGTTTTTGTTTATTTGTGATAAAAAGTGGGTCCCACTAATTTTACAAAATTACTTAGATTGACTGGTTGTAGAATAGGGAGTGAGTAGGGTGTTCGCGGTCGATTTTTTCAATTTTTTAGTGATTTTAAAATCGACCATTCGGTTTCGGTAGGTCGATTTCAGGCAGTTTTGGTCGGTTTTCGGTCGGTTTTAGCTTGGGCACTATTTTGAAAAACTGACTAATCGGTGTTTGGTCGGTTTAGTTTCGATCGGTTTTCAATTTTTTGATTTTCTTGAACACCCGTAGGAGTGAGTGTAGCATTATTGTTAATAAAATAACTATTTGGATAATCAAAAATATTATTCACCTCACCAAAGTACACTTTCGTTTACTCAAAAAAAAAATATTCACCTCACCATTATTTTTAACTAATTGACCAAAATAAGCTTACAAGTTTGTATTAAATTACATAAATGCCCTCACATTGGATCTTTCACTGACTAATGTGCCCAAACCTTGAAATACCTAATGTGATGACATTTATGTCAATTAACACAAGCTTGTGAGCTTGTTTTGGTCAATTAGGCAATTACAAGGGAACTAATGTCATTTCAGGTTTAAAATTTGCTGAAATCACAAGATATCACCGAATATCGTTAATAGAAGGGAGGTCAATGATACAAAGTTTGAAAAAAAAAAAGGAGAGGTTGATGATATTATTTAAAACTCACGGAAGGTCTCTTATATTAGGACATACCTTAAGGGAGGTCAATGATATTTACCTTAGCTAGTTTTAATTATAATAGATTATGGTCAAAATCGATTGTGATAATTGTGTCACTTGGATAAGATATATAAAAGTGTTTATAGTGGTGGAATTGATTATCTAAGTATTAAATTATTATAAAAGTGTTTATAGCACAATTGATTATCTTTACATATGTGACCAACAAAAGTGATTTTTAACGTCCAACACAATTGCGCCTTTATGCTATATTATTTTGATACTAGCTTGTTACCCGTGCAATGCACGGAGCAATTATTTTTAGTATATTGGTTGTTAAGATACAAATTTGAATAAATTAAGTAACTTCTAACAAATAAAAAAGTAAAAATAAAAAATAGATGCAACACATAAAATAAATAGGAAAAAATTAAAATTTTGTGAATCTAATACATAAGTAAAATAAGTTGCGATATGTGCAATTACAGTTTTGGGCCATCGTATAGAAACATGTACCAAACATCAAATCTCAAAACACCTAAATCAAAATATCAAAGACCCAAAACTTTAACCCTAGCCCTTTTGTACATGCATATATATATATATATATATATATATATATGTTTGGTTGGTAAATTCCTCTAAGGATATAAGTGGAATTATATAAGTGCGAGCGTGCCAGGCAAACAAATTGCCAATGTGTGTGATTTGATAAGTATCCAAACTGCGCCTCACCAGGGAGATTGTGGTGACGTTCGATGCCTTAACAAGGACTTCAAACGTGCAAAGATATGACTAACTAAAGAACTTTAAACTAAGTAATATATAACTACTCCTATTAAAGAAGAGTAAAT
The DNA here is from genome assembly GCA_033977485.1 of Hydrangea macrophylla. Lineage (NCBI taxonomy): Eukaryota > Viridiplantae > Streptophyta > Magnoliopsida > Cornales > Hydrangeaceae > Hydrangea > Hydrangea macrophylla. The sequence goes on from CM066990.1 coordinate 106,768,821, forward strand.
GAAAATAGTAAAGTAATAGACTATTTTATTAAATAAAATAAACTATAATCTAACCTTGAGGATAAGTTCGAAGGTGTTCTAATTCGAACTCTAAAAGTATTTATAAAAGTACAATATTTGTAAAGGTATAGAAGTGTATTGGTTGATGTTGATCGAGAGATTTCCTTCTTGATCACAGACTCCCTCTATTTATAATTGTAGATGCCTCACAATAACCTCTGCAAAATGATCCTTCTTTCAACTAATAACTGATCATTCATGTGGCACTGCCTTGGGTTGACACCTGTCTTCAGTTATCCTTCAATAATCAACACGTGTCCCTTAGCGGTTTATATTTTGAACTGAGTAAATGGAAAACTGCTAGTAACTACTCCTGCGTCACTTCCCTCTTAATTAACTGTCTTGCCATGTCAAATCCTTCGTGGCACCTCCTTATTGGCTGGATAAATTCATCACAAACATTATCCCCCGCGCCATTTTCCTTTTGATTCGAAAAAGATAATGACGATCATGTCAAGATCATGCTGGGCAGTTGAGATTTTCATGCAACCTTCCGAACATAGTTAAATTGAGGGTTCAAACCTATATCTATCTTCACATTAGCTGCTATTATCATACCATCTTCGTTTAGTCTTTGCATCTACAACTTCACTTGTCACTTCGAATCTATTCTATTAAACATGTCTTCTTCTCAATCTTCATTCGATACTGGTGATCACTTTCCTTTAGACCTTCCTGAAGAAGTAATTTTGGCAACAAAACGCCCTAAAAATCCTTATCGAACCAATTGGGATCCTCCTGAGATTCCTCCTGAACCATTCACATACTCAAATTGGGGAAAATGCAAAAATGTTAAACCAACCAAGTGCATCTTTGTTAGAACAAATTTCATCTTCGAGCCCTTTGAAGTCAATTTACAATTCTCAAACACTCCTTCCTGCTTGGGAACAACCCATTTCCCATGGTGAAGGCGTAGGATATTACAAAGGCATAAACCTTGAAACACCAACCACAGCACCTTCAGTTATTCATTCAGACTTCGAATATCCTGAAACTGAAGGAATCATTCGAAGTAGAATAATAAAACCATATTATTCATTTTCGAATTGCCTCTCTCGAGAACAAAACTTGTTGAATGCCTGGCTAATATCTTTTACCAGTCCTCCTAGTGAAAGATTCCAAAGAGGTAATGTCTCAACTTCCCAAGGCAGGCCTCCTATTCACACATATGTAAGGGCATTCTCATGAAAAAATTTCCACTAAGCATTACTACTCAGCTTTCCTTTCCAAATGTAAACTTTTCAAAAAAGATTACAAGGAAAGAGTGCTTCTTTTTTTTTTTTACTCTTCACTGGGATTTCTTGACACAAGGGTTCAAGTGGTTGACCCATTTGAGGATATAAGTGATCCTTTCTTAAAATTAGACCAATTATGCAGGAATCGTCATATATTCGAACATACTCCTCCTGTTTTATCACCTTCTTCATGCTTAATTATTCAAGCCCAAAGGCTTCTAGTAGCCTTCTCATATCTCCTATTTCCGTATTACAAGAACCAAAGGCTCGAATCAATTTTGAATGGAGTTGCCATGTCTTATGCCATGAATGGAGCATTTCAACACTTGTTCTAACCCAAATTGATTTCACCCTTTGAACTTTACCTACTCATGTAAGGTGGTATTCTCATCATCAAGAAAGTGTTAATCACCTAAATTACTTGATGGATTTGTATGACAGTTTCAAGGAAGGTTCTATTTCACTTCTTGATGAAGTATCAGAATTTAAAGACAAATACATCTATGGGTGTGGAAGCTCTGATGAAGAGAGTAATGTTTTCTATTATTCGAAGCCTAACCTCGAAGGTTGAATTGCGTATCTCAAAGATGAAGCCAAAGCTGCTGGTATATCTCTTCGAGGTAAAACTCCATTAGCCAAAGAACTTCAAAGCCTTCGCAAAGCCTTGGCCAAGATCCAATAAGTATGAAGAACAACTCAAGGCTGCTTATTTCACCCTTCGAAGTGAAGATAAATTGGCATTGTAAGCCTTTAAGTCTCGAGATAGAAATAGAAGCGGAGTATTTTGCTTATTATTGGGATATGTTTCACAATCTCGTGACTTATGGGTTTCCACATTATTATCAATTATGTCTGTAATTTGTATTTTCTTTTTAGTTCAATGAATTATAAAAATTCATGTATGTATTAACAAAATTGAAATGGTTCATTCTAAACAAGTACGCATTCTTATTTAAAATAACGGCTATTTAAGTAACCAATTCCAACGCTATTTTCTTAATAAATGTGTTTATTCCCAAACAACACCAAAGGCTATAAATAGATAAGTAATAGGAAAGAAAGAACCTTCTACCTTCACAAACTCATCTTCTCTATTCTATCTCTTTATACCCTAATCTCGTTGCAATCACTCTCATCCTTCTTCTCAAAAGATGACCACATCAACGGACAACACCCAACTCCAAAAGGTTTGCGATGATTTCGAGAAGATCATTCAGGATGAACAGACTAATTATTCGAATGGAAATGAGACCTCATTGATCAATGAAATCCTAGTCCATGTTACCTTTCCCACTCAGGAATCTTCAATTACTGTTGGTCTTTGCTTGAGTACCCCCAGTCTCAAACTTCACGTATATTACCCTAGACTAGGACAACAACACTTAGCATACCAGCAGGAAATTCCTATTCCAAGAAATGAATTGAAGTTTCGACATTGGCCTAAAATTGGGAAAGATTGGCCAGAATGGGTAGAAAGAGTTTTGGACAAAAAGAGAGAGGCCCTGATCACAACAGAAATCTACCATACCGTTAACCTCTCGAAATATCCCATTAAAGCCAATCCCAACCTGCTTGTTGGGGCTTTATGTTTCTTGAACCCTATCTTCAATCATTTCCAATTTCGGTTTGGTCCAATAGGTCCAACTGTTCTTGACATCTGTCATTTATTAGGGTTTCTGTCTCATGGGGAAGATGCTCACCCATACATGGTGGAATCTGATAGCCCTCCAATTCGATCTGATCCTAAGTCTGTAGGGCACACCAATTTCATGACTTCTCATAAAAAAATCATTAGGAGATGTATTAGATACAGAGTATTATTGTTTTATTCTTTATTGGCTTTTGAAGCATTTATTATGTACTTCTTCTCAGAGAGTTGTTCGTGAATTCTCTAATATTGCCAAAGCTCTAGATGCTGGTGGAAGATTAGCTTTGGCTCCTTTTGTGCTAGGATCTCTATATAAATCTTTTTCTGACCTATGTTATGACCCCTTTCTCCCAAATCAAGGTGGTCCTTTCTGGATTATGCAATTATGGCTTTATGCATATTTTTCATAAATCCACAATTTAGGACTTAAAGAAAATCTTGTCCCTTATGGACTTTTCTTTGCTCTATTACCAACTGTTGAAAAATCTTTCAAGGATTCACTTTTCTTCTTCTTCGACCTCTCCTCAGTAAGGTTGTAATAACCTGCATTTCCATCTAATTATTTGTATTTGCATTTTGACATATTAAAATCCAATTTGAATTTCTATGTTTAATTTGTATTGTTGATTTCATTTTTATCTACAATTCTCATGTTTAGAATTTTATTACTTGCTTCAAATTCTTTTTGGGGCCAAATTGTAAATTTATAAAATTAAGTCATACATGTGTTGGATTTCAAAGTCTGTATTTCAAAACGGTGGAAATGTTTTCTCTTAATTCAAACTGTATTTTTATAAAACCAGAAAACCATTTCTTACGTTAAAATGAATTTTCTGTATTTTTGGGGTGACCACCGCGACGCGAAAATACCAGTTTATGTTCAAAACTGTCAGCGCCAGATTAAACTTCCACAGATTTTGGAAGTGATGTAAAGCAAGATTTGACACTCACTTTACTTTCCATTTATGGTAACTCATCATTGGGTTGGGCTTGTTTGGGAATGCTTTGTGTGTGTGTGTGTGTGTGTGTGTGTGTGTGTGTGTGTGTGTGTGTGTATTCTTATGTCATAAGCTTGATTTCCCAAACACCCACTCTTGACCCCTATACGTCTAAACTACCCTTTCAAGCCTTGAATGTGTATATACGTATGTATATCAGTGTATATTAGTGTTGAGTTAATTAGAAAATAAATCATTTTGTTGAGTATGAAAGGATGAACTTGGAGCCCAAGTTCCTCAAGTGATCCTCTATATATATGCTCTTATACACTTCTTCATTCACACAGCTCACAGTTTGCACACATTCTGCACAATACAAACACAGAGAGAGTGAGAATCTTGAGAGTTTGCTTACAGAATTTATAGAGAGAGAGAACTCAATCACCATAGCCAAGCTTGGAAGGAACTTATCCTTATTGCTTTCTCAATAATTAATTCCATCTCTAATTTCAGTGAGTATTACTAACTCACTTAGAATGTAATTTATCCTTTATTTACTGTTTTGAATAGTTGATTTAAGGATCACCATTGTTGATCTTACATTTGAAACTCCATAGCTTGAAATCAAGATTTTTCAAACTCAACCAAAATTCATTTTCTTAGATAATTATAAAAGATTATGCATCATATATGCCATGTTTAAAGTTTTAGAGTCTAATTTGTTCATATAAAAAAGTATATAAGAAATTAAGTTTTGTCATCTTGTAATCTTTCATAAAATTCTAAAGTTATAGATTGATTCATGTAAAATTGATTGTAGATTCATAATCCTTGCGAAAAACCGAAGAGATTCATATATTATAAAGCATGGTAACTTACGGATTCAAAAAATGGGTCAAAAGGACCCCTTAATTCTGAAACAGGGGAATTCTGACGAAGAAGACGAAGCTACTGCATGAACTCGCATGCGCGATCGCGCGAGCGACCCCTCGAGCGAGCGGCTCGCGCGCGCGAGCTGTGTGAATTCTGGCAGTTGGAAAAGTTTTATAAAAGAAAACAAAAAAATTGGGCATGTCGCGCGATAGGCCCGCGCGCGTGATCTTCCTGTATTCCGGCAGTTGGAAAAGTTTTATAAAAGAAAACAAAAATTGGGCATGTCGCGCCAGCGACCTCTGCGCGAGCGGCCCGCGCGCGCGACTTTTGACAGTTTCTAGTTTTTACTTATTTCATGTTAAGGAACTATTTGGTTGTTAACTTGTGGGTCTTTAAGGCTCTGTTTGCGAAAAATGTTAAAACAGATTATATTTTGGGTATGATTGGTTATTTAGGAACGATTATGATTTCGTTTCTTTTCAAATATACGTGGTTATCAATCCCGGCATTTCATATGTTCTGTTTATAGTTGCACGATATTCAGATGGTGTCAGTGGTACATGCATGGTGAGTGTGAGTATTGGTCAGTGTGGAAAAGAGTAATGGTCAGTGTGGTAAAGAGAGTGTGGTTGAGATTGTGTTGTGGACACTCCCTGGTAAGTGAGTACCAAAGTGTGTTGTGGTTGAGATTGCGGCGAGAGTGTCTTTGAAATGCGACGGTGGCAAAACTGGACACTCCCTGATGCCCATGGAAGCGTTAAAGTGTGTGACGCCGAACTTGGACATTGCCTGACACCCATGGTAGTGCTAAAGTGTGGCCTATGGACACTCCTTGGTACCCGAGTCTGGATATTGCGTGAGGTTACCTTCGGTATTTGCGAGGTGGATTAGGTACTAAAGTGTGAGGCATTGGACATTCCCTAGTACCCCGGACCAAAGTGTGAGGCAAACTGGACATTCCCTGGCGCCCCTGTGCTAAAGTATGGCTATCGGAGTATTTTAAAGATACTGGTGTGAGATAATGGGTTGTTGTGTTTTGTCGAGAGAAAAGAGCCGGTAAGATGAGATGGTGCATTGTTTTCATACACGGTCACATATATGAATTAATCTTTCATATGATATTGTGATTGTTTTTCTAAAATGAACTCCTTACTTTAATGTAAACTTTTTGAATTAAATGGGAATTGGAAAATGGTAAATGAGTATGTGTTACATTCAAAGTTATGTTTTTAATACTCACCAGCTTCTCGAAGCTGACGGTGTTGATGCATCCTGGACATTCGTGTTCAGGCTTTTCAGGTTATGACTACGCAGGGCCTTATGACTATGCAAACTGAGAACAACTGTCTGATGAAGAGTTTACCTTTACATGTTTTAAGTTAAACTGAATTCTGTAATAAGGATGACTGTAATAGGCGATAGATATGGTTTTATTTTAAGGCGGCTTGTGCCTTAGTTGACCCCGTATTATAATATGTAATAAGTTAGAAAAATATTTGTAAGCTTTGATTGCTCTACTCTGATTGTTGCCTATTGTTGTTCGACGTTTGGGACGGAATCGATCCTTCAAACTGTCGCGACCTACGGGTCCATAAAGGAAATTAAACGCTTTCCATATTTATGCTACATCGGGGCGTGACAAAGGTCGAATGACCTATTCTAACCTTTCTCTGTCCTTTACAATCCTAAGGACAATACTCCTCTTTCCACTGTATGGCTGTGTCATATCTTGGATAGAACAGCAAATGCAATTGAATTAAAAGTTGCATGGGGAAGTTTTTTGGGTAGAGATTTATTTTTTGGGAATAATCTCAGTGTCAAATCTTATGGTAAGCTTTATCTTCCAAACCAATTTTCAAGACAATTTGGTCTCACTCAGTCAATTCATTTTCCAATGAGAAGTCAAGCCAATACCTTTATGGCTTATAAGACAACTTTGAGGATTTCAGAATCAGTTGTAACTGCTGCATTAGTAGCTTATCAGAACAAGGTTTGAACCCTTGAATTTACTTCCCTACTAGTGTACACCACTTGCACACCTGCCTTTTCAAGCTAGTGGGAAAATCTGATGTCAGTATCAATGGATAAATGCCACCTCTTAAGACATCTTGATTCGAAGAAAAAAGGTAAATAGTTCACCAACTCAACTTTTTCATTTTGAATAATGAAAAGAATTTATAATTAATGTTGTTTAAACTTTGCAACATAGGGAAAGCAATTGATGAAAGATCTTCCTCAATACCCAAAACTTCAAAGGCTGTACTTCCTATCCCAATTTCCTCTAGGGTCTCAGCTCCTGCCCTTCCATGTTCCAGACCTAAAAGAAGACTAATTCTTCCAGCAGAGAGTCCTCCCCAAGCAACTGAAAGCAAAGAATCTGATGATGAAGAAGATCCAAGCCCTACCAAACAGCTCGTACGAAGGAAGAGAGCCAAGTCAACTACTGAACCATCTACTAGCTTGAAGATCATTGGGAAAACTCCCATTCCAGCAGTTCCCATTTTGAAGGTAGAACTTGAATCTGACTCTGCTCCACTGATTCTTCAAACAGAACTTCATAGTCCCAAAGTTTCAAAGATTCAGGAATCCCCTTTACATGACATTCAGCCTTTATTGCTCGAATATCACCCAGTGGTAAGTCATTCAAATTCTCCTAGTATTCTTTATGTTTTGGTCTTTGTTTTTCTCACAAGTAGGTTCTAAATAAATGTTTATCTCTTTGTTGACTAGACTGAACATGTTACTGGAGTTGAAATTGGTCCTTCAAAGACCAGCACAAGTTCAGACCTCGAAGCTGCTACAAAACAAGGTACATCTGCATCTTATGCTGCTTCAATTCCTTCAAGCTCTAGGATGTTTCAAATGTCTCTCCCTCCCAATCTTACTCCTAAAGAAGTAACAGATTTCAAAGATAGTTTGAAATATGTTTTGAAGATGGAAGACACTGCTTTGACTGATTTTCAAGAATTTTTCCAACAAATGATGGGCCAAAGTAAGCCAAATGTGCCTTCGATGGATCCAGTAGTAGCAATTGCTACATTGAGGCTTTTCAGTAAAATTTTATTTGAAGTTTTTGAAGATAAAGAAGTGCAAAAGGCTTTGAAAATTTTGTGCCAATTCATGTTGGACAGTTCTAAAATTTTTGTCACAGACAAAGAAGCATTCTTAGAGCTTATGTCAACCTTTAATTTCAACTGTTTTCTTCTTGAAAAAATTGTCAGAAAGGAAAAAGATTGGAGATTGACATGGAGTATACAATAGAAAAGACTCTTGTAATGAACGAGATGTTAGAAGAATTTAATGAGTAACACTGCTATTGATAAACTTTCTGCAAAAAGAGACAGTCTTTGGAAAGAGCTCGAGCTTGTGGAAACTGAGTTGAATACTCTGAAGACCAATCGAGGAGATGTTCGAGCAAATTTGGTTTTGAAGACAGAGTTTGAATCCAAGCCTTTGAAGAACCAAGAATCTATCTCAAAGCAAAAGTTCATTCTTAGTCAGCCAAAATTGTATACCAGGTCTTGGGATAATTTTAGACTAAAGACTCAGTTTATAGGTAGATTGGTATAAAAGATTATTTCATAGAATTTTGTAACTTACCAAAAGTCTTGTTTGTAATTACTTCGAATGTGAATATATGATATTATTTTAATGACACATCTTCATTCTAGAATTCTTGCTTCCCAAACAATTGGATAATATTGTTTGAGAAATCTACCATTGATTTTTCTTACATATATGTCACGCCCCGACGTAGCATAAATAAGGAAAGCGTTTAATTTCCTTTATGGACCCGTAGGTCGCGACAGTTTGAAGGATCGTTTCCGTCCCAAACGTTGAACAACAAAACATAATAATCAGAGTAAAGCAATCAAGGCTTACAAAAATTTTCTAACTTATTACATCTTATGATACGGGGTCAACTAAGGCACAGACCGCCTTAAAATAAAACAGTAACTTAGAGTCTGTTACAGTCATCCTTAAAACAAAGCAATTTAAAACTTAAAACACATAGTAAATAAACAGTTTCTCGTCCCAACAGCAGCCATTCTCAATTAGCGTAGTCATAAGATTCCTCCTGATTGTAACCTGAAAAGCCTGAACACGAATGTCCAGGACGCATCAACGTCGTCAGCTTCAAGAAGCTGGTGAGTATTAAAAACATGACTTTAAATGTAAAACATACCCATTTACCTTTTTCCAATTCCAAATTAAATCCACAAGTTTATAATTATGATTAAAGAGCTCGTTTAGAAAAACAACCACCACATTATTAAAGAGGGTAAATTTACGCAGATGGGACCGTGTATGAGAACAATGCACCACACTCATCTTGCCGACTCTTTTCTCTCGACAGCCACAACAACCCACTATCCTACTCCTGGTATCTTTGAAACACTCAGATAGCCACACTTTAGCAACGGGGCGCCAGGGAGTGTCCAGTTTGCCTCACACTTTGGTCCGGGGTACCAGGGAGTGTCCAATGCCTCACACTTTGAATACCCTAACCGCCATGCAAATACCGGGGCAACCCCTCACACAGTATCCAGACTCGAGTTATCAGGGAGTGTCCGTAGGCCACACTTTAGCACTACCATGGGTGCCAGGGAGTGTCCGAGTTCGGCTTCACACACTTTAACGCTTCCATGGGCGTCAGGGAGTGTCCTTATTTGCCACCATCGCATTTCAAAGATACCCTCTCCACAATCTCAACCACAACCACAACCACAGCCACAACCGCAACCACAACCACAAACTCATACTCAACCACAACCACGACCACAAACACAAACTCATACCCTTTCCACACTACCATTACTCTTTTCCACACAGACTGACACCCCTATGCATGTACCACTGACCCACATGAATGTTATGCACTTAAACGAAAACAAAAATGCTGAATTAAAGGAACAACACGCGTACGGGGATTAATGAGTCATACTACAATGTTTTAATCATTCAAACATAACCAAATAGAGTTCTGATCAACTAAATTCCCAAACAGAGCCTTAACAGTACTAAAAAGTTGAACCAAACAGACCTTAAACACAAAACAGACAAAAACAGAAACTGCTCAACCTCGCGCGCGCGGGCCGCTCGCGCGAAAGATCGCTCGCGCGGGCCGCTCGCGCGATATGCCCAAATTTCCTTTTTATATATGAACTTTTCTGTCTGCCTGAGAAAGCCAAGGTCGCGCGCGCGGATCGCTCGCGCGAAGGGGTTCTCGCGCGACCCTCGCTCGCGCGACCAGCCAATTTTTCATTATATATAATAAAACTCTTACGTCTGCCTGGAGACGCCTACCTCGCGCGCGCGGGCCGCTCGCGCGAAAGGTCGCTCGCGCGGGCCGCTTGCGCGATTCCTCGCGCGCGCGATCGTGGCGCGAGATGAAGCTGAGGCTTCATCTTCTCCGCAGGAACTGTTCTGTTTCAGAAAACAGGGTCTAAAATTGACCCATTTCAAATCTGTAAGTATGTTTATCATGTTATATATGGATCTCTTTGTTTTTAAACAAGGATTAAGAATCTATGATTAATTTAACACCATTTGATCCATAGCTCTCTAATTTTAGGAAAAACTAAAACATGTCAAAACTTCATTTTCAATATACTTTGCCATATGAATAAATTAAGCTCTAAAACTTCAAACATAGCATTTGTGATGTATAATCATTCATAATCATCTCTAAAAACAGATTTTAGTTAAGTTTGGAAAATCTTGATTTTCAAGCCATGGAGTTCATACGTGAGATCAACCATGGTGTCTTATAAAATTAAACAAACACACAGTAAATAGACATGTAATTACATTCTTAGTGAGTTAGTAATACTCACAGAGATATAGATAGAAGAAATTGTTTGAGAAAGAAACCCAATAAGAAATCCAAATGAATTCCAAGCTTCCAAGCTATTGGCTATGGAGAGAAGAGCTCTTCTTTCTAAATTCAGCAATTATAAACTCTCAAACTCTCTCTGTTTCAGTTTTGTAGAATGTGTATCCAGTGTGGTTAAGTGTGTGTGTGTGTATATATAGAGATCAAATTGATGGACTTGGAGGCCAAGATAAGTCTCCTATACTCTACAAATGCATTATATATTCTAATTACTAAAACTATGATATGCCCATATGTATATGTACAGATTTTATATACACAAACTGTTGAAGTTTGTTTAGATGGGGTCTAAGCTAGTTTAGGAGTTCATATAGGTCCATAGGGGGCAACATGAAGTTGTTTGGGAAATAGGAGCTTAAGGCACAAATTAACACACACTAGCATGGGGTTGCCAAACATGGCACAAGTCAAACATTAGTTGCTATTATTGGAAAGTAAAGTATAGTCACTCCAAATTTTATGTCACTTCCTAAAACTGTGCAATTTAAACACGGCACGGACTGTTTTAAACATAAACTGGTATTTTTGTGACACAGTGTTCATCACAAAAATATAGAAAATTTATTTTAACGTAGGAAATAGTTTTCTGATTTCGTAAAAATACAGTTTGAGTTAAAAGCGGATATTTCCACCGTTTTGAAATACAGATTTTAAAATCCACACAGGTATTATTAACTTTTGTAAAATTGCAGTTTGGCCCCAATAAAATTTCAAATGTGAGATATAGCAAGAAATAAATTCTACTCACACTAATTAAATTAAAATAAAAGTGGACAAGGAATATTAAATATGACAATGCCAATGAATGAAAATGCAGGTTATTACAATATACATAACCACTTAAAATTTTCAAATGGTAAAATCCACCTTTAAAAACTTTGTGAATTTGCAATGGATCTTCCCACTTAGGGGACCATTTCTTATACTTTGGGTCTCTAGATCTAATAGGCAATATTGTTTTCCAAACCAAATCTCCTTCATCAAAAGTTCTAGGTTGAACTTTTTTATTATATCCTCTTGCTGTTTTTTTTTTTTTTTTTTTTTTGTATCAGGATATTGTTAAGAGCCTTGACTCTTTCTTCATCAATGTCTTCTAATTCAATAGCCATTGATGTTTGATAATCATCCAAGGATAATTGATTATGCTTCATAATTCGAAGAGAAATAACTTTTATCTCAATTGGTAAAACTGCCTCATGATCAAAAGTTAAAGCATAGGGAGACACCCATGTACTTGTTCGCTTCGAAGTTCTATATGCCCATAATACTTCTGGCAAACTCTCATGCCACATTCTTGGATTATTTTTTATGACTTTAGCCATATTTTCCTTTATAATTTTATTAGTTGCTTCAGTTTGACCATTAGATTGGGCATAATATGGGGTTGATTTTGACATTGTAATCCCCAATTTACTTGCAAAAGCAACCACATCCCCTTCGAATATAGATGCATTATCAGATACAATGGTTTGAGGGATACCAAATCTATAGACTATATCCTCTAAAAATTTGATAACTGTTATTTGAGTCACAGTTTGCATGGGTTCAGCCTCTACCCATTTAGTGAAATAATCCATGGCTACAATAATGAATCCATGATCCTTCAAAGAAGGGGGACTATCACATCAATGGCCCAGCCTCTAAAAGGCCAAGGTTTCACCACATATTGAAGATCAATAGTTGGCAAGTGTTTCAAAGGGCCATGTTTTTGACATTCTTTACATCCCTTAGCAAATTCAATACAATCTTTTAAGATTGTTGGCCAGTAAATGTTATACCTTCGAAGTAACCATCTCATTTTAATTCTAGATTGATGAGCACCACATAATCCTTCATGAATTTGAGCTATAGCCTCAATTCCTTTAAGATTACTTAAACATTCGAGTAGTAATCAATCACTTCTCCTCTTGAACAATCTTCCACCATACATGATATAATGACAGATTTCAATCTTATACTTCGACTAGGCTTTTCATCTAACCCTGAAAGATAATCTATGATTGGTTTTCTCCAATCATCATGAATCTCAACATTTGAGATGTTAACAAAAGGCAATCTATCTATCAATATAGGCAATAGCTTCCTATAAGTAACTTGTTCCATCTTAAAATCTCCAACAATATTAGCTCTAATTCCAGACACCTTTTGAGCCATATCATTGGCTTCTTCATTAAAACTTTTAGGAATATGTAAGAGGTTCACAATATCAAATTTGGATAATAAATCCATTGTAGCGCCATAATATATATTTAAAGTACTACTCATACATTTATATTCCCCATTCAAATGGTTTATAACTAGTTGGGAATCTCCAAAAATCTCTACAAATGTAGCTTGAAGATCTAGAAGGGTTTCGAGACCCATAATTAGAGCTTTATATTCAACTTGATTATTAGTACATTGAGTTGAATCAAGTTTAAAACCATATTTGGTTTTAATTTTCTCAAGTGATTCAATAATGAACCCAATACCTGCAACAAATTCTGTTTTTGATCCATCGAACCATAATTTCCATGGGCTAATAGTTATATGTCCAATTTCATAAGTTCCCTCTGTTTCAAGGTAATTTGGGTGATCAGCCAAAAAATCTGCTAAAGCCTGTCCTTTCACTGGCTTTTGTAGTACATAAAATAAACAGAATTCTGATAAAGTCAAAATCCATTTACCAATTCTATTCCTTAAAATAGGTCGAGTCAACATATACTTAATTAAATCAAACTTAGCAATAGCATAAATTTCAGTAGAAAGAAGATAATATCTCACTTTCAATATAACTGCAAAATATAAAGATAAACATAGTTTCCATAAATGAATATTTACATTCAATAGGGTTTAAAAACCTACTAAGATAATAAATAGCATGTTCTTTTTTATCATCATTATCCTCGGCTAATAAAACCCCAATTGATGCTTCTGCTGCTGAGATATACAACTTCATAGGTCTATCTTTTCTTGAAGGCATTAACACTGGTGACTTCACCAAATAATCCTTCAAGGCTTGAAATGTAGCTTGGTGTTTATCTTCCCACTTTAATTCCTTATGATCCTTCAATTTCAATAAAGGAGAGAATATCATAATTCTTCCAGCAGTATTGGAAATAAATCTTCGAATAAAATTAACATGTCCTAGGAATCTTTGCAATTCCTTTTTGGTCGAAGGAGGTTTACTTTGAATAATTGCTTGAGCTTTATTCTTATCCACTTAAATACCTTTTTTATGCACCAAGTACCCCAAAAAATTCCCAGTACTAACTCCAAAAGCACACTTCAATGGATTCAATTTGAGTTTAAAAAACCTCATTCTTTCGAATGCTAATCTCATGTGCATTAGATGATCATCAAATGATTTTGATTTAACAATATGTCATCTATATAACATTCTAAAAATGTTCCAATCATATCATGAAAAATAGCAATCATAGCCCTCTGATAAGTAGCTCCTGCATTTTTCAGACCAAAAGGCATTTGTATCCACTCGAAGATACCTATATACCCTAGACACCTAAATGCAATTTTATGAATGTCTTCCTCAACAATACATATTTGATTATATCCTGAGTGACCATCCATCATAGACATTATAGTATTACCAACAGATCTATCAATTAACAAATCAATTATTGGCATAGGATATTCATCCTTTGGTGTAGCTAAGTTAAGATTTCTGTAATCAATACAGACTCTTAATTTCCCATTTTTATTCATAACTGGAACAACATTTGAAAGCCATTCAACATACCTGGCAGTTCTATAAAAACCTGCCTTGAACAGCCTTTCGATTTCTTCTTTAATAATTATGGTGACTTCTAGTGTCATCCTTCGAGGTTGCTGTTTCACTGGTTTATATCTAGCCTTGATAGGCAATTTATACTCCATTAAGCTTCTTTCGAGTCATGGTAATTCATCATAATCCCAAGCAAAACAATCTCAAAATTCTTTTAATAATTCAACCAGATTATTTTGGTCATATTTTTCAAGTTTAGAACTTAAATAAGTATTTCTTTTTTGTTGTTCTGATCTTAAATCGATCTCTAATACAGGATCTTGTGACTCTTCTTGTATAGAACTTTCTAGCATCACAAATAATTATTCCCCGTCAATATCCTTTAAATCTTGTAGATCTTTTTTGAAGACATAATCTGACCAATTTATGATCGAATCCTTTTCAATTCTTGATTCTAAATTTTTAATCATTAATTTTTGTAAGACCAATCGAATGGTCTCTTTCACATTTTCTATTTCTATAGATGTGTGAGTCATTAAACCACCTTGTCATCATCCAATGGTTCTAAAGAACCAAATGGCACATCAGCCAAAATGTCCAAATTCTCTTCTGGAGATTCATCTTATGACTCTTTAAGGTCAATTGGTTTAACATTCTCTTCATACAATTGAGCTTCGACGCAGTTAGAGCTAGAATGGAAAGGCTGAGTATCAGCCTTCACTGTTTCAATCTCACTGTCTTCCTTCACAAGCAACTATCTTTGATACATTGAAGAAGGAACACATCGATTAGCATGAATCCAATCTCTTCCTAGTAAAGCGTGATAACTAAGATTAGCATCCACCACAAAGAAAGCAGTTTTGGATTTATTCGAACCTACTACAGTTTCAATAGGTATTACTTCCTTGGTATTTTTCTTATCACCAGTAAAGCCTGATATCATAATGTGAGCTTGTATTAATTTTGAGTCTTGTTTGTTAATTTTCCTTAAGGTACTTTGAGGAATAATATTGACAGCATCACCATTATCAACCAATATTTTGTTTAACAGAACTCCATTTAAACAAGCTCTTATGTATAATGGTTTAAGGTGCTTAATCATTTCTAATGATGGCTATTCGAATGAATATATGAGATTACAATCACTGAAAATGAATTTAGGAAGATTTACCTCAGACACATCTTTAGTGGATACTCCCATTTCCATCTCTTCATCCATCTGTTGATCTTCTTTTGCTTCGAAGACCTTTGGTAACGTAAAAGTGGCAGTGTTAACTTCCATCTATTCTGGAAATGTGCCAAATTGGATGTGTATATCCTCATTCTTGACAATTTTACTATTGTGTTTAATCTCAGTATTTCCCAAAACTTAGGATTCCACCACTGTCACTTCTTCATCTCCTTCGTCAATACTCATGGCTTTTCTAACTCTATAACTTTGGCTGTAATAATACTTTCCTCAGACATAGTATCATTGTCTGCCTTAATATTACGATCAAATCTAGGATTAGGCTTCGAAATACTACTAGAATCTTTCTCAATCCTACTTTTCAACTATTGGCCTTGAGTTTTCATGTTGGAAAATTCTTTCCACATGGTATATTTCCTCTGAAGTCTTCTTTGTTGAGTCCTATTTATTATAGGAACCACTTTTTGGTTCTTTTCTTTAGGATGCTGAAGCACACGACATGTATTCATCTCAACCTGTGGATGTTTGATCATCCTATTTTTGTTCTGAGATCCTTGTGATCCATCATATTTTTTATCCTATCATCTTGCATAACAAACCAATTTGGTACTCCTGACACCAATGCAGGCATATCTGATTGTGATGTTTCACCAACCTTTGGTGGTAAGTTCGATGTTGCCATATTCATCTCAGCTTGTACCACATTGGCTGGCACTAATTTTGATGATATAAATTGGGCTTGTCTTTCTCTTTGCACCATATGATATTTCTTTGGTACATGAGATATACCTGGCCTCACATACTGTATGTTCCTTAACAGACGAAAAAATTACCAGCATAAAAATTCTTTGAATAATTGGCTTTGAAATGAGCCATTGGTCTTGGAGAATACCTTACCATCGTTGGTTCAGCATACATCGGGGCTTGATAAATTAGACCTTTGCATTGTCCTCTCCCAACGTTAATGATTGGCTGAAGTGGAGGTTCATACAAAGTATTCATTCTCTTTTGTTCGAATGAAGGTTGTTTGTTCTTTCTGCGTGTTTTAGCCTCAACCCTTTCATCGTAGATCTCAGCATATACCTTTTTCCCACAACCAATGCATAAGTTTTTTTGCATACTCTTGGTTGAAAGTAGGACATTCAAGACTCTTTTTTGCCATCTCTTCGATTCTTTTCTTTTGGTCCTCTTCTTTTGTGTTCTCCCTCTCTTTGACAAGAGTTTCGAGGGAAATTTTATGAACATTGATGGACACTTCTTGCATTGATGGGAATGGATCTTCATCAACCCCCATTTATTTTTCAGGGAACTTCAACTTCCCTTTCTTGATCAAGTCTTGGATCTTGTCTCGAAAAATAGTACAATTATTAGTTGAGTGAGTCCAGGAATTATGCCACTTGCAATATTTTTTACCTTTTAATTCATCACTAGAAGGTAATTTTGGCTCACCAGAAAACTTGAATATTTTTCCTTCTAGCAAAGGATCAAAAATTTCATCAAGTTTATAAACATCGAATGAATATTTCTTGAATGATTCTTTAGATTTATATGACTCAGCAGAAATATTTTTCTTCACAAGACTTTTTACATGTGAAAGGTTCTTTTCCTATTATCTCTATAGCATCTATTTCATAATTAGGATCTTTATAATTTGCTTTTAATGAAGAAGCATTCCTTTCACTTTCTTCTTCTAACAAAGCTTCATATCTAGATACTCGAGCAGTTAATTCGACGAGATCTCTAAATTCTAATGCATCAAACTTCTTTTGAAGTCTAAATTTGAGGCCATTTTGGCCCAGTTTAACAAATTCGGGCTCTGGCAAAAAGATTTTACACTTTATTCTAACCCTCTTGAATATGAACAGAGTAGCCTTTTCATCATATTTTTGACAAAGCCTGGCTAAATCAGCCATAGAAACTTTTGGTTCTGTTTGAAAAAATTGAGTATGGAAAGATTATTCTATTTGTGTCCAATTATGGATCGAATTAGGAGCCAAATTGATAAACCATGTGAATGTTGTATCTGTTAATGAATTAGAAAATAGACGAAGTCTAAGATATTCATTATTTCCTACATCAGCACTCTGACTGATGAATTTTGCTATATGTTGAGCAAACATAGTAAAGGTAGGAAACTTGAATCCCCTAGGGAATTTAATCCTATCGATCCAGTTAGGATAAGGCTTCCTATATATTGGAGTTTGTACCCCCCTAGCCATGGGTCCACAAACTTCATGGATTAAATTAATTATGTCATTTCTCTCAGCCATGTTGGGTGGCTGTTCCATAGGAGGGTTCATTGTTGGTATTGGAGGTGGTTGATGAGCATTATCCATCCTCCTAAGATTTTCATTTCTTTGACCAACACCAATTCTAGTAGGATCTGGTTCGATTATAGGATTGTTATTTATTCTCCTATTTTTTGATCTGTTGTATTTTCCCTGAGCCTAGGTTCTTCGACATTCATTGGTCTATACATATGATCTTGACCATGTCCTATATGATACCCTTACATCCCTTCGAACATTGGAGTAGTAGGATTTGGGACAGGCATATAGAAGCTTTCTTGTGAATTAGGCCGAAAAGGAGGCCCATTTGCATGAATCGAAGGATTTGGCTGAAATAAGCCATGAGTATAATCTCTTTCATTTTGTTGAATCACAGAAGGATTTCCACTTAGTACTATTACTGGTGTAAAGTATGGTATGTTGTTGTTAAGGGAAGTGATCAGAGTATTAACATTCTGAATCATGTTTCCCAAATGATCAAACATTGGTGTCAACTGATTCACCAAATCATGTTGAACTCCTGAACCAACATTTCCATTGTTTGGAATAAGATTCAAATTTTCAACTCCTATTTCTGCGTTTTCATTATTCACATGATTCCCAGTGTTGCTGCTTTATGGATCTTGGTGTGAAAAACCACCAATTTCAGCATTATTAACACCAGTATTGGCATTATCCACAGACCTATTTCTTCGAATTTTTTATTTGTCATCTTTTGACACTGAGTCTGGGCGTGCCAAAAATGTTTGGTTGGTAAATTCCTCTAAGGATATAAGTGGAATTATATAGTGCGAATGTGCCAGGCAAGCAAATTGCCAATGTGTGTGATTTGATAAGTATCCAAACTGCGCCTCGCCAGGGAGATTGTGGTGACGTTCGATGCCTTAACTTCAAACGTTCAAAGATATGACTAATTAAAGAACTTCGAACTAAGTAATGTATAACTACTCCTATTAAAGAACAGTAAATGAAAATAGTAAAGTAACAGACTATTTTATCAAGTAAAATAAACTACAGTCTAACCTTGAAGATAATTTTGAAGGTGTTCTAATTCGAACTCTAAAAGCATTGATAAAAGTACAATATTTGTAAAGGTATAGAAGTGTATTAGTTGATCGAGAGATCTCCTTCTTGATCACAGACTCCCTCTATTTATAATTGTAGATGCCTCATAATAATCTCTGCAAAATGATCCTTCTTTCAACTGATAATTGCTCATTCATGTGGCACTGCTTGGGTTGACACCTGTCTTCAGTTATCCTTCAATAATCAACACGTGTCCCTTAGCGGTTTATATTTTGAACTGAGTAAATGGCAAACTGCTAGTAATTGCCCTTGCGTCACTTCCCTCTTAATTAACTATCTTGCCATGTCAAATCCTTCGTGGCACCTCCTTATTGGCTGGATAAATTCATCACAAACAATATATACACATACACACTTATATATATATATATATAGGCTAGCTCTATTGCCAAAGCAGTAATGGATAATGCCATAGCAAAATGTGTCGCTAAAAGTTTTAGCGACACTTTTTTTTTGGTTGGTAAAATTTTAATGACACTTTTTGCTCTGTCATTAGTCATTGTTGCTCTGGCAATAGCATTACCCATATATATATATATATATTCACATATATATATATAGAGAGAGAGAGAGTGAGAAAGAATAACGGTCGCAGTTATGATCGGTCTTCTAGCCTTGATCTTTGGTTTAATTTCGTTTATTCAGCCAAAAAATGCTTGGGTTTGGTTATTTTTATTATCTACGTATTTAAGGGTCATTAATATTATTTTCAATAGTTGTTTCAACATGGTGCGTGGAAAGAGATGCCAATATCGAAAGATACAGAACCAGCATCTGTAGCATTTTGTTTACCCTTGGAAAGAGACCCTGTGAAATTGTCCATTGTGGCTTGTAATTGTGTCAACTTAGCATCCATTGATTCCACCATGTTTTAAATTAATTGAGCATGGACTTGATGTAAAGTATCAAATTTGGAGTTTTTTTTTTTAATTTGCAACCATGGTGACAGAAGAGGTAAAAGAAATGGAAGTGTTTTGTGAATTTTGAAGATATCGAGCACTTTTTTTAGGAGTGATTTCTGGAATTCATGGAAATTTAGGGGTGGGTGTTTTTGGAATTCATGGAAATTTAGGGGTGGGTTATGGCCAAGGTTGAAATGATATAGCAAATTCAGCAAAAAAAGAAGAAAAAAAAATAGCAAGGTGGTCTCAAAGTGGGCCGGTCAACTTGGAGAATGGGGTGGAGGCTGCCAAATGGAATTGATGTGAATGTTAGGGGCTGTTTGGGTAGTGGCTGTGATGGTAGGTGATGAACAAAGCTAGGATAGATGATGGAAATGAATGAAAGAATTTTGGCTTTGATACCTATTTGGTGTAGGACCTAGACAATGAAGAAAAAGATTAAAGAGAAGGATTTACACACACTCAATATCAATTCTATTTCATTCCAGTCTAACAGTTTACTATATCCTATATAAAGGCCAAATTAAAATACTTGCATTAAGTCAAAACCAAAATAAATTGCTAGGATTGGGCCAAGTCAATAATCCCTAATAATGCTGAAATCAAAACCATAATAAGTACTGAAATTAAATCCCTATTTTCCCGCCCCGTAAATGTTATCTATTGTAAATATAGTCTTGTGATTCCCATCATTTAAATGTGGAATAGCAATTAGCAAGAAACTAATAAAATAATTAAATGAGAAAAATTCTCAAAAATTAACACGTGGTAGAAGAAAAAGCTTCTGCTTTCATATATATATATATATTAGATTAGTATTAAAATTCATGTTTATTTTATTTTGGTAATACATCTTAATAATTGTCCAAAAAAATATTAATCATTTATATAATTAATTAAATTTATCAAATAAATAAGACTTATATAAATATGTCATTATATCACTAATGTTCACACTGTTTGGGAACCAAATTTGGTATATATATGTTTGAAATCCACAACATTTCTCATAGCCTTCATATCATATCTAAATACTATTAGAATAAAATTTTGGGTAAATTATATAGACACCCTCTCATGTATTATCCTAATATTTTCACTAATATCCAAACTAAAAATTCAACGAATTGACCCCCCTCAAATACTCTCTCACAAATAGTTGACTGGGTCAGTTTGTTGTATTTTTTGATGAGAAAGAGTAATGTATATCTTACATCACCTTTTTATACTAGGAAAGAGTCTTTAACTCTTTCATGAACAGTAATCTTCAAATTAATTTGCCCTTTTTGTTCATTTTTAATTTATTTGGAATTTAGCTATTTGGACATTTGACGGAAGGGATCCTCAACAACACTTTGTGTGCAGTCATCCTAGTGCGCACTGCCGAGAATCCAAAACCACATTTGCTGCGACGAAAAATTTCATGAGCAATCATTAATGCAATTATTACTTGTTTTTTGAAGGATCGACTACACTTTGGTACCTTCTAGTTTGACGAAAGTTTCATTTTGGGCCCTCGACTTTCAATTTGGACACTTAATGTCACGACCCATCCCACTACGCGTGGAAATAAGACACGTGGCACGCCATCAAGGCTTATCCAGTTCCATTTAAGTAAAAATAGCAGCATAATACATAAGTGAAAACCATTAAAATCAGAGTTATAAAAAGTTTTGTCCCATTGAAACAGTTCCAAAAGAATTAAGTTTTGAAAACAGAGGTCCAATCGACTGATCGGGGATCCAGTCGACTGACCATCAAAAGTAGTAAGTTTAAAATTATCAACAGCCCGATCCAGGCGGCTGTGTCGGGGACCCAGTCGACTGGTGCCCAAATTTATTAGTCGACTGAAACTATCCGGTCGACTGATACTCTATTCAAGCAGAAGATGGTGTTCTGGGACCTCATCCAGTCGACTGTTTTATCAAACCAGTCGACTGATCCCCTATCACATCCAAGCAGTGTTTGGTTATACATAGTGATCCAGTCGACTGAAGCGAAAACCAGTCGACTGATTGGCCTCAGCATACTATGGATTCTGCAGAACTTCAAGCTACACTCTACCAATTCAAAACCAACACAACCACAACGATATTACTTACAGTTTAAAACATAAATACATGAGTTTGAATACAGGATTACAGTACCACCAACTAATTCCCAAGGTTCCATTACAACATATTACAAATTCCTAATTCTTATATAAGTTTAAGGAAAAGAGAACAAAACTATAAACAAGTGTGGTTCCCCAGTGTTCCACAACGGCCTCACTCCTCACGCTTCTTCTTGTCTTTCTTCTTACCTGCAATGGAGTAAATCTCCACTGCTCAGCTATATGCTGAGTGCACAAGTTCTAGCATATGCAATATAAGATAAAACATGCTCTAATCTCACAATTCATACAAATAGTCTCTAGGGAGAAAGATATGCATTCATCCAGTAGCGGCAAGTCCAAGTCTTAAACCACGATGCCAATGGCAAGTCCAAGTCTATCAACCATTGCATCCCCAAGTACCATGGCAAGTCCAAGTCTATCAACCATGTACAGTAGCCGTCATTACTAAATTCTCAAACATCGAGAAGCTTATTCTGGCATGAATTTGTATAAGACTCCCATTTGACCCACATAGACAACTCAGCGTGCTAGAGTAAAAGCAGACATGTTTTTCACAATTTAGCGCGTGCATAATTAACGGGCCTACAATTAACACATGGATTTTGCCCAGATCTCAATTTCGTCGTCGAAATATAAAACATGTATTTCTCTATATTTCACAAGTTAGAACTTCATATCTCATGCGATTCTCTTCAAACTTTGAAGGATCGACTAGAGGGCTGATTAATCATCGGGTCTCGAATTTGAGATGATTCCTACAAGTTCATAACTATTTTTCCCAAATTCCTAAAAATTAGATTTTTACAAAAGTTTGCCAAACATGGCCTAATGACTATCAAAATGTAGGTCTTACCTCCACGAGTTCAAATCTCGAATTTGGAAAAAATCTGACGGACGAAAAATCGTCGATCGTCGTCGCAAAGTCCGTAGGATCAAATCCCCTTTTCTCTCTCCTCTCTCAAGATATTTTATAAGGTTTGTAAGAAATGAAATTTCACCCTCACCTATTTATAGACACATTCCTCGGAAATCGCATTTACCTCCCCGCGAGTTTCTCAAACTTCTAATTAATCCATGAAACGTCGCACACGTCCATTTTATGTCTTTACGAGTAAAAAATATAAATTACAAAAATTTTCGACTAAGTCTCGTTTGAGTCCAAAATTACGTCCGAAAATTAAATTCTGTGGAATCTCTACACAATCTACTTTTATTTAACGTGTCACTCACGTTCTCACCACAGTTCTCAAAAATGCTATACAACAATATCAAAATTACCAGAAATTATACTACACAGGTATAATTCACTATTCACGAAAATACCAGAAAGTCAAATAACATTTAAATCACATAAATGCCATTTAACCGTGCCAATGCAATCTTGTTTACCAAATTTTCGTGTCCTTACTGACACCTTACTGTTGACCCACAGTCAACTCATCTCAATTATTAATACCATTAATAATTTCACAAAATCTCAAGTTATGCAATTTAAACCATGAAATTTTGGAACGGGTGTGACAATTAAGGCCCTGTAGTTTCAATTTAGTTGCAACGTGGGCCTTTTGGCTAGCTCTGTCAAAAAAAGTTAATGGAAATCACTTATAACTTTATGTTTTCTTTCAAAAACACCCCCACCTTCCAAAACTCTCATATTTGCCCAAAACCCATATCCAAATCTTACTAACACCTACTCACCTTCTCCTTCCACCATCGGTCACTAAAGCACCACAATCATCCGACTACCCAACCCCTTTAATTAGTCTCACAGTTCCTCCTCCAGTTAGTTTGTAGCTAATGGTGGAGAAGTGAAGACATTTAGTTATTCCAATTTGTTCTTAGGCTGAAATGAGCTCTGTAATTCATTATGGAAAATAAAAATTCAGCTTACTTTCTCTCTCTAAACACCTCTCTGCTTCTCTCTTTCTCTAACTATTTTTCCTTCATATATCTTCAATTTCTTGTATTTGTTGTGTAAATTCAGTAGGAATTCAACAATTCATAGCCGAGTTCTTACATTTGGTATCAAAGCCTCGTCCGCTCCGATTTTAGATCGATTCATTTCTTCTCTTTGTCTATAATCTCATCTTCGTATAATTCTTTATCTTCATGTCATGACCTAAGTCTCGCTCAGTAAGATATTGTTCGCTTTGGGCCCAAACCCACACGGATTTGTTCTTGGGCCACTATGTCACGACCCATCCCACTACGCGTGGAAATAGGACACGTGGCACGCCACCAAGGCTCATCCAAACGTCATATAACGATACGCAGCGGAAAGAACTTTAAAAACAACCCTGGGTATTTTAAAACTTAGGGAACATTACCCTCTGAGTCTGTAAAATCTGTTGAAAATCGGAGTTACAAAAAGTTTTGTTCAATCAAAAGTGTTCACAAGAATCCATTTCGAAATACAAAGGTTCAGTCGACTGCCCAGTCGACGGTACTAGGGTCCAGTCGACTGTGCCTAGCAGAAACTAAAACCCTAAATCCTTCACAGAGGTCCAGTCGACTGCCCAGTCGATTGGGTTAAGCAGAACCCAAAATACAGCATATAACACAGAAGTCCAGTCGAGTGACATGGGGACTCAGTTGACTGCTTTTCTATTATGAGAAGCAGTAGCCAAATTCTACAGTGGTTCAGTCGACTGCCCAAGGATCCAGTCGACTGCTTCCCTTACTATTCACTTTCAGTGTCTCAAACACACGGGGTCCAGTCGACTGACCCTGGGTCCAGTCGACTGACCCTGGGTCCAGTCGACTGTTCCCCTGCTGGCAGCGATGTGGGACGAACTCCCCCTACAACACTCAGCACTAGGGTCGTTACATTCCACCCCCCTTAGGGCCCAACGTCCCCGTTGGCACACTTTCGGCTGGGTCAGGCTCTGATATCATTCTGTCACGACCCAAGTCTCTCTCAATAAGATTTTGTCCGCTTTGGGCCCAAACCCGCACGGATTTGTTCTTGGGTCACTACCCAAAAGGCCTCTTACTAGGGAGACTTGAAACCACACATATATAGCACATTACCCTTTCTTCCCCAGGCGATGTTGAACGAACTCCCCCTACAGCACTCAACACTAGGGTCGTTACACTTCATTTCTATTTTCCTCTTTATCTTCATGTTCCTATAAATCTTCTTGTTAATTTTTTATTTAAAAAAAATATGAAAAACCCATTTTGGGATTCGTAAGAACTAGCAGTTCTTGTATATCATAAATTTCATTAAAGAGTTAAAATCCTTACAATTGGGTTTCATCAATTGAATCTTGCAATATCGGGCTATAGTTCAACAATTTGTACCAAAATCAAAGATCATGCATTGCTGCGATGGAAACCAAAGCATGACATTCTTTCAATTTGGGGATCGCAACTCAGAAACTTGCATCGTTTCTAGTTCGCGAGGCCAATCTGATTGATTTGATACAAATTAGAGTCGTTCTGGCTTGGGTGATCGACACTTACGGCCATACAGAGCTTCATATGGTGACATACCAATACTTGACTGAAATCCGTTGTTATAAGCAAATTCAATTAACGGCAAGTGGTGCTCCCAATCATTTCTAAAGTCTAAGACACACAATCTCAACATATCTTCCAAGGTCTGAATCATACGCTCTGACTGCCCGTCGGTCTGAGGATGAAATGCAGTACTGAAACTCAATTTCGTACCCATTGCGTTTTGTAAACTTCCCCAAAATCTTGACGTAAAACTACTATCACGATCGGATATAATCACAGCTGGTACCCCATGTAGTCTTACAATCTCTTTCACATACAATTCTGCTAATTTGGATGGTTTAGTCGTTTTGATCGGTAGAAAATGAGCTGACTTGGTTAATCGGTCAACTATAACCCAAATCTTATCATTCTTATTGAATGATCGTGGAAATCCTGAAACAAAGTCCATGGTGATCTCATCCCACTTCCATTCCGACACTAGCAATGGTTATAACAATCCGGCAGGTACTTGTCTCTCTGCTTTCACTTGCTGACATGCCGAACATTCGGATACAAACTTAGCGACTTCACGCTTCATACCCTTCCACCAGAAGTTTTCTCTCAGGTTTCTGTACATCTTATTACTTCCCAGGTGCACGGAATATTTCGTACTATGAGCTTCCTCCAAAAGTCGTTCTTTCAGGTCTTTCACATTCGGTACACATAATCGGTTCTCCAACTTCAGAATTCCTTGTTCTAATATCAAACCAGGTCGCTTTCCCAAAGGTATCTCATCTCTCATTTTGCACAAATAGACATCGTTAAATTGTTCCTTCTTGATCTCATCAATAATATCGGGGTGTGCTACAATCGCCATCATTAAACCACCACTAGTCTCTGGAATTACATCCAACTCTAATCGTTCCATCTCCTTTACCAATTCTTTTTGTTGTGTTAGCTCATCGGCTAAATTCCTCGGCGTCTTCCGGCTTAATGCATCGGCTACTACATTCGCCTTCCCCGGATGGTACTCTATCGAAAGATCGTAATCCTTCATCAACTCTAACCATCTTCGTTGTCTCATATTCAAATCCCGTTGGGTGAAAATATATTTCAAACTATTGTGGTCTGTAAATATCTCACACTTTTCCCCGTACAGGTAGTGTCTCCAAATCTTCAAAACATGAATTACCGCAGCTAATTCGAGATCGTGAGTCGGGTAATTAATCTCATATGTCTTCAACTGCCTAGAAGCATAAGCAATCACTTTACCACCTTGCATCAACACGCATCCCAATCCTTGATACGATGCATCACTATAGATTACAAACCCCTCGGTTCCGGATGGTATTGTTAGAATAGGTGCTCTCGTTAGTCGTGCTTTCAATTCTTGGAAACTATCTTCACATTCCTGACTCCATTCAAATGTAACTCCCTTTCTCATCAACTTTGTCATTGGCAATGAAATTTTCGAGAAATGTTCAATAAAACGACGGTAGTATCCCGCTAATCCCAAGAAACTTTGAATTTCAGATACGGAAGTCGGCCTCGGCCAATTTGATACAGCTTCCACTTTGTGAGGATCAACTGATACTCCATTCTTATCAATCACGTGACCAAGAAAAGTAATGCTAGGTAACCAAAATTCACATTTCTTGAATTTCCCGAATAACTGCTTTTCCCGCAGTCTCTGAAGTATCAACCTCAAGTGATTCTAATGTTCTATCTCACTCGGCGAGTACACAAGGATATCATCGATGAATACAATCACGAAGTCGTCCAAATAATCTTTGAATACTCGATTCATCAGATCCATGAACGCAGCTGGTGTATTGGTAACTCCAAATGGCATAACTAAGAACTCATAATGTCCGTAGCGCGTTCTAAAAGCTGTTTTCTCAACATCTTCGGCCTTCACTTTCAATTGATGATAACCCGATCTCAGGTCTATCTTGGAGAACACTTGTGCCCCACGAAGTTGATCAAATAAGTCATCAATTCTGGGTAGTGGATACTTGTTCTTGATTGTCAACTTGTTCAGTTCCCGATAATCCACACACATTCTCATTGAACCATCTTTCTTCTTTACAAACAACACTGGAGCTCCCCACGGCGATACACTTGGTCGAATGAAACCCTTGTCAAGTAACTCTTGTAGTTGAATTTTCAGTTCCTTCAGTTCTACTGGTGCCATTCTATACGGTGCTTTGGATACCGGTCTTGAGTCTGGCATTACCTCAATGGTGAATTCAATTTCCCTCTCAATCAGGACGTCTGGTAAGTCACCGGGGAATACATCTGGATATTCTCGCACTATCGGAATGTCTTCTACTATTGATTCGGTCGCTGAGACATCGTTTACTGAACATAAAAATCCCTGACATCCCTTTTTTAATAACTTTCCCGCTCGGATAGCTAAAATCAAATACGGCGGCGGTATAACCCCACTCCCTTGAAAACAAAAGTTCCCGTGTACCGGTGATCGAAAATTGACTTCTTTCCGTTCACAATCTATGGTGGCTTGGTTAAGAGTTAACCAATCCATTCCCAGTATTACATCGAAATGGTTCACCACAATTGGTATAAGGTCTACGGTCATTAACTTCTTGCCTAGTATGATCTCACAGTCTTTATATATAGTAGATGTCACTACTGATTTACTAAGTGGCACGGCAATGGATAAATCATATCTTAGTGGCACGGACTTAACATTCAAATGTTCAACAAAGTTATGAGATACAAACGAATGCGTAGATCCTGAATCAACGAGTATGCGTGCTAAGTGCGAACATACAAGCACCATACCTGAGACCACTATATCAGTAGCAGCCACGTCTCCAGGGTTCATCTGGAATAATCTTCCCTGATGTTGCTCCGTCCTTGGTCCCCCATCACTAAACTGCTTAGGCTTCGAACCACTAGAAGCCATAGAACTTGCCCCTTGTTGAGAACGCTTCTTTGGGCAATCCTTCGCTCGGTGTCCCAAGGTACCACAATCAAAGCACTTGAGTTGCGGACAGGTCGCAGAACTCACACTATTTTCCCCTGTAGATCTGTTCTGAAAGTTGGTCAGAAAACATCGACCGGTGTGTGGTCGGTTGCAAAGTGAACACAACGGTATGTTACTGGGTATTCTCCTGGAATCATTAAAACCAGAACTAGAGCCTCGTGAAAATGACTTCTTAAAAGATCCCCCTTGACTTCGGTCACCACCCTCATGACTTCGCTTTCCTTGGTGATTTTGTCTCGATCTTTCTATTCCACTTTCGGCTACAAGCGCCGTCTGCTGTACCGCTGCAACAGTAGAATGCTCGTAGGTCTCTACTCTCAACCGGATATTATCCCTTAAACCCTCTTCAAATTTTCTTGCCCTATCTTCCTCTTCGGGCACAGAACCCTTTCCAAATCTCAACAAAGCATTGTACTTGGAAGTATATTCCGTTACAGTCATGTCTCCTTGCTTGAGGTTATCAAATTCACGCTTCTTTGCATTGTAGGCGGCTCGCGGAAAGAATCGACGATTGAATTCCGCCTTAAACCCTTCCCAAGTAATCGGTGCCCCTTGATCTAACACGTTTACCCACCAGTTCTGAGCTTCACCTCTCAATACGTCACTTGCGTTCTCAATCTTCTCCCTATCTGTCATCGGAATAGATCAAAAAATTTGTTCCATGTCCATGACCCAATGTTCTGCCAATGTTGTATCAGGTATCCCATGAAATTCCATTGGTTTCTTTCTTGCAAACTGTTCGGATATAGGTCTTATGCCTCTAGTTTTGGGTGCATGCACTACGATTATTGGTTCCACTTCGATGTGGGGTGTGTGAGGCAATCGCTCCGCTATACTCCGTATCATTTCCCCCATGTTCCCCATCATTTCTGCCATCTCATTCATTCGTCGGGTATGGGGTGATAACTCTCGGTCATCCATGATTACAATCCTGTAGTTCTCAATGCATAAACACCATGCATGTACAACAATAACAATGTCATGTATGTAAAACAACATCCATATGCATCAAACATCTCTAAGATGTATGAATGTAATGTAGAACATGTGACAAATCACTCAACACTCTACTCGTCGTCGAACGTTCCCAAAGTTTTATAACCTAAGCTCTGATACCAATAAATGTCACGACCCATCCCACTACGCGTGGAAATAGGACACGTGGCACGCCACCAAGGCTCATCCAAACGTCATATAACGATACGCAGCGGAAAGAACTTTAAAAACAACCCTGGGTATTTTAAAACTTAGGGAACATTACCCTCTGAGTCTGTAAAATCTGTTGAAAATCGGAGTTACAAAAAGTTTTGTTCAATCAAAAGTGTTCACAAGAATCCATTTCGAAATACAAAAGTTCAGTCGACAGTACTAGGGTCCAGTCGACTGTGCCTAGCAGAAACTAAAACCCTAAATCCTTCACAGAGGTCCAGTCGACTGGGTTAAGCAGAACCCAAAATACAGCATATAACACAGAAGTCCAGTCGACTGACATGGGGACTCAGTCGACTGCTTTTCTATTATGAGAAGCAGTAGCCAAATTCTACAATGGTTCAGTCGACTGCCCAAGGATCCAGTCGACTGCTTCCCTTACTATTCACTTTCAGTGTCTCAAACACACGGGGTCCAGTCGACTGACCCTGGGTCCAGTCGACTGCTCCCCTGCTGGCAGCCCTGTGTTGAAAATACTAACAACTCATGCTTCTAAATTCCAATACCAATACAACCACAACTGATTTCAACATATTAAACATAACCATAGGCGTTCAATTACAAGATTACAATACTGTGAAACTAATCCATGTTTATATTACAATATCCAAATCTTTACACAAGTTTTGGGATTAAAACAAAACATATACAAGTGTGATTTCCCCGGCGTTCATCGGCCTCACTCATCGCGCTTCTTCTTGTCTTTCTTCTTACCTGCAATGGAGTACATCTCCACTGCTCAGCTATATGCTGAGCGTACAATTCTAAATGTATACTTATATGACAATTCATGGTTTAAGCATCTAAAACATATAGAAATAGTCTCTAGGGTGAGTGGTACGCATTCATCCGGTCGATGCCGTAGGAGGCCCACCTCTCCCACGCATCTCGTACACTGGTTGGGCCTTCCTCCATACCAGGTACCGTGTACTGGTTGGGCCCACCTCCAATCCAGACACAACCACAATTTCCAATTCCAACAAGATCACAATCCTCAAGGTTCGAGGAGCTTACTCCGGATGAATTTGCACCAAACTCCCCTTTGACCCAAGTAGACACATAACATGCTCACATAAACAGTTGTACGTGCTTTTATCATAATTTCACGTGCATAATTAACGGGCCTAACTAATACATGAATTTCGCCCGGATCCAAGAATATCAAAAGTGATGTCCAAAACATGAAAATCCATATATTTCATAGATCTAGAATTCATACCTCGTGCGAATCTCTTCAAACTTTGAAGGATCGTCTAGGGGGCTAAATAATCGTCGGATTTCAATTTACACGCGATTCCTACGAGTTTTACCTGATTTTTCCCAAAACTCTAGAATTAATATTTTTACAAAAATTAGCCAAACATGGCCTAAGTAGTATCAAAACGTAGGTCTTACCTCCATGAGTTCAAATCTGAAATCTGAAGAAAATCTGACAGACGAACGGTCGTCGTATGTCATCGCAAAGCCCGTTGGCTTAATCTCCTTTTCTCTCTCCTCTCTCACAAGATATTTTTGGGTTTGGATGAGAATGAAATCTCATTCTCATCTATGTATATAGGCAAACTTCTCGAAAATTACGTTTACCTCCCCGCAAGTTTCTTAAACCTCTAATTAACCCATGAAACTTCGCACACGTCCATTTTATGCCTTTACGAGTGAAAACTATAAATTTTAAAAGTTTTCGACTAGGTTTCGTTTGGGTCCAAAATAACGTCCGAAAACTATATTCTGTGGAATCTCTACACAACCTACCTTTCTCTCACGTTCTTACCACAGTTCTCAAAATGATATAAAACCATATCGAAAATATCAGAAATTATACTACACAGGTATAATTCACTATTCACAGAAATACCAGATAACGTCAAATAACATTTAAATCATATAAATGACATTTACTCATGATTATGCAATATGAACTTTCATGTTCTCGTGTCCTTACTGACACCTTACCATTGACCACCGTCAACCACTCATCCTCAATTATCATATATCAATGATAATTCATAAAATTTCACATCATGCATGATTAAACAATGAAATTCTGGAACGGGCATGACACACTATCCAAAAGGCCTCTTACTAGGGAGACTTGAAATCACACATACATAGCACATTACCCTTCCTTCCCCAGGCGATGTGGGACGAACTCCCCCTACAACACTCAGCACCAGGGTCGTTACATTCCACCCCCCTTAGGGCCCAACATCCCCGTTGGCACACTTTCGGCTGGGTCAGGCTCTGATATCATTCTGTCACGACCCAAGTCTCTCTCAATAAGATATTGTCCGCTTTGGGCCCAAACCTGCACGGATTTGTTCTTGGGTCACTACCCAAAAGGCCTCTTACTAGGGAGACTTGAAACCACACATATATAGCACATTACCCTTTCTTCCCCAGGCGATGTTGAACGAACTCCCCCTACAGCACTCAACACTAAGGTCGTTACACTTCATTTCTATTTTCCTCTTTATCTTCATGTTCCTATAAATCTTCTTGTTAATTTTTTATTAAAAAAAATGTGAAAAACCCATTTTGGGATTCGTAAGAACTAGCAGTTCTTGTATATCATAAATTTCATTAAAGAGTTAAAATCCTTACAATTGGGTTTCATCAATTGAATCTTGCAATATCGGGCTATAGTTCAACAATTTGTACCAAAATCAAAGATCATGCATTGCTGCGATGGAAACCAAAGCATGACATTCTTCCAATTTGGGGATCGCAACTCAGAAACTTGCATCGTTTCTAGTTCGCGAGGCCAATCTGATTGATTTGATACAAATTAGAGTCGTTCTGGCTTGGGAAATCAATTGGAAATGGTTAAAAATTGTTTGTGTTAATATGGAGAAGTCACCAATTGAAGTCAAGAACGAAGAACAGTAGGAGTTTATAGAGCATCATCATGGTGGCCGAGAATGGTGAAGTTGGTATCCATGAGTATGGAGAGAGGTGGAATCGGTGGAGAGTGATGGTGGGCCTGGTAGCCATGAGTGTGGAGAGAGGTGGAGGCGGTAGACAGTGGTGGTTTGGGGCAAATATGAGAGTTTTGGAAGGTGGGGGGGGTGTTTTTGAAAGAAAACATAAAGTTATACTCCAAGTGATTTCCGTTAACTTTTTTTGACAGAGTTAGTCAAAACGCCTACATTGCAACTAATTTGAAACTATGGGACCTTAAGTGTCCAAATTAAAAGTCGAGGGCCCAAAGTGAAACTTTCGCCAAACTAGTGGGTACTAAAATGTAGTTCAACCTTTTTTGAATTCAGACCGATCAGGAATTCTTAGATTTTT
The DNA here is from genome assembly GCA_033977485.1 of Hydrangea macrophylla. Lineage (NCBI taxonomy): Eukaryota > Viridiplantae > Streptophyta > Magnoliopsida > Cornales > Hydrangeaceae > Hydrangea > Hydrangea macrophylla. The sequence goes on from CM066990.1 coordinate 106,801,727, forward strand.
CTTTTATGAAAAATTTTATGGCACATTTTAGTTATTTTGGTTGTATCATTCACACTAGTAGGATGGTGTAACTTATGTCCCAAAAGTATAACTAGGTCCCAAACTGTGGTAACTTTAAAAATTATTTATTTATTTATTTATTTTTGAAAAATAAGTAGTTTTCAAAGTTAGCACGTGATTAGGACCTAATCACACATTTTGAAACATTTACTACTCTAACTTGGCATCAATTTTGGATGTAACATATAACCAAAATTATTAGGATGTATCATAGAAGTTAGCCTTTTAGACCTAAGCAATTACATTACATTAATTTACCCAAATTGAAATTAGATAGAATTGTAATGTTTATAGGTGAGGGTGGGTGTACATGTGTTAAAGACTTTTTTTTATGAATAAATATTGTCTTGCTTCTCAAATTTAATTCTCAAATGATTTATTTATTGTATATTATATTGTGGTATGTGATACCATCAAGAACTGCCATAAGATATAGTATAATTATTAAAACATTTGGCAACTATAAATTTGGAAAGCATACCATTATTTGCTTTTAAAATTTTAATTGTCCTAATAATCTTTTTAAAGGTTTATATACTATTCATGTAATCTTCCTTGTGTGGGGATAGTTTGGCAACATACTATGCTTTTGTTATTCAATCGCAGAAATTGCTTTTGGTTAAAAGCTATTCAAGATAGTTGTGGACTAATTGCAAATTTTGAAATAGACTCAACTTTTTTTTTTCCTTCTCTATTTTTGCAAACTAATTGCAAATTTTTGTAATCGACTCACCTTTTTTTTCTTCTCTATTTTTGCCATGCAATTGTAAAAGTTGATTTGTCAAATATTTTTATTTTATTTTTTAGAGATCTCTAATCAGTAATGGATTCTAAAAATTGTTGCAGAATTCTCTCAAAAAAAAAAATTTGTTGCAGAACAAGGATGTACTGTGAATAAACAAAGTGTTTGTGATAAAATATTCAGCCAATGCAGGGTTGACACATAAGAGATGATGTGGCAAGTTAATTGGTGGATACTGATGGACATTGGAACCGTTATAGGCAGTTGAAGCTGATTTATTTCATTCAAATATTTATTTGATGGAAGACACGTGTTGAACATCATGGGTTAATTGAAGGACAGTTGTCAATATGAGAGAATGTCACGAATAAAAGCAGTTATCAGTTTGAAAATGGGAGGGAACATTCAAATTAAGTTGCTGAGGCTTCGACATCTATAAATAGAAGGATTGTGTATTCGAAAGGGATCCTTCGATCAAACATCAACATATATCTCTCAATACATCTACTGTATTGTTATTTAGATACTTAGAATTAGGAGTAGAACACCTTCGAAGTCATCTTCAAGGTTAGATTGTAGTTTCTTTAATTTAATAAAAGTAGTTCAATTACTTTTAGTCATTTTACTGTTTTATTTAGGAGTAGATATTAATTTAATCAGTTCGAAGTTCTTCAGTTAGTTACATCTTTACACAATTAAAGTCCTGTTTAAGGCATCGAACGTCACCACAATCTCCCTGGTGAGGCGCAGTTTGGACACACACACACACACATTGGCAACTTGCTTGCCTGGCAGGCTCGCACACACTTATAAATTTTCCAACCAAACATTTTTGGCACGCCCAGTGGGACACTAGTGTCAAAGGATGGCAAACAGAAACCTTCGAAGTAATAGGTCTATTGATAATGCCAACGTTGGTGTTAATATTGCTGAAATTGGTTGTTCTTCACACCAAGAGCCTCAGAATAGCAATACTGGAAATCATACAACCAATGAAAACCCAGAAGTAGGAGTTGAAAATTTAAATTCGACTCAAAATAATGGGAATGTTGATCCAGAAAATCAACATGATCTGGTGAGTCAATTGACACCAATATTTGATCACTTGGGAAATATGCTTCAGAATGTTAATGTTCTGATTACTTCCCTTAACAACAGTTTACCACAATTTGCACCAACAGTGGTGTCAAGTGGAAATCCTTCTATGATTCGACAGAATGAAAGAGGTCATAGAAATGGCTTGTTTCAGCCAAATTCTATTAATCATATAAATGGGCCTCCTCTTAGGCCTAATTCACAAGAAAGTTTCTATATGTCTGTCCCTAATAATACATTCCCAGTATTCGAAGGGACCAAGGAAATCATGTGAATGGTCAAGATCATGGTCATAGAACAATAAATATCGAAGAACCAAGGCCTAGAGAAAACATGATAGGTCAAAATAGGAGAATAAATAATAATCCTATGTTCGAACCAGACCTTACTGGGATAGGAGTGGGTCGAAGGTATGAAAATCCTAGAAGGATGGATAATAATCCTCAACCACCACCAGTACCACCAATAAACTATCTTTTTGGCCAACCAGGTCATCAACAACCATTTAATATGGTTGATAGGAATGATATGATTAATTTAATCCATGAGGTTTGTGGACCTATGGCTCGGGGGGTACAAACTCCAGTTTATAGGAAGCCTTATCCTGATTGGGTTGATAGGATTGAATTCCCCAGGGGATTTAAATTCCCTACTTTTGCTATGTTTGCAGGGGATGGGAGTCAATCCACAGTTGAACATATAGCAAAATTCATCAGTCAGTGTGCTGATGCAGGAAATAATGAATATCTTAGACTTCGTTTGTTTCCTAGTTCATTAACAGATACTGCATTTGCTTGGTTTACTAATTTAGCCCCTAATTCGATTAATAGTTGGGCTCAGATGGAAGAATCTTTCCATACCCAGTTTTTCCAGACAGAACCAGAAGTATCAATGGCTGATTTAGCCAGATTATGTCAAAAGCCTGATGAAAAGGCAACTCAATTCATAAATAGATTTAAAAGGGCTAGAACCAAATGTATAATCATGTTACCTGAATCTGAATTTGTTAAGTTGGCTCAAAATGACCTCGAATTTAGACTCAGAAAGAAATTCGATGCTTTGGAATTTAGAGATCTTGTTGAATTAACTGCTCGAGTCTCTAGATACGAAGCTTTATTGGAAGAAGAAAATGAAAGAAATGCTTCTTCAATAAAAACATATTATAAGGATCCTAATTATGAGATAGATGCTGCAGAAATAATAGGCAAAGAGCCTTTTACATGCAAGAGTCTTGTGAAGAAAAATGTTTCTGCTGAAGTATATAAATCAAAAGGATCTTTTAAGAAATATTCATTCGATGTTTATAGATTGGATGAAATATTTGATCACCTATTAGAAGGAAAAATTATTAAATTGTCTGATGGGACAAAATTACCTTTGAATGATGAATTAAAGGGTAAGAAATACTGCAAATGGCATAGTTCTGGGACTCATTCGACTAATAATTGTACTGTTTTTCCAGACATGATTCAAGATTTGATCAAGAAAGGGAAGTTGAAATTCCCTGAAAAACAAATGGGAGTTGATGAAGATCCATTCCCAGCAGTACAGGAAGTGTCAATCAATGTTCATGACATTTCCTTCGAAGATTTGGTCAAAGAGAGAGAGAATGCAAAGTCAGAAGACCATATGAAAAGATTTGAAGAAATGACAAGAAAAGAACCAGATTTATCAGTTTTCAACCATGAATATGCAAAGAATCTATGCATTGGTTGTGGGAAAAGATATGCTGAAATTTATGATGAAAGGGTTGGAATCAAAGCAGGCAGGAAAAACAAACAGCCTTTGTTCGAACAAAGGAAACCAAGTACTTCTGGTGAACCTCCTTTCCAAGCAATCATGAATGTTGGGAGAGGACAGTTTAGAGGACCAACTTATCAAGCTTCAACATATACTGGACCTATGACAACAAGGTATGCCTCAAAACCAGTGGTTCCTTTGAAAGCCAATTTTTCAAGAAATTTCCATCTTGATAGTTATGTTCGACCATCAAGGAACATGCAATATGTGAGGCCAGGTTTCTTTCATACACCAAAGAAACATTATAGGTGGCAGAGAGAAAAGCAGATTCAGTTCATATCATCGAAAGTGGTACCAGCTCATGTGGTGCAGGCTGAGAAAAATATGGAAGTATTAAAGAAATCACCAAAAGTTGGTGAGACATCACAATCAGGTGAGTCTACATTGGTACCAGGAGTGCCAAATTGGTTTGTTTTGCAAGATGATAGAGTAAAAAATATGATCGAACAGCAAAGCCTTCAAAATAAAAAAAGGATGATTAAACCTCCTCATGTTGAAAAGAATACATGGCATGTACTTCAACATCCCAAAGGAAAAAACCAGAACATGGTCCCTATGATAAATAGGACTCAACAGAGAAGATTGCAGAGGAAGTTTACCATGTGGAAGGAATTTTCTAATATGCAAAATAGAAACCAGGAGTTAGGAAGTGAAATGAAGAAAGATTTCAGTGATGATTCGAAGCCTAATCCTAGGTTCGATCGAAATCCAAAGGGTGATACTGACACTATGTCTGAGGAAAGTATCATTAAAGTCAAAGTTTTGGAATTAGAAAAGGCAATGAGTGTTGATGATGAGGATGAAGTAATGACAATGGTGAAATCTCAGGATTTGGGAAATGATGTAATGAAATTGGAAAATGAGGTGATTAATGATGAGAGTGTCCTCATTCAATTTGGCACATTGCCAGAACAAATGGAAGTTAACACTGCTGCATTTGTGTTGCCAAAAATTTTTGAAGCATCAGAAGATCAACAGTTAGTTGAAGAAATGGAAGTGGAAACATCTACTGAGGATGTTTCTGAGGTAAATCTTCCTGAGTTTATTTTTTATGATTGTAATTTTGTTTATTCATTTGAAGAACCATCCGCAGAAATGACTAGACACCTTAAACCATTATACATAAAGGCTTGCTTAAATGGTGTTCTTTTAAACAAGATATTGGTTGATAACGGTGCTGCTGTCAATATTATTCCCCAGAATACTTTGAAAAAGATCAATAAACAAAATGCAAAATTGATAAAAACCCATATTATGATTTCAGGATTTACTGGTGATAAGAAAAACACCAAAGGGGTAATACCCATTGAAACCATAGTAGGTTCGAATAAATCTAAAACTGCTTTCTTTGTGGTAGATGCAAATCCTAGTTATCATGCTTTATTAGGAAGAGACTGGATTCATGCTAATAAGTGTGTTCCTTCTTCAATGCATCAGAAATTGTTGCTAGTGAAGGAAAACTGTGAAATTGAAACAGTGAAGGCTGATGTCCAGCCTTTTCATGCAAGTTCCAATTGTGTCGAAGCTCAATTATATCAAGAGGATGTTAAGCCAATTGACTTAAAAGAGTCAGAAGATGAATCTCCAGAAGAAAATTGGGATATTTTGGCTGAGATGCCATTTGGTTCTTTGGAACCATTGGGTGATGACAAGATAATTTAATGACTCATACATCCATGGCAATGAAAGATGTAGAAGAGACCATTCGACTGGTCTTGCAAAAGTTAATGATAACAGATTTAGAGTCAAAAATTGAAAAGGATTCGACCATAAATTGGTCAGATTATGTTTTTGAAGAAGATTCACAAGAATTAAAAAATGGTGGCAAAGAAGAATTATCTGTATTGCCAGAAAACTCGATACAAGAAGTATCACAGGATCCTCTTTTAGAAGTTAATTTAGGACCAGATCAACAAAAGAGAGTTACTTACTTAAGTTCCAAACTTGGAAAGAATGATCAATATAAATTGGTCGAATTGTTAAAAGAATTTCAAGATTGTTTCGCTTGGGATTATGATGAATTGCCAGGACTCGAAAGAAGTTTAGTAGAGCATAAATTACCTATCAAAGCTGGCTACAAACCAGTGAAACAACAACCTCGAAGGATGACTCCAGAAGTTACTTTGAAGATTAAAGAAGAGATTGAAAGATTGCTTAAGGCAGGATTCATTAGAACTGCCAGGTATGTTGAATGGTTATCGAATGTTGTTCCAGTAATGAAGAAAATTGGTAAATTAAGAGTTTGTATTGATTATAGAAACCTTAATTTAGCCACACCTAAGGATGAATATCCTATGCCAATAGTTGATTTATTAATTGATAGATCTGCTGGAAATACTATAATGTCCATGATGGATGGTCACTCAGGATATAATCAAATATCTATTGCTGAAGAAGACATTCATAAAACTGCATTTAGATGTCCAGGTAGTATAGGTACCTTCGAGTGGGTACAAATGCCTTTTGGTTTAAAAAATGCAGGGGCTACTTATCAAAGAGCCATGAATGCTATTTTCCATGACATGATTGGGACATTCTTAGAATGTTATATTGATGATATAATTGTTAAATCAAAAACATTCGATGATCATCTTGTTCACATGAAATCAACATTTGAGAGAATGAGATTTTTCAAACTTAAGTTAAATCCATTAAAATGTGCCTTTGGAGTCAATACTGGAAATTTTCTAGGATATTTGGTACATGAAAAGGGAATTCAAGTGGATAAGAATAAGGCACAAGCAATCATTCAAAGTAAACCTCCTTCAACCAAAAAAGAATTGCAAAGATTTTTAGGACAAGTCAACTTTATTCGAAGATTTATTTCCAATACTGCTGGAAAAACTTTGATTTTTTCTTCCTTCCTGAAATTGAAGGATTATGAAGAATTGAAGTGGGAAGATAAACATCAGGTTGCCTTTCAAGCCTTGAAGGATTATTTGGTGAAGCCACCAGTGTTAATGCCTCCAAGAAAAGATAGGCCTATGAAGTTATATATCTCAGCATCAGAAGCATCGATTGGGGTTTTGTTAGCTCAGGATAATGATGATAAGAAAGAACAAGCTGTGTATTACCTTAGTAGGTTTTTAAATTCTGTTGAATGCAAATATTCCTTTATAGAAAAGTTATGTTTGTCTTTGTACTTTGCAGTTATGAAATTAAGATATTATCTTCTTCCCACTGAAGTGTATGTGATTGCTAAGTTTGATTTGATTAAGTATATGTTGACTCGACCTATTTTGAGAAATCGAATTGGTAAATGGATTCTAGCCTTGTCAGAATTTTGTTTATTTTATGTGCCACAAAAGGCAGTAAAAGGTCAGGCTTTGGCAGATTTTTTGGCTGATCATCCAAATTGCCTCGAAACAGAAGGGAATTATGAAATTGGACAAATAAATATTAGTCCATGGAAATTATGGTTCGATGGTTCAAAAACTGAATTTGCTGCAGGTATTGGTTTTGTCATTGAATCACCTGAGAAAATTAAAACCAAATATGGTTTCAAACTAGATTCAAATCAATGTACCAACAATCAAGTTGAATATGAAGCTCTTATCATGGGTCTTGAAACTTTGTTAGACCTTAAAGCTACATTTGTAGATGCGTTTGGAGATTCTCAGTTGGTCATAAACCATATGAATGGACCTATAAATGTATGAGTAGTACATTGAAAATATATTATGACACTACAATGGGTTTATTATCTAAATTTGATAATGTAAACTTGTTGCATGTTCCTAGAAGTTTTAATGAAGAAGCTAATGACGTAGCTCAGAGGGCATCTGGATTTAAAACAAATAATGAAGATGTTGAAATGGAACAGGTGACTTATAGGAAATTATTACCAGTATTGGTGAATAGATTATCTTCTGTTGGTGTCCTAAGTATAGAGGTTCATGATGATTGGAGAAAACCAATCATAGAGTATCTCTCGGGGTATAATGAAAAGCCTGATCGAAGTATAAGGCTTAAATCTGTTAATTACATCTTGTATAGTGAGAAATTATTTAAAAGAGGAAGTGATGGATTATTACTGGAATGTTTAAGTAACCTCGAAGGATTAGAAGCTATAGCTCAAATTCATGAAGGATTATGTGGAGCTCATCAATCTGGAATTAAAATGAGATGGTTACTTCGAAGACATAACATTTATTGGCCAACTATTTTGAAAGATTGTATGGAGTTTGCTAAAAGATGCCAAGAATGTCAGAAACATGGTCCTTTAAAGCATTTACCAACTGTTGATCTTCAGTGTGTGGTAAAACCTTGGCCTTTTAGAGGATGGGCCATAGATGTAATAGGAAAGATCAGTCCTCCTTCTTCGAAGGGTCATGGATTCATTATTTTGGCCACAGATTATTTTACTAAATGGGTGGAAGCAGAACCTATGCAAACTGTAACCCAATCAATGGTTGTAAAGTTTTTAGAAAACATAGTATATAGATTTGGTATTCCTCAAACTTTTGTATCTGATAATGCCTCTATATTCGAAGGGGATGTGGTTGTATTTGCAAATAAGTTAGGGATTACAATGTCAAAATCAACCCCATATTATGCTCAATCAAATGGACAGGCTGAAGCCACCAACAAAGTCATAAAAGAAAATATGGCTAAAATCATAAAAAATAATCCAAGAATATGACATGAAGTTTTGCCAGAAGTGTTATGGGCATATAGGACTTCAAAACGAACAAGTACAGGTGTATCTCCCTATGCCTTGACTTTTGGACATGAGGCAGTTTTACCTATTGAAATAAGGATTAATTCTCTTCGAGTGATGAAGCAGAATCATCTATCTTTGAATGATTATCAAACATCTATGGCTATTGAATTAGAAAATATTGATGAAGAAAGAATCAAAGCTCTCAATAATATTTTGATACAAAAAAGAATAGCATCGAAGGCATATAATAAAAAAGTACAACCAAGAACCTTTGATGAAGGAGATTTGGTTTGGAAGACAATATTACCTATTGGATCTAAGGACCCAAAATTTGGGAAATGGTCACCTAAATGGGAAGGACCTTTCCAAGTTAATAAGGTTTTTAATGGTGGATTTTATCATTTGAAAAGTCTGAATGGATATGTTCATTTAAGGAAAATCAATGGTAAATTTCTCAAGCAATATTATCCCACTATTTGGGAGGCAAGAAATCTAGAATAAAGCATTCGAAGTAAGAACATGTATTTCATAGAAAGGTAAATACAAAAACCATCTATTGGTAAATTATAAGACATACATTGGTATAGATTATTTATACCAACTTTGTTATGAATTGGGCTTTTAACCTAAAGTTATCCCAAGATCTGGTATACAGTTTTGATTGACTAATGATGAACTTTTGCCTTGAGATTGATTCTTGAGTCTTTAAAGGCTTCAATTCAAACTCTGTCTTCAAAACTAGAAGTTTTGCCTCAACACCTTGTTGTTTGATCTTCAGTCTTGCTAATTCAGTTTCTGCAAGTGCAAGATCCTTTTTTAATTGATTCACTTTGGCAGATGCTCTTTCAATAGATATGTTGGTTCCTTCAAATTCTGTCAAAGTTCGATCCATCTCAAGAGTTTTCTCTGCTGTATACTCCATGTCAACTTCTAATTTTTCTCTTTCTTCGATAACTTTTTCCAACAAAAAGCAATTGAAATCAAAAGTTGACATGATGGCAGAAATTGTTTCTTTGTCTGGAACAGAAATGTTAGAACTTTCTAACATAAATTGACATAAGACTTTCATAGCTCTTTGTACTTCCTTGTCCTCAAAAACCTCAAAAGAAACTTGACTAAAAAGCCTCAAGGTAGCAAGAGCAGCTACTGGATCTATTGAAGGTGATTTTGGTTTGCTTTGACCTGTCATTCGTTGAAAGAATTCTTGAACATTGGTTGAAGTGACATCTTCCATCTTCAGAACAAATTTCAAACTCTTTTTAAAATCTTTGACTTCTTCAGGAGTCAAGTTAGGAGGAAGAGGTAGGTGAAATTCTTTAGAACTTGAGACTCCTGAGGTAGCTTGAGGTTTAAATGAAGTGGAAGTAGGAGCAGCTTTAGGATCAGAGCTTGCACTTGGCTTCGAAGAGCTAGTCCTAGTCTCAGGAACAGATTCAACCTGTTTAGCAAAAAAGTTAGGAATTTAATTCAGAGTTTATTTTTCTTTTAAAAGGAAATCAAGATTTAAAGGATTTTTGAGAGAATTTTGAATGTCTTACCATTGGTTGATACTCAAGTGATGGAGTATGAGTGCCCAAAGAAAGAGATTTTGGAATTTCTGGGAACTTTGGACTCTGAGTTTTTGTTTATGGAATTGTTGATATTGTTTTATGCTCAGGATGGGGTGCTACCTTCGAAATAGGAATTGCTAAAATAGGTGATGTTTCTATGACCTCTGTGTCAGCAGGAGGTTCATTGGCTTTTTTGGCTTTCTTTTTCTTGTGAACAAGTGAGGAGATTGGACTGGTGTCTTTTTCTTCTTCAGAATCAGCATGTCCAGAGGCTATAGGAGAACTCTCTGGTGATAGGATTAGTTTTCTCTTTGGTTTAGGAGATGATGAAGCAGGAGTTTTTGAAGCTTTCGAGGAGGCTTGAGTGCTTGGTTTAGCTTTCGAAGCTCTGGTTATTGGTGAAGAACTTTCTCCAGCTTTTTTCCCTGTGTTTTGAAGTTCAAACAATCATAAGTCAAAGTTCTTTCTATTATTTTAAAAAATAAGGGAGGGGAAAGGATTTGGTAAGAATTATGATTACCTGTTTGATTCATCGAATCAATGTATCTCAAAAGATGACATTTGTCCATCTCCACTGACATCAAATTTTCCCACCAGTTTGAGAAAGCAGGGGTGCAAGTGGTATACACTGGTAAAGAAGTAAATTCCAAGTTGCTGACTTTATTCTGATAAACTGCTAATGCAGCAGTTATCACGGATTCTGGCACCTTCGAATGAGTTTTATAGGCCATGAGTATATTGGCCTGACTTCTGATTGGGAAAGGAATTGATTGAGTAAGTCCAAATTGCCTCGAAAATTGATTGGGGAGGTAAAGTTCACCCTGAGATTTGAAACTAAGGATGTTCCCAAAGAATAAGTCCCTACTAATTAGAAAACTTCCCCATGCAGCTTTTAATTCGAGAGGATTTGCTGCTCTATCCAAAATTTGACAGAGCCAATGGGGAGAAAGAGGAGTTTTGTCTTCAGAATTGTAAAGGATTTCGAATGGTTGGAATAGTTTGTTTGATCTTATTTCAGGAAGATTGAAAAAGAGAGAGAGGCATTCTTTGAAAGTCTTATCAGTACTTGGCAATAAAGTAAAAAAGATCCCATGGGACACAGTATTAGGTAAGGGTCCTAAGTCATGAATTTCTGGGAAGTAAGCATATAACCATAATTGTAAAATCCAAAAGGGACCACCTTGAGTGAGAATGAAGGGGTCGAAGCATAAATCAGAAAAAGATCTATAGAGAGATCCTAGAACAAAAGGTGCTAAGGCTAACCTTCGACCGGCAGCCAGAGCTTTGGCAATATTGGAATATTCGAGGACAACCCTTTGAGAAGAAGTACAAAATAGATGCTTCGAAAGCCAATACAGAAGGAAGCAGTAATATTCTTTGTCAGTCACTGCTCCTGATGTTTTTCTGTGAGAAATTAAGAAATTGGTGTATCCTAATGATTTCGAGTCAGTGTTAATTGAAGGACTATCAGACTCAGCCATATAGGGATGAACATCTTCCCCATGAGATAAAAACCCTAATAAATGACAAATATCTAGAACAGTTGGACCTATTGGACCAAATCGAAGCTGGAAGTGATTGAAAATAGGGTTCCAAAAACAGAGAGCTGCGGCTATTAAGTTAGGACTGGATTCGATGGGAAATTTCGAAAGATTGATAGCATGATAAACCCCTGTAGTGATCAAAATTTCTCTCCTATTCTCTAAAATTCTATCTACCCATTCAGGCCAATCCTTTGCAGGTTTAGGCTAGTGCCTGAATTTCCAGTCATATTTGGAATTTGGAAGTTCTCGTTGGTAAGTCAAGCGTTGTTCCCCTAATCTAGGGTAATAGACATGGAGTCTCAAATTTGGAATGCTTAGGCAAGGACCTATAGCAATTGAAGATTCTTGGTTCGGAAGAGTAATGGGAACAAGAATTTCGTGTATTAGAGAAGTCTCTTGCCCATTTGAATAGCGATCTTGCTCATCTTTTATAATCTTTTCGAAATCATCACAAATCTTTTGAAGCTGGGTATTGTCATCAGATTTTGTCATTTTTGGATTGCGAAGAGATAAACAGGAAAGAAAAGCAAAGTGCAAAATGAATAGGTTAGGGCAAAACAAATTGGTGAAGTCAGAAGGTTTATTTCTCTTTGTGTTTATCTATTTATAACCTTTGATGAACCCTTGGTGACGATTGGAAAGAGTTGCATTTATTGAAAAATAGCCGTTAGATTCGGTTAACCTTTTGGACCGTTATTTCAAAGATAAAAGACATATTGGTTCAGAATGAACTAATCCATTTGAAGGAATGTGAATGTTCCATTGTTCATTACATTTAAAAGAAAGTACAGTTACAATTCAAAGACATAATTGATAAAAGTGGGGAAACCCATAAGTAACTAAATTATGAAACATAGCCCAATAATAGGCAAAATACTCTGCCTCTAATTCTATCTCGAAACATAGGTTTCTGGTTTCTAATGCCAGTTTGTCTTCACTTCGAAGGGTGAGGTAAGCTTCTTTAAGTTGTTCTTCGTATTGGTTTAACTGAAAGTTGATCTTGAATAGAGCTTTGCGGAGACTTCGAAGTTCTTTGGCCAATGGAGTCTTGCCTCTAAGGGAAACACCAACAGCTTTGGCTTCATCTTTGAGATATGCAATTCAATTTTCGAGATCGGACTTTGAATAATGAGAAATGGTACTTTCTTCATCAGAACTACCACAACCATAAATGTGCTTCTCTTTGAATTCTAGGACTTCATCAAGAAGTGCCTTGGGGGTTTCTTTGAGCTTTTCATAGAGATCTAAAAGATAATTTAGATGATGAATACTTTCTTGATGATGAGAATACCATCTCATGTGGGAAGCCAAGGTTCGAAGAGTAAAATCCATTTGAGTTCGCACAAGTGTTGAAATATTCCATTCATGACATAAGATATGACAGCTCCATTCAAAATTGATTCGAGCCCTCGAGTTTTGTAAGATAGAAAATGGAAGATGAGAAAAAGCAACTAATAGCCTTTGAGCTTGAATAATCATGCATGGAGAAGGTGATTTAATAGGTGGAGTATGCTCGAATGAAGGACCATGTCTACACAATTGGTCTAGTTTTAAAAAAGGATCACTAATGTTTTCAGTAGGATCTATTACCTGAACTTTGGTGTCAAGAAAGCCTAATACAGAATGGTAAAAAAGAAGTACCCTCTCTTCATAATCTTTTTCAAAAAGTTTGCATTTTGAAAGGAAAGCTGAGGAGTAATGCTCATTGGAAAAATTTTCATGAGATGTTCTTACATATGTATGGATAGGAGGTCTGCCTTGAGGAACTAAGACATTACCTCTTTGGAATCTCTCACCAGGAGGACTGGTTGAAGAGATCAGCCAGGCATTCAATAAATTTTGCTCTTGAGAAAGACGATTCGAAAATGGATAGTATGGTTTTATTGTCCTACTTCGAATAACACCTTCAGTTTCAGGATACTCAAAGCTTGGATGAACAACTGAAGGTACTATGACTGGGGTTTCGAGCTTCATTCCCTTGTAATATCCTACACCTTCACCATGGGAAATATGTTGTTCCCAAGCAGGAGGAAATGTTTGATTATTGTAAATTGATTTAGAAGAGCTTGAAGATGAATGCTGTTTTGATGAAGAAACACTTGGTTTGTTTAACATTTCATGCCATTTTCCCCATTTCGAGTAAGTAAAAGGTTCGGGAGGAGTTTCAAGAGGATCCCAATTTGTTCGAAGTGGAATGTCAGGGCGTTTGGTTAACAGTATCACTTCTTCGGGAAGATTAATAGGAAAGCTATCGAATGAAGATTGAGAAGAAGACATGATCAAGAGAATGAATTCAAAGTAACATGGGGTTCAAGGATCAAGCAAAATACGATGGTTTGGAATAAATTGAGAAGATGGTCGTGCAATTTAAAGAACTATGTATTATAATAACTGCCCAGTATGGTTTGACCACGATCACCATTATCTTTTTGAAACAAAAGAAAATGGCGCGGGGGGTAATGTTTGTGATAAAATATTCAGCCAATGCAGGGTTGACACATAAGAGATGATGTGGCAAGTTAATTGGTGGATACTGATGGACATTGGAACCGTTATAGGCAGTTGAAGCTGATTTATTTCATTCAAATATTTATTTGATGGAAGACACGTGTTGAACATCATGGGTTAATTGAAGGACAGTTGTCAATATGAGAGAATGTCACGAATAAAAGCAGTTATCAGTTTGAAAATGGGAGGGAACATTCAAATTAAGTTGCTGAGGCTTCGACATCTATAAATAGAAGGATTGTGTATTCGAAAGGGATCCTTCGATCAAACATCAACATATATCTCTCAATACATCTACTGTATTGTTATTTAGATACTTAGAATTAGGAGTAGAACACCTTCGAAGTCATCTTCAAGGTTAGATTGTAGTTTCTTTAATTTAATAAAAGTAGTTCAATTACTTTTAGTCATTTTACTGTTTTATTTAGGAGTAGATATTAATTTAATCAGTTCGAAGTTCTTCAGTTAGTTACATCTTTACACAATTAAAGTCCTGTTTAAGGCATCGAACGTCACCACAATCTCCCTGGTGAGGCGCAGTTTGGACACACACACACACATTGGCAACTTGCTTGCCTGGCACGCTCGCACACACTTATAAATTTTCCAACCAAACACAAAGTATACTCATTATCGCTATAGTTCCAAAATTTATTTTTTAAATATTTTATCAGTTATCCCACATACAGTGGTATGTGATCATAGCGTCAATCACTGTCATACCATGTGATACAACAGTTAAAATATTTGAGAACAAAGAATTTTAATAAGAGAAGCATTCACATTCGTATCATTCTCAAATTTAATTTTCAAATATTTTAAGAGTTGTCCCATTTGCTAGACCGTAGTCAATGATACCATATATCATGTGGTACAATCGTACAACTATTAAATCATTTAAAATGAGATTGCAAAGCTTTATTCTTTTTTGTTTGCTAAACCAAAGCATTACTCTTTGATTATTTCTATGAGAGCATTTTTTGCTCACCCAAAAATGATCACTTATTGCTTGTTTAGGCCTCAATTTGGTGAATTGTGTTCCTTTTCATTCCTATTTTACCCCTGTATCTCTAACATTGTTACTGGAATGTCTCCCTAATGCAAGCATGAGTGAATAATATGTGACTATTTTTTAGGGAGCAAAAATGCTATCTATTTCTACTCTCATTTAAAACGTCAATAGATTGTAAAAAAAAAAAAAAAAAAAAAAAAAAAACAAAAGTACTAGGCACACAACACATTCAATAATAGAATTTTAAATGCATGTACCATGTGCTGTGTAAGTGGTGCGTAAAAAAATGTGAAAAATTCAAACATAACAGAGTACAACACATATTAAGCCTTGTTGTGAAATGTGTTATGTATCTAGTATTTTGATATTTAAAAAAAAAAAAAAAAAAGTTTTTAAGGTCCCATTTAGCAACATGTGTTGATCATGCAAAGACCAGAACAGTGGCCAAAGTCGCGGAGTCCCAACGTACGAACATCCATCAGTCCATTCTCCTACTACGCTTTACCTTCTTCTTGACTTCTTCTTCTTCTCTCTCTTTATATATATATATATATATATATCTTCAGTTCATGGATTGACTAAAACTCTCTTCTTGGTGGTCTCTGCAACTTATAATTCAAAATGACCAAACAAACAGGCCGTCTTACATCATCAGACTTGAGTAGCCATTAAGCTTCCCTCCGATCTTGATCCTCTTCATGCCAGTAAGTATTGCCTTTATATTGTACACTTTTAGTTATACTTGCAGTGTGTACTGTGTGTGTGTGTGTGTGTGTGTGTGAGTGTGTATGCGTGTTTTGCAGATTGCGGATTTTTGGAGGCCTAAATGCACAAAAGCTAAACTTAATTGTTTTTGTAATGTATGTTGATTTGCTATTATTCCCCATCCGGGTTGTTCTGTGACTTTGTAGAGCATTTTTAATATACAAACTAATCAACTTGAATTTGTTCATTTTGAAAATGGAAAAGTTTATCATGTTTCTTCAGATGTGATCATTCTTAGATTTTTTTTTTTTGAAGATTATAATTTGTGTGTTTGTGCATTATTTACCATAAGACCAAATGGCCTAATTCAAGATAGTGGATTTGTACGTTAAAATGCCTCATAAATTGTAAATGATCCCTTTCAGATTCATGGATGGGCAAACAAGCCCTAAGTCTACTTAAGTTTGGGTTTACCAAGAAAAAATTCTGGTAGTTGCAGAGAAAAGGAAAAAAAGAAGAAGAAGAAGAAGTTAAAAATGCTAGATGATTAGTCTCTAAAGAAACAGAGTGAGTTCTTGATTGATGTATTATAAAGGTCATTTTATCTGGTATTAAATTGTGACAAAACAAGAGGTTTTTTAAGTCAAAATAGATCCTAGAGTTGAAATCTATTGACTATTGTCTTGAATGAGCATATTTAGAAAATTTTTAACTTTGTTGTATGTTTCTTCCTATATATGTGCTCATTCCTAGCACCACTTTCCAACGCTTTGTAAATTGTAAGTGAGTTCATTCAAATTCACGGATCGCTCAAATATGCTATGCTATAATAAAATGAGTGTAAATTTAAATCCCAATTGCTTCACCAAATGTACCAGCGCAGTGATATGTGGTACGACCGATCACTGCAACAACATGTGGTACAACTATTAAAGCATTTGGGATTCAAATTTCGGAAGCATGGTATTATCTTAGAAATTGACAAATTGTGAATGAGTTCATTCAAATTCATGGATTAATGCCCAAATATACGATGCTATTGTAACCAAATGACAACTAAAGTAATTTCATAGTTACATTTTCTAGAAAAATGAATCTAGTACTCAAAAATTAGTTACAACTAGTCGATAACCCGTGCTATGCACAAGCTATTTTTGTGAACATTTTAAAACACATCTATGTATATATATGCATGTGTTTATAAAATATTGTAAATATATAGATACTACGCGAAAAACAAAAATAAAGTACTAATTAATCCTTTCAAATTTGCTGCTACATAATGTTTAAACTATCTTGAACTACAAAGAAATGCCATGTCTAGGCCTACAAAGCAAACTCAGCTCCACGTTCCTACGTTTGAACTGCAGCCCAGCTCCAAGTTCCTAAAATTGAACTGCAACCAAAACACAGCTGCAGGCTCTTAACTCTTGGACTGCAAAGCATCAAACACACATTGAAGAAACAATTTCAAACCATTACATTAACTCATGATTAGCAAAAGAGAAAAGAAACCCCAAATCCCCACTCATTACAACATAACTGCTAAATTATGCACTTGCAAATATAAGCATTCCAATGCATGAAACTCAATTTTTCTTACTTTCCTTCCGTTAAAAACACTATCTACCGCATGCCTTTACAATCTAAAATAGCAACTATAGATACTTGTGTTGGGAAGGGAAAAGAAAGAAGCTGTAGTATGTTCTTGAGTTATATTTTAAAACATGAATGAAATGATTGCTAAGCATAGTAATGGAATCTGCCTGAAAATCCCATTAATTCAAATACCAAGCCAAAGTTTAAATTATAGATTTAAAATACTCACAATTCATTAGATAATACATATCAAATTCTCATAAATCTAGAACCCCTAAATCCCTAATCAACAAACTTAACAGATACAAGTATTGAATAGCCATTTTAGGCACAATGGCTGTCCATGACATTGACCCTTTCCCTGAGAAAAATTTTCTGTATTTCCCATTCGAACGGCAAATCCCGAAAAAGTACACTCCTAGGATTTTTTTTTTTTTTTTGTGTGTGTGGATATAAACAGAACTAAATCATCTCTTTACCACTCACATAGTCACATTACAACCCTCCTTAAACTTCAAAATAGCACAAGGAGTCTCAACCAAGTGATCATCTATTCTTCCAATAACTACAAAAAAAGGTTAGAACCCAAATCTCAAATACATCCAGAATGAGACCAAAATGCCTAAAATAATCTTGTGCATTAATCAGTGAAAATTTTACACTGCGCATACAGAACTAAGAAAATCAACAAATTCATATTAAACTCCTACCAAAGTCAGTTTGCAGATCAAACTAAGTCATCCATTATGCTATGCATGGGCTGTTTTGTCCAAGACATTGATAATAAAAAGAGCTGAGTTTCAACCTTCTCAAACTCATCTTACGATAGATAATCAGAAATATAAATAGTAGTACTCCACCGTGGAAAGGAGAAAAAGCAACCAAAATTCTTTGCTTTTCTGAAACTTCAAATAATTATATCAATAGTGATATATTCGTTATATTTGTGATATATCATATATCCAATGCAATCATGGCCGGCTCAAGTGGGGGCAAAGGGGCAACCGCTCCGAGCCACCAAAGTTCAATAAATTTTGAGGGTTTTTATGAAATTTTCATAATTACATTTTTACCTTGAGATTTTTAGTATTTTACATTTAGGCCTCCCCAAGGCCCAATTTAGTGTCATCAACTACATATATATTGATATACATGTATATAAAACTCAAAAGCAAAGGCTCTAGAATTTTCAAAATTACACTTTTAGTATAAGAAGAAATTGACCCCTCTAGATTTTGAAAGATACCATACAATGTTTAAGTTTCACAAATAGACTCATATTATAAGTAGACCCAAAAATAATTGCCAATTATGTATAAGTAAATCCTGAAAAATTGTCAATTATGTATAAGTAGACCCCCCAAAAAATCGCCTCGGGGGTGCTGCCCCCAAACCCCCGTATAAGGGCCTCCCTTTTTTAGTAGTTTGTCCCGTAAAGACCGGCCCTGAATGCAATCATTTTTTTCCTTTCCATCTAGAGAAAGAAACATTCCCTCATTGAGGAAGATGCAACAACTTTTCATGGCATACAACCCACTTCAAAATGGTTGATGAACAAATTACAGTTTGTTTTTTTCACTTCGTATTTGATCTAAAAGCCTCTATTTGCAATTTAAGAAGAGAACCACTCTTAATGCATAGAATTGTTTATAGAATGTTATTCCATCTAAATTACTGCCTAAATGCTTTCAGCCTTAAACAATATAAAGAGATATAATATCATGTATGTCACCCTTCCAAATTTTCTACTACGATTCCCTGCTTTGACAATTGTCAGAAGTGTGACCAAATCTATGAGTGAGAACTAAGGGCAAAGCAAGAAGTGGGTTCGTTTCTTTGGGCTTTTCCAACATATAGATATATATATATATATATAACTATGACGCATCCAAAAGATTGCATCTATCCTGATTCATGTATTTTTCTACTAATACTCAGAGTAATAAGTTAATGAACAAAATCAAATTGAACAAACTCCTTAATAAATTGTTGAATTGCACCTGAAATAGGTTTGAGAGAAATTACACACTATAGCGTGAAATAATAATGGTCTTCTAACTGGTTTAATTGGTAAGAGTGCATATGAAAATTATGGATATATGCTTGATAGTGATAGAGCTCACTTGTAGAGAATCTTTTCTCTAGCCCAATTGGTTTAGTTCAGTTGTAATTCTGTTACACTTTGGTTAGATTGTTATATGAGGTGTCAGGTTTGTTAGGCCAGCTGGTGAGTCGGTGATATCTTGATATGTATCTATAAAGTCTGTCACTGTTTCATATGTGACAATAACAAGAACAACTTTACCATTTTCTTCTCTCTCTCTCTCACTCTCTCTCTCTCTCTCACTCTCTCTCTCTCTCTCTTATTTCTCATGGTATCAGAGCTTTAATAAGGGGCACACGTCTCAAATGGTTGCAACAATGATGAGTTCATCTTCTTCTTCTTCAAACTTCCTATTCTCCAATTTATCTTCTCTCCAATATATGCAATTTGATCACCATTCGTCTGGATTCAACAACTATGTTCAATGGCGTTTCCAACTCTCAGCAATTCTTCGAGCTCACTCTCTTTTGGCTTCATCGATGGTTCGAATGATTGTCCAGAGAAATTTCTTCGAAGTGACGAAGGTTCGATCACTTCTCAGATCAATCCAGAGTACAATCTCTGGATTACACAGGACCAAGCTCTCATGACATTAATAAATGCAACTTTATCTCCATCAGCACTTTCCTACATTGTCGGCTATGAAACATCCAAATCTGTCTGGCAGGCTCTTGAACGGCGATATTCGTCCAGTTCTCGCTCTAATATTCTTCAGCTTAAGACAAATCTTCAAACGATTTCGAAAGGAATGATTCTGTTGATGTCTATATTCAACAAATCAAGGAAGCTAGAGACAATTTGGCCTCTGTTGCAGTCAATGTAGAAGATGAAGATTGTGTGAGTTCTTTTTTAGTGTGGATGATGTGTAAAGAGAGGTATAACACGTAGGCAGGCTAGTGAGTGTAAAATATAGTAAAATAATAGAAAAGTAGTAGTACAGTCAGATGGGTCCCAGAGAGGACGTGGCTCGAGTGAGAGCCAAGGTGGTTCCAAATAAGAGAGAGAGAAGCAGTAGGTGTCCTAAGGTGAGGATATGAGTGGAAGGTATGGAAGGAGTGAAGGTGGATGAGGAGTGGTAGGTAAGGTGTGAGCGAAGGTGGAGGAGGAGTGGTAGGTAAGGTCTGAGTGAAGGTGGAGGAGGAGTTGTAGGTAAGGTGTGAGCGAAGATGGAGGAGGAGTGGTAGGTAAGGTCTGAGTGAAGGTGGAGGAGGAGTTGTAGGTAAGGTGTGAGCGAAGGTGGAGGAGGAGTGGTAGGTAAGGTGTGAGCGAAGGTGGAGGAGGAGTGGTAGGTAAGGTCTGAGTGAAGGTGGAGGAGGAGTTGCTTGGATAATAGTAAGGAGGGTGTGATAACTTGGTTAATTACTCAAGCTTCAGGTCGATTCTGGTTGTTGGATGTATTGAATGGGGCTGGTATTTATAACAGAGTTGTGAGGGTATATGGTATAACTGGAGGCTCTGTGGGTGTGGTGTGCTGGCACTCTAGGAGAGGTCCCTCTGTCTAAGGTAGGTGAGGGTCTTAAATGCTTATGTTTAAGGTAGTTGAAGGTATTAAATGAGATCTTGACCATGCAAGGGGTCAAACAAGGACGGGTCATGTAACAAAGGAGACGGGTCATGTGACAAAAGAGAGTGTCTTTGGTGTTTAGCAGGTGAGATAGTAGTTGCAGATGTGTCATCGAAGGATGGCTTACTATTGGGTGAAGAGGGTTAAGCGAGGGAGTGTATCAAGATCATGCTATTGGTCTGCAGAAGGTTAAGCGACGAAGAAAGTGATAAGGCAATGGAGGGTCAAAGGCTCAGCTGGTCTTGAGGCCAAGGGGCTTTCTAATTGGCCATGGGCTGAAAGGTGCAGGGCACGTGAAGGGAAGAAGGTCACGTGTCTCTCTCTCTCTTTGGAACCAACCCTAATTCTGCCTAGGAGGCATGAGTTAGGGAGACACCCTTGACTCTAGCCACCTAACCGCGAGTTCTCGAGATCCCAATGGGCCAGGCCACCCTTAAGTACTGCTCCGGACCAAGGATGGTTGGCCCAAGTGTAAGTATGTGTGCTGGTGTATTTATTATGGGTTCCTGCTATGGCCCCTAGGGGCTGAGGCTCTCATTGAGGTGGAGGCCTTGAGTATTGGAGTTGCACTAAGCATTGGGCCTTCCTGGGGTTCATGGAGGGATCCTCCCCTTTTGGACTTGGCCCATGGTGGTGGTGTCGTAGGTATTGGAGTTGCACTCTTCCTATAGAGGGCCTTCCATCATCTTGGGCTTGGCCCTTTGAGGTCCCCCAAGTATTGGGGTTGTAGCCTTCTTAAGGAGGGCCTCCTCAAGTATTAGAGTTGCAGCGGCCCTCCCGTCATCATGGGCTTGGCCCTTGGAGATGCTACAAGTAGTGGAGTTGCAGGGTCCTCGTGGAGATTTGAGTGATTAGGTAAGTAGTCTATGTGGCCATATAAGAAATGACGACGTTAGAGATGCATTTCCCTTTTGGTGACATGTGCAACTACCACGTGGCGGATTAATACACATTACCTACATTAGCCCCCTGTCCGCATGACGGGTGCGCAGCACATGGCAGGCGGGCATAACTTTAAGAATCATTTGTGTTTATACCAGACGATTGTATCTCCAGAAAACTGCTTGATGGACAGTTGTTGCTTTGAAGGATTTAAGTGACTTGAACTTCACGTGGCTGCCGTATCACTTCACATGGGTATGGTGGCCTTCTTATCTTGTTACATGATTACAGTGTCCCCCATCTTTGCTATAAAAGGGGTGATCCTTTGCTCTAGTTTTCTACTCAGTTGTTGAGCTTGTATCAGAATGGGGGACTGGTTGAGGTGTAGTTCAAGCTTCACGTTTTCGAGGCTTCTTGCTCGGACCCTCTTTATTTTTCAAAGAAATCTCGAAGTATTTGGAGGCAGCGATGCGGTTGACTTAGTCATTGTGCGGTTGACTTGGTCTGTGTGCCCTTGAACAGCTAAATCTCTATCTTTACTAAGAAAAACATGAAATATCTTTGTATTTACCAGGACCATCTGGCTACCTTCTCTAGTGGCTGTTGTTCCGGGGGGATGGTGTCTCCTTGGGTTTAGAGTTCGGTGGCTAGTGGGATTGCGCCGGATGATTTGCGGTTCCAGAGTGATGTGATTGTTGATTTTCTAGGTGTTTGTGGAGAAGTTGTAATAGTACGATGTGTTTTGAGGTTGTTTAAAAAGTGATCTTCCTAATTACTAGAAACTGTTTGTTGTTGTCGAATTCTCTTGTAGTACTTCATTTTTCTTTGCCATTTTGCTTTGCCTGCTGTTTGCGTAAATTTTCGTGGAGTGTTACGTCCATGAATCAACGTTTTGTGATCTGGGATGGCAAACTTGGTGATCATTTTGGTGCAATGGTGGAGAGCGTGATACTCGTGCCACCTGGCGTCCAGACGGGGGAAGGGCTTCCCGTAATGTAGAGGGGGAGAGTGTTATACTCGTGCCAACCGAGTGTTCTAGGGGGAGAGTGTGATACTTGTGCCGCCCTGAGATGGAGAGCGCGATGCTCGTGCCATCTGAGACTCAGAAAGGGGGAGGGTGTTACCCGTGCCACCCTAACGAGACTCGCAGGGGGAGAGCGTGATGCTCATGCCGACCCAGTGGTGAAGAGCGCGATGCTCGTGTCACCCTTCTTATAGAAGTGGAGAGCAAGTTGCTCGTGCCACCTTGATGAGGCCAGTAGGGAGAAAGCAAGGCTAGTACTTCATTTTTCTTTGCTCTCTTTTTTTTTTTTTTTTTTTTTACGACTCTTTTACAATGTCTATCTCCGCGCATTCTGGGTCCTCATGCTCTGTGTCCTCAATAGAAGGTCATTTGATTTTCACTCTTCCAGAGAAATTTGGAGACCTGCCTGATGGTGTATATGTGTGGCGTGGGATAAAATTGGTACAAACGCTTCATACTTTTTTGGAGAGGTTGTATGTGGAGCGTCCTGGCACGTTCGTGGAGCTTAATATTCTTGATCCTGCTGAACAGACCCAAGTTTGTCGTAAACTTGGGCAGGTTATTCGCAGGATGGAGGAGACCACTTATGGCCAAGCTTCTTTCGAGTATTTTGGGGCTCTTATGGTGGAGTTATGGGAATTAAGTGGATCATGTTGTTTGGAAGTATCGGGTCTTGGAGGCGTCTTCTCGTAGAGAGTTGTTGGTTGTAGAGCGAGAGGGAGTTGAGCAGGCGCTTTGTAATATGAGTGCTCATATGGTTCGCCAGTCTAATGCTCACAAGGAACAAGGGACTGATCGAACTCCGGAGGGACGAGCGGATACTAGAATGTGTGGAGAGAACGAACAAGAGTTGATGACGGAGCTAAGGAGGGTGGAATAGGCGTTGGTTAGTGCAATAGCTTTGGAGCAACTTGCCAATTCGTATGTTAATACTGCTTCAGCTATGGCCGGCACTAGATGCCCAAACAGGCCCCGTTGTATGATAGAGCTGTGGCAGCCGTAATGGTGGGGTCGGTGATGATGATAGCGTGGAGTCCCAATGTTGACAATGTGGAGTCCCAATGTTGACAGTGTTGGGAGTTGTAAATGTGGAGTCTCATTCCCCCACTGCTACTCTTACACACAACCCTTCTGACCCTACCATCAGCCACACACAACCCCTCTCACTCTACCGCCACTCACACACAATCCCTCTCACTCCACTATCAACCACATCTGACCCCTCTCACTCCACCTCTCTAACACCCGACCCCTCACACTCCACCAACACCCACACGCAACCCCTCTCACTCTACCGCCACTCACACACAATCCCTCTCACTCCACCGCCGCTAACACCGACCCTTCTCACTCCACCATCAACCACACACGACCCCTCTCACTCCACCTCTCTAACACCCAACCCCTCTCACTCCACCGTCACCGACACCGACACCCGACCCCTCTCATTCCGTCGCCACCCCCTATCGTCACCGTGTGCCGCCGCTCCCTTCCTACAATTGTTACCGCCACCACCGTATTACATCACATGGTCCGCTCAGTCCGCTAATTGTGTTGATGTATATTTGCCGTAGGTAGGCCATGTCGGATTCCAAGAGGGTACTTTCTGAAAAGAGGGGAGAAGATGAGGCGCCCTCAGTGCCAGCCTCAACTTTGTGGCAAAAGGCTCCCTATTTAGTTGAGGACCGGTTTTGGGAAAAAGTAGAGAAATTGCTGCAAACGCCGTCAATACCAAATTTTGGTAGAACAAGTGCTAGTCCGGTTCCCGTGCCTCGCTATCCTTCTGATGTAGAGCCACTAGAGGGGGGAACCATAACCCGCTTTCAGTTGGAGCGTGGTATGTTTCCATATTCTGAGATAAAGTTTGCAAGTCGGACAACACCTATGACTCAGTGGTCTGAGTGGACTGATGCTATTATGCAGGAGTATGAGGCTCCACTGAGGGCAGCTCAGATTTATGATGCAGTGGCATGCTTTAAGTCTTTGAAAGTAAACAGGCTGGAGGCGGATATGTTGACCCTATTATCTCGGTGGTCCTCGGCAACTCATACTTTTGTAACTGCGTGGAGTGAGTTTGGGCCGACTTTGGAGGATGTTGCTGCCATATTTTGCCTAAACATTGTGGGACAAGTTAATTTTGCCACTTATGTTCTTGAGCCGGATGAGCAAGCGACTGTGACTATGTTGTGTGAAAGCCTAAAACAACATTGTGGAAAATCAACAGCTTTTGGGAGAGATGGAGAAGAACTGGTTAAGTCGAGTAACGAGAGCCAGAAGCCCTCTTTTGGAGGTTTCATGAGATATTTTTGGGAGGATCGTCAATCTTCCACCTCAGTGAAAGAAAATTGCACTCGCAAAATTGTTAAGGGCCTTGGGTATGAGCATCGATATGTAGCATATATCGCTTGTTGGTTATCCCGTTGTCTGTTTGAGAGCTCGCCGGAGGATGGTCCAAGCTCACGTTGGTTTGGGCTTGCTGTGATATTGTCAAAGGGGAAGACGGTGTCTTTGGCGGGGATGTTTTTGGGCTCTCTATTTTTGAGGCTGGATATGGTTAGTGAGGATATGCGTCGGTCCATGGGTAGGTACACGGTTGCTTCATATGTTTCAACACAGTTTCTTCAGTTATTTTTATACGAGCACTTTTCTAGGTATGCGGTTTCAGATAAGAGGAAAGGGAAAGAGTTAAAATATCGGGCATTACGATGGGCTTCGACGTCTACCATGACTGTATCTTTGGCCTCCATTATTGATGATGAGTCTCGCTTCGTGTTTTGTCCTTACGTGCTGCTATCAGGGGGTTTTCCAGACCTCGAGCCCTCGTTTTATAGGTGCGATGGTCGAAAGGTGACAGCTGATTTTCAGGGGGATGCGGACATAGTGGCTATTCTTGTGACATTGACCACTTCTTGTCTTCCTGCTTATAATGAGGTAGGGTCATGTGCTATGAGCTATCGTCCAGACCGCTTGCGACGCCAGTTTGGATTGTGTCAGGATCTACCCGTCCGTTGTGACTTCCCTAGTCCTAATGACTTATCAGTTTGCTTTAGAGGTCTTGGCGGCACCGGTGCTCCATATATTAGCCAGGGCCTTCCTACTCCTTCACGTGGAAGCGAGGGCTTTACTTCTGTTCAATATAAGTCCTTCTGGAGTTTGGTGCTTCAGAATTTTAGACAGTATTGCTCAGAGATACCAGGCATGCTTGAGGTGGGGTTCATTGCTTGTGATGACGCATCCTTGCGACGTCCTCTTCAAAGTAGAGATGAGGGGAATTGGGGAAAGTCTCCATTTTCTTTAAAAAAAATTTTGTGGGCTCCTTCATTTGATTGGTTAAGTGGTGTGGCAGTGCGTCCTTTTGAGACTGGGAGCTTAATGCCGTCGAAGTTGGGGCCATCCCCAAGTAAGGTAAAAAAAAGTTCATAATTATATGCAAAAATATAAATATGATGGTAAAGAAGTTAAAAATAGAGATGAAGTATATTAAAAGAAATATATATATATATATATATAGAAATAGAGATGCAAATTATTATTATTAATTTTTTTTAGACGTATTATTATGTACAAAAAAAAAAATATATATATATACATATATTTTTAGAGAAATAGGGGAGAAAAGGAAAAAAAAAAGTTTATTTATTTATATATATATATATTTTTTGAGACTTGAGATGTGCATTTGTGCAGGCACCTACGGCAAAACGTAAGAGGAAGGTTATGATAAAAATTGGGAGAAGGACGGCCACCGCCGGGTACGTATCAGGAGAGGATATAAGCTCGGAGGATGAGGAAGGTGCTAACCCTGAGCCCATTGAGGGGGGTAGTGGCGATGATATTCTTCCGTGAGTGCCTATTGAGGATTTGGTAGATGAAGTGGGGGATTTGGGCTCTCGAAGAGATGTTTTATTTGTTGAGACGTTGGTTGATGACGTAGTTGAGGAAGATGTGCTTATAGTTATTCCAACTCTGGCTGCTAGGGGGACCGTGCCTTCTTCTACCATGTTTGGACATTATGGTGGTGGCTCTAGCTTGTCCTCTATTGGTGGTACCCCGAGCTTTGCGGGTGCAATTGTTTCTAGCAGTACTTCGGGGTCTATTGGGGGTCCTTTTTCTTTATTTGGGAGTACACGTGACTCTGGTTTTTGTTGGGCTTCCTCTTCTTTTGGGAGCCTCGGCACTGCTGCTTCCTTTAGCTCATCCTCCTCCGTGGTGAGCATTTCTGGGAGCACTTCTACTTTGATTAGCACTTTGGGTATCACAGATGTGGAGGGGTGCTCCTCTATTTTGGACAGTGCTTCCGATATTGCGAGGTCCTCTATCCACTCCCTTTCTCTCGTTGGCACTTTTGCGGCTACTCTTAGTGGGGCTTCCTCTATCGTTCCTGTTGCTGCCTCCGTGGTTCTGCCTGCCATGCTTGGGGATGGTTCCGGTTGGCGGAGTTTGTCATGCGATTCGGTGGAGGGTGACCTTTTGGAGATGGTGTATAGGAATTATCCGAGCACTTTTGCATCCCTAGTTGATCTTCCTTGTGACTATGTGACTTTTTTCTGTCGCAAGCTTGCGGAGATTCTTCGGTCTATGAGGGAGATGAGAGTAGCTGTTATTTCTCATGATGTCCTTGTTGGTTTTTAGGGGATGATCCGGGACCTCTGGAGTACTTCTCGGATGGACCTAAGTTGGTTAGAGACTCATGTGAACTTGTTGGGGCCACGCCGGCAATTTCTAGATCTAT
The DNA here is from genome assembly GCA_033977485.1 of Hydrangea macrophylla. Classification (NCBI taxonomy): domain Eukaryota; kingdom Viridiplantae; phylum Streptophyta; class Magnoliopsida; order Cornales; family Hydrangeaceae; genus Hydrangea; species Hydrangea macrophylla. The sequence goes on from CM066990.1 coordinate 106,829,311, forward strand.
CTACTCGTGATGCGACTCTTGGCACGCGAGAGCTTGCCGCTCAGACGGAGTTGACAGAGGTAAGTGCACAAATGGTAGAGCTAATAGGAGAGCTTCATACAGTTCAGACTGGTCTTCGTGCGCTTCATACTCAGATGAGTGAGGTTCAGTCGTCTTGTCAGGGAGTCGTTACTGCAGATACTTGTGCCCTCGATGACTTGTTTCCTAGTGTAGCCTCTGATGGGTAGCGCTGCACTTCTCTAGGTCTTTTTTTTTTTTTTTTTTTTGAAGCGGCAGCGGTGGCTATCTCCACTATTTCTTTGCTTTTGTTTTGTCGAGCGGTGGCGGCTATGTCCACCGTGCTTTATTTCAGATGGCTATATATGGCCGGTTTTTTTTTTTAATAAATAATGGTAATACGGGTGGTAAATGCACAAGTAAATTGGACAAAACATAGGTTAATTCTTCATAAGAAAAGTACATTTGTGGTACACTTGATTGAATAGAAAACAAAGACAACTCTTTTTTTTTTATCCCTAGGCATGATACAATTTCAACCACTGGGTATTGATAGGTCCAGATAAAGAGTTTTCACCAACCTTGCAGATCCTATAATACCCACTGGCATTTGCCTCCTTGATTTCATAGGGCCCCTCCCAGTGCGGTGTGAACTTGGGAGCCGAGATACCTCGCATGATGTGCTTGGCCGCCTTGAGAACTAGATCCCCTTCCTTAAAGACCCTGGGTCACACCATGGCATCATAAGCTCGAGCAATCTGCTTCTGGTATTTGAGGAGATTTGATCGCGCCTTATCTCTGTGCTCGTCCAGCTGCTCTAGCATAGTTGGTCTAAGATTGTGGAGGACCTCACTCTCCATAGCTATTCTAGCAGAGGACACTGCCAATTCTGCGGGCAAAACAGATTCTGCTCCATAGACTAAGGAGAATGGGGTCGCCTGGGTTGGCTTTCGTTTGGAAGTACGGTAGGCCCATAGAGCAAGGGGGAGACGGTCAGCCCAAGTCTTGGGGCAGTCTTCCATTGTCCTGCTTAGGATCTTTAGCAATGTCTTGTTTGTAGCCTCTGCTTGACCGTTGCCCTTTGGATAGTATGGGGTGGACCGGTGATGAACGATGTCATACGAGATAAGCAGTTGACCCACATGATAGTTTACAAACGGTGTCCCATTATCTGACAAGATCACCTTGGGGATTCCGAATCGGCACACGATATTCTCACGAATGAAACCTGCCACTGCTGGTCCTACTACCTTTCTCATTGGGATGGCCTCCACCTATTTGGTATAGAGTTCTGTGGCAGCAAGAATCCAGATATTTCCTTTAGAGGCAGGAAAGATTGGTCCTATTAGGTCGAGGGCCCAAGTGTGAAAGGGCCATGGTGTTGATAGTGCTCGCAAGCCTACCGCAGGTGCATGGATCCGGTTTCCATGGATTTGGCAAGGATGGCACTGCTGGACATGAGCCCTTGAGTCCTCTTCCATTGTCGGCCAATAGTAGCCTACGTCCAACAGGTGACGGTATAACTTTGTACCTCCTTGGTGCTCTAACTTGTGTGCTTCATCCAGGACTTGATGAATTTCTCTTCCAGCCAGGCATCGCAGTGGTTGTCCCTCAAAACTTTGTCGAAATAATCGGTCCTCATGGATGAAGAATTTGGAGGCCCGCTTTTTGACAATGGAGGCATCAGTTCGATCAATGGGAAGGGAATTTTCTTTGAGGTAATCTATGTAAGGTTGTCGCCAATCAGAGACTTGAGTGGTGAAGTTGCACTCCTCTTTCCTGGGGGCTTCCTGACACTTTGTACAGGCTCGTTGGAACACAGAGGCATCTTTGGCCATCTCTGGCCAATAGTATCCCTTTCTTTGCACTAACCGATACAAGCTAACATCTCCTATCCCACAAGAGTTTTTATGAACTTGACAAAGTTGGAGCTTTGCTTTTTCTGCTCCTATGCATTCTGTCAAGATGCCCGTAGGAGCACGAAAATAAAGATTTTTGCCCAAGAGAGTGAAGTTTTTGAGTTCGGACACCGCCAAGGTTCCCTGGCGACTTCGGAGTTGGGCCAAGATGGGAGCCCTCCAATCAGAGATTTCTTCTGGAGGGAGCAACTCAAGTATTGTACAGGGAAGGGTCCTTTTGACGATTTCTATGTGAGTTGACCCTTCAGGCACATCTACTTTGGAAGCCAAGGTAGCCAAGGCATCTGGGAAGCGGTTGTCTGATCGTGGGGCGTGCTCTACCCTAACTGCTTTGAACTTATCCAGTAGTCTGTTACCAATGCTCCTGTATTGTGCTAGTGCTGGTTCTCTAATTGCATACTCTCCCGAGGTCTGCTTGATCACCAGGTTGGAGTCACCCTTGATGCAGAGGTGGGAGATGCCCATCTTGGTTGTGGCTAGGAGTCCCAAGATTAATGCCTCATATTCGGATTCGTTGTTGGAACACTTGAAATCAAGCTTATATGATAAGTGGAGCTTGGAGTTGTCCTTCTGTGATGTCAAGTTGATTCCAGCTCCCCCTCCAGTAGAGGTGGAGGATCCATCAAAGCTAAGAGCCCATTCTCCTAATTCTTCTTCTGCCATGTTGCACCGGAGCTCCTCTCCAGGGAGTTCCCCTGGTGGGGGCTCGAACTCTCCACTTGGAAAGTGAGCTAACAAGTCTGCCAACGCTTAACTTCTGATGGCTTTTGGAGTTATGCATACTATATCAAACTCGGCAAGCAAGAGGAGCCATCGAGCCATACGTCCTGAGAGGGCTGGTTTGAGATACCGGAGGGGGTCACATTTGGTAATGAGAATCACCTTGTGACTTAGGAAGTAGTGCCTGAATTTCTGTGCCGAGAAGGTGAGTGCAAGGCAATGGCGTTCTATGGGAGTGTATCTGCTCTCAGTGTCCTGGACCACTCGACTAATGTAGTACACATGCTTCTCCTGTCCTTCTACCTCTTGGGCAAGGAGTGCCCCGATAGATCTTGGCGTAGAGGTGAGATAAAGGAGGAGGGGCTTTTTTGGGTCTGGGGCTGTCATGGCGGTTGTGGATGCTAAAACCTTCTTGACATTGTCGAAAGCCTCCTGGTGCGTCGTCTCCCATTTGAACTTTGCTTGTCCTTTCAAAAGTTCCCCTAGGGGGCAAGTGATTTCTGAAAGGGCTGGGATGAAACGGCGGAGATACGATACCTTCCCCAAGAACTGCTTCAATTGCTTTTGTGATGTTGGGGGTGGCATGTCAGTAATTGATTGGCTCTTTGTAGGGTCTAAGTCTATTCCTTGACGGTGGACTACGAATCCCAAGAATTTTCCAGCAGAGACTCTGAAGGCGCACTTGAGGGGGTTCATGCGAAGGTTAAACTTTCTGCACCTTTTGAAGACATCACGGAGGTCCTGAGTGTGTGCCTTTCCTAGCTTGGTCTTGACCACTATGTCATCCACGTAATCCTCCAGATTGTGATAGAGCATGTCATGAAAGATGGCTGTCATTGCTCTCTGATAAGTGGCACCCGCATTCTTCAATCCGAAAGGGATGACAGTATAGTAGAAGTTGCCAAAAGGTGTTCGGAAGGATGTTTTTTCTGCATCCTCAGGGTCCATCTTGATTTGATTGTATCTGCTGAATCCATCCATGAATGAGAAAGTTTGATGCCCTGAAGTGGCGTCTATTAGTGTGTCCACATTGGGGAGGGGGAATTCATCTTTGGGATATGCCTTGTTGAGGTCCCGAAAGTCCACACATACTCTGATTTGACCATTCTTCTTTTTTACTGGCACGATGTTTGCCAACCACGTGGGGTGCTTAATGGGCTTGATGAACCCCGCTTGGAGTAGCTTTTCAACTTCGCACTTTATTTGGAGTTCCAGCTCGTGTCTGAACACCCGAGGGGCCTGCTTCACAGGATTGTTGCTAGGGTTGGTGTTGAGCTTGTGCGTAACGAGAGAGGTATCCAACCCTGGCATTTGGTCATAGGTCCACGCAAATATGTCAATATATTCACGGAGTAAGGAGATGAGTGACATTCGTTCTTCGGGGTCGAGATGCTTGGAGATGAAGGTGACTCTAGAGGCTTCCCCTTTAGGAGCCAGGTTTACTTCTTCTACCTCAGGTCCTGTTGTGCGCGGTCCATCTTGGAGTGTCTCTGGTGCTGGCTTGAGGTCGGTGGATTTGTGACTTTCAACTTCCGCTACTTGGCATGTCAGGAGCCCAGAACCGTTATGAGTTTTTGGTCCTGGCCCCTTACACCGTCATAAGCAGCGGTATGTGATACGACCGTCAGGGAGCTTGACTCGGATGCATTTTGGGGATGAGCCTCGTTGTCTTTTCTCTTTGGGGTCGTCTTGGGATTCCTCAGCTTTCTTTTTTTTGGGGGAGAAATTACCCTGTTGGGCGTCCTCCTATTTGGGGATAGTGATCCCTCGTAATGGAACACGGGGCGAGAACTCCTTTTCATCAGAGAGGTCATCAAAGAATTCTGCGTCTGCCATATGGGCCTCATGTGTACTGAACGGCCTTCTGGTACCATTGATGGTGAAGACCTTCTTACCACCATTAGTGAGGAGTCTTCCCTTCATGCACTGGTGGTAAGTGGAGGGGATGATGTCGAACTTATGCATCCATGCACGTCCTATAAGGAGGTGATATGAAGTATCTGCCTCAATCACATGGAATCTTGCGGGGGCATGAAACTTTCCCAGGCTAAGGGCAATGGTGACAAACCCTACACTTCGCCTTGTGTCATTGCCAAACCCTGCCATGTCAATTTCTTGGGGGATTAGCTTTTCTTCTGGTATCCCTGCGCCATGAAGGTTGTCATTGGCACGATGTTCAAAGAAGCGCCTCCGTCTAGGAGTGCCCTCTTGAATTCCACTCCCTGGATTGTGGCGGATACATAGAGGGGCCGATTATGAGGGTGAGGCACCTGGATATCTGCACCTGTGAATGTTGTTGCTGTCTCGGCCTCTCGTGAATCACGGCGTAGTGAGCCCCCTGAGGCTACGCAAGCCTGGTTATATGCATTGGCTATGTGAAGGATGGCCTTGGTGGCTTCGATACGAGCACCTTCACAAAATCCCACTTGATCGAAGAAGTACTTGAATTTAGTTAAGTTCTTGACTTTTGAAGCAGTGAATTCGATACCATCTGTAGTACCTGAAGAGGGTGCCTTGGCATGGACGGTAGGTTCCATGATAATTGGTGGGTCCAACTCCATTTCTTGAAAAGTTATTCTGCCCACCTCTTGGTGGGTTGCGTGCTCATGGAGGGATACCATGTTGACTACACCCCGATCTCCATGTTGTTGACAAGGGGCTTCATGGTCATCGGGATGAGTAGTTACTTCCAACTCTCCGTTGGCTATCTTGCGGTGGAAGATACCTCGAAGGGCCCAACATTCCTTCGTTGGATGCTTAACAATCTGATGATACACACGATAGTTTTGTTTAGACTTGTCTACTTCGGTAGGTGGAATAGTAGGTGGGCGGAGGACAATGACACCGTCCCTAACCCATCTTTTGAACACAGCAAGGATTTCTCTCATGCCACACGGGAAGGGTGCAGGGATATCGATGTCCTCCCTTCGGCGGTTTTTGTTGTCTTCCTTCTTGTTGTAACGGCCGTCCTTCCTTTCTCCAACCGTGGCGGCCATTGGATACCATCGGTGTTCCCGGGACACTCTAGATGGTGGTTTGACGTCCTTCGCCAGATTTCGGGCCGCTACCAACAAGTCTGAGAATGTCTTGAAGGAGTGAATGACCAAGTGCATTCTATATTCTCTCATCATACCATGAACACAGAGTTGGACCAAGCTTTCTTCAGTTGTATTGTCGTGGCACTCCATGGCACGATCCCTGAAACGGTCTACATATTTGATCAAAGGCTCCGCCTCACCTTGCACCTCTCGAGAAAGTGAGACGGTGGTCACCTTCTCAGTGATACTAAAGAATTTGGAGTGAAAGGTAGAGGCCAGCTGGGTCCATGAAGAGACGGACCCAGGCTCCAAATTAGCATACCAGGTGTATGCCCTATCGGTCAGTGATTTGGAGAACTCACGAAGGCGAAGATTTTCATCTTCTCGGTGAACACCAAGACTGTCCAAAAACTTTGCGACATGTTCCCGGGAGTTTCCTCGTTTTCCATCGTAGCGAGCAAACTTAGGACTAGTGTATCCTTCCGGATAAGGAAGACTAGCCAGCCTCAAAGGATAAGGTGGCCGCATATCAATTGCAGGTGGGAGAGGAAGTGACAAAGCCTTATCCTTTAAGAGGGTCTCAACATCTGCCATGGTGACATAGCCAGTGGGTGTCTGCTTTCCTGCTTCTGTAATGGATGGAGGGGTGTCAGTGATGATGACATCTTTCCCTTTGGCTTGCTCAACTTGCTGATGTTCAGCTCCGGATGCATTAACGGAGGTTCTAAGCACTTCATCTTGCCCAGATGGAGCATTAGGAGTTGGTCGTGGCAATCTTTGTGCCATGGTGGTGAGTGTTTCCATGATTAGACGATTTTGTTCCTCGAGTTTTTGGAGGTGTTTTTGATAACCTTCCATCTGTTCGAGTCGCTTAACTATGTCAAGTTCAAAGATACCGACGGATCCTTGCGAATCGTGAGTCTGAGAGTTTGCGGGCTCCTCCCTACTAGGGTGGATGCTCTGGTGAGCGTTAGACCCAGTAGGTAGGGCCTTAGCTTTCTTAGGGGGACGCCCCTTTGGTTTGGGGAGTACTTGTTGTTGCTGTGAGCTAACCATGTCTACGAATATACCTCCCACTGTGGTCGCCAAAATGTGTGAGTTCTTTTTTAGTGTGGATGATGTGTAAAGAGAGGTATAACACGTAGGCAGGCTAGTGAGTGTAAAATATAGTAAAATAATAGAAAAGTAGTAGTACAGTCAGATGGGTCCCAGAGAGGACGTGGCTCGAGTGAGAGCCAAGGTAGTTCCAAATATGAGAGAGAGAAGCAGTAGGTGTCCTAAGGTGAGGACATGAGTGGAAGGTATGGAAGGAGTGAAGGTGGAGGAGGAGTGGTAGGTAAGGTGTGAGCGAAGGTGGAGGAGGAGTGGTAGGTAAGGTCTGAGTGAAGGTGGAGGAGGAGTTGTAGGTAAGGTGTGAGCGAAGGTGGAGGAGGAGTTGCTTGGATAATAGTAAGGAGGGTGTGATAACTTGGTTAATTACTCAAGCTTCAGGTCGATTCTGGTTGTTGGATGTATTGAATGGGGCTGGTATTTATAACAGAGTTGTGAGGGTATATGGTATAACTGGAGGCTCTGTGGGTGTGGTGTGCTGGCACTCTAGGAGAGGTCCCTCTGTCTAAGGTAGGTGAGCGCCTTAAATGCTTATGTTTAAGGTAGTTGAAGGTATTAAATGAGATCTTGACCATGCAAGGGGTCAAACAAGGACGGGTCATGTAACAAAGGAGACGGGTCATGTGACAAAAGAGAGTGTCTTTGGTGTTTAGCAGGTGAGATAGTAGTTGCAGATGTGTCATCGAAGGATGGCTTACTATTGGGTGAAGAGGGTTAAGCGAGGGAGTGTATCAAGATCATGCTATTGGTCTGCAGAAGGTTAAGCGACGAAGAAAGTGATAAGGCAATGGAGGGTCAAAGGCTCAGCTGGTCTTGAGGCCAAGGGGCTTTCTAATTGGCCATGGGCTGAAAGGTGCAGGGCACGTGAAGGGAAGAAGGTCACGTGTCTCTCTCTCTCTTTGGAACCAACCCTAATTCTGCCTAGGAGGCATGAGTTAGGGAGACACCCTTGACTCTAGCCACCTAACCACGAGTTCTCGAGATCCCAATGGGCCAGGCCACCCTTAAGTACTGCTCCGGACCAAGGATGGTTGGCCCAAGTGTAAGTATGTGTGCTGGTGTATTTATTATGGGTTCCTGCTATGGCCCCTAGGGGCTGAGGCTCTCATTGAGGTGGAGGCCTTGAGTATTGGAGTTGCACTAAGCATTGGGCCTTCCTGGGGTTCATGGAGGGATCCTCCCCTTTTGGACTTGGCCCATGGTGGTGGTGTCGTAGGTATTGGAGTTGCACCCTTCCTATAGAGGGCCTTCCATCATCTTGGGCTTGGCCCTTTGAGGTCCCCCAAGTATTGGGGTTGTAGCCTTCTTAAGGAGGGCCTCCTCAAGTATTAGAGTTGCAGCGGCCCTCCCGTCATCATGGGCTTGGCCCTTGGAGATGCTACAAGTAGTGGAGTTGCAGGGTCCTCTTGGAGATTTGAGTGATTAGGTAAGTAGTCTATGTGGCCATATAAGAAATGACGACGTTAGAGATACATTTCCCTTTTGGTGACGTGTGCAACTACCACGTGGCTGATTAATACACATTACCTACAAAGTTATTCTAATCTTCACACTTAATGGTTTTCCGACAGATTTTAATCCTTTCAAAACCTCAATCAGGACTCGACCTCATCCAATTTCTCTTGAGGAACTCCATGTTCTTCTTAAAGCAGAAGAAGCCTCAATTGATGCTCAGAATAAATTTGCTCAACCACAATTCGTCCCTTCGGCCATGGCTGCAATGCAAAACAAGTCTCAGAATCAGTTCCAGTTTCCCAATCTAGGATTCGCTAACTCGAATCGCGGTCGAAGTCATGATCGTTTCAATTCTCGAGGAGGATGGAGACACAATTCACAGTCATATGGCCGATCTTCTGCACCAAATAAGTTCTCAGGTGTTCTTGGAAAATTACCTTCTCAATCTTCATCCAAATTCTCACAAATTTGTCAAATTTGTTCCAAACCAAACCACAGTGCCTTGGATTGCTATCATCGTATGGATTATGCATATCAAGGTCGACATCCACCTACTCAGTTGACTGCAATGGCAGCTTTATACAATTCAGATCTCACTCCTTCTCCAACTTGGTTCACTGACTCCGGCGCTACAAATCATCTGACTAATGATCTCAACAATCTGTCTTTCTCTACTAGTATCACGGAGATGATAATATCCACATTGCGAATGGTCAAGCGCTTCCTATCTCTCACTCTGATTCAGGTTCTCTACACACATCATCTCATGATTTTGCTTTAAAAAATCTCTTATGTGTTCCATCTATGTCTTCCAATCTTTTATCTGTTCATCAACTATGTTCTGATAATAATTGTCGTTGCATCTTTGATTCTCATTCTATTCAGATTCAGGATTTGTCCACAGGCAAGATCCTATATCAAGGCCCCAGTAACAGTGGCCTCTATCCTATTCATGTCAATCCTACTTTGTCTGCCAGCACCACTGCTTCACCATCAACCTCATTCACTCCCTCTGTAAGTTTGGGCCAGAAAGTTTCTATTTCTCTTTGGCATTGTAGATTTGGTCATCCTTCTGATAAAGTGTTAAATAAAATGCTGCACTTAGTTTCTGATTCATCTTCATCTGTAAATACTTCTATTTGGTCATCCTTCTGATAAAGTGTTAAATAAAATGCTGCACTTAGTTTCTGATTCATCTTCATCTGTAAATACTTCTCTCTCTGTATGTGAGCATTGCATCTATGGTAAAAAGGCCCAATTACCATTTTCTTCTTCTGTTACTACTACTACTGCTCCTTTAAATTGTACATAGTGACATTTGGGGTCCAGCACCCCTGGCTTCTCATCATGGCTATTTTTACTACATTTCTTTTGTGGATGATTACACAAGATATACATGGATCTACTTACTCAAAAACAGATCTGAAACTTTCTCTGTTTTCTGTCAATTCAAAGCTATGGTTGAAAATCAGTTTCAGTCTACTATCAAAATTTTTAGATCAGATGATGCAGGTGAATACAAGAAAGGATCTTTTGAATCTTTTCTCTCGTCATGTGGAATTCATCATCAAAAACCATGTCCTCATACCTCTCAGCAAAATGGAGTTGCTGAGAGGAAACATAGGCACATAGTAGAAACAGGACTTACTCTGCTATCTCAAGCCTCACTTCCTCCAAATTTTTGGTCTTTTGCTTTTACCACAACTACCTTCCTCATAAATAGAATGCCAAGTTCAGTCACCTCCAACAAATCCCCATATCAATTACTCTTTCAATCTGATCCTGATCTCACCTCTTTCAAGGTGTTTGGCTCTGCATGTTATCCCCTTCTTAGACCCTACAATAAAAACAAGTTACAACCTAGGTCCACTCAATGTCTTTTCCTAGGCTACCCTTTGAACTATAAAGGCTATTTGTGTTTTGATCCATCTTCTAACAGAATGTATACTTCCAGACATGTTCTTTTTGATGAGCCACTCTTTCTTGCCATTACTCTTTTTCCAAAACCTCCAAACTTTCATTATTCTCTTGCTCAGTGGCTCAGCTCCTCATCCATACTCTCTCCATCTGTTGATTTTTCTTTTCCCAAACCTCCTTATTCCCAATCATCTCCTTCTCAGCTTCCTCATCCCTCATCTACTTCTCAGCCTCCTCATCCCTATATTTCCCCTATTCTCCCACCACCATTACCATTCCCCTCATCTCGCTTACTGCCTTCCTCTTCAATCCCTTCTCTATCACCATCAGCTGCCCCAGCTTATTACCTACCTCTCCTCCACCTATTTCATCCTCCTCCATCCCTGTTCTTAATCCCCCTCTCAATACTCATAGCATGTAGACTAGGTCCAAGTCTGGCATTTACAAGCCCAAAGCCTTTCTTGTTAATGTCATTGGCTCTCTTGAGCCTACTTGCAATGCCACTACTTCTAAGGATCCAAAATGGAGAGCTGCTATGGCTGAGGAGTTTTCCTCCCTTCATAAACAAGGAACATGGTCTCTCGTTCCTCCTTCTCCCCACAAAAATATTGTTGGATGCAAATGGGTATATAAAATTAAACATAATGCGGATGGGTCTGTATCACGGTACAAGGCTAGACTTGTAGCAAAGGGATATCACCAAGAGGCTGGGTTAGACTACGATGAGACTTTTAGTCCCGTTGTTAAACAGACTACTGTTCAGACAGTTCTGAAAATTGCAGCTTCTTTCGGTTGGAAAATGCGACAATTGGATGTTAAGAATGCTTTTCTGCATGGAAAATTACATGAAGAAGTGTATATGGCCCAACCCCAGGGCTTTGTCGATCCGGCTCATTCTTCCTTTGTTTGCAAACTCAACCAGGCCATTTATGGTTTAAAACAAGCTCCTAGGGCTTGGTTCGAGACATTTACCTCTCAGCTGCTTCAGTCTCACTTTTGTCAGTCTCAGGCCGATAATTCTCTCTTTATACGCAGCTCTGGCACGTCTCTCACTTACTTGCTGCTTTATGTGGATGATATCATCCTTACCGGCAATGATTCTACCTATATTCAGACTCTAATTGACCATCTCAATCCAGCTTTTGAAATGAAGGATCTTGGCTCTCTCAATTATTTTCTTGGTCTTGAAATTTCTTCCTCCTCCACTGGTCTCTTCATTAGCCAAACCAAGTATCTTCATGATTTGCTCCTTAAGTCCAATATGCATGAAAGCAAACCCTGTTCCACTCCTTGTGCATCAGGCACTAGACTCTCCAAATCTGCTGGCATTCCCTTGTCTGATCCCTCCATTTATCGCAGTATCGTGGGTGCTTTACAATATCTTACCTTCACCAGACCCGACATCACCTTTGCCGTCAATCATGTTTTTCAATACATGCACAGCCCCACTGCCATTCATTACTCAGCTGTTAAACGTATTTTACGATATCTTTGTGGGACTCCAAATTATGGGATCACTTACACTAAGTCTCCCCTAAATCTTTTAGCCTATACCGACGCGGATTGGGCTGGTGACCCAAATGACCGACGCTCCACCACTGGCTATGTTGTTCTTCTTGGTCTTGATCCCATTAGCTGGGGCACTAAAAAGCAGTCGACTGTCGCTCAATTCTCCACCGAAGCTGAATATAGAGCTTTGGCAAGTATAGGCTGTATAGCTGCAGAATTATCATGGCTTAGGATGCTATTCTGTGATTTGAAAATTCCACTTTTACAAATTCCCACCTTACATTGTGACAATATTTCGGCTATGGCCCTTGTCATAGCCCGATCCCACAATAGCGGAATCGAAGCCCGTGGCACGCCACCGAGGCTCTTCCTACTCATTTCAAAGTTGTAGCAGCGGAAAATAAACTTTAAAGATAACGAGTAGTCGCTCTTTTGAAACAATTCATCCGAAGTCCGTAAAATCCGTATAAATTTGAAAACGTAATTATATTTTGAAACGAATGAATTTTTATTCAAAGGGGTCCCAAAGGTGCCCTAAGAACCAATCAAAACATTTAAATAAGTTGAGGAAGGGGTATAAAAAGTTTTCATGCAGGGGTCATTTCGACCGGTCGAGATGCCCCTTTAGACCGGTTGGATGACCCTCGGCAATAATCCTTCACAACAGAGGGCACTTCGACCGGTTGAACTGTCCCTTTCGACCGGTCGAATGACCCTCTGACAGCAATCCTTCTTGCATTAGGATTTTGCCTAAAGGTCAAGCGACCCTACGACCTCAAACGATCTCAACATTAAATCAAGGCATGAAGTTGACAAGCAAACATTTTAAAATGTGAACTCCAGGTTCGTATACATAATAACTTAACCCACACAAACCATGTTCTCCAAGTTAAAACAAAACGAAGTTCTAGCTACTCGGAAGTGATCCTTACAACACTTGGAAGTATAAAACATATACAAGGCTATCATCCATTCCTATTACAAGTCTCTTGACTAAACAAATGAAATAGAAGCTTCGATTACAAAACTACGAGATAAACATCTATGTGTCGTCTTCTAAGTGAACTCCCAACATCTCGCGATCACTTTCCCGATTCCTCGCCAGTATTCATACCTGCAATGGTTATTTGAATAACCACATATATTTCGATTTGTTTAAGCTAACGCTTAGTGAATAAATCAACATATGCACATGAATGATAAACATGATTGCATTCACATCTCTACATTTCATACTAGTCGCGGGAGACTCACGTGCACATTCCATACTCCCAATCCGCGACTCCTCGCCAATAAGTCCACCCGAAAGGGTAAGACCCACGATTCTTCTCTTCAATCGTGCGATCTTAATGCCTATATCGGCTCCACAAAGTGGCTTAGTGACCACGTGCTCCTTCTGACCCAAATAAGCAACTCAACATGCTCAAATACATATCACCATGCTCTCGGTAATTAAAACATTTCACCATGCTATTGGGCCTACTTATCAATATAAACGCCCAATATGAACTATACAATATATCTCTATGAATTAACACATGCTATTCAAACATAACATGAATACACGCCAAGCAATCATTCCATAATACAAAGTTGAATCACTCACCTCCGATATACACTCTTAAAGTTCGATCCAAAGAAAACCCGTGTACAAAGAACGTGTAGAAGCCCGTCTAGTACGGTTCCTATCGATCAGAATGCCAAATATCAACTTTTATGAAAAATTCTAAAAAATAACTTTCCGGAAAACTTAGCCAAACAACCCCTAATAGATATCAAAATGAAGCTCTTATCTAGGGGAGTTCGAATATGAAATCTAGGAGAAAACAGACGGACGGAAGGTCGTCGTTTGGCGCCACAAAGCTCTAAGCTCCAAAATCTCCCTATAGCCCCCTTTTGGAAATTAGGTTAAGACTTGTGAAATATATGAAAGTCATCTCTAACTATATATAGGCAACACTCTCGGAAATTATGTTTACCTCCCCACGAGTTTTGAAAACTCCAAATCAGTCTTTGAAACTTTCTACACAGTCAATTCATAGCTTTACGAGTGAAACCTCAAAATTATAAAAGTTTTCGATAAAGTTCCGTTTGGTTGCTAAAACGCAAATTCTTATATGACTTTTTCGAAGTTGCTAATTAGCCTACCAAATTAATAGCGTGTTAATTCATTCTCACCAGGATACTAAAACTAACTACAGATATAAATTCTAAATTAACAATAATACAGCTATTGAAATACACAGGTAAACATTTATTCTCAGATAAACATTTAAGGTGGTCCACAGTGACCGTCTCATACTCGGAGAGATGTCACAACAACAAATCCTCAATCTCCACAATGTCAGAGGGTTCTCCAATACAGATACCCAAATCGACTCGTGAGTCTAAACTCACTCAAACATGTGTCATAAGACACGCCATACCATATTATCATGCATGATAATGCAATGAAATGCAATAACACAAATTCTGGTGTTATAATACTTTCCCCCTTAAAAGAAGTTTATCCCCAAACTTGTACCTCATGTATTGAATAGATGCAGATACTGAGTATGCATCTCATTTCTATTTCCCATGTCATCTCTTCTGTCGTTTGGCTACGCCATAACACTTTCACTTTCGATATCACCTTATTCCGTAAGACTTGATCCTTCCGATCCAAAATCTCTACCGGATACGAAACATATGTCAAATCACTCTGAATCTCATTCGATGTCGGAGTCATTACTTGATCTCTATCTTCCACTAATTGTTTACATAGCAATGATACATGAAACACGTTATGAACTTGAGCATACTCACTTGACAAATTCAATCGATACGCTACGGGTCCAACTCTCCCAATGATTTCAAAAGGTCCTACATACCTCGGGTTAAGTTTCCCGTATCTCCCAAATCTAGTAATCCCCTTTGAAGGTGACACCTTTAAATATACCAAATCGCCCACGTGAAATTCCAACGGTCGCCTACGCTTGTCGGCATAACTCTTATACCTACTCTGAGCTGTCAGTAACCTTTGTCGAATTACCTTTATCTTTGTCGGTTGTCTCTTGTACAATTTTCGGCCCTTCTATCATTCTTTCTCCCACTTCCGTCCAACTAATCGGTGAACGACATACACGACCATACAAAGCTTTATAAGGAGCCATTCCAATACTCGATTGAAAACTGTGGTTGTACGCGAACTCAATTAACGCAAATGATCTTCCCAATCCCCTTGAAAATCAAGTACACATAACCGAAGCATGTCTTTTAAAATTTGAATTACTCTTTCCGATTGGCCATCGGTCTGAGGATGAAAGGCGGTACTGAAATGCAATTTGGTACCCATTGCTTCTTGCAAGGCTCTCCAAAACTTCGACGTAAAACTACCATCTCTATCCGAAACAATAGAAACTGGGATACCATGTAGTCTTACAATCTCGCGAATGTACAACTTAGCTAACTTCATCGGCTTAGTTGTTCGAAGCGGCAGGAAGTGCGACGACTTCGTCAAACGATCAACAATCACCCAAATGATGGTATTCGATCTCTTAGACCTCGGAAACCCACTAACAAAGTCCATTGTAATGTGTTCCCATTTCCACTTGGCTATCGTTAACGGTTGTAACAATCCCGAAGGTACTTGGCATTCGGCCTTCACTTGTTGACAACTCGTACTCACGAAACATAGCGTGCTATTTCTTTCTTCATTCCCGGCCACTAATAAACATGTCTCAAATCTCTATACATCTTGGTGCTTCCCGGATGAACAGTATACTTCGTATTGTGTGCTTCCTCTAGGATGTTCCGTTTCAACTCTTTCTCGTTCGGCACACAAATCCTACCTCTCAATCGCTAAACATTGTTCTCAAAAGTGAAACCTAATTGTTTACCTGTCGGAATCTCATCGCAAATCTTCTTCATAGCCACATCTTGAAGTTGTTTCTCCGTGATCTCGTGAATCAAGAATGGTTGTGCCACAGTCGTCAACATCAAGCCACTTTCAATCCTTGGAGCCACCTCAAGCTCCAAATTCTCCATATCTTGAATCAATTCTTTCTGAGAAGTCAAATATGATGCAGTGTTGGTCGGTGCTTTACGACTAAGAGCATCGGTGACGACGTTCGCCTTCCCCGAATGATACTGAATTGACAAGTCGTAGTCCTTCATCAACTCTAGCCATCTCCTCTGCCTCATATTCAAATCTTGTTGCGTGAACAAATACTTTAAACTCTTATGATCTGTATATATCTCACATTTATCCCCGTATAGGTAATGATGCCAAATCTTCAATGCAAAAATCACGGCGGCCAATTCTAGATCATGTGTCGGATAGTTCTTCTCGTGCGGTCTAAGTTGTCTCGATGCATAGGCAATGACCTTGTCACTTTGCATAAGAACGCAACCTAAACCTCTATATGAAGTATCACTGTAAATAACAAATCCTTCAGTCCCTGACGGAACAGCTAATATTGGTGCCTTCACTAGTCGGCTCTTCAACTCTTGAAAACTTTCCTCACATTCCGGACTCCATATAAAAGCAATATCCTTCCTCATTAACTGCGTCATCGGCATTGCAATTCGTGAAAAGTCTTTTACAAATCTCCGATAATAACCAGCTAATCCTAGAAAACTTCGGACATCTGTCACATTCGTTGGTCTCACCCAATTAGTAACGGCTTCTATCTTCTGAGGGTCTACAGAAATTCCTTTAGCTGTTACAATATGCCCAAGAAAAGCAATCTCGGTCAACCAGAACTCACACTTCTTCAATTTTCCGAACAATCTCTTCTCACGTAAGCGTTGTAAGGCTAATCGCAAATGATGCTCGTGATCTTCAACACTCTTGGAATAGATTAGAATGTCATCTATGAATACAATAACAAACTCATCTAAGTAGTCCTTGAAAACACGATTCATCAAGTCCATGAAAGCAGCTGGTGCATTAGTCACTCCAAACGGCATAACCAAAAATTCAAAGTGACCATAGCGAGTCCTAAAAGCTGTCTTCTCAACATCTTCCTCCTTGACTTTCAACTGGTGGTATCCAGATCTCAAGTCAATTTTCGAAAATACTTGAGCCCTTTGTAACTGATCAAACAAGTCATCTATTCGCGGCAACGGATATTTGTTCTTAACGGTCAACTTATTCAACTCTCGGTAGTCGATGCACATACGCATTGTTCCATCCTTCTTCTTCACAAATAAGACTGGAGCTCCCCACGGCGAAACACTCGGTCGGATAAAATCCTTCTCCAACAGTTCTTCTAACTGAACTTTCAATTCCTTTAATTCTACCGGTGCCATTCGGTACGGTGCTTTGGATACCGGTTGTGACCCTGGTACTACTTCTATTGTGAACTCAAGCTCCCTCTCTGTCAATACGTCGGGTAGCTCATCGGGAAAAACATCTGGAAATTCTCGAACTACTGGAATGTCTTCTACTTGTGGTCCAAGAACTCTTGTGTCGACAATCGAACATAAGAAACCCGAACAACCTTTCTTTAACATCCTACTGGCTTGAATCGGCGATATCAAGTACGGCGGTACAATCACACCCCTACCCTGAAAAGTAAACTCCTCTTGACTTGTCGGATGGAAACTAACTCGTTTCTGTTCACAATCAATTCTAGCTTGATTGACCGACAACCAATCTATACCCAAGATAACATCAAAGTAGTTCACTATCAACGAAATCAAATCGACGCTCAAGACCTTTTCACCTATCTTGATCTCACACGACTTAAATACCGAAGAAGTTACTAAAGGTTCACTAGTAGGCAATGATACGCACAAATCATATCCTAACGGTTCAGACTTAACAGTTAATGCTTAACAAAGTCACGTGATACAAATGAATGCGTGGAACCAGAATCCATAAGTATACGTGCAGGATACGAACAAATAGGAAGATTACCTGATACGACGGTATCATCCGTATATCCCGGCCTAAGCTGAAAGTATCGCCCTTGTTGTTGCGCGACTCCTTTCCCTTTATCCATCCGTGGTTCTGTCCTTGACCCGCTTGGCACACTCGATGCACCGGTACTCATTCCTGGTTGTCTCTTACTTGGGAAATTCTTCGCTATATGCCCCGGTTGGCCACACTCAAAACATTTCCCTCTCATCTCTGGGTTGTAGCTCTTGGTGTTCGAGGTGGTGTTCAGTGTGGTCATGTTTGTATTCATAGGGCAATTACGGGATATATGTCCTAACTGCTTGCAAAGGTGGCAGGTGCTCAATTGATAGCAAGTCCCTCTGTGTCGCAGGTTACATGTTGCGCACAACGGTCTCGAGTCTCCTACGAATGTACTCCCTCCCTGACTACTCATGTTCGATCCCGAACCTTGCGTGAACGGTTTCTTCGCATTCCCTTGACTCTTGCCCCTATTGTCATTGGATCTCTTTCCTTGTTGCCCTTGCCGATATCGATCGATACTTTTCTCAGCTATTCGAGCAGCTTCCTCAACTAAAGACACGATCGGGTGCTGTAACATGTCCATATGGCCTTGGATATTCTCCCTAAGCCCTTCCTCAAACTTACGAGCTTTATCCTTATCAGTTGGAACTGTAGTTTTCCCAAAGCGCAACAAAGCATTGTAACGGGATACGTTCTCACTCACAGTCATGTCTCCCTGGACCAAACATGCAAACTCTTGGCGTTTCTGGGTATAAGCAGATTACGGAAAGAAACGCTTGTTGAATTCGTCTTCAAACGCTTCTCATGTAGTTGGCTTCCCTTGTTCAAGCACATTGTTCCACCAATCCAATGCTTCGCCCATCAACGTATCAGATGCGCATAAAATTTTCTCCTCGTCGGTACATATCACAGTACGAAAATGTCTTTCCATGTCCATCATCCAATGATTGGCCAAGTCTATATCAACCTGTCCATGATACAACGTCGGTTTCCGCTTATGAAACTGTTCCACGATTGTATGTTGAGGTCGCGGTACCGGTGGTGCATTGATGTAACGGATTTCAACTGGTGCAGGCTGAACGTTCATCTGCTCCCTTTCGGCTTTCACTTACCGCTTGTATAAAATTTCCCACCATATTCACTATTTGGTCCATCCGCGAATGCGGTGACAACTCTCTTACCGGATCAGCCATGACTTTTCAAGAACTCGTCCTGTTAAGTTCAATGCATAATGACTATGCATGCTATGCCTCAATATAGATATATGTGCACAGTTCATCACAAACAACAAATGCTAACACATGAAGCATTTCTACAATGATAGCAATTCGATTACACACTCCACTCGACGTCGCTCAGCATATAACGTCACTCGTTCCCAAGGCTCTAAACCTATAGCTTTGATACCACTAAATGTCACCGAGGCTCTTCCTACTCATTTCAAAGTTGTAGCAGCGGAAAATAAAACTTTAAAGATAACGAGTAATCGCACTTTTGAAACAATACATCCGAAGTCAGTAAAATCCGTATAAATTTGAAACGTAATTATATTTTGAATCAAATGAATTTATATTCAAAGGGGTCCCAAAGGTGCCCTAAGAACCAATCAAAACATTTAAATAAGTTGAGGAAGGGGTATAAAAAGTTTTCATGCAGGGGTCATTTCGACCGGTCGAGATGCCCCTTTCGACCGGTCGGATGACCCTCGGCAATAATCCTTCACAACAGAGGGCACTTCGACCGGCCGAACTGTCCCTTTCGACCAGTCGAATAACCCTTTGACAACAATCCTTCTTGCACTAGGTTTTGCCTAAGGTCAAGCGACCCTACGACCTCAAACGATCTCAACATTAAATCACAGCATGAAGTTGACAAGCCAACATTTTAAAACGTGAACTCCAGGTTCGTATACATAATAACTTAACCTACCCAAACCATGTTCTCCAAGTTAAAACAAAACGAAGTTCTAGCTACTCGGAAGTGATCCTTACAACACTTGGAAGTATATAACATATACAAGGCTATCATCCATTCCTATTACAAGTCTCTTGACTAAACAAATGAAATAGACGCTTCGATTACAAAACTACGAGATAAACATCTATGTGTCGCCTTCTAAGTGAACTCCCAACATCTCGCGACCACTTTCTCGATTCCTCGCCAGTATTCATACCTGCAATGGTTATTTGAATAACCACACATATTTCGATTTGTTTAAGCTAACGCTTAGTGAATAAATCAACATATGCACATGAATGATAAACATGATTGCATTCACATCTCTACATTTCATACTAGTCGCGAGAGACTCACGTGCACATTCCATACTCCCAATCCACGACTCCTCGCCAATAAGTCCACGCGAAAGGGTAAGACCCACGATTCTTCTCTTCAATCGTGCGATCTTAATGCTTATATCGGCTCCACAAAATGGCTTAGTGACCACGTGCTCCTTCTGACCCAAATAAGCAACTCAACATGCTCAAATACATATCACCATACTCTCGGTAATTAAAACATTTCACCATTCTATTGGGCCTACTTATTAATATAAACGCCCAATATGAACTACACAATATATCTCTATGAATTAACACATTCTATTCAAACATAATATGAATACACGCCAAGCAATCATTCCATAATACAAAGTTGAATCACTCACCTCCGATATACACTCTTAAAGTTCGATCCAAAGAAAACCCGTGTACAAAGAACGTGTAGAAGTCCGTCTAGTACGGTTCCTATCGATCAGAATTTCAAATATCAACTTTTATGAAAAATTCTAGAAAATAACTTTTCAGAAAACTTAGCCAAACAGCCCCTAATAGATATCAAAACGAAGCTCTTACCTGGGGGAGTTCGAATATGAAATCTAGGAGAAAACAGACAGACGGAAGGTAGCCGTTTGGCACTGCAAAGCTCTAAACTCCAAAATCTCCCTATAGCTCCCTTTTGGAAATTAGGTTAAGACTTATTGAATTTATGAAAGTCATCTCTAACTATATATAGGCAACACTCTCGGAAAATTTGTATACCGCCCCACGAGTTTTCAAAACTCCAAATCAGTCTTTGAAACTTTCTACACAGTCAATTCATAGCTTTACGAGTGAAACCTCAAAATTGTAAAAGTTTCCGACTAAGTTCCGTTTGGTTGCTAAAACGCAAATTCTAATACGACCTTTTCGAAGTTGCTAATTAGCCTACCAAATTAATAGCGTGTTAGTTCGTTCTCACCAGGATACTAAAACTAACAACAGATATAAATTCTAAACTAACAATAATACAGATATTGAAATACACAGGTAAACATTTATTCTTAGATAAACATTTAAGGTGGTCCACAGTGACCGTCCCATACTCAGAGAGAGACGTCACAACAACAAATCCTCAATCTCCACAATCTCAGAGGGTTCTCCAATACAGATACCCAAATCGACTCGTGAGTCTAAACTCACTCAAACATGTGTCATAAGACACGCCACACCACATTATCATGCATGACAATGCAATGAAATGCAATAACACAAATGCGGGTGTTATACTCCTTGCCTCAAATCCTGTGTTTCATGCCCGAACGAAACATATCAAAATTGGCTTTCATTATGTTCGCGAGAAGGTCCTCAAGCGTGATTTATTAGTTGAATATGTTCATACTGACGATCAACAGGCCGATATTTTCACCAAAGGTTTTCCTTCTGTCAAGTTTTTCAAATTTCGCTCCAAACTGCTTACTGACAAGGCCAATGATCATCAGTTTGAGGGAGGGTGATAGAGCTCACTTGTAGAGAATCTTTTCTCTAGCCCAAGTGGTTTAGTTCTGTTGTAATTCTATTGCACTTTGGTTAGATTGTTATATGAGGTGTCAGGTTTGTTAGGCCAGCTGGTGAGTAGGTGATATCTTGATATGTATCTATGAAGTCTGTCATTGTTTCATATGCGACAATAACAAGAACAACTTTATCATTTTCTTCTCTCTCTCTCTCTCTCTCTCTCTCTTATTTCTCGGATAGAAGGACAATAACCAATGTAACTTTTGATGTAGATAAGCTCAATTGAGCGATATGTTTTTATTTTTATTTTTAATTTAGTAGCAAAAGGATATTATTAATAAGATGAGATGAGAGGATATATAAGATGAAGGATAATAAACTCCCCAAAAACAGAGACCATCATGCCTCATTTATCTATCCCAAAACCCCTAAAAAAATTGAGCACTAAAAACACTCCTATGCCCTAACCAAAAAAGCTAAAACAAAGCAGTTTGCTAATACACCTAAGGCAACCTTACAAAGTCACAAGCCTTATTAAAGAATCCAGCAGAGCCTCCAAACAGCCACCAAAGCAAATTGCAAACCCTTTTTTTTAGTCAAAATGTCAACCACCTTGAGCACACACAAAGCCGTGAACGATCTGCTACACATAGCTCCAAAGACTGCCAACAAATTCCATAACCAGTATAGGACCCCAAAAGCCGAGAATGCCAACAATTGCCAACAATTGAGCAATATAACAGAGGAATCCATGAAGGATTTATGGCGGACATAAATTCAAAGCTGAAGGGACTGCAGTTGTGTGGCTCAACAGCGGGGATGACTAAACTCTTAAATCAATTGGTGTGCTGTTGTTGCCGGATACTGGGCATGGGTAAAAGTACTAACAAATTAACAAAGAACAGAGGGAGAACTTAGTACATTAGGCCGCTGTGTCCCCTTGTCTCTTACATCTACCAAAGAAGAATTAAGATGAAAATCAACAAAACGTAAAATGACAACCTATTTCATCATCAATTTTCGTCTCAACATGAACTTTAGAAACACAAATTAAACTGCTAAATTCATAGAATGAAAAGGAAATTCACATACCTCTGTGCCACATAGTTCAGACCCAATTAAAACTAAATCTGTTCAAACACCAGGAACTTTAAGTATACCGACAGAGATAAGTGAGAATCAAAATAAAATAAAAATATAAATATAAATAAACTTGCAGACTCAAAATATATATATATATATGTTTTTTATATGTGTAGAGAGAGAGAGAGAGAGAGAGAGAGAGAGAGAGAGAGAGACTGGACCTTCTTTTGTTTGCCACTGCCTAATTTAGTCGGCTTGGAAGACGGAGGAGGAGCCTTGTCCTTCTTTGGTGTCTACAATCAACCAATGAATCGCAAAATCAATTTGTGAGAGTGAATTACATCCAACAAAAACGAATCTAAAATCTACCGACGACATCTACCGGCGATGCTTACCATTTATGAGTGAGTGAGAGAGAGAGAGAGGGGCTGGAGTCTGAGCTGTGACATCAACCAATATTGGAGAAGAGGAGGCCACTAGGATCTTTAATGGCGATAAGATATAAAAGGGACTGTGGGGGTGAATGTAAGGGGTCGTATGTGAGAGAAAGGGGGAGGGGAAGAGGCGCGCATAAATGGTTGTGTCAGTGTATGAGAGAGAGAGAGAGAGAGAGAGAGAGAGAGGGGTTTGTTTCAGTTTTTTAATTACCAAAACAGAAAGAGTTAGAATAGTCATAGCATAGGAGTGCTTGCCACGTTGGATTTTTATTGTATTTGTGAGTTGCTGATGTGGAGAGCTGTAAACCCTTTCTTTGCTTCAGCATTTATTAGGCCTGGCAAATGGGCGGGTTCGGGCTGGGCTGAAGTCGGGCCGGGTCAAAAATGGTCCGGGTTTAGTTGAAAGCTGGGTTGGGGTCGGGTTGTGTGGACCGGCTCGTTCTTACTCCTGTTTTTTCCCCTTTGCTGATGAAGATGAGGACAAAACGCACAGATCCAAAACTTGTGTAGAGAGAAAAAGTGACTGCTTCGAAAAGATTTTACAGCCACAAATCTTGATCTGTTTCTAATGAGTTTTTAATTTCTCTTGTTGGTACTATAATTTCATACACAAAACTCACAGATCTTGGTGCTAGTGTGATTTCTAATGGGTTTTAGCTTTTCCTTCTGATCCAAAACGCCCAGATCTTGATCTGTTTCTAGTGAGGAAAAAGTTTTGATCTTGAATTCTTGATGATGGAAAGAGAGAGAGAGAGAGAGAGAGAGAGAGAGAGAGAGAGAGAGAGAGAAATACAATGTATATATATATATGTATATGTATATATATATATATATAGAGAGAGAGAGAGAGACAGAGAGAGAGGAATTAGAGAGAACCCAGTGTATACAAATATACAGTGTATATATATGTAGAGAGAGAGAGAGAGAGAGAGAGAGAGAGAGAGAGAGAGAGAATGAGCTGTGCTCATTTGTTGAAGTGAAGAAATTATTTCCGAATTACCAGGAGAGAGGAAAGATAAAGGTGAAAGATTAAAAGTTTAGGCTTTGCTTGGTTGTTCGCGGGTTGCTCACTATGGGCCCGTCAAAGCCCGATTATTCACTTAAGCAAACCCATTGCAGCCCGCGAGTGAAACATACTAGGCCCGTACTCATGAATTTCGGTCTTTTGCGGGCAGGCTCGCAAGTGCGGGCTGGAATTGCCAGCGCTAGCATTTATATATATATAGATTATACTTTATAAGGATATACGTCAAGGCAGTGCATGCTCTTACTAACAGGTTCCCTGAAGAAGAAAAAGAAAGGGCCAAATGGGTCAAGTTCTATCAAACATTGTGAGTTGTATATGTGGTGAAGCAGAGAAGGATGATCAGGAATGGCCAATTCCAAATTTGCTGTCCAAATATAGCGCAAGTGATGTATTTGTACATTCAATACAGCTTTCTTTGTCGAGCTCACATTCACACAGTGGTACGTCGATTAATCGGCTTACAGTGGACCCACATACTGGGTCATTGCAACAAAACCCAACTCCCTTTCCTCCAATTGTGTGGGACTCACAAAGCAATTCTAGCCGTTCTTGTACTTTGGATCACAAATCAAGCTTGGAGTCACTAAGTGATTCGAGCCCTATTGACCCATTAGTGCTCACACATTCACCGAGCTTTGAGTCAGTCAGTGATTTAATTAGCAGTATAGAAGAAGAAGAAGAAGAAGAAGAAGAAGAAGAAGAAGAAGAGAAGAGAGAAGTCAGTCTGTTTCAATCACAAGTACTGAACCCAATAAAGCCAAGGGAAGAAGAAAAGATAAACAAAGGAGTGGTGATAAAAGAGAGATGGATGATAAAAGAGAGATGGGTGAATGATTATTGTAATCTTCATAAGATATTACTGGTTGGGGAAGGGGACTTCTCATTCTCTGCTAGTTTGGCTCTTGCTTTTGGTACTTCTGCTAATAACATCATCGCTACTTCTCTCGATTCTACAGGTATGGTATACATTTGTTTCTGTTAAATATGACGTATAACGTATTAATAGGTAATATGGCTAACATATATACAATTGACACAGAAGGGAAAGAATTTAAAAAAATAATTAACTTCTTTTAGGATTTTTGAGAGAAAATTATAGGAGGGCAATGTCCAATATTCAAGAACTCACTAGCAGAGGCTGCAAGGTTGTGCATGGTGTGGATGCCACTGAAATGACTAACCATTTGTTGCTTAAGGGCATGAAATTCGATCGTATTGTTTTCAATTTCCCACTTGCTGGATTTTTCCCGGATGTTTCTCGCAAGTCAGGGCTCCGGTATAGATTTCTACTTCCATTGGCCTCTACGCACATATACATACACGCGCGCGTGTGTGTGTGTGTATAGGCATATATATTAAAGATTTTGTCTTTTATTTCTTGTAGGAGGCACAGGAAACTAGTGGAACTGTTTCTGGTAAATGCTAAGAAGATGATAACTTCAAATGGAGAAATTCATGTTCGACACAAGTCAAACGGCTTTTTCAGGGAATGGAATTTAGAACTTTTGGGATCAGTTCAAGGCCTTCAATTAATAGAGGAGGTGCATTTCGATTTCTATGATTATCCGGGCTACCACACTAAATATGGGTTTGGGAGTGACAAAAATTTCAACTGCAACCCCAGCAAAACCTACAAATTTGGACTACCATAAATAAAGTCTATTGTACACTCAGCTACTGAACTATGAGTTGCAAGGATTCTAAGTAGGTGTTATCAACATGGTGATTGAGTTGGGTGGATTTGTATTTACGTTAATCTGGAATATTTGTTGCGAAGTGCCAAGTATTTTAAAATGGGAATACATTTGAGACGGAAAATCCATTTAAGTTGAGATTTACGGACTAGGTAAAGAAATTATTCAATGTACTTGTCACAACTTGCCACCACACTAACATGGTGAGATCACACATTTTTAACCATATACATGTTTCCTATTTCCAGGAGAATTATGACAAGTATTTGGCAGTTTATTAGTTTGAAATGGTGCTAACCATTTGTCATGATCCCCTAGAAATAGGGGGCATGTGTATAGTTACGAATTACGATTGAGTGGTCACACCACATTAACGTGATGACATGGTGTTACCGACTCACTGAATAATTTCTCAAAATGAAAAAAAAAAATTGAGAATTTTTAGGGTGTAAAATAATCTTGTGTAACATATAAATGTACACTATTTTGTCAACTTCTATTGGTAAAAAGAGTGATGTGGTAGTTTTTCATTGAATTCCGTAAAAGTTATTCTGTACGGATCATCCGTATGAAACTCAATCCCTTTTAAAACAATTTCATTTTAAAATAACATCATTTCGGATATGAATTTTAGATTATGATTTGATAATCATAGCATCACTCCCTAGTATTATGCTCCACAGCTTTAACCATCCCATCCAGTGGCAGATGTATTGAGGGACAAAGGGGGTCAATTCCCCTTGATTTTGAAAAAAAACTTAACACACCCTAAAAATAAATATTTTTACAATTAAGCCCTACTTAAAAATTCAATAACTCCTAATTCAATTAGTATTTGAGCTTTGAAAAATTATACCGGACAACCAAGTATGATATATTCCAAATCTTGGTCTCAATTTGTAGGAACAATGTATTATTTTGTTGTACCTTTGGTGCCAAACACTATTAACTTTTCTAATGTATCATTTGGTAGTTGCATTTAGATGATATTTGTTAGTTATAATTTAATAATTGGTAGTAAATTAGGTCCAAAATACTGTAACTAAGATGTATGTATCATATAATGGAAGAAATTTTTTTGAGTTTTTGTGTTAATTTTTTTTAATAGCATTAGCTTAATCATCTAAAAGATGTAAGGACCCAAATCTACATGAAAAATAAATAAAAATAAACCCAAAAAATCACCTCGGGAGCGCAGGCCCCATAAACTCGGCAAATTAATCCGAAGCATAATTTCTTAGTTTTGCGACTACTAAGCCCCCTGTACTTCAAGTTTCTGCATCGCCCCCGACCCCATCATTCCTCCAAAATTTTCGTTTAAAATCGTCCACCCACCAAAAGCTTTCACCAATTTATTTTTATTTATTTTTTAAAAATCTTCGATCCCCAAAAACTTTTTTTTCTTTTGGGTAAATGCCAACACTTTTCCAACCATCCCGTTTGTCTCCCACTCTATTTTTGTTATGTTCCATTTTTGTAAGGAAAAAAATTACAATATATAATAGCTTAATAAAAAACAAATAAACTATTAGTAACATGTCTAGACATTTTTGCACGAGCCCGAGCTTTCCGGATTCCTGCTATATATATATATATATATATACTATCTTATAAAAACGGAGCAGGTAAAAAACAAACAGTCTGCATGAATTTTTCATAATTCTCAAATTGCCCTTTACAATCATAATGATAATTAGTTTTAAAAAGAGTCAACAAAAATGGCTACTTAACAAAAATGGCTACTTAAAATTCGTGCATAATTCCCAAACTGTACTTCAGAGACAACATCAGACAGATTAATGTCAGAGACATTCCTTGAGATAGAATCTAACTCCGTCATATTAGTCTGATTACTCTTTACTTTCTTCTGTAGCAGACGACACTCAGAAGCACGGTGTCCAGTTTTGCCACAGTTGTAGCATTTCCCTTGAAATTGGAACTTAAGCTTTTTGGCAATACCACCTTTTGGCCCCATCTTATACCCTTTGCCAGAAGAAATTTTCTTCTTCCCACGTGAACTTTGACCATGCTCAACCATATTAGCCTTGGCCTCAGAATTCCCCAATTTCCTGTCAGCCCCTTTGTTGTCTTCTTCAATTCGAAGTCTTACGATGAGATCTTCAATCTTCATCTCCTTTCGCTTGTGCTTCAAATAGTTCTTGAAGTCCTTCCAAGCAGAGGGTAGCTTTTCAATTATAGCAGCAACTTGAAAAGTTTCACTCAAGGTCGTTCCTTCAGCGTGGATTTCATAAAAGATTACTTGCAGCTCTTGAACTTGACTGATCACAGTCTTCGAGTCCACCATTTTATAGTCGAGGAATTTCCCAACCACAAACTTCTTGGACTCAGAGTCCTCAGTTTTATATTTTCTGTCTAAGGACTCCCATAGTTCCTTAGCAGTGGTCTTGACACTATACACATTATAGAGTGTATCGTGCAAGCCATTAAGAACATAATTTCTGCACAGAAATTCCGAGTGCTTCTAAGCATCAATTGCTAGCACAAACTCTCGATCTTGTTCGTTGTCATTAGAAACAGGAGCATCTTCCTTCAAGAACCTCGCAAGGTTCAAGGTGGTAAGGTAGAATAGTATCTTTTGCTGCCACCTCTTGAAATCCACTCTATTGAATTTTTCGGGTTTCTCCCCGTGGTTCACAGGAACCAGTTTGGATTGAGGGAACCTTCACAGGTATCAAACCAATCACTACGGTGTTGAAGCCAGTAGCACCGTCGGTCGTAGTAGGATTCGCAGCAGTGTTCACATCCTCATTTGCCATTTCTGAAAAATAATCAAAGGAGAAAAGAAATTAAAACTAATAATTTTACTTTTTCCTCTTATTTTTAACAGTAGCAGAATTTTGTTTTCAAATTATTATTAAGAAAACGAAGGAATTTTACGATTCTGCTAGTGACAACCCAAGCAAAACACGATTCTGCACACTTTTCGTCTAATGCAATTTTCCTTGATTCTGCACCGTTTGGGCAGAAAACAAGAATTACAGTAGCAGTTTTTGTAAGACTGTTTTTTCAAAAAATAATACTGTTTTTTCAAATCCGAATCTGCTTTGTTTTATAAAATATATTTTAAGTTTGTTGAAAAATTATATTGATAAAAACATATTCTGGATTACAGGTAAAAGAAGTACAAGATATAATATGTAACACAAAAGACTGAAACTGTCTATGTATGAAATAAAATTACAACTAGTAAACGAAAAATATAAACACAAATTTGATCAAACCGAGGCCTGTGATATTTCACATTTTCCTTAAAATAGATTCGTCGCCTCACCGGATGTGGTTTGAGGAAATCATCGACGTCTGTCTCCCAAGATACAGCGGCTTCTAACAACAGTACTAGCACAACGTACTACTGTTCTGACGAACTTTTATGCTTCGTGCTCTCTCAGGAAACCAAGGGAGGAAGGAAGAAGAAGATCTTGTATTTCAATGTATATCTCCAACTGAAGAAGAGCTTCAATATATAGACAGAGGAGAGAGTGGAATAAATCTGTGGATTAATTCTAAATCAGTTCAGAAACTCCAAAGGTTGTGACAACAGCCTTTTGGTGTTCTGTAACTGTCACAGCCCGGTCCCACAATAGCGGAACCGGAGCCCGTGGCACGCCACCGAGGCTAAACCAATTCATTAATGTTTCCAAAATTAGGTTTGAAGAACACACGCAGCGGAAAACAAAACACAAATTTTAAAACCAGAGGTTCAGTCGACCACTCAGTCGACTGCACAGTCGACTGCTCAGTCGACGGAGGTAGGCAGGGATTTAAACATCAATTCCAGTCGACTGATACTGGGGGTCCAGTCGACTGCTGAGGGGTCCAGTCGACTGTTTTTGTTAAAATAAGAAGCAGTAGTTAACAGACACAGGGGTTCAGTCGACTGCTCAGTCGACTGCTCCCCTGGCAGCAGCCCAATCTGCAGAATTTCAAGTTTAAAAGCTTGCTAACTTTCACCAATGATCAACCACTCCATTCAAACTCAGTCCAAAATAATTCTAGCTGTATTAAAACATTTCTAAGCAGGATTACAACATGTCATTAACTATTACAACAGTTTAAAATCCATTCTAACATACCAAATTAAACATGGTTTAAAACAACCAAATTCTTATTACAACATTTTTAGGATCCCAAAACTACAAGATTAATATTTCAAGTTGCCTCACAAGCGAACTCCCAACCCACGTACTCACTTCACCGATTCCTCGCCAGCATTAACACCTGAAATGGTTATTTGAATAACCACACATATTTCGATTTGTTTAAGCTAAAGCTTAGTGAATAAATCAACATATGTACATGAATGATAAACATGTCCGCATTCACATCTCTACATTTCATACTAGTCGCCGGAGACTCACGTGCCCGTCCATATTCCCAATCCGCGACTCCTCGCCAATAAGTCCACGCGAAAGGGTAAGACCCACGATTCTACAAACAATCGTGCGACCTTAATGCCACTCTATCGGCTCCACAAAATGGTACGGTGACCACGTGCTCCTTCTGACCCACATAAACAACTTAACATGCTCAAATACATATCACCATACTCGCGGTAATCAAAACATATCACCGTGCTATTGAGCCTACTTATCAATATAATTGCTCAATATGAACTACACAATATATCTCTAGGAATTAATACATGCTATTCAAACATAACATGAATACATGCCAAGAAATCATTCCAAAACATAGTTGAATCACTCACCTCCGATTTACGCTCTTATACTTCGATCTGAAGAAAATCCGTGCACAAAGAACGTGCAGAAATCCGTCTAGTAAAATTCCTATGGATCAAAATTCCATTTATCAACTTTTATGAAAAATTCTAGAAAATAACTTTTCGGAAAACTTAGCCAAACAGGCCCTAATAGGTATCAAAACGAAGCTCTTACCTCGAGGAGCTCGAATATGAAATCTGGGAGAAAACAAACTGACGGAAGGTCGTCGTTTGGCGTCGCAAAGCTCTAAGCTCCTAAATCTCCCTCTAGCGCCCTTTTGGCCTCCTTTTGGAATTAGGTCAAGAACTTATGAAAAAATCTAAGTTCATCTCTATCTATATATAGACAACACTCTTCGGGAATTACGTTTACCTCCCCACGAGTTTTCCAAACTCCTAATTAGTCTCTGAAACTTTCTATACAGCTTATTCATAGCTTTATGAGTGGAACGTCAAAATTATAAAAGTTTTCGACTAAGTTTCGTTTGGTCGCTAAAACGCGAATTTCTATATGACGTTTCCGAAGTTGCTAATTAGCCTACCAAATTAATAGCGTGTTCATTCGTCCTCACCAGGATACTAAATCTAACAACAGAAATAAATTCTAAGCCAGAAAATAATACAGATATTGAAATACACAGGTAAACATTTATTTTCAGATAAACATTTAAAATGTTCCACAGTGACCGTCTCATACTCGGAGAGACTTCACAACCAATAAATCCTCAATCACAACAGTTTCAAAGGGTTCTCTAATACAGACACCCAAATCAACTCGTGAGTCAAAACTCACTCAAACACGTGCCAAAATGCACAACACCTCACATCATCATGCATGACAAATGCAATAACACAAATGCGGGTGTTATAGTAACTCTTTGGACTTTTCACTTTCTGTCACATGTTAACTGTGAAGAAATTCCAAAGGTATTTTGCAATTCTGGAAAACTCTGGGGTCCAAAAAGAAATATTTTGTGTGAGCCGCATCTAGGACCACGATCCGGTGCGGCCGGTCGAACGACGGTGGCGGCGCGCGCGCGTGTGGAGTAAACCCAAAGGGCCTTAGGTCCTTCCCGTTCCACAAAATTGGGTACCCCTTGGGCCCAAACCCAAAACATGAATCAACCTTATAAATACACTAAAGACCACTTCTATTTTTCTTATGTGGGACAAGGCAAGTTGTGAACCTTTTCCATTTCATCAACTCTTTGTAAGGGGCAACCTTTGAGCATTAATTTCTTATTCACCCATCAAAAGTTTTGAACATGCCAATATCCAAACTTCATCTCTTCATGGAGAAGAACACAAATTCACAAGGACTCCACTTAAAATCTAAGTGGGTCCCATTTTTATTAACCCTTAAACATGGCTAAAATACATATTTATCCAACAAATATACATGTATATATCTTATTAATTCTAGAGATAGAGAAAATTGGGGGGAGGGGGGGAAGGATATTTTATTTTTTTTTAAAAAAAAGGTAAAAAAAAAAAAATCACAGAGCCACCACATGGTAGGCATCTAATTCCACTTTGTATATATCTATATTAATATCTATATTAATATAGAAAGAGAAAGGGAGGGGTACCAAAAAGTATTTAGCACACTTCAATAATTACAATAAAACTTACTAAATTTCTTAATTAAAATACTTTCATAATAGTACTAAAATGTCATTTCAAAAAATTTAAATAAAATAACTTCTCCTAACTACCCACCCCACTTTTTTTTGTACTAATTACACTCACATAGTCAGTGTAACACTCCACCAGTATATATATATACTAGTCTTAAACCACGTGCTTTTGCACGTGATTGGTGCACAAGAGGGTATATATCAATAAATTGAATGATCAAATTGACTAAACACATTCTTTTTTTCTTTTTCTTTTTTTGCTGAAAAACTGGCTAAACACTTGATTGCTACATACATTTTCTTAACATTTGTTTTTACAAGTATTAAAGTCTAGAAGAATCATGTTAGATGTCTAATATCAAATATTTAGATGATAAAGTATCTCTCAAGTGTTGAAGTGAAGTACTCAAATACTTCTAGTTGTTTGTTTTAATTTATGTCTTAATTTACAAATAAAAATCTATAAAAAAAAAATCGCAATTTTGACTATGTGTCGTTCTTGCTAATAATGTGGTCATAATACGGTGGCAATTGGAACAGAAGTTCTTATACCAATTCTAAAGCTATGATTGTGGAATTGTAAAATTAATTTTGAATTGCAGAATTAATTTTTTTAAAGTTTTTAAATAAATAAATTAGATTCGAATCGAAATGTTGTTGGAAATTTTAATTTCTAAAATATTATGCACAACTTCCCATCTGAAAATTCTGACATGACATAAATACAAGCCTTTGTATTTTATTTGCAAAACTTATGACATGAAACATTTTATGTTGTGAATAACTAAAACTCGACATTTTTTTTTTCAACAAGAATTCCAAAAAAAAAAAAATCCAAAACTCTTTAGAAAAATCCAAAATTTTGGATTCGTATGGAGTATTGAAATTCTGCAGTTTCAGAATCAGAATGAGTTTCTCTATTCCGAAAATTTTGTATCATATTTTTAATGTATCAATTCTGATCTAATCAACCCTATGAGTTCAAATTTCTTTTATTGATTATGTTGAAGGAAAACTAAAATTTTCCCTTCCTAGGTTCTAGAAAAAAAGAATAATTATATGGTTAATAATTTTTGATGAGCATAATTTTAGTTGCGATAACATGAAGAGCAGTCTTTTTAATAACTTGTTTCATAAATGAGAAAATTGTTTTACAGTTTTTTTCTAATTTCAATTAAAAAAAAAAGAAAAGAAAACTAAATCTGATCTTATTCCCTTCCATTACTTGGTGTCAAGATTAATTCTTTAAACTATTTTTACATTTATATCTCTTTCCTTGACATGAAAATTTGAAGTGATGTACGTAAATTAAAAACTATCAAAAATCAAAATACTTTTAATATTTACAAAACTTAACTATAGAGCATTAGTATAACATAAGAAGCTAAATTATGAAGTTTTTTTTTCAAAGTCCACAAATGAATTAATAAGTTAAAATGAAATATTTAATTCATAAGACACAAGGTAAGTTCTGTTTACACAATATGATATAACTATTTGACGTATTGTGAACAATTATGCAATCATCATTCATTTTAACAAAGTACGAACCTTATTCAAAAATTGTTTTAGAAGAGGTACGAAACCATAAACAAACAAAAAACTAACATAGATAATATAAAATCACATATGAATGTATAATTCCAAAGTTGTGCACTATTTTAACTTGCTAAACAACTTCATTGAATCAAAAAAATTTACCCATGAGAGAGATACGTAGATGAGACAATGTACATGTGTGTGTATATATATATATA
Source organism: Hydrangea macrophylla (assembly GCA_033977485.1). Classification (NCBI taxonomy): domain Eukaryota; kingdom Viridiplantae; phylum Streptophyta; class Magnoliopsida; order Cornales; family Hydrangeaceae; genus Hydrangea; species Hydrangea macrophylla. The sequence goes on from CM066990.1 coordinate 106,863,030, forward strand.
TGCATATACGTTTAAAGAAAATTGAACGTTACAGTAAAGAAGAGATTAATTTATTATAGATACTCTACACATTATGTTAATTTAGTTCCAAGTTCATGCATGATAACTTGTTAATAATTTCATATTATATCTTACAAATGACGTTGAATTAATTAAGAATAAAGAAGATGAAAGATCTCTAACATCAATAAATATAACAAAAGTAGCAAAAATAGAGAGAAGCAAACCTCAAACTTTGGTACCGCAAAGGACAATGTAGGTGGTTGGAAATGTCTTTGACAAAAGTATAGAGAATGTACAGGAAGAGAAATTTGGTATATATGTTTGGGAGTTTCGGCCATAGCCCCCTCATATAAAACTCTTCAAAGCTAAAATACATGCTAGTTTTTTTTTTATAATCGCATTAGGCCCTTTTTACACTCAAATTGCTATAACTTGTGTTATACAAGTCCGTTTTTCGTAAAATTTGATGTTTTGAAATCAGCAAAATGAGATCTATCAAACGAGTTCAATATTGACCATGAAATACAGGGACAAAAAAAACTAAACATCAAATAAATATGAAAAATTGTATTTTTCGCATACATATAATAAAAACATATTTCTTTTGTACAATTGGCACTATAGATGCATAGCTCTTAAAAAAAATACATGAAATCAAAAAAAAAAAATCACCCAAAAAACTCAAGAATTGATAAAGTTAGGGTAGTTTAAAGTTAACAGATAATATTATCTGTTAGACACACAGATACAGATAATGTTATCTGTAAAACCTTAAAATCAGGCTACAACTTAACTTTTTTCATAAAATTTCCACGCCTATTGCGTAGATCTCAAAGAAATACATGAAATAAAAAAAAATCACCGAAAAAGCCCAAGAATTGAGAAAGTTATGATGGTTTAAAGTTAATAAAGTTAACAGATAATATTATCTGTTAGTGTCAACAGATAATATTATATATCTGAAAGATAAAAATGAAAAACGAAGTTCCAAATTACTTTTTTTTTTTGTACAACTTTCAAGTCCATTGCGTAGATCTCGGAAAAATACATGATTGCAAAAAAAAAAAAATCACTCAAAAAGACCAAAAAATGAGTGAGTTATGATGATTTAAAGTTCACAAATAATGTAATACTATCTGTGAATGGAGGGGCTTTTCACCAAATACGAAAAGTAGCGAGGGGCTTTTCACGAAACTGCAAAAAAACGTGAGTTTTTGACTAAAACACTTAATTTTAAGGGGCCTATGACCTAATATCCCTATATGTTTTATTTTTAAATGCTCCTCATTTTTATTTTTAAACATTTATGGAGTCCTATATTAATAATTATGAGAAGGTACTGATAAATTAAATATTAAAAGGGGTAATTACACTTTACCTTGTGGTTAGCCGGCCCATTTTCACTTTACCCCCGTGGATCAAAAGTGGACACTTATGAAATTCTAAAATTGGCTAAAGGTATTAACACTTAACACCCTTTACGAGGTTAATTTTGGGCTTAACCCCCTATGTGGGGATAATGCTGCCATGTACCCACCTATGTAGGGCTAATTTTTAACACTTAACCCCTTGTGGGGCTAATTTTGTGGTTAACTACCTGTGTGGTGTTAATTTTGATACTTAAATTCTCCTATGTGGAGCTAATTTTAACACTTAATCCCTATCTGGGGCTGTTTTGAGAGAAATCTTAGTAGTTTCATTTTAGTCCGAAACTACAAGAGGGAAAGAGAAAATACGCCTCACCATAGGGGAGTAAAATATAATTAACCCTAAAATGTAACGATTATTCTACTTTGTTGTGTCCATTAATTTTACACAGAGTCCTCTAAAAAGTTTTTTTGATGCACACAAAATCTTATAGTTATAAGTAATCATTAATAAAATAAACATCTAAAATGAATATCTAAAACTTTGTCAACTATATTTTATCATAGAAGATGAATCAGATGATCAAATCAGAGTCATAGTTGATATCCCAATAACCAAAAATTTATAACTCTAAAATAAGTATTCAAAATGTGTTATAAATTGTCTGAGATATGCGTAACTACCTATAAAATTACCGAAAGGTAATTCAATTGAAATTTACAAGTAGCTCAAATGAATAAATCAAAGAGTAAGGAATAGTGATTACCTCAAATAGATAGCTTGAATGTTTACATCTACGGGCTGGGTGCACAATCTTAGATGTGATAAGTAAATTAAGGAGAAATACAAAACATGTAAAACAAATTTGTAATATACGAGTAACTATTAAAATCTACTCCATATATATTAGAAAAATAAATAAATAAAAAATGCATATGAATAGCGTGAGGAAATCTAACGTATTGATATTGTAACACAAATGATACTTTATTTCAAGTATATTTTATTTTTTAAATATTCTAGTAATATCCAAGATCAATAATATGAAATAGAAGAAAATAAATTAGAAATATTGGTTTACAAAGATTAAAGATGGAAGAGAATTAGAATCTCACGGTCTAAATAAGCAAAATCTAGAGTGCAAAAAAATTTAAATATAGCCAATGCTGATATGTATGTAGTGTGAACCATTGGGCTTCATTGCTCCTACTGACTCCATTAATCGAGAACCTTTTGTCGAGAATATATTATAAACAATTAATTTTGATCAATCTAATCACATAGTAACTTACCTATCTCCAAATTTTCACTAAGAAATTATGGAAATAGATCCATTCCAGTCAAGTGATGGGAGTTAATTAGGACTCTAACATTATGGAAATAGATCTATTTCAATCACGGATATATATATATATATATAACTAACGTATTATGAATTGTGAAAAAAAAATTGACCAAGTTAAATTACCATACGTATTATAAAGTGTCATTATCAGTCAAGAATTAATTTTAGGAAGTTAACATTTTAGCTTTATTTTAATTAGAGTCCTAGTAAAGATAGTGTATGAACATGATATCAAAAAAAAAAAAAAGTAGGAGTACTCTCATGGACGGACCAAAAAGAAAAGTGGCATACCAAACTTATTAAAACTCTAAAGAAAACCACTTAACTGAAAGTGCACCGATTGATAAAAGTGTAAAACACTTATGGGGATCCGTGCACTTATATATATATTATAGATAGATAATGGGTAGAGTGCACTTAGTCAGTGCACTTAACGTCATGTTCCATCATATAAAACATCAAATAGGATTTAATAGGTGGCCCATTTAACAAAGGAAAATGCTAGACCCACACAGTAAACCACACATTTTTTCCACACATAACTTTAAATGCTTGTACTTTGTGTTGTTTGAATTTTTTATACTTTTTTGTGCTCCACTTATACAGCACATAGTACATACATTTAAAATTATGTGTAAAAAAAATATGTGATTCACTATATGGTCTAGTAGTGCTTTTAACAAAAACTTAGATCATGCGAAGTAGCTAAAAGGCTCGGAGTCCCAACGCACTAAATTTGGTCAGCCCATACCCCCACTTCCTTTTAAGTTTAAACTTCTTCTCTTCTCTCTCTCTCTCTCTCTCTCTCTCTCTTCAATTGCATTACTAAAAGTCTAAAACCTCTTCATGGTAGTCTCTACTATTTATACTTCAAAATGACCAAACAAACAGGCCGTCTTCTATATCATTAGACAAAGCAGCCATTAGGTTTCCCTTCCGTCTTGATCCTCTTCATGTCGGTAAGCTTTTCCTTTTTAACCCATAACTTTCTATTTCTACATTTGCCTAAAATGTGCAAGCTAACCTTCTTATTTTGTGTGATGTATGTGTTGATCTGTTGTTCCCCATCTCGGTTGTGTGTGTTTATTTTGTGTGGTGTATGTGTTGATCTGTTGTTCCCCATCTGGGTTGTGTGTGTTTAACCCAGAAAATTTTTAGCATTAATTATTATATTTGCAACTCTTGTGGGACCATATATGTTTTTTTATTGGTACCTTTATGTAAAGTAATGTAGTATTTGGCCTATTGATTTAAGTTACTCTTAATTGATTTGGGCACAATGTTTGGTTTGGTTTGGTTGCACATATTAATTTAATGTAGTTGTCCATTTGGATGTGGTCGGTCAATATATGACTAGAATAGTAGAGTGACATTAGCTTGGCTTGGGTCTAGAAAGAAGATGATGTTCACCATTACAAAGGCTACATTTGGTTGTGTTTCAAAGCTTGTTTAAAGTGGTGTTTGGGTAGTGTGATTTCCACAAATCCACTTAGGTGGGGTTCCTAATCCTTTCTAGTTCCTTTGTTTTTGATTATTGTATTTGATTGATGGGGAATGAATAAATTTATGATCACAAGATTTTTTTTAGTTGTTAAATATGTGGTGGTTTGATTTTGTGAGTTTAAGGTGTGTTTGATTTATGTGGGTTATTCCGTTTATTTGTGAATATTTAGTTCATTAAGGGTTAGTCTTAATTGTATGATCTTTGATACTACATCAATATTGTTTGGCTTGGGCTTTGTTCATTTCTCTTATTATGGAGTTTTTGGGAAAAGAAAGTCTTGGATGAAAGGCCCCAAAGATGAAATGGAAAGATTACTTGTAAATTAATTTGTGAGATTAACTATGGTATTCCTTACAATAATGGCTTATGGAATTTGACATGGATATGAACTCGATTAAATTGGTAAATCCTTTTCAAAGGGTTAATATTATATGTTATTGCTAGATTCTCGAATTAGTATTTATATTTGTACTTGTTTAATTGAATACTACATGGTTTATTATGATGTTTGATGCCACACATTTGATAATAGCTATAAATAACGTTGTGTTATTAAGGGTGTATTTCATTGAGAAAGGTTCCTAGATTGGAATATAGTGAGCACTTTGGTATATATTAGCTCGCCCCCACAGTCTTTGCAGGTTCCGCTACCGAATTACGAGGTCTAAAGAACTTGAACTTCGGGTTGTCTACTTTGAAGCTTTAGAATACAAGTGTTCTACTTCCTTTAGTTAATTGAAATTATGTAATTCTAGTACAATGAATTTAGTTGTTTGGGAAATTGTTTAGCCCCTTTGTAAGGTTATATATTGGGGACTCTTAAATTCCTTTTGAAGAGGTTTATGTAATATGTGGACTGCTTTTAGGACTCGTAGTCCATGTTTGTGTTGTTATCTTGCTTAGAGACTCGTTTATAATTTGTGTTCAATGCTATGTCGAATTTTGGTCATTTTGGGACAGGTTACAACATTTGGAATATTTAGAAGTTGAACTTTTAGAAGGGGTCCTGGTCAGGGTACATTCGACCGCTCGAAGGTCCCTCTGCCTGTCAATAGTAACTTTTTCTAAACAATAATGATAGGTGCACACGAATTGCACAAACGTGCAGTACAAGGTTGGACCTTGTGCTGAAAAGCCTGTACACACAAAAAAAATGTGTGTGCAGGCTTTTCAGCACAAGGTCCAACCCTGTGATGAACATTTGTGCAATTCGTTGTGTGCCTATCATTACTCTTTTCTAAAAACTTAAAATTTTTGGAAATTGATTTGATCCACTTTTCAAGTATGGTGTGTTTTGTCTACAAAAATACTAAATTGATTTTTCAAAGTTTCGTGTTGTTAGAAATCCACAAACATGTTAGTTTTTACATGACGCACTATTGAGATTTTAATATGTTGTTTTTAAAATGGGTTAGTACTTAAAACCATTTGTACTGCACAATATTGAAAATTGGAATGGTGCTAGTTGACCCTATTTGACCCGATTAGTGTAGATGGGGTTAACCTTTGAATTGTTGACCGTGTCGGGAATCCACGCAGGATTTCCTTGTAGCTTTCGCATCGTTTGATTGGTCTACATAAGACCTTTACCTGTTATTTGACCCCTTTGGCCTTGCCCTCGTGTCTTTTATTTTCGGGGCGTTACAGTGTGTGTGTGTGTGTTCAATATATTGTGGATTTTGGAGGCATAAATGCGGAAGCTAACCTTCTTATTTTGTGCGGTGTATGTTGATTTGTTGTTCCCCATCCGGGTTTTTTCTGCTGTTGTTTCCTCAGAAATTTGGTGCACCGTGTTCATATATGGCCTACTTAGATTCATCATCAGAAGAAGAAGATTTCGACGATTATTCTCAATATTTTGAAGAAGGAGACGATGATTTTGCTGATTATATTCAATATTTTGAAGAGTATCTCCATGATTATTTTCAATACTTGGGAGGATTATCATCATCCTCAGAAGAAGAAGAAGAAGAAGAAGAAGAAGAAGAAGATTTGGAAGGTTTCAATTCTGAAGCAGAAGATGAAGACGAAGAAGAAGAATATGTCGAAGATTACGAAGAAGAAGAAAAAGTGATAAAAGAGATATGGATGAATGATTATTGTAATGTTCATAAAATATTACTGGTTGGAGAAGGGGACTTCTCATTCTCTGCTAGTTTGGCTCTGGCTTTTGGTTTTGCTACTAACATTGTTGCTACTTCTCTGGATTCTATAGGTACACAGATACATGTTTATATCTACTTCTCATTCATATGTGTATTTCTAAAATGCATGTTTATAGGTACATATATACATGTTTATATCTACTCCTAAGGTTTTGTTTGTTTCTTTGGAAATTTCTCTCTTTGAAAACTTATTTTTCAGGATACTTGATGGGAAATTATGGGAGGGCGATGTCCAATATTCAAGAACTCACTAGTAGAGGCTGCAAGGTAGTGAATGGTGTGGATGCCACCGAAATGGCTGACCATTTGTTGCTTAAGGGCATGAAATTTGATCGTATTGTTTTCAACTTCCCACATGCTGGTTGTTCCCAAAATATTCCTCGCGAGACGCAGCTCTGGTCAGTAGATCTCTGCTGCAAATGGCCTTCATGAACACTATACACGCATACTTAATTACATGTATATATGTGTATATATCACTTGTTATTTATCTCTTGCAGGCTACACAGGAATCTGGTGGGACAATTTCTGGAAAATGCTAAGATGATGATAAATCCACAGGGAGAAATTCATGTTCGCCACAAGTCAAATGGCTTCTTTCGGGAATGGAATATAGAACTTTTGGGATCAAGTAGAGGACTTCGATTACTAGAAGTGGTGCACTTCAATTTCATTGATTATCCAGGTTACCGCACAAAATTCGGGTGTGGGAGTGACAACAATTTCAACTGCAACCCCTGCAAAACCTACAAATTCGGATTGCCATGAATAAATTCTAGTGTAATCTTAACTACTGAAGTCTGAACGATAGGTTTCTAAGTATTTTGGTGTGATCAACGTCGTGATCGAGTATGAATGTAGTGTGTTCTGGTTTTTTGTTTTTGGGTCCCGGAGTTGGAGAACGCACTTGTAAGAGTTTTTTTTTTTTTTTTTTTTTTTTTTTTTTCCGGATTATGATCTAGCGTTTTATTAGAAATTCCCATGTTTGGTATATCTCAAGTGGTATTTTGTTTATGTTAATCTGTAATAGTATTTGTTATGAAGTACTGCGGCATTTTTTGTTGTATATTGTTCACGAGTAAACCTCGGCTGGTGGAGTGACTGCCACGCACAGTTTGTGTATAGTTTGCTTCTTTGAATGTTGTAGAGCCGACATGGGGATCCATTTCTTCTACGCACAGTTTGCTTTGATATTTTGGGTGGTTCAAATTTCAAATCCTTGGTTTCAAATTTTGGGGTTAGGTGTAACATGCGGGGGAATTTTTTTGGTTGGGTGTGTAGGCTTTGAGCATTGTTTTCTTTGGTTAGATTTTCAAGGGGCTGTAAGCCTGTAATGGTGTATTGGGCAGTGGTCTGACCACTTTGGGTTTGCTAATGGCTCTTTTTGAGCACTTGATATATATATATATATATATGTCTATATATATGTATTTGCATACTCCGTACGTACTCTTTGTTGCGAGGTGCTAAGTATTTTAGTGTGAACATTTGGATACTGCAGAGGAAGGGGTGAATTGTGGTGTTCAGTATGTTCAGATGTTTATAGATCTATTTTTTTTTTTTATTATTATTTTTTTTTGCTAAGAAATTTGTAGGATCTTAATATGCTGTATAATTTGACCTCTGAATTGGAGCTTGGTTGTCACAATCGAACCAAATGATATACTAATACAAGAGTCAGCAGATTTAAAAGCTTACGAATGAGTGGGCATGACAAGCTTTACGAGGAATGTAAATACACTTTTGATAAAGAGATATATATATATATATTCAATTGTATATGAGGCTTGGACACTATTTCTCCTTTATTTTTGTGTGGAGCATACCTATTAGAACCGAGGCAACGATTTACTAAGGAATAATGATATGTTTTTCAAGTTTGAATCCCAAATTTGATTCTCAAATTAGTTTAGCAGTTGTACCACATGCTGTGATCGTGATTGGTGATACCACATGCCACTGCATGTGGTACAACTAACTTAGCATTTGAAAACCAAACCTAGGATTCAAACTTGGGAAGCATAGCATTACTCTTTGTTAAGAAGTGGAAATGGGGTAGCACATGGTTCCACCAGTTCAATAGCTCATTTGCTGCAATAATTGATTTCAGACCTCAATTATGAGGTTCAGCTATTAATTAACACAAGGAAAAAAAAAAAAATTTAAAAGACGTGTAAAAACTATTTAAACTTCCCAGATGGTCCAGATGAATGTAACTAGGTGGGAGAATTTAGAAGGTCATAAGTTATTACAAGTTAGTTTGGTGTCTGTTGGGTTATATGGGTAAGAAGACTAGGAGACATTTCTCGGTGGTACATAACCATTAGGTTGCAGAGGTTGTACTAGCTGAATACTTTTGTTCATAGTCCCAACACTTTTTGATGGAATCGAGATATATAAATTCAGGCAACAATTAATCAAATCTTGAATCCAAATGTCCATTTATCATCTGACTTTCAAGTACCAGGTGAAGCAATAATGGATTTGACTATTTGAGCAAATGGAGGAGGAGAGAGAAGGATAAACAGTATAGCAGCTCACAAAAGATATTGCTTGTGGGTGAGGGAGATTTTTCATTTGCTGTCTGCTTAGCCAGAGCATTTGACTCTGGTCTTAACATTGTTGCTACCTCACTTCACTCCCAAGGTATATGGCTTTTGGGCCTTTTTCGTTTTTCTGTCCTATGTTTGGTATTTACTATTTAGGAAGTAATGTGAGGGAGTAATGCAGTAACATTCACTCCCAAAACCCTAAGCTAAAGGGAGGAACACATCACCCACCAAATAAGTCCAAAATATTTTCAGCAAAAAAAAAAGAGGTCTAAAATAACCCAGTAATGTGGGACAAGACCGCTTCGGCAGCTTTACACTTGGGAAGGAGCTCAGGTGATGGAGAAATTAAAACCCTTGTTTGATAGAGTAGAAATAGGAGAGAAATGAAGGGCGGGGGAAAAGAGGCATTGTTCTTCGGCCAATAAATTTTCATTCTTCCAAAGTTGAGGGATTGGGGGAAGGAAGAGAACTCGGTTTTGACTTTGTATGGCCCTTCAAAAAAAATTCTTAGAGCATCCACAATGGGCAACTTAAAAAATTGTTCGATAGAGAATTGTGTTTAATTTCCCTCATGCAGGTTTTGCTCTGCCTGAAAAATGCTTATCCCAAATTCGGCAAGTTCAATTTATGTTTTGACATCGATATGCAAAATGAAATGACCTTAACGACAATTTTTCCTGACAGGAAGACTCTTTATATATGGTTTGTAATTTAGATAAGGAAACGAGAAGGATCATTTACTTCCTTGTTATGCTTAATTGGCTCATGGCTTTAGTGAGAGAAAAATAAACATACATTAAAACATCTTGCTCTCTTCGGGTTTCAAGGAAAATAAGAAGGAAAAGAAAACAAAGTAATACTTTTCAAAAAAAAAATTTTGCAAGTGATCACTTTTGTTCCTACTAGACGGTGCCACACACACTCCGTGTGTGTAATCAGTTCTCTCTCTCTCTCTCTCTCAAGCTCCTCAAGCAGTTTTTTTTAGCAAGTATTTTAGCCAAACTGTTAAGAAGTTTTTTACTTTTACAATTGGGCATTTTAATACCCTTTGTGATAATTTTTGGGAAAGAAAAACTGCAGAGGTTTATTGGTAATTATTGATGATAAAATCCAAAAAGTGGAATCTCTCCCTTTCCCTTTTATATATGTACTAGTTGGGGCCCACTCCTTGTGTGAATGGAGAGAGAAAATGGAAGAAGATAAGATAAATCTTACTTTGAGGGAGAGGGGAAGTTCAAAGTAGTTTATTAGTTATATGGAAGTTAAAAGTAGTTTCTTGGATATTATTATGACAGTTTTGTTCTTATCAAAGATATTATATTGACATTTTTGTAAATATGTTTTTTAAGTAAAATATTTGTGGTACCCCTACTTTTCTCTTTATATAATAGTATAGATTTCTTAACTTCTGAATTTTTAATTTATAATGGTATGAATATTCTAGTGGGGTCAACTTCGGAAAAAAATAATGTTCAAAGGATAAAATGTACATAAAAATTTTTTCTTCTCAAATTTAAACCCACTGATCAACATGTAGCCCCCCGCTACTCTGATATGATGGAGGGCTGATCTGATTATAATTAATATATAGCCAGGGAGAGAAAAAAGAGAAACAAAAGAGAAATTAAAAGCAACATCAAATTAGATAAAGCTAAAGATGAAGCCGACTGGTCTTCTTTTGCTTTTTTATATTCTTAATTTGTTGTGTGTTCTCACGAAGAGAAGTACAAATTTATACTACAGTACCTTTTTTGCTCAAATACATGAAACATGTTTGTGCTCAACCATGTTCGTTCAGTTTTCCATGTAGAGTATAGAAGTGTGTGTGTGTATTTGTACAGTAGGTGTAATAATACGTCTTCAATTATTTAACCTATATATATATATATATATATCTCACAATTTGCACAATTTGCTAAAAATATTTTACATTTTTTTTTCCTCCCAATCATGCGGAACACCAGAACAATAGTGCTAGAAGCACCGAGCTTCACCGAAGATATGCACCGAAAAGGTGGTCCCCACCAATTTTAACGTTTATTTTAACAGTAATGCTAGGGGCACCGAAAATTGCACATAAAAGTGCACCGAAAATGATCAGGGCCATTGATTGCGGCGGGCCCCATGTGCGCAGGCGTGGACCCCGCGCGCAATCAATGGCCTTGATCATTTTCGGTGCACTTTTATGTGCACTTTTCGGTGCACATAGCATTATTCTTATTTTAAACCCCCAAAATGAAAAATGCTACAGTTTTCTCCCTCTTCACCAAACTGCAGGTTGTCTCTCTCTCCTCACCAGACTGAGATTTGGGGCGACACCATCACGATGAAGAGACGATCACCAATATCGTCAACGTCTCTCCAATAACCCACACCCTCCAAGAAAGCACGCCCCCCCATTTTATCCGAAGATTGTATCACCACCACCATCGTCATCTTCCTCTTCAGTCTCTGACCGATTCATCAACAATTTGGGGCTTTTCTCAGACCCACCACCACTACCCAATCTCTGCCCATCTATCTCTGACCCACTTCCATACACATGGGTTTGAATTATGTGCTGCACGAAGCTGAAGAAGATCTTGAAAAGGTCTCAATGAGACCCCTCTTCTTTACCAACATTATCATAGCTTTCCAATTTTCTTTCTTAATTTCCTAAACTATTTATGTAGTAAAAATTGTTTTCTTTATTGATTAATGATTAAATATAAAGAACTCTTTTTTTCTTGAAAATCTGATGTGGGTGTTTCCATTTTTCTGTAGAAGGAGGAGTCAGAGAGTAAATGTGAAACAGAGGAAGAGGTAGTGGGTGTGGAGAAAACAGGGGAGGGTTTGATAATTTACTTCAAGTGTCCATGCTCCAAGTACTCACATTCATAACCATTCTTTCAGACAATACCCATTTAGATATAGTTCCCCATTGATTTTGGGCTTTGATTTTGTACTACAGACTTTAAAAGTGACCTCTTTCTTTTTGTTTCATAGATTAGATGATACCCATGTAGAATTGATGGGTGTTTTGGGTTTTAATTTCGATATCTATCAACTCTTTTTTTCTTCGGATTGGTTATTTTCTAGTTTATACAATGTTTTAATAAAAGTTGATTGCTGAGGGAAAAAAAACACTACTGTGCAAATGTGGTCTATTTATAACCTTTGATTTGCAAGCCTCACTCAAGAAATATTGTTGCATATATTGATGGGAGAGAGAGAGAGAACCAGTGCTTGTCTCTTCCAAATCGCAACCTGGTGAGGAGAGAGAGATGACCTACAGTTTGGTGAGGAGAGAGAAAGCTGTAGCATCTTTTCATTTTGGACAGGGATTTAAAAAATAAAAACGAAATGGGTTAAAACTGGTGGGGACCACCTTTTCGGTGCATATCTTCGGTGAAGCTCGGTGCTTCTAGCATTATCCCAAGTGTTAACTTTTTGATTAACCCATGACTTCACATGTTGTTGATTTTGGAGCCATAATTAAATACACAAAGCTAACCTTCTTATTTCATCTTCATTTATTGGTCCTTTACTCGGGTTGTTCTCTTGTCTTTTCCTCATGAATTTGGCGCATCATTTTCGGCTAAAAAAATATTTTACTAGTACCATATAGTCTAATTAGTTTCTGTATTTCCAACTTTTCACTCTTGTTTCTCAAAGTTTCAAAACACGTGGATTTGGAACACCTTAAATCTACTTAATTAGATTTCAAAAGATTAATAAGTTCGGGTTACCACAAGAAAGTTTTGATAGTTGCACAGAATAGGAAGAAAAAAAAAAAAGGGTTAAATTAATATATTTGATTATCAATAACTAAACAAGGTCAGGGCAAACATTTTTTAATGGGGCTTCGGATTAATGAATGGATGTACTCATGTACATACAGTGGTCGACTTATATTTTCAGGTGTAACTTGTTTTATATTACCTCTTGAGCCAAAATTTGATTTTAGGAGATGTACTAGTTTGAGGGCAACATTCCCAACATGCATGATTTTGTGTTTTTTGGTAGAAGTACTGTAATTTCAAAATTTGAAGGTTTTTTGGAGATCCATTATTAATTGTGAAACCCCAAAACTGTCTCCATATATATTGTGCCATGCTTTGAAATCAATGTTTTAAAAATTGAAACGTGTTGACAATTCGACAAGTTGAACCGTCAATTGGCCAAGGATACAGTTTGGTCTGGACAGTAAACTACAAAGTTCTTAATTAAAACCATTCTATTTTTATTTTTTTGGCTTAAAAATATTTTACACCCTTGTACGTAGTTTGGTCTCTATGTCATTTTGGTCCCTAAATATTCATTTGTATCAATTTTGTCCTCCAAATTTGTTAAGTGGGTCAAAAGGGTCCATCCTCCAAGTTTGTAAGCGGCGGCACTGGCGGACCTAGGTAAGCTTCAGGGATGGCACAAACCCCCCCACTCCCTGAATTTTCAGAAATTACAAAATTATGTATAATAGTTTATAGATTTTAGAAATATATCTTAAATTTCACACAGGCCCCTCCTGAACTTCTGAAAATTCTAGATTTACATGTAATATTTAACAAGTTTAAAACATAGGCCCCTCTGTACTTTTGAAAATTCTAGACTTACATGTAATATTTAACAAGTTTTAGACATAGGCCTCCTTGTACTTTTGAAAATTCTATACTTACATGTAATATTTTAAATGTTTTAGACATAAGCCCCTAAAATTACATGATTTACCCCAAATTATGGGTGTTGAACCAATCGAATATACGATTCTACCATTTTACACATAATTATATATATGTAAACCCAAAAAAAATCACCTCGGGAACACTGCCTCCGAACCCCTGTATAAGCTAGGCCCCCTCTGGCCAAAATTCCTGAATCCGCCCCTAAGCGACGGTGGTAGTACCGATGTTGTTTTTTAACAGATTTGGATTGATGAACCATTTCGACCCACTTAGCAATGACCATATTGACACAAAAGAAAGTTCACGGACCATGCCAAAATGACATAAAGACTAACCTACAAGGGTGTAATATATTTAAGCCTTCTTTTTTTTTTTTTTTTCCTTTTTTTTTTTGTAATATATTTAATTTTGCTTGACATCAAATCGAAATTGTTTGAAATAAGAATCGGTCGAAATCAGAATTTCTGTTCAAAGTGGCACCCATTGTGATGGAGAGTAGTAGGTTGTGTTTGATAAAACTGAAAATTAAGTGCTAAATTTAAGTGCTGAATATTTTAAGTTATTTGTATTAGCAAAACTAACAGTGTTTCAAAAACTAAAATAAACTACATTTAGTGATTATTTTCAGTAGAAAATTTTCTCTTTATGTTTTTAGTGAATTTGTGACAGTTTTTTTTAATTGACACATTATCAAACGAACTGAAAAAATTAAATACTAAAAAATTCTATTTTCACCACTTAATTATATTTATGAAACAAACATGTAATCATATCAAACATCAAATGCGTGGCCCCATTAAGCAAAACATTAGCTGATCATGCGAACAGTGGCACGAGACTCGAGTCCCAAACGCACGAACTTTGGTCAGCCCATTCTCCCACTTGCATTGCATCGACTAGAAGTAAGCCCCTCTGCATGGTGGTTTCCACAACTTATTATATTTCAAAATGGCCAAACAAACAGGTTTTGATGAACGCTTTCTCAATAGATTAAGCAGCAGCCATTATTATTAAGCTTCAACTGATCTTGATCTTCTTCATGGTGGTAAGTTTTGCGTTTTTAACCCACAAGTAACTTTACATTCTACACACACTCACTAACAGAGAATACAAAGATGATGCAACCAGTGATATTTCCATTGATACAATATAATATATATATATACATTTACATCAATCGGTGGTCAAAACATAAAACCCACAACTCAAGGCAAAACATATGCACATGTGGTATTGACTAATAATCTTAAATCAAGGAAATACATTAATGTGAGTCTTCTTTCCTAACATGCCCCCTCAAGATGGTGCTCCCATTGGAGACACCAATCTTGGATCGAAGAAAGTGAAAACGTTGGCGAGAGAGAGGTTTGGTGAGTCAATCAGCCAGCTGATCAGTAGAGGAAACATGAGTAACACGAAGTGCACCATTCTTCACTTTGTCACGAACAAAATGGAAATCAATAGCGATGTGCTTCATGCGAGAATGAAATACCGGATTTGCACATAAATAAGTGATACCAACATTATCACAGTAGATGACTGGGGGGTTCTGGGACGAGATTCGAAGTTCATGAAGAAGAGATTGAATCCAACATATTTCAGTCGTGGTAGATGCAACGGACCTGTATTCAGCTTCAGTGGAGGATCGAGCAACAGTTCGTTGCTTTTTAATTCGAACTCCAAGATATTGGATTTTTACCTAGAAATACAATATAGGCACTGATGGAGGTACGATCATCCTTGTTACCTGCCCCAATCGGCATCGGAAAAAAGCATGTAGAATGAAAGGTGAGTTCTTGTGAATGATTAAACCATGATTCACCGTGCCCTTTAGATATCGTAAAACCCGTTTGACGGCACTCCAATGAGTGGTTGTCGGCTTGTGCATGAATTGAGACAATTTGTTGACAGCGTAGGCAATATCTGGTCGTGTGAACGATAAATATTGTAAGCTGCCGACAACTTGACGGTACTCAGTGGCATCGGCCAGATTAGATCCATCGACCAAGGAGAGAGTAATTGTTGTAGAAAGAGGAGTTTGTACATCATTGGCATCAAGCATTTTTGTACGGTCAAGGAGATCACGAATGTACTTTTGTTGGGAGAGAAAAAGTCCAGTTGCAATAGAGGTGACCTCAACTCCATAAAAATAGTTTTAAACCACCCAAATCTTTGATGGAGAACCTATTACCAAGTTGCTTCACAACCTTGTTAATCATCATTGGAGAGTTGCCGGTGAGAATAAGATCATCAACATAAACAAGAAGTAATAACATAACATCCCCACGTGAGTATATGAATAACGAATCATCAGATTGAGAGTTAGAGAATCCAAGAGATAAGAGATAATATCGTAGTTCATTATACCAAGCGCGGGGTGCTTGTTTAAGGCCATAGAGTGCCTTATGAAGTTTGCACACAAAGAATGGACTGCTAGCATCAACAAAACCCGGTGGTTGTGACATAAAAACATCCTCAGTCAAATGTCCATGAAGGAAGGCGTTATTAACGTCAAGTTGACGTAAGGGCCAACCAGAAAAAACAGCAAGACAGAGGACAATGTGAACTGTGGTGTGTTTTACAGCAGGACTAAATGTTTCAGTATAGTCCAAACCTGGTCGTTGGTGAAAACCCTTCGCCACTAGACGTGCCTTGTAACGATCAATAGAGCCATCAGGGTGCTTTTTGATTCGAAACACCCACTTGCATCCCACAAGGTTTTGATCGAGTGTAGGAGGAACAAGCTGTCATGTACCATTCCAAATGAGAGCATTGTATTCATCGAACATTGATGCACGCCATTAGGGGTGTTTAAGGGCTTGAGTGGGTGAGGTTGGTTCAAAGAAAGGGTTACTGATTGGTTTAACGGCTCTGAAGAAACGAGGGTTATGCTTGAAAATATTATTTTTGGACCTGGTGACGGGTGAAGAGGGTGGTGGTCTTTGGTTAAGAGTGTGTGATGAAATTAAAGGCTGGGATTTATGGCGTGGAAGCTTCATGCAGAGACTTGCCAATAGAGGAACATAATGAAGAGGGCATTGAGAAATTACCATGCACCACAGAAGGACAATTTTTCGAAACAGGAATATAAGGGAATGGAGTAGTTGACGAAGGAGAAGGTGGAGATTTTGGTGAAGAGTTGAGAGGGATTTGATCATTAGGAATTAATGGCGAATGGTCAAGAGAGTGAGGGATTGGAGAGAGAGTATTATGTGGGAAGGAGGGACCACATGGGTAGGTGAGGAAGATATGGAAGTTTGAATGGGAAAGTAAGTATGGGTTGGCTCATTAATAGCAGGTAACCAATGCGAAATATCCTTAGACAAATTTTGGGGTAAAAGGGTGTCAAGAGACTGATAAGGGAAGGTGGACTCCACGAAGTCAACATGTCTTGACACAAAGATTCTTTTGGTAGAGGGTTCAAAGCATTTAAATGCACTTTGAGTGGAAGAATATCCAATAAAGACACGTGGCTTTGATCTAGCCTCTAATTTATTTTGTGTATATGGTTTAAGCCAAGGGTAACAAAGACACCCCAATACCCGAAGTTTTCCATGATTAGGAGAATTCCCAAACAACTTTTCGAAAGGAGAAATCATGGATAAAATTGGTGTAGGTAGTCGATTGATAAGGTACGCGGCTATAAGAAAAACATGAGACCAAAAATGGAGTGGTAGCGAGGCTTGACTGAGCAAGGTTAAACCCGTTTGAACAATATGACTATGACGTCGCTCCGCAATCCCATTATGTTCAGGAGTGTGCGGAGGGGTAAGGAAATGCGAAATAACATTGGTCTCAAAGAAGGCTTTCAGTTTGATAAATTCCCCTCTATTATCATAATAAAATGAAATTAATGGTCGTTGAAAATATTTCTCCACAACAGCTTTGAATTTTGGAAATATAATAGAAGCTTCATATTTCTGTTTCATGGGATAAATCCATATATATTTCGTGAAGTGTTCAACAAATAAAAGATAATATTTGAAGCCATCATGAGATTGTATTGGAGAGGATCCCCATACATCAGAATAAACCAATTCAAGCGGATATTTACTACGAAGAGATGAAATTGAAAAAGGAAGCTTATGTATTTTATTACATTTGCAAGAGTTACATGACTCAAAAAGATGAATAGAAGACGACAAAGGCAAATTAGACACACGAATAACATGACTCAAATTTTTTAGGACGGGTGGCCGAGACAATTATGCCATGCTTGAAAAGATGCTTTAACAGTAGCAAGAGCAAGAATTGGAGAGGAGGAGCTTGGTGCATTAGTAGGCCACTCATAAACGCCATCTTTATTCATTCCTTCCATCAGACATGCCCCCGTACGAATATCCTTCACCACAAACGAAGAGGGTAAGAATTCAATGGACACATTATTAGTGGAACAAAACTGTGAAACATAAATTAAATTCTTTTTATTATAGGAACACAAAGAACATCATAAAGTAAAAGAGGTTTAGAAGATGAAGGAAGGTTAGCTGTGCCAGTGTGAGTAATTTTGAGAGTTTTACCATCTCCAATCATAATGTCATCCTGACCTTCATAATCTGAGTGAAGAGACAAATTATTAAGGTCAGACGTCACATGATGCGAAGCACCTGAATCAACGAGCCAACTGGGGGAGGATTGAGAGGGTTGAGCGGCAAAATGAGCACGAGGTTGAGCAACGGAAGGGCGAGGCTGTGCAGAAAATTTTGGTGAGTACGACTGATAGGATGGTTGAGACATCCACAGCAAAGTACCAAGGAGTCGACGGCAGTTCTTGGCAACATGTCCTGGCTTATCACAAATTTGGCACACAACTTTGCTGAAATTTTGATCTTGTCGAATCCAAACGGTGTATTGGGGGCATGTTAGGAATAGATAGATGTTAGTGCTTGTTTAAGCCAATCTGGCTTTGATACCATAACAGAGAATACAAAGATGATGCAACCAGTGATATTTCCATTGATACAATATAATATATATACATTTACATCAATCGGTGGTCAATATATAAAACCCACAACTCAAGGCAAAACATATGCACATATGGTAATTGACTAATAATCTTAATTCAAGGAAATACATTAATGTGAGTCTTCTTTCCTAACACTCACATACTTGCAGTACGTTTGTTTGTGTATTGCACACTGTGGATTTTGGATGCCCAAATACACAAGCTAACCTTTTCGTATTTTGTGTGATGTATATTGATTTGTTGTTCCCCATCCGGGTTGTTTTTGTGTGCATGTTTTTCAGTTTTACATATTGGGATTTTGGAGGCCAAAATGTGCAAAGCTAGCCTTCTTATTTCGTGTCATGTATGTGTTGATTTGTTGTTCCCCACTTCCCCTTTCGGATTGTTTTTGTGTGTCAATGCATGGCCCGAGTATTCGGGGGTCTTAGGCAATGTTTTTGTAAAATGGGGCCCTCTATATACTAACACAATCTAAGAAGCGCGGACACAGATACTCCAACATTGACACCATATGATATGGACAATACGGTCCTAAAAAAATATTACACAACATGTTGGGGTCTGCATTTTTTTAATCAGCTTTTTATAGATATTTTAATCTTGTGTACAAAACATCCAAGTTAAAAAAATTCCAAGTTTTAAGTTCCAAACTAGATTTTCATAAACACAGTAGACCAATGACTGGGATGGCCTAGTGGTAAGGAGTTCGTTCAACCTCGCTCAATGCTTGGGTTCGAATCTCCCTCACAGTCGGTTATTGGGGCCAAACCTAGGCGCTGCACCAAGGTACTTGCGGTGGGTCCCATGCTTCGGCCCAGACATAGATGCGGTGGGGACCTCTGCAGATTGTTGGAAATATAAGATAGTGCTATGATTTTTATGAGCGCTCAGAATTGCTCCAAAATATAAAGGAATTTTAAGTACATTTTTTTACAGAACAAAGAGGAAGAATAGTAGTAATAGCAGAATGTTGTTACTCCAACAAAGAGCATAACGTGCACCTTTCATATGCGCGAGAGAGTACAAATCGAAATGCATTCGTGTTTACAGGACGCACCCGCGCAAGTCATGATTTTCTAGCTAAATATGACGGTCCGAACCCAAGATTTACACCCCCCCTGCACGTGCGTGAGAGAGCATTTCTTTAACACAAGCTTACTAGCTTATGAAAGTAAAGTGTACATAAGGTGTTGAAAGGTAAATTAGCAATGTGGGATAGGTGTCACATCAAGCTTTTAGCTTGGGTTTGGATTTTTGAAATAAAGAGGCATATGGCCTAAAACAAGCTTTGTTTGGTTTTAAATTAAAAGGCCAAATAACAAATGTTATAACCCAATTAAATAAATAACCCACAAATGTTTATAACCCAACAAATAATCCAATAGATCAGTCCTATGTGTTGGGGCCTAATGCTCTCTGGCGGAATTATGGGATAACCTATCTACATTTCCATTTTTTGCACTAAAAAAATTTTAAAAAATTAAACACAATAGCATAATAGCAAAGTTAGTGTAGAACAATTAACATAAACACAACAATTCTAAGTTCATCAATCATCCAAAGCCACAAAAATTCTTAGTTTACAAACAGAAATCAAAGTAGAACAATTTTGGGGAGAGAGATATAGATATGTGGGGTTTGTTTGTGGGAAGGATTGTGGGAAGGATTTAGGGCCAAGTTGGTTTAAGGGCTACTGACAAAACAATAAGGGTGGGTTTGGAAGCACTTGGGCCTAAAAACTACACTATTAATATATAAGTGCTTAGTAATTGCCTAATAGGGGGCCCTAAATTGCCCAAATATTAGGGGGCCTTAGGCGGTGGGCTCATGGCTTACACTACAGGGCTGGCCCTGTTGTGTTTGGGTGTGTGTGTTTTATAGTTTTACGGACTGTGGATATTGGAGGCCTAAACGCACGTTCTAACCTTCTTATTTTGTGTGATGCATGTTGATTCGTTGTTCCCCGTCCGGGTTTGTGTTTTGTGTGTTTGTGTGTGTGTTTTTTATAGGTTTACATATGTGGATTTTGGAGGCATAAATTGCGCAAACTAGCCTTCTTATTTCGTGCGATGTATGTGTTGATTTGTTGTTTCCCATCCGAGTTGCTTGTGTTCTACATGCATATTTTGGATTTTGGAGGCATAAATGCGCAAGGCGCAAGCTAACGTTCTTATTTTGTGTGGTATATGTTGATTTGTTGTTCCCCATCCGGGTTTTTTCTGTTGTTGTTGCCTCAGAAATTTGGTGAAGTACCATGTTCATCTGTAGACTACTTAGATATAGAAGAACAAGAAGATTTCGATGATTATTATCAATATTTTGAAGAAGGAGAAGAAGATTTCGTTGATTGTTTTCAATCTTATGAAGAAAATCTCGATTTTTTTCAATATTTGAGAGGAGTAGAAGAAGAAGGTTTCAAAAGTGAATATTACAAAGGTTCCAATTTTGAAGAAGAAGAATATGTCGAAGACTTCAATTATCAACATTTTGAAGATTTCGAAGAAGAAGAAGAAGAAGAAGTAAAAAATGAGATATGGTCCACATGGATGAATGATTATTGTAATCTTCATAAGATATTACTGGTAGGGGAAGGGGACTTCTCATTCTCTGCTAGTTTGGCTCTGGCTTTTGGTTCTGCTACTAACATCGTTGCTACTTCTCTTGATACCATAGGTACTTATATACATATTTATATCTACTTCTCATTGATATGTATGTGTCTAAAATACAAGTGAAAAATGAAGCATCATGGTTCTGTTTGTTTCCTTGGAAATCTCGATCTCTCTTTGAAAACTTATTTTTCAGGATACTTGATGAGAAATTATGGGAGGGCCATGTTCAATATTCAAGAACTCACTAGTAGAGGTTGCAATGTCGTGCATGGTGTGGATGCCACTAATATGGCTAACCATTTGTCGCTTATGGGCATGAAATTTGATCGTGTTGTTTTCAACTTCCCACATGCTGGTTGTTTCCAAAATTTTCCTCGCGAGACACAGCTTTGGTCAGTAGATCTCTGCTTCAAATGGCCCCCATGAACACTTATACACACATACTTACATGTGTATGCATGCATATATCACGTACATGTTATTTATCTCTTGCAGGCACCACAGGAATCTAGTGGGACAATTTCTGGAAAATGCTAAGATGATGATAAATCCACAGGGAGAAATTCATGTTCGCCACAAGTCAAATGGCTTCTTTCGGGAATGGAATTTAGAACATTTGGGATCAATTCGGGGCCTTCAATTACTAGAAGAGGTGCACTTCAATTTCATTGATTATCCGGGTTACCGCACAAAATACGGGTTTGGGGGTGACAAAAATTTCAACTGTAACCCCAGCAAAACCTACAAATTTGGACTGCCATGAATAAATTATAGGGGAAAATACCTTTTACCCCCTGCGGTTACACTCATTTTCTCATAACCCCCTGTGGTTCATTTTGTAACACTTAACCCCCTATACTACTACGGACTAAAGTGAGACTGTTAACTTTTGTTACGGCAGTCCCACTTCAGTCATTAGTACAGGGGGTTAAGTATTACAAAAATGAACCACAGGGGGTTATGAGAACATGGGTGTAACCATAGGGGGGTAAAAGGTATTTTTCCCTAAAGAGTATGTATAGGGGCTTGGGGGTATTAACGTCATTTCCTTTTTTTTCCGTTAGAAAAGTTAACAGTCTCACTTTAGTCCTTAGTACAGGGGGTTAAGTGTTACAAAATGAACCACAGGGGGTTATGAGAAAATGAGTGTAACCACAGGGGGGTAAAAGGTATTTTCCCCTAAATTATATTTTACTCTTATCTCCTGAAGTCTGACCACAGATAGGTTTCTAAGTATTTTGGTGTGATCAACATCATGATCGAGTCTGAACCTGGTGCGCGTTCTGGTTTTGGTTTTTAGGTCCTGGAGTTGTAGAGTTTTTTGGATTATGTCTAGTCTTTTAGTAGAGGTCCATGTTTGGTGATCTCTGGTTAGTGAATGTACAGAGTTGTTCTTGGCCAGGGCTACTTGCTCCTGATGCTACTACTTGTAATGAATTCACCTTTTGGTATATATAGAATCACTTATTATATTTTCTGTTCAAAAAAACACGTAGTGATTGAGTGAGTGTGGATGTGTATTTATGTTAATCTGTAATATTTGTTGCGAAGTGCTAAGTATTTTAGTGTGACAAT
The DNA here is from genome assembly GCA_033977485.1 of Hydrangea macrophylla. NCBI lineage: Eukaryota > Viridiplantae > Streptophyta > Magnoliopsida > Cornales > Hydrangeaceae > Hydrangea > Hydrangea macrophylla. The sequence continues at coordinate 106,885,784 of CM066990.1, forward strand.
TTGTATTTAGCAGAGAAAGGGATGAAATTGTGGTGACACTGAAATTACACGAGTATGAGTTTGTAAGATCTTCATAAGCTGTATAACTAATTCACCTCTGAGTTGGAGCATAGTTAGCACTGCTTTAAAAGCTTACGGTTGAGTGCGGGCATGACAAGCTCTACTGAGGAATGTAATTACACTTTTGATTAAACTATCTATTCGATTGTACAAGAAAGAGGCTTGGACACAATTTCTACTTTATTCAAATTGGTTAATAGTTGTATTACATATTGTGTCAGTGATTAGTGGTACCATATGTCACATGTGGTACAACTACGTAGAATTTGAAAAAAAAAAATTAGGATTTAAATTTGAGAAGCCTAACATTACTTTTTACTGAGAAGTAGAAATAGGGTAGCTTATGGTACAACCAGTTCAATTGCTCATTTGCCACATTAATTAATTGATTTTAGGCCTCAATTCTGAGGTTCATCTATTAATTAACACATGAAAATTGAAAAACAAAATGACATGCAAATGTATTTAACTTGACACATGGTCCAGATGAAAGTAACTAGGTGGCAGAATATAGAGAGTCATAATTTATAAGAGGGGGTCGGTTAAATTATGGGCAAGAAGACTAGGAGACATCCCTCAATGCATAAACATTGAGTTACAGAATATTTCTTGGAAATGGAAATTTTTTTAAATGAATTTTCAAGTTGTGAGTTTAGAGAAGCTTGAATGCATTTCATAGTCCCAACACTTTTAGATGCAGTAATAATTAAGATGATCGAGATATGAATTGGGCCCTATCAAGACCTACACTCTTATAAATTTATGCAACAACCCAATTTTATTTTTATTTTTTATTTAAAATATATATATATTCCAATGACATTGTATCATCTATAAACCAAGAATATATGGATATGACTGTTTGTGCAAATGAGGGAGGTGAGAGAAGGATAAAACATTATAGAAGCTCACATAAGATATTGCTAGTGGGTGAGGGTGATTTTTCATTTGCTGTCTGCTTATCAAAAGCATTTGACTCTGCTCTCAACATTGTTGCTACCTCACTTGACTCCCAAGGTATGGCTTTTGAACCTTTTTCCTTTTCTGTCCTGTGTTTGGTATGAAGGAAGCAATGGGAGGACGAGGTCAATATGGGACAAAGGCCACCTCGGCAGCTCTACATCAAGGAGCTTAGGTGGAGAAAAAACTCTTGTTTCACAGTGCGAAAATGGGGGGAAAATGAAGGGAGGAAAGCGAAATTGTTCTAGGGCCCACATATTTTCATCCTTTCGGAGTGGAGGAATGGGGAGAGGGAGACTTCCTCCATTTTGACATTTTTGCCCTTCCAAATTTTTTTATTACTTTCCTCATAGGGGTTACAGTGTCGGCCATGATCCCATGCATTCAAGCAACCGCATGGGGTCTCATTTTTAGACTTATTTTTTTCTAATTTTTTTCTAATTTTTATAAAATTTACCATTTTAGGCCTAATTTCTTCCTAATTTCTATGAACCTTAGTATAGAGGCCTCATTTTTTTAGGCCTCTTTGAAAGTTCGCTTGAGGCCTCGGACAATTTTTATCATCTCAGGGCCGGCCCTGCGAGGGTATACTGGTAGATTCACACAAGATTCAAATCTTCACTCAGTAATTTCTTTCTTACTTTTTTCTTCTTCTTTTTTTTTTTTTTGGCTTCAGAATTCCACTTGGACAAACAAAAAAAAGAGAGAGAATACACCTTGTTTTCCATCAATTTACCCCTTCCCTCACTTTTCATATGTCCGCCCTACCAAGCAGAGTTAGTTATAAGGCATATTCTTAACCTCAATATTTAAGGTGGTACAACAAATTTTTTGGTCACCATTTCTTGTGCTCCAATAAAATTTGTTTCCTCTCTGCCATTCTTGCCTAAATGCCACATATGACTCATATGAGAGTTGCTAATGAATTCAAATTTTTGTAAAAAAAAAATTTGTAATGCTTTTGTTATAAAAATAAGATTGGATGTTGTCTAACTGTGAGTTTTTGGGCATGGAAATCAAAGAGTCATTAATGGTGAAGCATCCAAGCGCAAGAGCCAATTTGAAGCAACTAGAAGAACTTGGCTGCACCATTTTGCATCAAGTGAACGCTCTCACCATGAGCCAACACCCTCATCTCTTTATGAAATTGTTCGATAGAATTGTGTTTAATTTCCCTCATGCAGGTTTCTATCTGTCTGAAAATAACTCAAGCCAGATATCGTAAGTTCAATTTATGTTTTTGACATGCAAATTAAACGACCTTTTAAGACAATTCGTCCTAAGAAAAATGGAAAGAAAATAGGAAGAAAAGAAAATATACTTAAATTTTGTGAGTCACTTTTCTTAAGTTTTTATCGTGTTTTCAATTTTTTTTTTTTTGAATTTCTGCTGCTATTTAACTGCGGAGGAATACGGTTTTCTTGATGTTTTTCGTTTCTTTTCTTTATCAAACCTTATCAAATAACATTAGAAACTAAAGTTTTCTGAAAACAATAGAACTCAAGAAAAGAGAAAAAGATTGACCCAGAAAATCTTAAACAATAGAACTCAATAAATTAAATTTCATAATTTATTTATAAACCAATTTCTTGGAATTCTTTTTTTTTATTGTTTTTCTTACCTAATCAAACAAAATATATATATATATATATACCGATATACGGTCATGCTCTTAAGTGAACAGGATTGAATACTGAACATATCCACTAAAAAACATTTTCATTGGGTATGTTTACTCGATCCTGTCTTTTGTAGATGCCGTTTGACTTTTCTTTTTTTGATTAACCTATTTTCTGGAAAAAAAAAAAAAAAAACATCTGTTCACTTAAGAGCCTTACCGTATATCTATATATATATATATATATTCAATAAATTAATGAACCAAACGGAGCAGGAACACAATTGGCATATGTGTACAAGTTTTATATTAAATCATATATTCCCTTGATCTATAGTTAGATTTCAAATGTTCATGTTGTAGGCTGCACAAGGATGTGGTGAGTGGCTTCCTAAGTAGTGCACGTAAAATGCTGACAGAAAATGGGGAAGTACATGTAACTCATAAAACATCACACCCTTTCAATAAGTGGGAAATAGAGGACTTAGCTAAAGAGGTTGGGCTGCGTTTGGTTGAGAAAGCGGGGTTTTCAATATGGGATTATCCTGGTTATGACAACAAGAGAGGAGATGGGTCTAGAAGCAATGAGAGTTTTCCTGTTGGAGAATGCTCTACTTTCAAATTTGCTAAGCCAAAATTCTCTCTTTTTTATTAGACTTTTTTTTTTTTTTTTTTTTTTTTTTTTTTTTTATGTTGCAATCCCAGATCTTAAGGCCGAGTCAAAGTATTAGATCATGCATGTAAAAGCTAAGGGCTCGTTTATTAATAATCTTATGGTTTTCAAGTTTTCAATTTTTGCATTGATTTGTTCTGAAAACTAAAATGAAAATTTTTGTTTTTCTATTTGTGAAAAAGATAATAAAATTGTTCTTGATTAAAGGACAATGAAATTAGTTCCAAAAGAATGAAAATTTAGTAAGACTGCCATGATGGACCTGTCATTGGTCAAGCACCACTATTGAGTAAGACAACGCACAACCTTCCACAAGCGTTTTTCTTATTCTTTAAATTTTTGCAAAGCGATAGTGTGATTAAATGACCTTTGTTTTCCATTTTTTTTTTTTTTTAAATAAATTCATTGGAAGTGTGCAATGACACTGCTACCCTATATTTGTTAGGCCTATTTCCTATTTGAAAATGCTACAACCGTCCAAATGGTATTAGTTTTGGAGCTTATACTTCAATCTTTCGATAATTAGTGCACAATTTTTCTTGCCAACTAAACAATTCAAAACATCGAAACATATATAATTTGGATGATGCTATAAACTTAGGAAACAACACACCATTCTATTTAACTTGGTCGGTGCCAAGTTATGGGAACAACACACAAGAATGTAATTAATTAGTGGACCTTGTTATTATGACCTAGCCACACCTTTTTCTTTTTCTTTTTTTTTTTGCTTAAAATTATGACCTAGCCACTTGTTCGATAACAATTAATGACATCTTTGGCATACCTTATCTGAGGTAGGAAGGAAGATGGGCATGTTGAGTGTTAACGAAATTTGTATTGAAAGAGTCTTCCGTGCTTTGTTTGAGACATTTAATTTACTCGGTTTAATCACTTCCCAATGTACAACTCAAAATTAAGTACTAGTAATATTTATGGATCTGCCAATAATAGGGAGACTTGTGAGTATTCTTAGTAATCAAGACTGTATGTATTCGTGTGTGTATTATTGTTGGGAAATTTGATCAATAAGTGCGGAACAATCAAATTTCATTCTCAGAATCTCGTAAGATGCGAGTAAGTAAAAGTAACAAGGAAAACAATCAACCAAGTCCCTTGTGCCCGAGTGGTAAGCTTCTTGGGTGTACTACCCAAGAGGTTTAGTGTTCGAGTCATGGGGGGCGTGGCCACTGGAGTATTCACTCGGCGCCTCCAGGCCTCGGGGGATTAGTCGAGGTGCGCGCAAGCTGGCCCGGACACCCCCGATTACCAAAAAAAAAAAAAAACAAGGAAAACAATCAAGCACACAGAAACGCAGATATCTACGTGGTTCACGCCAAATTGAATTATTTACGTCCACACCTTGTAGAGTATTATTATGCTCTAAGGTTACAAGAGCCCCCAACTTGATCCCTCTTGTTGATAGTGCTCACACACACACCCAGTGGCGTTGCACACACTTGGTGATCTAACTCACACTGAGACACACAAAAACGGTGATATAAAACCAATTCTACCGATAAATATGTATAATATATTCCAAAATAATCGCTTCAGACACTAACCCCGAACCCATGTATAACTTTGTCATTGTATGAACGCCCCTCCAATTATAGTACCCCTAAAAAAAATTCTAACTCTGCGGTTGTCATTGGAAACTTTCTCCAATAGAATTGGACTCTCCAATTAATCCCAACAATTATATATATATATATATATATTTTTTTTTTTTTTTGTTTGGTTGAACAATGCCAACAATTATATGCATACATATATAGTACATCGATTGCTTCTGAAATTGGGTTATACTTTAGGAACATTTTGTGCTATCAGGTCAACGAATATGCATTACTGACAATAGGATTGATTATTTACCTGTTTTTCGAAAGAAAAAAAAAAAGACTTTAGGATTGACACCGTCTATGACACCGTGGGTTTGAGACGTGTGGTGTAATGTACAAAGTTTAATCACTTCTAATCCTTAATCAATCATTATGTACGGATCCCAGAATATTAGAGGAGACTTAATTCCCTCATATATATATATAGATGAGGTTTCCTTTCCCCTCTCATATATCACAGATTCAAAGCAAAAGGCCAATTTCTATTCAAACCTTTCTAACACTCACAAATTTCAACATGAAGGTAAGCTATTCTCTCTCTCTCTCTCTCCTCTAAGCTATCAGTTTTATTCTTATTACCTTCTATCTCAATTTAAGACTCCTTTATTATATTTTGAGATATGCCAAATTAAGAGTTCGGTTTGAAAAGTCAATATACACTAATTGGTGATTTTTTAAATTTACCCTTAAACCCCTCTCAATTTCAAATAACAAATTCAAAAGGACATGGAACAAATGAAGTATTTTCTTTTATGTGGTTATATGAACTGAAAACTAGAGTAGCGAATTAAAAATGAGGCTTCTTTTGGGTGGTCGAATGAGAAACCCAAACATCTTGAGCTCAACTTCTCTTGATGTGCGTTCTCGTTCTGGTTATGGTTTGGGATTTTACTGTAGGGTTGGGTCCCACATTATTATTAAAATAAATAAATAAATAAATTTGTTTGTGCTTTCGATCTTGAGCCAATGTACGTAGATTGTCATTAATTTGTTGTTTGGTGATGATTTGATAATGCAGCAAAAGATTGTCATAAGAATGCATCTGGACTGTAGGAAATGCAGATCAAAGGCCATGCAAGTTGCTTCTGTAGCAGATGGTATGTATATATCACCATTTTTTTTTTTTTTTTTGGTTTCAATCTTACAGAGCTAGATTAATTACAATTTTAGTCCGTTTGGGTTCGATGAAATTATTAATTAATTGATCTTATTCTTAAATTAATACACTTTTCTTATTATTATGATTGCCAAACAGGCGTGACCTCAGTAGCCATTGAAGGGGAAGACAGAGACCAAGTTGTGGTGATCGGAGACGGAGTGGACGCAACCAAGTTAACCAGCTCACTAAGGAAGAAGGTTGGGTATGCCAGCTTAGAGAGTGTTGAAGAAGTCAAAGCTCCAGTTGACCATAAAAGTCAACAATCTAAAATTATTCAATGCGAACCAAGTTACTACCACTACCCAGTTTGTAATCCGAACCCGTGCTACCAATACCCAGTGTATGATCCGACCCCTTGCTGCCAATATTCAGTTTATGATCCGAACCCACCTAATTGCTCCATTATGTGATGATGTAGTGTTTAGGGAATAGTATTGTGTTAGGAGTAATGCTATGCTTCCCAAATGCAATAGGCATGGTACCACGTGCAGTGATAAGTGGTGATGTGATCATTGTTATACCATGTGATATAACTGTCACAAGTATTTGGGTTTTAGAGTTGGAAATCATAGCATTATGCATTGTGTATTCTGTTTTGCTGCTGAGTTTGTAATTTTGTTGAAATTCAATTAAGGGGAATGCTATGCTAATAAAACAATCGTTATTAAATGGACAATAATGGTCACCTCATTAAACTGAGGGTATTAAAGTAATTTTACTTTAATTACATTAGTACCAAAAAAATGCCAAACAAATATTGATGGCAACCGTGGTGGCAGATACCACAGGAGTTATGAATCTTAACTAGGGGTGTCAACAAATCAACTGGATAGAACCAACCGACTGAATCGATTGCTTCAGGCGGTTTTCATCAAAATGATGTAGTGTAAAAATTGAAAAACACCCGTAAATCGACCAAACCAAAAAATGTTGGTCAATTTTGAAACCTCCAAAACCGACTAAACTGATTACCCACCCCAAACCAAGTCCCTTGTGGCTGAGTGGTAAGCTTCTTGGGTGTACTACCCAAGAGGTTTAGTGTTCGAGTCATGGGGAGCGTGGCCACTGGAGTATTCACCCAGCGCCTCCAGGCCTCGGGGGATTAGTCGAGGTGCGCCCAAGCTGGCTCGGACACCCCCGATTACCAAAAAAAAAAAAAAAAAGGGAAAATTGGTGAAAAGGTTATTAAAAGGAGGTTTATTGGGATTAAAGACAATTTAAAATACACATTGAAAACAAGTCCTGCCAGAAAAAGACAAAAAAACAAATTTAAAAAAGCCGCATTTACCCTCGCCACACGCGCCACATGCACATGATCACAACCTGCACAAGCGTGCCTCACGCGCGCTTCACGCCCATGGCTGCCTTCCCAAACTGCTTGTACCATGCAAGCATTGTACCATAGAAATTTTAATTTCGAAAAAATGTTTTTAAACTTTAAACCTCCATAACTTTGTTTCTACAACTCCATTTTTTGTAAATTTTATACCGTTGGAATCGTGTCGACGAGATCTACAAAACTAGTACCCATGTTGATACGTTTCGAGGAAAAAAAAATTCAAGTTTTTACATATATGAATAATAAGTGAAATTTCACTTAACAAGATGAAATTTTTGAATATATAAAATGTTAAGTGAAATTTCACTTGACTGCATATGTCCCGCTCTTCACTGCATATTATGTTAAACTCCCTAACTTTGAATTTATGCGCACAATAGAACTTAGAAGTACAGTTCCCTTACTTGAACAATGACCGGATGATCTCAATGTCCATAATAGCATTGTAAAAACTAAAAAGTTTATCATCTCATAGTTCGAAAATGAGTGGTGCTTGTGAGTTGTGGCCCAGTTGACATTTTTAATACAAGAAATTGAGACATACTTTGTATTAACGACCGATATTTTACTGAGTCATACTTAATATATATGTATATATATATATAATCTTACTCAAGTCGATCTTATGTTTCTTCTTTCTTGTGATCATAGCATCTGATGGTCCAGTTCAAGTTTACTACATAAATATTAAGTGAAAGTTCACTTAATATTTCAACCTCCTTAAATATATAGTGATCACAGCATTTGATGGTCCAGTTCAAGTTTACTACATAGATAACAAGTGCATGACCAGTTCAACCTCCATAAATATTAAGTGAACTTTCACTTTTTTTATCATGTACTGAGTGAAATTTTACTTAATAAGTGAAATTTCACTTATTATTCATATATGTAAAAACTTGATTTTTTTTTTACATATATGAAAATTTTCACTTAATAAGTGAAATTTAACTTATTATTCATATATTTAAAAATTGAATTTAGGACTTTTTTGGGATAAGCTTTTAAAATTGTAAAATGGAGCTTTTAAAAGCTCAAGGTTACTTTTTGGCTTCATGATATTTTTTTGAAGAGCTATGTGCCACTTGTACAAAATTATCAAACAACTTAATAGTAAATTTCATTAGCTACTTTTAAAATGGGATGGGGGGGGGGGGGGGGCAAACTAAGCCCTAATCTATACTTAAAGCATTTGCAACCTGCTCAAGTTATCCATTTTTAAACTAAGAAATCTCACAATAGAAAAGATTTCAACCTCCACAAATATTAAGTAAAATTTCACTTAATATTTCATGTACTCAGTGAAATTTGAAATTTCACTTAATAAGTGAAATTTCACTTATTATGTATATATGTAAAAACTTAATTTTTTTTTTGCTCAAAACATATCAACAATGGTACTAGTTTTGTAGGTCTCGTCGACACGATTCCAACGGTATAAAATTTATGAAAAATGGAGTTGTAGATCAAAAGTTATGGAGGTTTAAAATTTAAAAATATTTTTCGAAATTAAAAATCATACGGTATAATACTCACACCATGTGAGTGGCGTGGGTGACAATATTGGCGCGTGTTGGTGCTGTGGGGTGAAAATTCGTGCACGTGGGTGTGCTTAGGTGCCGTTTGATTTGGATATTTTATAATTCATTTAAGGGTAGTTTGGTCAGATAGGAATAGTAAAATGGACTTGAAAAGTGATATTTTAATATTTTGGATGTAAGTTAAAAATGGGCTTGGGCTTTTGTCCTTAGAGAGTTTATTGTTAATGGGCCGTCTTTTAATTCAAGTATGCCCAACTTTAAGGACCTTAAGCCAAGCCTCCCAAAAAAAAAAAAGATTACCCACCCCTATAGAAAATGAAAGGCCACAATAATCAATACTAACCCAGACTCGGTCCAGTTTGAAATCCATAGCCAACCCAGCAGGCCTCAGCCCAGGCCCAAAGCACCTTATATTAAGATATCTGTTTGGGCTATGACATTTATCTAAAATAAAATAACAGGGTTAATAACATTTTCAACCTTTTGATCCAAAAAAAAAAAACATGTTAAATCTATGTAATTACACTTATTTTCACTTTATTCTCATATGGTTCAAAATTTGATAGTTAGTCCTCCTCTTAGTCCTCTAGCTCTGTGTGAAGTATAAATTTTAATAGTGTTAACTTTTTACTTAAAAGGGCAAAAGTACCATTCCTTGTTACTTGAAGTGGCAATTTTTGAACCATATGAGGTTGCAATGAAAAATCTAATCATAGGGAAGCAAAATGTCTTTAGCCTGCTAATTTTGATGGAAGACATAGCAGATTTATTTTAGTCACAACCACATAAGGTTAAGAATCAACTTCTGAATTATAGAGTGGTAAAGTGAAAATAAATCTAACCACAGGGGAGTGAATGTATTTAACCCAAATAATGAATAGTAATTTTGTCCATAAAAGCAAAACAGTAAGGCCTGATAAAACGGTCAGATAGAACAAATAAGGTTGGACCGAATAGGATAGTAATCCTATCGAACAATTAAGCTGTTATGTTGTCTTGTGTTAATATGCTGGATAAAACTATCAAATAAGCTCTTATATCTCAATCATGTGTTTGGTCATGCCCAAATATAAGTTCTGGATAATAACTAAATTATTATGTTTTTACACCAAAAAAAAAATGGGGTCTGAATCACACCAAAAAAAACATTGTAGATCTTATCCCAAACTCAAAATGGGATAAAAAGTCACTTTGAAATTATTTTATCCTCTGAATTGCGCCACCAAATACCGAATAGGATAAAAATTATCCTATCCCAAATTCTTATCTTACCAAACGGAGCCTAATACTATTATACAAAAGATATTTAGTATTGTTAGGTTGGGAGCACAAAATAAGATTAATATGCTTGAGATTACTTTCTAGGTGTCATTTGTCCTGGTTATTGCCTTATTGGTGGCCTACAACCCTTCCTACTTTGAAATGCAAGTTGATAGGTATAATATAGTCAAATGTCTTTTTCTTTTGTGCTTTTTTTTTCCCCTAAACACACAATTGTCCTTTTCATTAGATTATCTACAGAAAAGGGAAAAGGGGAATACCTTTATTTTTTAAAATTTTTTTTTTTTTGGGCAGTGGTTCAGAACTTTAACCGACTCTGTGACACGGACGGGGTTAGTAGCCTAGATGTTAGTAACACACGCACACACAAGGCGAGGCCAAATCCCACTTTAAAAAAATTATCTACCTTGATCACCTCCTGCTAAGGAGGCTCGAACCCACAACCTCCCCTTTGGGGAGAGTATGTTCACTTAGCCTTCTCATCTTAACATTGATATATCAAGATGGTAGAGCATAAGTTGCATAACCTTCTGATTTTCTCTTACCATCTTAGTTTGAAGATACAAACATACATGTGTATATCATATATTAATGTTACAAAATACTACCACACTTATCATCAGTACAGCTTTTCTAATTTTTTATTTTTCTTTTTAACTTAATTTTTATTTGCTATTTAGATTGTATCTTTCTCATTCTTCCACATTTAAAAAATTTAATGTAATAATAATAAGGGACAATTATTGAAAATGATATTATTATAAGATTTTTTTAGAGTTGAGGCAATTAAGATTCTTGATTAGGAAAAGGTCCTCCATACAAAAATATTAAGTGAAATTTTACTTGTAATTCATGAATATTAACTTGACAATTAAGGGACATTGAGAATCAAAAATTGGACTTTAAACTCTTGACAGTTTCTTTTAGGGACTTTCGCCTAAATTTTTATAAAAATAAATTGATAATTTTTTTCTAATTTTTTATTTATAGCCATGCATATATAGGAGAACAGAGCTAGTACATACATAAATGTAATTAAATATCAAATGATTTTAAATGACTCACTCATTTATGAGTGTTCTTGACCAAAACATTCATGAGAACTATGCACTTGAATCATCACATCAACACACCCAAATGAATAATATAATTAAGCTACTTGTGCAACTATAATGTTGTCTAGCCAAATATTTTATTAAACACATAAAATTCAAAATATCTACACTGGTGGGGGTGTTGAACATCCTCTCATTTCCTTGAAAGTGATGTGATCTCCGTTTAAAAGATAAACATACAAATAATTCATTGCTTGCTGGGCCATCCAAATATTGTCATTTTTTTTCTTTCCTGAGCCAAATCTAGCAGCTTACTAGGCACAAATTAAGTATACCTTTGTGGTCTTTCTATGGATGAGTAGAGTAAAAGGTCCATCTTGATCTTGGTGTCATATAGACATACTTATACATATGGATCAATCATATTTCAGTAGAGTAGAAAAGGTACACAAAGAAAAGTACCTCTAGAAAAGTACGCATGTCTTTTGCTTAAAAAAAATATTGAATCATCCCCAAGAGTCCAAGACAGATTTATTGATTTTTTTGAATCTTCTGACACTGCAAAAAAATGGGAAAAAACTTGCACTGAAAATTTTATTATTTTAAGTAGGGTAAATTACAGCACCACCCTCTCTTGAACTATGACCGTTTTCACTAATGACCGTTTTTCACTAACACCCCCTAAACTTTAAAACTGAACAGACTCATCCCTTGAACTATCCAAAATAAATATACTCACCCCTAAAGAAGGAGTTTTAGTGTCAAAAAATGATAGTTTAGAGGGTGAGTTTGTTGAGTTTAAAGTCTAGGGGTGTTAGTAAAAAAGGTCATAATTCAGGGGGTGTTAATGTAATTTACCAAGTAGTCTGGCCCAAAGTCCCAACCCCAAATTCAATTAATCCAAAAATTTGTTGATTTATGATGTGTCTGTAGAAACTTTAAAGTTAGATATAAGGGTATATTACATTTCGTACCTTTATAGTTTGGTTGTAATATCATTTTGGTCCTTACAATTTCAATTTTGTCAATTTAGTCCTTACAGTGTCAGTTTATGTTCAATGTAGTCTATTCATCAAATTTTTTTTACAATTTTTGACAGTTTTAGATTCAATATAGGTATGTAAAGTGTAATTTCTTTTAGTATATTTACTATTATGCCGCTAATGATACCTCACCTATTTTGTCAAAAATTATACAAAATTTTTACGAATAGACTACATTGAACCTAAAATGAAACTATAAGAACCAAATTAACAAAATTAAAACTATAAAATTAAAATGACATTACACTCAAACTACAGAGGTATAAAATATAATTTACCCTTAGAATATAACATACGTCACCACGGGCCAAAAATTATTAGCCCAATTCCAACCCTAAAACATAGGCTGGAGCACGATCCATAAAAATTAGTAAAGATCAATATAATTAAGCGCTATTTGTATTAAATTAACAATTTTGAATCAAAAGATCAAGTCACAATGCTATACATTATATAGGGATGTAAACAGTTTGGTTCGGTTGGTTCTTTTATTTTGCATGCTTGAAATCACCAAACATGGTTGATTTAATCGATTTTGTCAGTTTTTTTTTTTGGTGCGGTCGCTTCTTGGGCTTGGGTTATTTTTAGAAAATCGATCAGTCAACCGGTCAGCTCAGCTCGATGGTTTTTTCTTACACCCCCAACTGCTATAGTGACTGTAGACTTTTATAGGGAAAATATAGGAGTATATATTATGTAAAAATATTAGAAGACAATTGTACCATATGCTTATATTGTTATACATTTATACATTACTTTGAGTTAAGCACTTACTAATATTTTACCAATGGAAAATGCTAAATACATCAATTTTTTACATCTAAACTATTCATTTATGTATAGATGAGTAATTTTGAAAATCTATATCAACATATATCTTATTTAAATGTCTCATGTAGGTATATCTAACATTACTCTTTTACCAATATAGCCTTCCATGATGGAAAGTGGGGATTGCTTTGCAATATTGGAATGCCTAAAGGATTCCAATTGGGATGTCCCACACACACAGATACCTTTCTTGTCAACTTGTACACTCTCCAATCAAGCAAAAGCAAGTATTTGTTTATTTAATGTTCTCAAGATTCCAAGCCTTCCCAAATCAATGCCCCCACAACAATTAGCTCTAAAACTTTTTTTCAAAACGTTATTTTTATTTTTTCTTTAAATTTTTTTATTAGTTTAAGAATAATATTATACTCACAACTTTTTTCACAATCATACATTTTGACTCTTAATTTCAGTGGATCCTATGAGGGTCCTACACGGAATCCACTGAAATCAAAAATCAGGATATGTTAATTGTGAAAAAGATTTGTAAAAAAATTGTGAGTGTAGCATTTTTGTTAACTTAATAGACATGTGGCCAATAAAAAAATGATTGTTGAGTGGTCACTTTTTCTTTGCAGCCTGGTTAACACCACTGAAAACTAATTGGCAATGTCTATAGTATCTTCTTTAACCTATTTCAACATACATATGAATATATATGTACACATACCTGTACATGTATATACATATATGCCCTCATATATGATTAATTCGTAGGGATTTCAATCATTCAATGCAACCCCGTTTGGAGCTCATTGGGGCTAATCATGCCTGTATATCAAAGCCAAAACCCCATGCTAAAAAGGGCTGTTGAGACACCCTTTAATTTGAAGACGACGTCCTCAAATTTTTTTCCTTAAATTAGTCAAGGTAAATATTGGCATGCCAATCAATTCTAAAGAAATACCAAGCATACCAACAAGTTCAATGAGTTGTCCCCTTTTAGATTAAAAATAATGGAAAATAGATTATAAAAATAAAAATACTTCAAGATGACAAGACATACTGAGAATGGTGGTTAGAAAATTTACCCACTTTAGATGCTGATGATGCCGAGAATTGGTAAGAGAGGATTCAGAGAGAGACAGAGAGACACCAAGGAGTTGTAAGTGGTTCGGCCCCGTTAATGAGGTGACCTACGTCCACGTGTGTATCTAGGCGTTATCCTAGCAGATCACCGGCGGCCTGGTGAGCCAACAATGGTGGGCGGCACTACCAGTAATACCGTTCGGGTATATGCGTTTCAGTGTATGCTCTAGTTATTAGGTTTCTCCAGATCCCCCCCCTTTAGAAGGGTATGGGTGAGCTCTTTTATAGATGCAAGAGTCCACCTCTACATGGAAACTTAGATACATTAGGAAGCCTATATCAATCACAATTCGATGTGCTTAAGTTAAGGGAAGATCCTTATCAGATTAGGAATCTATCGAGTTTTATTCCTAATAGGACTCTGGCCGCACAAGGAAACTGCTGGAGTTGAGCCGTGCGTCCGGGAGAGCCGCCGAAGGTCACGCCCGGGCTGTGCTGGCACCCCGAGCGGTTACGCTGGCGAGCCCTGGGTGTGGACCCCAGGGTTCTGCTTGGTCTTTGATGCTGACGTGGTCGTTGGGCCCATGCTGAATAATTCTGAGCATATCAGCTGCCCCCCATTTCCAGAGCTAATTGGATGTCATATCTGATGAGGTTTGGAAATCAGAGCTATTCACGAGAAACCGCTCGGGAAGAGACCGAGGCCTTCCCCGAGGTAAGGCTGACCCAGGGTTGTCTTTCCGAGAAAGGATCGAGCGGGAGACTGGAGGGTCCGGTATTGCCCAGGGCCACGTGTCAGCTGCTTGCAGGCCTGGTTGGGATGCGACGGGGCCATCGTGGAGGTAACCGAACCGTTTGCGTTGGGACCAAACCGTCACGTCGTGCATTTAATGCATGCGCCTTTTGAGGCGGCGTATGGTATGCCCGATGTGACAGCCGTCAGTCGCTAAGAGCGGGAAAATGTCCTGACCGTCCGATCTGATTCAATCTGAGCCGTCCTTTGTCTTTATAAAAGGAGCGTCAGTTCATTCTACATACTCACCACTGTTTGAAGATCAATAATCACCGAGCGGGTTTTCAGAGCAAAGCACTCCCGACCCCTTTTCCTCTGTTCTTACTAATTCAATCTTCCTCCCAATGGCTTCCAACATCGACCTGTCGTCTGACGAAGGGCTCAGAGCCTTCCGAGAGGACTGCCAAATTCCGGACGACGTGGTAGTTCGTCCACACATTGAGGGAGAAGAAGTAGCCCATCCTTTCTTCCTCATCAGCAGCTATCTGCTGCTGATTGTGGGATTACGCTTTCCTCTGCCGGTCTCATTCTGCGACCTTCTTCAGGGATTGCATATCCCACTACACAAATGCCGACCAAACGTTGCCCGCCTCTTGTGGGGGATTGCAGCGCTGAACGAGCGACTGGGGTTATTTCTCCGGGCCGCCGACGTTGCGAGGTGTTACATAATGGGCATTGACAACGGAGGCCCCTACTTCCGCCCTAAGACTGAGGGAAAAGATTTTGTCCGAGGTCTAGATTTCCCAAACAAGAACTGGCAACGGTACCCTTGGGTCCTGGTTGCTGGTAACTGGCTGGAGAATGACGGTCTCTCCCCTCCTGCGGATTATAATCCCGACCGCTGCAGACAGGCTTTCACCGACCTTCGTGGAGTCGTTCCTTCCGAGGATGACATGGAGGCATTTAATCAAGCCATTGAGGCCGGCATGTCGTTTTCCTACTTGAAAGGGAGACCTGCGGAGAACGCGGTTGCCGATCCCTCTTCTGTGACCCCTGCCGCTGCAGCTTCTGGGTCGCGGCGCTATACCCGATCCATGGCGACCGGGGCGCGCCCTGCTAGCCGGACGGGCCAGCCCGAGGGGCCGGTCACCTTGTCCACCAGCAGTGACTCCTCCTCATCTGAGGATGCAAGCCCGCCACCGGGCCCGTCCAGGAAGGGCAAGGAGAAGCAGACCGAAGAAAATTCTCAGCCCCCACCGAAGAGGAGCCGGACGGAAACATTCACCAGTCCCCGCATGCCGGGCTCATGGTCGGACGTCTCTCTCGCGCACATGGAAGAACGCTTGCAGGCGGTGGAGAAGGCGGGTGATGAACTGCAGATGGACTCCGCCCTGCGGGGGGTGGACGTCCACGCTCTGGAGATCGCCGTTGAGGGGCTGGTGGCAAAGGTGGCGGCCTTGGAGGAGGAGATCAAGGCTTTGAAGGATAAGGGCACTTGAAGTCTGCCGTCCTTCTCTTTTTTGTTTGTTTTTTTTTTTTTTTTTTTTTTTTTTTTTTTTTTGGGGAGGCTACTACAACTGCCCCCCGAACTTGTACAGTTTTCTTTTTAAATCAATGAACAAGGTCCTTGAGGCCATCCCTTTCGCGTTAATTGTACTTTGTTGTGGCATCCCTTTCGCGTTAATTGTATTCCCGATTTCTATTTTGACAGTGGTTTGTTCGGTTGGAGTTCCAAAATTCCAACCAGCGTCCAATAGACCTCGTGGACTTGCTGTGTGGTTACGCCGGGATTCTCGTGCACGTACCACCTGCCCCCCATTTTCAAAGCTGATTGGACGCTCCGTCTGATGAGGGTTGAAAACTGAAATTTTCCCTGGGAACCGTTCGGTAGTAGACCGGGATTTTGTCCTTCGGGCGGGGCCGGAGGAAGACGTCGGTCGGGGCATTCCCCGAGCGGGCGATCCGTTGGTTCGGGAGTCGCTGCCGCCACGTGTTCGCTGGTCGTTGACCTGGTTAGGTTCGAACTACGCTAGCGCGGACGCAACCAAGCCACTTGCGCGCCAACCGAACAGTCATGTCAGGCCTTTAATGCGCACGCCTTTCTAGGCAACGTTTCATGCGCCCGAGGAGACAACTGTCAGCAATTTCGGGCGGGGGATCACACGGACCGTTGGATACGTTTTGATCTGGGCCGTTCCCGGTTTCTATAAAATGAATGCTTGCCCACTTCTCTGGCCCTTTACTGCAGAGAGATCGCCGAACGTCCTGAGAGCAGAGGCTAGTCCGAGCAAGATTCTCGAGTTCTCTTTTCTGCGCAAGCTTTGTAAGTCCTCTTCCTTCCGAACTTTCGTCTGTTGCTCCCTTCTTCCCTTTCCCCATCTTCTCTTCTTTTCGTAGCGAGACTGGAGAGAGTGAGTCCGGTAGGGTTCGAGCGGGAGTGGGATTTTTTCTTCCTTAGATTCTGCTCGTTTTTCCGGTCGGGTGGAGACTCAGGCCATTTGAGCCAGACCGGTGTCTCCGTAGTTTCACTGAGAGAGTGCCTTCTGACGTTTAGGGCCATCTACTCTCTGCCTTTTAGGTTAGTGACATTGCCTTCCCTGTACCTCAGGCTCGGGGTTTCCGATCCGTATTTAGGTCGCGATCTACTCCCTCTTCCTTCCCCAGGGGCATCTGAGATGGAGCATTCCGGCTTCAATTCTGCGTCCCGTTCGATTAGCGAGATGTTCCGGTCGGATGGCTCCGACCCGGTTTTGGACCCTCCTTCTGACCACCAGAGTGAGGGCTTGATTCCAGCCCGTCAATTTGATGACGAATCCGCCGAGGGGGCCCCCGTTGCCTCCGTCTCTAGGGGTTTGGGCGACGAGGCGCCCGGGGAGTCCGATCCCGGCGTTGGGTTTGCTTGTGAGTCAGTATTCTCGATTTTGCGTTCCGAGGACCTTATCCGGATTAGGAAGAAATACTCCTTCCCGGGTAGTTGCTCTTTGGCGGTGAATTCCGGGGGAGCGCACCTTTACTATCCGGGCTTCACGACTCTTTTCGAGGATGCAATGATGGCAGGTCTCCGCCTTCCGCTCCACCCAGTAGCCAGGGCCATCCTGATTCACCTTGGGATTGCTCCCGGGCAACTGGCCCCCAACGGGTGGAGATTCCTGATGGGTTGTATATCTCTGTGGCCCCAGGCGTTCGGGTGTGAGGTGACCCTCGAGGAGTTTCTATGGGCCCATCGGCCGTTTGCCGTACACGGGGAACTGGGGTTCTTTTCTTTTTCCGCCCGGCCGGGCAGAAAGATTATCGACAAGTGCCCCAGTAACAACAAGGGGTGGAAGAGCAAGTTCTTCCAAGTGTCCACCCTTCTCCTTTGTGACGAGGCCGCGGGGACCCGGCCGAGGACATCCTGGGTGAAGGAGCTGAGGGGTAAGGCTACCTGTCTTTCTTTTGTTTGTCTCTTTCGGTTTTATGGATTTATTGACCTGTTAACCGGTTTTATGCTTCTACTTGCAGCTGGGTCGGCAGACATTCCTGAGATCTCCGAGGCGTCCCAGGCCAGGATTTGGGGCTTAGCACAGTTGCCCACCAACATTCGGAACGTTCTGTCCCCGACGGGAGACATAGTGGTGTCTTATTCCCCCGAGGAGCCCTCAGAAGTCCCTGCTTCCTCTCCTACTGTTCCCGGTCAGCGTTCTATTTATTCCCCTGTTTCCTCTTACAACTTTCTTTGCGGCCTGATATCTTGCATCTTTCTTTGCGGCCTAATATCTTTCCGGTTGTTTTGCAGCAATGGCTCCCAAGGACGCAGCGGCGCTGAAGGAGAAAGAGGAGGCCCTGCTTGCCCGAGCTGGACCAAAGAGGAAGAGGCTGGAGCCCACCGAGGGCCAGAAGCTCAAGAGGCTCACCCGGGGCATCGTCATCCGCCCTGACAAGGAGGGGGTAGGCACCTCGGCGCCCGGGGTGACCATTGCCGTGCCCCCCAAGACGCCCGCTGCTTCCAAAACAGCTGGCGTCTCCTTCTCTACTGTGGAGGAGACCGTGCATACAGGGCTTCCTGCAGTGCCGCCGGTTGAGAGGGCGGATGAGGTACGCGGGAGGATCCGCCCCGCTCTGCTGCCGGGTCAGGTGGACAAGTGCTCCTTGTTAAGCCCGGAGGACGTGACCGCTTGGCTCTACAGCATTAGCCATATGGTGCGTCCATATTTCGTACTTCTCATAGGCTCTTATTGCTTGTTTCGCTCATAATGCTTATAGCTGTTTTCGTTTGCAGGTCGGTTGTATAGCAGCGGGGTCCGAGGCGACCTTTCCCGCGCTGACCGGGAAACTGGCAGCTGCTGAGGAGGCCCTCTCCATGGAAAAGACGGCCCGGGAGGCTGAGGCGGAGAAGGCTAGGGCTTTGGGCCAGGAGCTGGGGGAGGCCCGAGGTGTGGTTTTAACCGAGCGGGCTTCCCGAACGGCTGCTGAGGCCCAGCTCGCTGCTTTAGAGGCCAAGCTTGCTGGCGCGGATGCCGGTCGGGTTGCTGCCGAGAAGGATGTTGAGGCTCTGACCGCCGCTCTGTCCGGAGCGACCGCCGCCCTTGAAGCAGAGACGAAAGATGCCGAGGAGGAATTCGAGGCTGGATTCCTCAAGGGCTACAAGGACCTGATTGCCCGTGTTATGGCGGATCACCCGGACTGGGACATCTCCGGCTACTCCTGGGCCAAATCCAATTACTGGAAAGAGGACCGGGCTGCTGGCGGGGGGCCTGCGGAGGCCGCGCCAGTTGGAGCCGCTCCTGCTGCGGAGGAAGAGCTGGACGTTGTGGGTGACCAGTAGGGCTTTTATGCCCTTTCTTTTTCTTCTTTTACTGTTGTAGTATTTTTTTTGTTTTGTGGGGGGGTGAGCTGCTACAACTGCTCACCCTAGGGTCTGTACAAGTCTGCTTTTAATCAATGACAAGGCCCCTGAGGCCACTTTCCTTTCCATTAACTGTTTACATTTTGTACTTGCATGCCCATGTGATTGCCAATCCCCAACCAGTTTTCAATTGCAAGACCCTTCACTTAACACATGGATTAGGGTTGCAACCGGTTGAATAATTGGTCTTCTGCCAGTATCTGACCAGTTTTAGTCGAACCGAACACTGCCTTAGCAAAATGGTTTAGGACCGTAACTGGTAGAACGCCTGGTCTTCTCGACCTGTTTTTGAAGGCATACCCGGTGTATTATAGGACTTGTCCTGTTTTACCGTCCGGGTTATTTATCTCTGATCACTGTTAGTACTTGGGAATGCTAGGACTCCAAGTACTGTTAATGACCGGTGTGATTCCCTGTTTAAGGCTGCATTCCCCTGCCCCCCAAGCATTTTGGTAAGGCGGGTGCGTAGTAGCGAGCAACCTTAGGAAATCGACCTGGAACATGGGTGGTTGCAGGGTCCTTTGGGGTTTAGCCATCGTGGGTCACCTAGGGGGTTTGCCCCCATTGTCGGTTGGACCTAGGTTAAACCTTGTTTAATTTCCTGTTTAAGCCTGCATTCCCTTGCCCCCCAAGCGTTTTGTTAGGGAGATGGACGGGAATACCGACCGTAGGAAACCGACCTGGAACATGGGTGGTTGCAGGGTCCTTTGAGACTTGCCATCATTGGCTGTCTAGGGGGTTAGGCCCCATCGTTGGCTGGACCTAGGCGAAGCCTGCGCCTCGGGGTTAGGCCCAAGGTCTTTTTGTGCCTTGGTGTTTAGCCAAGGTCTTTGAAGGTGCCTCGGGGTTAGGCCCGAGGTCTTTTTGTGCCTTGGTGTTTAGCCAAGGTCTTTGAAGGTGCCTCGGGGTTAGGCCCGAGGTCTTTTTGTGCTGGGGTGGAACACTTGAGTAGGAACTTTGCAGAAAAGTAATTACTTTATTTCAAATTCATTTTAACTGCTCGGGTAGAGCTACAAAGAGTCCTAATCGATCGCTAACCCCCTTCATCCCTGCTACTGAAAATATTTTCGAAGGTGCTGTATGTTCCACGGATGGGAAAGCTCATGCCCGTCAAAATCTCGTAGCCAATAGGTTCCCGGTCGATGAATCCGGGTGACCGTATACGGGCCTTCCCAGTTTGGCCCCAACTTCCCATGATTCGGGATTCTGGTCGACTGGTTTACCGCCTTCAGGACAAGATCACCCACTTGGAAGCTGCGATGCTTGACCTTGCTGTTATAGTACCTCGACACCCTCTGCTTGTACGCTGCCACTCTCAGATAGGCTTGATCTCTTTTCTCTTCTACCAAATCAAGTTCGGTTCTCAGAGCTTCCTCGTTGCCTTGCTCACTGAAATTGGCTACCCGGTAGGAGGGCAATCCGAGCTCTGTGGGGACTACGGCCTCGAAGCCATAGGTGAGTGAGAACGGCGTTTCGCCTGTTGCTGCTCGGGGAGTGGTACGGTAGGCCCACAGGAGGGTCGGCAACTCTTCAGCCCACAGACTTTTGGCACTTTCAAGCCGAGTCTTGATTGATTGCAAGATTGTCCTATTCGTCACCTCGGCCTGGCCGTTGGCCTGAGGGTGCTCGGGAGAGGAGTAATGGTTGGATATCCCGTAGCCCGAGCAGAACTGCCGAAACACCGGGGTGTCAAATTGTCTGCCATTGTCGCTCACCAGTACACGGGGGGTGCCAAACCTGCTGAGGATATTCTTCTCTATAAAACCCTCCATCTTCTTCTCGGTGATGGTGGCCAATGGCTCGGCTTCTGCCCACTTGGTAAAGTAGTCCACGGCTATAACAGCAAATTTGACTTGCCTTTTTCCTGTTGGCAGGGGGCCTACTATGTCGATGCCCCATTGAGCAAACGGCCAGGGGCTAAGGATGGGTGTCTGCATCTCTCCCGGACAATTGATCATGGGGGAGAACCTTTGGCATCTGTCACACCTTTTCACATAGTCCCTGGAATCCCGAGCCATAGTTGGCCAGTAATAGCCTTGCAGCAGCGCTTTCCGTGAGAGTGCCCGACCTCCAACGTGGTTCCCACAAATTCCTTCATGGATTTCATACAAGATCGCTTGAATTTGCCCGGGATGAACGCAGCGGAGGTATGGGATGGTGAAGCCCCTTTTGTAGAGTATGCCATCAATTAAATGGTACCTGGCTGCACGATATTTGGTGCGGCGGGCCTCATCTTTTCCGTCCGGTAACACGCCGGTCGCTAAGAATGTAACTATGGGGTCCATCCAACTGGGTCCCAGGTCCACCGGGTCCACCTCCATTCCTTCTGAATTGATCACACTTGGCTCGGGCAGGTATTCTATCCTTATCCCGGGCAAGTCTGACTCAGAGGATGAAGCTAGGCGGGCCAACCGGTCGGCCCTGGTGTTCTCCTCCCGCGGTATCTGCGTGATGGCCAGTCCTTTGAGTCTCTTCGAAACCGCTCGGACAAGGGCCAGGTAGGCCACCATGTTGTCTTCTCGGGCCTCATACTCCTGACTGACTTGGTTAACCACGAGCTGGGAATCACTGTACCCTTGGACCTGCTGTGCTCCCATAGATGTAGCCAACTGTAACCCTGCTAGTAGGGCTTCGTACTCGGCTTCATTGTTTGAAGCGCGGAATCCGAACCGCAGCGCGTACTCGAGCTGGATTCCGTCAGGAGAGGTCAGGATGATTCCTGCTCCGCTGCCCTGGTTGTTGGAAGAACCGTCGACGTAGAGTATCCAGGTCGGGATGTTGACCTGCAGCCCGGGCGGCAAGACTGGTGGGTCGAGCTCGTCGGTCTGATCCTCTGTATAGGTAAACTCGACCAGAAAATCTGCCACTGCCTGCCCCTTGAGGGCTGTCCGGGGTCGGTAGACCACTTCAAATTCTTCCAATTCCAGGGCCCACTTGACGAGTCTTCCCGATGTTTCGGGTCTGCTCAGGATCCGGCGCAACGGCTGGTCTGTGAGCACTGCAATTGTGTGGGCCTGGAAGTATGGGCGGAGTCTTCGGGCCGAGGTGATGAGGGCGAAGGCCAGTTTCTCGATGCGGGAGTACCGGCTTTCAGCGCCTTGCAGTGCTCGGCTAGTGTAATACACTGGGAACTGTATCCCGTGCTCTTCCCGAACAAGTGCTGAGCTGACTGCCGATGGTGACACTGCTAGGTAGAGGAAAAGTTCTTCTCCGGCTGTAGGTGTCGTGAGCAAAGGGGGAGAGGCCAGGTACTTCTTAAGTTCCTGGAATGCCTCCTCGCACTCCTCCGACCATTGAAAAGCTTTACGGAGGATTTTGAAGAATGGTAGGCAACGGTCAGTTGCTCTGGAAACGAATCTATTCAGTGCGGCTACCCGTCCGGCCAAACTTTGGACTTCTTTGGTTGATCGGGGGGACTTCATGTTGATGATGGCCTGTATTTTCTCGGGGTTAGCCTCGATTCCCCGCCTGCTGACAAGGTGGCCAAGGAATTTTCCGGACGAGACACCGAACGTGCATTTGGCCGGGTTCAACCTCATTCCGAACTTTCTCAAAATGCTGAAGGCTCCGGCCAGATGGTTCAAGTGGTCGGTCTCATCGTGACTCTGACCAGCAGATCGTCAACATAGACTTCCATAGTTTTACCAATTAGATCTTTGAACATGTGGTTGACTAACCGCTGGTAGGTTGCCCCGGCGTTCTTGAGGCCGAAGGGCATCACCTTGTAACAGTACGTGCCTTGATCTGTGATGAAGGCAGTTTTTTCTTCGTCTCCGGGGTGCATGCTTATCTGGTTGTACCCGGAGTAGGCGTCCATGAAGGAGAGGAGCGAATGGCCGGCGGTGGAGTCCACAAGGAGGTCTATCCTAGGCAGTGGATAGCAATCCTTGGGACAAGCTTTGTTCAAGTCCGTAAAGTCCACGCACATCCTCCATTTTCCGTTACTCTTTTTGACCAACACGACGTTGGCCAACCAGTCGGGATAGAGGACTTCTCGGATTGAGCCCGCCTTGAGGAGCTTCTCTACTTCCTCAGAGACCGCAATTTGCCTTTCGGGGGCCATGCCTCGTCTTTTCTGCTTCACCGGCCGAGAGTCTGGGTTGACATTGAGGCGGTGAGACATAACCCGTGAATCAATCCCGGGCATGTCTTCGTGGCACCACGCGAAGACGTCCTGGCTTTGGCGCAGGAACTGGATGAGTCTTTCCCGGAGGCTAGGCTCGAGGAGGGTACCGACGCTGACAGTCCGGTCTGGGAGTTGAGGGTCCAGGACCACTCTTTCCAACTCCTCTACCGGGCCGACTTTGTCGCTTGGGTCCCTCGGATCCATCTCCTGGACGCTGAAGGATTCTGTGACGGCGCCCTTTTGCAGGGAGCTGACGTAACAACTCCGTGCGGTCATCTGATCTCCGCGTAGGCTCCCGGGCCCCTGGGGGGTCGGGAACTTAACTGTCAGACTGTACGTCGAGACGACCGCCTTGGCTTTGTTGAGGGTTGGCCTACCGAGGATGGCATTGTAGGCGGATGGTGTTTCCACGATAACAAAGTTCGCCAGCACAGAGGCTTGCTGAGGGTAAGTTCCCATGAGGACTGGAAGGTCGATGGTGCCGAGCGGCAATGTGCTGGACCCATTGAAGCCTACCAGTGGGGTCGTCACCGGTCGTAATCGATCCCGGGATATCCCTAGCTGCTCGAACGCTGAGATGAACATAATGTCCGATGAACTGCCCGTGTCCACTAGTACCCTCTTGACCACATAATTGGCGATGGAGAGCGTTACAACCAGCGGGTCATCGTGGGGGCAGTGGAGATCCTGCACATCGTCGGAAGAAAAGGTCAACACGTCGGACGGCGGGGAGTCGGTGGATCGGACGTGCCAGACATCCGCCCGGGATGCACGAGCATGCCTCTTCCTTGCCGTCTGCGAATCCCCTCCGCCCGAGGTGCCGCCGGAAATCACATTGATCTGGCCGAGAGGAGGAGGCTGATCCGGAGTTCGGTTACCTTGTCGGGGTTGCCTGTCTGTTGTGACAAACTCGGCTAGGTGCCCCTGCTCAATCAGCTTCTCTATGGCTATCTTCAACTTAAAGCAGTCGTCCGTGTCGTGGCCATGGTCCCTGTGAAAACGGCAGAATTTGTCCCGGTTTCTCTTGCCGGGGGGTGCCCTAAGCTTTGCTGGCTGCGGGAGTAGCCTCCGAGCCTCGGCAGCGGCCATTACTTCCTGGATAGGTCGGGAGAGTGGCGTGAAGGTGGCTTGGGGCTGATCCCGGCCACCCCGCTGCTGGTCCCGGCCGCCTCGCTGCTGATCCTGTCTGGGCTTCTTGCCCAAGCCTTTGTCCGGCCCTTCGTGCTTGCGCTTGGACCTCGGAGACTCATCTTCCCCGGTTCCGGAGCGCTTTGCCCTTAGGAATTCCTCGGTATCAATGTGCTTGCCGACCCTGTCCGAGAGTTCCACCAGGGTTGTCGGTCGGTCACGATGGAACGACGTGGCAACCTTGGTATGTTGGACCCCTGAACAAAAGGCCATGATTGCTGCTGTCTCATTGAGATTACGGATCTGGAGCCTCTGCTGATTGAAGCGGTCCACGTATTCTCTCAGAGACTCTCCCTTGCGCTGCTTCACAGTGAGCAGCTGGGTGTCCGGCTGCGATCGGTCAAGCATCCCTACGAACTGGCTGATGAAGAGTTTGCTCAGACATTTGAAGTCGTCAACCGTCCGGGGCCTCAGCGAATGGAACCATTGCGCGGCCGATCCCTTTAAGGTGCTGGGGAAGGCCAGGCACAGCAGTTCGTCGGTTGTAGTGACCAGTGCCATCTGCGCCTTATAGGTGCGGATGTGGTCTACCGGACTCCCCTTGCCATCGTAAGAGCTAAGGTGCGGGGGCTTGAATTTCCGCGGAATGGGGAACTGTGTCACCCGGGAGGTGTAGGGCGACTCCGTTTCCGTGTTTGTGAGGTCGTGACCGGACTTACGGTTCAGCCTCTCAATTTGCTGCTGCAACTCTTCGACCTGGGCTTTAACGTCAGTGTGCCCGGTCCTCCTATCTGCGTCTGAATAATAAGTGGGGTCGGATGATGATGCCTCGTCCTCATCCTCGAAGCGTGTCGATCTTGGGGATAGCACTCGGCTACGGGTCCGGGATAGCCTGTGCCTAAGATCCTCCCGGCTCAGGGTGGGCGGATCGTCGACCGGCTCCCTCACCTTTCGTCCGGACGCTTCTCCCCTTGCGGCTCGGCGTCGTTCGATGAGTAGCCGGGCGTTCTCCACTCGGCGTGCTCGGCGAGGAACATACCGAGGCCCTTCCTTTGGACGCCTCGTAGGCTGGCTACGTTCTCCCTCTCCATGGTGTTCTCGATCTGGTGAGGACACTGGTGCAGATCGGGCTTTTCCGCGGGTCCGAGCGGGCCTTTGGCTGGGAACGCTCTTTTCGGGCC
This sequence comes from Hydrangea macrophylla, assembly GCA_033977485.1. NCBI lineage: Eukaryota > Viridiplantae > Streptophyta > Magnoliopsida > Cornales > Hydrangeaceae > Hydrangea > Hydrangea macrophylla. Next base: position 106,912,048 of record CM066990.1, read on the forward strand.
GCTTTCCCGACGAAGGGTTTTTCTCGTGGTCCTTGACCACCTTTCCATGCTGGGCCATGAGCGTCTCTATTTGCCGTTGCGTCCGGATCTGACTTTCCAAGAGTTGCTCCAGTGCCGCCGTGACTTGCTCGGTGGACATGGAGGCAGCCCGTGTCTCGACCTGTAGACCCTCCTGGCCTGACCGGTCCGCCTGAACTGACTGTTCCGCCTGACCGGTCGAGTCAGCGGTCTTCTTGCCCTTCTTCTTCGGCATGTTGATCAGTCAAAGATTTTTTCGATGAGGAAACTGACGTTTCCCACAGACGGCGCCAAACTGATGATGCCGAGAATTGGTAAGAGAGGATTCAGAGAGAGACAGAGAGACACTAAGGAGTTGTAAGTGGTTCGGCCCCGTTAATGAGGTGACCTACGTCCACGTGTGTATCTAGGCGTTATCCTAGCAGATCACCGGCGGCCTGGTGAGCCAACAATGGTGGGCGGCACTACCAGTAATACCGTTCGGGTATATGCGTTTCAGTGTATGCTCTAGTTATTAGGTTTCTCCAGATCCCCCCCCTTTAGAAGGGTATGGGTGGGCTCTTTTATAGATGCAAGAGTCCACCTCTACATGGAAACTTAGATACATTAGGAAGCCTATATCAATCACAATTCGATGTGCTTAAGTTAAGGGAAGATCCTTATCAGATTACGAATCTATCGAGTTTTATTCCTAATAGGACTCTGGCCGCACAAGGAAACTGCTGGAGTTGAGCCGTGCGTCCGGGAGAGCCGCCGAAGGTCACGCCCGGGCTGTGCTGGCACCCCGAGCGGTTACGCTGGCGAGCCCTGGGTGTGGACCCCAGGGTTCTGCTTGGTCTTTGATGCTGACGTGGTCGTTGGGCCCATGCTGAATAATTCTGAGCATATCAGATGCTTATATATTTTACCGGAGTAATGTTTTGCTTTCCATATTTGTATTCTAAACGTGGTTTTTAAAACATGTAATAATGGGGCCCATTAAATTTTTATCGGATGATGTTAACGCGGTCCCACATAATTAAAAATCAGTAAGGCTCTAAATCGTATTAGGTATGCACACTGGGATTTTAAGCCTAAAAAAACTATGGATCAGCGGAGTGATGGGACGGGGTGCGAGTCAGTGGGATGGCCCACAGTTTTTTTTAAGCTTGAAATCTCAGTGCGCAAACTCAGTGCGCTTTAGATCCTGACTGAATTAAAAATAATCTCATTATCACATGTATTAGACACAAGTTTAGAGAAGTATAGTATTACTGGAGGTGTAGTTACTACTTGTGAACTGGTCATGGTTTTTGTAGATAAATTATTGTACACCGACTATTTACACTACATATAGAACAACACTTTTATTCAATAAATAAATATGACACTATTTCATTGTACTCTTTTTTTTTTTTCTTTTTTTTTTTATACGGGAAAGGGATGAGGTTCGAACGAATTTATGCATTAAAATGGATTTATATATGCCAAGTTTCTAGCCCCTTGAGCTACACCAGCATATGCTATTTCATTGTACTTTTTATCTCAATTTCACATTGTTGAGAATATTATTGGTCTATATATTTCTACACGTGAACCACAAATTAAAGAAAAAGCACTGCTAGACTCACAGAGTGAACCACATACTTTTTTCACATACAATTTTAAAAACATGTACCCAATGCTGTATAAGTGGGGCACAAAAAAGTGTAAAAAAATTCAAACAACACAAGCGACAAGCATTTAAAACTGTGTGTAAAAAAAATGTATAATTCACTATATGGGTCTAACATTTTCCTTAAAGAAATCTTCTACCATGTATCCTAAATCCCTGATAGAGTACCAAAATACTGTAACCAAACCCCAACAAAATACTGAAACCAGGTCTCAAATAACCTTTAAAATCACTTCAGTTTTTAAAAATTAAATTAGTTTCTAAGTCTCAATATTTTGGGACTGATTATAAAATTTGGAATCAAAAGCATGAGATGGTTTTTTTTTTTTTTTCCAATTTAAAACATGACTAGTATGTGTAATTGACAAATTGTGTACAGTCAAGTGATGCCATTTACGTGAGGCAAAATATGGGAATTTGTTTTTTAAGAGAATTAGATACTTTGGTTCAAAGCATATGAGAGTATTTTTGCTCATCCAAAAATTAGTTCATCAATGTTCATCTAAGTATCTCATTGGCTAATGCAGTGAGACCCATGCAGTGGGATCCAAGATTAAACATGGATTTCACTGCATTGGCCAATGGGATGCTTGGGTGAGCATTGGTGAACCATTTTTTGGGTGAGTAAAAATATTTTCCAAAGCATATAAGAGTAAATTACATTTCATACCCTTGTAGTTTGGGTGTAATTTTATTTTGGTTCTTACAGTTTCAGTTTTATCACTTTAGTTTCAGTTTACGTTTAATACAGTCCATTTATCAATTTTTCTTAGTACTACTTTTGACAGATTTAGATTCAATAAAGGTGTGTAAAGTATAATTTATGTAAATGAATTTACCATTATGTCCCTAATAATACATCACGTACGCATTACATGATTTATTTCTGTCAAAGATTATAGAAAAAAGTTCAAAAATGAACTATATTGAACTTAAACTGAAAATGTAAAGACTAAATTGATAAAATTAAAACGACCAAAATGAAATCACACCAAAACTAAAAATGTAATTTACTCTTAATTCTTATAAGGGCACATGTTAAAGTTTTAAAAATTAAAATAAACAATAAATATAGTGTGAATTTCAGTATTCAGTATAAGATTTAGTATTTGTCTTATTTATTTATTTTCACTTTTAAAACCTTAACATATGCCCACACATGTTAACAAAACGCTTCATATAATATACAGCTTAATGAGAGCAGCCAAAGCATTTCCCAATAAATAATCCACTCGCACCCCCCACCACCATTCCTGAAGTGAAGTGTAAGCCAACAAATTCAAGCAAATAAAACGCTTTCCACCGTCTCTGTCTCTCTCTCTCTCTCTCTCTCTCTCTCTTCAAACACACACATACTCTCTCTCTCTCTCTCTCTCTAAAAACTAAATAACTGCTCTGCATACTTCACCATCAATGGCGTAAAAGCAATATCAAAAACCTTGCGTGCCCGAAACCTTCAAACGAATTACTAATTGATTCAACCCAAAAATTGAATATCAGCAGTTTATATCAACTCTACTGCTAGTGTACAGAGAGAGAGAAAGAGAAGAGAGAGAGAGAGAGAGAGAGAGAGAGAGAAGAGAGAGAGTTTGTGAGTGTGTGTGTGTATACAGATATATATATATATATACATATGTGTGAGGACAGAAAATCTGGGGAAGCCCGGAGAGCTGTTGTTCGAGGGAATCTTCGATTGCTTCCATGAAATCACGGCGGCCCTGGCGTTCGCTAGGATGAGCGACTCTGCGTATCGTGTCGAAACGACGTCGCGCCTCGCCCAATGGCGGATCGACAGCTTGGTCTCATGTACCTACCGAAAATCCGATCCTTTCAAGATCGGCAAGTGGAATTGGTAAGCGATTGATCAATTATTCTGTGAACACAACTTTTTTTCTTTTCTTTTTTTTCTTTTTTTTGAATTCTACATTTTGTACTGTTTGGTTGCTCAGAAAAGTGAAAACAGAGGAAAAGAAAATAACCTGAAACTAGGGATTGTTAGATGATTTGTTTTGAGATTGATGAGTTATTAATGAATGAGCAAAAATTAGTATTATTTGACTAAGTGGACACTTAAAAAATTGAAATGTCTAATTCTGTAATGAGAAAAAAACAGGATTTTAAGGTAATAGTGTTTTTTTCTGACTTTTTGGATGATTTGTTTTGTGTTATTGATAAGTAATTAATGATTGAACAAAAATTAGTGTCAATAGAATAAGTGGACTTTTTATTGGTAAAAAAAATGGAAAAGAGTAACATTTGAGTTTTGGATAATTTCAGTAGACCATACAGTGCCACCAAGAGAGATATAGTGTGTTTCTAGAAAGTGTTTGTCACCCTAGCTTTGTTGAATTGAAAATATCTGATTCTGTAATCCGGAAAACAGGATTTTTAAGGTAATACTGATTTTTCTTTGCACTTCTTCTCTGAATAGAAAGTTGATTTTGATTGATATGGTATCAACTGGTTTGAATGTTTTCTTTAGAGTTCTGCGATTATTTTTAATTTTGGGTTTTATTGAATTGAAGGCATTTAGCTGTGGAGAAGAATCGGATGTTGTTTATTAAACTATACCCAGAAATATCTAATTTGACAAGAGACAACCCTCCTATTGCTTCTTTTATCATCAGAGTGGTCTGTTCTGCTGGAGATCGCAAGGCTTTGATCCATCCAGGTAAATTGGATCACATACACACACACACACACACACACACATATATATATATAACCCTTCTCAAGACTTCTTTTAAAATGACTGTTTACGGCCGTTGGGTCCAATTTTCAGCATGTGAAATTACTTTAGTACCGTTAATGAAAACTGGATCCAACGGGAGTAATTTTGGACTCCCTCGTGAGAAGGGTTCTATACGGCCAAGCTCTTAAATGAACAGGGTCGAGTGAACATACCCGGTGAACACTATTTTTTGCCTTAAAAGAACGCGCGGGTCAGTGGGGCAGCCCACGAGTTCTTTTAGGCAGAAAACAATGTTCAACTAGTGTGTTCACTCGACCCTGTTCACTTAAAAGCCTGACCGGGGTTCTCTATATATATATATTGTTTGCGTGTGTGCGTGCTAGTTCTTCTGATTATGCTTTTTACACCATCTATACATGATTTGTCATCTACCAATATACACTATTCTTGTAACTTTATATATGAGAGTGCATACAAAAAGGGTTATCATTGAGCTGTTATTGCGAATTAAGATCTACAGTGGCTAAACATAGCAGATCCTAAGGTTTGCGGAAATTTTGTACCAATACAGTACCTATCGGTTTGGTATTAGATTGATAAAGATTGAGTTTAATGGATAAGTATCATTTCTTAATTATTTGCTTGTTTTGGAATGTCTCTGCTCTGTAATTTTTGTTAATTTGGACGCAATGCAAACTAGGAAGATGATTTTTTACTTGTGATTGTTTAACTGGTTTTGTTTTCTTTGTTAATGCAGAAATCAAAAACAAACAGCTCAAGAATAGCGACGATTTTGTTTGGGGAATTGAGGTTCCTTTAACTGGGAAATTCATTATTGACGTTGAATTTCTTGATTTGAAGACAGCATCCCCAGACGTACGTTTCTATTAACTAAGATTAAAAAAAGGACTATGATCTCGTTATAAATTTAGCAGGCAATTCTGATATCCAGTCTTTTGGGCATCTTGTAAATGAACTTGCAATATCAAAGTTATATGTGACAATTCATGCAGCTTCAAGTAATCGTGTCCAATATGATGAAATATGAAGAAATAGATATGCCTAGCTACTTAATTGTATGACTAAAGGATCTAATTGATAGATTAACACATCTGTTAATGAGATTTTTTGGCTGAGACGATAATAAATTCAAATCTTTTTATATTTTATAAAGTTGAGTCTTTTTCAAAGAGACTACATAAATTTCGAATATGATTCTGAGATAATTACCTTTCAAGACATTCCAATGATATGAGGAAATGTATATGCTTTCTTCTTCAAGACCTAGGAGAAAATATAAAACTAAAATGGACTATTAGTCAAAATTTCAGTTTGGAACTCTTGTAATAACGTATTTTGGTTATATAAGTATCTGCATATGCCATAGCTTTTTATTTGAGAGACCATCAAAGTAGAAAAAGATCTGGAAGAGTCGAGTGTTGTTAGAAGAGAATGTTATTACTTGCATACATATGTTCCATTCTAACCAAGTCCAACTTGGTCTAAAAAAAAGGTTTCGAGTAGACTTTTCATATAGAAAGTGTTTTTACTTGCAGTTTTCACATTCATGTTTCATTTTAACAAATGTGAACAAAATGCAACACACAGGGTGGTGAACCTTGCTCCATCTGGACCGAAGGCTTCGTTCAAAAAAAATCAAATACCACAGCCCTCTCAGCCCTAGGTAGAATGTTATCAGAAAGGATTCACACCGACATTGTAATCAACGCTTCTAGTGGAAGCATCAGAGCCCATCGCGCAGTTCTCGCTGCACGATCACCTGTTTTCTGCAGCATGTTTTCCCACAACCTCAAAGAGAAAGAACTATCCACTGTGGACATTTCTGACATGTCAATCGAAGCCTGCCAAGCTTTTCTTAACTACATTTACGGGAACATAGAACACGAAGAATTTCTCACTCACAGGCTATCACTCCTCCGAGCAGCAGATAAGTACGTAATCTCAGATTTGAAAGAGGCATGCCATGAGAGTCTTCTAGAAGATATAGACGCCAAGAACGTGCTCGAGAGGCTCCAAAATGCCAATTTATATCAATTGCAGAAACTGAAGATCAGCTGCATGAGGTATCTTGTAAAGTTTGGGAAGATATTTGATATTCGAGAGGATTTCAATTCGTTTCTGCAATGTGCAGATAGGGAACTTATTGCAGAAATCTTTCATGAAGTTCTTGCTGCCTGGAAAGGATTCTGAAAACCCTGCCAAACAAGGAACAGTCTGATTTTATGTCAGTGGTCCATTTCAAGAATTTGTATTGTGCCTAAATTTGTTGCCATGAAATTCCATTCTTTGGTTCAAATGCAATTTGTTTGTGTACCTGTACATTATTGGTCCCGGTGAAACAGAAAGCTTACTATCCTGGTTTTTAAGGTGTACATACTCTGGATATGTTGTAATTTACACCAAGTGTGAACAATTGCATATATTGATGTAAGATATATTATTCCAGCAAATTTATCTTTGAGAGTTTACTTGGATCTCCAATCACTGAATCAATTGAGCAATTAGGCACGTTGACAATTCTACCAAAGGAAAGCCTATAGTTCCGAAACAACGGGTAAGCTTCTTAATCACCGATGTTTAGGCCCTGTTTGGAAACGCTTTTCTGATTGCCATTGCAATCGCAAAATATTGCGGTTGCCAGAAACGGTTCTTGGGTTGCTTCTTGCAATCGCAGAAATAGTGATTGTTATCGCGATTGCAGCACTCCCAACCTTGGTGCAATTGCGATTGCTCCCATCCAAACTGCATTTGGGCTGCTAAAATCAGTTTCCAAACAGGCTCTTAGATTTCAATTCGTTCATATGATTGTCTTCTTTCTAGTATAAATTGAACTCTTTCGTATCATGTAGACTCGACTGTTTCAGGGCACCAACTTTGGTTTTTCTTTCAATCTGAAAGATGATTTATTACTCCTTCAATATGATCAGAGAACTAACATCACCTAATATTCCTAGTGCATGTTGATCTTTTACTTGTCATCCATCCATGTGCTTTGTTATATACATTTATCTAGCTTATGTAGCTGAGTAAGGTGACTTCTCAACTAGAAGTTGGGGAAATTGCATAGAATAAGGAACAATTAAACAACAAAAAGCATTACTAGAAACATAGTTTTTAGGGATAATTACATTTTACCTCCCGGTTAAACTCATTTTCACTTTATCCCATGTGGTTCAAAAGTGGACACTTAGTCCCCCCAAAAGAGCTTAAGTGTTTAAAATTATACTCGCATAAGTGGGTTAAATGGCAGAATTATCCCCACATAGGGGATTAACCCCAAAATTAGCCTCACAATGGAGGTTAATTGTTAATATTTTTGGCCAATTTTAAAATATTTATTAGTTTTGGGGAAAATCTTAACAGTTTCACTTTAGTCTGAAACTACATGAGGGTCCACTTTTGAACCCCAATGGGGTAAAAAAGTGAAAGCAGTCCTAACCACAAGAGGGTAAAATGCATTTAACTCTAGTTTTTATTCATAAATATTTTTGGAGAACTGAAATATTTTTATTCATGAAATGCATTAACAAAAAATGAAAACAAAAACTGACAAGCATAGCCCAATTGGCAATTTGGCATAGCCTCTCTCTTCGCAGTGGGGAGGGAGAGGGTTTGAATCCCCAGGAAATTCTAATTGCTCCCCAGGAAATTCTAATTGCCACGTTTGGATGGCAGAACTGGATTGGACAATTAGTCTCATTTAATTGATAGTCCCGGGACTAATAATACCACCTCCCCTATGGTATAACTTAGTCCCCCATATGGGAGACTATTCTTTTAAAACAGACAATTAGTCCCGAGCAAAGTGGTCTTGCCAAACATTGGACTATTCAATTAAATGGGACTATTAATCCAATCCTCCACTATCCCCTCCTTAATCCTACGAAACAAACGAGGCCTTAGTCTCAATCTAACCCCAAAGCCCCACACTGGCCCACAACAAAAGCCCAACAAATGTCATTCATTCCGACTGAAGAATAACGGGGGAGAGAGGGGGTGTGTGTGTGTATGGTGTGTATATCCAATCCGGATCTAAGTAAGTAAAAAATAATAATAATAATAATAATAGAAAACTAAAACCACAACGTTACGAGAAATTATTCAGTGAGCCCGTCACGCCACGTCAGCATGCTGACGTGGTGTGACCATTTAATCTCAGTCATCCACTTGCCCCCTCCTTCTAAGGGATCATGACAAGTGGTTATCAGATTTCAAATATGAAATTCCACTAACCACTTGTCACGATCTCCCTAAAAGGAAGGGGCAAGTGGGTGGTTAGGATTAAATGGTCCAACCACGTTAGCATGCTGACGTGGCGTGACGGGCTGACTGAATAACTTCTCCAAGGTTAGCATGCTAGCCTAAATTTATACCTAAACTTCAGCTAGCATACAGGTAAATTGAAAGAGAGTTGTTTTGTATACAAGAAGTCACCGAATCATAACTGAGGTGTCAAATTTAACTTCCCTTTGGGAAAAATAAATGTCACCTTGGCCGGTTTTAGCAAATCCGAGCTGGGATCAGTTGCTTGATGTTCTGATGTTGAATGGTTGGAACAGTGAACTCCTCAGCTCTCTGCCCACATCCTTATGCATTAAAGACCCTATATATGCTGAAGAAATGGAGGGTATATGGGACTTGAATTCCATCAAGAAATTCAAAAGCAGATGATTTCTAGTTGGTTTATTAGATAAGAGTAGGGGAGGAGAGAGAAGGAGAAAATCATACAGTACATGATTAGTGGGTTTTGTGCTTGGAAATAGGAGGGCCTCGGGTGGCCTTTTGATAGAATATGGAGGGAATATTATTAGCATCTCATTCGCAGATTCTCTTTTGGTACAAAATTGAGTCTTTAACTTCATTAATCTATACACTGGCCCTAACAACACCAAAACCTTGAGACAAGAAAACCGACCTCATCGAATTTTTAATTTTTATTGCTTACAATCTCAAGAAATTATCAAGGAAAAAGTGAAATCAATCTGTACAATGTTGTTGTCATCATTCCAAAACATTAAAAAGTGCCATAAAATATACTCAAAAGGTCAAATTAAAACATTGAAGTGATTTTAATTCATTTTAATTCACAATTCGGTTCTTTTGACCAACATTTAAATTCACTGCATATCATAAATGCAAATGTCATTCAAGTGGAAAGACAAATAGGAAAAAAAATATATATGTTTTGTTATATCCCTTAAATGGGTTGATGCAATTAAATAGCTTCTGGCAAAAATGAGCACCTGCACCATTTTCTGTTATTCATGGAAGAAGAAAAATAGGGGAAGAGAGAGAAACACACACATACTCACACACACTGAAGCAGCAATGATGAAAAGAGATGCAATAAGGCTTTCTCTATTTCCTCATTTTCTTCTTTTATTCCTTTTTTCCCTGTTGCAGTGTCCAACTCATGCAATTAAAAAGGCAAAGCATTTTCTTCCTCACTTTTTTATTTGAATTGTAGACTTGTATAATAAAAGTCCACCTATTGGTTTCTGACTTTCTGGGTTCTCATTAAGTTATAGAGTTCCTTTTCTTTTGATTTATATAGAGGAATATAAAGTATTGAGGTTTTGCCTATATATTCTTATTTGCAGTCTTATATAGTGTACTTAGGAGCACATTCACACGGGGCAAAACCATCGTTAACTGATCTTGATCGCGCAACAGAATCTCATCATAATTTTCTTGGATCTTTCTTAGGAAGGTGTGGAATTTGATGAATGGTTTATCACATCTTTGTTTTCTTGCATATATTATCAAATGTCACCTTTACTTCACTAATATAAACCATCTTACCACACAGCAATGACAGAGCCAAAGATGCAATTATCTATTCATATAATAAACATATCAATGGTTTTGCGGCAATTCTTGAAGCAAAAGAAGCAGCAGAAATTTCAAGTAAGAATTCCAATTTCAAGTTTCAAGAACCTCAGTTTTTCTCCGTTCATTTTTTAATACGTGCTTGTGTAATAACTAATTTGTTTTTCTGTTGCTGGGTATTGTATGGACATTGAATGCAAAGAGCATCCAAATGTTTTGTCAGTTTTCTTAAACAAAGGTAGAGAACTGCACACAACAAGGTCATGGGAATTCCTTGGACTAGAAAGAAAAGGCAAAGTTCCTTCCCAATCATTATGGAAGAAGGCAAATTTTGGCAAAGATATTATCATTGGAACCATTGATACTGGTAAATGTTACCCTTTTATTTATGTTTTCTTTCATAATTTTTTGTTTTTTTTTTTTTTAGATACGTGGATCCCTCGAAGGCCGGGCCATGCAGAATACCTAACACAGACCCACAAGCCATCACTATCAAATAACACACTAAAAAACAAGTCGAGTTTTGGACAGCTCGATTTGTATTCTGTCTCACCACACATGCAAGTCCCAAGTCCCAGAGTGAAGCTTATCAGCTCTATGAACTCAAAATGGCTCACGAATTGACCGATTGTAACAGTCATGGTGGCAATAACTAACATTTTCAAAACAACCCATATTTTAGTTTTTATTCTACCAGCTCATTGATGGGCTTGACTAATGAATCACCTTCATTTCTTTACCTGGACTTTCCAGAGGAAACAGTATATGTTCACATACCAAGTCGGTACAAGCAAAGCAAATTCTGGATTTGATTCCAATCTAAATTAGCCTTTCGATTTCTCCTATACTTGTTCTAGTCATGGTCTGTCTAGTCTTGTGTTTTTCTTGGACTGTTTCTCTGTCATTGCATGTAAATTATGCACATCTTAATGGGGGCCACGTATTTAGGTGTTTGGTCTGCATCAAAGAGCTTTAGTGATAGAGGAATGGGACCAATACCGTCAAAGTGGAAAGGAATATGTCAAGATGTCACTGAAGGCGGCGTTCGTTGTAACAGGTTTCACCTAATTTTCTTCTACCTTGCAATCTTCTCAAACTAAATTCTGCATCCAAAAAAATCTTTTTCTTTTTGTTGGAGAGACATTTTCCAACTTTGTACTAGCAGAAATATGGAGGGAACGGAAAGGAAGAGGAGGAAAGGGGCATTCCTACAAAAAAATGAACGGTCTTCTGTACTAGTATCTGGTTGACTATAAAGTAAGAGAAAAGTGATGAGAGTAGGTAAAAGGAGCTAACATGATATAGTATAATACTTGTCAAGGATAAGAAGTCACTTAACAAAATTTCCTCCACTTCCCTAATCCGTCCTAAGAATGAAATTTGTGGTTCCAGAGAGAATATGCATCCCTCGCCTGATTCTAAATTTCTCTCCCCTCTTCCCTCTACTTCCTTCCCTTTTCCTCATGCCAAACATTGTGTTTGCACTGACAGCTTGAAAAGAAAAAGGGAAAAAACCATAACTATTTACGTTAAAAATATTCTTGTTACTCCCCCCCCCCAACAAAAAAATAAAAATAACAGCTTCTAACTTTCAAATGGCAATTGCAGGAAGCTGATTGGAGCTAGGTACTTCAACAAAGGATATGTAGAACATGTTGGCCATGTCAACACCACCTTTGAGACCGTACGTGATTACTTGGGACACGGGACCCACACCCTATCAACAGTTGGGGGCAATTTTGTTTCAGGTGTGAGAGCTTTTGGATTAGGCAAGGGTACTGCCAAGGGAGGAGCACCGAAAGCCCGTCTGGCCATTTACAAGGTTTGCTGGCCCCCATCCAAAGGCCAGACTTGCTTTGACGCGGACGTCATAGCGGCCTTTGATGCAGCGATAAGCGACGGTGTTGATCTGCTCTCAGTGTCGTTAGGTGGGGCCACCACTGATTATTTTGACGACGGGATTTCAATTGGGTCGTTCCACGCTATTAAAAATGGGATCATGGTGGTGACCTCGGCTACCAATTCTGGTCCGTCGGATGGAACTGTTGGAAATGTTGCCCCGTGGTTGTTCACTGTTGGTTCAAGTACCATTGACCGGGAGTTCACAAATTATGTTGGTCTCGGGAGCAGTAAACGCATTAAGGTATTTTGTAGTCTCAAACAGTTCAAAATCTCTAACCAAGCTCATCTAATTTTGGTTATGATATTTTTTCCTGTTAAGTTGGCGGTTGCTACAAAAGATTAAACTGTTAGAGAATGAGCCCATCTATGTATATGAACTTTTAACGTCCTCCTTGATATCCAGCGTGATGTAGCCAAAGCAGTGAAGCATATTACGAGTAACATTATGCAGCGGAATCAGACATTAATCTGAAACCTTTGAGAATCAAGGCTCTGATATCAGTTACCAGTTGCTCAAAAGGTTTTTGGGAGCAATTAAGGCTTAGTTTGGTCCCCACGTGGCTTTTTAAAAGTAGCTTATGAAATTTATTATTAAGTTGTTTGATAATTTTGTACAAGTGACACATTACTCTTCAAAAAAAACATCATGAAACATAAAGCAATCTTGAGCTTGTAAAAGCTCCATTCTAGAGCTTTTAAAAGCTCCCCCCAAAAAAGCCCTAAGTTCAATTTTTGCAAAGCTCATAAACTAGTTACCAAATGAATTAGCATGAAATTGTGCTTTAAAAAAGGAGCACCACCAAAATGGGGGGCAAAACTAAGCCTAAGACATCCCGAGCTTTCATTAGGAGTGTAACTCCCAACTCTTCCCCAAAAACACTCAATGCATAACTATACAGAGAAGATTAAGATTGTACCAAAAATTTATGCAATAAACACCAAAATTTTCTTGGTAACCATTTCTTATTGTTTGAGCTCAGAATGTATCGTTGTAGAACTAGTAATTTGTATGACTTATGTGTACAGAAGAACTTTAGTACCATCATACCATAATAATCCAATACAACCAACTTCTCCAATTTTGGGTGTCAGGGAGCGAGCCTTTCAGTCAGATCCATGCCACGCAACAAGTTCTATCCATTGATCAGCGCTGCAGCTGCTAAAGCTCCTTGTGCACCGCTTAAATTGGCGTGAGTGACGCGTTTGTTTATTGATGTCAAAATCTATATATTGCTCGACAATATTTGGATTTGCTTAAGCTGTGTTTGATTTTCCTGAATTTGGGCAGTCTGCTCTGCCAGCCTGGAACTCTTGATCCCAAGAAGGTAAAGGGAAAGATCATAGTATGCATTAAAGGGGCTGATGGAGGAGTTAATAAGGGAATACAGGCTGCCCTTGCAGGAGCTAAAGGAATGATTCTTATTAACAATGAACAAAGTGGAAATGAACTTACAGCTGATCCACAAATACTTCCTACTTCAAATATCAATCTCACTGATGGTTTAGATGTCATCGCTTACCTCAACTCTTCCAAGTAACTAATTCTCTTTACTCTTTGATGACCTCCTCCTTCCTGTAACAAGGATTCTTATTCAACGATTTGTACTGAAAGGCTTAGAATTGGTTATGTGGTTCATAAGTGAACCTATTCTTTATATTCAAGTGTTTGGTAATTGCGCTTTTATTGCGTATGAGTTCCCATGCACAATCTAACATCACTCATAAAAAACAGGTTTTTATCAAACTAACATGATGCTGGTTTCAATTAAAACTATAAAGATAGTGAAATAGTTTTTATGCGTTCCAAACATGCCCTTAAAATTAAATTTCTATGTATATATATATACATCCTTCAGGTACCCAATGGCTCATATTACTCGTGCAAGGACAAAACTTGGAACAAAACCAGCCCCAGTTGTTGCAACATTCTCAGGGAGAGGGCCCAATAGTCTCACACCAGAAATTCTCAAGGTCTTGCAAGTTTCTTATTCAAATGCATTTTTGTTTAGTGTCCCTTCTTGTATCAGCGTGCATAATTATCTAAGAACGGGTTTCAGCCAGATATAATAGCTCCAGGAGTGAGTATCATTTCTGCTTGGACAAACGAAACAAGCCCATCAAATGAAATAGAGGACAAACGTCGTGTAACTTACAATATACAATCTGGAACATCCATGTCATGCCCTCATGTTGCTGCCGTTGCTGCACTTCTCAAAATAATCCACCCGGATTGGAGCCCAGCAGCTCTCAGATCAGCTATCATGACCACTGGTATATGTTATTAGCACAAAATAAGAAATACATGTACGCACATAACACGTGTTCATGTTTATTTACCTTAATTTTATTGTTTAATTTTGAACTAAACCATGAACATGAATAATATTGTTTAATTCTCCAAAAAATGCATTACCGATCAACTCTGATGATCTAGTTCTGAATTTCTTAAAACAATCCAAAAATACCTTGTGAAATTGTAGAACTAGTTGGTTATACATGTAGCTTTTAATTTTGTCATCAAATTTCCTCGTTTATTCTTGAAAAGGTACGAAGCGTTTTTTCACAAGAGAGGCAAAGGCTATATGTTATCTCACGTTATACAAAACAAGACGATGTTGTCATACTAAAATATATCTAATGTAATAAGTCACGTCTGGTCTATCTCACCTTCGGTACTTTGAAGTATATGCTTATTTTTGTCATATTTGCGTATTGTACTTGTTTATTATTTGCAGCAACAACGCGAAACAACAACGGGGAGCAGATATTAAATTCAAGCGACCACAGGGCAACACCATTCAGTTATGGCGCAGGCCATTTGCAGCCAAACCGTGCAATGAATCCTGGGCTAGTTTATGACATACATGTTAATGATTACTCGAACTTCCTATGTACAATTGGCTACAACCAAACCACACTCAAGCTATTCTCGAACGAATCTTATAGTTGCCCAAAATCATTTAGTCTCATAAACTTGAACTACCCATCAATAACAGTACCCAAACTCATTGGCTCGGTGACAGTCACACGAACTCTGAAGAACGTAGGCCCACCAGGCACGTACTATGCCAGTGTCAATGCACCAAAAGGGATTAAGGTCACCATATGGCCTAAAACCTTGGATTTTGAGGAGATTGGTGAAGAAAAGAAGTTCAAGCTTGTATTGAAAGCTAAGAGAAAGGGTGTGGTTACTGGCTATGTATTTGGTCGTTTAGTTTGGTCAGATGGTAAGCACAGGGTGAGAAGTCCTATTGTGGTTAAGGCTGTAAAAATGTAGGAGATCAGTTTTGATTCAATCTATTGGTAATTTTAGGGTTTGTTTGGAATCGCATCACAAAGATCCTCTCTAATGTAGTTCATGTCTCTGCCCTTTATCTATATATATACGACAAGTCTCTGGAACAAAAAAAATGACAACTAGGGACGAAAAATTCGTCGCTCAAAATGCACTGCAACAATTTTTGTCCCTAAAAACCTCGGACCATCCACTCCTGAGCCTACTTCTTATGCGAACATCTGCGCTGACTTTTATTTTTAGAAGTTAGATCTAATTTTCATTAAGAATATTATATTAGTTTCACAGAATTAACTGAAAACGGAAGTCTCCTGACTTATTAAGGTGCGCCCTATATATATATATATATATATATATTTATGGATGCAATCAGAGGCAATTAGGCGACCAAATGACTTTTTGTTAGCCGTCTGGTGAAGGTTTGGATTCAGGAATTTAACTTGTCAGAAATAATTTTCAAAAAAAAAAAAAAAAAATTTAATCTATATAATTTAAGCATATTTCCGAATATATAATAATATAAGGTACAAAGATTCTATTTTTAGCTAGCAGAGACCTCTATTTTTGGCTGGCTGATTGACGACATCCTATTGACGCGTTTTCTTATCACACCCAAGTGTAGGTGATCGTACAAGTAATAAAGTTCTGGAAGTCCAGGTCGAACCCACAGGGAACGGAATAAAATTTTATAAATTAGGCAGATAACTATTTTGTCACTAAAAAGAAAATAAAAGATGATGGATTTTTGTGGAGTTTTACTAAACTACTAATTTTTATATGTTTGCAATAAAAGTAATTAAAGCTATTTTTTTCTTAACAGTTTATGGTAAAGATTTTCACAGTGCAAAATAAATTAACTAACATACTAGTAACAAAAGGAAGATAAATAAATAAAAGCTAAATTTTTGTGAGATAAACTTTTTTATATTTAATACTAGCGAAAGATGGAAATAATACAGATATTTAAGCAAAACTATTATAAAACAGGAAATATTAATTAACTAGGGAAAATGATTTAAAGAAATTGGGAATATGCAAACCAACACTAGATCCCACAACTTTTGTGCATTTGAAAAGCATTTGGCATTTAAGACTGCAGAGTCATTCTTTATTTAAAAATAAACTTCCACTAGTCAGGGTCATATCAAGTGTGTCAGGTTTGATATGAAACGACATCGTTTGGTTTAAAGAAAAATAAAAAGGCAATTGGGCAGTAGCCAGGTTCGAACCGTGCCCCGCCGCGGACATGGGTTATTCGGCGTCCAGTCCCCACCACTCTGCCACTACACAATTGCCTATCCATTATTGGATAGAAATATATATAAACACATATTTGAAATATTAACTTTGTCATGTGAGTTGTTTGAGTATGCTAGGTGTTTTTTTATGACAAAAGGCATAGTTTGACAATCCACATAATTAGGCTTTTTATTTCAAATATATATAATCTTTTGAGCCCATTATAGCCATAGTATATAAACATATTAAATGGTCATAAACTATAGATACATAGATATTTTTTGCCATAAATGAAAAAATAACTCATCCAGATAAATTTGCCCATTTAAGATTAGTGCACAGAAGTTGTGGTTTCTAAGTTTTTATTACATATCCCCAATTAAAAGTTTTAGCCTACCATTTTGGAATTGAAACTGTTATCAAAATAAAATTAAAAGATAAGTTAAATAGATGCACGCAATCACCGTCCGATTAAAATTAAAGTTGTAAAACCAAGGTAAGGGTAAAAACTAATATTATTATCTTATTTTCTTTACATAACATGAACTGGGGTTGAATTTGTGGAATCTGCAAAATAAGAGAGTTTAGTACAACTAGGCTAATAAAATATAAGGGCTCGCATGGTAACGTTTCCTGTTTTCAGTTTTCAGTTTTTTAAAAACGAAAACCAGTTTTGGTTTTTTTTTTGAAAAAAAAAAACAAAAACTTGTTTGGTAACATTGTTGTTTTTAAAAAAAAAAAACAAAAACAGAAAACTCAAAACGACTTTTTGGTGTTTTCATTTTTTACCCAAAATTTGAAAACGTTTTTTAAAAACAAAAAACGAAAACGTTACCAAACACGTTTTCAATTTTCGTTTTCTAAAAAACGAAAACAAAAACAGAAAACAGAAAACGACAACGTTACCAAACGAGCCCTAAGTAAATGGAAATACTGAACCAAAAATAAAATACTAAACCTTTAACTTTGGATTCTTGTGGGGTCACAGTGGTTGAGCTCCAAGAACACAAATAAGGCTAAACCAAATCCAAATATACTTTTGGAGTGAGATATGAGTATGATGTACTTTTGGACTTTAGTAGGTGATTATAACAACTACGTGGCTAAGAAATCTGGCATTTAATCGCAAAATCTGTCTTTTAGTGAATGAAAATATTGCTATAAAAACTGAAAATTTAGATTTTCTAACTATTTTAGGGGACAACTATAAGTACTACTAGACTAGAAATATTAAATCTAATTTTAAATAGGACTATTTTACTACTAAAAAGTTGACAAAGGTCATACAAGAAAACAAATATTTTATTTTAAGAAATACAGTACACAAAGTTTTGCTACATATTTTTGAACATAAAATCATCAATTACATAAAAGTAAAATTTTACAACTACTAGAACTAGAAAAGGCAAAGAAAAACTAAAGTTTTTTATTTCTAGGGACAATATAAAGTGCTCACATAATAACCTCCCCTAAACTATTCTCTCCCTAACAGTGATTTTAAACTGTTCTTTGTGAATTGGTGTCTTTTTTGCTTGTGGTGTTCTCT
This sequence comes from Hydrangea macrophylla, assembly GCA_033977485.1. NCBI lineage: Eukaryota > Viridiplantae > Streptophyta > Magnoliopsida > Cornales > Hydrangeaceae > Hydrangea > Hydrangea macrophylla. Next base: position 106,930,244 of record CM066990.1, read on the forward strand.
TCCTTTTATAGACAATTTTTGAAGGAAGAATCATCATTGCCTTCGTCACTCTGCCAATTCTTCTCTTCGTGTGGTCTTCATGAGCTTCGTTTTTCTTCATTTGTCAGAGGCTGCTTTGAATTTATCTGTTGAGAGAGAAAGAAAGAGATAGAGACAGAATGAGAAAAGAAAGGAAGAAAAAAATAATAATAATAATAATATATTAAAATAAACATAGATGTTGTATCATTTCGTTTTTTTTTTTTTTGTTGTTGTTTGACAATTTGGTAAGTTTAAGTTATAATAGCCACATGAGAAATAATCTCATGTGGTTGTTACTCATTTTATTCCCTTCGTTTCACTTCATTTTTACCTAAACATATAAAATATGTAAAAATACATAATTACATGCATTTGAGTGACATCACTGTTAAATTATATTAATTCAAATATGCGTGTAAAACTAGGGATTTGGGGGATTAAATGCACATTGTGTCTATTATATTGGCACATAAATATGCAATATTCAATGTTTGTCACACCCCTCAACTAGCTTATTGCTAGTCCCTAGCAATGAAGTGAAAAGAGATTGTTCTATAAGTTTTTTAAAAAGTAGGAATAAACTAAGGAAAATAAAATTACCTAACTCACTGTCGCAGGAATCGCGATTGCATTTAGCGTATGCAACAAGCCATTAAACCCCTAGGTTACCCCTAGTGGACGAGTGTTGTCTCGTGAGGGTTTGCAGTGAATATACCCACAAAATTCAATTTTTTTTTTTTTTTAAATGTAAAAATAAAATGAAATAAAAATAAAGGTAGATTTTCTCCTTTTACAATAAATAAGGATAAATTTGACAATAAAATGAAATTTTCAAGTATGTAATAATAATGCAACACATATACTCACAGTTTTGTCAATGGTAGCATTTTTTATACTCTTTAAACTCACAGTGTGTACTTGAAAAAATCAAGCAACTGATCTTAACTTCAAAGTTTACATAACTATTAACAGCCATAAAACTTGTAGTTTTAACTCAAATCTTACTAGGATTTCACTCTTTTAATGAGAAACTCTCAGAAATCGGTGTAGAGAACATCTCACTTGGTAGGGAAGCAAAGATAGAGAAATTGCTTCCATTTTTTTTTTTATGACTCAATATATAGGCATTTGGAGTACAGTAAGTCTCATGAAAGAATACTTAGCATTAGAAGAGCGATCTACCGTGGAGAACATCCTTATCACTTAAATTTAAAAATCAATTTCTTTTAAATCATTAGGACTTTGACTGGTAGGTTTAGAAATTAAGATGAGTAGGAGATTTTGGGTGTATTTGTTCTAAGCATGTGATTGGAGTGTTTGATCAATTCATTCCACCTCTTCTTTTTCTTCTCCTTTTTATCATATGTTCATTTTTTTTTTTATCAACTCCTTTCTTTCTTTACCACTTCTTACAATATTAATAAAGTCCAATCACATACCTGGATATAGAAGTGAGGTTTGTACTCCCAGGTGGAGCAAGGTATGATTTGGATAGAACTGAGAATAAGGTAATATTAGGTGAAGGGGGGTACATTTGAAAGAAAAGATGGCCTAAATCATTTTAAAAATAGATTGACTTTGTTCATTTAAGCAATTTAGATGTTCTAATGGTAAATCCTGAACGTTCTCTTCTAATGATCAGTCAAAGGAAAAAAATAATGAGACTTTCAACGAGTGATATGATAAAGAGAATAAAATGAGACTGAAAAGAATAGTAACCCTCATAAAGAAAGATTGGCACAAAAGCTCACATGGGTTAATTAGTTTCCACTACTTGTCTTTAAACTGCATAGTTTATGTTTACTCATCCATTTAGATTCAGTAAATATTTTCACACTGTTTCAAAATGTTTAATGTTTAAAGAGTTTCTAGCATTTGGAAATAGTAAAACATGTGACAATGTGTTGTATGCTATTAACATACCCAAAATAACATTAACGTGTCAAATTTATCTTATATAAAGTAAAAGAAAAACTTCTGAAAAATCCTAAGCATATCCACTAAGTTGGATACATATATGGTGCGACTAGTATCCTCTGCACCTATACAAAAGAGGCTACGCAATCCGGAGCGTCCAAGTTGTCATGATTACCCATTCACCTCTAGTAAAAGAGATAAGTCTAGAACCACTAGCAAGCTAAAAGCATCAGTAAGAGGCTAAGAGATAACTCTGGCTTTACTTAGTTTTTTTGCTACCTCTAGGGACATTCACCGCACTAGACATATCTGGTGATGCTTGGATCATGCAAATTACTCCTATCGAACCAGCTAATGAAAACCAGATGTACACGTAGGATCATTTTAAAGTCTGACCTGACTGAAAATTTATTGACTGTACAAAAACTAAAAAAAAATAAAATAAAATAAAAATAAAAAGAAATGAGGGATGGGAAAACAAAATTTATTTGGGTATCAAAGGATCCAGTCCTCTTTCTCAACCAAAATTTTCTTTTGTTTTGATTTGAATTGTCTTTTGTAACAGTAGTAAACTTTAAAAGATGTACCATTGTGAGCAATTAAACCAGGACATTCTTCTCTATAACAATTCAAACACCATCCTAACCTTTTAGCTTTCCTTTTAATGGCATAAAGGCTAGTGCCAGCAAAGGGTTTCTTCTGCTCAGAAACAAGTGAGCGACCCATTAACGTCTGGTCATCGACTATTGGATCCATTTTTTATACTCTCAGCCAACAAGAGAGGCTAGACTCAACCCTCCACTCCTTTCAACTATCAACTAAGATCTAATTAAAGAGAGCTTAGAGGGGGTGGGTGGGAATTTTATTAATAAACTAAAAATATTTAAGAAAAATATATACATTCAGAAACTAAAAAAAAAAATTTGTTTTTTTTTTTTTTAACAAAAATTAGAAAACTACATTTTTTTTTTATAACAAAAAACTAGAACACACAAAAAAACTGCATTTTTTTTTTCTTTTTTTTCTTTTTTTTAACAAAGTTTAAGACAATGCATCATTACAATAATAGTAATAAGAAGAATTATGACATAAACTTCAAATATTATAAAAATTTTGGCTTCTGAATCATGCAATTTTTATTTTTTTTTAAACAGAAAACTAAGAAAAGACAGTTATATTTTTCTCTTTTTTTTTTTTTTTAACAAGGGCACCGCAACACTAACATAGCAAGAACTAGGATAATAATAAGATAAAGTTCAAAATCCAGGAGACCAATAACTAGCGCGTCGTCCATTTTTTTTTTTTTACAAAGAAATGGAAAAATATCACCTGTCTCTTGAAAATCTGAAAACCTGGTAGGGCCGTAGATCGAGTGATATTTCCAAACTTCTTTGGTGCGTGGGTACCTACAACTTATGGATATCATTTTTGTTAGATAATGGAAAAGAGAGAAAATCAAAATCTAAAATAAAAACTAAAGTCGAATCGGAAAAATAGAGAATAAATCAAAACCAAGCTTTTCTCTGGATTATAGATCTTACCTTTAGTGATTAGTAGAGTGGATCTTGATTTTGGATCGAAGAAAATAAAAAAATGGAAAGAAAATGAGAGAGATTGAGAGATCGGAGTGAGAGTGAGAGAGTGAGTTGCAGAGAGGAGAGAGAGATCTGCGGCGAGAGTGAGAGAAAAGAGAGGAAGAAGAAAGGAAAAAGAGAGAAAAAGAGAGATGTGGAAAGTTTTGAGGGTTCAAAGCCTTATTTAAAGCCATTTTCTCTTTTTCAGTGTATCTCTCTCTAGAGAAACTAAATAATTTTTTTTTTTTTTTTTTTTTTATGAAATAAAGATAAACTAAACAAACAGGTGTTAATCGTGAAACCGTCCCCCCCAACTGAGTCTGACATTGTCCTCAATGAGTGAGATTAGAAAAAGAAGCTAAGGATAACACCTGTAATAAAAATAAAATACAAAAAGAAATGATAGAATAATAATTACCAAATTAACTTATATATAAAAAGTAAAAGTACTATCACTGTTTTGAGATGAAGTTATCTAGAATTACTGTACAATTGATCTTTTGAACTGCAGTTTCAAAGGATCGATCTTGTATTCAAATTTTGCTATCTAGCAGTTTCAGCAACATGGTTTTTAAACCAGCAATACTTCTGGTATGCCTTTTTATTTTGGACTGTAATGGGATAGTTTAAACATACAATTTAGTACATTTATTAGATAGCAATACTTTGAGATTTGTAAGACTTGATAAAAATCAGAACTCATAAAATAATAAGTGCAAGTGATTCTAATACTAAAAACACAGTGATGTTTTTTTTTTAAAATTTTTTTTTTTTTATTTATATATAAAAGAAAAGTACAATTACAATAAAAATAAAGACAGGAATTTTATTTTAACATATCTAGACGTTGACTGGGATTATTGCTCATGAAAGATGATCATTTCGAGGTCTGGGACAATAGACTCGAAACCTTAAATGGGTGTCAGAGCTATATCTTTCAGGATCATCATAGAGTGTTATTTCCATGAATATATCATATCTGACAATGACTCTTTCAGGCATGAATTGTTCAATGAAGACAGGGATTAGAGATGTCCCCCATTCGAGTAGGAAAAAGAACCAATCCCTTTGAAAAGCGTACCTTAACATTTCCCCGTTAACAACTCTTGTTAACAACCGCCCCCATCCAAAAATATTGTCATTATCATCATAAATGGGGAATTGTACTAGGGATGTTAAGTATCGCTCCCACTCATTTTCTTCATACTCATGATATAGTTCTTGGAACACCTCATATTGAGCTTGTTCCCACTCATCGTAGTTCGTGCTAATGTTCTGCCAATCATCTAATCCATCAAATATTGGCTCACCGTCCCACTCCCTAGGTTGGTCAGGTTCCACTAAATAATCAATTTCTTCATCAGTGTCGTAAATTCTATCGACACACCTAACATAGAACATTTCATCCTCGTTAGAGTCCATGAGATATTCAAATCTTGGGGGTGTATCATCATCTGACGAAGTTCTATCCTCTGGAGGATAGTTGTTATTGTTAGACGAACTGGCATGGTTTATACTCATTCTTGCAGTTCTGCGATGATTAGATGGGTTCATATCTCTTTGTTACCTGTAACATCAGATAATATGATATAATTCCTGAAAAATATTAAATAGTAAGAAAATAAAAAAAAATAAAAATAAATAAAAATAAAATTCCTACTATGTACAATTCTAATCACGATTTATGAATTTAAGAGGTATCACAGTTGGGGTCCTCCAAAGGAAAGGACTCCAATTCAGTTTCCAAATCTCCTAAGAATGGTTTTAATTTATGCCTACTAACTTTAAATGTATTACCATCTTTAGGGTCTTCAATCACGATAGTTCCATAAGGATAAATATTTTTTACAATATATGGACCAGTCCATCGAGATTTCATTTTTCTTTTAATAAGATGCAGTTTTGAGTTATATAATAGAACTTTTTGCGCGGGGGTAAATCTTTGATAAACAGGAGTAATAAGACATTTTTCTGTAGAGTACCCCATCATATGACATGTACTGCAAAGTTCTAATTTATTTTTAGATAGAGGAGGATTAGTTTTCTCCAGTTTAACAGATATTAGCTTACGAGTTAATTCTTCAATTTTCATGACTAATTCATCTTCAGTTTGTGATTGCTGTGATTTTTTAGCCTTTTCTTTCTTAGCCTTTTCTTCTTTTTCCCTTTGTGGAGCGTCTTTGCTAAGCCAATCAAAATATGATTCAGCTTCGTCAGCATTTTTAAAAAATTCCCCTTGATACATGGCTTCAATTATTTCCCTTGACTCTGGATCTAATGTTTCATAGAAGTAATTAATTATACGCCATTTTTTAAATCCATGATGTGGACAAGTTTGTAGGAGATCTACAAAAAATTCACAGTCTTTAATGCATGGTTCCTTCTCTTTTTCAGTGAAAAGTTTATATTCTCGCATCAAGCAATAAGTTAAATTCATTTGATAGAATTTATTTAGAAATGCATGATTCATATCTGGCCATGAAGTTATAGATCCAGGGTGGAGAGATAAAAGCCAAGATTCAGCTTCATCTTTTAAAGAAAAAGGAAAAAGTTTGAGATAGATTATCTCAATAGGACAAGTTTGATCAGCAAACGCTTCACAAACTTCTTCAAATTCACGAATATGGACATAAGCATATTCTTTCTTAATTCCGTGGTAAGTTGGTAAGCATGGTAGCATGTTATATTTAAAATGAAAATTTCCTGTATGTCTAGGTAGTGTGATGCAAGAAGGAGTGATGATTTGTTCTGGCATAAATATACCACGTAAAGATCATCGCTCACGTTCCGATAAAACAGGTTGTGGTATATTATTCTCATGATCATTATGAGTATCATTAGTTATTCCTTCCATACCTTCTATTTCAGTCATGATTCTAGGAAAATGTATACTAAATAAATCAGTGAAAATATTAGAATTATGTGATACTTGATATAAAGCCTCAGTAATATCTAATGACATAAGAAGTAAGTGAAAACTAATTGATAATAATATTATTATGATTATTATTATTATTATTAGCTAAGTAAAAATAAAACTCTTTTTTTATTTTTTATTTTTTATATATTTATTTTTTAGAAGATAGGTTTATATATGTATATAAATGCTTTTTTTTTAGAAGATACACAAGTACATATATATAAATATATATTTATACATTTTTCACAAGGAAAGAAATTATGTATAGTTTTTTTTTTTTTTTTTTTAATTATTAATATTTTTTTTTATTATTTTCTTAAAAAGAAAACTATATTATTTATAAAGTAGAATAGGTATATATATATATAGATATAGATATAGTAGGAGAAAATAATTTTAAAACTAACTTATTTATTTATTTATTAACTGTTCCCCGACAATGGCGCCAAAAACTTGACGTCATCCTATTGACGCGTTTTCTTATCACACCCAAGTGTAGGTGATCGTACAAGTAATAAAGTTCTGGAAGTCCAGGTCGAACCCACAGGGAACGGAATAAAATTTTATATATTAGGCAGATAACTATTTTGTCACTAAAAAGAAAATAAAAGATGATGGATTTTTGTGGAGTTTTACTAAACTACTAATTTTTATATGTTTGCAATAAAAGTAATTAAAGCTATTTTTTTCTTAACAGTTTATGGTAAAGATTTTCACAGTGCAAAATAAATTAACTAACATACTAGTAACAAAAGGAAGATAAATAAATAAAAGCTAAATTTTTGTGAGATAAACTTTTTTATATTTAATACTAGCGAAAGATGGAAATAATACAGATATTTAAGCAAAACTATTATAAAACAGGAAATATTAATTAACTAGGGAAAATGATTTAAAGAAATTGGGAATATGCAAACCAACACTAGATCCCACAACTTTTGTGCATTTGAAAAGCATTTGGCATTTAAGACTGCAGAGTCATTCTTTATTTAAAAATAAACTTCCACTAGTCAGGGTCATATCAAGTGTGTCAGGTTTGATATGAAACGACATCGTTTGGTTTAAAGAAAAATAAAAAGGCAATTGGGCAGTAGCCAGGTTCGAACCGTGCCCCGCCGCGGACATGGGTTATTCGGCGTCCAGTCCCCACCACTCTGCCACTACACAATTGCCTATCCATTATTGGATAGAAATATATATAAACACATATTTGAAATATTAACTTTGTCATGTGAGTTGTTTGAGTATGCTAGGTGTTTTTTTATGACAAAAGGCATAGTTTGACAATCCACATAATTAGGCTTTTTATTTCAAATATATATAATCTTTTGAGCCCATTATAGCCATAGTATATAAACATATTAAATGGTCATAAACTATAGATACATAGATATTTTTTGTCATAAATGAAAAAATAACTCATCCAGATAAATTTGCCCATTTAAGATTAGTGCACAGAAGTTGTGGTTTCTAAGTTTTTATTACATATCCCCAATTAAAAGTTTTAGCCTATCATTTTGGAATTGAAACTGTTATCAAAATAAAATTAAAAGATAAGTTAAATAGATGCACGCAATCACCGTCCGATTAAAATTAAAGTTGTAAAACCAAGGTAAGGGTAAAAACTAATATTATTATCTTATTTTCTTTACATAACATGAACTGGGGTTGAATTTGTGGAATCTGCAAAATAAGAGAGTTTAGTACAACTAGGCTAATAAAATATAAGTAAATGGAAATACTGAACCAAAAATAAAATACTAAACCTTTAACTTTGATTCTTGTGGGGTCACAGTGGTTGAGCTCCAAGAACACAAATAAGGCCAAACCAAATCCAAATATACTTTTGGAGTGAGATATGAGTATGATGTACTTTTGGACTTTAGTAGGTGATTATAACAACTACGTGGCTAAGAAATCTGGCATTTAATCGCAAAATATGTCTTTTAGTGAATGAAAATATTGCTATAAAAACTGAAAATTTAGATTTTCTAACTATTTTAGGGGACAACTATAAGTACTACTAGACTAGAAATATTAAATCTAATTTTAAATAGGACTATTTTACTACTAAAAAGTTGACAAAGGTCATACAAGAAAACAAATATTTTATTTTAAGAAATACAGTACACAAAGTTTTGCTACATATTTTTGAACATAAAATCATCAATTACATAAAAGTAAAATTTTACAACTACTAGAACTAGAAAAGGCAAAGAAAAACTAAGGCCTCGCATGGTAACGTTTCCTGTTTTGAGTTTTCTGTTTTTTAAAAACGAAAACCAGTTTTGGTTTTTTTTTTTTGAAAAAAAAAAACAAAAACTTGTTTGGTAACGTTGCTGATTTAAAAAAAAAAAAAAAAAAAAAAAAAAAAAAAAAAAACAAGAAACTCAAAATGACTTTTTTGTGTTTTCATTTTTTACCCAAAATTTGAAAACGTTTTTTAAAAATAAAAAACAAAAACGTTACCAAACGTGTTTTCAATTTTCGTTTTCTAAAAAACAAAAACAAAAACAGAAAACAGAAAACGACAACGTTACCAAACGAGCCCTAAAGTTTCTTATTTCTAGGTACAATATAAAGTGCTCACATAATAACCTCCCCTAAACTATTCTCTCCCTAACAGTGATTGTAAACTGTTCTTTGTGAATTGGTGTCTTTTTTGCTTGTGGTGTTCTCTTCCTTTTATAGACGATTTTTGAAGGAAGAATCATCATTGCCTTCGTCACTCTGCCAATTCTTCTCTTCGCGTGGTCTTCATGAGCTTCGTTTTTCTTCATTTGTCAGAGGCTGCTTTGAATTTATCTGTTGAGAGAGAGAGAAAGAGATAGAGACAGAATGAGAAAAGAAAGGAAGAAAAAAAAAATAATAATAATATATTAAAATAAACATACAACATCCAACTTTGGATGTTGTATCATTTCGTTTTTTTTTTTTTTTTTGTTGTTTGACAATTTGGTAAGTTTAAGTTATAATAGCCACATGAGAAATAATCTCATGTGGTTGTTACTCATTTTATTCCCTTCGTTTCACTTTATTTTTACCTAAACATATAAAATATGTAAAAATACATAATTACATGCATTTGAGTGACATCACTGTTAAATTATATTAATTCAAATATGCGTGTAAAACTAGGGATTTGGGGGATTAAATGCACATTGTGTCTATTATATTGGCACATAAATATGCAATATTCAATGTTTGTCACTGATCTTGTTTAAAAATTATAAAATGACAAAAATGCTCTTAATAAAAAAGATGAATCTTTATAGAGAGGCACCAGGGCTTACTAATATAAGGTAATAAGATCAATATTCCGAAACTAAATCACAAAAAAATTCAAACCCTGTGTTTACAGATGGGAGGAACAGATAAGAGGAGAAGGAAGGAGAGAGAGGAGTGATCGGAAACAAATGGCATGGGGGGAGTTGGAAAAATAATATGATTATATTTACATATAAATATATTTTTCCATCTCGCCCGCACCACCAGCTTCCGAAAACTCAAAGCCCCCACTCCATTTTCTCCCAAATATTACAAACTGCGTTGCACTTCTTGTGATCCACGAGAGAGAGAGAGAGAGAGAGAGAGAGAGAGAGAGAGTTTATCCGTGGTCCCAGTAGCGGCCGCAAGTCTCGGTTATTTTGGCCTCTTTATAGGAAAATCTTTCTCAAGCGGCAATCCCTAGGTATCAAAGGATCGTCGGATCAAGTTGTTTTGATATTGGCCGTTGATTTCCCAATTTCATAGATTTTCTATGTTTGGTCAATAGCCCAATGCTTTCGAATACTCAGCCCACTCTAGAGGCCCATCTTGCCTACTAATGGCCCCCACCCCGTATACATGACTTCCTCCTCTAATTGAAGGCCCAACCCTGAACCACCAAATTCAAAAGGATAATTTTTTATACACAACTTTTATACAAAGAATTACTCCCACCAAAAATACTGTAATTTTTGTCTGAGTAGAGATTGGGACACATCCAAAGATATAATTTTTGGGATACAACTCAAAAGTTGTGTCTATATCTCTCTTGTGATGTCATTAGACTCCACAGTGACACAGGAGAGAGATAGACACATCTCTTGGGTTGTGTCCCAAAAATTGTGTCTTTGGGTGTATACTAAGTATTACCCTTTTTGTCTTCTGTTTTTTTATTATTGATTGAGTAATGCTACATTTTCCAAATTTAGATCCTGGAAGTGCTTTGACGACATCCTATTGACGCGTTTTCTTATCACACCCAAGTGTAGGTGATCGTACAAGTAATAAAGTTCTGGAAGTCCAGGTCGAACCCACAGGGAACGGAATAAAATTTTATAAATTAGGCAGATAACTATTTTGTCACTAAAAAGAAAATAAAAGATGATGGATTTTTGTGGAGTTTTACTAAACTACTAATTTTTATATGTTTGCAATAAAAGTAATTAAAGCTATTTTTTTCTTAACAGTTTATGGTAAAGATTTTCACAGTGCAAAATAAATTAACTAACATACTAGTAACAAAAGGAAGAAAAATAAATAAAAGCTAAATTTTTGTGAGATAAACTTTTTTATATTTAATACTAGCGAAAGATGGAAATAATACAGATATTTAAGCAAAACTATTATAAAACAGGAAATATTAATTAACTAGGAGAAATGATTTAAAGGAATTGGGAATATGCAAACCAACATTAGATCTCACAACTTTTGTGCATTTGAAAAGCATTTGGCATTTAAGACCGCAGAGTCATTCTTTATTTAAAAATAAACTTTCACTAGTCAGGGTCATATCAAGTGTGTCAGGTTTGATATGAAACGGCGTCGTTTGGTTTAAAGAAAAATAAAAAGGCAATTGGGCAGTAGCCAGGTTCGAACCGTGCCCCGCTGCGGACGTGGGTTATTCAGCGTCCAGTCCCCACCACTCTGCCACTACACAATTGCCTATCCATTATTGGATAGAAATATATATAAGCACATATTTGAAATATTAACTTTGTCATGTGAGTTGTTTGAGTATGCTAGGTGTTTTTTATGACAAAAGGCATAATTTGACAATCCACATAATTAGGCTTTTTATTTCAAATATATATAATCTTTTGAGCCCATTATAGCCATAGTATATAAATATATTAAATGGTCATAAACTATAGATACATAGATATGTTTGGCCATAAATGGAAAAATAACTCATCCAGATAAATTTGCCCATTTAAGATTAGTGCACAGAAGTTGTGGTTTCTAAGTTTTTATTACATATCCCCAATTAAAAGTTTTAGCCTACCATTTTGGAATTGAAACTGTTATCAAAATAAAATTAAAAGATAAGTTAAATAGATGCACGCAATCACCGTCCGATTAAATTTAAAGTTGTAAAACCAAGGTAAGGGTAAAAACTAATATTATTATCTTATTTTCTTTACATAACATGAACTGGGGTTGAATTCGTGGAATCTGCAAAATAAGAGAGTTTAGTACAACTAGGCTAATAAAATATAAGTAAATGGAAATACTGAACCAAAAATAAAATACTAAACCTTTAACTTTGGATTCTTGTGGGGTCACAGTGGTTGAGCTCCAAGAACACAAATAAGGCCAAACCAAATCCAAATATACTTTTGGAGTGAGATATGAGTATGATGTACTTTTGGACTTTAGTAGGTGATTATAACAACTACGTGGCTAAGAAATCTGGCATTTAATCGCAAAATCTGTCTTTTAGTGAATGAAAATATTGCTATAAAAACTGAAAATTTAGATTTTCTAACTATTTTAGGGGACAACTATAAGTACTACTAGACTAGAAATATTAAATCTAATTTTAAATAGGACTATTTTACTACTAAAAAGTTGACAAAGGTCATACAAGAAAACAAATATTTTATTTTAAGAAATACAGTACACAAAGTTTTGCTACATATTTTTAAACATAAAATCATCAATTACATAAAAGTAAAATTTTACAACTACTAGAACTAGAAAAGGCAAAGAAAAACTAAAGTTTCTTATTTCTAGGGACAATATAAAGTGCTCACATAATAACCTCCCCTAAACTATTCTCTCCCTAACAGTGATTGTAAACTGTTCTTTGTGAATTGGTGTCTTTTTTGCTTGTGGTGTTCTCTTCCTTTTATAGACAATTTTTGAAGGAAGAATCATCATTGCCTTCGTCACTCTGCCAATTCTTCTCTTCGCGTGGTCTTCATGAGCTTCGTTTTTCTTCATTTGTCAGAGGCTGCTTTGAATTTATCTGTTGAGAGAGAGAGAAAGAGATAGAGACAGAATGAGAAAAAAAGGAAGAAAAAAAAAATAATAATAATATATTAAAATAAACATACAACATCCAACTTTGGATGTTGTATCATTTCGTTTTGTTTTTTTTTTTTTTTTTTTTTGTTGTTGATTGACAATTTGGTAAGTTTAAGTTATAATAGCCACATGAGAAATAATCTCATGTGGTTGTTACTCATTTTATTCCCTTCGTTTCACTTCATTTTTACCTAAACATATCAAATATGTAAAAATACATAATTACATGCATTTGAGTGACATCACTGTTAAATTATATTAATTCAAATATGCGTGTAAAACTAGGGATTTGGGGGATTAAATGCACATTGTGTCTATTATATTGGCACATAAATATGCAATATTCAATGTTTGTCATGCTTCTTAAATAATATGGTAGTGAGGGTCAGATAAACAACTTCAAATTAAAATTGAATGGGTTCCAGTGTTCCATTGTATTAAAACTTATATATTTGGCAAGCACTTTACACTTATTCATTACATTCGGCCCTCTTGCCAAGCAATAATACACTCTTGCTCATTCTAGTCTCGTGCTTTGATGATTTTTTTTTTTTCCTTTTATCCAAAGTCGAGGGTATTAGTTTGCTAACAACACCCTTCAATATATATTAGGAAAACGGCCCATGTAAGTTATGGGTATTGGATTTGGTAAAAAAAATATAATGTATTTTTTTTTCAACAATGCTAGGGGTATTAATAAATTCCACTAACATTCACACACACACACTCTATCTCTCTCTTAGTGCCACTTTAGGTTCACTGCGGACCTCACAATGCCACTAGGAGAGAGATAGAGTGTGGGTGTGAGTGTTAGTAAAATTTTTTAGTACCCCAAATATTGCTCTCTTTTTTTATGTGTACAGGAAAGAGAAATATGTTCTATTAATTATTAAGATGGTGTTAAAAAAAACAATATTTTAACAACTATATTAATTGAGGTTCACTTTACAATTCAAAGCTATTTTTTTAATGTACAGATATAACTATATATATGTATATAAATAGCAATGCAGATGTGATGTGGCACTCTTCAAGTAATTGGGATCCCACATAGCCTTGCTACACAATATTATAGTATAGATATACACTTGTACATATAGATTTGAAATAAAATAATACTCAAAAAGTAAAATAAAAAAATAATAATAATAATAATAAAGTAATAATAAAATTTAAAAAAAATGCTTCATACGCTTCTACATTTTTGCAATAACTTCCTTCAGACTCACTGTAACTGCCTCTCTCACACTATATATCCTATTTTTTCACCGTTTTTTTTTTTTTTTTGCATGCTTGTATATATATATACATATATTCAAAACCAAAAAAAATCAATGATACTCGTGCATAGTACAGGACAACGCTAGTACATATATATATATAGACATATACACAAAAAGGATAATTTAGAAAATGCAAAAGGGTAATTTGGTAATTCAACTTAATAAAAGAGTAATTTGTAAAAAGCATAAGGAAAATTTGGTTATTAAGTTTACAATTGTACATACTTTAAACTTTTAAGTACTTTTCTTTAACGTATAGATAAATATATATATACACACACATGGATTAAAAAAAAGGATTTTTCTTTCCATTTGTTTGTCCTTTTTTCCTTCTAAAACCTGGAAAAAAAGGCCAATTTGACTGTTTCTTTTAATGTTTTATTTTTATTTAAGACCTAAGGCCCTGTTTGGCAACCCAACTTCCTAACACATAAAAGTCCGCCCATAACTGATTTCCCAAACAAGCCTTAACCCAACCTATCTTCTTCCTTGCGTGAACACACAGTGAGTATATATATAGTAGCACGGGTGGAAAAAAAAATGTGGAGTATAATGACTGTAAATATGGGCTGTAAATTTGTTAGGAAAAAAAAAGCATAATTTCATATGTGTACCTCTTTCATTTCAGGTCATAACCTATTTAGTGTATTGAGTTTGCAGCAACCTACATATCAATATTAGTTATTTCTAATTTAATTATGCTACATGCTTCTCAAATTTAGTTGTTTTAATAATTTAGTTATTTCTAAAACATGTTGTAGAGACCTTCAATATTATTGAATTACTTCAACACTCTCTAATAAAAAATCAAATGGTCCCAATACTATAGAAATCTGAAAAGCATAATATTACTTCAGATAGGTTGTGTTGTGGGTCACACATCTCTTGAACTACTTAACCAATCAAGTGGTCGCATATCTTCTTTATTTTTTTTCCTTCTAGAAACTTTTGAAAAACTATATTTTCCATGCATTTAGAAGGGGAAAAAAAAGGAAAAAGAAAAAAACAAAGGCTTTTTCTAAGAGTTTGGAAAGAACCATGAAAAACAAAAAAAGAAGCAAAATTAACCAATCTATACTTAGCCTTTGTTGGCCTTATTTAAAGTTTTTGGAAGGGGAAAAAAAAAAAAAAAACAAAGGCTTAAGAGACATGAGTGATATATGGATCTCTCCATTTGGGGTTGAGGGGTGTGTGTGTGTGTGTGTGTGAGAGAGAGAGAGAGAGTGTGTGTGTGTGTGTGTGTGAGAGAGAGAGAGAGAGTTTGGGGGAGATTAAGTGTGTGTGTGTGTGAGTGAGAGAGAGAGAGAGAGATAGAAAGAGAGAGAGAGAGAGAGAGAGAGAGAGAGAGAGCCGAATTGGAAGGTATAGGAGTATTGAAAACTGATTTGGTATGCATGTGTGCATGTTACCATTTTTGGTGGACTAATGATCGGAGGGTTTAAAATATTTAAACTTGTTTGAATGGCTCGGATTGAAAGTTACTAAGTTGGAAGGGACCCACACCGCTCTGACTTATTATATAGATAGATATCTAATGTAACAAATCGCGATCTGCTCTATCTCACCTCGGTACTTTGAAGCATATGCTTATTTTTGTCATATTTGGTTATTGTACTTGATTTTTATTTGTAGCAACAACGCAAAACAACAACGGGAAGTAGATATTAAATTCAAGCGACCACAGGGCAACACCATTCAGTTATGGCACAGGCCACTTGCAGCCAAATCGTGCAATGAATCCTGGGCTAGTTTACGACATACATGTTAATGAATACTTATGTACAATTGGTTTCAACCAAACCACACTCGAGCTATTCTTAAACGAATCTTATACTTGCCCAAAATCATTCAGTCTCATAAACTTGAACTATCCATCAATAACAGTACCCAAACTCATTGGCTCGGTGACAGTCACACGAACTCTGAAGAACGTAGGCCCACCAAGCATGCATTATGCACGTGTAAAGGCACCACAAGGGATTAAGGTCACCATATGGCCTAAAACCTTGGATTTTGAGGAGATTGGTGAAGAAAAGAAGTTCAAGCTTGTATTGAAAGCTAAGAGAAAGGGTGTGGCCACTGGCTATGTATTTCGTCATTTCGTTTGGTCAGATGGTAAGCACAGTGTGAGAAGTCCTATTGTGTTAAGGCTATAAAAATGTAGGAGATCAGTTTTGATTCAATCTATTGGTAATTTTAGGGTTTGTGTTTGGAAGCACATCACAGAGATCCTCTTTAATGTAGTTCATGTCTCTGCCAGTTTAATGAACCTTTAATCTATATATATGACAAGGCCCAGGAGCAAAAATCTGTTTACAGACCAGATTTTTAGGGACGAAAAAAATGACAATCAGGGACAAAAAATTCGTCATTGAAAATGAACTGCACTAATTTTCGTCGCTAAAAACCTTGGACCATTCACTCAGGCTCCTAAGCCTACTCTATATATCTATATAATAAGATAGAGCGGTGTAGGTCCCTTTCAAGTTAGCAACTTTTAATCTTGACCATTGAGACAAGTTTAGATATTTCAGACCGTCGGATTGATTGTCCACCAAAAATAGTTAATCCCATTAAATATTGCATTGTATCACATTAAAACTCTAAATTAAAAAGGAATTCCCTAAATTAATTTGAATTTGAATAAATGCATGTCAATATCCAAATTGTCAACTTCAGTAAATACAAAACACAAATCTTGGGTAAAACTAAATCATTAGACTGTTTTTTTTTTAGCAAAAAAGGAATTCCCTAAATTAATTTGAATTTGAATATATATACATATCTAATAATAAATACAAAACACAAATCTTGGGAGATAAACTAAATCAGTGGACTGATTTTTTCAAAATAGAAATATTGGAATATAAACTTCCCATATCATACATATGTTCATAGAGTTTATTTTTTTTATAGGTTTTTCTTTTTTCCTTTCCATGACTCTGATCAAATGACTTTCATAAAACTAATCAAACTGATATAATATGAGTGAAAAATCACATAAAGTTGAAGTTTATGAAGTGGGTTTTAACAATGAATTTCATAATTCAAGTCTCAAGAAATGTATTCTCACTTGCACTTTTTTTTAAATCTAAGAAGCGTATTTGTTATATTCTATTGTCTATCTAGAAAATGGGTTTTTCCAGGACTATGGTTGTAAATTTTGCTACCAGTTTGATTAGTTTCACCCTTTTTATAGGTCATTTGATTAGTTCTATCAGTTTGATATAGTCTATAAGGCTAATTGGTGAAATGAGTAATGCTGCTTCCCAAATATGGGCTAATTATAAATAATCACAAAAGTTTTGCTTTCCTTTTCTATTTCTTTCCAAAAGTTTAGAAAAAGCCTTTGTTTTTTTTTTTGTCTTCACTTCGTGCCCTTGGGCACGGGGGAAGTCTCTACGAATAAACATTAATTATACTTAAAATATTCATCCAATGTTGGACTAAATATATTTAATTAAATTGAGTTAATGATATATTTAATATTGGAACCAATGTCTTCTTTACTTAAAATTCCAACCATATCTCAGATCTTTTAAAGTATTGAATTTTTTTTCCCCGTGTCGTACCCACGGGCACGGGTTAGTATTAAATAGCATGTGGGTTTGAATGACCTGTACAATTTTATGCAAAAGATTTGAAAATTTTAAAGTATTGCATTTTTTCCCCTTTTTTCTTCTTCTTCTTCTTCTTCTTCTTCTTTTTTTTTTTTCTTCTTTCTTTTTTTTTGTTTTTTTTTTTTTTTTTTTGCTTTGTGCCCACGGGCACGGGTTATTACTAGTATATATAGGGGTGTTTGTTGCAGTTTATAAGCTGACTTTTTCAGCTTATAACTTATTATAAGTTTAAGCTACACCAAACAAGGTTTAACTTATAACTTATTTTAAACAGAAAACAACTTAAAAGTAGAAAATAAGCTAACTTATTAAAAGTAGAGTTTAGATGCTTTTGAAATTATAGCTTCTCGTCTTATTTTAAGCTGCAACAAACAGGATAATACAGTTCTATATATATATATAATAAGTTAGAGTGGTGTGGGTCTGTAACAACCTGCATTTCATGTAAATTTAATTTGCATTTCCATATTTAATTTGTATTATCTATGTTCATTTTATTTCGATAGTCATGTTTTATAACCTTATAGCCTATTTTGTTGTACATTGTAATCCTTTTGGGGTCAAAATGCGATTCTATAAAATTTAGCAATACCTGTGTTGAATTTCAAAGTCGGTATTTCAAAACGGTGAAAACATTTACTTGTGACTCAAACAGTATTTTTATAAAACCGGAAAATCGATTCTTACGTTAAAATGAATTTTCTGTATTTTGTGGTGACCACCGCGCCGCGAAAATACCAGTTTATGTTTAAAACTGTCCGCGCGGTGCTAAACTTCCACAGATTGTGGAAGTGATGTAAAACAATATTTGACATTTGCTTTATTTCTAATTATGGAAACTAATGATTAGTTAGGGCTTTGTTTGGCTAGGAAATTTGTGAGTGTCTCATTCTTGTGCCAAAAGTTGATTTTGCCAAACATCTCAAGATTGACCCCTAATAGTCTAAACCACCCTTTCAAACTCCTACAGCTGATATATGTATATACGTATGTAATTGTGCAGAGTTTATTAAGTGAATTTAGAGAATTAGTAATGAAATTCAATTTGTTGAGCGTTTAGGAATTTGCTTGGCCACCAAGTTCCTCTTTGGGATTTCTATATATGCTACACTCTCACACACACTCCTTTGGTTCATCCTTTATTGAAGACTGAAAATTCAGAGAGGGCCTGAGAGAGTTCTACAGAATATTTTAAGAGAGAGGAGCTTAACTCCATAGCCAAACTTGTATTGGGTTTCTTAATTTAGTTATCTTTCTCAACAAATCTCTTTGCTTTTGATCAAGGTGAGTATTTTAAACTCACTCTAAATGTAATTCTATGCTTAGTTACTGATTGTGTATATGTATAGATAAACCACCATTGCTAATTTTGTCCATGGAAGCTTGAACTTCAAAATCATAATTTTTCAAACTTAATCAAAATCTGTTTTCTTAGATGATTATGAAAGATTACGGTATATATAGACTATGTTTAAAGTATTGAGGCTTAATTTGTTCATAGGAGAAAGTATATTAGAAATCAAATTTTAACATCTTTTAGTTTTTCATAAAATTAGAGAGATATGGTTTGATTCATGTTAAATTAGTTGTGGATTCTTACTCCTTGTGAAAAATCAAAGAGAATCATATATTGCATGATATGTATACTTACAGAATTGAAAATGGGTCAAAAAGACCCTGAATTTCTGAAACAGAGCAGTTCCAGCGAGGAAGATGAAGCATCTGCTTCATCTCGCGGGAGCGAGGATCGCGCGAGCGGCCCTCGCGAGCGACACGTCGCGCGCGCGCGCCGCGTGGTTTCAAGTAGACAGAAAAGTTTTATATAAGAAAAATGAAAATTAGGCATATCACGCGAGCCGACCGCGCGAGCTATCCGCGCGCGCGATCTTCCTGTACTCTGGTAGAAAGAAAGTTTTAATAAAGAAAAGGAAAATGGGCATATCGCGCGAGCGGCCCGCGCGCGCGACTTCTGGTAGTTTCTAGTTTTGCTTGTTATGTGATAAGGGACTGTCTGGGATAAAATTTATATACTGTTTCAGTACTGTTTGGGAAATTTATTAAATCAGAATCTTAATTGGTTATGTTTGAACGATTAAAACGATGAATTGTGACTTATCAATCCCCGTACGCACGTTGTTTATATGATTCAGTGTTTTGCCTCATGTTTTAAAGTTTCATGACATACATGTGGAGTCAGTTGTACATGCATGGTGAGTGTGAATGTTAGTCAGTATGGAAAAGAGTAATGGTCAGTGTGGCATAGTGAGTGCGATTGAGATTGTGATGTGGACACTCCCTGGTAAGTGAGTACCAAAGTGTGTTGTGATTGAGATTACGGCGAGGGTATCTTTGAAATGCGACGGTGGCAAAACTGGACACTCCCTGACGACCATGGTAGCGTCAAAGTATGTGAAGCCGAACTTGGACATTCCCTGGCACCCATGGTAGTGCTAAAGTGTGGCCTACGGACACTCCCTGATACCCGAGTCTGGATACTGCGTGAGGGTTCCTCCGGTATTTGCATGGCGGATTAGGTAGTCAAAGTGTGAGGCAATGGACACTCCCTGGTACCCCGGACCAAAGTGTGAGGCAAACTTGTCATTCCCTGGCACCCCTGTGCTAAAGTGTGGCTATCTTAGCGTTTCAAAGATACCGGTGTGTGATGTTGGGTTGTTAGATTTTGTCGAGGGAAAAGAGTCGGTAAGATGAGATGGCGCATTGTTCTCATACACGGTCACATATATGTGAATTACATCTTTTAAATAATATTGTGCTTGTTTTCCTAATATGACATCTTTGCTTTAATATAAACTTATTGGATTAAATGAGAATTGGAAAATGGTAAATGAGTATGTTTTACATTCAAAGTTATGTTTTTAATACTCACCAGCTTCTTGAAGCTGACGGCGTTGATGCGCCCTGGACATTCGTGTTCAGGCTTTTCAGGTTATGATATTGCTGGACCATATGACTATGCAAACTGAGAATCCCTGCAGGAAAAAGAATTTACTTTTATATGTTTTAAGTTATAAACTGTTTTGTAATAAGGATGACTGTAATAGATATTAAGTTATTGTTTTGTTTTAAGGCGGTTTGTGCCTTTAGAGACCCCGTGCTGTAATATGTAATAAGATAGAAAAATATTTGTAAGCTTTGATTGCTCTACTCTGATTATGGTTTTATGTTATTCGACGTTTAAGACGGAATCGATCCTTCAAACTGTCGCGACCTACGGGTCCATAAAGGAAATTAAACGCTTTCCCTATTTATGCTACGTCGGGGCGTGACAGGGTCCCTCTCAAATTAGCAACTTTCAATCCGAGCCATTGAGACAAGTTTAGATATTTTCAACCCTTAGATCGTTGGTCTACCAAAAATGGTTAACCCCATTAAATATTGCATTGTATCCTATTAAAACTCCAAATTAAAACTCAATCTATAAATTGGTGGGGGAACAGATTCTATTTAACCCCATTTTGATTGTGAACTTTTCAAAATGATACGAGTTTAAATACTTTTTAAAATGGTATATGTGAACAATTTGATTATATTTTGATTGGGACCGATTTTTTTTATTTTTATTTTTTAATTTCTTTCTTTACCCCTATTTTACACTTTGCACACATTACGCCCAAATTGAATGTCACTAATTCTTTTTTTGGGTGGGGTCAAATAATATCTTTAAATATCATTAGAATTATTTGAATCCTTTAAATATCTTACCAAATTCAAATAAGATAGTATTAGCCTTGAATTTTGTTAAGGCGTTATTTATATTTGTTTTGATGATGACAAATCTATTGATAATAGCATGTTTGTAATTGATCTATTCTAAACTATTATCAAGTCATTTTCATTGTGCTAATCTCTTGAATCATGCACTTTAAATTTTCTAACTTTTTTTGAGATCATGAGATAGCATATGGTGAAGTCCAAGAGTGATGGAGCTCAACAAGGATCAAACTTGAAGACTTGAAGATTTTTTATCCTTGGTTGAAGACTAGAATTTATTTGTAACCAATTAGACTTTAGGATCCTTGCTCTTACACTTTAAAATACTTTCAAAGACCTAAACATACTTAGACCACTCAATTAAATTCATTTCACAAAAGTTTTCAAGTGGCTAAGTCAAAATGAAGTACCTTTGCAGATGGGTCAACTTTAAAGGCAAACTTGATCTAATTGGTAAGAAATTAGATGTTGAGTTTTATATGGTTGGAAAGATATTTGAATCTAGTTTCCTAATCTTTAAATGAATCGCAAAAACGAGTTTTGTAGAAGGAGTTATTGCCGTTTTAGTAAATAAAAAAATAAAAAAAAAGGTGTTAGTCTGCGAAAAACTGCTTAAACCAGTCAACTGAGAATTTTAATGTCCAGTCGACCGGATTACTGTTCAAGTCGATCGGATTACTGTTCAGTCGACCATATTTCATAGCAGAATGTCTATTCTCTGGTATAAACTTCCCAGTCTGGATTGCGCAGAATGCACTAACAGCTAGTTTCTAAACTCTCCAAAAAGTGTTTTTATTCCCCCCCAACCTCTCCCAACGGCCATTATCTTTCAAAAGCTATATATAGGGATGTTTGTAAGGGTTATAAACAAGTAGAAACATTAAGCAAAATCATTCAAACATCTTGTTTAATTATCATTCTCATTTGAGCCCTAGTCTGAGGTAGCGCCTCTGAGTTGAATTAACATCTTGTTTTGTATACGTTGCCGAATTTATGTTGGGGTTCGGAGGCAGCGCCTCTGAGTTGAATTTTTTGGAGTCTATTTATACAAATTTATGGATAAATTTGATTTTATCACCTTTCATTTTAGTTCCTTTGTTTCAATTTTCTATATCTATGATTTTTTTTACATCAAATAAAAGCAGATTATTTATCTCATAAAACAAATAAGTTTTTTTTATTTATAAGCCAATTGGTATAAAACAATACTCTAAAAAAATTGGGGGGTTTTCTTGAAATTGGGTCCTCTCTTTTAATAAGATAAATTGGACATTTTTAAATTTTTGTTAGACTTCTAGAGTGTTGACTACCTTTAACACCTTTTTTTTTTATTTTTTTTTTCTTTTTTTTTTTTAATAATAAAATAATAGAATGATAGTGACTCCTACCTAGGAGTATTAGATTTGCAATGTATGTAACTATGTGTATCAGGTTTTTTTTTTTTTTAAAATCCGAGAAACGTAGAAATATCACAGTATCACTGTATCACTTTGTAAGTCTTTGGGCTGGGCTAAACGCAATAAGGAAACGATTGGGCAAAGGCTATGGATGATGGGCTGGGCTACAGCCCAGGTCAGCCCAGCCCCCCCTATACGCCTAATAAGACCAACCCTAGTCCAAGGCAGTAACCCTAGGCGAAGGCCAAGAAGAAGAAGAAGAAGAAGAGTGAGGGACTGCAAGGGAAACCCTACTATTCCAGATCGGACGACGACGACTGTTGGAGAACAGACTCCTCAACCAGGTAAGTGATTTATAACCAAATACCCTCTAAATCAATAATTTCATCATTTTTTTTCAGAGAATCTCTCTCTCTCTCTCTCTCTCTCTCTCTCTCTCTCTGGTTTTCCTCCATTTTCATTTATTCATTTTTTGATTGATTCCAAATTGATTGAAATTCGAAACCCATTTACTTTTTCAGTTGTTTTCACATGATTACTCTCGTTTCCTTTGCAAACATTGGACGAAACACACACACACACACACCGAAACGACTTCTTTTCCTTTGAAGCAGCACTGGAATTTCGTGATTCCTGGTGGGGGTTTCGTTTCGGTCAACTACGATACCACCGAAAAGTTTCGGTCGGTTTGATGATATGAATTATAATTTTAGTTTGTTGATAATGTGAGTTTTGTTTATATAGATGATAATTGTCTCTATATTATTAATTTTGTTTTATAAATTAGTTTTCGGCCTAGTCCCCGCCTAGGCCCCTAGGCGCTAAGCCCCCTCCACCGCCCGCCTACGGCCTAGCGATTTTTAGAACATTGTTTATGGATCGTTTGTTCAAACTTTGTAGTCCTTGAAATAACATTACAGTTTAATGTTTTAATCTTATTTTTTCATTCTTAATAATTTGTTTGCGACTGTAAGGTATTAAATCTTACTGATCAACTAAAGAAGAATTCACAGAAATTAGAGTGAAGAAGAAGATGAATGAAGACCCAGAGAGAGAAAGTAGAGAGAAGATATAGACAGTTTAAGAGAGAGAGAGAGAGAGAGAGAGAGAGAGAGAGAGAGAGAGAGAGAGAGAGAAACTAATTGCATTATCATTTTTCACACCCAAAACAGAGCCCCCAGCCCATGATTTATACACTCATCGATTAACTACCGTACCATAACAATCACCAATCAACTAAGTTGTTACAACCACAATTAACTACCCAATCTTGATTATACTAGCTACTCACTACACTAAACCACTGCCATGTATTCTTTTTTCCAGTTCATGGCAGTGACCTGCACTTTTAACATAGTTTCATCAAAATCAATTGGAGTATTGTATTTGCCTTTGTTTACAATGGAATGAATTAAATTTTTAAAACCTCCATGCTTATAGTGCTTTACATATTGTTGATTTGACCTAATATACCTTTACGTTGCTGCGAAAATGTTACTATTTATTTGTATTCCTGTAAATTAAGGCACTAATATACAATTAATTTGTTTCATGGATATTACTTCAAAATTTAAAAATAAAAAATAAAAATAGTGCCTTTTACTTCTGTCAGGATATGCTGTTTCTTGGAATTTATACTTTGGCGGGTAGTGCCTTGAGTCAACTTTCCTTTTTATCTGTACTGGTGGTTTTTTTTTTTATAAGCAAAAATGAACTTTTTGTTGTATATATAAGGGTTCTACCTGCAATATTCGCCAGGAGTTTCTTGTTCTAGATATAGGTGTTGTGAAATGAGAGTCTTTTTAATTATTGGATGCAACCAGAACTTGTTCCTAGTGTTATTGCATTTCTTTTGCAATGAAATGATTTGCCGACTGCGAAGAGGAGTGGAAGCTCCTATTGTTGCAGGGGAAATACATTCTTTTCAGTTAATGATTTTAGAGGCTGTTTGGGTAATTGTTCTGTTGTTTAGAAAACAACTAGTTCTAAGTAGTTAGGTGTTTGTGTAGCTTCTTTTTTGGTGATATGGGAGTCCCTGGCTGACTTTAACTATGTTACCTGGACTCTCCTACTAACCCCAAGTACCCGATCCCCGTGTCCGACGCCCGTACCCAATTCGGACACTTGGATCCTCCACAAGTGATGTTGAAAAGGTAAGTAGGAGCTCAAATTGTGGGCAAAGAGGTTTCTAACTATTGATATTAAGAACATAGTATGTTTATATGTTCAGAAAGTGTCCGCATACCCGTATCCAACGTTTGGACACATGTCCTCGGATTCTAAGATTTGGATTTAGAGGAGGTCCGACACTTAGATACACACCCGCACCCGACACCCATACCCGAGTCTGGGTAACATAGGACTTTAAAATACCTCAGGATCTGGGTCTTTTTAAAAAAACTCGTCGTTTAACCCGTGCTACACACGGGCTGTATTGTAGTTAGCTAAGAAAATAATATGCTATCCCAAAAAAAAAAAAATGCATCTTTTTAGCTTTATATCGTAACTGGGGATATCCCCTGGTTACATCCCATAAATTCAGGAAAAATTGAGAATAATTTTAAGCTTTTCATTCATATTTAAAATCAATAAAATATTAAATTAAAAAATGAGAAGGGTTGGAGCTACAAAAGATTTCATTATTAGGTATGTACAAACAAATCTGTTATAAAACAAATAATAGAAAATACGGGTAAAAAAGAAGAAGAAAAGGTGAAAAAATGCCACACGGTGAATTATGAAAGAAGTTTTTACTTGAACCACTACATTAAGCTTTTGGGTTTCTCAACTTTTAGGCTTTTATGGCCATGTTCTGGCTTTTTTTTTTTTTGTTTTGTGTGTGTGTGTGTGGGTTTGGGTTTGTTTTTTTTGTTTTTTTTTTTTTTTGGGGGGGGGGGGGGGGGGGGGGGGGGGGAGGGGGATTGTTGGAGGGGAAGAAAAACAAAGTATTATTGGTTTCTCCACTTTTAGGATTTTTATTGCTATTTATTGATTTCTTAAACATTGCAAAATAAAATTAAAATAAAAAGGGGGTAAAAAAGTCTTAAGTGATCACAACTCGTCATGTGGTGCATTGCGGAATGAGTTTTAGGTTTGTTATTTAGATATATCTAATAGATTGTGGAATGAGTTTTAACTGCTCTTTAGTTTATGTTCAAAGATTATTGATTGTTTCCCTAAACCAAAAATTATTTAGATATATCTAATAGATTGTGGAATGAGTTTTAACTGCTCTTTAGTTTATGTTCAAAGATTATTGATTGCTTCCCTAAACCAAAAAAAAAGGGGAGGAGATTACTGATTGCTCTCATAACTGACCAAAAATAAATGTTGCTAAAAAAAAAGGTGCGAGTTTCAAAGGAGGTACATTATAATAAACATGAATATAGATCATCTTTAAAACTCCAATACATTTTGAGAAAAACAAATAATTAATATACTTTGGAGTCAGACCTAGCTTTTTAAAGACAATATTCAATGTACCCCATGTATGTACATAGATATTGAAAGTATGTTAAAGAGAGAAAAAGGAAACATGAAGAAAATTCCACTTGGCAATATGGAGAAAACTACACTTGGCAAGCTAAGGAAAGACTTTTAGCCTTAGCTTTTAGATAGATATATATATATATATATATATAATAGATAACACTATACAGGTTCCATAAAAACCAGATAAAATTGAATCTGGGTTTGAGCATCATCTTGGTTTAAGCATTTTGAAAACGGCCATTAGTATCAGACAGTGAGGAGATGGACCATGAACCAGCTCCCTGTAAGGAACTTTCAGTTTCTGAGGGTTTGTCCTCTATCCATTGGCAGCTTTAGTAGTGGGAAGATGGTAAACAGCTCCCATATTTTTTACATATTCTCTGGGTACTGGATAGTATCCTTTCTAGCCAAATATATATATTAGTATGTTGCTATGTTCTCTGTGCTAGAATATATTAATTTGGTATTAACTAATGAAGGAGCTAGTTTGGAATACAATCAAATCTCTCCACTGATTAATTTTTGTGTGTATATTCTAGCATGCCTGCACAACCTAGAGGTCTTGCTACATGAGACATTATCCATCTCTTTATTTATTTGACGACTCATAGCTCACTTGATGTAATATTAGGTGACTTAATTATGTTTTAAAGAATGTCTCACTCTATAGTAATGTTGCTACCTTTCATAGATTTTTCCTTTTCTTTAGTTGGAAGAGCATGAACTCGTGTACTATTTTATTTTGTTCCATTTAAGTTTTTGTTTTGTTGGCTCATCAATAATTGTGGGATACAATGAAAACTTCATTGTTGAAAGTTTGTATTTATTTTTTGATTAGTTCTGTATACAGCGTAATTAGGTTTCATAGAGTTACCTAACTTATCAAAAAGATTGATGTCCTAAGATGTGGCTATAATCTAAACACTGATCTAACTTCCTTTTTGTATTTCTAGGGCTATACTCGACACATTTCACCATGCAATCAAAGGAAGGTCCAAATCCCACACAATCCACTGAAGGCACCAGTTCCATGGAAATCGAAAGAGTTTCAACTGAACCACATGCTGTAAGACCTGTATCTGAATTTTTTCCAAAGCCAAACTTTGAGCCTTTGAAGGCTCATGAGATATCTGAAGGTCAGGTTCAGTTTCGGAAGGTTTCTGTACCACAGCATCGGTATTCGCCTCTCAAGAAAGTTTGGATGGAAATATATACGCCAATATACGAGCAGATGAAGATTGACATACGCATGAATCTCAAGGCTCGAAAGGTTGAACTGAAGACGAGATCAGACACACCCGATATTAGTAACCTTCAAAAAAGTGCTGATTTTGTTCATGCTTTTATGCTTGGATTTGACGTAGTAGATGCCATTGCTCTTCTCCGTATGGATGAGCTCTATGTTGAATCATTCGAGATAAAGGATGTTAAAACCCTCCGAGGCGAGCACCTATCTCGTGCCATCGGAAGACTATCTGGTAAAGGAGGAAAAACAAAGTTTGCTATTGAGAACTCCACGAAGACGAGGATTGTGATTGCAGACACCAAGATTCACATATTAGGATCATTTGCCAACATTAAAGTTGCGAGGGACTCTCTCTGTAACCTTATCTTAGGGTCCCCTGCTGGGAAGGTGTACTCTAAACTAAGAGCTGTTACTGCCAGACTTGCAGAGAGATTTTAATTTTTGATATTCCTGAGTCATAAATTTTGGATTCTTCACAATAGAATCGAGAATGTGAGCACAACTATTTATATGTAATATGAGCTTTTGGCAGGGGAACTGTGTCAGCGCTGTCATAGACTCACAATGCTTTATTGATAGAAGGATTTTGTTTGTTTTTGTAGTTTCCTTAAGTTGTTCAATTCACATGATATTGTTCAAGATCAAGTTTAATGATGCATGTTTAGGTTGTTGGAACTGTTCTGCTGGTGTATTTCCAATTTTCCATGTAATTGTGGTACAAGTTAGCCTCATAATTAGTTGGTGTTGCCATTTTTTTTTGTTTTTGGCGTCTTAATGATTAATTGTTTTAATACCTGGCTGGCATCTTAAGGGTAACACACGTAGGTATAGTACTTGTGTGGACACATCACACATCTTTTCTTGGCAGTAAGGGCGATCAATATGTCTGGGTGTTCCCAAACTTTTAAGGGTGCATTGGTTTGCCCTTTATCACCAATCCAATAACCATAATAGCTTAGCCGAAGGGAGCAATGGACACTGCTGAAATCGATAAGATTGAGCCGCAAGGGGTAAAGATGGCGTGCTCGCACTCAAGTCCAGACCATACCATTCAAGCTTCCAATACTTTTTGCAGTAGGAAAAGCCTGATGGGGCATACCAATGCAATGAACCGACCTAGACCCAGCAAAGACCGAGTGCCTGGAAAACATCTGGCAGGGGAAATCTCAGAAGAACCGCTTAAAATTAAGATTAACATGTGCTCGAATACTACGTCAACAAAATAACCGTTGTAATGAATATGTTCTTGGGCCACCTTCTGTGTGGAGAACAGAAAAATTCAGTTCTGTATTGATTTTTGCCTTTCCTTTTGGTCAGTTATCTATTGGAATGTTGTTTTGAGCCCTGAAACACATCCTGAGGATGCTTATGTGCTGTTATTAGGCTTAAGAATAAGGGCAAACCCAAAATCTTCATTACACTAGAAATGTAACTTCTAGTAGGTAAATGACGATGGTTTGCTTGTTGCTGTGTATTTTGCAGAATGTAGTTTCAGATGAATAGATTGAGCTGGCTGTGATGCTAAAGTTCTCGTTTCCACATTCTGGCAAGAAAGATTTGCTATGAATATGGAACTTGTCACAATGAGTTTAGAATTGAAAGCAAGAAAGTTGTAAATTGCCCAAGATTGACAATTGAGTTTAAACTCCCCAAAATAATCATCTCATTTGTACCGCAACACTTCGTGTGTGGGCAGAGTATCAGGCACAAAACTGCAATTTAATGTGACATGGTACATAATTTAATATGAGAATCATCCCTAATC
Organism: Hydrangea macrophylla; assembly: GCA_033977485.1. Classification (NCBI taxonomy): domain Eukaryota; kingdom Viridiplantae; phylum Streptophyta; class Magnoliopsida; order Cornales; family Hydrangeaceae; genus Hydrangea; species Hydrangea macrophylla. The sequence continues at coordinate 106,959,505 of CM066990.1, forward strand.
CGATAATCTATGGAGTTGTGTGAAGTTGAAATTTTTCTTCAGCCGCCAAAAAGATATCCAGCTGCCTGTTCTTCATTGCCGTTAAAAAATTTCAGTGCTTGTATTACTGCATCTCTCGGGAAACCTAACTCAACAAGCTTTGCAACTTTGGCTTCAAATGCAGGTCCCTGTACACAACGAAACTTTCATCTTAAATCTGATAGTGCTTTTAAATCATAATATCAATCCAACTCGGCATCAACTTCGGCCTTTAGGGTGTGGTGGCCCCATCCGTCAATGAACCAATTACAAGAGGGAAAAACCATAGAAGTGCTAATGACATAATTGTAGAACATATAACATCAACTGATGTGCTATGTGCAGAATTCACAAGAGTAGAAAGTAAATCACCTGTGCTGAGTCGCCTCGTGCACTTCCTGCGGAAACGAGTTAATAAAAGAGTTACTTTAGTTTACAGAAATCTATGTAATATTTGAATTTGTTACGTAAAATTTCAATTTACTTGATTTTAGCTATTTAAGGAGAAATAGCTGATTCCTAGTGATCAGCCTTGTTAAGTTAATGATGTTTGAGTAGACCATGGATCCAAATGATGACACCAATTGAAGAAGAGCACATCTATAAGGAATATGCACTTGATGCTGACTGTTCGAGCTTTAAATGTCGCAGTGAAAGAAATATTTACGCCTAAAATTGAAAAAATCACAATAACACAGGTGGAAAGCTTTGTGTAAATTCCAAAACTTACCAGAAGAGGTAACCCCGGTCACTGTTTTACTGCTCTCTTTTGCTCCAGATGTAGCCTAAACAACACATGAGAACAATGCAGAAATTAAAAAGGCCATAGAAAACCAAGCTATACGATTTTATAACCATAAACAATCAGTAGCATACATAAAAATTATATATACATATATAAAACAATCATGCTAATTTTCAGAAGTACCACCTGGCACCTGCAACTGCAAGAACGTCCGAAGGGAGAGTTGCAGGTTGGTACCATGGATAACCAAAAAACAAAACAAAACACGGGTCTTCCTACATATGAAAAAACAACTACGAGGGCATAGCTGGCACAATATATGACCTTCAAGTACAGATGATTGCAAATCGACTATTTCAGCATCATCCCAAGTGTCAGATATAATACCTGCTTTCTACAAGAAATTTTGCAGAAAGCCATTCCACTGTTCAACTCTTGCACTTGAGGTTCTAGCCCTTATCGTTTTCTCATAATTTTCATTGCCATATAATATCTCCAAGTCCGAGTTAATTCAACCAGAAAATTATCACCACAAGTGATAATAATTTGGACAACCACGACACTGCAATTTTATTACAAGACAATACCAAGTTTTACATCAACTCATATGGCATATACAAAATTATGCATTCATTACAAAGGATTCCAAACAAAACAGTATGAGAACATCGTTTCAGAATAATAATGAGAGAAAATTATCATAATATAGAATTTGCATTATGTGAAAGCACATATCAAGAATATTCTTACCGGTTCTCCTGAGCTAGAAGCTTGCTTATACTTCTCTTCATCAAGAAAACGAGATGGGATGTCCTTTTCTGAAAAAAAAATTAACCAATTTGATTATATTTCTCAGAACAGAGATAATCATATAAGGAATACAATCTGACTGAGTCGCAAACAAAGATCTCAAGCTAATATAAGTGAAACTCTTCAATAACAAAGCATGTGCACAAAACATAGATCAACCTTGCAAAAAGGGTACTGAAACCTCTCCACCACCAAGTCTCAAGACACTGTCCTTCAAATCAATTATGCACTGTCGACAGTGGCTATGTTAGAAATCTTTAGATAAGATTCACGAGTTAGAGAAACTCGCAAAAAAAAAGAAAAAAAAAAGGATGATACCTGGTGCTTACGGAGCATATCTAGCCCAAAAAGGAATTCCATATTGGGAGCATCCAGGACCAAGAAGGAACAAGGGTAAAATATATTCCCAATCTATGACGGTTTTTGAGAGGGAAAAAAAAAGGTTAAACAAACATGTACACAAGAGTAAACAACTAAGTTCACAATAGAAGTGTTATATTCACACACAAGCACCACAAAAAAAAAAAAAAAAAAAAGGGTGGCTCATAATAGAATTGAAATCATGTCGAACACATCTTTTATTGAATTGTCAGCAACGCTGATCTTCTTCTACAACTTCCCTAGTATAAAATGTATACTGTTGAGTGTGTGTGCGCGCGCGCGAGAGAGAGAGAGAGAGTGTGTGTGTAAAACTGCAAGTTTAAATCCAGAATTTTTACATATATACATACATACATACAGAGAGAGAGAGAGAGAGAGTGAGTGTCTCCAAGACTCAAAACTGAAAGTTTAAATCCAGAATTTTTACATACATACATACATACATAGAGAGAGAGAGAGAGAGAGAGAGTGTGTGTAAAACTGCAAGTTTAAATCCAGAATTTTTACATACATACATATATACATACATACATACAGAGAGAGAGAGAGAGTGAGTGTCTCCAAGACTCAAAACTGAAAGTTTAAATCCAGAATTTTTACATACATACATACATAGAGAGAGAGAGAGAGAGAGAGAGAGAGAGAGAGAGAAGGAGAGTGAGTGTCTCCAAGACTCAAAAATGCAAGTTTAAATCCAGAATTTTTACATGCATACATACAGAGAGAGAGAGAGAGACACAGATATATATATATATATATATTAGGATAAGTCTAATATTCTCCCTACCAATCTCATTTATGCAAATATTCATAAGCATGGAGTAAGGAATAGACAAGGAGAGTTTCAACATTCAAAAAGAACAAAGGAGCAAGTCAGTGAAGTGTCAAATCTTTCTCTCTCATATGCTCCAATACACCTTTCAATCAAACAACCTCCCTTTCGAGTTACAAATTGTAAAATACAAAAGAATGGAAAATAAGATCCTTGCACATGTAAATTACACACATGCAAATGCATACACCACAAGTAGGAGTATGCATGAGCTGAGCCGCTCAACAAGGGCTCGCGGCTCGGCTCGGCTCAGCTCGTATAATAAACGAGCCAAACTTGAGCACACATGGGCTGGGCTCGGCTCGATAAGGCTCGTGAACAACTTGTTAGTAGGATCGTGAAAAAGCTCGTGAAAAACAAATATACGTGTATATATATACATATACATATACATATGTACATTAATTAACCTAAATTGTTAAAATTGTATCTTATTAACTAAATAAAGTAAATTTCTAAAAACAAAATAAATAAAGTAGAGAGTAGTGCCTATATACTTCCCAATTAATTTTTGAATCCCAATGCTTTCTAACTATGTGTAGGCCTGGCAATTTTCACCCAAATCCGCAAACCCGCCGAAACCGCCCGCAAATAATGGGTGCAGGTTGATATTTTAAAGTTGCGGGTCAAAGCTGGGTCGCTAATCTGAAATCCACAATTTGGACGGGTTTACACAGGTCAGACTACGGGTGCCCAGCGAATTAAAAGTATGATGTCTTCCACACATTACGCATTGGATTTGCATGTGATATAAGAAGGGTTTCTCTGGGTCTCTCTAAAAGATCTCTCACTCTAGGGATCGAGGGATTTTAGAGATATAAAGATGATGATTGCTAATGCAAAACAGAAATTTGATTGATCATTGATCCATTCAATAGCTTTGAATCAACTGGTATATTTATGTGTGTATATATATATATGTGTGTGTGTATGTATATATCTTCTTTTCGACAGATTTTGTTTTGCCCAATTGATCAGTGATCTAAAAAGAGAGCTCCAAGGATTTTAATGTTTCATGTTTAACCAAATGAAAAATGAAATTAAGAATTGATTTCTTGATTTTAGAATTTGTGTTCTCTGTGTGTTAATTCGTATATCTATACATACATTCTTGTATAAATAGATTTTTCAATTTACCCAATACTCAAAATTCAGGGTTAGGTGGCACTGATGACTGAAGTGATATACAACCTTTTTTTTTTTTTATACAAGTGGAATTCTGGAGAGAGAGAGAGAGAGAGAGAGAGAGAGTTTGTGACGATGATTTTAGAGAGAGACTGATGCTTGATTTTAGAAAAGTCCAATTCAGGAGAGAGAGAGAGAGAGAGAGAGAGAGATGCTTGATTTTAGAAGTCCACTTCAGGAGAGAGAGAGAGAGAGAGAGAGACGAGTGATGTCCTGGGTAACGGGTTGACCCACCCATACTTGACCTGCCCATGTATGACCCGCCATTTGTTGGGTGATTGGCGGGTTGACTCATATTCGACCCACCCGCACTTAACCTGCCCAAATTCGACCCAACCCGCCCATTTGCCACTCCTAACTATGTGTATCAATGTGTATTAATTGTACTTACAAAAATATGAAATATTTTATTGGAGGGTGTTCAAATGGTCGCACAATTATTAAAAGTTATATCACTGATGATTATTTGGGATGCAAAATTTGGGAAACATAACAATTATTAAGGGTGAAATTTATATATATATATATATATATACATATACATATTTCTTAAGGGTATATATGCATACAAGACAAGTGGTGAAAAATGGTGCTCTTTCAAAAAAAGAAAACAAATAGTGAAAAAATGACCATCACGTGACATGTGAGAACAAATAGTAGTCAATTGCTGGAGATTGGCATCACTTTTCTATTGCCTTTACGTCCCACATCGAACACTGATGAACGGAGGGGGAGAATATTTGGCCTATAAAAGAGTGGTCAATTGCTTGCATGGAGGATCAAAACTTCTTTGGCTTGACAACGAGCTAATGAGCCGAGTTTGATTTCGAGCTTGATGAGCTCGACTGGATAAGTTTAATTGAGCGAGCGATTTTGCTAATTTTCTACTCAGCCGACCTCGAGCTGGCTCGAATAAGTTTTTCACGAGCTCGAACCGGGCTTGAGCGAGGTGTAAACCATTTGAGCCGAGCTCGAGCTCAAGTCGAGCCTTAAAAGCCGGCTCATGTACACCCCTAACCACAAGCAAGCACTGGAAGAATTAAATTGGAGTCTTGTTGTACGGTGAGGAGAAAAGGGTAAAAGAAAAACAAAAAAACCAATGTGTTACCCCAAAGGCTGGTATATTATTACCTTGATTGGAGCAACATGTATTCTACCTAGTATCTCTGACTGACCAACTCCATGAGCAATGCCCTTGTAACGTTGATCTAAAAGTCTCAACAATCTGAAAGAGGAGGCCATGTCAAACAACAGTACCTTTGACAAGTCAAACAACAATAATCCGTGTAATTCAAATCACGTCAAATAATAAGAAAATGCTTCAAAATACATGGGAAAGTTTGGTTCTTGTTATTCATTACATATGACAATCCAGTACAAAAATTGGCAAACCCTGTTTGTCCTAGTTCATGACCAAATACCATCCACAGCTTAATAGTTTGCATCTTTCTGATTTCAAATGAACCTTATCTTCGAAATGAAAATAATCGTATAAATGCCAAATTATTGTTTTATTGATCTTCAGAAGCGATTCTAGTTCCTGCCCGTCCCAACTACCAAGAAAATGAAAATAACATATACCAGGGACACAAGCATGAAACCGAAAACTTCTTAGATTGCTCGAGTGGACTTCCTTTATGCAAATATTGGTCAAGACAGATGCATATGTTCCAATAGAAAGACCAATGGGCCTGAATCACCCTCCAAAAGACGCCTTATGAGAAGAGAATAACCAATGCTTATAAGAAGCACAAACGGGGGCTATGCCCGGGGCGATGTGGGACAATCAAGCATGAAACCGAAAACTTCTTAGATTGCTCGAGTGGACTTCCTTTATGCAAATATTGGTCAAGACAGATGCATATGTTCCAATAGAAAGACCAATGGGCCTGAATCACCCTCCAAAAGACGCCTTATGAGAAGAGAATAACCAATGCTTATAAGAAGCACAAACGGGGGCTATGCCCGGGCGATGTGGGACAATCCCACCGTTTTCTACAATTGCATGCACGCGCACACACACAACAAACATATGTGCATATAAAAACAGATCATGTCAATGCCAACAAGATATAATTCTCTAAGCACAAATACAAGAGCACATACCCACAACGCTCAGCACAGCTTTTAGATATTATTGTTGACTGAGCTCCACTATCAACAAATGCCTGAATAAAATGAAGCAAGACTTTCAAACAAATTCTAAGCAAATGGAGGAAAAATCATATATAGTATTCATTCAATTGAACTAAAAATTTGACATAAAAAGCAGTCTTAATAACTCATTTACAACCCCGAAAGTAGATTCCGGGAGATAATAAAAGGCTCAGCAAAAGAACACTGAGATGGAGATGAAGGCATTTTAAGTTCTTTTTCCCTGTCATTACCTTTAAAGGCACACCATTGACTTCCATGTCAACATACAACATGACCTGAAAAGTTACATTATAGATCTTAGACTCGTGCACAAAGAAATAATACAAAACTCAATTGCTAAAGACAGTGAGCAATTAACATACCACCCTCGCGAAAGCTTCAGGGTTATGTTCAAGAGCAGCTGCCCAGTTCTCATCAATACCTTTCTGCAAATCAATTTATCATTAATGCAAAAACCCCGCAAAACTAACAAGTATACAACACTGCAAGAATAGAGGTATAAACAAGAAGCTAAAGAATATGTAATAAACAGTGATGAAAATAGTTAAACAACTAGAAACAGAAATCATTTTGGCATGAAGCCACATGCACACCAATATAGCAAATATAATTCCAGGACCAAGAAGAGCTTATTGTCATGACATACATAGAGATCCATTGCAAGTTGGACTTGGGAGCTAGTGCACAGACAAAAAAGATTCAAATCACAATCTCTGAAATGTTGGTAAAGTCCTGGAAGGCATCACATGAACCCTTGATGTCGACTTGTCGAGTGAAGAAAAACAAACATGGGAATGCATGTTTGCAGGTGATCTATGTACAAACTTCAAATTAAGAAAGAAGGTAAAGCAGGTCTCAGGACCAAAAAGGAAAGAAGCACGTGCTAATTCTCATGATATAAAGAGATCCATCACAAGTGGGGAGCTATTTCACATACAATAAAGTTGCAAATCACAATCTCTAAGATGTTCAAAAAGCCCTTGATGGCACAGCCTAAAAAATATACGTAGAAATCTCTATACAGACCTTAATTAAAGAAAGCAAGCAAAACAAGTCCAAGTAAAGTGATAAAATATCATGTCATCACTAATTCCTTTTTCAAATATATGATTCCACACTGTAAACCACAAGTGACCAAGGTGGCGCAACTGCTGTGCATGCAGTGATTAATGGGGAAACAAATACTAAGCGCCATATAAACAAGACATGTCATCTTTAAGGTCAACAAAAAATAATGGAAAAACTCTGGTAAACCACCAGAAATCCAAAAATGAAACATAAAAAGCATCAATGGTTTATGGACCAGCTTCTAAAAATCCTTAAGAGTATTCTTTTCCTCTCCCTGCAAAGACACCATAGAATACAAAGAGGAGAGATACTCTCTCTCTCTCCTCTCCATGCAGCATGAACCTTTCTCACAATGCAACCGCTGCTCCAAAGACTGATCAACTATACTAAAACAATCAACGTCCAATGAAATATTGGAATTGGTAAAATGGACAAGTTCTCAGATACCAGGAAACCTTTGTACCAAGACTCCAAAAAATCTCGAACTATATAACCACATACAGATATCAATTCTAATATTTAAGAAATTTGACCAATAAAATCCTGGTTTCACATCTTCTGGTATTCAACTGACCTTAACATTTTACTAGCAAGGAATTGGAGGAATAGAACCAACAAATAGGAAGGCATCTCCAAATGTTTTTAACAGGAACTGGGGTAAGTCTCCTGAAAAATGCCAGAACATGATAAGGGCGGAAATACACTGACCTGGCGGATTGCAGCTTCAATTTTCTTCTGTGCTTCTACATCAAAGGGATCCGCATAAAGCAGTGCCTACATTGCACAACGATAAGGACATGGGTGAATCAGCAAGTCAGTATGATGGTAATGGTCAGTTTGACAGTTCTACCATCTTTATAAATTCAATAGAATTTAGAGGATACGTAGATTTAATGACAGCAGTAGATGGTGTAGTGTCATTTGATCTGCATCCATGTTCTCAAAAAGACTTCAATCCTAGCATTATATCTAAATTTTAGCATATTGAGGAACGTATGGCGCACACATGCGTTTAAAAAGCACGCAGCATGCTGCTAAGTTTTCTTAAAAGTGTAAAGAGCATGGACATAGAAAGGGTTTTACCAAGTTTAAAGAAAACATATGCAAGGCAAAGGCACAACCCTCAAACGCTAGGCATAAGGTCTTTCGATCTTATTCTGAAGATGTATAGAACATTAACAAAATAGTTAATGACTTCCGTGGATAACGGCTTTCTAAACTAACCATATTTTTACAGTGTTAGAAAACTAATAGCACAGTCATATTACATTAACATTTCCAAAAAAACTCCATGCAATAAGAAATATGTAACATCAGACATTTGAACAACTAATTGTCAGCTTGAGCGGTATCTCCATACACTTCCAAGAATGGAAGTGTATTCAAGTTACCAATTGGGACATGGGTGCCTGTACATTATTTATCAAATTAGTTCAATCTACAAAATATTAACAACATATAAGTTAAATAAACAATGGATGTAAGGTGTACAAGAATGGTAAAGGCACTCTAACAAAGCCTTGGCTAGCAAAGTTTACACCACATGAGCCGCTGCATAAATACTTAAAGCCTCAAGGCACTAAATAAGAACCTGGTTGTCAGCCTCCAAAACAACTTTCAAAATCCTCACTTGTAACAAATAATGACAGTATAATTGTAATTAGTCAAGTAAAAACCAACCCATTTTATGATAAATATCATATTAGCTTAGCACATACGATAAGTGTCAAGGAATCAGGAAAGAAGGGTCAACAATACAGCTACTTACGAGCTCTTCTGCTTCTTTGCGCTTTAAATCAGATCTTTGGCGATGACGCTCCCGTAAAAGGTCTTGCAACTTGTTAAGATCATTTCCTAGAAGAGCTTGTGCTAATTCAGGATCACTCTGTGAATTCGAAATAAACATTTGTAACGTCAGAAGACCTCATTACCTAGGGTAAGAGATCACAGGTCAATTACATGATAAAGTCACGAAGGAAAGCTGAAATTTCAGCAGATCATTACAAAGTATCAGTATGAATTCCACTAAATATCAAGATGAAATAACCACTACAAAATGTGTGGAGTCAAGTGAAACAAAATGTCCCTTTGACAGCAAAAGGAGAAAAAACAAGACACAAACTGTCCCTGTGACAGCAAGAGAAGTAAAAACAAGACAATGACGTTGTTGCACCTCAACTCGCACCCATGAATAATCACCAGATTTTGCTACAAAATAGTGCAAATGCCGTAGTAGTAATGCGTAATCTTTTATGCATGAGTTGAGGTCCAATGTGACCATCAAGAAAGAGCAGCTAATCACAAGCTATGAAGCATGGACACAATTATGCCGACACGAACACGACACAGATACAACAACACTAGATCACAAATTCAGAAGGGGGGTGGGGGAGGAGGTGGAAGTTGACATCATATAAATTCCATAACTCCTATCACTGACAGGTTTTCAACCCTATGATTGGATGCTAGCATAATTTTACACAGTTAACGAGACTCCACACACGACAAGGAGAACACATATAACATGCAAACACCACTCTAAGAAAGAGTAAACTATGTTACCCAGACTCGGGTATGGGTGTCGGGTGCGGGTGTGTATCTAGGTGTCGAACCTCCTCTAAATCCAAATCTTAGGATCCCGGGATATGTGTGTTGGATACGGATATGCGGAAACCTTCTGAACGTATAAACATGCAATGTTTCTTAATATCAATAGTTAGAAACCTCTTTACCCACAATTGTGAGCTACTTCTTACCTTTTCAACATCACCTGTCGAGGATCCGAGTGCCCGAATTGGGTACGGGGGTCGGACATGGGGATCGGGTACTTGGGGGTAGTAGGAGACTCCAGGTAACATAGAGAATAAATAAAGGTCGACCAGGATGTAAATCTTAACTAACTAGGTTTTCTAGCACTGTTGTTCTTCTCAGCTGTGAGACACTAAATCTAAGCCTAATTATGCCAAGCATTCCTGATATAGAAGCTGAGAAATGCTTCCTGAAGAATGAAGAGAAAATGGAAAAAAGAAAAAATCCAATCAACCTGAAACAGAAAATGGAAAAAAGAAAAATCCAATCAACCTGAAACAATTGTGCAATCATGTTAGAATCACTTCGGATCTGCTGCTGGAAGGCTGCAGGATTCACCGCAGACCCATCTGGATTGAAGCTCAAGTCATTTGTAGATGCACTGAAAGGTTTTGTGCTTGTAGTGGTTAGCATAAGTACAAGGTATAAAACCGATTATGTTCCATAATAACACATATACTGAAAACACCACAAGCCACATATAATTCTTCAAATGCACATAATTCGTGATTGTGATGCGGATTGGATAGGGTGTCAATCAGAAAATATAAACTCGTATACAAATAAAGCACCATAATCAACTTCGTTCATGAGATTAGTAGCAGAATAACTATAAGAAGTTTAACCATTCATACAGGATCGCTGCAAGAGTTGGTTCTTGCAGCTATTGGCACATGGCGTATACATTGATTAGTATTACTCAAGCACATATCTCGATAAGGACTTGACTAAATCCGTGTTTATCCTTTCTAGATATAGTGTGCGTTATTCATCTCAACGTCACTCCACAAAGCACAAGTAATTCATAGCGCACATAGATTCTGATTTTAAGTTTGTGGAGACATAGTTAGTCTCTTCCTTTTTTTTTTGGAAAATGGTAAATATATTCCAAAAAAGGGATGTACAGAAATGTACAAGGGGTATAACAATAAGCTCAGAGCATGAGGACGGTGGCTAGGGAAGCCACACAAAAAAGGCCGAAGCCAAAGACAAAGTCTAAAACAGACTTAGACATAGTTAGTCATTGAGAAAGAAACAGCAATACAAGATTGCCACAATTGTTCCAAGCTTTCTCATCATAAGTCTGTCAATCTTTCTCACACTTATGCTTGAGACAACAGGTTAAGTCAAACTAATTATGCTAACGAGTTGCTATTAAACCCATAAAGCTACAATTTTTTTAGTAACATATAATGCTCCTAGAGTTTGCAGAAGATTGCAATTGCAGAGCATACCTAGAAGTAGAAGAAGCATTTGAGACCATCATCACCAAATCACCATCGTTAACACCAAGAGCACTCAATTTCTCAGTATTCCTCATCTCCTTTCCATTGTATAGTAGCTGCTGTTTCTGGAGCGGCACTTGAGTCTGTTTATTTACCATTTGAAAAACAGCATTCATACAAATATGTACATATATGTACGTATACATATTTATATATATATACACACACACAGAGACGCAGAGAGAGAGAGAGAGTGTGGGAAGGGGGTCTCAATCTGACCTCGACCTCGAGCAGAGCTTTCAAGTTTTCAACCTGTTAATGCGAGTAATCAAATAAGTAACACAAAGAGCTTAAACAGATAAAAAGCTGGAAACAAATTGAATTTAGGGTTTCGGGAGGAGGGGGTTACAGATTCATCGCGATCGATGTCAAGATTGAGGATCTGTTCGTCTGCAGTCATTACAGTGATCTTCATCTTCTCTGAATAGAATTTCAGATTTTCCTCCTAATTTCAGTGTGTGTATATTGAATGATGCGAGTCACGCTATATATACATACATATACATAAATAAAAAACGGAGCCTTTTTTATTTCTTACTGGGAAAGCTTTCTTCTATATATGTTTTCTTTTCTTACTAGGAAAGTTTTCTTCGGATGTGTTTATCTTTTTTTTTTTTTTTTTTTTGCTAAGAGTTCGGATGTGTTTATCGGCAATAGATAAGTCCGTCCGCCCGTCTTTTAACTTTTTTTTTTTTTTTTTTTTTTTTTTTTTTTTTGAAAACCTGGTCAGATCTATTTCCAAGTTGGTGGAGAACTAGATTAACTGTTTGTCAACCTCGCGTATCTTCTCCTAAGACCCTAAAATTTTGGGAAAATTATTGTGTGGCCCTTGGGATATTATTCATTCAGACTGTCACATCACGTTGACAAGGTGTGACGTGCTAATAATATAGAGTCGCGTGACTGTCTAAATGAATGATTTCCCATGATCCTGATAGTACAACACGAAACACCGAGGTGGGTGGCCCAGTAGTAAGGGCTCTTCTTGTGGTCAGATAGGTCATGAGTTCGAATTGGGGGAGACGCAAGGTAGAGGCTTTGTTGTCACCAAATTGTGTTTTGCATGGTTAAATTCCAGTTTGACCGTGATTGGTTCTACACTAATAGTTTACCCTTTGTCTCTTCTCCCCTAAAGACTTTCAACCAGCTCTTTACGCAAGGTACTCAGGCTTACCAGAACCCTACACTTTCAGTTGCTCCTGTTGGTTCCGTTAAGGCTAATGTTGCTTCAGGCTATGAGAGGGTTTCAGGTTTTGATCTTGAGTTTTTTTCTTTTAAGTGTTTTAAAAGGGAAAAGCTTTTTAAAACTCTGATTTTATAATCCATTGAATCTTTGTGAGCTGTTCTATCACTGTTGTATTTATATTTATTTCGCTGTTATGTTGTAATTGGGTTGGATGAGTCTTGGTGCCGTGGCACGTGTCCTATTTCCATGTGTAATGGGATGGGTCGTGACATTTATTGGTATCAGAGCTAGAGGTAACAAAACTTTGAGAATGTTCGACGACGAGTGGAGTGTTGAGTGATTTGACACATATTCTAGAATGCATTCACACGTAGTAGAGATGTTTGATGTGTATGGTATGTTGTCATACATACATGATTGCAATTGTTGTCATACGTGTATAGTATTTATGCATTATGGATGATGGTTTTGAGAATTATGACTGACGAACATGAGCAATCACCACATGTCCGTATAGACCATCTGTCCGAGATGATGGGAAACATCAGAGATTTGGTACGGAATATAGTGGAGCAATTACCTCCAACACCTCCATTTGAGCCAACACTAATAGTCATTGTGCCTGCACCTGAGAATAGGGGTGGACAATCCGTATCAAAACAATTCACGAGAAAGAAACCGACAGAGTTTCATAGGACATCCAACACGACGCTAGCAGAGCATTGGATTATGGATATGGAGTGGATTTTTAGATCTATTATGATGTTCGATGCACTAAAGATTGAGAACACTAGTGATGTACTCAAGGTTAAAACCTAGAATTGGTGGGTGTATGTTCTGGATCAAGGGGCACCGATAACGTGGGAAGGGTTCAAGACAGAGATTAATCGTCGATTCTTTCCAAAGACCGCGCACAATGCGAAGAAAAGAGAATTTGACAATCTTAAATAGGGGGATGTGACTGTGACTAAGTATACATCGAAGTACAATGCCCTATTGAGATTCGAAAAAGGGTCGATACCGATGGAAAAGGATAGAGAACATCCACTTGAGGGTGGAGACATATGAACACACAATAGTTGGAGCCGTGCAACAAACAGCACTGGTGGCGGAGAGTGGAATAGAGAGGTCAAGACAGAATCAACAAGGAGAGAGGTATAACAAGGGTGGTGATGGGAACCAAGGTGGAGCATTCAAGAGGTCGTTTGCACGAGGCTCTAGTGCCAGTTTCAGTGAACCTAGGAAGCTGGTGAGTAGCTGTAACATCTGTACCCGGGAAAAGGGTTAATTGACATATTAATATGCATTAATTCATATGATTAGTGTATAAAAATGGATTAAGGGGAGGCTTTGGACTTGTCCGTGGAAAAGTCCCCATTAAGGAGGGACAGACAATGAAGTGGGACCTAGTGAAGGGCCCAAATAATAAAATTTGCATTTACATGGTAGATGTATTTTATATGATTAAATGAGTACGTGTTTAAAGTTGCTTTCATATTATGATGTTCTATGTTAGCTTTTAGCGCCAATTTGGGTACCCATGTAAGGGTATAAATGAAAAGTGCATAATTAGTAGGTGCGATAGCAACTTCGTAAAAAAATTAGGACTACGTGTGGGATCCATACGGGACTTAGACAAACTCTCATTTAGATATTTGGGTAGTTAATGGAATGTTTGGAAATTTCATAATAACAACTTAAGAAGTTTAGGGAGTGTAAATGAAAAGAAAAAAAGAGTTGGTGACAACTCAATGCATGTAACGGCATAGGTGTCATGAGTGTGTGAGTTAATCTCAAACCAAGAGAAATATTTACAGAAATTAGAGTAGAAAGAGAGAGCCGACTAGAATATGTAGCTCCGACGCCGTTAAATCGCAATTCCGTCGCTGTTAGTCGTTTAATTCGTGAACCGAAGCCGTATTCGAACTCGTGGAGGTAAGACGGTCATTTCTATACCTTTTATTTACATTTTTATTATCGGATTTTGGTAGCTCATACTAATCGGTGACACGCGGTTGCCGAAAAACTTATAGGAATTACTCCGGAGAATGATTTGGCTAAGAATCGTTAAGGAAATCTGCATCTTTAGCTTATTTGCTGTAAAATTTGTAAAAGGTGAGTTTTCTAACTAAAATCCGATTGTGCTTAAATGTGTTAAATGCTTCAATAATATCTGGAGATGATAACTTCATGTTTAGAAGCTATGAAATTGCTATTTGTGAAAACATGTCAATATGTGAATTGCCATGCTTATATGTCTATGTGATTATGTGGTGATCAATGTCACACCCGTCCCGGAAAATTTCATTGTTTAAAATTTGCATATTTAAAATGTTGGAATTATTAATGTTGATTAATAATCGAGATGAGGTTGACTGTGGGTCAACGGTGAATGTCAAGTGGAGACACGGGAACTTGGGGTTCATGAGGCATTATCAAGATTAAATGACATTTATGTGATTTAATTGTTATCTGAGATATCTAGTATTTTTATAATTAGTAATTATACATGTTATGTGCAATTTCGAGTAGTTTTGATCTCATTGTAGATCGTTTTGAATACTGTGGTGAGAACGCGAGTGATACGTTGTATAAAAGGCAGGTGGTATAGAGATTCCACAGAATTAGTTTTTGGACGTAATTACAGACCCAAACGGAACTTAACGAAAACTTTTATAACTTTTAGTTTTCACTCGTGAAATGATAAAAGGGACGTGTAGGGCGTTTTGGGAGATAATTAGAAATTTAGAGAATTCGTGGGGAGGTAAACTTAATTTATGAAAGTGGTGCCTATAAATAGTAAGGGTGAGATTTCATCATTTGAAAACTTGCTAAAAAAAATATCTTGAGAGAGAGACAGATATAGAAGGAGATTTGGTCCCCATGAGCTTCACGTTGTCGATCGACAAACTTCTGATCGTCAGTTTTTCTCCATATTCTAGATTTGAACTCCTCGAGGTAAGAGCTTCATTTTGATACCTCTTCGGCCATGTTTGCCAAACTTTTCCGAAAATATAATTTACAAGAATTTGGGGAAAACACTTATATACTTGTAGGAATCACTCGAGAACGAAGATCCGACGTTTAATCGGGTCTTTAGTTGATCCTTCAAAGTTACGAAGAAATCACACGAGGTATGAGATTCTAACCTATGTTAGATAGGAAAATACATATTTTGGTTTTCGACGACAAAATTGTGATTCGAGCAAAATTTATGTGTTAATAATAGGCTCGTTAATTATGCACGCGCTTAAAGGTGAAAAGCATGTATAACCTTTATGCGAGCATATTGAGTTTATTATGTGGGTCAAATGGGGAGGCTTATACAATTTCATACCGGAGTAAGCTTCTCGATATTTAGAATTTAGTAGTGACGACTATTGTGCATGGTTTAAGACTTTGACTTGTCAAGGCACTTGGGATGCGATGGTTGTAAACTTGGACTAGCCATCGGCATCGCGGTTTAAGACTTAGATTTGCCGGTACCGGATGAATGCATAAGTTTCTCCCTATAGACTATTGTGATGTGAAATATGAGATTAAAGCATGTTTTACCATATATGCATATGTTAGAATATGTACACTCAACATATGGCTAAGTAGTTGAGATTTACTCTATTGCATGTGATAAGAAAAGGAAAGAAGAAGCGTGATGAGTGAAGTCGAGGAATGCCGGGAAATCACCACTTGTTTCTATTTTTGTAATTCCATTCCAAATGATGTAATATGGATTTGATATATGTTTTAACTTGTCAAACTCAGAATGGTTTTGTAATTTTGTAATCGTTAGTAAAAACTCTTGTAATTATGTGTAATACCTGTAAATTTTATTAATATGATTTCTAGTCCCTGACAGTATTAATAAGTTTTCCATAGTAATTAATATTATTTCTGAACCCATAATTTACCTGTGTTACCCAACCATGGTTGTATCCTAAGCCAACCCCCAAACAACCCCTACCAACTTAGGTGTATGTGTGTGTGTGTGCCGACTTGAGGGAGGGAGAGAGAGTGAGTGAGTGAGTGATGGTTGTGTGCCATGTGTAGGGTGATGTGTTTGTGTGAGGTGTGTGTAGAGTGTTGATGTGTGTGGTAGGGTGCTTGAGTGTGTAGGGTGTAGGGTTATGTGTTATGTGTCATGTGTGTTGCGTGGTGTTTGATGTATGAGAAGTGTATGTGTGTTGTGTGTGTGACAGTGGAGTGGGTGGTGTGCTTGTGTGTTGATATTATATATTATGTGTATTATGTGTTAATCTATATTATATAATAGGTATGTGTTATATGTATAATATACATAGAGAGAGAGAGAGAGAGCGCCACCCCTATAAATAGTAACCTCTTTTGTGGTTTAGGAAAGAAAAAAAATATAGAGAAAGAGTTTGGCCGAGATAGTGAATAGAGAAAAAGAAAATGAAGAATAAGACTGGAAGTCCATCCAAAACCACACCACGACCTTGAACCTACGGTGAGTTCTTAACTCACTTGGTATATTAGATCAATACCCGTATTATCTTCCGTTTATTATTATTTAAGGAAAAATTTGTACTAAGCATGTAAGCCCCTAATTTAAGTCCGTATTATAATTGTTGTTATTATTATTATTATTATTATTATTATTATTATTATTATTATTATGGTCCAGTTAATCTCTCGTGATTAACTTATGTACCCTGGACATATTAATGTCCGTTTTATTATTCCGTTAATAATAATGATATTATTATTGTCATTATTATTATTATTATTATTATTGATTAAACTTCAAGCTCTAATATGTTATACCCCGAATATATTATTCTATTACTATTATTAATATTAATAATATTGTTGTTATTATTATTGTTATCAATTTTTGGTTAACCTTATGCGAATATGTTGCACCCCGAACATATTATCTCTACTATTATTATTATTATTATTATTATTATTATTATTATTTATGTTCGTTATTATTATCAGTCCGGTTAACCTCATGCTTCAACGTGTGGTACTATGAGCTTAGGGCTCGTACTATATTTCAAGAATAAAATAGTGATTGTTTAATTAACTTTTACCTTGTGCATAACATATGATACACCTCATGTAGGAGTCAGTGTCGTAACGTCAAATCGACATGTACCGGTATAGAGTCGAACGGTCGTGTAGACCAAGTCCGTATGCATTTGGAAATACGTGTAGTCGATCACGGAGGTCCGAAAGTTGATATGCAGTGAGTCGGGACAGTCTAATGGAATTACAGGATCGTATGTCGGCGATGATTGATACTATGGCCACGGAGAGGCAAACACGATAGCAAAGTAACCATGTTGATAAGAATGAATCGAGAAATGAATAAACACGGTTAGCCTGTAAGGCGAGATTACTACGGCAGTCACGACGACTAACGATAGTAAAGTAACCGTTTCGCAAATCGGCGACGATATTCATAAGACAAGGTCCCGAGGACCTAGAGTACATGGTTAGCTTGTAAAGCGAGATTACTACTATGACCATGGAGAGGCAGACAATGATAGTAAAGTAACCATAGCTCGACCCATTGGGCGAGTCACTCTAAGCTAACGACGTTACACTGGTAATGTAACAAAGTTAAGTAAGTCAGATGTTAAGTCGAGTAAAGTTGAATATATCGATGATGCATAGTTTCGCGCACGGTCTCATTATAATTCGTTCAACTGTCGTAACTAGCCGTTGTGTACTTTCATGTACATATTTTATATTAGGAGTGTTCGGTTAGGACGTTCACTTAGCTTTTATTAAAGCTAACGGCATACTACGCCCTGAATATTCCCATGTCTAGACTATATAGGGTATGGTTGTTCGGAGGAGGACTATCTGGAAGGAACCTACGAAGAGGAAACCTTCGAAGGGGAATTAAGCTTACAATACTGAAGGTCACGGCTACTCTAGTTTGAGGCGCGACTTCAAGAAAGAAGACTTAGTTGTTCTTTATAGATTATTTTGTCTATTCGTACTAAGTTGTAAATTGGCGTCACATGCCTTACTTCAACGATCTTATACTTCCTTTTGTCTTTACATATAAAGATGTAAACGGCGTCCAACGCCTTAATCTCTTTTGTTCTTTTATCTTTTGATAACTAAGATCTCTGATGTAATAGCTAGTAATCTTTTAATGTATATTCAGTTTACGCTTCCGCTTAAGTTACTCTCTTATTTATCTAGTGTGTTTGTGGACAATCAGTTAATGTAACTAGTCATAGCTTACGGACCCAGAAAGGGAAATTTTATTTCTTGCTAATTTCTGTTGCTCAGGGGTGTGACAGGATTTTTGGTATCAGAGCACTAAGTTGTACTTAGACGTGCTCACTGATTGTCCCACACCCTCTATTCCTAGCATTTGAGATTCCTGAGATATGAGTATTAAGATAAGTTCGTTATTCTAACGTCAGATAGTTTCCTTGCAGGTTAGCATGGATCCAAGCTTTTATAAGTTTGTGGATGATACCCACAGAGGCCACGTGATTCATGGGGACACTGTGGAGCCGACTGACCCCGAGTTTTATTACGAGCTCATACGTCATACGGTCAGTCAGTACCTAGAGGATGATGTATGGAGAGTCATGTATGTTACTAGATGGACTCACCCTACCAAGATTCGTATGGACGCATACCATTACGCGAGGACTCGGGAGGCTATTTATCATGAAATCACTCGTTTGGTCTAGAGCAAGCCAGAGATGGACGTCATTGAGATGCAAGCTATCTTAGCGAGACCCGATTCCCTACCCATACCTACATCTATACCAGCTCAGGCACCACCACCAGTACCAGTACCAGTACCACCACTACCAATACCAGTACCAGCACCACTACCACTAGTACCATCACTACCAGCAATTATACCAGTAGCACTAGTGCCAGAGCCAGCGGAGCCTGAGGTGATAGAGGACGACGAGGATGAAGAGGATCTTATTGAGCACATAGAGCCTAATGATGAGGATGCAGACGGGGACGGAGAGGAAGAGCCGGTAGACGATGATGATGAGCCAAAGCATGATCCAGAGCCCGCAGACATGGATGTTATAGCCGGAGAGGACATTGTACTAGAGGTGGATGATGATGCTGAGGATGAGGGACCTAAGGAGGTAGTTGTACCTGAGTTACTAGCAGGGCCTATATTATAGATTGCAACCATTGTCAATGGGGTAGTAGTTTTGGTAGCAGGGATAGTTGCACTGCCAGAGGGATTCATTACAGGAGAGGCTGAGCTAGCAGAGGCTATTGCTATAGCCGAGGGATTTGTCGTTGCAGCTGCTGATGCCACTAAGCTAGCTAGCAGTAGACGCTATGGATGAGGATGACGAGAAGTATGACGAGGAGGACGACAAGAAGGTGATGGTCAAGGAGTGGGATTTTTCCTTCATGGATGAAGCTCCCATGTATGGATCAGACGTGGACGACTACTGAGTCAGGACTTTTGGGGCTTAGATTTTCGAGTAAATATGTGACAAGACATGTTGTCCACTTTATTTTGAGGATTTTAGGGATAGCTATTTGACCATAGCTCTTTTGTATAGTTAGCAGCCACTACTAGTGGCATTGTAAATAGTGACCAGCGCTGTATTGGCTTATGTCCCATGTGGTACACAGTTTACTAGTGTGTACTTCATGGTACATCTTTGGGATATATATATGAGTATTATCTTTTGGTATATGTGGTGGTCCAATGATCTTGATGATTTTATTTTTGCTACCTTGTTAAAATTCATATCTCGACGTATATGTTTCGGTGATAACTTGCAGATGTGTGCGTATATTCTAGTAGTAACCAATAGATGTATGTGTAAGTACACCAACACACGAATCACTATGGTAGGGAGAAATAGAAATACCCGTAACAATCCCGTTGAGCAGATTGAGGTTGTACCCTCGGCACCTGTATCTGCTGATCCTACTGGTCTATTTGAGGCCTTTGTGCGGAGACTAGAACTCATTAACAACAACGACAACAATAACGTGAATAATAGGAACAACCCCGTACCACCTCCGAGACCTATAGATGATAGAGTGGTAGAGCGTTTTCGTCATTTTTGTCTTGAGAAGTTCGACGGCGATGCCGAGCCATGGCATGCGGAAATAGTGGCTCCGGGAAGTAGAGTCAATTTTCGATATACTAGGATGTACAGAGATCGAGAAGCGTCAACTGGCGACGTTCCAGTTAACATATGCGACAGCCGATTGGTGGAAATCGGAGAAAGCAATGGTAGGAGAAGCGGTAGTAAGAAGAATGCCTTGGGCTACATTTAAAGAGATGTTCTGTAACGACCCTGGTATTGAGTGTTGTCGGGGGAGTTTGTCCCACATCGCCTGGGAAAGGAAGGGTAATGTGCTATATATGTGTGGTTTCAAGTCTCCCTAGTAAGAGGCCTTTTGGGTAGTAGCCTAAGAACAAATTCATATGGGTTTAGGCCTAAAGCAGACAATATCCTACTGAGCGAGACTTGGGTTGTGACATAATGGTATCAGAGCATGACCCAGCCGAAAGTGTGCCAACGGGGACGTTGGGTCCTAAGGGGGTGGAATGTAATGACCCTGGTTCTGAGTGTTGTAGGGAGAGTTCGTCCCACATCGCCTGGGGAAAGAAGGGTAATATACTATATATGTGTGGTTTCAAGTCTCCTTAGTAAGAGACCTTTTGGGTAGTGGCCTAAGAACAAATCTGTGCAGGTTTAGGCCCAAAGCGGACAATATATTACTGAGCGAGACTTGGGTGGTGACATGTTCCTGGAGAATTATTTTCCATAGACAGAAAGGAACAAGAAAGAGATTGAGTTTATCGAGCTAACAAAGGGAAATCAAACTGTGAGGTAATACATAGTGCACTTCAAACGATTGTCCCGCTTTGCCCGCCACATGATTGATACCCCGAAGAAGAAAAACTGACAGTACCACTAAGGCCTATCTCTACCACTTCAATGCATGACTCTCAATAATCAAGGCCTTACCTTCAAAGCCATGGCAAGCATGGCAATCTACCACGAGGAAATCAATGATCGAGAATGAGGACATTTTGGAAATCAACCACCGTTCAGAAACTACCAAGGCAACCAAGGACCAAGACCCCCAATGAAATACCAAGGGAATAAGCGTAATTGGATTGGCAAAAGGAAGCCACAACTCACGTTCCTTTAGAACCGACTAGCTGCGCCCCAAGCATAACCCCCAGATGCTTGATGTAGCTCTGAATGTTATGTCTACTATGGCCACAGAGAGGTAAACACGATAGCAAAGTAACCATGTTGATAAGAATGAATTGAGAAATGAATAAACACGATTAGCCTGTAAGGCGAGATTACTACGGCAGTCCCAACGACTAACGATAGTAAAGTAACCATTTCGCAAATCGGCGACGATATTCATAAGGCAAGGCCCCAAGGATCTAGACTACATGGTTAGCTTGTAAAGCGAGATTACTACTATGGCCACGGAGAGGCAGACAACTATAGTAAGTAACCATAGCTCGACCCACTGGGATAGTCACTCTAACCCAACGACATTACACTGGTAATGTAACAAAGTTAAGTAAGTCGGATGTTAAGTCGAGTAAAGTCGAATATATCGATGATGCATAGTTTCACGCACGGTCTCATTATAATTCGTTCAACCGTCGTAACTAGTCGTTGTGTACTTTCAGATACATATTTTATATTAGGAGTGTTTGGTTAGGACGCTCACTTAGCTTTTATTAAAGCTAACAACATACTATGCCCTGGATATTCCTATGTCTAGTCTATACAGGATATGGTTGTCCGGAGGAGGACTATCTGGAAGGAGCCTACAAAGAGGAATCCTTCGAAGGGGAAGCCTACAATGCTGAAGGTCACGGCTACGCCAGTAAGAGGCGTGGCTTCAAGAAAGAAGACTTAGTTGTTCTTTATAGATTATTTTGTCTATTCGTACTAAGTTGTAAATTGGCGTCACACGCCTTACTTCAGCGATCTTCACTTTTTTTAGTCTTTACACATAAAGATGTAAACGGCGTCCAATGCCTTAATCTCTTTTGTTCTTTTATCTTTTGATAACTACGATATTTTAATGTATATTTAGTTTACGCTTCCGCTTAAGTTACTCTCTTATTTATCTAGTGTGTTTGTGGACAATCAGTTAATGTAACTAGTTATAGCTTACAGATCCAGAAAGGAAATTTTTATCTCATATTAATTTTTGCTGCTCCAGGGCGTGACATTATGTTTTGAATCATTGAAGTATAGTTGTGAAATGTTGAAAAGTGGATTGGAGAATCTTGGCTTTGAGATGTTGCAGAATGTGCAGAAATGTGGGAGATCAATCGACTGGGTCCCCGACACTGTCGACTGGACCCCTGTTTCTAACGAAAAACATTTTAGTTTTCAGAGCATCAGTTGACTGGATGATGAAAAATAGTCGCCTGGTTCCTGCACAAAAACATGACATTCTGCTAGATTGGATTCAGTCGACTGAGAAATTGAGACCCCATTCGACTGAGTCCCGACATAGTTGACTGGATGGGATTGTTGAACTTTCATACTCTCTGTATTGATCTTACAATCGACTGGGTCCCCGCCACAGTCGATTGGACCTATGTTTTCAAAATAGATTTTTTGGAAGAGTTTCAACTGAGTCAAACTTTTTATTACTTTGATTTTAATGAATTTTACTTACATTTTTCGCTGCTATTTATACTTTAAATAAATTGAATGAGCCTTGGTGGTGTTTCACGTGTCCTATTTTCGCACGTAGCGGGATGGGTCGTGAAAATGAAATAACATTAGGATAATGATTCATTGTTGGGAGTAATTAGGGATGTAAAGGAGAAGAATCCGTTGAAATCGAAAGTCCAAGGAATATAAGTGACCATGGGGCCAAGGGAAGGTCTTCGGATCTGAATGAATCATTGAACCAATGGTTTAGCAACCATGGGTTTGAGTTTTGTGTTTATTTGTAGCGTTGCATGTTTAACATTCAATCATGTTTAGATTGCTCACTAAGCGTAATGCTTAAGAAGACCGTTTTCCTTTTCTATTGTGGTAAATAACAACCAGCGCAGGTTCAGAGCAATTTCTGGAGAGGAAATGACGTGCGTTGCAAAAGGAGAGAGAGTTGGGCCTTTTTTAGATGCTATCCTTGAACTTGTAGTATGGTGCAACTACTCATTTTGGACTTGTTTGGTGATGAATATAGACTTGTAAGATGTTGCAACCTGATATTTTGAATTCCTTAGACTCATGTTGTAAATTAAGTACTTGATAATTTGATATTGAACTTATAGAGTTTTATGTAAATTTTTATGTTATGGTTGATTTTGAGTAAGTGGTGGTGTTGGACCATTCCGGCGAGTTCAGTTTGGTGTCACAAACATTTTGGATAAAATTTGGTTAAAACAAGTTGTTGTAAGGCTTTTGAATATTTCGGAAAGCTTAAATATGTTTTTAATATGTTCATGAGTGTTTGGGAGGTGTTTCCCAGAGTTTTTGTGATATTTGGAATCAAAAATGGAACTTGGTAATGTTTTGAAATGGTAAAAACATGGTTTTTAGTAGTAGAAATGCATTAGATAGAACCCGGATCAATCCGGGTTAAAGGATGGATAGATTCAGACTTTTGGGAGGACATTTTGCGGGAAAAATGCTAAATCTGATCGATACGGGCTTAAAGAGCTAATCGATTCGCGTACAAAATACTAGGCCGTCATCTTTTACGGACACGTGCATAACTCTTTCTAGAAAACTCGGATTCGTGCACCGTTTTTGTGTTAGAATCGGGACTCAAAAATCTATCTTTTGATATAAACTTTTACTATCTTTCACAAATGACCATTTTGCCCTTAGGTCTATTTTATCACAGTGAAGCTCTTAAAGGATGTTTACTTCATGTTTTCCTTGGTATTTAGTGTTGTTTGGGGTGCACGTATAGCACTATTACACGTGTCCTAATCCACAGGGGCGGGTTGGGGTGTGATGATTTTTGGTATCAGAGCAACAGGCTAGAGCCTTTGGAAACGAATGACATTTATGACACATAGTGTGCACACAACAACACGTAGATGCATAAACATGCATACACGTTTACTTAGTATGCTTTTAATGATGATTAGCATGTCATGTGATTCTTTAAAGTAATGTGTGTGTATGTGAGTATGTATTATATCGTGGCTACTAAGAAAAATGTCTGGAGGTGAGAACCCAAACTGAATGGAATGAGTTGAAAGGGCAATCGAAAGATTAGTCCAGGTGGCTGAGACACGCGTGACTAAGGAGAGACTAGTGCAACCGAAACCGAAACCGAATCCGAGGGAGGAAGTTGTTACCATTTTGAAATTTCATAAGCAAAAGCGGATAATATTCCGTGGGGAAGCTGACCCGATGAGGGCAAACTTGTGGATTTCGGACATGGAAAAGATTTTCAGAGTATTACCATGTACAAAAGAGCAAAAAGTTTTATCTGCCATTGATACGTTAAAATATGAGGCACAGTATTGGTGGCGTACCAAGCTGGGCCCGGGTCAACCAACTACTTGGGATCAATTTATTGAGATCTTTAATGAGTAGTACTTCACAAAATCCTTCGATGACCAGAATGCTCAAGAATTCATGGAGTTGGTGCAAGGGGGACTGTCGGTTTGAGAATATTCAGCGCAGTATACAAAGTGACCATTGAGATGGCAAAGGCAATAAAATTTGTGGCTGGGCTTTGAAGTGATATACGGGGACGAGTAACAGTATTTCAGCCTCAGACTTACGTCGGGGCACTATACATCGCTTTTATTGCTGAGAGAGACCTTGGGTTTAATCCAAGCATGCTACCACCACCGAGCCAACAAAGCAAAAGAATGAGATTAAGTCAGTTCAGTGGTCAAGGAAGTGCCAAGAGGCAAAGTTCGGGAGGTTCATCGGCTAGTAGTGGCAATGGTTCTAGTGGAAACAAGCCGAGGTGTCGAACTTGTCAGAAATTTCATTGGGGATGATGCAACTAACTTCCAAATCCGAACACTTGTAACATTTGTCGACAACCGGGACATATGGCAAGAAAATGTCCGAATCAGAATATGGACATGAGGGGTCGATGTTTTACTTGTAGAGAATTAGTGCATCAATCCAAGGACTGTCTTACCAAGTGCCAAGGAGCTTCAGGTTCTGGTTCTTCCATGGCTAATGCTATTACACCGAGGACTACTCAACAACCTTCGAGGAGGGGAGTAGCAGAAGGCAAGATTATATCAGCTCAGACTGAGAGAGACTGCTTATGATGATACCGTTGTCTCGGGTATGGTTCCCATTTGCTCACACCTAGCAAATGTACTTATAGATTACGGATCCACACACTCTGTCACGCCCCGGAGCAGCATAAATAGAGAAAAATAAATTTCCTTTATGGGTCCATAGGGAATGACGGGTGAATAACCGCATTGTCATCTAATCAAACCAACAAACACCACGATAGGGAGGATGCTATTCATAGAACATAACTTATTAACATAATCAGAGGCTACAGCGGAAACTATAAAAGGTTTGGAAGCAACAGATGCCCAAGTACCAATTATAAAAGTCTACTAAAACTATTACAACAGCTGGCTTATAGTCTCAGGACTATACCAACAACATCAGTAGTACAAAAGATATACCAACTAACTATTACAAAGCTGCACGTCTTCTTCTCCAAGCCTTCAGCTCCAAGACCGGCAGAACATCAGTCTCCCGTCCTCAAGTCCTGCCAAGCTCTAGACATTGGAATGTCCAGGGCATAAACGCCATCAGCTTCGAATACAAAGCTGAGTGAGTACATTAAACAACACTCCTCACCGCTATTGTTTAGCATCTTAAAATGCGGTTAATCTCTTATCAATGACGTCACTCACGGACATAGCAGAGGTCTCATTAAACTATGCATGAATTCAACGATAACAGGAATCATATTAAATGAACTCAATAATAAAGATCATGGTATAAATATCTCATCACGTATTCACCAAATCCATGCATGTAACCCATGCAACCACCCATGCATCTACCTTTACGTCGGGACGCTGAATCCACGACTGAACCTTTATCTCATCATATCCGTACTCATATTCATATCTCTATCCATCTCTGTACCCATACGTCAATCCCATCATTCCAATCTGAAACCATTAGTCGATACAGTAATGCCAATCGGAATCACCCGACTAGGCAGTAGGTCCTACAATCCCTTGATAGGGTTACCGGTCGTCTACACGGTACCACCTATCTGTACACGATAGAACGGCACATCGGACGTCTTCAACGATGCGTATACCCTCACTGGTCGTCTACACAGCTGAGAATACATTAGAGCACTAGCCGGACGTCTTCAACGGTACACTGGACGTCTTCAACAGTGCATACGCATCACATGACGTCTTCAACAGCGAGAGGCGCACTAGGAACTCTAACCATCCCACGTCCACCCGGCTCGTCAGCCGTTGATCCCACGGATCCAAAGTACCAATATCTCATTATTCCACATTGAAGCACATATCCCATTTCTCATCATATTCTCTTGTCTCGTCATAATACTATCCCATTTCTCATCAGATTCTCTTGTCTCTTTATAACACTATCCCATGCATGCTGACCACATGTTGTGAAATGCTCATATACTAAGTACAGGAAATACCACATGCTCTGTATTCAACATATCTACTCATTTCTGATTATTAACATGCTGTCGTATTCCATTCTACTATTCAGTTCAGCAATATTATCATGTAACAGTTAAACAGTTCATCTCATAACAGTGTTGCACTATCTCTTAGATTAACAATATCGCATAATAAAAGCATGGATCAACATTTAATCAACTAAACTGTTCATATTATAATCAACAGGAATTAATCATGTTCTGCAAGGTTCGATCGATTGAGGTCCTCTCGATCGATTGAAGTCAAACGAAGTTCGATTGATCGAAGTCATTTCGATCGCTCGAGGAAAAGTCGTTTCGATCGATCGAAGTTCCTTCGATCGATTGAGGAAGCGGTAAGTTCGATCGATCGAGAATAGTTCGATCGCTCGAACATCATCTTCTACCCAGAAATTTGGCAGCGACGAACAAAGGTTTCGGGGTCACAATATAAATGTTCTAAACAGCATATAACACCCTAGAATCATTCTTCGAGTGAGTTAATGAACTCACCTCTCTCCGGTGGTCCGGTGGCGGCGTTCGAAGCTCCGCGGTGGCGGCTATGGTGAGTTCTCTTTCCTCTCTCTTTCTTCTCTGCTCTCTCTTTCTCTGTCCGTCTCTGTCTCTATTCTCCTCTTCTTCTGCTCCTCTTCTTGTTCTCTTCTTCTTCTTCTCCTTCTGCCCAAGCACATATATATATATATATCACACACACACATACGGTTACATATATATATATGGAACACACATACACACACAAGCTCTCTCTAACTCTCTAAACTGCCAAACACCACACACACACAAAACACACGTATATATATAGGGAAACAAGAAGGGCAGGTGGCAACCACGTAAACTGAAAATACAACGTTCGATCGATCGAAGTGAGTTCGATCGATTGAGAACAGGTCGGTTAAGGTTCGATCGATTGAAAGAAGTTCAATCGCTCGGGAAAGGGTACACATCACAGAATCAGGTCGGCAGAGATTCGATCGCTCGAAGTATGTTCGATCGATTGAGAAAGCACAATGTTCGATCGATCGAAGTGAGTTCGATCGATTGAGAAAGATTCTTCCCCAAGGTTTCACACAAGCATACAGGGTCTTATTTATATAACCATGCATCCGAAAATACAGGGTATTACATTATCCACCACTCATCAAAAGATTTCGTCCTCGAAATCTGAAGCAGTAGCCCCTCAAATAAAAACACAAATCATCTCAGAAGACATACTCTAAAATGCTCAAGTTCTCGTTTTACATAAACGATCACATCAGCGGCCAAAGGTTTAAGTTCTAAACACGCAATGCAAAGTTATCAACGATCTATAAGTGCTAGGGTAACAACTATCAATCCTCGGGTTAGCTATATGAAAATTCGTATGTCGAATTTCGAGAAAATGTTCTAGGTAGCAAAATCTAATCCTCTCACAACATCTGAAACAGCTAGTCTCTAAACACATGTGGTTCCTCCCTCAGGTCAAACTCTACGGTGTGAGGGTTCTATCGATCAAATGTTCTAATCTCATTTAAGTTGTAAAGAAGCATTGTCGTCTACTCCTGTCTTCAATGATGCTTCGAACTATGCTAACGATGTCTCTATTGTATCAACAGTTGGCTGTCTCCCATCTCTGAACTCCTGGTTATGATTGTTAGCGTCCTTAGTCGGTCTCTTATTGTATCAACACGTCCTAATAAAACTCCTGTGTTATTATCATCCTTTAGTATGCTGACTTGAAAACATTGTGACTCTAACATCGTAGTTGTTGATTCGAACTTCCTCATGTGTCTCCAAATTCCCATGTACTATTGATATAATCATCTCTCGAGTTTGTACCATCCATTAAATACTCGTTCTGCTTCCACGTACTAATCAAATAGGTTATGCAGAACTACATACTGATATCGTGAGTCGTTCTATTATATAATCTCGACTGGGTGAAAGCAACATGCAATCGGTGTTGAAAAGAATCCTTCTATGATACTCTTTTGAAAGTTCTGGTGTTGTCTCTGCGTTACTCGTATCTCTTCTCGTATACTCGCAATCTTCTAGTTCGTCCTCTCTTGTTAAGGCTACATCTAACGAAAATTTAGATTCCTTATCTCTAGTCTCTGTCCAACATACCAATGGTTGGCGTAGTCTTTCGATAGGGAGGCAATTGACGTCATATAAGGATGCAAAAGATGTCATATAGGGATGCAATTGATGTTATACAGGGATGCAAATGATGTCATATTTATTCTTGGATAACTTACTGTCAATCAGTGTCAAATGAATTGTTCCGGTAACTACAATTTACGGTGTAGGCTAATCCTCTTACAATCAAGTCAAGCGAATACCAAACTTCCTGCAATATCGGGATCATATGTAATACAAAATGTAGGTGATGAGGGTTGTACCTTCTGTCTATTGTCCTTGTCTAAGTTGAGACCAATTACTTGTATGGTGAGTCTGCCCTCGTGGTACTTGTTGCGATGGAACATTGTATTGCATCTCTAATTCTGGACAAAACTTACGAACATGGCCAAATTTACCGCAGTTAAAGCATCGTATCCCTCGTCCATTAGATTTCCTTACTGCTGTGCATTCTTGGGAATGGTGTCCTAGTACTCCACAATTGTAGTAGATATCTCGTTCCCTATGCTGTGTTGGGGTCGTCATTAGTTTTGATTCTTTCTGGTCGTTCCCCATCCTCTTACGCTTCTGGCGGTTGCTTATGTAACTTCTCTCCATGTTTCCTCGTTGAACTTGGTTAGTTGCCAACACAATCTGACTGTCTTTTCCTCTCTGATCCGTTATGAAAAACTGATCGTTCTTTGGAAATGCTTGATCAAAGTGTTGTCCTTCACTAATCTGAGTGTCGTCTTCCAGTTTCGTTGCCATTTCTACCAAAGCTTCGAAAGATTGATCTAAATGTCCTATAGTCATATGACGAATATGCGGAACTAGTCCTTGATGATATCTTTTGATCTTTCTTCTTGGTGTATCAATCATATGCGGTGCAAATCGTGATAGCCTCTCGAATTGAGTTGTATATTCGGGCACTGAAAAACAACCTTGAACTAATTGTATGAATTCCATTTCCCTTTTGTTCTTCTCAGATTCTGGAAAGTACTTCTCTAGAAATCGAGTCTTGAATGATTCCCAAGTCATCCTTCCTACAACTTCTTCACCTATCGTAGCTTTCACTGCGTCCCACCAATCTGCTGCTGAGAACGTCAGTTGAAATACGGCCAAATGTCTTTTCTCAACGTCAGTACATCCAAGTACCTCAAATATCAATTCTATCTGTCGAATCCATTGCTCCGCTTGCCATGCTCCTGTTAATCCGGTAAAGGTTCCTGGTTGAAGAGCACGAAATTCCTTTAGCAACTTGACTCTTGTTTGTCGTACTGGTGCTCCATTACCGATGACACGATCTGCATGATTTATAACTTGTTCCATGCGACGGATGAAAACTCCAATCATTCCTGTTGGATCTATCTCAGGAGGTACTACATCAGATACTCCATTCAGCTGGCCCTGGTTTCCTCGAGTCGTTCTAACCATAACGAGTGCTGGTAGGGTTCAATGTTGCTACCTACAAATGAAAAACTATTCGGTCAGACGCATTCTATCTTACAGCTCAAGCAAAAGCATGCGGTAACAAATAGTACCACTATATAACACGATCACATTAAGCAATACGGATACCTCACATAAATAGTAATATTAACCACAGAGGTCAGTCTACCTACTAGGTACGCTTAAATGTATCTATGCTCAAGACGAAACTACAACCTCTACGCTTAACGTCAAATCTTAAACATTCTATTTCTATTCTCAGGTTCCAAACTACAAGTACTGTTCAACTAACATGTGAGACCACTCAACTAACATGTGACTAAAGGTAACAGGATAATCTTATCCTTATCCTCTTTCTATTTCTAGGACATACTGACTGTTCCGACATCGCTCAGGAATTCATCAGCGTCTAACATCCAACGGCTCTATATTTAGGATCTCCATCACCACAACTAACTCTCGATGCCTGTTCTCCGTGAACTCAGCTATCCAAATTCTTATTGGTTCCAACAGTTACTACCTTCCAAAGAAACATCCTCAGACAGATCCTTCTAACCTCTTATCAGCGTGACAAGATAACAGTTCTATCTCATCTCAGCTAATCTTCATGCTACCGATATTAACTTAGAACTCGGGTTCTAACACAAAAGACAAGCGGTTAATCACTAAAAACCTAGGCTCTGATACCAAAAATCCTGTCACGCCCCGGAGCAGCATAAATAGAGAAAAATAAATTTCCTTTATGGGTCCATAGGGAATGACGGGTGAATAACCGCATTGTCATCTAATCAAACCAACAAACACCACGATAGGGAGGATGCTATTCATAGAACATAACTTATTAACATAATCAGAGGCTACAGCGGAAACTATAAAAGGTTTGGAAGCAACAGATGCCCAAGTACCAATTATAAAAGTCTACTAAAACTATTACAACAGCTGGCTTATAGTCTCAGGACTATACCAACAACATCAGTAGTACAAAAGATATACCAACTAACTATTACAAAGCTGCACGTCTTCTTCTCCAAGCCTTCAGCTCCAAGACCGGCAGAACATCAGTCTCCCGTCCTCAAGTCCTGCCAAGCTCTAGACATTGGAATGTCCAGGGCATAAACGCCATCAGCTTCGAATACAAAGCTGAGTGAGTACATTAAACAACACTCCTCACCGCTATTGTTTAGCATCTTAAAATGCGGTTAATCTCTTATCAATGACGTCACTCACGGACATAGCAGAGGTCTCATTAAACTATGCATGAATTCAACGATAACAGGAATCATATTAAATGAACTCAATAATAAAGATCATGGTATAAATATCTCATCACGTATTCACCAAATCCATGCATGTAACCCATGCAACCACCCATGCATCTACCTTTACGTCGGGACGCTGAATCCACGACTGAACCTTTATCTCATCATATCCGTACTCATATTCATATCTCTATCCATCTCTGTACCCATACGTCAATCCCATCATTCCAATCTGAAACCATTAGTCGATACAGTAATGCCAATCGGAATCACCCGACTAGGCAGTAGGTCCTACAATCCCTTGATAGGGTTACCGGTCGTCTACACGGTACCACCTATCTGTACACGATAGAACGGCACATCGGACGTCTTCAACGATGCGTATACCCTCACTGGTCGTCTACACAGCTGAGAATACATTAGAGCACTAGCCGGACGTCTTCAACGGTACACTGGACGTCTTCAACAGTGCATACGCATCACAGGACGTCTTCAACAGCGAGAGGCGCACTAGGAACTCTAACCATCCCACGTCCACCCGGCTCGTCAGCCGTTGATCCCACGGATCCAAAGTACCAATATCTCATTATTCCACATTGAAGCACATATCCCATTTCTCATCATATTCTCTTGTCTCGTCATAATACTATCCCATTTCTCATCAGATTCTCTTGTCTCTTTATAACACTATCCCATGCATGCTGACCACATGTTGTGAAATGCTCATATACTAAGTACAGGAAATACCACATGCTCTGTATTCAACATATCTACTCATTTCTGATTATTAACATGCTGTCGTATTCCATTCTACTATTCAGTTCAGCAATATTATCATGTAACAGTTAAACAGTTCATCTCATAACAGTGTTGCACTATCTCTTAGATTAACAATATCGCATAATAAAAGCATGGATCAACATTTAATCAACTAAACTGTTCATATTATAATCAACAGGAATTAATCATGTTCTGCAAGGTTCGATCGATTGAGGTCCTCTCGATCGATTGAAGTCAAACGAAGTTCGATTGATCGAAGTCATTTCGATCGCTCGAGGAAAAGTCGTTTCGATCGATCGAAGTTCCTTCGATCGATTGAGGAAGCGGTAAGTTCGATCGATCGAGAATAGTTCGATCGCTCGAACATCATCTTCTACCCAGAAATTTGGCAGCGACGAACAAAGGTTTCGGGGTCACAATATAAATGTTCTAAACAGCATATAACACCCTAGAATCATTCTTCGAGTGAGTTAATGAACTCACCTCTCTCCGGTGGTCCGGTGGCGGCGTTCGAAGCTCCGCGGTGGCGGCTATGGTGAGTTCTCTTTCCTCTCTCTTTCTTCTCTGCTCTCTCTTTCTCTGTCCGTCTCTGTCTCTATTCTCCTCTTCTTCTGCTCCTCTTCTTGTTCTCTTCTTCTTCTTCTCCTTCTGCCCAAGCACATATATATATATATCACACACACACATACGGTTACATATATATATATGGAACACACATACACACACAAGCTCTCTTTAACTCTCTAAACTGCCAAACACCACACACACACAAAACACACATATATATATAGGGAAACAAGAAGGGCATGTGGCAACCACGTAAACTGAAAATACAACGTTCGATCGATCGAAGTGAGTTCGATCGATTGAGAACAGGTCGGTTAAGGTTCGATCGATTGAAAGAAGTTCAATCGCTCGGGAAAGGGTACACATCACAGAATCAGGTCGGCAGAGATTCGATCGCTCGAAGTATGTTCGATCGATTGAGAAAGCACAATGTTCGATCGATCGAAGTGAGTTCGATCGATTGAGAAAGATTCTTCCCCAAGGTTTCACACAAGCATACAGGGTCTTATTTATATAACCATGCATCCGAAAATACAGGGTATTACACACTCATTTGTATCACATCATTTTGCTAAGTAACTAGACAAACAATTAGATTTTCTGGATTATGATGTATCTATTGCAATACCATTGGGGGTTTCTTTTGTTAGTTCGGGTGTATTTAGAAAATGTGAGATTGACATGAATGGTAAGGAATTAACCATTGATCTAATACTGCTTATCATTTCAACATGTTGAT
Organism: Hydrangea macrophylla; assembly: GCA_033977485.1. NCBI lineage: Eukaryota > Viridiplantae > Streptophyta > Magnoliopsida > Cornales > Hydrangeaceae > Hydrangea > Hydrangea macrophylla. The sequence goes on from CM066990.1 coordinate 106,993,524, forward strand.
GTTGCATTAGGTATGGATTGGTTAGAGCCTAATCACTCTAATATCGATTGTAATAGTAAAGGAGTAGTATTTCGTGTTCCGAACCAAGATGTGATTTATTTTCAAGGCAAGTGTGTCATAGCATCACCATACAATCTGTCAGCCATTGAGGCTTGTCGCTTAATAAAGAAGGGTTGTCGTGGGTTCTTGTGTAGTATTCTTGATACTAGGGGCCCTGATTTTAAACTTGAGGATATTCCGATAGTTAAAGAATTTCTGGATGTGTTTCCATATGAATTGCCTAGTGTGCCGATCAAGCAGGAAATTGAGTTTGGTATCGATGTAATGTTGGGGACTCAACCGATTTCACGAGCACCATACCGAATGGCACCAATTGAGTTGAAAGTTGAAGACTCAGTGGCAAGAGTTTTATTCGGTCTAGTGTGCCTCCGTGAGGTGCGGCGGTGTTATTTGTGAAAAAAAGGATGGAACAATGCGTATGTGCATCGATTACTGGTAAATCAACAAGGTGACGATCAAGAGCAATTATATGTTGCCACGTATCGATAATCTCTTTGATCAACTTCAAGAGGCTCAGGTGTTTTCAAAGATTGACTTGAGGTCCGGGTATCACCAAATTAAGGTTAAAGCAGGGGATGTAGATTAGACAACCTTTTGGACCTGATACGGACATTATAATTTCTGGTGATGCCATTTGGGGTTACTAATGTGCCAGCTGTCTTTACAAATTTGATGAACCGTGTGTGTAAATCTTATTTAAATAAGTTCGTGATTGCATTTATTGATGATATTATTATCTACTCTAAGAGTCTGGAGAAACATGAACAACACTTGAGGTTACTCTTGCAACGACTTTGAGAGAGACAGTTGTTTGGGAAGTTGAAGAAAAGCAAATTTTGGTTGACAGGTGTCACATTCTTAGGGTATGTGATGTCACGCCCCATAGTAGCAACAATAGAGAAAATAAAATTTTTGTTTGGGTCCATAGGGAATAAGATGTGAAAGTCACTAATTTGTTCATACCACACAATACTAGTCAACTAGAAGAAACAAGAACAGTAATATAACCAACTGAATACATATTAAAAAAGTTATGGCTATTACAAAATTATCAGAGTGCGGTATAGGAATATAAAAAGTTTGAAAGCAACAAATGCCCAAGTACCAATTATTACAAAGTTCAACAGTAATGTAAAGTAGAAACATAAGCTAATATCTATCTTCAACTGGCATAAACATTCTCGTCAGCGTAATAGTCTTTCCCATCATAATCATCATCGGTGGGGCCATTCTCTGCATACTCCCCCTCTGTATAGTAGCCATCGTCATAAGCTCTATCACCTATATCAATAGGGACAGGGTAGTCTGGACGGGGAATGTCCAGGCATAAACATCATCAACTTACTTTAGATGAGTAAATATAAACTCCCACAGTATCATAGATATAATTTATTCACCAGTTATGAACGATATTCAATAGTTCTATAAAGTATATTTTTATCTTGATTCCAAACTCATTAACTGGTTATTCACGTCTTGTATACCAGAACTAAGAACATCAAACTCGTCAATGAAAGACTGGATTGTAATACACCTGGATACACCAATGCTCTATCTATCGTGTCACCGCAAGTCTTAGATACCATCTACCGCATAATACCACAAGTCATAAAAGATCATCTACCACGTACACCACAAGTCATAGATACTGCGTTAGTCCATCCCCCGCTTTTAAGAACATACGCACAATCCATCACAAGTCAAGGATTTAACGCTTTGAGCAAAGTCACATCAGCTCTATAGCCACAACTTATCGATATTGATATATTCCCAACCACTACATATCATAGACACATTCATTTGTCAACCGCGTTTGAGAATGTATGCCACCCGTAACCTGTAATACCCTGTATTTTGAAGTCTATGTTAATAGCTATATCGTATTCATATATGAACCTTATGTTTCATTTGGTAAAATTTGGTTACCAAGCAATTGCCATCTTGCCACCATCCCAATCGAGTGCCCCTTTTCCTAATCGAGTGCCATTAAATATCTAATACCAATCGATTGTTTCTGCTTCCAATCAATTGGCATCTACAGAGATAAGTTTTCAACTTTGATTCGTGGTTTGACACATGACACTTTGTTTTTCTATATATATGAGGTTATTTTGTTACCTTGGGATGTTTTTGACAATGTGGGTTTTAGAGAGAGAGAGTATATATATCTATATACACTCATACACATATATATATATACACACACACATATACACACTACTGGAGAGAAGAAGAAGAAGAAATAAATAAAGAATAGGAGGAGAAAGAGAAGAGACAGAGAGACAGCCAGAGAAGAAAAAATGGAGGAGAGAGAAAGCGAGCTTCCATAGCCAAACACACCCCACACCCAACTAGGTGAGTTTAACTCACTTGGTCTTTTTGTCATGATGTTTTACAAGTTATGAAGTTTAGGCGTAACAAACATGTCCTTAAGTCGTTCATATATGCTGGACTAAGCTTCTGTCGGAGAAGACGAAGTCCCAATCGATTGGGTTGTTAACCAATCGATTGACATCAGGTTCTAATCGATTGAAATATTTTCTAATCGATTTCCATTATTCCTAACCCAATTGATTGCCAAAGTTAGCAATCGATTGCCATTATTTTGGATCCAACCGATTGTCGTTTACCTCAATCAATTATTATGAGTTTTTATCCTAATTGATTGACACCTTTGTCCCAATCGATTGACAGTTGCAGAACATGGATTCTCTTGATTATTTATATTATAAAGGGTTCGATTGTTCGAATAGTGATTCAGACTTCCATTATACAATACTATGGATTAGGGACTAATGGGATGCGATAATGAGATAGTATGGTGAGCAACGTATTCGGGTTCAGAACATTCGTAAGGATTGTGTTTAGTCGGGTTGATAATTCGCCCATGTGGAATCAAACAGATGAGTAGTAGGTTTGACCAGTATTATATTATAGAGCTATGTACGTGCCATACTCGCAAGCGTTCTTAAAAGCGGTGAGTAGTAAAAGTTCTTAAAAGCGGTGAATAGTGAAAGTTCTTAAAAGTGGTGAACAAGAGTAGTGGTGCGCTCATAGATTGTATCTACCAGAGCTATGTATGTACCATACTCGCAAACGTTCTTAAAAGCGGTGAACAGTGAGAGTTCTTAAAAGCAGTGAACAAGAGTATGGGTATGTCCATAGACCAGTTCTTATATTAGAACACTATATAATGTTCGCAAGAGTTCTTAAAAGCGGTGAACAAGAGCACTAGTATGTCGTGATGATATAATGAGTTAAGGATCGTCAGTCAAGGTTGGAACAGACGGTCTTAGGGTTTGGGGACGATAAGAATCGGGTTTGAGTTCAGAATAAAAGAAGGAAGATATTACTAGTAACTCTATTATATATCGTTCATAACTGATAATACTTTACGTTTACGATACCATGTTAGTTTCTACCCACTTAACTATCAGTAAGCTGATGACCTTTATTGCCTGGACATTCCCCGTCCAGACTTTTCCATTGCTTTCAATGCAGGTGGGGAACCTTTCAATGACGGATACTACCCGGAGGGAAGGTATACGGAGGATGTGCCTACATGTGTAGGAGACACTGGAGGAGATTGCTATGCGGATGGCTATGTCTATGCTAGCTGAAGACTATGATTGGACTGTAATTACTTTATATTTATGCTATTATCCTTTATATATGTTTTGTAATTGGCTGGATCGCCTGAAGATTTTTGTATTATATTTACTGCCAGACTCTAATGTAATAGTTTAGTAACCGTACGATATACGTAATACCAATGCTAAACTTAGAATCTTTCATTTTGTTTTCCATATCTGTTGTTGAATCTTGTGTAGTGGACAATCATGTGACATTCACCCATCATGGTCACATGGACCCAAAAAATAAATTTATTTTTCCTATTTTTGCTGCTCTGTGGCGTGACATAACCATCCCAGAAACCTAACAGACTTACTTATCGTTTGAACTACTACTAATACATGACAGTCCCATGTGGGCTGACTACTCTGATTGATGTGAACGGATTTATCAAACTCGATTAGAATCAACAATTATTAACGTCTGATCCCGAATACGTTATTCCCAATGTACTCTCATTATTGCGTCCCATTGTCTCTGTATTCTTCAGTCATCGCATAATAGTAACATAGAACAACATTAAACAACTAACCATTATGAATTATAAACCTCAAAGGAATCAACCATTCTCAAAATATCATTTATATATAGAAAATATTAATAACAAATATCCGGAAATTATATTATAGATAATAGAAAATACGGGTGTTACAACAACTCTTAAAGAGAATTTTTCCAAACTTTCAAATGAGTTAAACATTTTGAAATCCCAAAATGAATGTTTGAAAATTGAAAATGAAAAACATGTTTCAAGAGCACAATCTTCAAATGAGCTTGAAAAAGGAAACGTTGAATTGAAAAAGGAGGTTGATGATTTTACAAAAGCTTTGGCCAAATTTACCCAAGGTGAACAAAATTTGAATATGCTTTTGGGAAACAAAAATGTATTTTTGATAAGGCTGATTTGGGATTTAATACCACATATAAGGAAAAGAAGTACAAAAGCTTCTTTGTAAAGTCCACATCTTCTACTTCAAATTCTCAAAATTCTCACAAGAATTTCTTTATTAAGACATCAATCTCAAATGAGACCCTTCCCCATGTAACTTGTCATTATTGCATGAAAAAGGGGCATGTTAATTACAAATGTCCACATAAGAGAAAATTTGGCATGGTTTGGATTAAAAAGGGATATACCTCTTACTCCATGGCAAATGAAGCATTTAAGAGATGCATGGACAATGGCTAAATCTATTCTTCTTGCCTTGATCTTCCAAGTTGCCTCCAAAGTTGTATACAAGGATGTGTAACTCCAAAATTGAATAGAATAAGGTATATATAGTTTTGAAGGGATTAGGAAGGCTTTCATAAACCGAATTCGACTAAAACAATTGTTTTTTTTTTTCTGGACGCATTCGAAAATGGCTCCAGATCTGTGTCTGACACGTATCGGACATTGACACTTGCCCGACACACATCCGACACGTTTCAGATGCGGTAAATACGTGTCATGTTTCTAAGCATTTGTTAGAGGCAGACACATCATCGATGCGGTGGGACACTTTAAGGGACATAGAGGGAGACCATTTTTGACTGAAAAGCTCCCTTTTGTTAGTTTTAAATCACTTATCTCCTCGCATTTTCCCGACATTGGTCGCTAAAGACTCTCTTTGTCCAATTGTATATGTCTCTCTTCTTAATCATCTCCCTCTCTTCATTTTGTTAATATCAAACAATAATATTCAGAAAATGTGAATTTGAACATCATGTAAATAATAAGTGCATTCCAATTCGAAAAAAACACATAAGAAATGAACTGAAAATTGAAGTAAAATTTGCGTATCCCCGCCGTGTCATGTCATCATTTTTTAGGATTTGTTGTGTCGACATATTGGTGTCATGTCGCATCCGTGTTGGAGTATCCGTATCCATGCTTCATAGATGAGAGGGTAAGAGAAGAGAGAGATTAGTATCTTTTTTTCCTTTCTTTGTTTGGGTCTATGTATAGGGGTTGAGTCAGCAAATATCAGACAATCAGAGCAAACGTCTCAGTCCTAGTTCTCAGCCAATCAAAGCAAGTCATAGTCATCAAATATTTGTCCTAGTCATAAGTCTTTTAGTGACAAACCGAGCTACGATATAATATAAGAGTAATGCTACACTCTCACAAAATTCCACACCCAACAACCTTGGCCCTTAAATTCAGTGGACCCTAAATGGGTTCTACACGAAACCCACAAGAATCAATGGTCAAAATGTGTTGGGCGTTGAATTTTGTGTGTGGGTATAGCAATATTTTTTTTGATGATACTTATCTAAATTTTGACTTGACACACACCCACCAAATACCCACACCCTTAATCAACCTAACCCAATCCCAAAGCTCTACAATAGCTCACAAGTCCTATCAACAAAGACCGCTCATTCTGACTGACAAACAAACAGGGGGTCAATTAAAGACTCCCGCTAAGCGGAGTCCAACGCTCAATCTAGGAGTGTTAAAAAAAATCGAAAAATTAAAAATCGAACCAAAATATACCGACCAACCATCACTTGGTGATTTTTTAAACAGTACATAAATTAAAATGGACCAAAAAATAACCGACACCAGCTAAAATAACCTACCAAACTTAATTGGTCGGTTTTAAAATCCAAAAAAAAAAAAATAAAAAAAAAGGAAGGAAAAAACCGACTGCGATTACCGCTAGCTCAATCTTTAGAAAGAGAATTTTGATACTAATACAGATGTGTGTATATTATGTATTCGCACAAATACACAAAAAGAGCCACATAGTTGGCGCTCACAAAGCCAAGAGAGGAGCTGTTGACACAGTAATTGTAATTATATAACTTAATTATTAAAATGGGGTGGGTTTTAACTTAAAGACATAACAGGGGTATGTCGTGGTTACTAAAAACGCCAATGAAATGGCGTGGTTTGTAATCACGCCATTAAATGGCGTTTTTTCGAATCACGCCATTTAATGTCGTGGTTACAAACCACGTGATTTAATTGGCGTTTTTAGTAACCACGACATTCTGCCACGTTCAGGTCTGATGACATGTCTCGTCCACCAGTCTCGTCCACCAGAGAGAGATTCTCTGTACAAGTGGCGTGGTTACAAAAAACGCCATTCAAAGTGCAAAATGTTATTAAAATGGCAGCCTTCATCATGCACACACTTGTGAAAGCAAATATTTGTGCAGCTTCTTCTCAACCACGACTCTCTCTCTCTCCGGTTAGTGCCACAGGTAAGTAACATGTTTCTTGTATCAGATAATTTCTTTCTATAGTATTATTATTATTATTAATTTTTTTTCCCTAATCTACTATAGTACACTCTACTGAATTAAGATGTATTATACATATCAAATCATATTTTTTGTAGTAAATGTTATATATATATATAACATTTGACTGAAGTTGAAATTTGGTATCAAATAGTTGTACCTTTAAAAATTACCTTACTTTTAAAAAAAATTTAACTAGTAATTGGTAAAACATTTTAGCACAAAGTTACAATCCTATATATAATTTTTTATTTTTATTTTTTGCAAAGCATCAATCATTTTATTTGACACTCAGAAAAATAAATGGTTTTAATTTTGTTTAACTCAGAAAAATAAATGGTTTTAATTTTCTATTTCAACTCTTGTTTAACAAATAAAATCATGGAAATTAGGACTCTTTATTTCATAAGTGAAGCCAATAAAAAAGAAAAGAAATATATATTAAGCATATCAAAATAATATATACCAACATTAATTCTGATTTTATCATAAGGTATGTTTTCATTTGGTTTTTAAGTGTCAGAAAATTTGTCATAAAGTATGTTTTCAGGTTAGTTCTAATTGGTTTAGCCAATTGCATGTTGAATTGCACAAATAATCTAATTACACTTTCTGGGTTCTAACACTCTTATTTTTTCTTCCTTACTCTCTCTTCTTATTAGCTACCAACACATACTTTCTAATACAATGTCAACTATGATTGCTTTTTACTGGGGGGGTATTATGCTAAGTGACCATAGCGAAGGAGGTATTAAGTACAGCATTCCAGCAAGGGATATTCAACGAGTGAGTCGTGGAACAACATATGATGAGTTAGTCAATATGGTGCATAATAAGATAGCTTCTGAAGGGGAAATTGTTGACTTGAAATTCACTTGTAGATTTCCAGCAAGTCAGACTGGTGCTGTTATCAATTATATGGCATTTTCCATAGTTGACAGTCAAACATTGGAGACTGTAATTGATATTCCATCATTTTGTCCGGCGATAAGGTGTGTCGAGGTCTACGTTGAGAAGGTAACTCGAGTTGCTGCATTCTCTCTTCCCGCAACGCAATATGTAGAGTCCGGACCATATACTCGGCTACTTACACAAGAGGCTGAAAACTTTAACATTGAGTCCCCTTGCCTATCCCCGATGAATTTAAATGACGATTTTTCCCACAACTTTGATGGATACCGGAGCTCATATTATAACTACAGAAATGAAGAGAGTAACACACATAACCCAATCAATTACTCGATGTCATACGATGCAAATGTGGGTCCAAGCAGTAGAACTCGAAACTTTGATAGTGCAGGTCCTAGCTCTACCAATCCAAACTATGGGGGTGACTATGAGATTAGCTGTGGAGTGATGCCACAAACGATGTCGCAAAATGAAAGAAATGACGAAGGTACGAACCCTGTCGAGCGGTTGGCAACATCCGAGGTCAATACTTGGGCAGATGAGGGTATTATTGCAGACAGTGCCGGTCATGATTCTGACTCAGAAAATCCCTCGGAAGAAGAGGATGCCAGTATGGATAATTCAGATTTTAATGAAGAAGCTGAAGAATTGGGTCCATATGGTGTCGAAATTTCATCTCCCCCTCCTGTGCAAGAGCCTCACATTCCAGTCCCTTTCTTCACTAACCTTGAAGCCGATGGTGGTTGCGATGTAACTACTCGCGACAGCTACCATATGGCTCGGTTGTGGAGACCTGATAGAGTTGAGTTACAGCTGAGGATGGAATTCAGGGACAAGCTGCAGCTCCAACAAGCCGTAAAGTTCTATCACACAAAGCATGATCGAGAGTATGTGGTAGTTGAAACAAATCCCAAATTGTGGGTCATTAAGTGCAAGAATGGATGCACATGGCGGCTTCGTGCATCAGAAAATAAGCGTGGATTTTTTCAGATCACGAAGTACAATGGTGATCACCACTGTCTGTACCCGCACACAAGTCAAGACCATGTTAATCTCGACATGCATCTTATAGCAAATATTATAATTGGTTATGTGAAGGAGACACCAGATATGCCAATCAGCGTGATTATAGAGAAAGTGAAGGAAAGCCAAAATTTCACCATATCGTACAAGAAAGCATGGCGTGCAAGGAAAAGAGCCATTGAGATGGTGTTCGGAGACTGGGACGATTCGTACAAAAGATTGCCTAGATTTATGGCTGCACTGCAACAGTATAACCCAGGTACAGTTGTTGAATGGCTAAACTATCGTACGGGCAACCAAAATACCTACAAGTTCCAATACATGTTTTGGGCGTTCAAACCTTCAATTGACGGGTTTACTCATTGTCGACCACTAATCTTAATCGATGGGACACATCTTAATGGTAAATACAAAGGAAAGATTCTTATAGCTATGGGGGTTACAGCAGAAAATACTATATTTCCGCTTGCATTTGCCATTGTAGATGAGGAGACCATTGCCAGTTGGTCATGGTTCTTAAGACAAGTAAGTACACACATTGTGCGAGGTCGGAATGGCATATGCTTGATGTCTGATCGACATGTTGGTATACTTGGTGCAGTTCAAAGATTACCAGAGTGGCACGAGCCACATGCATATCATCGTTTCTGTTTAAGGCACGTTATTAGCAATTTCAACAAAAGATTCAAGAATATTCAACTGAAGGTGCTTGCATGGACTGCTGGGACCGCTCATCAAATTAGAAAGTTTAACTACAAGATATTTGAGACTGAAAAATGGCAAGGAAAGATCGTTCCTGGCGTGGCATTGATCCTAACTAGTGTACAAGTATGGCGACCTGCATTCCTTAATATAACTATCAACAATCTTCAGCATGTCATTGGCATGGGTGATGCATGAATATGTCATTATGGGTTTGTTGTTTGATTTTGTATCGTTTCATTGTAATTCCGTGTATGTTTGATAATGTGTATCCTACTAGTGTTATAATTTGTATCCTACTACTTGGTGTGTCGTTATGTGTTTCATTATTTTGGGTTATATTTTCAATGAATAAATGTGTTATGACTTATAAATATTTCATTTCCTGCTTCTTTAAAGCTTTAAACCCTTTATTATATTTCAATATTAAACTAACTGTTATGTGACTTATATATGTTATCAAATAATAACAGTGGAAATATGAGTCACATGAAAACTCAAGAGAATAAAGGTACGAAAACCAGTTGTATCGAGTAGTCTTAAGTTCGATTTGACTACTCAATGCACTCTGCTCAATGACATAGCAATTCACTGGCAACTGACTTCCGATTTGACAAGATACTTTAGTACTCATTGTCACTGCACTCTGCTGAATAACATGGTAGCTGACGTACTATTTCACAAAAAAATTGACTACTCAATGCACTAGTTTTTCTCTGACGTACCATGTGATACATTACTACCATCTGACAGTCTTAACCATCCATAACTCTACATCTTCCTTTATGCCCTATATATAATGGATTTGTTAACTTCAAATATCACAACAAATTACAGACTCCCTAGAAGATGGAAAGAGGTGGTTCATCCCGAGCAGGTTCATCCAGAGATTACTCGAGAATCATCCCCGGCCCAGCCGGTGTTGTTCAAGCAATTCTACAACGACGAGCACGAGGATTGTCACCGCCATCAAATCGGGTTGCTAACACCCAAGAGTATGTCCAAAGGGCCTTAGAAGAACCCACTGAGGATGATACATTCCAAAAAAATCCATGGTTGAAAGTCATCAACTATAGGTTCTTAGATATGGATGAATGGAATCCCATCGCGACATTAATTCACCGCAATGGCCCTAGTCGACCGGCTCTTGTCGTGGGTATTTTGGAAAGCATGACACCCGTAGGTGGTACTGTGGCATATAATGGTTGTTATATGTGTGTTATTAAGGATCACACAGGAAAGATTGGTGGTAATATCCACTACAAAATCTTTAACGATGAAAAATGGGAAGGAAAGATCGTTCCAGGAGTGGCATTGATTCTGACTAGTATAGTCGTATTTCGGCCAACTCGCAACTCTGCATACCTGAATATTACTCTCAAGAATCTTCATGATGTCATAGCTGCGGGTGACGAATGAATGTTCAATGTCCTTAACCATGATCGGAGATGTCGTTATAGGTTTGTTGTTTTAATAACGTTTTATTGTATGGGTGGGTGTGTTCGGCTGTGTTACATACTATTGTTGGTATGGGTTAGTGTATCGGTATCAGGATGTGTTTCGTAGTCAATGTTATGTACTTGTTTTGCTCTGCTTCCTTTTTAATAAATAAATCATTTATCGATCATAATATACGCTAACCCTTTCCTAACATGACATTACAAATTTAACATGTTAGTAATTTATATAACTGGAGAACCTGATAATTTTAACATCTGTAAGTTCCAAGCATATATGCATATTAATCAATTGTATTATTCTAAACAATTGCCCAACCTTAGCATATATATTCGCAACCAGAAAATCGAATTAATGTCAAAAAATTGATCAATTGAAGAACCGTTAATTAGATTGTTAAACCAACTGTACGTTTTGATGACTAAATAGTTAAGCATTGTTTAATTAATACCAATTTATTAAACAATGCTTACCTATTTATTAATCAATGTTTCATTGTATGGTTATATATATATATATATATAATTTGAATGAAGTTGAAATTTGGTATCAAATAGTTGTACCTTTAAAATTTACCTTACTTTTAAAAAAAATTAACTAGTAATTGGTAAAACATTTTAGCACAAAGTTACAATCCTATATATAATTTTTTTTTTTTTTTGGCAAAGCATCAATCCTTTTTTTTAACACTCTTATTTTACAAAAGTCAAACATTTTAATTCTAAACTATTCTAATATTAGCATCTTGAGGAAGCACATGCTCTCAGTAAGTATTGTCAATGTATATATTATTTGGACCAATAAGATGTTATTTGTACTTGTATACATGAACTATTTACATTTTACATTCAAATACAAACACTTTTGGGTTTGTAACGAGGATGACCAAAGTGATGTCTTATGTTTACTTATGATCCGCTTGATAAAATTAAAATTAGTGTTGAAAATTTTAAGCGATTGAATTTGTAAAACTGAAAATAATGTTCCAAATAATGAAAATGATTGTATTCATTGATGATTTTCAAACGCACTGAAACAAAATAAGTGTTAATCTTACAATTCTATTAAAATTTATTTTTTTATCAAATCAAAATTAACTTAATTCTAATAAAAACTAGGTAAAAAGTAATTTAATTAGCATACAAAATTACTAATGAGAGTAATTTAATTAGCATACAAAATTACTTAGCATACAAAATTCACATCTACATCATGCTCAAACACACATCCACAATTTAATTAAATTTGGAATTTCCAAACTGAATTTCCAACATTAAATCAACAATATCACACTAAACTATGGGTACTTGATACTTCTGAAATCAAAAAATTATGTGAAATTAAACAAGATCCAATATCACACTAAATAACTTAGCATACAAATCAGATTATGTGTATAATCTGTGATATATATGTATAATCTGTGATATATATATATATGTATAATCTGTATATATGTATGTATAATCTGTATATATATGTATAATCTGTGATATATATATATATGTATAATCTGTATATATGTATGTATAATCTGTATATACGTATAATCTGTATATATATGTATAATCTGTGATATATATATATATGTATAATCTGTATATATGTATGTATAATCTGTATATACGTATAATCTGTATATATGTATGTATAAATCATGTTATATATATGTATATTGTATAGATCTATGTATATATATATATATATACCTGTTAGATGATGATCCGGTGGCCGCTCGTGGAGGTGAGTAGATGATGATCTTCGAACGGCGGCGGCGAAGGCACAATCGCAGAGAGAGGGGAAGAAGACGAAGGAAGAAGACTGAGGCAAATGGCGCTGTTTCCAAAAAACGCCATTAAATGGCGTGATTCGAAAACACGCCATTAAATGGCGTTATTCCAAACCACGCCATTTAAATGGCGTTTTTACAAATCACGACATACCCCTGTTATGTCTTTAAGTTAAAACCCACCCCATTTTAATAATTAAGTAATAAAATTACAATTTTCGTGTCAACAGCTCCCAAGAGAGAGGATACGACGGAGACTACGCCCCCAACCCCTCCTCCGTCAACAGCCGGCAAGCTATAACCGTTATTCAGTTCCCGAATATATATAAAACCCTAGATCGCAGTGTCTGAACCTGTATTGCTCTGATTCTATATTGCCCTAGACCTCTTTGTTCCCTCATTTCACTGTAAAAATTCTGACCACATTTAACTCTATATTTTCAATCAATTCAGCTGCGGTTCGTATATCAGTCGAAGTGTATGGCGGATGGGCAAGTTATTAAGCGTGCCAAGTATAAGACTTCAGTTAAGGACCCTGGTGTCCAGGGTGTCCTAAAAATGGTATCTTTTTCTTCTCTACACGTTTCTGAATGTGTGTACACTGACATTGCATTATTGCCAGCACAAGTTATCATTAGATTTTTACTGTTATAGTACTGGGTTTTTAGGTGGGTGGAACATTATCTGGGTGATTGGAGTAGATATTTAATTCACAGAAAAATTCAGCAGCTATTGTTTGTTAAATTTGACCAACTTGAATTGTTGTTACTGGGTGCAGATGGAGGATAATTTTGTATTTACTCCGAATGATCCCAAATCTTCAGGAAGGCTCAATGTAGAGTTTAGATTGATTAAAGGTACTTCCTGTCTGTCAATGTGTTTCTTCTAATAGAAGTGTTTTCTGTTTGTTGGGAGATGACGCAATGTTGTCATTTATTGATTCTGGGGGCATTTGAAAATGGAAGAGAGACTATAAAATCTTCATCAGAGAGGTTGAAAAGAATCAGTCCATTGACTCAATGGCTCTGGGCCATGTGCTAATCTCTACCTCGGAAGTAGAATTAAATGAAGCTTTGTTAAAATTAACCTCAACTGGATCTTGAAAAGAAGTCGATGGTGACGAAATATAAGGGTGTTTGGAATGACAACTGGGGAATATTCTCAGCATTTGTAATTACATCATCCTATTCGTTATCAACTTACTTTAAAGATTCAATTTAACACAGTTTTTACCTTTTCACAAAAGCAATCTGCTTTTAAGTTGGAGATGGTGTTGTGCCTGTAAGGACATAAAAATTGGGGGTTGGTAGAACCCTGTTCTCCTCAACGTCTATAGCAAATTACCTACGCTCTATAACGAAACTATCTCCATCTCTACCTTTCTTTTGTTTTTCTTCTCTCTATGTATGTAAAATCTATCAACAGCGATACATGCACTACAAAAAAAGTGACTTTCGTACCAGGTGGAGCATAATCTACCAATCATTATTAAGAATTCATTCCATTCTGAGCACCCACTTATTTGGCCTGCACAGCTAGGAATGTATTATGTTGTCTAACTAAGCAGCTGAGATGAAACATTGGTGGTACTGGGTTTTAGTACCCACCTCATCACTTCAGTAAAAAACCCAGGAAGGTTTAAGCAAATGGTAATGAATGTTGTATACCATTCAAATATTTTCTGGTGTGTGCTTAAGACTCTAAATAACTGCAATATTAGATATTTGAACAATCTTATATTATCCCAATCCCATAACAGCTCATAAAAATTGACAGATTTCTTAGGTCTTATGCCATACGGTTGTGTGCTAAAGTTGATATTGTATTTTCATCTATCGTTCTGTGAATGTTCAGGCCACAAATTCACGAAGGAGGGGTCCAGTAAACAGGCATTGCTTAATTTAACACAAGATCAGGTTTTGTCTCATGCAAAATTAGTCTCGACCTAATCCCCATCCCTCCTCTGTCACGGCAGTCCCTCTGTCTCTCTCCAAGAGGAATCATTCTGTACTGCAATCTGCTATATCTTTGTGTACTTAACAGTTTACTCACAGTTGGATATTTGTCGTGGCTCCTCAGGGTGGAAATTACATTTTCGAGTTTAATGATTTTCCAGATCGTGATGCTTGCCGAGACTTTACAGGTAAGTATCTATCGATCATGGATTCCATACAGAATCTACAGAATTTATAAGATTGTCAAAGCTTCTATGCTCAATTTAGTTTATTTCTGCGCGCACGCATGTGGGTTGACATGTGTAAGTCTTTTTCCCGCTTTCTTTTTTCTCCATTGACTCTTTCTAGGATGCTACTGATCTCACCACTTTTTAGGTGATAAGGTCCCATATGTTTGTGTTAGTTTTGTTAACTAAGCATCTGACTTGAGCCACTATCTCGATGATTGGATGGTGTATTTTATTTCTTCACCCATATTAGAGGTTATTGGGGAAATAACCAAAACAAGACTTTCTAGTTGCAGACTTTCATCACAACTACCAGTTTTCTGATGGGTTATCAATTCTCTTCTGCTTGTCTGTCTTCAAGGCTGTTGTAAACTATATGGTCGTAGCAAACACCATTTTTGCATTTCCCATTTGGTATTTGAAAGCATGCAACTGAACTTTCAAAATAGTTATTGAGTCTACATTTTGCCTTTTACCAATCTCTTTAACTACGACATTTATAAAAATGTAATTTGAGTTAAATCTTCATTGTTATTTGCTGCATATTGCAATTGTATTATTTTTTATAATTCCATTATATATGGGATGAAAACGTTGATCCGTCTCTCTTTAACAGCCAGAGCTCTTGCAACTTCTGGAGAAGCTGGAAAAGCTACTTCTGAAAAATCTGCTGTTACACTTCAGGATGTACAACTTAGCACTGCAGAAATGGAGCGTCGAATTAAGTTACTGCAACAGGATAGGTAAGTGTACTCTCCCTACCTAAAAGCCTTCGATAGAAATAGGTTTCTTTTATCCTTTTTTTCCCTCCATTTTTAATAGTGTAGTATAAGATGAAAAGGAAATGGAAGAAACTAGGCAGATAGAGATGACATATATATATTACCAGTCCTGATGCAAGCTATTTCATTTTCCCTCATTCTTGCAAAACATTTTACAAGCAACCAGAAACATGAAAATTCTCGAAACATTTCTAGGAAAATGTTTGCATCTGAATTAGGATTAGGTTCTACATAAATGGAACATAAGCACCTCACTTAAGGCATTATACGTTATGTTGACTTATGAATTGTTAAAGCTTGATATACATTGTTGGGCACATTCTCTAATAGCTTAAGCTTTTGGAGCAACTAGTGACTTAACATGGTCTCAGAACTTTGTTTGTGGGAGGTATCAGGTTCGAGTCTACGTTCTCGTTGTGGTTTTGGCATATTTGCAGTTGTTATTTGTCTCCCTTATGATGGAGTTTTGTTTGTTGCCTCTCCACGTGCGTGTCGGCGACGTGAGGGAGGGTGTTGAAGATTGATATACGATGTTGGGCCCATTATCTAACAACATAAGCTTTTGGAGCAACTGGTGACTTTAACATGAATATCAATAGAATGGTTGGTGTACTTGTTTGAACATTAACTTAGAGTATAACTAAAATGTCAATTTCTCTGGATTACGTGCTACTACGTATTTAATCTTTGTATTCATATGTGGCCTTTTAGTTCAAATCACTAAATGGTATCATTTGCAGCGAGCTGCAAAAACTACATAAGCAATTCGTGATAGGAGGGGTCTTGACAGAAGCTGAATTTTGGGCAACAAGGAAGGTTAGATATAACTTCAAAGTTGTTTTAGTAGGTTATCTTTCCTGAATGTGGCTCTAAATTTTAATTGTTTAAGGTTTAAGGTTCCCCTGTTTATTCCAATAGAATGTTTGACAAATCAAATTTCCCACTGGGGAATCTACAACTGCATAAATTCTCTTTTCATTAATTAAGTGCAGAAGTTGCTGGATGGGGATTCCAGTAGAACGCCAAAACAACGAGTGGGGTTAAAAAGTGAGATGCTTTCATCTCTCAAGCCATCTTCTGATGGTAAGGTACGTGGTAGTCTCTCTCTCTCTCTCTCTCTCTCTCTCTCTCATATTCGCATGTGCCCAGTTTGTTTCCCTGTGTTTGTGGTCATGCATATTTGCATGTGTATTTGCCTTAATTTTTGCACCATTTCTTGTGCTACAACTACAAGCTAAGCCCTAATTAATCCCGTAGTCTGAATAGATTTCAAAACATGGGCTGCTGATTCTGACAAGATTGCACTGTTTTTGTTACTTTTCTCCCCAACATTCTCGTGGAATACTTATAAATTTTATTTTATTTTCATTGTGTTTTCAGTCAAATAGAGTCACATTTAATTTGACACCGGAGATTATTCATCAGGTATGTTTATTTCCTTAACTCAACTCATCTAGAACTTGTAGTATGTTTGATATGAAAGAAGAAGGGAAGGAAGAAAGAGAGGGGGGGTGGTGTGGTGGATGGAGAGGGAAGATGGGGGCGGAAGGATTGAGGGAGGGAAGAGGAAAAAAATCTCAGTGTTCAATGCTAACATGGTAAAGATGTGTAGGTAATGCGTATTACACTGCCACGTGGTAATTGCACACATCACCAAAAGAGAAACGTGTCTACAGCGTCATCTTTACTTATATGTCCACATAGACCACTTATCCAGGTCCTGCAACTCAACTACTTGGGGCATCTTAAGTGGGCCTAGCCCATAATGAGGGGAGGCCCACGCAGTAACTCCAATACTTGGGGCATCTTAAGGGGCCTAGCCCGTAATGAGGGGAGGCCCATGCTGTAACTCCAATAGTTGGGGCATTCCAAAGGACCAAGCCCATAATGATGGACGACCCTCTCTAGGGAGGGTGCAACTCCAATACCTACGACACCACCACCACCACCACAGAGGGCCAAGCCCATAATGGGAGGGTCCCTCCATGAACCTCAGGAAGGCCCAATGCTAAGTGCAACTCCAATACTCAAGGCCTCCACCTCAATGAGAGCCTTAGCCCCTAGGGGCCATAGCAGGAACCCATAATAAATACACCAGCACACATACTTACACTTGGGCCAACCACCCTTGGTTCGGATTGGGATCTCGAGAGCTCGTGGTTAGGTGGCTAGAGTCAAGGGTGTCTCCCTAACTCATGCCTCCTAGGCAGAATTAGGGTTGGTTCCAAAGAGAGAGAGACACACGTGATCTGCACGTGCCCTACACCTTTCAGCCCATGGCCAATTAGAAAGCCCCATGGCCTTAAGACCAGTTGAGCCTTTGACCCTCCATTGCCTTATCACTTTCGCCTTCGCTTAACCTTCTACAGACCAATAGCATGATCTTGATACACTCCCTCGCTTAACCCTCGATACACTCCCTCGCTTAACCTTCTGCAGACCAATAGCATGATCTTGATACACTCCCTTGCTTAACCCTCGATACACTCCCTCTCTTAACCTTCTACAGACCAATAGCATGATCTTGATACACTCCCTTGCTTAACCCTCTTCACCCAATAGTAAGCCATCCTTCGATGACACATCTGCAACTACTATCTCACTTGCTAAACACCAAAGACACTCTCCTTTGTCACATGACCCGTTTCCTTTGTTACATGACCCGTCCAAGACACTCTTCTTTGTCACATGACCCGTCACCTTTGTTACATGACCCGTCCTTGTTTGACCCCTTGCACGACCAAGATCTCATTTAATTCCCTAAACTACCTTAAACATAAGCATTTAAGGCCCTCACCTACCTCAGACAGAGGGACCTTTCCTAGAGTGCCAGCACACCACACCCACAGAGCCTCCAGTTATACTATATACCCTCACAACCTTGCTATAAATACCAGCCTCATTCAATACATCCAACAACCTGAATCAACCCCAAGCTTGAGCAATTAATCAAGTCCTCACACACTCCTTACTATTATCTAAACAACTCCTCCTCCACCTTCACTCATACCTTACCTATCACTTCTCCTCCACCTTCACTCGTACCTTACCTACCACTCCTCCTCTACCCTCACTTATACCTTAGTACCATTCCTCCTCCCCCTTCACTCCTTCTGTACTTTCCACTCATATCCTCACCGTACCTTAGGCACCACTCCTCCTCCACCTTCACTTATACCTTAGTACCACTCCTCCTCCACCTTCACTCCTTCCATACCTTAGCACCACTCCTCCTCTACCTTCACTCATCATACACCTTTCACCCCTATAACTTCGTTGACTTGTTACTCAAACAGCTATTACACACGAATAACCACCTCACTTAGGACACCTAATGCTTCTCTTTCTCTTATTTGGAACTACCTTGGCTCTCACTCGAGCCACGTCCTCTCTGTGACCCATATGATTATACTACTACTTTTATATTATTTTACTATATCTTACACTCACTAGCCTGCCTACGTGTTATACCTCTCTTTACACCTCATCCACACTAAAAAGAACTCACACAAGATGCTTGGTATATTTATTGTTATAGCCTGTTAAATATTTACCATCTACTTCCTTGTATTATGGTCAAATTATCTTTCAGATATTTGCTGAGAAACCAGCAGTATACCAGGCATTCCTGAATTTTGTTCCCAGCAAGGTAAAAAAAAGAGAGTATCTTTCCATTATTCAGGCAATTCATACTGTGAAAGACCCCCTTCTCTACTATTTTAATTTCGCTTCCACTCAAGATAACTCGTGTTGGATATTTACATTTTATATATCTTGTTGGTATGCACTGGATTTAGATGACGGAAAAGGAGTTTTGGACAAAATATTGGAGAGCAGAATACCTCCACAGTATGAAGAATGCTATTGCTGCTGCAGCAGAGGCTGCAGAGGATGAGGAACTTGCTGTTTTCTTGAAGCGAGATGACATGTTGGTCAATGAAGCGCGTCGTAAGGTGCTCGCATGTTAGAAGTTTCAAAATTTTATTATGTTACGTTGTTGAAAGGCTCTAACTGTCTTCTGCATATTTCTTCCCTGAGAAACTCAATGTTCATATTTTCTGAAACCTTTACACTCTCCCTGCAATGTCTTCTTTGCAGATCAGACGGGTTGATCCAACTTTAGACATGGAAGCTGATGTAGGGGATGATTACATGCATCTTTTGGTATATTTGATGTCTCCTACATTCTGCATCTCATTGCTAAGACTTGGTGTATAAATCATATTTGCAAGTAGAGGTGCTAGGTATCATGGATAATGTGCTTTGACTATTAATACTTGATAACTAGTAAATTAGGAAGATGTTCATGCAAGTCCAATTGTTTTGAATTTATGCAATCTTTTCTTTTTCCTTTCTTCTGTCATATTGGTTCCAGTAGTTTCTGACTGCATCTTGCAATCTTCTAATAGAGAAGATGATTCTTTATGTGACCCTTCTGCCTTTGAAAATTCTCTTTGATAGTGTTTGAGTGTGGCTTTCCATTATTTGAAGGTTGAACTCTTTTACATATTTGTAAAATGTAGGATCATGGGTTACCTCGTGATGGTAGCAAGGATGCTTTAGACTTGCAGTACGAGCAATACCAAAGGCCTCTTTCACAAGTCCTTAACCGGCATTCAGAAGTTGTTCTAGAAGGAAGAACCATAGGTAAGGCCTATAGTCCGAGTTAAATTATTATTAATTTTTTTTTGAGAACTTACATAAACTAAGAAGAAAAAAACTAGGAAAAAATTCCTCTGTAAAAGCATCATGGAAAAGACTTGGACTAGAAAGCTTAAACTTCATGTCAAGAAAGCCGATGGCCAGGCATTAGTCGGCATTCATTCATTAATATGTCTTCTTAATTAGATTTCCTCTCACCCAGCTCTTGAAGTTCAATGATGGGATCCCACCCAGCATTAAACCATCTTACAAAGGCATCAGCTAATTCGCTTGATAACAAATAAATCTGTTCTTTGATTGCAACTATGGCCTTTGATAGAACTGGAACGTTGAACAGACCTGACTGATGATGTTTGATAGGGACTAAGTTCAAAATTCGTCAACCATAATCCACATCCATAGAATCTAGTGGCACTTCCTGCCCCCCAACTCCCCCTTGATGTTAGTGGGAGTTTCTTTTCGCTTCCCTTATCATCTCCCACCGTACTCTTTCCAGTTACATCAGCTGTAGTTTCTGAGGCGTTCTAGACATGTAAGTGAAGAGAGAGAGAGAGAGAGAGAGAGAGAGAGAGAGAGAGAGAGAGAGAGAGAGAGAGAGAGAGAGAGAGAGAGAGAGAGAGGATGGCATTGCTATTAGTGGGAGTGTTCTTTCCCTTCCCTTATCTTCTCCCACCATACTCTTTCCAGTTACATCAGCTGTAGTTTCTGAGGCATTCTAGACATGTAAAGTCCAAAGCAAGTCCCATATCTGTCAAAGAAACCTCTTTTCGGGACTGATATTGACTGAGACTCAACAGTTGGTATTTTTGGTTATGAAGTTTTATGTTTTGATTATACGATACCAGTAATTTTTATTTGGGCAAACAATTTATTTGATGAGTGTTATCATCTTATTTTTATGCAAAGGAATTTTCAAGTATATACATAATACATGTCGATGGACGAGCTGTCTTGTTTTAGCACTTAGTTTTGTTTTGGAAGTATGTAATGTCAAAATATCAAAAGATGCAGTTTGTTCAGCTCCTGTGATGTATGACATTGAGATTTTTAGATTTTCAACTTCTTCCTTTTTTGTTTCTTAAAATGGAAGTATAGATGTCGATTTGGGCGACACAAAGTCTGTAGCTGAAGCACTTGCCAGGTCAAGAAAAGGTTAGCATGCTTCACTTTCTTTCACTAATTGATTTTGATTTGTGGCGTCACACGTTGTCATTTTCCTTATATTATATGTTTAGTTGCTTTTGCTCTCAGATTTTTATAATTGGTGCACATTGACGGTTTCTACTTCTTTCCAGTTGAGTTAGCGAATGAAGCATCGTCTGGGAATGCAAACCAGGAGCGTCTGGTTCGGGTTACCCAGACGGCTGAGATTGATGATCTTCAGGCTCCCCGTGGCCTTCCATTTGCACCACTGTGTATCAAGGTTGGACTTTGTTGTGCTGAATTTTGTTGATTTTGTTATCACCATGGTGTTTAGAATTGATCGATTCACGAGTCAATTCATACGACTTGATTCGAGTTTCATACGACGCAACACGATTCGCTGTTTATAGTTTTGAATTTTGAAATTTTAAGTTTTGAGTGGATAACTTTCAACATTTTGAGACTTGATGATGTATGGCATGAAAGTTGTGTTAAAATTGTTATTTTGTTCATTTTAAGTATAGAAGTTTAGGCAAAAGTCCCTAGAAATAACTTTCAATAGTTTAAATTGTTCATTTTAAGTACAGAAATTTA
The DNA here is from genome assembly GCA_033977485.1 of Hydrangea macrophylla. Lineage (NCBI taxonomy): Eukaryota > Viridiplantae > Streptophyta > Magnoliopsida > Cornales > Hydrangeaceae > Hydrangea > Hydrangea macrophylla. The sequence goes on from CM066990.1 coordinate 107,015,692, forward strand.
GGCAAAAGTTCCTAGAAATAAGTTTCAAGAGTTTGAAGTCCAATTTGATTCTTAGTTTGTTAAAAAGTTCCTCATAGGTCGGGTTAAGTGAAATTTCACTTACTATTCATGTACGGTTCAGTGAAGTTTCATTAATATTCATGTATGCCAATTGCCAAGTGAATTCACTTAATATTTTTTGTATGGAGGACCTTTCCCTAATCAAGAATCTTAATTGTCCTTAACTCTATAAAATCTTATCATAAATGCCTTTTCACTAATTGCCCCTTTTAAGTATTGTACACGTGTTTTTATATATGTATATAGCATTATTGTATAATTTATTATTGACTTTCTGAAAAAGGTGAATCTTACGAATCGGGATTCGATACGATTCATATTCTTAATTTGGGCAAAATTTGATTCACAATTCGATTCACGATTTGACAACACTGGTTATCACATAGGTAATATTTGTTACTGATTCTTGGTTCAGGATCCTCGAGACTACTTTGATTCTCAACAAGTTAATGCTCTTAAAACTTTGGGAGATGCTGTATCCAGACAAACGAAATGCCGACTGAGCACCAGTGAAGCATATGGATCTTTAAGGGAGTTCATTTCGGAGACCAAGACCATGGGGTTCGGTGATCCTATAATTAAACCTGAAGTTGCTATCAAGGTAACTAAATTTATATTTGAAGTCATTATATTTTTGTGATCTGCGATAAAAAGAGATTGCAGACATGTTATTGTCAATGCAGGAGAGCATGACTGCTCGATATTATGATATAGGTTCTTAACGGATTAACCCAGAATATTTCGAGCACGAAGTATCATCTTGGGAAGAACCCGCAGGAGAGTGTTCTGGATAGGTTGCCAAGTGTCACTAAGGAGGAACTGTTGCATGTGAGTTGATACCAAATTTTGTATATCATGCATTTGTTACTTTTCAAGTGGCATGCTATGGATTATAGGTTTCACATGAAATATGCTCGGAAGAAGATCATCTTTTATTTGTTTTATATGGGTTGTCAATGTTGCTTTCTAATGTTTTTGTATAAGATAAGAAGTGAATTCCTTATTTTCAGCATTGGACGTCAATTCAGGAACTACTGAAGCATTTCTGGTCATCATATCCAATTACAACTACATATCTTAATACTAAGGTAAAGGCAAACTCCCTTTCTTAATAAAAAAAAAAATGTACAAACTTACAAAGAAAAGAAAAAAAGAATGAAGGGGAATATATGAAGTGTGAAAGGCGAAATCTCATTGACATGAGATGTGGTATTGGACAATGAGCATTAAAGATTAAAGAATACGGACGGGATATAATTTAACTTGATTTTTTTTCCCTCTCTTTTATGGTTCATATTGTTCAATTTTATCATCTGTTTCCGTGGATTTTGCACTTGTTTTGCATCTTTGCTTTGTTCATTTGGAAATTAATGTTCACAGGTGAGCAGACTGAAGGATGCCATGTCAAAAATCTATCCAAAGCTACAGGTATTGACCCTGCAATAATCACCATGCCTTTTCTGTTGTCACGTTTCTGCATAATTTTTCCCAAACTCGGATGAATAGTTTTGACTCTTAAAGGCATTTATATTTTTTTTGTTTAATTATGTTTTTCCTATATACTACTCTTTATGAAAATTGCCGTGCATCGAAATTGATATATGCAGAAGCTAATACTTCATTTGATTTGTAACCGTCCATTCATTTTGTTTCTACTGAAGTTATTGACATTATTTACTGGAATCTGCTATACTGGCTCTTAATCTATTGGCATCCATCATTGGTTAATGGAGAGTGTTGGGCGCATGTTTCTTACACTTTTTCTCCAAATTTTCACATTATCTGTTAGTGACAGGAGCTGTCAAATTATTGCGGCATCCAAGCTAATTCAACTTTTAACTGGGTTTTGGTAATATTACACCTAACTTGAAGAGAAAAATAAAATGGAAGGATGGAAAAGACTACACATTCCAATCAAGTGAAGACTCATTTTATTTTGTATAAAGCTTATATAATTTTGCTCAGTGTTATTTTAACTGCTAAAATCTGTTAAAAGAAAAATGACCTCCAATGTTTATTAACCACATGGATATTGGAAAGCACTTGAAAGATTTGCATGAGAAGGGTTTGAAGTTTACGGATGCTGGAAAGTTCATTTACATGTCAAGTGAACTTACGATACGGTGTGAAGCAAATCTGCCATCAATTACATCTGTGGGGTGCTGGTTCCTAGGATTCGTTATTGATTCAATCATTTGCTAAATGTGAAATTTCTTGTGGTGGTGTCAAATTTCAGGAAATTAAGGAATCTGTGCAGTCAGATTTCCGGCATCAAGTGTCCCTCCTCGTTCAACCAATGCTTCAGGTCAGCACTTCTCTTGCGTATACAGTACAAGTGTTTAGTGCACCATTCAAGGGAATCAAGGTTCATAATCTAGCTTAATACAAAAACTGGTTCTCTTGTCCATAAAAGACCGTCGGTGTTTGTGTAGCTACTTTTTGGTTATATAGGAGTCCCTTTTTGGTTATATAGGAGACTGTGCCTGCCTTACAAGAAATACTTCAAGAACTGGTTCTTACCAAACCAACCAATACTGGTTTTCATAAAAACTAGATAAAAGTGAGACTTGGTCTAAACTAGATCCTGCTTTTATGTGTTCTCAAACAGGCTACATTTGGCCTTGTGGTGAAGTAAGCATCATCACCACATAGATTCAGTTTCTCACTTCCGTGAGAATGTGTGATCAAGAACCGGTTATTTTTCAAAACAGTAGAAAATTTGAGTTGGTGTGTTTTGCAAACCCACTTCTTATTAATGGCTGCAACTAATGAAAAAAAAGACAAATATTGATGCAGGCTCTAGATGCTGCATTTGCACACTACGAAGCAGACTTACAGAAAAGGTCAGCAAAGATTGGAGAGAGACCAAATGGATTTGTCTAGGATCTTTACCCATTCAATAGCTCCATAAACCTCCATTTTGTAGTAATTACATATACAACTGTACATCTATCAAAATTTTGCTATGAGCTTATATATTTATCGAGTATAAGTATAGAAGGATTTTAATTATGCGGTCCTTTGTTAACAACAGGTCATGATGACCAATTGGTCCACTGTGGACCAGTACTGTGTCTGATTATTTACTAATACTACATGTAATTCATATGGGTAAGGCTATGTCGTATTGCATTGAACATTTTGCTTCTGAAGAGTAGAGTCGTAGACCCATCACCGGGATTTACCATATTCTTGACTCTTGAGAATGACTTTTATTATTTTTTTTTGAGAATGACTTTTATTAGTTTGTATATAAAGCAGAAATTCTTGGGTTTGGTTTCTTTTCAGTGAAAAAAGAAAAAAGAAAAGAGAAGAGAATTTCTCTTTCCACTCCAAAATTGAACTAATGCACTCCATGATACTACTGACATACCATGTGGTACAATGCAATGAATGCATTCATGGAGTGCATTGGTTTATCTATGAGTGCGAAATGCAATTCCAAAAAAAATAAGGGGGCACTTCATCTAAGGTTCCCTGGCTAATAATATTTACCCAACTAGGTCCACAAAGTTTTTCAACATCTTCCAAGGTCTTCAATGTTTTTTGGACAAAAAATCCCATTGTACTTGCTGCACTTACATCGCGACCAATTTATTTTATATTATTTTTTTAAAATTTAATTTTTTTGTATGAAAAAAAATTCCCTGATGTCAACTTTTTGAAATGTCTTTAAATTTTTTTAGACATTTCTAAAATGTCTCTGTAAGATTCACAGGCATTTTGTTCCGATATGTTTCTGAGTTGAATGTCTCAAAAAAGTTGATGTCAGGGAATTTTTTTTTTTTTTGAAAAAAACAAGAATTCGAAAAAAAAAATATTTTAAAAAAAATTGAAAAAAAAAATAAATTTTGAAAGAGCGATGTGTACAATGGGGAGTGGTAATTTTGTCAGCAAAAATGAAAAAATGAAAAATTAAAAATGAGAGACTTTAGCTAAAAAAAAAACAAGTGAAAAATAGATATTCTTTTGAGGTGAACGGATTTTGAACTGTTATTTTGATTTTATTGACTCAACCTTAAGCACTTTAGCCCAACTTTTCCCTTTTATTATTTATTATACCATTTATAATTAATAAAACCTCAATCAAGTGACCTAAGTGATATCATCACAAAAATAAAATATACTATAAAAATTGATTTTTTTGCCATTCATCTTCTTTCATATTTGGGTCTCCCCAAGTCCCCCACCTCGTACAAAAAAAACGTACTCATCTCTGGGGTTTTGGTCCCCGCTTTGAAACCCTTCACCTTCATCAGATCTCCATTCGCTCAACTCTTCCGTACACGATAATTTATCGCACCAATCCAATCTCCCTTAATTCTCTCTCTACAATATTGCTCTGTTTCTCTCTCTACATTAATATATGTATATGTATATGTATATATATATATATATAGTCACAATTAAGATCTCTGTATAAGTAGCAGCTCCACATCAAATCGATTGTTCTTTTATATGCTTGATGGCTTCCCCTGGAAATCAAAACCCACCAGGAGGGCCATTTGATATGCACAAATTCTTCAACCCCACATCACAAAACCCTAATCATAATACCAATTTGAGCTCTCCACCATACCCACCTTCCCCTTATCCTCCACCCCCTTCTGCTTCTTATCCTCCACCCACTGGTCCTTACTCCTATTCCCCTCAGACCACCCCATTTCTCCACCATCAGTATCACATCCCTTCTTTCTCCCCACAACAAGACCTGTTCACTAACTTGAACCACCAGAGATCTGTCTCTTATCCTACGCCCCTTCTTCAACCCCCTCCTCAAAACCCTAATCCAGGGGCCGGACTCATGGCTCTATTACGTCCCCCACCTCCTAGTCTTGATTTGCCCCCACAACCCATTGCTCCAATGGCTCAGATTCAGCCTTCCTCTTCTGGGTTTTCTGAATTTTCGATGCCCGCCAATGTTCCTATACTACCCCCAGTCCCTTTGGTACCAGGTGTCAACCCGGCAGCGATGACGCATCCGGGTCCCATGCGGATGCCGAGCAGCAAACTCCCAAAGGGGCGCCATTTGATTGGCGATCGCGCGGTTTATGATATAGACCTCAGATTGTCCGGTGAGGTGCAGCCACAACTTGAAGTAACTCCCATTACTAAGTATGTCTCGGATCCTGGACTCGTCTTGGGCCGTCAGATTGCAGTCAACAAGACGTATATATGCTATGGATTGAAATTGGGAGCTATTCGGGTGCTTAATATAAACACTGCTTTGAGATCATTACTAAAAGGCCTTGCTCAGGTTGGTTTTACTTGACAACTTCTCATAGATTCTATAAATTAGATATAGTGCTAGTGTATTTATTTGTTTTACTCCACTTGATTTTAGTCAGGCTTTATTGAGTATGTACTTGATAAGCACAATATGACTAAATGGAATTGGGTCATTTCCTGTCTTTATTGTTTAAGTCCTATATTAGATTATTATTTATTTTTTAATTCTTATGTTATATTATTACTAGTATGTTTTATCGCAAAAACCCTAACAGCAATTTGAGCCCCATAAACTGATGTACGAGATTGAAATGAACTATGAGACTTTGATACAGGCGAAACCTTATTTATTTATTTATTTTTATTTTTTATTTTTTATTTTGGAAATAATCTCCTTTGAAGAGGCAAGAGAAAAAGGATTGCTGGAGAAGTCTCTGGAAAATGTGATGGTTCCGTGTTTGCCATTAGATTTTGGACATTTAAGCCATAAGGAACATTTGTTTGCGGGTTAAATAGGGAGGATGAAATCATAGAGAGTTGATCAATTCATGGGACACACGAATGGCTCTTGGTATATTATTTTGTGATATCAGTGATTCTAGAGTTGTTTTCAAGATTGCTAAAATCTTTTGTCTTGGTGAGTTTTGGTATCCTAGGACTAGTCTATTTTACATTCGCTGTATTTCTTAGTTCTGGAGGTATTTTTGGGTTTTTTGAGGGGGAGTCTAAGTTTTGAGTTTATTACTTTTGTGGCTACTAAGATCTATGTGGTTATTTTGGGACCGTTTTGATTGGGCAGCCTTTAAAAGATGTTCGGGATTAATGCAGGTTCTTTGCCCTCTTTTCTCTAATATTCCTTCCTCACACATTTATCGTTGCTTTAGTTGCTAGTAAAGATCTTGGGAGACAGATACTAAACTTATAGAAAAATTTGCTTGAAATTGTGGGATGTACATATTTTGCATCCCACATTAAGATGGAAGGTCAAAGTGTTCTTGTTACGTTACTAGTTACTCCAAAAGCTTAAGCTGTTAAAGAATGTGCCCAATAATGTATATCAAGCTTCAACACCCTCCCTCACTTGCGACCCCATTTTGCACGTGGAGAGCCAACAAACTAATCTCCATCATAGTAGGGACAACTAACAAAATGCGATATGCACACCAACACAGGGATGCAGAGTCGAACTCAAGATCTCCCACTGATAAGGCTCTGATACCATGCTCAGTTACTAGTTGCTCCAAAAGCTTCAGTATGTTAGAGAATGGGCCAAGAATGTATATCAAGCTTCAACAGTTTTGAATGAATTATATTGTCCTCTGTACACTTTAGTAAATCAAATTGCATTTTGTGGGTAATTCGGAGAATGTTTCTCTTCCCAATAGCTTGGTGATCCACATGAAGCATTTGAAATATACGTACCAGTTATTGTGCCATATTTTTTTTAGTTACGCTTCTTCTTCATGATTTACTTTGGATGAGATGCACAATTTTTTAGTCTCTGATAAGATCAGGGGTTGCTACTGCGACATATTTTGTTTAAATCTGGAGGATGTTGCTAATATCATTCCACCTCTAAGTTTTGGTTAACTCAACTAGCTTGATCTTTATTCGTATCTTTGGTGCTCAATTCCTTGGTTCATAAACTTCTGAATCCTGAATGGATATGAAATGTTAGTTTCACAATTCATTCCTCATGTCAATTACCATCTTAAGAATGCACTTGTTTTTTTAGGAAGTAACGCTTTCCAAACTGCTACAGTAAATTTTGCATTCTCTTCTCTATTCATCTAAATAATGCGCTTGTTCATTCCTCCTGTCAATCACCATCTCTAGAATGCACCTGTTTTAAATGAAGTAAAGCATATTATATTACTTAGATATTTTTTGCTTACTCTTTTTTATTTGTCTGTATAATGTGTTTTATGCAGAGGGTCACGGACATGGCTTTCTTTGCTGAGGATGTTCACCTTTTGGCTAGGTAGCATTCTATCTTTCATTCATCGGCCTTTTCTTCAGTTTTTCCCCCTTTTTTTTTGGGTTGCTCGTTGTGCTAAAACTTATCTGTACAGTGCAAGTGTAGACGGACGGGTTTATGTGTGGAAGATTACTGAAGGTCCGGATGAGGAAGATAAGCCACAGATTACAGGAAAAATAGTTTCTGCTGTTCAGATAGTAGGAGAAGGGGATTCTGTTCATCCACGAGTTTGTTGGCACTGTCACAAACAAGTATACATTCTTCTATACTGTTCAGCTTCAAAATTGCAGTTGCAGATTTTCGTTTTGATCTTGAAATTATCTCGACTTAGTGATTGTTACAAACTTCTTTCCAGGAAGTTCTAGTGGTTGGGATTGGGAAACGTGTTCTGAGAATAGATACTACCAAATTTGGGAAAGGTGAAGTATATTCAGCGGAGGATCCTCTCAAATGTCACGTGGACAAGCTGATTGATGGGATTCAATTAGTTGGTAAACATGATGGAGAAGTGACTGATCTGTCAATGTGCCAATGGATGACAACCCGTTTGGTTTCTGCCTCAATTGATGGCACGGTGTGTCTTTCTTCCAATAGGTTGTACTTTTAAGGTTTTAAAAGAAATTCATGAGTTAAAATCATCTTGAATAGTTGCTATCGTGGAGTGGCTCTTTCTCTATTCATTGGCATAAAAACAGATAAATCACAACAATATTATGACATTATCAATACCAACAAAGCCAATGAATAAAATTCAAAAGCGTCTTCATAATAGCATTCATTAACCAAGTTTCGAAGCACATTTGCTAAATGTTAACTACTAAATAATATATGCACTTGTCCCCAAAAATATATGCATCTACATCAACCAAGTTCCAAAAGATATGTGGAACTGTGCAAATGACGCCGTGAGAGAGGAGGTAATATATCTCCTCCTTATCTTTTTTTAAAGATCCTAAGCTTTCTTTAATTTTGTTTACAACCCATCATCGTTTAAAAAACTGTCATAAACATCCTAATTTCTATCACAACTTTAGCAAAATTATAATTTTACGATTTTTACCCCAATTTTTAAAGCTGCTTTTAAAAATATCACATTTGCGTGTCCCCGTGCGTGTCGAAAACGTGTCAGTTGCATGTCAGGCCAAGAAAAAGGATTAAATTAATCAGACATGATATCAAGCGTGTCAGACACGTGTCCAGAGTGTGTCGGTGTCGAATACGCCGTCGACACTGATATGAGGGCCAAAATAGAGTGTTGGTGCTTCATAGGTAGTAGCAAATAGTGGAACTGATATTGTTTTCCTGTGTGGTATATGGAGGTTAATTTTCATGTGGATTTTTGAGCCAACTGAAATTGGTTTAGGAATGGTTATCCTTTTGATCTTCTATTTATGATCCTTTTCTAGGAAATAGAAAATGAAGATCCTTCGATTGTAGGAAAGTTTGACTTTTGTAATGTGGGGATCAAGTGGGCCAAGGTCCTTATCCCAGTCCATTGTGTGCTAAGGTGGTTGAGTGACAGCAATGGTAGTTTGAATGAAGGGAACTCACAATAGAAATCGAGTCGCAGTTTATAGGCTTGAAGCGACACTGTGTCGCTAATTTGCGTGATTGGCTTACTAGTTACTAGTTACTACTAATCTATATAAACACAGTCATATTGGCCGTGATCATGGGTAATTAGTCTAGTAGTTGACAGACTCGGTGGATGTGATTTGTAGTTTATTCTACAAATGAATGGGAGTTACGGTATTTATGGATGGACTTTGGTTTGAAATAAACCAAACCAAACCAAGCCGTGTGTCCCAATCAATTGGGGTCGGCTGTATGAATCATTTTTCTCCATTCTGCACGATCAAGAGCTATATGCTCATTTAAATTATATATATTCATATCTTGTTGCACCACATATTTCCAAGTCAGTCTAGGTCTGCCTCTCCCTCTAACCATTCCAGGCACTATGATCTTATCACTCTTTCGTACAGGTGCATCTACAGGTCTTCGTTGCACATGGCCGAACCATCTAAGTCTATTCTCCCACAACTTATCCTCAATATGTGTCACTCCTAAAGTCTCTCGGATATACTCATTTCTAATTCTATCTTTCCTAGTCTTACCACACATCCATCTTAGCATCCTCATCTCCGCTACACTCACTTTGCTAATGTGTTGTTTCTTAGTTGCCCAACACTCTGTCCCGTAGAGCATAGCTGGCCTAATAGCTGTCCTATTAAATTTTCCTTTCAATTTTGCTGGTATTCTCCGATCACATAGTACTCCAGAAGCACTCCTTCACTTAAGCCAGCCCACTTTAATTCTATGGGTCACGTCATCACCAATCTCTCCGTCTCTAGTGATCATTGAACCTAGATAGCGAAAGTGTTCCCTCTTTGGGATCTCCTGATCTTCGATCTTCACTGCTTCGTTGTCTCTACTTCCACTGTTGCTAAAAGTACATTCCATGTATTCTATTTTCGTCCTACTTATCTTTAGCCCCTTAGTCTCCAGTGCTTTTCTTCAAACTTCTAATTTAGTGTTGAGTCCCCTTTTAGTCTCATCAACCAAGACAATATCATCTGCGAACAACATACACCATGGGACCTCATCTTGAATGTGTCTAGTCAATTCATCCATAATTAGGGCGAACAAATAAGGGCTCTAGGCCGACCCCTGGTGCAGGCCTACGGTAATTGGGAATTCGCTGGTTTCTCCGGTTGGTGATCTAATTGTAGTAACCACGTCATCATACATATCCTTCACCACGTCAATATAACCCTTGGTCACTCCTTTCTTCTCTAGCACACACCAAATTAAATCTCTAGGCACTCTATCATAAGCTTTCTCTAAATCAATAAAAACCATATGTAGATCTTTTTTCTTCTCTCTATACTTTTCCATTAGTCTTCTAAGTAAATAAATTGCTTCCATAGTTGATCTCCCAGGCATAAATCCAAACTGATTTTCTGACACTGATGTTGTGCATCTTAAGCGATGCTCCATCACTCTCTCCCATAGCTTCATAGTATGGCTCATCAACTTACTACCTCTATAGTTGTTGCATTGTTGTACATCTCCTTTACTCTTATATATAGGCACTAGGATGCTCTTCCTCCACTCATCAGGCATTTTTCTAGTCATTAAAATTCTATTAAAAATTTTTGTAAGCTAAGATGCCCCCACATCTCTCAAGCATTTCCAAACCTCAATGAGGATCCCATCTGGTCCTAAGGCCTTGTTGGGTTTCATCTTCTTCAAAGCAAATTCCACCTCAAACTTCCTTATTCTCTGATAGAATCTGTATTCTCTAGTTTTATCGTAACTTCCAGTTTCTTCTTCCATTGTGTTATCCATATGTTTTTCATTCAGCAACTTCTCAAAATAGCTCTTCCACCTTTCCTTAATCTCTTCGTCGTTCACTAATACCCTAGAGTCATCGCTTTTTATACATTTAACCTGATTAATGTCTCTTGTTTTCCTTTCTCTCGACTTAGCAAGTTTATAAATACATTTTTCTCCCTCTCTAGTGTCTAGTTTGGTGTAGAAGGCGTCATAGGCTTCCATTTTAGCAACTCGAACTGTCCTTTTAACCTCCTTATTTGCACATTTATAGCTTTTGAAGTGTTCCTCACTTCTATCATTTTGCCACTTCTTAAAGCAATCCTTTTTGGTTTTTATTGCAGTTTGTTCCTCTTCATTTCACCACCAAGTATCTTTAGAAGCTAACCCTCTTCCCTTCGACTCTCCGAGGACCTCCTTCGCTATTCTCGTGATGCACCCTGCCGTTCTATCCCACATAGTATTGCTTCCATCTTCCAAATTTCAAGGTGCTTCTGTATACATTCTCTCTTGGAATATTGCTAGTTTCTCGCCTTTAAGGTTCCACCACATAGTTCGCGGGTTTATATGGTCTTTTTTAGTACGACATTGTTCTTTTATATGGATATCTAAAATAGTAAGTCTATGTTGAGATGTTAAACTCTCTCCTGGGATGACCTTACAGTCTTTACTTTGGTTTGAAATGGAAAATAGAAATATAATATTCAATCTTTAACAAAATAAATTGTTGACTACGTGTCAGGTGAATTTTGCAGGGTGTGTTTTTATAAATTTTAAATTATTCTTACACACTTTTTGGTGGTAGACATCCTCATTTCCAATTTGGAAATGAGGATGTCTACCACCTAATCTTATTCATGTACTGAAATTCTCAAGTGAATAATGCGACTTATTCTGTAATTCAGTCGTTCTACTGTTCAATATTTATGTTCTCCTCTTTCTGAAACTTTGCATATATTAAACTGAGAAGTAACACCTCTTGTTTCTTGAAAAAGCATGACCAGTGGAGGCCATAAATTAAGCCTGGATGGGCAATAATAAAGGTTCTGTTGATAATAACTTTTATATTCAGTTGCTTTAAGAGTTTGTTGAATCTTTGATGTTATTATACATTTTTTGGTTTTAATTGTCATTGTTATTGTTATTACCTTTTGTATGTTTTGTCTACTAGCATCATTCAGTAACATCTTGGTAGAATTGCTGGCAAAAATTTGTATGTATTGGTGGAAAAGGAGTTTGTTTTAAATTTGATACTGTTTTATTGATTGCCTGGCCCTGCTCAATAATTTTAAGTAAAAAGTTTTTTTTTCCCGTTGGAACTTGCTCAATGAAGCTGTGAATGCCATATTTTTGGCATGACTTTGTGAACTTTTGTCATGTATGTCTTTAGATTAACACACTCTTGTTGAATTCTGTTGATGTATGTCTTTCCATATCATAGATACACCAATTATTTGGCAACTATTTTGTTTCTGATTCACGTTCCTGGCCATTTGCTTGTGAAAAAATGTCATACCGACCAGATTAAGATATGGGAAGACCGCAAACAAGTGCCACTTGCAGTACTGAGACCACATGATGGCCAACCTGTGAATTCTGTTACATTCTTGACTGCCCCTGAACGCCCAGATCACATTATACTTATCACAGCGGTACATGCTCTCCGAGTTCCACTTTTTCTGCTAATATTTGTATTTAGTTGGTTATATGACCATGCTCGTTCAGCATGTATGTCATGTATCTCTGTTTTCCTAGACTGTCTTCTTATGCATCCTATTAAAGGTCCTTTTACTTGATACGGATGTGATGACATTATTTTGGCATCTGAGATATGCTATTAGAATCATACCCGTTTGTTATTGCTGGGTTTAAACTTTTTTACGGCTGTAAAGTGGAAAACATGTCAAAAAGGTTTTGCCATATGGTTTCAAATCTCTAAATAATGAAATGACAGAAATGATTAGGAGTATGAGAGATATGATACGGAATATATAGGAACGATTGCCTCCAACGTCCTAAATAAGCTGATCCAAAACAGGCTGTTAAACGAATTTTCTTAAGAGGTCCTCTTTCTTTAACTGCTTTTCAAAATGCCTTTTGTGTGTGTGTGTTTATTTTATTTAATTTCTCGAAGGATATTCACAGGGTCCACTCAATCGGGAACTGAAGATATGGGCCTCAGAAAGTGAAGAAGGTTGGCTGCTTCCAAGTGATGCTGAATCGTGGCAGTGTACCCAAACACTGGACCTGAAGAGTTCATCAGAGCCTCGTGTTGAAGAGGCATTCTTTAATCAGGTGGTGGCCTTGTCTCAAACGGGCCTTCTCTTGCTAGCAAATGCGAAGAAGAACGCTATATATGCTGTACACTTAGAATTTGGGCCTAATCCCTCGGCAACCCGAATGGATTACATAGCAGAGTTTACTGTCACAATGCCCATTTTGAGTTTTACAGGGACAAGCTATATATTACCCCACGGTGAACATATAGTTCAAGTTTATTGTGTGCAGACACAGGCTATTCAGCAATATGCTTTGGACTTATCTCAGTGCCTTCCTCCATCTATGGATAATGTTGTGCTAGAGAAGTCAGACTCAATTGTTTTTCGTGATACAACCAGTAATGATGGATTTTCTAATTTGGAGCCTTCAGTTAGGAAACCCAGTGAGATGTCTGTAGCGAGTTCAGCACCCAAACCATCAATGCAAGAAAGTATCTCTGAGAGTGCACCTAATATGAGTAACGAATCCAAACCCATTTCACTACCGATGGTAACTAGTGATAACGATATTGCTTGTGTTGCATCTCCACCTCTTCCTTTGAGTCCAAGGTTATCTCGAAAGCTCTCTGATTTTATAGGTACAACCCCACTGAATGATCGCGTTGGAGATCAACAAGTTCTGGAATATACAGTTGATAGGCAAATGGATACTGCTCATTCAAACTTGTCTGATGCCCTTTCCTTGGATGGTGCTTCTAAGAATGACGAGAACAAGGGCGCACACGATGATATTTCCACTGTTCTCAATCATGCTATGAAGTTCAAGCCCCCAACTCATTTGGTAACTCCTTCTGAGATATTGATGGCAGCTTCGTCCTCTGAAACTGCCCACATTATTGAGCACTCTAGTGAGGTAGAGCCAAAATTTCAAGATGTGCTTGTCAACAGTGATGTGCTCAATGCAGAGGTGGAAGTGAAGGTCGTGGGTGAAACGGGTTTTAGTCAGAATAATGAACCTGGCTCTAACGGAGAATCTGACAATCTTGTTTCAGATAACAAGGAGAAGTCCTTTTGCTCTCAGGCCTCGGATCTTAGTGTTGAGATGGCTCGAGAATTTCGTGCACTGTCAACTGAAAACTATACTGTGGAGGAATCTCGGCAACTTGATGTGGCTAGTGTAAATGAGGCACTGACCCAACCTTCAAGTGTCGAGGAAGAACTACATGATTCCACAAAAGATATCTCCGGGAAGGTCGCTGACTCCTCTATGGCCTCAACAAGCCCACAACCACCAGGACCAACCACAAAGGGGAAAAAGCAAAAGGGGAAGAATAATCAAGGATCGGGTCCATCTTCTCCATCCCCAAGTGTTTTTAATTCAACGGATTCTTCCAATGGAGCTGGTGTAAGTACAAGTGTTCCCTCTGTTGAAGCTTCTTTTTCTCAGATTTTGGCCATGCAAGAAACACTTAATCAGGTCAGTTCTTTGAGATATCTGTGCAGAATTTCCTTTATGCATTAATCAATAGTTATTTTTTGAAAATAAGAGTTTTTTTGGTTGCTTCAGGATAGTGGTAAAATTTAGTAGTTGATGCCATAGTCTAGTGTTGCCATGGATAACATAAAGGGTAGGGTAGTGAGGGCGGCTCAAGGGTTCAATTCTCATTGCTATTTAAAAAAAAAAAAAAAAAAAAAATTTAACTCGGTGAAGAAAAAATTGGGTTAATTCTCGGACAACCCCGTATTTTGGTTAGTTTGAAGTAGCGTCCCTTATATTGATGGCTTTCTTGTTTGTGGTCCCTTCACTGTTTGGTTGATTCTTCATTCTTGGATTGACAATAATGGAATACTCCTGTTTCTCCATGCGGATTCTTTTGCGCTAATTATAGAAAGGGTTAAAGACATTTTATACCCTTGTAGTTTCACCCTTGTGTCAAATTGGTCCCTGACTTTTTAATTGTGTCAATGCAATCCTTTAATTTTTCAAACGCTGTCAATGTAGTCCAGCTATCAACTTCTGTTAAAAAATCTAATAGAAGTTAGTCGCACGTGTATGTCTTGTGATGTTCACTGAGGACAAATTTGGAAATTCCACCGAATGTGAGAGAGAGTCCAAAGTGCTCTTCCAAGTTCTTCCCTTGTTTTACTTCCAGAATTTCATACATTTTCTGCATTGATCTTGGTTGCGAAGCATTTTCCGAAAGGACGCTGATTGTTTTTCAATCTTTGTATACAGAGAACAACACACATCATTCTCCAAAAAGTTATTTATATACACATAAATGTGTGTGTGTGTGTGTGTGTGAGTGTGTGTGTGTGTGTATATAAGATGGTCCTATGGTTGTTCGTCAATCCATATAAAATCTTCTGGTACAAAAGAAGGTGTCAGGTGTATTCACTTTCAGACATGTAAAAATGAATAAAGTCCATAATCTCCTTTCCATCTGGTGTTTGTTTGATGGGTGGGCTATTACAGGTTTAGAATCACACATATAATGGCAAAATCAGCCATGTGTAGATCACAGAAGTTGTCCATGCTTAGTCCAATCTGACAGACAAGTGAAGATAGCACCAGTTTTTAGATCTGAATTTTAGCATTATTGATCCAAAATTTCGGGATTACCCCTCTCTGTTAATTTCCACTCTACAACCCATAATGTTCATCACTAAGATGATGAACACCACCCGGCACCAGCCTATGTTTGAAACTTCTTTGTTGATCTATTCTTCATTGACAAAGGTGAGGGCGATATTGCACCCACTTAATCAAATGGAGGAACCCATTGAGTGGAGTTGTCATATTTGAGTTCATAAAGGACGAAGGAACCATTGAAGCCTAGGGTTTCTGGGGTAGATTATTGGGGGTGAAATCTTTTTTTTTTTCTTTTGGGGGGGAAGTTTTAGATTTGCCTTTAGTGGACATCACATGACTTACACGTGATGAACTTCTGTTAGATTTTTTAACAGATGTTGATGGCTAGACTACATTGACACCAATTGAAAAATTAAAGGATTGAATTGACACAATTAAAAAGTCAGGGACCAATTTGACACAAGGGTGAAACTACAAGGGTATAAAATGTATTTAACCCTTGTAGAAATAGTATGTCATTGATATACTATTGCTCTGTTTGGTTTGCGGATTTAGAGAAGGAAAAGGAAACGGGAAGGAAAACTATCTCCCTTGTGTTTTTCTTCATGTCTTGCTGATATTAGAAATTCAAATTTGAAAAAATATAGTAGTAATTCCAGAAAATTGGAAGGAAAAATACTTGCAAAATTCAAATTTATAATTTACATTTCACCCTATTCTCTTTTCCTTGATATTCCCCTCGCCTTTTTTCTTATACCAAACAAAGAAAAGCATATTTTTTTTCTCCCTCCATTTCCTCACTAAATCCACGAACCAAACAGACCCTGTATGTTGGCAAATTGGGTTCATTTCACATAGTATTGCATGAGTATTTTTATTTATTTATTATGGTCTATGGTTATCAGTATGTTATATCCAGTTCAAATTGTGTCCTTACAGTTCATACTTACCCGTTTCTTTAACCTTTTTGTTGCTTCTTGCAGCTAACTACGGTGCAAAAGGAAATGCAGAAGCAGATGTCAGTGATGCTTGCTGCTCCAGTCACCAAAGAAGGCAGAAGGCTGGAGGCTGCCCTCGGCCGTAGCATGGAGAAATGTCTCAAGGCCAATACTGATGCTTTATGGGCCCGTTTTCAAGAAGAGAGTGCAAAACAGGAGAAGTTAGTACGAGACCGTACACAGCAGATAACAAGCTTGATTACCAACTGCATCAACAAGGAATTGCCCGCTATGTTGGAAAAAACAGTGAAGAAGGAATTGGCTGCGGTTGGACCCGCTGTAGCTCGCACAATCACTCCGAATATTGAAAGAACTGTATCTGCAGCTATTGCAGAGGCCTTTCAGGTTAACATTCTGAAAATCTATCCGAGTTTTCTACTAAAATTTAGTGCCTGTTTGCTTTTGAAAAGAAGAATAATTTATGGCCAGTTTGGAATCACTTCTGAAACACACGTTTGGGCTCAAACATGCTTAAGGGACACAAAACACGTATATCAGCCCTTTTAGATTAATTATTGGAAGCACTCCGGGCCCCAAAAGCACCTTTTGGATGAAGCAGGTCCAAAGGTACTTCAGCCCAAACGTGATGTAGGAAGCAAGTTAGGTTTCCGGCGGAAGGTTTTTATATGAATTTTTGTAATTCCTATCTTGCCCATGTGATTAGGTCGCTTCTGCCTAAATGCAAAATCCACAGTCAATCCAGCGGGTCCTTAGTTTTATTGGAAACTAATTGATTTGTTTGGTGCAGAGAGGAGTTGGTGACAAAGCAGTGAATCAGTTAGAGAAATCAGTTAATTCAAAATTAGAAGCCACTGTTGCTAGGCAGATCCAAGCGCAATTTCAAACTTCTGGCAAGCAAGTTCTTCAGGTATGTTTAAAGCTTATGTTCTCTGTTCAAGTGTACATTAGCTTATTGGGAATGGAATTGACTGAGAAGTAGGAATTCATAGGTTCACATGTAGTATATTTTAGATGAAACAATCTGGCAGTACGAAACCTGTATATGTCACACTTAATGTTCTTCTGCCTTAAAATGCATTGATTCCGGCTTAATCTTGTTATTTCATCTTTAATCTGTTCCAAGTGCTCTGTTGTCTGTTTTCTCTTAAGGGCTTCTTCTTTTTCCTCTATTTTTTGATAGGTGGCCCTTTTTGTTCTTACAATGTATACCTCCAGTGCACATGGGTGCACGCACCCCTTTGGCTGCCTTTTCAATACAATACTTTATCTATTAAAACAAAATGGAAGTAAAAAAAAATCCACCTTTAATATGAATGGTCACGCTCCTCTTGGTGTGACTGACACCTAGAAATATCTTGATGGCTTTTGGTTCTTGTGGTTCTAATATAAGATCAAGTACATCTTGATAATTTGAACACATTGGCTTTTAATTTTTTGTAATTATTTTTTTCCCTTCTGTTTATTATGAATTTAAGAGGGGAGCATTGGCGCAATGGTAAGGTTGCTCCATTGTGACCTGGAGGTCACGTGTTCGAATCTGGAAACAGCCTCTCTGCTTGCAGGGGTAAGGCTGCGTACATCTCACCCTCCTCATTCCCCGCAATGGCAGGAGTCTCGTGCACTGGGCTGCCCCTTATTATTATTATTATTATTATTATTATTATTATGAATAAATACATTTGGGTGGAGATGTGATTTTGACGAATTCACAAATTCAGAACCTGGCTTTTTTTTTTCCTTTTTTTTTTTTTTAAATGATCTGTGTGTGTGTTGCTTTTCCTTTTTGTTTGTTTGTTTGTTTGGGTGTTTGTGTTCCCTTGTGGGGTTTGCATGAAGAGATTGCGTGCCTTTTTCTAATGAAAATGGTAACTTCTGATCGACCAAAGAAATCTCACCATGCAGGATACATTGAAATCAAATTTGGAAGCTTCACTTATCCCTGCCTTCGAAATGTCATGCAAAGCCATGTTTGAGCAAGTAGATTCCACATTTCAGAAAGGAATGGTTGAACATACGACCGCAGCTCAGCAGCAATTTGAGTCTACAAGTTCTCCTTTGGCACTTGCTTTAAGGGTACGCATAGCTATGACGCTCATATTACACAAATGCCCTTGTCTTTTGTTGTCAACTTATCTTAGGTTCCTCGGTATTCTAGTATGATATAACTATTTGCGATCAGGATCACGTGTGTTTTCCTCAGTCAAAATGATCGACTGTAGAACACTAAGTTAAAATTTTTCCCACATAGTGTACTTGGACAATATTTCTTTTCTGTATGCCATCTGTTCTTGCTCTTCTTCCTTACTATCTACTAGTCATACTATATCCTGCCTCTGAGCTATCCTTATATTGCAGGATGCCATTAATTCAGCATCATCAATGACTCAAACTTTAAGCGGAGAATTGGCTGATGGTCAAAGAAAGTTGTTAGCTCTTGCTGTTGCTGGAGCAAATTCAAAATCAGCGAATCCTTTGGTTACCCAACTGAGCAACGGACCTTTGGGCGCTCTGCATGAAAAGGTGTTATCTGCTTTACACACACACACACACACACACACACACCCCTATAGATAGATGTCAGTATTTCTGCAGAACAGTCCAATCTTATCCCAAAAAATCTGTTAAATATGTTTGTTATCAAAGTATTTCCAACTCTGAGCCTTCCATCTTGTGCAATAGATGGAGACACCTTTGGATCCCACCACAGAGCTATCCAGATTGATATCTGAACGGAAATATGAGGAGGCTTTCACTACGGCCCTACAAAGAAGTGATGTTTATATTGTATCTTGGTTATGCACTCAGGTATACTTTATATGTACAGAGCATTTTAATCTGCAAAGCTCTGATAAGGATTGGAATGGGCATGTGTCGTGGTTACTGAGATGTCTTTTGTTTTGAGTTTTAGTTATTATCATTATGAACAAGCCTATCGTCCCCAAATTTGTGTACCCAGATGATGTGGCGGTGGGCACACATTCGTCATGGTAGAACCATAGTTATTTTCATCGAACGTTGTTTAGGTGGTCCCACTGCCATAGTTATTTTAGAACCGTAGCCTCAATTTCTTGAATAAACATGACGAGACACAAATATTTTGCTAGAATTTTCTGATTAAATAATTCATTCCTTTGGGATCTACCAGGTTGACATACAGAGGATTCTATCAATGGTTCCTCTCCCTCTGAGCCAGGGAGTATTGTTGTCTCTTCTGCAGCAATTGGCCTGTGATATAATCAAGGACACACCCCGAAAACTAGCTTGGATGACAGATGTGGCGGTTGCCATAAACCCGACGGACCCAATGATTGCAGTGCATGTTCGACCCATCTTCGATCAAGTTTACCAGATATTGAACCATCATCGTAACCTTCCTACTACCACTGGTGCTGAGCTTACTAGCATCCGTCTTGTCATGCACGTTATCAACTCCATGCTGATGTCCTGTAAATGATTCTTACATTTTTGCTATTGTCTGTTAAATTATAGGGTTATTCACCGACTTATTGTGATGGACTGTACAAAGTAATAGGGGTCTTTTTCAGTAATGAGGGTACTAAATGTAGAGTCGGTTATCCCTGAACATTACTATGCAAAAAGGAACGAGGTGGAAGGAAGAAACAAAAAAAAAAAAAAAAAAAAAAAAAACGGGGGTTGAACCTTTTTTTTTTTCTTTTCATTTTGGTATTTAAGTTCTGGAATCTATCTTTCCTTGTGTCATGAATTTCACTTAAATGTGATATATTGTATTCCTCTTGCAGTCGCTTAGCTCCTTCTAGCTTGTTGAGTATTTCTCTCCATCATATATGCATAGCTACTCTCACTTAAATTTCTCATGTTTGGACTCAGGCATAGCATCCGTTTGCTTCATGGGTTAACAATGCGTTAAATAAACCAATATTTTCTCCCTTGTACACAACCCTTGTACGCCAATTTTGGTTTCCCATAAAATGGTAGCTTATAAAGAAAAATGTCCCCCGACCCAAAAAAAAAAAGGTAGTAAAAAGTAATGCTACGGATTTGAGATTTGGGATGCGTCATAAATCACATGGAATCACTGTACATGTAAATATTGAATACAACTGGAATACCAATTCATTTGATATAACTTACTATACATATGAAAATTATGATGATGCGGGCACCAAAATGAGTAATACTTGGGGCACAACTAAATACACAACTTTTGGAACATAACCTAATTAATGTGTCTATCTCTCTTCTGTGTCATTGTGGGGTCTAGTGACATCACAGGAGAGAGATAGACACATTAATTAGGTTGTGTCCCAAAAATTGTGTATTTGGTTGTGTCCCAAGTTTTACTCCACCAAAATACCCGTTTCCGCATGCACACTTTGGGGTCAAAAAAACCCGAAGAGGCCCGAGTAAGGACCCGTTTGACCCATGCTTAAGTGCTCAGCTTAGAAAGTTCATGCATACATCGGGCAAGAAGCAACTCTTGAGCTGCTTCTTCCCATCGCAGCTTTCTGCAATTGCAGCACAATATGAGCATCCATGATGGGCTAGCCTATGTAGCATGGATAAGGACACACGACACGATACGGACATGTCGATACGACAAATCCTAAAAATGCAGGAAACGGACACGACTAAGATACGACTAATAAATAATTTTATCTTTGAATTAAAAATACAATTTGCAGTCCAGGATTCTCAAACACACCAATTGCTTATCCCCAATTTTACTATATCATTGCTCAAAATTTTAAAAGAGTAATATTTGGGTGACAAACACTTTTTACAAACACTTATAAACATACTCTATCTCTCTCCTCGGTGGCACTGTGGGGTCCGGATAATTTTAGTTATCCCCACAGTGTCTCCCAGGAGAGATAGAGTGTATTTGTGAGTGTTTGTCACCCTAGCATTGTTAATTTTAAAAGCACTTCTAATGTGATACCACCATGCCGAGTTCACTCGCGTGTCCGACTAGATCAGCTGCGAAATGAGTTCAAGGTGTGTCCGATGTTAAAAAATTTAAGACACATTTTTTAGCGTGTAGGACACGTGATGACACGTGATGATGCGTGTCCGACGAGTGTCAAGACATAAACATAGGAAGCTTCCATGCTACATAGGAGCTATTTAATTGCCATGCGTCCATGTTAAATGGAAGCTTGTGACATTGGTATCTTTTTTTTGATTGGAAATGATATTAGTATCTTGTAGGAAGAAAAAAACTTGGTACAATGGATGCGTTCATCTTTACATTTAAAAAGGCAAACGTCCGTTTGAAAGTGTGTGTATATATATATATATATATATATCCGTTTGAAGCTTACTTATGAATGTTTAATTATTACTCTTTTTCAGACACATTGAATTGTTAAAAGGCTGGCTTAAGAAGGTTATCAAAACATGAACAATAGAACCCAACAAAAAAAAAAAAAAAAAACAAAGAACCTACCATTAACACATGCCTTAATATATCCATTGTACTAACAACTTTCTCAGTCTTCAAATGACTCAAAGCATTAAAAAAAAAATAAATAAAAAAAAAATGGACGTCTTAGCACATCCACTACGGAAAAGAAATGCAGGCCTCCATTGGCTAGAACAAGTTAGAGCATCTCCAATCTTTAACCAAAATCCACAAAAAAGTTAAATTTGGTACAAAATCCTAAAAAATATTTTCCAACTCTTTGACTCAAAACTCATATCGAATTTACTCAAATTTAGACCCAAATTGGAATAATACTATTCATTAACTTAAATTTTCTTAAGAGTTTTGAGTAACAATTGGAGAGTATTTTTTTTTTTTTTAATAAATGTTTTTTGTACTTAAATTTTAATTTGATATGGGTTGGAGCAAGAGTTGGAAATGACTTTACTCAAATTTTGTACTCAAAAGGAGAGGAAAAATAGTAATATTAAAACAAATTTGAGTAAATCTATACCGAATCAAATTTTTACTGTGGATATGGCCTTTAACTTTTTCTACTCTTTCTTGTATTTTTGACTTTGTTAAGAAAACCATCAAATTTCTTTACCATAAAATTTCTTTACCACAGCTTCCAAATCCAATCCAATTCACAGAGACTCAAAATATAGAGAGAGAGAGAGAGGAAAATGAGGACCTCGAAAGCAGAACAGAAAGATATATTTACTCAAATTAGCAAGGAGGGAAAAAAAAAATGGCTGCGGTATTTACAAAATCTCAAAATCTGAGAGAAAAATTATCCTATGCTACCAACACTGATCCGTCTCCCATCTCCGGGTCGGGTAAAACCCAGATCGATTTCCATTTCCATTTCCATTTCCATTTCCATTTCCATTTCCAACCGAGTACTCAAAAGATCGCCGTCGTCCAAACCCGGCACCCAAAGAGAGATCATAGAGCGCCCTGGCCGTCGGATCAGACAGCGTGGCGTACGCATTGTGTATCTGAATGAAATCAGGACCGTCTGCCTCGGAATGCGACGAGTCCGGATGGTACACCTTCGCCAAGCTCCGGTACGCCGCCTTTATCTCCACCGGCGATGCGTTTTTCTTGATTCGGAGCACCTCGTACAGACTCGCCGATCTTCTAGTCTCCATCGCCGGCACTGCCGTCTCTGTGAAGGCGTGAATTGCATATTTAAAGGGGCTTCGGCTTGCGAATGTCATTTTCCGTCCCGATCCGGTGGGTCCGGGGAGGGACGAGCGATAATCCCTAGGTAATCGGAGGGATGTTACGGTGGGTGAAGCTAGGGTTCCGATCATTGAAAAGACTTGAAAATTTGATTAACAATGCTAAGCGGAATATGGTTTGGTTGGGGCCTGGGGGGTTTGGACTTTGGAGGAGAGAGGGAGAGAGAGAGTCATGTGTTTATATCAAGGTTAGAGAGGGGGGAATCTTTATTTTATTGTGTGCCGAGAGAGAGAGAGAGAGAGACTCTGTTTTGAGGAGAGAGAGAGAGCGGCGCCGTGGGGATTAGGTTTCACAATGGGCGCTAGTCTTTTTTTCGCGGTTTTCTGTTTCGCAACTGACAAGCGGTGGGACAGTATTGGGAATTTGGAGTTTTTATTTATTTATTTATTATTAAAAATTTAAGGGTAAATTACATTAACACCCCCTCAACTATGATCTATTTTCACTAATACCCCCTAATCTTTTTTACATGACAAATCAACCCCCTAGGGTTCAATTATTTGACACATTGACCCCTTCTGTTAGTCTGCCATTCAAAAACCTAACAGAAAAACTGCACACCATCAATCATATGACACTTTTGATCCTTTTAGTTCCATTTCTACCCTTATGTTGAAATAAACCGTCCACAGCCAAAAGTCTACAACATCTACCATCCCTTTGATCGTCTCTACATCCCTTAAAATAGGTTTCTTCTACCTTAGCCACCACTTTAACTCTATCAATCTCTCTATTTGAATATGGGACTCTCTTAATCAATGGTGTGGTACAAAAATGATATACTCATTTCTTCAATTTTTTATACAATTTGAAAATAAAAGACTGAAAATTGAGAAGATTAAAAATCTCTTCTTTTCTTTTTCTTTTTTCTTTTTCCCTTTTAAACAGCCCATGGCTAGAGGTGTCAATCGGGCCGGGCTCGGTCAAAGCGGGCCCAATCGGGCTTGTGGGTTGGGACGGACTTCAACTAATACCGGGCCAGGTCGGGCTGGGCTTGGGAGGGGAGGGGGGTTGTCCTCCCCGGACCAGTGGCCCGGGCTTACTAGGGTCGGGCTTAGGGCTAGGGGGTCGGCTAGGGACCGGACTTGAGTAATTAAGCCATTTTTAATGTAAAAAACACTGATTTTTGCGGGGTTAGGATCAGGCCTCGGGCCGGGCCGGGCTGGGCTAGGTAGCGGGCCAGGCCGGGCCGTAGATTCCTGTCACGACCCATCCCGCTACGCGCGGAAATAGGACACGTGGCACGCCATCAAGGCTTATCTAGTTCACTAAAGTGTGAATAGCAGCGGAAACATAAGTCAAATCCATTTCAACTAAGAGTTATAAAAAATTTTGCCCAATTGGAAACACTTCCAAAAGAATACAATTATGAAAACAGAGGTCCAATCAACTGATCGGGGACCCAGTCGACTGACCATCAAAAGCAGAAAGTTTAAAACATTAACAACCCGGTCCAGTCGACTGTGTCGGGGACCTAGTCGACTGGTGCCCAAATTTATCAGTCAACTGAAACTGTCTGGTCAATTGATACTCTATTCTAATAGAAAATGGTGTTCTGGGACCTCATCCAGTCGATTGTTTTATCAATCAAGTCGACTGATTCCCTAACATATCAAGGCATTGTTGAGTTACAAACAGTGATCCAGTCGACTGAAACAAAAACCAGTCGACTGATTCGCATCAGCACACTAATTCTCTGCACCAATCCAAGTTACACTTCTCCAATTCACAACCAACACAAACACAGCGATACACTAACGATTTAAAACATAATTACAGGTGTTTACTAGTGATTACAATACTATTGAACTAGTACACCGTCTATTACAACATGTTACGAATTCAAGGTTCTTATTACAAGTTTAGGAAAGGAACAAAACATAAACAAGAATGATTCCCATCGTCTCATCGGCCTCACTCTTCATGCTTCTTCTTGCCTTTCTTCTTACCTGCAATGGAGTAAATTTCCACTACTCAACTATATGATGAGTGCACAAGTTCTAGAATATGCAATATATGACAAAACATGCTTTAATCTCATAAATCACATCAAATAGTCTCTAGGGAGAAAATACGCCTTCATCCGGTAGCGGCAAGTCCAAGCCTTAAACTGAGATCAATGGCTAGTCCAATCTGACCGGGCCGGGCCCGGCCAATCTGACCTGTTTGACACCTCTACCCATGGCAATACACCCACACTCAGCCCCAACCACTTCAGCCATAGAACAAACCAAAACCTAACTCTGGACTTTAAACAAATATCTGGCACACAAGTTACAACCACTAGAGACCAAGTTGTCCACTACCTTTGAAAACACCAACTCCCCCCAAAAAAACCATTACAGCAAACCAATCTATAGCAAAAACAAAACACTTAGCAACTAGAACCATTGACAAACCGCAGAAGCCACCACCAATGACCAATCATCAATCTCGAACCGCATTAAATTTCACAAGCAAGAGTTGTGGTATTCAACATTCACGATTTTTCCAAATCAGAGAGAGAGAGAGAGAGAGAGAGAGAGAGAGAGAGAGAGAGGATGTGATGTCAGTATGAGGATGAGGGGAGTAAGGTGGATCAGATGGGTGTTTGGATGAAAAGAGAAAAGAAGAAGAATTTGGGTGTTTGGATGAAGAAGGATTACTTTGCGTTAGTTAGTATTACAACTTACAAGGTAAAATATGGGCAAATTGGTCTTTTTGTAGTTTTGTTAATGGTGTTAGTGTCACACCCCAACCCGCCCCCGCGGGCTAGGACACGTGTAACAAAGCCAATGACCAAACAATTATTTTTTTAACGTTCCAAAAATACCATTTTTTTTTTACTGAAATGTCAGGGGTAAAATATCATTTTATCAAATAAATTAATAAAAATGAATAAAATAAAGTTTTAAACCCGTCAAATGGTACTTGGGCAAAGTTTCCTCTATTACAGCACCATTTACCATGTTTTCATAAACTAAAACATTTTTAACCCCTGCTACACTCATTTATTTAAATATTCCAAAACATATCAAAATCCAATTAAATATATAGATATTACAAACTCATTCTAACATTTATTTATAAACATACTTAAAAGTATAAACTTTAAGTTTATTACAACCTTATTCAAATCCTCACATATAAACATATAAGCAAACTAGACCCAGACCCGTAGTCTCGATCATTTTTCATTGTGGTATTCATCTGAACCTGCGTGGTCATTAGCCACAAAAATCGAATAAGCTTTCGCTTAGTGAGTACGTGGTACTAATCATGCAATTGGAGTATTTAATGATTCATAACACCAATTAAATATTCACAACAATAAATGGTCGCAGGCGTGTCAAGTAATCAACCACCATCGTTCTGGACCCCTGATTCCGGGCCAATCTCACTTTTTCCGTCGCATATAGCGAAATCACTCTCATTCACTCGTGACCGTAGTCAATTCGCTGATAGTCGTCACCACCGTCCCCTTTTCTCTGAGGACTTCAACATCTCTCTGTCCCTTATATATGGGCTAACTAATGGTGATTATCACTTGAGACTCTTTGACCAAAATAAGCACATAAGCAACTCAACATATCAATATGGCAATTTCATCATTTTTTTTTGGACATATTTTTAAACAATAATTAATTACATGCTTTTCTACTTAATCACAATAAAGCAATTTAAGCATTCACTAATAAATAAATAACATTAAACATCCAATTTTGGGATTAGGACACTCACCTCAACGATTAAAACAGTAAATTAATAACCTAAAAGCTGATTCCTAGCAAGACCCTGCTCAAAGAATATTCCAAATGTGTTCCTACACATATTTTGGTAAATTAAATGTTACCAACCCATTTGGGTCACGAAAAATCTATCATTTAAACTAAAAATAAATTATACCAAAAGGTTAGGCTTACCCCCACGAGTCTAAATATAACTTCTGTTTTGAGAACGGGCATCATACGATAAAAGAGGCGGCGTCGCAAAGTAGCAAACCCCACTTTTCTCTCTCTTTTTCTCGCAGCTCCCACTCTCTGTTCTTCTATTTTTTTTCCTAAACCTTTTGTTTTTGTTTTTTTTTTTATTAACTAACTAACATATATATAATATATGTATTATACTACCACCGCCTAACACATGCACACACACTCACGGTTTTTTTGGTTTTTTTTTTGATTTAAGAGTCAAATAGAATATTTCAAAGAATATTCCTCAATTTTGGTCTATTTCTATTTACACCCCCAATCTTTCTAAATTCTATTATGAAAATTCAAACGACTTAATATTAACTATCCGATATCTAAGTGGGTCTATATTTATATCACGTATGGGTCCCAAACGTGGTCCAAAATATCATATGAAGACACTAATTAGCCTACTAATTATGTCACGTATTCAATTACGCCCTCACAAGGGTACCCAAACTGGTCCATAAATAAACATGAACAATAAAATAATATTAAAACACTTAACATTTTATCAATTAAATAATCTTATGGCATCAACATGTATTATAATGTACACATTTACATTTACATGTTTACCATTTAATCACATAAATGCACATAAATGCAATTTATCCAATCTGGACCTTCCGTGGGTCCTGTTTCACATTTGTCCGATTGTGCCATTTATCAAGCACTTATCACATCGGGGTAACTGGAACTTACCCAAATCATCACATGCAATTATTTATACTAATTGATGCATGCAAAATAAATATTAACACTATTTTTTTGGGTACGGGTATTACAGTTAGTACCAATCTCAACCCCTCATAGATGAGGGGGTCAATTTGTTCAGTTTTTTTAGGAGGTATCAGTGAAAATGTGTCTTAGTTGAGGGGCAGTTGATGTAATTTATCCAAAATTTAAAACATTTTATTATTTCACAGGAAATTGTGGTCAAAACTTCTCCTGTAACAAATTTAAGAATTCATAAATTTTCAATTCCACCATATTTGAATAAATTGTTCTAATTGACTGAAAAAGAAGATTTTGGAAATAATGACCAACATGTTAAAGTTAAAACCTAAAACGTTTTCTTTCAAATTAAAAAAAAAAAAAAAAAAAAAAAAAGAATAAAAATTTCTCAAATAGGATGATGATCTTTCTTTAGAGGTCAAAGAGTGGGTTTTTCCATCAAATGCCAAGGAATTGCACATGGTTTTAGAGAAAAACTAGTAAGATGGAGAAATTATTGGTTGATTCCGACCATATGTCATGTGGTGGTCTTTCTCATTAAAGAACTGCTATATGACAATATTATCTAGTAATTAAAAGATAACATAGTCATATAATAGCTCCGTACTGGTCAGAACCACCATATTAATTGTCACAATGGTCTAGGACGACCCAAGAATTTCTCAGCAAGATGGGTTGCTTCATTGTACTCTGTTAAAAAAAAAAAAATGGTTCCCAAGTTGGATTTTCAGCTCAAAAAGAGCCGATAGCTTAGCTAATTAGATCTCATGATTCTCATCTACTGTATGATATACATATATAAACTTATCATTTTTTTTATACTACGTATATAACGCCAATGATAGTATCAGTTATTTCTCATATACACAAATACTTTATAACTATTGGATGAAAATAAGTAATTATTTAATACTCCCTCCGTCCCATATTAAGAGTCTCTTTTGGGAATTCCAACTTATTAAGGGGACAACCTTGATTTTGGTGAGATTTTCAACTTTCCAACATTGCCCTTTTTGAAATTCAAAATTATAGTCACATCAAAAAAAGAGAGGGAAGAGTTGGATATAATAAAGGGCAAATTTGGAAAGTGTGTATTAAAGTACTTTGACTTTTCAAATAGGACTCTTAAAATGGGACATCAAAAAATGGCATCAAGGACTCTTAATATGGGACAGAGGGAGTAATATTTTTATTTATTATCTTTAGACCAAATCTTCGTGCAACGATTAAAGACTATTTTCTTACCTGAGAAACTACTTACCACATATATATAACACTAATGTTGGGGTACAAGTAAATCTCACAAATGCTTACACTCAGAGTTTGTCTCTCTCCTGACTGACACTGTATTACTGTGGAGTCCGAATAATTTTAGTAGACCCCACAATATCACTAAGAAAAGAGATAGACTATAAGTATAAGACTTTGTAAAATTTATTTATGATACAAATATTACGAAAATACTTTTGCTCACCCAAAATTTGGTACATCAATGCTCACCCAAGCATCCCATTGGCCAATGCAGTGGGGTCCAGGATTAAACAAATGTTGTTTAACATTGTTTAATCCTGGGCCCCACTGCATTAGTCAATGGAATACTTAGGTGAGCATTGATGTAATAAATTTTGAGTGAGCAAAAATGCACTCCAAATATTACCTTATATATAAAGTAATCTGACACTCTTGAGAATTGAGAGAGACTCGCAAGACTACAGGGGACCTGTCTTTCGCACGTGCCAGAGATTCCAGAAGGTAGCGCTTGTGTGTATCTTCTTGAAAAGTGAGGTTAGTTGCGTTTGCGTGGCTGTGATTTTATTGGTACGTGCCAAGCCTTCTAGATGTTTTTTTTTTTGTTTTTAATTTAAAAATGAACTACTTTTTTGGGGTCTTAAGAAATCCACAGATTTGGAGGGACGTCGCAATCTCATTTGATGTCCCCATGGTTTTGTGTTTTGATAATTAGTAATTCAATGCTTTTTAAATTTTTTTTTTCAAAAGTGTTTCTCAATATATGTGATAATTGACTCAGTTGATTTGGATAGATTGAAGTTAAAGTGGTCTTATCATTAATGAACAAGAATCCACTGTAATATGTGTTAGAAAACATTTTTTGAGAAGAAATTTTGAGAAGCATAGCATTACTCTTTGATAAAATCAGAAAGTCAGATATTGTTATAAGGGTAATTCTTTGGTGACAACCTTCATATAACTTTCATACAACCTTTTAAAAGATGTGTCTATCTCTCTCCTGTGTCATTGTAGGGTCCAGTGACATCATAGGAAAGAGATAGACATATCTTTGTAGGAGGTTATATAAAAGTTGTCACTAAAAAATTACTCTTGTTATAGACTATGATATGTAGATATATATATATATATATATAAAATTATATACTCACTCCGTCCCATTTATGTGTCCCTTTTTGGGAATCCAACTATTTAAGGGGATAAAAAAAATACACATACTTTCTACAATTGCTCATAATCATTGCACTTCTCTCTTGGAAAAACTAAATTAATTTATATGCTAATTTAAGAAAATGAATAATAATTTTAGGATATTCCAAAAAAGAAAGGGTAAATTACACTGACCTCCCCTGAGGTTTGACGTAATTACACGGACCTCCCCTCTAGTTTGCAAAATTACACAAACCTCCCTCGAGGTTTGTAATTCGGTAACAAAATACCCCCTCCACTAACGTTCCGTTAGTTTTTTTTACATTTGCCTCCCCTGAAAATTATAATTAGCCCCCCTATACTATAAAATTGTCATACTAAGCCCTATTTCTCTTATATTTTTGTTTTAATTATAAAATCCCTCCTCCCTCCTACGTTTTTGGGTTAATTTTTTTAGCATTAATTTATATCTACACAAAATATACACAAAATACATATAAATAAGTCCAAAATTTTTTTTTCCAAGAACAAACCTCTGTCAAGTCCCCCTGTATTAATTTTCTAGATCCGCCCCTGCCCTTATGCTTCAAAAGTGGACACTTAACCCCCTGTGATTGTGGACTAAAATGGAACTGTTATGATTTCACTCAAAACTGACGAAAATTCTAAAATTGGTTAAAAATATAAACACTTAACCCATTTTGTGATGTTAATTTTGGGGTTAACGTTCTTTGAGTGAAATTTATAGCGAGGAGAACGAACTCCTTACCACTTGGCCAACAGGTCATTGGTAACATTAATTTATATCATCTACACAAAATATATATAAATAGGTCCAAAATTTTTTTTTCCAAGAACAAACCTCTATCAAACCCCCATGTATTAATTTTCTAAATCCGCCCCTGCCCTTATGCTTCAAAAGTGGACACTTAACCCCCTGTGATTGTGGACTAAAATGGAACTGTTATGATTTCACTCAAAACTGACGAACATTCTAAAATTGGTTAAAAATATAAACACTTAACCCATTTTGTGATGTTAATTTTGGGGTTAACGCTCTTTGAGTGAAATCATAAATGGGTTAAGTGTTTATATTTTTAACCAATTTTAGAATTTTCGTCAGTTTTGAGTGAAAACATAACAGTTCCATTTTAGTCCACAATCACAGGGGTTTTAAGTGTCCACTTTTGAAGCATAAGGGCAGGGGCGGATCTAGAAAATTAATACAGGGGGACTTGACAGAGGTTTGTTCTTGGAAAATTTTTTTTTGGACCTATTTATATGTATTTTGTGTATATTTTGTGTAGATATAAATTAATGCTAAAAAAATTAACCCAAAAACGTAGGAGGGAGGAGGGATTTTATAATTAGAACAAAAATATAAGAGAAAGGGGGCTTAGTATGACAATTTTATAATATAGGGGGGCTAATTGTAATTTTCAGGGGAGGCAAATGTAAAAAAAACTAACGGAACGTTAGTGGAGGGGGCATTTTGTTACTGAATTACAAACCTCGAGGGAGGTTTGTGTAATTTTGCAAACTAGAGGGGAAGTCCGTGTAATTACGTCAAACCTCAGGGGAGGTCAGTGTAATTTACCCAAAAAAAAAAGAGGACACATAGAATGAAACAAAGGAAGTATATATAGAGAGAGAGATTTAGGATGGAGGTTCTTTTTGGGAAAGTGTAAAGGCTTCTAGAAGCCATTCCATGGAAATGAAATAGTTGATTGAACCGAGCTAAAATAAGAAGAAGAAAAGAAATGGCCGGTTGATTGAAACTAGACATGGCGACGACTAATTAATTATTATTAAGGATAAGAAAGTTATGCTCCACCACAAAACGATTCTCTATACTAACATATATAGTTCCTCCAAGAGAGAAGTTCTATATTCAATATGTAGAGTAAGGAAAAAACTTCAATATTTATACTTTAGTCCATTTTGTGTTGTTCTCTTTTACAGAAAGTGAGACTGACAGTATTTAAAAACAACTTTTTTTAAAAATTATTTTTTATTTGTGAAATTCACTTCTGTGAGAGTTAACAATACAAAATAGATAGAAGGAAAAAAAAAAAACTAAAATGTTGTCCTGTAGAGTAATACTCAACTGCACCCTATGTATTACATGTAACTCTCAAATTCAATAACATGTTCTTACTTCTCTAGGTGTGCACCATATTACACGTAGAATAGTTGGATAATTTTACTCGATACTGGTGCCCACGAGATTAACATAACGAAAATGACTTGATAATAGTTTAGAATAGAACAATTAAGAACATACTATTATCAATATTTGTCATCATCAAAACAAATATAAATAATACCTTAAAGAAATTCAAGGTTAACATAAATAAATGAAAACAGATTGTCTCATACATGAGTATAAATTCTAGACGGATCATCTGCACCCCCGTTGGTTTGCAGTAGGGGCATTTGTCAGTTGGTTCAGTCGATTTTTTGTCGGTTTTTCATGTTTAAAAATCGACCAATAGGCTCTGTTCGGTCAATTTTTTTGCCACTTTTGGTTGATCGGTTCGGCTTTTTTCGATCTGTGAATGTAGTTTTGAAAATCGACCGAATGGGCTCGGTTTGCTCGATTAGGCCGGTCGGTTTCAGGGTCATTTTTTTTTTCCAAACAACCCTAGTTTGCAGCACCCAATGCGGTAATGCCATGTCAGTAATTATCTTTAATTGTAGAGAAAGTGTATGTATATCTACATTAATGAATATAATTATGCGCATCCATCTTTCTGTGATAAGTTATTTAGTGCGCCTGTCATACCACGGTTATTACGCTGACGTGGTGTGATGCCCAATCATGTGGAGTCATGTGACCAATAAAATGAAGTGGCATAATAATAAGTCATGGCTTCAAGTTAGGAGAACACGACAAGTAGAGAAGGATGTGCCCCTGGAAATAGGGGGCCATGACTTAGGGTGTGTTTGATAACCCAATTAAGTGGTGAAAATGAAAATTTTCAGCACATAATTTTTTTTTTCCAGTGTGTTTGATAATGTACCACTTAATTGAAAAAGCAGTCAAAAATCCACTGAAACGTTAAGTGAAAATTTTCTATTGAAAATAATCACTGAATGCAATCTATTTTAGTTCTTAAAACACTATTTTTAGTATTGCAAATACAAATCACTTAAAATTTTCAGTACTAAAATTCAGCACTTAATTTTCAGTGCTTAGTTTTCAATTTTATCAAACACACTCTTATTGTCATATCACTTCATTTTATTGTCCACAGTGTCTCATGAGATTGGTGCGTCACATCACGTCAACAAGATGGCATGGTGTGATGGACTCACTGAATAATTTCTCGCCTATTGCGCAGAGTAATTCAAAACCAAGTAATAAATATCCACTAATCCACATCACAACGGCAGGGCCGGTCCTGAGATTGTGAAATTCACATGAAGCCCCAAGTAAACATGAAAAGAAAATTTTTTCAGGCCCTTTTTTAGTCCTATTTTTATATATAATACATGTATATATAAGACCCTATTTTTTTTAGGCCCTATTTTGCCCTATTTTTATATATAATACATGTATTTTGGCCAAACAATGCCTTATTTTTTGTTCTATTTCTATATATAATGCATGTATATCTAAGGTCCTATTTTTTTAGGCCCTATTTTGGCCCTATTTTTATATATAATACATGAATTTTGGTCAAACAATGCCTTATTCCAAGGCCAAACAAGCTCTTATTTTTGGAGGCCTCAAGCGACCGCCCGGGCCGCTGGCCCAAGGGCTGGCCCTGCACAACGGTTTCCAAAATTTTAATCGAAAAATTCTGATGCGGCTTCGATATATTCGTTGTTGTAAACCAGGTAGTATACGAATAATCCGTTTTAAATTTAATCTCCTCATACATATATGTAGGAAAAGAATATCGACGTTAAAGTTCGTGTTAGTGGCAGAGACACAGACGCAAGATAAGCGTTAGAGGGAGAGAAAATAAGAGTAATGCTAGATGTACAACAAAAATGCACAATCAGCTTAAAATTGTTGGACATCGTGCTGAAAAAACTGTACACCCTTTTTTTTTTTTTTTGTCTTTTTGTGTGTACAGACTTTTCAGCACGAAGTCCAACAATTTTAAGCAGGTTGTGCATATTTTTTGTGCATCTAGCATTTCCGAGAAAATAATGGGGAAAGTTATAAACTAGGTCAAACTGAAATTTTGTACACAAAAAGTAAATTGCCAATTTTTTGTTTTGTTTTTAAAGATAAAATCATATATAACCCAAGACCAAGCCCGAGCCGGATGGCGACAATTAAGGGTGTAAACGGTTCGGTTCCGTTCGATCCAGTTTTCAAACAAACCAATAAGTTTTGGTTCGGTTCGGTTCAAATTAGTGTATTTTAACGGTTTTGTTTGGTTTAGTTTTTACACTGAAAGATTTAATTTCCCGAAAATCGATCAGTCAAGTTGGTTTCCCTGCACCCCTAACGACGACATGATATACACATGTGCGTGTGTAGTGAACCCACTTAGACCTAGCTAGATCTTCCCCATCCGTAGAACTAAGTACCCCTTGGACCAACCCATACACACAAGAGAAAGCCTTGTACACTCTCAAACTACTCCCTCTTTGCTAGCAGATCCACTGTTTCACTTAGGTTTGTCATACTATATATACCAGCACATGTTTAGGATGAACCAACTTCCGTTTTAATCCGATAAAGATGTACAATTATTCTCTCAACAGTTAGCACATTAAATTTGATTTTTAGCTAAAAGGAACAATCCCATTCTCTCACTAAAAAAATAAAAGAAAAAAGGATTATGCAGATCCATGATATTTCAAGATAAGATGTGGTAACAGAAAGAGGTTTATTTCTAAGCTAAGATTTATATACATATATGTATTTATAAATCACCATAGTATGTATGTATATGAGGTGATTATGGAAACGTGGGGCA
Organism: Hydrangea macrophylla; assembly: GCA_033977485.1. Classification (NCBI taxonomy): domain Eukaryota; kingdom Viridiplantae; phylum Streptophyta; class Magnoliopsida; order Cornales; family Hydrangeaceae; genus Hydrangea; species Hydrangea macrophylla. Next base: position 107,050,743 of record CM066990.1, read on the forward strand.
TGTGGGCACTTTGGGTTGGAGACTTGGAGTGCAATGGACTAATTATGGATTTTTTTTTTTTTTTTTTTTTTTTCTGAGGGGTGCATTTCACGTTTGCACCCACTATAACATGGGATGCTCTAAGCTCTTAGGTCAATGCTTAAAAAAATGTAAGTCAATTTGAAATTAACTTTTGCGATTAAAAAAAAAAATTGTAATTAACTTGCAGCCTTGCAACAGAAGAGAAAATCCCACCGCATGAAATGAAAGCAAAAGAAGCAAAACCAAAACAGGACAACTAATTAAAGATATTTCAAACGCACACAGTTCCAAGTTGTCCATCCATGGGATTAAGGACTCCTCGAGTGAAGCATTGAAATTCCAGTTTTGACTCCATGGTTCAAAATTTCCATGGCTGATGTGTTTCAAAGTTCACCACATTGGCATGTTTTGATAATTTAATTAAGTACTGAGAATATTTTCTTATTATTTTATTTTATTTTATTTTTGATGAGACTATATTAGGGCTCACCACTACCACTTAACAAAAAAGTAGCCAATTATCTACTTAGAATTTAGATAAAAAAATCTTTAAGTCAAACGTTATTTTCTGTACTTTAATTCAGTCGCTTTAAATTTTCAGTGCTCAATTTTTTAGTTTAATCAACCAAAGCCTTGTGTCCAATTGAAATAAATTTATTTCTGATATTTTGTAAGCATGAATAGATATAATGTGATATTTTGTAACCATGAATACATTTATATCCTTTTCACCAATTTAGGTTATAAGGGGTCGTTAATTATGGAAAATGCTTCTGTGCAGTTAGTACAGTGCAAACTGCACTGTGCTGTGCTACTCACAGTTTGCACAGTAAAGCTGCTTTTGCAAAAGCAATTTTAAAAAACTGGGCAGTTTTACTGTGCTTACTGCACAGAAGCACTGTCCGTTAATTATCTAGAGGTTCGTAGGATGCTGGGAAGCCAGACTTGAGACAACTCTTATTATTATTATTATTATTATTATTATTATTATTATTTTTAATTTTTTTTTTTTTTAGTTTTACACGTTAAGTATTGCTTCAGACTTGAATCGAGATTTTTAACTCGTAAACTCGAGCTTTTACAGTTGCAAACAAGAGTGAGCTTTCCAGAAGTCCACCACCGTCCAGACTTCTCCAGCGACGAGCCTCTCCGGGCTCTCTCATGGCTTTTCGCCGTGGGAGAGCTTGGTTTTTCCCCCTTTTTTGGTTTTTGGTCTCTTCTTAGGAGAGTTTGTCCCCTGTTGTGTGGGGTTTTGTCCCTCTTTGTAGGGGTTTTCTTGGTTTCTAAGGCAAGATCCTTCGATTTCATGGTTTCTGGGCCTTTTTCTTTCTTTTAGATTTACTGTTCTTTTGTTAGATCTGGAGCTTGAGGGGGTTTCTTGGTGGCAGACTTGATGTTTTGGGGGGCGTTCCTCATTGGTGGGCCGGTTTGGCAATTTCTCTTCAGCCCCAGCTTGTTAGCAGTGCCACAGTTCGAGATATCTTTGGACATGAGAGAGTGCAGTGCGGCTTTCAGAAGACATTTTTGTTTTTGTTTTTTCTGATTTTTGTTGTCTTTTGTTGTTGACCCTCTGGCTTTTTTTTTTTTTTTGATGATGATGCTGTACTGGTTCTACTTGAAATCTATTTGTTTGTTGAATGAAAAGTTGAATGTGGTTTGCGGAAAAAAGAAAAAGAAAAAAAGAGTAAGCTTTCCAGAAATTTGGGTTCACTATATCAATTGCGATCTGACTAAAAATGTCTGATCTATATAACATCATAACACGTAGCAAGATTGCACAACTCAAATTAAGGGACCTCTCACACTTATTAGTCCGTAAAATATTCATATGACCCAGACTTAGGTAGCTGTTACATTTGAAAATCATATTAGTATCCCATCCCGGCCAAGGGAATGTAAAACGAACAGTGACTGAAATCTCATTTTCATTTTTCTCTCCAAGTACTCCTGCCAATTTAAGCATCAGATTTTTTAGTTCTCCAATCAAAGTATTTGTCTTCGGACCTCTGCCAAAAGTTCATGAAATAAGCAGTTCAGCTCACTGATCCCTTGGGAATTATCACTTCCCCGACATTGATCCTTAATTTCATCCCTCACAGAGATTCGATGAGCTAGGAAGCACCGACAGTTCTTAGAAGGTAACGTGTCGCGTGTCATTTCGTGTCCCACACACAGACACGATACTTCACAGACACTTTTCTTGGAGTGTGGACGTGCAATTTTTTTTAGAATTTTATCGTGCCGGTGTGTCTGTGTTGTGTCTCAGTGTATCTGTGTCCGTGCTTCATACTCATAGTCGATGAGTCAATCGAAGAAGCACATTTTAACTTTATTTATTTTTCCTTTCCAGATCATCAAATACTATGGAGTCAATATTAATGCTGTCAACTGGAGAAGCAATATTCAACACTATATATCAACGAACTTTTATCCGTCTGATCAATTGCACCTTCTCTTTGTAACTAATTATTGATTTAGAGACAGAAAATTAAAACTAGGTAACATGTGGTTAGTCAGGGGTGGTTTGTGATAGTTATTAGATAATCCAAAGGAATATATATTAGGTAATCCAAGTAGATAATAATTTACAAATATGTAACTAGAGTACTAGACAAATGACAAAAGGCCAAGCGAGAAAAACATTTTGGGCGATTGGCTGCATTTCAGATATGTGCTATAGTGAAAAAATTGATATATATATTATTAAGTATTACTTTTTTAGATACATGCCTATAGTCAAGAAATGAAATAGAAATTGAATATATATATATATATATATATATTTTTTTTTTGGGTTAAAACATTGTAGAATCATGAAAATGATAGCCAATCTTATAATACATTAATAGTACATTCTTATCTCTTTCTTAATGTAATTGGTTATATATGAAGAAAGTAGAAACAGTATGGGGACTAAATACCAAACACATGGACTCGTCACAGACTCACAACAACAACTCTGAATTATTGGAGTTCCAGTCAATGCGTTATTTTTAGAGTGTCATATCACTACCAAAAAAATAAAATAAAAAATTATTAGTGTTTCACGGACTCACATGTCAACACACATAGGGGACAAGATTATAGGGTTTTTTTTTTTTTAATTACTATTCTTATTCTTATTCTTATTATTTTATTTTTTTCTGATGCTTAATTGACCTTACAATACTAATACATAGATTAGAATTGACGGACTAATACTAATATACAAATTAGAATTATTGATCACCAATATATGTCAGAACCTTTGACATTCTGATGCCTTCTAAATAGTGAGTACTGACACTTGCAAAGTTCATTCACGCCAATTATAATCACATTTTTCTCTTAATTTAACTTATTAAAGTATACATTCCCATGATTTTTTTTTCCTTTTAAAAAAGTAAGTTCAAATTGCTTCATCTTTTAAGTGGAGATGCAAATCCAACCACCTTCAACAATTTTGGTGAATAAAATTTTCTACATAATTGTTGCTTTAATCTTCACATTTACCTATATATATATATATATATATACATATTCTCTATAGGTAAATTACTTATATACTTGAAAAAGAAGTTAATTTGTATCCAAACACAACCTAAATTGCGCGCTAATTTTCTTGGAAGTCTGTTATAAACCTCCCAAAATATTGACACGACGACACTTAAGACCATGCTTGTTGTCAAACAGCCCAAATATAAAACGGGTATTGGCCCAACATTCATCCAACTAAGTGGGCCTGGAGTGAGATTTTAACGTTTAGATGCGCTAAATACGAACTTGTCTGGCACCGTTTGGTGGTTTCTCTCCAACTTAAAGAGAGAGAGAGAGAGGACGTAGATCTATTTGATTTTTATTGGAGGATGCTGAAATGTTCTTTTTTTTTTTGCTGAGAATGCTGAAGTGGTCCCATAGCCACATTTACTCAACGAGTAAAGTCATGCTCTATAACACATGAGGTATTGGACCCAGTTGATTTTGAATGATTGATATTGAAGTGGTCCACCATGGAGTATTAAATTAAAATTATTGAAGAGGATCCCACTGTTACATGTGTTAGGAAACACTTTTTAAATTTGGGAAGCAAATCATTACTGTTACTCAACTACCATGATAGCTTCTGAACTAAGCATTACTCTCTGTGGTCTTGTGCAAAGTGCTGTCAAAGTTTCTGTTTAATTTAACGGCACTAGTGTAGTTCTCATGAAGCAAACACGCGGGAAAATTTAGCTCCAAAATATACTAACTGAAAATGACGAAAATGCCCCCCCATCTTCTTCCCTTAAAAAAACCTTCAACACTTCTTTCTCTAAAAACTTTAGACCAGCAGAGGAAAAAACAGGGGGCAGGGAAGAGAGGTGGAAAAAACAGAGGCCATCTTCTTCCCTTAAGCACTCAACTTCGCTGACCCAATTATTCTCTTAACTCTGTGACTCAATTTCTCTCAAGCAAATAACCTCACAAACAGAACTCACACACCATAATACTTCCCTCTTCAACCTTAAACCTTTTTGTTTCCGACTATCCGAAGACGAACAGCAAAACTTTTGACCTCCTTATTTGCCTAAAGTTTCTAACGTAACCATTTCGAATGACTCTCTCATTCGTAGGACTTCGAAACAGACTTTGAATTCTCGTCCAATCAACAACTGGCGGGGTAAAAAGCCAAGCCATTGGTGTAAAAACAGTGAATTCAAGCTCCTCTCTTTCTCTTACCCTCGAAACCCCATCCTTCAAATCAAGTAAGGACCATACTGTCCCTACTTGTTTCAATTGAAAATGTGAGTGAAAATAAACTTGTATACAAGTGGATGTCCCTTATCAAAGATCATCCCATCATGCATTGTTCAATCAGCTCCAATTCTTGGTTTCAAGATCAATGGTCTGTGCCCCAATCGAATTTCTCAAATTTGCAAAGCTCTTCAAAATTATAATATCAGTGTGTGTGTATATATATACACCTCCAAATATGTATAGTAGAGCAAGTCTAAGCAAATTTTAGAGGTTTTGGCCTAACGAGAGACCTCATCCGGATTGATATTTCCTTATTTTAATCGATTGAACCAAGTTTCAGCCATGATGTTCTAGAATATATAATCGAAATCTGGTGAAATTGCAAAAGTTGCACTTTGCACATCAATCGAAATGAAAATATTTTTTTGCTCACCCAAAAAATAGTTCATCAATGCTCACCCAAATATTCCATTGGCCAATACAATGGGACCCAAGATTAAACAAGTTTTGCCAATACAGTGATGTTTAATCCCGAGTCCCACTGCATTGGTCAATGGGATGCTTGGGTGTATATTGGTGAACCATTTTTTAGATGAGCAAAAATGCTCTCAATCGAAATCCGCTCCAACCATTATTTTGTCTATATAATGTGGCAACTTATATAGATAGGAGGGCACATTTGTCTTCACATTTGGTGTTAATCAAACTAACAATTGCACTTTGCACAAGCCCACAGGGGATTATGTGTCACATTTGAAACTACAAGGGTTATGTGCCACTCTCTCAAACCACAGGGAGTAAAAGGTAATTTACTCTATATTATATTTACATATTGCTTTTGCAACCTTGAAATCTGAGAGTTTTTATGTAACACTTGATCATTAAGTCAAGGATTTATTGCTATTGCACCATGATCAAGTCAAGGCTGAAAACCTACTTCTTGTACATGTTCTTTTCTATTATTTATTTATTTATTTATTTATTTTGCTAAACAAGAATTTACATGTTATTCTCTCTGTTAGGATGTAATACATGTGGTCATAAATAGATCTCCAAATAAGAATTACTTTGCATAGAAAACTCAAATTCATGATATAGATGTTCTTCCAGTCGAGGGCAAGAAAACCTTGAAAGCATCATCAAATCAATCAACAAAACCTACACCATGTCAAGCTCTAATACTAAAATAAAAGAACAATTGTAATCCCACCCTTTTCATGCTCCCAAAGATCATCAATACATGCCCCTACATCATAGAGATTTTACAAAGCTAGGCGCTAACTAACGACCACGGCCACGGCCACGGCCGCGCCCTCGTCCCCGACCACGTCCCAAAGCCCTCCCTGAATTTGAAAAATAAAATTAGAACATCAAAACCCCACAAAAAAATAGAAGGTGCTAAAGGAAATGAAGGCAGGTAGAAATTTGCAATACCTGCAGTTGGCTTCTTGGGCTTGACTCGGGGTGTCTCCTCAACCAGCAAAGTCTCGAGATTTAAACTGTCAGGGAGGATATAATAGCGGATATTGGTACCCCTCACGCTTAGCTGATCAAGGGTTACTGGATTTTTCCCCTTCAGTGTCAGTTTCACTGTCTTTAAATGTGTGTTCATACTAATATCCACACCTACATCAAACCAAAAACAGCCACCATTAAACAATGAGGTGGTAATAGAACTACAGCATGCAGCTCTCCCCATAAGAGGAAAGCAGAAATCGATGGTCTCACTGCACTTGGATAATAAATTTGTCCAAAGAAACATAACATTACTGTTCCGAGATAGTTAAAATTTTGATAAGTTGCTAGACGCTCTCAACTATGTCAATAGGATCTTCACACAGAACTTGCAGAAGCCCAAGTGCTAAAAAATTCATACAAAAAGAAACAGAAATAAAACATAAACAAAACAACCAAGAGATGGAGCATCTTGGAAATCAAGGGAGTGGGATTCACAAGTGAAATTTGAATTTTTATTTGATAAATGTGCTCTCTCTTGCTTCAGTGCTAATTTATATAAAAGATTTGACACACTGGGACTGCATGGTCATTATGTTATGAACTTGATATTCGTAACTTATAGAAATTAAATTAAAAATAGAAAATAGATGAAGAATGGTTGATTCGAGGCAACCGGACCTCCAATGATCAACTTTGAGGATGATCTGCCTCCAAATAATCACTCATGTGATATACATATATTTCCAGATGATAATCTTTCATTAAACACAAGACTCCTTTCAACAGGAGATTGGTAAATACCAAGTCCTACAAATTAGACACTACCCCCACTACATCACTAACCTAAACCAACTCAAAGACTAAAGACCCAATATCCCACCCACTAACTCAACTATCTATTAGATTAATTAAAAAGAACACAAAACATAGGAACGTAACATTCCTTCCCCCTTTGAAACACCCTTGTCCTCAAGGGTTGCATTTGAAAATATTACTGATATTTTTCCAAGTTGTAACCGTGGGTGATAAGCCATGCCAAGGAACCAAAAATTCCTCTTTGTTCTTCCTCCTACCGGAATAAGAGTTAACTTAAGGTCTGGAAGCCACCTCCAATGCTTGGTACGCTTTGATTCTGCAGTCCTCGTTGACACTTTTACCAAGTCCTACAAATTAGACACTACCCCCACTACATCACTAACCTAAACCAACTCAAAGACTAAAGACCCAATATCCCACCCACTAACTCAACTATCTATTAGATTAATTAAAAAGAACACAAAACATAGGAACGTAACATTCCTTCCCCCTTTGAAACACCCTTGTCCTCAAGGGTTGCATTTGAAAATATTACTGATATTTTTCCAAGTTGTAACCGTGGGTGATAAGCCATGCCAAGGAACCAAAAATTCCTCTTTGTTCTTCCTCCTACCGGAATAAGAGTTAACTTAAGGTCTGGAAGCCACCTCCAATGCTTGGTACGCTTTGATTCTGCAGTCCTCGTTGACACTTTTGCCATAGCCATGACCTTCGATTTCTTTGATGTGACTTTTGCTTTAAATTGATCATTTTGGCATTGCAGGAACTTTCTGATTTTTCTTCTTGATTGGTGTTGTCTTCACGTTCGACTGCACCTTTGTCAGTTTCTTTTTTCCACTGTGTGCTTGCTTTCGCTTTGGAAATTTTTTCTTAGACTTCAAAAGTTCCCTAACAATACTGTGAATTCTTGAAAACCTTTATGGATGCACTGATGTTCTTCAATGGATTCTTCGATCAGTGACATCAACTTCAAATCATCTCGTATTGACTCCACTATTTCAACGGGTAGAGCCATAGCCGCAGAATTGTACGACTCTGACACCAATTGTTACGAACCTGATATTCGTAACTTAAAGAAATTAAATTAAAAATAGAAAATAGATGAAGAATGGTTGATTCGAGGCAACCGGACCTCCAATGATCAACTTTGAGGATGATCTGCCTCCATATAATCACTCACGTGATATACATATATTTCCAGATGATAATCTTTCATTAAACATAACCCCTTTAAATAGGAGATTAGTAAAAACCATGTCCTACAAATTAGAGACACTACCCCCACTACGTCACTAACCTAAACCAACTCAAAGACTAAAGACCCACTATCCCACCCACTAAATCAACTATCTATTAGATTAATTAAAACATAATTAATTAAAAAGAACACAAAACATAGGAACGTAACACATTATCATCTGAAGTACCCACACCAGAATGACAGTCGTGCAGGATATAAATTGAATGGCGTAAAATGGTGCTTTATTATCTAGAATTGAAAGCTCACTAAACACATTTTACATGAATACTATCTGCAAGGAAAATCTTTGGCAAATTTACCATGGGGGGAAAATGTCTCTGAAAAAAAGAATCCCAGTACTGATGCTTAACTAGAAAAGAATCATAGTAAAGCAACCATAGAAAGGTTGGGAAATTTGCGGAAAAGATGGCAAACTCATTTCCACCAACTGGGTCCGCATGGTTTCGACAGGCCTAGATGAACTGCAATGTTATTGCAGAGGAAGATGGCCTTAAGTACTGATTCGAGAGTACAACAAATTTCTTCTTCAGAATTATATTGTTCCCCATCACAACAAAATTATTTTTAAAGTTAACTAATTGCAACCAAATTGCACTAAGTTCGTCACTTCAAAATCATGACTACTGCAGGCTGAAGATTTTCTCACCAATAAAGCAGACAGATAGAGTCAAAGGGAAGGAAATCTAGCTTTGATTGGAGAGATGAGCAGACAGAGCCCTAGAGATTCAGAGAATGAAAGTCATCCAAAAATGACATTAGTCAAGACTTGATGCTGATACGTGGATAGCTTTCGACCATGACTAGAAGGAGAATCAAATTGAGCAGAAATGCATTAATGCAACTCCATCAGGAATATCAATGCGACTGCTTTTCCTAACAAGAAGATCAACATGAACAGCAAAAATATTTTAAATATTTTGTCAATATTTCAAAGAGATTTCCAAGTGCCTATACATTGTAAGGCGGTAAAATATCAACTAAATAATCTAGTCATTGATAGAAAGCAATAATTAGCTTTGACTGCAAAAGTTTTTTATTTTTATTTTTTGCAGTCAAAACTAGTTATTGGCGCTAGATTATGCAGTCAAGGCTAGTTATTTCTTTCCAACAAAGATTGTAAATGATTCTAGCAGCAAATAAAACAAGTCAGTTGCATATTGGCATCACATGGTGGAAATAGATTTAGAGCAAGTGGCCTACTCACTCATTGCCCCTAAGCCCCCTTTCAATACATCTAATAGCCCACACGAACGGGCTGAACAGTTGCTTCACCAAACACCCTAGAGAATTAATAATGTTGGAAGATATGAAAAAATCCCACATTTTATTGTAATCTCATTAGTTATGAAATGATTTTATTTTATATGATTGGGATGTAAATCCCATGATTTATGGGATGGGATATGATTTGATTTGATATTATCTCTATCTCCACCCTATATATATATGGGTGTGAGTCTTATAATCAAAGTATTAGTTAAGAGAATACAAGATGTAGTCCTTTGGGATCTCTCGTCTTCTCGTCTCTTTTACTTTTCTCTACAATTCTGTTTTTCTACTTGGTATCAGAGCCACTTTCATTGGTTTTTTGACCGCTTCCGCTGTTATTATCCAATTACGAGTCATTCTTTGCCTATCTCATATTTTCTAATTTCTCTTTCTGGTTCCGCACCATGGTCACCCTTATCAATCTTCGATTTTGATTTACATTCCTACCTTCAGTTTGAGGGGGCATGGTATGGTGACCAATATTTCCGTTTTTCCGTTACAACTAGTGTTCTTTGGGCCTTTCTGGTGATTTATTGTGTATGGTATTTTCCCACAATAACACCCTTATTGGTGAATGATATTTTCCACCCTTACCCATTTGTTTGAACAAGACGTTGGCCTCTCTCTTTGGTGATTTTTTGTGGTTGATATTTCCCACAATCTCATCTTTTATTGGTGGATGATTTCTCCACTATTGCTCGCTTGTTTGAACAAGGAGTTGGTCTCTTTGGTTATTTATTGTGGTTGTTTCTCACAATCTCACCATTTCATTGGAGGATAGTATTATTCATCCTTGCCCATTTGATTGGGCGGTCTTTGTGGTTGTAATATTATCTTCAAGTTGGACATTTCATCCAGTATTCGTGTGCCAACTTGAGGGGGAAGTGTGGGAAGATATGAAAAAATCCCATATTTTATTGTAATCTCATTGGTTATGAAATGATTTTATTTTATATGATTGGGATGTAAATCCCATGATTTATGGGATGGGATATGATTTGATTTGATATTATCTCTATCTCCACCATATATATATGGGTGTGAGTTTTGTAATCAAAGTATCAGTTTAAAGAATAGAAGATGTAGTCCTTTGGGCATCTCTCGTCTTCTCCTCTTTCTTTTACTTTTCCCTACAATTATATTTTTTCTACTTAATATAAAGCCTTCACGGAAGCATTTGGGCTGGAACTCACATCCCTTGGGCTGGACCACTACACTACCTAATTCTAATTAATTTCACCTCACCATTCCACATGCCTCCTACCAGTATTGAGTTCTCAAGATATCCATTCACAGGTACATTTCCGTAGGGAAGAAATCACAGATGATGAACAGTGTGCAGAGTGCAAAAGTTGTTAGATACTCCTTCGAGCATGGATAAAACTAAAAGAGCTTGCCCCTAGGAAGCTTGGTGAGGATTTATCACACTGAACAAGAGGGAAATAGGCACATAGGCACCAATGCTAAAAGAATGCGGCCAGTCAGAGTGACATACTTTCTGAAGAAGGGGAGAAAAGAAAGGAAAATCCTCAACTCTAATACTCAATTCCACTCTGTTGTGAACGGATTAACCTGATGACTGAGTTTGCAGGGAGAAAATTCACTACCCTTAAAACTGAGATTCTCAAGAAAATAACCGAAAACAAGATAATTCTTAACATAATAATAATAATAAAAATAAAAAAAAGGGGGAAGAAAAGAACAATTTTATACACTCGAGTAAAAGAATGGATATTGCTAGCATTGCCTAATTTCATATCAACGACGTGGTATTGGCAAAGGGACCAAGTGACCAATTAACTTCAAGAAATCAAACAAATTACACAATGTTTTACTATTTAATGCTGAGACACACGAAACCTGGTTTTCTATCAGTGTGAAACTAAATAGTTGGATTACACATTGAAATTAATTAGTGGGACCGTGGGAGGTTCCAACTATAATAGAAAGGACCACCTCAATAACACTATTCATTGAGAATTTGAGATTTTTTTTTTATCCCATTGAGTAGTAGAACTGATAAATCATTTACATCTTTTGGCTTCTTTTTGTTCTCAATAAGTGCAAGAATGACTTGGATCCGGCAGGAACTTATTTGAGCTATATGAAATAAATCACTGTATGACAAGATAATCATCTACTTGACTTGAGACCAAAGAAGTATCACTCAGGAGTCTGTGGGGGCTGAAGTAGGCTGGCAAGGTGGAAAACCATGATTATTATGCAACTATATGCTACACAAATGCTATGTCAAGCAATATGGCTCTCCTAAATCATATTGGTAAGTAAAACAACATTTGGACAAAGAATTGCAGCAAATTTCATATAAAAAGCGAGAAAAAACAAAGAAAAGAACTAAGAACACACTCAACGTCCAAGTTACCAATTTTGTTATATCAACCTGAAGATGTCCCAAGTTAAAGTGGATGCCCAGAAGCAAAGTACTCTAATTCCTCGATAGGATGTGATCTTTTACAGGAGTGTAGCTGGGATAGGTGAAAGAGTGTACGGCTCTAACTCCATATAAGTCAATTTAACAAAGGGGTTGTTTTCTAACCAGGAAACACACACACACACACACACAGAGAGTTGTCGAAGGGGCAATTACATTTAATTCCTTGTTACAATTCATTAACTCAGATTTATGAATTTTACTGACCTAATCTTTACATAATTTACCTACTAGACAACAAATAAACATTCGACTTCACATCCAGAGTTCTATTCTAACCTAGAGGGGTTTACTATTAGACACCCACTAGAATCTGAAAAGCCCTAACTTCATACGAATCATTACGAAAAAGAAAAATTGGACGAAATGTTCAGTAGGGGAAAATTCAGGAAGTAGATGATGAGGAGGAGAGAGAAAGAAGAGAGAGGGACCTGTGATGGTGCCGTGAACAACAGTGCCGTTCTTGAGCTCAATTGAGACAGTCTCATTGTTCAACTTCATCAAAAACCTACAATCAAACCCAATTTTGAAGAACCAAAAAAAATCAGATTTTGTCATTGTTGCTGTTTCAATAAATAGAAAAAAAAAAAAAAAAAAAACTAATAATAATAATATTAAAACACAGTTGAAAGGAAATTAAACATATAAACAATTGAATAAAAAGGAAGAGAAGAAAGAAACACCCACCTAACGAGCTTCATTGTTCTTTGTCGTACAGAGAAGTTTGAAGAAGAAGAAGTCAAGTAGTTGCTGACCTTCCTAGGGATTTTATAGAAGCTGAGCAAGGCCAAGTTTAGGACTGGAGGAGTAATTTTAAGTGGTTTTCCAATTATTATTATTATTATTATTATTTTCTCAAATTTGTTTACCATCCCAATTTGAATTGACATTCAATTGGCTCACTGCAAATATGGTTGTATATGAGCTAAGTTCTTTACAAACTTTAGTACGACTTGTTTCCTTTAATAAATAAGTCAAACTCAAATTCGAATTTTAGACTTATTTAATATATCAGCAAAGTTTCAAGCACATATTAGCTTGACTCAATACATGTTAACATGTATAAATAAGGCTTGACTAAATGACTTGTAAATATACATTAGTATAAAATTATGTAATTTTAGAGTATTTATGAGCTTGATTTGTTTATACGACTCAAGATCAAGCCAAGTTCAAATATACATGAATTCAGCTTAGGGTTGACTCGTCACTCATTTGATAAACAAGCTAACTCGAGCCTAAATTTTAAGTTCGTTTAACAGAAAAGTCAAACTCAAAACCAAACAAGCTTGACTCTACAACCCTAACTGCAAATAAACAAGATTTTACTGCCATACAGGGGCGGATTTAACAAGGCTAAAAAGGGGGCTCAAGCCCCACCTGTTTTTTTTTTTTTTTTTTTTTTTTTTTTTTAAATTATACATTTCCACTAAAAAAAAAAAGTTTTTACAGTTTAGCCCCTCTGAAAATTATAAAAGCCTCCCCTGACATTATAAAATTATCATACTATGCCTCATTTCTTATGTTTTTGTGTTAATTATAATATATATATATATATATATGTCAATAATGCTTGGGGCACCAAAGGCCACAAAAAACTTCCACAAAATGAGTGGAATACTTGGCATAATAGATGGAAGTCTACTTGTGGTTAGTTGTTGATGGGCCTATTATGCCAAGTAGACTTTTCACTCATTTTATGGAAGTTTTTTGTGGCCTTTGGTACGGTACCCCAAGCATTATTGTATATATATATATATATATATAGAAAATATCTATAAATAAGTCCAAAAATATACACAAAATGCGTGTGCTATAATCTGGACTGGTGAACAATATGTGCAAAAGGGGCACTAGATGGGTATTGGGCATTAAACTCCTGAACCACAACTAAAGAGTCCATCTCCACAATAAACCCATGAAAACCAGCTTCCCATATCACATTTTAGTGTCAATAGCTTGATTGATGTTAGCTTTATGACCTAATATTAGAGATATTTTTTGAGTTTTGAATAAAATCATTCACATCCCTTATTTTCAAAACTATGTATCATTAACCTCCCTTCTATTAACGATATTTCACGAAATCTTGTGATGTCGGCAAATTTTAAAGGTAAATTGATATTGTTGCCTTATTTTTGATTAATTGATCAAAATAACCTCACAAACTTGTGTCAGATAACATAATGCCCTCACATTAGATATTTCAATGTGTGGATTTGTCAAATGAAGTATGTAATGTCATAACATTTATGCCATTTAACACAATTTGTGAGGTTATTTTGGTCAATTAGTCAAAATAAAGATAACAATATTTACCTTTAAAATTTTCTGACATCACAAGATTTCATCTCCTACCATTAGTGATATATAATGATATTAATAATTCATTCAAAATCCAGAAAAAGGTCTCTGATATTAGGTCAAATCGGATGTCAATGTTATTAAACCACCCCCACCGGCACCCACCCACACACACACACATTTTAATTATTACTGTTATTATTTTCACCCTAATAAAGGAAGTGGCATATTTTGACTTTTGTATTATTCTTCCTTCGAGTAATGCTAGGTGCACACAACTTTTGTACACACTTTTGCACACAAATGCTTTAAATGCATGTACTTTGTGTTGTTTGATTTTTTCACACTTTTCTGTGCACCACTTACACAGCACAGGGTACATGCATTTAAAGCATTTGTGTGCAAAAGTGTGTACAAATTTGAGAGAGAGAGAGATAGACACAAAATAGATTATGAGCAAAAAATTATGACTTTAATTATGCCCCAAGTATTACCCATTTGTGAAAGTGTTTATCACTTAACAAAAATTGATGATTTGTTCTTTTATACTTCTAAAGTCGGAGTAGTAACTTGCAACTGATCATTTAATTACTTTTAGCATTTCTAATATTTTGTTATTTTTCAATAAAATACCTTTTAAATTCTTCTATTTTAGAACTCATTGTTATTGGTCCCACACCTGCCTTAAACATAAATCCCATAGTAGTTATATATATTATTAAAAAAAAAGTGCAGCAATGTGACCGCCAAATTATATTATCATAGTAACGTGTTGTAATTTCCATTCACATTTGGTCACATGTCCTTTAAAATAGGGAATACAAAATAATTAAGCATGACCTCAGCATAGGAGACAATTGTAAATAATCACATAAAGTTAATAACCGCTAGTATCACATTATGGAATCATACTGATATAGTGTAGAAGCCGTTCAATAATTTCTTCCATCTTTTTCCCTATACTCCAACATTTTGGTCATGGGTGTGCTCTATATATATATATATATATTATTAGTTCTTATCCATTCTTGTGTATTTTTCTTTTTTCCTTTTTATTTGCAAGAATCAAATTAAAGTCCAAAAAAAAAAAACAAATCTGCTCACAATTTTGTTCCAACGTGTACAACACCTTACATCGACTCGTGGTACATAACATATAAAACGGACAAGAACTTGCCACGTCACAAGCTGTAGCTTCTTATAAGACCTAGCTCCCATATGTGATTCCCGTCACAATCCCATCTTTTCAAAGTTATATTATATATATATATAGATAGATACAGCAGAGTGATATATATACATATATTATATAAATATATATAGTCACACAGATAGATATAGATACATACAAGAAGATTGATCGATAAGCACATGATATGGCCGAACAACAACTACATGAACAGGACGGCAGAGGTGGTGAGCCCCACCACCAAGTCTCCGGCGGTACAGTACTGTGCGCGTCTATCGCCGGAGTAGCAGTTGGGGGGCCACTTATAGGGATGATGGGGTTCAGCTTTCTAGCAACGGTCACACTTCTTCTTATCAGCTCTCCACTTCTCATAATATGCAGTCCTCTGTTGATCGGCGCCGTCCTCTTCATTACCGCCGCCATGGCCGGCTTTGCCGCCTCTGCCGTCAGTGCAGTTGCCGGATTGTCTGCTTTCAGATGGGTTTTCCGGTCATGCGGAGGCTTACGAGGTGTTGGGTTGGGCTTTGGTTTAACGGACAAATTGAGCATGGAGGCAGCTGATCATAAGGTGACAGAGGATCAAGGGAAGGATTGGGCCGGGTATTTGGAGCAGAAGTCCCAGAACCCGGAAGAGAACAGGGTCAACCAGGGCTAAAACAGTAATCTAGTTATGTTTGTGGTACTTTTTGTAAGTAGAATGTAGATGATGTTAGTATAGAGTGGTCAACCTCCTACTTATATATCGATCGTAGTTCATGTGTAAACTTTAAGCTACTTAAGCGGGTTATTATTGTATCAATCTTATGTTTTTGACAGTTTTAAGGTTTTTTTTTTTTTAATCATAAATTTGGTCTAGTCCTCTCATGTGAGGTCATAATTGTCAGTTCTAAGAAGGGGCAGATTCGAAAGTATGAGTTGGAGATTATTTTTTTATTATTATTTATTATTTTTTAATTTACCAATTAGGCACTTTTGACTGTTTTAAGGTACGGAGGAAGTAATTAAGTAGTTATTAATTGGGTAAATATCATTGACCTCCCCTGAGGTATGACATAATATCAGAGACCTCCCCTGGGTTTTGAATAATATCATTAACCTCCCTTATTTTCAAAACCTTGTATCACTGACCTCCCCTCCATTAACTTCCGTTAACTTTCGTTGCTAAAGCTGAGTGTTGTTTGGCAAACAAGCTTCTGCTTGTGCGTTTGGCATTCTATTGCTATGTCACAAACAAACAGGGTCCTTACTTTTGTTTTATTTAGTTTAATAAATAGAGTAATGCTATGCTTCCCAAATTTTTTTTTCCCAAAATGATGTGGCAGTGGGGTCATTTCCCAAAAGTGCATCCCAAAATATTTTTTGATATACATTTAATTGTTTGAAATTCTGTAAAATATTATGTCCATATTCCAGTATTAATCCTAGATTTATTTAAATGCCAATAAGCATTTTAATTAAATAAGTAAAACTAATTGACTAAAAATGTACGCACATTACTTAACAACTAAGGGTGTGTTTGATAACCCAATTAAGCGGTGAAAATGAAAATTTTCAGCACTTAATTTTTTTCAGTGCATTTGATAATGTACCACTTAATTGAAAAGGCAGCCAAAAACCCACTGAAAACGTTCACTAATGAAAATATTCACTGAATGCAATTTGTTTTAGTTCTTGAAACAATGTTTTCAGTATTGCAAATACAAATCACTTAAAATTTTCTATACTTAAATTCAGCACTTAATTTTCAGTACTTAATTTTCAGTTTTATCAAACACACCCTAAGTCTCAAATGCTTTCAAAGTATTTCCCAAATTTTGAATTCCAAATACTTCACAAATACATGTTGCAATGGGTTTACTAGATTTTTTTGATTGGAGGATGTTGAAGTGGTTCCATCAATATTGAAGGTGGTTATTTTTAATCAATTAGTTTTACTAATTTAATTAAAATACTTATTACGACACTTAAATAAATCGAGGAGTAATACTGGAAAATGGACATATTATTTTGCTATTTTACAGAATTTCAAACAATTAAATATATATCAAAAATTATTTTTGAAACAATTAAAACCAAAACATTAACGGAAGTTAACGGAAGTTAATGGAGGGGAGGTCAGTGATACAAGGTTTTGAAAATAAGGGAGGTTAATGATATTATTCAAAACCCAGGGGAGGTCTCTGATATTATGTCATACCTCAGGGGAGGTCAATGATATTTACCCTTATTAATTTTGTAGTTGATCCAAAAAAATAAAAAAATAAAAAATACTAGAAAACTCTTGGAAATATTTTTTTAGATAATTATTGGAAAATCTTTTAAGAAACTCTCAAAAGTTTAAAACTCCAATTGGTTTGACCATTTTTTAAAAAGGATAAAAGTAATCTAAATCAGTGCTCACACGGTATATGTGCACGCACCATAGAAGATTTCACATGACTCCAACGCCCCTCACGCGTGCGCCTCTTCCTTCAGCCACTCACATCGTGTGAACGACTGTACCATATGATATCCATTTAGAAAATGTTTTTTTTAAACTTTAAACCTCCATAACTTTTGATCTACAACTCTGTTTATTACAAATTTTATACCGTTGGAACCGTGTCGACGAGAGCTACAAAACTAGTACCATTGTTGATACCTTTTGAGCAAAAGAAATTTTTTTTTATTTTTTTTTATTTTTACATGTCATGTTCCAGACGAATCTAATAGAATTTTTATATAATATTCGTGTATGGATTATTGAATTTTCACGTAATATTCACGTATGTTAAGTTGATATGTTGTGAGGGAAAAAAAATCGAATGTTCACTTTGTTCTTAAGGAGAGTTTTAGTGAAATTTCAGAAGAATTTTGCATTTGTTTGGGTTGAAAAACAATGTTTTATAATTGATTTGTGAAATTTGATTTTTTTTAAAACGAAATATGCGTTGTTTAATATGAAAGAGAAAAAAAGAGTGCAATTTCACTTGACATACATAAATATTAAGTGAAATTTTACATAAATTGACATTTGAGGGACTTTTTAACAAAGTAAGTATCAAATTAGACCTTAAAATCTAGAGAGTTACTTCTAGCGACTTTTGGGATAGTTAGTGAATTTTCACGTGACCTACTAAGTGAAATGTCACTTAACGAGTATACAAATGTTAAGTTTAACTTCAAGTTTTTCAGGAAGAAAGCATGTACGGGTTCAATGAATTTTTACTTAATATTTATGTATGCCAAATTTATATGTTTTGAGAAATTTTCTTTTTAAAAAGACGAATAGCAATAAAGCCATTGCTACCTCATTAAGGCTTAGTTTGGCCCCCATTTTGGTGCTTCTCCTTTTTTAAAGCACAATTTTATGTTAATTTATTTGGTAACTAGTTTATGAGTTTTGCAAAAATTGAACTTAGGGTTTTTTTGGGAGAGATTTTAATATTTTTCATGTATTCAGTAAAATTTCACATAATATTTTATGTATATCAAGTGAAATTTCACTTATTATTCATGTATGTAAAAACATGAAAATTTTATGTATTTAGTGAAATTTCACTTAATATTTTATGTATATCAAGTGAAATTTCACTTTTTATTCATGTATGTAAAAATATGAAATTTCATTTAATATTTTGCATGTATTCAGTGAAATTTTACTTAATATTTTATGTATATCAAGTGAAATTTCACTTATTATTCATGTATGTAAAAATATGAAAAAAAATTTCTCAAAACATATCAACAATAGTACTAGTTTTGTAGCTCTCGTCGACACGATTCCAACGGCATAAAATTTGCAAAAAATGGAGTTGTAGGTCAAAAGTTATGGATGTTTAAAGTTTAAAAACATTTTTCGAAAATGAAAATCATACGGTACACTGCTCGCACGGTGCGAGCAATCTCTGAAAGCGTGGCGGCGCGTGGGTGACGAGTTTGGCTGAATTATGCACATGGGAGATGTTATGGTATGAGCACTTATACCGTGCGAGCACCAGCTGTCAACTTTTTGTCCTTTTTGTTAAGTGTACTTTTAAATTGTATTTAAACTTAACAAGTGCTCCATAATTGTCCTTTTCAGTAAATCCCCCATATTTTTTTTATATGGATTCACGAATGAATGACGTCGCTAATGTTTGAGGGTTGGTTATTATTATTTTTTTGCTAAAGGCAATTCATTTAACAGAAAAGGGACGCAACAACAAGAAAATCACAAACCCCCTTGATTCCATTCCTCAAACACAAAGAGGGGAATGTTATCAACCGGGATGGATCCAAAGGACGAGGAATTAGATGCCCATTGGGCTACATTGTGAGCAACAAAATTTGCCGATCTATGAATTTTCCGAACATTCCAAAAATCAAAGACACTTCCTAGAAGTCTTCTGCCTTCCACAATAAGAGAATCAATGGCCCAATCGGGGGTGAGGGTCCAATCCTGCAAGACGGAACACACAATCAGAGAGTCTCCCTCCAGAACCAAACATTTCAGGCCCAAACGAGAAGCTTCCTTTAGGGCGAGGCAGGCCGCAGTGGCCTCTGCAAACAGAGGGTCCGACAAGGTGCAACCCAGGGTATGGATGTGGATGGTCTTGCCAAATTCATTACGCAAGACAACCGCAACAGTGGAGTAGTTTGGCCGAATGGCCACGTCGAGGTTGGCTTTGCACTAACCACTAGGAGGGGGAGACCATCTTTCAAGAGGAGAAGAGGTTCTTGGACTTTTGTGAGTGCCCCAGTGCTCCAAAACTAAGTGATCCACGCGAAACTTCCAAGAAACTAAGTCAACCGTGGATCCTTTGTGGAGAACCTCATTTCGGAGTCTCCAAATTTGTTCCATAGCCACTGTCGCAAAAATAGTAAACTCGATCGCCTCCGAGATAGGAATGCCGAGAATAAAAGAGGGATTGAGGATCTTAGAGATCCAGGTTCTAATACCAAGCTGCTCGAAAACGGCGAGGTCCAGGGGCCATTTTGAAGAGCGCCAAATGAATCTTGCAACTTGGCAGCCCAAAAAGGTATGCTCAATGGATTCCGATATGTGGTTGTAGAGATGGCTAAAAGTGTTATCAATGGACATCCGGTTTGCAAGGGTGGTTTTGTTTGGAATAGCCAGGGAAGCCACTTTCCATAAAAACACTTTTGTGTCACTGTAACACCCGTACCCGGGGGACGGGTAAATTATTATTTTTATATGCATTAATTAATATAATTAGTGTATAAAATGGGTTAAGGAGAGGCTTGGACTCGCCCATGGAAAAGTCCCCAGTGAGGAGGGACAGGTTTGGAAGTGGGACCCAGTGAAGGGCCCGGATAAAATATGAAATAAATTGCATTTAAATAATTAGATGCATTTTATATGACTATCTGGAATATGTTTAGTTGTTTCAATATCAAATTATTAATATGTTAGCTTTTGATATCTACTAATTAACCCAATAAGTGCATTTTTGCAAAAAGGTGCATAATTAGTAGGTACGATAGTAACTTCACAAAATATGTGGGACTCACGTTGGGACCCATACGAAACTTAGACAAACACCATTTAAATATTTGGGTAGTTAATGAAATGTTCGGGGGATTTCAGTATAAGAACCTAGGAAATTTGGAGGGTATAAACGAAAGGAGGCAAAAATGTTGCCTACACACTGCATGTATTATGCATGTGTGTCAAGAGAGTAACAACTCTCAAATTAAAACAGATTGGATGAGAGAGAGAGGGAGCCGGCGAGATAGAGAGAGAGACGAGAGTCACCGTTTGCCGTAATCTTGACGTTCCGTCGCCGTCCGTCGTCCAATTCGCGAACCGGAGCCGTATTCGGACTCGTGGAGGTGAGACGAACGTTTCTATACCTTTAATTTACATTTTACTCGTCGTAATTTTGGAAGCTTACGCCAATCGGTGACACGAGGTTGCCGAATTTGTGTAGGATTTACTCCGGTGAGAGGATTGAGCAAGAATTGCTAAGGAATTCTGCACAATTAGCTTAATTTTGGGTATAATCAGTGAGTAAGGTGAGTTTTCTAACTTAAGCCTTGATGTGGGTACATGTTATGTGCTTCAATTTCTAGTTAGAAATAATAATTCTGGATTTAGTAGTCAAATTCATGTTAAAGTTAGAATTACATGTTGATTTGGTAAAGAAATATTCATGACTATGTGACTATGTGCTTATGTGTTAAGTGGTCAATGAATGATTGGGAATAATGGTTCATTATGGTGAAATAAGGGAGGAGAAGATGAAGAAATCCGCTTTAAGAACGGATGTCCAAGGAATAGAAGTGGCCGCGGGACCAAGGGAAAGGTCTTCGGGTCGGAGTGAACCATTAGCCCATGAATTCTGCGATTACATATGTTTATGTGCTTAAATTGTCGCATTACACATGTTCATGACATCATTAGCATGTTAGTTAATTCACTAAGAGAAATGCTTAAGAAAACCGTTTTCCTATTTCTGTTGTGGTACATAACAACCACCGCAGGTTCGGAGCAAGGCTCGGAGAGGAGGTGAAACGAGTTTGGACTGAGGCAAGGCTAGGACTTACGTGCACGTGTTTACAATAGTATAATATGATGTAAATTATGGTGTTGGACTTGTGATACTTGAGTTATTATGTTAATAGTTGTAGGAGTTGAAGTTAAACTTAGAAAAGCTTATGTAATTCCTTATGTTAAAACTATGAATTCTGTGTGTTAGTTAAGTTGGACTATTCCGGCAAGTCCGGGTGTATGTCGCAACCATTTTGGACAAGTTTGGTTTGTGACTAAGTTGAATGTAAAACTTTTGAACTCTTTTTATGTAAAATTCTATGTTCATACAAGTTTATGCAAGGTTTGGGCTTTAATGTCTTAATTTGATTTAATTGAGCTTAAGTACAAGTCTAAAGTGTTTGAAGGTACCCCAATGTGTATTAGGATCAAGGTTAAGAAGTTTTACAAGGTTTCAAAGTGTTTGAGTGAGTTTTTGGTTTCAAAACTTCATGTAAATAGGTTGAAAGTTGCTGCTGCAGAAATGGTTCTACAGAGGGGCTTTCGACCGGTCGAAGGGACCCGTTCGACCGGTCGAAAAACCCACTGCCAGCCCCTTGATTTTAAATGTTCCTATGTTTTGTTTTAACTTATAAAAGGCCAAGATGGTACCTTTGGGGTCCCATTGACCTATAGAAACTTTACTTTTAGTTCCAAAGGTTGATAAGTATTTTTCGCGGAATTTCTTAATCAACACAAGTTATACTAGTGTTCTTTGGCTCAAACTTGTTTAAACAAAGCTTCAAACTCTTCCTCAAATGTTTTCATGTATATGCTAGTTCTTAGAATGAACTTGAGTTAGTTTCTTGTTGAAATTCAATTGGAATGAGTTGAAATCTTGCAACGATTGCATGATTCGATGGGTTTTCAATGTTTTGTGCATTATTTGGTGGTTCTAAGTTGGTTGGGAAGTAGCCCCAAGTGACTTGTGTGTTTGGGGACTTCTTAGAATGTTAAATGGGGGAAAATATGGTTCAGAGGGTATCTGGACCGGTCGAATTGACCCGCTCGACCGGTCGAATGCCCCTCTGCACAAGACAGTGATTTCAAAGGTATTTTTCGTCGACTTTTACGGAAACGGGCATAACTCTTTGTAGAAAATTCGAATTCATGCGCCGTTTTTTGAATTGGAACCGGGACTCAAAGAGATATCTTTTGATGTAAATTTTTGTCATATTTTATTAATGACCATTTTTCCCTTGGGCTATTTTATCTCAGCATAGTAGTTTTAAACTACTTCAAATCATGTTTTACCTTCATAACTAACATGGTTCTTACTTATGAGTGTATTTTGGGTGCGTATAGTCTTGTTACACGTGTCCTAATCCGTGGGGGCGGGTTAGGGGTGTGACAATTTTTGGTATCAGAGCGAGGTTTAGAGCCTTTGGGACGAGAGACGTATACGACGCGTGGTGTGCACACAACAACACATAGTTGCATAAACATGCATACACGTTTACTTAGCATGTTTTTAATGTTGATTAACATGACATGTGTTTAATTAAAGTAACGTGTATGTGTGTGTAATAATGTGGGTACCAGGCATTATGTCTGGAGGTGACACCTCAAATCGAATGGAACGAGTTGAAAGAGCAATTGAGGGATTGGTTCGAGTGGCTGAAACTCACGTGGTCGAGGAAAGACCGGTACAACCGAATCCAAATCCAAGGGTAGAAACTGTTACTATTTCAAAATTTCATAAACAGAAGCCAACAATATTCCGTGGGGAAGCCGATCCAATGAAGGCAAACTTTTGGATTTCTGATATGGAGAAGATCTTCAGGGTATTACCGTGTACAGAGGAGCAGAAAGTTCTATTTGCCGCTGACACATTAAAAGATGAGGCACAATATTGGTGGCGAACTAAGCTGGGTCCGAGTCAAAACTACATGGGATCATTTTCTGGAAATATTTAACGAACAATACTTTCCAGAATCATTTGGGGATCAAAAGGCTCAAGAGTTTATGGAGTTGGTGCAAGGGGGAAAGTCAGTCCGCGAATATTCAACACAATTTACGAGTTTGGGAAGGTTTGCGGGGGAAATGATAACCAGTGAGAAAGTGAAGGCAAGAAAGTTTGTAGCGGGACTCCGGGGAGATATTCGAGGGCGCGTGACCGTATTCCGTCCAGAGACCTATGCTAAGGCTTTGGATATTGCTTCTATCGCTGAAAGAGATCTTGGGTATACATCGAGTATGCCACCACCACCGAGTCAACAAAGTAAACGACCGGGATCAAGTCAGTTCAGTGGTCAAGGTAGTGCAAAGAGGCAGAGTTCGGGAGGTTCGTCGGCCAGTAGTGGCAGTGGTTCTAGTGGGAACAAACCGAGGTGTCAAACTTGTCAGAAGTTTCATTGGGGACGATGCAATCAACTTCCAAATTTGAACACGTGTAATCTTTGCTGACAACCGGGGCATATTGCAAGAAATTGTCCGAACCAGAACTTGGATATGAGAGGTCGATGTTTTATCTGTAAAGAGTTAGGGCACCAAGCTAGAGATTGTCCTACCAAGCGTCAAGGAACTTCAGGCTCAGGTTCTTCCGCAGCTAGTGCCATCACACCAAGGTCTACTCAGCAACCCCCGAGGAGGGAACAACGGCAGGCGCGATCATTTCAGCTTAGGCCGGGAGAGAATGCTTCTGCCGATACCGTTGTCTCAGGTATGGTTCCCATTTACTCACACTTAGCAAATGTACTTGTCGATTCGGGATCCACACATTCATTCGTATCACACCACTTCGCTAAACATTTAGATAAACCACTAGAATCCCTAGATTATGATTTATCTATTGCGATACCATTGGGAGTTCCATTGGTTAGTTCAGGGGTGTTTAGAGGATGTGGAATAAATATTAATGGTAAGGGGTTAACCGTCGATTTGGTGTCGTTAGTGATCCAACACTTTGATGTTATATTGGGTATGGATTGGTTAGCGGCTAATCACGCGATTATCGACTGTAACAATAAAGGGGTAGTCTTTCGTATTCCAGATCAAGAGGTATTTTATTTCCAAGGCGAGGGTGTTGTATCACCGCCGTATATTGTATCAGCTGTTGAAGCATGTCGGTTGTTAAAGAAGGGTTGCCGTGGATTTTTATGTAGTATTCTTGATACTAGGGGTGTTGATCTTAAACTTGAAGATATCCCGATAGTTAGAGAATTTCCAGATGTATTTCCAGAGGAGTTGCCTAGTGTGTTGATCGAGCGGGAGATTGAGTTTGGTATTGATGTTATACCAGGGACTCAGCCTATTTTACGGGCATCATATCGAATGGCACCAGTTGAGTTGAAAGAGTTAAAGATTCAACTGCAAGAGTTATTAGACAAGGGTTTTATTCAGCCTAGTGTGTCCCCGTGGGGTGCACCCGTGCTATTTGTGAAGAAAAAGGATGGGACAATGCGGATGTGCATTGACTACCGAGAAATCAACAAAGTAACGATCAAGAATAAGTATCCATTGCCACGTATTGATGATTTATTCGATCAGCTTCAAGGGGCTCAGGTGTTTTCGAAAATTGACTTGAGGTCTGGATATCATCAACTGAAAGTTAAAGCAGAGGATGTAGAAAAGACGGCCTTTAGGACCCGATACGGACACTATGAATTCCTAGTGATGCCGTTTGGGGTTACTAATGCGCCAGCTGCCTTTATGGACTTAATGAATCGTGTTTTTAAATCTTATTTAGATGAATTTGTAATTGTATTTATTGATGACATTCTGATTTATTCCAAGAGTCCGGAGGAACACGAACAACACTTGAGATTGGTCTTGCAGCGACTTCGGGAGAAACAGTTGTTCGGGAAATTGAAAAAAAAGTGAGTTTTGGTTAACAAGTGTCACTTTTCTAGGGCATGTGATCTCCAAGGAGGGTATTTCTGTAGACCCACAGAAAATAGAAGCTGTGCTGAATTGGTCAAGGCCAACAAATGTGTCTGAAATTCGAAGTTTCTTGGGGTTAGCTGGATACTACAGAAGATTTGTCAAAGACTTTTCCAGAATCGCGACTCCGATGACAAGGTTGATGAGAAAGGATGTACCATTTGAGTGGAACAAGGAATGTGAAGATTGTTTCTTAGCATTGAAAGAAAAGTTGACAACCGCACCAATACTTACAATTCCGAAAAGCACTGGGAATTTCAGAATTTATAGTGATGCTTCTCATCAAGGTTTGGGATGCGTGCTAACACAAGATGACAAGGTAATAGCATATGCGTCAAGACAGCTGAGATCTCACGAAAAGAACTACCCAACACATGATTTGGAGTTAGCGACGGTAATCTTTGCTTTGAAGATTTGGAGACATTACCTATACGGGGAGACTTGTGAAATCTTCACCGATCACAAAAGTCTGAAATATCTATTTACCCAAAGGTATCTAAATATGAGACAAAGAAGGTGGTTGGAGCTTATGAAAGATTATGACTTGAAGATTCAATATCACCCTGGGAAGGCGAATGTCGTTGCCGATGCCTTGAGCCGGAAGTCGTCGGAAAATTTAGCCTATACCCTAACAGCACAGGAGAAGCTAGTGGAAGAATTTGAACAATTGAACCTTGAAGTAATTCCTAGAGTTAAGGGTGGTTTAATGGCTGCAATCGTGGCACAGCCGAGTCTTATTGGTGAAATTAAATCTAATCAACTTTTAGACCCAGAATTCAAGAAGATTGTGGATGAATTACCAGAGGGGAGAAGGCCAGAATTTAGCTTTCAAGATGGTGTTCTGAGATACATCAATCGATTATGTGTTCCTAAGGTTGGAGATTTGAGAGATAGAGTTATGGAAGAAGCTCATAATACCAGATATTCAGTACATCCGGGTAGTACCAAAATGTACAGAGACCTACAAGAGATTTATTGGTGGAGTGGTATGAAGCGAGAGGTAGCGGAATTTGTTTCCAAATGTATGACTTGCCAAAAGGTAAAAATGGAACATCAACGACCTGGAGGAGAGCTACATCCTTTAGAGATACCAGAATGGAAGTGGGAGCATATCACGATGGACTTTGTCTCGGGATTTCCAAAATCTCAAAAGTCGAATGATAGCATTTGGGTTATTGTAGACCGATTGACTAAATCAGCCCATTTCTATAACACCCACATTTGTGTTATTGCATTTCATTGCATTTGTCATGCATGATGATGTGAGGTGTTGTGCATTTTGGCACGTGTTTGAGTGAGTTTTGACTCACGAGTTGATATGGGTGTCTGTATTAGAGAACCCATTGAAACTGTTGTGATTGAAGATTAATTGTTGTGAAGTCTCTCCGAGTATGAGACGGTCACTGTGGAACATTTTAAATGTTTATCTGAAAATAAATGTTTACCTGTGTATTTCAATATCTGTATTATTTTCTGGCTTAGAATATATTTCTGTTGTTAGATTTAGTAACCTGGTGAGAACGAATGAACACGCTATTAATTTGGTAGGCTAATTAGCAACTTCGGAAACGTCATGTAGAAATTCGCGTTTTAGCGACCAAACGAAACTTAGTCGAAAACTTTTATAATTTTGAAGTTTCACTCGTAAGGCTATGAATAAGCTGTATAGAAAGTTTCAGAGACTAATTAGGAGTTTGGAAAACTCGTGGGGAGGTAAACGTAATTCCCCGAGAATGTTGCCTATAAATAGATAGAGATGAACTTTAGGTTTTTCATAAGTGTTAACCTAATTCCAAAAGGAGGCCAAAAGGGGGCTAGAGGGAGATTTAGGAGCTTAGAGCTTTGCGACGCCAAACGACGACCTTCCGTCAGTCTGGTTTCTCCTAGATTTCATATTCGAGCTCCTCGAGGTAAGAGCTTCGTTTTGATATATGTTAGGGCCTGTTTGGCTAAGTTTTCCGAAAAGTTATTTTCTAGAATTTTTCATAAAAGCTGATAAATGGAATTCTGATCCATAGGATTTGTACTAGACAGACTTCTGCACGTTCTTTGTGCACGGATTTTCTTTGAATCGAAGTTTAAGCGCGTAAATCGGAGGTGAGTGATTCAACTATGTTTTGGAATGATTTCTTGGCATGTATTCATGTTATGTTTGAATAGCATGTATTAATTCTTAGAGATATATTGTGTAGTTCATATTGAGCATTTATATTGATAAGTAGGCTCAATAGCACGGTGATATGTTTTAATTACCGCGAGCATGGTGATATGTATTTGAGCATGTTAAGTTGCTTATTTGGGTCAGAAGGAGCACGTGGTCACCGTACCATTTTGTGGAGCCAGTTTAGGGCATTAAGGTCGCACGATTGAAGAAAAGAATCGTGGGTCTTACCCTTTCGCGTGGACTTATTGGCGAGGAGTCGCGGATTGGGAATATGGACGGGCACGTGAGTCTCCGGCGACTAGTATGAAATGTAGAGATGTGAATGCGGACATGTTTATCATTCATGTACATATGTTGATTTATTCACTAAGCTTTAGCTTAAACAAATCGAAATATGTGTGGTTATTCAAATAACCATTTCAGGTGTAAATGCTGGCGAGGAATTGCAGAAGTGAGTACGAGGGTTGGGAGTTCGCTTGTGAGGCAACTTGAAAGATAATCTTGTAGTTTTGGGATAATAGAAATGTTGTAATAAGATTTTGGTTGTTTTAAACCATGTTTAATTTGGTATGTTAGGATGGATTTTAAACTGTTGTAATTATGTTTGATAATGTTTTAATACAGCTAGGATTACTTTGGCTTGAGTTTGGATTGAATGGTTGATCATTGGTGTTGGTTAGAAAGCTTTTAAAACTTGAATTTCTGCAGATTGGGCTGCTGCCAGGGGAACAGTCGACTGAGCAGTCGACTGAACCCCTGTGTCTGTTAGCTACTGCTTCTTATTTTAACAAAAGCAGTCGACTGGACCCCTCAGCAGTCGACTGGACCCCTCAGCAGTCGACTGGACCACCAGTATCAGTCGACTGGAATTGACATTTAAATCCCTGCCCACTCCCGTCGACTGAGCAGTCGACTGGACCCCTCCAGCAGTCGACTGAACCCCCAGTATCAGTCGACTGGAATTGACATTTAAATCCCTGCCTAACTCCGTCGACTGAGCAGTCGACTGAGCAGTCGACTGAGCCTCTGGTTTTAAAATGTGTTTTGTTTTCCGCTGCGTGTGTTCTTCAAACCTAATTTTGGGAACGTTAATGAATTGGTTTAGCCTCGGTGGCGTGCCACGGACTCCGGTTCCGCTATTGTGGGACCGGGCTGTGACATTTAGTGGTATCAGAGCATAAGTTTAGAGCCTTGGGAACGTTCGACGACGAGTAGAGTGTTGAGTGAATTGTCACATGTTCTAAATTGCATCCATACATATTAGAGATGTTTGATGCATATGGTATATTGTTATACATACATGATTATGTTATTGCCATACATGCATAGTATTTATGCATTTGTGAATCGATTGAATCATACGGATGTGGAACTGTATGATGAGATGACGTTATCATGAGTTATAATAGACCACGTGTTGTGGCAAGAGGGAAATATGATATTTTGGTAGTGATGAACGGTGGAATCTCTAAGCGAAAAGAAAATGGTTTTGATCGAATCGGTGGAAGTTTTCAACGATAATGATGAGTGTCCTTTGAGGGATCTAACCGAGAGCGGGGTTGAATAGTGAACGTCAGAGGAGATTTCTGCATAGTCCACGTAGAAAAGGAAAGAAATTGTTCGTAGTGAAGTTTGGGGATTGGGATTGAGATTGATTGATAAGAGTTCTGTTTCAGACATTAGGTAAATCATTGTGACGTAAGAGAATAAGGATGAACAGTTGGGTTTTGTGATAGAAAGATAGTCCAGCAATATGTGTTGCTAGCGTATGGGGTTGGTGAGGAATCTCTCACCTTATCTTACGGTGTTAACCTACGGTACAATCGTACGAGGTTATCTTATGAGGTATCTTACGGTATATACGGTGTATGTCAGGTAGTTGAAGAATTTTTCGACTTATTGTACGTCATTGAGACGATTGGATGGTTGAGGAATCTCTCAACCTATCTTACGGTATGTATTGGACGGTTGAGGAATCTCTCAACCTATCTTGTGTTATGTATTGGTAATTGAGAAATATCTTAACGAGCTATGAGTATTGTGGTTATTGAGGAATCTCTCAACAGAACCTGATTCCGAGTGGTTATGGCACCAAGGTAGATTTAGATGTGGTATGAGGATTAGAAGTGAATGCTACTTGATCGATTGTATGTGTGAAAATGTTGGGATTGGAGGACTGACCTAAGAGGAGGAGTTAAGAACGGGAATGATAGAGTATACTTTGACGGTTTGAAACTACAGTTGGTAGAAGTTTAATTGATGACATACTTCGGGAGTGGTTACTTAGACTTGATGATTATGTGCGTATAGATGTAACGATAAGGACGATATGGGTTGAAGGAGGAACTGTAGAATTTCTTGATGAAGGGTAAATGGACAGAAATGAAGAGTAATAAGGTTCCCTAGTGTTTTGCAGTGGTTTGTCAGAAGAAATAGAATAAAGGAAGTAGGAATAGGAGACTGGGAGTAAAAGATAAGTGTGAATTATGGAACGTGATAAGAGATTCAGAGGAATCGAGTGAAAATTTGGATAACATGAAGATGGGAGGACCTTGATAGGGAGATTGTAGCAAAGATTGTTATCACAGAAAGTTGTAGTACGGGCGACCTCGAACCTGGATTTTGAATGTATTTTCAAAAATAAAACGAAAACCTTTTCTTCTAATGCTTTTAAAACATCTTTGGGTTTCTGAAGCAAGTGGTTGTCAACTGAAAGTTGGAGTACGATAATTATTACGATACTGAACAAGAGCAATTGTGAAAGTGGATAGAGTAAAGAGACTTTGGACAAGTCAAGTTAGAGAAATGAAGATGTAAAATGGAAAGATGAATCTTTGATGAGAAAGTAAATAAGAACTGTAGAAGTGGAATGAAGACTTAGGAGTACGTTGAGTACCTTATCAGATATGATAGTAGGATTGTATAGCGATTAGAAGACAATGGTGGATACAATGGAATGTTGTCTCAGTGGTCCTAGATTCCAACAAGGTCGGAGAAATTTTGAAAATGTTGGAATTCATCCCAAGAAAATTTTTGTTAAATACTTGTAATAAGGTATCAAGAGGACTTTGGAAGACGAGGATCGTGGTGGGACATGGTATGCTTAGTGCTTGAGACAAAACGGTGGTCGTCAAACGAATGAGTTCTACGTGAGTAGATTATCAACTTAGAAATTCTAAAGTAAAAAGGGTTAGTGAATGTTGTACACTTGGAATTAGTAAGTTGGAAGTAGTGCTGTTAAACGAGTTGACTTGAGTATTGTCACGAAAGGTATGTGAATTGAAAGTCGATAAGAAATTTATCAAACACAGTGAGACTATGGTACTTGATTGGGAAGACCAAATTATTGAATTGTCTTCAGATGGTTACGGGAATAGTATGAAATACTTAGGACAGCAAGTTCTTCGTGAACAATGAAATTGAGATCAGAATGGCGAATATAAAGGATTAGAGAATCTGAATTGGAGTTAAGTCAAGTTGACTAAGAGTTATGAAATACTAAATCGCTAAATAAGGTATGAAACCTTGAGATGTTATACAAGGAATATATGTTCAGTGTAAAGGGCAGTCAGAAATTCGGTAAGAGTTGCGATACATGAGTATGCTTGGTATGAGCTTGTGTGAGGGTGGAAGTGAAACACTAGAGACTCATGGAGTCGTATAACTACGTAAATGGTGGTGGATCTACATGGACTGATAGACCAAGGGATAGTATACGAGGGAGGTATGAGATGGGAATGGAGTACATTGTTGTTGAGATTTTCGATAGAAAAATAATTGGCTCTGGGTGTGTGTACACTACGTAAATAAGAATGGATTGTGAATGACCAAGGGTTTAAGACGTGAACGGGGTATGTTATGAACATGGGAGTACATTTTATAAACTCTATGGTATGTGTATGATTGACTAAGTCAAGTTTGGGTTCACATCGTTATTTGTTGCGACGGATATTGGGGTAACTATATGTGAAAATATTATGCAAAATTTTAAAATGTTTTAATTTAAAAACAAAAGGGAGAATATGTAATTGACTTTGTTACAAGTTTTAAATTGAGGGTATAACATTTAATCTTCTACGATTAATCGACGATAGTTTGAGTACAGAATGCGAGAGATAAAGGGGCAAGTGTGGTTAACTATTCGGGACAACAGGTGGGCTCAAAGAAGTAGAGTGATATGAAATTCTCAGTTAGGAACGGGATTGTATCTTACAAGGCATGTATGATTGGGAGTATAATACGAGGTTAGATTAAACCGAATGGAATTTGAAAAGGAATGAAAGTCGTTTGAAAACGTGTTATCGTTCTACAAGTATTTCGCGATTAGCAGGATAAGGGATTGAATCTATGGTATATGAAATAGTTGGTTGAGGCATTGACTTATCGACATAGTATATATATGCATGAAAGTACTCAGTTTGTTTCACTTCAAGATGAAGAATCAGGTATGGTTGTTACCTAGTTGAGACGTGTTAGAAATGACTTTTAGTCAACAAGAAAGATAGGTAAAGGGAGATGAGTTACTTCCTTCGTTTTGGTGATTGGGATATATAACCTTTGGGTTTTGAAAAGCATATGTGATAAGTAAGATGAAAGGATATGTGAGTGGACGTGATGACGTCGTGATGTGATTTAGTGTCAGGTTTGACTATTGAGAAAGTTCTACTCAGGTGTCGATGTTCTCATTTATCGAGATGCTTCGGGGGTATTACTAGGATTCTGGTTGAATCTTCTATCAGATTGAGACGGGGATTCTGAGGATTTATTTTCCTTAAGAGCCTGAGGATTTATTTTCCTCATGAGATTGTGTCATCTCAGTGAAGTGGATTGTGTATGTGGCAAATGTTAGAAGTACTTGCATAAAGTCTTAGTGACTTGAGAAGATGAGATGCGTACTCAGTATCCGCACCTTTTGAGACTTGAGGTACAAGTTTGGGGACAAACTTCTTTTAAGGGGGAGAGTATTATAACACCCACATTTGTGTTATTGCATTTCATTGCATTTGTCATGCATGATGATGTGAGGTGTTGTGCATTTTGGCACGTGTTTGAGTGAGTTTTGACTCACGAGTTGATATGGGTGTCTGTATTAGAGAACCCATTGAAACTGTTGTGATTGAAGATTAATTGTTGTGAAGTCTCTCCGAGTATGAGACGGTCACTGTGGAACATTTTAAATGTTTATCTGAAAATAAATGTTTACCTGTGTATTTCAATATCTGTATTATTTTCTGGCTTAGAATATATTTCTGTTGTTAGATTTAGTAACCTGGTGAGAACGAATGAACACGCTATTAATTTGGTAGGCTAATTAGCAACTTCGGAAACGTCATGTAGAAATTCGCGTTTTAGCGACCAAACGAAACTTAGTCGAAAACTTTTATAATTTTGAAGTTTCACTCGTAAGGCTATGAATAAGCTGTATAGAAAGTTTCAGAGACTAATTAGGAGTTTGGAAAACTCGTGGGGAGGTAAACGTAATTCCCCGAGAATGTTGCCTATAAATAGATAGAGATGAACTTTAGGTTTTTCATAAGTGTTAACCTAATTCCAAAAGGAGGCCAAAAGGGGGCTAGAGGGAGATTTAGGAGCTTAGAGCTTTGCGACGCCAAACGACGACCTTCCGTCAGTCTGGTTTCTCCTAGATTTCATATTCGAGCTCCTCGAGGTAAGAGCTTCGTTTTGATATATGTTAGGGCCTGTTTGGCTAAGTTTTCCGAAAAGTTATTTTCTAGAATTTTTCATAAAAGCTGATAAATGGAATTCTGATCCATAGGATTTGTACTAGACAGACTTCTGCACGTTCTTTGTGCACGGATTTTCTTTGAATCGAAGTTTAAGCGCGTAAATCGGAGGTGAGTGATTCAACTATGTTTTGGAATGATTTCTTGGCATGTATTCATGTTATGTTTGAATAGCATGTATTAATTCTTAGAGATATATTGTGTAGTTCATATTGAGCATTTATATTGATAAGTAGGCTCAATAGCACGGTGATATGTTTTAATTACCGCGAGCATGGTGATATGTATTTGAGCATGTTAAGTTGCTTATTTGGGTCAGAAGGAGCACGTGGTCACCGTACCATTTTGTGGAGCCAGTTTAGGGCATTAAGGTCGCACGATTGAAGAAAAGAATCGTGGGTCTTACCCTTTCGCGTGGACTTATTGGCGAGGAGTCGCGGATTGGGAATATGGACGGGCACGTGAGTCTCCGGCGACTAGTATGAAATGTAGAGATGTGAATGCGGACATGTTTATCATTCATGTACATATGTTGATTTATTCACTAAGCTTTAGCTTAAACAAATCGAAATATGTGTGGTTATTCAAATAACCATTTCAGGTGTAAATGCTGGCGAGGAATTGCAGAAGTGAGTACGAGGGTTGGGAGTTCGCTTGTGAGGCAACTTGAAAGATAATCTTGTAGTTTTGGGATAATAGAAATGTTGTAATAAGATTTTGGTTGTTTTAAACCATGTTTAATTTGGTATGTTAGGATGGATTTTAAACTGTTGTAATTATGTTTGATAATGTTTTAATACAGCTAGGATTACTTTGGCTTGAGTTTGGATTGAATGGTTGATCATTGGTGTTGGTTAGAAAGCTTTTAAAACTTGAATTTCTGCAGATTGGGCTGCTGCCAGGGGAACAGTCGACTGAGCAGTCGACTGAACCCCTGTGTCTGTTAGCTACTGCTTCTTATTTTAACAAAAGCAGTCGACTGGACCCCTCAGCAGTCGACTGGACCCCTCAGCAGTCGACTGGACCACCAGTATCAGTCGACTGGAATTGACATTTAAATCCCTGCCCACTCCCGTCGACTGAGCAGTCGACTGGACCCCTCCAGCAGTCGACTGAACCCCCAGTATCAGTCGACTGGAATTGACATTTAAATCCCTGCCTAACTCCGTCGACTGAGCAGTCGACTGAGCAGTCGACTGAGCCTCTGGTTTTAAAATGTGTTTTGTTTTCCGCTGCGTGTGTTCTTCAAACCTAATTTTGGGAACGTTAATGAATTGGTTTAGCCTCGGTGGCGTGCCACGGACTCCGGTTCCGCTATTGTGGGACCGGGCTGTGACAATTTCTTACCAATTAAGACTAAGAATCCATCAAAGTTAGCAGAGATTTATATAAGAGAAGTTGTTAGACTTCACGGGGCACCAGTGTCTATAGTGTCGGATCGTGACACTCGATTCGTATCGAGGTTTTGGGAGAGCTTACAGAGGGCTATGGGGACAACTTTGCATTTCAGTACCGCATTCCATCCCCAGACCGATGGTCAATCCGAGAGAGTGATTCAGATTTTGGAAGATATGTTGAGAGTATGTGTTATGGATTTTAAAGCTGACTGGGAAACTCATTTGCCATTGATTGAATTCTCCTACAACAACAGTTTTCAAACTAGCATTGGAATGGCGCCTTATGAGGCACTGTATGGAAGAAAGTGTAGATCGCCGGTATGTTGGACAGAAGTTGGTGAGAAACAGTTTTTGGGGCCAGAAATAGTACAAATCACTACCGATAAGATTAGATTGATTAAACAGCGGTTGCAAACGGCTCAGAGTCGTTATAAAAGTTATGCAGATACGGGTAGAAGACCGTTGGAGTTTGAGGTAGGTGAGTATGTTTTCCTAAAAGTGTCGCCTTCAAAAGGCATAGCACGATTTGGCAAGCGAGGTAAACTGAGTCCAAGATATGTTGGACCTTACTTGATTCTTGATCGGGTAGGACCATTAGCTTACCGGTTAGATTTACCACAAGAGTTGGCAAATGTTCATAATGTGTTCCACGTGTCAATGCTTCGACGTTATATATCGGATCCGAGACATGTCATTATTCCAGAGCCATTAGAGATTCGAGAGGATATCACTTATGTGGAGCATCCAGTGCAAATCCTTGATAGAAAGGATCAAGTGCTAAGAACCAAGGTAATTCCGCTTGTAATGGTTCAGTGGCGTAGCCATTCAATCGAAGAAGCTACTTGGGAGCGGGAGGATGAAATCCGAGCTAAGTACCCGCACTTATTCGACACTTGAGGTAAGAGTAAGTTTGGGGACCAAACTTCCTTTTAGGGAGGGAGAAATGTAACACCTGTACCCGGGGGACGGGTAAATTATTATTTTTATATGCATTAATTAATATAATTAGTGTATAAAATGGGTTAAGGAGAGGCTTGGACTCGCCCATGGAAAAGTCCCTAGTGAGGAGGGACAGGTTTGGAAGTGGGACCCAGTGAAGGGCCCGGATAAAATATGAAATAAATTGCATTTAAATAATTAGATGCATTTTATATGACTATCTGGAATATGTTTAGTTGTTTCAATATCAAATTATTAATATGTTAGCTTTTGATATCTACTAATTAACCCAATAAGGGCATTTTTGCAAAAAGGTGCATAATTAGTAGGTACGATAGTAACTTCACAAAATATGTGGGACTCACGTTGGGACCCATACGAAACTTAGACAAACACCATTTAAATATTTGGGTAGTTAATGAAATGTTCGGGGGATTTCAGTATAAGAACCTAGGAAATTTGGAGGGTATAAACGAAAGGAGGCAAAAATGTTGCCAACACACTGCATGTATTATGCATGTGTGTCAAGAGAGTAACAACTCTCAAATTAAAACAGATTGGATGAGAGAGAGAGGGAGCCGGCGAGATAGAGAGAGAGACGAGAGTCACCGTTTGCCGTAATCTTGACGTTCCGTCGCCGTCCGTCGTCCAATTCGCGAACCGGAGCCGTATTCGGACTCGTGGAGGTGAGACGAACGTTTCTATACCTTTAATTTACATTTTACTCGTCGTAATTTCGGTAGCTTACGCCAATCGGTGACACGAGGTTGCCGAATTTGTGTAGGATTTACTCCGGTGAGAGGATTGAGCAAGAATTGCTAAGGAATTCTGCACAATTAGCTTAATTTTGGGTATAATCAGTGAGTAAGGTGAGTTTTCTAACTTAAGCCTTGATGTGGGTACATGTTATGTGCTTCAATTTCTAGTTAGAAATAATAATTCTGGATTTAGTAGTCAAATTCATGTTAAAGTTAGAATTACATGTTGATTTGGTAAAGAAATATTCATGATTATGTGACTATGTGCTTATGTGTTAAGTGGTCAATGAATGATTGGGAATAATGGTTCATTATGGTGAAATAAGGGAGGAGAAGATGAAGAAATCCGCTTTAAGAACGGATGTCCAAGGAATAGAAGTGGCCGCGGGACCAAGGGAAAGGTCTTCGGGTCGGAGTGAACCATTAGCCCATGAATTCTGCGATTACATATGTTTATGTGCTTAAATTGTCGCATTACACATGTTCATGACATCATTAGCATGTTAGTTAATTCACTAAGCGAAATGCTTAAGAAAACCGTTTTCCTATTTCTGTTGTGGTACATAACAACCACCGCAGGTTCGGAGCAAGGCTCGGAGAGGAGGTGAAACGAGTTTGGACTGAGGCAAGGCTAGGACTTACGTGCACGTGTTTACAATCGTATAATATGATGTAAATTATGGTGTTGGACTTGTGATACTTGAGTTATTATGTTAATAGTTGTAGGAGTTGAAGTTAAACTTAGAAAAGCTTATGTAATTCCTTATGTTAAAACTATGAATTCTGTGTGTTAGTTAAGTTGGACTATTCCGGCAAGTCCGGGTGTATGTCGCAACCATTTTGGACAAGTTTGGTTTGTGACTAAGTTGAATGTAAAACTTTTGAACTCTTTTTATGTAAAATTCTATGTTCATACAAGTTTATGCAAGGTTTGGGCTTTAATGTCTTAATTTGATTTAATTGAGCTTAAGTACAAGTCTAAAGTGTTTGAAGGTACCCCAATGTGTATTAGGATCAAGGTTAAGAAGTTTTACAAGGTTTCAAAGTGTTTGAGTGAGTTTTTGGTTTCAAAACTTCATGTAAATAGGTTGAAAGTTGCTGCTGCAGAAATGGTTCTACAGAGGGGCTTTCGACCGGTCGAAGGGACCCGTTCGACCGGTCGAAAAACCCACTGCCAGCCCCTTGATTTTAAATGTTCCTATGTTTTGTTTTAACTTATAAAAGGCCAAGAGGGTACCTTTGGGGTCCCATTGACCTATAGAAACTTTACTTTTAGTTCCAAAGGTTGATAAGTATTTTTCGCGGAATTTCTTAATCAACACAAGTTATACTAGTGTTCTTTGGCTCAAACTTGTTTAAACAAAGCTTCAAACTCTTCCTCAAATGTTTTCATGTATATGCTAGTTCTTAGAATGAACTTGAGTTAGTTTCTTGTTGAAATTCAATTGGAATGAGTTGAAATCTTGCAACGATTGCATGATTCGATGGGTTTTCAATGTTTTGTGCATTATTTGGTGGTTCTAAGTTGGTTGGGAAGTAGCCCCAAGTGACTTGTGTGTTTGGGGACTTCTTAGAATGTTAAATGGGGGAAAATATGGTTCAGAGGGTATCTGGACCGGTCGAATTGACCCGCTCGACCGGTCGAATTGACCCGCTCGACCGGTCGAATGCCCCTCTGCACAAGACAGTGATTTCAAAGGTATTTTTCGTCGACTTTTACGGAAACGGGCATAACTCTTTGTAAAAAATTCGAATTCATGCGCCGTTTTTTGAATTGGAACCGGGACTCAAAGAGCTATATTTTGATGTAAAATTTTGTCATATTTTATTAATGACCATTTTGCCCTTGGGCTATTTTATCTCAGCATAGTAGTTTTAAACTACTTCAAATCATGTTTTACCTTCATAACTAACATGGTTCTTACTTATGAGTGTATTTGGGTGCGTATAGTCTTGTTACACGTGTCCTAATCCGTGGGGGCGGGTTAGGGGTGTGACAGTCACTCATGAAGTTTGGCATTCCAGAGACTAAGCCAGGATCGAGGAGGGAAATTTGAAGTAGCTCCAAATGTGTTTTGTTGGGTGGTCAGGTATGCTGATTTTGCCGTAAAGATCCCTTTAGCTTCAGGGGTCCAGATCAACTTGTCTCGACCTCTACCTGTGGGTAGACCAATATGAGTGATGGCTTCAACAGTGGAAGTAGAGAAGAAACAATTTAGGAGAGTGAGGCCGTTACCCGTGATAATCTCGTCAACCGTAGTAATGTCGGGCCGAACAGCGAACTTGCAAATTGGCTTGAAGTTAGGGAGGGTAGGGATCCACGGGTCCTCCTAGATGTTCGTCTCGAGCCCTTTACCAATCAACTTGCAAGTACCTTTCACCAAAGTTGGAATAGAGCTGGAAATACCTTGCCAAACCCAAGACGAGTTTGGTTTCTTGAAATCTTGAAGAAAAGAAGAGTTGTGGAGATGTTTGCCCTTTAAAAGATGAACCCAAGGTTTGTTTGCATCTGAAAGGATCTGCCACCCCATTTTGGCCAACAAAGCTTTGTTGTGGTCCTGCATTCTGCGAAAGCCTAAGCCTCCAAAACGCTTAAAGGAGGCAAATGGAATCCCAAGCTTTTAGGCAGAGGCCTTTTCCCCCTTTTTTCGTGTGGCCCCACCAGAACTTTCGAAAGAGGCTATCCAGGTTGTTGCAAAGGCCAATAGGGAATGGAAAAATAGACATGGCATATGTGGGGATAGCCATAGTCACCGTACGGATCAATGTGCCCCTTGCTGCTTGAGATAAAGTGGAAGTTTTCCACCCTTTGAGTCTCCTTTGAACTTTACCCAGAATCTCCTGGACCATTTGTTTCTTGGACCCATTTGCCAACAAGGGCAAGCCAAGGTATTTAGTATCCGGGGGGGCTCTTTTTAGACCAGTTTCTCTCCGAATAGATCTGATCACATCAGGGAAAGTGTTCTTGCTGAAGAGAATTTTGGATTTTTGGAAGTTTATTTTCTGTCCCGACCAGTCAGCATAGGAATTGATACATTCCAGAATGTTTCGAGCTTCATCAGGATGAGCTTTACCAAAGACGATGAGATCATCCGCGAATAAAAGATGGTTGAACGAGGGGCTATTTCTGGCAGCCGTTATGCCTTTGATATCTCCCTGATCAGCCTCTCTTTGGATCAACCTAGACAGAACATCAGAGCAAAGGATAAACAGGAAAGGGGACAAAGGGTCCCCTTGTCTGAGGCCCCTACTGAGTTTAAAGAAGCCAGTCGGACGACCATTTAGAAGAATGGAGAAGGAGACAGTAGTAATGCATTGTTTGATCCAGTTGCACCACACATCAGAGAAACCAAAGCATTTAAGCACAGTAATGAGAAAAAGGCCATTCGATTCTGTCGTAGGCTTTTTCCATATCAAATTTAATAGCCAAAACTCCCCCTTTTCCCTTCTTGTTTTTCATAGAATGCACAATTTCATGGGCAATGATACTGTTATCATGAATAAGTCTACCCAGAACAAAAGCAGATTGCATGGGGGAAATTAATTTCTCCAAAAAAGGTTTCAATCTGTTTGTTAAAATTTTTTAAATGACCTTATAAATGACATTGCATAAGCTGATGGGTCTGTAGTGGTTTGCATTTGAGGGACTGGTCATTTTCGGGATCAAGGCAATATTGGTATGGTTTAGCTTTTTTAGAATAAAACCCCCAAAGAAGAAACTGGTCACAGTATCAATCACATCCTGATTAATAATATGCCAGAAAGATTTGTAAAAAACAGCTGACATACCGTAGGACCCCGGGGCCTTTGTGGAGCCGATTTGGAACAAAGCTGATCGGATTTCTGCGGCATCGGGAATTTGACAGAGGCTCGGGTTCTTAGCTGGGGAGATGAGGTTTGGTATAAGGCCATTGAGATCATGTGGAAAGGTTGAATTGGAGGTTGTGAAGGTTTCGGAGAATTTGGCTATGAAGGCCTCGCCAATTTCCTCATGGTCATCAGTCTAGGAGCCATTATCTCGTTTCAGCATATCAATGGCATTCTTCCTCCTCCTCACAATGGTAGAGATATGAAAAAATTTCGTACTGCGACCCCTTCCTTTAACCAATTAATCCGAGATTTTTGTCTCCACATGATTTCTTCTCTTCTCATATTTTCATTAAGCGCCAACTTTTCCTCAGCAAGACTCTTCAGATTATCCATGGAGGGATCCAGAGCTTGCAATTTTTCAATGTAGGCCATATTGTCTTTGATCTTAACTTGGATTCTTCCAAAATGTTTTTTATTCCAGGAAATAAGGGCTTGTCTCACTGCTTTTAATTTTTGGCAGAGACGGAAAGCTGCGGAGCCAAAGGTTGGGGTGGTTTTCCAGACTTGGTCAATAAGCCAACCACATCTTTCATCGCGGATCCACATAGCTTCGAACTTCAAGGATCTTGGAATTTTGTGCCTTTCCCCCAAAGTATTCAGGACAATAGGGGAGTGATCCGAATTGGAAATGGGGAGATTTCGAACAGTAGCCCTTGGGAAAAGAGTGCGCCAAGGTAAATTGGAAATACCTCGGTCAAGTCTCTGGCAAATATTGGCCCCTCGAGGACAACCATTATCCCAAGTATGAAAATTTACGCAGAAACCCAGATCCACCAAGCTATGGTTTTCCATCAGACCAACTAACCCACCATTGGAGGAGCAAGCAAAAGGCCTGCCACCTTTTTTCTCAGATTGGTTTGCGATGCAGTCGATCGAAGTCACCAAAGTTAATCCAAGGGCCATTGGCAACTTCCGCTAAATAGCTCAAATCATTCCAGAAGCGGGCTTTGTACTTCCAGTAGGGAGGACCATAAACCGCAGATAGGGACCAGGGAGTAGAAGGGGGGTCCGAGAGGACCATAGCATTGATCATATTCTTATTTGTCACAGAAGGAACAACATCGACACCATTCTGCCAAGCCAGACAGAGACCTCCAAACTATGGTTTTCCATCAGACCAACTAACCCACCATTGGAGGAGCAAGCAAAAGACCTGCCACCTTTTTTCTCAGATTGGTTTGCGATGTAGTCGAAGTCACCAAAGTTAATCCAAGTGCCATTGGCATCTTCCGCTAAATAGCTCAAATCATTCCAGAAGCGGGCTTTGTACTTCCAGTAGGGAGGACCATAAACCGCAGATAGGGACCAGGGAGTAGAAGGGGGGTCCGAGAGGACCATAGCATTGATCATATTCTTATTTATCACAGAAGGAACAACATCGACACCATCCTGCCAAGCCAGACAGAGACCTCCATCCTTGTGAACAGCAAGAACTAAAGAGAAATTGTGGAACCCCAAACTATGCATTAACGAAGCCATTTTAACAGAACTTAATTTCGTCTCAGATAAGAAGAGGCATTCAGGTCTATGCTATCTTATCAGTGCCCGAAGAAAACTGACTGCCATGGCCCGGGCCAAACCACGACAGTTCCAGCTTATGACAATCATTGGCCGAGAGGGGGCTTATCGCCCTCCTCTTCGGCATCAAACAAAACTTTTGTTGTAGAAATTGGAAATACCAAGGTGTTGTTAGCATTCTCATCTTCTACGGAGGAGCGTAACCTCCTGGTGGATTCTGCTGGTGAACTATTAGAGGTTTGGTTAATGGGGATGGAATCAGAGTAGGGGCCTTTGAGTTGGAGAGGGTCTTCTGACTTCTTTGTTCTTTTCAAACAGGTGAGTTGGTCAAGGATCTCAAAGTTTCGTTTCTTTTTCAAGTAGCGGGTAGAGGAAGCAAGGGGAATAATATCAGTATTTGAACTGGGTGTAATGGGATCAATCTCAATAATTTGAGTAATTCTGGAGATTATTTGGGGTTCACTGGATTTTGGGATGGGGCTTAAATTTAGGCTTGTGCAAATGGGCTTTGGGTTCACAAGGTTTGTGGGCTCAATCAGATTTTGGTTGGTATTTCTGAGGTGGGGATAATATAACTCTGGGTTGGGTTTTGGTGTGTTTTGGGAAACTGTGGGCTGGGCTTTGAGGGGTTAGAAAGGGGGTTGGGTTTGGGCTTTGGATGAAGTGGCCTGGTTGAGTTGTGAAGAAACGGACGGTAAAGTGGGGGGGGGGGGGGGGTGGTCAAAATTGTCCATTGGGATTTGGTTAGAGATTTGGTTAGGGGAAGAGATATGGACTTGGTTACTGCCAGCACAGTGTTTGATAGGACTTGACCCCTTTCCCAGGCTGGAACGACTGGGGTCTAAGGACTTAGCTGAGAGCGTAGGTTGTGCTCCTTGGAAACTGAGCCGTTGACTCGTAGAGACATCGCCTGCATTTTTATTCGCCGAGCCAAACGCCGCCCGGGTAGTCGGAGACATCAAAGGCCCTTTTCCTAAAGTAATTCCCCGGTTCCAAATTCCTCTGTGTTGTCTTCCCTATGTTTCTACTCTCAACCAAGGATCGAACGAAAAGGAGCCCTGTCTGGGTTGGCTTGGGTTTAGGACTCGCTGTGATGTTCCAAACGTGCAGAAATTTTTTGTATGGCTGATTCTCCCACACAAATAGCAGAGATCTGAGAGCCTTTCATACCTGAACTGGATCCAGGCATCTGGGAGATTATTCCTTTTAAGAAGGAACCCCGTCTTGAGGGGGGATCTAGTATCAATCTCGACCTTTATACGCATAGCCCTCGCCCAAATCGGTAGGCTACCTCCGGCCAAATCGACAGCTTCCACGGATCCAATGGTAGTGCCGATAGCTCTAGCATTCTTTTCTGTGATTTGGCTTGGTGGGAGGCCTTGAACTTGGATCCAGAAAGGAGAGAAGTCGAGGCGGAGCTCTTCCAATACCAATCCAGGGGGCCAAGGTTTTATGACAAGGTGATGGCCTAAAGCAGACCAAGGGGCCATTTAGGTGATCCTCTGGAAATCTCGAACGTCTCCGAACGCGAACAGGAAAGTGTTCGGGTCCAAATCTGAAATCGAAAGCTTCCCGATGGGGTTCCATGCTTTGGAAATGGTAGCTTTGAATGCTGAAGAGTTTATGATTTTATCAGCAACGATTTTACCCACCAGGGGTAAGATGGACTTCTCCCCTTCCATCTCTTCCCCATCTTTTAGAAACAAAGAGTTTTCAAAACAAGACAAATTTGAGGTTTTTGAGATAATCTGGGACAAAGCACTTGTAAGGTCTTCCATTTAGTCAGCAGAGGAAAAAAAAGGGGGGGGGGGGGCACCGACAGAAACGAAGAGAAATAAAGTAGGGGAAAAGAGAACAGTGGGTTTGGTGGGAGCAATAAACAACCAGCAAAAAGGGAGGAGTAAAAACAAGAAAAGTCAAGGGAAAAGATGGGGGAGGATTGTAGTTTGAGGTTAAGATGTTTAATTCTTGGAACATATCCTTCATGGTCAACAGATGGGGACCACAAGGAGTGAAAACAAACCAATAGGGAAGGAAGAAGAAAAGGTAGGGGGGACAAAAGCAAAAGAGGTAAAGATCAAGGAAAGGAAAGTACTAGCAGGTGAAAAACGAGGTGGAAAAGCTAAGGAGGGGAGGGAGGAAGTAAATGCAGGG
This sequence comes from Hydrangea macrophylla, assembly GCA_033977485.1. Classification (NCBI taxonomy): domain Eukaryota; kingdom Viridiplantae; phylum Streptophyta; class Magnoliopsida; order Cornales; family Hydrangeaceae; genus Hydrangea; species Hydrangea macrophylla. The sequence goes on from CM066990.1 coordinate 107,095,166, forward strand.
GTTCAAAGGGAGGGGAGAAGGGTCGCTGGGAGGGCCGAAAAAAGGAAGGTGGAAAGAGGGGGGAAAGAGCTACCCAGAGCGTGGATGCCGATGCGAGGGTTGGTTACTTGGTTCTAAATAGAATTTGAAAAAATTTAGACCTATAAAAATTAATATTTTTTAAACAACAAGTACAAACACTTTACACAAACATTTACAAACACATTCTATCTTTTTCTTGGGTGGCATTGTGGGGTCCGGATAATTTAATAGACCCCACAAAATCACCCAAGAGAGATATTAGAGTTTATTTGAGTAAAGTATTTGTGCCCCAAATATTACCCTTTTTCAAAATCTTTGGAGAAGGTCGTCAAAACTCTAACGTTTGCGAGGGTTGTTTAAAAATTAGACAGTTTTTAGAAGGGCGTGACCCAAAAAAGTTGTGAAAACGGCACGAAATTAGGTGCCTAATATGGAAAATCATATCTTAATTATATGAAAAATATTTAAAAAAACGTTGTGAGGGTTAATTAGGATTTTGAAGACTAGGTGGTCCAAACTATAAACATCATGTAAAAAATGAAAATCAACGCGAGATTATAAAAATCTATGGCCAAATTCGCAAGAAAATATTCATTATAATGATTCTTTTAATGACGTGGTGTAACAAGTCTATAAATTTTATTATTTGAATATTTGTATCTCCTAAAATTAAGAAAAAAATATAAGTACACATCACTAATACACCCAAGCGTATTGATCACGTATACTGATGATGTAATATTACTGTTACAATAAATATTTTCTCCAAATCAGCTAGTATTGGAATCTATGTGCTTCAGAAATTTGAACAAAACGTACAATAACTATTGTACGTCCTTTTTTTTTTTTTTTTTCAGTGTTCTTTAATATAGTTTGTTCACCTTTTTTACATAAACATTTGAAACAATATTCATGTCCTGGAATTTACAAATATTGCATATTGGTACTGTCCAAGTATTATCCTATTAAATTGTGCAAAGTATTAGGATCGATAAAATAGTACTCTCAATCTAGAAATTCAGTTGTTAATTCTTGCAAGCAAAAACATGTGAGGTGGCATGGATGTGATCTTATTTTTATAATAGCATTTTACATCTTGAATTATTGCTTATGCCCATCCATAATTAAGCCACCCACATATTTTTCAAAAACCAACTAACTTACCTTCTATTTCAAAGAAATAGGTCCACTTGTGGCTTGTAATCCTTGAACTCTTACGTACCATGAATGACGATGAGTATAAATTGGTCCAAGTTATTGATTGTATGAGTCACGAATCTAATTGTGATAATGACACGAATCTAGTCGTTGTCTATGAAGTGGAATTAATTAAGAGCATCTGGAAGAAACTTTGAAAATAATAATGCTTGCTATCTCTGAGGCTGCAATAATTCAGTAAAACAGTTGTTTTACTGTTGTAAATTTTCCATTATAAGAAGAGGTTATGCACTATTGTTTTATTTTCATAAATTTTAAATTTAACTTTCTCTCTCATACATAAATAAATAAAAATGAGTCAACTTTCTCTTGTATGTATGTAACAATATTAGTATAAAGATTATAGTTTTGTTACATAAGAAAAGGAAAGAAAGAAAGAAAAGCTTTTAGTTTAATTTGTTTGCGATTTATGAGAATTGTTTAATGAGATTGTTTGTCCCAATAACACGGGTTCACGTATGTAGCCCCTATATATTTTTAAGTAGCTATGGATTTTAATCAATTTGTCACATTCTTAGTATTTAACATGTGTCACATATTAATTTAGAGATTACATGTCCTATATGATTGAGATGTCATACCTTATCAGTGTGTAACGTAGTGTTGGTCTCGCCAGTGGTGGAGCTTGGAAATTTTCACATGGTGTCATCCTATAACCTAAACCACATCACAAAATTTGGGTTTGGTATGATGCAATTTGATGAGGTGCAAACATTTTAGGTTATAAAATGACACCATAAAATATGACTGCACTGCACGTATATATCCATTTGGTTGAGTATATAAATTGATTGTGAAGAAAAATGGTTATATTTGAACCTTATCAAATTACAAATTTGACACTAACCTCTATTATTTTTCATTTATTTTATTGAAGTCAACTTTGTAAATAATAATATTTTCAAGGATTGAACTGTGTGTATAAATGTGCACGTATTTTCGAAATTTCAATGAGTTCAATTGTATGCTCAACCCTGGTCTCGCCGAAATTTTTTTGGTTAAATTATAGCACCACTCCTTGAATTATGATCGTTTTTCACTAACATCCCCTAAACTTAAACTATCCAAAATGAACAAACTCACCCCCTAAAGAAGGAATTTTAGTGTCAACAAATAATAGTTTAAGAGGTGTGTTTGTTCATTTTTTAAATTTAAGGGGTGCTAGTGAAAACAATTATGTTCAAGGAATGTTAATGTAATTTACCCTAATTTCTTTTGATTTAGTAAGACCACATGATTGCATTGCATAACGAACAATGGAAGACTCTTTAAACCCGGTAGGTAGGAGCACGGAGTGTTAAGCTACCTCATCACTGCCCACTTTTTTGGGTGTATTGACTATATATATACATCTATATATATATACATTTATATATATACATCTATATATATCAACTTAGACCAACTCCAATACACCACTCAATTCTAATGTCAATTCCATTATGTGACATAATCGATCAAACATAACACTCCAACGTCATTGGGGGTGAAAGAAAACTGTAGTAAACCGAACCACCGAACCGAACCGATTGGTTTGGCCGGTTTTCATAAGTGAGATGCAGTGTACCGAACCGAACCAAACCAAACCAAAAATTAAGTTTAAAACCGAAAAAACCAAACCAAACCGAACCGTTCAGTTGGTGAAAAAACCCTCCCAAAACCGAACCGATTTCACCCCTAAACATCATATCAAATGGCTTGTTAAAATTTGGGTTCATGGTATGTCGTGCCAAATAATGGCATATGCCATTTCTATCACATCATCACTTTAGTTAACATTTCACCACTTTTTCTATTTTTCTTCTCAAATTTTGCATCCCAAATGTTTCCCAAATGCATATAGTTTGATTTTGATTGGAGGATATTGAAATAGTTCCATCATTATTTGATCATTTGGGGGGAGCATTTGGGATGCAAAATTTGAGAAGCATAGCTAGCTAGGGGTGTCATTGGAATGGAAATTCCGATTCGGACCGATTCCGATATAAAAAATTTCGATTTTCGCACCAAAATTAAATTTCGAAAATATATTTTTTGAAAATATTTCTGAAAAAATCTGAATATTTTTCGAAAATTTGAAAGAATGTAGACTTGTTTGTCCACATCGAATAAGAAGAGATATGAGAGAGTAGGAGACTCTCTATAAAAGCATGACTTACCTTTTCAATAGTATTTGTATTCTGAAAATTCTAAAAAATTAAGAAAATTTCCGATTCCAATTCGAAAAATTTTCGAAGAATTCCGATTTCGAGAATTTCCGAAAATTCCAAAAATTCCGAAATCGGAAAGGAAAATGAAGTTCCGAAAAAATCGGAACCGAAATTGGAACACCTATTTAATTTTCAAAATTTTTGAAAATTTTCTTTTAAAAAAAGGGTATTCCGATCCGTTCCGGCCAAAACACACCCCTAAGCGTAGCATTATCATTTTGAGAATCAATAACTACTTTGCTCTGACGGATACATTTAGTAAATGATCAAAAGGATATTTTGGAAGATGAATGATAGTTGAGCCAAAATATAACATTTAAAAATAACATGTGATATTGGAGCAAAAATATCAAAATATAACATTTGACACTATAATAATACCAAAAAATAACATTGGCATTCTAAAAATGACATATTACACCGGAGTTGTTATTATATATCACCTCATATGAAATGACCTTGGTGTGGACCAACTCCTCATAACATCTTTTGTCAAATATAAAACTTTTGGGGACTGTTTGGTTAAAAGAGGAATTATATATATATGAACAAGAACACTTTTGGCAATACTTTACCAGAGAGAGAGAGAGAGAGATAGAGAGAGAGAGAGAGAGAGAGAGTCATGGGCGGTGAAGGAGAAGATCAACAGACCCCTTTACTGGGAAACTTCCATTCCTCTACGCATTTCGATGAATCCTTCAAAAGAACCGGTTAGTGTTCTTCAATACCCAAATTTAGTTATTTAAATTATGGTTTTTCTATCACAGCTCCCCTTATGTCCTTGGAGCAAAATTTTTGATGGTAGAAGTGATGATTATTTGCATATAAAAGTTGGTGTTACGGATAAATAATTGTATAATAATTAAGAGTAAAACTATCATACATACTATGGTGGTCAAATGCTGTAAAACAAATTACAAACCGCGACTATTATCTAAACATGTGATACAACTATATATTCAAATTTAGGTATCTTAGCATTACTCAGTGTGTAACGACAATGTTAACTGTATTTAATAATCAAAACTTTAAAGTCAAAATTAGCAATCATATCATGATTTAAAACAATGCTAATTTAGTTGATCGACGAAGATGATATAAATCTAAAACCAAAAAAGAAGATGATATATAAATTAAGGGCTCGCATGGTAATGTTGTGGTTTTTAATTTTTAATTTTTATTTTCAATTTTTTTTTATTAATGCCTACCTCTAATTCAATACAAAAAATGAAAATAAAAATTAAAAACTAAAAACCACAACGTTACTATGCGAGCTCTTAGAATTACAGGGGTACTAGTTGCATTTTCCTACCAATTATCACAACTGTAATTCTGCCGATGAATGTTGTATCATCGTAAGAATGGTAGTTATACTTACCTAGATACCTGCCAATGAAAAATTACCAATTTTGGAGAGAGAGAGAGAGAGAGAGAGAGAGAGAGAGAGAGAGTGAGTGGGGTCCCAAAAACCGGTGCTAGCTGATGCTGCCCCATTTTAATAATAAAGTAATTTTAAATTATTTGGGTAGGGACCACATGGACGGCTGAATGGCTCATATAATTACCGGCTCATATAATTACCGGAGTAATAGGCGCAGGAGTGATGTCTCTAGCATGGAGTACAGCCCAGCTAGCGTGGATCGCTGGTCCATTGGCCATGATGGTTTTCGCTGTGGTTACCGTCATTTCAACTAATCTTCTATGTGACTGCTACAGATCACGTGATCTCGAGTGTGGACAAATTAGGGTCTCTTCCAACATGGAAGCCGTTACATTGTATTTAGGTTAGATTGATCTTTTATTTCTTACTATCTCCGTTCCATTTTATGTGTCCATTTTGGGGAATCCAACTATTTAAGGGGACAAGAAGAATCTCACCTACTTACCACAATTGCCCATAATCATTGCACTTTCTTTTTTTTATTTTGTTTTGGTGTTAATTGCAAGAAATGGTAGTTTAGGAAACTAAGTAAATTTTGTATACTAATTTAGGAAAGTAGACAACAATTTTGAGCCATCCCAAAAAGGAAAGATGGACACATAAAATGGGACGGATGGAGTAGTTCACATTTCTTTTTCAACTCACTTACTTACTCGAAGTAGTGGGTACGTACTTTTCCATACAATATATATATATATATATATATATAGTCAGATTCTAGAATGAATAGATAGAGTAAATATATTTAGTGAACATTTTTTTGGCTTGAAAAAATCCGCGGAATGTCCCACAGACCCGCTGACGCGCCCCACTGACTCACGGGTTTTTTTAGACAAAAAAAAATTATTCACTGGATATATTCACTCTACCCTGTTCACTCTAGAGTATGACTAGGGGTGAAAGAAAACCGAAATAAACCGAACCACTGAACCGAACCGATCGGTTTTCATAGGTGTGGTGCAGTGTACCGAACCGAAAATTAAGCCTAAAACCGAAAAAAATCGAACCGAACCGAACCGTTCGGTCGGTGGAAAAACCCTCCCAAAACCGACCGAACCGAACCGATTTCACCCCTAAGTATGACCGTAAATATATATATATATTGATGTCAAAATTTGGTTAAAGCAATTTTAGGGGAGAGAGAGTGAGAGACTGGTTTTTTGTATGTGGTTCGGCCCTGTTGATGAAGGTACCTACGTTCACGTGTGTGTCTGAACACGTTCACTATACTGTAAAAGAGCCGAGGGCCTGTGGTGAACCAACAAGACTGGAGCTACTGTAGGCCGGCCGGACATGTTGATGAATGCTATAGGGTGATGTGTACATTGAAAAGTCGGGCCCTTCAATGGGGAGTGATAGGTCTCTTTTATAGATGTAAGAAACCTACTCGTATAAGGAAAATGAAACATAATCCAATTGATATAGATTGTCATTAATTGTAAGGGTTTCCTAATTGGATTAGGAAATAGTTTGCACTTTCCATTAGTCTTCTAGCTCGAGTAGGAAACTGCCCGGAATGCTCGGGATCATGCCTGTGGGCCCGGATGAGCTGTTTCCGCGGTGGGATGTGCCTGTGCGGTCTTCCCGACTAGTTTTCCGGATCGTGGATGAACCGTTCGGGAGGCATCAGGTGGACCAAACCGCTTGGGATGATGCTTGTCAATAGTTGCAGAATAAAACCGCTCGGGCATGGGCTGATTTTGGGTGTATCAGTTGCCCCCCATTTCCAAGGTTGACTCGATACTACATCGGGGCAAGTTTGAAAATCTTCTTGATACCAGTCTGAGTGCTTGGGGAAGCTGCCTCGGGGTTTTTGAGCTTGGTGAGTACTCAAGAACTGGTTAAGAGTTAAGACCCAGCCTAGCTCAGAACCTTTAAGTGCTTGGGTACTGACCGGGAGTTGAGACCCGGCCTAATTCGAAGTCTTTTTGCTTGAGTTAGCTTCTACAATGGTTATCTTCTGCCCGTGAACCTTCGTCAAGGTTGTGGGTAGAAGAATTTTACCATGTTGGAAAAACTGACCTAAAGTGTATTGCTTTAGGGTCCTTTTATGTTAACTCCCCAGGATGGTTGTCTTCCGCCCAGCCAGCCTTCGTCAAGACTGTTGGGAGAACAGTTTGATCATGTTGGTGGAGCCGACCTGAATCACGTTGCTTTAGGGTGTTTTTGCTCCTCTATCGTCGGCCAACTTAAGAGATTTAGTCACCTCTATCGTCGGTTTGGACCTAAGTGGAGTTACTGCCTCTGAGTACTGTAGGTGCTCGGGTTATCCAAGATTTTGACTTGGTTATCCGTGAGGCCTGTAAATACCGGTATGATTGCCTGTTTAGTTCATTGCGCTATCTTGCCCCCCAAGCTTTCGCTTAGACGAGGGTCTTACAGAGGCTATGATTGTAGGTAACCGACCTGTAGGGTCTTTTGAAGCTTGCCATCATCAGTCACCTAGAGGGTTTTGCCCCCATTGTAGGTTGGACCTAAGCGAAGCCGATGCCTTGGGCATGACCCCCGAGGTCTTTTACCTCGGGTGCGATCCCGAGGTCTTTAGTGCCAAGGTTCGGAGCCCGAGGTCTTTTTAGTGCCTGGGTTCGAAGCCCGATGTCTTTTTATGCCTTGGGGTTAGGCCTGAGGTCTTTTTATGCCTCGGGGTCAGGCCCGAGGTCTTTGTAAGAGCTCTCTGACAATCGGTGGAGCCTCATGTGGTGATCAGGCAAGTACCATTGTATTCGGGCTCATCTAGAATGATGGAGACATGGGGTCGGATCAGGATCGTCGAGCTCTTGATTTCTCTGTGCTGGAGGCAAAGTCGAAACTGCTTGATCTTGACCGATGTGAACTAGAGGTTGGGTCGGGATTGCCGAACCGTGCCTGCTGTGAGCTGGAGGTCCGGTCGGGGCTGCCTGACCCGGACTGCTTTGAACTGGGAGAACTATCAGAACTTCCGGGCTGATCTCGCTTTCGCTTACTACTGGAAGGCTCGTCGTCCATTTGCCCGGAGTCTTTGGTATTTAGAAATTCTTCAGTGTCGATGTATCTTCCAACCCTCTCAGAGAGGTCAACCAAAGTTTTCAGTCGGTTTCTATGGAACGACGCGACGCACTTGGTGTGTTGAACTCCCGAGCAGAAGGCTATAATTGCGACTGTCTCGTTCAGATTACGGATTTGAAGCTTGTGTTGGTTGAACCGGTCGGTGAACTCCTTGAGGGACTCATTATTCCGTTGTCTGACCGTCAGTAGCCGCATGTCAGGCTTTGGCCGTTCATGCATACCGGCGAACTAGTTGATGAACTGCTTGCTGAGTTGCCTGAAACTACGTACCTATCGGGGTTTCAAGAAGTAGAACCATTGGGCACCCGGGCCTTTCAAAGTGCCGGGGAAGGCCAGGCAGTACAGCTCGTCGGCTTGGGTGGTCAGGGCCATCCGAGCCCTGTAGGTCCGGATATGGTCGATCGAACTCCCCGAGCCATTGTATGAATCCAGGCGAGACTTCTTGAATTTGCGCGGGATGGAGAATCTCGTGATCTAGCTGGAGAATGGTGACTGTGTCTCGGTATTGGCTTAATTCTCAGCACGGTTTTGACTAAGCTTTTTGGCCACTCCATCAATCTGCTTCTGCAAGTCCTTGATTCGGGCTTCCACTCCTTCCCCGACCGGTATCCGAGGGGTTGGTCGGGTCGGTGGAAGATACTTCTTCTTCATGGCGGTGTGATGTCCTCTGGGATCGGGCTTGGCTATGACTCCGGTTCATCGTGTGCCCCGGGCCATATACTCCTGCCTTTCCTCTCGGACAGTACGCCTGCTGTTAATGTCTTTGGCATCCTCAACGGGAGACGGGTTGGCTTGGGCACGTTGTCTGGTCAAGATCGGTTCCTGACCCTACGCAACGTTCCCGGGTCATTTCCCAGCCACTGGAGGACTGCCTTGCTAGGCCAGCAGGGCTTCGATCTGTTGCTGGATTTGACGCTAGCCCTCCAAGAGTTGTGTGAGAGTCGCGGTGATCTGCTCAGATATCATGACTGCCACAGCTGGTGCCGGGGTCGGCAGAACATCCTGGTAGGCCTGCTGTGCAGCCTTCTCACTCTTCTTCGGAGGCATGACTATCAGCCAAGAGACTTGTTGATGAAGAACTTGTCGTTCCCACAGACGGCGCCAAGCTGATGATGCCAAAATTTGGTTAAAGCAATTTTAGGGGAGAGAGAGAGTGAGAGAGACTGGTTTTTTGTATGTGGTTCGACCATGTTAATGAAGGTACCTACGTCCACGTGTGTGTCTGAGCACGTTCACTATACTGTAAAAGAGCCGGGGGCCTGTGGTGAACTAACAAGTCTGGAGCTACCGTAGGCCAGCCGGGCATGTTGATGAATGCTATAGAGGTGCTGTGTAGATTGAAAAGTCGGCCCCTTCAATGGGGGGTGAGAAGTCTCTTTTATAGATGTAAGAGACCTACTCGTACAAAGAAAAGGAAACATAATCCAATTGATATAGATTGACATTAATTGTAGGGGTTTCCTAATTGGATTAGGAAATAGTTTGCACTTTCCATTAGTCTTCTAGCTCGAGTAGGAAACTGCTCGGAATGCTCGGGATCATGCCTGTGGGCCCTGACGAGCTGTTCCTCCGATGGGATGTGCCTGTGCGGTCTTCCAGTCCTGTTGGCCGGGTCGTGGATGAACCACTCGGGAGGCATCAGGTGGATCAAACCGCTCGGGATGATGCTTGTCAGTAGTTGCAGAATAAAACCGCTCGGGCATGAGCTGATTTTGGGTGTATCATATATATATATATATATATAATATCGCAACCAATGGCCAATGTGTGTGTGTGTGTGGTTTTTATTTTTTTATTTTTTTTATGGTAACCATGGGTGTCTGGGCCAGCTAACGCACACTTCAACTAATTCCACGAAGCCAGGGCGTCCAGGTGAATCACCTGTGATCACCCCCTTGAGATTCGAACTTGAAACCTCTAAATATAACACCCAGAGGCATTGAAATCCGACCACAAGGAAATTGGTTATGGCCAATGTGTGTTGAATGTTAAAAAGTTATAGAATAATGTTATGCTAGCTTCTCAAATTTGAATATCAAATTTGTTTTCAAATAATTTGTCAATTGTCCAATATGAGACAACTTTTAAAACCTTTGGAAACAAGCTAGATTTGGAATTCAATTTGGGATATGCATATCATTACTATGTTCTACTCCCTCCATCCCATAATAAGTGTCCACATTTCCTTTTTTGGATGTCCCAAAATAAGTGTCCACTTTCCTAAATTGGCATATATCTTTTACTTACTTTCCAAAACTACCCTTATAATAAAGACAAAGAAGCATTTATTTGTGGTCCCAAAACAAGCCAAAAGTCAAACACCCATCACATCTAAGGGTAAAATTGGAAAGAGACTCTTTAATGAACCAAATAAATTAATATAATACAACTTTCTTAAACATTGTGCAAAAAGAAAGTGGACACTTATTACGGGACGGAGGGAGTATTTGTTTTAACACTTTCAATGTCACATAACCTAGTGCGGTTTAACAAAAGAGTAATGATAGGTATACAACGAATTGCATAACGAATTGTACAAACGTGTAGCACATGGTTGGACCATGTGCTGAAAAGTCTGTACACACTTGTACATGCTTTTCAGCGCAAGGTCCAACTTTATACAATTTATTGTGCAATTCTTTGTGCTCCTATCATTATTGTTTAACAAAATTACCCTCATTGTCTCAGTGTCATTATTTAATTTTGAGATGCTCCATTTTAAAAGACTTTTTTAAACAGTCAAATTTACAATTTTTTTAATGGTATAATCAAAAAGTTATTACAACTATACTTTATTGTATAAAACTCTTTACATTTTTTTTATATGAAAGCCAAAATTTAAAACTCAAAACAGAAATAAATAATAGATAGTTATAAATTTATGACAATTAAAAATGTTTAAATTTAAAAAAAAGACTGTTAATACGGGTGAGGCTAGGGGAGTAATGTTTTACTTTCATACATTACTACAGGGGAGAAAAGTAAACGAATATGTGGAGTTTAGTCCAAGAAAGCTTATTTGGTGGTGGAGTGGCCTATACAATTACGGCGGCGGCAAGTGCAAGGTACTAAAGGTCCATCCCTATGCACGTCCCTCAACTCTCAAACTAGGACCAATAACCTTTTGGCTAAATGTGTGGTTTATTGTTTGTACACCTAGTAAATAAAATAAAAAAAAAAAAGAAAAAGAAAAATGTGGATCTATTGTCATATCTATTTGGGAAGAATTTAGAAAAAAAGATACGTATTTTAATTTTGTTGGGCTAAGAGTACCCAACATCTAACTATTGCGAAAAAGGAAGATGAAAATAACATTTTTATGTTGGTATCATCTACCTATTAGAGAGAGTGTAGGATCATGCTAATATGATCAAAATAATGCAAAAAACATATTGGTTACCTCTTAGAAGAATTGAAAGGATCGGAACTAGTTTGCGAAAACATGAACACACGAATATTCGAATCCCAGCGATAGAGTACACTACGAATAACGAGTGTAACCATACGATTAGCTATGTCTCCAACCATGCCTTGAATAGAGAGAGAAACAAATTGTATGTAGTTTGAGTATGTAGGTTTTTCTCTCCCAATTAATGTAATACTCCGATATAGGAGAGGAGTGCTCCTAATTGGGCTCTAAATAGGACTCCATAAACTATCTCTCTACATGGGTCATCCTAATAGGATCTGGCACACCCATGAGTGCCCCAGTTTGAATAACCAAAGTTCAACAGAAAGAAACTACCAAACTTTGGGCACAAATATTGGTGACGTTGCTTTATTTTTTCTTGAGGCAGTAAGAATTTTGATAAATAGTGTCATGATTTTGTTTGCTTGTAATTGTTGTTCGGGCGTGCCAGAGCCTTGTGAGGTAGACCCAAACTAATTAACACAAAATTTCCTAAAGCACTTGTGTGAGTGATACACAAGGTTTGAAAATCTGACATCTAACAGGCGATTGTGAAAGGTGAGTAGGAAAGTACCCTCACCTAAGGTCCCTAGACAGTGCTGTAGCACACAAGTCTAGCAAGTGATGAAGAAAAGAAATTAAATAAAAACATGATTTTTATTTAATTAAAAAGAAGAGAAATTACAATAATGTAATATAAAAAACTAAGAAAGCCTAGAAAAATACTAAGAATGCTTCGAATGCATGTTTGAATGCTTTAGAATGCAGTTTGTCGAAGAGACGCGGAGTGCGTTAAAAGCTTGGCCTGCCTGTTAATTTATAGCGGTCATGGAGGTCTCCTAGATAAGGTACGTAGGAAATATCTGATCAACAATAATCTAGCAAAAAATACCAGATAAAGCCTTCCATATCTTCAAATATATACATATATGCATATATATCTTGTATCTTGAATGTGGTCCATATTGAGGCTTCATTCGGCTGACTTGGCTTCCAAGTAAAAGATTACTTCCCAAAAATATTGATATTATCTCCCAGTATATTATCCTTCCATATGTGATAATATTTAATTTACAAATCAGATAATACTTTGAAATATTATCTTCCCTATTATGATAATGTTTCCCAAACTGATAACATTATCACATTGAGAGTTTGTAGGATGATATACTTCCCAAATTGATTAGAACACTGACTGCACATAATAAATTGTCAATTTGGAACAATTATGTAGTGGCCGGCTCACTTTGATATGTGCAGTGAAATGAGGTGGCAGCCCGATGGTGCAAGCATAATGGAAGCCCGATATTATCACATACACAGTCCGATGGCACTGAACTGCCAAATAAGGCCTAGCCAGACTGGATAAGTACCCAAAGTTGGTCAGTCCGATCACAGTGATGCCCGATTAAATGATGATCAGCCCGATTGAGTAATGGTACCAGCCCGATCAACCAGTGGTTAGTCTGAATGAACAATGGTGCTAGCCTGATGGCGATGCAATATAGCCATATTGAAGCAGGGCCCACTTTGTGTAGCAGCCCGATGAAATGGTGATGAGCCCGATCAAATAATGATCAGCCCGATGGCAAGAAACCAGTCACTTAGCCGTTAATTTTTGCAATCGGTCTCATGAGTCCGAATAAAATATTTCAACCGGCCTTATACCAACTTTGACTTAAAAAGTGTATTTTTTAGGTGCAAACAGCATTTAGACATAAAACTGAAAAACAATAAATAAAAAAAACTAAAGATAAAAATACAGTATTTGATCAGCTCTGGAAGATAAAAGTATTTAATCAAATGCCATAAAAACTCCACTAGTCTACACGGGTTTAGCTAGGATGGGAAGGCTGTGGGTGGGGGCCGTGGGGCTAATATCTTGGGCAAGGGCGGAGGGCTGAAACGGCTAAGATCCTACCATGCCTTGTTGAAGGAGATTCACCACAGAAATCGTTCACAGTTCCGTTTAACCGAGATGTAAATGCGCGTGATTTGCTCGGTATTATGTAAATGAAATAAAAACTGTATGTAAGAGGTGTAATCAACCTCTCTCAAATTTTAAAAGAAACGAAATGTTATATTTAATATATTGGCTCAATTGTAATTTAGCTCACCTGCGTAGGCTACGTTTCATCACATTTTCTTATCACTTCTTAATGAGCTCAACCCAAAGTACTTTGTGATAAGTCAAGCTCTACAAATTGAGTAATGCTAATGCTTTTTTCAAATCGAAATTTCAAATCCAGTACATCCCAAATGATGTGGCAGTGAGACTACAGTGTGATCACTTCAACATCCTCCAATCAAATCTAGTAGGTCCACTGCCACGTCATTTGGGATATTGATTTAGATTTTAAATTTGGGAATTAAGCATAGCATTACTCTTACAAATTACATTAAACGATTACTCTTATTATCGAAAAGAAGTTAAATATAGAAAATCTAATATGAAAATATGAATAATAGACATATATATATCGACTCGAAGGCGCTGCCCTCAAACCAATGCTCGGCCTCTATAAATATGTTTATAGGTAATCTATCGACAAGGTCCTCAAAGTTAAAATTCTATGTTCTGAAAGTGGGCTTAGAATTCATTTTTGTGTGATTGTCGACCCCCTTTTTTTTTTTTTACATCAAGTTGACTTAGTTCTTATTTTGTGTAACTCAAACTGCTATGATTGCTCTTTAAGTTGATAGGTAGAAGTCCTTACTCTATTCCCTTTCGGGTTCGGGAATAGCGGGCTTCCCCAACCCCCTCCTCTAGCTGCATTTTTACATCATTCCTTCCAGCTCTTTCATAGCAATTATAACAGCTTTTATTGCTAAAACTGGGGAGTACTGGCTCCTTGCTCTTGCTTTCAGTGGGTTCAAGTTTTTGAGGTTGGAGGTTGTAGTGGGATATTTTAATTATACAAATATATCATTAAGAAAATATATATAGTTATCAATCAAAGATTAAATATCAATAGACCGTTCGCTTCGCTCACTTATCCCTCCTACTCTATAATCTCTCCCTCCCTTTGGTTGTGATAGATTACAGAGTTACCTCCCGGAGGGAGCTCGGCCTTACGGCCTCATCCTCCGGTTATACTAGTCTTTCAGACTTCGTTATAACCTTCGGCTCTAGAGTACTCTCTACGCTCTAACTCTAGACTGCGCTATTAACTCGTCTTACAGACTTGGTTTAATAGCTTGTACTCGGAGGTGCCTTCATCCAATCCCAACCTCCAAAAAAAAAAGGGGAAAATACCTTTTACCCCCTTGTGGTTACACCCATTTTCTCATAACCCCCCTGTGGTTTATTTTGTAACGCTTAACCCCCCTGTACTACGGACTGAAGTGAGACTGTTAACTTTTCTAATGGCAGTCCCACTTCAGTCATTAGTACATGGGGGGTTAAGTGTTGCAAAATGAACCACAGGGATTATGCGAAAATGGATGTAACCACAGGGGTAAAAGGTATTTTCCCAAAAAAAAAATATATATATCCTGAGTACTCCACCCTTTATCTTTAGGTTAAAACTATGAATCTCTCTTTTGAGCTATTTGTTTGGACCGCTGGTTGTTTGTGTAAATGTAGTGTTGGAAGTCCTCTAGATTTTTTTTAAAAAAAATCCAGATCTATGATCTATCCTTAAAAAAAATACTCCCTTCGTTCAAAGACAAGTGTCCACATTTTCTTTTTTGGATGTCCCAAAATAAGTATCTACTTTTGAAAGTCGACTGCAAATTAAATTTGATAAACTTCCTATAATACCCTTATATGTAATAAAGATAAAGTAGCATTTATACATGGCTCCACAATAAATAGAAAAGTCAAACACCATCACATCCAAAGGTAAAATAAGAAAATGACAATATAACGGACCAAAAAAATTAATAAAATACATCTTTTTTAAACAATGTACAAATTTTAGGTAGACACTTATTTTAAGACGGAGGGAGTAATACACATAAGTATCCCCACAGTAGAGGTTTTTTTTTTGCTTATATCATCCCACGAAAATATATAAATAAATAGAAAAAAAAAAATCATCCTTGAGAATGCTGCCCTGCCCTAAATTCCCGTAAACTTAGCCACTTAGAGTACAATTTCTTAATTCTACCCCTTACCAAGCACCCCAAGTTCAAATTTATGTATCCGCCCTTCTCCCTACAAAGGGAAAAAAATATTCAATGTAACGGGTATATAATCCTATGTGGTGCAACAAATTAATAGAAATTCAGTATAAATCCATTTGGCCCCCTATTTTCATGGAATTCTTAGTCTAACTTAACAAAAAATTCCTCCAACTTAGTAAAGTTTTGAATTATGTGAGGGAATAAAATCCCATATGATATCCCAGGGATACCCTACAAAGGGCCTGTGGTTGGAAGGATTTTCGTCAATGTGTAAAATGTGTGTCGGTGATTGTGCCACTGCAAGTGGTATATGCAGAACCCCATTTTTGAGAGTAACCTTCATAGAATTTAAACAAGACCACCACGACAAAAGTGAGACGGTGGTCAAGTTGACCACGACAAAAAGATCCTCAATTATGAATGGCCTAAAAATTCCTAATGACTTTGGAGGCTCTATAGTCTATACTTATTCTCACTACTCTGCAAAAAGACCAATATTACCTGCACTCTCCTACTATCTCCAAGTACCCGATCCCTGTGTTTGACCCCCGTAGCCAATTCGGACACCTGGATCCTTGACAGGTGATGTTGAAAGGTAAGAAGAAGCTCAAAATTGTGGGCAAAGAGGTTTCTAACTATTGATATAAAGAAACATAGCATGTTAATACGTTCAAAAGGTGTCCGCATACCCGTATCCAACGTTTAGACACATATCCCCGGATCCTAAGATTTGGATTTAGAGGAGGTCCGATACCTAGATACACACCCGCACCATCATACCCGAGTCTGGGTAACATAGAACAGGACAAAGTTGTCCTTAAGCTTCTATTGTCTTCAACCTACAAACACTGTCCAACACCTTTCCAAATCACAATTTAGTATGGAATTGTGAAACTATTGTTAGATTTAGGGTGTGAATGGAAGTTTATGTAAGCTTAAGGGGAATGTTAGGTTCGCTATGGACTGGCTTAATGCTTAAGGAAAGGCTTGGAACATTAAGTTTTTCGATTCTAGCAGAGGGGTTTTCAACCGAATCCCTTCGACCGGTCGACGGTTCGACCTGTGACCGGACCAGTTTGTGAAGAGTTGCAACTTTTCATGTAGAAATTCGAATTTGTTTGAACTTTAACTGTTCTAATGGCTGATAAACGTGTATATACTGTTATATATGTAGTGTATAGGTGTTGGGACACAACTATTTGTGTAGAAAGACATCCCTTATCCAATAGACACCTCTATATATACAATATAGTTAGTTAGTTTTGATATATACTTTTCACATCTTTTTATCTTCTCTTCTTCATCTATTCTAGAATCAATTGAGAGCAATTCATATACATACAATTCTACAGAACAATTGAAGCTGAGTTGTACTTCAATTGTTAGATCGTAATATCCTCAAGAACAATGCGTCGTAGTCCACAAAACAACGGAGTGTGGAACGTAAACTTAATTTTCGGACAACGTATTCATACGTGCTTCGATCTTAAGTTTAGTCGCTGTTTTATTGAAGATTCTTTTCCATTAGATTCCACAACTATAAGAATGGTATGTCTGTCATTGTCATGGTCCAAAGTGTTTGCTTTAGTCTTGGTCATGTGCACAAATCAAATTGTATCATTTGTTTGTATTCTTAAGGGGAATCTTCTAGCTATATAACTTGTACAGTTATACTAATTAAGCCCTTGATACTGTAAATTTGATAGACATGGCAGTCCAAACATCTCTTGAAGTGGCTAATGATTCATCGGTTGATGATCACTCAAAAAGAACCGGTAAAGAATTACAGTTATTCATACATATATGTGTATGTATATACGTGCAATTCGATCTTGAAATATTTAGTGTCCTCTTGGTGGGGTGGAACTTTGTCGAGCAGGAACTTTATGGAGTTGCGTGGCTCATGTAATCACCGCGGTGATTGGATCGGGTGTTCTGTCACTTGCTTGGAGCACAGCACAGTTGGGGTGGATTGCTGGACCAGTTTCAATGTTGTGTTTTGCAGTTGTTACATACATTTCTGCTGCTCTCCTATCTGATTGTTACAGGTCTCCTCACCCTGTAACCGGAGCGCGAAACCCCTCTTACATAGATGCTGTTAGAGTCAATCTTGGTAGTAAAAACCAATTATTAATTTTCAATTCTGTCTTATTTATTTATTTATTATTTTCTGTCCAAGTCTTGAAGTGGGTTGGTCTCTTTTATGTGGCTCTCTGATTTGGTAAAGTCATAGTTCAGGTAGAAAACAGGAATGGTTCTGTGGTTTGCTTCAGTGCATTAGCATGTATGGGACTGGTATTGCTTATGTTATTACCACTTCAACTTGCATGAGGTACTTCTCTTGGTTAAATCATATGACATACTAATTCTTAATCATATAGGTGTCAATACTGGTGGATACATAATCACACAAACAAATATGTGGTGTTCCTTATTCTTTTACCCTTCGATTGATTTTTTTTTTTGAGTTCAAAGTGAACTTTGTATTATAATTTCTTGAAAGATTTGATAATTGATGTAGAGCAATTCAGAGATCAAACTGTTACCACAAAGAAGGTCACGACGCGTCATGCCACTATGGGACAACTATTTACATGCTGCTATTTGGGGTTATTCAGATTGTATTATCTCAGATACCGAATTTCCATAGTATGGCGTGGCTCTCTATTGTCGCGGCAGTCATGTCTTTCTCCTACTCTTTCATTGGATTGGCGCTCGGATTTGCCAAAGTAATTGGTATGCCCTTTAATTTTTTTAAAATTTTTTCCCCTTTATTAATTAGTGAATCTACAACGTTTCTACTTCACAGAATGATTTGATCAACTTAAATAATACATGTTATCGGAAAGGTTTTGCTCTACTTACTAAGAGACGTTTGGGGTCTGTTTGGGCGTCCCACAAATTTAAATGACCCCATTCACAATTTGTAAAATATTTTACTGTACAAGTCCATTCTCTAGATTGGGGCTATTTGAAAAGGCCAGATATCTTGATTATTATCTTAAAGCACTTTTTTTTTTCCTTCATATAACTCTCTGATGTTTATTAATTAAAGAATTTCTATGTGAAAATGTTATCTAAAATGTGAATGGATCAATTCTATTCATGGGACAACCAAACATGTCATTAAAGACTAGATTAATTTGGACATTCCAACCAGAAATGTGGGCTTTCTAAGCATTCAACTTTCTGAAATTTTCAATTGCAGAAAATGGGAATATTGATGGGAGCATTACAGGAGTCCCAACTGGAAGCACAGCTCAGAAACTCTGGCTAGTCCTCCAGGGAATTGGAGATATAGCTTTTGCCTATCCATACTCAATTATTGTTTTAGAGATACAGGCCAGTATATATACACACACATACACACACAGCCTTTGTTTATTGATAAATTTCATATAAATTTAAGCAATAAAACGAAAGAATGTTTATCAAACTTGATTCTGAAAGTAATTAAATTGTGATTCTTGTTGAAATGAAGGATACTTTAAAGTCGTCTCCGCCAGAAAACCAGACCATGAAGAAGGCTTCAATGATTGCAATCCTCATAACTACGTTCTTCTACCTCGGATGTGGATGTTTCGGATATGCAGCCTTTGGGAACAATACACCAGGGAACCTCTTGACAGGATTTGGATTCTATGAGCCTTTCTGGCTCGTTGATTTTGCAAATGCTTGTGTTGTTTTACATCTACTAGGAGGATATCAGGTACTACTATAGTTATCTTGATGATCTTATATATAATTTTTTCTTATTCGATTCACATATTGAAAAGTGTAAAAGGTACCAAGGCACTGAAAGCCTGTGAGCTCAAGAGTGTAATAAGTACAAAGCTGGCTTTATGTTGTAGGGTGGCTTGAATTTAACTAGACAAAATCCGAAACAACCCGAGAATGAGTTTGGATTGATCCCGTTTAATAAACGGGGTCAAACCCGACTCAGTTTATGCTCTAGTGTAAGGTGTGTGTTTTAAACTTTGAAGGCTATTGTTGTCCCAGTTAGTTTTCAGCGTTGTTTGATAAGAGTTGCATGCTGTACACTGTACACATAATAAGTAACTTAATTTCTCCCATTAAGTCATAGTGAAACTTTGCCATCTCTTGACTTATGCTTTAAGCAGAACTAAGTGAACTACTTGTTTCACGTAAGTGTCCGAGTTCTCTGTGCGATTTTTTACCATTTGAGTCTGATTTCAAAGTCTGTCACAACAATAACTAACACCTCCGGCTTTTCTTTGCTAGGTATACAGTCAGCCAATTTTTGCATTGGTAGAACGATGGTGCACCGAGAAGTTCCCCGAAAGTGGATTTGTGAATAATTTCTACACCATCAAACTCCCATTGTTAACAACTTTTCAGTTGAATCCGTTCAAACTATGTTTCAGAACTGCATACGTTGTATCGACAACAGGGCTGGCAATTATCTTCCCTTACTTCAACCAAGTTTTGGGAGTTTTGGGGGCATTAAATTTCTGGCCATTGACTATATATTTCCCTGTGGAAATGTATTTTGTGCAAAGGAAAATTGGGGCATGGACAAGAAAATGGATTGTTTTTCAGACTTTTAGCATCGTTTGCTTGCTTGTGTCCATAGTGGCATTAATTGGATCTGTTGAAGGACTTGTAAGTGCAAAATTAAGCTAAATATGTTACACTACACCCTACTCGATCTTTATGAAGGGATTTTTAGAATTTAAATAGATATGTAGGTTTTCTTATAAATGACCATAATATACAGATTTAAGACTGTCCTCTATATGTGTAGAATTGCTTGTTGAGGGAATCAGATGATTATGGCTCCAACACTTTTGTGATAGTAAAGGACACAATTTGCCTTCTTTGTAAAATTCTATTTGAATACAACGCATTTGATATAGAAATAACTTTTTCTCTTGGTACATATATATATATATATATATATATATATGGGGATGTTAGATATAGAAATGTGATAGAGTAGAAGCTATTCGCAATACAATTTGAGTTCCTCCATATACGAAAAATACTCTGTCCAAGTTGGAAGAGGAAACAAGGATGACATCTTCTCGAAAAAGTAGAAGAAGTATTAAAATACATTTTCAAAATAAATCACAAATAAAAAAATACAATCACTATTTTTTTTTTATAGAAGAAAATACAATCACTATTAGCAAGAAAT
Source organism: Hydrangea macrophylla (assembly GCA_033977485.1). Classification (NCBI taxonomy): domain Eukaryota; kingdom Viridiplantae; phylum Streptophyta; class Magnoliopsida; order Cornales; family Hydrangeaceae; genus Hydrangea; species Hydrangea macrophylla. Next base: position 107,115,796 of record CM066990.1, read on the forward strand.
AGAATGTAGGGAAAATTAATTAACAGTCCTTGTGTAGGACAGAATTAGAGATTAGTCTAGCTCATTTTTTTTTTCTTTTCAAAGTGACAATGACATGACTGTCACAGCCCGGTCCCACAATAGTAGAACCGAAACCCGTGGCACGCCATCGAGACTCACCCAAATCAATTTAAGTAAATAGCAGCGGAAGAAACAACAGTCGAAATCCACGATTCAGACTCTAAAAGTTTTTGTAACAACCCTAAAATTTCTAAGTGTGCAAATAATTATTTTAATTCTTATTTTTAGTCAGCAATATTATATGAGTGTGCATAAGTAAGACACATGGATAAAAATTTTAAGTTTGGAGGATATATAAATTAAATCATTAGTGAGCTCCTTTAGTTTGAATGTTACATTTTATTAATTTATATTTGTTAAAAAAAGTGAAGTGTTGATATGTAATTTTTTTTATATAGTGTTTACAGGTCCGCGAATGTGTCAAATAGTGTATCTGGTATTAAAATTAAGTATCTGGGACATGAGTACCATTTGGGTTAGCCATATTAATGGTTTGCATTACATTCTAGGTTCATACGAGTCTTTTTTGTGAGCCCATAAGAGAAAAAACGGGATTTATATGTGTGAGTGTTATAATATATGTATTGTGTGTGTATTATATGTATATACATAGATAATATATCCTAGGGTTAGTTAAAAGAAAAAAAAAGCACAAGAGAGAACATATGTGTGTGTGTGTGTGTGTGTGTGTGAGAGAGAGAGAGAGAGAGAGAGAGAGAGAGAGAGAGAGAGAGAGAGAAGAAGAAGAAGAAGAAGAAGAAGAAGAATAAGGAAGAAAAGGGTGCGGGTTATTCGGATCTGGGTTCGCATTCATAGTCTGTTCGATATCATTTTCAAGTGCTTAACCGCATTTTAGGTGAGTCAATCAAACCCTTGTGTATATATATATATATGTACTACTTCGTATACATATTTTGATATCATAGTTGTTTTGGGTATCTCTAGATTGTGTACTGTGATATTATGTTATTTTTTTATATATATTTTTTTACACAAAAGAACAAAGACCTACATAACCATGATAGATTCTTGATTTTTATTTCATCCTTAAATATTGTAGAATATGTTCTCTTTTTATGATTATTAATAGGTCTTGGTGATAAAATCCAAATATTGAAAAGTAAAACTAAAGGATTTTAGAACTTTGATTTAAAAGGGTGCTGAAAGTTATTACTTTTTATAGGTTTGTGTGTTGCTTATTTTAAGTTTCTATCAGCATTAGTCCATGTAAAACATGATTCTGGACAATTTTCGTGTAATGGAGTTTTTCTCAATTCTGCACCATTTTGGTAGAAATTTACAATTACAGTAACAGTGAACAAATATCTCATTGAATATTTTACGCTATGGAGAATCTGATTTCTTATTATGTGTTTCATGTATGCCAATATTGAGTGTTTTGTGGAGGTAACTATATTTGAAATAATTGGCTATATATTGTGAAAATTTTGATAAAAGATAAACTAGATACGTTGAATAGTATATTGGTGATCTTGTAATTCGATCGGAAAATATTGTGGAACGATTGTTATGGGTGAATTGATATAAACCCTACAGTGTGAGAAATTAGAACATATCTAAAAGATAGAGATGTGATTGGACTGTGATGAGATGGAACTATGTGATAAACGTGAATTTCACAGAAAATGGGAATAATATGAACGATAAACGATAATGGCAACATAATTCTTTTAGTGTTCACCGCACCCCGTTGCGTGATATATTTTGGTAACTCGACTTGCTGAGTGTACCTTTGCCAGTGAATGTGTGATCAAGCTGGCCTAAGCCGTATGCCCGACTTATTTATTAGACATTTTGGCATAGTGGCCAACCTTCCGTGTGTACATATGATTTGGTTGATACCCCACCCAAATTGGTATCGGAGTGGGCATTGGTAGTATGTTTGGGGACACATGGGATAGATGTAGGAGTGGCAATTTTTGATCCGACACGACCCGATACGAAATAAATGGGTTTGGGTGACCCGTATAAGGGCACGGGTCATAAACGAGTTGACTCGTTTGACACGATTTATAAACGGGTTGAAGCGGGTCAACCCATCTAACCCGTTTGACCCGATTAAGTATTTAAGTGCAGTTGGGGTATTTTTTTTTTTATTTTTTGATTCTAAAAATAATTTTTAATAATCTGGAAGTCTAAAATACAAATAAAATAAATAAGAATTAAAAAAATTATTTAAAAATATATATTTATATATTTATATAAACTAAAATTGTTTTTTTTTTGCTCACAAAAAAAGAGTAGACAAGTAAGTAAATTTATATATAATAATTAATAACTAATGTAATAAAAAAAATAACAATTAATAACTAATAAGTGAGGGAGGAAGCTGGAGCCTGGAAGCATTCATGCATCAAGCATTGCATAAAAAAATTTAAATAAAATAAAATAAAAAAGGGAGGAAGCTGCCCGCCAGGATTGCTGGATTGGGAGGGAAACAAATTAGTCAATTAGACAAATACAACTGTTAATCTTGATTCTTGATGGATGGCAAGTGAGAAATTTCTTTATATAGTTAGTAAAAACAATATTTATTCTTATTCATTTTGTTTGGATGTGCTTGTGTGTTAAGTTTATAATAGTTGGATATTGTTATATTTGTAGTATTTTAGTATTTAAGATGTACGTGTTAATAATGGATACATTTGATAGAAGACTTGTTTGTGTTATTAGTAGGACTGTAAGTTTTTTTCAAATAATCGAACCGAGCTAACCGGTCAATTTTCTTAAAATTACCTACGACTAAAAAACCAATCCGACCGCTCGAATTGGCAAAATTGACCAAAAGGCAAAAAAATCGACCGAACCGACCACTTCAGTTGGTTTTCAAAACATGAAAAACATCAAAAATAAAAAAAATTAAAAATTCGAACAGAACCAAACCAATCCGAATAGAACTGAACCGAACCAATGACACCCTACACGGGTTAGACGGGTTAAACGGGTAACCCGTGTATGACCCGACACGATTATAACCCAACACGATTATGACACGTTAAGAATGACACGATTATGACTCGACACGAGAATAACCCGACACGATAATGACCCAATACGACCCGATTGCCACCCCTAGATATATGTGTGGGTCGTACCATGGAGGGTGGCCAAGGAGGTGAACCTAGGGAACACAAAGATGAATTTAAGGCTAATAAATAATGAAAATGGATTATTTCATAAGATTGATAAGCGTGGAATAATGAACGCGACGTTTAAGTTAGAATGTGGACGGTTTATATAAGGAATTGTTCGCCTTGTTTGTGATCATTCAATTTACAGTATGGTGGGCCCACTAACTTTTATGTAGGGTTGGCTCACCATAGATATCTGATGGGTAAGTATTCAATTAATATTATTCAGGTCTAGGACCATTGCCACCACATTGAAGGAAACTATTCTTCTGTCCTGAAATGTGTGTGAAACTACTGTTCTAACCCGACAGAGATTATGTGTGATGGCGTTGCTTATTTTCTCTGTGACGATAATGTATAATGTGTTTTGGTTATATTTTCTTTGTGAGTATTTTTGGGAGTCTATGGGACACCGCTGTTCCCTAAGACTCGTTTACTATTTTTTGGTTGACTTATCTAGTATTTTATATACTGACCCGGGTGCGTAATGCATTCGGGGGGCGTCTCTATGTGAAACGTAGTCAAATGTGTCTGTGCAGGTTTAGTTGATTAGATTGTTTGGTGGAGTTGGTATCTGTTTTGAAGATGAAGAGTGTATTTAAATTATTGTATATTTATTTATTATTTTGGCATTATGGGCTACAGTTGTATTTTGGTTAAGGGACGTTTGTAGTAGCTATGACCAAAGATTTTTTTTATTATAATTATTTTTGCTTATTGTAATAAAGTATTCTCTACTTTAGAGAATTAATGGAAGAGTATTTTCTTATTCAAATGTAAATGAGAACTATTGATTTTCTTTTGTCACTTAAGGAAAATAAAATAAATTTTGGCTATAAATGGATATTTATTTATCTTATAATATTAATGGTTGTTCTGAAAAATAGTTTGAACTACGTGTATAAGTTGGATTTTGTTTTTGAGTTGCAAATTTTGAGACTTTGGGGCGATTGTATAAACTTTGTTCAGGTGTTGACCGTGTTATAAAGAAATTGTACTTTTCGCATTATTAAAAAAATGATCTTTATATCTATTTTAATTTTTGATGGAAGTATTTCGGAGAACAGATATGTTAGTAAGTTGTTGCTTTCTAAAAGAAATAAAAGGGTACGTCGGTTTTTATTTAATAGTAAATTCGATTATGCTTTTAAATAAATTTATCTTTTGAGAGGTCTGTGTAGTGTCTTCTTGGATTTTTGGGCTGTTCAATATTGGTCAGTATATGCTATTGATTGAATATTAAGGTGGTCCAAAAATCGGGATGTGACAGTTTTGCTCATTTGAAAACACTTAAAGAAACACTTTAAAAAAAAAAAAAATAGGGATCCAGTCGACTAATTAGAGGTCCGGTTGACTGGAAATACAAACTATAGAGAGTTCAAACCCTCAGCAGCCCATTCAGTCGACTTCTCCCAAAACCTAGTCGACTGGGGTGAAAAATTATCAGTCGACTGGTACCGTCCAGTCGACTAAAATCCAGTCCAACCAAAATATCTTAATTTGAAACACAATCCAGTCGACTGTGTCGCGGGACCCGGTCGACTGTTTTTCATAAAATGATGCAATGAATTGCTGAAAAGAGGCTCCACTCGACTGTTTCTATAAACCAGTCGACTGGTTTTATGCAGCAGCACATTCTGCAGAGTTTTCTAAGTTAAAAGTTATTTGAATTCAACCAAGGACCAAACACACACTTCAAACTCATTCCAAAGTGATCCTAACTAGATTATAACATTACTCAAACATAATTACAGAAGATTACTATCTATTACAACATCACGAATGCGTTCTACGATTCTAAGTTAACCATGGTTAAAGTAATAAATCCTTATTACAACATTTCTATTCAAAACTACGAAAAGAACATGCGGAGTTGCCTTCTAAGTGAACTCCCAATATCCCGCAATCACTTTCCCGATTCCTCGGCGGCATTAATACCTGAAATGGTTATTTGAATAACCACACATATTCGATTTGTTTAAGCTAATGCTTAGTGAATAAAATAACAATGCACGTGAATGATAAACATGCTCGCATTCACATCTCTACATTTCATACTAGTCTTCGGAGTCTCATGTGTACGTTCCATACTCCAAGTCCGCGACTCCTCGCCAATAAGTCTAAGCGAGACCTTATGCCTATAACGGTTCTGATGTTGTCAAAGTCAAGTATAATGGAAATAGGGTGTTGAGTCCACAGGGATTGGAATGCAACAATGCTTGGTGGGCGCTTAAAGACCAATTATCAAGCGAGAAGAAATTACCAAACTAAGAAATAAAATTGAGTATTTTCTACTTTGGATTCGATTCAATTTGTGTTAACTTATACTACAATGACTATTTAGAAAACGTGAAGTAAATTTGAACAAAGCTAAGGCCTAAGTTTAATTAAAAATTGGGAGTTTTGTAAATGGAAAAATTGAGGTTGGGGAGCATTCCCCCACCTTGGACCAAACAACACATGGCTCTTATACTTGTAGCACTTTCTAGAGTAGAAAATTCCATTGTGACAAACTATCAAACATGTGGTAGTCAACTAACATGTTAGATAGATGTTCTAATGCAATACATAGGTATGTGGTTAGAGTTTAGAGATTTAACAACTCCCAATGCTTGACATTGGAGGTGGGGTCTCAAGACATCAAACCATACACCCATGAACTCTAGAAATGCTACAAAATGTGAAAGTCCTACAATAAAACACACTTAGGTCCAATGGTGGGATTATGATCCCCAACCTACATGATTTAGCTACTCATAATCATAATGACAACAATATTAAAGAAAAGGGAAGAGAAAGTATATCAATTAGAGTAACCCATAATGAATGCCATAAAAATCCCAAGATGATCTTCAACAAAATACTTCAAAGTATTCAATACAACCCCATTCTTCTCTCTCTAACACTAAATGTAAGTAGATGATAGGTAGTTGAGGAGTAATGGTGGAGAGAGATAAGGGGATCATAGATAGGGAGAGTTTACAACTAAGGAATACAAGAAAAATAAAAGCTAACCCTAAATTAAAAACCATCTCTAACTATATATACACTAAGCAAAAATGGCAATCTTGTAAATACAAAAGGGAGACAAAGCTGTAGCAGCGGATCGATCCGAGGCAAAAACCCGGATCGATCCTATTTGTTAGCCTTAAGGTTTATTAAGGCATATTTAATTATGTTTTGATGATGTCAAATATGCTATGATAATTACATGATTCATATTTATTCATTCCTTGTTATTATCATAGTCATTTTCATGGTCACATATAATCTCATGTATTAATATTGTATCAATGTTTTAACATCTTTGTGTGCATGAGATTTAATTGATGTAGATCAAGATAGACTTGAAGATATTTCATCCTTGATTGAAGTCTAGGACCATCAATGTAAGGCATCTTGATCTCACACTCTTAGGGGCTCAAACAAATGCTAAAAGTTAAAGTTTTGGAAACAAATTTTAAATGGGTCATCTTTAAATCAATGCCCCAACCAAATGGAAAATAATTATATGTTGAATTTTATATGGTTGGAAAGGTATTTGAATCTAGTTTCCAAAACATCAAACGGATCGCAAATCCAAATTTTGTAGAGTAAGTTATGGCCTTTTTAGTAGAGATGTGTCAAGCTGTCAAACTGGGAAGGGCAGTCGACTGGGCAGTCGACCGAACTGAGCAGAATGCAATCAGAACCCTCTGTAAACACATTCCAGTCGACTGCTTTAAGGGGCAGTCGACTGCTTCAAGGTTCAGTCGACTGAATCGACCTGAAAGGCACATAACGGCTAGTTTTTAAAGGGGCTTTTAATTACCATATGTGCCACCAACGGCTATAATCTTTCAAGGCCTATAAATACATGTTTTCCCAAGCTATTTGGGTTAGAGATTTTGATTGGAAAACATAGTATTGATCACTCATCTCTTTGATCTTTAAACATTATTATTTGAGCCCTAGTTTGAGTGAAAAATCAATTTGCTCTAGATTTCAATTGTAATTCTTGAGAGAGCAAATTGTAGTGAGCTTTTATTTGTATTATCTACTCACTAAGGAGTTATTGTGTGATCTTCAAATTGTATTATCCACTCTAGAGAGAGAGAGTTTCAATTTGTATTCAAATCATTGTAAAGGTTGAGGGTTAGTAACCCTTGTGTGCAAAGAAGAGGTGTTCTTCTTTGGGAGAGATTGAAGGCTCTTGTAACGGTTTGGTGCACACCCGTAAGTGCTCCGGGAGTAAAGGAATCCTCAAGAGGTGTTCTTGAGGGGTGGACGTAGGCCGCGGGGTGCGATTGCCGAACCACTTGAAAAATCGGTTTGCAAATTTCTCTTCCCTTCTCTTTTTAGTAAATTGCTTGTGATCTTGTTTAATTTGTAATTAAGTTTTCTAAAAGTTTAATTTCCGCTAAAACCTTATTCACCCCCCCCCTCTAAGGTTTCCACTTTTGGGCCAACACTATTCTTCAATTGGGAAGAAGAATGTTTCGCAAAACTCGCGGATCGATCCGCTTGTAAAAGCCGAATCGATTCGACTGTGCGAGAAAACGTTTCCAGGTCCTGGGGAAGCAGTGGATCGATCCTCCTTAAGCACACGGATCGATCCGGCCCCTCCAGAAATGCTTTTTTTGTCCCTTCCTTTTAGTGAAGCTTCCAAAAGATTGGGTCCAACTTCTACCCAAGTTCTAAAACACCTACAAGAAAGAGATTTTATTGTCAAAAAGTACACAACAACAAGAACAACAAAAGTACAATTTATCCATTAAATCTCCCAGTATAAGTGATAATTCGTGTCCAATAAGGGTAAAATCATGAAGTTAAGAATGCAATATTAGACACGAATCACACCCCCCAACTAGCATGTTGCTAGTCTCTTAGCAAAAAAGCTAAATACCAAGATATTTAAGAATAACCTTGCACAACAATTTATTTAAAATGAAAGATAAACCGTTTTTGTGGGGAACACAATTGCATTGAGCATATGCAACAATCCGTTAAACCTCTAGGTTACCCGTAGAGGCGGAGTGTTGTCTTCGGAGGGTTCTTGGAATGACACCCACAAACATTTTGTTTCCTCACGATAGTTTCCCACTATCTAACGCCGACACTCAACATAGTCAAAAGAATTTTCAACAGATTTTTGCACATGACACGCAAATCCAACAAGTTCTCAAACTATCAAGATTATTAGATAAACTTCATTAAGCTCAATCTTGGATGCGTGTGTGGTGTGAAGTGCATAACTACAACTATCAAGAAGATGTCAATACTTTCATAATCCGAATTTCGTTCAAAACGCGCTTTAACTCAATTCTCACCGATATTACACTAAAAAAAATGAATCACTTGAAATGGGTAATACACTCGAGTCATGCGGGCAAAAAGAGTAATAGAAAAAGATACCAAAGCCACGTATATACCAATGATGAAAAACGTAAGCATGAAAAACGAGTAAAAAATAATCTCATGAAGGATACCATTCACTAGAGGATGTGAAACAACTCTAACTACTTGTCATGATAGTCTCAAACTCTGAATCACAAAAATTGAGAATTAACAAGGACCTTGAGGGAGTCGTAAAGCGGGAAAATGTTATGAAGTGACGGACTAGGGGAACTAAAGTGAGATGTTTGGGTACAAACTTGGGATTTATTGGAATGCATGGATACAAACGACCACAAGAGATGAATCATCCACAAATATTTCTTTGAAGCCCAAAAAAAGAAGTACAATTGACTATGAAGCTCTTTTTCTTTTTCTCTTTTTTTTTTTTTATATATATAATTTTTTTTCGAACTTCTTTTCTTTTCTTTTTCTTTGCACTCTCACAACGAGATGATTCAATCTCTTTTACAACTTTACAAACACGATCTCATGCCAAGATATCCCAAAAATGTAATTCAAACGCGGATATGGAAGATGTATGGTTAAGTGAATTAAGGGTATATGTGGTTGAGGGTAGAAATGGTGAAAAGATCCTAAAATCATTTCCTCGGACAATGTGATTTTTCGTTCTCCACTACAATGACAAGCAAACCAGAATTTTACATTTCACCAAAGAATTCCTCTAATAAACAATCAAATCAAGAAGATGAGATTATTTACGACTTTTGTATGTTTTTCAAAAAGAAAGAGTTGAAGTATGTAACACTCAACAATGGAGAAAATGATCTAAAGCTCACAAGGGTAAAGTCTCCACAAATGTTTTAAATGATTTTCGGGTAACAATTGCATTAAACATCCTTCTAATACAAGTAGTCAAACACCGTGCTCGATAATCCAAGATTTGAACTTCATGTAATTCACTATAATCAAGATAGTAATAGAACTAATGTGATTAACAAGTGTCACATACTAAAATCAGAAGACATGTTTCAATCGATTGACATGTTTCAGCATTGACGACTTTTACTAAAACAGTCATAACTTCCCTCTAAAAAACTCGAAAATGCGCACCGTTCGAAGCGTTGGAAACTAGACTTAAAGACCTTTCATTTGATATGTAATTAATCCATAAAAATTATAACTCATTTTTAAAGGCATTGCTTCAAAGTGAACCTGCTCTATGTACTAGTAGCTGTAAAAGCGAATTAAAGTAGTTTTTGATGAATTCACCGGTTATTTCATATAAGATTTGATTTCTTCTCGTATATCCAATGGTTATCATTTCCAGTACTTTATATTTTTGTATTAAGTCACATGTCATTCATGTGGAGTCAATTGTACATGCATGGTGAGTGGTGGTCAGTGTGGAATAGGGTATGTGGTTGAGATTGTGTGGACACTCCCTGGTAATTGTGTACCAAAGTGTGACGTGTTGAGATTGCGGAAAGAGTGTCTTTGAAATGCGACGGTGGCAAAACTGGACATTCTCTAGCGCCCATGGTATGGCTAAAGTGTGTGACGCCGAAATTGGACATTCCCTGGCACCCATGGAAGTGCTAAAGTGTGGCCTATGGACATTCCCTAGTACCCGAGTCTGGATACTGCGTGAGGTTTCCTCCGGTATTTGCGAGGCGGATTAGGTACTAAAGTGTGAGGCATTGGACACTCCCTGGTATCCGGTACTAAAGTGTGAGGCAAACTGGACATTACCCCTGTGCTAAAGTGTGGCTATCGGAGTATTTCAATGATACTAGAGTGAGAGAGTTGGGTATTTGTGTTATCGAGAGAAAAGAGTTGGTAAGATGAGAATGGTGGTATTGGTCTCGTGCACGGTCACATGTTTTATGAACCAAAGTTTATAATGCGATTCTTACTATTTTATTAATTGAATTCATTGCGATGATTAACCCGTTGATTAATGAATTGAAAAATGGAAAATAGTAAATGAGTTTGTTTTACATTCGAGCAGATGTTTTTAATACTCACCAGCTTCTCGAAGCTGATGACGTTGATGCGTCCTGGACATTCGTGTCTAGGCTTTTCAGGTTATAATCAGGAGGGATCATATGACTATGCTAATTGAGAAAGGCTGCTTTTAAAGAGAAACTGTTTATCATTATCTTTTGTTTTAAGTCATGAACTAGTTTTGTAATAAGGATGACTGTAATAGATGTTAGATATTATTTTGTTTCAAGGCGGTCTGTGCCTTTAGGTGATCCCGTTCTGTAATATTTATTAAGTTAGAAAATTTTTGTAAACCTTGATTGCTCTACTCTGATTTATGGATGTTGTTCGACGTTTGGGACGGATTCGATCCTTCAAAGCTTTCCATATTTATGCTACGTCGTGGCATGACAGGATTTAGTGGTATTAAAGCCAGGTTATCCAGTTTAACCAGGCTCGGTTATTCACGCCACAGATTAACCTTAGATTGTTTACTAAGCAATGCAACCAAGTTTCTCTAAGTCGAGTCCGATTTACCAAATTTAGGATTTCCTAATAACCAGATTCCAGTTTTTAGTTGGTTAGCACCGATTGTCCTTAGTTCAGAACTTGAATTCCAGGTTGGTTTCATCATAGGGACGATTGTACATATTTTGTTCACATCGATAGGAATGTTAGCAGTCGCTTAATATCCTTGGACGTATCCATTTAGAAATTAGCCAAGTTGGTTATGACATATAAAGTCCATATAGATAGTAGCCGAATTCCTTAGGAGTTGAGGTAAGCTATATCCTTTGTGAATAGCTTAAACACTGACAAACTTCTTGAGTCAGATCTCGGAACAGTCAGCATAGCCTACGGCCCAGAGTTTGGAAGGAGAATAAGAATAAGAATATGATCCCTTTTTTTCTATTAGATAGCCCTAGTTAGAATACGTGTTTGGTATATTATGTATACTTGAATTATGTTATGTATATTTGGATTTTATTGTATACTTATGTGATAGTACGAGTTTATTATAGTAATATTAACCCGTTAGGCTGGACTTGTGTGTAGGAGCATAGATGGCCGAGTCGTCCCAAGCAACCAAGAACCAATCAAGTGGACTATCCCGGCTGTTATCCCCAGAAGTCAATCCCACCGAATTGGTCAAGTCACTTATTTTGAGCTTATGGGAGCTAGGAGATAGGGTCACCTTAGGTCAGTTAGGAGATGGTCTGTACAAGAGTTTCCTTGCGAAATCATTCGAACTGCAGCAAGACAAAAGGAAGTTTCGAGAGACGATTACTCCAATTGAGAACAAGGGTATAAGCAGATCAAGCTATCTCTGTGCTAATTGCAACCTACCAGGTCACATTTGATATGATTGCAGTGAAACTCAATGGATGGAATACGGCAGTCTGCGTCACCTTTGTAAGAAAATGTGTGCACCCAAAGCAGAGAAGAAGAAATGGAAAACCAAACCTCAAGTATGTTTTAACTGCCAGATGCCTGGACATTTTGCCAAAAGATGTGCTTTACCTAAGAGGATAACGTAATGCTTTAACTGTGGCACCCCCGGTCATTTGGCTCGTGATTGCAAGGCACCTAAGCGCATGTTATAACTATGGTAAACCTGATCACATCAATAAGTACTGCACTACTCCTAAATGAGTGACTTTTGGTCAACAGGGACATACTCGCCTGAATGTTGTTATTCCAAATGCCACAGGATATGATAAGACTGTTTACGAAGAAGGGAATTATGAGGAAGCTCAACCTGATCAGCAAGCAGTGGAAGGTACTTTGACTCTGTTTAAATCCCATGTTAAAGTTTTACTTGATAAGGATACTACACTTTTATTCATATCTACTAAGACTATTAGGAGATTGGATATCCTACCTCACCATTAGGAGCCATAGTCAAGTTAGGACACGCGTGCAATGACTGTTCTCTACGGATAGGAGACCGTGAGATCCCTGCAAGGCTGATTGTCCTTTCGATGAAGGAGTTTGACATAATCCTAGGGATGGATTGGCTCACTCAGAGTCAAGCAATTTGGATTGTGTGAGAAAGAGAATCACATTGTCCGATAATGGGAATCAATCCTTTGATTTCTAATGTAACCCTTCAGGAGAAATGTTCCTCACGAGGTGTTTAGCTAACTTTGAAGTCGACAATACACAAGTGATATAATCCGACTGAAGCTTTTGGACGTACTCTTCTGAGAACACATTTAAAGTCGTGTCAAGTTTTTGGCGCCGTTGCCGGGGACGGTAACAAAGGCCAGATTCTTTCGATTGATCCAATCTTTTCTTATCCCATTTCTATCTTTCTTTTTCTTTTTGTTCTTCAGAACACAAGCCGTATTGTTGTGTCCTTCTATGTCCTTTGATTCCACTAGAGCCTTCATCACAAATCTATTTGAAGATTCCATCCATAGTGCCGATAATCCCATTTTCACTCCATCCACTTCTAACTCAATGTCTGATACGGAGAGCCAACAAGGAGAGAATAGGCATGACCTCATCGATGACGGTCAACGACCTCTACGAGAACTCTTGGCCCCTGATCGCACTGCCACACCTTCTTGTATCCGCATTCCCCCACACACGGGTACATTCCATTTTCGTAATGGGATGATTCAACTATTACCCACATTTCACGGGATGGATAAAGAGAAGGCGTACTTACACATTCGAGATTTCGAAGATGTTTGTGGCACTTTCACAGATCAGACTTGCCCAAGTGATATAATCCGACTGAAGCTTTTTCCCTTCACCTTGAAGGACAAAGCGAAGTCATGGTTATTGTCACTCAAACCGAATTCGATTTCGACTTGGCCAGCAATTCATGAAGCCTTTCTAAAAAAGTTCTTCCCTAATCGTTTAATGACTGACATCTTGAGACAAATCAAGATGTATAATCAAAAAGAGGAAGAAACTTTCGCTGAGGCATGGGAGCGTTTTAAGGATTTGTTACTTCTCTGCCCACATCATGGTTTTGAGAAGTGGCGAACAATAAGCTTCTTCTATGATGGCCTAAGTCCAAAATCAAAGAAGCTCGTAGAAACTACGAGTGATGGTGAGTTCATGAGCAAAAATGCAGACCAAGCAGAAGCTCATTTCGAATGGTTAGCCGAACATGCACCAGAATGGGAAACTCAAGTGACGAGAACTCAGCCCAGTTCAAGTTCAAGTAAAAAGAGTATTTATCAGTTGAAGGCAGAAGATGGCTTACTGGAGAAATATGAGCAACTGGCTCGTAAATTGGAAATTTTGGAAGCAAAGAAGGACCCGGTAATACAATTTGCATCTGAAGAGTCATGTTCGAGTTGTCTACAGATGGGGCATACCTCTCAACATTGCCAAATATACCCTGTTTACCAAGAACAGAGTCCAGTGGAGGTACATGCTGTAAATGCCCCTGGTCGTTTCAACCCCAATGATAGGTGGAGTCATCTTGGTTTTGATCAAAGAAACAGTGCTACTGCAGTAAACCCATCTCAACAGTGGCAGCCAAATAAAGGAAACCAATACCGACCTCAAAACCAAGGGTACCACCAGAATTACCAACCTCCTCCTACTTATCAACAAAATCAAGGGTATCAACAGAACCAATATCAAAATCATTCATCTCAATCTAACTACAATCAGGGGGGCAACAACCAAACCTCATTAAACACTTATGTGCCACCCCATAAGAAGGCACAAGAGGATCCTAATACACTCATGATACAGCAGATGATGCAGCTAATGAGTAAACTCAACACAAGTGTAGAGAGGTTAGCTGCCCAACAAGGGGATCGAGAACGAACCATGTTCCCTGCACAGCCAGAGCCAAATCCTAAAGGCCAACACTCGGGTACAGGACCCTCGGGATCTGGACCACATGAGGAGGCCAAGGCTGTAACTGTGTTGAGAAGTGGAAAGGAAATTGAGAAAGTCTCTTTGCCCTCACAACCCGTAGTTAGTAATGGAGAAGAGGTAGAGAATGAAGAAGAATTGGTGGAAGAAGGAAGTGAGGGCGAAACAGTTGAGCCCAAAACAATAGTTCCTGAGGATACAGAAATAAAGAGAAGACCCGGAAAAGAACCTCTCCTTGAGGAGGCACCCAAATGCCCTTTTCCGGCACCATATCCTCAGAGGTTGAAGAAACCTCTACAAGAAACTAAAAGTCAGGAGTTTCTAGAGTTATTCAAACAGGTGAAAATCAATCTCCCACTCCTGGACGCAATTAAATAAGTGCCTTCCTATGCCAAGTTCCTAAAAGACTTGTGCACTGTTAAAAGGAAGCAAAGTGTTAAGAAGAGTGCTTATCTAGCATGCCAGGCGAGTGCAATTTTAAAACACGACCTGCCACCTAAATACAAGGATCCAGGCACACCAACAGTTTCTTGTATAATCGGTCAGAAGAAAGTGAACAATGCGTTACTCAATTTAGGATCGAGTGTTAATGTAACACCCGTACCCGAAAAATAATATTAATGCGATATCAATGTGTGTTAATTAAAGATAATTAATGCATGAGATGAATTAAGGTAGGGTTATGAACCCACATGTGAAAAGGTGTTCAAATGCGGACACAGATGAAAGTCCTGTGAAAGGCGGGATTGGTATAAATGGGGGGCCCAACGAGGGTCTAATTAAAATAATTTGCATTTTCATGTCATTATGTGCTTATATGATTACTTGTTTAAATGTTTATTGATATTATTATGTCTTATGATAGATTAAGGGGACCAATTTGGGTACCCATGTGAGGGCGTATTTGAATAAAATCGATAATTGGTAGGTTTAATAGCAACCTCATAATTTATGTGGGACCACGTTTGGGACCTACGCGGGACTTAGTTTAAATCCTTTTAGAAAAGATGGGTAATTAATGTAATTAACATGGGGGTTTCATAATAAAGCTTAAAGAAATTCAGGGGAGGTAAACATAATTAATGGAAAGTTGACACAACACATATGCATGTGTTGATATGTGTCATAACACAACACACACAGCTGGGAATTCTCAGAATTTGAGAGAACGAGAGCTTCGACGAAGACGACGGAAATTCCACGCGACGTTTCTCGCCGTTCCTTCGCCGTTCGGCGCCGAATTTTCGATCCGAGGTCGTATTTGGACTCGTGGAGGTAAGAGGATCACATGCACGTAATTTAATTTCATTTTCGGCAACGTTTTTCTGACACCTTTTCTTGAAAAATGATGTTCTTGGTACCAAATCCATGTAGGAATTACACCAGTGGAATTTGGGTTGGAAAGTAGGAAGAGACTTGGAAAATCTAAGCTTAATTGCTAGTAAATCAAGAAGGTGAGTGTTTTAACTTCTCAATTGGGTGTTTAGCTATGTTAGTGTAATAGTTGTTGTTAGTAGTTGCTTGAATTCATGCTTATATATATATATGTTGATGATTGTGGGTGAAAAGCATGCCAAGTATGTGAAATTGTTATGCTTATATGTGAAGTTGTTATATGCCTATGTGGATCAAAGGGAAATCAAGTAGTGGTCACCATCTATAGGTCCCATATGTAAGGGATAGTAAGTCCTCAATGAGTAGGACGTGGTGACGACCACAATGAAATGCCGGTGATGCCTTCGGGGTCATATGAGAGTGTGTGTTGCGCTATATGCGCCAAAAGTGAGAAAGATCCGGGGTGAGAAGGACCCGGGGGTGGTGGCTGGAGTTACTTGACTTTCCCGGAGATCAATTCGTTGTTGTTTATAATGATTGTTGCATTTACATACTTTGCATTCCAATGACATGGTTAGTTCCCTCACTAAGCGAAAGCTTAAACGAAAATATATTTTCTATTGTGGTTATTGAATAACCATCGCAGGTACGGCACGGGAAGAGGAGAGGAAATGATCCGTGCGACGGTTGGGCGTGGGGGTTACAAGTTATGTTGATATGTACATGTGTATAGAAGTTTTGGTTAATGGTAGTCTTTGTAATCCATGGGTTAAAAACATCTTGTGTTTTGAAAGTGTTAGGATCACCTTGTATTTGGAGGACTTGTATCTTGAAAGGTTGGGTTATTGCTAACTATGTCCTATGTTGATGGTGGTTTCTTTGTTAGTCACAAGTTGTATAATGTTGGAAGAAAGTCCTTTTTGGTTGTAAATTTAACTTGAGTTCTCCTATGATTGAATGGTCATGAGTATAATGGGAGAAATATGGATTTTGATGTAAGTTCATGATCCTAAGGAAGAATTTGTGTGTTTGATTGTCAATCCATGCTTTAGAGATGTTGTGTTAATGTTAGAAGCATTTGAAAATGCTTTGAGAATGAGTTTTAAGGGTTTCACAAAGTTTTGGGAAGTTTGGAACAAGTTTGGATATGAAAAATTGATGTTTTTAGCAGCAGGGAGGTGTTCTGCCAAGGCCGGATCGATCCGGCCTTTCCGCGGATCGATCCGCCCATTTCCGGGGACATTCTGCCTCAAAATATAGAAAATGGATCGATCCGCCCTTTTCGCGGATCGATCCGCCCCTATGAAAACTGACTGTCAGCTTTTACGGAAACAAGCATAACTCTCTCTACAAAACTCGGATTCGCGCACCGTTTTTTGCGTTGGAACCGGGACTCAAAGAGCTATCTTTCCATATAAAATTTGCTATACTTTATTAATGACCATTTTGCCCTTGGGTCTGTTTTGTGTCAATGGAGCTGTTTTATGAGGTATAATTCATGTGTTTCTTTATGAATTAAGGGTGTTTTGAACGTGTGGGCTTGTTACACGTGTCCCAACTCGCCCGAGGCGGGTTGGGGTGTGACAGTTAATCTCTTACCTTACACTGTTTATCAACAGTTAGGGTTAGGAGAACTTAAGCCCACTTGCATTACTCTCCAACTGGCAGATCGATCAATTAAATATCCGCGAGGAGTGCTGGAAGATGTCTTAGTCCAGATTGACACCTTTGTCTTTCCTATTGACTTTGTTGTTCTGGACACTGAACCAGTTTACAATGCTAAATCTCAGATTCCAGTGATCTTTGGACGTCCTTTCCTCGCGACAATTGATGCGACGATTAAAGTAAGGAGTGGAGTTATGACTGTTGTTTTTGGAAACATGACATTGAATATCAAGATCTTTTCAAATCCAAAAATTGAAGATTTTGATGATGAGGAAGAGGAGGTGAATTGGGTAGAAGCAGTAATTCAAGATTGCTTTGATTCAACTGCTCACTCTGATCCTGTGGAGTCCGTTATGACTAACTCATGTTATGAATTGGATAGATACACTCCACAAGATGAAAGGATGAGCCAGATATGTTCTGTATTGGAGGTTGTTGAAGAGGAAGTTGCAAGAACAATGTGGACGGCTCAATATGAGCAACTACCGCCAAAGACCAAGTTGGCTGTGCCGTCAAATCTGCAATTTCCAGAGTTGGATCTGAAAGAGCTTTCAAAAGAATTGAAATATGTATTCCTGGGAGAAGAGAAGACCTTTCCTGTGATAATTTCATCTGTTTTAAATCACGAACAGGAAAGCAAACTGATACAGTTGCTTAAGCAACACAGGAGTGCGTTAGGATGGACCGTTGCTGATTTAAGAGGAATTAGTCCATCCACATGCACCCACAGGATTTACCTTGAGGAAGATGCTAAACCTTGTCGTCAAATGCAAAGGCGTCTTAACCCAAACATGCAAGAGGTAGTGAAGAAGGAAGTTCTGAAGTTGCTGGATGTTGGGGTTATTTATCCAATTTCGGATAGTCCTTGGGTGAGTCCGACTCAAGTAGTGCCGAAAAAAGCTGGCATTACAGTGGTAGAAAATAAAGCAGGAGAATTGGTACCCACACGTGTAACCACGAGCTGGCGCATGTGTATTGACTATTGAAGGTTGAATGCGGTAACTCGGAAAGATCATTTTCCATTGCCCTTTATGGATCAAATGCTAGAAAGGGTAGCGGGTCACCAATTTTATTGTTTCCTGGATGGTTATAGTGGTTATAACCAAATTGAAATTGATCCTGCTGATCAAGAAAAAACCACTTTTACCTGCCCGTTTGGAACATTTGCATATCGCCGGATGCCATTCGGATTGTGCAACGCACCTGCTACTTTTCAGCGGTGCATGCTGAGCATCTTCAGCGATATGGTGGAGAAGATTATGGAGGTTTTTATGGACGATTTCTCTGTATTTGGAAGCAGCTTTGATGATTGCTTAAAGAACCTCCAGAAAGTCCTTAAAAGATGTGAGGATAAGAATTTAGTCCTCAACTGGGAGAAATGTCACTTTATGGTGACAAAAAGGATTGTCTTGGGACATATCGTGTCTGCTGAGGGAATACAAGTAGACAAGGCAAAGATTGATATAATTTCCAATCTTCCTGTTCCCACTACAGTGAAAGAAATTCGATCGTTTCTAGGTCACGCCGGTTTCTACCGGAGGTTTATTAAGGATTTCAGTGCTGTATCTAGACCACTATGCCAACTCCTTGTTAAGGACCAACCATTCGAGTGGAACATCAAGTGCCAGGAATCTTTTGATAAACTCAAACATCACCTTACAACAGCTCCGATAATGCAATCTCCGGATTGGAGACTTCCTTTTGAGCTGATGTGAGATGCGAGTGACACAGCGATCAGAGCTGTTTAAGGGCAAAGGAAAGACAAGAAGCCTACTGTGATCTACTACGCTAGCAGAACCCTTGATGGAGCTCAACGTAATTACTCTACTACCGAAAAGGAGTTGCTGGCAATTGTATTCGCACTGGAGAAATTCAGGCAATATCTGATTGGCTCGCAGATCATTTGCTTCACTGATCATGCTGCATTGAAGTATCTGCTATCCAAAAAGGATACAAAACAGCGATTAATACGCTGGATTCTTCTGCTCCAAGAATTTGATTTGGTTATCAAAGATAAAAAGGGAGTGGAGAATGTTGTAGCCGATCACCTCTCACGATTGACGTTTGAAGACAATTCTTCACAATCTATTCCGATCAGTGAATCTTTCCCAGATGAGCAACTTTTTGCTGCAACAAGTTTGCCCTGGTATGCTGACATTGTCAATTATCTAGCAACAGGGGAGACCCCGTCTCATTGGTCCACCCCTGACAGAAAAAGGTTTCTATCCATCGCTCGGTGGTTTTACTTTGATGATCCGTACTTGTTTAAGTACTGTGCGGATCAAGTAATTAGACGATGTGTCCCCGAGGAAGATATCTCTCAAATTTTAGCTTCATGCCACTCAGAGGCTTGCGGTGGCCATTTCTCAGCTCAGAAAATTGCTCAAAAAGTGTTTAGTAGTAGTTTCTACTGGCCGACAGTTTTCAAAGACTGTTATGCATTTTGTAGAGCATGTGCTAGATGCCAAATGTTAGGAAGCTTGTCAAAGAGAAATGAAATGCCGATGACCCCGATCATTACTATTGAAATCTTCGATTGCTGGGGCATCGATTTCATGGGACCATTTCCGCCATCATATCATTACAAATATATCCTTTTGGCAGTTGAATATGTGTCCAAATGGGTTGAGGCCATTCCGACAAGGAGAAATGATCACAGAACAGTGATTTCATTCTTAAAAGAAAACATTCTTTCGAGATTTGGAAAACCGAAGGCCATGATTAGCGATCGTGGAACCCATTTCTGCAATAAGCCTTTTGAGGCACTGATGAAAAAATATGGGGTTAACCATAAGATTGCTTTATCATATCACCCACAGTCGAATGGTCAAGCAGAGCTAGCCAATAGGGAGATCAAACATATTCTGGAGAAAACCGTTAACATCAATAGAAAGGATTGGTCGTCACGTTTAACTGATGCTCTATGGGCATACAGGACGGCGTACAAGACGAACCTTGGGATGTCTCCCTACAAACTGATTTATGGAAAAGCTTACCATTTGCCTATGGAATTGGAGCATAAGGCATATTGGGCCACTAGACTGCTAAACTTTGATATCCATGAAAGTGGTACATTGAGGAAACTACAACTCAATGAATTGGAAGAGATCAGGAATGATGCATATGATCGTGCTCGAACTTATAAGTCAAAATTAAAAGCTAAGCATGATCAATTGATCCTGAGAAAGAAGTTTGAACCGGGACAGAAAGTGTTACTTTACGATTCAAAGCTTCATCTCTTTCCCGGGAAGCTGAGGTCAAGGTGGATATGACCCTTTGTTGTCAAAGAAGTGTTTCCACATGGAGCAATAGAAATCATTAATCCCAAGAATGGTACTGTCTTTAAAGTCAATGGACAACGTTTAAAACCATTTTTGGAAAAATTCGAGCCAGAATCAGAGACCATCCAACTGGATGATCCTGATTATTCTTCTTGAAAAATTTGGAGAATCTTTTGTTGTTGTATAGTAGTTTTCTTTTCTTTGTGTGCTTCTCTATTTTCTGTTTCCTTTTATTCTTATTTTGTCTTTTTGATTGGCTGTAAGATGAATCCTTTGCATTACCTACCACATTTGCTCTACCATGGGGTCCGTTCTCCAGGAACCCCAGAACAGAGGGAGCAAGTAAGGCCAATTTTTACTCCACTTTCCAGTTCATGCCCAGATTCCCCTATTGCGGTAATTGACAATATGAATACCTGGGATTTGCTTTGCGCAGTTCGAGAAATTCTGGAAGACCTTCAAATCGATTCGGACGGAGAAGTCGTGGAATACTCTGTAGATTATGCTGTAGGGGAAGACTTTTTTTCCCCTGAACCTGAGCAGAATTGATAATTCCTGTAGCAGATGAATAAGACAGAATTTTGTTTCTTGTTTTCTTTTCGTTTGTTTGTTTCTCGACCAAGATCTTGTACTCTTTGGATGATAATAATCCATTTTTAAACTATGAATTGATGATGTTTGGAATAAATTCTTCCAACTTGTGTACCTGATAGGTTTGATTCCTGTTTGAATGCTCAAAGTCTTGTTTCTGTCTTAAAAATGCATTCTTAAACAGTTGGGGGTGATTACATGCATTTCTTTAGCCAATCGATTGAGCATGTTTGTCAATCGAATGAACATTTTCTGTGTCAATCGATTGAAAGTTTAAGTCAATCGATTGAATTCTTTTTTCAATCGATTGACATATAATGTCAATCGATTGACATTTCTCACAGACGTAATGTCTGTTCTTCTCCCTCTCTCTCATTTCATTTCAAAAATCTGTGAGAGAGAGAGGGAGTAGGCGATTCCGAGGGAGTGAGAAGGAGACCCCTCCCATAACTTCCATCATCATCATCATCACCATCATCATCATCCTCATCTTCATCTCTCGGCCACACCATCTCCACCGCCTCTATTCCCGTGTGGACAAAGGGTGAGGAAAAGGGAGAGAGATTTGGGCATCATCATCATCATCATCATCATCATCATCATCAACCAATCTGGAAGCGAGTGTTTGCCGCGATTCCGATTGAGGTAACTCCCAAACCCACTCCCCTTTCTCATCATTTTTATCATTCAAAACGGCAGAGGGAGCACCTCATGGTCTTAAGACCATTAAATTAATGATAGGGAGACGTGAGACCTTGTTGTGGGCAGCCCCCTATGATCACTGATGTCAATCGATTGACATCAGGGTTCAATCGATTGGAACACAACCTCAATCGATTGACAACTTATGTCAATCGATTGACATAAATAGAGATGCAGAACCTCAATTCTTTCATCCGAACTCTCTGGTTTCCTTATTTTTGCAGCTCCTATGGCTCCAAAGCCCAAGGACAGTGGGCCCCATCCAGAAAAGTCCACTTCTCTCGAGATCCCTGATCCGCCGCTCGCCCACGGGTTCAGAAATGCCAAGGAAAATACTTGGT
Source organism: Hydrangea macrophylla (assembly GCA_033977485.1). Lineage (NCBI taxonomy): Eukaryota > Viridiplantae > Streptophyta > Magnoliopsida > Cornales > Hydrangeaceae > Hydrangea > Hydrangea macrophylla. Next base: position 107,138,089 of record CM066990.1, read on the forward strand.
ATACTAAGTATTTCAGAACTAGAGAGGTTATGGTCGAGCGACAGTTGGAAAATCTCTGGAGTGACGATAAGCTACCATTTCATCTCACGCGTTTACGCGCTTTTCTGAGCTGGCTTTCCGTCCTCACTATTCAGAAAAAAGTTTATGCTTCCTGGATTCGGCCAGCATGTGCCAGTATGGTTAAGGTACCGAATGTTCCCTACACATATTTCTCGTGTGTATCAGGACGGGCAATTGAGTTCAGCCCAGCTACAGTCGCTCAGGCGCTTGGTATCCCAGAGGTTCCTGATCATATGTACCCCTATTCATCCCGACCGTCCATTTCCATCATATGATGTTGTGGCCACAGAGATCTCAGGCGGGAAGGTGAAGAAATACTCGGGGATCACCATATTCGACGACCACGACCTGACGACGGACTATCATCTACTACATTTGACTCTCTGCAGCTGTATTCTCCCCACGACATATAAGTTAGATTTCGCTGGGTGGTATACGAGAGTTTTATTTGCTATTGGGACCGGTCTACCTATTTGCCTCGCTCGGCTCTTCATCGAATTCTTCGTTGAGCCCACACGTCATCCCAGCAAGGCCCAGCACCTCAAAGGTGCATGGGTGATCCATAGAGTGTGCGAGGAGGCAGGGTTGGTGATACCGGCAGGAGAGTCGCTGCAGAAATCGAAAATTGGTGTTTTTGGTGAGTCTGCTGCTAGACGGTCAGCAGCGCAATTTAAAAAATTGTCTAAGGGGAAGGGGAAGGTAGGAGAGAGTAGTAAGAGAAAGAAGAGAAAGAGAGGAGACGTGACGTCAGAGGAAGAGGACGTGGACCTAGGGACGCCTACTGAGGCGGAGGGTCAGGATACGGTGATAGTTGAGGAGGAGGAGGGTGAGGACTCAGGGACGCCGACTGAGGCTGAGGGTCAGTATGAGTTGAGGATGCGTGAGCCACCTACAGCCTCTACACCACCTACAACATCTACATCTACCCCTCCATCTCTCCAGACCATTTACGACTTCTTGGTAGAGGAGCGAGCCGCGAGAGTACAACTTCATGCGATGGTTAGAGAGCTCACGACAGAGCAGTTATTATTAGCTACCCAGATGTCGCGGCTAGGTGGTCAGATTGAGCAGATTTTGATGTTGCTTGGGATCGAGCAATCCTTGCGCTCATCTATGCCACCTCCCCCGACAGACCCAGCTTCTACGTCGGCTCAGCCTGAGGGAGTTATCTTGGAGACACCTACACCGCCACCACCTCCGGCTGCTGCTCCACCGCCAGCTGTGAGTGACCCGGCGGCTGTCGCCCAGACTGGGACAGCTGCTGAGGGTGACGGTGTGGTAGCTGTTGATCCTGTTCATGACGGTGCACCCGTGTCATCTGGTGACCACCCTGCTGAGCCTTAGGAGGGAGTGTGGGAGAGCAAGAGAGTATTTTGTTGTTTCTTATTTTGTAATCTCTCTTGTATTTCTTTTGTTTGATTTGTGGATATGTAGGTAGATTTGTGGATAGTTTATTTTGGTTGGTTGGAAAGCTGGGTTGAATAGTTGGTGTTCGCTTATATCTGTATTTGGACTTCATTGATTTTGGACATTATTATTACAGATAGTTCTTTTTGTTCATGGATTATGTTTCTATTGTTGATACTTTCGATTATTATCCATTTCCTCTTGATCTTGGTTGTTTGGGGAGATTGTTTTGTTAAAACAGGTGAATTCTCAGAATTATGCTGAAATGATTAAATCAGGTGATATCTTCTTTTACTTGAAATACTTCCATTGGGGACAATGTAGATTTCAGTTGGGGGTAAGAAGTAGATATCCAACACCTGTGTTTTTCTTGAATCTAAATCACACACCTGTTTAACTGTTTAACTTTAGATCTTCCATTGTTTGAAAAAAAAAAATTTCTGCCGTTGTTGAATTTCTAACTTTCAAAATCTCGTTTCTCTTCGCTAATTTATTGTGCAATGATGCATTCATGTCTTTCTTGTTATATTATGGACTTCGATTACATGTTACTTAGTCACTAATCTGGTTTTACATCCATAGCACGAATATATCCTGAAAACATTTTACACGAGTTGACAATCACGAAAGAATCTTTGAATGAGAATGAAATACGATTGTCATGATTAATGGATTAATAGTGAAACTTTAAACCCTAGTGAGTTTTGAGCCATTCTTTTATTCTGAGGGTTAATCGCAAAACTCGTTTTAATTCTTGAAATACACTTTTATCTCGTTGAGAGTCTCATTCTTGCTTCATTTGGCTGATGCGTCAGGAGAACGTTCAGGATCTACTATTTTCAAAACTCAGAAAATACTCGAGATAAGTTATTATGTTTAGAAGATGATTTAGGCCATCGTTTTCTCGCCTCATCACCTGAGAAAGTCTAAATTCCCATCTACCTATCACAAATCAATGCTTCTACTTGCAATTACATATTTATAGTCAAGTATGTGACGGTTTTGTGAGAATAACTAAAGGAGGAAGAGAAGAACTAAAAAAAAAAAGAGGAAATCAGTGAAAAATGAAGAAATGAAAGAAATTTGAGGTTGGATAAATAGAATTGGCAAAGTGAAGTTGATATTATATGTCACATGCTTGAACCCATTCCACATTTCACCATCTTTAACCGCTCTTCATATTTCTGTCACAAGTCCTAAGGATTCTGGATTAATTTTAACAAATCTCGAGTACGAAATGAGTTTTCCACAGTAGATCGCTCCTGTAGTAATTGGTATTCCATCCATGAGACTCATGCACCTCAAATAAGCGTTCTTCAGTGTCTAGTATGTAAGCATGTTTGATAGCCTCTACATTTACTCATTTGAGCTTCATACTATGAGTGCATAATTTTTACGCTAGTTTCAGAGTGATTTTTATTTTGAGCGTAAACCGTGTAAGAATTGAGTTGAAACTATGAAATCTTAAACATGTCAATCTAAATAATTCTAAGAAAAAGATTTCAATCGTAGTTGTTAACTCTCCACACACACACAGGGATATATAAAGGCTATGGATGTAGTTTGACTTGAATGGTTACTTTGTAACATGTTGTTTACTTCCGTAGCAGGATAAAGGAATTCATGTCCCTGTTAAGCAGAATTTTTAGCATAAAAGAGAAATTGAAGCTCTTTGACGAGTTGGAAAATTTGACATTTGAATTTTGTGGGTAAATTCTCTGAAAACCCTCACGAGACACAACTCGTCCATTAGGGTAAACCTAAGGGTTCAAAGGCTTGTTGCAAACGCTTAATGCAACCGCGATTCCTGCGACAGTGAGTTAGGATTTCCCTTTTGTTTTAGCTCAATAAACTGTAACGTCAATAGTCGGTCGTCTTAGTTTATGTTAATTCCGCTTCATTGCTAGAGACTAGCAAAGCGCTAGTTGGGGGTCGTGATGAGAGCTGATATTAGCTTAATATTAGCTCGATAAGGAGTAAAAACTGACTGGATTTAACCCCATTTCTCTAGTGTTACTTGCACTTGTATTTTAATTCGTTTCTTTACACAATGATGTATTTTTCGTGGTATGTTGTTGTGTTTAGCTCTTTGAATGCAGGTTCTGAAGTTAAAATGAATAACAAGTTGAAAGGAATTACTCAAGAAACAAATCGATGAAGTCTGGATACCAATCGATTGACATAATATCAATCGATTGACATGTTTTCTTTACCAATCGATTGAACTCTTTATCAATCGATTGACATATTAATCAATCGATTGACATCCTTTTCAATCGATTGACTTAAACTGGAAACAGTCTGTTTTAATGGCGCAAGATTTCAGCAATCAGGACGACGACCAGCCGTTATGGAATGAACCTGGACGCCTCTATCCTGTAGTTTTGACATTATATATAGAGGAGAGTGAAGAGGAGAGGGGGTTAGCTCATTTTTGTTTTGTTTTGTAGGATTTCCATGTTTTTCTGAGATTAAAACAAAGCTCAAGTTAGAGAATTTTTTGTGTTTTGCGACTCAGTTGGAGTTCAGGTTCATTTATATTCTTGTTATGCTGCTTTTATAGTTGTGAGATACTTTGGTTTGATTTGAATTTGATTTTTGAAATTTCTTGTTTTTAAAGTTTAATCCATGCCTATTGGTTATAATTTCCTTCGAAATATTTCTGCTTATATTAGGTTAAACATGTTTGAGTAGATCCTGGTTGGGAATAATGTGAAGAAACATTGTTCCCAGCCCACTGCCATGATTCTGTGAAAGAGTCAATGTCAATCGATTGGATACAGAATCCAATCGATCGATTGACATAGATTCCAAGTCAATCGATTGATATACTGTCAATCGATTGAAAGTCATTTCTTATCAATCGATTGACATACTGTCAATCGATTGGTATGTTTATGACTTGGGTTTACTCCTTTTTGTATTCCAGTAACTTTTGTTTCAGAAACTAAGTCTAATTCGATCTTTCTAGTTCAAATTGCAATCTGATTTTGAAATAAGAGTTCTTTTGATTAATTAACTCAGTGAACACTCATAACAAACACATTAAATATTTCATACTCAATTTGTTAGTTATTGTTCATGGCTTTAATTAATTTTTTTTTATTTCAGTCCTTCATAAATAAGTTAGGTAAACAAACCACTAAGTATGCAAGATTTACATACTTAGTGTCTAGAATGCTTAACTTAATCATTTTTCGAAATAAGGAATACTCTAAGGACAAAACCCCAGCTGTTCGTTTTTGTTAAATCATGGTAGTGGCTGGTACTTTGTGGACTCACATATTCCCAACTCTTTTTCATATTTAATTTCATATCACGGTTTTAAATTCTATCTAGTTAAGTTATTGCTTCACTTTATCTTGTTTCTTTTATTTAATCTATAGAACTGTTAGCAACCCCCATCTCAAAGAAATCACCTTTTATTTCATGTTAGGATTCAATTTAGAGTTTTCTGCCTTTATCTTCCGTCCTTTGGGATTCAACCCGATCTTACCGATTTTAACGCGACGCGACCGTCTACACTTGGACGTACTCTTCTGAGAACACATTTCAAGTCGTGTCACATACCCGGTAGAGAAGATGAGCCAGATGTACATACGAGTTTTGTTGACTTCACGGTACACATGTGTCAATTGTGTCAGACCGCGATGCACGCTTTACATCTGGATTTTGGGAAAGTCTACAAGAAGCTATGGGAACCTCGCTCAAGATGAGTACTGCTTTTCACCCTCAGACAGATGGGTAAACTGAGCGTGTTAATCAAATCATAGAATACATTCTTAGGGCTTGTGTTATCGATTTTGAAGAGTCGTGGGAGACACACTTGCCTTTGGTTGAATTTGCCTATAATAATAGTTATCACACGAGTATTGGAATGGCTCGGTTCGAAGCATTGTATGGACGACCATGTCGTGCTCTGTTGTGTTGGGCAGAAGTTGGAGATACAGAGTTGTTGGGGCCAGATTTGGTCAAAGAAACCAACGAGAAGATTTCCCTGGTCAAGGAAAGGATGAGGACTGCTCAAAGCACGTATAAGAGTTATGCTGATCGACGCTGGAAAGATTTGGAATTCAGTGTTGGAGACCACGTACTTCTTAAGGTTTCACCGACCCGAGGAGTAGTACGCTTCGGTCTCAAGAGAGGGAAGTTAGCTCCGCGTTTTATCGGACCTTTCGAGATTTTGGATCATGTTGGAAAAGTGGCTTATCGACTCGCGCTGTCATCGAAGATGTTTGGGGTTCACAATGTATTCCATGTGAGTACGTTGACAAAATACATACGAGACCTCTCGCATGTGGTTAGTTATGACAATATTGAGACGAGTCATAACTTTTCTTGCAAAGAGAGGCCCGTGAGAATTCTGGATCAAAGTGTCAAGAAGTTGAGAGATAAAGATGTTCCGTTGGTGAAGGTTCAGTGGAATCACCATGACGAGAATGAAGCCTCATGGGGAGTTAAAGCTGATAGGAGGAAGAAGTACCCGAAAATGTTTCATGACTAGTTAGTCTAGATTTCGGGGACGAAATCCTATTTAAGGGAGGAAGGATGTAACAACCTGTATTCTTATTTAATTATTAAATGTGATTTTTATAATTTTAATTGGTATTACTTGCTTTATTTTATTAAGAATTTTTATTTGGGGTCAAACCATAATTTCCACAAATATAGAAAACTCTTTCTAGAGATTTGAAAACTCTATCTATACTTTTTAAACAACTATGAATTTAATTCCTACGTTATCATAACTTTCTGTATTTTATTTCAACCGGATAATACCAGTTTATATTTTAAGCTGCGACTATATCGCATTTTGGGTGAGGGAGCACGTGAGCTCAACCTCACCGGGCGAAATCTCATGATTTCTTGGAGCCCAAAACATACAATTTATATATATGTCTCTATAACTCTCAAATTCACTCACTGCTTCTCTAAATTTCTCTCAAATTTCTCTCAACTCTTTCCTGATCTCTCTCAAAATTATTACACACACAGAGATTGTATACATATATATACATACATAGTTATACATATATATATATATATATATATCAAGACAAGAAAAAGAACGAGGAAGAAATCTAAGTGACGGATTATTTCGGCGGAATTCTCGACCTCTAAATTTTGTCAAATTAGCCTCAGTGAGTATTATAAACTCACTCTCAATGTTTATATATGTATATTTCAGTATATATAGAGGTGCATATATGTATATACAAGAAATCACCATTGAAGCTTTGAAAATTGGAGTTTTACAAAAGTTAACCAAAATCGATTCCGTGAATTGGGAATGAAAGATCTTAGTCCCAATAAGCTACGTTTTGAATACTACAGCTTAATTCATCTGTATCGTGACGTATCATTGATTTAAAGTTTTGTCACCTCTCGATTTTACGTGAAATCCGAGAGCTACGATTGAAATTAGTTAAAACCGATCACGTATTTGTAATCCTTGCGGAAAAAATGAAAAAATTCATATACTACATGTCCTGGTTGAAGCAAAATTCAAAAATGGGTAAAAAATAGCTTTTAATTTCAAAACTGTGGAAGAAGATGAAGTTTTAATTGATTGGAAACATATCCAATCGATTGCCATGTCATCCAATCGATTGAGACTTTTTCCAATCAATTGACATGTTTCAGCATTGACGACTTTTACTAAAACAGTCATAACTTTCTCTAGAAAACTCAAAAATGCGCACCGTTCAAAGTGTTGGAAACTAGATTCAAAGACCTTTCATTTGATATGTAATTAATCTATAAAAATTATAACTCATTTTTAAGGGCATTGCTTCAAAGTGAACCTGCTTGTGTACTAGTAGCTGTAAAAGCGAATTAAAGTAGTTTTTGATGAATTCACCGGTTATTTCATATAAGAATTGATTTCTTCTCGTATATCCATGGTTATCATTTCCAGTACTTTATATTTTTGTATTAAGTCACATGTCATTCATGTGGAGTCAATTGTACATGCATGGTGAGTGGTGGTCAGTGTGGAAAAGGGTATGTGGTTGAGATTGTGTGGACACTCCCTGCTAATTGTGTACCAAAGTGTGACGTGTAGAGATTGCGACTAGAGTGTCTTTAAAATGCGACGGTGGCAAAAATGGACATTCCCTGGCGCCCATGGTAGCGCTAAAGTGTGTGAAGTCGAAATCGGACATTCCCTGGCACCCATGGAAGTGCTAAAGTGTGGCCTACGGACATTCCCTAGTACCCGAGTCTGGATACTGCGTGAGGTTTCCTCCGGTATTTGCGAGGCAAATTAGGTAATAAAGTGTGAGGCATTGGACACTCCCTGGTATCCGGTACTAAAGTGTGAGGCAAACTGGACATTACCCCTGTGCTAAAGTGTGGCTATCGGAGTATTTCAATGATACTAGAGTGAGAGAGTTGGGTATTTGTGTTGTCGAGAGAAAAGAGTTGGTAAGATGAGAATGGTGGTATTGGTCTCATGCATGAGCACATGTTTTATGAACCAAAGTTTATAATGCGATTCTTACTGTTTTATTAATTGAATTCATTGCGATGATTAACCCGTTGATTAATGAAATTGAAAAATGGAAAATAGTAAATGAGTTTGTTTTACATTCGAGCAGATGTTTTTAATACTCACCAGCTTCTCGAAGCTGATGACGTTGATGCATCCTTGACATTCGTGTCTAGGCTTTTCAGGTTATAATCAGGAGGGACCATATGACTATGCTTATTGAGAAAGGCTGCTTTTGAAGAGAAACTGTTTATCATTATCTTTTGTTTTAATCATGAACTAGTTTTGTAATAAGGATGACTGTAATAGATGTTAGATATTATTTTGTTTCAAGGCGGTCTATGCCTTTAGGTGATCCCGTGCTGTAATATTTATTAAGTTAGAAAATTTTTGTAAACCTTGATTGCTCTACTCTGATTTATGGTTTTATGTTGTTCGACGTTTGGGACGGATTCGATCCTTCAAACTGTCGCGACCTACGGGTCCATAAAGGAAATTAAACGCTTTCCATATTTATGCTACATTGGGGCGTGACAGGGGAGATCTTAGGCATACGATTACCCAGAGCCGGAGTCAGATTCTATCCCCGAGGTCAACACACTTCGAAGAAGAAGCCTCGTCGTCTGATCCGACTTACCACTCGGACGTTGAAAGGAAGCCCGAGTGGGAAGATGTGAATGCTCAAATCCAGGGCTTACAGAAACAAATCGAGCAGCTGAGCCACAAGTAGTGTCATGACCATACCAACACGGAGACCGAGTCACCCTGTACCGCTCGGATCACCACCGGATTCCCCATCTCGCAAAAGTTTAAGCCACTGCATCTTATTTCTTATGACGGGATAGGAAGCCCAGTGGATCACATTCGCACCTACAGGGCCTAGATGACGTTGGTCACCACTGTCGACGAATTACTGTGCCTGGCCTTCCGCAGCACTCTCAAGGGGCTAGCCGTGCAGTGGTTCCATGCTTTCAAGCCTCGAACGGTTGATGACTTCAAGACGCTGAGCAAGCTGTTCATTAGCTAGTTTTTAGGGATGCTCGACCGGTCGTAACCGAACACTCAGCTATTGACTGTCAAGCAGCGCAAGGGAGAATCCCTAAGGGAGTATGTGGATCGCTTCAATTAGCAGAGGCTCCAAATCCGCAATTTTAACGAAACAGCAGCCATCATGGCCTTCTGCTCGGGAGTTCAACATACCAAGGATGCTACGTCGTTCTATCGAGATCGACCGGCAACCCTGGTAGAGCTCTCGGAGAGGGTCAGAAAGTATATAGACACAGAAGAATTTTTGAAGTCCAAACGCACCGACTTAGCGGGAGATGAGTCCGCGAAAGCCAAGCGGAGGCGTGAGAGCTCTGAGAAGGGCCCAGTAAAAAAGCCCAGGCAAGCCCAACAGAGAGGAGGTCGAGATCAGCCCTAGATCGATTTCACATCCCTGTCTCGACAAATCCACGAATTCATGGCCGCCGCCGAGGCGCAGAGGTTGCTTCAACAACCGGCAAAACTCAAAGCCCCGCCCGGAAAAAGGAATCAGGATAAGTTTTGCCGCTTCCATAGAGACCACAATCATGACACAGAGGATTGCTTCAAGCTAAAGATAGCCATAGAAAAACTGATCGAGCAGGGTCATCTTTCATAATACATCACGACAGATGGACGGCCTATATAAGGAGCTCGAGCTCCCGGTCAAATACAGCCTCTTGGTCAAATCAACGTGATCTCTGGAGGAACGTCGGGCGGCGGGGACTCACAGTCGGCAAGGAAGAGGCATGCTCGGACGTCCAGGGAAGATGTCTGGCAGGTCCAATCCACCGGCTCCCCGCCAACTGATATACTGACGTTCACCTCCGACGATTTACAGGGCGTCCACTGCCCCCATGACGACCCATTAGTTGTGACGCTCTCCATAGCCAATTACGTGATCAAAAGGGTATTGGTGGACACAGGCAACTCGACCGATATCATGTTCGTGTGAGCGTTTGATCAGCTCGGTATGTCCAGGGATCGGCTCCGTCCAGTTGCTACTCCCCTGGTAGGTTTTAACGGATCCAGCACCCAGCCACTCGGTACCATGGAGCTCTCCCTACTTATGGGAACTTACCCTCAGCAGATCTCCCTGCTGGCAAACTTTGTAATCATGGAGGCCCCATCTGCCTACAATGTCATTCTCGAGAGGCCTACGCTCAACAAAGCCAGCGCCGTCTCTACTTATAGCCTGACAGTTAAGTTCCCGACCCCTCATGGACCCGGGAGCCTGCGTGGAGATCAGGCGATCGACCGGAGTTGCTATGTCAGTTCCCTTCACCGGGAAGTCATCACAAAAACATTGAACATCCAGGAGATGGACCCGAGGGATCAGAATGATAGAGTGGGCGTGGGCCCGATCGGAAAAATTGGAATAACTGGCATTGGACCCACAACTCCCAGACCGAACGGTTAGCATCGGTACCATGCTGGAGCCCCACCTTAGGGAGAAGCTGATTCAATTCCTACAACAGAGTCAGGATGTGTTCGCCTGGTGCCATGAAGATATGCCCAGGATCGATCCCCAGGTAATGTCTTATCGGCTCAACGTCGACCCAGACTGCCAGCCGGTGAAGCAGAAGAGATGGGGCATGGCCCCTGAGAGATAAAAGGCAGTGTGTGAGGAGGTTGAGAAGCTCCTCAAAGCCCAATCTATCCGAGAGGTCCACTATTCCGACTGGTTAGCAAACGTAGTACTTGTCAAGAAAAGCAACGGAAAGTGGAGGATGTGCATGGACTTCACCGATCTGAATAAAGCCTGCCCCAAGGACTGCTATCCACTGCCTCGGATAGATCTCCTTGTGAATTCCATAGTCGGCCATTCGCTCCTTTCGTTCATGGATGCCTACTTTGGGTACAATTAGATCAGCATGTACCCTGGGGACGAAGAAAAGACCTCATTCATCATGGATCAGGGGACCTACTGCTACAAAGTTATGCCCTTCGGCCTAAAAAATGCCAGGGCAACTTATCAACGCCTGGTCAATCACATTTTCAAAGACTTGATCATAAAATCAATGGAGGTATACGTCGATGATCTGCTGGTCAAAAGTCGGGACGAGTCCGACCATCTGCAACATTTGGCCGGGGCCTTCAGCATTTTGAGGAAGTTTGGGATGAGCTTGAACCTGGCCAAATGCACATTCGATGTCTCATCTGAAAAGTTCTTATGACACCTGGTCAGCAGGCGGCGAATCAAAGCAAACCCCAAGAAAATCCAGGCCATCATCAACATGCGGTCACCCAGGTCAACCAAAGAAGTACAGAGTCTGGCTGGACGGGTTACTGCGTTGAACAGGTTCGTGTCTCGAGCAACCGATTGGTGCTTGCCATTTTTTAAGATCCTGCGCAAGGCTTTTCAGTGGTCGGAAGAGTGTGAGGAGGCATTCCGGGAGCTCAAGAAATATTTGACGTCACCCCCTCTACTCTCAACGCCCGTATAAGGCAACGAGTTGTTCTTGTTCTTAGCGGTGTCACCCTCAGTAGTCTGCTCGGCACTCATTTGAGAAGAGCATGGGATAAGTTCCCGGATTACTATACAAATCGAGCGCTTCAGGGAGCAAAAAGTAGATACTCCCGCATTGAAAAGCTCGCCTTCACCCTCATCACTTCAGCTTGGAGACTGCGCCCGTATTTCCAGGCCCAGGTTATCGTGGTCCTTACGGATCAGCCCCTCCGTAAGATCTTGAGCAGGCCCGAAACGTCCGGAAGGCTCATCAAGTGGGCCTCTAAAATTTACCTATATATAGGGAATGAATATCCCATTATAAAGGATCCCAACTTTAGGCTTGAATCTTATCTAGAATCTCTATCTTGGGTTTGAAATGCATAACAACTTTAGGAGAAAGTTTTAGAGAAGTTTAAGAAAATTAAGAAGTTCCATGAGTTAAAGAAAGAGGAGCTTGAATCACTCTTGGAAGACTTTCAAAAACATAAAAGTTGAGGATAATTGGAGGTAACCTCTAAATTAATTAGTCTTTAACTCAAGTTCAATCACAATATATAGAATTTTTTAGGACTTTTTACACATTTTCAAAAACTACCTTCCCACTTCAATTCATCACACACCACTAATATTGTGATTGAACTTTCATTTTATTGGTTTGGATTAAAGTAACCTAAGGTTTAAGATTAAATAAATCATGAAGTAAAAGTTAACTTAGATATTACTTGAGCCTTGATTTCCTTTTTCTTTTGATTATGTCCATCTTGGGATTCATGAGACCCTCAATGTCTTACTTGAATCCCTTGACTTGGAATCTTTTAATCTCCTTGTAAACTTATGACTTATAAGAGGATTAAGGTAGATATTAGTATGTTTGGTCAATGAGTTTAAACCTATCTCCATGGTTTAGGGTCATTATTTTGAGATTTCATAAAATTTCTTCATACTCCATTGAAATCTATAAGTATGAGTGTCCTTAGTCTCCAATGATCATCAAATGGAAGGAGAAGTAGTTTGGGTTAAGCCAAACTCCATGACTTGGTAGTTAGAGTTAACAAATAAAAAATGAACTTGATAATGGTGCAATGAGTTCATAAGCCACCTTTGATCAAGGATTTTTAATAAAAAGATGATCCATTGAAATTGAATAAGACCAATTGGAGAGTGTCAATAACACAAAGTTACCACTGTGATTTTTGTTTTGAAGAGATTTTATATTTAAGATGGCTTGGTCATGAGTTTTGTGAAGCAACCATAATCTGTCTAGAATTTCAGAACAGTAATACTTTTTTAAAATAAGTAAATTAGAGCCTTAATCAAGCATTCTTGACCTCAAATAATTTTTTCTATAAAGTTTAATGTGTTAATGAGATCGCCTAAAATGATTAGAGCCATTCGAATTTATTTACTATTTTTATAAAATCATACAAAAACTCTGGGCAGAGAGTTGCAAATTTCTGAGTGATGTCTAGTGTTTGTCTAATTCCCAGAGATTGAACCGTGGATCTTTGATTTTTCTTTTTGGGTTAAAAACTTGGCTCACAGAGGCATCGTGTGTCCAAAATTCATTGACATCAAACCATGGGAAGCATGCTTTTTCTATATTTGGATTTCTGGTCTGCTCTTTGTAATTTTTAGAATTTTGTGACAGATTTGACAAACTTTGTAAATAATGGTCCAAATGACTTTTCTATGACCTAGGGCTTAAACCACGTTTTAACAATGATTAGTTAAACTTAAATCCAGAGGATAAATGATCCAAACGAATGAATATCTCATAACTTACTCCTTTTCATGTATTCATGTGCACTTATCCATGTAGGTAATATTTGTAATTAGGACTTGCCTTGCACCGGGATTAAATTGTACTTAATCGAACCTAATTGTGAGTTCCTTATAACCATGTTGGGGCTACACCATCTCTATATGGACATTACATTGGCTCCTAGTTGAGACTTGTAATCTATACAAGTTATGCATTTCCAACTAATAGAAGGAATTCATAGTTATGTCAATTCTTTCATACTTAATAGATTTAAGTTAGGAGTTTAAGAATGTTATTTATAATTTCATATTATATCTTGATCAAGGCATATAGACTAACCCTCTGTTTTGTAGCACTATTGAGGTAGGATTTCTCAACCCCTCTCCAGTTTATCGTATTCTTTGATTTTAATTGATTTTTGACTCCATGTGCGATACCTTAGAAATAGGTCTTGTTTTATTTGTATATGTGGAATAGAGACCCCCATTTTAGGTTTTGTTTGTATACATTACACGTTTCCATATTCATGGCTGGTCCCCTGGTAAGCTCTCTTGTTCCCTATTGCATATCATATTGCTTGCTAATTGAATTATGTGGTTTTGAATGCTATTTTTACCATTAGCAATCTTACACCCCTTTTGACATGCTTTTGTAAAGTATATTTATATATATGTATGCTTGAGAGCATGCCTAGATTATTAATTCGATTAAAAGGATGTTGAGTAGAGGCCTATCACGAGATAGGATGAGAGGGGGTGTTTTAGTCTGCTAGGCTCCTTCCCTCTCATTTCATAATCCCCGGACCTAGAAATCTCTGGTTTCCAAAAAAGATCAGTTTGCTTTCAAATGGTTTCTTAATTTTCCTTTTAAAATTAAGTGGCAACTCGTATTTGTATATGAAATTTAAAGAAGTTTTAAAAAAAGTTGTGGGTAAGAAAAATGCGATATCCACACCGGCCGACACTTGATAAGTGCCGCGTGGCATTCAATGAGTGCCGATCAGCATCACCAAGTGCCGGACAAAGTCCAGGCAGTTCTTGGAGCAGTTTGTAATCTTAATAAGCCCAAAACCTGCATAAAAAAAGAGAAAAATATGTATATGCAACCATTTCCATGTCATTTCATCAATAAGCAAAATCAAAAGAGCATTCATATTTCAATAGAGGTTGATAAAATAAATGTTCGATCAAAGCAGTCAAGCGTAAGAATGAAAAAGATCCAAAATCGGCTCAAAGGCCACCATACAAGCATATTTTGTTGTCCATCCATCTAATAGAATTCATAAAAGAAAGAAAGATCAAAAGAAAGAAAGTTCGATATTGTTTCATTTGTCTACACAGGGACAATCTATAAAAGAAAAAGGAGATGAGCGTGAATCATCCTCGTCTATGACGGGGATTCTTCCTAGGCGCATGTGGAGCTGTCTGGCTGCCCCCCAAATCCACCATCACCACCGCCATCTCTGCCCTGGCCACTACCCCCACCGCCGTGGTATCCGCTACCTTGACTCATTTGAAGCTCCTGGATTTGCCTCCTTAGGGCAATGATTTCTTCTTCCTATAAAAGAAAAGGATAAAACAAGAAGCGAGATGAATTCTTTTGAGTCTTTAGGCTCGACCTTGTAAATATAAAATTCTTTAGAGTCCGCGGACTCGGCTTCGTAAACATATAAATTCTTTTAAAATTCTTTTGAGTCTTTGAACTCGGCTTTGTAAACATGCAAATTCTTTTAAAATTCTTCAGAGTTCGCGAACTCGGCTTTGTAAACATAAAGTTTTTTGGAGTCCGCGGACTAAATTTTGTAAATATGAAAATTCTTTGGAGTCCGCGAACTCAACTTCGTAAAATTAAAAATTCTTTTTGAGTTCATGAACTCACTTGTACGGTCTTATACATAATAAAAGAAGAAAGGAAAAGAAAGGATTAAGATATGTACCTGAGCTCTGGCTTGAAGCTCCGCATTGGCCTTGCTCCATCAACCTGAAAAAGAATTGTAGTTCAAGTGTTAGTATTGGAATTATTGAGTGTATAAAATAAGGATGAAAACAAAAGTAGAATAGCTCGAGGTCTACCCTCCACTCGCGACCATGAATCCAATGATGGACTATATGAGCATATGACAGTCCCTCCTCAGCATAGTCTCTGGGACAGTGTCGTACTATAGAGGAATGGTCAGAGCATTCTGAGTGTATGGGGGTAGCTAATATAGGGTCTCCTGACCCATATAAACCATGGGGACGTTCCAATTCCATTGAGGGAGAGCTGGAGGATCAGTTGCTCCAGGGACATGCCGCGAAAGAGGAAATTCAAGTCATAGCAAGTCATCACTATAAGGCTAAAAGAAAATTTCAAAAAAAAAAAAAACAAAAAGAGTAAGTACTCGATAAACATCCATCAAAGGGAAGTTATGCATGAGCGAATTTAACTGAAAATTGTCATAGCCATCAGGGCCCTCTACAAAGTTCACCATGTCCTCCCAGCCAGGGTTACGACGAAATCATCATGGTCAAGAGTCTTAGTACTCCTCATAGTAGCTGGAGGAGCCCTCGGCACATAGAAGACAAGAGCGGAAAAAGACTGCCTCGTCACTCTCTTGCCCAGGTACCATTCTCGGCACGCCTCTTCCACCATCAACTCCTCATCCTGGAAAAGCCCGAGGCAGCCTAAAACTCCGCACTAGCCTCTGGCAGGGTTGCCAACCACAGATTTCATACTACATGGACGTCCCGCAGATTTGTGAGGAAGTTTATGTAGCCAACAAAGTCGTAGGCCCCCACTTTATGGCTTGTTGCTTCTTTTCTCCACTTTAAGCCCTGAGGTAGAATGACGGCCTCATTTGCTCTGGTGCTAGGAGCTCTCATACGGAGATACTCATGGGACCATATTTGCAAAGAAAACATTAAAAGGTGAATCAAAAGGCCAAAATGAAGTTGGGAAAGAATTTTTGAAAAAATCTAAAATAAGAATAATATTTTACCTCCCAGGCTTTCCAGTACTCGCCAGTAGAGGGAAAATTTCCTCTGGAAACATCGCTCATGTGGCGATAGAGGGTGGCCAACCCTGCCCCTTCCCAGTTATACTGGGGTATGCGATCGATTTCCTCTATAGATGCCAAGTACGTAAAATTAATCTGATCCCCTCTAGTGCTCATCAGGGAACAACCCAGCACATATATAATAAAGGCCCTAATCATCTGATCATCGGTGAACACATATCCTATAAAAGTGTCCATAAACTATTTTTCCGGAACTATAAACTCTCAAGAATGAGCCCCGAGAAGGTCGATGTCCTGCTCATGTCGACTCACAAGATCATCATTGCAGACCACACCAGCTTCAGTCTTTGCAATTCATAAGTTGTCAAGAAAACATTATGTAATTGATTTGATAGAAGAAATAGTTTGTTTCTTATCTCATCTCATAAGCAGAAAAATTATGAGTGCTTATTAGGCCACACCTTAGAAGGGCCACACCAGTTTCAGTATATACCAATTTCTTTATTTTTTTATGAGTTGGAAAAACAATTTTAGAAAAATGGCATCTTATTTTTATTCGTATGGGTGTACATCGATGCTTTTTTTTTATTATTGATCAATGTCATAGTCATAGTGACATTGAAATTTATATTATGAAATTTAAGTTTTCCACTGATGCTTTTTTCTTTAAGTTCAAATTTATATTATGAAATTTAATATTACATTTCCAAAATTTTGCTTTTGGACACTTTAAATGACCACCTTTCAATACTTGACAGATGGTGGTCTTCATGGGGCTTTACATGTGATGGGTAGTTCTAAGGAAGGATAATATTTGGGTATTTTTCACTCAGTGTTTTTTGTGTTGTTCTCTCTCATAGAAGTGGGATTTAACACTTTAAAATAGTTTTTAAAAATTGTCCTGATTCCCACTTTTATGAGAGAGAACAATACAAAAAACACTGAGTAAAAAACACCCAAGTGTTGTCTTCGAAGGAAGTCCTTTGCTGTGACATGTGGATAGGATTGGTCATTGTTTGGTTGCTACTCATGCCTTCTAGTAGAGGCTGGTTAGCCATGTGAATGTCAGACCAAATGATGGGACTGTGGGCTTTTGGCCCATCTAGCTCCAAGTTATGCAATGCCCAAGCAATTCCAGGCTGCTAAGATGATCCATTGCTAGATACCATTTATGCACGTCTTTTAATTTAGGGGTTGTTTGGCGTGGAGAGGGTCGATCCTAACCGTGTGTTAGGGATGTTTCTTTTTTCTATCTCCCATGTTTGTTTATGGTGTTTTCTTTGCTTTTCCCCTAGGCTTGCGAGGATGCACATTGATAACCTTTTTAGGCATGTTTTGAGTTTTATTTTGCATATCTTTTGTTTTTGTATATGTTCCTGGAGTATACTACTTATAATTTCTAACATTCATTTGTTTTTTTATTAACCATTCTTCAAAAAAATTCTGTAAAACAACGTTTTTCTGTTGTAAATTTTCCATTGTAGGAAGAGGTTATGCACTATTATTAAAATTTTAATTTTTAAATTAATAAATATGAGTCAACTTTCTCTTATATGTATGTAACAATATTAGTATAAAGATTATAGTTTTGTTACATAAGAAAGGAAGAAAGAAAGAAAGGCTTACAGTTGTATGTATGTAACAATATTAGTATAAAGATTATAGTTTTGTTACATAAGAAAGGAAGAAAGAAAGAAAGAAAGAAAGAAAGAAAGGCTTATAGTTTTTGTTTGCGATTTATGAGAATTATTCAATGAGATTGTTTGTCCCAATAACATGGGTTCATGTATGTAGCCCCTATATAGTTTTAAGTAGCTGTTGATTTTAATCAATTTGTCACATTCTTCGTATTTAACATGTGCCACATATTTTAGAGACTACATGTCCTATATGATTGAGATGTTACACCAGCGTGATAACGTAGTGTCGGTCTTGCTAGTGGCAGAGCTGGGAAATTTTTTCATATGGTGTCATCCTATAACCTAAACCACATCACAAAATTTGGGTTTGGTATGATGCAATTTGATGAGGTGCAAACATCACAATAATGTGGTTTATGTTATAAAATTACACCATAAAATGTGAGTGCACTGCACGTATATATCCATTTGGTTGAGTACATAAATCGATTGTGAAGAAAAATGGGTATATTTGAACCTTATCAAATTACAAATTTGACATTGATCTCTCTTTTTCATTTATTTTATTGAAGTCAACTTCGTAAATAATAATATTTTCAAGGATTTAACTGTGTGTATAAATGTGCACGTATTTTCGAAATTTCAATGGGTTCAATTGTATGCTCAACCCTGGTCTCGTCGAATATTTTCTTGGGTAAATTACAGCACCACCCCCTGAATTATAACCCTTTTTTTATTAACACCCCCTAAACTTTAAAACTAAACAGGCTCACCCCTTGAACTATTTAAAATGAACAAACTCACCCCCTGAAGAAGGGGTTTTACTGTCAACAAATGATAATTTAGGAGGTGTGTTTGATCAGTTCTAAAGTTTAGAGAGTGTTAGTAAAAAACGGTCATGGTTCAAGGGGTGTTACTGCAATTACCCTAATTTCTTTTGATTTAGTAGGACCACATGATTGCATTGCATAATGAACAATGGAAGACTCTTTAAACCGAGAAATTTTTGGGTAATCCCAAGATACCACATGGCATGCTACTTGATATCCCTTACCCAATAGATGCGTGCCACACGAATAATGAAACTCATCACAAAAAATTTAAATAACCCAACAATCTTGTGTGACGTTATCTCATTGGGTGTGGGGCACCACATTGGCTCTACCTTCAAGATACACAAAATCTTCTCCTTTAAACCCGGTAGGTACAGGCACCGAGTGTTAAGCTGCCTCATCACTCCCAACTTTTTTTTGGTGTATTGACTATATAAACCACTTCTCTTGTAGCCAGATACAGGGCCAGCCTTGAGATGACAAAAATTGTCTGAGGCCTCAAGCAATTTTCAAAGGAGCCAAAAAAATAAGGCCTCTATACTAAGTTTCGTTGAAATTAGAAGAAGTTTCATTGAAATTAGGAAGAAAATAGGCCTAAAAATGATATGTTTCATAAAAATTAGAGAAAAAAAAAATAGGCCTAAAATTGAGGCCCTATGCAATTGCTTCCAAAGTAACCCCACCGTTATCAAAAACAAAAAACCTATATATATCAACTTAGACCAACTCCAATCCACCACTCAATTCTAATGACAATTCCATTACTTGGCATGACAGATCAAACCTAGCACTCCAACGTCATGTCAAGTGGCTTGTCAAAATTTGGTTTCATGGCATGTCGTGCCAAATAATGGCACATGTCATTCCTGTCACATCATCACTTTAGTCAATATTTCACCATTTTTTCTGTGTTTCTTCTCAAATTTGTATCTCAAATATTTCTCAAATACATATAATTTGATTTTTATTTGATGATATTGAAGTGGTTTCATCATTATTGAATATTAATTTAGGGGAGCATTTGGGATGCAAAATTTGAAAAGCATAGCATTATCATTTTGAGCACCAACAACTACTTTGTTCTGACGGATACATTTAATAAATGATCATTTTGACCTTAACACAGGTTACTTTGAAAGATGAATAGTAGTTGAGCCAAAATGTAGCATTTAAAATGACATGTGATATTAGAACAAAAATATTAAAATATAACATTTAATACTATAATAATGCCAAAAAATAATATTAACATTTTAAAAATAAATGTTACATTAGAGTTGCTCTTATTCACCCCATATGAAATGCCCTTGGTGGTGTGGACCACCACCTCATAACATCTTTTGTCAAATATAAAACTTTTGGGGACAGTTTGGTTAAAAGAGGAATTATATATATGAACAAAAACACTTGTGGCAATACTTTACCAGAGAGAGAGAGAGAGTCATGGGCGGTGAAGGAGAAGATCAACAGACCCCTTTACTGGGAAACTTCCATTCCTCTACGCATTTCGATGAATCTTTCAAAAGAACCGGTTAGTGTTCTTCAATACCCAAATTTAGTTATTTATAAATGGTTTTTTTATCACACCTCCCCTTGGGTCCTTGGAACAAAATTTTTGACGATAGAAATGATGATTAATAGAAAAGTTGGTGTTACTGTTAAATAATTGTATAAGTGCATCAACAGTGGGGAGGGTTATCGGATAACTCAACAAAGCCATTAACAACGCGGTCTTTTCTGCTATTGTATAGGATATTAAAACTTAACAAAACTTAACTTTATGGGTACCACTAAGTTTGGTTAATGTAGGGAGAAATGACACAAGATATGCCACTCCCATTCCAAACGGCACATGAAATGTCACCTCCTTGCAAACAGCAACTGATGTGCCGCTTCTCATCCACTCCACACGGCACATGTTGTGCCATCCACTCCACGTGGCACATCATGTGCCGTCCCCCATTGCTCACGGCTGTTGTGCCGCCCCATGTATTCCCCACTGCTAACACCTCTTGCTCCCTACAACAACTTAGCGTAAGTTTCGCCTAAGTTCTATCTTCCCACTGTGGATGCTCTAATAATTAAGAGTAATACTATCATACATACTATGGTTGTCAAATGCTGTTAAAAAAAAAAAGTACAAATCACGACCACTATCCAAACATGTGATACAACTATATATTCAAATTTAGGTATCTTAGCATTACTAGGTGTGTAACAACAATGTTAAATGTATTTATATAACAATCAAAACTTTAAATTCAAAATTAGTAATCATATCATTACTTAAAACAATGCTAATTTAGTTGATCGGTGAAGATGATATAAATCTAAAACCAAAAAATAAGATGATATATAAATTAAGATTACAGGGTTACTAGTTGCATTTTCCCACCAATTCGATCTGTATCACAACTGTAATTCTGCCAATGAATATTGTATCATCCTAAGAATTTATGGGTGCAACTTGGGCGGGTTAATCCGTGGTCAGTCCGAGCCCCGCCCGGCCTGAAAATTATTGAGCTTGGGTCCGCGGTACTTTCACCATGGGCGGACTTGGACAGAAAAATTCAAGCCCGAATTCAATTCGGGCTGGACTTGGGCATAATTTTGCTAACCGTGAAACCCGAGCCCGAATTCTATTTACGTACGGAGTATTACTTTTGACATTATATTATAGTGTTTTTTAGTGATAATAATACACTATTAGATATTATTCTAGTAATAAATTAATAGATGAATGTTTTTTTCTCAAATCTAAAAAAAAAAAAATAGATTTGATACTCTACTTATTGTTGTTTATATACTAAAAATTAGTTTGCACAAAAAAAAAATAAAAAAAAAATAAAAAAAAAATTGCAATTCGGGTTCAATCTTGGGTTCGGATTGTATTACTACTTCACAAATCGGATTCGAATTAACAAGTTTGAATTTATGTTCGGCTCAAACTCAAACTTGAACAGACGGCTTGAATTCAGGTTCAAAACAGAACCAAAACCCTTTATAGATGCCATCCGAGTTGCACTCCTAGTAAGAATGGTAGTTATACCTAACTACCTGCCAATGAATAATTACCAAGTTTGGACTTTGGAGAGAGAGAGAGAGAGTGAGTGAGTGAGTGGGGTCCCAAAAACCTGTGCTAGCTGATGCTTCCCCATTAATAGGCGCAGGAGTGATGTCTCTTGCACTGAGTACAGACCAGCTAGGGTGGATCGCTGGTCCATTGGCCATGATGTTTTCGCTGTGGTTACCATCATTTCAACTAATCTTCTGTGACTGCTACAGATCACGTGATCCCGAGTGTGGACAAATTAGGGTCTCTTCCTACATGGAAGCCATTAGATTCAACTCTCTCCGTTTTATTTATGTGTCTATTTTAAGGAATTTAATTATTTAGTTGATAAAAAGAATTTATATTTATTTTCTACAATTGTTCATAATTATTGTATTTTTTTTTTTTTTTTTTGTATTAATTGTAAAGAAGGGTAATTTGGAAAACTAAAGTAAAATTTACATACTAATTTAGGAAAGTGGACAACAATTTTGGGACAATCCAAAAAATAAAAATAGACACATAAAATGAGACGGAGGGAGTATTTACGTGAGATTGATTTTTTATTGTACATACTTTTCCATACGATATATATATATATATATATATATATATATATTATATCCCAACCAATGGCCAATGGGTGTTGAATGTTAAGTTTTAGAATAGAGTAATGATAGGCAATTCATTGTGTAATTCGTTATGCAACTATCACTATTGTTTAGAATAATGTTATACTAGGCTACTCGCTTCTCAAATTTGAATATCAAATTTATTTTCAAATGATTTATCAATTATACAATATGATACTACAACTTTTAAAATATTTGAAAATAAGCTGGATTTGGATTTCAATTAGGGATGCATATCATTACTATGTTCTATTTGTTTTAACACTTTCAATGTCATAAACATTATTAAAACATTGTCCCAGTGTCATTATTTAGTTTTTAGATGCTCCATGCATTTTTAAAAGACTTCTTTAACCAGTCAAATTTACAATTTTTTTAATGGTAAAATCAAAAAGTTATTATAACTATACTTTTATTATGAAAAACTCTACATTTTTTTTATATGAAACCAAAATTTTAAAACTCAAAACAGAAATAAATAATAGATAGTTATAAATTTATGACAATTAAACATATTTTTTTTTATTTAAAAAAAGTTTAAACTTTTAAAAGAGACTGTTAATACGGGTGAGGCCAGGGGAGTAATGTTTTACTTTCATACATTACTACAGGGGAGAAAAGCAAACGAATATGTGGAGTAATTGTACCCAAAACCAAAAAAAAGAAAAAAGAAAAAAGAATATGTGGAGTAATAGTCCAGAAAGCTTATTTGGTGGCAGAGTGGCCTGTACAATTACGGCAGTGGTAAGTGCGAGGTACTAAAGAATTGAAAGGATCAGAACTAGTTTGCGAAAACACGAACAGACGAATATTCGAATCCCAGCGATAGAGAGTACACTACGAATAACGAGTGTAACCATACAATTAGCTATGTCTCTAACCATGCCTTGAATAGAGAGAGAAACAAACTGCATGTAATTTGAGTCTGTAGGTTTTTCTCTCCCAATGAATGTAATATATACTCCTATACAGGAGAAGAGTAGTCCTAGTTGGGTTCTAACTTCTAAATAGGACTCCCTAAACTCTCTCTCTCTCTACATGGTTCATCCTAATAGGGTTTGGCACACCCATGGACGCCCCAATTTGAATAACCAAAGTTCAACGTACAGAAAGAAACTACCAAACTTCGGGCACAAATATTGGTGACGTTGCTTTATTTTTTCTTGAGGCAGTAAGAATTTTGATAAATAGTGTCATGATTTAGACATAAGAATGGGAGGGGGAGGGGCGGCCCCTCTGAGATGTTGAGAACTTAAATTTTTAATAGTATTTTATATTTAGGTTCCCCTCAACTTATTTAGGCCCCCTTCAACTTATGTTTAGGCCCTCCAAAGGGGTTCAAAGGTCAATTTAGTGTTATTAACTATATATATATTGATATACATGTATATACAAGAATTTTGAAAATTACACTTTTAGTGTGAGAATTTTATACATTTTAGAAATAGGCCCCCTAGAATTTTGAAAGGCACTATACAATATTTACATGTCACCAAATAAATTCATATTATAAGCATATCCCAAAAAAATCGCAATTGTATACAAGCAGACCCTAAAAAAATCGTCAATTATGTATAAATAGACCACAAAAAATTCGCCTCGGGGACGACGCCCCGAGCCCCCATATAGCTTAGGCCCCTCGACTAAAAGTCCTAGCTCCGCCCCTGATAAGAATCGTATGTCTGTCATGGTCATGGTCCAAAGTGTTTGCTTTAATTTAGTCTTGGTCATGTACACAAATCAAATTGTATCATTTGTTTTGTATTCTTAAGGGGAATATTTTAGCTAGATAACTTGTACAGTTATACTAAATAAGCCCTTGATACTGTAAATTTGGTAGACAAGGGAGTCCAAACCTCTCTTGAAGTGGCTAATGATTCATCGGTTGATGATCACTCAAAAAGAACCGGTAAAGAATTACAGTTATTCATACATATATGTGCATGTATATACGTGCAATTCGATCTTGAAATATTTAGTGTCCTCATGGTGGGGGGAACTTTGTCGAGCAGGAACCTTATGGAGTTGCGTGGCTCATATAATCACCGCGGTGATTGGATCGGGTGTTCTGTCACTTGCTTGGAGCACAGCACAGTTGGGGTGGATTGGTGGACCAGTTTCAATGTTGTGTTTTGCAGTTGTTACATACATTTCTGTGGCTCTCCTATCTGATTGTTACAGGTCTCCTCACCCTGTAACCGGAGCGCGAAACCCCTCTTACATAGATGCTGTTAGAGTCAATCTTGGTAGTAAAAACCAAATACTCTTATTAATTTTCA
This sequence comes from Hydrangea macrophylla, assembly GCA_033977485.1. Lineage (NCBI taxonomy): Eukaryota > Viridiplantae > Streptophyta > Magnoliopsida > Cornales > Hydrangeaceae > Hydrangea > Hydrangea macrophylla. The sequence continues at coordinate 107,162,714 of CM066990.1, forward strand.
ATTCTGTCTTCTTCTTTTTTCTTTTCTTTTATTTTTTTGCTGCCCAAGTCTTGAAGTGGGTTGGTCTCTTTTGTGTGGCTCTCTGATTTGGTAAAGTCATAGTTCAGGTAAAAAACAGGAATGGTTCTGTGGCTTGCTTCAGTGCATTAGCATGTATGGGACTGGTATTGCTTATATTATTACCACTTCAACTTGCATGAGGTACTTCTCTTGGTTAAATCATAGACATATACTAATTCTTAATCATATAGGTGTCAGTACTGGTGGATACATAATCAGGGAGGGGGGTTTAAGTGTAAAATATAAAATGACATAATCATATGACATATACAGGTGTATACATAATCATTATTACTCATATGACATATACTAATTCTTAATCATATACTATTTTGGAAAGATGAAGGAATTGGAAAACTTAAAATAAAATGACACATTATTTCTACAAATTGCGACCAAAAGGTTGAATGTTTCATACTTGCGAAGGGGGCTTAAGTGTAAAATAAAGAGTTTTTTTCATTTGAAAAGGGAGCTTAAGTATAAAAATATACTTTTTTTAGGGTATGAATGATATTTTTCAAAATCAAGGGGGGGCTTTAGTCCTCCCTTGCCCTTCTATACATCTGTCCCCGTACATAATTACATAAACAAATATGTGGTGTTCCTTATTCTTTTACTCTCTGATTTATTTTATTATTTTATTATTTTTGTTTCAAAATGAACTTTGTATTATAATTTCTTGAAATATTTGATAATTGATGCAGTGCAATTCAGAGATCAAACTGTTACCGCAAAGAAGGTCACGAGGCGTCGTGCCACTATGGGACAACTATTTACATGCTGCTATTTGGGGTTATTCAGGTTGTATTTTCTCAGATACCGAATTTCCATACTATGGCGTGGCTCTCTATTGTCGCGGCAGTCATGGCTTTCTCCTACTCTTCCATTGGATTGGCACTCGTATTTGCCAAAGTAATTGGTATGCCCTTTAATTTTATTTTTTTTTTTGTTAATTCTTTTTCCCCTTATTAATTTGTGAATCTACATCGTTTCTACTTCACAGAATGATTTGATCCACTTATAGAAATACTACATGTTATCGGAAAGGTTTTGCTCTACTTACTAAGAGACGTTTTGGGGACTGTATGGGCGTCCCACAAATTTAAATGACCCCATTCATAATTTGTAAAATATTTTACTGTATTAGTCCATTATCTAGATTGAGGCTATTTGAAAAGGCTAGATATCTTTATTATTATCTTAAAGCACATTTTTTTTTTCTTCATATAACTCGCTGATGTTTATTAATTAAAGAATTTCTATGTCAAAATGTTACCTAAAATGTGAATGGGTCAATTCTATCCATGGGACAACCAAACATGTCATTAAAGACTAGATTAATTTGGACAATCCAACCAGAAATGTGGGCTTTCTAAGCATTCAACTTTCTGAAATTTTCAATTGCAGAAAATGGGAATATTGATGGCAGCATTACAGGAGTCCCAACTGGAAGCACAGCTCAGAAACTATGGCTGGTCTTCCAGGGAATTGGAGATATAGCTTATGCCTATCCATACTCAATTATTGCTTTAGAGATACAGGCCAGTATATATATACACACACACAGCCTTTGTTTATTGATAAATTTCATATAAATTTAAGCAATAAAAAGAAAGAATGTTTATCAAACTTGATTCTGAAAGTAATTAAATTGTGGTGGTTGTTGAAATGAAGGATACTTTAAAGTCGTCTCCGCCAGAAAACCAGACCATGAAGAAGGCTTCAATAATTGCAATCCTCATAACTACGTTCTTCTACCTTGGATGTGGATGTTTCGGATATGCAGCGTTTGGGAACAATACACCAGGGAACCTTTTGACAGGATTTGGATCCTACGGGCCGTTCTGGCTCGTTGATTTTGCAAATGCTTGTGTTGTTTTACATCTACTTGGAGGATATCAGGTACGTACAATAGTTATCAATAGTTGTATCAAAAGATTCTACCACCAAATTATACCTCAATATCTTTACGATATTATATCGTTGTTTCTTATTTGATTCACATGTTTATGAGTGTAAAGGTGCTAAGGCACTGAAAGGCTGTGAGCTCAAGAGAGTAATAAGTACAAAGGCTTGTGGCTTGAATTTAACAAGACAAAATCCGTCGCAACCCAAGAATGAGGATTGGTTTGATCCCGTTTAACAAACGGGTCAAACCTGACTCAGTTTATGCCTAGTGTAGGGTGTGTGTGTGTGTGTGTGTGTGTGTGTTTTAAGGCTATCGACGTATCAATGCCCCTAATAGTTTTCAGCGTTGAGAGAGTTGCACTCAGGACACACATAATAACCAACTTTCTCCCAATTCATAGTGAAACTTTGCCATCTCTTGAGCTTTAAGCAGAACTAAGTGAACTACTTGTTTAACTTGTTTCACTTAGTGTCCGAGTTATTTGTCCGAGTTATTTGTGCGATTTGCTGCCATTTGAGTTTGATTTCAAAGTCTGTCGCAACAATAACTAACACCTCCGGCTTTTCTTTGCTAGGTATACAGTCAGCCAATTTTTGCATTGGTAGAAAGATGGTGCACCGAGAAGTTCCCCGAAAGTGGATTTGTGAATAATTTCTACACCTTCAAACTCCCATTGTTGACAACTTTTCAGTTGAATCCATTCAAACTATGCTTCAGAACTGCATACGTTGTATCGACAACAGTGCTGGCAATTATCTTCCCTTACTTCAACCAAGTTTTGGGAGTTTTGGGGGCATTCAATTTCTGGCCATTGACTATATATTTCCCTGTGGAAATGTATTTTGTGCAAAGGAAAATTGGGGCATGGACAAGAAAATGGATTATTTTTCAGACTTTTAGCATCATTTGCTTGCTTGTGTCCATTGTGGCATTAATTGGATCTGTTGAAGGCCTTGTAAGTGCAAAATTAGGCTAAACATGTTGTGCTACAACTCTACTCGATCTTTATGAAGGGATTTTTAGAATTTAAATAGATATGTAGGTTTTCTTATAAATGGCCATAATACAGATTTAAGACTGTCCTCTAGATGTGTAGAAGTGCTTGTTGGGGGAATCAGATGATTATGGCTCCCAACACTTCTGTGATTGTAAGGACACAATTTGCCTTCTTTGTAAAATTCTATTTGAATACAATGCATTTGATGTAGAAATAACTTTTTCTCGTGGTATATATATATATATATATATATATATATGGGGATGTTGGATATAGAAATGTGATAGAGTAGAAGCTATTAGCAATACAATTTGAGGAGTTCCTCCATCTACCAAAAAACACTGTCCAACTTGGAAGAGGAAACAAGGATCACTTCTTCTTGAAAAAGTAGAAGTTGTATTAAAATACATTTTCAAAATAAATTACAAATCAAAAAATACGATCACTAATTTTATTTTATTTTTTATATAAGAAAATACAATCACTATTAGCAAGAAATAGAATGTAGGGATAATTAACTTAGTCCAACTCTTTTTCTTTTTCTTTTTTTTTTCAAGTGACAAGGACATGAGTTTTTAAATTGTTTGGCATAAGTCCATTTTTAAACTGAAAATAAGATTATTGACAAATTTACCTTTTATTTTCACACGTAAAACATTCTGGTAAACTAATGTCACCTCAGCACACATCTCAAAATAGTTTTTTTTTTTTAAACATTAAAATGCCATAACTTTCAAACTACAACTCCATTTTGAATCAAATTTATATATTTGTAATCTAGAAGGAAAGATCTATCAAACAAAATCCATAATGACTATAAAAAATGAAAAGAAAAAAAATTCCACGTGACTGTTGGACCACTATAACGTAATGTCACTGTCTTTAGCGACAGTGATATGATACTACCTTTGAATTATTTATTTATTTTTATTTTATTTTATTTTATTTTATTTTTTGCATTTGATGATACGTTGTTGTCTTTAATTGGACAATAACATATGAAAATTGGCCATAATTTTGCGATTATTAGGTCAATTTCAAGAAATGTTACTGTCAATGACATGTTATTTTTTGCATGAAGATATTTTTAAAGACAGTAGTATCTACTAAATGACCCTAATTTTACAACATTTTGCCAATGATGTTACTATCTTTGTAAAAACGTTTAGTTTTTGATAATATGTTACTGTATTTATATAACACCCGTTCCCGCGGTTTATATTTAATATTGCTTTAGCATGCATAATCATGAGTTAATGTTAATTAATGTGTTGTGTTACACTCATTGGAGTTGGGATTAACCCACTAAGTTGATTATGGGTGTCCAGTTGGAAACCCAGTTTTGGCCAATGTAGTAGTCCCAAGTTGGCATATGTGTTGATGGGTTCCAGTTGAGAGGGGACAGTAATATGTGGAACACCTTATGTGCCTAAATGTTTATTAAGGCTTAAATGGTTTATTATTTTATTGTTCACAATATCATGATATTAGGTGATAACCACCTTTTGGGGTTAATTAGGGGTACCTTTGTGAGCGCAAATTGAACACGTTATATAATTAGTAGGCCAATTAGCAACTTCATATTATTATATGGGATCACTTATGGGACCCATGCAAGACATAGACAAATACCCATTTAGATTTGGGATAGTTTTATTACAATTTCATAATTAATAGGGGCGTTAGTGCAAAACTAGTAAACTAGTGGAGGTGTTATAATAAAATGGAAAGACTCATATAACATGATGAGTAAAACTTATCATCTTCATTTAGATATAGGTTTACAGAGACACGAGACGTGACGAAAATTTTGACGGCAAACTTCTCGACGTTGATTGACGTGCTTAATGACATTGGTTTTTAAAATAGGTTATATATTTGGACTCTTGGAGGTGAGCCTAATCTATTGGTACTAATTTTATTAAGTTCTGTGATAGTTTTGTCGCGACCCATTTTGGGGTTTAAGCTCATAGCTTATAATTATATATAGGATTTGTACATGGTTCTAGTAGGGCTTTAATTTTACAATTAGGAGCGAAACCCAAGAGGTGAGTGATGTTAATTTTGATATTTGGATGATTTTCATGTTGGGTTCAATTGTGATGCCAAAGCATGTCTAATTTGCTTAATTTAACTTATTTAATTTAATATTGGGCGAAATTCATGTGGCTAAACTAGGCCCAATTTATTTGTGAAAGCATGGTGTAATGATTAAATGAGCATGTTGAGTTACCTATTTTGGTCAATGGAAATTGCTAGTTCTATACCACCGTGAGGTAATCTTTGTGGTGACGACCACGACCGCCAGAGGCTTATGGGACCGCACATGTGAGGGCGTGGGTCATGACTAGTCACATGGGCTTGGGGAGTGGAGCCGCGGGCTAGCCGGTACTTGTGGAAGTGAACTAGTTATTGCCAGAGACTATAGTTTTGTGTAATATGTTGAATTGAGCATGTTTATTATCCATATTCATGATTGGCATTGCTTACAAGCATATAGCTTATATATTGTAGTGGTTATTAAATAACCATCATAGGTGATCACGGCGAGGAATCGAGGAAGTGAGTTGGGAAGTGGCTTGGCTAGCTTATGGATTTTGAGAGTTGTTGTAACCTTGTTAATAGCTACTTGCCCTTTTTATTACTAAACTTTCAATATAATTGTAATTGGTTTTAATCTGTATTGTAGTATGAGTCATACTTTGGTTGGTTTAAGACTTATGTAATATTTCTAGTTAAGTTTTATATTTTTACTTGGATCTTTAACTCATGTAATAACTAGCTTGTATAATTTAGTTTTTGCTTTATAGGAGTTGTTGTTATCATTGGTGTTAGAGGTATCAATCGGGCCGGATTGGCCCGGCCAGGCCCGCTTTTTTTGGGCTAAAAGCTCGGCCCAGCCCGCCACAAGGCCCGGTTCACATACCCCGGGCCGGAGTGGACACCCATCCTTCCGTCCATGGCCCGTCCCGACCCAAAGTCCGTCACCGCCCACTCCAAAAATTGAAGAAAGCCCGCTAGCCCGTCCGGCTCGGCCCGATGTCTAGCTCGCTAGGCCCAAGCCACCGGTCCGGAGCGGACACACCGCCTCCATTCCCAAGCCCGCCCTGGCCCGGCCCAATGTTTGGTGAAGCCCGGCCCGAAGCCCGATCGTGGCCCGCTTTGACCGTGTCTGGCCCGACCCTGCCCGTTTGACACCTCTAATTGGTGTTGAGTAAGCTGGTTGTGCCTAATACTAGTGTCGTTGGTTTGGGACGTTTGAACTTGGGATTTATTTATTGGGTTGGTTGTACATGGTTATATTTAGTATTTTTGTTGAAGTGTTTAAAAACTCTTGCTCGAACTTGGAAGCTCATGTTTGTGACTTTGGTTTGATTCTATATGGTTTAAAGCTTTAATGTTGAGTTCAACTTGTGATTTGGTAATATTATTTTAGAATTTACTATTTGTTAAAACAGGGTTTTTAGCTGATTGTAAAGACAGGATTTTGCCTTTTGTTGGTTGAGTTTCTTTGATTTAAGCAAACTTATTTTAGAACTTTAATCACTTGTGTAAGGCCTTGTTGGCGTGTCACGTGTCCTAGAATCATTTAGGATGTTCCATGGCGTGACAACTTACTTAGAAAGTATTCTAAATGTAGTATAATCTGATAAAATTACCATAATTTTGCAATTATCTGATCAAATTGAAGAAATGTTACTGTCGATAGTATTATGTTACTGTCTTTGCCTGGGCAGCACTTAAAAGACAGTAGCATGTTCTAAAATGGCCATAACTTTGCGATTCTGTGGCCGTTATGGATGATTGTATTTTTTTTTTGGGTAATTTATTGAGATCTATGCAATGGAAGTGTTGGTTTTACAAAAAAAATATTTTGTTGATATCCGTTTGTGAGTTACAAAGTTTCTTTCCTTTTTTTTTTGAAAACTTTTATAGGCACTATGGATCTTGTTTTTTAGATCATGGATACATAAAAAATAGAATAAAATTTATCGCAAAGCATAAAAATTCCATTTTACAAAAGGCTATTTCATAAGGAACAAAGACAAAACAGAAGAAGGAAAAAATACATGATAAATCACACAATCTTCTGGTTTGTACTTCAATCTCTAAAACTATGATGTCACGGACTATGGCGTAGCTCAAATACTGAGCCTTCTGAAGGAGAAAGCTGCCAACAACCACAGCAAATATTCAAGCTTCAACCACCATGATTGCGAAGAGAGGACCTAAACAAACAACAGATCTAACGCATATCTATGTGGAACAGGGCTAGATCCAACCACAGAATACGGAGACAAAGATATCTAGCTAAGTAAATCAACCAAATCAAACAAAAAATAAAACAAACCTCAACAAGGAGGGACAAACCCCCAACAAGGAGTGACATAACCCCCAACAAAGAGGGACAAACCCCATCACAAGAGGGGACATATCATTGAAAGCAATAAAAAAACAGTAAAGAAAATAGTTAAGGGCTCTCCCATCTGATTCGTGTTCAATAATGTACTTTTTACTTCATGCCCCATAGTCGAATTTGGGTGGTGGAGGTGGGGGTCCAACAGTTATGAGAGGTGTGTTTGGGTAAGGTTTTTACCCAATAGATCTAGGGTGGTTTAGGTAGTACAATACCCATTTAGGGTAAGATTCCTATTTCTATATATGTATAGTTTGGTTGTCGTTAGGAACTACATGCCTCACAGTCTAATTTGATATAGATTTTACGGGTAAGCGTGACGAGTCAGTCCGGGTTGTAACTTACAGTCTAAGTTACAAATACGTATTATTTACATAAAATGGAGGAAAAATATGAACTGAAATATGGGGCTTATTTTATTAGCGTTGAAATTTCACGTGTATTACAGACATAATCACCATCCACCATGGGAGAGCCCCTAAGGAACGGCTGCAAGGAAAGCACAAAAGTTAGTAAGAAGGGAGAGAAAACCTCACGAATATAAAAATTTGATTGAAAGTCGATTTGTAGTTTGAAAGTTATGGCATTTTAAAGATTGAAAAATAAGAAGAAAAAAAATGTTGGTTTGTTAGCTAAAATTAACTCACGTTAATGGCATTTTGAGGGCAATTTTGGTCCAAAGAAAATTAATAAACATTCTACATTAAAAAAATACGCGTGAACTAATCCTCTACTTTTTACCATTCCAGGAACCTTTGGCCACACGCCCCTAGAATGTATTCCAATGTCATCATGAACATATCTTGTAACACCCTATACTTTTATTTTCTTTAATAATGAGTATTTTGTTTTATTTCTATTAATAAATATTTACTTGGGGTCAAACTGTAATTTTTATAAATATAGAAAATACTTTCAATGGATTTGAAACTATATCTATGCTTTTTAAACAATTGGGAATTTAATTCCTACGTTAACATAACTTTCTATATTTTTTATTTCAACCAGTTAATACCAGTTTTTATTTTAATCTGCGACTATATCGCGTTTTGGGTGTGGGAGCACGTGAGCTCAACCACACCGGGCGATTTCCCCAATTGCTTGGAGACCACAACAGTGAGTTTATACATCTGTATATACCTCTCAACTCTCATATTACTCACTGTCTCTCTCAAATTCTCTCAACTCTCTCTTGTCCTCTCAAGAAATAGACATACACATACATAATCAGCATACAGATATACACACACAGATATATAGTTATACATAATACTTGTATCAACATCAAGAACGGATTGAATTCTTAACGACGGAATTCACGGCGGAAAATTCTCGGTCTCAAATTCTTTGAATAATCACCTCTGTGAGTATTTATAAACTCACTCTTAATGTTTATATATGTATATTTCAGTATATATAGTTGTGTATATATGTGTGTGTATATGGATACACCATTGAAGCTTTGAAATTGGAGTTTTACAAAAGTTAACCAAAATCATTTCTGTAAGTTAGGAATGAAGGATCTTAGTACTAATAAGCTGTGACTCGAATCCTACGAAGTAATTCATCCATATCGCGACGTATTGTTAATTTAAAATTTCGTCACCTCTCGATTTTTCGTAAAATTTGAGAGCTACGATTGAAATTAGTTAAAACATATCGCGTATTCTTAATCCTTGTGGAAAAACGGAGAGAACCATATATTTCAAGTCATGTTTGCATTCGGATTTCAAAATGGGTCAAAAATAGGCTTTAAATTCGTAACAGAGGAGAAACTACTGATACCAATCGATTGACATTTATACCAATCGATTGGCATGTTTCAACACTGACGACTTTTACTAAAATTGTCATAACTTCCTCTAAAAAACTCAAAAACGCGCACCGTGCGAAGCCTTGAAAACTAGACTCAAAGACCTTTCATTTGATATATAATTCATCCACAAAAATTATAACTCATTTTTAAAGACATTGCTTCAAAGTGGACCTGCTTGTGTACTAGTAGCTGTAAAAGCGTATTAAAGTAGTTCTTGATGAATTTACCTGTTGTTTCATATATGACTTGATAATTTAGATCGTGGGTGCTAACTCAATGATTTTAAGTATATTGTACCTTGTTAATAAAGAAAAATTAAAAGACTTGATTTTCTCGTACGTTTGTTTGGTGTTACAATTCCATGGACATTGACATGCATGATAGGGTCGAGGTGGAGTCGACATGCATAGTATGTGAGAAAAGTGTGAAAAGAGTAAAAGAGATTGTGTATTAGTATGGGTTGCCTCCATGGACACTCCCTAATACCCGAGTTCCGGATACTGATCGAGGTTATCTCTGGTATGCCGTGATAGTATTATAGTGACACTCCCTAGTACCCGAGTTCTGGATACTGATCGAGGTAATCTCTGGTATGCCATGGTGGTACTATAGTGTGATGCCATGGGTTGAGGCAGTGGATATCGTGAAGATGTGATTTTAGGGTACCTTTTTAATATGACGGTGGCAAATTGGACAATCCCTGGCACCCGTGGTAGTGCTATAGTGTGACGCCTCCATGAACACACCTTGGTACCCGAGTTCCGGATATTGATTGAGGTAATTTCTGGTATGACGTGGTGGTACTATAGTGTGATGTCGTGAATCAAGGCTGATTGGACATTCCCTGGTACCCATTGTACTATAGTGTGGCTGCTCGAGTATTTTCAAGGTACTAGAACGAGGGAGTTTTGGACGAGGTGACCTTGTGTGTGGTCAAGAGAAAAGAGTCAGTAAGATGAGATATAGCATTGTTCATGCACGGTCTCATATTTATTGCTTACTACATCCCCACGTGACTTATGTTGAAGTTGGAACATTGAATTATTGCTTTTATAGTTTAAATTGTACCATTATTGATATGCTTATATATACATTGTGAGTACATGTTTATTTTGCTCACCAGCTTGCATAAGCTGACGGTGTTGATACGTCCTGTACTCTATGTCCAGATTTTCTAGGCAGGAGCAGCCTGAGTATTTTGACTATGCTACTTAGAGTCAGGAGACTTTCCAGAAGGGCTAATTATATTCCTTATGTCTTTTTATTTTGGAGATGTAATAAACACTTTATTAGATATTTGTATAAGGGCGGTTTGTGCCATAAGACTTGAGCTGATGTAATAGTTTAGTAAGTTTTAAATTCGGAGCTTATGTTTATTTAGTATCATTTTTGTTAGAAACGATTTTAAGTTATCTGTTACAGGGGCAATTGGTCATTCTCACTTGTCACGACCTACGAGTCCATAAAGGAAATTAAATACTTTCCTGAATTATGCTACTTCGGGGCATGACATATCTAGATCTTCTTTTATTTTCCTTTTCTTTTTCTTTTTCTTTTTTTTTTTTAAACTTGAAATAGTATACTGTTCATCGTCAAAATATTGATCTCATAATCTCAAAGATGATATAGATTCTCTTTTTTCTTTTGGTTAGAAGAGTTCCTACAACTGATAGAGACTTGAGAAACAAACAAATTAAATGCATTATTGAACTAGTTTTTCCAATTCCAATTAGAGGTGCTCACGAGTCGGGTGAGTCGGGTTTGGCCCTCATCCGCTCATCCATCCGAACATAGTTGGGTTTGCCCTTCTTCCATCCGTCATCCACTCGCTTTGTCGGGTGCACCTGACTCATCGAGTGGTCGGGTCGAGTCGGGTGAAACGCGACTGTCTCATTTGTCTCAACCAAGCATTTGTTTTACACATGACTTTGTCTACATTTTCTTTTCTTTTTCTTTTGCTTTGATGTCTTTGTCTACGTAGTCATGGACTCATGGGCTAACCAAAGCTCTGACCAAACAAAATATAAAAATATAGTCATGTGCTAATTTGATGGTTTTAATATTTTTATATCTCCGCTAGTGACATATATATTGATACAAGAATATAACATATATATTTTTAAAGACTGTATAATACATAATACATATATGGATATAAGCATATTATATATATATATATATATTAAAGATTATATAATACATAATGCATATATTGATATAAGCATATTACATATAAATTTTTAAAAAATTAAGTGTGTTTCGAGTCGGGTCAGGTGAGTCGGGTCGAGTCGGGTGAAACCCGACTTTCTCATTTGTCTCAATCAAGCATTTGCTTTATACATGACTTTGTCTACATTTTCTTTTTTTTCTTTTTCTTTCTTTTTTTTTTCTTTTTGCTTTGATGTCTTTGTCTACATAGTCATGGACTCATGGACTAACCAAAGCTCTGATAAAACAAAAATAAAAACATAGTCATGTGCTAATTTGATAGTTTTAATGTTTTTATATCTCCACTAGTGACATATATATTGATACAAGAATATAACATATATATTTTTAACGTTTATACAATACATATTACATATACTGATATAAGCATATTATATATATATATATATATATTAAAGACTATATAATACATGATGCATATATTGATATAAGCACATTGCATATAAATTTTTTTAAAAATTAAGTGTGTTTCGAGTTGAGTCGGGTGAATCGGGTTTAAACCCCCCTAGATCCGTGACTCTACCCGAAACTGTCGGGTTTCCATCCCCAAGACCCATGACTCCACCCACATTGTTTAAAAAAAAAAAGGCTACGAGTCAGTCGGGTGATCGGGTGAATCGGATGGGCGGGTGAATTTTGAGCAGACCTAATTCCAATAACAATCAAAAGGTGGCCTGATTAGATAGCAATGTGCCAATATTAAAGCTAACACTGGGCATTCCAAAACCGGCCAAAGTGCCTATTACTTGTCTTCTTATTTATTTATTTTTCCTCTTTTCTAGACTTTTGTCCGGACTTTTTAATTGTAAATACTTTCTTGAAGGAGATAAGCAGGTTAGTGTATATATATATATTACATCCTACAAAAAGGGTAGTTTGGTCATTTCATCCATAAAAGGGGCTCTTATAACCCCAGCCCTTTGATCTTGATCAAGTGGCCCAAAACTCACTCACATAAGTCTTCCCTCTCCCAAACATACACCCAATACATTCCTTTTTTTGGGGCCCAACTCTATGCACGCCTCACTTCACCCAGTATCAATTCAAATAATAACTCCAGTTTCTCTCTCTCGCGTCTCTCCCCCTTCTCTCTCTCTCTCTCTCAATCTCACCCATCTTCTTCTTCTGCTCCTGTCTCTCTGTCTCTGTCTCTCTTTCTCTCTCTTTATCCTAGCCTTTCCATCTCACTCTCTAACAACCAACCGGACCCATCTCTCCCACCCTCTCTTCGGTTCATCACCACCATCACCATTCTCTCTCTCTCTCTCTCATCTACACAGTCCGGCAAGAAAAGGGCCATTGCCGCCGGTCATCGCCACCACCACATCTCTTGGTAATCTCTCTCTCTCTCTCTTTCTACTTGAACCCACTTTCTCTTTTTTTGGACAACAAGAGGCAAATCAAGTTCTAGGGTTTGTATTATTTGAATTGAGAAGTGAGAACCCACTTTATCTCATCTAGGGTTTCTTTCTGTCAGCTCCTTTTCTTATTTGGTTTGAATTGAGGCAAAATTTGTTGTTGAACATTTCTGTTGTCTAATGCTCTGTAATATTTTGTTTTTGTTGCATTTTCCAGTTTTCTTTTATTTTATTTTTTTCTTCGAATGTGTCGAGATCTCCAATGTTTTTTTTTCTTTCACACAAAGTGATAGTGATCTTATTTTTAGCTTGAATGCTCTCCAATATCTGATTTTTTAAGACTTTCACTTAGCATTAGAACACTTTGTGCTCTCCGAAAAATTAGAGTGTTTTGTAACATGTTTGCAATTTTTTGGCTTCAATATTACTTGCACATTCTGTTTGCATCAAATAATCAACTTTTTTTGTTCATTGATCATTCTTTACTCTTTTTTTTTCTTTTTTCTTTATCTCTTTTTTCAAGAACGAAGTTGGGTAGTTAAACTCTTACACTGAGTGAAACTCAAAGGAGTGATTATGAATGTGGTTTTTATTTTGATTCTGACATAATGTGGTTTTGCCTATGATTTATTGCAGATTGGTAATCCAAAAACCCAGTATGGGAAGCAATTGATCTTTTTGGGTATCTAAAAGAAGTTAGTGTTATACTTAAGTTTTTCTTAATTTCAGCTTTTGCTTTGGTCTTTTTGGGTATCTAAAAGAAGTGAATCTCATTCTTCAGATCTAATTTCATATCATAAAGCAAAAAGTTTCTAATCCCATTCTCTCTCAGCTCTCCTTCCCTTTCTTCATCCGTGTTTCTGGTGATCTCAAATTTTCCTGTAACTATTGTTTATGTTTCTACACACAAATGCAAAGTTTCTGCTGATTGTATCCCGATAATACCCACCCCCCCTTCCCAAAAAAAAATATTATTAAAAAAAAAGAAGGAAAGAAAGAAAGCTGTCAATATCTATCTTATTCGTTTGGCCTATATAAAATGCTTATCTTGAAGATGTTCTATCCATTGAGAAATTGATGACTGAGGCCTACTTTGTGGGTAAATCTGCCATCTCCTCCCCTTTTTCCATCAGTTCTTTCATTTTTGACCTTGGTTGATCCTTGATGGTGATTATGGTATTGATTTCAGTCCTCAACTCAAAAACATAGTATGGTGGCGTGGTCTCATATTCTTATTGGTTTGAGGAATAAGTACTGCAGTTTGAAAGTGAAAAAGGGTAGTCAAATTCTGAACAGTGGAATTTTTCTCTTTAAACTTTTCCTAGCAATCTTCAAACAAGTGGAGCGATGGGAGTTGAGATCACTCTTTCGTTCTCTTTCATGTTGCATTAATTCAATTTTTTTCTACCTTTTTTTCATTGAAAAATCCACTTGGGTATGTGACAAAAATTAGTGTGGTTTAGTTCGCTTCCTTTCTCTTATCTTAATGTCTGACTCAATTATCCTTTTCAATTTTGTTTTAATGCTGTTTTGCAGATGCTTTTCTAGATTCATTATCAATTTTTGGTAGAGAGAGAGAGAGAGAGAGAGCACATATTGCTCTTATCCCTAATAATTTTAGAACTTCTGTACTGACTTTGACTTAGATCCATTTTAGATTGTGTTGACTAACTATCTTAGGAAAATTGGAATGCCTTCATAATTTTTTTGGAAGATTTTGAAGGGATTCTTTAGAGTTATAACCATACAACTTTATCGTGTACTGTTTGGGCATCCCATAATTTGTTTCATGTAAAGAATTCCACTTAATTGTGCTTTTGTGTCAGTTTTGATGTGTGTTGGTGCAAACTTTTGGTGTAGACTTTTGGTTCGATCATCACTAGCTTTGGATTAGTTAGTTGCTCAGGGCTCTATTGGGTTGTCCCGGTGGGTTTGTTTCATTTAGTGATGAAGGTCCATTTTTAAAGATGTTTTATTAATGGTAAATGATTCTGCTGAAATTGCAATTTTATGTTCTGTAATTTTCTTCATTTCCGCATAAATCTAACAGAGGTCAATCAAATTTATCATCACGTGCAAAAAGGTAGAAGGTTAAAAACTGAAAATTTTTGTTTCCAGGCTACTTCCTGGAAGTATTGGATTGCAAAATCTGAAACAATTATCAAAACATCATCTACCAGAAACCATGAGAGATCTTCATCGTCTTCGAGCATGAACATGAGGGAGAGGTAGCATTCTCAGGATGACGGTTCATCGCCTCCGGTTGGGTCTACATCTATAAATTGGTTTAAAAAAAATCTAAAAAGATTATTCTAAGGTTGGTTAGGTCTGTGTCTTTAAATTGGAGTCTAGGATTGTGATTTTGTGTCAGTTTTGATGTGTTGGGAAAATGTCATTGCGGTGGCTTTCATGTGTCGTTTGTTGCTTTGATTATTTCCATCGAGTTATTGATTTTTTTACATTTTCTTTTTGAAAACTCAGTGCATATTTGAGTTTATTCAAAATGTGAAGGCTTGCTTTGATTTTCATTTTTAATTACTTCGAAAAATTCTTCATAAAATTATTATTGCCAAACGTATTCAACTTTTAACTTTTTCAAAAATATCGAATATTGGGTTACCAAGTGAACACTTAAGTCACACCATTGAATTTACTTAATGGTGTCGGAGGACTAAAATCAGTAAATTTTACCTCTTTCGTGCTCTCAACTATGTTGAATCCTTATTTGTACCACCCAGCTTTAGATCTCGGCTGCAAGGTCCAGTAATTCTTGGAGTTTTTTGGCTAATTAACAAGTCATTATTGTTAGGAAACTGCGTTCCCAGAATCCATTGACAGCGCATATAAGTTGCTACTGCAAAAAAATTACGTGAAAACTACAATAACCCTACAAGGGCGGAACTAGGGTTACCTTAAACTGCTAAAACGGATTGCTGTAGTAGACGAATCGAGAACACGGGCTCGATAACAGCTCACGATCTTCTACCGTATTCCTTTGCTGCCAGAATATCGAACTGAGTGTGGGCTCCTTCGAAATCCTTTATGTTTCTACTCTCTCTTTTTACGCTCTCTTTTCTATTCCGAGTTATAATACTCTTGATGGAAAAATGCAAACTGTGGAGAGAGCCAAAGCAGCATATATATAGGCTACGATAGGGACCATAAGAAGTCAATAAGGAATAGGCTTCCTTATGGAATTAGGAAACCCTAACTCGAATTGAATCAGATTCCTATTTCCATAAATTATAATTCATACCACTAAAGAATTATAATTGCACTCCTACCCTTATCTCAAAAATATATTTCGAGCTCCATGTTATTAAATGCTTATTATCTCCCCATGTTAATATTACAGATATCCATTAATTAAATATAATTACTGACAATCAAATTTAATTAATCTCTTAAATTTCCTTAAGATCCTCTGCTTAACTAATTATCTGATATGTCGGATACAAAATCCACCTGCAGGGTTTGACATAATCAAAACTTATAAGCTTTCTCAAGGGGATATCATCAATCCCAAAATTGAGACATGGATTCCATCATTAATTAATATCCACCACACAATTAATATTGTCACCCAATCCAATGAGATATTGACCCATTTAAGGATCTCACCCTTTTAGGGATCAAAGTGTAAATATCAAATGTACGTGTCCATAAAATAACTTAGGATTTAGAGCATAAGCACTCATAATAGTCATGAGGTATTAATTATCTTATAAGTAAGTATAAAGATAATTACCCCAAGTCGGTCCCGTTTAATACACAAAATGTACCAACATGGTGAGTTGAAACTATACCGTTTTCCGCAGTCAAGACAAACCTACTACAACACCATGCTGCACTCCTACCGATGGTGTGTCCAATCCATCTAAGACTGTAAACCAAAATCTTACATTCTACAAGATCCGATGGTCTGATCTTCCCTGTGCAAGCCGAACTCTGCACACCAAACCACCTACTATGTAGAGTGAAAGACATGTTGGAAAATAATCAAATATATAGAATGCAGCTATGTAAGAAATAAAAACTTATCGGATTGTTGTGGCGTGTACTAGACACTGTCCTTAAGAATAGTTTCCGCCCCTCTGAGATGGTATCTCGGTGCAGAAGGTTCAAGCGGCCTACCCTCCAGGATTCAACAGCTTCGTCTCCACTAACGTGCACTCGTACAGTGAAGGGAACAATCAACAACTTTGCTTAATAGTGGTAAATGAAGAACAGTGAATAAAAAATAAGAATAGAGGAGAAAATATATATTCTGTAATGTTCCTCTTCGTTCTCATATGTTAGGAAGATGAATACTTCACATATAGGCAACTCTTTTTCATTAATGTAATGGATTGTAGGAGTATTCATAGGAGATGAAAAAGTGATATGTTGGGATAATATTTCTAACGTTAAAAAAGTTGCCCAAAAAGAATGAATTGGTTTTAATGGGTCAAACAAGTGGACCCACTCATAAGGAAAGTTAGCTTTGAAATATATCATTACTTGATATATATAACACACATACACGTATGTACATATATATCTATATATACATTGCATATATTCAACAAACCCCCACATATTTCAAAGGTAAAAAAAAAAATTAATAATAATAATAATAATAATAAATTAACCACTTTAGTGTAATGCATCAGCATTGGTGTCTTTTAGACTATGAACCAACACTTAGGGAAAATAAGACTTGATTCACAGAAACTTGGTGAAATTTAAAATTTCTATGAACCTCATTTCTTAATATGAATCAATGTACTCATTACCCACATCACACTCATTTAGCAAGGTTGTTCACGCGGGTTGGCACCAATAGGCCATGCGCCATACCTGGTTTTTCATGAGTGCTCTAGAGAACCTGCCTAAGTTCTCATAGAAAGCGGCCCCACTTCCACACTCATATAGATGAATCCATCAAATGTGCACTGCAATTCTAAGCACACCTCCCATTTAGGACTATGAATTCATTAAGAGTTAAGACTCAACCTAACTCATTGCAGTCTATACTATCTACACCATAGGGATGGGCTCAAAACAAATTAGAATTGATAGTGTCTCATCAAATCAACCAGTAACTTGTTATTACCCATATGAACCTAATTCCTGGGATCTCCATTCACATAGGTTGGGTTACTATTACTGTTGATTTCTGTTATAGGCATAAGCCTCATCCCCCTCGATGTATTACTCACTAGTTTTCTACCTAGTGGTTTGGTCAGAGGATCAGCCAAGTTCATCTCTGACCTTACAAAGTCTAGGGATATAACCCCATCATTTAACAGATGTCTCACAATATTATGTCTTAGGCGAATGTGCCTGCTTTTGCCATTATAGGTCTTATTTCTAGCACGGGCAATTGCAGCCTGGCAATCACAATGTAGCGACACAGACGAAATTGGTCTCATCCATAAAGGGATATCTGGTAAGAGGTTTCTAAGCCACTCAGCCTCAGAACCTGCCTTTTCTAAGGCAATGAACTCAGATTCCATAGTGGACTGAGCTGTACAAGTTTGTTTGGAAGATTTCCAAGAAACTGCACCTCCTCCAAGGGTAAATATATACCCACTCGTGGATTTTGTCTCATCTGAATCAGAGATCCAGTTAGCATCACTATACCCCTCAAGTACAGCGAGAAATCCACAATATTTTAAACCAATGTCAATAGTACCCCTAAGGTACTTAAGTACCCTACATATAGCAGTCCAATGTTCTTTATTAGGATTATGAGTATATCTGCTTAGTCTGTTAACAGCATAAGCTATGTCAGGTCTGGTACAGTTCATAAGATAAGTAAGACTACCAATTATTTGTGCATATTCAGATTGTGATACACTACTGCCTGTATTTTTCTTTAATTGTATACTTGAGTCATATGGGGTACTCACTGGTTTAGAGTTAAAGTGACCAAATTTTTGTAGAATCTTTTCCACAAAATGTTGTTGTGACATCAGAAAACCCTCATCGGTTTTAGTCAATTTTATTCCAAGAATTACATCGGCCTCACCGAGGTCTTTCATATCAAAAGTAGATGATAACAATTGTTTGGTCTCATTAATTTCAGTCATATCAGTGCCTAGGATCAGCATATCATCTACATAAAGACAAATTATTACACCAATATTGTTTTCAAATTTATGATATATACATCTATCCGCCTCATTAGTAATATATCCATTAGAGACCATTATAGCATCAAATTTTTCATGCCATTGTTTTGGTGCTTGTTTTAAGCCATATAAAGATTTCACTAATTTACACACTTTATTTTTATTTCCAGGAACTACAAAGCCTTCAGGCTGTTCCATGTATATTTCTTCTTCTTCTAAATCTCCATTTAGGAACGTTGTTTTAACATCCATTTGGTGTATTATGAGTTTATGTAAGGATGCTAGAGCTACTAGAATTCTAATAGACGATATTCTAGCCACAGGAGAATAAGTGTCAAAGTAGTCTACATCTTTCTTTTGAGTGTAACCTTTAGCTACTAATCTAGCTTTGAATTTATCAATAGACCCATCCGATTTTAATTTCCTTTTAAATATCCATTTACAGCCTATTGGTTTTGTACCAAGAGGTAGGTCTACTAATTCCCAAGTGTGATTAGCCATAATAGACTCTATCTCACTATTAATAGCTTCTCTCCAAAAAGGAGCATCAGGGGAGGATACAGCTTCACTATAGCTCACAGGATCACTATCCATTAGGAAAGTAAAAAATTCCTCTCCAAAGTTTGTTTCTTTCCTTTCACGTTTACTCCTCCTTAATTCCACCGGCTCAAGTGATTCAACATTAGACTCATTATTATGTTGAATTATCGTTCTTTCAATAGGTGTTTTCAAAGGAAAAATATGTTCGAAAAAATCTGCATTTTTTGATTCAATAATTGTGTTTGCCTCTAACACATCACTTTTAAGAACTAGAAATCTATATGCAGCACTATTTTCAGCATAACCAATAAATAAACAATCAGCTGTTTTTGATACAATTTTCCTTTTCTTGGGTTCTGGTAGTAAGACTTTAGCTAAACACCCCCACACTTTTAAGTATTTAAGGGTAGGGTTATGATTCTCCCACAATTCATATGGAGTCTTACCAGTTTTCTTAAAAATTATTCTGTTTTGTATATGACAAGCAGAAAGTATGGCCTCCCCCCATAAGTTGTTGGGTGCCCCAGAACTAATTAACATAGCATTCATCATTTCTTTTAAGGTTCTATTTTTCCTTTCAGCTACTCCATTAGATTCTGGTGAGTAAGGTGGAGTTACTTCATGTACAATGCCATGTTCACAAAATGAGTTAAGAGGGCCAGATTCATATTCACCTCCTCTATCTGACCTAAGTCTTTTGATCTTTCTATTCAATTTATTTTCAATTTCTGATTTGTATTTTATGAATTTCTCTTCCGTTTCATCTTTACTTCTAAGTAAATAAATTTTTGTGTATCTTGAGAAATCATCTATAAATGTTACATAATATTTTTTGCCACCTCTAGATATAGTGGTTTTCATATCTCCCAAATCTGAGTGTATTAGACCAAGTAGTTCAGATTCTCTTTCTAATACTTGTTTACAAGGCTTTTTAGTACTTTTAGCTTCTGAACAAACTTGGCATTTCTCATTATTAGTAATTTTAATATTTCCAATAATGCCTAATTCTTTCATTTTCTTAATATAAGAAAAGTTTACATGCCCAAGTCTGCCATGCCATAAATCATTAGAATCAATCAAGTAAGCAGAAGAACTAGTCCCATTTTCATTAATAATATTAAAAACATTCAACATAAATAGACCATTATTGTAGTACCCTTTCCCCACAAATATTCCATTTTTGGACATTACAACTTTATCCGAATCGAAAATAACTTTTACACCCACTTTTCCAAGCAAAGAAACAGACACAAGATTCCAACGAATGTCAGGCACGTGAAGCACATCAGAGAGTGAGAGGACTTTTCCAGAAGTCAATTTGAGATTCACCTTCCCTTTGCCAATCACAGATGAGGGCCTAGAGTCCCCCATGAATACTTGTTCCTCTCCTTCCCCTACAGGAGTGTAGGAGGTAAAAGCACCTCTGTTGCCACATATATGTCGGGTAGCCCCAGAGTCTACTACCCAGTCCTTCTCCCCTGCCACAATATTTGTCTCAGAAACGACCGCCACAATAACATCCGCCTCAGCCAAATTAGCGCTATGGTTGGTCGTTCCTTTTCCTATGTCTGCATTGAGCAGCATGGTGGCCAGGTTTTCCACAAACATAGCAAAAACCTTTCTTCTTATTAAAATTGTTTTGATTTTGGGGTTTAAGCTGCTTGTTGTAATCAAACCGATTATTCTGCCTCCTATTATTTCCATAGGATTTATTTGGTTTTTCTTCCACAAGGTTGGCCTTGGAGACCATAGCTTTTGCTTTTTCAGCTCTGTCAAGCAATTTATTTTTCTCTTCAATTCGGATGTGAACAATTACTTCCTCTAGGGTCATCTCTTTCCTCTTTTGCTTCATCATATTTTTATAACTCTTCCAAGATTCTGGAAGTTTTTCAACCAAGGCACCAGTTACAAAAGGTTCAGGTAATTTTATGCCTTCATTGGTGAGTTCAGAAACAACAATGTGAAATTCATGAATTTGAGAAGAAACATCTTTATCATCAGTCATTTTAAAATTCAAAAAGTTGCCAATAGCATATTTTTTAATACCAGCATCTTCAATGATATATTTTGTCACCAATGCATCCCAAATTTCATGAGCATTCTTAAGAGAGCAGTAAACGTCAAAAAGCTCATTTAAAAGTGCATTCAGAATTATGCTTTTACAAATTTTATTTGCGGTTTCCCATTCCGCCAATTTGGTTTCAAAATTCTCATACCCTTCTGTTGGTCTTGGTTTGACCAAAACAAATTCTACCTTAGCAATATCAAGAACCAATAGTAACTTAGTTTGCCAACGCTTAAAATTTGAGCCATTGAAAGACTCAATTTTAGTGAAATCGGGCATAGCCTTGGTAGCAGTTAACATAGCAGCATCCATTTATACTATTCTTAAGATTGTTGGAAAATAATCAAATATATAGAATGTAGCTATGTAAGAAATAAAAACTTATCGGATTGCTGTGGCGTGTACTAGACACTGTCCTTAAGAATAGTTTTCGCCCCTCTGAGATGGTATCTCGGTGCAGAAGGTTCAAGCGGCCTACCCTCCAGGATTCAACAGCTTCGTCTCCACTAACGTGCACTCGTACAGTGAAGGGAACAATCAACAACCTTGCTTAATAGTGGTAAATGAAGAACAGTGAATAAAAAATAAGAATAGAGGAGAAAATATATATTCTGTAATGTTCCTCTTCGTTCTCATATGTTAGGAAGATGAATACTTCATATATAGGCAACTCTTTTTCATTAATGTAATGAATTGTAGGAGTATTCATAGGAGATGAAAAAGTGATATGTTGGGATAATATTTCTAACGTTAAAAAAGTTGCCCAAAAAGAATGAATTGGTTTTAATGGGTCAAACAAGTGGACCCACTCATAAGGAAAGTTAGCTTTGAAATATATCATTACTTGATATATATAACACACATACACGTATGTACATATATATCTATATATACATTGCATATATTCAACAAGACACACATGCATAATATTAAATAAACAATATAATACAAATATTGCCCACACAGATTCTCATAAAAATGGATTAACTGATTTTATTAAATGAATAATAAATCAATTACATAAAGCATGGCTTTTAGTATATATCCCTAACAATTATATGTTCATTTGCCTTAAGGTTGCAGCAGTTGTGTTAAATGTCACAAAGGTGTTTGTATATGCAGATTACATTTTGTTTTTTCTTCTATACTTTGGAAAATGACTTTTTACCTTTTTGTTTGTAGAGCTGCCAACATTTGATTTAGGTTTTTCTTCGTTTACCTTCCATGGTTCTGTACTGTGAGGCTTAACCAAGTTTTGTACTGTTAGGCTTTTAAGCTCAATTTCCTATTTATTTTCTTTTGATTTTTTGGGGAATTAAGTGCAGGAACCGAGTTAGTACTCAATTTTAACATCAATTTTTTAACAGAATTTTATAGAATAACCGTAATTATATCCGTTTCAAGGTTTTAGAATGTGTGCCGTGCAGAATTTATTAGTTGGGTAACCAATTGGAAGAAAGAGTATTGACACTCTAAGTTTACATGTATAGTTAAGATGAGCAACTACTTGCTTGGTTTTCTACTTGGTCAGAGATGAACTCTTGAGGCTTTTAACAGGAAATCTCATAGTTTAGATGAAATTAGCTTTGGTTTCTGTAAGTCAATTTTTAATTTGAAATGTTGAGACGTATGGATAATAATAGAGTATGCATAATTGAAGATGAATGTTGCGAGTGTTTCCTTTCTTCTCATTTTTTTTTCTTTTTTGGCTAATTTGAGCACTTCATAGCTAAAATCTATTCATTTTTTTTTTGCTTAATGTAATGCAGTGAGAACCACTGTATTTTTAATCATAGTCAAATCTCTTAGATCTGTTTGTATTTGATAGGTTCTAATTGATTTGATTGTTTTTGTATTTGATAGGTTCAACTAAATTCAACTTATGTTTATATCTTTTCCATGCAACTAGACATGTGCTCTGTTTTATCTTTTAAGATATAGTTTCAACTGGTAGATGTTTGTGTTTTTATTTTGTGGTCCCTTTACTTCAGTATGTTCAGTAAATTTATTTATGAGAAGTAACCGTCTTTGGCAAACACTTTTGTGCACTGATTATTAGTAAAAGCATTTAGTTTAGGTGGTGGGAGTCAAAAGCTTATCATTTATGCACTCGGGAACTTAATGGTGTGTGTGAATGAATTGATTCTTTGTCTACCATCTATTCAAAGTTCAAACAATTCTCTTTATTCAAGATATTGATTGTTTGCATTTGAATCTTATTCCATTCTCTTATTTTGAAATTAAAGTTTGATGATTTTCACATGGGCAATGCTAGGGGCACTAACAAAATTCACTAACACTTACTAACACACTCTATCTCTCTCCTAGTGGTACTGCGGGGTCCACTGCGGACCCCACAATGCCACTAGGAGAGAGATATAGTGTGTTAGTAAGTGTTAGTGGATTTTGTTAGTGCCCCAAATATAACTCTTTTCACATAGGTTGGCATAGCTCAAATGGCAAAAGCTTGGCATATATAAGTCCCCTCCAATGCATGGGTTCGTGGTTTGATAATTTTCCTTTTCTTTTTTTTTCTTTTTTTGACAGTGATCATTCCAAGAGAGGAGCCGAGGAAGGAAAATTCAGTAGCAACTTCACCATCGGAGCAACGCTTGCAACGACACCACCACTATACACTGCCGGTCAGCTTCACTATCTCTCTCTCTTCACTGCCTCTATCTATCTCTCTATCTCCATCTCCTTCCTCTCTCTGTCTACTGAATTCAGTCCCTACATATATCTGAAAATAGCCCCAATAGCCCCCTGTAAACAACCTCAATCAGCCCCAAATAACCCCTATTTTGTTGAAATTCAATTTATTGTTTTGCTGAAATTTTCAACCCCTACATAGAATCGAAAACAGCCCTGTTTTGCTGAAATTTTCAACCCCTAAATACAGCTGAAAACATCCCCAATCACCCCCTGTTTTGCTGTCTATTCATAGAGCAAATAATTTATATTTTTCTGTCTTTTTAATACAGTAAAAGAAACTTTTAAATAGTGTGTTTAATGTTGGGGGTTTGACTCTTGCTTAAACAAGAGTTGATGATTCAAAAATGTTGTATTTTCCTCTTGATGCTGACTATAAGTACTTTAGCAAAGAGTATTTTGTGGCTTTTAAGTTTTTAGGCAGAAATCTATTTTCTCCTTGATGATGGCTTTGGTTTTTTTTTTTTTTTTTTTTGCCTTTCTCTCTGCCGGACAGCCCCTTTTGGGGTTGTGCATGAACAAATCTTCATCGTCTTCAAGCATGAACATCATGGAGACAAAGCATTCTCAGGACGACGATTCATCTCCTTTGGTTGGGTCTGCAGTTTTAAATTGTTTCAATGTTTTGTAGAGGTAGAAATCTCTACTCATTCATACGACAATGCAATGTTTTAATTTTTTTCAAACATTGCAAAACATAGACTGTGAATTTGGGTTTTTTCAATATTACCATTGTAACATAATTCAAGTAATTTCCAACTAAACTTATTTAAATAGGATGGAGTTACCTCGCAATATTTATTCAATGGAGTTACCTTTAAATAGGAAGAGTGCATCAGTGGTGGTTTTTTCAATAGTGATCTTTTCCAACCATGTTTTTTTTGTTATAGTGAATAAATATCTTATTGGTAAAAATGATAAGATATTCAGGTTGGAGCTAACCCAAAACATGAAAGGGTAAGCTGATCATTGATTGAACAAGACCTAATCTGAAAACCTTTATTTATTCCATTGTGTTCTTCCAAGTGACAAAGCATTTGGGAAATCTGCTATCCAAATTTGGAAAGCATAGCATTACCCTTTGTTAAAAGAGTCTAAGTCACAATACTTTTTCATTTAATTACTTTTGTTGCCCTTAAATGTGGGTGCTTTTTTTGAAATGAAAGAGTTGTTTCTCTTTTGCTCAGACTCGGAGGTTCTCAGAAAATGTAGGGAAATGAACGCAAAAAAAGTGAGCTTCATAGAGTATCATGTCAGCATCTTATGTTCAATCAATTGAGTTAACATTAATTAGACGAATGTGACTTACTGTAGCGGGACTTACTGTGACGGAGTTTTTTTAATGATTTAATTTTGGATATCATTTTTTTCCCTTTTTGGTTAAGTTTGTGATTGAATCCTAATACCATTTCGCTGAGATTAATGCTACGTGATGCCTCTCAAATTTGTATCACAAATGTGGTCCCAACATGCATGCGGTGTTACATATACTGAAATTGAATTTTCTTTTACAGCAAATCTATATTATATCCTATAATAATTCTCAAGACTAAAAAGGGGATCTTATAACCCCAGTTCTTTGGTCTTGATCAAGTGGTCTGTTTGGCTATTGTAGTTTTTGAACTCAATTCAACAATTTGTTTGAACCAACCTTTTGGGATGAACTATATGATCCAGTTTACCCAAGTATATTTATTTTTATTTTTTTTCAGAAAGATATTTTCATGACCACACTTTTTCTTATGTTGCTTTAACTTTGCTTATAACATACTATCTATTGTTTTATTTTAGGCTTCCTATGGTCCAAAATCTTCAGTCATTTCGCAGTACTTCTGATTTTTGTCCAATTTTTTTGTTGTTTCAGGTGCACATTCTGGCTACAGAGATGTTTGGCTTCTCAACTTCGGATTCGGGCCTTAGACGTCTTTGCCTTTTTTTTTTTTTTTTTAATTTGAGAATTTTGGCTACAGTGTAATACTTGGTTAGTTTTGTGTTTGGTAATAAGTTAAATTGAGCCTTTTTGGCTACAGAAAAGAAACGATTATCTCTCTCCCTATTCCCTCGAAATTGTTTTGTTCCTTATCTTTTGTCTTTGTCAATTAACCCCACTTTTGATTGACAGAGAACAGATAACGTATCTCCATCACATTTATTAACTGTAGATTCTATGTTTATTGAACAAATTAAACTCTCTATGTGAATGTGGAATGACTTCAGTTTTGAATTTTCAGTAATCATAAAAATGGAAAAATGACTGTTATTCTCAGTTTCCCACTTCTCAGAAAGCAAAAACTGTGAGCTTAAGCATATAGAAGCTCTAGGAAGGGAGAGGCACTTCGAAGGCTGATGTGGTTCACTATTTCCATCAACTTTTGTTGCTCCAAAGTTGTATCTAGTGTAGAAGAATTTGAGAGAATTTGGTGTTTAAAATGTTCATTCCTTTAGTCGTATGCAAATAATGTGTCATTGATAAATTTCTTTATCACTTCATTGAGTCTGCAATTGTCCAAAAAAAATTATATTATGCTTAGCTTGGTCTTTTGTATTACAAATGATTTTTCATATTTGATTTGGAGTTTTAGGTTCTATACTTATTGTTTATAGATTTAAACACTAGAATGCAGTATTTTCACACTTGGGCTTTGTTTGATTTATAAGTTTCCTGAAGCGGAATAGAAAGAAAAATAATATGAATTCTTTTAAACTATTGACTTCAGTTATACGGAAAAATACTAGACAAACCAAAGTTAAATGGACAGAACTTTTGCCTTCTTTGTGGAGTTAGAAGGCATGCAGGAATGAGTATGTAAAGTTCTATCCAAGTGGTTTAGTCTCATGACTCCCATCTGTGCCACAAAGTTTAATTGGGTGCTAATGCTTGATGCTGCATGCTCGAGCAATAAAACTGATCATTAAGTTCTTCAAATAAACCCCCATTAAGTGTAGCTTCATTCATCCGGTTTTTTTTTTTTTTTTGGTGTCGTGCCCCACGAGCACGGGCACGTACTAGTATATATATATATATATATATATTCACACTCAATTTTTAAATATTAACTTATGTTCCAAGATTTGAAATCGACCTACACATAATTTATAAAGCATGTCAATATACCAAAAATGGAAACCTTCAATATCACATTGTCTTAAAAATATTTTAGTACCACGTACTTATATCAAAATTTTACTTTACGTCCTATATTTTCAATTGCACATTTTGAGCCTTCTATTTTTAGTTTTGTTTCAATTAAAGACAATTGATAACTCTGTTAGTTAAAATGGATGGAAAGCATTACGTGGAGCCATATCATTATTATTACTCCGTATTATTTTTTTTATGCCATCTCACACCATTACTTTCCCTTCCCTCCTCCATTCTCCCACAAAAACCGACCACCACCACAGCCTCCACCCAGCCACCGCATCACTCCCAATACCATCACCACTATGTCCACCATCATCTGCCACCAAACCCCTTACTCCAACACCTCCCGCCACTGACCACATACCCCTCACCAAGTCTCTCTCTCTCTCTCTCCTCTGAGTCTGCTAAAATTATTGTTCATCCAACCATTACACAACAATAAAGCATTCAAATTGAAATGAACAAGTAGATTGTTGAACCTATTGTAGAAACAATTAGTACTCAAATCTTTTTCACCTTTCAGCCCCTAAGCTAAATTTATCAAAACCACTTCGATTTGACCAACTTGGTTTGTTCGTTGATAAAGTGGTCTCTGTAGGGGGGAAATATGGCTAGCTCTTGTGTTTGTAGGTGGATAGGATTCCATCCCATGTAGTTGTTGTTGTGTTTGGTCTGTTGGCTGTGTTTTGTGTGTCTTGTGTGATTGTTTCAGCTTTTCATTCTATGTTTTTGAGCTTTTTTATATATCCTGAATATGCCCCTTGTATATCTGTATAATTAACCCTTTTTCGAACAAAAAAAATAATAATAATTAAGTGGTCTCTGTAACAGTTGGAGCAGAGATTTAGGGTTGCCGGACTTCCGAAGAAGCCGTAGTTATTGGTGCAGAGGTGGTGGGCCTCCAGCGATTGAAATCGGTGTTCCTCCTCCATCTTCTTTGTCTTCTCTGTGAAGCTGATTCAAAAGGAGATATGGAGAGTTGGGGGAAAATCTATGGAAAGAATAAGAAGAGAGAGAGAGAGAGAGAGAGAGAGAGAGAGAGAGAGAGAATCTGGGGAAATTGGGGGGGAAGGAACCAAGAAAAGGAAACGCTAATCTGATTCAAAGGTTTAAAATTTTCTTTTTCTCAAGTCATTTAGTTGATTTCGAATTCAAACGAATTGATGAATTGTTTCAAACATTGATCTTTCATCGAACCAACTAAAGGTTTTTTGGTTTTCTTTTTGTTGAATTCACACCAATCATTTGTTGGCATATTGTTGAATTCACAACAAACCCAGAGAGATCTCTGAAACATCGAGGCTATCAATTAGATCCCTAATCCAAAAAATAAAAATAAAAAATTAACTGAAACAAACAAATAAAGCAAAATAAATTAAAGTTCAAAGTTCAAACCCTTGCCCACTGTAAAGACCAGAAATTTAAGGTGAATTAAGACTATCACATTTATTAATCTTAATAGGGCAAATTACATTGATCTCCCTTAAAATACATGACAATTACAGGGATCTTTCCTTTAATTTAAAAAATAACACTCACCTCTCCTTTACTTACTTTTTGAGTGTAAGGTTAGTAATTTACCCCTCATTATATATATATATATATATATACATGTGTGTGTATTTGTGTGAGTGTGAGTGTATGTGTGTGCGCGCGCGCGCATTAGATAAATTATATATTCATTAGCAAATTTTACAAATTTATATTTACAGTATTTCGCCCTAACTTTATAAAAATTTGCAACTCGAAAAAAATTTTTATGAAAATTTTAAATTTAGGTTCTATAATCTTTAGCCTAACTTACATAGTTTACAGATTTAGTTTTTTTTTTTAATTTAAGCCATTTAACTTTTTTGTCCATGTAGTAGATGAAAGATATTAGAACACTTATTTAGAGTAATATTATGCTTCCCAATTTTCACACCAAATGATATTGTAGTGGGAACACAGTTGAACCACTTTAATTCCCACTTCAACATCACAATCAATCAAAATCAACTGAGTCCACTGCCACAAGTGTTGGAAAACACTTTTGGGAAAGAAATTTGGGTAGCGTAGCATTACTCTTTTATTTATAAATATCAATAATAAATTAAAAACATAAAAAAATTATCGTACCACTTTAAAATGAAAAGAATAATAACAATAATGAAAAAAATATACTGAGTATATATATATATCAACAATTTTTTTAAAAAAAATAAATAGTTATATTGCATTTTTATCTGCTTTATTTTTTAAAAAAAAATGCTCAGTAGAGTCTTACACACACACACACACACACACACACACACGCACTAGGGTAATGCCCGTGTAAGGCATGTACTAATTAAGTTTCATTGGAGCAGCTCATTCACAATGTTGGGAGCAAGTTTACAATTTTAAATATATAAAACAGACAAAAATACAATATGACTATTCATTTTTTTTATAAAAAAAAACGTTGATGTTTTTTTTTCATTATTTTTATTATTCTTTTCATTTTAAAGTGATAATAGATAATTTTGTTGATGATTTTTATGTTTTTTAAATTTACTGTTGATATGTTTTTTAAAAAAAAATTAGTAAAAGATTGATTTGGTATATACTGAAATTTTGTCTATGATTTTTTAATTTTATTTTTTTTCATAATTGTTAATATGTTTTTTTCATTTTTAAAAGATAGTGAATAATTTTTTTGATGATTTGTCCAAGGGTATAACAGTCATTTTCAAAATAGAAGGGAGATGAGTGTAATTTTTGAAAATACAGGAGAGGTCCCTGTAATTGTCAGATACCTCAGGGGAGGTCAATGTAATTTTCCCAATCTTATATGATCATTCTTAATTTTTTTAGGGTAAATATCACCTCCCTCCCTCGAGGTTTGTCCTTAATACGCATACCTCTCCTCACGTTTCAGTAATCTCACTTACCTCCTTTATTTTTAAGGGTAATACTTGGGGTACAACCAAAGCCACAACCTTTTGCTCACAACCTCCATTTTGTATCTATCTCTCTCTAGATGGGTCTCACAGTGCCAGTGACCCCACAGTGCCTACTAGGAGAGAGATAGACACAAAATAGAGGTTGTGAGCAAAATATTGTGCCTTTGGTTGTGCCCCAATTATTACTCTATTTTTAAATTTTAGTATCAATTTCTCCGTCTCTTTAACAAATCATTAGAAAATTTAACACTAAAATTCACAAATTAGAGAGGTAAGTGAAATTCCTTAAATATTAGAAAAGATGTGTATATTAAAGCCAAACCTTAGAGAGTCAGATGATATTTACTTTTTTTTTTTTTTTAAATGACATAATTCTCGATCAATTTTAAATTGGGCCAATCCAAATTCACGGGACGCTCAAACATGACGTTGATGGTTTGTGGAAACTTTTCAAATCTTTCTTTCCAATTAAAGAAGTACGAGTAACTAATACTATAAAGAGAACATTTCTTTCTTACAAAAATAGACATCCACTACAAGTCTACAACAAAGTTTTTAAAAGGAAAAAAGGAAAAAGAAAATAAAAGATGAATAAGATTATATTTCTTTGTGAACAATTTTTATTCATATTTTATTGTAAAAATGTTAGGCACACAATGCATTTCACAATACATTCTACAATAAGGCTTTAAATGTGTTGTACTCTGTGTTATTTTAATTTTTTTAATATATTTCTATGCACTACTTATATAGTACAGAGTACATGCATTTAAAATCATGTAATAAAATATATTGTGTGCCTAACAATGTTTGTAACTTGTATTCCACTGTGTTGAGATATTGACAACTGACAACATAGCCAATAGCAGATCGAGCATAGAAAAGTTTTTTTTTTTGGGTAACCGTGGGTGTCCGGATCAGTTTGCGCGCACCTCGACTAATCTCACGATGCCAGGACGTCCGGATGAATCACATGTGACCACTCTTTTGAGATTCGAACTTGAAACTTCTGAATATAACACCCAAAAACTTTGTCATCCGATCACAAAAAAGTGGTTGAGCATAGAAAAGTTGTAATGTTGCTTTTAATTTTCCATCCGAAAGCGAAATTTAGGGCAGGTTGAAATTTGAGGGGCTTTGAGATGAATGTTTGACTTTGTAAACCTGTCCTATTGGGTGTTTGGGTTTTCGTTTTTCAATCTATAATTCCTAACTTTAGAAAATCCAAACCATGTTTAGGTTGCGTACTGATGTGGTTGATTAAGAAACCGTTTAAAATGGAAAAGATCATCTCTTTATTAAAGAGAGTGTCTCTGTTTTGGCAATTTTATAACATCAAATATTAGTTGGCAAAAAAAAAAACAATACTATACTATACCTTTTTAAAAAAAATTTCAAAAAAGTGTTTCTCAATACAAGTGGCAGTGGGCCCATCTTCATTAATGGTAGTACCACTTCAACATCAACCAATCAAAATCAATTGGGTCCACTGCCACATGTGTAGTGAAACACTTTTTGAAAAAAAAAAAAAAAATTTGGGAAGCATAGCATTATTCAAAAAAATAAAAAGAGACATCATGCGGCGAAGCAACTGCATGGGGCCTCATTTTTTGGCCTATTTTTTTTTTTTTTTTTTTGTAATTCTTTCTAATTTCTATGAAACTTAGTATAAAAGATCCGTCTTTGAAAGTTCACTTGAGATCTCAGATAATTTTTGAAAAATCAAGGCCGACCCAAGAGACATCAAATATAAGCCTAAGGATGAGAAACTATATATCCCATGAGACTGGCAAACCGTATATGGACTATTAGAATTCTAGTTGCTTGGACTTCTTATCTTGTGATAGACGAACTGAGTTGATGTATGTTAGAGTTTGGCTTGATTATTATTATTTTTGATCTTTTGGCATCGTGGTCTTGTATAAGGACATTAGTGTCAGTGACCGGGAAGGGGAGAAGGTTCGAACCCTGATATGAGCGTGCATGGTATGAAGAGCATTTTTACCAACAAGGCCAAACTATAGTGGGTTCAAAAACCTTTTATTTAGGCTTGGTCTTGACTCATCCAGACGATTTAAGTTCATACATCCTCTAAAATTACATAATTTTTTTTTATGGAATAAAACTACGTAATTTTAATAATAAAAAACTACATAATTTTATATATGTAAGTGTTCACAAGCTTTACGGAGCTGAATTCATGCATATTTGATCTTAAAATCTAAGCTTAAACTTTACTTGTTTATTAGACGAGTGGAACCAAAAGGAACAATTATCCAACAAGTTCATATCACATTTCCCAAGAATGTAATCGTAATTTTTCCATTGAAAATGCAAGCACTAGAATTGACTGAATTGCCCCCAATTCAATTCTCTATACGGTTGTTTTGGCCAACTTCAAATAATTTCAATTGATGACTAGTAATGTCCGCCATCTCGCCCCCCACCTCAAAATAAGGTTAATTAATCTGACTTTCCTCAAGTTTAGATCCAATTACATGGACGTCCTCCATGATTTTTCATAATTACACTGACTTCTCTTGAGTTTAATATTTAGATAACAATCTCCCCCTCTCCTAGCGAAAAATGCTTATGTCATCTAATAAATGTGTTATTTTTTTCGAAAATTCCCTTAACAGTTTCTCTAAATTTTACTTTGGCCTCCCTCGAGATTATATCAAATTACACGGACCTTCCTTGTGTTTTTTTTTAAATTAAACTGATCCATTTAAAATCTAGAAAGATAAATATGTTGGAAAGTTGGATTTTAATAACTAGTTTTAAGTAAACTTTGGCTCCAATTTAAGGAGGGTCTCACACGTTCTTTGGGACGGGACCACATTGGAATGCGTTCTCCTCCGTGAGGAGATGAACGTAGTATATTTACATGTTGAAATTCAATAAGGGATGAATGAGAAATTGTCATCCAAAGTGGCCCATGTGAAACATTGGTGAAAGAGGAGAATGTAGGAAACTTTGGTTGTCCCACATAGGAAAAACAACAAAGAACTTAAGGGTATATTTAAGAGGGAAGTCTCCTAAGGGGCATGCCCCTTTGGGGTACCCACTTTTGTTAAGGGGGAGGACCTAGGTGTTTGTGGGATTTATCACACGCACGCGCCGCCACCGCCGACCGACCGGCATGGGCTTCTTTGAATTTTCCTCCAGTTCTTTTTTTTTTTTTTTCAAATAGTCATGTCCTTTAAGGCCCTGTTTGGATGTGTTTTTTCGTACAGTCACCACTCTAACAGTTGCAATGCTCTGTTTGGAAGTGTTGATTCGAACAGTCATCAGACTGTCTATATATTATTCTCTGGTTTCATTTCATCAGTACGAAAAATTAAAATCTCTCTCTCTCTCTCTCACTGCATATCATTGTTGTTCGAGTATTATACTGCTTTGTGTTCGCTGTATTCTGGAGATTGAAGTGCAACTTCTACAGAATTGAAAATCCGTTCTATCTTGAGAGACGGTTGTTCATCAACCTTGTGCACCGTGAGGGAGCAAATTTGTCTTAAGGAACAGTTCGCTGGGCTCGGATTCTTTCTCAAATTTTTATTTTTGTTCATCTTAATCTGTGTGAGTTTGATTTAATTACAGTTTTGTTTATGCAGATTGTCTTTAGGAATAACAATCTTAAGACGAATTTGTTATTTTTCCTTTCTTTGGTAATCTGAACAAAACTGAAATAATAATTCTGTTTTGAATAGTCGTTATACTGATTTGTTGAAGAAAAAAAAATAATACGTAATAATACTGTTTAGAAATACTATTTTTTTTAACTGTTTCTGTACTGTTAGATAATCTGTTTTTAAACAGATTTATTATTGTCTATAAAAATTGTAATCTATTTACGGTTTATTTAAATATGTTGTGTTATTAAAACTACTTTTTATAAATTTGTTTTATAAAGTTGTGTTATAGATTATAAACTGTTTAATAAAACTATCTTATAAACTGAAAATTGTTTTCAATTTCCAAATTAGTTATTAAATCAGTTTTATTAATTTTGTGATAATAAAGAAACAATTTTTTTTTAATATTTGTTTTCATAATGGCAACTACTTCATCTATTCATGTTCCTACCGTGAATCTATCTCATGGGGAAAAACCAGAAAAGTTCAATGGAACTGATTTCAAACGTTGGCAACAAAAGATGCTCTTTTATTTAACCACTTTGCATTTGGCTAAGTTTCTTCGCGAGGATCCTCCGGAACTCGTAGAAGGAGGAACCAATAGTGCCGCTGTTGATTCATGGAAGAATTCCGATTTCTTGTGTCGAAACTATATTCTAAATAGATTAGACAATACTCTTTACAATGTATATTGTAAAATGGAATCAGCAAAGGCACTTTGAGATTCTTTAGACAAGAAATATAAAACCGAGGACACCGACATGAAGAAATTCATAATTGGTAAATTTCTTGACTATAAGATGATTGATGCAAAATCTGTGATTAGCCAAATTCAAGATATTCAAGTAATCCTACATGACATTCATGCCGAAGGGATGTCTCTAAGTGACTCTTTCCAAGTGGTTGCGATTATTAAAAAATTGCCACCTACTTGGAAAGATTTTAAGAATTATCTCAAGCATAAACGCAAAGAGATGAATCTTGAAGAGTTAATTGTAGGACTAAGGATTGAAGAAGAAATCGTGGTTCCGAAAAGAAGAGTATAAGTTCCTCTCTTGGAGCAAAGGCCAATGTTGTGGAACAAGGTCCAAAGAAAAGGAAGCATGATGGCGGAGGTCCAAGTCAAGGAATTTATGGTCCTAAGAAGTTTACACTACACCATATGGCCTCATTACTAACGGATATTTTCGTTGGAAAAAACATTTCTAACGGATATATCCCTTAGTATTTTAGCGTTAGTAATATTACTAACGGATATATCCGTTAGAAAATCTGTTAGTAAATCAAACTTTTACTAACGGATATATCCGTTAGAAATCTAGTTACTAACGGTTAATTTTCTAACTATTTTACAAGATTTATATTGAATACTAACGGTTTTGTCAACAATTTCTAACGGATATATCCGTTAATAATTTCAAGAAAAGCGAAAAAATACTAACGGATTTCCGAAAAAATACTAACGGATTTCCTAACGGGTATATCCGTTAGAAATATGTATAAATTAAAAACAAAAAAATTATTTATATGCATCCCAATTTTTATTTGCACCTAATTAACAAGCATAATAATCCATACCAAATACAAAAATAACAAGCTTAATCTACACCCAATACAACAAAAATAATCCATATATATAAATGTCCAGTCATAGATAACCTACAATATCATTGGGAATATTATCTATGAATCCCAAAAATAAAACATCACTATATGTAAATTACAAACATATACTCCGTACTTTACAATAATTCTCTATGATCCTATTAAATAAAACATCAACATATAAATAACAAACATGTACTTTACACTCCTGCCCTATGACTGCACTCCATCCCTTTGATGTAGTAAATTAAAACCAAGGTTCACATGATTCTGAAATTTGGATTTCTCATATCATATATTCTGCATAGATAAAAGTAAACACAATATCTTTCAATGGCAAGAAAGAAGGCGGATAACAAAATTCATGAATCAAGTAGAGCTAATAGCAGCACTTCAACCCATAGAAAAAAAATGTATTCCAGTTGAAGAACTAACACTCAACCCAGCCAATGGAACAATAGCAATTACAACTCCTCGCTTACAGTGCAAGGGATGTTTCTCCACAAGAAGCAACTTTCCAGATATTCCCCGCGCCACAGGCATCACCTGTATCCCATGAAATAAGAGAAACCATTGATTTGTGTTGGAACACGTCCAATGAAGGTTATTAATTACACCATAAAGGGAGAGTACTAGTGTTCATATTAAGGTTAATGGTGAAGGGGGGAAAAAAGACCAAAATTCACATGGAAAGAGTTGGTAAGAAAAGATAAAGTAGTGTGTGGCTTAAGTGAGACTACGGTTTTGAATAAAGCAAATTACTAAAAGATCGCCTAATTGAATACTAAGAGTATCACAAATATAGTTTGGCATTTTAGAGCATTGGTTCTTGTCTCATAAAAATTTTTCACAAAATCGCTCCATCAAAAAGAGATTACTAAGAGCATTCAATTAACACCCATGTTAATTCAAACAACAAGTTCGAGCAAATTCAAACAAATGTAATGTAACAGTTCATGTTTAACGTTTCAGAAACAAAAAAAGGGTCCTTAGGGTTTAATATTAGTTAAACAGTAGGAAGCTCTCTATCATTGAGAAATCAAACCTTGAGTAGGAAGCTCTCTATCATTGAGAAATCAAACCTTGAGAAATCAAAACTAATCATAAGGTAGGAAGGGATATTGAAACTTGTTCCTTCATTTTCCCCTTCCCTTCCCTCCACATTTCTTCTCTTCTACCAAACTAATCATAAGCTAGAAAAGGGATACTGAAACTTGCTTCCTCAATTTGATTCTCTGTTAACCCCTAACTGAAAGTGTAGTACCAACCATTTATTTTTAATTATACAATGGTATACATGAAAATTGTTTGATTGGCAATGCATAATAAGAAGTAAATTTAACCATTGGATGCAAGCCTTGTTGATCACATGCCTCAGAGCCCATTACTGTGTCCTGAAGAAAAGCATATCAACATTACAAAAGGAACAATGTAAATACAAGAAATTTTACATTTTAAAATTTTCTCTACTCATGCATAATAATAAGATATTGTTTGCAAGGATCTTCCCAACAATAATGAAAATACAACAAGAGAAATTCACTTAAACTTCAGCAAAATAGAATAAACTTCTTTCTTAAATCAAGAATCATTGATGCAGCACTGATACTTTTCACAAGTGGTTACGAAATAGTATATATCGATTTTCCATAGCAACTAAAAATACCCATAAGACTGCTTGGTTCATGGATTTGGTGAGGGGAAAGAAAGGAAAGGAAAACACTAAGGCTCTGTTTGGTTTATGGAGGGGAAAGATAGGAAAACACGAAGGAAAACACTTGTCTTTGTTGGATACTAAGAAAAATAGCAAGGAAAATAGGAAAGAAAAGAAACTATAGTGAGAAATAAATTAGACAAATTGAAATTTGTGAGTCACTTTCCCTATTTCTGTTACAATTATATTTTGGAAATCTTTAAAAAAATTGTGATTCCTAAGAAAGCAAGTAAATCCTAAAACATGAGTCACTTTCCCTATTCTCCTATAGATTTTAGGGGGTATAAATTATGTGTACTTTTAGTATAGTTTTATATAGATCGTGTGTACATGAGATGCAATCATGTGCTGGTGCCAAAAGTAATAGTTTTTTAACAAAAAAAAGAGAGGAACTGATAGGTTGTAAGCCTTTACACTCTGCTGTGCACGTGAGCGGCTATGCTGTGCACATGCGCTGCTGTGTGCGTGCTGCTGTGCATGTGTGCTGTCCAGCGAGCTGCTGTGCACATGGGCTGTGTGTTGTGCATGTGGGCTACTGTCCAAGTAGTAGCATGACAGAGAGAGGTCGTTGACGACGATGAGAGAGAGGGAGTGATTATAGGGTCTAATTTAAGGGCTGTTTGGGCTGTCTGGGCTGATTATAGGGTCTAATTTAAGGGCTGTTTAGGGACTGGTCAGGGGGCTATTAGTGTTGTAGTTATCTTCATAGTGTACTTCTAGGTGTTCAATAGAAGACTGAAATATAGTACATGCATATATCTACACATAAACTGGATTAAAGGAAGTGAATTGTAATGGAATGAGTAAATCGAGAACAAACATTCAAAATCAACATATTAGAAACAGTCCGACGAAAATAAAGCAACAATTAGAAAGATTAGTGAGAGTGATGATAGAATTACCTGAAATTTCATGTTGATG
Organism: Hydrangea macrophylla; assembly: GCA_033977485.1. Lineage (NCBI taxonomy): Eukaryota > Viridiplantae > Streptophyta > Magnoliopsida > Cornales > Hydrangeaceae > Hydrangea > Hydrangea macrophylla. Next base: position 107,200,874 of record CM066990.1, read on the forward strand.
AGTAATAAAGGCAAACAAACCATGGAAAAGTTCATGTTGATTATGAGTTGAAAAAGAATAGAGAGATTTAGGAAACGTGTAAGACTCTTTTTTTGCACGTAGATTTACGTGCACACGTACACAAACTTATTGATAATTTCAAAAAACATACTCAAGAGACTCAAAATCGAGAAGAAAACCAAATTGAGTACCTGATTAAGAGATCAAAATTCAGTATCATAATCAGCTTGCAACCTCTCCAAGCTATCAGCAATACCTAGAAATTCATGAGAAAATAGCAATTGTCAGGTAGATTGTTCAACACTGAGATATCACCGTCCTATCTTAGTAAACTTTCCTATTTTTTGTCAATCTTGCAGAAGGACAGTAATGGTAATAAAACTATCAGCATATCATCTCAAATACCATTGTTATTGGCAGACACAAAGAACGTCCCCAATTGAGGACCATAAAAGCATCTGGTCAACAGAAAAGAATGGTGCACTGCCAGGATAAGGAAACTTTGCAATTTACTGAGAATTCTAATATGCAGATTCGATGACATACTATACTTTGATAAATGAGCTAAAATGCATAACATTCGAGATACAGAAGCAACATCAATTAAAACTCACGAGGATAAGAGAATCATCACTGGGAGCAAGTAAGACTTTCATGATCATATCCTTTGATATGTAACCTGTACCTCCCCTCCAATTATTTGATGGCTTATCTACAGTGTAGAAAATCTGGGTTTATCAGCAGAAAAAAAGAAATTTTAGTTCAGTTGAATGATACAATTCCACGACCATAGCAAAATAGTTCTGTTATGTTAAAACAGTGTGTACCTTCAAGTTTGGGTGGGTAGCTTCAAGTATATACTGTTTGAGCAGTATGTCATCTGGGGATGCGTTAGCATATAGCAAATAAACCTGAAAGAGCACAAGCTCATTATCAAATAGTGTTTACAACAAATTGAATCTATCGAGTAAACTCCATTTATAAATTCAGAGAAGTTAGCGAACAAAATTAGATAGAGGCGTTTATTCTATTCCCATTCATCTCTGTTAAGGTCTGAAGGAATAGCGGCCAAGATATTGTTTAGGAGATTCTCCTTATAGCGCATATAGCAGCTACAAAGTCATTAATGATCTGTTTGGTAGCAAAGAAATAAATACTGCAAGGGGACATATCAGCACATACACTGCATGTGTCTCTTTTGGTGAAACTGCCCGTTATTATCTCTCTACGGAGAATTCAGTAATACTCCTAACACTCTCTCTATGCAACACTGGAAGGCATAAATCATTCTTTCTTCCTTCCCATGATGCAATATCTGAAGATCATGATCGGCAAAAGACCTTACCTTTACCTCATGAGGAACTATTGAGTGTCTAATAGGGTCAACAACTTTGACACCCCTGTTTTAATGAAGGAATTATCTGTCTTGGGTTATGACACTTTCATTGTTTGAATTAGCAGGGTGTGTTACGTTTGTAAAGAAAATAATGGGTTTCCATATTAGTATCTGTGAACTACTGAAATTACGTAACTTCCAAATTAGCGAGCTAAATAGAGCAAACCTAAAGTATTAAACATTAAAAATGTAAAAAGGAGAAGCAAAAAAACCTCATGCCAAGCACCTATACTGATGACCAAATGTTGTAACTCATCATTTCTTCTTTTACACACAAAACAACTATGACTGTTTATCTTAGGCAAAACCAATTTTGCATAAGCTTTTAGTTCATTAACACTGCAAACTTCTCCCAGAACGACTACATTTATCCTGGGTAGTGAGTACTACCCAACTTCTTGTTCAACACTTAGACCCATGTTTTCAAGAATGTAGATGTGTACTCCTTCATTGCCAGCTACATATTGCAGACCACCTTGACATGAACAAACACTTAATTTATGGTATTACTGATAGAACCACAGTGTACCATATTAACAATTACTTGCACAAATGGGCTAACTAACACTTACTCTACATTAGGAACTACACTCTCGTCTTTTTCTATCATAAAATTCACTATTTCTGGAAATCAAAAGCAAAGTTACCCATGAATAACATATTGTATAGTTATGCCACAAGGGTCCCAAAGATGTTGAATCCTTGCAATTGAACTTAGCAGGTGCATCTAAAATAAACTAAACATAGATGTAAAGGTGGTAGTTTATGAAGAAAATCAGTTAAGCATTATATCAAGCACTTGGAATGCATTAATCTATGAAGCTATAGTGCAGTTGTGTGTATAATGCAGGCAAAGTCGGATAATTTGCAATGTTGATATACAATTAAATGTATGCGTATTGTAATAACGGATAGTATGGAAGTCAAATTAGCTTACATTAAATGCTGTAATATCCTCATGTGCCAGAGAACGACTGATGCCATAGATTTCTCCTAATGCTTTTGTGGTTCGCAGAGATGCTTCCTTTACAAGATCACTGTAACTTTTGATCATAAATCGTGCATCGTTTACTCCATATCCAACTTCCAATGGACCAGATTCTTCTTCACCTCTCAACCGCCCTAAATAGAAGTCCCATATTTGCAAAGGCAAAAGGAGCAATGGTTACTAATGGTGCATGCACTCAGTTTTTCAAAAAAAAAAAACTAACAATAGTAATAGAGCAGATAGCCAAGTTAAGAGGCGACGAGGAGGAGGAGGATCTTTTACAATAGTGAATCACAGAATATAGAGTAATGCTATGCTTCCCAAATCCAAATCCCAAACCCAAAAACCCATCCCAAATGATGTGGCAGTGGGATAGGTTTTTGGGATTTAGATTTGTAACATTACTCTAGAATATATTCCAGTGGGATAGGTTTTTGGGATTTAGATTTGGGAAGCATAACATTACTCCAAAAGATTTCAACTAATACCCCTTGACGCTTCAAACTGACATTGTAGCTCACTAGAACCAATCTAAAGATTCTCATAGGGAAAGAAGAGAAAAAGAAAATTTTTGAGAGACCAATGATGCCAAGAGGTAAATACTAAATACTAAAAACTTCTAAGGTGCTTACTGAGTATAAAGTAACCAATGAAGGCTAGAAAAATTATATGAAAATAAATCGAAACCTAAAAGCAAAAAATGCCCTTATCAGGAAAAGAGGTCAAGGGTAGTCACTAAGGTCAATATTAATGGTGGCATCCTTCCTGAACCTTTCTTTTAAGCATCCAATTGATAGAAACTGCTGTTTCACTCTCTGAAACAGACACTTGAGCCACACAAAATTGTCCTCATATGCATTTGAAAGGCGGAAAGCCAGAGCACTTCCTATGAGGAGAACTTTGGAATGTAGTCATTAAGCATAAAAAGAAAATGGCTCTTTCAAATCCTGAAAAAGACACTTGGGACAAAAAAAATTGAACTGTCCTAATGACAGAAGAGCGGAAAGAGAGTTGATTTCCCAAGAGAAAACTTACAGAACATCAGTAATTAAGCACAAAAAGAAACGGCACAATATGTTCAACAAGGTAGTAACAAACAATGATTCAATCTCTTATTACTGAAAATGATTCCACTGCATCTGTTCCTACCATTGGTGGACTTCATGTTCCCCTGGATATACAACGAGAGGAACACCAACTTGGTGATGTTTGTACATTGATGAAATTAGAGGTCAAAGAAGTGAAGATGGAAGTTTCTGAAAGTTTGGGGCAAGAAAACTACGATAATGCCGACTGCCAGAGGGCGAATGGTGAACTTTTTGTTTCGAAGGATCCTGCTGCTTCTGAAAGTGTGAAAATTGAGTCGGAAATGGATCAGACTAAACAGGAAAATGTTGCGATAGCTGCTGGTAGCGCTTCTGGAACCAAGTCTGGGAAGCCAAAAGTAAAAGAAGTCTCATTGACTGAACTGTTCACTCCAGAGCAAGTGAGGGACCATAGTATCAGTCTCAGGCAGTGCGAAGGCCAGTTCACTGAATTGTTCTTTTACATTATGTTCCTATGAAGGGTATCTGATACGTTAGCATTGCTGGATTATTGAAAGTTAACCGGTTAATGTTGGGTAATATGGTATACTTTGGCGGATGAAAATTCGTAATTCCCATTTCCCATGGACACCACTTCCCAAGTTATTTGTCTATAAACAGTCCAGGTTTCTTTTGGCGAGAAAGACTATCAGGTTCTAATTAGAGGTTGCATTATAGATCAGTAATAAGAAGTTAAATTTCCAACAATATGCTTTCTCCTGCTTTCTTTTCTGGTTGACTTTGGTATTAGTGAAGGTGCCTACCTATTTCGAGTTGCCCTGCCTGGTGTTCGGAGAAATCAATGTAAGTTTGATATCCCTTTCTTAAAACAACAGAGATATTTTGTAATAAATACAAGCATATATACCACATGCTTACTCTCCCATTCATACTCAGTTACATAGGAGAAAACATATACTAATCAATTTTTGACAGCAGGTAATGTGAAGTATAATATCAAGAAAGACGGGAGGGTGGAGATAGAAGGAGAGATAAGCGGGGGAGGTGTTTTGGAAGAAGAATCAAGGGTGTACGAAATGAAAGTACAACAACTATGTCCATCTGGACCTTTCAGCATTTCTTTTAATTTGCCTGGACCTGTTGACCCCAGATTATCTTCCCCCAAACATTTGTGAAACCACAAGGTAACTTTATACGATTCACAAATCAAAACCACAAATCACAGTGAATGTTCGGCAAATGAACAAAAAAAAGGTAAATGAAGGTACAGTAAACGAAAATTTAATTTTTAAAGTCTTGGGTTTGAGACCAAAGAAAAACTGCAATATTTTTCTTTTCAAATCTAGTTTAGAATAGTTTAACTATGTCCTTAATATGATCATGAGAGCTATGGTTCAAACAACGTTCAATTCCGAGGTCTAAAATGAAAGTTAGACTTGTATAGAACTAAAAGTCAATATTTACTTGGACATAGTAAAGGTTTGGAATATAACACAAACTGTTAATTGAATTAGCATAAAGGTCATATATACTGTTGCAATTGAGATTCATCATCCACAATCAAACTGCACCACCACTGGCCGAGGCACTCAATTGAGATTCATCATCCACAATAAAACACAATTAGCATAACATAATTGGAATAGAACTACTAAAGGGATGAACATAAGTTAATTGAATTAGCATAAAGGTCATATATACTGTTGCAATTGTTTAAGAACGAACAAAAGCGAGATCCAAAATAAAAATAAATAAAATATGAGCCCAAAATGAAAACTGCAAAATTGTTCTTAGTTTTGGAAATGAAAACTTACAGTCATACTGCTTTGGACACCTATTGGTTCATTTGAAACATTTACTGTTTTCATTTTGGAACATATGAGTCTTAGCAGAACAAATAATTTTGTCAAAAATAAGGAAATAGCTCCAGTAGCCATTCTCAAATGCCCTGAATCACAAGCTTCACATTCCCAAAACACAAATTCAATCAATCCAATGAAACTACATTGAACTTTTTAATTAAAACTAAACACAAAAAATTCAGCTCAGTCAATTAAAGAACCTTAATGGAGAATCAAACAGTCAAAATCAAGGCTTCAATTAAACTCTCTAATTTTTTTTGTAAGAAAAATTAATAGTAAAATTTTCATGTCTCTAGCTTTCTTAGCAAACAAACAGTGCCTCTAGATTCTCTTTTCTCGAATTATTGAATCCAAACAACAGTGAGAAAAGTCGTCAATCCTAAAAACTTTCTAATTGAGACTTTGAAATACAAACAACAAAAGCAGAAGAGACAATTGCTGCGAGAACTGAGAGAGAGAGGGAGAGAGAGAGAGAGTAGCGGGGGATAGAGAGAATGGAAAGAGGGGGATAGAGAGAAGAGAAGGGAGAGAGGGGGGATAGATTACCAGATTACCTGGTGTATGATGGATACAAGGCAGCAGCAAGCGGCGGCGGCAGATCCAGGAGGCGGAGCGACCCCAAGCGACAACTCCAGGCTGCGGCGCGACCTCAGGCGGCGACTCCAGGCGGTGATCTCGTCTTGGACTTGGACGGCTGCGGATCTCCTATTGGACTTGTCTCTCACTCTCTTGACCAAGAAGAAGGGGAATGAATCTGAGTTATATGACCTAATAGGCTAAAGTAAGGTAAAATTACATTTTAACCCTAACTTTCTCTTTGTTTTTACGAACTGGTACAATCACAGAAATTCCTACTTTTATTTTTCTTTTTTTCTTCTTTTTTGTATTATACATTTAATTTTGGTAAAAAATATTCTAACGGATATATCCGTTAGTATTGTTTTTCAATCCGTTAGAAAAAATATAAGTTTATATAAGGGTGATTACTAACGGATTTTCCTCATTTCTAACGGATATATCCGTTAGAAATTACTAACGGATATATCCGTTAGAAAGCTTAAAACCTGTCCGTTAGAAATTGGTCCATATGGTGTAGTGTTAGAGGCAAGTGCTATAACTGTGGTAAAAATGGACATCGTGCGAAGGACTGTCGTAACCCAAAGAGGAAGCCAAATCAACAAGCTAATGTGGCCGAGGTGGAGACACTTTCCAACGAGGTTTCCGACATCAACCTATCCGCGGTTATTTCTGAATGCAATCTAGTTGGTAATACCAAAGAATGGTGGGTGGATACTGGGGCTACGCGCCATATTTGTTCAAACAAATGGATGTTCTCTACTTACAAACCTGTGACTCACGAAGAACAACTGTTTCAAGCTCTAAGGTGGAAGGACATGGGAAAGTGATTCTGAAAATGACCTCGGGCAAAGAACTAACTCTCAATGATGTGCTTCATGTGCCCGATATTCGCAAGAACTTGGTTTCGTGGTCATTGCTTAGCAAGAATGGCTTTAAATTGGTGTTTGTTTCCGACAAGTTTGTACTGGCTAAGAATGAGATGTATATTGGAAAGGGCTACCTTAGTGATGGGCTCTTTAAGATGAATGTAATGACTGTTGTACCCAAAGCAATTAATAATAATAATGCTTCTTCTTACTTGCTTGAGTCTTCTAATATTTGACATGCTAGATTAGGCCATGTTAATTATGATACTTTGCGTAGATTAAGTAGTCTATATTTTTTGTCAAAATTTGATATTGATAATAAGTATAAATGTGAGATATGTGTTAAATCTAAAATGACAAGACCTCATTTTAAATCTGTCAATCGTGATACTGAACCTTTAGACTTAATACATAGTGACATTTGTGATTTAAAGTTTGTACAAACTAGAGGGGGTAAAAAGTATTTTATAACTTTTGTGGATGATTGCACTAGATATAGTTATGTATATTTGTCACACCCCCAACCCGCCCCCATGGATTAGGACACGTGTAACAAGACTATACGCACCCAAAATACACTAATAAGCAAGAACCATGTTAGTTATTAAGGAAAAACATGATTTGAAGTAGCTTAAAACTACTATGCTAAGATAAAATAGCCCAAGGGAAAAATGGTCATTAATAAAACATGACAAAATTTTACATCAAAAGATAGCTCTTTGAGTCCCGGTTCCAATGCAAAAAAAGGTGCATGAATTCGAATTTTCTACAAAGAGTTATGCCCGTTTCCGTAAAAGGCGACGAAAAATACCTTTGAAATCACTGTCTTGTGCAGAGGGGCATTCGACCTGTCGAGCGGGTCAATTCGACCGGTCCAGATACCCTATGAACCATATTTTCCCCCATTTAACATTCTAAGAAGTCTCCAAACACACAAGTCACTTGGGACTACTTCCCAACCAACTTAGAACTACCGAAAAGTGCACAAAAGTATCGAAAACTCATCAAATCACGCAACCGTTGGAAGATTTCAATTCATTCCAACTGAATTCAAGCAAGTAACTAACTCATGTTCTTGCCAAGAACTAGCATATACATGAAAACACTTTGAGGAGGAGTTTGAAGCTTTATTAAACAAGCTTGAGTTGAATAATACTAGTATAACTTGTGCCAATTAGGTAATTCCGTGAAAAATACCTACCAACATTTGTAATTGAAAGTGAAGTTTTTATAGGTCAATGGAACCCCAAGGGTATCCTCTTGGCCTTTTAAAAGTTAAAACAAAACATGGAAACATCTAGAATTAAAGGGCTAGCAGTGGGTTTTTCGACCGGTTGAACGGGTCCCTTCGACCGGTCGAAAGCCCCTCTGCAGAAGCATTTCTGCAGCAACAACTTTCAACCTGTTCACACGAGATTTTGAAGCTAAAACTCACCCAAACACTTTTGAAAGCTTATAAAACCTCTTGAACATAACTCAAACACACATTAGAATACTTTTAAACTCTTTACACTAGTACCCTAGCTCAATTGAGTCAAAATAAGACATACAAGCCCAAACCTAGGTTAAACTAGGATGAACATAGAATTTTACATGAAAAGAGTTCAAAAGTTTTACATTTAACTTAGTTACAAACCAAACTTGCCCAAAATGGTTGTGACCTACACCCGGACTTGCCGGAGTGGTCCAACTCAACGAACATACAAATCCATAGTTTTAACAAAAAGACTTACATAGGTTCCACAAAGTTTAATTACAACTTCTCCAACTATAAACATTATAACTTAAGTACCATAAGTCCAAAACCATAATTTACATTATATTATACGATTGTAAACACATGCACGTAAGTCCTAGCCTTGCCCCAGTCCAAACTCGTTTCACCTTCTCTCCGAGCCTTGCTCCGAACCTGCGGTGGTTGTTATGTACCACAACAGAAATAGGAAAACGGTTTTCTTAAGCAATTACGCTTAGTGAGCAATCTAACATGATTGTATGTTTAATACGTGCAATGCTATAATTAACACACAAAACACAAACGCAATCGCTGAGTCACCGGTTGTTTGGTTCATTCAAACTCGAAGACCTCCCTTGGTCCCGTGGCCACTTCTATTCCTTGGACTTCCGTTTTTATCGGATTCTTCCTCTACACCACCCTTATTACTCCCAACAATGAACCATTTCCCCGGTGCTCATTGACTACCATATAGACATCTAAGCACATAAACATATATTCATGTATCAACATATACTTTTTATAGAATTCACATGGAATTCACATGATTAACATTTTTATAATTTCTAATCATGAATTATCATCTCTAATATCACATATAGCTTTGAACCCATTAAACACAATCAGTTTTAGTGTAGAAAACTCACCTTATACACAGATTTTACTCAATTTACACCTAGAAGATGCTGAATTTCACCAATTTAAGCTCAATTTCCCCACCAAGTAAATCCTACAAGAATTTCGGTAGACGGTGTCTCACCGTTTAATACGAGATACCAAAATCCAGTAATTAAAACATAAATTAAAGGCATAGGAATGATCGTCTCACCTCCACGAGTCCAAAAGTGGTCTCGAATCGTAAATCCGACGAACGGCGGCGACGGAACGGCGGAATTACGGCGTCGGAGTTACGGAATCTCGTCGTCTCTCTCCGAGCTCTCTCTTTTCCTTTGATTTTCTGTCTGATTTTGAGAATATGCTCACCCTCTTGACACACATGCATTACATGCAATGTGTTGTCAATACATTTTTGCCCTTTTGCATTTACACCCCCGATAGTTTTTAACTTCTTATTATGAAATCCCCCAAACATTCCATTAACTACCAAATTATTTAAATGGGTGTTTGTCTAAGTTTCATATGAGTCCCAACGTGGGTCCCATTTATTTTGTGAAATTGCTATCGCACCTACTGATTATGAACTTTTTCAGTTATACCCTTATGGGAGTGCTTAAACTAACTCCAAATGCTAAACATATATCAACATATAATATGAAAGCATTTTAAACAAATATTCATACAATCACGTACAAATGCATTTAATCATTTAAAAATACAATTTACCAATTTACCCTTTGTTGAGTTCCATTTCAATACTTGTCCCACCTCACTGGGGACTTTTTCTACTAGTGTCCCTCTCTGAACACTTTTTACATGGGCGAGTCCAAGCCTCCCCTTAATCCGTTTATACACTAATTATACTAATTAATGCATATTAACACAATAATTAACCCGTTCTCCGGGTACGGGTGTTACAATATTTGTTAAGAAGCAAAGATAAAGCAATAGAAATGTTTAAAAATTATAAAAATGAAGTTGAGAATCAACTTAGCAAAAAGATTAAGGCAATAAGAAGCGATAGAGGTGGTGAATATGAATCACCCTTTGAGGAGTTCTGTGGAAAACATGGAATCATTCATCAAACTACGCTCCTTATTCACCTCAATCTAATGGTATTGCTAAATACAAGAACCGAACATTGAAAGAAATGATGAATGCTATGTTGTTAAGTTCTGGACTACCCCAGAATTTGTGGGGGGAGGCGATACTCTTTGCAAATTATATTCTCAACAAAGTGCTTCACAAGAAAACCCGAAAGACACCTTATAAATTATGGAAAGGTCATAGACCATGTTACAAATTCTTAAGAGTGTGGGGGTGCTTAGCAAAAGTGGCGGTCCTTAAACCTAAAAGGGTGAAAATAGGACCCAAAACCATTGACTGTGTATTCATCGGTTATGCCAATAATAGTAGTGCATGTCGCTTTTTGGTGTACAAGTCTGACATCCCCGATATTCATGTCAATACATTTATAGAATCAAGGGATGCCACATTCTTTGAGGATATATTCCCTTATAAGAATGCATCAGAGTCGAGAATGTCCAAAAGACGTCTAGATAGTACAAATGATACTCCAATAGATCAAGACCCTTCGGACTTGGAACCTAGACGAAGTACGAAGGCAAGAGTGGCAACATCCTTTGGCCCTGATTATCTGACAAATGTGGTAGAAGATGAACCTAGAGCGTTCAAGGAAGCAATGTCCTCTCCGGAAGCTTCATATTGGAAAGAAGCTATCAATAGTGAAATTGAATCTATTATGCAAAACCATACTTGGGAATTGGTGGATCTTCCATCTAGCTCAAAACCTCTGGGTTATAAATGGATCTTCAAAAAGAAGATGAAAACAGATGGATCAATAGATAAGTACAAAGTAAGACTTGTAGTCAAGGGCTATAGACAAAAGGAAGGACTGGATTATTTCGATACTTATTCTCCCGTTACAAGAATAACGTCTATTCGGATGCTTATTGCTATAGCATCACTGAATAATCTAGAAATCTACCAAATGGATGTAAAGATAGCATTCTTGAACGGAGAATTAGAAGAAGAAATATATATGGAACAACCCGAAGGGTTTGTGGCTCCTGGACAAGAAAATAAAGTGTGCAGGCTTGTTAAGTCTTTGTATGGCCTAAAACAAGCACCGAAACAATGGCATGAGAAATTTGATAGTGCAATATTATCAAATGGGTTCAAAATCAATGAGTGTGACAAATGTGTGTATGTGAAAAGCACTCCAAAAGGATATGTCATTGTATGTCTCTACGTTGATGATATGCTTATTATAGGTAGCAATACCGAGATGATAAGAATTACTAAATAATTCTTATCTAATAGGTTTGACATGAAAGACATGGGTGTCACAGATGTTATATTAGGAATTAAAATTTCTAAAACATCTGAAGGACTAGTATTGTCTCAATCTCATTACATTGACAAAGTACTTGAAAATTTTAAGAAGTATGAGATCAAACCTAAGAAGACACCAATCGATGTTAGTCTTCACTTAGCTAAGAATAAAGGAATAAGCATTTCTCAACTAGAATATTCACGTATCATAGGCAGTCTAATGTACATTATGAACTGCACTCGACCAGACATAGCCTACGCAGTGAGCAAATTAAGTCGAATTACAAGTAATCCCGGAGAAACTCACTAGAAGGCTATACTAAGAGTTTTGGGATATTTAAAGGAGACTCAAACCTATGGACTGCACTTTACCAGATATCCACACGTACTCGAAGGTTACTGTGACGCAAATTGGATATCTGATACTAAAGACTCAAAGTCCACAAGTGGATATATGTTTACACTTGGAGGTGCAGCCGTATCTTGGAAATCCTTAAAACAAATGTGTATTACAAGATCTACAATGGAATCCGAATTCATTGCCTTAGATAAAGCTGGGGAAGAGGCCGAATGGCTTTGTAACTTCCTAGAGGATGTTCCAAACTGGTCAAGACCTGTGCCTGCTATATGTATACATTATGATAGCCAATCTACGATTGGTAGAGCACAGAGTCACATATATAACGGTAAGTCTCATCATATTCGTCGACGACATAATACCGTTCGACAGTTGCTCTCAAATGGGATCATATCCATTGACTATGTAAAGTCAAAGGAGAACATAGCGGATCCACTTACAAAAGGCCTAACGAGAGAGCAAGTGGAAAGTTCATCGAGGGGAATGGGTTTAAAGCCTATGTTTTAAACAAGAGTCGTCATGGTGGCAACCCAACCTAGTTGACTGGAGATCCCAAGATCCAGGTTCAATGGGCAAACCGAACTATGTAGTACTCGAAATACACTGAGAAGAATTATATCTTCCTTTTCCCATTTCAAAGATGAGTCAGTGTTTATCTGCCGCGAGAAACAGGATAATATATGCTTTTAATGGCGTCTATACCTTGGATAACGTTTAAGTGGGGTATTGCAGGATACTCTTCATAGATACCACCTACGCGAGTAAGAAGGGGCTGCTTCTATGAGAATTTGAAGGCTGAATTCTCTAAAACACTCACGGAACCAAGAGGTGTTCAAGGCCAAAATGAACACAAACGTGAGAACCAAATCTGTAAGAAGAATTGCTGTGTGAATTCTATTGTCTAGGTTTAAACAAATGCCCAAGCCCAGGACCACAGACCCACGACCCGCGCCCAAGCCCAGTCGAGCCAGTCGGTCGGCGGCGGCGCTCGCGTGGGATAAATCCCACAAATGCCTAGGCCCTCTCCCCCTTAACAAAAGTGGGTACCCCAAAGGGGCATGCCCCTTAGGAGACTTCCCTCTTAAATACACCCTTAAGTTCTTTGTTGTTTTTCCTATGTGGGACAACCAAAGTTTCCAACATTCTCCTCCTTCACCAATGTTTCACATGGGCCACTTTGGATGACAATTTCTCATTCATCCCTTATTGGATTTCAACATGTAAATATACTACGTTCATCTCCTCACGGAGGAGAACGCATTCCAATGTGGTCCCGCCCCAAAGACTTTAAAATTAATTAATTTGAATTTTTCTCCAGTTTTTTTTTTCAAACAGCCATGTCCTTCACCAGAATGTCTATATATTCTCCTCTGGTTTCATTTCATCAGCGCGAAAAATTAAAATCTCTCTCTCTCACTGCATATCATTGGTGTTCGAGTATTATACTGCTTTGTGTTCGCTGTATTCTGGGGATTGAAGTGCAACTTCTGCAGAATTGAAAATCCGTTCTATCTTGGGAGACGATTGTTTATCAACCTTGTGCACCGAGAGGGAGCAAATTCGTCTTAAGGAAACAGTTCACTAGGCTCGGATTCTTTCTCAAATTTTTATTTCTGTTCATCTTAATCTCTGTGAGTTTGATTTAATTACAGTTTTGTTTATGCAGATTGTCTTTAGGAATAACAAAATATACTTATTTAAACAACATATATGCATATACTACCAACATTGATTCATTGATCATCCACCCCCACCTCCACAACTACCACATATATACCACCATGGCACCACCAAACTGAACACTTTTCTATATTTCTTCTCATTAATCTTATGAAGCCGTGACACAACCATGCACAATCAACTCAATAATTTTCTATATTTTTTCTCTTTGATCTTCTGAAAGTAGTGTCGCAATCCCAATCAACAAAATTAAGCTACAATAACAACCCTAATAAAGAAAAACCTCGCCCCAATTAAATTTTCGAATGTAGCCCATATATATATATGCTTTTTCTTTTTTCTATATACCCATAACGAACTGTAAGTCATGGCCCTCATCTCACCAACATCAACGTGGTAAGCGGTTAGAGCTTCTGTTGATTAAGAGGCTGTTTGGCGTGGCTTTACAACAGCGATGCGATAGCTTTTAGTGGGCAAAAGCAGATTTGCATGTTTGGCAGTCAATTGGCCAATCGCCAACGTGGTGGTATCCGCGTTTTTCTGGCGATATGGACAAGTTGTGTGACCCCAGCTTTGAGAAATCACTGTCAAAAAGTGAATTGTCAGCCCATTAAAGATGATACCAAATAACGAGAGTACCCTTGTACTTTTTGAACAATTACGAATTTATCCTCACTACAATACACGCCTAACCAATTTTATGAAATTCTTTGCTACCCTTGTAACTTCTAAAATTACTCTGCCACCCCTCTGACTTGAATTGAAAAGTGTGCAAAATTTTGCCAAAAATACCCCTATTCTTTATATTTAACCCAAAATGTCCCTAAAAAGAGACAAAAAAAAACACCGACCCATTTGTGCAAAAATCAACTACAAAATAAGAACTCCAGTTCTCAAATAAACCTACAGCAATTCCTTTTGGAAGTTGTGCTTATTGTATGTGTATTGGCACACATTTCAATCTATAAAAAAAAATCATAAGGCAATGTGTGTGTGTGTTGGCACACATTTCAATCCTTTTACAAACAGTGCACTTCGTTTATAAAGACATCTTCGGTTACTTTCTAAATTGCAGTATCCATTTACTTGTGTCAATTGTACTTCTGGTGATCCTTTCATTCTCCAATTCATCACATTTACCAAAATTTCAGGTATGCAACGATTATAATTTTAAGTTAATATTTGTTCAAAAATGTTGATGAATCAATCTTTTTATTTATTTATTTTGGTTATATGCATTTCAATATTGTGTTAAGGCAGTATCTACATGTGTGAAAAAAAATAGTTAGTGGTGTGAAATACATAGTAGAATACATGTTGTTTGTTACTACTATTTAGTGTTATTTCTTATAACCAAAAATAAATATAGATGGAAAATATGGGACAAACGAGTGAAGGCAATCAGTCACTAACTAGAAAAAAGAAGTCAAAAGCTTCATGGAATGCAGCGTCACATGAAGTTTGGGTGAACTTGTGTGTAAAGGAAGTGGATGCCGGAAATATGCCTGGTACCCACTTTAATAAAAGAGGGTGGGAAAATATTGGGCGTGCATTCAATCAAATCACTGGAAATAATTACGACAGAATGCAATTGAAAAATCACTGGGATGTAATGAAGAAAGAATGGTTGGTATGGAATAGTCTTTTCGACAAATCTGAAACAGTCCTTGGTTGGGATGCTGAAAGAGGAACTGTTAATGCTACAAATGAGTGGTGGGAATGTAAAATTCAGGTATGCACACAATTTGAAACCCATTTATGTGTATGTTATAAATAACAAATGCATTTTTAATTATTGTAATTATTAATCATATTACTTTTTTAATGTGCAAAAAAATCCAGAGGTGGCTAAGTTTAGGCTTAGAGGTTTAGAACACTGTTTCGAACTAGATAAATTATATATGGACGTAGCTGTAACTGGCGAGCGGGCATGGGCACCAAACTCTGGTCAACTGCCAGAGTTCTTCAATCGGAGACAGTCATCAGTTGGAGAAGTGGAGTTTGGTAACGACGGTGATGATGACGGTGACGGTGACGGTAACGGTGATGGTGAGGACGGAATTGAGAGCCAACGGCTCGATGATATTGAAATGGATTTTTGTCCCGGTGGTGGTGTGGAGGGTACACCGTTGCCCGTTGCCCGAACGACAGAATAAAAGAGGGAGGAATAAGGGAAAAGTAGCGAGGAAAGAAACTTCAGCTTCAAAATTATCGCGCCAAATCGATCGCCTTGTTGGTACTGTGGAGACATATAGCTCTTACTCACCTACTATAAGTAGTGATAAATCATCAAATATTGCAGCTTGTGTTGCTGAATTAGAAACAATTCCCGACCTTACGAGGGGAGATGAATTATACTGGTTGGCAGTAGATTTGTTTCTAAAAAAGGTGATGAGAGAAATGTTTATGGCTCTGTCGGATAATAAAATGCGTCTAGAATGGCTACATATACAACAACACAAAGACTATACGGCAAAGCAACGCGCATACAAGGGAGGCTCTGGGGGATTCCAGTGGCCTTAATTGCTAGACATGTGCTAAGCTATTTTAATGTTTTGTTTTGTGTCTTTTTTTTTTAATGTTTTGTTTTTGTGTCTTTTTTTGTTTAATGTTTTGTTTTTGCATCTTTTTTTTTAATGTTTTGTTTTATTATTGCTAGACTGATGTTTCTGCTTATATTTTTTCTTATATTTTATTGCAAGACTTATGTTTTTTCTTATATTTTATTGCTAGATTTTTTGTTTTTTTTTATTTTAGAACCACAGAATATAATGGATTATTGCAATAATGAGGACAACCTTAAGGCTGAAGAGGATGAATACTACACATTAATTGCTGGAGCTACATCAGCTATTGTCCAATATCATAACATTTGTATTAGCAAACAACCATGTAGGACAAGTGCCCACACCGGGCATATATTTGAGACAGAAATTTTAATTGGGCATCCAAGGCGTTGTCAAGAACAGTTTAGAATGGAGAAACACGTATTCCATAATCTTTGCAGGACCTTGACAAATGACTACCAATTACAGGTTACGAAGGAACTTAGCATAGAAGAACAAGTGGCAATATTCCTAATGATAATTGGACACGGATTCAGCAACAGAATGATTCAGGAGAGATTTCAACATTCTGGAGAAACAATTAATAGGCATTTTCGTTATGTATTGACCGCCATGTTGAGACTCTCAATGGATATTATAAAACCACCAGAACGCCATGCTCCTCTTTTGGAACGTGCTAGAAATAATCCAAGATTTTGGCCACATTTCAAAAAATGTATTGGTGCCATTGATGGTACACATATACGAGTTTGTCTACCGGAGAGAGAATCAATACCTTTTATTAGTAGGAAAGGGTATCCAACTCAGAATATTATGGTATCATGTGGCTTTGACATGTGTTTCACATTTGCATGGCCTGGTTGGAAAGGCTCTGCACATGACACGAGGATATTTCACCAAGCTATTCGAGATGACGAGTTAGGATTTCCCCATCCAAAAGAAGGCAAATATTATATTCTAGCTTGCTTTTAGTGCGTGCAATAACAACTCTTCTTTTTTTCTTTCCTCAGTTTTAAATAATTAAGTACTTTCGTAATGCATTTTTTCAGGTGAATTTTACTTGGTTGATTCATGTTATCCAAATATGAAAGATTATCTTGCACCATACAAGGGAGAGAGGTACCATATACCAGAGTTTCAAAATGCTCCACCACCTCAAAACATACAAGAAACATTCAACCACGCCCATTCGTCATTAAAAAATGTGATTGAGCGAACATTTGGGGTGTGGAAAGCTAGATGGAAGATTCTAGCCAACATGCCTTCATACAACTTTGAAATTCAAAAGGCAATTGTATCATCTTCAATGGCGATACACAATTTTATAAGGAGAGAAGCGTTAGTTGATCAACATTTTGAGTCTTATGATCGTGACCCTGATTTGATTCCAAGTGATGATCCAGATATCCAACCATATCACAATGTTCAAATTGACAACGACGATAGATTTATGGATAGATTTCGAAATCAGCTTGCTACAAGTATTGCTAACTCGATCGGATGAATTATTAAAAATGTATTTAGAATTGTAGTTATTATTTAATAAAGTTGATTGTTTATTAAGGGTTTAATTGTTATTCTTACTATTATATGTGTCAATTTTTTTTTATATTATACTTTTTATTATCTACTTATTTAAAAGAAATAAATGAATAATAAAATATTAATTACTAATTAATGTGATGAAACAGTGCATGTTAATTAACTAATATATTTAACAATTTTAAAATATACTAGTAACTTTTTTTGATAACTTTTTAACAAATTAGTATATTTACTTATTTGATTAAGTAACTAAATAATTATTTAATAACAATTATTAATGCGTATCAATGAAACTAAACTTTATTATGTACACAATAATAATATAATAGTCTTATAATATAAGGACACAATTGTCTTTTGGACATTAAAATCACTTTTACATTTATGTAACCAAACACTTTCATAATCTATTATACCACCATAACCACTTTTACAGTACTTTACCCAAACACCACAACAACCATAATCTATTATGATCATAATCTATTATCACAAAAGCAATCACTAAGCTATCACAATCGCAAAACTATCGTTGTGACAAACACCCTCTAAGTAAGAATAAATTGAAACTTTTTTGGCATACGTCTATGCCTATCTATAAGTGTTATAAACAAAAAGTTGGAGAAAATCAATGCATCATACATGTGCATAGACACGATATTATAACAGATGTACTCAAGTACAATATTCAATTAGGATATGTATAGAGATAATACTAACATAAATACAAACAGTCTTAAAAATTATAAATTTTGTATACATATATGTATATAATATTTTAAATCTTTTCATTGTAGGTATTATAAGCATAAGTGTGGATATTTTGAGAAAATATAATTTGAAAATTAATTGTTTTTTGGTTAACTTCTTGTTGACTAAAGGAGGGGAGGTAACTATTACACAACTGTAAACCAGATTAAATGAGATCCGTGTAATTAAAACATAGCACAGGGGAGGCGAGTGTTATTTATTCAATTGAGAGTAATTTACTCACGAGCTCTATCGAGCCGAACTTATATGTATTTAACGAACTTGAAATCTAGACTTGAACTTGACTTATTTATTAAATAAGCCAAACTAAAATAAGCCTTTATCGAATATGTTTAGCGATGTCTTATTGAGCGGTTCAGATACAAGGCTTACTAACAATAGGAATGTGAGAACTTTTACAGTGCATGCCTGTTGGTTTGCGCTCTCCTAACATAGATTTTGAATTAAAACCACTTTTTTGTCGTAGGGTTATAATTTTTTGTTAGTTTCACTTTTTTGTCGTAGGGTTATAGTTTTTTTTGTCATAATAGCCACACCTTTTTTTTTTTTTTTTTTTGGTCACGGAGGTTACTAAAGCCACAATTCCTATAGTTTTTTTTTCATTGTGGTTATCATTTTTTGTTATGGTGGTTATATATATATATATATATATATTTTGCATCAAGAGTTATAATTTCTAATCAGAGTGATACACGGCTTGTCTAAGAGCCTCACATCTCTCTCTCTTGCTAGTAGGTACATGCATACAGCTATGCGCCGACCTGGGGTAGAGGACGAGGAGGGGTTGAGATTTTGAGAATTAAAATTTTAGTCTAAATTTTTTAGTATTTTATGCCAATTGAGTGTCATCAACTACATATATATTGATATACAAGTATATATAACTCAAAAGAATAGACACTTAGAATTTTAAAGATACTATAACTCAAAATCACAATTACATATAAATAAATTCTAAAAAAAATATTAATTATATATAAATAGATCCTAAAAAACATCATATGTAAAACGCTGCTCCTCAAATCCCGTATAGCCTAATCCCCTTACCAAAATTCATACCTCCGCCCACCACATAATTTTCCTAGGAATGTAAGATTGGAACAATATGATTATATGACTAGGCAAGCACCGTCCACATCGAGGAAAAAAAAAAAATTGTGGGCCCGGGGAGGGGGACAAAAAACAAAACAAAAAGAGAAAGCAACGGGCCTACCCCTACCTAACAATGCAAGAAAAAGGTCACCAAGTAACGCAATTAAGCATTAGTTATATATTATTCAATACTAGTATTAGACAATTCAAAACATACTTCAAATAGGAGTACTAATTAATGGAGTACTCACTAGTCTTAGGAGATCACTTCGGTACCACAAGGTGGTTTTGTTGTATATACAACATACCACTATAACACTTGTCAATCATTGATTGGAGGACAAGTGGAGTAAAGTTAAAAGATGTTGTGCATTTAATGTTTTCTGAGATGCATTAAATGTGCAGCAACCTGTGATAACCGGTTGGTCATGTATACAATGTATTTGTTTCTTGACCACAGATTATTGTTCCTTGGTCAGCAATATTTGTTTTATGTCTTCAAAGTCATGGATTATTTTTCCTTGGTCAATAATATTTGTTCTATAACTTAAGAGTTTGTTCCAGTGGATTTTTATTTATTTATTTATTTTTTAACCTTGTCTAATAATTTTGTACAATTATGATGGATTAATTGTTTACTCCCACTAAGGTTTTCATTAATCAACATTCAATTATATTTAATAACCCAACCAAGTTTTGTACGCAATGCAACAAATATTTAGAAATAAAACATAGAAATCTGGAACAAAAGTTTATGGTAAGAAGGAACAAACATTTATAATAAAAGAACTAGACTTAATAAATAAATAATTGTTCCTTTCTCACTAACTTTTGTTCCCTGTAGCTTATGTTTGTTCCTTGACCACGAATTATTATTCTTTGCTCAATAATGTTTATTCTATGCCTTAAGCTTTGTGCCATTGATTTTTTTTTTTTTTTTTTTGTGCTAAGCATTATCAAGATTGTAATTTATTATAAAATGTTGTACAATTTAAAGATAATGTCTAATATTTTTGTACAGTTTTGATTAATTAATAGTTTACTCCTATTAAGGTTTGCATTAATCACCATTCAATTATACTTAATAACCCAACAATCGAGTTTGGTAATAAACAAAACTTAGAAATCTAGAACAAAAGTTTATAGTAATGAAACAGATATTTTATGACAAAGAAACAAAACTTTTTTACCTTAGAACAAAACTTAATGATCGTGGAACAAATATTTAGAAGGAAAAAGAAAAAACTTAGTGATCATGGAACAAAACTTTCTAATCATAGAACAAATTTTTATGATGAAAGAACTATACTTGCTTACCTTATGAACAAAACTTAGAAATCTGAAAGAAAAGTTTATGGTTATGAAACAGATGTTTTAAGATGAAAAAACAAAACTTTTCTACCACAGAACAAAACTTAGTAATCATCAACAAATACTTTTGATGAATGAAAAAAACTTAGTGTGATCATGGAACAAATATTTTTGATGAATGAACAAAACTTAGTGATCATGGAGCAAATATTCATGGTGAATGAACAAGCTTAATCCCTATAGCTGGTAATGATTTATGATGGCTTCAGCCATAGCTCCCTCAAATAAAACTCTTCCAAGCTAAATTCTGAACTTACTACTGAAACGTTGTTCCATCATCATCATAAGTTGTTTCTTAACCATAAAAGTTTGTTCAAAAAATTGTAGGTTCTGTTAGATTCTGAAACAAATATTTATGATTATGAAACAATCATATATGGTTATAGAACAACATTTTGAATTAAAAACTTACTTCTGAAACTTTGTTTCTTCATCATCATAAGTTGTTTCGTGGCCATAAACGTTTGTTCAAACAATTGTAGGTTCTGTTAGATTCTGAAACAAATATTTATGATTACGAAACAATCATATATGGTTATGGAACAAACTTTTGAATTAAAAACTTTTTTTTGAAACTTTGTTTCTTCATCATCATAAGTTGTTTCGTGACCATAAAAGTTTGTTCGAAAAATTGTAATTTCTGTTAGATTATGAAACAAATATTTAAGATTACGAAACAATTACATATGGTTATGGAACAAAATTTGAATTAAGAACTCACTTCTGAAACTTTGTTTCGTGACCATAAAAGTTTGTTCAAAAAATTGTAATTTCTGTTAGATTCTGAAACAAATATTTATGATTATAAAACAATCATATATGGTTATGGAACAAAATTTTGAATTAAGAACTTACTTCTGAAACTTTGTTTCTTCATCAGTATAAGTTGTTTCCGGACCATAAATGTTTGTTCCATAAATTATAGGTACTCTTAGATTCTGAAACAAATATTTTATGATCATGAAACAAATATTTATGGTTATGAAACAAAATTTTAAATTAAGTACTTACTTCTGAATTTTTGTTTCTTCATCAGTATAAGTTGTTTCCGGACCATAAATCTTTGTTCTATAAATTATAGGTACTCTTAGATTCTGAAACAAATAATTTACGATCATGAAACAAATATTTATGGTTATGAAACAAAATTTTAAATTAAGTACTTACTTCTGAATTTTTTTTTCTTTACCAGTATAAGTTGTTTCCGGACCATAAATGTTTGTTCCATAAATTATAGGTACTCTTAGATTCTGAAACAAATATTTTATGATCATGAAACAAATATTTATGGTTATGAAACAAAATTTTAAATTAAGTACTTACTTCTGAATTTTTGTTTCTTCATCAGTATAAGTTGTTTCCGTACCATAAATGTCTGTTCCAGAAATTATAGGTACTCTTAGATTCTGAAACAAATAATTTACGATCATGAAACAAATATTTATGGTTATGAAACAAAATTTTAAATTAAGTACTTACTTCTGAATTTTTTTTTCTTTACCAGTATAAGTTGTTTCCGGACCATAAATGTTTGTTCCATAAATTATAGGTACTCTTAGATTCTGAAACAAATATTTTATGATCATGAAACAAATATTTATGGTTATGAAACAAAATTTTAAATTAAGTACTTACTTCTGAATTTTTGTTTCTTCATCAGTATAAGTTGTTTCCGTACCATAAATGTCTGTTCCAGAAATTATAGGTACTCTTAGATTCTGAAACAAATAATTTACGATCATGAAACAAATATTTATGGTTATGAAACAAAATTTTAAATTAAGTACTTACTTCTGAGTTTTTGTTTCTTCATCAGTATAAGTTGTTTCCGGACCATAAATGTTTGTTCCATAAATTATAGGTACTCTTAGATTCTGAAACAAATATTTTATGATCATGAAACAAATATTTATGGTTATGAAACAAAATTTTAAATTAAATACTTACTTCTGAATTTTTGTTTCTTCATCAGTATAAGTTGTTTTCGGACCATAAATGTTTGTTCCATAAATTATAGGTACTCTTAGATTCTGAAACAAATATTTTATGATCATGAAACAAATATTTATGGTTATGAAACAAAATTTTAAATTAAGTACTTACTTCTGAATTTTTGTTTCTTCATCAGTATAAGTTGTTTTCGGACCATAAATGTTTGTTCCATAAATTATAGGTACTCTTTGATTCTGAAACAAATATTTTATGATCATGAAACAAATATTTATGGTTATGAAACAAAATTTTAAATTAAGTACTTACTTCTGAATTTTTGTTTCTTCATCAGTATAAGTTGTTTCCGGACCATAAATGTTTGTTCCATAAATTATAGGTACTCTTAGATTCTGAAACAAAAATTTATGATTATGAAACAAATATTATCGTTATGAAACAAATATTATTGTTACGAACATACTTCTGAAAATTTGTTTTCCATCATCATAAGTTGTTCCCTGACCATAAATGTTTGTTCCAAAAATTGTAAGTTCTCTTAGATTCTAAAACAAATATTTCACGATTATGAAATAATCATTTATGATTACGGAACAAAATTTTAATTACATGAAATTTCTTATTTGCAGGGGACAATGGCGGGTGGTTCATGTTCCAAAGGCAAGGGTGTGTATGTTGATTTGACGAATGATGAGGACTTCGATATTAATGGTGGAATCTATACAACTATAGATGAAGAAATAGAAAACTCATTTGGTGGGTTTCAATGCTCTATAGGCGGAGTTGAAAACAACAGTGGTGCAACGAGTAACACGAAAAACACAGAAGACTCATTTGGTGGGTTTCATTACTCTGTAGGTGGAGTTGAACACAACATTGGTGCAATGAGTAACACTAATAACACAGAAGACTCATTTGGTGGGTTTCATTACTCTGTAGGTGGAGTTGAAAACAACATTGGTGCAACGAGTAACACTAATAACACAAAAGACTCATTTGGTGGGTTACAATGGTCCTTAGGTGGAGTTGAAAGCGACTTTTGTGCGATGGACGGGACGGATAAAGCCATGTCAAAGTTGACCGAAGCGGATGTGTTCGCGTTGAAATTCAATTCCGAGGCTGAAGCAGAAATTTAGTACAATTTATATGGAAAAGTCAAGGGTTTCAGTATCAGAAAAGATAATAGAAGTGTTAACAATGAAGGTATGGTTCTCTCTAGAAGATGGTATTGTTTTAAAGCGGGTTTCAGACAACAACATCATTTACAGAGGCAAGACAGACTGAGAGAGCCACGGGCACTTACTAGAGTTGGATGTACTGCCACGTTCCGTATCCGATTGATGAAGAATGGGTCAGAATATGAGGTGGTAGATTTTGTTAAAAAGCATAATCATTCTCTAGAGCACCGCCTTGCGTGCCCTTCCTGTGGTCACATCGCAAAGTAAATTCTCCCGATAAAGCGCAAGTGAGTTCGATGCGTGCCGTTGGAATCAAACCAAGCAAGATTATGGACTTAATGGTATGCCAGTCAGGCGGGTATGAAAATGTTGGTTTCACCCAAAAGGACCTATACAATCATGTTAATGTTGCATGAAGGGAAGAAGTTAGTGATGGTGATGCCAATGCCGCTTTGTGTTTGTTACATGCTTTCAAAGACAAGGATCCATCCTTCTTTTACAAGTACGATGTCGATGATGAAGGTTTCTTGTCCAAATTATTTTGGAGCGATGGAGGATCGCAATTGGATTATGCAAGATTTGGAGACGTTCTCGTCTTTGACACAATCTACAAAACAAATGCATATAGGAAACCATTGTGATTTTGGTAGGCATCAATAATCATTGGCAGTCTACGATATTTGGTTGTGCATTGCTAGCTGATGAGAAGGTGGACACTTATCTTTGGGTTTTAGAGACATTTCTTCAAGTAATGAAAGGTAAGAGGCCCATGTCTGTTGTAACAGATGGAGACAAGGCCATGCGCAGAGCAATTCAGCAGATTCTCCCTTTATCACACCATTGTTTATGTCAATGGCATATACAACGAAATGCTGTGACAAATATACGTATCCAAGGCTTTGGTTTGAGATTTAACCACTGCATGACAAATAGGTGTTTGCCAGAGGACTTTGAAACAGCATGGCTGACGTTACTCGATGATTTTCAACTTCACAACAATAGATGGATGATGGACATGTATGAAGCACGTTCAATTTGGGCGGAGGCATTTTTTAAAGAAAACTCATTTGGTGGGTTTCAATGCTCTATAGACGGAGTTGAAAACAACATTGGTGCAATGAGTAATAATAATAACTCAGAAGACTCATTTGGTGGGTTTCATTACTCTGTAGGTGGAGTTGAAAACAACATTGGTGCAACGAGTAACACTAATAACACAGAAGACTCATTTGGTGGGTTTCATTACTCTGTAGGTGGAGTTGAAAACAACATTGGTACAACGAGTAACACTAATAACATAGAAGACTCGTTTGGTGGGTTTCAGTGGTCTTTAGGTGGAGTTGAAAGTGACTTTTGTGCAACGGATAGGACGAATAAAGCCATGTCAAAGTTGACGGAACCAAATGTGTTCGCGTTGAAATTCAATTCCGAAAATGAAGCAAAGATTGGGTATAATTTATATGGAAAAGTCCAGGGTTTCAGTATCATAAAAGATAGAAGTTTTAACAATGAAGGTATGGTTCTCTCTAGAAGATGGTACTGTTCTAAAGTGGGTTTTAGACAACAACATCATTTAAAGACAGACTGAGAGAGCCACAGGCACTTACTAGAGATTGGATGTACTACCCCGCTCCGTATCCGATTGATGAAGAATGGATTAAAATATGAGGTGGTAGATTTTGTTAAAAATCATAATCGTTTTCTAGCAGCACCGCCTTGCGTACCCTTCCTGTGGTCACATCGCAAAGTAAATTTTCCAGATAAAGCGCAAGTGAGTTCGATGTGTGCCGTTGGAATCAAACCAAGCAAGATTATGGACTTAATGGTATGCCAGTCGGGCGTGTATAAGAATGTTGGTTTCACCCAAAAAAATTAGTGACAGAAAGTTTCATCAAGATCATAGATCCTGAATACGTCTCCATCTGTGGAATGACACGGCGCACTTGGTGTGTTGAACACCTGAACAGAAGGCTGTAATGGCGACGGTTTCATCAAGATCATAGATCCCGAGCTTCTCTTGATTAAACCGGTCGGTGAATTCCTTGAGGGACTCATTACTCATTACTCCTTTACTCCACGGGTGTGTCTGAGCACGTTCACTATACTGTAAAAAGCCGGGGACGTGTAGTGAACCAACAACAGTTTGGAGCTACCGTAGGTCGGCCGGGCATGATGAGATTGCTATAGGGGTGCTATGCAGACTAGAAGTTGATCCATCCCCCATTATGGTGGTGAGTGGTCTCTTTTATAGATGCAAGAGACCTACTCGTACATGGATAAGAAAATATAATCCAATTAAGAGTTGATTGGCATTAATTGTGGGGGTTTCCTAATTGGATTAGTTTGCACTTTCTAGTAGTCTTATAGCTTGAGTAGGAAACTGTCTGGAATATTCTGGATCATGTCCCGGGTCCTAGGTGAGCTATCCCTGCGCAGTCTTACCGACCTGTTGGTCGGGCTTCGGGTATATACCGCTCGGGATGTCTCGGGTAGACCAAACCGCTCGGACTGATGTTTGTCCAAGGAACTGTGCATGATTTGGTTGAGATAGAGGTCGGCCACTGAGTAGAACCGCTCGGTCATAGGATAGAGCCAATTTTGGGCGTATCAGGTGGTAACATGGGATAACCTGGTAACTGAGTCGTTGGGTTTTGGAGACATTCATTCAAGTAATGAAAGGTAAGAGGCCTATGTCTGTTGTAACAGATGGAGACAAGGCAATGCGTAGAGCAATTCAGCAGATTCTCCCTTTATCACACCATCGTTTATGTCAATGGCATATACAACGAAATGTTGTGACAAATATACATATCCAAGGCTTTGCTTCGAGATTCAACCACTGCATGACAAATAAAACTCTTCCAAGCTAAAACTCATGCTACATTTTTTTAAACTCATTAGATCATTTTTATGTCTAAACAACTTCAAATCAATTGTCTGTATGAATCATTTTTCTCCATTATGCACAATCAAGAGCTATAAGCTCATCTAAATTATTTATATTCATATCTTATTGCACTACATACTCCCAGATTAGTCTAGGTCTGCCTCTGCCTCTCTCTCTAAATTATTTATATTTATATCTTGTTCAAAAAATTGTAAGTTCTCTTAGATTCTGAAACAAATAGTTTATGATTACAAAACAATCATTTATGGTTATGAAATAAATTTATAAATTAGAACTTACTTCTAAAACTTTGTTCCTTTATTATCATAAGTTGTTCAATGACCATAAACTTACAAAATTTAAAATTAAGAACTTACTTCTGAAACTTTGTTCCTTCATCATCATAAGTTGTTCCCTGATCATACAAGTTTGTTCCAAAAATTGTAGGTTCTCTTAGATTATGAAACAAATATTTTATGATTACGAAACAATCCTTTATGGTTATGAAATAATTTTGTAAATTTAGACTCATTTGGTGGGTTTCATTACTCTGTAGGTGGAGATGAAAACAACATTGATGCAGAAGAACAAAGGTCATAAGGAATTTGGAGAGTTATCGGTCATAAGGAATATGGAGAGTTATCAATTCATGAAGGAGTTGTCATAAATATTTATGATGAAGGAACATAATTAATTGACTATGAAACAAATATCTGGGATGAAAGAACTAAACTAAGGGATCATAGAACAACAGTTTCTAGCATAGAACAAACATTTGAGATGAAAGAACTAGACTTGCATACTTTAAGAACAAAATTTAGTGACCATGGAACAAAACTCTCCAATCATGAAACAAATATTTTGGATGAAGAAACAAAACTTAGTGACTATAGAACAAAAACTTTCTGATCATGGAAAGAAATATTTATGATGATAGAACAAAACTTTATGGTCGCGGCACAAAATTTAGAAATCTAGAACAAAAGTTTATGCTCATAGAACAAATTTTTTTTTATGAAGAAATAAAACTTTCTGGTCATGAAACAAATATTTATGATGAAGAAACTAGATTTACTTACTTAGGAACAAAACTTAGAAATCCGAAACAAAAGGGTATGGTCATGGAACAAATATTTTATGGTCATGGAACACATATTTATGATGAAGGAACTAAACTTGTTTACCTTTTATGGTCATCCGAAACATGACGTAAGAGAGACTGGAGGTATGAGAGTAAAAGTGGGTGGGTGGATTGGCTACCTGTTGAGGGGGTAATGAGAGACAAAGGGATTGGGTTGTGTGCAAAACCATTCTTGGTTTTAGTCTTAAAGTTATCTTACATGTGTAGGGCTGGGAGCATAGGAAGAAAGGATCCAATGGTTGACAATTATTTTGTTGTACATACAACAAAACCATGTTTGGGTACCCAAGTCATCTCCCTAGTCTTATCCTAAGAAATCAATTACGACTCCTCACGTCCCCCAAAGAACCACCACCCTCGGGGCCTCGATCTACATGTATGCAAGAGCCCCATTTCGCACTGCAAAAAGTACTGAAGAAGAAATTAGCTGTTGAAAAGAAAAGCCATGGGAGTAGTAGGAGGAGGAGATGATCGGAGTCCCTTACTCGAACCTCACCTCAAGAGAACTGGTACTAGTCTTTAATTATTTTTTTTTATTTCAAGAAATTCATAAATAATCTTTCTTCTTCCTTCGTTCATCTGAAAGAAAAGAAACTGATGTAGTATACTATACTACTCCCTATCATCATATCGGAAATTGAAAAAAAAAATTATTATTATTATTATTATTATTTTTTATTTTTTTTGTGAAGGTACGTTGTGGACGGCAGTGGCGCATATAATAACGGGAGTGATAGGTTCAGGAGTACTGTCATTGGCATGGAGCATAGCTCAGCTAGGGTGGATTGCAGGTCCATTGTCCATGATGTTCTTCGCACTCATCACCCTTGTTTCTGCATTCCTTCTCTCCAACTCCTACAGATCTCCTCATCCCAAATATGGTCCCTCCAGAAATTGCTCTTACCTTCAAGCTGTTAACAACTATTTAGGTAATCGCTAAATTTTATTTGCCCAATCATCCATCTGCTCTGCACTTCTGACTTCCCTTCCAACAATTGTGTACACTACTTCTTAATTGCTAGTATTCAAATTGGCCCAATTAAGGATACTCATTACTAGTACTAAACTAGTTAGTTGGGAAAATTTTAGGCTATTGCCCCAATCCAATCATCGTCTGCAGTTCAATAATTGTGTGCTCAATTGCTACACACAGTGAGCTTCTGATGATCTTTTATATCATGTAATTCGTGTTCTGAAATTGGGAATGAGATTTGAGGGGAATTAGTTGTAATTTTTTGAACTAATTATAGTGTTCAATTTATGTTTCAAGTCCTTTTTCCCAAAATAATGTGGTTCCTTTTCAAGTCCTTTTCTGAATCAAGGAAAAGTGGTCATATATTATTTACGACCCCCACTCATCCTTCTTGTCGGAGTAAAAGGCACTAATGGCTGATGACTGATGAGTAACAGCAGGTTTGGTCCTTTAGGTGGATACCTACAAGGAAAAACATTGTTGAGAGAGAGAGAGAGAGAGAGAGAGAGGCCAGGGAGATTGATTTTATGCTTCCTTTGGTAGAAGGGATGATGGAAAAGTGGAGGGAAGAGGAAAGTGAAGGGGAAGATTTTTTTTCCCCTAATTGTTTGCTTGGGTAATTAGTAAAGGGGAAAGAAAGAAAGTCACTTTTGTGTACGTGTAAAGACATCATTTTGTGGTGTTATGTGATCATATTTTAACTTTACCATGATTCCAATTATATGGAATCATGGTATAGTGTAGATTTTGTTCTTAAGAGTAAAAAGGTCATTTTGTCAAAATCTCATTTTCCTTTTCCCAATGTGTCCATTTTTGTATAGTGTAGATTTATGGGTCTAAAAGGGAGTCATTCCTCTTCTTTCCTTTCTAAGGCCGGATCATAAGCAAGGCTGCAGTGGGCTATAGTCCCCCATTTTATGGCCAAAAAAAAAAATTTACATTGCAAATATATATATATATATATATAGTAGGTAGTACGTGTACTGCCCTGTCCACCACCACCACCCCCCCCCCAAACCCCCTATCGTTCCGCCAGTGTATGTATGTCTATTAAATTCCAGTCCCCCCGACCCTAAACATGAATCCTGGCTCCACCCTTGTTTCTCTCCTCTCTCCCACCAAATCAGATAAGGGATTGTCTCTTTTTATTCCCTCGCTTTTGTTTTTCGTTTTATAGTACCAAACTAGCTTTTTAATTTCACCTGTCAAGCTGTGATGACAATCAATCCAAGGGATTTAAATGTAACAGATGACATACCTCTTTCTTAATATTATTACTATTGGTCTTATTATTGTTTTGATTGTTATTTTCCTTAGGAAAGCACTCTGAGTCAAACCCATGACTCGCCCGTTTCTTTCTAATGTCATGCCCACATTGGACTATTGAGAAACAACTATGTATGCATGAAGAGTTTGAAGGCTACTTGATTTCTTATTTGATAAGCTATGCATAGAGATATGGATATAGGAAGATATCTGGATGGAGATTATCCAATCTTTTGATATGCAAGTATATCTTCATGCATGAAGTGTCATGATTAGCTTGGAAGTCTTCACCCAGGAATCTTGGCAGTTTATAACATATATATGTATGTGATGTGCTTATGTATGGAGAGTAAGGGCAACACTCGGCTAGTGTGTGAGAGAGAAAAATATTGTGAGGGGTTTTTCCTTGGGGTTATTGAGTGAGTGAATACAAGGGTTTGTGAGTTGGGTTATGTGATTTAATCCAAGGTTTCTTGTACCAATTTTTATTCTCAATATTAAGGAAATATCTCTTGGGTGTGGACGTAGGCAGGGTTTTGCCGAACCACGTAGTATTCTCTTGTGTTTTTTTCTTTTCTATTTCCCTTGTTATTTTCTTTCCATTGTTTGCTCGTTAATTCCACTGCATAAAATCTCAACACTTAATTCTATGAAACTGCTCTCCATTGATCTCAGTTAGTCAGTTATGACAGTTTACACTTCGCATTTCAGGGGAAAGGAGTGCCTGGGTATGTGGACTTGTTGTACAAGTAAGTTTGTATGGGATTGGAATCGCCTATACCATTACGTCTGCCATTAGCATGAGGTAAGTCACTTGCTATTAACTTTTTAACATATCAGGATTCGGAGTAAGTTGGTTGTAGAAACAGTTTAAAAGCTCTTCCCTTTGATTTCCAGTGTGAACATTTCTTTCCTGTTTCTTTTTATGCAGAGCGATATATAAATCAAACTGTTACCACAAGTATGGGCACAATGCTGCTTGTGAATTTCAAGATACTTTATATATGCTACTTTTTGGACTTGTTCAGATTGTAATGTCTCAGATACCTGATCTCCATAATCTGGAATGGCTATCAGTTGTTGCTGCAATCATGTCTTTCGCCTATTCTTTCATTGGATTGTCACTGGGATTTGCAAAAGCTATAGGTAAAATTTTTTGAAGTTTCTGTTCATTTTGCTCAGCTTAATCTGCTGGAAACTTATGTGCTGCTTCTACATTAGTCATTAGGTTTCTTTAATCTGTGATCACAGGAGATGGAGTAATTAGAGGAAGCATCGGAGGAGTCTCAACTTCTAACCCATTTCAAAAAGTTTGGTTGGTTTCTCAAGCTCTTGGGGACATTGCTTTTGCCTATCCGTATTCCATAATTCTCATTGAGATACAGGTAAGGCGATTTTCAGGAGATGAATTTCATTTTCGGACAACTAGTTCATAGAAGTAACTGATGGATCTTGCTAAATATGAAGGATACTTTGAAATCACCTCCACCAGAAAATGAGACGATGAAAAAAGCCTCAACTATGGCCATTTGCATTACGACTTTCTTCTACTTGTGCTGCGGAGGATTTGGCTATGCAGCCTTTGGTGACTCTACACCTGGGAACCTCTTGACTGGATTCGGATTCTATGAGCCATATTGGCTCATTGACTTTGCTAATGTGTGCATTGTTATTCATTTAGTTGGAGGATATCAGGTACTTAACTACATGTTAACTTCAATGTATTCTGTATGGAGTCAACATCATTTCAGCATTGTTCTTTAGGTACATATGATTGGTCATTGTAGAAATATGTGCATACATGTGGACCAATCACATTTCAGAACAACACTATATATATATACACACACACATAAGGAACGACACCCATTATTTATCCTGCTAGTTTGGCTTTAGGATCCCTAAAATGGTTTTAAGATATTTCTTTTGATTGGAAAATATTAGATTAGTAGTCGTGTTGTGAAATGAATCAAATGAAACCTAAGCCTTTTTTTTTTTTTTTTGGTTTCAATTTTCTTTTGCTTAATTTGACAGGTATACAGTCAGCCATTTTTCGCGGTTGTGGAAAAATGGTTTGCAGAGAAGTTCCCAAACAGTGGATTTGTGAACAATGAATACTCCTTGAAACTTCCCTTGTTGCCACTACTTAGATTAAATCCCCTAAGGCTGTGTTTCCGAACAGCTTATGTTGCATCAACAACCGGAATTGCAATGTTATTCCCTTACTTCAACCAGGTCTTGGGAGTAATAGGAGCCTTGAACTTTTGGCCCTTGTCTATATATTTTCCTGTCGAAATGTACTTCGTGCAGAAGAATATTCGAGCCTGGACAACAAAGTGGGTTGTTCTTCAAATTTTTAGCATTGTTTGCTTGATTGCTACATTGTTTGGCTTGGTTGGGTCGATTGAAGGACTTATAACTGCAAAATTGAGCTAAGAAATACTGCTACGCTTCTCCATTTAGAACTGCGGAATATATATATATACACACACACGTATATATGTACTTCTTACAAGTTTTTGTGACAAATCATGTGTCATGAAATCTTTTCCGGATTGATGGAAGTAAAAAATGTTCTTCTATACATAAATTAGTGATGATGGGCATCTCCAGATTTTTAGTAGAGAAGCTTCTATTATGTTGTGATCAGAAGGAATTCTAGAACTGTATATTGTGTTCATGAAATTAATAAAGAAAAAATGTTTACTGGAATGGATTTTCTTTCCTTAGTCTTTCCTTGATCTCTCTTTCCTCTATGATTATGATTATGTATGGCCTATAAAATTTTGAATTTAACTCCCTCTTGGACAGTTCTTCTTGGGTTCAAACTCTTGGACAGTTAACTTGCGTTAGCTTCAGGGGAACAAGTGAAGCAAGCGAAGAGTGAGTGTGTGTGTGTGTGTGTGTGTGTGTGTGTGTGAGAGAGAGAGAGAGAGAGAGAGAGAGAGAGAGAGAGAGGGTGAAAACCGCCCAAGCTAAGTTGGGCAGTAAACAAATAGCCTACTGAAACAGATCTTAAGCTACCAAGTGAGGCATAGTTGCAAAGAGTTTGGCATTTAAAATCACTGCAAGGTAGGTATTGACTGCAAGGTATTAATTCGAAGTTCGAACCTCCTCTCCCCATGTCATCAAAGAAAAAAAAAAACAAGAGCTTAAGCCATATTTGATCAAATTAAGTGTACAAACTTATAACTTTTGTATTTTCTTCAATTGTTTATTGGGGCGCTTGGTATACAGTCTTTGACCAGTAATATTTAGCTAACTAGGTCCACAAAGTTTTTCAATAACTTCTAAGGTCCATAATTTTTTTGGACAAAAAAGTCTATTGTACCCGCCACGTTGACTTCAACAGTTTTTTTTTTTTTTACTGACGTCAACTTTTGAAAAGTCTCTAAAAAAGAAAAATTCAGAAACATTTTGTATCTAAAATAAATAAAATAAAAAAATAATAAAAAATTAGATATATTTTTATGAAATTGTCTCTGAATCCGAATAATTCGGAGACAATTCTAAGAAATTGTCTTTGAAATAGAGTAATTGAGACACATTTTATGAAAAAAGTATCTAAAAATATTTCTGACGTCAACTTTTGAAAAAGTCTCTAAAAAAGAAAAATTCAGAAACATTTTGTATCTAAAAAAAAAAAAAAAAATTAGATATATTTTTATGAAATTGTCTCTGAATCCAAATAATTCGGAGACAATTCTAAGAAATTGTCTTTGAAATAGAGTAATTGAGACACATTTTATGAAAAAAGTCTCTAAAAATATTTCTAAAAATGTCTATGAATCTGGAGGGCACCTATATTTTTCTCTTCTTCTTCTTCTTCTTCTTTTGGTCTAAAAGGACAGCCCAAAATTCCTTCGGCCCAAAAGGGCACCTATTTTTGTCTTCTTCTTTTTGTTTTTTTTTTTTTGGGCTAAATTATCCAATTTTTTATTTTCATTTCTGCTAACGAACTTACCCCTTCCCATTGTATATGTCGCGAGATGCAAGCGTCGATTGTTTTTATTTTAAATTTAATTTCTTTTCTTGGAGTTTTTTTTTTTAAATTCGCTTTTTTATCCCCTCATGTCAACTTTTGAAATATCTCTAAAAAATTTTAGAGAAATTTCTCCAAAAATGTCTCTAAATTCTCCAAATTCAGACACATTTTTAGAAATAATTTTAGAGACATTTTTCGTATAATGGTCTGAATTACTCGATTTTGGAGACATATTCATAAAATGTCTCTGAAATTTTTCATTTTAAGAGACATTTCAAAAGCTGACATCAGCCCAAAAAAAGGGTTTTAATTTTTTTTTTCTCAAATGGTCACTAACGTCATCACAGCAGGTACAATGAGTTTTTTTGTTCAAAAATATATTAAAAGTATTGTAAGGTGTTGAAAAACTTTGTGAACTTAGTTAAATATGAATGGTCACCCACCTTAAAGCTCTCCAAGAGGAGAAGCAAACTCCGCGCGCTCGGCTAATTGAAGAGAGAGGTATGCTTTTTAAACTTTACTAGTCACAGCAAGTGTCAAATCCTATATTGTCTAGCCACCAAAAAGTGGGGAAATTCGAAAGTGGGCCGAGGAGGTTTCATTCCACGTGAAGCAAAAAATTCTTAGCTATTGGATGAGTTAGAGCATTGTTTTGGGATACGATAGAAATTAGATTCCAAGATAAGGGTAAATTAGTAAATTAACATATTCTGTCAACTCTGTTTTCTACAATGGAGGTTAGTGTAGTTTTTCAAAATAGAGGGGAGGTCCGTGTAATTAAGCCATACCTCAAGGGAGGTCAGTGTAATTTATCCTTTTTTTATTCTTTAGACTTTTATTTTCTTTATTTTTTATTAGGTAAGTGAGGGTATTTTTAGTAATACTTCATGAAATTCCGTCAGGGTTTAGACCGTGTACTAACAGAGAGGAGGTGTTTGTAACGTAAACTCAAACCTCAATGGAGGTCAATGTAATTTTACAATATACAAGGGAGGTCCGTGTAATTAGGTCAAACCTTAGGAGAGGTCCGTGTAATTTACCCTTTTTAAAATCTTATTTATTATTTTCCCTTTTACTTCCCCTTATCAATCAATGGGATTGGTTTGAAATCTCTCTCCTAATTATTGCAATTATCTCTCCCTAAATGGAGAAATTTTGCCCCCATTTATTATTAGGGGTGGTTGACCATAGGTCCCCTGGACCATAATAGGGGATAGATTCTAACTTTTTTTTTTTTGGTGCCAAATGTTCCTGTGATTTTCAGTGGACGAAAATGCACACTTTTCTTATGTTTAATAATTGTACTACACATATGTCACATCAACCCATAATTTAAGGAACTTAGTTATTGTTTGTTTTTCAAGTTTTAAATTGTCATGACTTCTAAACTACAAATTATTTTTTTCGAAAAAATTATATATTCATAATCTACAAAATAAGATCTATCAAATAAGATCCGTAGTGCCTACAAAATTTAAAAAAAAAAAAAAAAAATCGATGTTTTTAAGTGTTATCCAGGTATAAACAGTAGTAACATGATACTATATATCGACAGTAACATTTCTTCAAATTGACCACAAAATTATGGTCTTTTCATCAGATGAACTGCATTTTACAATACTTTTCAAGTAAATACAGTAATATATTATCAAAAACTAAACGTTTTTACAAAGATAGTAATATCATTGTGGCAAAAAGTTGTAAAATTAGGGCAATTTAGTAGATGTTACTGTCTTTAAAAACTATCCTCATGCAAAAAAAATAGTAATATACCATTAAAGATTAGCAACATGGTGTGAACAAAGAAACAGTAACATGTCGTATACAATAACATTTCTTCAAATTGACCTAATAATCACAAAATTATGGCCAATCTTCAGATGTTACTGTCCAGTTAAAGACAGTAAAATATCATTAAAAAAACAGTTTCAAAGGTAGTATCATGTCATTGTTGCAAAAGAGATAGTGACATTAAGTTATAATGGTCTGACAGTAATATGATTTTTTTTTCTTCATTTTTTCATAGTAACTATGGATCTTGTTTGATAGATATTTTCCTTCTAGGTTACAAATATATAAATTTTAGGGAATTGCTATGTACACCGCTAATTTTGCTATGTACACCGCTCACCTTTACAAAAGTGATAATTTTTAGAAGAAAAATGATTAGAATAAAGGAATTTTGGGTGTACATAGCAAATACACATGTGTACATAGCAATTCCCTAAATTTTATTCAAAATAGAATTGTGGTTTGAAAGTTATCGCATTTTAAAGTTTGAAAAAAAAAAAAAAACCTTTGTTGAAGAACATAATGAGGTGGCAAAACAGCAACGCTATTTTTTGTTTTAAAATGGACTTATGGTCATGTAATTCAAAAATGACTGTCCTTATCTCCTTAAATCCAAGTCACTTGTACTTACTTCCTATTTCCTTCAAAAGTAGGGACTTCTATTTAATTTTTCCTTTATTTTTTCCCCAATTTAATGCTATGAAATATATTTTCTTCTTCTTCTTCTTCTTCTTCTTCTTCTTCTTCTTCTTCTCTCTCTCTCTCTCTCTCTCTCTCTCTCTCTCTCTCTCTCTCCTAATCTCACTATGTGTGTATTATTGTTTCATGGGTAATGATATTGTAAGCAGTTTCTTACAGTGGCGAACATGCACTAAACCCAGGGGTGGCACAAGCCCCCCTGGACTTTTAGAAATTATATAATTACATGTAATATTTTTCAAATTTTATAAATAAGCCCTCCTAAAATTCACTCAGGACCCCCCTAGACTTTTGAAAATTCTAGATTTATATGTAGTATATTACAAGTTTTAGAAATAGACCCCCTAAAATTACATGATTTACTCCAAACTAGGGATGTTAAACCAATTTTACAGTTTTACACACAATTGTGTATAAGTAGACCTAAAAAAATTCGCCTCGGGGGCGCTGCCCCCGAACCCCATATAATTTAGGCTCCCCTGACCAAAAATCCTAAGTCCGCCCCTGGTTTCTTATATAAGAAAGTAACTTTTTTAACCGTTGGATGAAGATTTGGTCCCAAGATAATAACTAAAAAATATCTATATACTATTAGTATAATACGGAAGAATCATAACACGTGGTATACAAAGAGTCACTTCAGTCAAATTTGTAAACTTATCATGTTGGAAGTATCCAAAAGAACACATGGCAAACAAAGAGCCACTTTAGCAAAATTTTAAAACTCATCATGTTGGTCAAAGAACCCAATTCATCTCTCAGCGTCAAAGAGGGCAGACTCTCTCTTCCCTGTGCAAAGTCTGTATTACGTTTTCCCCTTCCCTTAAACACAGTCCCTCCATTAAAGCAATCAATAAATATCTCCATATATCTCTGTCAAAGATCAATTCCTCTCTCTCCCAATCAAAGTCCTGAATCTTTCCTGTATATAATTTATTCCCTAAAAGACAGCCCTAATTGCAACAACACTGAAAAAGTCCCAATTTCTCTCTTACGTTACACCTAAGAAATTGCCTCCAATACAACATTCAAGCATTGAAGAATGAATCCATATTGGGTAATAATGATTCAGATTATTCCCAATAAAGGGTCACTCATTCATCCTCAATCAACACCGGCTCCTTCAGACTTCATTCAAGTTATTTTGTACTCCCTCCGTCCCTTTTTTTGAGTCCACCTTTGGGAACTCAACTTATTAAGGGGACAAAAAGAATCTACACCTACTTTCCACAATTGCCCCTAATCATTGCAATGACTTTTTTAGTTTTGTCTTGGTGTAGATTTCAAGGAAGGGTAGTTTTGGAAAGCAAGTAAAAATTGTATGCTAATTTAGGAAAGTGGACACTAATTTTGGGACATCTCAAAATGGAATATAGGACTCAAAAAAAGGGACGGAGGGAGTAAGTTTTTTTCTACCTTTAACAATTTGTAAATTATGATTACTCTCTGTGACTTGGGTTATCCGATTATATATGTAATCTGTTTTTATTAGTAATTTCCAGAAATTTCTAAAAAATTTGTCTGATGGTTGATGAAATAAAATCCTGGTGGAGGGTTTGTCTGCACTTGGTGTCCGTAGATTTTGAGAGTTCTTTCCTTTTTCTTATTATTTTTTTTTTTTTGGTATATAGTACTTTTAGTAATGTCCTGGGAAAATTTACTCTTTTCTGGTTCAGTTCAAATCTGCAACTTTCTTATTTGGTTGAGATTTTAGCTTCTATGATTAGAGCATGTGTTACTTCTCTCAAATTTTCACAACAGCTAGGTTTCAAATTTGGGCCATGATTTCGTTGCTAGGCACCAGCTTTAATTTTGCGTTCAGATGTCTTTCCTTGATATTTTGTTATCAACATACAAGTTTATTTTTAACTATTGGACTACAGTTATGAATGGAGGAGACTTTTTTTGTTCATGCTTCATTTTATTTTTGCAGGGAATATTTATGTTGGAATTCACAGTTCTGGATTCGGAGAGATTACCTGAGGCCAAAGCTTCTACGTGCTATTGTGGACTCAGGATTTGAGCATCCTCGAAAAAGGCAAGATACCTTAGCATTTAGTAATTCTTTAATTGTTTAAATACAACTAAAGTTTTTTTTCAATAGATAACTACATATTTACATCAGTCTTTATTCTTTTGGCATTTGTGGTAATTATGTTTATGTATAGTTTCAATCTATTTGAACCTACAACACTAGGTTCATCTATTTAGTGCAAATATAGATTTTCTTTTATGAACATTAATCGGATTTTGTTGAAGAAATATCATATGCGTTTCATGCACCTATAATTATTATAAGTCAGTCGCTCATGGACCATGTTAGCATAGAAAATCAATATTTTGAATGTAACTTTATTTTTGGGTTATTTAGAATAATTTTGAGGAAACAATTTTGTTTCAAATAAGTTGTGAGTAAATAGTTTCCATTGAATTGTTTTGTTTACTTAAGAAAATAGTTTCTATTTTATCAGTTTATATGAATAACAAAACATTTTCCCCCCTCAGCAAAGGCGTATTCTTTTTCAAATAAAAACTACCACTAATGAAGTTAACATTTATAATATTCAGTTGTTTTCTTCTGAGGCTTACATAGTTGATCACATTGAAGTTAGAAATAAATCTAATCAACTAAAACAATGAGAGATAGAGAATAAATAAGTAACAAATTGCCAAAGATTATAGCATCGTATATATGGTGACCTTGGAATTTATCTCATTTGTTGTTTTTTTTTTTTTTTTTCAAAACAATTGTTTGTTGCAGAGAAAAAATGGAATATAAGGAGAAAGTATTCAAGATTTCATTTAAAGCCATTCTTACTGAAATTTCCCCACAATTAGGAATACATCCTCTGTCATGCCCGTTCCAGAATTTCATAGTTTAATCATGCATGATATGAAATTTTATGAATTATCATTGATATATGATAATTGAGGATAAGTGGTTGACTGTGGTCAACGGTAAGGTGTCTGTAAGGACACGAGAACATGGACGTTCATATTGCATGGGCATGACTAAATGACATTTATATGATTTAAATGTTATTTGACTTTATCTGGTATTTGTTGAATAGTAATTTTATCTGTGTTGTGGGAATTCTAGTAATCTTTGATATCATTATATCATTTTGAGAACTGTGGTGAGAACGTGAGTGATACGTTAATTGAAAAGGTAGGTTGTATAGAGATTCCACAGAATATAGTTTTGGGATGTTATTTTGGACCCAAACGAAAACTAGTCGAAAACTTTTGAAATTTATAGTTTTCACTCGTAAAGTTATAAAATGGACGTGTGCGAAGTTTCATGGGTGAATGAGAAGTTTTGAGAAACTTGCGGGGAGGTAAACACAATTTCCGAGAAGTTTGCCTATAAATAGAAGTGGATGAGATTTCATTCTCATCCACAACTTTTATAAATATCTAGAGAGAGGAGAGAGAAGGGAGATTTGGAGCCAACGGGCTTTGCGACGCCGATCGACGACCGTTCGTCTGTCAGATTTTCTCCAGATTTCAAATTTGAACTCGTGGAGGTAAGATCTACGTTTTGATACCACTTAGGTCATGTTTGGCCAATTTTTGTAAAGATCTTAATTTTAGACTTTTGGGAAAAACAGGTATAAACTTATAGGAATTGTCCCAAATTCGAAATCCGACGTTTATTTAGCCTCCTAGTCGATCCTTCAAAGTTTGGGGGAAATCGCACGAGGTATGAAGTTCTAACTTGTGAAATATAGGGAAATACATGTTTTATATTTCGATGACGAAATTGTGATCCGGGCAAAATCCATGTGTTAATTGTAGGCCCGTTAATTATGCACGCGCTAAATTGTGTAAAGCATGTCTAAATTTATGCGAGCACGTTAAGTTGTCTATGTGGGTCAAAGGGGAGTCTTATACAAATTCATGCCGGAGTAAGCTTCTCGATGTTTGAGAATTTAGTAGCGACGGTTACTGTGCATGGTTGATAGACTTGGACTTGCCATGGCACTTGTGGATACAATGGTTGATAGACTTGGACTTACCATTGGTATCGCGGTTTAAGGCTTGGACTTGCCGCTACCGGATGAATGCGTATTTTTCTCCCTAGAGACTATTGTATGATTTATGAGATTAAAGCATGTTTCATCATATATTGCATATGTTAGAACTTGTACGCTCAGCATATAGCTGAGCAGTGGAGATGTACTCCATTGCAGGTAAGAAGAAGGATAAGAAGAAGCGCGATGAGTGAGGCCGATGAACGCCGGGGATATCACCTTTGTATATGTTTTTGTTTTAAATCCTAGACTTGTGTAAGGATTTGAATATTGTAATATGTTGTAATAAAGACATGGATTAATTTCACAATATGGAAATCTTGTAACTGAATGTCTGTAATTGTGTTTTAATATGTTGGAAATCAGTTATGGTTGGGATTGTTGTTGGTATTGAGAAGCATGTGTTAGTATATTTCATCATAGGGCTGCCAGCAGGGGAGCAGTCGACTGGACCCAGGGTCAGTCGACTGGATCTCGTGTGGTTGAGACACTGAAAGTGAATAATAGAAAAGCGGTCGACTGGACCCCTTCATCAGTCGACTGAACCACTGTTGATTTTGGCTACTGCTTCTAATAATATGAAAAGCAGTCGACTGGGCAGTCGACTGGACCTCTGTTGAGGATTTAGGGTTTTAGTTTCTGCCAGGCACAGTCGACTGGACCCTAGTACAGTCGACTGGGCAGTCGACTGAACCTCTGTATTTTGAAATGGATTCTTGTGAACACTTTTGATTGAACAAAACTTTTTTTTATAACTCCGATTTCAATGGATTTTACAAACTCAGAGGGTATTGTTCCCTAAGTTTTAAGTACCCAGGGTTGTTTTGAAGTTCTTTCCGCTGCGTATAGTTATATTGTTGTTTGGATGAGCCTTGGTGGCGTGCCACGTGTCCTATTTCCACGCGTAGTGGGATGGGTCGTGACATCCTCCAAAGTACGCGTTGTGCCAAATAAGTAAAAATACTTTTTCTGCAAGCGTGCATATCAAAGGCATCATTCATCGCGCAACTGTCACGTACATTGGATGCTATCGAAAAGAGAAGAATTAGGCTGAGGAAGATGCAGCACGAATTGCAATTCAAGAACTGAAAAAACTATATAACTTTCATGTTGACGATGTGAACTTTGAGGCGTTTCAACGTGCACAAATTTTTTTTGAAGATTTAGAACATCTCTACGAAGAACTTCTGAAGGATTACAAAAAACTAGAGAATGAGTTGAAAAGCCTTAAGGGAATTGAAGGAACAGACTCATCAACCTCTAATTAACTGTATAATTTTCTTATGAATTGTTTAATAAATTAACGAAATAATTGTGTAACGAATACACATGACTATTGAAGTTGGAATTGCAATGTTATTGAAGTAATTGATTTTGGAATTGCAATGTTATTGCAGTTATGAATTTTGGTTTTTACATCACGATATACCATGCTTGCCTTAATAATGTTCTTGCATGAGTACAGTTAGGCAACGAAATACACATAGGCACTTATCTATGTTTGGAATAAATACTATATAGAGACTTTCATTACAGAAATGCATGCATGTCTAATCTAAAGTAGGCATACATTCATTGAGCTACTAAACATTGAACGTTGTATTGAAGGATTAATTGTGTAACACGATTCAACTTACCTAACCTATAATCCATATTAATTATAGCCATATTTGTAATTTAGCTATGGTTTTCTAATTAAAGTAAAGCTTTTTCCTTTTTTAAATC
This sequence comes from Hydrangea macrophylla, assembly GCA_033977485.1. Classification (NCBI taxonomy): domain Eukaryota; kingdom Viridiplantae; phylum Streptophyta; class Magnoliopsida; order Cornales; family Hydrangeaceae; genus Hydrangea; species Hydrangea macrophylla. The sequence continues at coordinate 107,243,332 of CM066990.1, forward strand.
ATGTTGATTCCATTATTTGAAATTTATGGAAAACATCAATGGGCAGCTATTATGGTACATAACATTATTTTACCTCCCAATGCAGGAACTTCTATTTTAGCATCTCTTTCCAAGTTGGTTAAACTAAAGGTACGCTATGTACTAGCAACCAATAGTAATGGCCTTGCCAATTTATTATAAATGTGATCGACTTTTGAATACGTTATGATGTTTAATTTAGTGACTCTTGATCAATAATTTATACAACTATTGTGGATTGGTGATGTCCTTTAGATGGTAGTTAAACCTATAGCTAAATGAATATTTTCCATACATTAGTTGGATCCACATGGACGCTGCTGAACGTGGTAGACAAGCTAGGCGATTGAGGAGATTCATAGTAGCACAATGCAGAAACCCGAAATCTGACACCACAAGATGAAAACAATACCCAATCGGTTGGCTTCTCATTTTGTCGCGACACGAGTGTCGTGAATGCTATTTACTCCCGATCAATTGTGAATGTGGACGAGAACATAGAAACTAGAACTCAAATTGCCAATCCAACTAGTGGTTTATGATCTCAGTAAATTTCTCAAGAAGGAGAGGACTCCTCAAATGTAGGGCAGCTTTTAAGGCATAATAGACGAGGTCATATATTACTTGAATAGTTTTGTATATTGACTTTGATTTGATTAAAGTAATTCATAATAATGTACATAATCATTATATAACTAATCCTTTAAATACACATAATAATTGAATAGGAAGAACGGAACCACAAAACAACCATTCATATGTAAGACAAAGGCGGAGGTTGTTTGATGGTCAGCGAAGTGCTGAAATAGTTTTTGATCCAAATGGGGAAGGGACCCCTTATATTCACTCAGGTATTTTAATTCTATAAATGCCAAAGTAATAATTTAGTACAATAAATGAATCTAATAAACAAGAAACACCACAAGATACAACACAGAAGATGAAGATATGTCACTAACAGAGCAACACAATGAAAGAAGGATTAGAACAGATAGAGTTCAACATGGCCAAACAAGTAAGTGTATGTTATTTCACAATCCATAAACTTCCATGAATGATTAAATAACTATTGCTAAAGTCAACTTTTTAATCAAAATAGGAAAATTTACTGAATCTTGGAACTTCGGAGAACCAAAAGAAGAATGTCACCATTATGGAGCCGTACTTTGGTACGAGGAACGAACTGTGAAGTCTAAAAATCTATCTAACCCAAAGTTTTCATTATGTTGTGGAGAAGGAAAGGTCGAGTTGCCTATACTCAAGACAAGCCCAGAATTTTTAGAAATGCTATTGACTTCTGAAGGCACGCTATCGAAAAAGTTTAGAGATAACATAAGAGCATACAATTCCATGTTTGCATTCACATCAATGGGAGTAAACATTGATAATACTATAAACAATTGTAGAGCGCCATACGCATTTCGTATAAATGGCCAAAACCATCTCTTGATTGGGTCATTGCTACCAATAACAGGTCGAAGACCTAGATTTGCTCAGTTATATATCTATGATAGCCAAAATGAGGTATCAAATAGGATAAGAGCGGTTACTTCAGGAAGTGAGAATCAAAATTTGGATGCTGGTATTGTTGAGGGATTGATAAAGATGTTTGACGAGCATAACGTGCTTGCTAAAGTCTTTAGAATGGCAAGAGAACGTTTTCAAGAGACAGATATGACGTCCGTTCGGATTAGACTTCTCGCAACTCAAAATAAAGATGGCATACAGTATAATTTGCCAAAATCTTCAGAAATCGCTGCTCTAATTGTTGGAGATTTTGATGAGATTGATGAGCACCGTGATGTCATTATTGAGCATAGTACTTCAGGTTTGAAAAGGATCACTGAATTACATCCTAGCTTCATGGCTATGCAATACCCAATATTGTTCCCATATGCTGAGGATGGATATAGAACCAACATCATGCATCGAACTTCTCCAACAAGTCGCCAAACTAATAGAGCTTATGTCACTATGAGAGAATACTACGCATTTAGAATTCAACATCACCGAATTGAAGGGCATACATTACTTCAAGGATATCGACTATTTCAACAATTCTTGGTTGATGCACATACATGCATCGAAGAAGAAAGGTTGCGATGGGTTAGAAACAACCAAACAAAACTCAGAGCTGAACTTTACAAAGGTCTGAGGGATGCAATCGTAAGAGGAGACACAACCCCTGCATCAGTTGGAAGAAGAGTAGTTTTCCCATCAACTTTCACATGAAGCCCTAGATACATGGATCAGAACTATCAAGATGCAATGGCTATATGTAGATGGGCAGGCCCACTAGCTTTGTTCATCACCTTCACTTGCAACCCTAAGTGGCAGGAGATACAAAGTTATCTACGAATGATTCCTGGATAAAAATCGGAGGATAGGCCTGATATTGTTGCACGTATTTTTAAGATAAAACTGGACGAGCTTATGAAAGACTTAAGGAAAGGAAATCACTTTGGAAGAGTTAAAGCAGGTACGTTAAATAACATTAATTCCAAAAATGTAATGCAGTTTTTGAACCAATCAAAATAAATTACTAATTATGATGCGTTATCTTTCACAGCAATTTACACAATTGAATTCCAAAAAAGGGGCCTTCCGCATGCTCATATTATCCTTTTCCTACATGCTGATAATAAGTACCCAACTCTATACGATATTGACAGAATAATATCAGCTGAGCTACCTGATAAGAACGATAAAGTGGCATATGAAGCAGTAGTTCAGTTTAAGATCCATGGTCCATGTGGTTCATCAAATCCAAGGTCACCTTATATGATTGAGAACAAGTGTTCAAAACACTTTCCAAAAAGATATTGTAGCCAAATAACAGTCACAGAAGATGGATTTCCAATTTATAGAAGGCGAATAAGTACAAATGTTGCAGTGAAAAACAACGTTGAATATAGTAAGATGTATAGGACGCATCTTCTTTGCACACCCTACCTCAGGTGAGAGATTCTATCTTCGAATGCTTTTAAATATAGTAAGAGGATCGCATTCTGAGGAGGAAATCAGAACTGTTAATGGTGTCATTCATCCTACTTTTAGAGAAGCTTGCTATGCGATGGGCCTGTTAGAAAGTGATCATGAATGGCATAAAGCTATAGACGAAGCAAGCCAATGGGCAAGTGGCCATCAACTAAGGGAACTTTTTGTAAACATGTTGTCATTTTGTGAAGTCTCAAACCCATTGTATCTTTGGGAGGCAAACTGGAAACATCTTTTGGAAGATATAGTATTTCGTCAAAGAAGAATGTTTGGATTCGAAGCCCTCACTCTCAATGATACCCAGCTTCAGAACTATGCACTTTACGAAATCGAACAAATCTTCAATAGGAATGATAGAACCCTAAAGGATTTTCCATCCCTACCTTTTCCTGACCTATCATTGATAAGGGAAAGTAACAACAGGCTTCTAATTGAAGAATTGAATTACGATAGACAAGCACTCTCAAATGAACATCGTGAATTATATGAAGGATTAAATTCACAGCAAAAGGATGTTTATGCATCTGTCTTCCAATCTGTATATAGCAATGAAGGAAAATTGTTTTTTTGTGTATGGTAGTGGAGGAACAGGAAAAACATATTTGTGGAAAACAATTATATCTTGATTACGATCAGAAGGATAAATTGTACTAGTAGTAGCCTCTTCTGGAATTGCAGCACTACTGTTACGCCCCGAAGTAGCCAAAAATAGGGAAAATTTAAAATTTCCTTTTTAGACCCATAGGGAATGACGAGTTACATTAACTGATTGTCCTTTTACGTTCTACGCATGGTTAATAGAGTAAACGGAAGCATAAAAACATCTATTGGTGTTCTTCAATATAACTCAAATGTCTGGGATCTAATTATTACATCATGAGTATAAATAAAATATCTATAAAGGCAGTCTAGGCGAGCTATACTGATCACAATACATATCTACACTATTACCTCAGATAGAAGACAACAAGCATATTAAGTAGTTCTAACACAACTACATCAGAGTCCTTGCGCTTTAACTTGTACATCTGCTGTATCCCTTCGAGTGGCTTCATCTTGGTAGTCGTCTTCTGTGAAATCTGGACGTAATATGTCCAGGGCAGAGGGAAGAGCCGTTAGCTTTTGAAGCTAAGTGAGTTGACCTAACCAATCACTCCTAATACAAACAATAGTATACAAGTACAACAAATATCTCGAACTAAACATTTGATATGCATTATCTCAATACGTATGATTTATGACATAGTAGTATGAATGGGATGCGACACAATGCATCATCGATATGCTTGACTTTACTCGACCACAGACACCACAACTGACTCATGTGACTTGTTACATTACCAGTGTAACGCCGTTAGCTTAGAGTAGAATGATTACGTTGCTATTGTCGCCTAGCAGGGCCCTATAGCAGTTTTTTTTTCGGTTTTAAAAAGAAAGAGTGTAATCATTGTTACTTAGGTCCTCGTGACCTTGCCTGGAGAATAGAATAGTTACAGCGCTATCGTCGCCTAGCAGGGCCCTATAGCATTTGAAAGGTAACTATTGTATTCGAGTTCAGATGGATACTTTGCTATCGTCGCCTAGCAGGGCCCTATAGCGTATCAACCAACAAACCTTTGCTATCGTCGCCTAGCATGGCCCTATAGCATTTTCAACCTTCAACTCATGTATCACTTCAATGATTTCAATGGAAACTCTGGCTATCGTCGCCTAGCAGGGCCCTATAGCAGTTTCATCGTTGTTCCCATTGATTTGATTGTACCATACGGACCTCCGCGATCCACTCAACATGTATGACAACATGACTGGGTTAGTCCCCTTGACTAACCATGCAGACGTCAACATTGACATCATAACTCGATTACGTTCATATGAATGTTCATGTGATTGTATAATCGTAAACTTAATAAGCAGGAATAACAACGATTATTAACCAAGCGTGGAGTATAGTTAACTAAACATGCGTTTATCATATAAACAATAAATCGGGACATTCACATATATAATACATATCAGCTACGTCCACACAGGACGCACTGGGTATTCACATAATACACATAGAATAATTCTATAATATACCAAGTGAGTTAGGACGACTCACCTCGATGCGGGTGCGTAAAAGCAAGCGTAACTGCGGTTCCTACAAAGTATATAAATTCATAAAACAGCGGTTAATAAGCGTACTAAAAGTAAGGGCATAATGGTAATTATGCCGGATGTGTTCCTAAACCTTAACATGATGATCTAGGCATCATTCTGAGTCTAACGCCATTGACTAGACTCAAATCGGAGTCCGTCGCATAAGAGGCTGGGTTTTCTATACCAGTTTGGGCCCTAGAGGTAAGCTATATTTTTTACCGTGTCAAAAGGTCACCAAATTTTGAGGGGATGTTCTAGAGATTATTCTAAGACTCTGGGAATTGACCGCGTATTTTTCTGAGCCACGGTTTATTTTCTATGAATTATTGAAGTTCTAAACGTCTAATAATAGACTGCGAGGTCCCATAATTATAAAATATAATTTAGGAAGACATTTGGTCTTTATAAATATTTTTATTAAATACTAGGCCTTAAAATAGGCCAGTAGTATTTTTCTCGTAATTTTTCAAAGTTAGTTTGGTATTTAAATAATTTAAATACAACCAAACGGTTCTTTTGTAATACATAAAGAAATATTAAAATATCACTAATTGGATTTTATAAATGATAATTTATAAGATAAAAGTATTAGGGAAAATTAATATAATTTTCCTGTATTTTAAAATAGCCATTAGGTATTATTACCTAATTATTACCCCTTTAAAATAAATTTTGATTATTTATTTAAACTAAATAAATAAATAATAAGTACAATATATAAATAATGAATTATAATTTCAGAATATATACAAATATTAATTAATAATAGTTTCAGAATTAATAAAGTCACTTAAATCTATTTTTAATATAAATAAAACAATATTAATAATTTACACTAATTATATCTACTATGTAAAGCTCTGTTTGGCAAACGGGATTGCTAACACATGAAAGTCCATCTAGAAGTCAATCACCCAAACAAGGCCCAGGCCCAAGCCCAAGTCCAAGTCCAAACTTCATCTGTCTAAAACTTAACCCAAGCATTTAAAAGAGCTTAAAAGCCCAACTAATACAATTAAGTTTAAGCCCAAAACTAATATAGAGGCCATATGGTACAAACTACCTAAGGATATACACCATAGAAAATCTCAGCCCACTTTTCTTCTTCCTCAACGAACTGATACAGGGTATACACACGTATATTTACACATTTATACACAAAACTTCAAATATTTATAATTCCCTCATTTAATTTGTTAATGAAAATACGCAAACTTTAAGTCGAAATCGAGTGCCTCGACGAGCCCGATCTAATGGTATAGGTCTTGAATCCTAACTCTTAATGGTCTATCCGTACGGGGGGAAAAACAGTTCGGCCAAAGAAAGAATAATTCAATCGTAGGACAACTAAGCGTGGTCTAAGCTTCGAGCCGTTCATCGAGAAGCTTAAGGAGGTCGGTAGGGTCAGTTTGGCATTGGTTTTGTGGGTTTTGGTGATTGTCGAAAAAGTCGAGCTCGTACGAGCTTCAATGGTGGTCCGGCCATGGCAGGGCCTACGGGTCTGTTTGGGGGTGTCCGTGAGGGCGTGTGTGTGAGTCTAGAGTGTACAGAAAATACAGACAGGGCGAGCGGCGTTACCTTCCTCGGTGTGGCCTCGGTTTGGCTCCTCTCTCTCTCTAGCGTGGTCTCTCTCTCCCTCTCTCTTCTTCTTCTTTCTTCTTCCTCCTCCTTTCTGTGTGGGTGCGTATACGTGTGATCTGTGGTGAGGAGGCAGAGAAGGGGTGGTGGCAGTGGGATGGTGTTTGGGTGTATGGGGTTTGGTCTCTCTCTCTCTACTCTCTCGGGCTCACTCTCTCTCCCTCTCTCAGCTATACTCCCTATCTCTTTATATAATAAATAAAGCACCTGCACACATATATTATAGATATATACACACAGTACATACACCCACATACATATAAATGTACAACACATAACATGCATATGTAAACGTGAGTGTAGGCATGTGTTGGGCGGTGGCGTGTAGCAGTGAGGTTAATGAGGGGTGTGTGAGGGGACGGGTGGCAGGGGTGATGTGGGGGAGTGCGCAGCGGCAGGGTGTATGCATGGGTGACACATGGCGGGTATTAGTTGCATGGCTGCCACATGGTCATGCGTGGGTCCCACGTCTCGATTTGCGTGCAATGCTGCAAAGTGGTTGCGAGATTGAAAGTGTGTACATATGCAGGGCTGTGTACGGGTCCACGCGTACTTCAGTCTGGGTCTAAGAATCACAGTCCGAGTTTGTAATTTACGGTCCAGGGTCTAAACTAGAAACGTCAATACTATAATAATAATAACGACTATAGTCTTGGGACTTATTGGGTACGAATATTATAATATAAATTTAACCATAACGAATATAATGTAACTTATAGTTATAAGATTAAAGGACATCGAACTATATGATGTAATTCATAATTAAAATATTAAGCGACAATTAAATATTAAACACGATTATATTATTACACGAGGATCTAAAAGTTAGGAAATTACATTAACAAAGGGGTACGGATTTTACGGGTACTACAACTACTACTACCAGGTGGCCGAACAGCATACTCAAGATTCAAGATACCATTAAATATTCACAATGAATCATGTTGTGTTATCAGTCAGGGGACCCAACTAGCAGAGCTTATTTGTAAAGCAAGTCTGATCATTTGGGATGAAGCACCAATGGTACACAAGCATGCATTTGAGGCTGTTAACCGAACACTTAGGGATGTAATGCGCTTTGAAGATCCAAACTCATCCACAAAAGTATTTGGGGGTAAAACATTTGTGCTTGGAGGTGACTTTAGACAGGTTTTACCAGTAATCCCCAGAGGCAGCAGAGGGGATACTGTACAAGCCTCAATAAACAAGTCAACCCTATGGAGAAAGTGTCATTTGTTCGTTCTAAAAAGAAATATGAGACTAAGGATAAGTTCATTAGATTTTGAAGACTTGCAAAGAATGGCAGAGTTTAGCAAATGGATACTAGATCTTGGAGATGGAATGCTTACTACCACTGCAAACGAGGATAAAGATGAGCCTTCTTGGATTAAAATTCCCGATGATCTCAATATTTGATGTGATAACGATCTAATAACCGAAATAATCGATGTTGTTTACCCGGAGTTATTGAATCATTACAAGGAAAAAGTGTACTTAAGAGAGAAAGCAATATTATCTCCAACAAATGATTGTGCCGATTGTATTAATGCTCACATACTTTCGCTCATTCCTGGAGAATATAAAAAGTACCGCAGCTCCGACACAATATGTCCATCTTCTTCTGCAGTGGCTGACCAAGAGATATTATATCCACCTGAATTTCTACATACACTTTCATTCCCCGGCATACCTAATCATGAAATTTATCTTAAAGTAGGCGTGCCGATAATACTGTTGAAGAATATCAACCAGTCACTTGGACTTTGTAATGGCACAAGATTAATAGTGACACGTTTGGGAAATTGGGTTATCAAGGCCGAGATAATTACTGGAAGCCACGTTGGAACAAAGGTTACCATACCACGAATAGTTATGTCTCCTAATCAATCAAAATGGCCATTTATTTTGAGACGGCGACAATTACCAATTAAAATATGTTTTGCTATGACAATTAACAAAAGTCAAGGGCAGACATTCAAGACTGTTGGCGTGTACTTGCCAAGGCCTGTTTTCAGTCATGGCCAGCTTTATGTGGCTGTATCAAGAGTAACATCTCGGGAAGGATTGAAAATTTTAGTTCCTGATAGATCTATGCAAGGATCTACAAAAAAACATAGTCTTCGAAGAAATATTTGAAAATCTTCCAAAAGGTAACAAAAAAAAAAGTGTAATCCAGTTTTAAGTTATTGCAAGACTTTATTACTCATACCTTTAATCACAAATAACTAATATTTGCACTATACATTTTCTCAGGTGTAATAACTCAAAGATGAAATCCTTTAATTGCGTGGAACGGCTTTCTCCAACAAGAGAAAATTGGAAGATTAAAGTAAGAGCAATAAGAATTTGGGATGCAGTAAATGCGAAGAACAACAATGACCTCCTTAGTTTAGATCTAATCCTCTTGGATGAACATGTAAGTAGTACTCTAAATTTAACGTAGATGATTGCCATATATGAAATAAAAATAGTAAATGTGCTTATACAAAACATTACAGGGACAACATATTCATGCCTCAATATGGAAAACCTTAGTGCCAAAGTTTAGACCACTTCTTCTTGAAGGACGTGTTTATTTGGTATCATTTTTCAAAGTAGTCCATAGCAATGGTTACTACAGGCCGGTAGACCAAACTTATAAAATAAACTTCACTACCGCAACTACGGTGAAGGAGATAGAGGAAGGTAGTGAGAACATTCAACCAGACAAGTTTGAGCTGGTCAAATTTGAAGATATACCAATGCAATACGACAATAACATATTCTTGATAGGTAACCACTACCACAACTTTAGTAATACTATTTCGTATAAGGCTACGAGTCCTATGATATAAATACAACTTTTTTTTTTACAGATGTTAAGAATTGTTACCGCAACAAAGATAGAGGAAATTCAATCAACAAATTCAGTGTAAAGAGAAGAAATATTGAGTTGCTGGACAAAAAGTGAGCTCATAAACTACTTAAACCTTATCATATTACCATTCACTTTAATGTGCAAATTATTTTTCACATTACAGCAACAACAAGATGCAAATTACTCTTTGGGCGGGTTGTGCTTTTGAACTCAATGAGGAAATAGCATTCAACAGTGGATCTATTACAGTATTGATAATCACATCAACCATCGTCAAACAATATAATGGTGTACAACTGTGATAAAAAAACTGTCAATTATCATGTTGTTATCTTTATTGTATAAACTTTGTAATTTAATACTGTGACACCCGCTCCTGCGGTTTATATTTAATATTGCTTTAGCATGCATAATCATGAGTTAATGTTAATTAATGTGTTATGTGACACTTATTGGAGGTGGTATTAACGCACTAAGTTGTTTATGGGTGTCCAGTTAGGAACCCAGTTGTGGCCAATGTGGTAATCCCAAGTTGGGATATGTGTTGGTGGGTCCCAGTTGAGATGGACATTATATGTGAAACACCCTATGTGCCTATATGTTTATTAAGGCTTAAATGAATTATTATGGGTGTCCAGTTAGGAACCCAGTTGTGGCCAATGTGGTAATCCCAAGTTGGGATATGTGTTGGTGGGTCCCAGTTGAGATGGACATTATATGTGAAACACCCTATGTGCCTATATGTTTATTAAGGCTTAAATGAATTATTATTTGATTGTTAATAATATCATGTTATTAGGTAGTGACCACTTCCGGGGTCAATTAGGGATACCTTTGTGAGCACGAATTGAACACGTTACATAATTAGTAGGCTAATTAGTAACTTCATATAATTATATGAGACCACTTATGGGACCCATGCGAGACATAGACAAATATCTATTTAAGTTTAGGATAGTTTTAATACAGTTTTATAATTAGTAGGGGCGTAATTGCAAAACTAGCAAACTAGTGGGGGCTTCATAATAAAATGGATAAACTTATATAACTAAGCCACCTAAGATGGATGACTCTTCATCCTATTTAATACTAATCTCAGTTAGTATAGGTGTAGCAGAGACAGAGACACGAGACATGACGGAAATGTTGACGGTGACGTTCTCGACCACGGTTGACGAGTCGAACGGCGTCGATTTTTAAAACATGCTACATATTCAGACTCCTAGGGATGAGTCTAATCTATTGGTACTAATTTTATTGAGTTCTGTGGTAGTTTTTCCACGACCCATTTTAGAGTTTTAGCTCATAACTTGTAGTTTTATATAGGATTTGTACCTGGTTCTTAATAGGGCTTTAATCTCACGATTAGGAGCGAAACCCAAGAGGTGAGTGATGTTAATTTTGATATTTGGATGATTTTCATGTTGGGTTCAATTGTGATGCCAAAGCATACCTAATTTTCTTAATTTAATTTATTTAGCTTATTATTGGGCAAAATTCATATAGTTAAATTAGGCCCAATTTGATTGTGAAAGCACGGTGTAATGATTAAATGAGCATGCTGAGTTGCCTATTTGGGTCAATGGGAATTGCTAGTTTTATACCACCATGAGGTAATCTTTGTGGTTACAACCACGGCCGCCAGAGGCCTATGGGACCGCACGTGTGAGGGCGTGGGTCATGACTAGTCACGTAGGCTTGGGGAGTAGAGCCGCGGGCTAGCCGGTAGTGGTGGGACTGAGCTAGTAATTGCCGGAGACTATAGTTATTTGTAATGTGTTGAATTGAGCATGTCAATTATCCATAATCATGATTAGAATTACTCACTAAGCATATAGCTTATATATTGTAATGGTTATTGAATAACCATCGTAGGTGATCGTGGCGAGGAATCGGGGAAGTGAGCTGAGAAGTGGCTTGGCTAGCTTATGGGTTTTGGGGGTTGTTGTAACCTTGTTAATAGTTACTTGCTTTTTAGTTTAAAGCTTGCAATATAGTTGTAATTAATCGGTTTTAATCTGAATTGTAGTACGAGTCATACTTTGGGTTGGTTTAAGACTTATGTAATATTCCTAGATAAACTTTACACTTTAGTTGGATTGTAACTTAACTCCTATAATATAAGATTGGACTGTGTTAGTTGGGATTGTTTGTTCGTAGTGTTACTATGACTAATGTTATTAGATTGGGACATTTGAACTTGGAGATTTATTTATTGGGTTGGTTGTAAATGGTTATATTTAGTACTTTTCTTAAAGTGTTTTAAACTCTTGCTAAAACAGGGCTTTTGGCTAATTGCAAAGGCAGGATTTTGTCCGTTATTGGTTGAGCTTATTTGGTTTAAGCTTATTTTGAACTTATTTTGGAACTTTAATGACTGGGGTTAAGCCTTGGTGGCGTGCCACGTGTCCTAGGATCATCTGAGTAGTTCCGAGGTGTGACAAATACCAATACAGGTCAAATATATCTAGCCTCATCAAGTGCTACAAAGATCTACACAAATCTACAAATTCCAGAGGTCGCAGAGATAATTGAAAGGTGCGTATACAATACTGTGTACATTTATTCTCTTGTGAAAAATTAAATTCTCTAGAACATCATATCAACTTTTGACATTTCTATTTGGCCAAAAAAAATGAAGTGCAACATCAGAAGATTGTCAAGTTAGAGAATTACAAAGCCCGGCGAAGAAGGAGCTCCAAATTGATGACTTGATATTTAAAAAAAAACTGAACATCTCTGAACTATTGAAGATTTATTCTATACATGACAATGAGGTAAACGTGAACACTTACAATCCTCAATAGTAGAAAGCAAGTTATTACCCTAATAATTACATTGCAGGGATCAATGTACTCTATCAAGGCAACGATAATGAAGATCGAAACTAATTTTGGCTGGTTCTACATATCGTGCCCTAAGCATCGAAACAAAGTAATGCAAAATGAAACAGCATTTTGGTGTGTTTAGTGTGGAGGAGAGGTTCAATATCCACAACCGAGGTACTCATTGTCATGTGAATCGAAAAAACAAATGCAAGAAGAAAAATTAAGTTTATTTTGGATTTTAAATGCAGGTATAAGCTGCAAACAGAAGTTGCAGACCATAGTGGGTCTACAACAGTTGTCATGTTTGATAAGATCGCTGAGAAAATCATTGGCCAACCGGTCCAAATGCTTATTCAAGGCTCAACAGAGGTAAAGAAATAAATTGTCCATCTTAAAGTAACATAATTTGTACACATACAACAAATAGAAACAAAAACCTATTTCCTTTCACAGAACACTGGCCATGAAGAAGCAGTAGAAATCCTAGAGAAGCTTATTGGAAGTACATTTATATTCCTTACAAGACTCAACTCTTACAACACCACAAGAGGAAGGCAAAACTACACCGCAACAAAGATTTTTCCATTACAATTCACCTTGGAATCTCAAAGAATGTTACATATCATCCAATAGGTCAGAAAAAATAGATGAACCTATGCATATATTAAAGAAAATGTCCTTATACGCTAAAACTTACTCAATCTTTAAAAACAGGACCTTAGCCAACAGGGACCTTCAGAGGCTACTTTAGAATTGACACAACAGGACAAAGGCAGCTACTCCAAATCAGCCACACCAAGCAAAGATACTGAATATGAACGAATGAATAAAAAATTGCGCATTGAATAGTAAGTAAAAACTACAATTCTTTCATATTTTAATCGCTATGGTAGGAAATTGCAACATTTTGATCTATTTGTTTGTATATATTTACTATTATTTTCTATGCAGGAGCTTCAATGCGATATCTACAAGAAAATGCATTTCATGTGCGTATGTTGAGGATGGGCTGAATAAATTCTAAGTAGTGATATTGATAATATCGAAATTTGTGATTCCAAACTAGATACTTGATTACGTTTACCTAAATGCATTATCTTTTGAGCACAACTTATCTTTAAGATTGTTTCTGAAGTATTTGGTTGGTTTATTTAGTGTGGAACCATAATTTTGGACCATGGTTTTGGTATTTATTCCAATTGTTTGCAAGTCATGCATGTTGTCTTCCAGTTTGTTTGGTTTTTTTGTAAAAAGTGAGGAACCATAATTTGTGACATAGTTTTTGGCTAGAATCTATTAGGTCGTAACTAAAATTGTATCTCTTATAGCAAAGCTCCGGTGCATTGCACGGGTTAAACATCTAATTGTTAAATAATACTAAATCTTTATCCAACGGTTAAAAGCTGATTTCTGCTTACAATATAATTACCCTTGTTTCATTAATTTCATATTTTCATTGATTTCGTATTTTTCCTTTCTGAAATTTTGCCCCCAATTTTCCTTTCCATTTATCACCCACACTTTTATTTCCCTTTTATTATTTGCGTATATATATCTCCTAATATCTCTCATTAACTATTACTCTAAAATTTACTTATATCCTAATTAATATCACTCTACATGTATATCACTCCCCGGCCCTAATCAATTCCTTAGCATGAAACCTATCTCGTAATTTTCTCTCCAAAATCAATCTCCTATTTGTCTCTTGAAAATTATTTGTACAATTGATATGATTTTTAAATTTGGCAGAATCTGCCGTTGTGTGGACGTAGCAAAGCTACAAATATGGCTCTCTTTCTAATTTGGATATGATTAAGGAAGGTCAGTCAATGGTTCAGTGATGGGCGTTTTTTGCTTTTGATTTTATTGTTTGTATATGTTCCTTTGCGTGTGTGTATGTGAATGGAATACTCAGTTTAGAAGAGAAAAGAATAAAAGAGAAAGTCATAAGTAAGGAAAGAAAGGAAGAGAAGAGATTGAGAGTTGAGGAGAGAAGAGAAAGTAATTTTCTTTCCACTTGATTGCAAGTTGAGAAGAAAAGAAAATAAAATAAAATAAAGTTACCATTCTACCTCCCACTTAGATGGAATTATAGGTAGATTAAACTAGAAGAGTATAGTGGGTATTAAAAAATATTAATTAATCTTCACTTTCTTTTTTCTCTTTTTCTTTCTAATTTAGAGAAAAAGAAGTTGAAAAAAAATAAGAGTTAGTTTTATTTCTTTTTCTCTCCTCCTTAAAACTCGCAATCTAAAGAATGATCTCTTCATTTCTCTCATTTTTTTAAATCTCAATCATAGCGCTAATGTTTTGCTTTCGTTGAAGGATTACCAACATTTTTTATTATTTTTTTATCATGATGAATCACTAACTAATCTACGAAACGTAAAATGGGTAGGTTGAGGGTCCTCTTTTGTATTTAATATTTATTATATCGTGTAATTCATGGTCAAGTGTGATACCCGATATTTTTTTTTGATGGTGCCAGCCCCATGACATAATTTCTCCATCATTTTCCTTCTCAGACGGAATCAATCATCAACTCCGATCTCTCTGCACATATGCAAGGGAGCATAAACATACAGAGGGATATACACTTATAGTGTGTGTGTATATATATATATGATATATATACGCCACCAATTGCGATCTGAGAGACACTATTGAAGGTCTCATGAGGGTAGGAGGGGGAGGAGATGATGAGTCTCCTTTGTTGCATTCATCGGATCTCAAGAAAACTGGTTCTCTCTCTCTCTCTCTCTCTCTCTCTCTCTCTCTCTCTCTCTTTTTTTTTTTTTTTATTATTATTGAATTTCTCTTTAAATTCACTACACATGATTACCCAATAATACAGCTTCCCAATTCAGTCCTATTTCTCGATTCAATTATATTCTCAGAAATAAATTTACAAACTCTATGTCCGTTGACTCCTACGGGAATGAATTGTTTTGTTTTATCTTTCTTTGTAATTGGGGTCTAATTTATATATTTTAGGGAAATTGAAAACAACCCAGATAATATAAAAATACTTTGGTAACACAGGGAAGTTGGCTTGGGTTTGTTTAGATACATAATATACGTATCTGGCATGGATATGAATAGTCATGCAGTGATACTATACATTCTTTAGCACAATCTTTCCAATAATAGTCACCAAATAGTAGGGACCCCCATTAATACTTCTGTCCTGTATGTTCTATTTACTTGTGCAATTTGTATAAAGGGTGGTGAGAAGGTTACCCACGGATAGATATATACTAGTGGCGGTGCACAGTCCGCATAGTTGTATTCATACGGATATTCTATACTAATCATGACATTTGAGGTCTTTAGAGAGGTATAATTACTCCTTCTATTTCAAAAGAGAGCTTTTTTGCTCACTCATTTTTGCTCCACCATTGATTGCTCACCCAGATTTCACTGGGTGACACGTGTCCCTTCTTATTCTCATTTTTTTTTCTTGTGTCTCATTTCAGTAATTACTATCAACATAATTACTGAAATGAGACACAAGAAAAAAAAATGAGAATAAGAAGGGACACGTGTCACCCAGTGAGACTTGGGTGAGCAATGGTGGACCAACAATCTGTGAGCAAAAAATAAAATGCTCTCATTCCAAAATAAGTGTTGACGTTTGCTTTTTTGAATATTTCAAAATAAGTGTCCACTTTTGAAAGTCAACTAAAAAATTTAATAAACTTCATTCTATACCCTTATAATAAAAGAAAAAATAGCATTTTTGTGTGGTCCCAAAGTAGCATCTATTGGCGCCTGCCATATACGGCGTCGTTGTGGCTTTTAATGGGAAGCAGGCCGCACAACCAAGCATATCTATCGGCGCTTATTGTATAGTAAGGATATATATAAACACCTGTTAGTTAGTTATATTGACATGTTAAATATTTCTTTGTGATGAAGGGAATATATGGACTGCTGTGGCACATATAATAACAGCAGTGATAGGGTCAGGTGTATTATCACTGGCATGGAGCATGGCACAGCTAGGTTGGATTGCAGGTCCATTGTCCATGCTGTTCTTTGCATCTGTTACCTTTGTTTCTGCACTCCTTCTCTGTGATTGCTACATATATCTTGACCCAGAACGTGGCCCCACCAGAAATGGCTCCTACCTTCAAGCTGTTCAGAAGATTTTAGGTAAAGAAGATGTATATAAACATTTTCTTATTTCTAGTTGACACTTCAAAATAATACGCGTTTATTACATTTGGAATACATGTTTTTATGATGGTTCCTTCTCCCCCAGCCCTGTCCCAACATACATGTGAGATAACGAAAATATAAACGAAAAGGCAAACACAAGTGTTTCACTTTTACCCCAAAACTGGGGCTACCACGACGAGTTGCTTGTAGTTTTACTATATCCAAAGGCAGAGAGAGAAGAATACAAATTCCATCGACAACAATCCTTAAATAACATAGAATTAGAGCTACATGCTACAAGTACGTGTGAAATTACAAATTGAAAATTCTCCATAGGGTAATCTCCCTATCCCCAACTTTCGGGCAACCCCCCCACCAACTTAACCCCAAGTTGGAACTGCAGGAATGTGGCTAAGTGTACAGTAGTTTCAGGCTCCACACTACCTTTCTCTCCCATGGTATGGTAATAAATTACCGTTTAAATACGTCCACCTGTAAGAATTAATATACAGATCCCTGGCTTTTTAATTTTTTGGTTTCTTTTTTGCATATTGCAACTATAGTGCATAATTCTAGTTGGTAGAGGATTTAGTCTAGAGAACATATGCGTTACAGAATATCATTGAGCCTTAACAGCAAATTCATTTGGATGAATTAGTTTGTGGCTTTTCCAAATTAGTAGTTATGACGCATGTGTTAACACTGAACCTGGCCTTTCAGGAAATAAGAGTGCATCGATATGCGGTATTCTTCTAAGACTTAATATATTCAAGATAGGAGTTGTCTACACCATTACTTCTGCTATTAGTGTGAGGTATGTAAATGGCCTTTTTCTTCAGCCCATCGGTATTAATTTTCTTCCGCATGGTTTAAATGTTAAATGCTGCTCTCACTTGTCTGCCATATAGGCCCTTCTATAAGCATTTTTCATGTAATTAGATGTCATTGTATTTGACAATTTCGCCTTAATCTTCCATGCTTTTCCTAAGCCCACCGTCACTGGAAGCACTGTGATTAATACCAGACTACCAGTGCTTTCATTTGACTCAAAAAGGTAAACAAAAATTGGTAATTGTTATCTCTTTATGCAGAGCGATTCAGAAATCAAACTGTTACCACAGAGGACGTGAGGCTGATTGTGAATATGGAAATACTTCTTCTATGCTTCTATTTGGAATCATTCAAATTGTAGTGTCTCAAATACCTGATTTCCGCAACACAGAATGGCTCTCTGTTATCGCTGCAATCATGTCCTTCACTTATTCTATCATCGGGTCACTACTTGGCTTAGCAAAATTAATAGGTATTGTCAAGAACAGTTGATGTTGTTTGGTTACAAGGCTGTGTTTGGTTCATGGATTTAGTGAGGGACAATAAGTGAAGACCCAGGAAAGCACTTTTCTTTGATTGGTTTATAAGGAAAATAGGACGTATAAGAAAATATACAGACAAATAAACAAATAAATAATTCGAATTTTTATTCCCTCCTTTTTTCTTAAGTTACAATAATACTTTGATTTATTTTATTTAACTATTAATTTTTATTTAAGCATGGAAGAAAACAGAAGGGAGAACACAAGACGACTAGTTTCCTTATTGTTTTCCTTTCCTTTTTCTTTTCCTTCTCTAAACTGCAGCTTATAATGGTTCTTAAGAAACAGTTAACCTGTTACTTGGCTTATTGAGCCTGAAATTGCAGGAGATGGAAGTATTAAGGGTAGCATTGGAGGAGTGCCAACTTCTGATCCATCTCAAAAAGTATGGATAGTCGCGCAAGCACTTGGGGACATTGCTTTTGCATATCCATTCACAATGATTTTTCTCGAAGTACAGGTGCATCAATTTTGCTTTCATATTGAATTTCTTTTCACTTTGAGGCTTCGTTTGGTTCATGGATTTAGGGACAGAGAGAAAAAGGAAAAACTGAGTAGAACCCTTCTCTTCGTTTTGTTAATAAGGAAATGGTGAGGAAAATGAGTCAGCTCGCTTCCTTTTTTTATTCGAGTTCCTATTGTATTCTGAAAATTTTTAATTTTCGTTATTCTTTAACCATGGAGGAAAACACTAGGGAATTAATTTTCCTTTTCATTTCCCTTCTCTAAGTCCGCAAACCAAACAGAGCCTAAAATAACATGAAATAAGAGTGGAGTTCTTAATGCTGGAAGTTCAAAATATGAAGGATACCTTGAAATCACCTCCGCCAGAAGGGTCTACCATGAAGAAGGCTTCAACTGTATCAATCTGTATTACAACCTTTTTCTACCTCTGTTGCGGAGGACTTGGCTATGCAGCATTTGGCAATTCTGCACCAGGGAACATCCTGACAGGATTTGGGTTCTACGAGCCATACTGGCTTATTGACTTTGCTAATGCTTGCATTGTTCTTCATTTAGTTGGAGCTTATCAGGTACTCTATGGGCATATATTATGAATAATTACACCTAATCTTCATTTCTTCCTTAGTGATTCATATATGTCTTCCATTATTGCCAGTAGAGCTTGGTGTTAGCTCCTTCAATGGCCACAGTTAAATTCACTAGTTGATTCAGGCCCTGTTTGGTGTTGTCTTTTTGAAGCCACTTATGTTTAAACTTTAGCAGTGCAGAAGGAAAAGCTGAAAGCGTTTGGTGATGTCAGTTTTCCTGCTTCAACTTAAATTTAAGCAGGAAAAACTTCTCCTAGAAGCAAAACGAACTTTATGATTAAAAGTGCGCCATTAAAGACATCACCAAACGCATTAAAGCAAATAGTGTATTTTTGCTCACCCTAATTTCCCATTGGCTAATGCAGTGGAGCCCAGTACTTTACACCATTAATTAATTCTCATTTAATCTTGGGTCCCACTGCATTGGCCAATGGGAGAGGAGGGTGAGCAAAAATGTATTCTAAAGCAAAAGCCAGATTAAAAAAAAAAAAAAAAAAAAGTAACCCCAAACAGACAATAAGTTATGGTAACATATAAGTCTATGACTACCTGCTAAGCAAGGATGCAACTTATCTTGCTCAAGGTGTATATTTATACATGGGAAATAATTAATGCTAATCCTCTACATATCTAAAAAGCAAACATTCTTAAATCAACAAAAATGTACCCACTACCACATTAGACGAGGGCACTAAAGTAAACTTACATATGATCTAAAGTAATTTACTTTAGCGCCTTCATTGTTAAAGTACTTAACTGCCGTCATTTTAATTTGGTGGCAAAGACTTTTCTTCTCTATTTATAATTGAATGCAACCCCACTACATTCATGTAGTATGAGTAATGATAGAGCTAGGCCCTATATATATGTAATAGCATATGGAAGTATATGGCAAGTGATTAAAGTGTACGTTGCAATTTTTGTCAGGTATTTAGTCAGCCATTGTTTGCAATTGTGGAAAGATGGGCTGCTGACAAGTTTCCAAACAGTGGATTTGTGAATAATGATAAAAGTTTGAAATTCATCTTGTTTCCGACCATTAGACTAAATGCTCTTAGGCTGTGTTTCCGAACTGCTTATGTTGCATCAACAACAGTAATTGCAATGCTCTTCCCTTACTTCAACCAAGTAATTGGATTCGCAGGAGCTTTGAATTTTTGGCCTCTGGTAATATATTTTCCTGTGGAAATGTATTTTGCGCAGAAACAGATCGGAGCTTGGACAAGAAAGTGGATCGTTCTTCATATTTATAGCGTTATTTGCTTCTTCGTGGCAATGTTCGCCTTGGTTGGCTCATTAGAAGGGCTAATAACTGCAAAGTTTGGCTAGCATAGCTAATAACTGCAAAGTTTGGCTAGCATAGATTTTTCTCTTATTGCTCAAGTTAAAATGGAACAGTTGGTTTGATTCAGGCAAGTAAAGCTCTGATGTCACTTTATAGTCTCATTAATTCAGATCCCTAAACTTTTAATAGAGGAGCCTCTGCAGCTGGGAGTATTAGGATCTTAGCATTGTGAAAATTACTATTCTGCTGTGAAAAAGTGACTTGTGAATAGTCTGTGATAAATGCCTCTTGGCTTTATTTCTGTGCTCTTTTTTAGTCTTCTAATGTTTTCCTTGCACATATTGTTTGTTTCTAATCATTGGAAGACTCCTTTTAATTATTCTATAAAAAATCTGCAATGGAACGCATCTTTATGGAGCGTATGAATCACAGTAATGCTATCTATAGTTCTCAAATGCTTTGAAGGTTGTATCACATGATGCGCCAGTGATCATTGTACCACAAACCGCTGCATGAATACCACTCTCATAACATCTAGAACATATCAAAATTTGGGAACATAATTGCCTGTATATGCTTGATTTTCATTAAATGTTGGCTTTGGAATATGGGTCAGCCCAGAATTGCCAAGTTATTATTTAAAATTTGGGCCCAACTCAAACAACCTATTAACCATTGGGAAAGCAAAAGTAAAAACTAATGCTATGCTACCCAAATTTGCATTCCAAATATTTTGTAAGTTATACCACATGTAGTGGCGTGTAATATCACCAATTACTGTCATAGCATGTGGTACAACGTTACGACGAGTGATCGGTTTTTTTTATTCATCAAAAAAAAAAAAAGATACCCACCGGCCACTCTTGCAGGAAAGCTTTGTAATGCGTTACTTTATCTCCAAAAGGAAAAGAGTATCAATCAGAAATGAATGATAGTTATGCAAGAAATGTGAGTACAACCCGTACGTGCAATCAACCTTAGCTTTCGCGAAGTTGAAGCAAGCTTCAAATGCTACAAAGTAGTTTTGTGTGACTAAAGCAGAAAGCCACCCAACTCTTTGCATAACCACAAGGAGTCAACCACAAAGACACACACACAGATATAAATAGAGAGAGAGAGAGAGAGAGAGAGTTGACCATGCATCTTGTGGGTGAGCTACCGGCCCATCTCTCACACGCTCAATGGCGTTGAATTCTTTAATCAAGTCATGCGCCTTTGATGGCATGTTCCCCTCACAAATGAGCCCTTCCATGCAAACTCCTGCATACCCACATATATATATATATATATATATATATCCCTATTTATTTACACCTCGCTATATTTCACAAACCATAATATTACAAACTCCCCAAAAGGAATGTTTCATTAGGCTTTTCTTGCTCTTCTTTACTTTCTTTTTTCTTTTTCTTTTTTTTTTTCCTTTCTTTTTAAAAAAAAATTTGCTTTTGATGAGAGAGAGAGAGAGAGAGAGAGAGAGAGGGGGACAGTAGGAAAACCAAAGGAGATTCAGTAGTTCTCCTTTTTTGACATCAATTTCTAATTATAATCCTTCTGCATCTCAATTAGCTTTATTAAATATAATCTACCCTTTCCTGTCTGTCCGTTAAAAAGTTTCTTTCAAGACTGGTAGTAGAATTTCTTAAGGTGACTAAAATCAAAGAAAAGAGATGGGTCGAATTCCATGCTGTGAGAAGGACAACGTGAAGAGGGGACAGTGGACTCCTGAAGAAGACAACAAGCTCTCTTCCTATATCGCTCAACATGGCACCCGTAACTGGCGCATAATTCCCAAGAATGCCGGTTTGCGCTCTCTCTCTCTCTCTCTCTCTCTCTCTCTCTCTCTCTCTCTCTCTGGTGTGTCAAGAGTCAAAGACTCCATTCCTTTTTATCTAATATCCTATGGTTCATGCCAGGTCTACAGAGGTGTGGGAAGAGCTGTAGGCTGCGTTGGACTAACTACCTCCGTCCTGATTTAAAACATGGCCAATTCTCAGATGCTGAAGAACAAACCATCGTCAAGCTTCACTCTGTTGTTGGCAACCGGTACAATCTACTAGCAGACATAAACTAGTACTTTCCATACGTTATACAAGACTTATATATCTATCATTTTCACAGATGGTCTTTAATTGCTGCTCAACTACCTGGCCGGACAGACAATGATGTTAAGAATCACTGGAACACAAAGCTAAAAAAGAAGCTCTCTGGCATGGGAATTGATCCCGTTACTCACAAGCCCTTCTCTCACCTCATGGCGGAGATCGCCACCACATTGCCCCCACCACAAGTGGCTCACCTGGCCGAAGCAGCCCTCGGCTGCTTCAAAGATGAAATGCTACACCTCTTAACTAAGAACAGAATTGACTTCCAGCTTCATCAAGCTGGTGCACCACCACTAAACCCTATGGCCAGTTACGTCACAACTAAATATGAACAAAAAGACGATACTATAGAGAAGATCAAGCTAGGATTATCAAGGGCCATACAAGAACCAGATCATATGATACCTTCAAATAAGCCTTGGGACTCCACTGGAGCAACATCGGCAGACTTTCCCGGGGCCTACAATTCGTTCCCTGGATCGGGCTCTGGATTTCATTACGGAACATCGTCATTTGGAAATGAAGGGGATGGATCTCCATGGAGCCAGAGTATGTGTACGGGAAGCACATGCACTGCAGGAGACCAGCAAGGGAGGTTTCATGAGAAACTCGAAGACGAAAATGGAGAGGAGTCTCGGGGTGGAAAGGAAACAAGAAATGGAACCAGTATCTTCAATTCAGAATGTGTCTTATGGGATATACCATCTGAAGATCTGATGAACTCCATTGTTTAAGGGAATTTACATGATAGGGTAAAGAGAAGGAAGATTACCCATTTAAGGGATACCAATAAGAATTCATAACGACAATAATGTAAGATACAAGTGTAAATGAAGCTTATTTAATGGAGGATGATAAAATTGTTCGAGAAAATACATGATTTCTTGCAAGTGTTCGATCAATCCTAGAAATATTGCTTTCTCTTATCTTACAAGGAATGTACTGTAAATTAAGCAAAATAGGATGATGACGATGATGTATCAGCCAGAACCTGCAAGAAAGGATATTTGGCAAGAGCAAAAATTAAGAGAGCACACGAGTCCCCAAATAACTAACAGAAGATGTGAAGTATAAGAAATAAAATTCCTAGTAAAGACCTACCTCAAGTTGTTCTTCAGTAAATGAATCTTTCTGAACATTCCATGTATCTGCATGGGTTCTCCGAAACTCTGCAACTGCTTTTGTCACTGTGGATTTTACAGGTGATGGTTCAGCCACAAATTGCGCCAGTAAGGTGACATGTCCAGGCAACCAACTGAAACAAAAATAATTATTATGTTAATGGAGATAAGAAAGGCATCAACAAGGACATCATCAAATCGGTATTTTAGTCAGTTCTCCACCTACTGAAAAGATAGATGATGTGTTCACACTGACATAGTGATTTGTTATATGCAATGAAGAGCTAAAACAAGGCAGATAAAGAGAAAATGGTTTAAAGTGTGGGAGATCCAAAAATCTCTATATATTTCCAAGGAAAGAGATCAAGGTCTAAGTAATATAACACAGAATACCTTAAAAAATGTGCATATACTTGGGGCATAGTGAGAGCCAATACAAAATTACCAATAATTGAAGAGAAGTTTGATTGCAAAAATAGAGATAACTCTAGAACAATTAAAAATATATTGAAACATACTTCCGGTAACTAACTTACCCATGTCAGTGAAAAAAATCGGTACTACACCTAATCAAATTCCAAAAGTACCTAAAGATGCAAATATATACCAATATAAACATATATGTATACAGGCATCCACTACACCCCCGTATAGAACTTTTTAATCTTCACCTGTTAATATCAACTTTTTGTGGGATTCACATACATTAAACCAACCGTTGGGATAAACTATTCATTTTATACATGTCATGTACACCAAAGTTCAAGCCAATGGGTCATCATTTCATGTCTGATTCGTACATTCAAACCTTTACAAGAAATTTTTTTTTTCTTCATAATTTGGAGTACCATATACAAGTCATCCATTGATGCCATTTGACTTGATGTTCGGTTGAGCATGATGAACATAAAATTTGTGCAAGATTAAGATGCTTTATACTAGATGTGAATGGTTCCCTTCCCTTTGGAGTACACATAACAAAAGGAGTTGCAATTATCTAATGGTAAAGTCAATTCTAATACATCAATTTTTCAAGAATCGCCTCCTAAACTGCAGAATAATGGTTTTTTGAGTCAAATATCAGATCACTAATTATGATAGCATGATGAAGAGATTACATCCAAGCCCAAATTAATTTCAAGAGATCTTCAAAAATTTCTCCCAAAAAACATTTTAAAAAATACTATATGCATAGAACTATATGAAGTTTAGAAACATCATTCTGATAACAATATGTAGGAGCTATTCTTTGATATAATGGTAAAGGCTAGGTCTCACAAGCATGAAAACACAAATTCGAGCTTTGGGAGTAGTCACTTTTGCGCAAAATATCGAAAGGTTACGTGTGCCTCTAGTTATCCTTCCCAACTCCCTGTATAAGAGGGACCCTCTAGGCAATAGCCCTGTTTTAATACAAACATTATGGTGAATTCAGATAGTTAAGAACTTGCTATGTGACCCAACAAGAGCCCAACCTAATGCATGCTTGAAGTACCATCCTATGTAATTTTAGTAAGTCCGCTTTGTAAAATACAAACACGTCGCCAGTTCTGGGCAGTTCCAATAATGAAGTCTTATGAAAAATGTGAGAATATTCATATATGTTAGGACATGGAAATACCTGGGCATATCGTAAGGAACTGATAACACGCAAGCTGTCAAAGCAAGCACAGCACCATGTGTAGAAGCTATGGACTGACTGGAACTCTTATTTCTGCATTTACAAATACTATAGATCAGATTATATAGTGATTCTGTACATTCTAGCAAATATATTATTTAATTATCATACATGTATGGATAATACATGGATGTATACACAAATTTAGAGTCAGCATTTACAATCTTATGCAGATTAATTTAACTCACTTGCTACCATTGTAACAAACCAGATCTCCACTCAAGTAATTGCATGCCATGTACATTGATGTCAAAGATTAACTAATAAGTTATCACTTATACTTTAGTACTTATACTTCACTGCAGATGACAAAATAAAGAAACAAGCTGAGAACTTCTTAATCAATGCATGAACAGTACTCTTGACAAGACAATAAGTTTCATAATCCAATAGTCTAAAGAACCCCTCAAGGAAAAGCAACAATGACGGAATGCGCACGAAATGAAGATTATTTAGAGGCATGTGTATAAAAACATAAGAGGAACTGTCATGAACATTTGAAATAGGCATGAATTTACGAATGGTGGTCAGTTGGTCCCTCCTAGGAGAAAGTCTATCAAGCAGCCAGCCCCAAAGAAACCTCAAAAATGGGAAAAATGACCTCTGTTTTCTATTCTTTTTTATAATAGCCGCCTCCCTGTAAGCTCTATCACGGAAGTCTTCAGCTAGCTCTTCATCCCCACCCTTCATTAGGCCGGCTAAAACCGCTGCGGCATGCTCTCTTACCTGCACCACCAATTTCACATATTTGTTATATAGTGCCAAAACCCAATAGAGCTATGTTCTCCTTAAAGAGTTTGGACATAGTTACAGAGCCATTATCAAGTTCCAAGAGAGTTTAGACATAGGTAGGGATTGTGTAGTCTTAACCCCTATGATAATCCCTATGATGGTAATGAGGGCATATACCCCAATGGATACTATATGCATACTGGTCAAGCATTAGTTAAATTCAGCAAACCAAAAATTTATTCTGAGAGAGACGACCAACGGACCAAGTGTAAATTCTAATTGACCTTCAATGTAGAGTTTTTTCTATCGAACACAGACATATCCTACACGTATTGAGAAGCACACATATTGCGGCTAAATCAAAATGAATAGTCACCAAGAAAAACTCACATTCAGAATGAGACCCTCCAAGAAATTGTACATCTAAATTTGTTTTCAGCATCATTTTAGCAAGTAAATTTTGAAAATCACTCATCCAGATATGAGACATCTCTCATCCAGCAACTCCTTAAAGTTTTTGCACTTTGAGAATTGGAATCTTTCCAACTAATAGAATAGAAAACAAACTAGCTTAATAAATAGTAGAATAACACTTCCTTTCTCGCAAACAGTGGCATCAAATATCAAGCTTAATGTTCTAGAAACCAAAATGATAAAAATAAAATTAAATTAAATTAAATTAAAAAATAAAAAAATAAAAAAATAAAAATAAAATAAAAGAGAGAGAGAGAGAGAGAGAGAGAGAGAGAGAGGAAAACATGGGAAAGAATGCAGAAACAAAGCATGGGAAAGAATGCATGACCATGTCAATTCGGAAGTTTTGCATTCATCATTCTACTTTAGTAATTAGTTAAGTAATCCAGCCAGAATACTTGCCTCCACTTGGTTGTCTACGAGTAGTGCCTCTACAGTTCTCCAGATTTGTTGTTTCTCCGTATTAGAAAGGACGAATGTATGCCTGTTATAAAAAGAGGATGCAACTTCACTAAAAAGTAACAACAATTCACTTTTAGATATCATCAACATCTTTGCATCTAACTCGTTATAAAATGGAAAAAAGAAAAAGAAAAAGAAAAAACAATTTACATTCTAGAAGAAGGGGTGAAACCAAATATCAAGTCAAGATTAGAAAGAAAGAAAAAATAATAATAATAAAAAATAAAAAGAAGAAGAAGAAGAAGAGAGATCTTCCGCTATAAATGACCATCATCTAACTCGTTATAAAATGGAAAAAAGAAAAAGAAAAAGAAAAAAAAAATTTACATTCTAGAAGAAGGGGTGAAACCAAATATCAAGCCAAGATTAGAAAGAAAGAAAAAATAATAATAATAAAAAATAAAAAGAAGAAGAAGAAGAGAGATCTTCCGCTATAAATGACCATTTGTGTGTGGTTCAAAAATTCTCTGTGATAAAGAATGGACACCATAAAAGAGAGCTTCTTACTGCATAAGCAGCATTACGTATCCTGTGGGTGATTGCAAATGTAATCTCTAATACATTAAGAAACAGGCTAATGCCCACAACTTTTTATCACATCGTTGGGAGGGAACCCAAATAGCATGTTAAAGAGGTAACGTACCTATACATATAACTTCTCAAAAATGTCAGAGTTGCAGATCTCGTCCTCCAGTTAGAATCATTGGCTGAAGAAAGAATCACAGATACCGCCTTTTGGAGATGAGGTTCCCACAATATCCTCCATTTTAAAAGTTCAAAGGCTGCCTTGGCCAGCGTTGACAAATCTTTATTTGATGTTTCCTTCAGAAAACCAATCGCAATTCTAAGAGACCAGGTATAATGCCCAATGTAATGAGCATCACAATGCAACCAGTACAATAACCAGAAAATTCTAAAAAACAATTTTATGCTAACCAAGAAGTCATGGATTTCAAAGATGTCTAAAAACCATTCAAGGATTAGTCCTAGTTTGTATTTACAGATCATAACTAAAACTGTTTTTTTTCGAGGTAGATCATTGCAACAATCAAATGCTACAAACAAGTATCCAACAGGAATAACTAAGTAAACATTAATGCATTGAGGTAAATGTAAGTGCCCAAAATACTACCCAAGCAATTCATAAAGGATTCAAACCATAAAGAAGCTGCAAAGCGGAAGCAATTAGAATGGAGTTTGTGATCAAAAGATCAACCATCCAAGACCAGAAAATTAAATAAGGCAAATTCCAATAAATCAATTTTATTAGAGGAAGTATGCTCCAATAGTGGTGGAGTCAACTTTTATAGGCTGAACATAAAGCTAAAAATAGAATCCTAGAAGAAATAGAATCCTAACTAACTAAAATTACTTCCTCTTCAACAAAGCTAAAATAGGAAGTCTTAACAACCAAATTCTTCTAAAACAGCAATTAATAACCTAGTAGACCCACAACTAAACTAAAACATAAATTATACTAAAAGAGTGAAGTCTGATTCTGGTCTAGCCTGGCAACTCAACCTCGCTGGCCGAGCCGAGTTGACCAGGCTTCACTGAGTCATTGACCTGAAAATTTTGGCCAGAGTTGATCAGCATGACTGACTTCCTTTTTGCTTTCCCAATTCTCTAGATACTCAAACTCAATATGATCCTCCGCTTCTAGACGTACTACATCAGAAACTTAAGGGTCTGCATGCCAAAACAGCACACTAGAACACTTGAAAACACTGCTTTGAGTAATAATTCTACCACGCTCGCAAATACAACTACACAGAGAGATTCATTTTGAGGGTCTTAATGTGGTGCTTCTAGATCAAATTATCAGCAATCTAGCAGGATAGCAAACTTTCAAGGCCAGTACATTCTTCAAATGAGAAGAACAAGAATCTGAGACTTCTAATTCTACACACTACAAACATATGATTGTGTAATAACTAATAGTTCACAATCAACATAAAACAACAAATAATTTTTTCTTATCTGTCTTGCATGTTAAGGTAATATGCAATTTTTTTTTTTTTTTTTGGTGTCTTGTTTCTGCTTTCCAAAATTATCGCAAGTCAGCACTAGAAGAGAAAGGGAACATTCACGATTCACTTCTGAAGGAGAAAACCTTAACGCATCCTGGTCTCAAAGACATCTACTACATGCAGATGATAAAGCACATGTTAGTGGCTTTTTGTTTTTCACTGCATTTTGATGTTTGTTATGGATCAGCAATGAGATATAGATCTTACTTTATTTTCATTTGGGGTAGCATAGGTAACTAATGTGGTCTTAGGGTTTGTAGAGCAAGAAAATAGGCAACTAGGGGGAAAACAAATACTCCCTCCGTCCCAAATTAGAAGTCCTCTATTCTATTTTGGATGTCCCAAATTAAGAGTTTGACAAATCAATGTCTTCTGCTTGTTACATCACTAATTTACCCTTTGGGGCTTCCGTGTAACGGTGTTAAGGAATCATATTAATAGTCAATGTACAACACAAGGGGCAATACTGGAGTCAACTGATATGGATCAGTTATATGATTTTTTGGATAAGCTTATATAGTCTCTCCATTCTCTCTCGCCTCCCCTCTCCCTACATCGTTAGTAGCTCTTATCTCCTGTTCCTCAAGATTTAGATCTGATATAGTTATAATCTTTTTCATTTTGGGTAGAGTGAGGCAATTAACGTGGTATCAGGGTTTTGTAGAGCTGGTGAATAGGCACTTTAGGAAAAACAGTTTATTAATATGGGCCAATTATGAAATTTTAGAAGAGCTTTATATACTTTCTCCATTCTCTCGCTCACCCCTTCTCCCTAAGTCTCTAGTATCTCTAATCTCCTTCCGTTTCTCAGAATTATTTGTCTCCTCTCTTTTATTCTCACCATATTGAAAATAAATTTTTTTTTTGGAACATCAGTTGAAAAACATAATTAGCATGTTCAACCACCATATGTACGAAAAATGTTCTATAAGATTGGATTATAGCAATGTATTATTGAATGCACCATACAAGCACAGTGTGTGTCCCCTCGAGCCATAAATTAATCTCGGTGCCATGACAATTTATTATTCACTAACAAAGACAATTTCTACAATACTCTCTTTCATTATTCTGATACTGATAAGAAACTCAAAACGTCATCTTCATCTTCCTAAGAAATTAACTAGCTGAGGCTTGAACTCCCTACCTACTGAGGAGACCCATGAGAATATTACTAAGGCTGAGGGACAATGCTGTATAAATATCAGTCACGCACAAACAAGCATGTTGACCAATTCAAGATAGATACAAAAATATACAGATGCACTTGTGGATGTCAGACATCAAGCAGTCAAAGTCGTACTTTACATACCTGCAAAGAAATTATAGGATGAATAAGACCCACGACAACGTCTAGCAGACATGAAGATCTTCCAGACTTCAAAGATGAGATAACGAAATGGAATAGCTACACATGTTAAGGGAAAGCGAAGATCAGAGGACGGTTATAAAAAATAAGTCAACTTAAATAAATTAATTCTACAAATAATTACCGTTTCCATCCATTTTATTTCATCCTGAGAATCACCATTTACAAAGCCATTGTCATGGCTTGTATCTGTTGGGATATCCATGTTGTCAGACCAATTAGTTTTCTGGATACTTATTACAACTTCGGATGCGCGCTTTACTAGAAATTGATCCCAACTTCCCCCTTCAAGTTTGTTGTCCACGTCACTTTTTTCCTCTTCATGTGAATGACTATGATTGAAAGATGAATAAAGCCGAATATTTGAGCACAAAACAGAAAGGGTAACACCAATGACTTCCCTAACCTGTAACGCAAAACTTATATTAGATTCTGACAGGGAAAAAAAACTCCAAAGGTAATGCAAAATGAGGAATTGGATTAACAATTCATCTGGGGACAATGTTTTCAACTTTGAGTCTTTGAGTCATAGCTTTTGCTTTTTCTTTCCACTGACCAATAAGAATAGATCTCTTAAAGTCACAAAAAAGGTATTTGGACCTGATTAATGAATAATGACATCTAACAAATTTTTAATCGTAGTAGACCTGCTGTTTCCCCATTCCCGTTATCCCCCTGGAGAGCAAAGGTAAATACAAGAAAATAGGGAAGCTAGTCATATCTATTCCCTACAGTCCAGCCACACAAAAATGGATGGTGCATATATGAAGTCTTGGTACTCACAGTCAAAAGGTTCCTAGATTTCAAAGTTAGAATCCTCGACTTTCTTTAGAGATATTTTGAAGAAATACTATACTCAAATAGTTTTACAAGCAGCGAGAGGATAACGCATCATGAAAAATAATAAGAGGATGTCTACAAACATTTGTTTAGAGATTTATAGATAGTTATCATACATTAACTATAACACTAAGCATGCGTGAATAGACTTGTGTAGCACAGTAGCAGGAACGACAAACATAAAGCGGAGAAAGATTAGAAACAAACTAATCAAGGTCTTAATTGGAATGAGTAATATAAATTACTGTACATAACTAAACCTAAACTACACCAGAGGAAAATATCGACCCCTCTGCTCCTCAGATATTTAACTTCAAATTTCGGGTTCTAATGAGAGGTTTCTCACAGGAATCCAGGATAACAAGAAACTTTCCCACAAAACCAAAGGTGCGAGTATCCCTCAATGGATGCTCAACCATTAAAGGAATTGTACAATAAAACGCGGACAAAGAAAAGGCAATAAATTCGATCCGGAATTTGACCAAAAAATATGGTTAGAAGTATGCTTACTTGGGCAGAAGAGTGGCTCATATTACCCAGCAACTCTTCCAGAAGTTTATTGTGGAGCTGTATCTCAGCCGCTTGCATTCTTGGTGGGGATACTTCTATAAGTGCAGCTGAAAGAAAAGAAAAGCGCTTGGCGACTACCGTGGTAGTTACTACTTCAGGCAAAGGGGCCGCCAGACAGTCCATTATTCTTTGCCTAAGAAAAGGAACTTTTGTTCCATAATTCCCTTTTCCAGTTACGGCATAACGAATGCAAGCTGCCCACTCAGGTATAGATTCCACAGATGGTGCAAGAATGACATTCTGTATTTGAACCTTCATCCAACCGTCCCATTCTTCTAAAATACCGTTGACATCGGAATTCAGAACTCCCGCCAATGCTTCGGCAGCAACACACTGCTTAGACCTCTCCTTGGCATTTGCAAACTCCTCCAATGTACTTTTAAGTGCCACTAAAACAGGCATACCACATTCTTGAAATAGCCTCTTAAATATACGTGCAAAGCTTGGGTAAAAGGTGTCTGTTCCTAGCAACGAAATCCAACTAGGAGTGCGTGGCCATGAAGATGAAAAGTCAAAATAAAAACGGGTGATGGATTTGTCCGCCAAACTCTGAAAGGATGAATTTCCATGACCTCCTCTGGAATCTGTGTCGGTAATTATATGAACGTGGGAAAGACAACTCAAAGTCTCACTAAAAAATCCATCTTCCTGAAAAATTTGACTTAGAGCTCCTTCAAGGGAGGACATGATATCTCCTTGCAAATCCCCAGAGGAACCAGGCCGTTCCTCAGCGGACATTTTATGAGGGGATTCTGTCAAGAGTGTATTTAAAGCAGAGATTGCAAGTATTCTCGTCTGAGGAAGTTGACTTTTTAAATTCTTCAAGAAGTGACCTGAAAAACATTTAAAGTATAACTAATTACAGGCATCCTCATAAAGGCTATAATTAAGCGAAACAAGAGGCAAGAATTCCAAAATGAATTTCAGCCATAGGAACGTTTGCTTTTTAAGCTAAATCCATATCCCAACCATAGCACAAATATACTAACCAGCAGTTTCACTTAAAATTTTTGAAGACAAATTCGGATGATTCCTAGATGCCATGGCCAATAACAGCAAGACTCTGTTAGCCATTAAATTATACCTGACCAAAAGAAAGAAAGACAAAAGATCAAGCCCGTATATAAATAATTTCATAAACCAAGTACTAGGAGACTTGTGTTTCGTACAAGTGCAGCTAAGGTCTCAAATGTTATGCACATCAGCAGAAGCCCACCTTAACATAAATTCTTTGCCTATAAATAACTCAAAAAAGTCACACAAGTAATTATATGCATATAGCATATTGAATATTAGAACATTTACCGCCAATGCAAGTTGGAAGACTCGAAACTCAGAGAACCAATACGAGAAACCAGATCTGCAAAATCTGGCCCATCTAAATGGTTGTCTGGCGCCCTGAAAATGCTGCTAGAGACTCCCGCAAAATGGATGTTGTATTTGATGAAAAGCTGTTGGAGTTCAGGAATCATCACACAGCAACCAAAAGGGGCAAAAACAGAAAACGAAAATATGGCATCTGATACCATGTTAAGGGAAACCTTACCTCATTGATTGATTTCTGAGCTTTCAATGATTCGTGGTGCGAGCTTCAAGTAGAAACAAAGGGAAGTAAGATACATACATCATGATATCAGTCTACAATAAAGAATCTCAAAATAAATCCAAACCACGATTCATGGCTTTGTGGAGTCAAATAAAGTTGAATTCACCTTGAAAGAATTCCAAGGAGAAATGACGAGAAGGCTTTTGGATCCTGGATGGCAAGATAACAAAATATACATCAGCAAATGTCATTTTTAAAGATCTGTTTTAAGCATTCTGTACAATTTAACTACCATTGTGAGATGCTTGAGAACTGTTTGTGTAGCAAGGACTGCACAAGAACCTAGAACAGCATATTCTTGTGAGTTGGGATTCCGTAAGTTCTCAGTAAGAGAGGTTACACACTTCGAAATCAGAGATGGCCATCGTTTCATAACCTTCAGGAGGGATTTTCCGGCAAGCCTGGGTACGAATTCAACAACTTAAATGAGATATGCAAACCATATTAAAAGAAGAATCTTTTATTTTCCACGAGGGCAATGCTTTTTTCAAGACAGCAGGATAGCATAAATTAGTGGACTCACGTGCGAACAGTCTCGTAGCTATGCAAGGAGAGCTTCAGAAGATCATCTGCTAAAAGAATAAGATGGCCTGATGGAGACATATTGCCACTTGTACGAAACAGATGATACGATGATTGTGATGCCCTCCATGTACTATGCATGTACGTTTTGTCAATAAGTGCCCACCTAGGCCTGGGATCAAAGAATACATCAGAGTTTCAAATCAAGGATTTGGTGAACATCCGAATAGGGCTTTAAAGGGAATTCTAAAACAAGATTGAGCACCTTCTCTTTCCTTTAGAATGAGACGGCACAATAAAGTTAATAGGAGGTTCCATTATTGCAGCAGATTCTAATTTCCAGGACTGCCTGTGATGAGACCACTCATCATATTCGGACCCACCTGTAGGTCAAGGTAAAGAAGATATAATGTAGGCAAAAGAAGAAGATATGTCACAGAGCTCAGGTCGGGTGTGGGTACATGCCTAAGCATCTGACTTCAAATGTAAGGGCACGGGGACACGACTATAGAACTAAGCTTTTCTTTTATTTCAACAAGAAATAGTGGTTTTATGCAATGACTTCAACAAGAGCATTTCGTCCATTTTGAAAGAACTTTGTATCAAAAGAAATATAATTCGAGGCTCTAAATATACTATCATGTAGGTAGCTAACATGCTTCTTGGTGTGCGTTCAACCAGTAGTGTAGGACACATATCCCATATGCTTGTCCAAGTATTGAGTGTCTGACACAGGTACTTCAACCTATTTAAAAGAGTCATGTAACATAGGCTCAGATAATTGCAACAGAGTTCCTTCCTCTGGATGCAGTGTGCATTACCGTAATTCCCTAAAGCATCCATGATACGAATCATGAGTAGTAATAAGATGCTGTCATCAGATTTTTTCTCTAGTAAGTATCTGCAAAAGCAAAGTTCGTATGAGGTTTTTTAAAATTATAACTCCAGTAAACGAGAAAGATATGAGAGGGGGAAAAAAGTACAAATGGGGGAGAACTAAATTACTTGCAGGCGGTATGTATAATCTCAGCAGCTTTTTCCCGCAGTGCAGTGCTGCCAACAGTTGAACCCGTTGCTCCAGCTATTAAGAAAGATAGCTGACCTGAATCTTCAGTAACATCATTCCTAAAGGAAGGCCTAAAATCAGGCAAACATGACAATACCCCTTGCAATGAAGAATCTACACGCAGAAGAGTGACCTTCAAATGTTCTTTCTCATTTCCTGGCCAACAAAGTATCCCATTTTCAGATATCCAATAGTACATGAGAACATGGAGCATCTTGATTTACTTAAAACATTTATGAACTGAGATGATATACAGATAATAGGCATTAGTAATTGTTCATCTTGGGAACAGGTAAAACTTTTAAATCACAGTTGGTGCTGAAAATATCATCTGAAAAAGTTGGCATAAACCACGATAAGATTTTAAAAAATCCATAAAATAAACAACATACCACCGCTCATTAGAACCTAAACTCCTCTGGATTAGATATTGAGATATTCCATAGACAGAAATTACTACATCTGTCCAAATAGAAGCAAAGATTGCAATTTGAGAGGGGAAATATCATTCTAAAAAAAACGAATTTTTTTCGGTGATGAAGAATTCTTTTGACGCATGTCTACAAGTCAAACTCTGAATGTACACAAACACACCACAATCCACCATCACTTAAAGAGGAGACTTGCAAGCTCAGCATAATAACCCTTGAAGGCTTCCCATCTGAGCTATATCTATGGCCTATGGAGTCAAGAAAATGGCTTTTACCTGGATCAGAGTGGATTTTAGTCTGGCATATACTCAGAAGATCATCTAAAGCTGACTCGAAATGCAGATTTAAGAGCTCGTTAGCAAATTGAATTTCTTCATCACTGGGGATATGCCACTTGGGGACAACGGATGGTTTATCATCAGAATTATCTTTTGTACTGATCCATTCCTCTAATGCAGTAGCGGCTGGGTGGTGCAAAATACACCTGAGAAGCCAGATTTTAGATATTCATACAGCATCAATCACAAACACGTTCACACATATATATATATATGGGCAGGATACACTTACAGCACTCAATTTTTCTAAGACCTAACAAATTAAGTTTTGGTCTTATTTTATTCTCCTTTTGTAAATCCAATGGTTGGAATCGATAAGTAGTCATGCACGATGAAATCTGATATGGCTAAATGCATGATCCAATAGTTGACATACCACACATTACTAGATTGAAGTTCTAATTCAGAAAGCTTAGTAGACGCAATTACTACAAAATTTTATCAAATTGGCATGCATGATAAATAAGAGAGTCATTCAATCCCTCAGTTTCATTTGACATAGAATATAATCCTACAAAAATTGAATGGAGGACAGAAGAATGTTAACTGTTAGGCAAGGTTAAAGTTGATCTGCACCAAATGTAAATGCATGTATGTACCATATCAAAAAGAAGAATCATGTGACTAATGTAAAAGCAGTTACATAATTCAAATAAAGAGTACAAACATACTTGTATTGATCAATAGGATAATAAAGGATCAGGCTACAAAGGAGGGACCGGAGAACATGATCACCAGCTCCATTAACCTGTCATATAACAAATAAGAGGAAACAAAAATATCAAGAACAATAATAACAATCACATCTTTCTGAACCATCTTTAGTGAGTGTTCAGACATAATCATAAGCAACAGAATAAATTATAAGTTAATTAATCAAGTCAACCACAGGCACACTAAAAAAAACCTTCCAAGATGGGGATTCAAAGGCAGACACTATAGCTTCTTTGAATTGATTTCTGTAACGAAGAAGTGCTGGACCTCCATAACTAATGGCAACGGATAATACTTTCAGTTGATAATCAATGGCTGTTTCAAGAGCTGGAGAAAGTGTGGGTTTTGCCTGGTAGAAGAAAAAAATTAACTCTTAACAAGAATGCAGGTTATAATAACAAGACCAAGGAAAATAAACATCATTTACAAATGATAAACCTTGGATGAAACTGAGGCATTAAAAATTCCGCTCCCACCGAAACCGGTACCGGGGGTTCCTTTTAAAGAGGATATGACAGACAACAGGATCGGTTCAATAAGATGAACAACCGCATCTTCTGGGTTTGAATGAACACAAGCACAACAGAGCAGTCCAACCTCTGCAATTGCTCCAGGAAGAATATTTGTCTGGACAAACTTAGAAATTTTTTTCAGAGCCTGCAAATGAGATTTGACATTCATGACGTTATCTTCTAGAAAACTTAAAATGTTATAACAGCTGGGATAGGTATTCAAATTCACGAATCCAAACCTGGTTATAGAGGGATTTTGAAAGCCTCCCCAGCAAAATTTGTAGCATGCAAAAGTAATATGGGCCATCATCAACCAGGAAAGTTCCGGATGTAGCTGATGAATGAAGGCCTTCATTCCTGCAACCATTAACAACTTACTCCCAAGTATTGTGTGCTCAAAGAAAAATCAAGTAGCAATCAGTAGATAAATAAATTGCAAGAGGATAAAAGAGGTAAACAATAAGTCGATGTCTTCAGATCATTACTTACAGAACACTACTAGGTTCCAAGTGTAGAAGTAAAGAAAATAGGCGGCATAGGAACTCATCAAGCCATTCAGAGAACCGGATCGTTGGCATAAATGACAACTCATCCTTGTTATCTTCCAATGTAGCCAACTGCAGACAATAAAGAGATGAGGAGATCCCTTCTCGACAAATTATAAAAAAATAATACATCTTTTATCAAATATTTTAGTGCTTACATTGGAGAATATGGAACCAATCAATTGCATGGTTGCCAATGTTTTAGGTGGATCATTGGCGTCCATGCCAAGTAATGCATTGGATAATGAAATCATCAAGAGATCAATGAACGCATCAGTACCGCCAACACCATCCAGACTGACTGTTGTAGATGATATGGATGTGAGAAATAGTGATCGCCCAGCAAATGCTACTGATGTTACAGCTGTCTTCAATTGGTGGGTGGCAGTCATCTAACTAGACATAAAATTGGAAAAGAGAAGTTATGGTGATGAAACCTGGGCGCATAAAGGAGTAACACAGTTTCTGTTTAAGATGCATACTATCAATTATGTAGGACCAAAGAAATGTTTTGTATGAAGAGGAAAAAAAAAAAGAATGCTTGATTAAGGAGGGCATTTGGAACGACTTCACATTAATTATCCGTATGACATATTCTTCAACTTTGTTTCCATAGCTTATGCTCTGTTTGGAATAGAAGTGACTTGTTTCATAGTACACGTATCAATATTGATATACTTTATAAATAGAGGGAGAAACAACAAAACAAAAGAGGGATATAGATGGAGATAGAAACATAATAGAGCGAGAATTATTTGCTATAGAAGTAGAGGAACATGGGGTTCCATCAACACGCAACTCATGTCCTCGTGTGCATAACACCATCTCCAACTTAAAAGTCAATAATGCATCTTTCTTTATAATAAGTTAAAAATTGCATTAGAATGCATATTTAAAATAAATTGATAATGAAAAGGATAATGTAATTATAATTTGTGAGAATGCATTCCAAAGCTGTCATTCCAAATACACCATTACAATAAATTATTCATGTTTTAACTTCTACCTTTGCATTGGAGGTGGGCTTTTACTCGTGATGACAAGAGATGTCAACCAACTGACCTCCATTCTCTTAATTCTTCAGCAAACACCTTCTACTCTCCCATGCTTCTCTCTCGATTGAAACTCCCATTTCTTTCCTCTCTCTCAAACCAATGTCTCTCTATAATATGCGTGCATGTATGTGTTAGGGCTTGATACACATCCATTTCACAATTTCTTAAGCTTTTAGTGTCGATGGTTTTCCCATGGTATCAAACTCGGTTCTCCATGAACGTACTAAGCATATTGAAGTGGATGTTCACTTCATTAGAGAGAGTTCGATTTGGAATCATCGTCCCAGGGTTTGTGCCTTCCACTAATCAGACTGCCGATATGTTTACAAAGTTTGTTGGTCCCTCTCTCCTGAAGTCTTCTTTGATCAAGCTGGGTCTTGTTGATATCTTTGCTCCAGCTCCAGCTCCAGATTGAGGGGGAGTGTTGGAATATTCAGCCAAAGATCGTGATTTGTGGATCACGGATTCTTAGGGATTAGATTTATGATTGTTATTTCATCTTTAATTCCTATTATTTTCTTTCCTTTTATGAACTTTAGAGTTTGTATATAAATAGTTGATACAATTGGAATAATAATATAGCGATTATTCTTCTATCTCTCT
The DNA here is from genome assembly GCA_033977485.1 of Hydrangea macrophylla. Lineage (NCBI taxonomy): Eukaryota > Viridiplantae > Streptophyta > Magnoliopsida > Cornales > Hydrangeaceae > Hydrangea > Hydrangea macrophylla. Next base: position 107,282,459 of record CM066990.1, read on the forward strand.
TTCTTCTGTTTAAGCCTTTCGAGCAACAATTTGTCGTCTATGTATATAACAAATAAGCCATCACCTATTGTTGATCCCCCTGTGCAGTCTGAGTGGTGTGGACGATATCGCCTTAATATTCCGGAATTATCATGCATAAGGTCGCCTTTCTATGTATACATGTGTAAACTTCAAAGATAAAAACGAAGAAATTACAATTTTTCTGACTGCCCCCTAATTCAATTCCATCAATTCTAGCAGTAAAGGTAATGCATGCGAGATTACTAACCGTCTCCAAGGCCATATGGAAGCGAGATGCTAAAAATGGTAGAACCAACTGGGGTTCCACATATGACAAAATAGAAGTTGTGGCAGCAACTGTTTCAGAAAGATGTTCATTTTTGCTATATTGACCACGATCAATTAACTTCAGCACCGTCTTCACGAAAGAAGCCCGTTCTGATGGCCCAAGACAGAGCTCAGCCTGTCTGCTGTTATCTCCAGTCCTGTGTAATCAATTTTTTTTTTTTTGTAGTTAAACAAGATTTAAAAAAAAAAAAAAAAAAAAAACATTAAATATGCCAAAGCATGTGTAAAACTCCTTTAATGTAACCATGCAAGCATAGCACTTACTGCTGTTCATGCTCTAAGCGTTTCTGGAAGATTATTACCAAATAAAGCAAAAATCGCTCTAAAGAATAAGTCCACCGACCACCATTAGAGGGATGGTAATACCTAAAAAGATAAAACAAGTGAACAACCAATAAATAGAATTCAGATAACAAAAACCATTGGTAATGAGAGATGAGGAACTAAGTTTGAGAAAACGAACTGTTCTAGGAGGTTGACCAATTTCTCCAACTGCTGCTGTGCCGAACTACCCGGTTTCAATAGATATACCTGTATTAGCAATAATACAATATGACACAACATATACCTTAGAAGAAACCCACAGAGGCATGGATTCATGAAAACTGCAAGTTATGGAAGTGAGTATTTTAAACTTACAACCGACTTTGCAATGGCCTTGGCAGGGGTGGCTGCTTTATTGGAAAACAAGAACCTTGTATTTCTAGGAACATCCACAGAGAAAGGGTAGGATCCATTTCCATTTGCTACAGGAACCTGTATTTGCGCATTAGATATTGGAATTTATTTTAATGATAACTCTAGCTGCAATTGAATGTCTGGAACATAAGCAATGGATATGTCCTATAGGCTATAGCACCTAAGAAATTTGACTGAAATAGTTTTGACTATGAATTCTCTTCCAAATGAATGATATGGTATAGGAAAATTCTACCGATGAAGTGGACATGGAAAGGAGGAGGGATATAATAGTCATTGGGCATATAAGTGTATGCACATCTGTACGTTACGGGAGCGTGGACACCTATGTTACCTGGACTCTCCTACTATCCCCCAAGTACCCGATCTCCGTGTCCGACCCCCGTACCCAATTGGACGCTCGGATCCTCCATATGTGATGTTGAAAGAGTAAGAAATAGCTCAAAATTGAGTGCAAAGAAGGATTCTAACTATCCATGAGAAGAAACAAAGTATGTTTATATGTTCATAAGGTGTCCACATACCCGTATCCACCTTCTAGACACATATCCCTGAATCCTAAGATTTTGACTCACAGAGGTCCGACACCTAGATACGCACTCGCACCCACACTCGTACCCAAGTCTGGGTAACATAGGTGGACACATAAGCTGTGTCCCCGATTATGCAACATGGTGATTGGTGTAGATTGTAGAACTACAAACAAGCTAAGCCAAGCTAGTATTAGTGTGACAGGACTCGCTTGGCAAAGCTGAATTGGTGTTCAGTCTCAATTTGTACTAGTAATGAGTCTGACTAGTGTTGTTCGGTATCAACTCGCATTTTTCAGCAGAGCTCAAGCTCAACTCATCTAAGGGATTACCCAGAATATGGTAAGGCACAACCCACCATATTGCATGTTGAGTCAAAACTCGAGAGGAAATGAAGAGAAGAAGCATCTACCAAGAGAAATCCACTTATCCAAACATAGAACATGCCTCCCTCCCTCCCACCCTCTCTCTCCGTATTTCCGAGGCCTCCATTATGTTTCGTTGCCCAAGAGAATAATTTTAAAATCTGAGATGAAGGATGGAGGTTCTGAGTCATGACTACTAACTTCATATATATCCGCATCAATTGCCGAGGTGTATGAATCTTGCTATTGGGTGTACGGTATCGTACCACATAAGAAAAATGAAACATGTGACTTAGAGAAGAAATTGAGCCGAGTCCTGCTCAAGCTTGCTTCATGTTGTGGACATATTGTCACATAAAATGAGACATTTTTTGTTAGATTTATGACAATTCCAAAATTAACAAGTCTGCCTCTTTTATTCAGTTTCTGTCCTACACTTTTAGAAATGCACTGTAACTGTCACTCTCACGGTGTATAGTATTGTCTGTTTTGGCCCACTTGGCCGCTAGCTTTGTCTCTTGGGTTGTCCCAAAAGCACATAATGGATGTTCTTTCCCGCACTTATGTGCACTATCACTTTCTTCCCACAAGCAATGTGAGATCCCATATGCCTTGTCCCCAGTTTAGTGTCCATACTTCACATTCAAGCCAGGCACACGCTACCTATCAGAGATACCCTGGGCTAAGTGCACCTTACATTCTAAGTTAAGATAATAAAGTGGGTGATAGGCAATGATACTGAAGAAATGAATAAGCCAATGTTAGTTGTGTTCTATTTCTTTACGGTAAGCTTCAAGAATCATCATTATATAAATACCATCTGTCCACGAATCCATTTTCTGCATTATCTTACAAATCGAAGTACCACTTCTGCAATTCTACTTGTATAATTACCTCAAACATATTCAAGTATCTGGTGAAAAGTGCAGGTAAGAAACACTCCCAGTTTATGAAGTTGTAGTTCTTTATGACGCGAGCTGTAACAGCTGCCCATTGACTATTCCAAAACTGGCAATTTGGTATTGAATCCCACTGGTCCATACAAACTTTAATCCAATCTCTGTCATTACATGAAAAAGACACCAACTAAACTTATCAACCAAAAATATAAGAAAGAAAGAAAGAAAGAAAGAAAGAACCAACAGCTCAACCAAGTTGTTTCAAATTCCTCGCTAAAGGTGTAGTTCACCTTTAGCGACAAATCTTTCGTCGCTAAAAGCGGAGGTCCGTAAACGGACGTCCGCACCAGAGCCTCTCCGTATATACATATATATATATATATATGTATGTCTTACTCTGAGAAGAAGTCCCTGTTGTCCAAGTTTGTAGGAAGAAATAATCTCACAAAACCAGATCCTTCAAATGACGAGTTATGCCACGGGTTTTCCAGCAGAGATCTGCAAATTTGATCATCCAATGGAATGGTCAATATTAACCACATACATTGACCAAAGCAGCATTAGCTTATTCATGCTAACAATTTCCCGAAACAATTTAATATTGGAACAGTTAGAAACAACTCCACATAAGACACCATCAAGAAAGGAAATACTAATTGCGCATCCTAAGATGGCTGATAGACTGAAAATGAGAATCCAGGACCACCACTACATAATGGCCGTTTAAAAAACTAACAAATCTTTTTTCCTGAAGGAGAATAAAAAAAAAACAAAAACAAAACAAACAAAAGATAACATCAACAAGTATCTTCACATAACCCTCGTTTTCCAAGTTCACGGTTACAGAAGTTCTACATCTGTAAGTAACTCAAAACAGTGGAATAACTGCATATTTTAGTTTGAAAAAGTTACGGTACAAGTTAAAATTAAAATCCAGAAAGCTCACACAAACAGATGATAGCAATATTTGAAATTTTGTTACTAGAACCAAGGTCATTAAACAAAAGTGGAAAAAGGCAGAAAATTACCCAAATTCAAACCATATCTCAAGAGCAGAACCTGGTGGGAAAAACCTTCGGCAGGCTCGAACTAGGGAAGTAACAGTTTCGAAATGTCGTTGTCTTAATCTCCATCCTTCTGGGCCAGTATCTCTGTAACAGATACATAATTCAACGTCCCCAGAGAGTATAGCTTAGAAAACAAGGGGAAAAAAAACTACGTATATCATTTAAATATAGTAAATTGACAAGACATTTGGATAAGCCTAAGTAAAGGACAATCAAAACCATACTGTCCAACTGGGAGCAACTAACTTTAAAAGTTTTATGCGTGTAAGTGTAAGAAAGTGTGGTCGCAAAATATCAGGTTACAAACTCAGTCTCTGTTGTTCAAATCCTACGATTCTCAATTCAAAATGATTCGCATAGTAGATATGTAATCGTGGGTGAATCTTACGATTCGCTTCCGAATCACATGAATCTTACAATTCACGATATTGTCAGATCTGAAAGCTTTTTTCCCATTTCTCTTGCCTTTTTTTTTATACAAAATGATTACTAACCTTCTTTTAAGCACTTAGGATTTGTTTATACAAGTCCCAACCGTTTTTCTTCCGCTTTCGCTTTCTCTTCTTCCCAAATATTCTAGGTCTCACTTTTTGAAGAGAGAAATATTTGAAATATCTTCATCTTTATTTACAAGAATCCAAATCGATTCCCTTTTTTTTTAAAGTATTTCTACTTACAAGAGGAAGTTATCAGTCATCTATTAAGACTTTGAATAAGTTTGGAGGTTGGAACTATTTGGGGATAAATTTATTCTATTTTTCAATTTTCACGAGCTTGAAATTTTATTTTGGTGTTTTTCTTTTGAAATGGCTTCGAAAACAAAAGAGAAAGAAAGAAGTGTGTTTTGGAGTTTTTAAATTTTAAAATTTCTATTTGATGTTTTATTTTGGAATTTTGGTCCTTTTAATTAGTCAACGATTCACGATTTGATCTATTCAATTTGTGATTCAGGAAAATGACATTTTGAATACAAATCCCGATTTGACAATTATGAACTTAGCATCATAGATAGTCCAAAATGTGACATGGATGCAAGATTAGAGATAACATACATGAAACAATTGACATCCAAAAATATGCCCGCACACGTTCTAAACTTTAAGCAAGAACAAGAAGTATTCTTGACAAATAATTTTTCCTGAAGTAAATAATGTACGGACAGCATATTATTTAAAAAGGTGCAAACAGAAAACTGACCTTGTGAAATGAGTACTAATCAAAGTATCATAGAGAGGCCGCCACTGAACTTTCAAGGACAATTTCTTCCGGAATTTATTTAGTAACTTCACTAGGATGCTTCCCCATCTAACCTAATCAAAGGAAATACGACTATGAATTAACAAACAAAGTAAGGAAGTTAACATATCTACGAACAAAATTCATTCTGAGATACAATGCACCACCTGAGCATAAAGTTTGCTTTGAGAAGTGCAAAACAATTCCAACCCAATTTCCAGAAGGGCAGAAACATCTTCCAGAGATACCTCACTTTTTGCCTTTATGAAGCTGCATAACAATTGCATTAAAAAATTTAAAAAAAAAAAAAAAAAGATCATACACATATTGAACACTGGATATAGTTGGGATGAAAAGAAAAGAAGAGTAGCAAAAGCAACCAAATTGCAAACACTATTTCAACAGGTTACTTACTACATACATAGCTTTCAAATGATGATAGTAAACCGATGGAGAAGACCAAGAATAATCATACACCAAAAAAAAAAAGTTAACCAAATGGGATTAAGTGCCATAGGTCCATAACTCGATATTCTCTTCCACATACACATCTAACTCTAGATGCTATTGCAAATCCATGTATACAATTAAGCATAAACCACAACGTCAACTTCAGAATATCTATAAGCACATTTCATCCATTTCATCATAAATGGGCATAATACATACCCATCACTACATATGAACTGCAATTAAACTTAATTGCTTTTACATATGAACAGGCAAGATAAAATGATCTAGAAGCAATTTAGAACAAAACTTAAGACTTATACCTATGATTCACTAGGGGTGGCAATTTTTGACGACAACCCGAACACGACGCGACATGACACGATTAATTTAAAATAGTTTGCATTATAGATGAATAGCACTCAAAACTAAAAATCAAACCCAAAACACAAAACCCGATTAATGACACGATTATGACACGAGAACCCGAAATGCCACACCTATGATTCACAAAATCACTCACAGACTATGTCCATCCAGTGATTCAGTATTTTAAGTATAATGGAATGAAAAAAGCCACCCCATAAAGCTCCTGTTGATTATAGCTTTCCTTGAATAATAATTTATTACATAAGATAAAGTCCATGCTTCGTATACTCGTAGAAAAAGCAATCCCGGAGAAATTCAGGTATGAGGGAACCATAGAGCTAATTTTGCGAATCAATTTCTTAGCTGTTCTGTCGATGACTGAGCAAAGAAAAACAAAATCCAAAAATGCTGATTCCTAATATTAAGCTTTACTGCTAACTCTGTTCAACTAACTACATCTGTGCATAGACTATAAAAATAAATAAAAATTGAGCGGAAACATCTCAACAAAACAAAAGTATAAGTGTGATACTACAAATCTGGTCAAGCTTACCAAATCTACACAATTGGTCAGTTCAATACATATGTTAAACAGAGGGGTGATAAAAATAACTGCCAATTCAGTTCAACTCCATAATTAACTGCATATATGCGTATCGTAGAAAAGTATGCGCAAACAAAAACACAACCCAAAATTTGAAATTGTGATACTCCAAAATCTCATCAAGCTTACCAAATTGACAGAAAATGAACGGTAAATGGCAACAATATAGTGATCGAACTCGAAGACTACACAATTGTTCAGTTCAACCTGTACATATGTTAAACAGAGAGAAGAATGGAATTGAGAACTCACAGGTCGATGACAGAGACCCATTTGAGAGTGGAATAGACAGATTCAGGATCGTCGGGCCGATACGATTGTTTGACAGACCTGACGACGAGAGCGAAGGACTCGCTCTCTCTCTTCGTCTCGTCGGCGACCGGCGGAGGAAGCCAGGCATTATATAGATGCATATTTCTGTATCTATCGTCGTCTCTCTCGCTCTCTCTCACTGTAATGAAACAACAAAATATATCTCTCTCAGAATTAAAAGCCCTTTGGGAGACTGAAACTATATATATATATATATATTCAGAGAGTCTGTTATGACTTGTCTTTGTTTTTCTATCTTTCTTCACAAGAAATGATAGAGAAAATTTGGGGGAAGATTTCTGGTCGGAGGTTGACTGGTCACCGGTACCGGCGGTGAAGAAAGTTTGTTTTTTTATTGGATTGACTTGGGAGTTTCCAACAGGGTTGGGATATACGAGTCGTGTTGTATCATTTGATTCACACCCATAACACCACCTCTCTCTCTCTCTCTCTCTCTCTCTCTAACAAAGGAGGAATGCGTTTATGGGAAAGACATTTTCCGTGCTTGTATCATAATTTAGGATAACTCTTGCACTGTGTTTGGACTGAGAGAATGAAAGAGAAGAGAAAGAGAAACAATGTTATTTTGGATGGAGAGGAGTTTTTGTTTATCTTTCATGAGGGAAGATAAGAGAAAGAGAAAGAATTTAATCAATTTACTCTTTTATTTTTTATTAAATAATGGTAATAAATTAGAATATGATTAAATATTGAGAATATATTGATCATTTTATTAATATTTTATTATGTTTCTCTTCTCTTCTCTCCTCAATCTCTCCGATTTGGACAGAATCAAAATTGGCTTCTATTTCTCCTCGCGTTCTCTTCAGATCTCTCCATTAACGTTCTCTTCTCTCTCAACTTAAATATCTAAACGAGAGAACTGAAGGAAAAGTGATTCCCTTCCTTTTCTCTTCTCTTCGGTTCTCTCTATCCAAACAAAGGCTTGGACATATAAGAATCTCACATAAACAAGATACATTAATTTTTTATGTGTCTATCTCTCTCTTCTGTGAACCCTATAGACACTGTGTGTAACACCCGTACCCGGCGAACGGGTAAATTATTATTTTTATATGCATTAATTAGTATAATTAGTGTATAAAATATATTAAGGGAAGGTTTGGACTCTCCCGTGAAAAGTGTTCAGTAAAGGGCACAGTTGGAAAAGTCCCCAGTGAGGTAGGACAGGTAATGAGGTGGGACCCAGTGAAGGGCCGAACAAAAATATTTGCATTTTATATGTTAAATGTATTTATATTATTACATGAGTATTTGTTTAAAACACTTCCATATTACATGTTGATACATGTGTTAGCAATTGGTTTTATGTTGGATACTCATATAAGGGTATAACTGAAAAATATTCATAATCAGTAGGTGCGATAGCAATTTCACAAAATATTTGAGACCCACGTTGGAACCCATACGGAACTTAGACAAACACTCATTAGATAATTGGATAGTTAATGGAATGTTTAGGAAACTTCATAAAACTTAAGAAAAATCGGAGGTATAAACGAAAATAGGGGAAACTTATGACACATCACATGCATGTGATGAGTGTGTGCCCATAGGAGAGTTCATACTCTCATATTCACTGAATTAAACAAAAACAAAGAGAAAGCTCCGGGAGAGAAAGACGGGCTCGAGATGCCGACGTTAGGGGTGTCCACGGGTCGGGTGAGTTGGGTTTGACCCTCACCCGACCATCCATTCGAAACATGATCAGGTTAGACCCATCTTACCCGTCATCCACTCATCATCCATCGGGTTCGGGTTGGGTCGGGTGAAATCCGACTAAAACAACAAAGTAAAGAAAAATTGTAGATCTGAAAAAAAACTTAAGCAAAGAACAATCACTGATTCACTATAGAGCTGTAAAATACACACAGATTATATACACACATATATATATATACATGCACATTCAAAGTTTTATTGCACAGTGTAATTAGAAAATATATATTTTTAATCATGATGTGTATAGAATCTATAGAAACAAATACCTAATATGTAGATTCTAGATCTACAAAATCTGGGAGAGAACAATTAGAGATGGATCATAGAAGAACAAGAAGAGAAGAAGAAGAATCAAGAAGAAGAACAAGAAACCTGGGAGACCGAGAAGAATCAAGCAAGATCTGGCAGCATCGGTAGTGGTGGTGGACTGGTAGCGTTGTGCAGGGGGGAGGAAGAGAGGCAGAGACGAGATATGGTGATGGTGATGTACCGATGGTGGTGGTTCGTTGGTGGTGGTGGTGGTGCGCCGATGAGACTCAGTGGTCTCAACTCTTTCTCTCTCTCTCTCATACTCAGTTTGATTTGTAACAATGACTGGGAAGCCAAAACATAAAGAGTATTTATACTTAGACGTTAGGGTTTCAGAATATATATATATATATATATATATAAGCAGTCGGGTCGGGTCGGGTCGGGTATAGTCGGGTGTTGAAGGGAGAAATCAACATCCATCCGAAACATGTTCGGGTTTTACTTGTGAAACCCGTGACTCAACCAAACAGTCACGGGTGGGGTCGGGTTTGGTCGGGTGGAGTCGGGTTTTGTCGGGTTCGATTTTTGTTGGACAGCCCTAGCCGACGTCGAAATCTCGTCGTTCCGTCACCGCCGTCACCGGATTTACGATCTGAGACCACTTTTGGACTCGTGGAGGTAAGAGGGTCACATGCACGTGAATTGTTTTCATTTTCGGCAACGTTTTTCCGGCAACCATTCTTGATAGATGATATTTGTTGTACCAAAATCATGTAGGATTTACTTTGGGTAGGAATTGAGCAAGATTTGTGAAGAGATTCTTCATTTCTAGCTTGAATTTGGGTAAATCTTGCTAAGGTGAGTTTTCTACACTAAAGAATGGTTGTGTTTAACTATGTTCAAGGCTTCAATGATGTTAGAGATGATAGTTTGTGCTTAGAAACCAAGAGATTGTTCTTATTGTGTTGATTATTCATGTTTAGAGAACATGTAGTTACTAAATTGTGAATTGCATGTCAATTTTATGAAGATTATATGTGCCTACATGTTTACATGCTTATATGGTTATGTGGTAATCAATGAGCACCGGAAAATGATTCATTGTTGGGAGTAATAAGGGTGGTGAAGAGGAAGAATCCGAGAAATACGGAAGTCCAAGGAATAGAAATGGCCACGGGACCAAGGGAGGTCTTTGGGTCTGAATGAATCATTGAACCGGTGACTCGGCGATTACAAATATGATTTGTATGTTCATTGTTGCATTGCACATGTTAAACATTCAGTCATGTTTAGAATTCTCACTAAGCGTAATGCTTAAGAAAACCGTTTTTTGTTTCTATTGTGGTAAATAACAACCACCGCACGTACGGAGCAATATCCAAAGAGGAAGTGACGTGCTCGAGAAAAGGGGGAAAGGGTTTTGGAACTTGTAGATATGTTTTAAACCTATATTACAATGTAACTAGTGGTTTGGGCTCCTTGACTTGAGGCTTGAGGTCTTGATTTGTGGATGGGAGAGACAAGAGAGATGGGGGAGATGGGGGAGATGTGGGACTCTTGTATACTAACTCTTTTAAAACTTGTAATATGATGTAATTAGTACTTCCTAAACTGGTGGAGTGGTACTTTTGATGTAATTATAAGACTTGAATCTTGAACTTGTCATTTGGATGGTTTCAAGTTAACTTGGGAAAACTTATGTAATTTTGATGTTACAAGTTGAAGTTTGAATATGTAAGGTTAAGTTGAGTCCTTTCTGGCAAGTTTGAGTTGATGTCGTAAACACATTAAAAGAAGTTTGCTTATAGACAAGTTGGTTGTTGAGCTTATGTGTTGATTCATAGCAAGTTGTATATGTTTGAGCAAGCTTGGCAAAGTTTGAGGTTCAATGGTTTGTTATGGATCAATTATTGTTATAACAAGATATGTTCATGTTTTGTATGTTGGGACAACTTGAATTTGTGTTTAGGAATGTTTAAAATGTGATTAGAAATGAGTTTGAAATGTTTCCATAATGTTCTTTGATGTTTGGTTTGGTTTGGATATAGTTGGGTATGTTTAAGCAGTGTTTTTAGCAGTAAAAACTAGTTCTGGGGAACCCAAATCGATCTGGGTTAATGAAGGGATCGATCCGGCCTTTTAAAGGGACATTCTGCGGAAGATTCAGTAAAATGGATCGATTCGGGGTTATGAGCTCTTTTTCTAATGGTTTAATTCATGTTTTCCTTAATAACTAACAAGGTTTAATGTTTATTGGTATATTTTGGGTGCGTATACTCTTGTTACACGTGTCCTAATCCGTCGGGGGTGGGTTGGGTATGACACTGTGGATCTCATAGTATTAGTGGACCCCACCAGGAAAGAGATAGACACATTGTGGTTTATGTATCTTGTTTATATGAGTTTCTTATGTGCCCCAAGAGTAGTCTCGTAATTTAATAATTGAGAATCACTCAAGACTTTCTTATATCTTTTGGCCCAAACAAACTCAGTCAAACTCAATAAATTCAGCCAAATTCTTTAATCAAATGGTCCTAATTCATTTAATTATTGGAATTATCTACATATCCTCTTTGAAATTTTAATTTTTGGTCTTTCAAAAAACATAAAATAAATAAAACAAAATATTTATAAAAAAAAACACTTATATTTTTGGATTAAGGGTTGTTTGGATATTAGAGCCGAAGGCACACGGAGTTAGTGCCAAAGGCACTCAAAGTTTCCAAGTGTCGAAGGCATGTGGAGTTAGTGCCAAAGTGTAATACCCTATATTTTTCATTAATTAATATACAGAGATTATGTGTACTTCCCTTGACCATATCATCTAGACCCCTTGAGGGTTGCTCTAATCACATTTAGATCCCCTCACATTTCAGTAATATCACCTAGACCCCCTGAGATTTGAGGCGCATATCACCTAAACCTCCTCTGTAAATTGATCGTTAAAAAAGTAAAGGACTGACATAAATAAATACAAAAATTGCCCATGAAAGTTTGGTTCTTGTGTCATTTTAGTTCCTATACTTTTAATTGGGTCAATTTGGTTTTTTTTTTTTTTTTGGGCATAAGGTCCTGAAGTTTAAATTGAAGCAATTTGATCTAAATGCCACATTCTGTGAGAAAACTTGATAGAATTTGACAGAAAATCTGACAAAATGTGACAAAATTATATGCTTTGTCACACTTTTTCAGGGCAAAAATGGAACATCACCAATCTCTCAATCGCTTATTAGCGTAATTGTGCATAATAGTGGATAAATTCTGTCAAATTTTCTCATAGAAAGAGACATTTGGATCAAATTGCTTCAATTTAAAACTTCAGGGACCAAATTGACCAAATTGAAATAACAGGGACTAAAATGACACAAGCACCAAACTTTCAAGGGTATTTTTTGTATTTATTCATGTCAGTCCGTCACTTTTTTAAGAGTGAATTGATGGAGGGGGTCTAAGTGATATTACTAAAACTTGAGGGGATCTAACTATGACTAGAACAAATTTCAATCGTTCTAGGTGATATTTACCCTAGTTTAATGTAAGAATGAATAAGAAGAAAAAGCAAAGATTCAAAGAACAATCTCTAAGAGATAAATGAGTAGTTATTTAATTTTTTTTTTATATTGTGTAGATGTTTTTTTGGAGATTGTGTAATTCAATGTGGTATAAGGAGGAGAGAAAATAGAGGAATGATTGAGAAGTTGAAAGGTTTGTTGCCATTAAAGGACAGTAATTGAAATCAATATGATTAAAAAAAAGTGTCACATGGCGTAATGTGGAAAGATTTTAGTTTTGAAATTTAAATATATATAATTTACATTAAATGAAATTTGAATAAAGATGTCAATAATATATAAAAGAAGGGATAAAAATATAATTATGTGTAGAAAGATACTTACTTCTAGAGAAGTGTTAACATTTTTGGTTCTCATATTGGCATTCTAAAAATGCACCTCTTGTCGAAAAATCCCAAAAAAAAAAAAAACAAACAAACAAAAAAAAAAAAACAAAAAAACAAAAAAAAGAAGCTAAAAACAAAAACAAAAAAACAAAACTCACAAAATGAATTTTGCTTCTGGAGTAATGCTACGATTTCTAAATCTAAATCCCAAATTCACATTCCAAATGATGTGGTAGTGGGTTCACTGAATTTTAATTTGATAATATTGAGGTGATCCTATAGTAGTCCCACTATCCCATCATTTGAAATATAAATTTAAAATTTGAATTTAGAAAGTATAGCATTACCATTACTTACTAGTTTTGTACCCGTGCAAATGCACGGGATAACTTTTTTATATTTGAAATTTTGTAAATAATATAAATTATATTTAGTAATAATGTTAAAAATTAAAAAAAAATTAGTGAATATATGTGCCTTTAAGCTAAATTATGATTAGCTTTAGAATATATAACTGTGTAAGCATATAAAATAGTTGTCTATCCAAGGGCGCAGGTATGCAGCGGCTCAGCCGAGCTGTAGCCCCGTACATGTGATATTCTAGCCCAAATGTAGTTTAGTCCCCCCCCTCCCCAAAAAAAAAAAAAATTTGAAAAAAAATTTAGAACATGTGGGATTTTAAACCTAAATGTAGTCTAGCCCACTCCAAAATAAACTCAATTTGACACTATACATTGTTGATAAATAGACCCCAAAATGTATAAATATTACCCCAAAAGATAATAATGTTCTTAATAGAACCAATTCGACACCATATCTCATTATCAAATATGTATAAATACACCAAAAAAAAAAAAATCGGGAGCGCTGCACTGTACTGTAAGTTAGCATTTTTCATATATATATATATTGTATAGAATTGAATATATGTCAATAATTTTTTAGAAGAGTGCCACGTGGCAGGAACAAAAGAACATGGCGCAATATATGTTTTTTACAAAATTACGTTTATTGTATTAACTTTGATAAATTATATTGATACTTAGTATGATACTCAATTACTCATAAAACATTAGTGAATGCATGTGATGGTCATGCTAGAAATTTGAAACTGTCAATTTCTAAATCTACACACACACAAACACACACATATATATATATATATAGGTATGTAAAAATTAGTTTTTAAATTTTAATTAGAAAATGTGTAGATAAGCTTTTACATATAAGTTATCAAAAATCTACATCAAATTTACCCGATATCTTATCCAATAACATAAAAATTAGGGTAAATTATATTTCGCACTCTTATAGTTTGGGCGTAATTCACTTTGGTCCCTGCTGTTTCAATTTTGTCAATTTGGTCCTTATAGTTTCAGTTTAGGTTCAATGTAGTCCATTCATGAAAAATTTCTACAATTTTCGACAAAAATATGTCATGTGATGCACATGTAAAGTACCATTAGGGGTATAATGGTAAATTTACTTTGAGAAATTACACTTTACACACCTATATTGAACCTAAATCTGTCAAAAAATGCAACAAAAATTGATAAATGGACTACATTGAACCTAAACTGAAACTGTAAGGACAAAATTGACAAAATTGAAACTACAGGAACCAAAGTGAATAATACCCAAATTATAAGGGTGTAAAGTGTAATTTACCCTAAAAATTAACTTTTTTAAAAGCAATTAAAAAAACTTTTCCTAAAAAACTGCCACAATTTTTACCTATTTTAAACGTCATCAATATTTCTCAATATATTTATCTATTGATGAAGCTTAAAATAGATAAATACATAAGTAAATTTTTTTGATCGAAAATATATAAGTAATTAATTGCGCTTATATATACGCGCGCAGACACACACACACAAATATTAGTGCTTAACAGTTCTCGTGTATAACAATTTGTTTTAGAAGTAAAAATTTGATTAAATTAGTAATGCAAATTTCCCATAAAAAAAGGTAATGCAATTTAATTTTTTAAAACTTTCACCTTCTTGCCTAATACTTTCCTGCTTTCACTCTTTTACCTCCAAAAGGGAAGAAAAAGCACATGATTTTTTATTTTTTATTTTTAAATATTAACCAAAGAAGAAAATAGACCCATTAAAATTTTCGAGAACCTAACTAATTCATCTTTCCTTATTTCACTCTCTCAAATGTTGAATTCATATAGCATAAATGAATAGTGTATTGGAATTGATGAAAGTTACTTCCCGCAAAAAGGAAAAAAAATTGATAAAAATTACATCATGAGGGGAGAAATTTTAAGAAGATATACTTAAAGACAGTGGTATACAAATGTCACAGGGGTAGATGAAAGAGATTGAGTAAAATGTGTATAATGAGGTGTTTGATTTTATGAACCATGAGGTCCATGAGGTTTTTGGAGTTATATGAATCGGTGAAGAGGTCTGATATAGGCCGTACATTTTCATGCAAAAAAAGGCGTATGTTTGGCATAAGACTATAAGCAAATGTATATACTCCCTCACTCCCTTAAAAATGGTCCATTCTTGGAAATTCAACTTTTTAAGGAGACAAAAAGAATTTACACTTACTTTCCACAATTGTTCCTAATCATTACAACAACTTTTTTAGTTTTGTCTTGGTATAGATTTAAGGAAGGCTAGTTTTGAAAAGTAAGTGGACAATAATTTTGGGACATCTCAAAAAAGAAATGTGAACTATGTTTATGGGATCGAGGGAGTATGTGATATCTAATTAGCAAAATAGAAGAAAAGAAAAAAAAAAGTGAAAGCTCACTTTTATATTAGACATAGCACCATAGTTACTAAAGCTAATAAGTAGATTACTGCTAGTTGAAGTGTGTAACAAAATTTAAATGGGCATACTTATTCATAATACCATTTCATCCCAAAATTTTTTACAAACACATGTGATAATAGGACCACCAAAACAACTTTTAATGAATTTTTTTTTAGAAGATTTCCACGAAAATTAAGAAGTCAAGGTGAATGTTATCTTACTGCCACATGTGTTGTAAAACATATTTGCAATAAAATTATAGAATCATATTATCTTCTTTTCAAAATTATTAAAGCAATGATATACCCCAACCATAAAATAAAAAATATAGAAAAAAATACTTAAATATTCTATCTATCGACTGAAAGAATCCTTTTATCTTGTTAATGTAAAGTAACTTGCTCTTTCTATTTCATTTTAAGTAAAAACCAAAAGTTATAAATACAATACTTGTTCCCACTCAAGCAAAAAAGTATGAAGTCAAATAAAAGCACAATTTATGCATATATGCACATATTGTTCATCTAGGATTCATATATACATGAGTTTGTCAATAAATAAAGAAATTAACTTGCCTTTTGAGTAACTAATCAAAGTGAGAATGACCGAAGTAAAGTAAATCATGTCACTTGTGTTCTTGAACTCAAAAGCACATCAAGCAAATATGAGTCAAGTTGAGCTATTTGGGTGTCTGTGCATGTGCAGAATATATATATTATTCCAAATACATGGTTGATCAATGAATAATCAAAGTCTAGGAGGAAGTCTAGGAGTAGATAAGGAAACTCCTAAACTAAACGGATGCACATTCCTAATCCAATACACAATCTGAAACCAAGATTTATTCTTCTAAAATTTAGGCTAAGCTCTCAATCAGGATTTAATTTCCTGAATTGTAGCAACCGTTGTAGACTTTAGTAGGGCTCTATTTTAAATTTTCAGTTATTAAAATAAAGAATTCCTTTGTAAACTTTAAATTAGGGAGAAATAGAGGAGAGAGTAACATATGATTGAGCTAAAGTTTAAATTTGCATTTATGAACTTTAAATTTCATATATTATCAATATATATAAAAATCAAAATATGCATTTTTTTTAGAAGGTGACACGTGGCAAACAAAAAAGTTCTTGTTTTCATATATGTATATTAGATATAAATGGGTTTCTCTTCCAACAGTCCATTCTCAAAATTCCAAACACCCTCTTAATCATATGATCAAGTTTATTCTCATTCACACTTTCTCTATCTGGCATTTTACTACGATTATATTTGATTTCACACAAAAAAAGGGGCATTTACCAAAAAGGACCTCAGTACACCATTTATTAAGTTAAAGTACAAATTAGTAAGTGACTTACTAAAAAGGACAAAAAGTTGACAGCTGGTGCTCGCACGGTATGAGTGCGCATACCATAGAATCTTCCATGCTGAATTTCCTCAACCGCCAGCCCTTTCACGCGCCACACGCGCGCGACCACGCGCGACCCACGCGCGCCACGCGCGCGGTTTCGTCTCAGGCTGCTCACACCGTGCGAGCATTGTACCATATTATTTTCAAATTCGAAAAAATGTTTTTAAACTTTAAATATCCATAACTTTTGACCTGCAACTCCATTTTTTACAAATTTTATACCGTTGGAATCGTGTCGACGAGAGCTACAAAACTAGTACCATTGTTGATATGTTTTGAGAAAAAAAAAATTCATATTTTTACATACATGAATAATAAGTGAAATTTCACTTGATATACATAAAATATTAAGTGAAATTTCACTTGATATACATAAAATATTAAGTGAAATTTCACTTAAAATATCAAATGAAATTTCACTTGATATACATAAAATATTAAGTGAAATTTCACTTAAAATATCAAGTGAAATTTCACTCAATTCTAGAGCTTTTAAAAACTCTTCCAAAAAAGCCCTAAGTTCAATTTTTGCAAAGCTCATAAACTAGTTACTAAATGAATTAACATGAAATTGTGCTTTAAAAAATAAGAAGCACCAAAATGGGGGCCAAACTAAGCCTTAATGTTCATGAGTTAAGTGAAATTTCACTAAATATTCATGTTGGCATGGTGATTTGTTTTTTTTTTTTTTTTTTTTAAACAATGCATATTTTGTTAAAATAAGCAAATTTCATAATCAATTATAAAACTCAAATTTTCAACCAAAACAAATGCAGGAATTCTTGTTAAAATTCGTCTTTTTTTAGATTTATTGTTGATATGTTTTGAGAAAAAAGATTTTCATGTTTTTACATGCATAAATAATAAGTGAAATTTCACTTGATATACATAAAATATTAAGTGAAATTTCACTTAATATACATAAAATATTAAGTGAAATTTCACTCAATTCTAGAGCTTTTAAAAACTCTTCCAAAAAAAGCTCTAAGTTCCATTTTTGCAAAGCTCATAAACTAGTTGTCAAATGAATTAACATGAAATTGGGCTTTAAAAAAGGAGAAACACCAAAATGGGGCCAAACTAAGCCTTAATGAGGTAGCAATGACTTTATTGCTATTCGTCTTTTTTTAAATTTTTTTTTCTCAAAACATATACATTTGGCATACATAAATATTAAGTGAAAATTCAATGAACCCATACATGCTTTCTTCCTGAAAAACTTGAAGTTAAACTTAACATTCGTATACTCGTTTAGTGAGATTTCACTTAGTAGATTAAGTGAAAATTCACTAACTATTCCAAAGGTCGCTAGAAGTAACTCTCTAGAGTTTAAGGTCTAATTTGATACTTACTTTGTTAAAAAGTCTCTCAAGTGTCAATTTAAGTAAAATTTCACTTAATATTCATGTACAAGTTCAGTGAAATTTCACTTAATATTCATATATGCCAAGTGAAATTTTACTCTTTTTTTTTTCTCTTTCATATTAAACAATGCATATTTCCTTTATAAAAAAAAATCAAATTTCACAAATCAATTATAAAACATAGTTTTTCAATCCAAACAAATGCAAAATTCTTGTAAAAATTCACTAAAACTCTCTTTAAGAACAAAGTGAACATTCGGTTTTTTTTTCCTCACATCATATGAACTTGGCATACGTGAATATTACGTGAAAATTCAATAATCCATACACAAATATTATGTGAAAATTTTATTAGGTTCGTCTGGAGCATAACATGTAAAAATAAGAATTTTTTTCTTTTGCTCAAAAGGTATCAACAATGGTACTAGTTTTGTAGCTCTCGTCGACACGGTTCCAACGGTATAAAATTTGTAAGAAACAGAGTTGTAGATCAAAAGTTTTGGAGGTTTAAAGTTTAAAAATACATTTGCGAAATAGATATTATATGGTACAGCCACTCACACGCTGAAACCAAAAGAACGCGCGCGTGAGGGTGAGGGGATGGTTACATGAGATTTTCTATGGTGCGTGCACTTATACCGTGTGAGCACTGACAAGATTCCTTTTGTCCTTTTTAAAAAATGATCAAACCTTTTGGAGTTTTAAACTTATGAGGGTTACTTGTAGGGATTTTCTAACAATTATCTAAAAAAAAATAAAATAATAATTTAAATAAAATTGACCCCGACAGAGACTTCTCAATTAAAAAAAGTAAAATAATAATCTACCAAATATTAAATTGTGTGGAATACTGATTCCCTAAAGAAAAATGGAACCAAGTCTTGGAGTTCCTAATCATATCGGATTCGAACTTGAAACTGGGTAGGTGAGTGTAGCAGGCCATTGGCCTACACGTGGCTTCATAACAACCATTCAAATTCTGATAGCTCTGTTTGCCGTCGAAAAACAAAACAAATAAAAGAAAAGGCGAAATAATATTCTCGTTGACAATTAACATTTTTGGCTTTGTAATTTCTTTTCACCAAAGAAAGTAATCTAGTGGGCATCTTCTATTTGCCAATTAAGAATATTTATCCTAGGTATAAGTTTGAGATCTCATAATTTAGCTTATTCTTCTATTCTTTTTGTCTGAGTTCATAACTTAGGGGTATGTTTGATAACTAAATTAAGTGTTGAAAAAAAAAATTTAGTATTTATTATTTTTTAGTGCGTTTAACAATGTAATACTTAATCAAAAATCCATTGAAAACTTTAAGTATCTACTAAAAATAATCACAGAATACAGTCTATTTCAGTGTTTAAAGCATTATTTTCAGTATTGTGAATTTAATCGCTTAAATATTCAATACTTAAAATTCAACACTTACTTTTCAGTACTTAATTTTCAATTTCTATCAAAAGACCCTTAGCTTTCTATGTTTAATCCCCTACCCACTAATGAACTCGATTGCTTAGGAGTAGTACTGACCAACTGCTTTGTGTATGATGTTCAAAAGGATATAATTAGGAAAAATTAATTAACAGTCCATAGAATGGACTGCTAATGGTGATTGACCGACCTAGTCCGATTTTTTTTAAAGAGAAAAAGACAACATTTTTTAATTTTATGGCCTTAAGTCCACTTTTAAACTAAAGATAAGGCTTATTGACAAAGTTGCCCCCGTCACACATATAGGAAGTTACTGATTCTGTTTTGCCATCTCAGCTCGTTCTTCAAGGAAGTAGTTTTTTTTTTTTTTCGAACTTTAAAATGCTATAATTTTCAAACCATAACTCCATTTTCAAAACAAAAAAATTGTATATATTTGTAATCTAAAAGGAAAGATCTATCAAATAAGATCCATAGTGACTATGAAAAAATGTAAATAAAATAAAAATATTTCATGTTACTGTCGGACCAATATAACGTAACGTAATGTCACTGTCTCCTTTGTGATAGTAACATGATAAACATTTGATTTTTTTTTTTTTTTTTTTTTTTTTTTTTTTTTTTGCATTTGATGATATGTTACTGTCTTTAAATGGACAGTAACATCTGAAAATTTGCCATAATTTTACGATTATTAGGTCAATTTGAAGAAATGTTATTGTCGACGACATGTTACTGTTTCTTTGTTCAATATCATGTTGTTAATCTTTAATGGTATGTTACTATTTTTTGTATGAGGATGATTTTTAAAGACAGTAATATATATTAAATATTGTCTTTAACTGGATAGTATCATCTGAAAACTGGCCATAATTTTGCGATTATTAGGTCAATTTGAAAAAATGTTATTGTCAACGATATGTTGATGTTTCTTTATTCAATATCATATTGCTAATCTTTAATAGTATGTTACTGTTTTTTGTATGAAGATAGCTTTTAAAGACAGTAACTAAAGGAATAATAGGTTTAAAATTTGTTTTAAACGCGCAGCAGAAAAAGTAAGTTACAAAACTTATTGGTGGCCTGGATCTTCTACTCGTCAACTCTATAGATGCGTACAAGAGGGGACAAGAATTATACCTTAGTGTCTTGAACCCAATTCTGAAATCCCCGCAGCCTCCACTAGATGGTCTTCACTCTTATAACTCCTATAGATGCTCTCGAAGAGACTAGGGTTGGTGGGAACCATAATAGAGAGTATAGAGAAGGTTTGGGAAGCCCTAAAATAGTTTCTGCAGCTTCTGGTTTATAAAAACGACGAAGTCTGATTTTTGGATGTAGCTGCCCTATTTATAGATTCCCAGAACCAACCTTACGTTCAATTGATCGAAGTGACCTCGATCGATTGAAACACTTTCGATCGATCGAAAGTCCAGACTTCAATCGATCGAAACAATTTTGATCGATCAAACCAGTCTTGACAGCATCCTCATGTGCCTTTCCAAGCATCCTATGGGAGCTAAGAGTGGGACCTCCTAGGCTCTTCATTGTTGGCTCAGACCAGTTGTTAATTGCCATGACCAAACTCTTTGATCAGCAAACTAATCAACTGATCATTTAACGTTTACTCTACTATAAAACGATAACTGAACTCCAGCGTAAAAGAACAAATCCGAAGCGATAACTAGATTTGTATGGTGTACGAATGTCCCTCGACCGTCAGCATTCATAATTATATTCAGGTAGTCGGATAACTGCTACTATCAACCTGAATCATGATTACTTCTTGTATTCCTTGAGTCTCATTCACCCCTCATGACTACCAAACATGTTGATAACTACTTATCAACAAGACTGCAGTTCTCAGTAATCAACTTGGTGACATTCTCAAGGGAATGCTTACTCTATATCAGAGGGTAGATTCTATCTTGCCAATATATGTTCACAACCCTATAAACATAACATACCCAAGATACCCAAGTGTTGATCTTTTATAGACCTCACTGATTGGTAAGTCAAAGCAGCCACATGCACAGTCTGTGTTCATAATTGTCTCAAGATTAAGAACAATACCTTATACAAGTTATGAGTTCATATCAACTGTTGACAGTCTTAAGTGTCAATAGGAAAACTCATGTCCATCAATGCACTATAAGCACTAGCATATTAACTAAGAGTCATACTCTAGTGATTGAGATTCATCACTCCATCCAATGGTAGTTAATCATGCTACAGTGTAAACCTGATCAGGTATCCAATCTCATCATCCACTGTGACAAGTTCTAAGTATCAAAGGATATCAATTCGTATCTCACTTGTATGTATCTCATACATACACGAATTAACAATCATCTCATGAAAGAAACATATAATGCCAAAGCAGAAAATGCTAATGCCAAAGCAGAAATGTCGCTAAAAGTTAGTAGAAAGTGTCGCTAGCGACACTTAGGTCACTATCGTTAAAACTTTTAGCAACACTTTCTGCTTTGGCATTAGCATCACCCTAAAATGTAAAGTTGATATCCATATCTTAAAATGTCAATATCTTATACATAAAGTAATGGTTTGAGGGCATACTCCCAACAGTAACATCTACTAAATGGCCCTAATTAATTTTGCAACTTTTTGCAACAATGATGTTACTATCTTTATAAAAACGTTTAGTTTTTTTTTATAATATATTACTGTATTTACTTGAAAAATATTGTAAAGGCAATATCATTTGATAAAATGGCCATAATTTTGCAATTATTTGGTTAATTTGAAGAAATGTTACTGTCTATAGTATCATGTTAGTGTTTTTACCTGGGCAACACTTAAAAACATCTATTTTTTTAAAGAATTTTATAGGTACTATGGATCTTGTTTGATAGATCTTGTTTTGTAGATTACGAATATGTAATTTTTATGAAAAAATAATTTGTAGTTTAGAAGTTATGACAATTTAAACTTTGGAAAACAAAAAAAATAACTAACTTCTTTAATTTATGGGCTGGGGTGGCATATGTGTAGTGTAATTGTTGAACATAATGAAAGAGGGCATTTTTGTCCACTGAAAATCACAGGGACCTTTTGCACCCAAAAAAAATGTGGGGGTTTATCCCCTATTATGGTCCAACGCGAAAACCTATGGTCAGCCGCCCCTATTAATTAATAGTAAAAGAAACTTGGGATAACTATTATAAAGTTCATATAGGTGATAGTTCTTTGTAATAGGCCCTAACCCAAAAAGAATTCACTAACAAGTCCATTAAATTTGATATGACAAATTGACCCTCCTCCATAATTTTTGCTCCATAATTTCATTTGTAATCAACTCATGATCCACTCCAAAAATTTAGGATTTCAAATTCAAAATAATGTCATTTGTCATATTCTATCCTAATACCCCTTCTCTCTCTTTCCCTGTCCTCCATTCCCCAAACCCTACAATAAATTATCCTCCCTCTCTCTTCCTTTCCTCGGTGACCTCCTCGGCAGACCACCAACATTTTCAGGTCGGAGCTCTGACAAAGAATCTAGCAACAGCACCATTAGCTTCTCCTAAACCGCTTTTGTGGAGATTCACAATTGTTGAATTGAACACCGATCTATCTGTTCATCAATTTTTGTACGTATTCATGTTCTTCTCTAAATCTAAGCAAGTTTCAGTCTCTTGACAAGAAGGCTAGAGTGAGAAGATAAATCATCCATTTGAATTTTTCTTACTCTCTCTCCATAACTGTTATAGGTTTTGTGCTGGGTTTTTGGATATTAATTCTACTATCGATGGATTCATGGATTTAGGTCTACTGGAGTTCTTCTTGTTTTTAGTTGTTGTATTTATTCTTTTGCTAGGCTTCATGACAGAATTTTGGTTGGTTGGGTCTGTGTTGTTCTGCATTAGCCTGCCTTGTTTTTGTATGGTTCGAAGTTTACTCAATAAAAAGGGCTTTTTTGGTTTGGTGGTTGGCAAATTTTACACTCAATATTTTGTAAACACTATATATATATATATGGTTCTAGACTTGATCGATCGTTGTTTATGACAACGATTTAGTGACAAACTTATGAAATAATGGGTTTTGAATTCGAAGTTTCTTTTGTGATAAAATTGGGTTTTCAGTTGGTTGTAAGTTAATTTTACACTTCATTTCTTGTTTACAATTTAAGTGATAAATTTCGTACAACATCTTGTTTTCACAGGGTTAACAAACTATTCCAATGCTAAACATAATTTTGAGGATGAATTGTTAAGTGACAAATTTCAGGCATATGTACATTACCCAAACTATTACCGTGTTCAAATTTCGTACTTCTTCCAACATTCTCTTACCGCTAGATTTAGAGTTAAATTTCACACAACATCCTATTTAGCAGGGCAAACAATTTTTACAATGCAAAACATGTATTAGAGAATAAATAGTTGAGTGACAAATTTCAGATTATGTATATTTTCCAAGTTGGATGTTCAAATTTAGCACTACGAAATTGTTACAAGAAATTGATCAATATATTACTATTTATAGTGGTAAATTTAACACCAGATATTTTGCGATTTTGCACCAACAGTAATAAAAACACACCACAGGTTTTGGCTAGGTAAATTCAGTGGTGATAATTATGCACCACGAAAATCACAGGAACATCAATCTTGGTTCTAAAAAATTAAACCGACAGTGTGAGTGATGATTTTGAACACAAAAATTAATAAAAATCACACGACAGTTTTTGGGTGGGTAAAAATCACACCAAAAGTAAAAAGAATTTTGTGAGTGATGATTTTAGGATACAAAATTCAATGGTGATAATTTTAACCCTAAACAAACAGAATATGGCGCATTGCATTCTTATCTGCTTACTCTTATTAGGTAAACAGATTTTCCTATAATTATGGCACATTACATTCATCTCAATAAATGTGTGCTGTAAACATCTGATTACATAATATCCACGATAAGTTTAAAATGTGGACAGTTATCACAATCAATTGAAAAATTGATTACAAGTTTAAACTGCAATCTATCATTTCGTATATACATGTATATATATATATATAATACATGAATGGGTAAATTCGTCACTTAAAAACTACTAATTGGGAGATATGGGCTATTGAGGCATTAGTTCACTACAATTAGGGTCTATTAAAATAAACTTATTTAAGGTGGGTCTTGATTAAAAAATATTGGTAAATATGGATTTTCGGGTACATTTCTAAAGAAGCTAATACGTTATTTTATTGATTGTCAATAATTGAAAATTCTAACAAAAGTTAAAGTTACTTAAAATATGATGAGCTTCATTATTATAAATATATAGTTTTTGTATCCATTAGAAAGGTATCATGAACGGCAAAAGAAAATAAAAATGTATACCAATAATTTTGAACTAAAGGTATCATTATTGAAAAAAAAATACATTATGAACTAATTTTCATTTAGTTCCAATTCAGATATCCCTTTTCAGTGCTCACAAGTCACAGAATTCTTCTACATAAATGGAGTGCAAAATCAATTAAAGAACAAAATCTTATGGGTGTTTGAAGGGGGTTAGGTCACCTAAGCTAGTACTCTAGGTCTCCTAAAAAAAGAAATAAAAAGAAAAGATCGAACAATCCAGCCGACAGAGAGAGAAGAAGAAGAAGGAGGAGGAAGAAGAGGGCGTGGGTTTTTCGGATTCCGGTTCGTGTTTGTATTCTGTTGGGTATCATTTTTTCGTACTTAATCGCGTTTTAGGTGAGTTAATCAAACACTTGGATATATGTGTATGTGTATGGACATATACATATACATACATATATATATATATATTTGTATTACTCAAATACATATTTTATGATCCCGTTGTTTGGGTATCCCTAGATTGTATATTGTGATAGTTATTACATTTTTTTTTCTTCACAAAAGAACAAAAACCTACATAACCATGAGAGGTTCTTAATTTTTAGTTCACACTTAAATGTTGTAGGATATGTTCTTTTTTATGATTAGTAATAGATCTAGGTAATAAAATCCCTATACTAAAAGGTAAAACCATGGGCTTGCATGGTAACGTTGTGGTTTTTGGTTTTCAATTTTGGTTTTTTTTTTTTTTTTTGAATTCGAGGCAAACATCATTACAAAAAATGAAAATAATAACTGAAAACCAAAAACCACAATGTTACCATGCGAGAGCCCTAAAAGATTTTGGAACTTGGATTTAAAAGGGTGCTGAAAGTTATTAATTTTTATAGGTTTGTGTGTTACGTATTTTAAGATTTCGCACGCGTGACTCATGAAAAACGCGTTTCTGCACACTTTCGTTTAGGGAGTTTTTCCTGATTTTGCACCATTTGGGCAGAAAATCAGTTTTTATGTAACGACTCACCTCCCCATCAAGCAACAATATTGTCCTCTTTGGCCCTAAACACAAAGAACTTCCTAGGGGGCCACCCATCCCTGGTACTATTCTGGTAGCAGCACGCTTAACTGTGGAGGCATGTTTAGCTCCCTCACGATTTTAAAAGACTTTGTTGCATATAGAGGGGAGATTAATCCTGATAAACTAGTCCAGGAACTTCACCCCAGGCGATGTGGGACAAGCCCCCACACCTGACCTCACCTCATCCATCGTGGCCATCCTGCCTCAGGAGTATTGGCTCTTAGTCGTCACATTTTATGTAGCAGGTTTTATTATGTTTTAAATGTTTAAAATTGGTGGGTGGGGTTATGCTTCTTAGTGGATTTCATATTCGTGATTATGTTATCACGTAAATTTAAGTGCAGCTATGTGAAATCCCATATAAGGTTGGTCTTCGTGAAACTTATGGCTGTGTGAATAATTTTATAGAAAGAAAAAATTAATTGTTAGGAATCAAATCCTTAGAGTTCACCATTACTCCATTATATGTGATTTGACCACCGATGCTAAGTGATCTCTGGAATTTTTACTGTGTGTATTTGGCCTTTACTGTGTGATTTTAATAGCCTTAATTGTTTGTCTCGCGATAGATAAACAAAGATTATTTTCGATTTCGTTAACGCAATGTATAACTTTACGGCATAAAGCTAAAGTCCTTTAATACCCTTAGGGAATTTGGGGCCGAAGTGGATGTTAGAATTATGTTGCTAAACCGTGGTTGGGTGGCCGCGGTGGTGAACATAAGGTACTAAACTAAAGAAATTGGAGTTCTTAGTTTTTAATGTTGTTGAGCGGAAATTTTAAAAGTTTATTCATAATTATACGATTGGACATTTATCATTTAGACGCGTGATATTTTTAGGAAGCTTTGTACTGAATAATTTTATGTTATGTGCTACCCAAGTCCCAATGCCTAGAATATGAAAAATTAATGTTTGTGAACAATACTTCGAATCAATTATATTTTAAATGTGCTAACCCTTGTGTTACAGGATGGTGGACCCACTAATCTTTTTGCTGGTTTGGCTCACCATGAACAGGAGTGTTAATTTTTTTTTCTTTATTTACATTTTTATTTGGGTAAGAACTGCATGGCCACCACATGAAGGGAAACTACCGCTTGTCCCGACGTGTGAGTGGAACTCTTATCTTGCCGAATAAATATTGCTTTGTGTTGCGACTAAGGGACTTTATGGAATTCCTTAAACTCTTTTTTTTTAATTTATTTAATTAACTCGCACTAGTACTTTGTGACTGACCCGTTTGAGTTTCTCAATCGGGTACGTTCTAGATGGAGCATAGCTGATCGTCCTATGCACATATAGTTCGAGGTGACGATAGAGATTGAATAAGCCGATTAGAGGAATGGAGCTACTTGGCGTTCTTTTAATTAATTAACTTTGTCGTTTCATTTTTTTCTTGGCAATCGTGGTCTACTTTGCTATTTTAGAGATTATTATGTTAAGTTTTGAATTTTTGAGGCTTGGCTTGAAATATTTTGGGATTTCTTTTTATTATCCATTGGTTTTATTTAGGATGGGTGATTGTGCTTTTAAGAGATTTGTTTTAGAGTTTTTTTTTTTGGTTTTGTTTTTGATCCTTTAAAATTTAGGACAATTATGAATAGGAAGTTAAAACTATCGCACATAATGAGATACAGTGTGAATTTGGGTTAGACACAATGTGAATTTGAGATAAGGGTTTCTCTTCTCTATATGATGCTACAGAGGAATATACTTTTTCAAATAATTAAATAAAGCTCCAACAAAAATATGTTTAAACTTCACATTCACTTGATGTCATGGTGACCTCCCATTGGAGAAATTATAGTGTAGTCTTGGACCATCACGCAATGGAAGTCATGTGGACAAAAACTCTCTTCGTCTTAGTTAACTTTGAATTCAAATCTTAGGAATAAATTTAATAAAAAAAATTCTTAGGAATAAATCATTTAGGAATTGTAATATCCTGTATTTTTGTAATATATTATATAAATAAGACCTTGTAATGCTTCTTTTAATACTTGTATGAGTTTTCCCTTACCCTTGGTATAATTTGGATACCAATCGATTGGTAAGAATACCAATCGATTGCCAATACCAATCGATTAAAACTTTTATCAATCGATTGGAGCATTAATACCTAATACCAATCGATTGACATTTATATCAATCGATTGGAATTAGCTGGGCAGATTCTCTTGCCTTGGCTAGGGAAAGGCCACGTGAACACTTGGATCTCTATATATATTAGCCCATTTTGGGCTATTTCTGTTTCCAAAAAACAGAGAGAGTAAGAGGGAGCATTTGTGTGTGTTTTAACATATATATACACCTATATACACACACACACACACACACATATATATATATATATATTCATACACTCACACAAACACACCCAGATGGACTGAAGAAGAAGAGAAAGAAAGAAGAAAGAAAGAGAAGAAGAAGAAGAAGAATGAGAGAGAGAGAGAGAGAGGCAGAGAAGATAGAGGAGAGAGAGAGAAACCATTGAAGCTTTCTAGCTTCAACATACATTCCCAAACACCCCCTTTGTGATCTAAGGTGAGTTCTAAACTTACCTGGTAGCTTAACATTGATGTTAAGACATGTTTGAATGGATAGAAGGAACTGAAATAATGTATTTTCCCATTTTATATTGCTGGACTGTCTTTACTGTGAAGAAGACGAAGTCCCAATCGATTGCTATTTATGGCAATCGATTGACATGTGATCCAATCGATTGAACTTTTTACCAATCAAATGATACTATTTGTATACCAATCGATTAAACCCTTGCCCAATCGATTGAAAGTTGCAGAATGTTGATAATCTTGTTTAGTTTATATTATAACTGTTTAGTTGTTTAATTGTTGTTCAATATTTCTAGCATGATTTATTGTTGTAATACAGATGTAATAATGAGCTAATGCGTTATAGAATCGTAGTAACGACGAGATTAACGGATAGTGGTTGTGACGTTAGATAACGTAATAGTTGTGAATCCTTTGGAGTTAACGTTCATTTCATTCAGAGTAGTCAGGCCACATTGGGATTGTCATGTATTAATGTTAGTGTCACGCCCCGGAACGGCAAAAATAGAGAAAAATAAATTTCCTTTTTGGGTCCAAAGGCAGCGACGGGTGAAGTCACATGATTGTCCACACCACGCAGTACTAAGCAACAAGAAGTAATAGATTAACAAGAATGAAGTCTAGGTTCTGATCACAACATAACATAAAGTCAACAGAAGTTACTAACTATTACATATCAGAGTCTCGAATCAAATATAAGGCAGCGGAACTACAAATGCCAAAGCAACATATGCCTGACTACAAAAGTTCAAAAAGGTTAACGACAACTAGCTACAATTCTAGTCTAGTCTTCAGTTGGCATAAAGGTAGTCCTCGGCGTAGTAGTCTTCTTCGGCCTGACCTCCGTCGGGGAAATCCTCCACAGGGACTCCGTCACCGGCATAGTAGTCCTCTCCTGCAGGCCCTTCACCTGTATAGTCATAACCAGGGTGCGCTGGAACGTAGAAATGTCCAGCGGCATAAGCGCCGTCAGCTTAATGAAAGCCGAGTGAGTTAGATACTAACAGGGTATCAACTATTGAAGTTATTACAAGTTATAAACCGTAACAAGTTAGAGTTTTGTGAGGGTAACTTCTTTACATCAAACCGATCATCCGATTACTAACGTCTTACTCATTTTAAGACCGATAATACTTCTAGATAGGGGAACAGACTCGACAGTAGTTCAACTCTATAACACACCATTGCTCATCCACCGCTTTTAAGAACATATGCACAGTTCACCGCATGTCATGGATACCACGTTAGTCCATCCCCCGCTTTTAAGAACATATGCACAGTTCACCGCATGTCAGGGATATAACGCTTTAAACAACAGTACATCATTCTATGCCACGACTTAGCGACGTCTACCAGTGATCACGGTCCACCGCATGTCATAGACACCTTCGTCTGTCTACCGCTTTTAAGAACATATGATTAGATCATCTGGCTATCTTAAGGCAAATGGTCCGGTTCACCGCAAGTCATAGACACCTTCGTTTGTCTACCGCTTTTAAGAACATATGATCGACCAAAGCCCGCCCACGCAAGGTTCCCGAATCTTAGCAAACCTACTTAAGTTCAACTCTATTACCGATACATGACAATCCCAATGTGGCCCGACTACTCTGAATGAAATGAACGTTAACTCCAAGGGATTCACGACTATTCCGTTATCTAACATTGTAAACATTATCCGTTAATCTCGTTATTACCACGATCCTACGCTGCATTAACTCATTATCATGTCTGTATTACAATAATAAGGCATGCTGGGAAATACTGAACAGTAAATAGACAACTAAACAGTTATGACATTATCTAAACAAGTAAAACAGTAAACTGTAACTGCCAATCGATTGGTATAAATGTCAATCGATTGGTATAAAAGTGGCATCAATCGATTGGAAGAAGGTTCAATCGATTGGTATAAAAGTATTGTCAATCGATTGATCAAAGATTCAATCGATTGGATCACAATCCATGTCAATCGATTGCATAAAGTGTCAATCGATTGGAACATGAAAGATGTCAATCGATTGATAAAGTGTCAATCGATTGACACTTCGTCTTCTTCACAGAGAAGACTGCCCAGCAACATATAAACGGGAATACATGGTTTCTCTTCTATTTCTTCATTCAAACATGGCATAACATCAATGTAAGGCTACCAAGTGAGTTTAGAACTCACCTTAGGCGTTAAGGGCGTGTTTGGTTGTGTTTTGAAGCTTGAGCTTCAATGGTGGCTCCTCTCTCTCTCTCCTCTGCTCTGTCTTCTTCTTTCTTCTTCTCTTATTTCTTCTTCTCCTTTCTTCTCTGATCTTCTTATCTTCTTCTCTCACTCCATCTGTGTGTGTGTGTATGAATAGGTGTATATATGTGAGTATATATATATGAGTGTATATATATATAAACACACACAAAGCTCTCCCTCTCACTCTCTAGTTTCTGAAAACAGAAAAATGGCGAGATTTAGGTTGCATATAAATAGAAGGAAAGTGTTCACGTGGCTTCTCCCTAGCCAGAGCAAAAGAATCTGCCCAGCTGCCTCCAATCGATTGACATAAGTGTCAATCGATTGACAAAAGCAATCGATTGGTATAAGCAATCGATTGGTATACTTGCCAATCGATTGGTATCCAAAATATACCAAGGGTAAGGCCAAGCTCATACAAGTATTAAAAGAAACATACAAGGTCTAGCTATATAATATATTACAAAAATACAGGGTATTACAGTTAGAGTTAGACTTAAGTAGGTTTGCTAGGATCCGGGAATCTTGCGTGGGCGGGCTTTGGTCGATCATATGTTCTTAAAAGCGGTAGACAAACGAAGGTGTCTACGATTGCGGTGGACCGTACCATTTTCCCTAAGATAGCTAGATGATCTAATCATATGTTCTTAAAAGCGGTAGACAGACGAAGGTGTCTACGACTACGGTGGACCGTGATCACTGGTAGACGTCGCTAAGTCGTGGCATAGAATGATGTACTGTTGCTTAAAGCGTTATATCCCTGTAGTGCGGTGAACTGGGCATACGTTTTTAAAAGCTGGGGATGGACTGACGTGGTATCCACGACTGCGGTGGACTGTGCATAAGTTCTTTAAAGTGGTGGACGGAGCAATGGTGTATCCTTAAGAGTGAACTACTGTCGAGTCTGTTCCCCTATCATGATGAATTGTCGGTCTTAAAACGAGTAAGACGTTAGTAATTGGATCATCGGTTTGATTAAAGGAGTTACCCTCACTGAATCTCAATGGTTATCATTTATAACTTGTTATAATTTCAATAGTTGTACCCTGTTAGTATCTAACTCACTTAGCTTTCATTAAGCTGACGGCGTTTATGCTGCTAGACATTTCCATGTTCCAGCGCACCCTGGTTATGAATATACAGGTGAAGGACCTGCATGCGAGGACTACTATGCCAGTAACGATATCCCTGTAGAGGACTACCCCGAAGGAGGTCAGGCAGAAGAGGACTACTACGCCGAGGACTACCTTTACGCTAATTGAAGATTAGACTAGACTATAGTTTAATTATCCTTACTGCTTTCCAGAACTTTTGTAATCAGGCATGTGTTGCCTTGACAATTGTATCCGCTATGTTTTATTTTGATTTGAGACTCTAATGTGTAATAGTTAGTAACCTCCTTTTTGATATTAAGTTATATGTTAACTAGAACTTAGATTTTGTTCTTGTCATCTCCTTTACTTATTGTTGCTTAGTACTGTGTGGTGTGGACAATCATGTGACTTCACCAGTCGCTGCCTTTGGACCCAAAAAGAAAATTTATTTTTCTCTATTTTTGCCATTTCGGGGCGTGACAGGATTTTTGGTATCAGAGCCTAGGTTTTATACATTTTTTGCTCACAGGTTGTTCCACGCCATCTAGTCCTAGAACCTTGAGATTTCATAGATGAGTATTAAAATTAGTTCTGACTTAAGGTAGCATTTTTCAGGTAGCATGGCACCACCGCTGTTCGTTCCAGATGAGTTTGGAGGTCACATGTATATGAGGGTAGTGCGCCGGCGAATCCACAATACTATGCCTGGAAGGTTAGGCAGAGAGCCCTCACCGAGATAGTACGAGACATGCAGATTGAACAGCAGAGATTTGGGACCCAGGACCAGGAGGTGATACGTTACGAGATGATCTACCCTAAGGAGACCTTCAAACTCATCGAGGAGGATTCACTACAGATGTTACGAGACCGTTTCTCTTATCAGGTTCTACTTTCAGAGGTTAGAGCAGCGTCTCCACCTCTCCCGACAGAGCCACCACCCCAGATACCTCCACCCCCACCAGAGGAGGATATGGCTTATGCACCCCTAGCAGACGAGGACCCAAAGGACGAGGATGAGGGTGAAGATGATGATGAGCCAGGGAATGACGATGAGGAGATGGAGGATGAGGAGGACAAGGACACCGATGACGAGGAGCCAGAGCATGACCTAGAGGAGGACCCCGAGGACCCAGCTGGTATGGATGTGCCAGTTGGTGTAGATATTATAGTAGTAGAGGGTTATCCGATAGAGGATGAGGCTATATCAAATGATGATGCAGGTGATGATGCTGTGGTACCAGTCTTACCAGGCAGAGTTATAGTATAACTGGCAGCAGAATGGGCTGCAAAGATGGCTACACAGCCCCATGGATTTGAGATAGGTGCACCAGAGTTGGCACAGGCTATGGCACAAGCTGAGGCACTCGTAGCTGCATTTGATGTAGCCCAGGCTGATATAGCTGCTGATGTGGAAGACTTGGGAGTTGTTGTGGAGCATGATGAACCCGAACTGGTTGAGGATGTTGTGATAGAAGATGATGACATGATGGATGACGATGATATGGATGAGGACAATGTGTTGTCTGAGGTTGCCCCGAATGATGAGGCTTCCATCTATAGATCTGGTGTGGACAACTTTTGAGTCTAGTACTTTTAGGACTTAGACTTTTGCTTTTGACTTCAGGACATGTTATCCACTTACTTTTGACGCTTACATAGACAGCTATTGACCATAGCCTTTTTTGTATATGTAGCCACCAGTGGTGGTTTGTTTATATTTCTTTTGTTAAATCTTATATAGGATCATGTTCTACGCGGTATACAGATGATATGTTGTGTACTCCGATGTACATCTTTTGTGTATATGTATGGTAGATCGTTTCTTTGGTTATTTATGTTATCATCTCGTTACCTATATTATGTTGTGATTTAGATTGGTGATATGCTTCTTGTTGTTTTAATCATGTCGGTTTCCCCGAGAAGATTGTCAGCTAATCGTTAGATCTTTCATAGGTACACCTCACACGGATCACTATGGCTAAGAACACGAGATATCAAACGCGATTAGGAGCACCCATTCCAGAAGGTATGGACCTAACCAGAGTCTTTGAAGCATTCATGCAACGGATGGAACACGTTGGTGATACCTACAATAATGCCACCCATCGAGCTAACAATGACAACAACCACACTGCTCCTCCAAGGCAGACATGCGATAAGCTATTGGTACGATTCGTGGCCTGCGACCTGAGAAGTTTGACGGCATGGCAGAATCGTGGAAAGCCGAACAATAGGTACGAGAGTTAGAGCTAGTCTTCAAAGCCCTAGAGTACAGCGAGCTTGACAAGAGATGTCTACCCGCGTTTTAACTGACTTATTCTGCCGCAGACTGGTGGGAGGCCGAGAGAGCCACAATTGGGATCGACGCTGCAAGAAAAATACCCTAGGAAGCATTCAAGACTCGATTTCTTGAGAAGTATTTCCCTGAGGATGAAA
Source organism: Hydrangea macrophylla (assembly GCA_033977485.1). Classification (NCBI taxonomy): domain Eukaryota; kingdom Viridiplantae; phylum Streptophyta; class Magnoliopsida; order Cornales; family Hydrangeaceae; genus Hydrangea; species Hydrangea macrophylla. Next base: position 107,316,956 of record CM066990.1, read on the forward strand.
GAGACCAACAAGAGAGCAATTTCCTGAGTCTGACTTAAGGGAACTGGACTGTCAAAGAGTATACCACACAATTCGAGCGACTTTCCCGCTTCGCTCCATATATGATAGATACCCCCGCCAAAAAGGTCAAGCGATTCCACCAGGGACTTAACCCACACCTCCGACACATGATGATAGGCCATTTGGGCCAGTCGTTTGAAGGGATTGTCCGTCTCGCTTCAAGTTTAGAAAAAGGATGCTTATCTTGTACAAGGATCACAAGCGAATCGACTTCCACCCAGGACCTTCCAACCGAGGAACTTTCCAGTGCAGTCATCAAGGAGCAATCAGGGATGGAAACCCCATATTAACAACTATCAAGGAAACAAGCGCACATGCGATGGTACAAGGAAGCCCTAAGCTAACTTTCCTCGACAGCAAGGACCACCTCTGGCACAGCCCACCGCCCAGCGATAGAACACTGATGGATGTTTCAACTGTGGAGTGCCCGGACATACTTCAAGGTATTGCACAGCTCCCAAGACTAACCGCCGTAATGACCTCGTTTGTCGTAACTGTAACAAGCCTGGTCACATGAGCAAGGATTGTCGAGCACCTCGTGGAGGGTACTATGGAGCGCCTGCTCAAGGACAACAAGGATAGGTTAGGGTGAATGCCATCATCCCTGGTAATGCAGGATACGATGCTGGGGAACAGCAGAACTTGGAAGGTACACTCATTTTATTTCATAGTCAAGTTAGAGCTTTGTTTGATATCGGTGCCACCTGTTCTTTCATAGCTATTAAGATTGTGCGTGACTTGAGTTTGGTACCCCTAGCACTTAAAACGGCCCTTAATGTCGTTTCGCCCTTGGGAGTAACTGTTAAGTTGGGTAAGATATGCAAGGATTGTCCCTTAACCCTAGAAGATAGAAATCTCCCAGCAGACTTGATAGTTTTGTCAATGTTTGAGTTCGACGTGATCCTAGGAATGGATTGGCTTACCAAGTATGGAGCCATTCTGGATTGTGTTAGCCAGACCATTATCTTTTCGACACTTGGTTGCTTGTAGATCATATTTCAATGCCAACCGTTGAGCGATATGTTCATTACGAGCTGCTTAGCCACGGTCGAGACTTCAAGCACGGAGCTTACTATCAACCTGATCCCCATTATTCAAGATTTTGAATATGTATTCCGAAGTATCTCTGGACTTCCGCCACAGAGAGAGAGACTTTTTCATTGAGCTAGCACCCAAAACATTGCCGATTTCCAAGACCTCGTACCGAATGGCGTCGACGAAAATGTTGGAATTGAAGAAGCAAATTCAGGAACTTGAGGACTTAGGATTCGTTCGCCCGAGTATGTCACCTTGGGGAGCGCCAATTTTATTCGTGAAGAAAAAAAGGACAGAGAGCTACGACTCTGTATCGACTACAGGGAGCTGAATAAGGTCACGATCAAGAATAGATACCCACTTCCCCGGATAGACAACCTGTTCGATCAATTACAAGGATCAAGGATATTCTCGAAGATTGATTTGCGTTCAGGATATCATCAGTTACTAGTTCGACCGGCAGATATACCGAAGACTGCCTTCAAGATGAGGTATGGACATTATGAGTTCTTAGTGATGTCCTTTGGACTAACCAATGCCCCGACAGTATTTATGGACATAATGAATAGAGTATTTAGACCTTATCTGGATCAATTCATTATGGTATTCATAGACGACATTCTGATTTACTCGAAGACAGAAGAAGAGCACAAAGAACATCTACATATTGCTCTACAGACTCTCAGAGATAATAGCTTGTATGTAAAATTCTGTAAGTGTGAATTCTAGCTTCAAGAATTCAAATTATTGGGACATTCAATATCATAGGATGGAATTTTTGTAGACTCATCTAAGATCGATACAGTCTTGAGCTGGAATAGACCAACTAACGCGACCGAAGTTAGGAGTTTTCTTGGATTGGCTGGATATTATCGAAGATTCATGGAAGGATTCTCCAAGATCATAGGACCATTGACTATCTTGACAAAGAAGGAGACAAAGTATGAATGGACTGATAATCATGAGGATGCATTTCGGAATTAAATGAGACTAACCTCAGCACCTGTACTTGAGATACCCAAGAATGGTGAACGATTCATAATCTACAGTGACGCATTGCACCAAGGGCTTGGTTGTGTGCTAATGCAAGATGGAAACGTTATTGCGTACAGATCAAGACAATTGAAGCCGCATGAGAAGAATTATCCAATGCATGACTTGGAACTAGCTGTAATCGTGTTTGCCCTGAAGATTTGGAGACACTACTTGTATCGGATCACAAGAGTTTACGGTATCTATTCTCTCAGAAGGAGTTGAACATGCGATAGCGAAGATGGTGGAGCTACTCAAGGACTATGATTTCTCTTTGTAATACCATTCAGGTAAAGCAAATGTGTAGCTGACACTTTGAGCCGAAGGCCCCGCCTTTTGATCGCTTCGATTTTGATTAGAGAATGGCGAGCATTGGAGACGATAGTCGGATTCGACCTTCAACCAGTTAGATCAGGAGAAGGACAACACGTTGGATGTTTGGTCATACAACCAACTCTCATCAGCCGAATCTTGGAAGCTCAATAGTCAAACAAAGATTTGAAGCTATGGTTTGCTAAGATGTCCACAAAGGAACCCAAAATATGGAATATTAGTACGGACGGAGCATTAAGAGGCAAGGGTAGACTTTGTGTGCCAAATGGTGGTTGTCTCAGAAAGGATATTTTGGATGAAGCACACAAGTCGAGGATGACCATCCACCCCGGAGGAAACAAGACTTATAAGGACTTGAAAAGGAACTTCTGGTGGGAAGGATTGAAGTGAGAAGTGGCTGAGTACGTGTCGCAATGTCTTATTTGCAAACAAGTGAAGGCAGAACATCAGAGACCGCCTGGACTTCTACAGCCGCTACCGATTCCCCAATGGAAATAGGAACACATCACTATGGATTTTGTGGTTGGATTGCCTAAGTCTCAACAAAACCACGATGTTATTTGGGTGATAGTAGATCGACTCACCAAGTTAGCGCATTTCATCGTCTACAGCATGACGTATCTAGTTGAACGATTGAGCTGGATATATCTACAGCAAGTTGTACGACTACACAGTATACCTATGTCAATAGTTTCAGATCAAGATTCGCACTTTATCGTAAAATTCTGGAAGAGCCTTCAGACAGCAATGGGAACTTCATTGAACTTGAGTTCAGCCTTTCATCCACAAACAGACAGTCAGACAGAACAAGTCAATCAAGTAATGGAGGATAGGCTACGAGCTTGTGTCATTGAATTCGAGAGTTCATGGGAGACACATCTATCTTTGATCGAGTTCGCCTACAATAACAGCTATCATACGAGCATAGGGATGGCACAATTCGAAGCTTTACACAGAAGACCTTGCCGATCACCTCTATGTTGGGCTGAAGTTGGAGATAACCAATTACTTGGGCCTAAGATGATTCAAGAAACCAGCGAGAAGATCCAAATTGTACGAGAGAAGATGAAGACGGCGCAATCCAGATACAAGAGCTATGCCGACAAGCGACGAAAAGATCTAGAGTTCGCAGTTGGAGATCATGTGCTACTCAAAGTTTTGCCAGTTAGAGGTATAGTCAGATTTGGACAGAAGAAAGGCAAGTTATCGCTGCAATTCATTAGACCATTCTATAATGTGTTGGGAAGGTTTCTTATCGACTTGCGTTGCCACCGAAGTTGTTAGGAGTGCACAACGTTTTCTACATCAGCATGTTGGGAAAGTGTGTCCACAACCCAGCGCACGAGATCAGTTTTGAAGATATGGAGGTGAACGAGAACGCGACATACAATGAGGGACCAGTGCGTATTCTAGACCGAGGAGTGAAGAAACTCATAAACAAGGAGATTCTGCTAGTGAAGATTCAGTGGAAGCACCACGACGAGGGAGAAGCTTCATGGGAGCTGGAGTCGGAGATGTGAGAGAAGTTTTCGTTTTTGTTTTAACCCTACTTACTTCAGATTTCGGGGATAAAATCTTTAATAGGTGGTGGATGATGTAATACCCTGTATTTTTGTAATATATTATATGAATAAGACATTGTAATGCTTCTTTTAATACTTGTATGAGTTTTCTCTTACCCTTGGTATAATTTGGATACCAATCGATTGGTAAGAATACCAATCGATTGCTAATACCAATCGATTGACACTTTTATCAATCGATTGGAACATTAATACCTAATACCAATCGATTAACATTTATATCAATCGATTGGAATTAGCTGGGCAGATTCTCTTGCCTTGGCTGGGGAAAGGCCACGTGAACACTTGGATCTCTATATATATTAGCCCATTTTGGGCATATTTCTGTTTTCAGAAAACAGAGAGAGTGAGAGGGAGTGTTTGTGTGTGTTTTAATATATATATACACTTATATATACCCACATACATATATATATATTCATACACTCGCACACACATACCCAGATGGACTGAAGAAGATGAGAAGAAGATCAGAAGAGAGAGAAAAAAAAAAGAAAGAGAAGAAGAAGAGAGAATGATGCAGAGAAGACAGAGGAGAGAGAGAGAAGCCATTGAAGCTTTCTAGCTTCAACATATATTCCCAAACATCCCTTTGTGAACTAAGGTGAGTTCTAAACTCACATGGTAGCTTAACATTGATGTTAAGACATGTTTGAATGGATAGAAGGAACTAAAATCATGTATTTTCCCGTTTTATATTGCTGGACTGTCTTCACTGTGAAGAAGTCGAAGTCCCAATCGATTGGACTTGTCCCAATCGATTGCTATTTATGGCAATCGATTGACATGTGATCCAATCGATTGAACTTTTTACCGATCGATTGATACTATTTTTATACTAATCGATTGAACCCTTGTCCCAATCGATTGGAAGTTGTAGAATGTTGGTAATCTTATTTAGTTTATATTATAACTGTTTAGTTGTTTAATTACTGTTCAGTATTTCTAGCATGATTTATTGTTATAATACAGACGTAATAATGAGCTAATGCATTATAGAATCATAGTAACGATGAGATTAATGGATAATGGTTGTGACGTTAGATAACATAATAGTTGTGAATCCTTTGGAGTTAACGTTCATTTCATTTATAGTAGTCAGGCCACATTGGGATTGTCATGTATCGATGTTAGAATTGGACTTAAGTAGGTTTGCTAGGATCCGAGAATCTTCCATTGGCGGGCTTTGGTCGATCATATGTTCTTAAAAGCGGTAGACAGACGAAGGTGTCTACGACTACGGTGGACCGGACCATTTGCCCTAAGATAGCCAGATGATCTAATCATATGTTCTTAAAAGTGGTAGACAGACGAAGGTGTCTACGACTACGGTGGACCGTGATCACTGGTAGACGTTGCTAAGTCGTGGCATAGAATGATGTACTGTTGCTTAAAGCGTTATATCCCTGTAGTGCGGTGAACTGGACATATATTCTTAAAAGTTGGGGATGGACTGACGTGGTATCCACGACTGCGGTGGACCGTGCATATGTTCTTAAAAGTGATGGACGGAGCAATGGTGTATCCTTAAGATTGAACTACTATCGAGTTTGTTCCCCTATCATAATGAATTGTCGGTCTTAAAATGAGTAAGACGTTAGTAATCGGATCATCGGTTTGATTAAAGGAGTTACCCTCACTGAATCTTTATGGTTATCATTTATAACTTGTTATAACTTCAATAGTTGATACCCTGTTAGTATCTAACTCACTCAGCTTTCATTAAGCTGACGGCGTTTATGCCGTTGGATATTTCCATGTTCCAGCACACCATGGTTATGACTATACATGTGAAGGTCCTGCAGGCGAGGACTACTATGCCAGTAACGATATCCCTATGGAGGACTACCCCGAAGGAGGTCAGGCAGAAGAGGACTACTACGCCGAGGACTACCTTTACGCCAACTAAAGATTAGACTAGACTATAGTTTAATTATCCTTACTGCTTTCCAGACCTTATGTAATCAGGTATATGTTGCCTTGACAATTGTACTTCTGCTATGTTTTATTTCGATTCGAGACTTTGATGTGTAATAGTTAGTAACCTCCTTTTTTATATTAAGTTGTGTGTTAACCAGAACTTAGATTTCTTTCTTGTCATCTCATTTACTTATTGTTGCTTAGTACTGTGTAGTGTGGAAAATCATGTGACTTCACCAGTCACTGCCTTTGGACCCAAAAAAAAAATTTAATTTTCTCTATTTTTGCCATTCTGGGGCATGACAGGAATAAATCAGTAGTTAGTTGTTATTGTGTTGTCAGTGAACAAATCCTTGACCTGACGAGAGCGGGGTCCTATATCCTATTGTCTTCTACCATATGGATTGAACCATTGTCTTGACTTTGAAAGATTTTAAACTGTTTCAAATTTATCAAACTATGAGATATTTGCAATACTAAGCCCAATGATATATAAGAGCATCTACAATGGAGGATCCAAATGGATGGCCATTTTGAAATCGTGTTATTCTGAATCCTCTTGGCTAGAATACTTAGCTCCAATGGCGAAGTCAAAGTCATATTCAAAATGGATCAAAGTTAGTTTGGGAACCCATTTAATGTAGTTGACAGAAAGAGAAATAGATGGTAGCTAAAAATGTTAGGAGAATCATAACCATTTGATTGATATTAAAATAATGTTAATTTTGAATGTATCAATGATTGAGATGCATCAACATATAGTAAATGTTAAAATGGCTAATGTTTTGTGCTAGAGAACAACTTTTCCATTTGGAAGCCACAAACGAGGATATTTTGGGCCAATGGTAAATGTTCTTGGTAATTACCTAATTTAATTTAATTATTTATTTTAGAAAGAAATTTATATAGAATATTTATCTTTTTAGGAGGTTATCAAAAGTGTACTATAAGAGTCTTTAGCTTATTATATATAAGTGGTAATATGATTTATTCAACAGTTTGAGATTAATAAAGTGTGAGTTTTCTTAAGTTCTACTCCACTCTCCTTCTTCCTCTTCCTCTCCCTTTTTATTGCATTGGACATCAAATTGGTATTGATGTGGGGGTATAATCGGTTCCATTCGGTCGTTTTTTAAAGGATTTTTTTGTAGATAAACTAAATTTCTCGAACTGAACCTCCCCCGATTTAGTTCGATTTTAATTTGATCTTTTTAGGCTCGTTTTGATTTAGGTACCTCGGTTTCGGCATTAAATTTGAACCTCATACTTGTTTTTTATTTTTTTGCATTTACTTAATTCTTATATAAAAATCACTTACTTTGTCATGGTTAATGACACTACTTTCTCTATTCAAATAAACTTTAAGCATAAAAACACAAATATCAAGTCATATGAAAGGGGGGAAACAACAAAGAAAAGGCCTCGATTCAATTTGATTTTGTCATTTTGCCAACATCGAAAATCGATAACCGTACCGAAAGTCTCAATTTTTATGTTTTTGAAACCGAACCTTACAAAAAACAAATGAAACTCGTGAATTTTGATTTGGTTCTGATCAGTTCTCCGTCCATCAAGTTAGTCTAGGTAGGGGAAGAATAACAAATATTTATGAATGTATTTAAGTGTATTGGGGTAGAGCTTTTATACCTTTTTGTATTCGAAATGTAATAGGACTAGGCTATGGAATGGTGGTCCTATCCCAATCCTACTTGGTAGCACGAGTCCTATTATGTCTCATACTTTTAGACTTTGGCATCAACCGCACACCCTTAGGTTGAGCAGAGAGTGTCTTGTGCCTAAGCTATTGATTCCGTCTTGGGCATATAGCTCTTGGAACCCAACACCAAATGTTTTGGTCTAAATCTTAACATGTGGTAGCTTCGGCGAGTTGTGCTAATTTGGTCATATCAGCTAGAACATCTCCATTAGTGTTTTTTTTGGTATGCAATTTAAGTTAGTTTAGCCTATAAGCAACACAACAGTGTAACTGTAGTGGAACTTACATAAGTATGTATTAGTGGAACTTAACTTTACACTTCTGATAAATTCACTTACGATACAGCCAAACGGTAAAGGCAATGCAGTCCCACAGCGGTCAGAAAAGCCTTTGCTGTTTGTTTTTTTTTTATAAAACCAAACATGACCCAGTCAACATTGGCAATGCCGATCGGAAAGCCTATACCGAATGGGATTTCTTCTTCTTCTTCTTCTTCTTTTTTTTCAAAGTGATGAATTGATTAAAAAATTAATAAAAAGTTGTTGGGTGTGGCTCATATTGTAATGGAAACGTTACACTAGGCCCAAAAGTCAAGGGAAGGGCCCTGTGGAGATATATATGATGTAACCCTAAATCGTTTTTGATAGTGGAAACTTATGGCTCTCCGATGTGGACGTAGGCACATTGCCGAACCACGTGATAATTCTCTGTGTCTCTTTAATCTTTCTGTTTTTCATATATTGTTTGCGTGTCATTGTTTCGATCCAACAAAAATTCTCCCAAACGGCATTATTTCTGTCGACATTCCCTTAGCCGGCTTAATTTTACACCATTGTAGGATTTCTCTTTTCTGTATAGCAACTTAAGTTAAAACTACCCTATATGTTCATATACCACTACGAATACTCTTAACATATTACATAGCCAAACATTTTCCTGATCCCTCTTTGTTTCAAAGATCAACGTCAACCAAACAATGCTTAAGTCGTCATCTTTTTCAAATCACTGTCCAGTCATCACCAAACTAGTCAGGTTGAATCACTAGCACCACCATCCACTGCGCCAAGTCACGACCAGAGCAACTGGCGCAACCCCACTTTGAGGTTTTTGCCGTTCTTTTAACTTCTTAGAGGTTAAGCTTTGATAACCATATTAATGATGTGACATTCACTTTTAAAAGCCTAAGCTGGTGGGATGAGGGCAGGGGCAGATCATAAGAGGGGGGGGGGGGGGGGGGGGTGTGGGCACGACCCCTGTAAAATTTTGAAATTTTATTATTTAGTCTATAATTTTTCAAAAAATTATAGATATTATATATATTGGCCCCTACAAAATTTTGAAAACATCATTTTTGTATATGTAATTGTAAAAAAATAAAATTAATTTACATATTGGCTCTTCTACATTTTACTACTTTTTTTACTTATGCAACAATAATTGTAATCAAACTCATCTCAAACTATCAGTCATGTCATAATATCTAAATAAGAAGTTGAAATATAATACAACAATTCGTAATCAATGATTAGTCAGACCTTAAATATTTGGATATATACATTTTCTTTTTAATTCTAAGTTTAGCCAACCCAAATTGTTTTACCATCAACCCAACCTTTACAAATTAACATCAACGATCACTTCTTACTAAATAAAAAAGTAATGATATGCACGTAGGGGTGTAATTTTAAAAAGAGTCAAGAGATAGGGAGATTGTGGGTATCACATTTTTTCTTACCCACAGTTTTTTCAAAATCTTTTTCAATTTCAAAATGCAAAACACGAGTCACCACTTAATTTTTTAAAAGGAAAATTAAGAAACCATTTTAAAGCAAACTGATATTTTTGGAAACTAGAGATTCCTAGGTCCGGGGATTATGGAATGAGAGGGGAAGGAACCTAGCGGACTAAAACACCCCCTCTCATCCTATCTCGTGATAGACCTCTACTCAACATCCTTTTAATTGAACTATTAATCTCAATGTGCCCTCAACTAATACATAGATATAGATATACATTGCAAAAGTATGTCTAAAGGGTGTAAGATTGCTAATGGTAAAAATAGCATTCAAAATCACATAATTTAATTAGCAAGCAATATGATGTGCAATAGGGAACAAGAGAACTTACCCGAGATCCAGCCGCAAATACGGAAACGTGTAATGCATGCAAGTAAATAAAAACCTAAAGGAGTCTCTAATCCATATATACACGTAAGGCAAGACCTAATTCTAAGGTGTCGCACATGTAGTCGAAAATCAATAAAATCAAGAAATTAATAGACTAAAGAGGAGTTTGAGATATCATACCTCAATAGCGCTACAAAACAGAAGGTTAGTCTACATGCCTTAATCAAGATAGAGTATGAAATTCTAAATAACATCCTTAATCTTCTAGCTTAAATCTATCAAGTATGAAAGAATCGACATAACTATGAATTCCTTTTAATTAGTTGGAAATGCATCACTTCTATAGATATACAAGTCTCAACTAGGAGCCAATGCAATGTCCATAGAGAGATGGTGTAGTCCCAACATGGTCATAAGGAACCCACAATTAGGTTCAATTAAGTACAATTTTGTAATACCCTGTATTTGCAATAATTATTTAATGCAGAGAGATTCTATATACTTCCTTTGTTCAGACTTGAAATTCTACCTTCGATCGATCGAAGTTCGTTCGAGCGATCGAGCATTTCAAAGTTCAAGTGATCGAACCCTGTTCAATTGATCGAAACCCTACCGACCTGAATTCATGACGTGGTCCCTACTTCAATCGATCAAACCTGATCGATTTGAGCTCGAGCGATCGAACTTAGTTCGATTGATCAAACGTGTAATCATTCGAATTCCCAGGTTTCCCGCAAACAATGCCACCTGCCCATCCCTCACCCCTTCCCTTTATATATACAACTTATTCGTGTGTGTGTGTGTGTATGAAGTTTAGAGCACTAGAGTGTTTGAGAGAGAGTGTGTGCGCTTGTGTTTAGTTATATATACACATACCTCCATATATATACATACACATATAGATATACATAGTCATAGTTAGAGAGAGAGAAGCAGAAAAAAGGAGAAGAAGAAGAAGAACAAGAGAACGAGGCATAGAGAGAGACAGAGGAGGGGAGAAAGGCCGCCATTCAAACTCGGAGCCCACACGTTGCCAAACGTGCCCTTACGACCTTTTGGTGAGTCCCAAACTTACTCAGTAGCTTAGTTACGATGTATTACAAGTTTTTGTATGTGTAATAATCACCCAAACACACCCTACCAAATTCTGGACGTTCACTGTAGAATCTAGAGAAGACAAAGTTTGAGTGATCAAATTGCTTTCAATCAATCGAACATCCCTATTTCTCAATCGATCAAAATGACTTCAATCAATCGAGACCACCTTGACTTCAATTAATCGAGAATACTTCGATCGATCGAACATCACTTTTCTTCAAGCGATTGAGATGACTTCAATCTATCAAACCTAGCAGTTAATGGATATGTTCCTTAAGTTTGTTATTCATAATGCATAGTTATTTAATCGTTGTTTCATGTTTCTATTATAAGATATTATGGATTACGGAAGTAATGGGATATGATAATGAGATTGAGATAATATGGTGAGTAACACAGTCAGGTTCAAAACGTTAGTAGTAATGCGACGCGATAATGAGATAAGGATTGGAGATAATAATAGTGGGTAGCATTAAGGAACTGGTGTTTGAGTCAGTGGGTTATTGGTTATCTTTGAGGTTATGTGAGTTGAGCTGATGATTCGCTCAGGTTGAATCTAATAAGTGTGTAATAAGGATTTAATCAGGATTCTGAGAATTATGGGTGCATAGTACTCGCAAGCGTTCTTAAAAGCGGTGAACAGTAAGAATTCTTAAAAGCGGTGAACAAGAGTAGATGTAGCATGCCCATAGTTTGTATTTACCAGAGCTATGTATGTACTGTACTCGTAAGCGTTCTTAAAAGCAGTGAATAGTAAGAGTTCTTAAAAGCGGTGACCAAGAGTATGGGTACGTCCGTAGACCAGTCGTTATATGAGAACGATGTATGGGTGCTCGCTAGAGTTCTTAAAAGCGGTATAGCAGTGAACAAGAGCACTGATATGTTGTGATGATATAATCAGTTCAAGATAGTTAGTTGGTATTAGTACAGTCAGCCTTAGAGTTGGTAGACAATGAGAATCGATTAATGATGTGTCGGAATAAAAGAGGAAGAGATATATTTAGTATCACTGCTATATATCGTTCATAACTGATGATTTCGTTATTCCTTTGAGACTGCGTTAGTTAGTTCTCACTCAGCTTTCAGTAAGTTGACGGCCTTTATTGCTTGGACATTCCCCGTCCAGACTACCCTGTCTCTAGCAATACAGGTGCTGGAACTTACAGTGATGGATACTACCCGGGGTCGGATTATGCAGAGGATGGCCCCACTGATGCCGGTTACACTGGAGAGGAGCACTATGCTGACGACTATCCTTACGGCAGCTGAAGATCTGAAGATATTTGTATTTAGTTTATTTCTGTTGTTCTGTTGAACTCTATTTTGTTTTAGTTAACGGGTACTTGGGCATATGTTGTCTCCAGCCTGTTGTGATCCTGTGGACCACACTCTGATGTTTGTAATAGTGATACTGCTTTTAATATTCAGTTGTTTCCTTTTCCTGTTTATCTTTTGGACTAGTACTGTGTGGTGTGGATAATTAGTAACTTTCACCCGTCATTCCCTATGGACCCGAAAAGGAAATTTATTTTTCTCTATTTTTCCTACTCCGGGGCGTGACAAATTTAATCTCGATACAAAGCAAGTTCTAATTACAAATATTAACCTACATGGATGAATGCACATGAATACATGGACAAGAGTAAGTTATGAAATATTCATCGGTTTGGATCACTTATCCTTTGGGTTTAAGTTTAACTAATCATTATCAAAACATGGTTTAAGCCCTAGGTCATAGAAAAGTCATTTGAACCATTATTTACAAAGTTTATCAAATCTGTCACAAAATTCTGATAATTACAAAGAGCAGACTAGAACTTCAAAATAGAAAAAGCATGTTTCCCATGGTTTGATGTCAATGAATTTTGGACACAAGATGCCTCTATGAGTCTAGTTTTCAACCCAAGAAGAAAAATGAAAGATCAACGGTTCAATCTCTGGAAATTGGACAAACACTAGACATCAATAAGAAATTTACAACTCTCTGTCTAGAGTTTTTGCATGATTTTATTTTTGAAAAGTGGTAAATAAATCTTAATGACTCTAATCTTTCTAGGAGATCTCATTAACACATTAAACTTCATAGAAAAAATTATTTGAAGTCAAGAATGCTTGATTAAGGCTCTGATTGACTTATTTCAAGAAGGTGTTACTGTTCTGAAATTCTGGAAAGATTATGGTTGGTTCACAAAACTCATGACCAAACCATTTTAAACATGAAATCTCAGTAAAAAAAAATCACAGTGGTAAAGCTTTGTGTTATTGACACTCTCCAATTGATCTTATTCAATTCCAACATTCCACTATTTAACTAAAAATCTTTGATCAAAGGTGGTTTATGAACTCACTGCATCATTATCAAGTTCATATTTTATTTGGTGACTCTACCTACCGAGCCATGGAGATTGGTTCAACTCAAACTGTTTCTCCTTCTACTTGATGGTCATTGGAGACTAAGGACACTCATACTTATAGATTTCAAAGGAGTATGGAGAAACTTCATGAAATCTCAAGATAATGAACCTAAACCATGGAGATAGGTTTGGACTCATTGACCAAACATGCTAACATCAACCTTAATCCTCTTGTAAATCATAAGTTTACAAGGAGATTAAAGGATTCCAAGTCAAGGGATTCAAGTAAGACATTGAAGGTATCATGAATCCCAAGAAATGAACATAATCAAAAGAGAAGGAAATCAAGGTTCAAGTAATATCTAAGTTAACTTTTACTTCATGATTTATTTAATCTTAAACCTTAGGTTACTTTGATCCAAACTAAAAAAAATGAAAGTTCAATCACAATATTAGTGGTGTGTGATGAAAAGAGGTGGGAAGGGAGTTTTTGAAAATGTGTAAAAGATCCTAAAGAATTCTACATATTGTGATTGAACTTTAATTAAAGACTATTTAACTTAGAGGTTACCTCCAATTATCCTCAACTTTAAGGTTTTTGAAGGTCTTTCAAAAGTGGTTCAAGCTATTCTTCTTCTAACTCATACAACTTCTTAATTTTCTTAAACTTTTCTAAGACTCTCTCCTAATTGTGTCAAAGAATTTGAAGAAAAAACAAAGAGAGAATCAAGATAAGATTCAAGATTAAAAATTAAGATGAAGATCAAGATCCTTTGTAATGGGATATTCACTCTCTATATATAGGCAAATTTTAGAGGGTTATTTCAGTAAATTCACAGTGAAAACCCTAATTCCAGACGTCCTTTTGAAGGTACAAAGCGTACTATATTAAAACAGACTATTGAAAAATGCAGCACTCAGCGGAAATGGAAACGACATTCAATAAGTGTCACAACGGCACTCACTGATTACCGTCGCGGCATTCACTGAATGTCGATGCAGCACTCAATGAATGACGCGGACAACTCTGCGGACTGTTGTCTTTTCATTTTTACGGCATTTAAAGATATTACGGCATTCAGCGATTGCCATTACGGTTCTCACTGAATGCCGGTGCGGCAATCTGTGAGTGCTGCAGCGGCATCGCGTGACTGCCGCAAAAGTCTTTGTGTGTCATTTTCTCATCCTTTTCACGTTCTTCCTTTTCCTTTATTGTTCTTTCATTTTTTGAAATCGAAGAGCCTTCTGAGGAGCTTGAATCACCTTTGGAAGTCCTAGATTAGTCGGACATTGTCAGCATCGGATCTAGAGGTAAACACTCCCCTTAATTCGACGTTTGGTCAAAATCGGGATGTCTACAGAGATCAAACCATTTATACACTATAGGAATTGCAAAGCACAAAACCTCTCAACTCTCGAAATGGCAAGAAAACAATACAGAACAGAAGGTAATGTTTTTTTATATACAAATATGTGTAAATAAACCTCAAAAAAATTTGCCTCAGGGGAGTGAACATTAGACCCAAGCCAATATAACTTGTCCCCCCCTCTAAATGTGCATTCCTGGGTCTGCCACTGGATGAAGGGTTGCCCACTATATTACCCCAATGACCACCCAGTACACAATTGATATGGGACAACGCACGCTGCATTAGTCTCCCCATGCTGGTCTTGATGTCCACGTCAGGCGGGCCCCCACACATTCTAGTCCATAGTAACCCCATTGCATCAGACTCATACGTTGATCCTAACGTCCATGTCAGGTGCACCCCACACACGCAAACCTAGCGTGGCCTACATCGTTAGTACTCCCGAGTCGGTTTTGATACCAAATAATGGTGTGACATCCACTCCCAAAAGCCTATAGGAGGGAGGGGTCACCCATTATATTAAGCCAAGAATCACCCAGTACACAACCGATGTGGGACACACACACTGCATCACCTATATCACTTACCATCTCATTTGTTTTAGTTTAAACCTAAGGCCATTTGATAATGAGAAATGCTACGGTCATACCCATTTCACACCCAAAGCATTACTCTTTGATGATAAACAACCTAAACCAAATAGACCATTTCTTTTAAAATGATGAAA
Source organism: Hydrangea macrophylla (assembly GCA_033977485.1). Classification (NCBI taxonomy): domain Eukaryota; kingdom Viridiplantae; phylum Streptophyta; class Magnoliopsida; order Cornales; family Hydrangeaceae; genus Hydrangea; species Hydrangea macrophylla. The sequence continues at coordinate 107,332,311 of CM066990.1, forward strand.
CTCTAGATACACCCCCAGAATTTTAGAAAAATGCACTCCAAACTTTGTTGAAGTTATAGAAATACTTCCAAATTTCCTAAAATTTTCAGAATCCTCCCCTAACCTCTTCGAAAGATCACATAGACCCTATCTTCCTTTACCACCATGGTTACCAACATTGAATTAAACTCCAAAGTCAAAGCCCTATTCCAATCTCATGAGTCCAAATTCGAAGCCCTATAAGAGCATCAACAATAGGAATGTGTATAGGAGAACTTAGGATAACTTACCTTTAAAATCATTAACAACGCGGTCGTTTTAGCTAATATATAGGATAGTAAAACTTAACTTTGTGGTAGCACTAAATTTTAGTAACGGCACAAGATGTGCTGCCCAATTGCAAATGGCACATCATGTGCCACCTAGAAGCACATGGCACATGATGTGCCGCCTCCAATTCTTCTCGACACATAATGTGCCGCCCCATGTATTCCCATTTCCCCACTACTAACACCTTCTCCCCTCTACAATAACTTAGCCTAAGTTTCCCTTAAGTTCTACCTTCCCACTGTGGATGTTCTAAGCCATGTTAGTACATTACTATGAAACCTTATTCTTTATTTTCTACATGAATTTACTCACTCGGCCTAAATTAAGAGTTGTTTATTCTATTTTTGTTTGTCCCATTTTAAGAGTCCTATTCAAAAAAGTTAATGTACTTTAATTATATATTTTCTATATTTGCCCTTTATCATATAAAACTTTCTCACTTTTTAAGGTGACATTAGAATTTTGATAATAAAAAATGACAATAATAGATAGTTGAAAATTTTTACCTCAACAAAAAAATTCCTTAAAAGTTGAAACTTCTAAAAGATCGCTTAATACAGAATAGAGTACTATTTTTTTTTTACAATAGTGTTAGGGGTACACCCTTACACACCCAAAAAGATTCCACACCTGAGGTGGACCAATGAGAAGAGACTGATAGTAGATGTTTTAAGTTTTTTTTTTCCACCTCATGATGTGGATATTTTTTTGATGTGTCAGAGTGTGCCCCAAACATTAATTTTTTTTTTGTATGAGCAATAATTAGTTGTTTTGCGTGACAGTACTAATGAGATGACGTGAACAAAGGTTTTTTTTTTTATAATTATTTATTAAATCATGCGTAGCACGGGCATAGTGCTAGTTATGTATAATGCTCTCTCTCTCTCTCTCTCTCTCTCTCTCTCTCTCGGGGCAGGTTCTCGTGTCATAATTGTGTCATTAATCGGGTTATGTGCTTTGGACTTGATTTTTAGTTTTGAGTGTTATTCATATATAATACAAACTATTTTAAATTAATCATATCATGTCGTGTCGAGTTTAATATCTCTCTCTCTCTCTCTCTTGTTTTTTTTTTGGTCATATTATTTAATTGTAGTGTGTGACATTTGCTTTCATAGGTTAAATTTCTTAATATTTGAGAAAAATAACTGCCTAACATTAAAATTCAACTCAACTCAACAAAGTGTTATTTTTTCCCAAATTATTTGGGATTGGTTACATATAAGGTATGTTGGCATTTTAATAAATTTATAAACTTCTGTGAATGCATTTGGTTGGGAAGATTTATGAGTTATATAGAACCTTAGAGCCAGAGGGGCTCTGTTTGCTAGTACATCCACCATTAAGCAAATACTTAATCTATCACATGATTCACAATTTCACATGGCCTTGCCTTCAAACATGATTAAATATATTAAAACGACTCACGAATCATTCAAGTAAGCTTTTTTTCTTTTTATATTTTTTATAGCCTTTTTTTTCTTTTCTTTTTTCTTTCCTTTTTTTTTTTGGTTTAATTGTTAACTATCCTCAATTAAGGTCTTTAATATTCACAAAAATAAAACAAAACTTAAGGTCTCTAATAGTTATATATGTTTACATCAAAGCATGATAAACAGTAATAAAGGAATTACTGATTTCTAAGGGGAATTAAGTTCTGGCTGAGTTCATTTTCCAACCTTGTATGATTTTCTTTTTTGTGTAACGTTATGTTATTTTTTAACTTCTAATAAAGATTTTTGAACATTTGCAAGAGTTTGTGTTATATTGGAAGAAAAAAAAACTGTCTTTCATTCAAAAAAAAAAGACATAGGGGGCGACGTGTAGTGGCCCGTACTTGTTAGAAATCTATGACATAAGTGGCCAAAACATGTTGCAAAGATGGGCCCGACGCTCTCTCATGTACATTTTGAGTCATAGGCTACCCCAACCTCATCTCATCAAATGTGCTAGTGGACACCCCGTGGTCCGCCTACCAATAATCATGTGTGATTCCTATTACTTGATTCGAACTCAAGACATACTAGCTAGTAGCCACCAATTCACTTGGGAGTAAGTCAAGTGTCGCTAGACCATCAATTTTAATGGAAAATGTTTAGTACATATTTTTTTGACACAAAGTGTCATTCGGCCATTGATTGATGCAGATCCGACCACCGAACGTATTTCGACCATCGAAAATCAATTACTGAGATATGTTTGGTGGTAGAGTCTGCGTCAATTAATGACAGAATAACACTTTATGTTAAAAAGTGTGTCAAAAAATATGTATATAGCACTACATTTAATTGGAGGTACATGGTAACTAACACAGTAACTAGCTACAATAAGGTGTAAGGATAAAAATCATAGTGTCTATATAAACCATAATACGGAGTATGTGATATGATACTGGATATATATAGTCCGGATGAATTAATCTCACTTGAGGCAATGACACATTTGTCACCCAAAAAATAACACAAGGTGATGTACTAAGTCTTAGAGTCTTAGACATAATGATTTGACCCTATTTCTTCCTTTTATTTCTCCTTTTCTGCTGTTGTTGTTAGGCAATATGATTTGACTATGTTTTTTTATAGGGTAAATTACACTGACCTCTTTTAAGGTATCTGATAATTATAATGATCTCTTTTGTATTTTCAAAAATTATACTCACCTCCCTTCTATTTTGAAAATGACTATTATACCTTTGGACAAATCATCCAAAAAATTATCCACTATCTTTTAAAAATGAAAAAAATATATATATTAACAATTATGAAAACAAAAATTTTAAAATTATCGACAAAATTTTAGTATATCCCAAATCAAGCTTTTACAAAAAAAAAAAAAAATAAATAAATTTAAAATTAAAAAATATATCAACAGTAAATTTAAAAATCATCAACAAAATTATCTACTACCACTTTAAAATGAAAAGAATAATAACAATGGGAAAACAAAAACCATCAACAATTTTTTTTTTTTTAAATGAATAGTTATATTATATTTTTTTCTACTTTATATTGTTAAAATTGTGAACTTGCTCCCAACATTGTGAATGAGCTGCTCCAATGAAGCTTAATTAGTACAGGCCTTGCATGGACATTGCCTTAGTGTGTGTGTGTGTGTGTATACAAGACTCCACTGAGCATATTTTTCTTAGAAAATAAAGCAGACAAAAATGCAATATAACTATTCATTTTTTTAAAAATTTGTTGATGTTATTAAATTTTTTTTTCCAGTGCTGTTATTATTCTTTTCATTTTAAAGTGGTAGTAGATAACTTTGTTGATTATTTTTTTATATTTTTAAATTATTATTGATATTTATAAATAAAAGAGTAATGCTACGCTTTCCAAATTTCTTTCCCAAAAGTGTTTTCCAACACATGTGGCAGTAGAGCCAGTTGATTTTGATTGGTTGTGATGTTAAAACGGTTCAACTGTGGTCCCACTTCAACATCATTTGGGATGAAATTTTGGGAAGCATAGTATTACTCTAAAAAAAATGTTCTAATTATATCTTTCACCGACTACGTAGACAAAAAAGTTAAATGGCTTAAATAAAAAAAACTAAATCTGTAGACTATTGTAAGTTAGACTAAAGATTATAAAACCTAAATTTGAAATTTTTATAAATTTTTTTTTTCCGCCAGTTGCAAATTTTTATAAGGTTAGGGCTAAATATTATAAATCTAAATCTGTAAAATTTACTAATGTATATGAGTAAAGATTGGGACACACCCAAAGACACAACTTTTGGGACACAACCCAAAAGATGTGTTTATATCTCTCATGTGATGTCACTGGACCCCACAGTGACAAATGAGAGAGATAGACGCATCTCTTGGGTTGTGTCCCAAAAATTGTGTCTTTGGGTATGTCCCAATGTATATATAATTTTATCTAATGCGCGCACACACACATTCACACAAATACACACACTTGTGCATACATATATATACATATATAATGAGATAAGGGGTAAATTGGTAATCTTACACTCAAAAAGTAGGTAGAGAAGAGGTGAGTGTTATTTTCCAAACTACAGAAAAGATCCCTGTAATTATCATATACATCAAAGAAGGTCGGTGTAATTTGCCCTTCTTTATATTGGATGCGTATCATTATGGATGACATCTGACCATTTTTTTTTCTCAAAGTTCTGCTGATGGCTACCCGAAATTTCAACTTCCACACACTGTGATCCATTTTGATGATTGAATAAAATAAAACAACTTCCAAAATACGTGGAGAGAGAAAATGTGTTTTAACATATACTTTCCGAATAATAATATATGCACAAACAAAATGCACAACTAAATGCACAATCTGTTTAAAATTGTTGGACCTTGTGCTGAAAAGTTTGTACACACAAAAGACAAAAAAAGAGGTGTACAGCTTTTTCAGCACGAGGTCCAACAATTTTAAGCAGGTTGTGCATTTAGTTGTACATTTTTTTTGTACATATAGCAATACTCATACTTTCCATTGACTGTCTTTAAAGTAACATCCCAACAAACCATAATACAAATTCTTGGAAAACATTTTGGTATGTTTATCTGGGTATTTTTTGTTTTGTTATAAATTTATAATGGTCCACCTATGCACTATAAATGTGTCATGTTATGTCACACCCAGTAGTAGTGAAAATAGAGAGAAAAAAAAATTCTTTTTGGAGTCGTAGGCCATAACAGTTGAAAACACCACATTGTCCATAACCAAAGTCTAATCACCGGAGTAATGATCTACACCTCATATCGGAAATTCTAAGTTCGATATATAAAATCAGAATTTACAACTAAACTATTACGAACCTTAGTATCTGAGGAAACATAAATAAAGTATTACAGCAACATATGCCGATTATAACCTTAACTATTACAGAGTCTCTAAAACACAAACATAAACTGCAGTGAAGCTCCAAGTCTTCAGCTCGCATAATAGTTGTCTCCAACATAGCCTTCACCATAGTATGCTTCCTCCTCATAGCCCATAAGCATGTACTCATCCCCTGCATACTCATAACCCTGGCTAACTAGACGTAGAATATCCAGCGGTATAAAACGTCGTCAGCTACAAAAGCCGAGTTTATGCAAATACTAACAGAGTATCTATAGATATGCATAATATAACGCAGTATCGTTAACCGTCATCTCATCATTCGCATTCATGTATTCACTAACTCAATATGTCACCACAGATGTCGTCCCAACCAATCCTAATCTTATGGACTCCTAGGTCCATAACTCGTATGTAGCTTAATATCTCACGATACTTACTCAGGCATGTAGTCCCATACTATACGATCTATCCAACCCGACACGAAGTCCCCATTTCTAATCAACACATCATTCTGGACAACACGCCCAATACATTACGACCAATACGCCTAATTCATTATTCACGGCCAATACGCCTAGCCAATACGCTCGATACATTACGGTCGGCACGCCCAGCCAATGTGCTCAATTCATTATGGTCGACACGCCCAGCCAACACGCTCAATACGTTATGGCCAACACACCCAAATACGTTACGATCAACACGCTCTGATATACTCTAGGCAATACGCCCCTTGTTATACTTTGCCCAACACGCCCCTAATAACATATACTGGCCAACCTACCCTAAAGTATTAAACTTGACATGAAGTCCCATATTACCTAACTATCTTACCTCATTAAAATCTCACACCCTACATCATACGATCTTCACGATCACATCCACGCTCTCAATCATGAATAACATTGACCTCGACGGTCGATAGATCCATTATTATGCACATCAGCTTATCAATTTGATTATCAAACATTATATCATCCTTATACAAATGGTTCCACTGTTCAATGCATTAGAGGTTCATTATGCAAACGTGTGTATTATTCAATACCGTACTAACAATCAGCATATATCGTATATCAACGTAACAGCTCAACATCTATGAAAAACTAAAATATTTAATACTCAAAAGTATACAATCGATTGGGAAAATTGGTAATCGATTGGGATCAAATGGAAATCAATTGGATAAAGGTCTAATCGATTGGCAAGTCGTCGTCTTCCCCAGAAACTATAAAACATGAACTAATATAATATATATATATATATATATATATATATACGTTCTACGTTCGTTCTTTCTTATCAAAACACATATAAACAACATATTTAAAGCTATTAAGTGAGTATGGACACTCACCGTTAAAGTCGATGATGCCAGCGAGCTCGGGGTGGCCACGAGTCCTCGGGGTATCTCCTTTCTCTCATTCTCTTTCAATCTCTCTGTCATTCTGTCTCCTTCCTCTAATCCTCATCTTCTTTTCTTTTTCTTCTTCTCTTCTCCTCTGTGTGTGTGTATATGTATATATATATGTATGAGTATATATATATATGATATACATCTATATCTCCCTCTCAAGGCTGTCCAAACAAACTCCAGTCACTGAAATGAACTGTAATACCCTGTATTTTGGTATATTAATAAGACTGGTATTTCATTTCTATACTCGTATAAACTTTCTCTTCCTTTTGGTGAATTTTGATACCAATCGATTGATAAGTTTTCCCAATCGATTGACACTTTCCAGATACCAATCGATTGATAAGTATTCCCAATCGATTGCCATTTTACCGACTAAAATTGATTACGTGTCAACATTCCAATCGATTGCCATTCATCCCAATCGATTGACATTGTTCCCAATCGATTGACTACAAATATATGTTTCCAATCGATTGACTGGTGTCCCAATCGATTGACATAAGCTGAGAAATATTTTCTTCTTTCCTTCAGCTTTAAACGTGTGGCACTCTTAACCCCTATATATACTCGTTCATTTGTGGCCTTGGGTCACTTTGGCAGCTTGAGAGAAAGAGGCACACCTCTTATGAGATATATACATACATATATCTATCTATATATCTATATCTATATCCACACACACACACACTGCTTTGGCAGCTGGAAGAAGACGAAGGGAAGGACAAGAAGAAGAAAGGAAGAAGAATGAGAGACAGAGAGAGAGCTGGGCAGAAAGAGAAGAGCAAGAAGGAGAGAAAGAAGCTTTTGGAAGTTTTAAAAGCCCACACCCAGCCAAACGCACTCTAAGTGAGTCCGAACTCACTTGGTCACTTTATTTGATGTATTTACAAGTTGTTATGACCTTTAGATGTGATAAGAGTATGATTTCTACGTTTAAATATGTTGTTTTTACAATCTGCTGGAGAAGACGTAGTATCAATCGATTGACATAATCTCAATCGATTGACATCAGTCGTTTCTCAATCGATTGGATAGGATTCCAATCGATTGACATCTCAATCGATTGCCATGTTTCTCAATCGATTGGTATAACTTTTTGTCCCAATCGATTGAACCTCTGTTCCAATCGATTGGCATGATCAGAACATGGTTTCCTTTGCCTGTTATTATATAAAGGTTTAGTTGTTCGATTTCTGATTCAGAATTTCCATTATGCGACTATGGGGTAGACAGGAGTAATGTGACACCAAAGATTTATGGATAATGAATAAAAAGTAATATGAAGACGTGGGTGACGTGTTGTTCTGATATAAATTTGATATCCGTTTTCTTTTAATCCGAGTAGTCAGGCCACATTGGGAATTGTCATGTGTCGATGTTAGAATGGAACGTAAGTAGGTTTGGTAAGTTCTGGGAATGGTACGTGGATGGATGATTGGTCATGATATGCTCTGAAAAGAGGTGAACCGGATACATGGTTCTTAAAAGCAGTGAGCTGGACCAAATAGTCCTAAGATAGACTGGATGATCTATGAGATGCTCTTAAAAGCAGTGAACATGACCATTTTTCTTAAAAGCGGTGAGCTGGGATCACTAGTAGATGACGTTCAGTCGTGGCAATAGATTGATATGCCTTGTTCGAAATGTTATATCCCTGAAATGCGGTGAACAGGATCATTGTTCTTAAAAGCTGGGGACAGACTGACGTGGAGTCCATGACATACGGTGAGCAGGATATACTGCTCTTAAAAGCGATGGACAGAATAAGGGTGTATCCCTAGAGTTAAACGACTGAGTCTGTTCATGACATCTGAGTATGTTGAGTTCAGTATTTGAGTAACAAGACGATAAGGGTCGGTTTACAAGAATGAATAAAGGAACAAGATATGGATATAATAAGATGTTAACTCGTATCTTCATAAGCTTGTGTTTATTTCAGATAACTGGTACCTCATTAGTTTATGCTCACTCAGCTCTCAGTAAGCTGACGGCCTTTTATTGCCTGGACTTTCCCCGTCCAGAATATCCTGCCCCTTATTTTGCAGGTAATGACCAGTACACTGAGGAGTGTTATCCAGAGGAAGGCCCCACCGATGATGGTTACGCCAGGGAGGATTATCCTTATGCCAGTTGAAGATTGAAGATGTTATAGTTAGATTACATTTCGGTTGTTCTGTTGAACCTTTTGTTAGCGGGTACTTGGGCATTTGTTGTCTTCAGACCTGTTGTGATCCTGTGGACCACACTCTGATGTTTTGTAATAGATAGTACGGTGATTTTTATCTTCAATTGTTTATATGTTGTTTTGGTTTGGACTAGTACTGCATGGTGTGGATTATTAGTGACTTTCACCTGTCATTCCTTATGGACCCATAAATGAAATTTATTTTTCTCTATTTATGCTATTCCGGGGCGTGACAGGGTTTTTGGTATCAGAGCCAGGTTTGGTACTCTAGGTTATGATACTGTCGTTCACCGATTATTCCACACCATCTGGTCCTAGTGTTGTTAAGATTCTTTGAGATGAGATATGAATATAAGATAAGTTCGTCTTCCTGACGATAGATAGTTTCCTTTGCAGGATAGCATGGATCCGGAGTTTCACCAGTTTGTGACTGATGCTTATGGAGGACATATTATTCATGGAGATACCGTGGAGCCAGCTGACCCAGAGTTTTATCGTGAGCGTGTGTGCCAGATAGCTAGTCGACATTTAGAGGAAGACATGTGGAGAACGCTTTATGTGACCGGGAGTACTCACCCGGCACAGATGCGCATGGATGCTTACCATACTACGAGGGTCGGTAGAGACATTTGCCAGGAGATGTTAAGATTAGTTCGGAGTAAGCCTGAGATGGATGAGATTGAGTTGAGAGCCATTGTAGCCGGTCCACCAGAGCCCTTAGTTGCACCAGCAGCAGCCCCACCATCACCAGTACCCGTCCCAGAGCCAGAGCCAGAGCCGATTGAGGATGAGGAGGATCTAGAGCCTGAGGATGAGCATCCCGATGAGGACATGGACGCAGATGGAGAAGAGGAGCCGATAGATGACGAGGACCCAGTAGAGGATGAGCATGCAGACGATGCAGATGATGATGAACCTGAGGATGACCCCGAGGAGCCAGAGTTTGAGCCAGAAGATCCAGTACCAGACCCAGAGGCTATTGAGGCAGACGTAGTAGTAGATGAGGAGGTGCCCGACGAGGAGATAGTTGTGCCAGAGATACCCGTTGTACTTCAGATACCAGCTGGACTCATTATGCAGATGGAAGCCATGGCCGATATGGCAGTAGGATGGATAGCTCAGATGGTAGCACAGCCAGCATATTTTGTTATGGGAGAGGTAGCTATAGCAGGAGCTCTTGACATAGCTGACGGTTTTACCGCAGTAGCTATTGATGTCGCTAACCAGGCGATAGCAGACGTGATGGAGGACGATGATCCAGAGATGATAGAGGATTGGGATATAGGGGTAGTAGTCGGAGATCTTGTCACACCAGTTGAGGATGATCCACTCGAGGAGATGTATATAGACCCAGAGGACGAGGCACCACCAGCAGGATCAGATGCTGACGACTTTTGAGTCAGGATCGGCAGGGTGTAGATTTTGTTAGTTTATATTAGGACATGTTGTCCACTAGATTTTTGGGAGCTTGAGAGATAGCTATTGACTATAGCTTTGTATAGTATTAGCTGACTTTAGTTGTTGTAACTCTTGTTCCATATGGTACACAGTTTGACTAGTGTGTACTATACGGTACATCTTTTGATATATATATACGAGTAGTACTTTTGTTATTTTTTGGATGTTGCGTTGTGCTACGTTGTTTAGTAGAATTGGTAGTTTTGCTGTTTCTTGTTCTATCTTGAGTTCGTTTCTACGAGAAGATTTTCAGCTGATCAATATGTCTCTTATAGGCGATACTCGTTATCATCATGGTAGGACCCTTGAGAAATCACCAAGCACGTAATGGAGCACCTATTCCGGAAGGGATGAACCCGACGGGAATTTTCGAAGCATTTCTGCAGAGGATGGAACATGTGGGGGATACATATAATCACTCCACCCACCAGAGACCTCTTGCACCCCTGCCACCAAGACAGACTGGAGATAAGCTGTTATCAAATTTTCGTGGGTTACCTCCCGAAAAGTTCGATGGACTAACAGAACCATGGAAAGCAGAACAATGGGTCAGAGAGATGGAATTAATTTTTGAAGCGTTAGAATGCAGCGAGCAGAAGAAGTGTCACCTTGCTACATTTCTGCTTACTTATGCCGCCGCAGATTGGTGGAAAGCTGAGCGAGCCACTATTGGGATCGATGCCGCTAGAGCTATGTCATGGGAGACATTCAAAGGACGATTTTTGGAGAAGTATTTCCCAGAGGATGAGAGGGATCAACAGGAAATGAACTTTCTCAATTTGATCCAAGGAGGATGGAATGTACGGGAATACACAACACAGTTCGAGCGTCTATCCAGATTTGCTCAGCATATGATAGACACTCCGCAGAAGAAGGTGAAGAGATTTTACCAAGGACTGAACCCCCACCTCAAACATATGATGGTTGGTCATCTGAATCAATCATTTGAAGGGATTGTTAGATTTGCTACAGGATTAGAAAAGGATGCTAATCCAGTACAGCAACCACAGATAAATCGACCTCAGTCGTCACGAGGGTTTCAACAGAGGAATTTCCATAATCGACCATCGAGAAATACCCAAGGATGGAGACCTCAAGAAAACTTTCAAGGAAACAAGATAACCTGGGAAGGAACCAGGAAACCGCAGCAGAGTTATAATCGACCTCAACAATATCGCCAGCAGGGGTCACAACCACAGGCATTACTGACAGCCCCGCCAAGCAACACTGGAGGTTGTTTTAACTGTGGAAAACCTGGACATATTACAAGGAACTGCACTGCCCATAGACCTAATCGCAGGCTGGATATTGTCTGCCGCAACTGTAATAAGCCAGGGCACGTGAGCAAGGATTGTCGTGCACCACGAGGAGGACACTACGGAGTCCTAGTGCAAGGAATCCAAGGACCTCCTGATCAGACGAGAATGAATGCTATCATTCCAGGAGAAGCAGGCTTTAATGCTGATGAGCAGCAACATTTGGAAGGTACACTTGTACTCTTTCATAGTCCAGTTAAAGCTTTATTTGATACTGGAGCCGCACGTTCTTTTATTGCTGTTAAGATTGTGCGTCAGTTGGGTTTAGAACCCCAGACACTTGAGTCAACACTGAATGCGGTGTCACCTTTGGGAGTGACAGTTAAGTTGAGTAAAGTGTGTAAAGATTGCCCTTTGACTTTAGGAGATAGGAATCTTCCAGCAGACTTGGTAGTTCTGTCAATGTCAGAATTCGATGTTATCCTAGGGATGGATTGGTTAACTAAATATGGTGCCAATTTGGATTGCCCTACTAGGACGATTGTGTTTCCAATACAAGGAAAGCCGACGATCAGATTCCAGTGCCAGCCGACGAGCGATATGTTTCTTACCAGTTGTTTGGCTACAATTGGGGATACGAGTACGGAGCTTACGATGGATCAAATTCCTATTGCACGAGACTTTCTAGATGTATTCCAGGATATTAAAGGACTTCCACCGAAAAGAGAAATAGACTTCTGTGTGGAATTAGTACCTGGTACATTGCCTATTTCTAAGACTCCATATAGGATGGCACCAACCGAGATGTTGGAACTGAAGAAGCAAGTTCAAGAGCTTGAAGATTTAGGATTTGTTCGTCCAAGTACGTCACCTTGGGGAGCACCAGTTATATTTGTAAAGAAGAAGGAAGGAACACTTCGACTCTGTATGGACTACAGGGAGTTGAATAAAGTTACGATTAAGAATAAATATCCACTACCACGGATAGATGATCTATTCGACCAGTTACAAGGATCTAGGATCTTTTCCAAGATCGATCTGCGTTCTGGATATCACCAGCTGTTAGTTCGACCAGAGGATGTATCGAAGACTGCTTTCAGGACGAGATACGGGCATTACGAGTTTATAGTTATGCCTTTTGGATTGACGAATGCGCCAGCAGTATTTATGGACTTGATGAATAGAGTATTCAGACTATATCTGGATAAATTCATTATAGCGTTCATTGATGATATACTGATCTACTCAAAGACAGAAGAGGATCACAAGGAGCATTTACAGGTTGCCTTGCAGACACTTCGAGATAGCAAGTTGTATGCAAAGTTCAGCAAGTGTGAGTTTTGGCTACAGGAAGTCAAATTCTTGGGACATGTTATATCTCAGGAAGGTATTTCGGTAGACTCATCTAAGATTGATGCAGTCTTAAGCTGGAACAGACCGACGAATGCGACCGAAGTCAGAAGTTTTCTTGGTTTAGCAGGATATTACAGAAGATTCGTAGAAGGGTTCTCCAAGCTAGCAGGACCATTGACGAATTTAACAAGGAAGGAGACGAAGTACAAATGGACAGACAAGCATGAGGGTACATTTCAGGAGTTAAAAGAAAGATTGACTTCTGCACCAGCACTCGCATTACCTAAGAGTGGAGAAAAGTATGTGATCTACAGTAATGCATCGTACCAAGGACTCAGGTGTGTGCTGATGCAAGATGGAAATGTTATCGCATATGGATCAAGACAATTAAAGATACATGAGAAAAATTATCCTACGCATGATCTGGAATTAGCAGCAATAGTGTTTGCATTGAAAATTTGGAGACACTATCTCTACGGAGAAAAGTTTGATCTGTTTTCCGATCATAAGAGTCTGAAGTATTTGTTCTCTCAAAAGGAGTTGAACATGTGACAGCAGAGATGGATGGAGTTACTCAAGGACTATGACTTTTCTTTGCAATACCATCCCGGTAAAGCAAATGTCGTAGCAGATGCTTTGAGCCGTAAACCTCGGCTAGTGATCGCTGCATTTCTAATTAGAGAATGGAGAGCATTAGAAGAAATTGCTGAATTTGATCTTCAGCCAGTGGAACCAATGAAAGGACAACATTTTGGATGTCTTATGGTACAACCGACTTTGATCAGTCGTATCATAAAGGCTCAACAGACAGCAGAGGATTTAAAGTTATGGTTCGCCAAGATGTCAGCCAAGGAACCAGAAGTCTGGAGTATTAGTACAGACGGAGCTTTACGATGTAAGGGTAGACTCTGTGTACCTGATGAAGAAAATCTCCGGAAAGAAATATTGGATGAAGCACATAAGTCACGAATGATTATTCATCCTGGAAGTACAAAGATGTACAAGGATCTGAAGAGAAATTTTTAGTGGGAAGGAATGAAGAGAGATGTGGCAGAGTATGTAGCTCAGTGTCTTACTTGTAAACAAGTAAAGGCAGAACATCAGAAACCACCTTGACTTCTACAGCCGTTACCTATTCCTCAATGGAAATGGGAACACATAACCATGGATTTCGTGGTAGGATTGCCGAAGTCACAGCAGAATCACGATGCTATATGGGTAATCGTGGATCGACTTACTAAGACGGCACATTTTATTGCCTATAGCATGACGTACTCAGTAGAACGTTTGAGCCGAATGTATCTACAACACGTTGTACGATTACATAGAGTGCCTGTATCTATTGTGTCAGACCGAGATTCGCGTTTTACTGCAGAATTTTGGAAGAGTCTCCAGACAGCGATGGGAACGACATTGAACTTGAGTTTAGCTTTTCATCCACAGACAGATGGACAGACTGAAAGAATTAATCAAGTGATGGAAGATATGTTACGAGCTTGTGTCATTGATTTTGAGAGTTCTTGGGAGATGCACTTACCTCTGATTGAGTTCGCCTATAATAATAGTTATCATTCGAGTATAAATATGGCGCCATTTGAAGCTTTGTACGGAAGACCTTGCCGATCACCGCTATGTTGGACCGAAGTCGGAGATAGTCAACTTCTTGGGCCAGAAATGGTACGGAAAACCAGTGAAAAGATTCAAGTCGTACGTGAGAAGATGAAGACAGCCCAGACCAGATACAAGAGTTATGCTGACAAGCTACGCAAAGACTTGGAGTTTGCCATTGGAGATCACGTATTACTCAAGGTTTCACCTGTTCGAGGAATCATTAGATTTGGTCAGAAAAGGGGCAAGTTATCGCCACGTTTCATCGGACCATTCGAGATTCTGGAGCGTGTTGGGAAGGTTGCTTATCGCCTTGCGTTGCCGCCAAAGATGTCAGGAGTGCACAACGTTTTTCACATCAGTATGCTGAGGAAATGCGTTCACAACCCAGCGCACGAGATCAACTTTGAAGACATTGAAGTCCACAGTAATGCTACATTCAATGAAGGACCTGTTCGCATTCTAGATCGAGGAATCAAGAAACTCAGGAACAAAGAGATTCCGTTAGTAAAGATTCAGTGGAAGCATCATGATGAAAGAGAAGCTTCGTGGGAGCTAGAGTCAGAGATGCGCGAGAAGTTTTTGTTTTTATTTTAAATCTTGTTGCCTTTGATTTCGAGGACGAAATCTTTTATTGAGTGGTAGATGATGTAATACCCTGTATTTTGGTATATTAACAAGACTGGTATTTCATTTCTATACTCGTATAAACTTTCTCTTCCTTTTGGTGAATTTTGATACCAATCGATTGATAAGTTTTCCCAATCGATTGACACTTTCCAGATACCAATCGATTGATAAGTATTCCCAATCGATTGCCATTTTACCGACTAAAATTGATTACGTGTCAACATTCCAATCGATTGCCATTCATCCCAATCGATTGACATTGTTCCCAATCGATTGACTACAAATATCTGTTTCCAATCGATTGGATGGTGTCCCAATCGATTGACATAAGCTGAGAAATATTTTCTTCTTTCCTTCAGCTTTAAACGTGTGTCACTCTTAACCCCTATATATACTCGTTCATTTGTGGCCTTGGGTCACTTTGGCAGCTTGAGAGAGAGAGGCACACCTCTTGTGAGATATATACATACATATATCTATCTATATATCTATATCTATATCCATACACACACACACTGCCTTGGCAGCTGGAAGAAGATGAAGGGAAGGACAAGAAGAAGAAAGGAAGAAGAAGGAGAGACAGAGAGAGAGCTGGGCAGAAAGAGAAGAGCAAGAAGGAGAGAAAGAAGCTTTTGGAAGTTTTAAAAGTCCACACCCAGCTAAACGCACCCTAAGTGAGTCCTAACTCACTTGGTCACTTTATTTGATGTATTTACAAGTTGTTATGACCTTTAGATGTGATAAGAGTATGATTTCTACGTTTAAATATGCTGTTTTTACAATCTGCTGGAGCAGACGTAGTATCAATCGATTGACATAATCTCAATCGATTGACATCAGTCGTTTCTCAATCGATTGGATAGGATTCCAATCGATTGACATCTCAATCGATTGCCATGTTTCTCAATCGATTGGTATAACTTTTTGTCCCAATCGATTGAACCTCTGTTCCAATCGATTGGCATGATCAGAACATGGTTTCCTTTGCCTGTTATTATATAAAGGTTTAGTTGTTCGATTTCTAATTCAGAATTTCCATTATGCGACTATGGGGTAGACAGGAGTAATGTGACACCAAAGATTTATGGATAATGAATAAAAAGTAATATGAAGACGTGGGTGACGTGTTGTTCTGATATAAATTTGATATCCGTTTTCTTTTAATCCGAGTAGTCAGGCCACATTGGGAATTGTCATGTGTCGATGTTAGAATGGAACGTAAGTAGGTTTGGTAAGTTCTGGGAATGGTACGTGGATGGACGATTGGTCATGATATGCTCTGAAAAGCGGTGAACCGGATACATGGTTCTTAAAAGCAGTGAGCTGGACCAAATAGTCCTAAGATAGACTGGATGATCTATGAGATGCTCTTAAAAGCGGTGAACAGGACCATTATTCTTAAAAGCGGTGAGCTGGGATCACTAGTAGATGACGTTGAGTCGTGGCAATAGATTGATATGCCTTGTTCGAAACGTTATATCCCTGAAATGCGGTGAACAGGATCATTGTTCTTAAAAGTTGGGGACAGACTGACGTGGAGTCCAAGACATACGGTGAGCAGGATATACTGCTCTTAAAAGCGATGGACAGAATAAGGGTGTATCCCTAGAGTTAAACGATTGAGTCTGTTCATGACATCTGAGTATGTTGAGTTCGGTATTTGAGTAACAAGACGATAAGGGTCGGTTTACAAAAATGAATAAAGGAACAAGATATGGATATAATAAGATGTTAACTTGTATCTTCATAAGCTTGTGTTTATTTCAGATAACTGGTACCTCGTTAGTTTATGCTCACTCAGCTCTCAGTAAGCTGACGGCCTTTTATTGCCTAGACTTTCCCCGTCCAGAATATCCTGCCCCTTATTTTGCAGGTAATGACCAGTACACTGAGGAGTGTTATCCAGAGGAAGGCCCCACCAATGATGGTTACGCCAGGGAGGATTATCCTTATGCCAGTTGAAGACTGAAGATGTTATAGTTAGATTACATTTCAGTTGTTCTGTTGAACCTTTTGTTAGCGGGTACTTGGGCATTTGTTGTCTTCAGACCTGTTGTGATCCTGTGGACCACACTCTGATGTTTTGTAATAGATAGTACGGTGATTTTTATCTTCAGTTGTATATGCTGTTTTGGTTTGGACTAGTACTGCATGGTGTGGATTATTAGTGACTTTCACCTGTCATTCCTTATGGACCCATAAAGGAAATTTATTTTTCTCTATTTATGCTATTCCGGGGCGTGACACGAACTCATATAGAGAAAGAGAGTGCCACGCGTCAAAACACGAGCAAAGTTTAAAACAAAGATCTGCAGATGGCAATCGATTGGCATCAGATATTTCAAGGCAATCGATTGGATAAGATAGCAATCGATTGGGATAGTGCCACATAAAGGATTCAGGTCGGCAGGATGATAATCAATTGGAAAACAAGGCAATCGATTGGTACTCAAAAGATGGCAATCGATTGGGAATTATGCCAATCGATTGGGGTCTAAAGTTTAACAAAGACAAGGTTGAGTCCAAGGGATTTATTTATATATATACAAAAAACAAAAGTACGATGAAAATACAAGGTATTACATGTTATATTTTCAAAACAGTAGAAAATTGATCAAAAGATATGCCTAAGTCATTTTCAATAATCGGGCATGACCAAACACATGATTAAGAGAACAACTTATCTGACAGTTTTATCCAACACATTCCAGAATAACATAAGAGCTTTACCAATATGATTACTAATCCAGTGTGATCCTACCTTATCCAATCCAATACGACAGTTTTATCTGACCTGCCAAACGAGGCCTATGTGTTTTGAGCTCATTTTATATCTTGGGATATGCCCCTTGTACTTTTGTACTTCCTTTTTGGAATATATTTACCATTTTCTGGAAGAATTTTCTTTTCTTAGGTATGATAGTGGTGCACTGAAATAACTATTAAGCTGTCACATTCGTTCCAAAATTTCATAGTTTTAAAATGTATGATTTGAGATTTTGTGAAATTATGAATGTTTATAAATAATTTGAGCTGGAGTTGATTGTGAGTCAACAGTGAGGTGTCAGTGGAGACACGGGAACTTGAAATTCATTTTTGCATTGGCATGATCAAATGACATTTATGTGATTTAAATGTTATTTGCAAATCTGGTATTTTGATGAATAGTGAATTATACCTGTTCTGTAAAATTTCTGGTGATTTTGATATTATTGTAGATCTTTTTTTAACACTATGGTGAAAACATGAGTGGCCCGTTAATTAAAAGGTAGGTTGTATAGAGATTCCACGGAATTTAGATTCTGGATACTTATTTTGGACCCAAACGGAACTTAGCCACAAACTCTTATAACTTTTAGTTTTACTCTTGAAATAATAAAGTAGACGTTTAAGACGTTTTGAGAGTTAATTAGAAGTTTTGGAAACTCGTGGGGAGGTAGACATAATTTACAAAAATTGTGTCTATATATAAAAAGGATGAGATTTTCGTTTATCACAACTTTCTAAAAATATCTAGAGAAGAGAGGGAAAAGGAGATTTAGTTGCCACAGGCTTTGCGACGCTAATCGACGACCGTCCGTCCGTCAGATTTGCTCCAGATTTTAGATTTGAACTCCTTGAGGTAAGATCTACGTTTTGATACTTTCTAGACCGCGTTTGGCCAACTTGCCTGAAAATCTAATTTCTAGGAATTTTGGAAAAAATTCTGTAAACTTGTAGGAATCGCGTATAATCCGAGATCCGATGTTTATTCGGGCCTCTAGTTGATCCTTCAAAGTTTTGGAGAGATCGCACGAGGTATGAATTCTAGATCTATGAAATATATGAAAATTTCATACTTTAAATATCGACTTTGATATTTTGGTTCCGGGCGAAATTCATGTGTTAATTAGGCCCGTTAATTATGCACATGAAATTATATAAAAAGCATGTATAACTGTTTATTTGAGTATGTTATGTGTCTGCTTGGGTCAAAGGGGAGTTTGGTGCAATTTCATCCGGGATTGTAAGCTCCTCAAACCTTGAGGATTTGATGATTTTGAATGTGGTTGTGTCTAGTATGGAGGAGGGCCAACCAGGACATGGTACCTAGTATGGAGGAAGGTCCAACCAGTGTACAGGATGTGTGGAAGAGGTGTGCCTTCCACGACATCGGTTCCATTTACCAGATGAATGCGTGCCACTCACCCTAGAGACTATTTCTATGTGTTTTAGATGCTTAAACCATAAATTGTCATATAAGCATACGTGTAGAATTGTACACTCAGCATGTAGTTGAGCAGTGGAGATTTACTCCATTGCAGGTGATAAGAAGCAAGGAAAGAAGAAGTGTGAGGAGTGAGGCCGAGGAATGCCAGGGACACAGTTTTGTTTATACTTTTTTTTCCCATTCCAAACTTGTAATAAGAATTGGAATTTGTAATATGTTGTAATAGAACCCCAACTTGGATTAGTATTTGTAATCCTTGGTAATCACGTTTGTATATATGTGTTGAATCGTAGTTATAATTGTGTTGTTGTTGGAGATTGGTGTGGAGAACTTTGGTTTGAGGTTGCTGCAGATTGGGCTTTTCTGCTAGAAATCAGTCGACTGATCCTTGGTTCAGTCGACTGGACCCTTATGTTTCAGTAAGAATCCCTTCAGTTTTGAAAGGCTTTAATCGACTGGAGGATGATTTCAGTCGACTGGTTTCTGCACGAAAAGAGGACATTCTGCATGCATAGTGTCTAGTCGACTGAACAAGGCACTAATAATAAAATAGAATTTAATAAGGTCAATGAGTATTTGTACTACTTATTTTATACATAGTAAACTAATATATTTATTATTTATCTACAAATTTATATGTAACTAGCAAGTATTGAACTCCCAACCTTGGGGTCAAGGAACTAACCAATTAACAAACTATTACATGGGGGACTAACTGGGATCCTAATATTTCATTGTCAATTTACAGAATAAGTTTTCGTTAACATTTTTGGTACCGCTAATTTTGGACCTCCATGGCTACATATACATATCTATACATACTCACTTATTTTTTAACCCCACGGATTGTACGTAATGACTTAAAGTATGTTAAGAGTGGGTTCAAGAGACTCACCGTTCTTCGTAGTTGCTGGACTAAGAGGCCGAAAGATTCTGTAAATATCCGTAATATAAGTTTTGAGCTATAATGACAATAGAGCTCCTACTGTGATATTCTTTTTTTTTTTTCTACATAGCACTTCTAGAATTGTACTGTGCTTGTGAGTGAGTGATTGAGAGTGAAAAAGAGCTACTGAGAGTTTGCAAATTAAATTTGTGTGTGTGATTTGCTTAGCTCCTGCGTTTTTATAGGCAAAGTAGTAGTTGGAATGCTTGGTTAAATTAAGCACACACCTCACAATCTTTTTTTACAGCCATGAGATTGAAATCATTGCTATCAATCCATAAATATGGATCAGTAAGGCTTGTGGCTTAAAAATTGAGGCACGTCTCTTGTTTTACAGCCATGTGAAGATAATGATTGAGAACCAATTGGGCATTGTAATCACACGACTGATCAGTTCACGTGGGTAATATAACTGTTTGTTTCGGTCTGGTTTGGTCAGTTAGCTAATTAAAATATCTCAACTAAAAACATTAGGGACAAAAATGCAGGCGATGTAATAATATATTTTATTAATGGTTCTTATTCCAAATCATAGGGTAACTTAGGGTGCAGTCTTAGGTAACAATACAATTAAATTATCAAGGGGTTACAAAATTTTAAGGCATTGTATCAATAAATGTTCACACAAATATTATTTATTTATTCAGATAATATTACTACTAACATTAATACACAGTAGTAAAATAAAATGACATTGAGTTATCAGATTAATAATACTCGTACAAATAATTTATGAAAAGATTTTCACAATTAAAATAATACACATTAATGAAATAAAAATTGACATTTTATTTATTATTAGGGACGCGGAAATACAGGTTGCTACAGTTAAATACATTTTACCCCTTTGTGGTTAGGCTCATTTTCACTTTGCCCCCCTGTACTTTAAAAGTGGACACTTAACCCCCTATGATTTCGGACTAAAGTGAAACTGTTAAGGTTTCTCTCAAAATGTCTTTATATGGGAATTAAGTATTAAAATTAGCCCCACATAGGAGAGTTTACATGTCATAATTAAACTCACACAGGCAGTGAACCCCAACATTATCCCAACAAGGGGTTAAGTTATAAAAATTATCCCCACATGGATGGGTAAATGGCAACATTATCTCCATATAGCGGGGCTAGCCCCAAAATTAGCCTCAAAAGGGGGTTAAATGTTATTTTTTTTTGGCCAATTTTACAATTTTCATCAAGTTTTTAGGAAAAATTTTCCAGTCTCACCTAGTGGCGGACCCAATGAAAATTTATTTAGAAATTGGCATTTCCAAATTTTTAACATTTACAATATAAACCATCCATAAGAAGTTAATTTAAAAATCAAATGCCCCAAGGCCACACAGTTTGTTTGGCAGGATTAATGTAAGTACTAAAGTACATAAGAAACCAGACTAACAGTCTTTTTAATTTAATAGTTCGTTATTTGGTAAGCCAAATAGTGCAAGCTTAATAGTCAATACAACTTTAGAATTCCCATATGGAGGACTATGTACTCCATGGGTGTGACACCAACTGTCCCCTGTAATAGTAAAAGAGAAGAGTAATACCCAATTACATAGCTTGTGAGATGAAAATGACCTAAATCTAATCGACCAAACTACTCTCTCGCACAAAAAATATGTATAAATAGATCAAAAAATTTCGCCTCGAGATGGACCCAAGTCCATTTAACTCCCCCCTCCAATATAAAATCTTGGGTCCACTACTGGTCTCACTTTAGTCCGAAAATCAGAGGGGGGTTAAGTGTCCACTTTTAAAGTACAAGAGGGTGAAGTGAAAATAGGCCTAACCACAAGGGGGTAAAATATGATTAACCCAAAATTTATTTTTCTTTGGGTGTGTTTAATTATCCAATTAATTGAGTGATAAAAATAATAACATTCAGTACTTATTTTTTTTTAGTGTGTTTGATAACGTACCACTTATTTGAAAAAGTAGCAAAAAACTCACTGAAAACTTTAAGTGAAAAATTTCTACTGAAAAAAATCATTGAATGCAGTTTATTTTAGTACTTGTAGACACCCCAATTTTGACCTAACGTCGAATTTAGGAGAGTGTCACCTCCGTATCCGATGATGACAAGGACCGAAAAATTGAAGTATTCCAAGCTCTTCAGAAAATCTCCTAAACGCGATAAAATTTCACAGAAAGAGGAAAAATACCAGGTATTTAGGGGAATTCAGAACAAAGACATGATTTTTGGAAAGGATCTTCAAAAATAATTTGTTTCAAAAAGAGAAAAGACCTAAAAAGGGGAATCTCACCAAAAAACGGCACACGGCGGATTCCGCGGCACTCGATGAGTGCCGCGCGGCAGTCAGAAACTGCCGCAGCGGCATTCTCCGAGTGCCGCCACAGGTTTCTGACTGCCGTTCACTTTTTAAGTCTGTATTTTGCAGTGCAATACGTATGCGCATGCAGATAAGAACAAAAAACTGATAAAGTAAGACTGACGAAAACGCGGCAATTAATTAAATGCCGCGGCAATCAATGAGAGCCGCGCGGCACTCACGAAGTGCCGCTACGGCAGATGTTGAGTGCCGCAACGACATTCACGTACTGCCGCGGCAGGTTTCTGACTGCCGCGCTGGGCAGCAGTCTGTCTAATTGCAGAAAGTACACATTGTACCACCAAATGAGAGAATTACACCTGTTTTTTGCTCCGAAATTCACCAAAAATACCTGGTGTTTTTGCCTATAAAAGAGAAGGGATCTTGTTTGTAAAGGGGGACCAAGAGAAAAAAAGCATTTTAGGGGGAAAAACATATACAAAAAAAAAAACACTTCCATTACACCCACATTTGAAAGAAAAGAGAGAGTTTTGGGAGAGCTTTGAAGGAGAGTTTGGATAATCTTCAAAAGAAAACGTTGAGGATAATTTGGAGGTGATCCTCTAAACTTAGATTATTAGCTTACTCTTTCTTCCCTTGAAATCTTTAAACCTTAGAATATTTCATCATCTTTCTTTGTTTTAAACTTAGTAGTCTTTTTACTTCTTTTTTTTTGTTTGTCTATCTTCTTCTCTCAAAGGTCTTGGAGATTTTTCAATATCTCTATTGATCTCTTGAGCATGATCCTTTGAATCTCATGTAAGCTCATGCTCTACATGGAAGTCAAAACTTGATCATCACTTTATTTCACATAGATAGGACCCAAGTCCATATTCATGACTTGGATCCCCTAAACTTGGTGTCTCATGGAATTATTTCCATATTCCTTTGAAAACTACCAAGTATTAGTTGCATCTTCATCTCCAATGACCATCAAGTGGTAGGAGAAAGTATTTTGGGTCTAAACTCATCTCTATGGTTTGGATTCATCATCTTGAGATTTCATGAAGTCAATCCATATTTCATTTGAAATCTATGAAGAACAAAGGTTTGTAGTCTCCCATGGCCATCAAAGGGTAGGAGAAATGGTTTGGTTTAAACCCAACTTCATGGTTTAATAGTTGGAGTTACCAAATAAAAGTTGAACTAGCAAAATAAAAACAGTGAATCTACAAACTGTTTTTGATCAAAGATTCTTAGTTCGAAATCTAACCGTTGAAATCAAGTGAAACCAACGGGAAAGTGTCAATAACACATTGTTCTACCACTGTAATTTTTTTTTTGAGGTGGTTTCATGTTTAGAATGGTTTGATCATGGTTTTTGTGAGGCAACAACAATCTGTCCAGAATTTCAGAATAGTTTCAGAACAGCAACACTCTTTTGAAATAATTAAATCAGAGTTCTAACAAAGTTTCTATGACCCAAAATAATATTTTCCAAGTAGATTAATGTGTTAGGAAGTCACCCTAAAAAGAACAAAGCAATTCTGATTTTTTTACTATTTTTAATAAATCGTGCAAGAATTCTGGACAGGAGGTTGTAAGATGCTGAGTGATGTCTAGTGTTTTCCATATTCCCGGAGATCTAACCGTTGAAACCTTGATTTTCTTTTTGATTTGGAAACTAGACTGACAGAGGCATCTTGTGTCCAAATTTCATCAACATCAAACCATAAGAGACTTGTTTTTTATTTCTTTTAAGTTCTGGTATGCTCTCTGCAATTTTTAGAGTTTTTATGACACATTTGACTTACTTTGTAAATAAGGGCCTAAATGACTTTCTTATGATCTAAGGCTTAAACCATGCTTTAATAATGATTAGTTGAGCTTGAATTCAAGGTTCAAGAGTATCTCATAGTTTATCCTTGTCCATGTACATATTCATCTATATGATTCGACATTTGTAATTAAGATTTATTTGCTTTGGATTTAATTACATTAGATAGATTTAAGCTAGAAATTTAGGGTTGTTATTTCTAACATCATGTTTTACATATCATGTGAACTAACCCTTTGTTTTGTAGCGCTATTAAGGTACGATTTCTCAATCCCTCTCTAGTTTATCAAATTCCTTAATTTTTTTTTATTTGATTTTCGACCTTATGCGCGACACCTTAGAGTTAAGATTTCCCCTATGTGTATATATGGATTAGAGACTCTTTTCCTAGGTTTTATTTAATCGCATGCATTGCACGTTTATTATCGCTGCTGGACCCCGGGTAAGTTCACTTGTTCCCTATTGCATATCATATCGCTTGTTACCTGAATTATTTGGCTTTTGAATGATATTTTGTCAATTGCAATTTTACACCCTTTGGACATGCTTTTGTGATGTATATGTATATATGTATTAGTTGAGGGCATGCTTAGATTAATAAATTTGATTAAAAGGATGTTGAGTAGAGGCCTATCATAAGATAGGATGAGAGAGGGTGTTTTAGTCCGATGGGCTCCTTCCTCTCTCATTCCATAATCCCCGGACCTAGTTAATCTCTGGTTTCTAAAAGATCAGTTTCCTTTTAAAATGGTTTCTTAATTTTCCTTTTAAAAATTAAGTGGCGACTCATTTTGTTTCAGAAATTGATTTTGAAAAGCTGTGGGTAAACCAACCTGCGATATCCACAGTACTTGAAAGCTATTTTCAGTATTGCAAATTTAATCGCTTAAAATTTTTAACATTTAAAATTTAACACTTAACTTTTAATTTTATCAAACGAACCCTTAATCGTCAGTTTCGCCCCCAATGAACGAATTCACGATTCCGCCATACATATATTCCACTAAACCATAAACTTATAGATGACATCATCATTGTATCATTTAGAAGGGCCAATTTACTCTTGTACAAAAATCAAAAACAAAAAAAATATTTTGCTAAAAGACATTGGTATTCAATTATGATGAGTGTTGACAAAAAATAAAAAATAAAAATTTACGAGAGTATACATGTACTTCACACTTGGGGTCAAACGGGGCGAATTGGCCCGCCCCGCCCCGTTCTAATTCGCCATTTGGCGAGTCGTAACTCGTCTCGCCCCGTGGATGAACCCAGCTCGTGACTCAATTCATTGGGTATGGGTCCGGGTCGACTTCCATTTTTACAACCCACAACTCGTCCCGTGACCCAGCTCGTCTAACCCACTGACTCGCCACCAATTCGCCTCGCCTCGTAACCCGCCTCGCCTCGCGGACCCACCCCGCCCCGCCTCACCAACCCGTGAATAAAATATTTTTATTTAATTGTTTTCAAATAAACTATTTATTAATAAACAATTTTATTAAACTTTTAAGTAGAAAATAATTTTTTTAAGGCCAAATTACACTTTAGTCCATTAAACTATACACCTGTTTTCAGTTGGGTCCATAAACTTTTTTTTTTGCAATTGGGTCCTTGAACTTCAAAAAATCATTCAATCAGACCCAAATTCTGACACTGTTAGCATAAATTATTAGAAATTGTCACGTACGTTGTGTGTAATGCTTACCTATCACATGTTAGGTTAAGACAAACACGGAGGACTGTGAATGGCTAAAAAATGATGTGATTTTGGGTATAATTAAATGCAATTTTGGATTTAGTCGAACGTGTTTTCGAATTTCATTGAACGCGATTTCAAATCTGATTGAATGCGATTTTTAGAACTATTCACAATCTCCCCTGTTTGTCTTATCCTAACATGTGACAGGTAAGCTTCACGCGCAACGTACGTGACAATTTCTAATAGTTTAAGCTAACAGTGTCAGAATTTGGGTCTGATTGAATGAATTTTTGAAGTTCACGGATCCAATTGCAAAAAAAAAAGTTTATGGACCTAACTGAAAACAGGTCATAGTTTAATGGACTAAAGTGTAATTTGCCCTTTTTTAAAAAAAAAATTAGTTTCCAAATACTTTTTTCAACAAACAATTTTTAAATAAAGTATTTTATTAAAAAAAAATTTAGAACTTTTTTTTTTATTTTATTAAAATTAAAAATAAGTTTTTGCAAGCAATTCGCGGGCTAACTCGTGAGCTAATTCGCCAACCAACCGGCGAGTTAGCCGCCCCACCTCGCCTCGCGCCGTTGACCCACAAATTAGTGGGTTGGGGCGAGTCACCCTATATCCCATGCATCGGTGATCGAAAGTTAACCTCTTTCCGTTCATAGTCTATTGTGGCTAGGTTAAAAGCTAACCAATCCATTCCCAGTATCACATCAAAATGGTTCACCGCAATCGGTATAAGGTCTACGGTCATCAACTTCTCACCTAGTTTGATCTCACAGTTCTTATATATCGTAGACGTCATTATTGATTTACTAAGTGGCACATAAATAGACAATTCATATTCTAACGGTACCAATTCAATATTCAAATGTTCAACAAAGGCATGCGATACAAATGAATGCGTAGATCCCGAGTCGACAAGTATGCGTGCTAAGTGTGAACATACAAGCACCATACCTGAGACTACTGTCTCGGAAGCAGTCATATCTCCTGGGTTCATCTGATATGCCCTTCCTTGACGTTGCTCAGTCCTTTGTCCCCCGTCATTGGATTGTCTAGGCTTCGAACCACTAGAAGCCATAGAACTAACTCCTTGCTGAGGATACTTCCTCGGGCAATCCTTGGCTTGGTGTCCAAATACTCCACAATCATAGCACTTGCCTCTCATCTCGGGTGTAGAATTAGCACTACCCCCTCCTTGATTTCTGTTCTGGGGTTTGGTCATGAAACATCGGCCTGAGTGTGGTCGGTTGCAAAGTGAACACAATGGTATGTTACTTGGCGTTCTCCTGAAATCACTGGAACTAGAACCAGAGCCTCTTTGAAATGGCCTCTTGAAAGATCCGCCTTGGTTCCTATCTCCACTCTCGTTGCTTCGTTTTCCGTGCTGATTCTGCCTCGACCTTTCCATCCCACTCTCGGCCACTAGCGCCGTTTGTTGTACTACTGCCACAGTCGAATGCTCGTAGGTTTCCACCCTTAGACGAATATTTTCCCTTAAACCTTCTTCGAATTTCCTTGCTCTATCTTCCTCCTCTGGTACTGAACCCTTGCCAAACCTCAACAATGCGTTGTACATGGAAGTATATTCGGTTACAGTCATATCTCCCTGCTTCAAGTTATCAAATTCTCGCTTCTTTGCATTGTAGGCGGCTCGCGGAAAGAACCGGCGATTGAATTCCGCCTTGAACCCTTCCCAAGTAATCGGTGCCCCTTGATCCAGAACATTTACCCACCAGTTCTGGGCTTCACCCTTTAGCACATCACTTGCATTTTCCATCTTCTCCCTGTCATTCATCGGAATAGATCGGAAAATCCTCTCCATGTCCATAATCCAATGTTCGGCGAGCGTTGGATCGGGTGTCCCATGAAATTCCATTGGTTTCTTTCGAGCGAATTGTTCGGATACGGATCTTATGCCCCTAGTTTCGGGTGCATGCACTACAGTTATTGGTTCCACTTCGATGTGGGGTGTGGGAGGCAGTCGCTCCGCTATATTCCGTATCATTTCCCCCATATTCCCCATCATCTCTGCCATTTCATTCATACGTCGAGTATGGGGTGATAACTCTCGGTCATCCATGATTACAATCCTGTAGTTCTCAATGCATAAACACTATGCATGTACAACAATAACAATAGCATGTATGTAAAATAACATACATATGCATCAAACATCTCTAATATGTATGGATGCAATTTAGAACATGTGGCAATTCACTCAACACTTCTCTCGTCGTCGAACGTTTCCCCCAAGTTTTGTTACCTCTAGCTCTGATACCACTAAATGTCACGACCCATCCCGCTACGCGCCGAAATAGGACACGTGGCACGCCATCAAGGCTCATCCAAACATCATATAACAATACGCATCGGAAAGAACTTTAAAACAACCCTGCGTATTTAAAACTTAGGGATCATTACCCTCTGAGTTTGTAAAATCCATTGGAATCAGAGTTATAAAAAGTTTTGGCCAATTAGAAACACATCCAAAATACTCAGTTTTGAAAACAGAGGTTCAGTCGACTGATCAGGGAACCCAGTCGACTGCTCAGTCGACTGATCAAAGTCCCCAGTCGACTGTACTAAGCAGAACCAAAATGTAACATTTTCAAAAGGGGTCCAGTCGGCTGATCTGGAGGTCCAGTCGACTGGTTTTGCCATTATTAAAAGCAGTAGCCAAAACCAACAGTGTCTCAGTTGACTGATGCAAGGTCCAGTCGACTGCTTCTCTTACTATTCACTTTTAGTGTCTCAATCACACGAGATCCAGTCGACTGATCCTGGGTCCAGTCGACTGCTCCCCTGCTGGGCAGCCTGAAATGAAATATTAACAACTCATACTTCTCCACACCAACCACAATCACAACCATAACTGATTTTCAACATTCAAAACATAACTACAGACGTTCAATTATAAGATTACAATACCAAGGAACTAATCCAAAGATCTATTACAACATTTTACGAATTCCCAATCCTTACACAAGTTTTAGGATTTAAAACAAAAGCATATACAATTGTGGTTCCCCGGCGTTCCTCGGCCTCACTCCTCACGATTCTTCTTGTCTTTCCTCTTACCTGCAATGGAGTACATCTCCACTGCTCAGCTATATGTTGAGCGTACAAGTCTAACATATGCAATATATGATAAAACATGCTTTAATCTCATAAATCATGTCAATAGTCTCCAGGGAGAAAAATACGCATTCATCCGGTAGCGGCAATTCCAAGCCTTAAACCGCGATGTCAATGGCAAGTCCAAGCCTACAACCATTACATCCCCACAAGTGCCATGGCAAGTCCAAGCCTACAACCATGCACAGTAGCCGTCACTACTTAAATTCTCAAACATCGAGACGCTTACTCCGGCATGAATTTGTATAAGACCCCCTTTTGACCCACATAGACAACTCAACGTGCTCGCGTAAATTTAGACATGCTTTTCACAATTTAGCGCGTGCATAATTAACGGGCCTACAATTAACACATGGATTTCACCCGGATCTCAATTTCGTCGTCGAAATATAAAACATATATTTCTCTATATTTCACAAGTTAGAACTTCATACCTTGTGCGATTTCCCCCAAACTTTGAATGATCGACTAGGAGGCTAGATAATCGTCGGATTTCGAATTTGAGAAAATTCCTACAAGTTTATACCTGTTTTTCCCAAAAGTCTAGAATTAAGATTTTTACAAAAATTGGCCAAACACGGCCTAAGTAGTATCAAAACGTAGGTCTTACCTCCACGAGTTCAAATCTTGAATCTGGAGAAAATCTGACGGACGAACGGTCGTCGATCGGCGTCGCAATGTCCGGAGAAACCAATCCCCTTTTCTCTCTCCTCTCTCTAGATATTTTTAGAAGTTTGGATGAGAATGAAATCTCACCCCTACCTATTTATAGAAAAACTCTTCAGAAATTGCGTTTACCTCCCCACGAGTTCCTCAAACTTCTAATTAACTCCCGAAACTTCACACATCTGCATTTTATGCCTTTACGAGTGAAAACTATAAATTCCAAAAGTTTTCGACTAGGTTTCGTTTGGTCCAAAAAAATAACGTCCGAAAATTATATTCTGTGGAATCTCTACACAACCTACCTTTTTAATTAACGTATCACTCACGTTCTCACCACAGTTCTCAAAATAATATACTAAAGTATCCAAATACCAGAATTATACTACACAGGTATAATTACTATTCACAGGAATACCAGATAAAGTCAAATAACATTTAAATAATATAAATGCCATTTACTCATGTCCATGCAATATGAACTGCCATGTTCCCGTGTCCTTACTGACACCTTACCGTTGACTCACAGTCAACCTCATCACCATTATCAACTAACATTGATAAACTCCCAAATTACAAATATGCATGATAAAATTATAAATTCTTGGAACGGGTGTGACAATATGACTATCCTATATATATCTCAGCTTCCCCTCAATCTAGATATACGAAATACAGAGTTCTTCTTCTACTGTCATATTCTGTACTGCTGCTAGAAGCCGCTGTATCCTGGGAGACAGACGCCGACAATTTCCTCAAGCATATCCGGTGAGGCGGCGAATCTATTTTAAGGAAACTGTGAATAAAAATCACAGGCCTCAGTTTGATAATTTTCCTGTTTATTTTTCTGTTTCTGTTCAACTGTAATTTTCCTGTTTTCATTACTTATAATCAGAATCTGTTTATGTTTCCAATTATATCAATGAAATATTTCCAACAGTTTTGAAGATAAAATATTTCCAACAGAAAATAAATATGAGTAAGCAAAATTAGCTTGGATTTGAATTTTTAGTGAGATTCTAATCTTTATAATTTGTCAACATTCATCATAATTGAATACCTTTTCTTTCCTTCCATTAATCTACAAATTAAACAAAATTCAACTGTCATACATAATTCATAAACCTCAATGAATTTGAACATGAAGTACACTGGATCTTAACTTGCTACTAGAGCACGACAGTAATAACAAACAAGATAATAATGTTATAATAAAATGATATACGGCAGTGGAAATATGTATTAGGGTGATGCTATTGTCACTCTATTATTGAACCAAGGCACTCCATGGTATCACTCTTAAATCATGTGGTACCATGCATGCCATGCATTACATACATGATACCACATGCTCTGAGAGTGGTAGTAAGGAGTACTTTAGTTCAATGATGGAGTGGAAATAACGATTCCCTATGTATTAAGTTAAAAGTTTAATATGTAGGAGTATAAACTTTTATTATTATTTTTTTTTGCTCAGAAATATAAACTTTTATTTATTTATTTTGTAAAGATGAAAGTTTAGGCTCCTGAAAAATTGTTAATTGCAAACCCACGGTGAGTTCAATCAATAACCAGTCGATGTACCAGTGTACCTAGTCGAAAGATAAATTGTTGGTTGGGTAATACTTGGGGCACAACCAAAGTCACAATATTTTTTGCACAACTTCCATTTTATGTCTATTTCTCTCCTAGTGGGCACTGTGGGGTCACTGGCACTGTGGGACCCATCAAGAGAGAGATAGACACAAAATAAAAGTTGTGCAAATAAGGTTGTGACTTTAGTTGTGCCCCAAGTATTATTACTCTGGTTGTGTGGTCCTAGAACATTTGCTGACCTTGACGAATAATTAAAATATTTTTTTTTTATTTAAAGTTAAAAAATAGAGTAATGTATGATTTTTAAATTTATGTTGCAAATTTTGCTTACAACACATAGTGTTGGGATCACTTAAAGAACATACAATAAAAAATAAGTGATCCTATTATTACTAAATACAGGATATCACTATCACTATGTTGAGAATTAAATTTGGAGGCCGCGACCTTAAGTTGTTAATAAAACTTGAAAAATTGCATAATAACATAATGTAATGACTCATTTCATCGTCTAGTAATAATATTGTTCGATTTTAGTCTAAACACAAAGAACTCTCTTACCCATCCTGATATTGCTATGACAGCAGCAAGCTTAACTGCGGAGTCCCTTGTGACACCCTTTTATGAATGGTACAAACACGAGCAAGTTCAAAGACCTGGCTTCACTTTGTTTGGCTCTTATGAAAATCAGTGTTATACAGATTTGTAAAAAGAAAACAGTTATTGGGGTTATTTTTAAGTCAATCACAAACTTCTATACACCTTAAACATGGCCGAACAAACATCAATTTATTTAGAATCGGTTCTTTTTAGCCATTTATATTACCTAAATCGTCAGTACCTTTTTAGGGAAAATTGGTAAGAGTCATTAAGAGAAGCTTTATTGGGATTGATGATAACTTAAAGTAAACATTGGGGATAAGTCTTCTCAATGTCCATAAACCAAAATACCCTCATTTTCATCCTCTAACCTTAACCAAACCCTAGCCACCATTACCACCACCTTCAACCACCACCCCTGCCACCTCCAGTCACCACCTTCGCCATCTCTGGTGACCACCATTATTTCACCTCTTGACCACCATCTTTTCAACATCCCACCACCATCTTCGCCACTGCTGACCACCCTCCCATCTCTCGACTGAACTCCGACAACTACCAATATCTCAACTGAAAATTGCCTTTTTACTTAACATAATAAGAGTGAAATTTCACTTAAGATGTCATTTTAAGAGAAATTTCACTTAACATTATTCATGTGAAATTTAACTTGATTTTTGAAAATTCTGCAATTAATTTGCATACTTGGTAATATGCATGTGCGATGATCATGAAATCCTTGTATGGTGGTTGACGGGTGATCGTGAGTTATCGGTAATGGCAATGACATTTAGATCTTGATCTTGACCGATGATTGGGGCGACGACTTCGATGGTAGTGGCGGCGGCGGTCTCCTAGGTTTTATGGACAATTTTTCCATTTAGAGGGACATTTAAAATTTTAGAGGGTTTTAGAAGGGAAAGTTAAAATTTTAGAAGAGTTTAGGAGGGAAATTTTTTTAGAGTGTGTCATTGTGTGAGTTTTTATTTACGACTTATCCTTTAATCAAAATAGACCAAATTTTAGAGACTTTACACCAAACCTCTCTAGCTTTTATTTATCAGGGGACGACTACCAGCTTAGGAATATAAAAACAATAACAACAATGCTAGGGGCACTAACAAATTCCACTAATACTCACACTCACACTCACATCCACACACTCTCTCTCTCCTAGTGGCACAATAAATTCCACTAACACGCACACGCACACCCACACCCACACTCTATCTCTCTCCTGGTGGTATTACCCACAGTGCCTGCCACTAGGAGAGAGATAGAGTGTGGGTGTGAGTGTTAGTAAAATTTATTAGTGCCCCAAATATTACTCAAACAATGGGCAATGCTAGGGGCACTAACAAAATCTACTAACACACTAACACGTATTAGTAAATTTTGTTAAGGGTAATACTTGAGGCACAACCTTCATACAACTTTCATACAACCTCCCCAAAAGATGTGTCTATCTCTTTCCTGTGTCACTGTGGGGTCCAGTGACATCACAGGAGAGAGATAGACACATCTTTTGGGGAGGTTGTATGAAAGTTGTATGAATGTTGTGTCCCAAATATTACTCTTTTGTTAATGTCCCAAATATTAATCTTAAAAAAAAAATTAAAACGTACGGACTGTTTTGTAGCAGTGCATTCGCTTTTTCATGGAGTAGTATTTAGAATTTTTTACCATTCCCATCACTGTGGGACCAATATATACACAATTCATCACTGTTTCAACTTATTTTCCAAACCCATCATTTTTTTAAAGTCGCTAATTCAAGTAGCGATTTCGCCAAAAAGAAATCTGTAGAAGTCGCTAGTCCAACTCGTGACTTTAGGCCAAATAAACTAGCGACTTCTATTGACATACACACTAGAATCTCTCAGTGAAAAAGTAGAAATCGTTAGTTCAACTAGCGACTTCTCATTTGGCCTAAAGTCGCGAGTTGGACTAGCGACTTCTATAGATTTTTTTTTTGGCGAAATCGCTACTTGAATTAGCGATTTTTAAAAAGTGATGGGTTTGGAAAATAAGTTGAAACAGTGATGGATTGTGTATATATTGGTCCCACAGTGATGAGAATGGTAAAAAATTCGTAGTATTTATTTACTCCTATAATTTTGGTTTTTACGCTTACGCCACTGTAAAAAAGATGACGATGATCAGACATTACATACACAACTATACTATACAATAATATATGTACTATTGGTACATCTCTCTCTGTATCTATCATGCCAATACACTTACACTAGGGTGTCCCTCTGCCTTTGGACTGTGGACCTTCAATAAATACCATGAGCTTCCATTTTCCTTTACAATCCCACCGACGCTAATTTATAGAGAGAGAAAGGTATAGAGACTCGATCGAGAGAGAGAGAGAGAGAGAGAGAGAGAGACAGACTGTGGTGGTGGGTCGGTGGTCAATCTGGCAGCGATCTGACCCCGATATCGCCGGAAAATATGTCTTCCGGCAGGTACATGGCTTACTCACCCTCTCCCTCCACCGCCCCTCACTCTCCTCACATCGGCGGTCTTCGCTCCGCCACCGCCTCCGCCTTCGTCGAGCAAGAGAAGTACACTTAAGCTGCTCTTCTTCTTCTTTTTTATTTTATTTTATTTTTATTTTTATGCATATATGCACAAAGACAATCACAGACACAAACCTTTGTAGATCTTACAGAATTCACTTTAGTTGTGTGAATCAACTGGTCCGATGATTGGCTTGTTAAATCTTTCTTCAATTTTGATGGTGTTTCTGTTTTTTTCTCACATTTGTGTGCTAAAAATGTTACTACAATTTTAGGATCTAATGAGCTTTTCAACTTGGTAAGATTTGGACCATTATGTTTCAGGACCCTGGGCATTAGAAGGTTTTTTTTTTTGTTGAATTTGTTTGCCTGTTGATATTGGATATGAGTATGTGTATTCGCTATGGTTGATTGTAAGAGCTTTTTCTCCTCCGTTTGTTGAATTTGTTTGCCTGTTGATATTGGACATGGGTATATACATAATACATATACAAAAGTATATACTTTCACACAGACAAATGTGAGTATGTGTAGTAATTAGTTACTATGAAACTGTCGACCTTGGAATCTTGGACATTGTTGTTTCGAATTGGTAATCAGTAGTACTCTGTACTCTGCTGTCATTTGAGTACTGATACTGCCAAAGATGTTATTTTTGCCATGGTTGGTCAGTAGGCCTGCTTCTTCTGATGCCAGTGGAAGCAACAAAGTTTATCTGGCAATGTTAGTTCCCTGAATGGATTCGTTTAGGCACGATTGGTATTAAGCATCAATGGCTGCATTGTTTTCTACAGTGAACTTGAAGGATAATATTGACATCTGGAAAGGTCCATGAAACATAAAGGTGTTCAGTGTTCTGATTAAACCACATTAATTTTTCACAGCATGAATACGAGCCGAAATAGGAGTAGAGGAAGGAGCCGGTTTCCTAAAAAGTAAAATCGTGTAGAGAGAGCAAATGCCGATCACTGGAAGAGGGTAGGTATCTTCGAAGCTCGAAAGCCAGGAAAGACATTCTATCTATCCCCAGCTCTTTGAAAACATCCATATTGTATTACTGGAAGAAGCATGCGCTTAGCTCCATCTAATCCATGCTCTTTTGTCCTTTATCTTTAAGGGGGAAATTTATTCTATCCTTATGAAATCAAAGGATTTCTTTTTCTTTTATCCTTAAACCCTTTCTATGTCAAAGCAAAGCAAAGCCTTGATTGTGCTTCCCTGAACTTTCCATACACTAAGAAATTATGGAAGGAGTGTAGCTGTCTTTTTTTTTGGCATTACTAGCTAAGAAATTATGGAAGGAGTGTAGCTGTCTTTTCTATTTTTATTGGCATTACTATAGTGAGATTTAAAAGAAATGGGCTTTTGCTCGTGACCTGCTCGGTATAGTGATGGATTTCATGGCCGACATCTAACTGGAACGAATACACCGACGTGGAATGAGTTCCCTGCGGAGCTTTTTTGCATAAAGGTTTTGATTCAAGCGAGAGCCCAAACGGGGAGACAAGAACATCTTGATCGATAGCTCCACTGTTCTGAACAGTGGCAAAGACTTTTCAAAATTCGATCAAATCGGCATCTCCTCTGATCCAATCCGCCTTCCCCGTTTTTGAACAGAACTTCGATGGGCGAGAGGTGTAAGCACCGTGAGGTGTGAATAAGAAATGCATTTTATAACATAACACCTTACCACTGTAGGCTTGAGTCGTACACTTGAAAGATTGCCCAGAAATCCTCCCCAAACATTGGAAGCAATCTTCACTCAGGGATGGGGCGGGGACAGAGATTTTGGAAGTATAGTAGAACCCAGACTTGGAGGAACCAGAAGGGATCCCCAAAGGAGTTTGTTTCTATATTTCAATTATTCATATATAATGATATTAATATAGAAAGAGGGTTTTTTTTTTGTTTTTTATTTTTATTTTTTATTATAGGCCAGCTAACAAGCTACCCTTCCTCTTGGTCTGAGGTGCGAAGAGAAAGATCTATTTTTTAGAATTTCCACTAATTGATCCTGGCAGCCACGTCGAATACGAACACCTCTCTCGACAAACTAGCACAAGTTTGCCGGAGGAGATTGGTGCTTCTTGAGGTATGCCCTTTCGGTGGGCCGTTCCCTTATCTGTCTTTTCCATCCAGTGCCTTCATTGCGTCAGAAAATCTTCGTCTTGGTCCGGCGGAAAAACAGAAGTCGTCTGTATCAAGTGATAGGTGAATTGCTCAGTAGTGAATTGCTCAGTAGTGCTTTGCCACTACCGTATCTGGCGGAAATAGCTTAATGGTAGTGCATAGCCTTGCCAAGGCTGAGGTTGAGGGTTCAAGTCCCTGCTGTGGGCTCTAGTTACTACTGACCGCTAACCAAATGGAAAAAAGGAAAACTTTTTGAAATCCCAAGCGAAACCCAGGATGTGATGAGTCGACATCGAGGTGACACTGATTTATATTTGCGGTATATTGTATAATTATATCAGTGTTGATGAGGCAGTGATGCTTCATTCGGAGTGATGGAGTCATTCAATTTCCATGTGACACCCAAACATGTCATAATCACATTCTCATTATATCGCACTCTCAGTGCCTTCTATAAACATAAGTTGAAGAAAGCAAGTATACAGTCGCTTTCTAAGCTTGATTTCCCCCCTTAGCATCACCCTTGGAATATTTATGTTTTATTTTTTTTTGACAAGCATGATGTTTTGCATTTTGTAGCTTGTTGGTGTTTGTGGGCAGTTTATGGTCCAATAACTGCATTAATTTCTTCTGATTAATTCAATTGGTTGATGACAGGTATCTATCTGAGTTGCTGGCAGAGCGTCACAAACTTAGTCCATTTATGCCTGTGCTACCTCATAGCCATCGGCTATTGAATCAGGGTGAGTTTCGAATTCCAATATTGTTGTATGTGTTGGTTTAAAACTTTGCATGGAGAGGTCGAAAATTTTAGTGTTTATTATGTGGGTCATGGGAACATCAAATGGAAGGAGATTAGGAGGTGACTTCCACTTTCAAGTGTCAATTATTAAAACTGTCAAGCTTTCAAACATTGTTGCAGGGGTAAAATGTTAAGAAGATATTGCATTAGACATAATTAAAGAAGATGAAGGTCCCATATTCCTCCTTTTCTCTGGATTGCTTGGTTCCGTGGAATCTTTTTGTGAAAGAAAGGGAAAGTTTCAGGTTGGGAACTTCATATGTGCAGCATTTAGTAAAAGTTGACAGCATTGGTGCTGCGGCTTTAGGACCACATAGGACCACATTTCTTTTCACCTTCTAATGAATGGTTAATTGGTTGGTTCTTAGGTTCACTGGATTTTCAATACGAGGGCCAGATTTCTGATGTTTCTTTTCACAAGAGACAATTTATTGTTGTTTTGCTGATGTGATAACTTCCCTAGTTATGTATGTTATAGATGTTATCTCTCTGTGTCCTCTTTTTCCTTAACATTTTCGAGGTTTAGAATGGAGTCTTATGAAATGGTATAAAATGGGGGCAGGATGAGTGACAATATTCTAAATAGAGATGTCTAAAATGTTTTTTATAAGTAATATTTTATTAACAAAAAGATAGATATAGGTAACAAGGAGTATACAAAAAATGGGCAGACTTGCAGTAGCCAAGAGAAACAAAAAATCTTAACCCTGAAGAGTGAAGAGTTAAGAAATCAAACAAGCTCTATAAAACTAATGCTACCCAGTACCCAAGCCCTGTGTATGTATACTTAGTCAGCCATTCAAAAATGGACCAGAACATATCCTTTTTGAATAAGGCTAAACTCCTTTCTTCGTTGTTGAGTGCACATCTGTTCCTTTCCTTCCAAAGGGTCCAAAATATGCTTAAAGGAAAGTATCTCCACAGAATCTTCTCTCGGACTTCAAACCTTTGAAATATCAGCTCTTTAATACATCTAGAGTAGGTTTGTGGAAAACCCACGTTCAAGCCTAGAATGGACATAATAGCTGACCAAAGTTCAATTGCCCATTTGCATTTAGTAACAATATGATTTACAGTTTCCTCCTCCTTTCTGCAAAAGGTAAAATCTAGTCGGAAAATACCTGCCTTTCTTTTTCAAGTTGTCAACCGTTAAAACCTTGGATCCTTCCACGAAAAGAAGTAAATTTTGAGGGGAGCCACAAATAGCCAAATTGCGTTAGATCCTCTCAAACCAATGCATCTTTATCCACTGTAATAGAATAAATCTGGATATTGTTCTTTTAGTGGAGAAGTTGCGCACCAATTATCATTCCAAAAATCTCTGATCGCATTGCTGACAGTGATTCCGCAGTTGCAGCAGAAGGTTGATGATACCCGTATGATACCTTTTCAAACTCCAGTGCCATAAGCTTCCTTGCAACTAGTAGGAAACATTTGCCTTATGTATGGTCGTTCATCTTCCTTCAAAGTTTCTTCCATCCATGTTATTTACCTATAAGTCTGTAACTACCATCCTTGAAAGTTCAGTGACTAATCTGCATTATATAACTCGAGAATGCCCCACCCACTAAAAAAATGTATTTTAGTCTTAAGTCCCTTGCTTTTTTGCTGCTATTCTTTTTTCTTCCTTCAACTTTCCATATTGTACGGTCTGTTCAAATTGAGTGATTGCCAGCTCATATCCTTCACAATAGTGACCAAGGCAAGGAGGCCTTTCAAACCTTTTACGAGGGGAAGTGGTCAATTTCCAAAGAGTAATCGAGGACCCCTAACATGACAGTCACTCTTAATGTTACAATTACAATAATAGAAAGAGCAATGAGCCTGGCTCACTCCAAAAGATGCCTAATGCCTCGTAAGCTGAGGATACCCAGGCTTACAAGAACCACAAACAGGGGTTATGCTCGGGAGATATGGGGTAATCCTACACACCCCATTGACCACATCAACAGGGGAAGCCCAACAAGGGGACGAAACCCAACTCAGCTCTAATACGAAATAGAAAGACCAATGGGCTCATGCCCTCATCCTCAAAAGACGCCTTATGAGAGGAGGATTACCCACGATTGTAGGAAACACAGACGACAGCTATGCTCGATCGGTGTGGGACAATCCAATACAAATAACAAAGATTAGATAGGTTCATAGTTACCACAAACAAGGGTTATGCTCGGGGGATATGGGGTAATCCTACACACCCCATTGACCACATCAACAGGGGAAGCCCAACAAGGGGACGAAACCCAACTCAGCTCTAATACCAAATAGAAAGACCAATGGGCTCATGCCCTCATCCTCAAAAGACGCCTTATGAGAGGAGGATTACCCACGATTGTAGGAAACACAGACGGCAGCTATGC
The DNA here is from genome assembly GCA_033977485.1 of Hydrangea macrophylla. Classification (NCBI taxonomy): domain Eukaryota; kingdom Viridiplantae; phylum Streptophyta; class Magnoliopsida; order Cornales; family Hydrangeaceae; genus Hydrangea; species Hydrangea macrophylla. The sequence goes on from CM066990.1 coordinate 107,372,147, forward strand.
TCGATCGGTGTGGGACAATCCAATACAAATAACAAAGATTAGATAGGTTCATAGCTACCAGAAAATGCCAGAAGGCTGGTGAATCGTGGCTTGTTGCTTATGTTCCACTTCCAACGTGGAACAACGTGTACATGCCAACATGAGCAATTAGAACTACGTAATTAATCTTCCAAATTTTGAGTATGTCATCTGCAAAATAATAACCTTTTTGTGCGACATGTTAAGAGTATGTGGTGTAATATGTTCTCATTTATGTTCTTGGTCCTAGTACAACAATGCTAGGCACATTGGATATTTCTAGATTGCTTTCTTATGCTTATTGCAATCCAATAGAGGTTTCATTTTCGTTAGTTTCGTTTCTTCCGGAGCCTTGAGGTGGCTGAATAATGTTCATTGAGATTGTTTGGGAATAGGATAATTTTAGCATATTGGGGATTTCGAGCAAATATGATTTTTCTTTAAATAGTTGGAGTTTCTACATGAAAACCAGAGTGACACATGCAGCTTGTCTTGACTGTTAGTTTGAAATCTATGCCCTAAAATTCTTTGAACATATTTGACACTCTGTTTAGGAACTAAAGCAACCCTTTGAGATGACTAATACGAGGAATCAGCCTTACAAAATCCCCCATTTCTGCTAAACCACTTGTAAGTTGTAACTTTGGTAAAAGTAGTTGCGGAAGGTGGAGTTATGAAAGCCAATACCTAGGATTTAGTCGAAGTTTAGTGTTTTCATTTTTCTAGATGAACTATTTGTACATTAACACGGTGTGCTTGAAATGGATATGCTTCTGAAAATGTTGTGTAATCAAGAAGTCAGAAGGAATGCAAGAGTGCCGCTAGGTCAGTTTTTTGTTATAGTACAAAAGTAAAAGCATAAGAATTCAAGAGACATTAAAATGAGGATGGAATTAGAAATGGAGTCATATCTGTGTTAAAAAAAGATTGGTGGGATCTCTTGAAACCATAAAGGAGGATGTCAGTGGCATTTGTTTTTGGTGAAAGGATTGTGAAAGCTGAAATTGAGTCTGACCTACACGGTTTTTGGAAGTAAAAAGGATGAGCTTATTTAAACTTGCCAATAGTTTTTTCGTTAACAGTTGCTACATGGGCTTGAGGTGCTTTGGCTGGTGTCTCATAATTGATTTTTTATTGAGTATGATCTTGACATTACTGGATATTTGGGCTTGTTTTTATGCTAACTTCCTAACAAAAATAGGTACCTTAACTGAAGCGATACATCTTAAATCCAAATGTTTTGGGATCTTACAATATTTTGTCTCGTTGTTCCTTTTTGTCGTCTTGTCCTGTTGTGGGGGAAACCTCGCACTCCACCTTTTTTAAATTATTTTTTCGTACATTTTGTAAACATTGTTCCATCTTGATTTGTCAAATTCTCGGCTGTAAGGTATATAACTTTGTGTGTGGATTTAAATTGGCAGCATTTTCATCGGAATATATTTTTCTTTGCTACCTTCTCCTTTATGATTCAAAATGTCTTGTGAAGTTAGTGATGTCAATAGTTTATTAATTTGAAGAAAAGGACGTAGCAATGTTCTCTGTGGGCTATATAGACCATTTAGTTGTTAAAGGTTAGAACTTAAACTACATATTCTTTTCACTTCTTACCCAGGTGATTGTTCTGAAAGATTAACTTATTTATATAGGAGATGCATTGATTTTAAGTTTTAACTAACCCAGAACACAATCAGTGTTGTCTATCCATTTTGTGGTGACTGCTAACTCATTTCTTAACAAATGCTAACTGGTACATCTTATTCTTGAAAATTGACATTTTTGGAGCAGAAATTTTGCGTGTAACCACACTGTTGGGGAATGCATCAGTTTTAGATCAAAGTGGGCTTGAACATGCTAGCCCCCTGGCTTCAGGAGGAATATTTTCAAATGGAGGAGCCAATGTGAACAGATGGGCGTCACCGTTTCAATCAGAAGTACGGATACTAACCATTAACATAACCTTTTGTTCCATCTAATTATACTGTATTCAGTAGCATTCCGAGTCCTGACTCAACTATTTTTTTTTTAACATTTCCTGCTAACATGATTACTCTGTTTGAGTGCTTGTAATCTGAAATTGTGCCTCTGTCATGACAGGTAGTTTGAGGCTAACTTCGTCAGAGAAGAACTCGTAGAACTAATTTAGAGTTGTTATAGATAATTGTCCATTGCCTCTACCCCCTTTATTTTTTGAGGGGGTTGGGGGGGTTGCGGTGTGTGTGTTGGGTTAAAACTGACACGGTGATACTAGTGACATGACATGCTTATATGGTAACTAATTCGGGTATAAAGCTGCCTTACCGGCTAGGATGGAAAAGATGTCAGGAAGAGACACATTCCTCTCATGTACTTATGCTGACTTTTCATGGCTACATAGTATTTAGCTTGAAAGTTTAGAGGTTTTTTTTTCGAGGAAAAACTTTGTTGGTTTGATCCTAACAGATCACGTAATTTATTACCTTGAAACGGCTGTCAAAGATGCATTCATCTTATTCAGAATAAAACTAATAATATCTATTAGTAGCCACGATAAGCATTGAACATTTTGGTTTCAGTGCTTCAATTTCAGCTCTCTTGGAGACTGGCAACTCCAAGGTCTTCTCGCATAATGCTCAATGGCAGTGTATGTTTTTGATATTTTGTTGTTTTAACTTTTTCTTTCTGTGCTTATTTAGTCTGGGTTTTCCTATATATATATTCACATGTTCAACTGCTCCACGAAAGCTGCTTTAATTTTAGGGAAGTTTTTAATTTGAAATCTGGTGTGATGTTTGTCTCCAAAATTATTTTTCTAGAAGTACAGCAGCCAGCTGTCTTTATATGTTCTGTAGTTTTAAACCGTGTCTGGATTTTATCATGCAGATGTCAGGTTTATCACAGCCCTCATCTGCGCAAAACTGGCTTGGATCTCAAGGTAGCTCATCTGGTCTCATAGTGAAGAGGACAATCAGGGTGGACATTCCTGTTGATCAATTTCCCAATGTATGATCTACTCCCCTGCTGCAGTCTGCTTCTTCATGTTACAGATTGGCTAATTTCTATTTTGAATTCATGTTGTCAACTTGGTGTTGCAGTATAATTTTGTTGGGCGACTCCTTGGTCCAAGAGGGAACTCTCTTAAGCGAGTAGAAGCAAGTACTGACTGCCGTGTCCTTATTAGAGGACGTGGCAGCATCAAAGATCCTGTGAAGGTAACTATAAATTGTTTTTCCATGTCAGTGATTTCATAATGTTCACGTTTCTCCGTCGCTTCCAACCCATGCTTATAAAGAGAAGTCTGAATAGTTATTTGTTGAAATCATTATTAATTTTGGACTTGATGAGAAGATGGACTGCCATTTGCTTATTGTCTCCTATCAAACTAAAGGACCTGTTAAATGGGAAGATTTCACTGATGTTGATTATACTTTTGGTGGTTTGAACCACCCAAAAAGCATTATGTTATAAAGCTCCAAGGTTTGTGTGGAGTGTTTTTCAAGTTTGTCGGTTCTCACCCTAAAAAGCCTAATAATTACCTTTGGGGCCAAAAATGTTTAAATACGATTGATTTCCTGCGAGGAATGATCATTCTAATTGGACTTCTCTTTAGATGTTTCATTGGTAGTGTAGATTTTGAAAACCTTGTCAGATTGTGGTGTTAAAACACTTCAGCAAGTTTATATTGGTGGAGAAAAGACGACAACTATAAATATTGGTTGGAAGGGGTCATGATGATTACTTGAGTTTCGAACTTATTTGGACTTCAAAAAGTCTACATGTGGTAGGTTTGTTGTTCTATTAGAGATTTTAGATCTTTTAATTTGAAGTGTAGATTTTCAATACCTTGTTTTACGTTTGGGTTGAAACAGTCAAGGCAACTATATGTTGGTGAATGTTGCTTTTTCCAGTTGCCGATGATCCACGTCTCTACAAATAGGTGCAACCTTTATGTATTTCTCCTTTGGTGTAATTGGCCTTGATTGCATGGAACATATAAGTGTGTTACAGGATAGAACAAACAATAATGTTTTAAGTTTAACTGTTAGAGCACATTCTGGTATGGCCGAAAAACTTTGGCAGGTGAATCTACCATAAATAATATCAATTCTGCTAAATATTTGCAATGGATGTTTTCAACTCTTCCTCTGCTGATATAAGCTTATCAAATGCAGGATTGATAACATGTTTATTTGAATAGCATTCTGTTCTACATCTTGCCTTATTTTACAAAATTTCTTCTACCTGAATTACTACATCTTAGGATTTTGTCTATTTATTCTTAAATGAAGGAAGAGATGATGAGAAGAAAACCAGGATATGAGCATCTGAATGAACCTCTCCACATACTTGTTGAGGCAGAATTGCCAGTTGAGATAGTCGATGCTCGTCTATTGCAAGCACGTGAGATTCTTGAAGATCTGCTCAAACCCATGGTAACTTTTTCTTCTTTCCTCTCTAATCCCCCAAATAATGTTTTTGCCAGCGGCTATCCATGGTTCTTAGAATCGGTCGATTCGCGGGTCAATTCATACGACTTGATTCGGGTTTCATACTACCCGAGTTAATTCATACGACTTGATTCGAGTTTCATACTACCCGATCCAATTCATAATTCATGATTTTGAACTTTGAACTTCAAGTTTTTCAAGTGAAAACTTTTCAACATTTTGAGGCTTCATATTGCATGAACTGGTTTTAGATTGTTATTTTGTTCATTTTAAGCATTGTACGTGTGTTTTTTTATGAGTACAAGGGTCTTGTTATAAATTTTCTTCACCATTTGGTATGATTCACTGTCTGACAACAATACTGCTATTTATAATCATTGCCAAGGTTAATGAGACTAGCGTGTCTTTACAATAATTCGTCGTTATGCAGGATGAATCACAGGATTTCTATAAGAAACAGCAGCTAAGAGAGCTGGCAATGATCAATGGTACACTGCGTGAGGAAGATTCTCAGATGTCTGGTTCGGTCTCCCCCTTCCACAACAGCCTCGGTATGAAGAGAGCCAAGACTAGGGGGTGAAGAGAAATCTCATTATTTTGAGGGCTTTTGGAAGCTTGCGTTTGTTAGTCTCTGCCATTTAAAACAGCAGTTCCCACACCACCGGCGTTGCGGTGCCAGCGAATGCCTCTCCAATTGCCCATCGGGGCACTGGTGCTGTTATAAAGTGCCAGTTCTAACTTTGTTTCTCTATAAGATATGAAGTGTGTTTGTCTGAGGTTTAATGATGGTGTACCATAGTAAAGGACCATCTGGTTGTATGGGGGTGGGTTTGCTTCTCTATGTTGCTTTAGGCAGTTTGGTTAGAACATTCTCTCTCCAAGACTCCCCTTGTATTATTTGAACTTATCGTAAGCTTGTGATTGCAGTTTTGATACGTGGAGATTTCTGTAAGAACTAAGGTCATGGTGTTTGTATACAGAGAATGAAACGAAATGTTCTACCTTTATTGCATATCATGTGGGTGTAGTGTTTGTACTACTAAAGTGCGTAAGGTACTTAGATTTATTGAAGGCATATTCTTTTCTGGCTTTCCTTTCAATCCCATTCTCTTTCCCAGTACTAAATATCACTAAAGCTAAAGGATATAGTTTTATTTGTGTCATAGTTGACACTTGCGAGACTCCATGATCCAATATTGTCTCGGAATCTTATTTGCTTGATAATGAAATTTTTTTCGCATTGTTTGCACATAGCATTGGGAGTACCAGTTTCAGCAGACGGAAATCCAGTGATCAATTCAAGAGTACTCAGCCATGTTGGTCTATAGTTTCATAGAGGGATTACTTGTCAAATGGTCACTTTAATGAGGTTCTTATCTAGCCATTGAACCCCATAATCTCTTGTTCTTCATCGGATGGATACAGAGGTGCTTTTTCTCAGACATAATGCATGAAATGCTAGCACAGTGAGCGTTCCTTGCCGTTATAATGTTGCAGCTAAATAAATTACAAGTAAGAGCATCCACAATGGGTCTCCTAAACTTGACCTAAACTTAGCCTAAGTTGTTGTACAAGTTGGAGAACATCTGCTGTGGTGTAGTAACCAAACAGCACTCTTATGGCCGTTTGGGTTGAAATGACACTCTCAAAGCGATTTGGGATAAAATAACATGCAACCAACAACCAAAAATAAAAATAAAAATTGCAACATGAACCAAATGGCACACACTAAGCCGTTTAGGAAGCACACGGCATAGTGTGTGCCGTGTGGTGGTGAAACGGCACAGTGTGTGCTTGTGGTGGTGGGATGGCACACTAGGTGCTGTCTGGCTTGTACATTAGTGAAACTTAGGCATAACCACAAAGTTAGATTCCACTAAGTTTAACTATCCTATACATTAGTACAACCTATACCTAAGTTATCATAAGTTCTACACCCATTGTTGATGCTCTAATACTTTCAATGCATGTGATTCAAGAATGGTGTTGAGTGAGTAAAAACTCCATACAAAACATACCAAGGATGAAATAAATAGATATTGTCTTAATGGAAAAGGCAACAACATCTAATGTAGGGACTACTTCTATACAGAATTGAGGGATCCATGATATGACCTATTGTTTATGGAAGAGGCTCGAAATCACGAATTTTCTTCTCCTTATTCATCGTCTATTCCAACCCAACGAGTGAAAGCAAAAAGAAATTCCTTGAAGTTCACCATTCCATTTTTGTCCCAATCCATCTCTTCTGCAACAAGAAAACAAAAGCGACTGAGATACTTCAAAACATCTTATCAAACACATGACAAGGACAATTAGCCAGAGGTGGTCCCACTTACGCAGGGTGACACATAGGCCTAACTTTTGGCACTTTACAGATTGGATCCTCTCATACTCGAATGCATGATCTCTTGCTTGTCAACACAAGCTTTACCATTGCCTCGTCCCAGCACCCTAAGCAAGCAGGACCATTGGATAGTGGCATTACACGCAAGCAGAACCACTGGATAGTGGCTTTACCTCTATTTTTACCTCTATTAAAGCCACTATCCAGAGGTCCTGCTTGTGTAGGGTGCTGCGAGGGGGCAATGTGGAGACAAACTTAACCTTTGTCATTTTTGGATAAAGTGCCTGCTTTCAAACTCAAATATGTTATCTCTCACTTGCCAATCCGAGCTTTTACCATTGCTTTGAACGATGGCCCTGGGGACGTCACAATCACTAGAAAATTGAACACTTACATGGTTGTACTATGCAATGGAAAATCAAATGAGCTTGTAGGCCCTTTTCAAACCATTTTGACTACATGATCCATACGAGTGGATCAACATGCCCATAACAGATTAAATGCGTGATGCCTCCAAAACAAATTCTCTCCTGTTTCTTGATGTACAGAAAACATATCTCTTGATGCTAGATAATTCTAATAAAACAGTTACAGCTATCAAATTGAACTTCCTCAAGATGTGTAAATTAAATGTTAAAAAGAAAATCACTCTAGCACATGGGCATGGCAAATTCTTAGTGTTGGTCTCGAAAGAGAAACTTCCTTTGTGTATAAATGCATCCACTTGCTCTTTTGGCATGGCATATTACATACATGATAGATTCTATGTGCAGTGGAGAGAGAGAGAGAGAGAGAGAGAGAGAGAGAGAGAGAGAGAGAGAGAGAGAGAGAGAGAGAGAGAGAGAGAGAGAGAGCAAACCAAATCTTTTCATGGCTATATGCCCAGACGACCTTTCTCCTGTAGTGGTTTCATTAATTGCTTGAACCATCTCACTCTTGCTTACATAACCGTCCTTGTTCTTGTCCAAGAATACAAATGTGTCGACCAGAGTTTCAAATGTTGCCTCCAAATCTGGCATCCCCATCCGTGATTTCTAAAACTGTCATGGAGAACAAATAATAGAAGGAACAATTGGGAAAACGCGCACACACACACACACAAAAAAAAAAAAGAAGAAGAAGAAGAAGTCTTGTGATGTAAGTCATCTCACTACGGAATTTTAAGAAATCAGCTCATAGTAAAACCAATTTATAATAGGCGAGAGTGATGAGACTATCCACTAAAATGTTGGAAAAAAAAAATACAGTTACTTTATGCATATTGTCACAGTGAAAGAAAGATGAGTGCAAACTGTGGAATATTTACTAGCACAACATTAAAAATACGAGTCTACAAATATTACAAACCAAAGGACTTTTGACATTATATTCAAGCAATCCTTTCCTCACAGTCTAAATGAACATAGATTACATTAAGGTTGAAATTCCGGTATTTAGGAAAATATTTCAAGTTTAAACGGTTAAATATCACCATGTTAAAAATGTCATACGAGATTCGGCACTCTCAGAAAAGCAAAAGGTTGTGTGTGAGTTATCAAATATACCCACAAGTGAATCATGTATGGTGTGTGAATCAGGTAAAAACACTGCAGTATAGTCGGAGGGAGTATAAAACATAAAGACATACATATACACGTATATTATACACACAATAGGTACGTATGATTCTCTGGATACAGCATGAGCGGCAGTGGGATCCTCCTTTAGAAGATAGACTAGGCAAAGAAGCACAATGAACTCATTGAACTCCATTCCCATGTCCTCATTAATATCACATGCCTCGAAGAGGTCAATGATTTCCTCCTCCGTGAAATTAATCTCCAGTTTTTGGAAACAGTGCTTCAGTTCTTCCTTATCTATTGCACCATTTGCATCCTCATCTGCGGGACATAAACAACCGAACTTATATCTTCTTAGAAGATTGAAAAACAAAAGTTTTAACAAATAAAACGGCAAAAACAAACACTTGTAAACCAACCAAATAGAGAATAACAAAACGTAGTTTGTATTCTATTTCCTAGTAATAGTCAAAGCTATGTTGAAGGGCTATAAATGATATGCTGCCAACTGAAAATGTCTACTTATGATATGCTACCAACCAAATTGCTCGAAGATAGATTTGCATTTTCTTAAACTCTCATCAATTTTGGGGAATTTCAAGATAATGCGATTAAATGATCTCATTGAACTTCCTTCAGTTTCTCTCCGCTGCATAGCTTCGACCATTTTGGCCTCGAGCTTTGTTTCTGGTATACAGCACTTAGGTGAATCACCCTTACCCAATACACCTCCCATTTTTTCTTATTGCCTGCAGCATACAACAATAATAAGATGAACCACATTTTGAAGCTTAAGGCATAAATAGGATTAATTTATTTATCGAACAAAACAAAACCCACCTAAAAAATTAAGTGTCTTAAAATTTCAAGACACAACTTACATCCTGGTCCTATTAAGGTTTTATACAAAAATAAGATAAGATAAATTGGACTCCCAAAAAGTAATCATACCAAATAAACACAAATATGAGCGCCTTCACATTATGTTTGTGTCCGTTGGGAGTTAAAAAACGAGAGAAAATAAGAGAATCTTTTTCTCATTTGAGAGTTTTAGTGAGGAGAGAAAAAGAAAGAAAATTAACCCCTAATTTCTCTCAATATCTTTGTCTTCAAATTGGGAAGGAAAAAAAAGAAAAGAAAAGAAATTGGGGATTAATAAATCTTTCTTAATCCCCATGTTACCCATTATTTTAGCTTATCAAATTTTTTTTGTTACATCTATGTCCTAGCCTCCAAGGGCACCCACAAGTACCCAATATACATTGCTATGTAGTATGTACTCCCTCCATCCCATTTTATGTGTCTCTCGTGGGGAATACAACTATTTACGGAGACAAAAAGAATCTACACCTATTTTTCACAATTGCCCATAATCATTGCACTTTTTTTTTTTTTTTTTTTTTTTTTGTGTTTTGGTGTTGATTGCAAGGAAATGTAGTTTGGGAAACTAAGTAAAATTTGTATACTAATTTAGGAAAGTGGACAACAATTTTAGAATATCCCAATAAGGAAAAAGGGACACATAAAATGGGACTGAGAGAGTATATTGCCAAGACCCTTGTGGTCTAGTGGCATCAATTCCTGTCCTCCAAGTGGGGGGATGTTGTTGTTCAACTCCCTCTGGGAGTGGAGTGGGAGGTTTATTCCTCTCTGGACTATTTATGGGAGGATGTCTCCTTTGAAGTGGGCCTTACCCCTGATTTCTGTTTGTGTGTGTGCGGGTGGCGCTTGTGGGCACTATGCCTGAAGCAAAAATAAAATCAAAATAAATAATACATTGTAGTGTAAAAAAAAATTATTCATCTCTCTTCTCATCAGAGGATCCATCTCTGTGCTCTCCATTGATTTAGTGTTCAAAGAAGGGGAAAAAAAAGAGTTGTTAGAGGCTTCAATGGGTAGAACTGTAACTTTGCATTTTCTCTTTTCTTTTCTTCTCAACTTATAAACAAGAGGAAAGAAAACAGTTTTCTTTTCTTTCCTAAACTCTTAAACAAATATGAAATAAACTACCACCCTTTCTCTTCTACTCTTTTATCTCCTCACTTGTGACTTTATTTTCATTTCTCTCCCAAACTCTCAAAATAGCGTCAGTTTCTCAATTAAAAAAAAAAAAAAGTATATCTTTGAGGGGACATCAATAGCTTCAGATCTATGATGCTAGATCTGGTGATGTATAAGAATCTCATGGAGACTCAAACTTTGGAGATAGCAGCCTCCATCATTGATAGTAATTTTAGAAACTAAGAAATCGGCAATACAAGCGATTTAGTCATAATTTGTACATACATGTGTGTTCATAAATGTTTAAAAACCAATAATGAAATTGCAAAAACATGAAAACGGGAATAAAAGTTTAATAGATGTTAAAGCTCTAACCTGAACCTGGTTACAAATTATGAACAATAAATATTATGTCTACACAAGACTAATTCTGCAGAGCCTTGAAATTGAATTCAATAATGAAAGGCCACCAAAGAACAGAAAATGAAAACCAGACTCAGAGAGAGAGAGAGAGAGAGAGAGGGAGAAGAGGATCTTCTTACTAAATTTAGAGGGGGGAAGAGGGCCGGAGTGATTTGTCATTGTCAACTCATTTCAGTTTTGATTGGGTTCTCAAACTCCACTATTTATGCTGCACCCACCACCTCAAGGAGAAAATGTTTCAATACGTTATTATGACAAAGTTGTATCACAAAGTCAATACTACAAATTTTAAATTGAGACATATATGTATTTTCTTAAAAAAAAAAAAGGGCAATGCTATTGTAAGAAGCTTCTCATGTGAGAAGGCGGGTTTTAACCGTTGGATGAGCATCTAGCCATAAGATTCCCAGGAATCTGGAGAAGCATCTATTGCTAGATGCTCATCCAACGGTTAAAACCCGCCTTCTCATATGAGAAGCTTCTCACAATAGCATTTCCCAAAAAAAAAACTTATTTTTATTTTTATTTTTATACTTGAGACAGATGTCTATCTTAATTTCATAGAAAATATTAGTTCCACACAAGAATCATATATATATATATATATATATGTACTATTAATGTGATATAAATGGTATAATTGAAGTATATTTTTTCCACGTTTATTGCGGAGTCTGAAATTTTTTTAAGAGCTAAAATAAATAGATAGAAGTAAAGAAAATTTTTTAAATTTAGGGGGTTACATATGGTCTAACCTAGCTTACACATGGCTTTGCCCCTACACCATATATTGTCTTTTGTGTATATCTAGATGCATTATATATCTAAAATTCAACTCGGACTTCCTCAAATTCTTGGTTGTTTTTCTTTTCTACTATGTTCATGATAATTTTGTAAGTTAATAAATTTGTTACTCCCTCCTCAACTTAAGGAACGGGAATTCTAATTAATTAGGAATTCTTATTTTATTGTGGTAAAGTATTCAAGTTTCTTTTTTGACAGATCTTTTAAGTTCAAAATTTCATTTGACACTAGAATATAAATTGAGAGAATTATAAAGGGGTAAATTTGAAAAAGTAAAGGATGAAGAGCATCTAAGAAAATTTAATTAAGTCTTGTCCATACAATTTTTAGTATTTTTTTTTTTAGCTGGGAGTAGAACGTATCATCATACTTTTTTTTATTCAAAATATTAGTAATATTTTGCACCTTTTGGATAAAACAGAATTTATCGAATCGATCCAGGTCGTAATTGCAGTTTCCGTTCCAATTTACCCTTGTATCTCTTATATGTCTTAAAAAGACGGGAAATTAATATTGGCATTTCATAGAAGAACTAAGACACTCTACGGAATGCATGGTACCATACGCTCTGAGAGTGTTGTAATAGAGTGCCTTTGATTCAATTTTAGAGGGCATTTGATTCAATTTTGGAGTGTTAATAACAATTCACAAAAAATAAAATAAAATAAAAATGAAAGATTATGTTACTAATAATTTGGGAAAGTACTGTATAAGATTAGGAAACTAACACGTCTTTAACACGCGTAATCAAACTTGTACACACGTGCATGGCATGGACTAACTTTTCACCGCCAACGAGGAGTCACGATGACACGTGGATGGCCAAACTCTTATATATATATATAAAGTGGGCTTTAGTAGAAAAGATTCTCTGCTCAATTGCACTCCCCCACTCGAAAAAAGTTCGAAACCGAAAGAACTCAGAAACCCTAGCGTGTCTCGTTCGTTCCCAATCTCGCAAAGCTCTTCTTCCATCGGTACATGTTCAGATATACATATATCTATATATATATATATATATGTGCATGTTTTAGATTGATCGACATCGTTCTCTGTTTCTAGTGCAGATATTTGTTCATAATTTTTTTGATTAATTTGCTTTCTTTTGTTATCTGTTTTTAAATATATACATAGATAGAACGATGTGGTGCTGAGGTTTGATTGTGTTTTTCCGATTAAAGCAAGACATTTTCTAAAAAAAATATATATATATATATATACAAAGATTCTCTAAAGAGGACCACCTCTCTTTATTAAAGAGAGTACCTCTGTTTTGGCCGTTGGATTGGTTCGGATCAACATGGAAATATAAACATATATATATATATATGTTTATATTTCCTTGGTTTTTCTCAGCAGTCTCAAAGACTAGACAAACATACTAATCTATTCTTATATCGATAAGGCTCTGGATTTGTTTTCGTCGAACCACAGTTGGTTGTGTTTGTTTTGGATAAATTTGTATTTATTTTTTCACTGTCTGACTTGGTTCAGATATCTACACAGAGGATGGTGTAGAAATTTTGAATATCATTTTGCTAATTGTTTTTTTTTCAGTTATTTGTCATTTCAATTTTTTTCCCCGCAAAGGTCATAATTCCTCGGATTGTTTAGGCGACTGGACATGAATTGATATTTACTCATGGACAATGAATTAAATGTGTGTTAAAATTATATATTCGCAGTTCTAACTCCTAGGGGATCGTGTCAGTGTTTTTTGCTCTGAAAGTTGGGAATATTTATCATTTTTATAGATATTATTTTTGTGGGGTAATGCTAAGGGCACAAACAAATTCCACAAACAAGGTGGAAATGATGCCCGGGGATCCTCGGCCGTGTGTGGCTGGGGGCAGTGCCTTCCTGGTGCTACCAGGCGTGCGGCCGAGGATTCGGACTCGGAAATGATATGTGGCATGTGTGGCCCACTAATTTTTGAACTCTAAACTTAACCCTACACACACATGTGATGTTTGGGTGGTCAGTGTTGGCTGGTGGTGGTCCGTGATGATTGTTGATGGGTGGTGGTGGCTGGCCACCAACAGTCATTACTGGCCCCCACCACCAGCCACCACTGATCACCGAAACATCGCCTGTGTGTGGGGTTAAGTTTAGGGTTCAAAATTTAGTGGGCCCCACCTGCCACATGATTTTCACCTTGTTTGTGGAATTTGACATTACCCTATTTTGTGTTCTCATTTAAATCATTTTTACATTTTTCCCGTCAATTAACTTTGGCCTTTTTCCCCGTTGTGTTCTAAATTCTAGAGAATCTGTAATGGCTTCAAAGAGGATTCAGAAGGAGTTAAAGGACCTGCAGAAGGACCCACCTGCTTCATGCAGCGCTGGTTTGTTTTGTTCTATCTAAGTGTTTATTTTTGTTTCCTTAATCTTGGCTGCTTGAGAAATTGTTTTTGTAGCACCTAGTCTACTATATATTTTCACATGCAGGCTAGATGAAATGCATATTAAATTTTTTGTTGTCTTGACTTATGTTCATTATAGTATTGTACTCTATGCTTAGTTGCTTACGCGTACCTAGCAACTTCTTATTCAGCTATACCTTTATTAAATTGTTATTTATTTGTTTATAGTGTTGCTAGTGTCTAGTGGGACAATTTTCTGTCCTCGTATATGTAGACAAATGGTATGTTACATTTGTATAATATAATATACGAGGAATGGTTTAGCTGGCTGACTAGAACACTTTGAACTCTTGATGTTGTCATCATGTATGGGTCTGAAATTGTTCCCACCCTTCACCACTTTAAACAGACTGTTTTTTGGGTAGTGCCCCAGGCACTTTCTAGTTGTGTCATCTACTTGCTCGTGCCAAGGAACTTTTTCACAGTTTTACGTTTACTAAATCATAATTTATGTATTTATCTGTTTTAGGCAGCTCTCAACAAAAAGCTGGCACTCTTGGTCTAATATGTAAAACACATTGGGTCCACAAGGACATCCCACATTTGCGTCACCTACATGTTCATGAAATCTTTTCCCTCTCTTCCACATTATCAGCTAAACCAAACCAAACCAAGCCTTGTGTCCCAATCAATTGTGGTTGGCTGTATGAATCATTTTTCTCCATTCTGCACGGTCAAGAGCTATATGCTCATTTAAATTATATGTATATATTTATATCTTGCTGCACTATATATTCCTAGGTCAGTGTAGGTCTGCCTCTCCCTCTATCCATTCCAGTCACTACGATCTTATCACTCTTTCGCACATGTGCATCTACAGGTCTTCGTTGCACATGGTCGAACCATCTAAGTCTATTCTCCCTCAACTTATTCTCAATATGTGCCACTTCTACAGTCTCTCGGATGTACTCATTTCTAATTCTATCTTTCCTAGTCTTACCACACATCCATCTTAGTATCCTCATCTTAGTTACGCTCACTTTGCTAATGTGTTGTTTCTTAGTTGCCCAACACTCTGTCCCTTAAAGCATAACTGACCTATAAAATTTTCCTTTAAATTTTGTTGGTATTCTCCGGTCACATAGTACTCCTAAAGGTTTCCTCCACTTAAGCCAACTATATACTTATATTATTGTATTATGAATTATTATTTGTAACTAAGAAGTTTATATCATTTTTGAAATTTCAGTCATGGGAACGACTTTGATTCTGGGGAGGTACCTTGAACTCTTGTTGGTTCTTGTTGGTTCATGTTGTTCTTGGGTGGTTATGCGCATTGTTTCATCCTAGGAAACACGGGTGCGGCGGTCCGACACCCAGTGCGGGTGCGACTACCTTTAAATTAGTACACACCCAGTGCGAGTGTGGCTGCCTTTCCAAACAGTCCGTGCTTCCTAGGTTTCATCTTATAGTAGAAAGTTGGAACACTTGCTGTAGTGCCAATATCTTTTGATGATCTGCTAATGTGATGGGAATCTTTTACTAATAAAATTCTATTTGGATATGAGAACACGAGGACCGAGTTTTGTGATAAATATTGTGCAATATGGTTAGCAATGTGAGGACATCTGGTTCAAAGAATTTGTAACTTCAGAGTTCTAGCACTAAGGTTCAATTCATTTCTTGTTTAAACAATTGCTTTGCGATATTCTCATTAAGAAGAAGCCTATCGTAGCTTGATTTTTGTTTCAAGGTAGCTTTGATTGAAGTTGATTCATGTATCATGTATGCGTGTGTGCGCATGAGTGTCTGCACATGTATCAACTAGGGGAAATGGGCTGTGTGATACTTGGGTTATTGATGTACTGAATGTGAGCTCATCTGGAAAAGAAAAAATGCTCCATTGTTTACTGTCTCTTTTAATATCTATATGTATGATTGTGTGTATATAATCTTGTTCTCAACTGAGGTCTTAGTTTCTTGTGCTATGCTGGGAGGTGTTATTCTAAAATGGCCTATTCCCCTATATAATCTTGTTCTGTTTGAGATTGTACTTTCTTGGGCTGCTTTGGGACGGACTATTTTTTTTATGGTTCAATTGTTGAATATATGATATGATTGTAATGTGCTCCTCTTGGTTATTTATATACTCTGCAGAGTGCAGCTTTCTGGCTCTAATTTTTTTTTTAGTTGGTCACCTTTTTATCTCTTAAGTTTGTGGTGGGCAATGTTCATGTTGAAAGAACTTTACGTATGGTTTATATATGGAAGTGCGGTAATTTTTACAGGCCCTGTTAACGAGGACATGTTCCACTGGCAAGCAACGATTATGGGCCCAGGAGACAGCCCTTTTGCGGGGGGCCTTTTTCTTGTGTCTATTCATTTCCCACCAGATTACCCATTCAAACCACCGAAGGTATCAATATCATACCAATGACATTTCTTGTTTTAGTGACATGTATGCAGTTCCTCTTCATATCAATTTGTTTCGATATACATTTGTTACTTTTGTTATTGCTTGGAATTCATATCTATAGGTGAAGGATTCCATTACATGTGTCTTCTGATGTTTTTTAAACATTGTTTCGTGTATTTATTGTCTGTGTACCTTATATGTGCTAGCTCTCACAGACGCGCTAATACTTTTGTCTTCTGGAGTTATATGTAACCACATATCACATTTGGACTGTATAATTTGCCCTGCTAATCAACAAGTTTGTTTTATGATAGGGTATATTTGCTATTCAGCGTCTGTTACATGGTACTGCAACACGCCCCGCCCCCTTTGTCTTTTCTCTCTCCCAAGCGTAAAATGAACTTGCTAGTTTAGGTTTGGGGCTGCTTCTACAATCCCGTGATTCTCTCTCTCTCTCTCTCTCTCTCTCTCTCTCTCTCTCTCTCACACACACACACACACACACACACATATGTGGGCCTTGTACCTGTTTATATGTGATGCGTCGTGCGAAAGATCAGCCGATACAGCTACGATGGCTGTTCATTAAATTATCAGTATAATTGTATTCAGATCGTAGGGAGGGTATGGGGAAGATAATGAATTAAGTTGAGCGAGTATTTTTATGGTTTTGCATACTTGGCAAGTTTGCCTCTATGCTTACTCTGCCTGAATCATGGTCTGTGATCTCACCCAATAATATATATATATATATATATATATGTATTCCAAATTCTGATATGGGCAGGTTTCTTTCCGAACCAAAGTTTATCACCCTAACATTAACAGCAATGGTAGCATCTGCCTTGACATTCTTAAAGAACAGTGGAGCCCTGCCCTTACGATATCCAAGGTAATGTATTTCTTCAGACATTTTTGTGTTTTATGTTCGTGTTGATCGTTAGCATCATATGTATATTGACAAACATATGTAATTTGATTTGGCATTCTAAAAGTAAAACAGCATCAATCATTAGGGGTACTTTTTTGGCAGAACAGTGTTTGTCCTGATGAGTGTTTTAGTGGAAAATAATTGTAAGGGTGGTTTGCAGGTACTGCTATCAATATGCTCGCTGCTGACAGATCCGAACCCAGATGATCCTCTAGTGCCTGAGATTGCTCATATGTACAAGACTGACAGAGTCAAGTATGAGACTACTGCCCGCTCTTGGACCCAGAAATATGCCATGAATTAAGCTCTCAATCTGCCTTTGGAATCATGTCACATGTCTTAGCAGTGGTCCTAGTAAATAAATGGATGATGCATCACCACAGGGACTAGAACTTTGATCAGTTTTTGTCTCTCCCCTTGTGTTTACTATACATGGTTTAATTATATTTACAAGTGTCTTTTATATATGCCAATATAGTTTATCTAATTGGTGCATTTTGTTATATAATGTTTTGCCAATAATTGTTATTATTATTATCATATTATTTGTTTCTGAGCTTGTGGAATTGTATGTGATTTAATTTTTTTTTTTTTTTTTTTAAAGTTGGTGGAGACTTAGCATCCTTAGTGACTTAGGGGGCGTAAAGAGGTCGGAGGCTCTCCGAGATCAGCATAACAGCACGAGATTGTGAGGAATGAAACCACTTGGTTCTGCTCACCCCTCTTGGTCTTCCATTGCTGAGTTTGACCAAGTAGGCAAAACTATGTACAGCTTGCATTAGAGAATTTGGATGAAAAGGGATTATAGTTTCATCGCTACATGGGGGTGAATTTTGCGGGTGTCTTTCTCGTCTTTGGGTACTTGCTAGCAGTATTTTCTTTCTAAGTAAGTGGAGAACACATAGGTCGTGTTTTTAAGGTCTGTTGTAGCTTGAACCTCCAAACAGAGATTGTGAACAGCTCCTTGGTTTCTCAGCAAATTTCTGGAAAATTACGAGAGTATACTATTTGGGCATGTGGGTTAATATGCTAGATGGTGTTCAGTTGAGCAAAAACTTTGCTAGTTATGTTACTCATGATCATGATTTTTGCTTTTTGTTTCAAGTTATATCTTGTTCGTGTCATTGGGATGAGCTTGAAGCTACTTGTGATAAGATGGCCCAAGGTTTGTGGTTGGTGTTAGCGTGTTCTCAAATTGTGGCATTATGATTTTTTATTGGTCTAGTTAGCTGTTTGACCATGATGATGGGTGTCATTATATAGTGGTTAAGATCCCCTGGTGGAGGTCCGGAGGAGCTTGGTTAGGAAAAGGTAGTGAAGGAAGCTAATGATGTGAATTTCAAAACTAACTCTATCTTCTTGATTGATTACATGTTGTATTTCTTTTGTTTCCTTAAAATAATAAACCATGGACATGAAGATAGCTATCATATCTGTTGTGTTGAGACTACATAAGACAGATTAGTTAAAGAACAATGTTATGGATCCCAATTTTTGGTTCTTTCAGTTGTAACACATGCAGTGGTATGTAGTACCACTATCCCAGTATGTGATATTACTGCTAAAAATATTTGGGAAGCAAATTTGGAAAGTATAGTATTATTAAACACGTGTGGGTTGTGATAATGGGGAGAACACCATGTCTAATGAGAACTCGAGGGTGGAAAAGTCTTCATTAGTGCTTGTCAAAAGTAGAAGGTGAATTGGAAAGGTACCCACGGCCCACCCCGTCTGGGCCGGGTTAGAAGTCCAAGTAACAGTACTCGACTCAACCCTCTCTTTTTTGGGAAAATTATAGCCAAATCCTTAATTAAAGGGTCAAAAAGTATTAAGTGGCCGTTTTTTTTTTTTTTTTTTTGTCTTTATTCAAAAGTCCTTGTAAAGGCAATGGAAGGAATTTTGGTGACCAAGCTCACGCGCCCTCCCAAACTTTCCAGCCACTCACGCGGTGTGAGTGGTTGTACAATAGTATTCCTCAATTTAAAAAATGTTTCAAAACTTTAAACCTCCATAATTTTTTATCTACAATTCCATTTTTTACAAATTTTATACAGCTGGAATCGTGTCGACGAGAGCTACAAAACTAGTACCATTGTTGATATGTTTTGAGTAAATTTTTTTTTTTCAATTTGAAGAAATTTTGAAAAAAATAGAGTTTTGTGAAATTTCACAAAAGTAGTTTTGTGAAAATTTTGTGAAATTTTCTGTTACATAAGGCATGTAAGATTTTGATTTTGATTTTTTTGCTCAAAACATATCAACAATGGTACTAGTTTTGTAGCTCTCGTTGACACGATTTCAACGGTATAAAATTTGAGAAAAATGGAGTTGTATGTCAAAAGTTATGGAGATTTAAAGTTACAAAATATTTTTTGAATTTAGAATATCATATGATACAGTGCTCATACTGCATGAGTGGCTGTAAAAACTTGGCGGGAAAATGTGGGAAATATTTGGGTGCATGTCAATTTTGTCCTTTTGACAAAGATCAGGGACTTTTGATTAAATGCAGATATTGAAGGTACTTTTTTGTTAAATTTTTAATTGACAAGGGATATATCTCTTACTGTACCCTTTTTTTTTCTTCATGCTCTCCAATTTATAAACTTTTATACCAAAAAAAAAAACCACTTTGACCAACTGTATTAAGATTTTATGAGACGAGTGCCAAATTTTCTGGGACTTGACAAATATATGAAAAAGATTTTAATTGACAAGTTGGGTTAGGTAAGATACTAAAAACCTTTATCCAAGACTCGTAGTGGTGGTTCATATTTATTTGGGTTAATTAATGGAGGTTAGTCTAAAGTTATGCAGCACGGACACGGATGGGTACATCGACAAAGATACAACAAGACATTACACAAGGGCCGGCCCAAAAGGGAGGCAAAAGGGGCCACCGTCCCGGGCCACCAAAGTTTATAAAATTTTGAAAAATCTCTGTGAAATTTTTATAATTACATTTTTACCTTAATTTTTTTTAGTGTTTTATATTTTGGCCTTAGGCCTCTCTAAGGCCAAAATTTACTGTCATCAACTATATATATATATATATATTGATATACATGTATATAAAACTCAAAAATAAAGGCCACCAGAATTTTGAAAATTACATAAGAATTTTTTGAGTTTAGAAATAGGCCCCTCTAGAATTTCGAAAGATACCATACAATGTTTTAAGTTTCACAAATAGACTCATATTATAAGTAGATCCAAAAAAATCGCCAATTATGTATACTTAAACCCTAAACAAATTGCTTATTATGTATAATAGAGCCCAAAAAAATCGTCTTGAGACGCTGTCCCTAAACCCCCGTATAAGGGCCTCCTTTTTAGTAGTTCGTCCCGAGACTCCAAATACTCGGGATCGGCCTTGCATGACACGGGTGCGTCGACACGACAAAATCTTTAAAAAGTTGCATGTGTGACACCGTAGGAAAAATGTTCGT
The DNA here is from genome assembly GCA_033977485.1 of Hydrangea macrophylla. Taxonomy (NCBI): domain Eukaryota; kingdom Viridiplantae; phylum Streptophyta; class Magnoliopsida; order Cornales; family Hydrangeaceae; genus Hydrangea; species Hydrangea macrophylla. The sequence goes on from CM066990.1 coordinate 107,392,885, forward strand.
GATATGAAACGTGACACGTTACTTCCTTAGGAGTGTCGGTCGGTGGTTCCTAAGTCTGAAGCAAATGAGCTGGAAAGGTGATAAAGATAATTACTATTGATGATATCATTTCCCTTAATTGGATTCTTTGTACTGGCCGCTTTTAGGAATGCTAAATTAGAATTATATGGAATTAGATAACAATACGATTTGGATAATTCTATGATTCTCAAATTCGTGACATAAGCGGGTCATACGATATCCCAATTTGGGAAACATAGTAGCTCGGAATTCTTGTCAGGGGCGGGTAATACAATCTTATTCTTTTCGGAAAAAGAGTTAATCAATAAAAGAAAAAGGCCAAACGGCATCTACAGGGACATACCCCTGAATAAACAATAAGCACAAAAGAAAAATGGGAAAATTCCCTGGATAAACAAAGAAGCTCACAAAACATAGAGAAGACTCAACCATGGGATGGGAGGCTATCCAAACCAGAAAGCAAGGAGATCCATCCATTCCAAAATCTCAATGAGCTTAACAGCTTAGAGAGGAACATCAACAGAAAACATCTGAAAGGAAAGGCACAAGACGATACATGGACGAAGATAAAACCAAATCAATACCCTAGGGGCACTATCAAGATTTGTGGCGGCCCTTGGGCCGACTAGTACTGAACTTCATCTTCACTTCACGTTTCCTCTGTCTAGATGAGGTGGGGCTAACAAAACCTGCATCAACCTTAGCATCCAAGATCCCTGAATCATCAGCATCAAAGAGATCCTCATCCATGTGGGCACCCAAGCTATCATGCTGATGCTCAATCTCTAGCAACACAGGCTCACTGGTGTCATACACATATGGAATTAACTCATTAAAGGAATTACTAATTTTAATTTGTTGAACATCAGACAAAGAGAATCCATGCAGCCTAGATGAACTGGCAGCATTAAGCACCTCCATAGAAGCATTAGCCTTAGCCTTCCCCTTACCAACCACTTCAGTCCATTAACCCTCATCATGAGATCTGGCTGTAGGAGTGTAGAAAAATCATGCACACAAACATGGAGTCGGGTTTAGGCCACTTACCTAGCGGAATATAGCCCGACGGGATCGAATGAGTTGGCGTTGTTACGAACTGAATCAAGAACCACGAATCTGCTGCACCTATATCGCTTCCGTGTACTCTCTTGTGCTACGCATAAGTCGTAGAAGACGCTACTGGAGCAATCCCCATGACAGTCACGCGCTAAATCCCATAGCTCCAATGGTGATGGCCAAGAGAGAGAATACCGTGAGAGAGAGAGAGAGAGAGAGAGAGAGAGAGAGAGAGAGAGAGGCTGCCCAATAATCTTAGGGATTAACCAATATGTGTGTTTATATCATATATACATACACACATAATAACCAAACCCTAGGGCTCTAACAGCCAAAGCCCATTGGACTCGGTCCAATGATATGTGGTTGCCCGTATGGCCCACATATTTCCTACATCTCCCACTCACCTACATAGGGCTAGTACTAAAACCAATCTCTCGAAACAGAACTTCTCATTTCTTCATACAGGGAAATAAAACGTGCGACCTTATGAAAAGAAAGTACAGCGACATGAGTGTAATGCCAAATCATCACCATAACCAACAAGACACATCACTCAGAAGCTTCTCGTGTATGCCTTAGACGATTCAACCACAACTGACACAACATTCTCAATCCATCGGTGAAAAGAATTGCTGCACCACCTCAATGTAATGTACTCATGACATATTAGTAACAAAATATGATTGTCGCATGCCTGCTAATGAGTCACAAAAACATGGTGTGTTCCCTGAGCCCACATGTCAATCCGACTAACTTGATCGCTTGCCCAGACACACCCTATAGAACGAAATTATCTCATCGTCTTAGGATAGCATGCTAAAGTAGCTATCATAAAGTGTCATCTTCTTGACATAGTCTCAAGTTGTGAAGGCAACCGGGTTGTAGGATAACCAATGTCTTGGATATGCTACATGGCTCACACAGCAATGAAGAGGAATACATTCACTGCTCCACAGTCGATCGCAAAAGCACATACAGTATGAAATGTATGCTATGGCGTTCTTTCATAAAAATGGGCATGTCACTCTGTGTTTGAAAAAAACAAGTAATGCCATACGAATCTTAGTCTAGACGTTACACAAAACGTCTAACCTGAGTTTTCCAGCACAGTCGCCCTTCCTAGCCCCCGTCTGAAAACTCACATTCGGTTATAAACAGGCTACATAGAGTCGTGGGATATCTCTATGTTCGACCAAATATAAAGGTCTCATCTTAGCTCCATCTAAGGTGACATACAGAAATAGTAACTTTATATCTAGCTCATTATTCTTACACTGCGTAGATATAAGTGTTCAAGTTCGCTTTCTAAACGCTACAGACACACATGTCCTAGCTTGCTATCTAAGCGCCATGAACACAAATGTCTCATCTTGCTCACCATCTAAGCGCCATGGACACGCATGTCCTAGTTCGCTATCTTGGCACCAAGGTGAATCACCCGTGTGAGCAGGTCGATTCAAGCCCGGTGACATACTAGAAATGTGCATCCGTTCCACTTATAACAAATATATATATATATATATGGAAACCAGCTAGTTTATAAAAACTTAAGTAATAATGTCAATGCCACAATAAAATGTCTAAGCACATTGTCGCGCCTGCTTTTTCGGCACAGCCTGGCCTATCCGTGTGCGCCTGGCCTTTTTTTTTTTTTTTTTTTTAAATGTGGATGAAATGGGACGAATTTTATTGAGAGTGGTGAAAAAGAGTATGGTAGGGCCTATTTGAAATGTTCAGAGTCGCCACCTAACATTTGGGTGTTAGGACCCCCGCAAAGACAATTAAAGTAATAATCTTTGACTTTTAAATTTTTTTTTTTTTTTAAGAAAGTGGGCCCTTTAAAAGTATGACTCTGAATAGCCGTGCAAAAATCAGAGATCTTTTCAATTATGAGTTCGGGGACTTGATTAATTCGAGGAAATGTGTTAGGCACCCTCGAACATCTATGCAAAGCACGGTTACTTATTCTAGTGATTTTTCGTGATAACGGGGCAAAAGTAAAAGGAAATAAAATGTAGGAATGTACAAGTATTGAAAAAAAAATGTGGTTATGGCCGCACCCAAGTGAGGGGTTGCATACGTATCTCAAGTCGAGAATCAGGCCGTACGTAGTTCTGTGCCTTGTATATGTGAGTGTGTGCAAGTATTTTGAAAAAGTTGGTCGAGCTAGACCATGCAAATGGGAAGTAGTATTTTGAGCAAAAGATGGTGTAGCTAGGAATTTTAACCTGTACGGTATAGTTCTAGACTTTAACCTTTGAAGTAGTGAGTTTTGAAAAGTGGTTTGAGTGAAAAATGGTGTAACTAGGAATTTTTGGAGAGTGATTGAGATTGCAACGAACTTATGTAAGCAAGTGAAGAATGAAGTGGTTTTTTTTTTTTTTTTTTTTTTTCATTTTTTCTATTCTTTTATTTCTATGCCGGAAGTAAGGGTCGGTGCCCAACTTTTTAAATAAAATATGATGAGAATGTACATGTAGTATAAGAAAGTTTACCTGACTTTACCTGTGTTGCTTGGAGATCTTGAACAAGGGAGGCATTTGAGTTGAGGGATATCCATTTTTTGGTTTTTTCTTTTCATTCTTTTTTTTTTCTTTTCTTTTTTCTTTGGAAGAAAGGGTCGGTGCCCAAATAATTGAAAAGAGATTTTTTTTTTATTTGTTTTGTGCCGGAAGTAAGGGTCGGTGCCCATTAAGAGTGAGAAGACTTACCTGTCTTACCTGTATTCTTTGCAGATTCCAAGTAAAGGTGGTATTGGAGTTTTATTTTGAGAAAGTCTATTTTTTTTTTTTTTTTTTTGTATTTACATTTTGTCTCTTTTTTTTTTATACCAGAAGAAAGGGACGGTGCCCATGAAAATGTTCGAATCTCCTTTTATCAAAGTTATTGATTAACTTGATAAGTAAGGAGTATTCAATTTTAATAAAAATGGAAAGATGCTCAAATTTCTATTTATTAAAGTTATTGAACTTGATAAACGTGAATATTTAGTAAAGGAGATTTCTTTTTTTGTTTTCTGTTTTTTTAATTCTTTTTTTTTAAAGAGGTTTTCTAATACACTAGACTTTATTCACTTGAAAAAAGATCAAAACCCCAAATGAAAGAGATAAAAGCAAAATTCTACAAAAGTTTATTTCGAAGTGTAGTTTTTTCACAGCTTTGAAAGAAGTTTTCCAAGAATGGAATGGAGAGGTTCTGATGTTCCCAATTTTTTGAAATTTTGATAGATAGTTCCCAAATGAGTCTAGTTTCCATGGTAGAAAACCATTTTACAATATCCTTTGTAGGTTGGGAGAAATTGAGTTTAGAAGCACCCTTACTTAGAAATAGAGACTGCACTATCGACTGAAATTGGACAATTTTTTACAAAAATTAAATTGATCCGAAAAAAATTAAATTGATCCGAAAAAATTCAAAAAAAAAATCACAGGGGTAGGTAAGAGGCTATATTTAATGGACAAAAAAATGGAGTGAAGAAAAAATCTTGAAGTAGTCCAAACAATGAACGTGGTATGGTGTCACTGCTGTGATGTTTCTGGCAGATTGTATGCCTTCTGTGTTTGTGTTTTGAAAAAGGATCATACTATTTTTTTAAAATTCGTAAAAAATCATAGACCAACATCATTGAATAAGGAACACTCTCCAATTGGCTTCATTTGATTTGAATAAAAAATGAATTCGTGGTGATATTTTGATTATCATCAGTGCAGTGGACTTTAGCAACATGGATTGTTTGGTGCTTCAATGGTGATTTGAGATTGGAGGAGAGAGATGAGGGAGTGGGGTTGCTCCCTCCCCTTTGTGCAGATGTAGGAGTTGGTATATGTATTGAAAAGAAGAGAAGATGGAGAGAAATAAAGAAAGAAAAAGAAAGGAGAGTGGGAGACAAAGATGGAAGTGATAGAAAAAAGAAAAGAAAAGAAAATGAAAATGGGATCCTAGCATGTGTTGGATTTTATTTTTATTTTGTTTGTTTTCTCCTTTGTGAATCCACCGAAAGTGTTTTCCCCCCAATGAAATGTGGAGCAATGATCATGTGTGGTCAGGTGCATGCAAGATTGTTGACATTTTGACCCCATTGTTTTGATTTGCAATATCTTTTTTATTTGAGGTCAGATTGAGATGATTCAAAAAATGACAGGCTCGTGTCAGCTCTTTATTTTTGAAATGATTGGGTTGGGCAAAAATGGGGGTGTCTACACACATCAAATCCCCAAGTGGAGATGTACCTCAAAACAATCTCCCTTTGCGCTAACCACATCTCAAATATGACAAAAAATGAATGTCTAAGTGCTAGAATGATTTTTGAGATATTTTGCATATGCTCAGGCTTACGTGCTATCACCGTGGATAAGCACAACCTCATCACTTATAAGGTGAAGTCCCTAGCTAATGCAAAACTCTTCAATCAAAAACAGCTCCTGAAATAGCTGCAGAGCATACCACATATTATGCTTCTATCGTGGAAAGCATAAGGCAAGGTCCACAGTTCTACGCACATATCACATGATACTCTGCACTACTCTCTAGTGATAGGACCAGGGTTGATACAACAACGACTAATTAAACCAGCCGCATAGCAAACATCTGACTGAGTACACACATTAGCATACTTTAGATTCCCTATTGCGGATACATATGGCAAACTGGACATTTGTTTCCTCTTCTCATTATTCTTAAGACATTGATTTAAGGTCAAGTTGAGTCCCCAAAAATGGGATGTTAATGGGTTTACATCTTTTCATGTGCAAACGTTCAAGAACCCTCGAGAGAAGTTTCTGAGAACAATCTGTAACGCCCTGTATTTTATTATCATTAATAAATACATATTGCATTTCATTTCCATGGGTATTTGATTTAATTTCTCGTTGTAATAATTATCTGGGGTCAAACTGTAATTTCCAAAATATTTTCTAAGGTTTCAAAATCAATATCTATATTTTTGTTTAAACCGGGAATTTAATTCCTACATTAATATAATTTTCTGTATCTTTATTTTCAACCGAAAAATACCAGTTTATGTTTTAAGCTGCGTTCATACTGCGTTTTTGGTGTGGGAGCACGTGAGCTCAACCACACCGGGCGATTTCCACCAATTACTTGGAGCCTACATAATTTTTATGTATATGTATGTGTTAACTCTCAAACTCTCACAGCTCTCTCAATCTCTCTATGTTAACTCTCTGCCTCTCTCAAATTTCCTCTCTATTTCTCTCAACTCTCTTAAGATACAAACACACACACACATACAGATTATATATATACATACTTAGTCACATACATAGATATATACATATATCACAAGAACTCAAGAACGGGGGAGTGAATTTCATAGACGACGGATTATTCGGCGGAATTCTCGTTCTCAAAATTCTCTGTATAATTAGCCTCTGTGAGTATTATAAACTCACTCGCCATGTTTATATATGTGTATGTCTGTATGTATATGTGTATATATGTATATATATATATGATACACCATTAGAGCTAAAAAATGGAGCTTTGAAAAAGTTAATCAAAATCGAATCCGTGAATTGTAATTGAAAGATATTGATCCCAATAGGCTACGGTTCGAATCCTACGGAGTAATTCATCCGTATGGCGACGTATTGATGATTTTAAGTTTTGTCACTCTAACTTTAATCGCGAGAATCAAGAGATACAATCCGTATTAGTTAAAATTGATCGCGTATTCTTAATCTACGCGGAAAACCGAGGAGAACCATATATCACTTGTCTTGGTACGAACAGAATCTGAAACTGGGTAATTTCAGTCCAGAAACTGAAAACAGGGGAGAAGACGACGAAGATGACATTCTGCAAGAACTCGCGCGCGCGACCCGCTCGCGCGAGGTTCGCTCGCGCGGCCCGCTCGCGCGGACTTTTTCCCCCCCTCGCGCGCGCGATCCGCTCGCGCGACCTGTCCAGCCCCTTCGCGCGCGCGATCCGCTCGCGCGATCTGCCCTCCCCCTCGCTCGCGCGATCCGCTCGCGCGAGGTGGCAGTTTTGGCAGTTTGTGTGATTTTTGGTAAGGGACTGTTTGGAAAATGTTTTGGGAGATTTCAAAGAACTGTTTGACAAAATACACTGTTTTAAAGGCTCACTGTTAGAAATTGGACTTGTAAGAATGTTTAAGATCGAAATTTATGCTCGTACGATTATCCGGTTTTGTGAGTAAGTAATGGTGTTATTTATGGAACATTGATATACATATTAAGGTCAAGGTTGTGTCAACATGCAAGCGTGGAATAAAGCGTGAAAAGAGTAAAGGGTGGCAGTTTGGTGTGTGACCTCAATATCGATCGGATAGTATTCCTGGTATTGGAGGTGATAGTGTTGTGTACGACTTAGATATCGATCGGATAGTATTCCTGGTATCTAAGGCGCGTGTTTCGGATATTGATCGGATAGTATTCCTGATATCCGAAGCGATGGTGATAGTGTTGTGTACGACTTAGATATCGATCGGATAGTATTCCTGGTATCTAAGGCGCGCGTTTCGGATATTGATCGGATAGTATTCCTGATATCCGGAGCGATGGTTGGTTGTGTTTGGTCTAGATATCGATCGGATAGTATTCCTGGTATCTGAGGCAGTAGTGTGGCGTGTGACTTCAATACCGATCGGATAGTATTCCTGGTATTGGAGGCGATAGTGTAGCGTATGAATTGAATGACTGAATACTCATTACTTCTGGTAGCTGAAATAATGTATTGATTTAATTGGATTATTCTAAAGGAAAGAATTGGCAAAATAAGATGTTTCACAATTCATGTACAATTCCGTTTTTATTTATTACTATATTCCCCCGTGATTATGTTGGAATTGGAATCTTGAATATATTACTGTTAAAGTTAAATAGTACCGTTGTTTATTTACTTATATATACATTGCGAGCACTTGTTTATTTTACTCACCAGCTTTCATAAGCTGACGGCGTTGATGCGTCCTGGACTGTATGTCCAGATTTTCAGGGGCAGGAGCAGCCAGGGTACTTCGACTACGCTAGTTAGAGGCAGGGAACTTTCCAGGAGGCTGCTTATTATTTCCTATGTCTTTTTCTGAAGTTGTAATAGACTGGAGAATAGTTTTTGAATAAGGGCGTTTTGTGCCTAAGACATTGACCTATGTAATAGTTTAGTAAGTTTTAAATTTCGGAGCTTATGTTTATTAGTATCCTTTGCTCTAGAAATGTTTGTTAAGTTATTTGTTGCAGGGACAATTGGTCATACTCACTTGTCACGACCTACGAGTCCATAAAGGAAATTAAATGCTTTCCTGAATTATGCTACGTCGGGGCGTGACACAATCTCTCACAATCTAAACTGTCACGCCCCGGAGCAGCATAAATAGAGAAAAATAAATTTCCTTTATGGGTCCATAAGGAATGACAGGTGAAAGTCACTAATAATCCACACCACGCAGTACTAGTCCAAAAGAAAAGCAACAGTAATCAACTGAAAATAGCACACAGTGCTAACTATTACAAAATATCAGAGTATGGTCCACAGGATCACAACAGGTCTGAAGACAACAAATGTCCAAGTACCCGTTAACAAAAGTTTAACAGAACAACTGAAATTAAATCTAACTATAACATCTTCAGTCTTCAACTGGCATAAGGATAATCCTTCCTGGCGTAACCATCATCGGTGGAGCCTTCCTCTCCATAATAGTCATTAGTGTACTGGTCCTTACCTGCAGAATAAGGGGCAGGATATTCTGGACGGGGAATGTCCAGGCAATAAAAAGGCCGTCAGCTTACTGAGAGCTGAGTGAGCATAAACTAACGAGGTACCAATTATCTGAAGTAAACACAAGCTTATGAAAACACGAGTTAACATCTTATTATAAAAAAATAACATTATCTTGTTCCTCTATTCATTCTTGTAAACCGACCCTTATCGTCTTGTTACTCAAATACCGAACTCAACATATTCTGATCTTCATGAACAGACTCAATCGTTTAACTCTAGGGATACACCCTTATTCTGTCCATCGCTTTTAAGAGCAATGGTCCTGCTCACCGCATGTCATGGACTTCACGTCAGTCTGTCCCCAGCTTTTAAGAACAATGGTCCTGTTCACCGCATTTCAGGGATATAACGTTTCGAACAAGGCATATCAATCTATTGCCACGACTTAACGTCATCTACTAATGATCCCAGCTCACCGCTTTTAAGAACCATGGTCCGGTTCACCGCTTTTAAGAGCATATCACAGATTATCCAGTCTATCTTAAGACTTCTTGGTCCAGCTCACCGCTTTTAAGAACCATGGTCCGGTTCACCGCTTTTAAGAGCATATCATGACCAATCGTCCATCCACGTACCATTCCCAGAACTTACCAAACCTACTTACGTTCCATTCTACATCGACACACGACAATTCCCAATGTGGCCTGACTACTCGGATTAAAAGAAAGCGGACATCAAATTGATATCAGAAACAACACGTCAACCCACGTCTTCATATTACTTTTTACTCTTTATCCATAAATCTTTGGTGTCACATTACTCCTGTCTACCCCATAGTCGCATAATGGAATTCCAAATCAGGAATCGAACAACTAAACCTCTTATATAATAAATAGGCAAAGGAAGCCATGTACTGATCATGTCAATCGATTGGAACAGAGGTTTAATCGATTGGTATCAAAATCATGTCAATCGATTGGGATCATGTCAATCGATTGGAATCTGAAAAGTGTCAATCGATTGAAATTCTATTCAATCGATTGGGATACAACTGATGTCAATCGATTGAGATTATGTCAATCGATTGGTACTACGTCTTCTCCAGCAGATTGTAAGAACAGCATATATAAACGTGCACTACATGCATGTAACTTATCTAAACATCATAATAACTTATATAAACATCACATAAAGGGACCAAGTGAGTTAGAACTCACCTAGGGTGCGTTTGGATGTGTTTAAGTTTGAAAACTTCAAACTCTCTCTCTTTCTTCTTCCTCTCTGTCCAGCCCTCTCTCTGTCTCCTCCTTTCTTCTTTCTTCTTCTGCTTCTTCTCCTCCCTCCCAGCTGCCACGGGCAGTGAGTGTGTGTATGGAGTGTGTATATATGTATAGATATGGATATATATATGTATGTATATATATCTCACAAGAGGTATGTATATTTCTCTCCCAAGGTCTGAAAACAGCCCCAAGGCCATGAAATGAAACATATATATAGACATAAGGGAGTGCCACGCGTTTAAAGCTGAAGGAAAGAAGAAAACATTTCTCAGGTTATGTCAATCGATTGAGACACCAGTCAATCGATTGGCAACAGATATTTGTAGTCAATCGATTGGAAACAATGTCAATCGATTGGAAATGTTGACACGTAATCACTTTTAGTCGGTTGAATGTAAATCGATTGGGATAACTTATCAATCGATTGGTATCAGAAAAGTGTCAATCGATTGAGAAAACTTATCAATCGATTGGTATCAGAAAAGTGTCAATCGATTGAGAAAACTTATCAATCGATTGGTATCAAAAAGTGTCAATCGATTGGGAATATGTCAATCGATTGGTATCCAAAATCACCAGAAGGAAGAGAAAGTTTATACGAGTATAGAAATGAAATACCGGGTCTTATTAATATACCTAAATACAGGGTATTACATAAACTCCCAACACATAATTGGCATCACCCATATCCTCAATCTTAAACAGAGAGGACAACCACTCTCAAGTGGCGACTATGGAACTCATCTTATTCCTTATTCCCAGCTAGAACTACGTCATCAACATATAAAGAATTAGAACACTTTTCTTGGACCATTTAATGTACATACATTGTACCACTGCCTAGACGATCGCTAGCTTGAGATAATAAATGGAACGTTTGAGACAGCATACTTTTGCGCTCATTCCCTTTGGTCACAAAACCAACAGGCTGATCCATATTTATCTCGTCGTCTTGTTCTCCATTAAGAAAAGAACAGTTTAAACATCCAACTAAAAAGGTTCCAACTAAATATACGACAATTGCTAGGATAAGACAAATGGAGTCAAATCTCACCATTTGGGAGAACATGTTTCCATGGTCTATACCGTCTCTGGGTACAAACTATCGCTATAAGGCGCGCCTAATATTTGTCAATTGAACCATATGTCTTGTGTTAGATTTTGAAAACACACTTGTTTCCAATAATCTTACGCACAAGCGAAATGTCAACTAACTCCTAGACCTTATTCGCATCCATAAAGCTCATATCATCTAGCATAGCAACTATCCACTCAGCTTCAGCAGATGAAGAAAAACGCTTCAACAAAATAAGCAGGTTCATACTCATCCACTTGTGCACACATTTGCACACATATGAAACTGTCTTCCTAAATTTCAAAAAATAGCAATAGGGAACTTTTTCCTCATCACCATACAGTATACTACTTGAGAATCTTGAGTGCCTAGTTGTCACACCCCAACCCGCCTCGGCGGATTAGGACACGTGTTACAAGAACATATACAACCAAAATACACTAATAAGCATTAAAACATAAGGAAAAACATGATTTTAACTAGCAGAAAAGGCCTTACAGTGACAAAACAGCCCCAGGGGCAAAATGGTCATTTAAAAAAGCAAATCAAAATTTATACCAAAAGATAGGTCTTTGAGTCTCGGTTCCAACAAAAAAAAAAGAGTGCGCGAATCCGATTTTTCTAGAAAGAGTTATGCGTGTTTCCGTAAAAGCGGACGTGTTGTGAAAAGCCTAGGCGGATCGATCCGCCCTTAGCCCGGATCGATCCGTACTGCAGTTTTCTCACAGAAAGTCCCCCGAACAGGGCCGGATCGATCCGCCCTTTAACCTGGATTGATCCGGGCTCTGCAGAACTTGTTTTTGCTGCTAAAAACTTGTCAAAATATTACCAAATCATATCCAAACCAAACCAAACTTCATGGATCATTAGGAAAACATTTCAAACTCCTTTCTAACCACATTTTAAACATTCCTAAACACAAGTTCAAGTTGCCCAAATATACAAAACATGAACATAACCTTGTTTTGACGATAATTGGTCCATACCAAACCATTGAACCTCAAACACTTCCAAGCTTGCTTAAACATATAAAACTTGCTATGAAGCAACTCATAAGCTCGACAACCAACATGGTTATAACCAAAAACTCTTCCAGAGTATTTACGGCAATAATCCAAACTTGCCGGAAAGGACCCAACTAACCTTACATCTTCAAACTTCAACTTGTAACATCAAAATTACATGAGTGTCCCAAGTTAGCTCCAAAACCGCCAAATTACAAGTTTAAGACTACAAGTTTCATGGATACAACATGAGTATCAACATTACTACTAATAAAACTACAAGTTTACAACATTTTACAAGTTTTAAGAGAATTCATATACACAAGCCCAAATCTCCCCCATCTCTCCCATCTCTCCCAACGCATGTCACTTCCTCTCCGGGTATGCCTCCAAACCTGTGGTGGTTGTTATGTACCACAACAGAAATAGAAAAATGGTTTTCTTAAGCATTACGCATAGTGAGAAATCTAAACATGATTAAATGTTTAACATGTGCAATGCAACAATAAACATATAAATCATATTTGTAATCACAGAGTGTAATACCCTATATTTTGGTATTTTAATAAGACCCGGTATTTCATTTCTATACTCGTATAAACTTTCTCTTCCTTTTGGTGAATTTTGATACCAATCGATTGACATATTCCCAATCGATTGACACTTTTCTGATACCAATCGATTGATAAGTCATCCCAATCGATTTTCATTCAACCGACTAAAAGTGATGACGTGTCAAACTTTCCAATCGATTGCTATTCATCTCAATCGATTGACATTGTTTCCAATCGATTGACTACAAATATCTGTTGCCAATCGATTGACTGGTGTCTCAATCGATTGACATAAGCTGAGAAATGTTTTCTTCTTTCCTTCAGCTTTAAACGCGTGGCACTCCCTTATGTCTATATATATGTTTCATTTAGTGGCCTTGGGGCTGTTTTTCAGACCTTGAGAGAGGGAGAGGCATACTCTTGAGTTATACATACATATATCTATATCTATACATATATACACACCCTCACACACACTCACTCCTTCGGCAGCTGGGAGAAGAAAGGAGAAGAAGCAGAAAGAAGAAGAAAGAAGAAAGGAGGAGACAGAGAGGGAAGACAGAGACAGAGAAGAGGAGAAAGAGAGAGAGAGTTTGAAGTTTTCAAACTTAAACACACCCAAACGCACCCTAGGTGAGTTCTAACTCACTTGGTCTCTTTATGTGATGTTTATGCAAGTTATTACGATGTTTAGATGAGTTAAATGCATGTAGTGCACGTTTATATATGCTGTTTTTACAATCTGCTGGAGAAGACGTAGTTCCAATCGATTGACATAAATCTCAATCGATTGACATCAGTTGCATCCCAATCGATTGAATAGGATTCCAATCGATTGACATTGTTCCAATCGATTGACATGTTTCTCAATCGATTGACATAATTTTTGTTCCAATCGATTGAACATCTGTTCCAATCGATTGACATGATCAGTACATGGATTCTTTTGCCTGTTTATTTTATAAGAGGTTTAGTTGTTCGATTTCTGATTCGGGAATTCCATTATGCGATTATGGGGTAGACAGGAGTAATGTGACACCAAAGATTTATGGATAATGAATAAAAAGTAATATGAAGTCGTGGGTTGACGTGTTGTTCCTGATATGAGTTCGATATCCGTTTCTTTTAATCAGAGTAGTCAAGCCACATTGGGAATTGTCATGTGTCGATGTTAGAATGGAACGTAAGTAGGTTTGGTAAGTTCCGGGAATGGTACGTGGATGGATGATTGGTCATAATATGCTCTTAAAAGCGGTGAACCGGACCATGGTTCTTAAAAGCGGTGAGCTGGACCAAGAAGTCTTAAGATAGACTGGATGATCTATGATATGCTCTTAAAAGCGGTGAACAGGACCATTGTTCTTAAAAGCGGTGAGCTGGGATCACTAGTAGATGACGTTGAGTCGTGGCAATAGATTGATATGCCTTGTTCGAAACGTTATATCCCTGAAATGCGGTGAACAGGACCATTGTTCTTAAAAGCTGGGGACAGACTGACGTGGAGTCCATGACATGCGGTGAGCTGTTCATATGCTCTTAAAAGCGATGGACAGAATAAGGGTGTATCCCTAGAGTTAAACGATTGAGTCTGTTCATGATATCAAAGTCTGTTGAGTTTGGTATTTGAGTAACAAGACGATAAGGGTCGGTTTACAAGAATGAATAGAGGAACAAGATAATGTTATTTTTATAATAAGATGTTAACTCGTGTTTTTATAAGCTTGTGTTTACTTCAGATAACTGGTACCTCGTTAGTTTATGCTCACTCAGCTCTCAGTAAGCTGACGGCTTTTTATTGCCTGGACATTCCCCGTCCAGAATATCCTGCCCCTTGTTTTACAGGTGATGACCAGTACACTGATGAGTGTTATCCAGAGGAAGGCCCCACCGATGATGGTTACGCCAGGAAGGATTATCCTTATGCCAGTTGAAGACTGAAGACGTTATAGTTAGATTTAATTTCAGTTGTTCTGTTAATCTTTTGTTAACGGGTACTTGGGCATTTGTTGTCTTCAGACCTGTTGTGATCCTGTGGACCATACTCTGATAGTTTGTAATAGTTAGCACTTTGTGCTATTTTCAGTTGATTACTGTTGTTTTTTTTGGACTAGTACTGCGTGGTGTGGATTATTAGTGACTTTCACCTGTCATTCCTTATGGACCCATAAAGGAAATTTATTTTTCTCTATTTATGCTGCTCCGGGGCGTGACAGGGTTTTTGGTATCAGAGCCTGAGTTTGGTACTCTAGGGGAGTGATACTGTCGTTCACCGATCATTCCACACCATCTGGTCCTAGTGTATTAAGATTCTTTGAGATGAGATATGAGTATAAGATAAGTTCGTCTTCCTGACGATAGATAGTTTCCTTTGCAGGATAGCATGGATCCGGAGTTTCACCTGTTTGTTACCGATGCTTATGGAGGACATATTATCCATGGAGATACCGTGGAGCCAGCTGACCCAGAGTTTTATCATGAGCGTGTGTGCCAGATAGCTAGTCGACATTTAGAGGAGGACATGTGGAGAGCGCTTTATGTGACCGGGAGTACTCACCCGACCCAGATGCGCATGGATGCTTACCACTTAGCGAGAGTTGGCAGAGACATTTTCCAGGAGATGTTGCGACTAGTTTTGAGTAAGCCAGAGATGGATGAGATTGAGTTGAGAGCTATTGTAGCCGGTCCGCCAGAGCCCGTAGTTGCACCAGCAGCAGCAGCAGCAGCCCCACCATCACCAGTACCTGTCCCAGAGCCAGAGCCTGAGCCGATTGAGGATGAGGAGGATCTAGAGCCTGAGGATGAGCATCCCGATGAGGACATGGATGGAGATGGAGAGGAGGATCCGATAGATGACGAGGACCCAGTAGAGGATGAGCATGCAGATGATGATGACCCTGAGGATGACCCCGAGGAGCCAGAGTTTGAGCCGGAGGATCCCGTACCAGACCCAGAGGCTATTGAGGCAGACGTAGTAGTAGATGGGGAGGATGACCCCGAGGAGATAGTTGTGCCAGAGGTACCAGTTGTGCTTCAGATACCAGCCGGACCGATTATGCATATGGCAGCCATGGCCGATATGGCAGTAGGATGGATAGCTCAGATGATAGCACAGCCAGCAGATTTTGTTATGGGAGAGGTGGCTATAGCAGGAGCTCTTGACATAGCTGACGGTTTTGCTGCAGTAGCTGTTGATGTCGCTAACCAGGCGATAGTAGACGTGATGGAGGACGATGATGCAGAGATGATAGAGGATTGGGATATAGGAGTAGTAGTTGGAGATCTTGTCGCACCAGTTGAGGATGATCCACTCGAGGAGATGGATATTGACCCAGAGGACGAGGCACCACCATCAGGATCAGATGCTGACGACTTTTGAGTCAGGACCTGCAGGGCTTAATTTTGTTAGTTTATATTAGGACATGTTGTCCACTAGATTTTTGGGAGCTTGAGAGATAGCTATTTGACCATAGCTTTGTATAGTATTAGCTGACTTTAGTTGTTGTAACTCTTGTCCCATATGGTACACAGTTTGACTAGTGTGTACTATACGGTACATCTTTTGATATATATATATACGAGCAGTACTTTTGGTTATTGTTTGATTATTGCGTTGTGCTGTGTTGTTTAGTAGAATTGTTAGTCTAGCTGTTTCTTATTCTATCTTGAGTTCGTTTCTACGTGAAGACTTTCAGCTGATCCATATGTCGTTTGTAGGCGATACTCGTTATCATCATGGTAGGACCCTTGAGAAATCACCAAGCACGTAATGGAGCACCTATACTGGAAGGGATGGATCCGACGGGAATTTTCGAAGCATTTATGCAGAGGATGGAGCATGTGGGGGATACTTATAATCACTCCACCCACCAGAGACCTTTTGTACCCCCGCCACCAAGACAGACTGGAGATAAGCTGTTAGCAAATTTTCGTGGGCTACGTCCCGAAAAGTTTGATGGACTAACAGAACCATGGAAGGCAGAGCAATGGATAAGAGAGATGGAGTTAATATTTGGAGCATTGGAATGCAATGAACAAGAGAAACGTCGCCTTGCTACGTTTCAGCTCACCTATGCCGCCGCAGATTGGTGGGAAGCTGAGCAAGCCACTGTTGGGATCGATGCCGCTAGAGCTATGTCGTGGGAGACATTCAAAGGCAGATTTTTGGAGAAGTATTTTCCAGAAGATGAGAGAGATCAACAGGAAAGGAACTTTCTCAATTTGATCCAAGGAGGATGGAATGTACGGGAATACACAACACAGTTCGAGCGTTTATCCAGATTTGCTCAGCACATGATAGACACGCCGCAAAAGAAGGTTAAGAGATTTCACCAAGGACTGAACCCCCACCTTAGACATATGATGGTTGGTCATCTGAACCAGTCGTATGAGGAAATTGTTAGATTTGCTACAGGGTTAGAAAAGGATGCTAATCCAGTACAGCAACCCCAGACAAATCGACCTCAGTCGTCACGAGGGTTTCAACAGAGGAATTTCCTAATTGACCACCAAGAAATACCCAAGGATGGAGACCTCAGGAAAATTTTCAAGGAAACAAGAGAATCTGGGAAGGAACCAGGAAACCACAGCAGAGTTATAATCGACCTCAACAATATCGCCAGCAGGGGTCACAGCCACAGGCATTACTAACAGCCCCACCCAGCAATAGTGGAGGATGTTTTAACTGTGGAAAGCCAGGACATATTGCAAGGAACTGCACAGCCCATAGATCTAATCGCAGGCCAGATATCGTCTGTCGCAACTGCAATAAACCAGGACACTTGAGCAAGGATTGTCGTGCGCCACGAGGAGGATACTACGGGGCACCAGTGCAAGGAATTCAAGGACCTCCTGATCAGACGAGGATGAACGCTATTATTCCGGAAGGAGCAGGCTTTAATGCTGATGAGCAGCAACATTTGGAAGGTACACTTGTACTCTTTCATAGTCCAGTTAAAGCTTTATTTGATACTGGAGCCGCACGTTCTTTTATTGCTGTTAAGATTGTGCGTCAGTTGGGTTTAGAACCCCAGACACTTGAGTCAACACTGAATGCTGTGTCACCATTAGGAGTGACAGTTAAGTTGAGTAAAGTGTGTAAAGATTGCCCTTTGACTTTGGGAGATAGGAATCTGCCAGCAGACTTAGTCGTTCTGTCGATGTCAGAATTTGATGTTATCCTAGGGATGGATTGGTTAACTAAGTACAGTGCCAATTTGGATTGCCCTACTAGGACGATTGTATTTCCAATACAAGGAAAGCCGACGATCAGATTTCATTGTCAACCGACAAGCGACCTGTTTCTTACGAGTAGTTTGGCTACGATCATTAGTACGAGTACGGAGCTTACGATGGATCAAATTCCTATTGCACGAGACTTTCAGGATGTATTTCAGGATATTAAAGGACTTCCACCGAAAAGAGAAATAGACTTCTGTATGGAATTAGTACATGGTACATTGCCTATTTCTAAGACTCCATATAGGATGGCACCAACCGAGATGTTGGAATTGAAGAAGCAAGTTCAAGAACTCGAAGATCTAGGATTTGTTCGACCGAGTACGTCGCCTTGGGGAGCACCAGTTCTGTTTGTAAAGAAGGACGGAACACTTCGACTCTGTATAGACTACAGGGAGTTGAACAAGGTTACGATTAAGAATAGATATCCGTTACCTCGAATAGATGATCTATTCGACCAGTTACAAGGATCTAGGATCTTTTCCAAAATCGATCTGCGTTCTGGATATCACCAGCTGTTAGTTCGATCAGAGGATGTATCGAAGACTGCATTCAGGACAAGATACGGGCATTACGAGTTTTTAGTTATGCCTTTTGGATTGACGAATGCGCCAGCAGTATTTATGGACTTGATGAATAGAGTATTCAGACTATATCTGGATAAGTTCATTATTGTGTTCATTGATGATATACTGATCTACTCAAAGACAGAAGAGGATCACAAGGAGCATTTACAGGTTGCCTTGCAAACACTTCGAGATAGTAAGTTGTATGCAAAGTTCAGCAAGTGTGAGTTTTGGCTACAGGAAGTCAAATTCTTGGGACACGTTATATCCCAGGAAGGTATTTCGGTAGACTCATCTAAGATTGATGCAGTCTTAAGCTGGAACAGACCGACGAATGCAACCGAAGTCAGAAGTTTCCTTGGTTTAGCAGGATATTACAGAAGATTTGTAGAAGGATTTTCCAAGATAGCAGGACCATTGACGAATTTAACAAGGAAGGAGACGAAGTATGAATGGACAGACAAGCATGAGGGTGCATTTCAGGAGTTAAAAGAAAGATTGACTTCTGCACCAGTACTCGCATTACCTAAGAGTGGAGAAAAGTACGTGATCTACAGTGATGCATCGTACCAAGGACTTGGATGTGTGCTTATGCAAGATGGAAATGTTATCGCATATGGATCAAGACAATTGAAGGTACATGAGAAGAATTATCCGACGCATGATCTGGAATTAGCAGCAATAGTGTTTGCATTGAAAATTTGGAGACACTATCTCTATGGAGAAAAGTTTGACTTATTTTCCGATCATAAGAGTCTGAAGTATTTGTTCTCTCAAAAGGAGTTGAATATGCGACAGCGGAGATGGATGGAGTTACTCAAAGACTATGACTTTTCTTTGCAATACCATCCCGGCAAAGCAAACGTAGTAGCAGATGCTTTGAGCCGTAAACCTCGATTAGTGATCGCTGCATTACTAATTAGAGAATGGAGAGCATTGGAAGAAATTGCTGAATTTGATCTTCAGCCAGTGGAGCCAATGAAAGGACAACATTTTGGATGTCTGATGGTACAACCGACTTTGATCAGTCGTATCATGGAGGCTCAACAGACAACAGAAGATTTGAAGTTATGGTTCGCCAAGATGTCAGCCAAGGAACCAGAAGTCTGGAGTATTAGTACCGACGGAGCCTTACGATGTAAAGGTAGACTCTGTGTACCTAATGAAGGAAATCTCCGGAAGGAAATATTGGATGAAGCACATAAGTCACGAATGACTATTCATCCCGGAAGTACGAAGATGTACAAAGACTTGAAGAGAAATTTTTGGTGGGAAGGAATGAAGAGAGATGTGGCAGAGTATGTAGCTCAGTGTCTTACTTGTAAACAAGTAAAGGCAGAACATCAGAGACCACCTGGATTGTTACAGCCGTTACCTATTCCTCAATGGAAATGGGAACACATAACCATGGATTTTGTGGTAGGATTGCCGAAGTCACAGCAGAATCACGATGCTATATGGGTAATCGTGGATCGACTTACTAAGACGGCACATTTTATTGCCTATAGCATGACATACTCAGTAGAACGTTTGAGCCGAATGTATCTACAACACGTTGTACGATTACATGGAGTGCCTATATCTATTGTGTCAGACAGAGATTCGCGCTTTACTGCAGAATTTTGGAAGAGTCTCCAGACAGCGATGGGAACGACATTGAACTTGAGTTCAGCTTTTCATCCACAGACAGATGGACAGACGGAACGAGTTAATCAAGTGATGGAAGATATGTTACGAGCTTGTGTCATTGATTTTGAGAGTACTTGGGAGATACACTTACCTTTGATTGAGTTCGCCTATAATAATAGTTATCATTCGAGTATAGATATGGCGCCATTCGAAGCTTTGTATGGAAGACCTTGCCGATCGCCGCTATGTTGGACCGAAGTCGGAGATAGTCAACTTCTTGGGCCAGAGATGGTACGAGAAACCAGTGAGAAGATTCAAGTTGTACGTGAGAAGATGAAGACAGCCCAGTCCAGATACAAGAGTTATGCTGACAAGCGACGCAAAGACTTGGAGTTTGTCGTTGGAGATCACGTATTACTCAAGGTTTCACCTGTTCGAGGAATCGTCAGATTTGGTCAGAAAAGGGGCAAGTTATCGCCACGTTTCATCGGACCATTCGAGATTCTGGAGCGTGTTGGAAAAGTTGCTTATCACCTTGCGTTGCCACCAAAGATGTTAGGAGTGCACAACGTTTTTCACATCAGTATGTTGAGGAAGTGTGTTCACAACCCAGCGCACGAGATCAACTTTGAGGATATCGAAGTCAACAGCGACGTTACGTTCAATGAAGGACCTGTTCGTATTCTAGATCGAGGAATCAAGAAACTCAGGAACAAAGAGATTCCGTTAGTCAAGATTCAGTGGAAACATCATGATGAAGGAGAAGCTTCGTGGGAACTAGAGTCAGAGATGCGCGAGAAGTTTTCATTTTTATTTTAAACCTTGTTGCTTTTGATTTCGAGGACGAAATCTTTTGTTGAGTGGTGGATGATGTAATACCCTGTATTTTGGTATTTTAATAAGACCCGGTATTTCATTTCTATACTCGTATAAACTTTCTCTTCCTTTTGGTGAATTTTGATACCAATCGATTGACATATTCCCAATCGATTGACACTTTTCTGATACCAATCGATTGATAAGTCATCCCAATCGATTTTCATTCAACCGACTAAAAGTGATGACGTGTCAAACTTTCCAATCGATTGCTATTCATCTCAATCGATTGACATTGTTTCCAATCGATTGACTACAAATATCTGTTGCCAATCGATTGACTGGTGTCTCAATCGATTGACATAAGCTGAGAAATGTTTTCTTCTTTCCTTCAGCTTTAAACGTGTGGCACTCCCTTATGTCTATATATATGTTTCATTTAGTGGCCTTGGGGATGTTTTTCAGACCTTGAGAGAGGGAGAGGCATACTCTTGAGTTATACATACATATATCTATATCTATACATATATACACACCCTCACACACACTCACTCCTTCGGCAGCTGGGAGAAGAAAGGAGAAGAAGCAGAAAGAAGAAGAAAGAAGAAAGGAGGAGACAGAGAGGGAAGACAGAGACAGAGAAGAGGAGAAAGAGAGAGAGAGTTTGAAGTTTTCAAACTTAAACACACCCAAACGCACCCTAGGTGAGTTCTAACTCACTTGGTCTCTTTATGTGATGTTTATGCAAGTTATTACGATGTTTAGATGAGTTAAATGCATGTAGTGCACGTTTATATATGCTGTTTTTACAATCTGCTGGAGAAGACGTAGTTCCAATCGATTGACATAAATCTCAATCGATTGACATCAGTTGCATCCCAATCGATTGAATAGGATTCCAATCGATTGACATTGTTCCAATCGATTGACATGTTTCTCAATCGATTGACATAATTTTTGTTCCAATCGATTGAACATCTGTTCCAATCGATTGACATGATCAGTACATGGATTCTTTTGCCTGTTTATTTTATAAGAGGTTTAGTTGTTCGATTTCTGATTCGGGAATTCCATTATGCGATTATGGGGTAGACAGGAGTAATGTGACACCAAAGATTTATGGATAATGAATAAAAAGTAATATGAAGTCGTGGGTTGACGTGTTGTTCCTGATATGAGTTCGATATCCGTTTCTTTTAATCAGAGTAGTCAAGCCACATTGGGAATTGTCATGTGTCGATGTTAGAATGGAACGTAAGTAGGTTTGGTAAGTTCCGGGAATGGTACGTGGATGGATGATTGGTCATAATATGCTCTTAAAAGCGGTGAACCGGACCATGGTTCTTAAAAGCGGTGAGCTGGACCAAGAAGTCTTAAGATAGACTGGATGATCTATGATATGCTCTTAAAAGCGGTGAACAGGACCATTGTTCTTAAAAGCGGTGAGCTGGGATCACTAGTAGATGACGTTGAGTCGTGGCAATAGATTGATATGCCTTGTTCGAAACGTTATATCCCTGAAATGCGGTGAACAGGACCATTGTTCTTAAAAGCTGGGGACAGACTGACGTGGAGTCCATGACATGCGGTGAGCTGTTCATATGCTCTTAAAAGCGATGGACAGAATAAGGGTGTATCCCTAGAGTTAAACGATTGAGTCTGTTCATGATATCAAAGTCTGTTGAGTTCGGTATTTGAGTAACAAGACGATAAGGGTCGGTTTACAAGAATGAATAGAGGAACAAGATAATGTTATTTTTATAATAAGATGTTAACTCGTGTTTTTATAAGCTTGTGTTTACTTCAGATAACTGGTACCTCGTTAGTTTATGCTCACTCAGCTCTCAGTAAGCTGACGGCTTTTTATTGCCTGGACATTCCCCGTCCAGAATATCCTGCCCCTTGTTTTACAGGTGATGACCAGTACACTGATGAGTGTTATCCAGAGGAAGGCCCCACCGATGATGGTTACGCCAGGAAGGATTATCCTTATGCCAGTTGAAGACTGAAGACGTTATAGTTAGATTTAATTTCAGTTGTTCTGTTAATCTTTTGTTAACGGGTACTTGGGCATTTGTTGTCTTCAGACCTGTTGTGATCCTGTGGACCATACTCTGATAGTTTGTAATAGTTAGCACTTTGTGCTATTTTCAGTTGATTACTGTTGTTTTTTTTGGACTAGTACTGCGTGGTGTGGATTATTAGTGACTTTCACCTGTCATTCCTTATGGACCCATAAAGGAAATTTATTTTTCTCTATTTATGCTGCTCCGGGGCGTGACACAGAGTCACCGGTTCAATGATTCATTCAAACCCGAAGACCTCCCTTGGTCCCGTGGTCACTTCTATTCCTTGGACTTTCGTATGTCTCGGATTCTTCCTCTTTACCACCCTTATTACTCCAAACTAATGAATCATTGTCCCAGGCTCATTGAATACCATATAGACATGTAAGCATGTAGGCACATAATCATAGCAACTTTTCATACAATTGACATGTAATTCACAATCTAACAATTTTATAACTTCTAAACATGATTTCCATAACTCAAAATAGATACAAAATCATTGAACATCTTAAACCACAATCACTTTTTAGTTAGAGAACTCACCTTAGCAAGATTATACCCAATTATGCTCCTAAAATCTCAAATTAAGCTAGAACTAAAGCCAATTCTTGTGCTAGAGTAATCCTACATAGTTTTGGCACAACACATATCGTCTATCAAGAACGATTTCCGGAAAAACGTTTCTGAAAGTAAAAATAAATTACATACATGTGATCCTCTTACCTCCACGAGTCAAAAAGTGGTCTCGGATTGTAAATCCGGCGAACGACGGCGACGGAACGGTGAAAAACGTCGACAGTGACAGTTCCGTCTTTTCTCCCGGGCTCCTTCTCTGTTCTTTGTTTTAATTCCAGCACATATGAGAGTCTTCCTCTCATCAAGACATCTATACATGTAAAGGCATGAGGTGTCTTGACCTCATTTCCCTTATTTTCATTTACACCCCCTGAATTTCTTATATTCTTGTTATAAAATCCCCCAAACATTCCATTAACTACCCAATTATTTAATGAATGAGTCCCAACGTGAGTTCCACATATTTTGTGAAATTGCTATCGCACCTACTAATTATAAATTCTTTTCATTTATACCCTTATTTGGGTGTCCAAACTAATACCAAATGCTAACACATATATCATCATATAATATGAAAGCATTTAAGCAAATATTCATGTAATCACATAAATGCATTTAATCACGTAAAATGCAAATATTTTTATTCAGTCCCTTCACTGGGTCCCACTTCCAAACAAGTCCCTCATCACTGGGGACTTTTTCCAACTAGTGTCCTTTATTGAACACTTTTCACGGGCGAGTCCAAGCCTCCCCTTATTCCATAATATACAATAATTATATTAATTAATGCATATAACATGATAATTAACCTGTTCTCCGGGTACGGGTGTTACACTAGTGGTGCACTCCCACTATTTGGTACACTCCCACTAGCGTCTAGCGGTGTACTCCCACTCGGCTGGAGACTAGTACCATTTTATAGCGATTACTGGATGTGGAATCTCTCAATCTTCCCACCCTCGCTTAAAGATGGAATGTTGTCTTCAACATCCTCTAACTCATAGAGGTCAAGATATCTTAGTAATACAAATCTGGGAAAATCATTCTCAATATCATGTGGCACCATTTCTATCATTCCTATACCCGTTTGTTCATTATACGTAACATAGCCTGTTGAGCTATTAGAATACCTTATAAAGGTATGCTTTCTAGCTCTCGAGCCTAGTTTCTCACACTTATGCGAGGTATAGTGAACATAACCTCTTGAGCTTCACGGGCGCAAATGCTCCAAAATGAGCTTTCCGCCTTTCTATATCTCATAAGGGGGTAGAAGAAGCTGACTAGGAAGAGGCACTCTAGTATGTAGGCAGCAATCAAGAGTACACCCCCCCAAAACAACATTGAGAGGTTGACTTGCGCCATCATAGTCCTAGCCATATCTAGGAATGTCCTATTCTTTCTTTCTACAATACTATATTGTTGCGGAGTTTCCAGAATAGGAACTTGTCTGCGTATTCCCCTTTTTCCTCACACAGTTCCTTGAACTGATTAGATAAGTACTTGCGATCCTCATATCGCACGAAATCATATATAAAAGTGAGAAATGAGAAGCGCCATGACATGTCTTTATAACCATAGGTCCACAGATATCTGAGTGAACTAGCTCTAATGTTTGAGTGGCTCTAATAGCCATCCTAAAAAGGCTTTTGGCATGCTTTGCCAACCAAGCAAGACTCACAGATAGGTAGGTCAACCTTAGCGAGTGGGCCCAAAAGGGCTTCTCGTGCTAATCAAGTCATTCTATCACATCCTATATGTTCAAGTCCAACATGCAATGTCTCAGAATAAATGAATTAACAAAGGAAACTAGAATTTATTAAAACAATTCTTAAGAAAGTTATCTCTAGATAACTATGTCCTAGTAACCCTTCCACCCAAAAATATTCATCCTATTATCACCGAATTGAAAAAAGCCCTCGATTGCGCTCTTCCACCTTGTTAGCCTTGGGCGCAAACTTGCTAGCCCCACCCTGCCTCTAGACGAATTTATCCTTACCATTGTATTTAGGTCCACTAGCCTTGCGCTTACTTCCACTTATGGAAGTCGTGGTAAAGAGTATAGTTATACGGTTCGCCTTACCTTTTTGGCGCTCTGTATTCAGCTCAACATGTCGGAAAATGTCAAAAACCAAAAATTTAACATTTCCGTTGTGGATCATGATTTATTTTCTATGGACCCGAGAATCAGGTAAAGAACTGATCATAACCTGAAACTGCAGTTCGCTAGTAAAGATGTTCCGAGTAATCTGAAATCACGAATCATATCTGTCATTGACCTTAGATGCCCAGTCATCGTGTACTTGGAACGTTTCCTTAACTTTTCCGAACTTCATAACTAGATGCTTAATCTAGTAGTGAATGTGCCATCAAAAACAAATTCGAGCTGATCTCACAATTCTTTGGCTATTGGGTAGTACATATACTTCCCAACAAGACCATGGTGTATGTTGCTTATCACAAAGCGCATGCTATCATCCTTCTCGAGCCAAGTATTATAGGCTTTCAAGGTTAAAACAATGTTGGAACAGAGGCCCATTATTCGATTGAATACGTTGGACCATAAAATAAGTTTAAAGCCCATAAGCTCTTACTTATTCTGTAGATATGTTACTTTGTAGTGCCATATTACAAAAATTAGCCCATTTTAAACTTATTACTTTTGTAAAGATCAACAAAGTGTGGTTTTGAAAACATTTGAGAAGAACATGCGCAAGGGATTGATATTATTATTTGCACATTTCATAAAGTTTGTTTTAAAATCCAATTACAAATAGATTTTTCCCTTTTTAGAATTTAAGACAAAAAAAATTGCTATTGCTCATTAATAAAATCTCAATATTGTAAATCAAGAAATTTTTTTATAATTGATTTTTTAAACAAACATCAATTAGATGGTACAATTACCTATCTAAGATCATCCACAATAATATAAAGTGCGTCATACAACAAAAGTGTCCGGATTGACAACTTAGAGGTCATGTTAAGGTAATTCAAGTGTATGATGTATGAACAAAGAAAACCATCCATTTATAAGTAGGCTTTTCCAATACAAGAAACAAAACTCTCATCCTCACATTACATTTATAGCCCATAAAAAAATAGGGTTGCTTTGTTCATAAACATATACAAGAACAGCTTTAAACATACATCGTGAGAACACAAGCTCCACAAATTGTTAATTAATCGTCCATTCATTTTATCCAGATTACTGCATTAATCACATACACCAAGCACTCATGTGGTCTATTTCAAAAATGAATGAACTAATACATCACTCCATTTAAGGAGGAGGATTAGAGGTCTCAGGTCATCCAATCATAAACAACTGTAATTTAAATGTGACCAATAATGCAATGAGCCTCTAAAATAATAAAATGTGCAATAAAATGTACAATTGCACATCTCGAATAGCTCCCATAAGCTAAGTAAAATCAATGAAAAAAAAATTGAATTTTTCACTAATTTCAACACAATTTTCGGTCTTAAAACATATTTTAAAACCAATTCATTAAGGGCTTTTAAATTAACAAATTAATTTAATTCCTCATGAAAAAATTTAAATAACTGAAAAACTGATTTTTCATTATAAAAAATTTTCCAAAAATTTATCAAGGGCCCAAAAACATTTTGAATCAATTTAACAAAATAAATTGATCTAGTTAAACAAAATTAACTATGAGCAACTAAATTCTCAAAAATACAAAAATTTTAAGGAATTTGTTCTCCAATGATTTTCAGTGGTCTAATATGGTGCTCTAAACACCCCATATTAATTTAAAAAATTAATAGTTTATTTTGGCTATTTTAAGCAATTAAATAAATGCCCATAAGCATAAATTTTATGCTCTGAAATACCAAAACCAAAAATGAGATAATTCACAAAATTTTCTCAAGTCTCCAAACAGTGTACAAAATCACTATTCATTAAGTTCAAGAATTAACAACTTAATTGTTATATTTTAAGCAATTAATATTACGTACTCAAACACAATATATGCTCTAAAATATATCCCAAAGAGCGAGAAAATGCACTAAAATATTTTCAAGCTGCCACTAGTGTTCTAAACACATTGTGTTAATTCCTTGAATTGATAATCAATAAAAATATTTTAAACAATTTAATACGTGTAAAAAAAACACATGATTATATGCTCTAAAATATTAATATGATTCAGATAATTTACCAACAATTATCTATATGGTCTCTAAACAATATCCCTTATGTCCCATATTAATTACAAAAATTAATAGTGTATTTTGACTATTTTAAGCAATTAAATAAACACCCAAGAGCATAAATTATATGTTCTAAAATATATAAAAAAAAACACATGATAATTTAGATAAAAATTATCTAATAGTCCCTTATAGTGTACTAAACGCTATACATGAATTTCAAAAATTAATATGTATTTTTGGATATTTTAAGCAATTAAAAACACATATAAAATATATATTTTATGCTCCAAAATACCAAAAATAAAGAAACAAGTTACCGAAAAATTATTTCTGGTCCCACTCAGTGTCCATAATATAGGAAAAATAAAATATTAATTTTTCACATTTTTTCAGAATTTTAAAGCAATTAAAACAGTCTAAAACATTAAAAACTATTTAATTTAATAGCAGAAACTGTTTTAATTACAAAATAATTAAATATTTTTCTAATAAAAATATATAAAATATATATTATGGACCGGGGCATAGAGACAAACCTCTACTCCCGGACCAATGGTCGCCGGACCAACGTCGGCCGGTGAGTGGGCCCCATTTTCCTCAGCGAGAGTGGGCGTGACTAATCTCTGGTTCATCTTCCCCAAAACCAAACCAATCTGGGTTTTGGGGGCTGCTCAAACATCCTATTTTGCAAGCTCATATATCACTTATTTTTCGTCGAAAACTTACAAATTTTATATCGTTAGAAAGCTCTCACGGAGTACTACAAGATTATGCCAAAAAACAGAGGCATTGGATGAGTAAAACTTCCTAAAAATTGGATCAAAGTTGGAAAAAAATTCGTTTTTATTGACCCAAAAAATTAGGTTTTGCAATATCTCACTCGTTTGAGATAATCAGGACATGGGACTTTATGGAGGGACTCTAGGGACCATATGGGACACAACCAGGTAAAAAATTTGGACCCCTATTGGAGTTTTGTATTAGACCCACTTAAAAATTGATTTTTCAAAGTTTTATAAAAAAAACTTAAAATCCATCAATGATGGATTCGTTTTTGGGCATATATAGGCGAACAACAACCTATAGGCTCTGATACCAATGTAGAAAAATCATGCACACAAGCATAGAGTCGGGTTTAGGTCACTTACCTAGGGGAATATAGCCCGACGGGATCGAATGAGTCGGCGTTGTTACGAGCCCAATCAAGAACCACGAACCTGCTGCACCTATATAGCTTCCATGTACTCTCTTGTGCTACACATAAGTCGTAGAAGACGCTACTAGAGCAATTCCCATGACAGTCACGTGCTAAATCCCATAGCTCCAATGGTGATGGCCAAGAGAAAGAATACCGTGAGAGAGAGAGAGAGAGGATGCCCAATAATCTTAGGGATTAACCAATATGTGTGTTTATATCATATATATATACACACATAACCAAACCCTAGGGCTCTAACAGCCAAAGCCCATTAGACCCGTCCAATGATATGTGGGTGCCCGCATGGCCCACATATTTCCTATAGGGAAAATTGATGTCATTAAGATCATTCGATGATTTCTTGACCAAAACCCATTTTTGGGAAGAAAATTGTTTAACGGGCTTAGGATAGGCGTAGTGAGCCTGAGACTGAGCCTGAGGCTTTCTATTACAGTCATGGTCAAAACACTTACATAAATGGCATTTAATGGGAGTCCATTGATACTTAACTTGAATGGTAATAGGTAGGGGTGAAAATCGGTCGGTTTCGGTCGATTTTGACGTCAAATCTTCACCGAACCGAATGTTTCGGTTTCCCTATGCTAGAAATTGATTCCGACCGACTCATTGGTGTGTCGGTGTATCACCGATGGTCGGTTTGAGTGCGGTTTTAGTTTTTTCGACAGTCACCATGTAACAAAAGCAACCCCACTCCCAAATTTGGAAAAATTAAATGAAATCTTCAAACAATACCAAATCAATAGATCTTCTATATTATCCATACAAATCAACAAATTTAGATTACCAAAAACAAAATAAAAATCAACAGATCTACCTACCTATGAACTGTCATCCTTGCTTGGAGCATAGCTTTGATAATATCTATGGCTAACTTCAACCATGGCTTCTTTGTAATGCCCATCAATCGTCTCGTAGTGGTAACTGGCAACGGAATCGTAGCACCGACCAAGTGACCATGCCGGATTGTCCTTTCTTTGGATACTCGATTGTTGATGTCTTCATGGAGTCACAAAGAGGGAGGGAGAGTACATAGAGAGAAAGCTACAAGTTTTGCCCTCATTTCTATTCTTCTTTTTCATTCATTCTTTCTTCTATTTCTGGTAGTTGTAGACGAGAGAGAAAGTAGAGATGAAGAGTTGTGAGCTGTGCAAGTCTTTGGCGAGGATGTACTGCGACTACCAAGATTTTGTGTGTGTGTGTGTGTGTGTGTGGTGACTGGTGAAAGAGAGATTGTGCAGAGAGAAAAAGAGATGGAAAGAAATGAGGGGCGACTAGGGTCTTAACATACTATATATATATATTGTATATAATATATCTATATATTTAAGATGGTAGATAAGCGGTCGGTCGGTCGGTTTCAAAATTTTTAATATCTAGAACCGTAGACCGAACCGAAAATTCGATTTTTAAGAGAGTAGAAACTGTGGACCGACCATAGCTTATTCTAACCGACCAAAAACAGTGAATTCGGTTGGCTTCGATCGGCCGGTTCGATTTTCTCGGTTATACTTACAGCCCTAGTAATAGGATCATAATTCTCAGCTTCCAACTCAGAGCTTGTGAGCCAATCATCCATAGCATCAACTTCAATACAAACTCTAGCATATGAGATCCGTCTACGGGTAGTAGTCATCCTATCAACATGGAGTGGTTTACTGATCATACTTGCAATGTAACTAAGGCCCTCTGAGATCCAATACTCGAGTGGAATATTAAAAAGATGTACCCACACAGGGACCTTAGAAACTGTCTTTTTCAATAGAGTGGTGAGGCTCCCATTTTCTGAGGATGAGAGGCGCTTCCTAGCAACATTCCAAGGGCCACCCTCCGACACCGCTTCCAAGGAAAAGCCAGAGCTGAACTTAAAGTAATACGTGCCCTGATCAGTAGCAAGGGTATCAACAAGGCCAGCATTTTCCCAATATTTGGTAATGGTTTTCAAAACAAGAGAGCAAGATAATTTGCGATCCAAGAAAAAGCCAACAAGGGTGTTGTTTCACTCTTGGCACCCCTGAATTAATGATTGGGGGAACTTTAAGACTACGGTCTTTCCTGCATGTGGTAAGGTCAATATGGGTCAAGGTAAAATCATGCACTGTGGGCTTAAGCAAATCAGCCCACTTGCCTGTATTCAGGCTAGCTTGGGCCCAAGCATCAACAAAGGGGGGGCACCTTCTGGCTGGTCAAAACTTACAAATTGGGCTTGAGAAACTTTGACAAGTGCTAGTTGGGCCCTTATCCAAAGAGTGGAAATGTGTAATATTCTTTCTCTCTCTCTCTCTCTCTCTTTTTTTTTTTTTTTTGTTTGTTTGTGTGTGTGTGTGAATAGTGAATCGAAAAAAGTAAAACATTAAAGAACAGAATTGAATGGCCATTAAGTAGGTGCTGGGTACGCACGAGGCACTCACAAGGCACACAGTAAAAGTACTTCATAGTGAACACGGACACACACCATTTCACCACACAAACTGCGAGTTGGGTTATTTGTGCATTTTTGAAAAGTCTCCATGACACCATGACCATAACGTGAAGCTTTTGTTTGGGACCACCATACTGGGTCACTGCCCTCCACCACTAGGTCCACTACCCCTCTCTTATTTTGATCTCTCCAAAACTTCCACATTACCCTTTGCTTGTCTTGTATTTTATTTATTTATTTTTTTTTAATAGTTGCTGAGCTTGAAATAGGAGTTCTGACATTGTCATTGGGTAAAAAGAATTGTAGGGGGTCCACAACATTTAGAACCATATGGACTGTTTATAACAGATAAAACCAAACAATACACTAGCTTGCAAAAAGAGGGACAGAAGGAATTCCTTGAGACGTCCCTTTATGAGCAACTAATTGTTTGGTTTTTTAACCAAACGAGAAGTTGCTATCTATTTTGTTCATTCTAATTGTTGTGTTCGTAAAACTCTCTAGTCTGTTTGGATCCCCAATTTAGACTTTAGACTGATGTAGCAATTTTTGGAACTGGAACGGCTTAAAATAAATGGCAGTATTATTATCTTTAAAAGGGGGTTAAAGTGTTAAAATTAGTCGCACATAAGTGGGTTAAATGACAATATCATCCCCGCATTGGAGATTGACCCCAAAAATTAAATAATCTCACAAATGAAGTTAAGTGTTAATATTAATTTTGGTCAATTTTAGATTTTTTTTTTATCAGTTTTAGCGAAATCTTAAGGGCTTGTTTGGTTGTCTTTAATTGCAATAATTGTATTCTATCGTTTGTATAGAATTTTACAAAAAAAATTGATGGTGAGTTTGAATGGTTCTATTTAGAAATAGGATGCTCGTCTAAAATGATGTTTGCAATCATAAATTTTGGTATTCTAGAAAAATGTAAAAAAGATCACATAAGAAGAAATATAGTGGAGTTTTCTATTTTTATAAATGGAGTCATTTATGGTGATGAATTTTGTTTCAAGATTTAACATGAAATCTAAATGAAACTATTCAAATTCAAGTGACAATCAAACAAGCCCTAACAGTTTCACTTTAATTCGAAACCACAGGGATTAAGTATCCATTTTTAAACCATAGTGGGTAGAGTGATAATAGGCCTAGCCACATAGTGTCAAGTGTCAACAGATTTGATTAATACATCTGCAAAAACAAAATCAGAATAAGGAATGGCAACGGAGCGGAGTGGAGTAGGAATCGTCATTCTCCAACTCCACTCCGTTATATATATGACCACTCCTACTCTACTCCACTATTACTCATGAAGCATATCAACTCCTATACCATTTAATTTTGCCCACTCCTAATCCACTCAATCTCACTCCTACTCCATTTACCAATTTATACATTAATTTAAATAACTAAAAAGATCAATAATCAGAAGTCCATTCATAACAAAAATATATTTGAAACACTATTAACATAATTAGAGTGTTGTAAAATATATCAAAGTAGCATTTTACAGTATGATTAAACACAATCAAAAGTAGGAGTGGAGTGGATTACCAAAGGGGTAAATTACTTATAGTACTAAGAATAATTTAGTAAATTTATTACATAATTAGGTCGGAGTAGGAGTTTGGGGGTCTTTCCAAACCCGCTCCTACTCCTACAGGGGTTTTATTTCTTCATACTAACTAAATCTGTTCCTTTACGATTTTATTGAATTCCAACTCCTTACATTAAAGCAAAGTGGAGCGGATTAACCAAGAGAACGGAAAAAATTGTCATCCCAAATCAGAATTATTCAACGATACAGGTGGTGTTTGTTATTGTGTTTGGCTCTTGAGAACTGAGTTCTGGGAGCTTGAATCATTGATTTGAGTGTTTGGTTTCCCAAATTGGGATGGCCAAACGTGGTTCTTAGGATTGCAAAACGCAGATAGTAATAAGCAGGCTCTTGGATGCTTTTCCAGATCTGAGATATCATGCCCACTCACATGGCTGCAAAATTCCAAGGTTGTCCCTCATCTTTTTTCTTTGTTACTCCCTTGTCCTAATGTTTCATGTGATATTTTCTGCCAAGTATAGTCATCAAAAGTTAAAAATAAATAAATAAATAATAAATAAAAAAAAAGTTAAAAGTGTACTGTTAATTCTTAATGAATGTACTAACTAGTTTTTAATTAGTTGTATAATTTAGTAGTATATTAACTGTTAATTAACTTGTAATACCTTAGTTTTTCAATATAAATATAAAAATTAGTATATTTGAATTATTAATTAGAGTATTTAAGAAATTAATAGTTAATTAAGAGTGAGTATATTGACATACCACTAACATACAAATATGGCAATCTAAGGGCACAATTGACTTTTGTACATTTAAAACCACGTTCTATTTTTTGGAACCAAATATATTCATAAGCTGTTCTGACAATATAATTAGTTGTAAAACATATCAATCAAACACTCAAGTCATAATAAGCAGTTCTACTTTTAAGCAGATCTACCAATCATGATCAAAATCGCATAAGCATAAGCATAAGCAAAGACAAACGGGTTAGAGATCCGGATAAGGAAAATGGGTTTCAGTCTCACTCACACTGCTCTTATTAGGGTGTGTGTGTGTGTGTGTGTGGGATGGGATGGGATGGGGGGGGGGGGGTGTTGTGTGGCAATAATGGCTCACGGCGCGGTAAAAAGGGGAGAGAAAATCTCTCTCTAGAGAGAGAGAGAGAGAGAGAGAGAGAGAGCGTTTGCATCTCGGGTTTCTCACCTCTCACACAGTCACACTCTCCCTAACAAATTCAGGCACACTCCGGTAGCTAGGGGTTTGCGTAAGGACCCGAAACACTTGTAAGTTGTGTCAGAGAGCATCACATGGTTCACGGGTACTATCATTTCTTTATAATTGACTCATTGATGATATATAGTAGACCTTGAAACTAAAAATGATAAAAAAAAAAAAAAAAAAAAGTACTGTAGTATTTAGTAGGAGTACGTAGTAGTAGACACATATATATTATACGAAGTAGCATATGTATATAGCTATAGAATCAACAGAGATTCCAAACAGAGAAAGAAAAGATTGAATGGAGAGATATGACGGATGCCTCGAGCTGAGAGGCCAAAAGATTTTTTTGAAGTTTTGTCGCTTTCCATTCCTATGGACATCCTAATATGTATATATGGGTGTGTTTTGGCCGGAACGGATCAGAAGCACTTCTTTTAGAAAAAATTTTGAAATTTTTGGAAGTTAAAAATATATTCCGAATTTCGCTCCAAAATTTCGGAAATTCAAAAATTATTTCCGATTCCGAAATTTCGGAAATTTCATCAGATTCGAAATTTTTCGGAATATTCAGAATATTTTCGGAATTTTTCAGAATTCAAGCTTAATAGGATTTCACTTGAGACTTGTAGACCTTTTATAGAAGCACATTAAATCCTCTTTTTTTTTTTTGTGTTTTTTCGATGTGGGATGAACACAATTTTCGGAATATTTTCGGAAAAGTTTCGGAAAATACAATTTCGGAACATTTTCGGAAAATTTTCGGAATATTTTCAAAAAAGTTTCGGAAAATACAATTTCAGAAATTTTTCAGAATTTTAAGAATTTTCGGAATTCTAAAAACAATTCCGATTCTGATCCGATTTTTTTTTCGGAATTTTCGAAATTCGAAATGCATATTTAGTTGCCAGAATCGAAATTTTTCGGATTGGAATCAGTCGGAGTCGGAATTTCCGTTCCAAATGACACCCCTATGTGTATGTATGTGGTCTCAGCTCAGGCCTAATAATGGACACCCATTGCGACACCATACCAAAAACCCTCTTTGTACCATTGTCTCCACCCACAAAATTTGTACATACTACGTACTCTGACCTTTTCATAAATATATGAACGCGCGGTATGAAAAATTCTGTGGTGCGCGCATGGTGTGAGGAGGAGGGGGAAAGATATAGATGAAAGAAATTAATTATAATTTAATGTGGAAAATTATAACCACCAAAATTACCTTCAAAATCGCCGTGATTTTGCTCCACGAGGTTTCTCACTTTCTCTCATGCAATTATGGTACAGTCAAACCACCATGTACGTATAGTGGAAGTTCTCGAACAGTATGAGCCAAGAAAAATGTTATACATCTCTAATTTGTATTCTAATTACCAATATATGTTGGTGGACTTATTTGATTTTTACTAAAGATTGTTGAACCGGTCACATCGTTAATGAAGGTGGTCCTACTATCACATATATTGAAAACCACATTTTTTTTTAATGACGAGGACAATGCCCCGGCCAGTCCTCCGCGACTTCGAGATCTCCGCCAATATTTTTAGACGGTTTATCTTTTACCGTTTTACCATTGTAGAATAGAGGGCAAACTCAGGGCATGTGCACCAACCCCACAATACACATACTAGATAAATCAGGGAGGTGGGTGAGTGATACGATTTGAACTTATGCCAAACTTTGGATACGGGTCGTCTCTACTTAAAATTCATCATTTCAATCCATTCACACGGCCCCTGGGATGTTTCGGATCCTTGATCTCCCCTTTGGGAGACTAAGGATCGTGGCCATAAATACTATATTTGCTTTTGTGGAGTATCGAACATGTGCCCAAATTAAGGAGTAATACACCCCTTTGTCAAGAGCAGTCTACCACTAGCTACAGTATTAGGTGGTTGAGAACTGTTAGAATTTTAGGAAGTTCTGATATCAACTTGGATTTTGGGTGCTATGATTCTATCATACCTGATGGTCAATATTTGTAACATTACTTTGGAGATGTACAACAAATTGTGTACAGAGCTCCGGGACTTGCCCTTCTTCTAAATGTTTTTTTTTATTACTTCAATAATGGGGAAGCTTGTATAAAAATGAATGTTTGGTCATTTATATAGTGGAGCATACATAATACACGACAACCATACTAACCACCACCTAGGGGTGTTCGCAATTGGGTTTTTTTTTTTAAATCGACCATTTGGTTTCAGAAGGTCAGTTTTTAGGTGGTTTTGGTCAATTTTCGATCGGTGGTTTTAGCTTGTGCACTACTTTGAAAAAACAATCAATCTATATTTGGTCGATTTAATTTCAATCTATTTTCAATTTTTAGTTTTTTTGAACACCCCTACCACCACTTACATAATTATTATTTTACCAAAATTGTTCTAGAATTTTTTAAAAATTCAAATTATATTTCCGACAAGAGTCACATTTAGAATACAAAAATTAAAAATCATAGCTTTACTGTGACATATATACATTCAGATGTAAATATATACTAGGTGACAAGCACGTGCTTCGCACGTGCTTATCCCCCTCATATTAGCTTCTTTGGCTTTGACAAAGGGGAAAAGGGAAAAAGTCGTTGTGCCAAAAGATGATTATTTTGTAATTTTTGTTACAAAAATTGCACGTGCCTATCCCCTCATTATTTGGCTTCTACAACCATTTTTGTGATGGGAAAAAGCGAAAAAGTTGCTGTGCCAAAAAATGATCTTGTAAAATTGGCCTATATGTAAATATGATATCAGCAGCCGTTTGTGTTGACTTATTTAAAAAAAAAAATGAGTGAATTTGAAATATTTAGGCCAAAATTCACCTATGTCATAGGCATGTGTCTATCCCCTCATATTAGTTTATTTGGCCTTTATAACCAATTTTGTAAAGCGGAACAAACAAAAAAACCCAATTGGGTCAAACGATTATGCAATTTTCCTTACAAAAGTTGACCTATATGTAAATATGATGTAAGCAGACGTTTTTGTTGAGTTTATTTTGAAGCTAATCGTTCTCATATTAGCTTCTTTGGCTTTTACAACCATTACAAAGGGAAAAAGCTGCTTTGCCAAAAGATGATCATTTTGTTATTTGTCTTACAAATATTGACATGCGTGTAAATATTGTGCCAAAAGATGAGCATGCTGTAATTTTTCTTACAAAAAATGATGTGTAAATATTGTGCCAAAAGATGATCATTCTGTAAATTTTCTTACAAAAAATGACCTATGTGTAAATATTGTGCCAAAAGATGATCATTCTGTAATTTTTCATACAAATATTGACCTATATGAAAATATAATATCAACAACCCCTTTTGTTGACTATTTTTTTGAAGTGTAGTGTAATTATTTTTAGAAAAGTTGATTGAACCTGAAATATTTAAGCCAAGGTTGATTGAATCCTCATTATTATATTAAATATAATTTCAAAAGTTGACTTGAATGTAATTATTAGTCGATTTGAATGTAATTATTGTATAAATGACAGAATTAGCCTCACCCAAATTAATATATCCTTTTTTAGTTATACACACGTACGAATAATTATAGTATACTAAAGGGATATTATAGTATTTGAATAACTATGCAATTACCGTAAAGGACAGAACAAACTGACTAATACCGAAATTGGCAAAATTGATTGCAAAAATTGGTACGGATCCATAGGAGGCTTAGGCTCTTTTATATATATAAAAAAATAACTAGGAAGATTACCCGTGCAATGCACGAGCGTTGAATTTCCTACAAAAAATACGATGTATATATTTTTTTTAACGTGAACAAGAAAGAGAAATAAGTTTTATTAATTCTTAAGATGGTGTTAGAAAAATGTAGTTTAACAACAACTATATTAATTGATGTTAACCTACAATTTAAGGCTCTTTTCTATAATGTATAGATAATAAATATATAAATATGTATATGTATATATACATATATACAAAAAGGGCAATATGAAAAGGCAAAAGGGTAATTTGATTATTCGATTTAACAAAAGAGTAATTTGTAAAAGGCTTAAGGGTAATTTGATTATTGAATTTATAATTGTACATACTTGAAACTTTAATTTTTGGCTCTTTTCGTTAACGTATAGATAAACATATATATATACACACGCGCGCGCGCGCACTCGTACATACAAAAGGGTCATTCGGTAATTTGATTTATCAAAATGGTAATTTGTAAAAGGTATAAGGGTAATTAGATTACTTAATATATATATATATATATATGTATATATATCGTAATATAATAAAAGGGTTTTTCGTATTTCAATTTAACAAACGGAAATTTATAATTGCAATTTGATAATCCTATTTAACAAAAGGGTAATTTGGTAATTTAATTTATAATTGCACACTTTAAATACATAAATAATAATACTAATAAATTATAATATGTCTTAAGGCTCAAACAAGCCTTAAATTTCAAAAGTAACCTAATGCTTATTAAGAAAAGTGACTTAAGGCTTGTTTGATAATTCAAAGATTCCTTAAAAGTTGGCTTAAGGAGCAAACAAGCCTTGCCAAACAAGCATTAATTTACAAAAATAATCTAAGGCTTGTTTGATAATTCAAAGATTGCCTGAAAAGATATCTTAAGGTTCAAAGAAGACTTGTCAAACAAGCCTCAAGTTACTATTGGATAGTAACTTGATGTGGATTGATTGATGTGAAATTATCAATTAATCAAATTAGAAATAAAAAAGACCAATAAGGCCAAATTAATTTGACATCTTTAAAGACTATTCCATTTAAGCCTTTTTCATATAAAATAGGGGTAGGGCAGCGCAAGGCGCTGGGCGACGAATTGTACAATATAATTAATAGGATACTATGAAAGTATAAAATGAAATTTATAGGGTATACAAAAATAAATTTATGTGTATGTGTAATTTAAAGACATGTGTGTGAAATTAAATTTATTAATTACATTTATAGGTATGTATGTGTAATACATGAATACAAAAAAAAAATTAATTTAAAGAGGTGTGTGTGTAAAGTAAATTTATTAAATTAATTTAAAGGTGTGTGTATGGGGGTTGTGTGTAAATTAAATCTATTGGTTTGTGTTTGTGTAATATGAAAATATAAAATGTATTAATGTGTAGCCAGAAGGGGAAAAAAATATGAAATTAAATTTTATGTGTGTGTAAATGAAATTTATGTATGTGTGTAATAAAATTAAATTTCTAAGATATGTGTATAAAATTAAGGATTAATTTATCTTTCACCCCATGTGATTAGACCCATTTTCACTTTACCTCCTGTACTTCAAAAATGGACATTTACCCTCCAGTGGTTTCGGATTAAAATGAAACTGTAATTTTTTTTCTAAAAACAGTTCCACACAAAAATTAATGTTAAAATTAGCCTCAGGAAGGAGAGTTTAAGTGTCAAAATTAACTCCACATAGGCAGTTAATTCCAACATTAGCCTCATAAAGGAGCTAGGTGCTAAAAATTAGCTCTGGATACTTTGGTTAAATGGCAGCGATACCGCCATATAGGAATTTTGTTCCAAAATTAACCTCACAAAAGGGGTTAAGTGTTAATATTTTTGGTTAATTTTAGAATTTGCATCAGTTTACAGTTTCACTTTATTCCAAAGCTACTAGGGGTAAATGTCTACTTTTGAACTACAAGAAGGGTAAAGTGAAAATGGGCCTAACCACAGGGGGGTAAAATGTAGTTAACCCTAAAATTAAATTGAAGAAATTTTTTGAGAAAAACAATACCAAAAACACAAACAAATGTTAGTGCTTTGATTGAGAAAATCAAAAAAAGAAAAACAAAACCAAACAAAATAAAATAAACCAAACAAAGCATAGTCCAGTTCAGGCTGTGTTGTGCCTTGCTTGTGTTAGTGGTTTATTTGGAAAAACCAAAAAAAAAAAAACAAACAAAGCACAAAACAAAACAAAACAAGTTAGTGACTTGTTTTAGAAGAACGAAAAAATGCGCAAACCACAAAGCCGAAAAGCGATTGTGCCAAACAAGGCACAACTTATAATTGTTGAGTTTTGGGTTTTTTGAGCCAAATTGTAAATATTATAATTTTTGGGTGAAAAGTTAATTGAAACATCATTTATAGATTAATTTAATTTTAAAGTTGAACTAAATTGTAAATATTTGTAATTATTATTTGAAAAGTTGATGGAATCATCATTTCTAGATTAATTAAATTTTAAAAGTTGACCTAATAGTAATAAATGTTGTTTTGTGGGTGAAATAACCAACCTACCCTCACAAAATGACAAAAACTTAAAATAATCATTAAAGAAAAATGGAACAAAAAATAAAAATAAAGATAAAAGTGTCATTTCAAACAAATCCAAAATACCAAATTAGACAATTTCAATGGAGAATAAGTCTCTTTTATACTCCCTCTGTCCTATATTAAGAGTCCTTGATGCTATTTTTTGATGTCCCATTTTAAGAGTCCTCTTTGAAAAGTCAAAGTACTTTAATACACACTTTCCAAATGGGTGATGCTATTTCCACTCCATCATTGAACTAAGGCACTCCATGGTACTATTCTTAAAGCATGTGGTACATGCATGTCATGCATTACATACATGGTACTACATGCTCTGATAGTGGTACCATGGAGTGCATTGATTCAATGATGAAGTGGAAATAACAATTCCCTTCCAAATTTGCCATTTATTATATCCAACTCTTCCCTCTTTTTTTTTTTTTTTATGTGACACTATAATTTTGAATTTCAAAAAAGGCAATGTTGGAAAGTTGAAAATCTCACCAAAATCAAGGTTGTCTCCTTAATAAGTTGGAATTCCCAAAAGAGACTCTTTATATGGGACGGAGGGAGTATAAAGTTGTTGATTGATTGTTGACATAATAGATATATCGAGAGAAAGATCGAGATCGAGAGAGAGAGAGAGAGAGGGGGGGTACCAACGACTTACAAAAAAATAAAAACTGCAACGACCTTGGCCTCTCTGTGACTGTGGTCTTAGATCAATTTAATAGGAAAGCGACTGCTCAATCTACCGACGGTCCGACGCCTCTCTCTCTGTCCTTCTTCACCTTTTGTTCCTCGAGTAATAGTATCACTCTGTAATTAACTTCACAACATATATACATGCACATGCAGTGTATAATACTCTTTTCACTTTTTTTTTGCTATGCTACAATACTCTTTTTTCACTTTTTAGTATGACCATATATTGAGCTAGATTGAGGGGAATATATATATATATATATATATATATATAGTGATCTGGGTTGAGTGAACTGGATTTTAAACTTAAAAGAACTCGCGGGCTGCCCTGCTGACCTGCGCACCCCAATGACACACGGGTTCTTATAGGCTTAAACCTCAGTTGATTGGTAAATTCACTCAATCCAGTTCACTTTAGATCCTTTCACTACTATATATATATATATATATATATATTCGGGTGTCTCGGAGTGTGTTTAGAAACCATTTTTAGAACTAAAATGAAATTGTTTGTCAAACTAAATTTTATAATTAATTAACTAGCTAATAGCTTTATTGGCAGATTTTGGTCAAACATGTCTTATTTTGCGATTAAAATCGAAGAAGTATAAGTTGTATCAAACACCCTCTTATTTTGCCATTTTTTTTTTCCTCTAGCAAAATAAATCGTGATTTATTATCATTTTTTTCATTCTCAAAGATATATAATTTATGTAATTGATAATTGTTGAAAAATCCCTCAAATAACTCTCATAAGTTTAAAATTCCAATTGGTTTGACCATTTTCTAAAAAAGACAAAAAGAATCTAAGTCAGTGCTCACACGCTATAAGTGCACGCAACATAGAATATCTAGGGGTGGCAATCGTGTCGTGTTGGCCTGTTGGGTCATAATCGTGTCGTGTCATAATCGTGTCGTGTTATAATCGTGCCGTGTCAATAATCGTGTCATTTCTAAACGT
Source organism: Hydrangea macrophylla (assembly GCA_033977485.1). Classification (NCBI taxonomy): domain Eukaryota; kingdom Viridiplantae; phylum Streptophyta; class Magnoliopsida; order Cornales; family Hydrangeaceae; genus Hydrangea; species Hydrangea macrophylla. Next base: position 107,434,997 of record CM066990.1, read on the forward strand.
GTCAAAAGCCTAAACCCATACCCGTCTAATGCATTTCACGTGTCACCCATTTAACCCACCAACCCGTGTAATGAACAAACCGTTTTCTCGTAACATTTATTTATTTATTTTTTTTGCTTGTATAACATGACCTATTTATAGATTGACTTCATGTAATAAAAAACCAAACATAGAGGAAAAAAAATGAAGAGGCACGATTCTAAGAATACAAGTCTTCCCACCTAATGTACCAACTACCAACAAGTCAACAACAGTAAATGATCAATTGTTCCAAATTTAAGCTAATTAAGTCGCAAATAACAATATCTAACTATTATACAAGTATTAAAAAAATAAAAAATAAATAAATATTACTTTCTTTTAAAAAAAATGTATTGAAAAATATATATATTTTCAAAAATATCCTTTATAATCGTGTTAAATGGGTTGACCCAATTAAAACATGTCCCAACCCGTTTATTAATCGTGTTAAATGGGTCGACCCGTTTATGACCCATACCCGTATAAGCTAAACCCAAACCCGTTTAATTCGTGTCGTATTCGTGTCGTGTTGCCGTGTCGTGTCGAAAATTGCCACCCCTAAGAATATCTCATGTCACCATAGCCCCCTCACGCGTGTTTTTGGTTACAGCCACTCACACACTGTGAGTGGCTGTACCATATGATATCCATTTCAAAAATGGTTTTTTAAACTTTAAACCTCCATAACTTTTGATCTACAACTCTGTTTCTTACAAATTTTATACCGTTAGAACCGTGCCGACGAGAGCTACAAAACTAGTACCATTGTTGATACCTTTTGAGCAAAAGAAAAAAATTCTTATTTTTACATGTCATGTTCCTGACGAACCAAATAGAATTTTCACATAATATTTGTGTATGACTTATTGAATTTTCACGTAATATTCACGTATGCCAAGTTGATATGATGTGAGGGAAAAAAAATCGAATGTTCACTTTGTTCTTAAGGGGAGTTTTAGTGAATTTTTACAAGAATTTTGCATTTGTTTGGATTGAAAAACTATGTTTTATAATTGATTTGTGAAATTTGTTTTTTTTTTTTAAACGAAATATATATTGTTTAATATGAAAGAGAAAAAAAAGAGTAAAAATTCACTTGGCATATATGAATATGAAGTGAAATTTCATTTAATATATGAATATTAAGTGAAATTTCACTTGGCATATATGAATATTAAGTGAAATTTCATTGAACTTGTGCATGAATATTAAGTGAAATTTTACTTAAATTGACACTTGAGGGACTTTTTAACAAAGTAAGTATCAAATTAGACCTTAAACTCTAGAGAGTTACTTCTAGTGACTTTTGGGATAGTTAGTGAATTTTCACTTAACCTATTAAGTGAAATCTCACTGAACGAGTACACAAATATTAAGTTTAACTTCAAGTTTTTTAGGAAGAAAGCATGTACAGATTCAGTGAATTTTCATTTAATATTTATGTATGCCAAATTTATATGTTTAAAAAAAGGCGAATTGCAATAAAGCCATTGCTACCTCATTAAGGCTTAGTTTAGCCCCCATTTTAGCACTTCTCTTTTTTTAAAGCACAATTTCATGTTAATTCATTTAGTAACTAGTTTATGAGCTTCGCAAAAATTGAGCTTACGGCTTTTTTGGAGAGGGCTTTTAATATTTTTCATGTATTCAGTGAAATTTCACTTAACATTTATGTATATCAAGTGAAATTTCACTTATTATTCACGCATGTAAAATAATGAAAATTTTCATGTATTGAGTGAAATTTCACTTGATATACTTCACTTAATATTTTATGTATATCAAGTGAAATTTCACTTATTATTTATGTATGTAAAAACATGAATTTTTTTTTTCCTCCAAATATATCAACAATCGTACTAGTTTTATAGCTCTCGTCGACACGATTCCAATGATATAAAATTTGCGAAAAATGGAATTGTAGGTCAAAAGTTATGGATGTTTAAAGTTTAAAAACATTTTTCGAAATTAAAAATGATATGATATACTGCTCGCACGGTGCGAGCTGTCTACAAGTGTAGCTGCGAGCGTGGGCGCACCTGGGTCTTGCTGGTGTGCGCGTGGAAGTTGAGGGAGGATGTCATGAGACATATTATGGTGCGCGCACTTACACCATGCGAGCACCACCTGTCAACTTTTTGTCCTTTTTGTTAAGTCACTATCTAATTTGTACTTTAACTTAATAAATGATATACTAAAGTCCTTTTTGATAAATACCCCTTTATGTAATAGGCTAATTAAGAACGACAATCAACAGTTAAACCAACTGGTGTATTGAAACCATATGTTATCGTGACACCGTCGTGGGATGGGGCATGTAATTTATGCCAAAGATTAATTTCTAGTGGTACTATATATGCTGTTAAAGTAAAACAGTGTACTGATAAAAGAAATATTGACTTTAGATGACATGTACTTTTTTTTTGGGTTACAATTTAGAAGACCTATACTTATACATGTACATATACATATGTATATTGGAGTAATTAGGTATGTACGTGTGTGTAACATATATTCCTTTAATGGAGTCACTTTTAAAGTAAACAGTACTACTATTTTACAAAGTTGATGGGTTTTCAATCATGTAAGAGCATCTGTAGTGGTGTAAAGTTGATGGTGTATGAAAACTTAGATAAATTTAAGCTAAGTTCTTGTATAGGTTTGGTGTGCATTATAGTGGTGTAAAATAGAGGACGCCACTCACAAAGTCGTGAGAATGGTAGACGGTACAGTGTGCGCCGTGATGATGGGGGCCGGCACATACTATGCCGTGAAGTTTTGAGACCCTAGTCGACTGAGTCCCCGACACAGTTGACTGGACGAGGCCATTGGACTTTCATACTCTTTGCTTTTGATCTCCAGTCGACTGAATTCCCGCTGCAGTCGACTGAGTCCCTGCTGCAGTCGACTGGACCTCTGTTTTCAAAATAAATTCGTTTTGGAGTTATTCTAACTGGGCAAAACTTTTTATAACTCTGATTTTAATGATGTTTACTAATGTTTTCAGCTGTTATTATACTATAATGAAATTGGATGAGCCTTGGTGGTGTGCCACGTGTCCTATTTCTGCGCGTAACGGGAAGGGTCGTGACATAGAGTTAGAGATGAGAGCGAAGATTCCGCTTTTATTTTAGACCTTGTTTGTTTTCGATTTCGAGTACGAAATCCTTAATGAGTGGTGGATGATGTAACGCCCTGTATTTTTGGAATGTATTAAATTATGCTGGAGGAGATTACCACACTGACGATGACGTTTACGCCAGCTGAAGAACTAGATAGTTATTAGTTTTATATTACTGTTGCACTTTATTAGTTTAACGGGTACTTGGGCATATGTTGCTCTCAGACTAGTTATGTTCCTGTGAACGACTCTGATGTTATTGTAATAGTTAGGTCTTTTGTAATATATTCAATTTGATCTTATTACTATTCTTGTTGCTTCTAGATGATTAGTACTGTGTAGTGTGGACAATTAGTGACATTCATCCGTCATTGCCTATGGACCCAGAAAAAAAATTTATTTTTCTCTATTTTTGCTGCTTCGATACGTGACACTTTTGTCTGAAACTTTGCCTTTCTCCTGCTGCATTTCTCTCTCTTGTCTTTAATCTTTATTGGGTAAATTACACTGACACCCCCTGATGTTTGGCACTTTGTCACTCACAACCCCTGAGGTTTGGAACATAACACTGACACCCCCTGTTAGAGTTATATGTCTAACACACTACAACAAAAAACCCTTCTTATGACTTTAAAAAAGAGTCATAAATGTATATTTATGACTCTTTTTTAAGCTTTTAAAATAAGTCATAACATTGCAGTCATAAATAAGTTCGAGTTTGTTAAAAAAAGTCATAAATAATTATTACTTTTACAACAGTTCTAAAAAAATAGTCATAAAAAATGAGTGCTTTCAAATTGTTTATGACTATTTTTTAATTGATACAGTCATAAATAATCTTCAAAAAAGTCATAAATAGCCTTTTAAAAAAGTCATAAATAATCTTTAAAAAAAGTCATAAATAGCCTTTTAAAAAAGTCATAAATAATCTTCAAAAAAGTAATAAATAACCCTTTAAAAAGTCGTAAATAATCTTCAAATTAGTCATAAATAACCATTTAAAAAGTCATAAACAATCTTCAAAAAAGTCATAAGTAACCTTTAAATAGTCATAAATAATATTTAAAATAGTTATAAATAACCTTCAAAAAGTCATAAATAATCTTTTTATAGTCATAAATAATCTTCAAAACAGTCATAAATAACATTTTAAAAGTCATAAATAATGACTTTAGTAGAACTATTGCTAATTTATCATTGTTTTTTATGAAACAGTCATATATAATATAAAACACATTTAAAGAAAAAAAATATTTTGTTGATAATCCAACAATCAAGATTACACAATTCAAATACATCATCAAAACATGCATGTTACAAATCAACTCAAGAATCATATTCAGATATTATCTTCTTTCCAACCAAAATTTTTCAATAATCAATCTAATAATTAGTTATGTACAAGAAAAATGTAACAGTAACCATTAAGTATGTATTAAACCAACAAACCAACAATGTATATGTAACATTGTTAAAAAAAATAAAAATAAATAAATAAATAAATAAAAACAAGATCAGTGTCTATTTAAACTCTTCAATCTCCGCTAGTACATCAACTTATTTGCAATATTTGTTCCATGTAGTCTAACTGTGTAACACTGAAACAAAAATGAAATCAATGTATTAGATTCTATATAACGAGTATATAATTTTCTTAAATTGTAAAAATATAGATTACCTGGAAAAAGGAAAAAATGTTGAAATTTTCAATACTTAAATGTATTCTTGAATGAACTCAATGAATTCAAGTTGAAGTACATTTAGCTCGTGGCTTTCATATTTCACTTTTTGAGACAACTCTTTCATCTGAAAAAGTTCAGGAAAGAATGAGATGCTAAGGATGTATTCCCTCCCCACAACACCACCACCACCACCTCCAACACATATGAAGAAAAAAAATTCCACAATTTATGAATCAAAGTAAAACAAGAAGAAGAGAAAATTTGGCGACACATTTACAAAGAATACTATGATAATACCTTTATCTTGATAGATTTGGATGGATTCTCCATTATCACTTTCATGAAAATTAACATATGGTATCCACATTCATAATTTCCTGGTTGCTTTGGTCCCTATGAATAAATGTATAACAAATATTAGACAAACAATAAATTATTGCAATCACAAGTCATGGTAAAACTAACTTTATCTTGGAATGAATGTTGACCTAGAATTTCTAAAACTTTCGACAGAGTCTCCTCTATAAATAGAACCTCCCAAAAATTTCAAACAATGAAAACATACCCAGCAACAATTGAATAACCGCAACATACATTATATCAATACATTAACCATAACATACTAAGTATAATTTAAACAGCTACCATTATATCTACCATGTTTTTATTCAGATTTAATTACCTTTACGAATTGCCAAATTGGTTTTGGCCTTCTTTTCCCTTTGAAATTTAAAGCCTTGAGTTCACTTCAAGACAATATTAAAAGTTAAAATTAGATAATAAAACGTCACTTCAAGACAATATTCTCACACACAACGATTACAACACGAAAAATTATTAGAAAATTCGATGACTAAGCGTCCACAACTTTCTACGATGCAACCACAATAAGAGGTAATTAATTATAATTCAACTTCTAAACGCAAGAATAAAACACCACAAAGAGATTCATACATCCACGTTTTTCACAAAACTCTACTTCATAAGAGATTCATATATCTCAACTCAAATTTCCGTTAAAATTATATTAACAGCTACATGTTCACACAGATTCATAACCCACACAAAATCACACAGTCATAATTTCACAAAGCTCAACTATACATGAGAACTCATATCTTTCTATATACAAATAAATTAATTTATATTAACGAACACGAAATCACACAAAAATATGATATAGCAAATACGCTTATTTTAACATTCATAAAACTGCTACTGTAATATGAATTTTCTGCCCAAACGGTGCAGAATTGGAAAAAATACCATTAGACAAAAGTTGTCCAGAATTGCGTTTCCTACAGGCCCACGTGAACAGAATCACGAAAACTGTAACGTATGATTTATTAGGAATTTTCTACTAAAATTTGATCCATGAAAATCCCAAATCCGAAAATTGAATAATTGCTTAAATGTATATCCAAGGCTCATCTATAAATCTCAAATCATAACTTCAATCATTGTAAATAAAAACCTAAATCTCATAACCCATAATCATACTAATTTAATAATCTATCCATTTAAATTTCAATCAAACGAGATTGAAGAAAATAACAAATTAACTCACCGATTTAGGACTTCAATGTTGATGAAGATTCGCAAAACAATATTTGGGGTTCCTCTTTTCTTCTCTTATTATCTTCTTCTTCTCTCTCTCTCTCTCTCTCTCTCTCTCTCTCTCTCTCTTGACTGCTCTATTTTTCTCATGTCTCTCTTTTCTTTTCTTTTTGTTATCAAAACCCTAGGAGGTATATTATGTATGTATATGTATTATGTATGTATATATGATACAACTACATATATTATAACACAAACACACAAAAGGCTAAAAATCCCGTTTTTTGTCTAGGGGCCTCACAAAAAGGCTTTATATGAGCCCGAAATACATTCTAAAGTTCTAAAATGAGTGACCCAATGGGTGTACATAGCCCGGGTACTTAATTTAAATGTTAAAAACACAAATTAACACATTCACGTGCCTATAATCACTACAAAAAAATAAACACATCAATTCTTCAATGACTTGTTCAACTTAAGTTTTTACAACTTAACTCCACCACTTAGCTCTATAAAATTTCACACAATAATTAATGAATAAAATAAATACACACATATAAATAAATAACCAATTTAGGTTGTCTCATTATTTTGTTTTTTTAAATGAATATTTATATAAAGAAAATACGGGGTGTTACATGTATACCAAGTGAAATTTTATTTAGAATTTTTATACAGCGCACATTTCCCTAATCAAGAATCTTAACTTTAAAAATCTTAACATATTGTCTTTTTCACTATTTTTCCCAAAAAACAGTACTTTGATTCTAGAATTCAAAGAAAAAGAGTCATAAAAATAAAGAATATTTATGACTACCCAAAAATGAAGTCATAAAAGTCTTGTTATTTATGACACTTTTCTAAATACTTATTATATATGACACTTTTCACAAACATGTCATAAAAAATCTTATTTTTTATGATAATTTTCAAAAAACTGTCATAAAAAATCTAATATGATTCTTAATAAAATCTAAATTTTTGACACTAAAAGTAACTATCAAGTGTTAATAGTCCAATTTCAAAAAGTAATTTCTTAAAAACTAGTCTCTCAAAGGTCGATTTAAATGAAATTTCACTTAATATTCATGTAAAGATTTAGTGAAATTTCACATAATATTCGTGTATGCCAAGTAAAATTTCACAAAATATTTTTGTACAGAGGACCTTTCCCTAATCAAGAATCTTAACTTTAAAAATCTTAGCATATTGTCTTTTTTTCACTATTTTTCCCAAAACAGTGCTTACGTTTGATTCTAGAATTCAAAGAAAAAGAGTCATAAAAATAAAGAATATTTATGACTACCAAAAAATGAAGTCATAAAAGTCTTATTATTTATGACCATTTTAAAAAAAAGTGTCATAAAAACTCTTATTATTTATGACCATTTTCAAAAAAATGTCATAAAAACTCTTATTATTTATGACCATCTTATTAATTATGACCATTTTCAAAACAACTGTCATAAAAAATCTTATTATTTATGACCATTTTAAAAAAACTGTCATAAACAATCTTATTATTTATGACTAATAAAAAAAATGGTCGTAAATAAAACACCACTTACCAATCTTATGACTATATTTGCAAAAAGAGTCATATATGTTAGAAAAAAGTATTTGTTATGACTCTTTTTTTAAAATAGTCATTAGCCCAAAATAAAAAAAGTCATAAAAAGGGTTTTTTCTTGTAGTGACACCATTAACTTCTCTTGTAAAAAGATCATTTTACCCTTACCAATATATGAAATATCTCTCTCCAATTCTCCCCCCCCCCCCTCTCGCTCTCTCTCTTGTTGGAAATATTTCATTGATATAATAGAATAAACAGAAACAGATTCTGGATTACAATTTGGAAAACTAGAAATTGAACAGAAACAGAATTACAATATGTAGACAAAGCAATAACAGGAAAACTACCACAAAAATAAGAACAACCAAACCGAGGCCTGTGATTTTATTCACAGTTTCCTTAAAACAGATTCGCTGCCTCACCGGATTGTGCTTGAGGGAATCGTCGGCGTCTGTCTCCCAGGATACAGCGGCTTCTAACAGCAGTACTAGCACAACGTACAACTGCTCCGGCGAACCAAACTATATTCTGTGACTCTCTCTCTCTGAAACTGGAAGGATGAAGATGAACTCTTTGAAGAACAATATACAAAAACTGTATTGGATGTGTGTATATTTCTGAAGGAGATTCATTCATGCATATAAGATAGATTGGAATAAATCTGTGGATTAATTCACAGCAGTTCAAGAACTTCAAAGGTTGTAACTACAACCTCTTGGAGTTCTGTAACTCTTAAACTTTTCATTTTCTGTCACATGTTAAGTATGACAGAAATTCCAAAGGTCTTTTGCAACTTTGAAAAGTTCTGGGGTCCAAAAAGAAATATTATGTGCGGGCCGCACCCGCACCGGCACCCGCGACTCGGACGGACGGCGGCGGCGGCGCGCCCGCGCGTGTGTGTGGAGTAAACCCAAAGGGCCTTAGGTCCTCCCCCTTCCACAAAACTGGGTACCCCTTGGGGCCCAAACCCAAAACATGAAGTAGCCTTATAAATACACTAGAGGCTACTTCTAGTTTTCCTATGTGGGACAAGGCAAGTTGTGAACCTCTTTCATTTCAACAACTCCTTGTATGGGGCAACCTTTAACCTTTAATTTCTCATTCACCCATTAATATTTTTGGACATGTGAATATCCAAACTTCATCTCCTCATGAAGGAGAACACAAATCCACAAGGACCCCACTTAAACTCTAAGTGGGTCCCACTTTTCTTAGCCCTTAAACATGGCCAAAACACATATTATCCAACAATCCCCCACATGAATGAAATTAACCGAAACGATGTGAGACAATGACTCGACAAGAGAGAGAGCACAACGGATCACTCCTGCAAAGGATAGGTAGCTTTTGGCTTTGAACCTTCCCTTGTGACAATCTATCAGATTTACTGGCTGACCAGTGAACGTATAGTCTTGAACTGATTGCCATTAGTGTAAACAACCGACAGACATCACACAGGAGCTTTCCAAACACAGTTTAGTTCTTACACTTGTGTTCATTTTGGCCTTGAACACTCGCCTGGTTCAGTGAATGTTTATCAAAGAATTTCGCCTTTCTCAAATTCTTTTAGAAGCGGCCCCACTTCACATTCACATAGGTGACTATTTAGAGTATCCTGCTATACTCCGCTTGGTTATACCAACGCACATAGTCATTAAAAGCTAAGCTTACCCTTACACCATGCAGGTATCACTGTTGAATCATAGAAATGGGTAGAAGAACACTTCTTCTCAGTGATTTTCTTAAGGTACATGAAATTAGGTTGTCCCTTTGAACCTAGATCTTGGGATCTCCAGTCAACTAGGTTGGGTTTCCATTCCATTCCCTTGTAACGTCATAGGCTTTAGTCCCATTCCTCTAGACGATTCACTAACTAACTCTCGATTTAACCCTTTGGTTAGCGGATCCGCAATATTGTCCTTTGACTTTACATAGTCAATTGTGACAATCCCACTTGAGAGTAGTTGTTTAATGGTATTGTGTCTACGACGAATATGTCTAGACTTACCATTATACATATTACTTTGTGCCCTTCCAATAGCAGATTGGCTATTGCAGTGTATGCAGACAGCTGGCACAGGTTTTGACCACCTAGGAATATTTTCTACAAAATGGCGAAGCCATTCAGCCTCTTCAGCTGCCTTGTCTAGCGCAATGAATTCAGATTCCATTGTCGAACGAGCAATACAAGTTTGTTTTGAAGATTTCCATGATACAGCTGCACCACCAAGTGTGAAAACATATCCACTTGTAGATTTTGAATCTTTCATATCAGATATCCAGTTTGCATCACTGTATCCTTCCAATACAGCTGGATATCTCATGTAGTGCAGTCCCTGATCACGTGTATATCGTAAATACCGTAGTACCCTTACTATCCCTTTCCAGTGTTCAGCACTAGGATTACTAGTATATCTACTTAGTCTACTAACAGAATAAGCAATGTCAGGCCTTGTACAACTCATTAAGTACATCAAACTTCCTATCACTTGAGAATATTCTAGTTGAGATACACACTCACCAGTATTCTTAGATAGGTGTAGACTTAAGTCCACATGCGTCCTGGCTATACTAGTATCAGACTTGTTGAACTTCTCTAGGATCTTGTCTACATAATGTGATTGTGACAGAACAAGTCCATTATTATTTCTAGAGATCTTGATGCCCAATATAACATCAGCAAGTCCCATATCTTTCATGTCAAATTTAGAATTCAACATTTTCTTAGTGGATTTAATGATTTTATCATTACTACCCACTATGAGCATGTCATCAACATAAAGACATAGGATGACATAGCCTTCAATTGTGTCTTTGACATAAACACATTTATCACACTCATTGATTTTAAATCCACTAGAGAGTATAGCTTTGTCAAATTTCTCATGCCACTGTTTTGGTGCTTGCTTTAAGCCATACAATGATTTGACAAGCTTACACACTTTATTTTCTTGCCCTGGAGCAGAAAATCCTTCAGGTTGTTCCATGTAGATTTCTTCATTCAAATCTCCATTAAGGAAGGCAGTATTAACATCCATTTAATGTATTTCGAGACCTCGCAACTCTGCGATTGCAATAATCATACGAATGGATGTTATTCTCGTAACAGGAGAATACGTATCAAAGTAGTCTAGACCCTCCTTTTGTCTATACCCTTTGATGACAAGCCTTGCTTTATACTTATCAATAGTACCATCCGTCTTCATTTTTTTTTTTTTTTTTTTTAAATCCATTTGTAGCCCAATGGCTTACAACCAGGAGGAAGATCTACCAGTTCCCAAGTATGGTTTTGTAGAATAGAATCAATTTCACTCTTGATTGCTTCTTTCCACAATGGACCATCTGGTGATCTAATAGCTTCATTATAGCTTTGAGGCTCACTTTCTATAACATAAGTTAGAAAGTTTGGACCAAAAGATTTTGAGGTTCTAGCTCATTTCCCACGTCTAGGCTCAAAATCAACATTTCCTTCTTGGGTTTTATTAGTTTCCCCAATAGTCTCAAATGTGCGTTTTTTAGAACTATATTCCTCTTTATAAGGAAATATATTCTCAAAGAACGACGCATTTCTAGACTCCATAATCGTGTTCTTGTGTATATCTGGGTTTTCAGATTTATATACAAGAAACCGATACGCACTACTATTATGTGCATAGCCAATAAATAAACAATCATCAGTTTTTGGACCTATCCTTTCTTTCTTAGGAGTAGGTACAAGAACCTTTGCAAGACACCCCCACATTCGTAAGAATTTATAGGATGGTTTTCGACCATTCCACTGTTCATACGGGGTTTGATCAACTTTCTTTCGAGGTACCTTATTTAAAATGTAATTTGCAGAGAGAATTGCCCCCCCCCCCCCCCCCCCAACAAGTTCTGTGGCAATCCAGAACTTATCAATATCGCATTCATCATTTCTTTTAAGGTACGATTTTTCCTTTCAGCCACTCCATTTGATGGAGGCGAATAAGGTGCAGTGGTTTGGTGAATAATTCCATTTTGTGCACAATAGTCACCATACGGTGCTACATATTCACCACCTCTATCACTTCTTAACACCTTAATCTTTTTTCCAAGTTGATTCTTAACCTCTGTCTTGTATAGAATGAACTTATCCAAGGCTTCATCCTTACTATTTGGCAAATTCACATAGCAGTATTTAGTGCTATCACCGAAATAAGTAATAAATACTTATTGCCACCATCTTCTTGGTTCTCCTAAGGCTATCACATATACTAAAATAGTATACTCAATATGATGTATTCTCCATCATATGTCTACCCCCACTATTCCTAGTATAGGACAATTTCAAGTTGATACGAGATTTTATCATTGTCCCATCGCGATAAAATTCCAAGATCTCATGACCTTACTTTATCACGACCAACACTCATGTTCATGCCTCGGTAAATTTCAACCATAAAATTTTAGTTTTTTTTTTTAATAAACCAATTCTCATCTTCATGAACCTCCATGATATTTTAAGTATGTGTAAAACTTTAAAACTTTCAAAATAATTGCAACAAAATGGGTTACAAAAATAGCACACATATATATATATATATTTCCACATCTAACGAGGCAGAATTTCCCATATACATCTTCTCACCATTAATCTCTTGGACTTGACTGATCACAGTCTTTGAGTCCACCATCTTATAGCCGAGGAATCTCCCCACTACAAATTTCTTGGACCCAATGTCCTTAGTTTTGTATTTTCTGTCTAAGGACTCCCGCAGTTCCTTAGCAGTGGTCTTAACACTATACACATTACAGAGTGTATCGTGTAAGCCATTCAACACATAATTTCGGCACATAAAGTCCGAGTGCTTCATAGCATCAATAGCTAGCACAACCTCTTGATCTTGTTCTTTCCCATTAAATTTGTCGGGTTTGTCCCCGGAGTTCAACTCTTGTTCATTTTTATTAAATTTATCGGGTTTCTCCCCGAGGTTCACAGGAATCATTTTGATTGAGGGAACTTTAACAATGATCGAACCAATCACCACGGTATTGGTAGCACCATCGGTCGCAACCGAGTTCAAAGTCTCATTTGCCATTTCTGAAAAATTATCACAAGAGAAAAGAAATTAAATTTAATATTTTTCCCTTTTAATTTTAACAGCAGCAGAATTTCTTTTCCCAAATAATCGTTAGAAAACGAATGAATTTTAAGATTCTGCTCGCCTAGCCCCAAGCAAAACGCGATTCTGCACACTTTTTGTCTAATGCAATTTTTTCAGATTCTGCACCGTTTGGCCAGAAAACGAGGATTACAGTAGCAGTTTTTTGTAAAACTGTTTTCAAAAAATCATTTTGTTTTTCCAAATCCGAATCTGTTTTTGCTTTGTAAAATATATATAATCTGTTTTAAGATTGTTGGAAATATTTCATTGATATAATAGAATAAACAGAAACAGATTCTGGATTACAATTTGGAAAACTAGAAATTGAACAGAAACAGAATTACAATATGTAGACAAAGCAATAACAGGAAAACTACCACAAAAATAAGAACAACCAAACCGAGGCCTGTGATTTTATTCACAGTTTCCTTAAAATAGATTCGCCGCCTCACCGGATTGTGCTTGAGGGAATCGTCGGCGTCTGTCTCCCAGGATACAGCGGCTTCTAACAGCAGTACTAGCACAACGTACAACTGCTCCGGCGAACCAAACTATATTCTGTGACTCTCTCTCTGAAACTGGAAGGATGAAGATGAACTCTTTGAAGAACAATATACAAAAACTGTATTGGATGTGTGTATATTTCTGAAGGAGATTCATTCATGCATATAAGATAGATTGGAATAAATCCGTGGATTAATTCACAGCAGTTCAAGAACTTCAAAGGTTGTAACTACAACCTCTTAGAGTTCTGTAACTCTTAAACTTTTCATTTTCTGTCACATGTTAAGTATGACAGAAATTCCAAAGGTCTTTTGCAACTTTGAAAAGTTCTGGGATCCAAAAAGAAATATTATGTGCGGGTCGCACCCGCACCCGCACCCGCGACTCGGACGGACGGCGGCGGCGGCGCGCGAGCGCGTGTGGAGTAAACCCAAAGGGCCTTAGGTCCTCCCCCTTCCACAAAACTGGGTACCCCTTGGGGCCAAAACCCAAAACATGAAGTAGCCTTATAAATACACTAGAGGCTACTTCTAGTTTTCCTATGTGGGACAAGGCAAGTTGTGAACCTCTTTCATTTCAACAACTCCTTGTATGGGGCAACCTTTAACCTTTAATTTCTCATTCACCCATTAATATTTTTGGACATGTGAATATCCAAACTTCATCTCCTCATGAAGGAGAACACAAATCCACAAGGACCCCACTTAAACTCTAAGTGGGTCCCACTTTTCTTAGCCCTTAAACATGGCCAAAACACATATTATCCAACATCTCTCTCTCTCTCTCTCTCTCTCTCTCTCTCTCTCACCCAAACCTAAATGGAAACTCTTCTCTCTCTCTAGTTCTTTCTCTGCCTCCCAAACGGAAACCACCACCACCACCACGGGTCGTGCTCCACCACCACCTCTTTCTCTCTTTCATCCTCACCACCACCCCACCAGAATTAATTGGGTTTCCAGAAATCAAAAGCCCAACATTAACAAATTAAAGAGCAATCTTTCTTTCTTTCTTTCTGCACTAGACTAGAATTTATTGTTAGGGTTTGGAATTCTCTCTCTAGGGAGGGAACTTAAAGAACCCACAAATGAAACCCACATTTTGCTATATATTCCATGCATTCATTCTCAAATTCTTGAATTTCCTCCATATTTAGCTATTTCAATCATATTATACTCTGTATATATGCTCAATCAATGGAATAGCCATTCCAATTTCCATAGATCCTCCTCCATCTTTAGCTCCCTTACCAAATTCCAATTTCCATAGATCCTCCACCGAGAGAGAGAGAGAGAGAGAGAGAGAGAGAGAGAGATGTACATATACTTCGAGGTGGGTTGGCCCTTGCAAAGCTGTTTGTTGCAACAATGGTGACACACAAGCTCTCTAGCTCCTTTACTTGAATTGGAACCATTATCGATTCAACAGAGGCAAAAGCCTCTGTATCCCCATTTTGCTTCTTTTTCTTTGGCAAATTAGAGAGAGAGAGAGAGAGAGAGAGAGAATCGGTCCAAAGAGTAGCACAAAGCACTCCTAATCGTCAATGGTGGTGGTGGACTTGTTTGCAAATTGGGGAATTTGGATGTAGAGAAAAGATTGATGGAAACTTCTATACATACATAAATACATCAGGAAATTTTTTGTGTATATGCATGTGTGTTTATATGTATGTGTGTGTGTGTGTGAAAGAAGAAGAAGAAGAAGAAGAAGAAGATAAGGGTATTTTAGACATTTTGAAAAATTAGCTTGTTGATGTCATCTATTTTTTAATGCCAGTAAATGGTAGGGGGTATTAGTGTTACCAACCACAAACCTGAAGGGAAGTCAGTGTAACCTAAAAAATCTTAGAGGGTGTGAGTGACAAAGCGCCAAATCTCAGGGGGTGTCAGTGTAATTTACCCATCTTTATTTAGTGCATCAATTTTTTTAAAATTTTTTATTTTAAGTAAATAAAATTACAATAATATATATATTTTTTTTTTTGAAAAAGACCGCATTTGAAATTGTGACTTCAGGGCTTGGGTTGTCAACCCTGTTTCACATATGAGATATATTATCCTTAGGATTTTGTCATCATCAATTGTAGAAGATTACTGGGTTCTTGAAAGTTGGAGATTTTGATAATTTGGACTAATAACAAAAAAAGAAAAAAAAAAGAAAAAGAAAAGAAAAAAAAAAAAGGAAAATTAAGGTTGTTGGGTCAGTTCATAGATTCTCGATAGGGATGGCAATGGGGTGGGTATAATGCAAAGTCCCTTTATAGTAACTCCAACTCCGTTTAACGTACTCTGCCCTGCCCCGACTAAAGTGAAAACCAAATTCTACTTCTACTCCTACTTCTACTCCTACTCCTACTCTGTTTGTTAACGGATACTCCAAACCCGCCCCGACAGAGTGAAAAAAAAGAAAAGAAAAGTGAAGACTTTGTAATCTGTAATAATAAGAACTCAAAAGATATTACATTACACATGAATTATTCATATACAAGTATAACTTTAATCAAAACCACAAACAAATAAAAAAAAACCCATGTTCAAAAGGAAAACAATTTTATGAACTAAAGAAATGTCCTATTATAATGGATCATAGTAAATAAGGCATAAATGTAAGGATATATATGTCAATTGATACTTTAATCAGGGCACAGAGGGTTTTAATTGGCAGTTTTTAGCGAATACTAAGCTCGCCCCAACTTTATTTTTTCATACCAAACCCGCTCCTACTCCTATTATAGCTCTTCCAAATCCGTTCCATTAGGGGCGGAGCGGGGCGGGACTTGAACGTGGCGGTGAATTTTTCCATCCCTAATTCTCGAGTTCATGTGAACCAAGTTTTATACTACATTCTAGTGTTTGACATCTATATTATAAATTATGACTTTGTCCTACTAGGACAAGTGACTAGGATATGAAAATATGACTAGGACTATGAATTGTGTGACTGGGTTGCTGACTGGGACTGGTATAAATGTAAGTGTACCATTTTTTTTCTCCCAAACCATCTCTACCCACACCACCGCACCCCCCCCCCCCTTTCTCTTTCTGTCCCTCTCTGGTTCACCACCAAACCACCTCCGCCCATATCTTCCTCTTCTTCTCCCTCTCTCGCCTCTCCTCTCCTCCCAATTCATCCACCCTCACCTTCCTCCTCTTCCTCCACCCCATTTCTACCTCTCTCTCCTCATCCACCCTCACCCTCATCCGCCACCGATTTCTTCCTCTCGGCTCATCCACCCTCCCAATCTCCTCTCTGAAGAAGAAGATGATCGGAAAAAGAAAAAAGCAGATCGAAAAAAGACTTCCTCTCGCCCCCACTCTTTGATTGTTCGGAAAATAATACTCAGGTTCGACTTCTTTTTTTCTTTTTCTTTCCCCTTTTTCTAAACCACATCTGATTTGTGTGTGTGTGTGTGTGTGTGTGTGTGTGTGTGTGTGTGTGTCAATTAACAATTCCAGTGCTAGAAGCCTCTGCATGCTTAATAAATTTTTGTTCAACATTAGCGAAATCTTTTCCCTTAGCCAAAGTCTTCACTTTCTTGGATTTGCAAAAGTGTCCATGCCTGGTTTTCTCTTTCCAATAGAAAATGATTTTAGGGTAAGCATAAATCTGAGAAGATCACTGATTGTAATCAAATGGGTTTCACTTAAAATGAAATCAATTTTGGGCATATTGGTGGTGAGGTATATCAATTTTGGACACATGGTTGCAGAGTGATTTCTTAATTTCTTTCCCCTTTCAAGGAAAAAAAACTTTCAGAATTTTTCCGACAGCATTTGTTTAGAATTTTTTGAAAGCATTTGTTCTGAAATTATTTTCCTAGGAAGTTTTAAAAAAACAATGCATTTTTTTTTAAACCTAGAGTAATTTCTAGACCATTTTGATGTAGAACTTTACATTGATTTTTAATATCAAATTTTAATTTCTATTCTTTTTCTTTGATTCATTGTATACATATATATAGTTTAGGCCTTTTCCCGAGAATCCATGGCTTTTTCTTTGATTATTTTTTTTCTTTCTAGGAAATTTTCGAAAGTAAAATTTGAAATTATGATTTGAATTGATTTATTTTAATTTCATATTTGTGAAATTTGAAATTGATTAATTCTATCTCATATTTTAGTTTCTAAGGTTTTACCCCAAATATTAGTTTCTAATCTCATATTCAAAATTGATTTCATTTCCTAAAATTGGGTCCTAAATGAACGAGTTCAGTTGGGTGAGGTTGGAACTCTCACGAATGCAGTGTAATTTGATTTCTGAATGGCTTTCCTAAGATTGTGCTCTCCCAATAGATTTCCCGAGACTGTGCTTTTCCATAATCTCTCCCATTATACTCAAATATACAGCCCATTATTTGCTTTCCCCATTAAGGGAATTATGTGTTTATTATTTCCGTAATAATTGTTTCCTAAATGCTGGAAAACTACTTAAATTCCGAAAGTGGTAAAATTATAAGTTTTATTTCCTAATTTAACGTTTCCTAAATATTCTTTGAACCTTTCTGTTTGATTGTTTCCATGGTTGTCTTAAAACTGGTAACTAAAAGAAGAAAAAAAACAAGAATATTCAAAGACTAATTTTAAGAAGGAGTAATACTTACCAAACAACTCCTCATTTATGTGGCAAATGTATCTCAGTATCATAGAAGAGGTTTTACATAAACACAAAACACGAAGTTGCTTAATTAGCTTCGAAACTATTTATTGGTTTTTTTTTTCAACTTCTTTCCTTTTGTTAAATGAGTAATGTCATGGTTTCATATTTGAATCTCAATTATGGTTCTCGAATGCTTTGACAGTTGTATGTACATATTTCCCCCCTAATGATTCTTTGCTTCTTTAACTATATATTAACATTTGAAATATATGTTACATTTCTTTATCTTCTTTCACTAACTTTCATTGTTATTGTTAATTTTTACATTATTCATGTGGATGTTCATTTTAGTTTATGTTAGCATGAAGGATCATGGACAGAAATTGCAAGTAGAATATTATGTTATGAGTCTGAAAGCATTGGCACTTTTTTCTTAAGGTATTCAATCACTTTCCTTTTCTACTTCAAATGGGTTTTTTTTCCTATTTACCTGATTCTTTTTATGGGTTATAAGCCTTTTGTGAGAGTGCATGTCTCCTTGGATCTTTATTTAGCCTCCAGTTAATTTTGGTATTGGACATTAGCATGTTTGGATCTTTATGGCATTAGTTCAACATTTACGAAAATCAAAGTTGGAACATCATGGCAAATGAACATATGAATTTATGATTCAAATAAATTAGTGAATTTCATTTGTGTTCTTCCAGGTTTCACAATTCGAAGAGATGTAAAAACAGAGAAGCCAAAATTTAAAGGTAAAATAGACCTGGAGAAATTATTTGAATTTATTTTAAACAGTTTAATATGTTTTCAAAAACTTTGGTCCTTTGGAAAGTCATCAAAATGATCAAACAAAAAATATTTTTGGCAACTCTAGAATTTAGTCTTAGTTTTGTTCATTTGACTTCATTCATTGGAGTATTCTTTTCATACTATGTTTCATGCATATTATTACTGTAAATATGGGTTTTAAACCATTTAATCCATTTTTAAAAGCCCTTATTTTATTTGTTGGTTTTGTCTATGCCATACATTATGATTTGTTTATACACATATACGTGTGTGTACAACGGTTCCATCCAAGATAATCTTCTATTTTTTAACGATCATCCAATATAATCTAAAACAACAAGAATAGTGGTCTTTATAGTTTTACAAACTTTAAAATTTTTATGTACGTTTGCTGCAAGTTGTAAATGCAGTATTAAGAACTTTCCTTTAATTAGTCCTCTTACTTCTACTGTTTGCCTTCAAGTTACGAGACCCACAAAAAACAAGGAAGAGCCGACAAAAAAAATAATTCACAAGCAACAACACAAGGTTTAATGAGGTTCGTTGAACCCAATTTTGTTTCCTTTAAAGAAACTATTTCGCATTAGTATGTTTATTTTGCAGCCACCAATCAGATCTCTTTTAAAGGCTTGGACTTGCAAAAGTATTCCATCTTTTTCGTTTTGTTTTTGGAGAAAACTTAGATTTGAAAAGTCTGCTAAGGTATTCCATGATAAAATTTTGATTAAAATGCCATATTAATATTGATTATGTTGTTATTGTTGTTATTTGTTGTTTGATTTGGCTTGGATGGCAGGGTTTGCAAGGTTTGTGAACAAAAAGCTTTGAAATACAAGTAGTTCCCAAGGTGATTGAAGTATTGAACCAATATATTTTACATTTTTCTTTTCTTTCAACAATGTTTTATTGTGTTCCTTCCCCCTTTTTCATCTATAGAAGTGGCTTAAATCTCTTTTTTTCTTTTTTGTTTTCTTTCTACCATTACCACCCTATGTTCAAGATAGTTAAGCAAGAAGACCAAACCAGTGACCTGGAATAATCATTGCATTGTGTGGCCAAATTCCATGTCTATTTTGACATTCATAGTGAAAGTTCACCTTTTTTTTTTTCTTCTTCTTTTTTTTTTCAGTGCCACTTCTTGATGCCTCACAGTCGTTATTAAATCAATTGACTCATCCTTGCCGCTTCTTGAATTGGTAGAATTAGTGATCATGTTTGGTTGGTAAGAATTTTGTTCACTTACATGCTTGGTATTCTTAAATTTAGAAAAAATGCATAGTACCACCCCCCTGTTGCTTAAACTAATCACCTCATTGACTTGACATTCCACGACAATGTTCTTCCTTTATTTTTAGCTTGCTGTTTTTTAAAATTCTTTTTCCACTTTTGGAAGTGAGAGAAATTGGAAGAACATTTGCTTCCATGAAGGATTATTAGCTGGATGGAAACAAAGAATGGTGGCTTTAGGAACAAAGAATGTTGCAACAGGTTGGTATAAAGCTTTATAAGTTGTCCTTTCTAGAAATTATATAGGAGTTAGCACTGTTTGGATTAAGTATTGCAACCCCAAACACCTTGCATTATAGAGTAGGTGGGAATCGTTGTAAGACATTTCTCTTTCTCCACAGGTGGTGTCGTGGTGGTAGAGATGACAAATGGCGGTAAATCATCTTTTTTCCACAAAGGATCGTGATGTCTCTTTATGGGATCGCAGGTGAAAGAAGATATTGAAGCAATTGTATTGATGAACTTGGGTATGGACATGAAGATATGTGTAGTTTTTCTTATTCCTAAGTTAATTTCATGTATAAGAATGTATTGGAGACACTAGGAATTTGTACTTCAGGTAAAGTTGTTGCCTATCAAGTATTTTCATTCCAGCGGAGATTTATTATACGCACATGGTTGTGTGTGTGTTTTTTTTTTTTTTTTTTTTTTTTTTTTTTTTTTTTTTTTTGTGATGGTGCTGTTACTACTCCCACGACCCATCCCCATTCTTTCTTCTTCTTCTTTTTTTTTTTGTGTGGAATAAAATGTCTAATTATTTGGATGTAGTAATTCCTAATTAAGTCCCCTAATTCTCACTTATTGTCTTTTTTTCCCCTCTTTATAAATATTATCCATCTTAGCTATCTCTAAGACGCCAATGATAATGAAAGTTCTTTGGATTTTTTAATTTTATTGGCAAATATGTCAAATGGTGGTGGTTTGGAAGAAATTATTCTTTATGGAAATTGACTTTATTGATTTGTGTTCAATCTATTTCGTCATTGAGTTCTCTTTAATTTTACCTTTGATTTTTTCATATTCTTCAGGGTGACCCAGAAACTCAAAATACAGTATTGTATGATAATGGTGTTAGTGTGTTACCAACTTTCCTATAAAGTTTAACACTTCTTTTGGAGCAATTTTGTTGTATGTGTATGTATATATTTCAAAGAGTGACGTCCTAAGTTCCTTTTTAATACTTTTAAGTCTTTTCTTTCCACAGTTTCACTTTTCTCTGCCTACATATAGTTGATGTAAATTATTATTTAGATTATTATGCCATGGCAACCTAATAAGGTCTAATGTTGAAATAACAAATTAGACTTTTTCAAATATTTGTACACTTATGTAGTTTTAGACTGCTTATTTTAGACTTAAAATCTCCCTTCTTTTTTTTTTTTTTTTTCCGGGTAGTGCCCTCGGGCACGGGCAATACCTAGTATATAATTATAGAGTAATGCACTTTTCAAATTTACATTCTAAATATGATTCTCAACACATATGACAATTCACTTAATTTTAATTGAAGAATATATTAAAGTGATTCTACCATTATTAAATTTAGTGTCACTCACAGAGAAACACACTAATTTGAGAAACATAGCATTAAATTAAGATTTACTCCTATTATATTACTCATCATTAAATTGTATGGGGTAATACTTGTTGTCCCAAAAGTTGTGTCTTTAGATTTGTCCCAAGTACTACCAAGAGATATAGACACATTTTTTGAATTATATCTAAAAAATTGTGTCTTTAAATTTATCTTAAATATTACCAAAAGATATAGACATATTTTTTTAATGAGTAATGCTAGATGCACAAAAAAAGTGTACAATGAAATGCACAACATGCTTTAATTTATTGGACCTCGTGCTGAAAAAGATGTACACTCCTTTTTTTTTTGTCTTTTTGTGTGTACAGACTTTTCAGCACGAAATCCAATAATTTTAAACTAATTGTGCATTTCGTTGTGCACTTTTATTGTACATCTAACATTTCCGTTTTTTAATTGTATCTCAAAATTTTTTCCCAATCCTTACTCAATTATATGGGAGTACTCCATATCTATCCAGAATTAAGATTTGTAAAATATTGAATCATTTACATTTTACACGTGGACATGTAGGCAGCCTAAATGTGACTAAATTTGTCTTTTTCATGGTTGAATAGTACTTGAAAGGTCAGCTTTGAGTGGTCTTAGCCAGCCTAGGTGTGCGCCAGACTAGTTAGGAACCAGACTAGTTAGGAACCAGCCTACTCTACTCTATCCTCAGCCAAAAAAAAAAAAATGGCCTACTCTACTCTGTACTACTATCTTAACAGAAAAACTGTTTTATGTGTTTTTGTAAGTATTTTAGTAAACAACAATCCTAGCGCAATAATAATGTTAGGACACTAATAAATTCTACTAACATTTACACCCACAGTAAATATAAGCTTCTTTAGTTTACTCGCGAATATAAGCCACCGTCAGGTTACGGTTTTGCCCCGAACGTTACTTTTCATAGAATTCTCTCTTTATTAATTTTTAACTTATAAATAAATAAAAAGAGTATTTTTGCTCACAAAAAAAAATAGCTCATTAATGCTCATTCAAGTATCATATTGGTCAATGCGGTGAGTCTCATGATTAAATACCATTAATTTAATTTTGAGTCCCACTACAATGACTAATGAGATGCTTAGATGAGCATTGGTGAATTATTTTTTTGGTGAGCAAAAGTATTTTCATAAAAAAAAAAAAAAAGGGAATTGCTATGTACAACTGTGTGTTTGCTATGTATACTCAATTTCTTTTATTTTAATCATTTTTCTTCTTAAAATTTTCACTTTTATAAAATTGAGTGATGTACATAACAAAATTAGTGGTGTACCTAACAATTCCAAAAAAAAAAAACAAAAATACTAATAATACACGTAACACAAAACTCAGAGGACAGCGGTCACAAATAAGCAAAGGAACCTTTCACAAATTTGTTGAGTGAGAGAGAGAGAGAGAGAGAGAGAGAGAGAGGGGGAGAGAAATAACTCCACAACACAACAGATCAAAACATCAGATCTTCCTCTTCCTCCTCCTCCGTTATAGATTCGACCAGAATTTTCTCGAGAAATTACTTTTGAGAGATTTTCTCAGACGGATTGAACATCACGAATATCTAATTCATTCCGTTTCCGTTTTGCCAGCGAGCATATATTATATCAATGCGATAGCTTTTTTGCAGATTGCGATCCGCCTTTTTCTTTAGGGCTTTGGTAAGCATCGTCTCTGCTTCTTTTTTTTTGAACTTCTTTTGTAACACACACACACACACACATATGTATATGTAAATGAAGATGTATATATATATATATATATATGCGTTTACGTATTGAAAATCAAAGTAGTTGTTTTTTCCCCCTCATGGATATATAACGTGAGATCTGATGGATTTCTAACTGGCATTATTGATTATAATCCAATGTGAAAAGTGATGCTTTATGTACTCAGATTTTACCAGCTCTTTAACTTTATTCAATGGCTCTAGAGCTCATTCACGAGGATTTTACTTAAAAAATTGAGTTGTTTTTTGCTCTGTTTTCATTTGATCTTAAGCTGAATTTGCAGAGTTGAATTAGTACTGCAAATCTTCTCATTTTGTTTGATCAGATCTTATGACAGGGTCACGTGACTTTGTTCAATAGATAACCTGGATGTCAAGTTGTATCATTCACTTTTGTTGTCAAAAGTGGAAAGGAATGTATCTATATGTTGCTTTTATCAACTGTAGATTTGTTTGTTTCCCAGGAATTTATTATTATTATTATTATTTTTATTTTTCGGGGTAGAAATTGGAGCTTTCATTTGGTTGTGAAGTGGCATTAATTGATTTTACAAGGGGGATGGAAATGACAATTGTGTTTTTCTTGGAGAATTTGAGTTTTGCCTCGAACTTGTGGGTTAATATTTGGGGAAGATTCAAGGAGAAAAGTGCTCTGCTACTACTTAATTTCAGGGGGAGAGTTAATAAGTTTATACCATACAGAAACTGTCACATCACAATTAAGTTGTCACTTTGACCTTGCAATTTCATCCTTGATGTACGATGCTAAAGGACACTGTCGGCACAAAGCTATATCAAGCACATTGTAAACTTGATTTTAGTTACAACTGCTGTTTTCTGTAATGTGGTTACGCTTGGATACTTGTTAAATCACTTCCATTTTGATGGGGCGTAGAGCATAATTGAGTTTATCGTGGCTGCTCGGAGTAGTTTCTCTGCATTTGAAGCTTAAGGTCAAGTCTCTTTCTTCTACGCTGCCCGCCCGACTATGATTTCAGGTATGTGAACATGCATGTTACGTGATTGCGGAGTATCAGTGGCATTACCAAAGTATGTGGGGGTTTAACCTTACTTTTATTCATTTTGTAGGCCTAGAAGGAGCCGGGCCTTATTATTCAATCAGAGAAAGAAGGTCAGATTTTGAGAACTCGGAAGATGAGAGAAGGCGATCTAAAATTGGAGCTCTGAAAA
Organism: Hydrangea macrophylla; assembly: GCA_033977485.1. Taxonomy (NCBI): domain Eukaryota; kingdom Viridiplantae; phylum Streptophyta; class Magnoliopsida; order Cornales; family Hydrangeaceae; genus Hydrangea; species Hydrangea macrophylla. The sequence goes on from CM066990.1 coordinate 107,459,749, forward strand.
AGAAGGCTATAAATGCTTCAAATAAGTTCACTCATTCTCTCAAGAAAAGAGGAAAAAGGAAAATTGATTACAGGGTTCCTTCTCTCTCTATAGAGGATGTGCGTGATGCCAAAGAGGAGAGTGCTGTCCAAGAATTACGTCAAAGACTCCTCGACGGAGATTTGTTACCAACTAGACATGATGACTATCATACTTTGTTGAGGTCAGTTAGTTCTTTCAAAATATACATTTGTGGTCTTTGAACAAATTTAAGGGTCTCGATTACTTATGCTGGGTAGTGGGTGTACATTTATTGAAAAACTATTTGTACTCCCGTCCTTAGAATGTCAATATAATCTGTCTGATTTACAGTCTTTGATATGATTTGTCTTGCCATTCATGTAAGTTCAGTGAGTATACTTTGTTCTGCTGATTTTTTAAGGGAATTCTGTGAGTTAGTCAAATGACCTTTATTTTGGTGATGGTGTTCGGTCCACAGTGTAGGACCAAGCTGTGTGTAAAAATGATATGTAAGACTTTCTAGTGTATACTAATTAAACTTTTATGGGGAATATATGAAGTTATTGGAGAAGGAATATGACTGCATTGCTACTTGATAATTTTTATTTTTTATTTTTTATACTATCCTAATTTTGTCAGGTGATATCTGGTGGTCTCTCAATATAATTAGATGTTAATCCATTCATAAGATTATAGATCTTGCATATATTCCATATAAAATAAGAGAAGCCCTGTTACATTGGTTTGAACTTGTACAATGAAGACTAAGGAATGCAAGGGCTAGAAAGATTGTTATGATTCATTGGATTATAGATCTAGCATATATTCTAGGAAAAAAAATAAATAAGAGAAGCCCTGTTAAAATAGTTTGAACTTGTAAAAATAAATAAAAATTAAGGGATGCAAGGGCTAGAAAGATTGTTACAATTCATATTGAGGATAGTGCCAAGGGTCGGGGAAGAACCATGATTGGGGTAGGAAAGAAAATTTTGGCAGCGTATGGTTTAATGGAGCTATGGTTTCATGCAAAGTCGAGCAAAAAACATGATGCATGTAGCCTACCAAATAAGCTTGGGATGGAATTTGGTGGTTGTTGTTGTACATCTGGTTGTCTTTGAACCTGTTTTTGTATTATGGCTCCTTCTTTTCTAACTGCTAAAATATGTTTTTTTTTTTATGTGTGGGCTTATCCACTGTCACAGATTTGTAATCTTAAGTTGTTCACTTCTCTTTATGCAGATTTTTGAAAGCTAGAAATTTTAACATTGAGAAGACAGTCCAGATGTGGGAAGAAATGCTTAATTGGAGGAGAGAGTATGGAGCAGATACCATTCTGGAGGTAATAAACGTACTCAACCAAACTCTAAAATTTCTGATGCAGGTCTTTCCATTTAAAATGTCTCTGAGCACAGTCAGAGAAGAGAACACCAATCAATCTTCAATCTTTCTTCATACCATCGTCGTATCATTTATTGATACTCCAGAACCTTCAACTCTTAAGTTTCCAATGCAAATGTTTACATCTGAAATGTATCTGAGCAAACTATCAGACTGGAACACTAATCTAGCCTTCTTAGTATTCCACACGGTTTCCATTCATTGATACTTTTGAACCTTCTGTATAATTGTAAGAATATCTAGTCACATACTAGTAATGAATTCACTAATAATGAACTTTTCTTTAGTTCCACTAATGATATACTTGTATTTTTCACTTGTGCCAGAACTTCTGTTGTATCGGAAGTCTATTAGCCCTTCTATGATCAGAAGGAAGGTGGTGTTGAAAAACATTTTTACTTTGTTATGCTTTCCGACTCTTTAACATAAGTTGAACTTCTGAATGCTCAGGACTTTGAATTTGAGGAGCTGGAAGAAGTCTTGCAGTATTACCCTCAAGGGTACCATGGAGTTGACAGGGAAGGAAGGCCCGTCTATATTGAGAGACTAGGGAAAGCTCACCCAAGTAAGCTTATGCGAATCACCACTATTGACCGCTACTTAAAGTACCACGTTCAAGAGTTTGAGAAGGCCCTACACGAGAAATTCCCCGCATGTTCCATTGCGGCAAAGAGACAGATTTGTTCAACGACGACAATTTTGGATGTGGATGGCCTGGTATATTTCAATTTGCATCTTTTGCCATGTTCTTGCGACAAATTTTGTCATTTTGACAGAAGATTTCTTAGCTTGTGGAGATATAATTGTCATTTTGTCATTTAGGCAACTGGAGATATAATTGTCATTTGTTAGAATTTATGAAAGTTGTGGCATGTAGTGATAATGTCTGTTAACCAGTATCACGTTATCCGGAAGTTTACTGTGTTGACCAAATGGATAAGGGATTTGTTTTGTTAACGGTAGAACATTGAAAGATTTCTTCATCTATTGGCGTCCTATTATTGCCATTGCTCATTTGTAGTTACTTTGTTATTGACTGTGGCATAAGTGAAGGACTTGTTGTATAAACGATAGAATATAGAGAAATTTCTTCCTCTGTTGGTGATGTGTTGCAGTTTCGTAGAACTTTTTGGTGATACACTATGTTGTTATTTACAGGGAATTAAGAATTTCACTAGGACAGCTGCAAGTCTCCTGGCTGCCATGACTAAAATAGACAACAGTTATTATCCTGAGGTATGAAACTCGATTCAGCGAAATTATCTTTGCAATTTCAGTATTGGCTCATAATTCTATTCAACATTCATCCACAGACTCTACATCGAATGTTCGTTGTTAATGCTGGTACTGGCTTCAAGAAGATGCTTTGGCCTGCTGCCCAAAAATTCCTTGATGCAAAAACTATCTCCAAAATACAGGTATAGAAACAAAGTTATAGGTTTCTATTTTTGTTTGTCCATTTGACCCAATAACTCACTGCACTTTGTGGTCTACATTTGCAGGTGCTGGAACCTAAATCCTTAAACAGATTATTTGAAGCCATTGACCCGAGGTTCGTTTACTTTATCTTATCTTTTGTCTTGTTTGACTTTAATTGACTAGATTTTCTAATTCCTTGACCTTTTCTTTTCTTCTTGAATTTCCAGTCAATTGCCTGACTTCTTGGGTGGTTCATGCACTTGTTCCACTGAGGGAGGGTGCCTTAGGTCTAATATGGGTCCATGGAATGATCCTGAAATAATGAAGGTAGGCTACTTTGTTATCTTTTGATTTTATACATGTAGCATATGTATTCAAGGTTTGACATTTCCAAGAAAGTTTGTATATATTAGGCTTGATATTTGAAACTGAGTTGGATTGGTCATGTGAGATAGCCACGGTAACTCTGAACTAGCATTCTTCATCGCTTTTGTAGCTTGTACACTATGCAGAAGCGACGTATGTCAGGCAAATTACCAGAGTGTCTAGTGGCCAACAGAAAATTGACTCCTATATTCAAATGCGGCCGCTAAAGGCAAGTTTTAGGCTTCTGATAAGAGTGTACAGTGATGTGTCTTGTGTATATTCTCTTCTTGTATAGTATAATATTAACAGGATTTATTTTGTCATCAGGGAAGATTTAGTGATACATCAACGGCTGAATCGGGATCAGATGTTGAAGATTCTTGTTCTCCTACTAGACAAAGTAGCTCCAGGTTTCCACGACTGGCACCAGTTCATGAGGAAGTGAGTACTATAACTGGTGATTCACATTTTTCACTGTTTGATAGTTATATAACACTCTCCCACCCCTCCTCTTCCTCTCCCTCTCCCTTATGTAAACCTAGTGTGCACGCTCAGTTGCATGCATTTGACTTAAAACTTTGATTATGTAGGCCAAGGCATCAGATTCAACTGCCTACTATAGTTGTGATGATCATTTTAGTCATGTTGGTAAGGCTATTGACAGTGACCAAGTTCTGGGAAATTGTCACGATCGATCCCTTAATATCAACGATACGGCACATTCTTCCAGTGAGGAAATGCCAAATTCGGAAGGTATTGAAACTCCTATTTTGCTGTGGTTACGGTTTATCATATTTTTAATATATTTTATTTTATTATCTTTCATTTTAAAAAGAGGATATGCCAATTGTCCACTCATTTGGGTCTATCCGTCTATGTTGACATCAAGGCATTTTGTTGCTTCTTTGTTTAAGATTAATAGTTGTCGTAGAATATGATCTTTTGACAGGAGAAATAATGTACATATTTGAATAAATGTAATTCTCACGGAGATAATGATGGTTTTTGTGGTAATAGTGGTTGTGACTGGTAATTTAAGAAGAAAGCAAAATCTTTTGCTTCAGAAACTTATATACCAGTTTCCTTTTGCTTGTTCCACCTTCGAACTGTTCCTTTAATGTTTTTACTACAAGTTACCTATTAGTGATATACTTATGTACAGTGGCGGATACAGAGGAGGGGGGGTGGTCAGCAGGGTTTTTTATATACATGTATTTTAGGAAAACTTCAAATTCTGCTTTGCCCCCCCCCCCCCCCCCCCCTCCCCCCCCCAAAAAAAAAAAATTATTATTATATAGCCCCCCAAAAAATATTAGTTCGGCTAAAAAAAAAGATTTTATATGTAAAATGTTGGCCAATTATCCTTCATTCTCCCAAAAATTGAAAGAAAAAAGAATAAAAAACTTATTATATGTAATATATTGGCCTAATTACAAATAGACTCAAAAAAATTTGCCTCAGGGGCGGCTGCGCCCAAACCCTCGTGTGACTAAGCTCTTATACACAGCTCCCCCTAGCCGAGATTCCTGGATCTGCCACCGCTTATGTATTAATTATTTTGGCTTTCAAAAGGCAAAGTACTTTTCAAATGCAAGCCAACTGCAACAGAAAAATCAAGTTTTGATTATAGTTCATATGGTTTATGTAGATTCCTACGACAGCCACATGTTATTTACCGTCTGTATCGGGGGAGATATGCCTGATACTTGTGTTTCATTTCAGGAACTCCTGTAAATCATTGGTTTAATATTGTCCATGAAATAACTGCGAAAAGGGTACTTCGGTATATGGAAAGAACGCTGATATCTTTCATGGTCAAAGTGGTTGCATTTGTTCGCACTCTTCCCTTTGAAATTTGGGGAAGGCAAAACAACATCCATCCATCTAATGTGATTGAAGACAGACCAGAGAGCCTTCGACTTGGTGGTGAAGCTGTTAGAGAAGAAAATTATGTTCTTCCATGTGTACGTCGTCTTCAAAGACTCGAAAGTTTATTGGAAGAACTTAACAAGAAGCCTGCCGAAATTCCTTTAGAGAAGGAGCAGATTCTTCTGAAATCTTTGGATAGGATCAAGTCTGTTGAGCATGATCTTGAGAAAACAAAGAGAGTAAGCCTCATTGTACGTCTCTATGATGCCTCAATAATGGAATAAAAGTATAAAACCACTGATCATGATCGTGTGTGTTTTCAGGTATTACACGCGACAGTAATGAAGCAACTTGAGATTACTCAGTTGCTGGAGAATCTGCACGAGTCCAAATTTCGTGTAAGTCGCATTTCTAAGTTTTATGTTTAGCGCATGACAGATTTGCATAAATTGATCATTTACCGAAAGAGCTTAATATCTATTCGATTCAGTCGTCGTTTATTGAACCCAAGAAGTGTATACTTGGGAATTGTTCCCCATGTTCTGATATGGCACGCAACTGGATTACGTAGTTATGGATTCTTGGAGTTATAGACTTATAGTTGTCCTTCCCAAATGCCAAACATCGTGAATGAAAGAAAGACGGGTTTTACTCGTGCTTCCAGTTTACCAAGTCCATTCTCTATTTACATTCTTTTGATAACATTACATTTCTTGGACTGGTCTTCCGGGACAAGTTTTGATGGTGGCAAGTTTCTTGTTGCAGCAAAGAAGGTTATTCTGTTGAGTTCTTAAAGATCGAAACTCAAACAAGCTTATGCATGTGGACTGGTACTACAAGATATCAATGTAAAGAAGTTTGCTTTTCTGAGGTGGTACAACATCAATAGCAGAATTGCTGGACGGACAACTATGTCGATTTCTTGTCTTTCTAACAGTGAGTTCTTAACATAACCTATAGTTATGATTGTTGAGGGTTGTTCCTGTAACGCAGATTCGAGACATTGTAGAGAAAAAGAAAAGTTCAATGCAAAAGTTCTATAATGTGGTACCACTTGTTTCCATTCCCTGTTCAAATTGCTGCAATTTTTTCCACAAGTGAATATAAGCTAACGATGTGGATTTATCTTGTAATTTACCACAGGATAATTGTAAAGTTAACTTTTTGAAAAGGAAGGGAAAGCCTAGAAATCAGGAAAATAAAATAACAAGATTTTCCTCATGAATCCTAAGATGATAGTATGAATCAATTTTGTATGTTTACCAGTGATAATTAGGACTCGAACAATTTGGTTGAAGTTGAAGGTACTGATTGACTGAGCTTCTTCCCCACATAAAACACAGTTTGGTGTTAAGGTCTGGCCGTTTTCGTATGGGGGCTTGGAAGATTCAATGAGTTGATCTTTCTCTTGCTCTGTTTGCCATCTTTCTAAATCTGTACATACAAAATTATTGCTATCATGATCACATTTACCAAACAAGAATTATAAGAATGAAAACAGAATGTGTGTGTGTGTGTGTGTGTGTGTGTGAGAGAGAGAGAGAGAGAGAGAGAGATGTCAACAATATCTTTTGATGGTGGTGTTTCAATTAGTTGGACGGTCCTATAACATATTAACATGCACTAGCCGAAGTCAAAGGTTGGGCTGGTAGACATGCCCCCCTCCTACTAAAAAGAATATATATATATATATATATATGTGTGTGTGTGTGTAAATAGAGTATATAAAATTGCATATTACATTTGAAATCTTTTTTTTTATATATATAAAATATCAATTCTGTAATTTTCTGAAAAATTGAGATCCGAAGTTTACAACCTTTTTTTTTTTTTTTTTTTTTTAATTTGTAAAAAAGGCTCAATTCTTAAAAATTCTGAAAATTGAATCGTAATGAATTTATTTGCTCCAAAAAATTATAAACATGCATAGGTTGGTATAGTTGAAGTGGCAAAGAGCTTGACATATAAGTCCCTCCATTGCATAGGTTCAGAGTTCAAACCTCATCCCTTCTCCGATATCAAAAATAAAAAATAAATAAATTATAAACATATTTATCTCACACTTCAATTCTGATATCCAAAAAATAGCCCTAGTTTGCTTTAAAATAATGTTAATTAAGTACACCTTTTCTACAACTGTCGTAGTGCTACACATGTAACCACATTTGTATAACGCTTCTGTATTGATTTTCAAGTGCTTGTACTAAATTAAGTAACCTAACTTCTTTTTTTTTGGACACTTTATTAATACTTAATTAATACGTTAAGACTTTATTTGGTTCATGAATTTTGTAAGAGAGAGGAAAATAAAATTCCATCTTATTTTTTCTTTCCCTACCAAACAAAGCCTAAAACAATGTTATATGTGAGTTGTGTGGAATTGACAGATGTCGGAGATGAAAGGTGTTCGTGTAAAATTTTAGAAAATTGCGTTGATTCCCTTTAATTTTAATAATTGCGGAGTATATCCCTTCTATTTATGAAATTACAATGATGTGTGGAAACAATAAACGTTTGAGTTAACTATAGATATATCCCATGTGGTTAGTGGCTTTTCAATTTGTCTCATGTAGTTTTAATGCTGTTATTGATACTTTTCTTATTTTTTTTTTGTTAAATTACTAATACTTTTCTGATTTAAACTAACATGCAACTATTAATATATATATATATATATATGTTAAATTTAACAGACAAAGCTTGCATAAGGAATATATCAGAAAAAGCGCACACCTCATAGGCTCATAAGGTGTATCTATGATTAATTCACAATTCCAAGCCAAAAAAAAAAAAAAAAAAAGAAGAAGAAGATTAATTCACAATAAAATCACACACAAGGAATATGTTCGAAACTACATTGAGGATTAAGGAAACTAAAAAAACATGCTAATTATAAGGGGTGTATTTTTAATTAATCTTAATAGTTAAACTATATTATCAATTTATCCGTGTGTAGAAAAGTTGGGGCTAGATTATAAATTACGAAAATAGATGACAGTTGCGAGGAAACAAGTTTTCGCGTATACTGCTGTCCCTCACGTTCTCTCTCTCTCTCTCTCTCTCTCTCTCTCTCTCTGTGTGTATGTGTATATATATATATATACATATATATACATAGATACAACGCATATATATGTATCTATCCGAGGACTAAGGAGAAGATCCGGCGGAGAAGTAGACGGAGGGAATACATACATCCGACGATTCCTCACCTGAAGACACTGAATGGAGTCGTCAAGTCACTGTTGCTCGTGTGCGGCGACCCTCTTTCTATTTTTGTTCCTTTTCACTGGCGGCCTCTCTGCAGCTTCTGTTTCCACTTTCATTTCAGGTCTGTCTAATTACGATCTTTATGTATATTATTACATTATATACATATAACATCTCTCTCTCTCTCTATATATATATATTGAATGGTTCGTAATCACCTTCTTAATTTGCTTATTTTTAATTCCATTCTCACCTGATTTATCTTTTTCAGTATAATCACATACGCATATGTGTAAATACGTGTAATTATATTTTGTGTGTGTGTGTGTGTGTGTGTGTGTGTGGATAATGCAGATGATATTTTTGGATCTCGTGCTACAACCGGCCGGACCCTCCTTCAGGCCAAGAAAGGTTTTTCCTTTGCCATCATTTCTGTCTTTCTTTAATTTTTTCCCCCATTTGTTTTGACATTTGTTTGCAATTACTACACGGGAACTGCTATTTGCACTCCATGAATTATTAAATGCGCTCCATGGAGTGCATACTGTACCACATGCTCTAGGAGTGGTACCATGGAGTGCATTTAGTACGTGCAAATAACATTTCCCGTACTACAATTGTGATGCACTAAATAGGACTTCCCTCTTTATTAAAGAGAGGGACTCTGTTTTGGCTGTCAAATTTAGTTTTTAAACACGATCCGACGGTCAAAATAGATGCCCTCTCTTTAATAAAGAGAGGGCGCCTATCAGGAGAATTTTCGTGTATATATATATATATATACATGTGCAATTCCCCCTTTCTTTTTCTTTTGGGGGGTGTGTTATGGGGGTGGCTTTTTATTGAGGAAATACATGAAACTTTGCTTTGTATTTGGCATGTTTCTTTGATCTGCAGGATTGAACATTGACATCAGATTGATCTCATTGACTTAATATGTAACCATTCTTTTATAGCTTGTCCAGAGTGTGAGGTTGTTTGGGCAACACAAGAGTCGGTTTCAGAGAAAGAATTAGTTCTAAATAGTTATGTGTTTGTGTAGCTGCTTTTTAGTACACGAGTCCATTTCCATTTCTGGCATAAAAATGTCCAACAACTGGTTCTTTATTAAACCAACATAGTAGTGATTTTCATAAAAACCATATTAGAGTGAAACTTGGTCTGAACCTAAACCTATTTTCAATAGTCCCAATGAACTGTCTTGAGCCTTTTTTTTTATTTGCCCTCTTGAGTGACATTAGGGTTGAAAGTTGTATGTGTTTGTTTCTATGGTATACAAGCTGGAGGCCATCTATGTGTATATATTGGCAACTTAATTTATTGGGATATAGCTGTAAGGGGAGGCATCCCACTACAAAAAGGCAGTTTTTAGGATCTTCAATAGTTTATCTATATTTGAACTTATTCTTGAATTGGCCGTCGGCAATGCTTGGTCAAAGACAACCTATATTGGTTATTTTTGTGGGTTTAATTAGGAATTTTAGGATGACTCTGGGTTGGTGAATTGACTAAATGGTAGTTGGAGATTATGGGCGCTCTTCTACTGATGTTTTTGTTGAAAGTTTCAAAGAGAAATGAAAAAAAGCAGCAGCATAAACAACAATGAAGAATGACATCTCTTAGCTATAGTACTTTAACCAATGCTTTTAGAGTTTGAGTTGATATTTTATATTATCATTAGTATAATTATATTTAATAAATATGACCATCTTAGGTCCCTAAAGCACCATAGACTTGATGGTGGAGTTTTAAAGTTCTCTATTTTCTGTGACAGTTTTGCTACAGATTTCACTTTGTTCAGAACAAGTGATCACCTTATAGTAAATCTGTTATTCACAACATGTGATTTTTTTCCTCCTTGTTTTGGGTGGGGTGTAGGTAAGTAACCATCTACTTCTGGTATCATAAGCAATAAGGAATGTGCAAATTGCAAAGGTCTAGATTACTTTTTAATGGCCCAATTGTGTAAATTACCAATATAGAACTGGCTAAATTTCGATCACAAAATACAGTATGGGAAATCAAATTGCAGATTCCAGTTAGAATCTTGAGAGCAGGATCTTTAGCACGTAGCACTGCCTCATCTTTGAGAGCTCAACAATTTTTGTAATGGTACGCAAATGCCCAGTCTTGGAAATTTGTGCATACCCACATAGTAACTTGCTTCTAAGTTCTAACATCTTCAGAGGACTGCCAAAAGCTGTTGTAAGACACAGGTAGCTGTTTCGACATCTAAAAGGAGGGTGCTGCTTCTGAGGTTCTGTTCCTTTAGTCTGTCGCAAAACATTTTACAGAGATTCATATGACATTTCATTGGGAGGTTTTTTACCATAGGATGTTACATATCTGCACATCCCCGTGTCTGTGGTTTTATGTTTCTACCACTTAGTTCATTACAGACAGCAGAAATTGTATATATCCTTTTGAGGAGTGGGTGATGTTGCGTGTGCTACTGATTCGGAAGATAACACAGCAAACAAAACCATCTCATTTTCAACTTTTTCTACATTTTAATATGTTCTATCAATTCTTTTGCGAAATCTAAAATATTTTGGATCTGTTTTTTCCCGAAATAACAGTCCATTGATATCTTTCCTCGTATCATTGGCAGCTTGCCCTGTTAACTTTGAGTCTCAGAACTACACAATCATTCTAAGCAAATGCAAAGGACCACAATACCCAGCTGATCTATGTTGCTCCGCTTTTAAAGAATTTGCCTGCCCGTTTGCCGATGCTTTGAACGACTTAACTAATAATTGTGCCGAAACCATGTTCAGCTACATCAACCTCAATGGGAAATATCCACCTGGGCTTTTTGCCAGTGAGTGTCGGGACGGGAAGAATGGGCTTGCATGCCCTGCATCACCACCCACACAATCCGCAAATGTCAGTGGTAGTAAGGTCATGTGTACTCCATCGCCGCTTCTTATGCTCACAGCGGGTTTCCTCTCCTTGTTATCCACAAATGTCATTTCTTCAGGTGTATTTTCCTCATATTGTTGAGATCAGGTTTTCAAGGGAAAAAAGGTTCATATTCATTATTAAAGGTACTCAAATTTAGGGTGTTTTTTTTTTGTTTTTTTTGTGCATCACCACAGTATATGTAAAATATTCCAAGATCCTTTTTTACTGAAACATACCTGTGCAGCTTGTGTTATGGATTGTGTGATAGTGGCTAGAGTTTGCATATGTTTAGCAGTCCTGTATTGATACGTATATACCCGCATAATTATGTCTAAATGGCCTTTTTGTTGCATATGATATCATTTTGACCTCTACTCCCTATGTACTTGTGTGTGTACAATATAGATGATAACTTTGCTTCAACAGTCGCCAACCGCCTTCAGGCCCACAGGGGTTCCTCTCCTTTATTTATTTTTTAGACTGCCGAATCCATTTTAGCTAAATTGTTCTTTGAAGATTAATTAACTTTTCATCATTATAATTCATATATTTGCTAGATCCGACAAGCTCAAACTTTCCACTTGCTTTTACCCTCATATTTCAATATTTGAGGAGGATTATTAATTTAAAGCTCATCGGAGAGAAATTTAAGATTTTGCAGCTTTTCATTTTCTTTTACCGTTCATCTACTTCTTTTTCCTTCCTTTGAGTTCTGGGATCGCTTTTGGTTAATTTTCGGACAGTGTACCAAAAAAATTGCAACTACTTGAATCAGATTTTCAATGCTCACTCGAGAAATACACGTTGAGATGCCCTGTAATCCCATGATACTTTCTGCATATCACAGTTTGAATTGTCCAATTCTGTGGCAAACAAAATTGGGTCAATGGGTTAAAAAATTTTATTCAACCACTCATAATCTAGGTGTGTCGTTACATAGTAAGAATTTCTGAAGACAGCAAGAACCAATTGGAATTGCTCTTATGACTGCATGTAAACTTTAAATGATCAATAGCATATAATGACAGGGATTACAAGAAGGAAACTTTGACTCAAACAAATGGCATCTCACCAGGTGAAATATATTCATGCGAGTCTTACAGAAAACAATATTATCACTGCTATATTTTTTTCACTACACTACCTTTCATCTGCACGGAGTATTAGATTTGTGCCATTTTTTATACACCAATATATAGAAATTACATAAATATACATCATTCTAAGAGCACTTGTTCTGTAGATATGCACAATAAATTAGTGTCCTGTTGCCAACTCCAAAGAAAGTTGTGTAAAGGTTGGATGGGTTCATTCATTCTCACCATATGATGCTACGTCTCGACTTCCGTCGGAAGTGCTTCTTAGTAACACACCAGGAACCAGGGAAGGAGCTCAACTGTATCAACACAGGGAAAAAAAAAATGGATTCAACTCAACAAGTGATTATAATGCACCAGATTCATATTCATGTCAATTCATTGTATTTGGGCAAGTCCTCAAACTATTTCCTAGTTCTGAACATGTTTTCACCAACTCAACTAGAGGTCAAATGCAAAGAAGTCGGTGGTCCGAATAAAATGTTCTAGTTTCTCTTTTTGTTTGGTAGAATTTGTTGTAACTTATTTACAAGAAGTTGAGCAGCCATAATATATTCAACATGTGTAACCAGTCATGTAGTGTAAGAGCTTACATTGCCGACGAGCTTTGCCCCAAACCATGCTGAATCAGCCCCAAAAGGAGGTGGAATCACTCTTATTCCACTAGACATGGAGGGGGAAAGAAGTCCACACAGTTCCTTTTCCAACCTTTCTGGAAAAGACAGTTCAAAATAGAGTCAAGAGTGTCATTTCAACATCTAGATGCATCTCATTTTAATTGATTAGTTAAAAATTAATTCTATCTAATTGGTTTCTACTTGAGTATTGTTTACGTATCATACAAATATATTTCAGTTTTTCTCTCATCTCATTCCTTCGTCACAGTAAACAGATATAGTTCATACGCGTGACATATTTTTACCTGGTAATCCCGGTAAACATGCACTTCCTCCTGATAAAACCACAGTCTTGAACCAACCATCGTCAACAGATAATTCTGCAGCTTGGCAATGGTCCATACAGAGTGCCACTGCCTGTTGTAAACTCATTGCACGCCTGTACAAGGGAAGGGGCAATTGAGACAAAATTCCCACAAAACAATATGTTTCTGAACTTTCGTATTAGATGATCACTTCATAAGAGATTATTTTGATGTTCAAGAGTACCCACAAGGTTGTTAAAGCCTTGTATGAGTATAATCCTCCAAATCTTATTTTAACTTGATCAGAATATAAGAAGCCTAGACTTACACTCCTGCAATGCGTGGCTGAAACAGAATCTCACCCGTCTTGAAACGTTCTTTTGATAGAGTAAACCAACCTTCAGTAGCAACTTCAAATGATGCATGTGTGTCTTTGGATAGTTCAGATTCATAATCCAGAGCAACATAACATAGTTTCTGTCATTCCATTCAACCACAACAACATCAATCAACAGGTTAGTAGATGTCTCACCGAAACACTCAAGTGGAGTATTGTATAATGTGACAGAGTTGAAGTCAGAGATGCATACGAAAGAAACACATTCATGTTGAGCTTTGAGTGCACAGCTAGGAAGCACAGACTCTTCGGAAAGGCACCCGCACCCACACTGGGTGTGCACTAATTTAAAGGAATCCGCACCCGCACTAGGTGTCGGACCGCCACACTCGTGCTTCCTAGGTGCACAGAGAATATAGGCTTGTTCTAAACTATTTCCCACCAGTATAAGCATACATTATATAGGAAACTTATACAATAAATCCTATTCCATCAATTTGTTTCGGAATTGATGTCCCCTGTTAGGGCATGTGCTACCATAATTTTCCATACCAGCTCAACCCACTCTCATTTTGGTTCTCCCCCGTCACATAGCATTATCTTCAACATGGGCAATATTGCTCTTCTGTACCGGTACATAAACTCAAACAATGACTGTCCACACCTTTGTAGCATGTAATATTTGTGCTAAAATATCATGCTGACCTAACTTTTCATATAAACAAGGGAAAAGTGAAAAATAAAATAAAATAAAAAGAAATAGTGCAAAACAAAGGAAATTGCTGATACCTCTTTCAGTGAGCGGACAGTGTACATTGACTGGAAGCGCACATTTCTCTGTAGCATCAACTCCTTAAGGAATCCTGTAAGCTTCAACGCTCCCATTCCCACAATTTCCACACCGACCTTGCGCATTACTTTACCATGTAAAACTGTAAAAAACAAGGTCAAAACTTGCAAAATCAAAGTCCTGGGTGAATTTCAAGAAGAATTGGGAAATGAAGAACTCAGTTTAAGTACTTATGAATAAACAAGGATTAGTGAACACCGCGCTATACTTTTTTCATACCCAGGTAAACTGTCTGAGAGAGATGTTAACCAGGGATCAAAATTTTGTTCCGTATCGCTACTTTGGTCCACAAACCGAAATGTTTTAGAAACACAAAAATCTCGTTGAAACAATGAAAAGTATTGGAAACTCATGGAACACTTTGAAAAATGAGAAAGAACAAAAACCAGTGAAGCACCTGTGAAAATGGACACAAAGAAAGCATCCTTGACTGCCAATAATGACAAAAGTAGGAGGGATCGATGGAAAAATCACAAGTGACTCAAACAAATCAATTGCATTTGGAAAGAAGTTTCATAAAGTTTACACCTACTTGTATCGTGCACTAGCAGCAAGATTCATTGCATATGAATTTTGAAAATTGTAAGATTGGAAAATAGCATTATAACTTACTTGGAACAACAGTAGTCTGATTGAAACCAATATTAACAACAATTCCTGAGGTTCTTCTCGCGGCATACAAAGCTAAAGTGGCCTACACTTGTAACAAGAACTCATTAGAAGGGCCAAGGGGATAACGAGAACATATTAGATTTTGCAACTCGTCCTAGACAAAAATAACAAGTGAACAGATTTAAATTACAAATATGAGAGAAATAGAATACACGTGTGAGACAATTCAACTCTTAAAGACTTACAGGCAGTGGCAGATCCGACACGGACATGACACCCAAATTGAAGTGTCTGTGCTACATAGGTGCGGATAAATGAAGAAAAATAGAATCTTTTCAGAAGTGAAAGTTGCTTTTTCTCTGGGTTAAATTTTCATCAAGTCAAACCAGGCGAATTCTTGATACTTTGTAATGATACAATCTTAGTTTGTAGTAGAATAATTTAAGCTATATGCTAATAAAACTTATGCTTCTCCATAGAATTATTACTATCCGTTTCAACAGATAATAATTCATGAGAATTATCTTTATTATGAATATTATTATCTAACATTACCTTACAACAGATAATAATCAAATCTAACTAGATTTGATTTTTACAAGAAGAAAATTAACTCATAATCAAGCAAGCAGAATAGAAGGACATTTGTGATAACAACCGCAAAAACTCAACAGAAGTTACAAAATAGGACAATTACAAAAACAAATAACGTAGGCAAGCAAGGTTGATGGAAACCTAAAGAAATCACAACTGAAAAAACAAGTGATGTGAATCTCCAAGATGACATAGATTGTTAAGACCTCTTAAGCTATTGATATTCTATTGGATTAAATACTCTACTTGATTGATGGCACAAACAGCAGGAGCATTGAGATCAAAGAGGGCTGTGCAAATGGTTTCTTTCAGCTGCCTTCTAGCCGCTTTGGCAGATTCAGTATCTACAATAATCAGAAAGAAAAGAAATCAAGTTGATAATGTTTTTTTGTACATAGGGAAAAAATCCAACATGCATGCTCAACTCAATCATGTACACGAGATGAAACAAGAAGTGGAATGCGAAAAAATTCCTCGTCAATGCTCAACTCAATTGTGAACCTTATATGAAACAAGTGGTCATCTACTGTATCATTTAAATCTCACTAAAAGAATCACCAAGGAAAAAAGACCACCAGGAACTCTAAAACATTACTTGTTATTTTTCCAAATGCGAAGTAAATCTCAAAGTGTGTGATCTCCCAATGTAGTGTATTAGAGTTTGTTCAATATCCAAATTAGCAAACAGGTGCCAATATAGACAATGTAGTGTACTACGGGCTGTGATTGTTTTGTAAGTGTGTGTGTGGTACTATATAGTGAAGGGGTAGATTCTTAATGGAGTGATTATCCACGTCCGACACCAAGGTTCTCAAGGAGAAGCATCTCCAATGACATATGAGACAATATATAGGATAACAGAATAGTGGGCAAACTACCTCGAGAAGAATCCATACAATGAGCTAAGAGACGATATATTCTCTAACTTGGGCACAAAATTCTATGAAGTATGAGAAAGATTTATGGTGGTAATATCCCTATTTATACTAGTCAGTGCACGTGATCAGTCCATGGGCACGCATGTGTCACAACTGAGGAGTGACCATTGTGACACTGATTCTGCACGTCTAAGACACCAACATATCTCTCTTTCTCTACAAGGACCAAGAAGCTTTTCACCTTGATATAGCCACGATCAGCCTTGGCTAATTACCACTCCCAATTGTGTCCTCCAAGCCACATAACCCTGAGAATACCATGAAGAGGATTGTGGTAGGGCTCAAGGGCATTGCCACAATCAATCCCCAGATAAATGGATTTTGCTAGACTCTGCCTCCAAGTCTAGGTTCATCATAAGGGATGAGGTGAACCAAAACTCAGCCCAGGGAGGTACTATGTAACTCAACCTTATAGGCGAAAGTAGGCTTTAAGTTCCCCCTAGGGTAAGAAAGGGCAAGATTCCCTTGGGTTGAACAGAGGAAATTGCTTTAGGAAGAGAGAACGGAGAAGATGAATCCATGTAACCAACCTCAAGCAGTGGGGATTAAGAGTTTACTAATCGAGCTGAACTTCGAAAAGAAAAAAAAAAGACTAAAATGGCATTTGATTGACTCTATTAACAAGGAGAAAGTTTAGTGCCAGGTTTTGGGAAGTCATTTTGGCACCACACCCATGAACTTCAGAAAACTAATTATGATAGTCATAGTCTATGTAGCACGGATACGGATACATGACACGGTAGGATATCCCCTAGGCAAATAACAACTTACAACATATACTCATAAAATGATTACAAAACATAACAATTTAACAGGATACAGACACAATAGGATACAATCATACAACGATTAAATCATTATATCTTTGAATTAAATATACAATTTGCAGTTCCATGTCCACTCATGTTTCCATAATTGTCAAATAAACCAATTGCTTATCCCACATTTACAATATTAAGATTGTTGCCTCAAAGTTTTAAAACGCATTTCTAATAAGAGGCCACCATGCTGCATTCACTTGTGTGTCCGGCTATGTCAGCTACGTGTCCGACACGTGATCAAGGTGTATCCGATGTTAAATTATTTAAGACACGTTTTATAGCGTGTCTTACACGTGGTGACGAGTGACCGACAAGTCTCAGTGTCTGACATGGACACGATACGGAGACGGCACCCAAAGTGAAGTGTCAGTGCTACATAGGTCATAGTCTCTATTATTGTTAGAAGAGTTTGAAAGAGAGTCGACCACAAACATCTTAACATATGTTGAAGAATTCAATACTCCAGTGATGCATCCTGAATTCCTGATCATTTTTGCCAAGTGACAACAGGGTATTAATGTACATGGATTAGCAATAAAGATGAGGAATGAAATCTGGTTCCTAAGTTGCAGATTTTCACAATAAGAAATCAAATGACTTACTTCGTTTGGGATTGGTAATGGTGTTAGTGAAGAAAGAGAAAACCAATTAATATGCAATTTAAACAGTAATAACTAATAAGCACTAGGAGGAAGCGACATCAATCTTGAAGTGAATAAAATTACTAGCAGCTGACCATCATAATGACATATAGGAACGGACACGATAATTGGCTGTGTACTCGCTTTCACCTGCATCCTGCAAGGAACATGTGACCAAAGTCTTTAAGACAGAAGCCAATTTTCAAAGAAAAAGTAAATAAATAAATAAATAAACAAGTAGAATGAAAAGAACAAAAATATATATATATATATATGTACAAAAACAAGGGTCGAGCATTTTACATGTGTTTAGAACAGTTACACATGTTGACTTTTACATATCGCCAAAACAATCTCAACAAGTATTTCCTTTCACAAAATGGAAAATCTGACAATACAGCTCACTTTATAGTTGGGAATCAGAGTAATTTATGCAAAAGTAACTATGCCTTTGCAACCACAAACACAACTGAAATAGAAAATCCATATTAGGATAAAATCTACAAGTTGTGCTGCACACTACCAACCAGGAAATAAAAAATATGAACTGATCAAGACAGATTAAGTAACTGTTCTAATCTATGAAGCACAGACACCGACACGGATACGACACGACATGACACAGACACATCGGCAAGGTAAAATCTTAAAAAATTGCATGTCGACACTCCAGGAAAGTGTCCGTGAAGTGTTGTGTCCGTGTGTCGGACACGACACGACACGCGACACACTACCTTTTTAGAAGTTTCGGTGCTTTCCTAGGTTTTGAATCAATGTAGTGTAACCAATAAAAGGAAACGAACCTGCCATAAATAGTAGCAAAAAAATGTCGAAGTCTAGAGTACATCGGAGACTCTAAGTTACCAAATTCCTGCACATGACATAAACTTTGAGAAAATATTTCATACACAGTTTTCCAGTTTTTCTACATATATATTTTTCAAATTACAAGTGAGCAAGAACTTGTAGTGCACATGCAAACAGCAACATATATTGCAAACTCACAAAATATTTTTCCTGAAAGCTTCCAAATAGTCAGGTATAACAGAAATCTCACCGAAAATGTTGCGGAGCGCCCAGATGGAGAATCATATTCGCTCCAACCAAACTTGCAATAGCCCGCACCACCTTTTCTCAAACACAAAAGAGAAATTTTAGCCAACACTTCAAACATGATGTCTACATAATCTATAACCTGAGAGGCTTATTCTCATGATAAAGATATTTGATAAGATGAAGAATTAGCCATTGGACCATGTAGGTTCTTATATTTCAAAAGCGATTAACCAGCAATGCTCATATACAATTAATTGGAATTACAGCAAAACAAGCTCAATATTTATTGTGCCTTCCTTCTTATACAAGGAAAGTAATAACTTCATCAACTAACACTGATAAAAATGACTAAATATTCCCTAGGTAACCCCCGAAATAAAATAATATTAGGAAAAAGGTAAACACGAGATGCGCACCGTCAATAATAACAGAGCCTGGGACTTGCGACCGCATACCATAAACATGCATGAATGACAAATGAGGCATCTGACTGGGCAATGTTCTGCAGTTACATGACATATAATTAGGTAAATAACAGAAACAAGAAAACGACGCATGCAAAGGAGGACCACTAATGAACTAACCGTTCATGAACAGTTCAAATTCTGCTCTTAAGAAAATCCTTCAAACTCATTCACTAAAGGAATGAACCAAGCTTGAACATAGCTTCCAAGATCAGTTGCCTATAACCAGTCTTTATCAATTTGACCAAGCTTTATCAATTCGTTAAAAAAAAAAAAAAAACTTTGCATAACTGAAAAAGTTAAGATCTTTTTTAGCATATCATACCTTATTTTTGGTGTTAGTGACATAGAAAATGTTTTAAACTTGAACATTTGTTAGCAATGACCAACATAATCAATATCTAAAAGGTCCGCTCTTTGCAATGATGGAATTTAGAAGCAACTTCAGCAAACACAGACAAGCACACATGCATGCAATACATACATATTTTTGTGTAACACACAATCTGAAATTTAATTGTCATTCTCACAAGTCAGTTTGATAACAATACTAGTACACATATAAGGATCATATAAAGCAACATCGAACAATTTATATATATATATATATATTAATAAACAAGAGTACAACTTGAACAATTATATCTATATACATACATATTAATAAAATAAAAAATAAATAAAAAGTTCGCTTCTTACCGAAGAGGATAACCACTACCAAAGCGCAAGTGCGTTTCAGAGAAGAAAATCGATTCCCACGGCTCCTGGTCCGGCTGGGTCTGAAGGAAGAATATCCACAAGCGATTATCGGAAACTAGGAATTTCCACGATTTGCAAACAAGGCCCAACTTGGCCGCCTCTTTGGGTGTGAGAAATTTCAGGATTTGCATAAATATCTCATCAGGTATTCGATCAAATTCCCCAGTCGACGACTGAACGTACACCATCTGCTGCCTCCGGTACAATGATGCGTATGGATTTGAATTGGAATTCGAATTGGAGCTGGAACGGCTCGATACCGATTCCCAAACCTTTCTCAGCAAAAACGTCATCTTCAGGATATTTTTTTTTTACAAAAAAAAAAAAAAAAAAAAAAAAAAAAAAAAAAAAAATCACAATTTTTCTCTAAGAACGATGCATCATCAAAGAGCTTTTGGAGTTGGAATTCGCGATGCGTTCGATAGTGAGAGAACAAACAACAATAGTGAACATGACAGAAAGGGGAGCTCGTGTGAAAGTGCCAAAACAGTAAAACTACACTACAGACCACATTAACATTAACCTTCCCCCTTGGAGAATCGTACTCCTAAGATACCCCTTTTTGGTACCCCCGCCCGATTAGACAAATATAGTTTGTAGCACTTTTGATTCTTTCAACAAACAAAAGCAACAAAACAAAAGGACAAACTACAACTTTGTTATATAGGATGGATAACATCGAGTCTAGTCGATTCGAGTCCAGCTGTTTGATTTGAAAAATCTTTGTAAGGATATACATCAACGGTTCGTT
Source organism: Hydrangea macrophylla (assembly GCA_033977485.1). Lineage (NCBI taxonomy): Eukaryota > Viridiplantae > Streptophyta > Magnoliopsida > Cornales > Hydrangeaceae > Hydrangea > Hydrangea macrophylla. The sequence goes on from CM066990.1 coordinate 107,480,757, forward strand.
TGATAAAATTGAAAATTAAGTGTTGAAAATTAAGTGTGGAATTTGATGTACTGAAAATTTTAAGTGATTGAATTTGTAATACTAAAAACAGTGCTTCAACTACTGAAATAGAATGCATTGAATGATTATTTTCAGTAGAAAATTTTCACTTAAAGTTTTCAATGATTTTTTGGCTGCTTTTTCAATTAAGTGGTATGTTATCAAACGCACTGAAAAAGAAAAAGTGCTGAATCTTTTCATTTTCAGCATTTAATTGGATTATCAAACATACTCCTAGTTAAAAAAATGTTCGATGATTCTAGTTTAAAAAAAAATGACCACTTCAACGATACTTCTGTCCACATTTAATAATCGAGCCAATAATCTCTGTAGCTGGTTCAAACTTTCATTGGTTGTTTACCTAGAAGGTATTACATTGTCCAACTTGGTTATTAGTTGTGATGATGCCAAAAATTGGTAAGTAAGATTTATGCGGGAAGATAGAGTAGAAAAAGGTTTGTATGTGGTTCGGTCCTGTTAATGAGGTGACCTACGTCCACGGGTGTGTCTAAGCGCTTCTCACTAGCAGATCACCGGCGGCCCTGGTGAGCCAACAAAGATGGGCGGCACTACCAGTAACACCTGTCGGATATATGCGTATGGGTGGTGAGTTCTCTAGCGAGCAAGTATATGCTTGGAGAAGTAATTTTCCGGCCCCCTCTAAGAAGGATAGGTGGGCTCTTTTATAGATGTAAGAGTCCACCCTTACATGGTAAGTTTACTAGATTAGGAAGCCTAATCTAATCACAATAGATTTGCACAACATTAGGGGAGTTTCCTAAGTGGCTTAGGAAACCATTGATTCTTTCTTGATAGAGTCATGGCCATATAAGGAAACGATGGGAGACGCCATCTACTCCGCGCCTACTGTGGATACCGGCATTTGGGCCCACTTTTGTTTTTTTAAAACAATTTTTCAAATTTCAAAGAGTCGCCACTTAATTTTTAAAAGGAAAAATTAAGAAACCATTTCAAAAGAAAACTGATCTTTTGCGAAACCAAAGATTAACTGGGTCCGGGGATTATGGAATGAGAGGGGAAGGAGCCCGGCGGACTAAAATACCCCCTCTCATCCTATCTCACGATAGGCCTCTACTCAACATCCATTTAATCGAATTAATAATCTAAGCATGCCCTCAATTAATACATATATAGGTATACATAACACAAGCATGTTGGAAATGGTGTAAAATTGCTAATGACAAAAATATCATCCATAAGCCACATATGTCAAGTAGCAGGCGATATGATGTGTAATAAGGAACGAGAGAGCTTACCCGGGATCCGGCTGCGAATATTAAGCGTGCAATGCATGCGATTAAATAAAACCTAGGAAAAGAGTCTCTAATCCATATATACACATAAGGCAAATCTTAACTCTAAGGTGTCGCGCATAAGGTCGAAAATCAAATAAAAATCAAGGAATTTAATAAACTAGAGAGAGATTGAGAAATCGTACCTTAATAGCGCTACAAAACAAAGGGTTAGTTCACATGATATGCAAAATATGATGTTAGAAATAACAATCCTAAATTTCTAGCTTAAATCTATCTACTGTAATTAAATCCAAAGCAAATAAATCCTAATTACAAGTGCCAAACCATATGGATGAATATGTACATGGATAAGGATAGACTATGAAATACTCTTAAACTTTGAATTCAAGCTCAACTAATCATTATTAAAACATGGTTTAAGCCTTAGGTCATAGAAAAGTCATGTGGACCATTATTTACAAAGTTGGTCAAATGTGTCATAAAACTCTGAAAATTGCAGAGAGCAGATCAGAATTTTAAGGAAATAAAAAGCACGTCTCTCATGTTTGATGTCGGTGAATTTTGGACACAAGATGCCTCTGTGAGTCTAGTTTCCAAATCAAAAAGAAAATCAAAGTTTCAACGGTCGGATCTCCGGGAAAAGGACAAAAACCAGACATCACTCAGAGATGTACAACTCTCTGTCCAGAGATATTGTTTGATTTTTTAAAAATAGAAAAAAAATCAGAAATACTTTGTTCTTTTTAGGGTGACTTTCTAACACATTAAACTTCATAGAAAAAATTATTTGGAGTCACAAACACTTTACTAGAACTCTGATTTAATTGTTTCAAAAGAGTGTCACTGTTCTGAAACTATTCTGAAACTCTGGACAAATTGTATTTGTGTCACAAAACTCATGATCAAACCATTCTAAACATGAAACCACCTTAAAACAAAAATTACAGCGGTAGAATATCGTGTTATTGACACTTTTCCGTTGGTTTCACTTGATTTCAACGGTTAGATTTCGAACTAAAAATCTTTGATCAAAAACAGTTTGTGAACTCACTGTTTTCATTTGTCAAGTTCAACTTTTATTTGGTAACTCCAACTATTAAACCATGAAGTTGGGTTTAAACCAAACAACTTCTCCTACCATTTGATGGTCATTGGAGGCTAAAGACCTTCATATTTGTAGATTTCAAGTGAAGTATGAGTTGACTTCATGAAATCTCAAGATAAGGAATCTAAACCATTGAGATGGACTTGGACTCAAAACCACTTCCTCCTACCATTTGATGGCCATTGGAGATGAAGACATGACTAAAACTCATGAGTTTTCAAGGAATATAAGGAGACTCCATGAAAACTCAAGCTTAGAGGACCCAAGTCATGAGTATGGACTTGGATCCATCTATTTGTTTATAGAATAAAATGATGATCAAACTTTGACTTCCATATGAAGCATAAGCTTACATGGGATTCAAAAGATCACATTCAAGAGATTTCAAGAGAAATATTGAGGATCTCCAATAGTCTCAAAGAGGGAAGTATGAACAATAAAAGAAATGAAGCAAAGAAAACAAAATAGTTTGAGGATCCAAAGGAAAGAATGCAAATAAAACAACTTATGGTTAGAGGATCACCTCTAAGTATCCTCAAAGTTTTTCTTCTTTGAAGATCTTCCAAGCTCTTGTTCCTAGTTTTTTTCTAAACTCTCTCTTTTCTCTCTAAAATGTTGGTGTAATGGTAGTGTATTTTTTGTATGTGTTGTTCTCCCCTTTTCAAATTCCCCCCAATATTTTTCTCTTGGTTGGTCCCCCATTTCTCCATGAAGATACCTCTTTTTATATAGACAAAAACTACCAATATTTTCAGTGAATTCGGAGTAAAAGACATGTGTAAGCATCTCATTTGGTGGTACAATGTGTACTTTCTGGAATTAGGCAGACTGCTGCCCAGCTCGGCAGTCCAGAAATTGTCGCGGCAGTCCGTGACTGCCGCTGCGGCAGTTCATGAATGCCATCGCGGCACTCCATGACTGCCGCACGGCATTCATCAAATGCCGCGGCAATTAATGGATTGCCGCGTTTTTGTCAGTCTTACTTTATCAGTTTTTTGTTCTTATTCGCATACGCATACGTATTACACTGCAAAATACAGACTTTAAAAGTGAACGGCAGTCAGAAATTTGTGGCGGCACTTGGTGAATGCCGGGCCGGCACTCTCTGACTGCCGCGCGGCACTCAGTCAGCGCCGTGGCAGTCTGCCGTGTGCCGTTTTAAGCTGAGATTCCCCCTTTTTAGGTCTTCCCCCTTTTTGAAACGAATTATTTTTGAAGATCCTTTCCAAAAATCATGTCTTATACCTGAATTCTCCTAAATACCTGGTATTTTTCCTCTTTCTGTGAAATTTTATCGCGTTTTGGAGATTTTCTGAAGAGCTTGGAATACTTCAATTTTTCGGTCCTTGTCATTATCGGATACGGAGGTGACACTCTCCTAAATTCGACGGTTGGTCAAAATTGGGGTGTCTACACCTACCGGGGAGTCACTACGCCCCGTCCCCGAGCTGCCGAGTATGCCGGACGGTTACAGCTGAACACCTCGGAAGTGTGGGCTCCATGCTCCCATTCCGGACTATCCAGGCTATCCGCTGACCACGTGGTGGTTGGACCGTTACAGAATATTTCTGGACGTATCAGCTGCCCCCCATTTTCAAAGTTGAGATGACGCCTTGCCAGATGAAATTTGAAAATTAAGAATGTCTTCCAGATACCGACCGGGAAAAGACCGGGACCCCCGTCGGAACAGGGCCGGTTTGTAATGACCCGTCGGTATATCGACCGAGCGGTGACCCTGCAGGACCGGACCCCCCGGCGCCACGTGTCCACTGGTTACTGGTCTGGTTCGGATCCAAAGCTGCCAGTTTGGAAGTAACCGAATAGTCCAGGTGGCAACCGAACCATCATGTCGTGCATTCAATGCTCACTCTTTTTGAGACGACGCCCCACGTGCCCGAAACGACAGTTTCGGCGGGGGAGCATGTGAGCCATCCGATCAAGTTTGATCCTAACCGTTCGCGATGCCTATATAAGGAGCACCTGTTCAATCTGTTTCTCACTGCAAATCATCAACTAAATCGCCCGAGCAAAACACTCCGAGCTCCTTCTTCTCTGCTGTTTTCGTTTCCCAAACTTCCCTCAAATGGCCTCACATATTGATCTGTCATCTGATGAAGGGCTTAGAGCCTTTCGAGAGGATTGTCACATTCCGGACGATGTTGAAGTCCGTCCGTACATTGAGGGGGAGGAAGTAGCCTTCCCTTTCGTCCTCATCAGCAGCTATCTGCTGCTTATTGTGGGACTACGCTTTTCCCTCCCGGTCTTCTTTTGTGACCTGCTTGAGGGGTTGCGCATCCCGCTCTGCAAGTGCCGTCCAAACGTCGCCCGCCTCCTCTGGGGAATATCAGTGCTGAACGAGCGACTTAGGTTGTTCCTCCGTTCCGTCGACGTCGCCAGGTGTTACATCCTGGGCATCGACCACGGGGGTCCTTACTTGCGCCCCAGGGCCGAGGGGAGGGACCTTGTCCAAGGTCTGGACTTCCCGAACAAAAACTGGCGGCGGTACCCTTGGGTCGTGGTCTCGGGCAACTGGCTGGAGGACTCCATTCTCTGCCCTCCTGCAGTTTTTGATCCCGACCTCTGCAAACAATCTTTTGCTGCCTTCCGCGGCGCGGCCCCTACTGTTGATGATACGAAGGCGATTGACCGAGCCATCGAGGCCGGCCTGTCGTTCTCTGATTTGATCGGGGGGCATGCGGATGATGCAGGCTCCGGACCTTCCTCCACGGCCCACGCCGCTGCGGCTTCTGGGTCGCGCTGCTATACTCGATCCATGGCCACCGGCCCGCGCGCCACATATAGGGTCGGATCACCCGAGGGGCCAATTTTTCTGCCCACCAGCAGTGACTCCACCTCGTCCGGGGATGCAAGCCTGCCACCAGGCCCGTCCAGGAAGGGAAAAGAGAAATAAGTTGGTGAAGGGTCTCCACCTCTACCAAAGAAAAGTCGGATGGATCCCCCGGTCGGCCTTCACGTGCCTAGCTCTTGGACCGGCCTCTCCCTTGCTAACCTGGAGGGTCGTCTTCAGGAGGTGGAAAAGCAGACCGCTCATCTGCAGACAGGCTTGGTTATGCAGGAAGTGGATACTCACACCATCGAGCTTACTGTGAAGGAGCTGGTGGCGAGGTTGGCGGCCCTGGAGGAGGAGGTCAAGGCTCTGAAGGACAAAGGGACTTGAAGGCCTCATTTTTTTTTTTTTTTTTTTTTTCGGGGAGGCTATTATAAATGCCTCCGATCTCTGTACAGTTCACCTTCTATAGCAATAAAAAGGTCCTCGAGGCCACATCTTTCTTTCACTATGCTCCTTTAACTGTTTATTAACTCTGTGCTACGCTGGGCAGCTAATACCCGACCTGTGTATAAATGTGCCCGGGTTGCAGCAACTCGGGCCCGGATCACCGCTGCTCTGTACCAACCAATTGTTAGTCAGGTTAGAACCTAACAATGGTGACGTGGTCGTAACCGAACCGATTGCTGGCTAACTGAACCGTCTTGTCACGCAATTAACGCGCGTGCCTTTTGAGGCGACTCTTCACGTGACCGAAGCGACAGTTTGGGTGGGAAATCTCCTAGACCGCTGGATCCGTTCTAATCTTGGCCGTTCAGGGTCTTTATATAAGGAGTACTTGCCTCATTTCTTGCATCTCTTCCTTATCTTCTATTTTCTGCTTTCTTCCCTCTTCCCCCCGTCCTTTTTCATTTCGGAGCGAGGCTGGAGAGAACGAATCTTGTGAGGTTCGAGCGGGAGTGGGATTTCTTCCTCCTCAGATTCTGTGCATTTTTTGAGTCGGGTGGAACTTTAAGTCATCTGAACCGAGCAGGTGTTTCTTGCGCTGTTTTGGAAGAGTGTTACCTGGTTCTGAGGAGTGTCTACTCGTTACCATTCAGGTTAGTGACTCTTCCCCCCCTGTATATCAGGCTTGGGGTTTCCGATCCATACGCAGGTCGTAGTTTGTGTTCGCTCCTTTCCGTCGGAGTGCCAGAGATGGAACACTCCGGCTTCAACTCTGCGTCGAGATCGGAGAGTGAACAGTATCGATCAGGATCCCCCGGTGCCAGTCTGGACCGGCTTCCTGAGTCCCTGACCGATCATCAAAGTGGGGCCAGGATTCCCGTTCGTCTGTCCGACAGTGAGTCTACCCAGGAGGCCCCTGTTGCCTCCGTCTTGAGGGGGCGACGAGTTGCCCAGGGGGACTGATCGTGTAGTTTTCGCTTGTGAGTCCACTTCTTCTGTATTGCGCTCCCAAGACCTTCTCCGGATCAAGGAGAGATATTCTCTTCCTGATGGTTGCGCCCTAGTCGTAAACCTCGGCGGCGCGCACCTCTATTAGTCGGGGTTTGTCACCCTGTTCGAGGATACTATGATGGCGGGCCTCCGGCTACCCCTTCACCCTGTAGCCCGGGATATCCTGATCTATCTCGATATCGCTCCCGGGCAGTTGGCCCCCAACGGGTGGAGGTTCCTGATGGGGTGCATATCACTGTGGCCTCAAGTGTTTGGGTATGAACTTACCCTCCAGGAGTTTCTTTGGGCCTACCGACCATTCCCTGTGCACCGAAAAGTGGGGTTTTTCTCATTTTCTGCCCATCCGGGTAGGAAAATTATTGACAATTTCCCTAGCAACAACAAAGGGTGGAAGGGCAAATTCTTCCAAGCGTCTACCCTTCGCCTCTGCGACATGGCTCCGGGGATCCAGCTGAGGACATCCTGGGCTGGGGAGTTGAGGGGTAAGACCGCTCTTTCGACCTCGTCTGCTATTTTGGTCTTTAGGAACACGGTGGATTACTGACTGATTTCATTCTTCTGTCCACAGCGGGTTCAACTAAACCCCCCAAAATCCCTGAGTCGTGCCAGGCCAGGATCCGGAATCTAGCAGAGTTGCCCACTAGTGTTTGGAACGTGTTGTCCCGAACATGGGATTTTATCGAGACCTATTCCCCTGAGGAGCCTGTTCCAGCCCCCAGCTTTACACCCGTCATTCCCGGTGAGTTTCCAGGTTGCCTTATGCATTAACTATGCACTTGTCTTTGTTGTTTCTCACACTTCTGACCGTGCGATCTTGCTCTTCTGCAGAAATGGCCCCTAAACGCAATTTGGAGCAACTGAGGAAGAGACAGGCTGCTACCGCCGCCGCTGCTGCTACTCGGGTGGCGATCGCCCAGGGAAAGAGGCCAGCCACTGAGGCCCTGGGTGGCGAGCGCCCGCTCCGACGCATCCGCCATGGGACGGTCAACCGTCCGGACCCTGCGGGGACATCGGCTCCCCAAAGGTTGGCTGTTGAGGAGCCTGGACCCCGGGTTGACATTCCATCCGGTCTGCCCATCGGTGGGCCTGGTGAGGTTCGGGAGAGACTAAAGTCTGTCCTAATCCCAAGCCAGGTGGAAGCATGCGCCGGGCTATCTCTCTAGGACTTCCAAGGATGGTTGTATAGCCTTTCCCATCTGGTAAGTGTTCTTTCTCCCTTCAAATATTGGCCTGCTCCCTTTTTACTTGCCTAACTGATCTTCATCCTCTTGCCGCAGGTTGGCTGTATGGCCGCGGGATCCGAGTCCCTCCTGTCTTCCCTGGCCGGGAAGGCCGCCGCTGCTGACGCCGCCCTTTGGAAGGAGCGGAAAGAATTGTAAGTAGCAAAAGCTGCCTTGGCCGTCGAGACGAGCAAGACGAAGTCATTGGCCTTGAGTTTGGGTAAGGCTCAGGCGGACCTGGCAGCGGCTTTGGCCGAATTGGAGGTTTCCCGGGCCCTCACTGCGGCAGCTAAAGCCCGGGCGAAGGCGGCGGCCGAGACACCTGCTGCAGGGGCCTTGGAGGGCGCATTTGATGACGGCTTCATCCAAGGTTATGATGATCTGAAGCGGCGGGTAGCCCGGGATCACCCCGAATGGGTCCTTTCGGCCTACGAGGGGATTGACTCGGATTACTGGGATGTCGGTGAAGATCCCATAGCTGGTGAAGCTCCTGCGGTTGGTGAAGACCCTGCGGCCATTGCTGAGGCCACAGAACTCGCCCCAGGCGGGGACTTGGGGGACGAAGGACTTGCCGTACCAAGGGAGCAGACCGGGGAGACCGAGGATGTGGTCAATGTGGAAGACTGACTCCCCAGTTCCTCCTTGTTGTTTTTTATTTCATTGCTTGTAGTTTTTTTTATTTTTGGGGAGGCCACTACAACTGCCCCCCATGCTTTGTACATTTTCTTTGATTAATGAAAAGACCCCTGAAGTCAGCTTTCCATCAACTTTGTAGTGTTTTTGTACTATGCCTTTTTGCTAGTATCCGTTCGATTTTTGGCCGATCTAACATCTGCCTTAGCAAATGCTTTAGGACCGTAACCCACAGAACACCTAGTCGAACGATGTAATTCCCTGTTTTGGCCTTAATATTTTCCTTTGTCCCCTGCCCCCCAAGCATTTTGCTAAGGCGGGAGTGCAGGAGGACGGGACTAAATGGCCGTAGGAAATCGACCTGGAACATGGGTGGTTGCAAGAGCATTTGAAGCTTGCCATCGTTGGCCACCTAGGGGATTGGCCCCATCGTCGGCTGGGCCTAGGCGAAGCTTTAGTTAATTTCCTGTTTAGGTCTAGAACCCTCTTGCCCCCGAGGTTCCTGTTAAGGCGGGGGCGTGCTGGTGACCGACCATAGGAAACTGACCTGGAACATGGGTGGTTGCAGGGTCCTTTAGTGCCTGGGTTCGGAGCCCGAGGTCCTTTCTGCCTCGGGGTGTTGCCCGAGATCTTTTCTGCCTCGGGGTTAGGCCCGAGGTCTTTTTTTTGCCTGGGCTCGGAGCCCGAGGTCTTTTGGTGCCTCGGAGTTTGGCCCGAGGTCTTTTGGTGCCTCGGGGTTTGGCCCGAGGTCTTTTTGTGCCTGGGCTCGGAGCCCGAGGTCTTTCATGCTTTGCACGGTGTATTGACCGGGGTGAATTTTTGAAGCAAACTTTATCAATTTTATTTGAAAAATAACAATCTGTAATAGTTGCCCAACCAGGGCTACACGAAAAGAACTTGTCGTATAGTACTAGATTCCCGTAGCCAGATGCTACTGATAATACTTGCGGAGGTGTTGCACGTTCTAGGGATGACTGAGATCATGCCCGTCCATGTTCTGTAGCCAGTAGGTTCCCGGTCGGTTGACCCGAGTCACTATATATGGTCCTTCCCAGTTTGCTCCCAACTTACCATGGCTTGGAACTCGGGTAGACTGGTTTACTACCTTAAGGACGAGGTCCCCGACTTGAAAGGTACGATGCTTCACCTTGCTATTATAATACCGCGAGACCCTTTGCTTGTAAGCTGCCACCCTGAGATAGGCCTGGTCTCTTTTTTCTTCCACCAGGTCTAGTTCTGTCCTGAGGGCTTCTCCATTGTCTGGGTCATTGAAGGTAGCCACTCGGTATGAGGGCAGCCCGAGCTCTGTGGGGACTACCGCCTCAAAACCATAAGTTAAGAAAAATGGGGTTTCGCCCGTAGCTGTCCGGGGTGTGGTGCGGTAGGCCCACAGGAGGGCTGGTAGTTCTTCAGCCCACAGGCCTTTGGCATTCTCAAGCCTTGTCTTAATCGACTGCAAGATTGTGCGATTGGTCACCTCGGCCTGACCATTAGCTTGTGGATGCTCGGGAGAAGAGTAATGATTTAGTATCCCATAGCCCGAGCAGAACTGTCTAAAGATGGGTGTATCAAATTGTCTTCCATTGTCGCTGATCAGGACTCGTGGGATACCAAACCTGCTGAGGATATTTCTTTCCACAAAGTGTTCCATTTTTCACTCGGTTATCGTTGCCAGGGGCTCGGCCTCCGCCCATTTGGTGAAGTAGTCAACAGCTATCACGGCAAACTTAACCTGTCCTTTACCTGTCGGTAAGGGACCGACGATGTCAATTCCCCATTGGGCGAATGGCCAGGGACTGTGGACCGGCGTTTGGAGCTCTCCCGGTCTGTTGAACATGGGAGAGTATCGCTGGCACTTGTCACACCTTCGGACATACTCCTGTGAATCTCGGGCCATGGTTGGCCAATAGTAGCCTTGTAAGAGGGCCTTTCTGGAGAGTGCTCGACCTCCTACGTGGTTCCCGCACATACCTTCATGAATTTCGAACAGTATCGCTTGAACTTGCGTAGGGTGAACGCAGCGGAGGTACGGGATAGTGAACCCCCTCTTGTAGAGGACACCGTCAAGGATATGATATCGTGCCGCCCGGTACTTGACCGCCTTGCTTCCTCTTTGTCGTCCGACAGCCTTCCTGTTGTAAAAAATGTCACGATTGGATCCATCCAACTAGATCCCGGAGTGACCGGGTCAACCTCCATGCCCTCTGAATTGATCACACTTGGCTCGGGTAGGAATTGTATCCTTATCCCAGGCAAGTCTGACTCAGATGACGAGGCGAGGCGAGCAAGCCGGTCATCTCGGGTGTTTTCTTCTCTAGGTATCCGAGTGATGGAGAATCCTCGGAGTTGATTGGAAATCGTCCGGACGAGGGCCAAGTAGGCTATCATGCTGTCCTCCCGCGCTTCGTATTCTTGGTTTACCTGATTGACTACGAGCTGGGAGTCGTTGTAGCTCTGGACTTGTTGGGCACTCATTGAGATGGCCAACTGTTACCCAACCAAGAGGGCTTCGTACTCGGCCTCGTTGTTGGAGGCACAAAACCCAAACCTCAGAGCATATTCAAGCTGGATGCCATCGGGGGTAGTCAGGATGATCCCGGCCCCACTACCTTGCTGGTTGGAAGAGCCATCGACATGTAGCACCCAAGTTGGGATGTCGAATGCAATCCGGGTGGTAAGGCCGGAGGCTCGGGTTCTTCGACCGGGTCTTCTGGGTATGTAAACTCGACCAGGAAATCAGCGACGGCTTGTCCCTTGATGGCCGTCCGAGGTCGGTAAGTTACTTCAAACTCTTCCAATTCCAATGCCCACTTGACGAGCCTCCTAGATGTGTCCGGCCGAGAGAGAATTTTGCGGAGGGGCTGATCGGTCAACACTACGATGGCATGGGCCTGGAAGTACGGGCGGAGCCTTCGGGCTGAGGTGATGAGGGCGAAGTCCAACTTCTCGATACGGGAGTATCGGCTTTCCGCGCCTTGCAATGCCCGGCTGGTGTAGTACACTGGAAACTGTATCCCGTGCTCTTCCCGGATGAGTGCCGAGCTAACCGCCGACGGTGACACCGCCAGGTACAGGAACAGTTCCTCTCCGGATGCCGGTGTAGACAGTAGAGGAGGTGAGGCCAGGTATTTCTTGAGTTCCTGGAATGCCTCCTCACACTCTTCGGACCACTGAAAAGCTTTGCGGAGGATTTTGAAGAACGGCAGGCACCGATCGATAGCTCGGGACACGAATCTATTAACTGCGGCCACCCGTCCGGCTAGGCTTTGAACTTTTTTTGTTGACTTAGGTGACCGCATGTTGATGATAGCTTGGATTTTATCGGGGTTTGCTTCGATTCCCCGCCTGCTGACTAGATGACCGAGGAACTTGCCGGACGAGACACCAAAGGTGCATTTGGCCGGGTTCAACCTCATCTTGAAATTTCTCAAAATGCTGAAGGCCCCGGCTAGATGCTCAAGGTGGTCGGGCTCATCCCGGCTCTTGACCAGGAGATCGTCCACGTACACTTCCATGGACTTTCCGATGAGGTCTTTGAACATGAAATTGACCAGGCGCTGATATGTAGCCCCGGTGTTCTTAAGGCCGAAGGGCATGACTCTGTAACAGTACATGCCTTGGTCGGCGATGAACGCCGTCTTCTCTTCGTCCCCGGGGTACATGCTGATCTGATTATACCCCGAGTAGGCGTCCATGAATGAGAGGAGTGAGTGGCCCACTGTTGAGTCGACGAGGAGGTCTATCCTGGGCAGCGGATAACAGTCCTTGGGACAGGCCTTATTGAGGTCGATGAAGTCTACGCACATTCTCCACTTCCCATTGCTCTTTTTGACCAGGACAACATTAGCCAACCAATCGGGATAGTAGACCTCCCGGACAGAGTTTGCCTTTAAGAGCTTCTCGACCTCCTCACTTACTGCCGTTTGTCTCTCGGGGGCCATGCCCCTCCGTTTCTGCTTCACTGGGCGGCAGTCCGGGCTGACGTTGAGACGATGGGACATCACCCGGGGATCAATCCCGGGCATGTCCTCATGACTCCAAGCGAAAACGTCCTGGTTTTGCCTCAGGAACTGGGTCAACTTTTCCTTCAAGGCAGGCTCCAGTAGTGCGCCTATGTTGACCGTGCGACCTGGGTGTTCTGGATCCAGCACAACTTGCTCCAACTCCTCCATAGGTCCTATCACGTCCCTTTGGTCCCAGGGGTCCATTTCTTGGACGTTCAGTGTTTCGGTGATTGCCCCCCGGCGCAACGAGCTAACATAACAACTTCGAGCCGTGGTTTGGTCTCCTCGCAAACATCCGGGTCCCTAGGGAGTTGGGAATTTCATGGTTAAGTTGTATGTGGAGACAACTGCTCGGGCCCTGTTGAGGGTCGGCCTTCCGAGGATGACGTTGTAGGCCGAGGGGGCCTCCACTATCACAAAATTAGTCAGCATGGAAACCTGCTGCGGGTAGGTCCCCATGAGAACGGGGAGCTCGATCGTACCGAGCGGTTGAGTGCTGGAGCCGTTGAATCCGACCAGGGGAGTAGCAACCGGCCGGAGCCGATCCCGGGAGATCCCGAGTTGGTCGAATGCCGCTGTAAACATTATGTCGGACGAGCTGCCTGTGTCCACCAGTACCCTCTGGACCATATAGTTAGCTATAGAAAGCGTCACTACTAGCGGGTCATCATGGGGGCAGTGGAGGCCCTGTACATCGTCGGACGAGAACGTCAGAACGTCAGTTGGTGAGGAGCCGGTAGATTGGACCTGCCATACATCCGCTCGGGATGCTCGGGCATGCCTCTTCCGTGCCGACTGAGAATCACCTCCGCCAGATGTTCCTCCGGAGATCACGTTAATGTGGCCGAGCGGTGGAGGGGGCTGACCGGGAGCTTGGGCTTCCTGTCGGGGCCGTCTGTCCGTTGTGACAAACTCGGCAAGATGTCCCTGCTCGATCAGCTTCTCGATTGCTATCTTCAATTTGAAGCAATCCTCCGTTTCGTGGCCGTGATCCCTGTGATAATGATAAAACTTCTCCCGATTTCTCTTACCGGGTGGGGCTCTGAGTTTAGCCGGCTGCGGAAGCAGCCTCTGTGCCTCTGCGGCGGCCATCACCTCATGTATAGGTCGGGAAAGGGGTGTAAAAGCCGTTAGGGGCTGACCTCTAGCATCTCTTTGATCTTGCTTCGGCTTCTTTCTCGGACCCTTCTCGAATCCCTCGCGCTTGCGCTTGGCTTTTGGGGATTCGTCTTCCGCCTGGCTGGCGCGTTTTGCCTTCAAAAACTCCTCGGTATCTATATACTTTCCAACTCTTTCCGAGAGTTCCACCTGAGTTGCCGGTCGGTTGCGATGAAAAGACGTGGCCACCTTGGTGTGTTGAACTCCTGAACAGAAGGCCATGATTGCGGCCGTCTCGTTGAGGTTGCGGATCAGGAGCCTCTGCTGGTTGAAACGATCTACATACTCCCTTAAAGATTCACCCTTCTGCTGCTTGACAGCTAGCAGCTAGGTGTCCGGTTGCGATCGGTCTAGCATCCCTACAAACTGGCTGATGAAGAGTTTGCCGAGGGTTTTGAAGTTGTCAACCGTCCGGGGCTTCAAGGCATGGAACCACTGTGCGGCTGATCCTTTTAGGGTGCTGGGGAAAGCCAGGCACAGCAGCTCGTCTGTCGTGGTGACCAGTGCCATGTGCGCCTTATAGGTGCGGATGTGGTCAACCGGACTCCCCGTGAAGTCGTATGAGCTAAGGTGCGGGAGTTTGAATTTCCGCAGTATGGGAAACTGTGTCACCCAGGTGGTGTAGGGCGACTCTGTTTCTGTATTCGTGAGGTCGTGACCAGACTTGCGGTTCAGCCTCTCAATCTGCTGCTGTAGTTCCTCGACCTGGGCTTTGACGTCACTCCGCCCTGCCCTCCTATCCGTGTCTGAATGGTAGGTGGGGTCGGACGATGAGGCCTCCTCCTCAAAGTGCGTCGACCTCGGAGATAGTACCCAACTGTTGGTCCGGGTAAGCCTGTGCCTAAGGTCCCCTCGGCTCAGGACGGGAGGATCGTCGACTGATTCCCGGGTTTTCCGTCCGGATTTTCCTGCCCTTGCTGCGCGCCGTCGATCAATGATAATTCTGGCGTCATCTGCTCGGCGAGGAATGTACCGAGGCACCCTTTGAGAGCGCTTAGTGGCCTGGCTGCGCTCTCCACCTGCAGGACGTTCCCGGTTTGGTGAGGACACCGGAGCGGATCGTGCGTGCTCTCGCACCCGAGCCGGCTGGCTGACGGGGGCGCTTTTCTCAGGTCGACTCTCTGACGCGGGGCGCTTCTTATGTTGGGCCATAAGCGCGTCTATCTCCTGTTGTGCTCGACGCTGGCCCTCCAGGAGCTGCTCCAACGCCGCCGTAACCTGTTCGGTGGTCATAGAGGTGGCCCGCGGCTCGATCTGCAGGTTTTCCTGACCGGCTGAGTCGGCGGGGTTGTCGATTTTCTTACCCTTCTTTGGCGGCATATCGATCAGTCAAAGATTTTTGTTGATGAGAAGACTGTGTCGTTCCCACAGACGGCGCCAAACTGATGATGCCAAAAATTGGTAAGCAAGATTTATGCGGGAAGATAGAGTAGAAAAAGGTTTGTATGTGGTTCGGTCCCGTTAATGAGGTGACCTACGTCCACGGGTGCGTCTAAGCGTTTCTCACTAGCAGATCACTGACGGGCGTGGTGAGCCAACAAAGATGGGCGGCACTACCAGTAACACCGGCCGGGTATATGCGTATGGGTAGTGAGTTCTCTAGTGAGCAAGTATATGTTTGGAGAAGTAATTTTTCGGCCCCCTCTAAGGAGGATAGGTGGGCTCTTTTCACCCTTACATGGTAAGTTTACTAGATTAGGAAGCCTAATCTAATCACAATAGATTTGCACAACATTAGGGGAGTTTCCTAAGTGGCTTAGGAAACCATTGATTCTTTCTTGATAGAGTCATGGCCGTATAAGAAAACGATGGGAGACGCCATCTACTCCGCGCCTACCGGGGAGTCACTACGCCCTGTCCCCAAGCTGCCAAGTATGCCGGACGGTTACAGCTGAACACCTCGGAAGTGTGGGCTCCATGCTCCCATTCTGAACTATCCGGGCTATCCGCTGACCACGTGGTGGTTGGACCGTTACAGAATATTTCTGGATGTATCAAGTTGCTCATGAGGTAGGGATAGGGTTTAGTATTTAGAGTTTAATTTGACGTTGTGACCATGGTGACACTAAGTGTGAAAGAATTGGAGAATTTTAGGGTTGTTTCTGAAAATTTTAGACAAACTTTGGGGGTGATTTTAGTACTTTTTGAAAACTTAGGGGGAGTGTTTAAAATTTCTAAAAATTTGGGGAGGGGGTTTTCCGAAAATATGAGGAACTTGGGTGTGGGTTATAATATCTTTTAAGTTGGGTTTATGGTTGGCTTTTTAAGTGGCGGTGTCGGCAAGTCGCGGTAGTAGTTGGTTCCATGATGGTGGTCTAGTGATGTTGACTGGCTCTGTTGGTTGGCTTGCGAGAATATGGAATTGTGGCCAGACTTAGTTCAGTTTCAATTGAGATTTTCTAGTTCTTTTGGTAAAATCAACAATTGAATTGATCGAGGAGCCAAATAATGGAGATTATAGCTGGGCAGGCTTGAAAAAAACAACCACCGTGCAAGGTTTTGTGATGACAGGGACGATGACGCTGGTTGTGGGAAGGTAAGCTTTGTTTGGATAGAGGAAGTGTCAACTGTCAAGTGACAGGGGTATGGAAAAGACACAGATTTTTAGGCATCTGTGGTTGGTAACAGAATAAAGAGAATTATGTGATCCGTTGGTATCAATTGATGTTGAATGCAATAGAAAGAATGAGAAGAATATATATAGGAAGAAAACACAAAGTCATTGTCAATGAATTTCTGAGCAATTCTCAACCCATTTAAGTGATTCATTTCTATAAAGGTTATATATACATAACACAGAAAAGATTAATTACTTACCTTTTTGAGAGATTCAAGAAGAACAAAACAAGCTAGCTTGAAGCAATGTATACAGTTCAATGCAATCAAAGAACTGAAAAAGTTATCATGGGTGATTCCGCAACTTCCAATTCAATAGTGGATGAAGAAATGAGCTACCCACCCACTTCTCGATAAGAAAAAAATCTAGGGCATACTCAGCAACAATTAATCACTATATATGGTCATTTACCCTATAGACCAAAAATGTCTTTGAGTTGTGGCTTCCAAATGGGCAATTCTTCTCTAGCCACTTAAGCACTATGCCATCAGAGAGAATGTATAGAATGGCAGGAAACATTTTTATGAAAAGCAGAGAAATTAAAACTTGGTTTAGGGATTCTTTACTCAACAAAAAGGAATAGGGGATTCTTTGAGGTACCAGTACTGATGCTTGTGATTTCACTGTGTTGTCCACATTTATCTAGGAACCCAAATTTCTCATTTGAATTGATCGTGCATTATTTAAGTGTATTGATGATACCTGTACTTGAACAACAAAGAGAAGTGATAAACAAGAGGTTCAGTGAAAGCCTACTAACTGTATAAAATAAATCTGAATTGTCAAAATGAGATGTAGTTGACACATATCATAGATTCATAGATGCTTCAAATAGAAAAAATAAATAAATAAAAGAGGGGGAGGGGAAGGGGGAGGAGGAATAATGTGTTATGCATGTTTGGACTATGCACAAATTTGTTGTTTGGTTCATCATCGTAGAGTCTTTTCATCACTTTCTAAAAAGAGAAGGTGACGAAGAGTTGAAAATTCCAATTAGCATCAAAGTTATGGGACTAAAGGCTATAATTGACGACGAAATTGGATATTGGTGCATAATTTGGAGTTGTAAAATGTATTTGATCATCCAAAGGTTTATTGTTTATTTATTTATTTTTTGACAACATCCAAAGGTTTATTGTTGTAATATTTTATTTCATGCTTAAATAGTACTTAAAAGTCAGCTATAGGAGTATTGTTTTCTCTTTAGTGTCTTTTATATATGTAGATGTAGACAGACACCATTTAATATAGATTAAACCAACTAAAATTGTTTGTTCTTATGAGTAATGTTGTGCTTTTCAAGTTTGAATCTCAAATGTGATTTCCAAATGCATTGTAGTTTGTACTACATGCACAAACAAGTGGTTACATCAATCCGTGTCACACATATGTCACATGGTATAATTGTTAAATTATTTAAAATCAAATTTAAGAATCACAACATTATTCAATTCTTAAGGGTGCCTTTCTCCTGAGCATTATACACTAGGCTGAAATGGGTTGGATCATTCTTATCTTTTGGATAAAAAAATTTCAGAAAACAATAATAAGAAATGTGGGTAAGTTAGGAAAAGCGAAGAAAGAAGAAGAAGAAAAAAAGTGCTTAACTATAAAATATACACCTGCGGTTTGGTCCCTGTCTCATATTGGTTCTTGTAATTTTAATTGTGTTAATTTGGTCCCTGAAGTTTTTTAAGAGAAGTAATATGGTCCAAATCTCCTATTTTGTCAGAAAATGTAACAGAATTCACCTGTTTCTGCGCACAATTACGCTAGTAAACAGATGGAGAGATTGGCGTTGTTCTATTTTTGTCTCTAAATAGTCTATGACAGTATGTTACTATGTAAGTAAATTTTATCAACTTTTCTCACAGAATTGGGCATTTGGACCAAATTGCTTATATTTAAAATTTCAGAGACCAAACTAAATTTTAGGGGTATATTTTAATTTTTGTATTTAACTCCCCCAAAAAAATGAAAAAAAAAAAAAAAAAAAAGAGAATGAAGGGAATTGAACCCGACGTGAATCGAACACGCAACCTTCTGATCTGGAGTCAGACGCGCTACCATTGCGCCACGGATCCGGCTGATATTTAATAAGGAAGACTAAATATATATATATGTATATGTATATATTCGATCAAAAAAAACTTCACAAAAAACAAAAGAGAGAGAGAAGAGTAACAAAGGGTGAAAAATCTCTCTAATCCAAAAAGAACCAATGAAAGGAAGCCAACTCATCAAATCAAAATCTCTCTGCCCTCATTCCTCTCCTCACAATCTTATTCCTCTTTGGAAGAGGATCTTCACAAACCCATTATTCATCATTAACAATAAAACCATCCATATCTCTATCTCTATATCTCTATACCCAATATTTCTCATCTCATCTCATCTCATCTCATCTCTCTCTAATTCACCTAATCTCAACTGATATCATAATCATGGCCTCCTCAGCCTTGTTCTCCACACCCACTTTCCAAGGTCTGAGACCCCTCAACAAGCCCACTGATTCCTCATCATCACTCTTCTTCTCCAAACCCACCAGTACCTCTGCTAAATTCATCACCACAAAGAAGAAGAATTTCAATGGAGCAATCATCAAATCTGAGCTGAACCCATCTGTTGTTATCAGCTTGAGCACAGGTCTGTCCCTGTTCTTGGGTAGGTTCGTGTTCTTCAACTTCCAGAGAGAGAATGTGGCCAAACAGGTTCCCGAGCAGAACGGAATCACGCACTTCGAGGCAGGCGACACTCGTGCCAAGGAGTACGTCAGCCTCCTCAAATCAAACGACCCAGTTGGGTTCAACATCGTTGATGTCCTCGCTTGGGGATCTATTGGACACATCGTTGCTTATTACGTTCTTGCCACCTCCAGCAACGGCTATGAGTTCTTTTGGGGTGTATAGTATAGTATAGTATAGGGAGACCCCTATTTATTACTACTAGTATATATATTAATTATTTTGCATTTTTATTTTCCTTTTTTTTTTTTTTTTTTTTTTGGGGAGACCCAGTTGCATGTATTCGAAATTAAAGCTAGTAGTATTCCATTGTTCCGTTTAATTTTATGTGTTCTATGTGATTCTGTCTCAAGTGTACGTTCTCCATTAAATAATTCTTTTGTGATCAAGAAGACTTCACTCTGTTTCATTATTTACTTCTTTAATTAATTAATGGGCAAATTATACTTTAGTTCATTAAATTATAATCTGTTTTCAATTAAGTTCATAAATTTTATTTATTTTTGCAATTAGGTCCTTAAGTTTCAAAAATTCATTCAATCAGACCCAAATTCTGACACTGCTAGCTTAAACTATTAGATATTGTCATGTACGTTGCACGAAATGCTTACATGTCGCATATTAAGATAAAACAAACACGGGAGATTATGAATAGTGCAAAAAATCGCATTCAATAAGATCTGAAATCGCGTTCAATCAAATTCGACAACATGTTTGACTAGAACCAAAATTGCATTCAATCATACCCAAAATCACATCACTTTTTAGCCATTCACAGTCTCTCATGTTTGTCTTAACCTAACATGTGACAAGTAAGTATTACGCGCAACGTACGTGACAATTTCTAATAATTTAAGCTAACAGTGTCAGAATTTGGGTCTGATTGAATGAATTTTTAAAGTTCAAGGACCCAATTACAAAAAAAAAAAAAAAAAAAAATTTATAAACCCAATTGACAATAGACATATAATTTAATAGACTAAAGTGTAATTTAACCTTAATTAATTAATTAATTATCTGGCACCAGTTCCTACAACTGCAGTACCTTATCCATCAATTTCCAGTAGCAAGTTGTGGGATACTACAAGTTTTTTTTTCCCCAATTAAAGAACAAGAAAAGAAGTGGCTGAATTGAAATGTTCACAAGGAAAATGTGATATTACTTTTTTGGGCATTTACCAAAAATGACTTCAGTATATAATTTATTAAGTTAAAGTACAAATTAGAGAATGACTTAATAAAAAGGACAAAAAAATTGACAGGTGGTGCTCGCACGGTATAAGTGCGCGCACCATAGAATCTCCAATAAACAACCACCGCCGCACTTCTTCTTCAAAGGCAGTTCGCACCGTGCGAGCAGTGTACCGTATTATTTCTAATTTCAAAAAATATTTTTAAACTTTAAACATCCATAACTTTTGTCTTATAACTCCATTTTTCGCAAATTTTATACCGTTGGAATCGTGTCGACGAGAGCTACAAAACTAGTACCATTGTTGATATGTTTTGATAAAAAAAAATTTCATATTTTTACATACATGGATAATAAGTGAAATTTCACTTGATATACATACAATATTCAGTGAAATTTCACTCAATTCTAGAGCGCTTTTAAAAGCTCTCCCAAAAAAGTCCTAAGTTTAATTTTTGCAAAGCTCATAAACTAGTTACCAAATGAATTAACATGAAATTGTGCTTTAAAAAAAAAAGAAGCACCAAAATGGGGGCCAAACTAACCCTTAATGTTCATGTACGAGTTAAGTGAAATTTCACTAAATATTCATATAGGCATGGTGATTTGTTTTTTTTTTTTTTTTCAACAATGCATATTTTGTTAAAAATAAGCAAATTTCATAATCAATTATAAATCACAATTTTTCAACCAAAACAAATACAAGAATTCTTGTTAAAATTCGCCTTTTTTTTTATTTTATTGTTGATATGTTTTGAGAAAAAAGATTTTCATGTTTTTACATACATAAATAATAAGTGAAATTTCACTTGATATACATAAAATATTAAGTGAAATTTCACTCAATTCTAGAGCTTTTAAAAACTCTCCCCAAAAAAGCCCTAAGTTCCATTTTTGCAAAGCTCATAAACTAATTACCAAATGAATTAACATGAAATTGTGCTTTAAAAAAGAAGCACCAAAATGGGGCCAAACTAAGCCTTAATGAGGTAGCAATGACTTTATTGCTATTTGTCTTTTAAATTTTTTTTCTTCTCAAAACATATAAATTTGGCATACATAAATATTAAGTGAAAATTCACTGAACCCGTACATGTCTTCTTCCTGAAAAACTTGAAGTTAAACTTAACATTTGTGTATTCGTTCAGTGAGATTTCACTTAGTTTTCTTGTACAGCAAGTGAAAATTCACTAACTAACTATCCCAAAAGTTACTAGAAGCAACTCTCTAGAGTTTAAAGTTCAATTTGATACTTAGTTTGTTAAAAAGTCCCTCAAATGTCGATTTAAGTGAAATTTTACTTAATTTTCATGCACGAGTTTAGGGAAATTTTACTTAATATTCAGGTATGCCAAATGAAATTTCACTCTCTTTTTTCACATTACAATGCATATTTCATTTTAAAAAATCAAATTTTACGAACATTTATAAAACATAGTTTTTCATCCCAAACAAAATGCAAAATTCTTGTGAAATTTCACTAAAACCATCCTTTAAAACAAAGTGAACATTTATTTTTCCCTCACAAGTCGCAACATATCAACTTAGTATACGTGAATGTTAAGTGAAAATTCAATAAACCATACACGAATATTATGTGAAAAATTTATTTGGTTCGTGTCACGACCCCAAAATTCGACTTCAAAATTTTAGGCTCGAGACCGGCCTCTAGGCCTCTTCGTAATTAAATAGAGCTCTAGCGGAAGCAAACATAGCTTAAATCCATTTATATATTGAAGTCTACATAAATCTTGAAAATATTATTACATTTGAAGGCATAACTCTTCTGAATATTCTACATATCTAACAATCATCTACTCCTCATTTGCATCAAGAAGATAATCTTTATCTTCTATCGAAATGTTCTGTTCTTCTAAGGGATCTGTAATAGCCTATCATCGTCACTTTGTCACCTGAAAAGGGTTTTAAAAATATTTGGAGAGTGTGAGCTGAAGGCTCAGTGAATGAACATAACCTTGGAAATAATCATTTAAAAGGTTTGCCTTTTTAGAATAGATAAGATAATAACATTAAAATTTCATGCAATAAAATATAATGACAAGTTCTATTTGCATGGAAAATTACATCTTTACATAAATGTCAAATTACCAACCACCCACTCACACACACGTTCCTTTCATTACATGGTACAGTGATCAAAGTACAACCCTGCTAGTCGGGTTCATGGGTCCAAAGGACCAGCCACTTGGGCTCATTTCATCGCATATATAGGCTATACTTTATAATTTGTTGTGGTAGTAATTGACACTTTAAATAAATAAACAATTTAAATGATGGCATTTTAGAAGATACATGACATTGAAATAAATTGGCACATTTGAGAATAATAAGTTTTGAATGCTAAAACCCTTCCAGGAACCAAGAAAAATGTTCCGAAAATAACTTTAGTAATTTTGATACTTTACGTATCATTAAAATCATAGTAGAATTTACTCATTATATATTGAGTTAATATAGAGTTTGAGAAAAGGTAATAAACACTCACATATAGAGTTGAATTAAGTACAGGATACGAACACTCACCTTGGCGACTTAGGAATTGACGATGAAACAGTTCCTACATCAATACAGGTAAAAGAGCTAAACATTTAATCATAGGTTGCAAGCATAAGGGTAAAATTGTAATTAAGGCTTCTCTAGGGTATTCCTATAAATATGCTAAAGCTATGTCAAGACTTCACTATAACGTTCTTTACATTATAATGAGTTCAACATCACTAGTTGGACTCAATTTGGAGTCCATAGTAGTTCCTACTTCAAACAGAGTATAAATGTGGATTCTACAAATAAGTTGTCTTTTAGATAATGTCCATAACACCCACATTTGTGTTATTCCTTTTGCATTACATTGTCATGCATGATAATGTGATGTGGCGTATCTTATGACACATGGTTGAGTGAGTTTTGACTCACGAGTCGATTTGGGTGTCTGTATTAGAGAACCCTTTGAAACTGTTGTGATTAAGGATTTATTGTTTGTGAAGTCTCTCCGAGTATGAGACGGTCACTGTAGAACATTTTAAATGTTTATCTGAAAATAAATGTTTACCTGTGTATTTCAATATCTGTATTATTTTCTGTTTTAGAATTTATTTCTGTTGTTAGATTTAGTATCCTGGTGAGGACGAATGAACACGCTATTAATTTGGTAGGCTAATTAGCAACTTCGAAAACGTCATGTAGAAATTCGCGTTTTAGCGACCAAACGAAACTTAGTCGAAAACTTTTATAATTTTGAAGTTTCACTCGTAAAGCTATGAATAAGCTGTATAGAAAGTTTCAGAGACTAATTAGGAGTTTGGAAACTCGTGGGGGAGGTAAACGTAATTCCCAAAAGAGTTGCTTATATATAGATAGAGATGGATCTTTAGATTTTTATAAAGTCTTAACCTAAGTCCAAGAAGGAGGCCAAAGGGAGATTTAGAGGCTTAGAGCTTTGCGACGCCAAACGACGACCTTCCGTCAGTCTGGTTTCTCCCAGATTTCATATTCGAGCTCCTCGAGGTAAGAGCTTCGTTTTGATACCTTTTTGGGCCTGCTTGGCTAAGTTTTCCGAAAAGTTATTTTCTAGAATTTTTCATAAAAGTTGATAAATGGAATTCTGATCCATAGGAATTGTACTAGACGGATTTCTGCACGTTCTTTGTGCACGGGTTTTCTTCAGATTGAATTATAGGAGCGTTATTCGGAGGTGAGTGATTCAACTATGTTTTTGGAATGATTTCTTGACATGTATTCATGTTTTGTGTGAATAGCATGTATTAATTGTTAGAGATATATTGTGTAGTTCATATTGGGCATTTATATTGATAAGTAGGCTCAATAGCACGGTGATATGTTTTGATTACCGCGAGCATGGTGATATGTATTTGAGCATGTTAAGTTGCTTATTTGGGTCAGAAGGAGCACGTGGTCACCGTGCCATTTTGTGGAGCCGATATAGACATTAAGGTCGCACGATTGTTTGTAGAATCGTGGGTCTTACCCTTTCGCGTGGACTTATTGGCGAGGAGTCGCGGATTGGGAGTATGGACGGGCACGTGAGTCTCCGGCGACTAGTATGAAATGTAGAGATGTGAATGCAGACATGTTTATCATTCATGTACATATGTTGTTTTATTCACTAAGCTTTAGCTTAAACAAATCGAAATATGTGTGGTTATTCAAATAACCATTTCAGGTGTAAATGCTGGCGAGGAATCGGAGAAGTGAGCACGTGGGTTTTAGAGTTCGCTTTGAAGGCAACTTGAACGTTAATCTTGTAGTTTTGAGACAATAAGAAATGTTATAATAAGAATTCTTATAGTTTTTAGTTATGTTAAACTTGGTATGTTAGAACGAATCTAAAATGTTGTAGTAGACTATTACATGTTGTAATTATGCTTTAGCAATGTTTTAATCTAGATGGGTATACTTTGGAACGAATTTGGTGTGAGCATTTTAACCCCGTTTGAATTTTGGTAAGTTTTATACTTGGGAAAATGCTGCAGAATGAGAAGCTGCCATAAATCAGTCGTCTGGTTGAGAAAACAGTCGACTGGAGCCTCTGTTTTCAGCAACTCACTGCATTGTTTCACAGGGGATCAGTCGACTGGGTCCTCGACACAGTCGACTGGATCATGTTTTTAAAAGTGATATTTTGTTCAGGCTGGACTTCAGTCGATCGGACCGTATCAGTCGACTGAAAATTTGAAGCCCCAGTCGACTGGGCTTAGAAAGCAGTCGACTGGATGGTGTTTTAAAACCCAACTTTCTGCTGGACCAGGATCAGTCGACTGGATCCGAGGATCAGTCGACTGGACAGATGGTTTTCAAAATGACTTGTTTTATTCCGCTGCATGTGTTCTTCAAACAAAATTTTGGGAACGTTAATGATTTGGTTTAGCCTAGGTGGCGTGCCACGGGCTCCGGTCCCGCTACTGTGGGACCGGGCTATGACATTTAGTGGTATCAGAGCATAAGTTTAGAGCCTTGGGAACGAGTGACGTTATATATGCTGAGTGACGTCGAGTGGAGTGTGTAATTGTGAAGGTAATTGTTATCATTGTAGAAATGCTTCATGTATTAGCATTTGTTGATTGTGATGAGCTGTGCACATATATCTATATTGTGGCATAGCATGCATGGTCATTATGCATTGAACTCAACAGGGGAAATATTTGAAACGTTATGGCTGATCCACCAAGAGAATTGTCACCGCATTCGCAGATGGACCAAATAGTGAATATGGTGGGAAATTTCATACAAGCGGTAAGTGAAAGAGAACAGATGAACGTTCAGCCTCCACAAGTAGAAATTCGTTATATCAATGCACCATCGGCACCGCGACCTCAACACACAATCATAGAACAGTTTCATAAGCGAAAACTGACGTTGTATCATGGGCAAGTTGACATAGACTTGGCCGATCATTGGATGATGGACATGGAAAGACATTTCCTTCAGGTAATATGTACTGATGAGGAGAAAATTTTGTGCGCATCCGATACGTTGATGGGCGAAGCATTGGATTGGTGGAACAACGTGCTTGAACGAGGGAAGCCAATCACGTGGGAAGCATTTAAAGAAGAATTCAACAAACGTTTCTTCCCGCAATCCGCTTATACTCAGAAACGCCAAGAGTTTGCGAGTTTGGTTCAGGGAGATATGACCGTGGGTGAGTATGTTTCTCATTTCAATGCCTTGTTACGATTTGGAAAAACTACCGTTCCGACTGATAGGGATAAAGCTCGTAAGTTTGAGGAAGGGCTTAGAGAGAACATCCGTGGCCGTGTGGACATGTTGCAACACCCGACCGTTTCTCTAGTCGAGGAAGCCGCTCGTATAGCTGAGAAGAGTGTCGACCGATATCGACAAGGGCAACACGGAAAGAGACCCAATGACAATAGGGGCAAGAGCCAAGGGAATGCGAAGAAACCGTTCACGCAAGGTTCATGATCGAATATGGGTAGTCAAGGAAGAAGTGTGTTTGTTGGAGATTCGAGACCATTGTGCCCAACATGTAACCTGCGACACAGAGGAACCTGCTATCAATTGATCACTTGCTATATTTGTAAACAATTGGGGCATGTGTCTAGGAATTGTCCTTTGAACGCAAATTCGACTACACCAAACACAACCTCGAACACCAAGAGCTATAACCCAGAGGTAAGAGGGAAATGTTTTGAGTGTGGCCAACCGGGGCATATAGCGAAGAATTGCCCAAGTAAAAGACAACCGGGAATGAGTACCGGGGCATCAAGTGTGCCAAGCGGATCAAGGGTAGAACCTCGTGTAGATAAAGGGAAAGGAGTCGCGCAACAACAAGGACGATACTTTCAGCTCAGGTCGGGGAATACAGATGATATCGTCGTATCAGGTATTCTTCCTATTTGTTCGTATCCTGCAGGTATACTTATGGATTCTGGTTCAACGCATTCATTTGTATCACGTGATTTTGTTAAGCATTTAACTGTTAAGTCAGAACCGCTAGGATATGACTTGTGTGTATCATTGCCTAGTAGTGAACCGCTAGTTACTTCTTCGATATTCAAGTCATGTGAAATCAAGATAGGTGATAAAGTTTTGAGCGTTGATTTGATTCCGTTGACGGTGAATTACTTTGATGTTATCTTGGGTATGGATTGGTTGTCGGTTAATCAAGCCAAAATTGATTGTGAACAGAAACGGGTTAGTTTTTATCCGCCAGGACGAGAGGAGTTTACTTTTCAGGGTAAGGGAGTGATCGTACCGCCGTACTTGATATCGGCGATTCAAACAAGTAAGATGCTGAGGAAGGGTTGTTCGAGTTTCTTATGTTCAATTGTTGACACGCGAGTTCTTGGACCACTAATAGAAAATTTTCAGTAGCTCGAGAATTTCCAGATGTTTTTCCCGATGAGTTACCCAACGTATTAATTGAAAGAGAGCTTGAGTTCACAATAGAAGTAGTATCAGGGTCACAACCGATATCCAAAGCACCGTATCGAATGGCACTGATAGAGTTGAAAGAATTGAAAGTTCAGTTAGAAGAACTGTTGGAGAAAGGTTTTATCCGACCGAGTGTTTCACCGTGGGGAGCTCCAGTCTTGTTTGTGAAGAAGAAAGATAGGACAATGCGTATGTGCATCGACTACCGAGAGTTGAATAAGTTGACCGTCAAGAACAAGTATCCGTTGCCGCGAATAGATGACTTATTTGATCAGTTACAAGGGGCTCAGGTATTTTCGAAGAACTTGAGATCCGGTTACCATCAGTTGAAAGTCAAAGGGGAAGATGTTGAGAAGACAGCTTTCAGAACTCGATATGGTCACTTTGAATTTTTGGTTATGCCATTTGGGGTGACAAATGCTCCAGCTGCTTTCATGGACTTGATGAACCGTGTTTTCAAGGACTACTTAGATGAGTTTGTCATTGTGTTCATAGATGATATCCTAATCTACTCCAAAAGCGTAGAAGATCACGAGTATCATTTGCGATTAGCTTTACAACGGTTGCGTGAAAAGAGATTATTCGGCAAATTAAAGAAGTGTGAGTTTTGGTTGATAGAGATTGCTTTTCTTGGACATATTATATCAGCAAAGGGAATTTCTGTAGACCCTCAGAAGATAGAAGCAGTTACCAACTGGGCGAGACCAACGAATGTGACAGACATCAGAAGTTTCCTAGGATTAGCTGGGTATTATCGGAGATTTGTAAAAGACTTTTCGCGTATAGCAATGCCGATGACACAGTTAATGAGGAAAGATATTGCTTTTGTTTGGAGTCCAGAATGTGAAGAAAGTTTCCAAGAGTTGAAGGGTCGACTAATGAAAGCACCAATATTAGCCGTTCCGTCAGGGACTGAAGGATTTATTATTTACAGTGATGCTTCATACAGAGGTTTAGGTTGCGTTCTTATGCAAGGTGATAAAGTCATTGCGTATGCGTCGAGACAACTTAGACCGCACGAGAAGAATTATCCAACACATGACCTAGAATTGGCCGCCGTGATTTTTGCATTGAAGATTTGGCGTCATTACCTATACGGGGAGAAATGTGAGATCTATACGGATCACAGGAGTTTGAAGTACTTGTTTACACAACGAGATTTGAACATGAGGCAAAGGAGATAGTTAGAGTTGATGAAGGACTATGACTTGTCAATTCAGTATCATCCGGGCAAGGCGAATGTCGTCGCCGATGCTCTTAGTCGCAACGTACCAACCAACACGGCATCAGAATTGACTTCTCAGAAAGAACTGATACGAGATATGGAGAATTTGGAGCTTGAAGTGATACCGAGGATTGAAAGTGGCTTGATGTCGACGATGGTGGCACAACCACTCTTGATTCACGAGATCGCAGAGAAACAACTTCGAGATGTGGCTTTGAAGAAGATTTGTGATGAGATTCCGATAGGCAAACAACCGGGATTTACTTTTGAGAATGATGTTTTAAGATTGAGGGGTAGAATTTGTGTGCCTAACGAGAAGAAGTTGAAACGAAACATCCTAGAGGAAGCACACAACACAAAGTATACTGTTCATCCGGGAAGCACCAAGATGTATAGAGACTTGAGACATGTTTATTGGTGGCCGGGAATGAAGAGAGAAATAGCACGCTATGTTTCACGATGTACGAGTTGTCAATAAGTAAAGGCCGAACGCCAAGTACCCTCGGGATTGTTACAACCGTTACCGATAGCCGAGTGGAAATGGGAGCACATAACAATGGATTTTGTTAGTGGGTTTCCGAGATCGAAAAGATCAAATACTATTATTTGGGTGATTGTTGACCGTCTGACGAAGTCGTCGCACTTCCTACCGCTTCGAACAACTAAGCCGATGCCGTTAGCTAAGTTGTATATTCGCGAAATTGTTAGACTATATGGTATTCCAGTTTCTATCGTTTCGGATAGGGATAGTAGTTTTACGTCGAAGTTTTGGAGAGCCATACAAGAAGCAATGGGTACCAAATTGCACTTTAGTACAGCTTTTCATCCTCAGACCGATGGTCAATCAGAGAGAGTAATCCAAATTTTGGAAGACATGCTTAGGTTATGTGTACTTGATTTCCAGGGTGATTGGGAAGACCACCTGCCGTTAATTGAGTTCGCATATAACAACAGTTTTCAGTCGAGTATTGGAATGGCTCCTTATGAAGCTTTATATGGACGTGTATGTCGTTCACTGATTAGTTGGACGGAAGTCGGAGAAAGAAAGATTGAAGGCCCGAAAATTGTGCAAAAAACGACGGATAAGATAAAGGTAATTCGACAACGGTTACTGACAGCCCAGAGTAGGTATAAGAGTTATGCCGACAAGCGCAAACGGCCGTTAGAATTCGATGTAGGAGACTTGGTGTATTTGAAGGTGTCACCTTCAAAGGGAATAACCAGATTTGGTAGATACGGGAAACTCAACCCGAGGTATGTAGGACCTTTTGAAATTATTGGGAGAGTTGGACCCGTAGCTTATCGTTTGAACTTGTCGAGCGAGTATGCTCAAGTTCATAACGTGTTCCATGTATCGTTGTTACGAAAACAATTAGTGGAAGATAGAGATCAAATGATGACTCCGACATCGAATGAGATTCAGAGTGATTTAACGTATGCCGCATATCCGGTAGAGATCTTAGACCGGAAGGATCAAGTATTACGAAATAAAGTAATATCGAAAGTGAAAGTGTTATGGCGTAGTCAAACTACGGAAGAAATGACGTGGAAAATAGAAGATGAGATGCGTACTCAGTATCCGCACCTTTTCGAGACTTGAGGTATAAGTTTGGGGACAAACTTCTTTTAAGGGGGAGAGTATTATAACACCCACATTTGTGTTATTCCTTTTGCATTACATTGTCATGCATGATAATGTGATGTGGCGTGTCTTATGACACATGGTTGAGTGAGTTTTGACTCACGAGTCGATTTGGGTGTCTGTATTAGAGAACCCTTTGAAACTGTTGTGATTAAGGATTTATTGTTTGTGAAGTCTCTCCGAGTATGAGACGGTCACTGTAGAACATTTTAAATGTTTATCTGAAAATAAATGTTTACCTGTGTATTTCAATATCTGTATTATTTTCTGTTTTAGAATTTATTTCTGTTGTTAGATTTAGTATCCTGGTGAGGACGAATGAACACGCTATTAATTTGGTAGGCTAATTAGCAACTTCGGAAACGTCATGTAGAAATTCGCGTTTTAGCGACCAAATGAAACTTAGTCGAAAACTTTTATAATTTTGAAGTTTCACTCGTAAAGCTATGAATAAGCTGTATAGAAAGTTTCAGAGACTAATTAGGAGTTTGGAAACTCGTGGGGGAGGTAAACGTAATTCCCAAAAGAGTTGCCTATATATAGAGAGAGATGGATCTTTAGATTTTTATAAAGTCTTAACCTAAATCCAAGAAGGAGGCCAAAGGGAGATTTAGAGGCTTAGAGCTTTGCGACGCCAAACGACGACCTTCCGCCAGTCTGGTTTCTCCCAGATTTCATATTCGAGCTCCTCGAGGTAAGAGCTTCGTTTTGATACCTTTTTGGGCCTGTTTGGCTAAGTTTTCCGAAAAGTTATTTTCTAGAATTTTTCATAAAAGTTGATAAATGGAATTCTGATCCATAGGAATTGTACTAGACGGATTTCTGCACGTTCTTTGTGCACGGGTTTTCTTCAGATTGAATTATAGGAGCGTTATTCGGAGGTGAGTGATTCAACTATGTTTTTGGAATGATTTCTTGACATATATTCATGTTTTGTGTGAATAGCATGTATTAATTGTTAGAGATATATTGTGTAGTTCATATTGGGCATTTATATTGATAAGTAGGCTCAATAGCACGGTGATATGTTTTGATTACCGCGAGCATGGTGATATGTATTTGAGCATGTTAAGTTGCTTATTTGGGTCAGAAGGAGCACGTGGTCACTGTGCCATTTTGTGGAGCCGATATAGGCATTAAGGTCGCACGATTGTTTGTAGAATCGTGGGTCTTACCCTTTCGCGTGGACTTATTGGCGAGGAGTCGCGGATTGGGAGTATGGACGGACACGTGAGTCTCCGGCGACTAGTATGAAATGTAGAGATGTGAATGCGGACATGTTTATCATTCATGTACATATGTTGTTTTATTCACTAAGCTTTAGCTTAAACAAATCGAAATATGTGTGGTTATTCAAATAACCATTTCAGGTGTAAATGCTGGTGAGGAATCGGAGAAGTGAGCACGTGGGTTTTAGAGTTCGCTTTGAAGGCAACTTGAACGTTAATCTTGTAGTTTTGAGACAATAGGAAATGTTGTAATAAGAATTCTTATAGTTTTTAGTTATGTCAAACTTGGTATGTTAGAACGAATCTAAAATGTTGTAGTGGACTAGAGTTTACATGTTGTAATTATGCTTTAGCAATGTTTTAATCTAGATGAGTATACTTTGGAACGAATTTGGTGTGAGCATTTTAACCCCGTTTGAATTTTGGTAAGTTTTATACTTGGAAAAATGCTGCAGAATGAAAAGCTGTCATAAATCAGTCGACTGGTTGAGAAAATAGTTGACTGGAGCCTCTGTTTTCAGCAACTCACTGCATTGTTTCACAGGGGATCAGTCGACTGAGTCCTCGACACAGTCGACTGGATCATGTTTTTAAAAGTGATATTTTGTTCAGGCTGGACTTCAGTCGACCGGACCGTATCAGTCGACTGAAAATTTGAAGCCCCAGTCGACTGGGCTTAGAAAGCAGTCGACTGGATGGTGTTTTAAAACCCAACTTTCTGCTGGACCAGGATCAGTCGACTGGATCCGAGGATCAGTCGACTGGACAGATGGTTTTCAAAATGACTTATTTTATTCCGCTGCATGTGTTCTTCAAACAAAATTTTGGGAACGTTAATGATTTGATTTAGCCTCGGTGGCGTGCCACGGGCTCCGGTCCCGCTACTGTGGGACCGGGCTGTGACAATGTCGGATTGTCTCCAAACTTTTAAATACGATACTAGACATTATTTTAAGACTTATAGGAATTGACGGCGTATTTTTCTGAGTTATATATTATTTCCTACAAATTTTGGAAGTTAAAATACTATTTTTTAAATAGTTACTATTGAGTCGTAAAGCACATATATAATCTCCATAAGGGTGAGAATTTATTCGTTAAACTATTCTTTATAAAATCATAATATTAATAGCGTATTACTTTTCTTTTACCAATTTTATTAATCAAATAATATAAAGGAATTAGTAGTTATTTGTACTTAGTACCCCAATATTTCTAATTGTAGTATTTGTTATATCCTAAGATACAGAACAATATTGAAATATAAATGATTTCATTCATTTAATTTATAATCTGATAAGGCCTAACTTATTTACTAACACTATTTTTAAAAATAGTCGTAATCGGACCGTAATTCCATCTTCATACCTAAATACCATAATTTAAGTGTGGAACTATTTTTAATGGTCATAAAATGCCACAAGAACATTTTTGTATTTTTCCCATAGTTTAAGAAATATAATAGCTATGATAAAAAAATCAGCCTCTATTTAAATCAATTGATAAGTAGTAAAATAATATTATTCTATAGTTTTATAATCATTAAAATTATAAAACAGTATATATTATCATAATATCATTATAGAATATATAAATGATTTATAATGAGTTTACAAAATCCCAGAATGACTAAAAATACCCTTTTTAAAAGTTTAGAGGTCATTATGTAAATATACCAAAATGTGGAAATTATATAAAACTTTCAGAAACTGAAAAATTAATATTTCAGATGGAAATAAACATAATTAGAAGTACTAAACTTGAAACCGTGATTAAATCCGATGTCGGTAGACCTTTATATGTTCGTTTAAAGTTTTCAGGGGTGTAAATGTAATTTTCAGAAATAAACTGGGCAGAATGCCCTGTTTGGCAGATTGTAATTCCAAACTTCTAATGGCCATAACTCACTCATTTCTTAACATTTTTAAGTGAAATTAGTGTCTATCTTGAGTGAAATTTCGTGGAGAATCCAAATCTAAAGTTGGTTTTAGCAAATTCGAATCACAGAATGTGAAATGACCAATTTACTCTTTAAGACGAATCCTAAATAAAACCCAAACGGTACAAGAAAATCAAAAACTGTTTTAAGGGTAGTTTCATGAGTATTTTAAGAGTCAATCCTTAAAATTTGAGAGCTATAGCTGATCGGAGTAAGGAGTTATACTAATTCTATTATTTCGAATCAAACCGAGCTATTTTCTAGAGTTTCCTAATGTTAATCAATTAATCCATTTAATCACTAATAAATTTTGTTAAATAAAGTTAAACATAATATAATTAATATACAGAAATAGCATGTATGTGTGTGTGCATATACATAAATGAACATAAACAAAGGAACTTACCTCTAACAATTGTGGCTTAATTGAACTCTCTCTCTGTATTTTCCAACTTAATTCTTTCTCTTCTTTGTATATGTATTCATATATATATATATATTAGTATATATGTATATGTGTGTGGCAGTGTGTGAGTTGGGAGGGGGTGATGAGTATATATATATAACTTAATTGCTTGGGGCCACAACACACACAAACACACACTATGACACACGCACACATTCACTGCACCCAATATGTTTACTTTGGCACCAAGTTTGTCCCAACAATCATCATGTGTGGTGAGCTCACACCTCATCACACGTGCACAGGTAAGAATAATACAGTTTAAATTCAAAAATGGTATATTTTTCGTTTTAAAAAATATGATTTTAAAACACGGGTTATTACAGCTAGCTAGGATTTTATTTTATTAGATATGTTAGGGTTAGTTAAATAAATTAGCATTAGTATAAACATCTATATCCAATCTATGTATGTATCTATTTACACAAATAAATTACAGTTATTAAATATAGAATAATAATTATTTGAACATAAATTCCATTAAGGAAATTACAGGGTGCTACAATTAAGATTTCTATTAAAGACTATTTTCAGTAAATTAGAAATGTCAGTGAATTAAATGTAATTAATACTAGTGAATTTTGTGGTTATTACAGTTCGTCTGGAACATGGCATGTAAAAATAAGAAATTTTTTTCTTTTGCTCAAAAGGTATCAACAATGGTACTAATTTTGTAGCTCTCGTCGACACGATTACAACGGTATAAAATTTGTAAGAAATAGAGTTGTAGATCAAAAGTTATGAGGGTTTAAAGTTTAAAAAAATATTTTCAAAATGGATATCATATGGTACAGCCACTCACACGGTGTGAGTGGCTGAAACCAAGAAGGCGCGCGAGGGGGCGATGTGATTTTTTATTGTGCTTGCACTTATACCGTGTAAGCACTAGCTTAGATTCCTTTTGTCCTTTTTAGAAAGAGTAGTGTTAGACACACTCTTAAATGCACAACCAAATGCACAACCCTGTTTAAAATTATTGGACCTCATGTTGAAAAATCTGCACACAAAAAAGGAGGTGTACAAGGTGTGCAGGCTTTTCAACACAAGGTCCAACCTTTTTAAGTAGAGTTGTGCATTCGATTGACATTTAGGAGTGTGTCTAGCACTACTCTTTCTAAAAGAGTAGTGCTAGACACACTCCTAAATGGACAACCAAATGCACAACCCTGTTTAAAATTATTAGACCTCGTGTTGAAACCGATTGGAGTTTTAAACTTATGAGGGTTACTTGTAGGGATTTTCCAATAATTTTCTATATTTTGTTTTTTGAAAAATAGCTATTACCTACTTCTATAGCCATTAACACGGATAAATGTTGGTATAAAAAAATAATAATAAAAAAAAAACACTGATAAATGTTTATTTACATTGAGATCTAAAATTTTTCGCCACAAATGCAATAGATTTCTATATTCAAAACCAAATGTTTTTTCATAACATTTTGAATTTATAATCTAAGGGTGTAGCTCGGCTGGTAAAGGCTTCCTAGTGTCAACTAGGAGGTTGCCAGTTCGAGTCCTTAGGTCAGCCATCGGGGTGATAGCACACTAAATGGTAAAATGAACCTGGATTGCATTGAGCGGAACTCAGTATTTTCCCGATGACATTACAAGTTCAATCTTAATATATACGCCCTCCGTCTCTTAAAAAGAGTTCACTATTGGGAACTCAACTTTTTAAGGGACAAAAAGAATCTACACCTACTTTTCACAATTGTCCCTAATCATCAACTACTTTTTTAGTTTTATCTTGGCATAGATTTCAAGGAAGGATAATTTTGTAAAGTGAGTAAAAATTGTATAACAATTTTGGAAGGTGAATAATAATTTTCGAATATTCCAAAATGGAATACAAGACTATTTTTAAGAGACGAATGGAGTAATATAATGTCACACCCGTTCCAAAATTTATAGTTTTATCATGCATAATTGTAAATTGAGAGGTTATCAATGTTAATTGATAATGGTGGATTGAGGTTGACTATGAGTCAACGGTAAGGTGTCAGTGAGGACACGGGAACATGGAAGTTCATATTTGCATAATCATGAGTAAATGGCATTTATATGATTTAAATGTTATTTGACTTTATCTGGTATTCCTGTGAATAGTAATTATACCTGTGTAGTATAATTCTGGTAAATTTGGATATGATAGTATCGATTTGAGCACTGTGGTGAGAACGTGAGTGCCACGTTAATTAAAAAAGGTAGGTTGTGTAGAGATTTCACAGAATTTAGTTTTTCGGACGTTATTTTGGACCCAAACGAAACCTAATCGAAAACTTTTGAAATTTATAATTTTCACTTGTAAAGTTATAAAATGAACGTGTGCGAAGTTTCAGGATTTAATTGAAGTTTGAGAAACTCGTGGGGAGGTAAACGTAATTCCCCGAAAATATGCCTATATATATATGAAGATGAGAATTCATTCTCATCCCAAAACCCACAAATATCTAGAGAGAGGAGAGAGGAGAGAGAAAGGAGATTTGTCTTCTTCGGGCTTTGCGACGCCGTTTGACGACTTTTCGTCTGCCTGATTTTCTCCAGATTTCAGATTTGAACTCGTGGAGGTAAGACCTACGTTTTGATACTACTTAGGCCATGTTTGGCAACTTTTTGTAAAAATCTTAATTCTAGACTTTTGGGAAAAATCAGGTAAAACTTATAGGAATCGTACCAAATTCGAAATCCGACGATTATTTAGCCCCCTAGACGATCCTTCAAAGTTTGAAGAGATTCGCACGAGGTATGAATTCTAGATCTATGAAATATATGGATTTTCATGTTCTAGACATCACTTTTGATATTCTTGGATCCGGGCGGAATTCATGTATTAGTTAGGCCCGTTAATTATGCACGTGGAATTATGATAAAAGCACGTATAACTGTTTATGTGAGCATGTTATGTGTCTACTTGGGTCAAAGGGGAGTTTGGTGCAAATTCATTCGGAGTAAGCTTCTCGAATCTTGAGGATTGTGATCTTGTTGGAATTGGAATTTGTGGTTGTGTCTGGATTGGAGGTGGGCCCAACCAGTACACGGTACCTGATATGGAGGAAGGCTCAACCAGTGTACGAGATGCGTGGGAGAGGTGGGCCTCCTACGGCATCGACCGGATGAGTGCGTACCACTCACCCCAGAGACTATTTCTATGTGTTTTAGATGCTTAAACCATGAACTGTCATATAAGCATACATTTAGAATTGTACGCTCAGCATATAGCTGAGCAGTGGAGATGTACTCCATTGCAGGTAAGAAGAAAGACAAGAAGAATCGTGAGGAGTGAGGCCGAGGAACGCCGGGGATTTCACACTTGTATATGTTTTGGTTTTAAATCCTAAACTTGTGTACGGATTTGAATGTTGTAATATGTTGTAATAGAACCATAGATTAATTCTACAGTATTGTAATCTCGTAATTGAACGCCTATAGTTATGTTTTAAATGTTAAAAAAAAATCAGTTATAGTTATGGTTGTTGTTGATATTGAGTAGCATGGGTTGTTAAATTTCAGCACAGGGCTGCCAGCAGGGGAGCAGTCGACTGGACCCCCGGATCAGTCGACTGGACCTCGTGGGATTGAGACACTGAAGGTATATTATAAGAGAAGCAGTCGACTGACCCCTTGGACAGTCGACTGAACACTGTTGATTTTAGCCACTGCTTCTTAAATTAGAAAAGCAGTCGACTGGTTTCCCTATAGCAGTCGACTGGACCCCTCTTGATAATGTTAAATTTTGGTTCTGCTTGACACCGTCGACTGGGCAGTCGACTGGACCCTATTCAGTCGACTGTACAGTCGACTGAACCTCTGCATCTGTCAAATAGATTCTTGTGAACATTTTCAATTGAACAAAAATCTTTTCAACTCAAATTTTCAATGGATTCGTCCACTCTGGGGGAAATGTTTCCTAAGTTTTAAACTACCAGGGTTGTTTTATAGAAGTTCTTTCCGCTGCGTATTATAAGATGACGTTGGATGAGCCTTGGTGGCTTGCCACGTGTCCTATTTCCACGCGTAGTGGGATGGGTCGTGACATATAATGAGTAATGCTATGCTTCCCAAATCAAAATTCCAACTTCACACTCCAAATGACGTGCTAGTGGGTCCATTGTGTGGTCACTCTCACATCTTTCAATCAAATTCCAATAGTGACCCCACAGTAGGCCCATTGCCACATAATTTGTGATGTGAATTTGGGAAGCATCGCATTACATACTCTAATATAATAATAGGTTAAGAACTTAAGACTTTATCTTTACATGAGTAAATAGTCATATCTTAAATTAGGGTAAATTGCATTTTGCACCCTCAAACTATACCATGTTTTGTACTTTGGTCCCTAAACTATCATTTTTCGCATTTTGGCCCTTCAACTATCATTTTGTGGCAGTTTGCCCCCTCCTTCACTTTCAGTGACGAAAAAAGTCACTTTTTAGTGACACCAAAAGTGACGCTAAAAGTGAGGGAGGGGGCAAACTGCCACAAAATGATAATTGAGGGACCAAAATGCGAAAAATGATAGTTTAGGGACCAAAGTGCAAAACATGGTATAGTTTGAGGGTACAAAATGCAATTTACCCCTTAAATTAGTATACCAAATTGTACGATATTGTGTAAAATTTCTTCTAACATATCATCTAGCCTAGTTGGAAAGGTCATTGTATGCTACGCTCAGTGCCAGTGTTTGAATCTCTCCACCACCCCTTTCTCGAGCCCTTCTACTTAGGTCTTCATATGCGCCCAAATAATAAAATTACTTCTAACGGGTGCATGGTTCTACTTCCACTTTATTTTGATATACAAATTTATCAAGACTATTATTTGTAAGTAAAACCAACTTTTTTTTTTATATATTTAATTTTATCATTAGGTGTAACGGTCTTCGTGTAAAGACGCAAGTGTCGAGATTTGGAGATGGACAGGGTGGCAGGGTTCAAATTCTTATAATGTGTGGGACATGAACGTCTTTTTACAATTGGCTAAGCCGTTTCCACAAAGAAACAATACCTTTCATCAATACTTAATTAAAAGGTAGCCCCATCTTTAAATAAGAAAATTCCAAAGCACTGTTCATCGCAAAATTCCCAAACCATCTTCATTAATTTAGGGTATGTTTGATAACCATTTCGTTTTGTTTTTGTTTTTATTTTTTTGAAAATGACAATAAAAAAAGCGTTTGGTAAACTTAATTTTGTTTTTGTTTTTCAAAAACAATTTGAAAAAAGGGACCAAAAATGAAAACAAAAATTAGTAGCTTCCAAAAAAAACAAAATCGATTTTGGTATCCAAGATTACTATTTTGCCCTTACAAATTTAAAAGCCATAACTATTTAACATTAAACTAAAGTTGAACGTCGTCAGACTCATACATTTTTTTTTTGTTGGGACCAAAAAAGTATATAATCACAAAATGACCAAATTGCCCTTAAATATTACATTTAATAAATTAAAAAAATCAAGTCTTCAAATAACACAAGGTGACATACCCAAAAGTTATTCGAGGTTCTGGATTTAATGGCGGGGTCCATTTAGTCTAAATTTATTTGTAAAATGACTATTTTACCCCTTGTACTTCAAATTGTCATAACTTGTTAAGACTAAACTAGAATTGAACGTCGTTAGAGCCTATGAACTCATTTTAATATTAAGACAATTTGGGTAGCTAAAAAGCATATATTATAAAATGACCAAATTGCCCTTGGAGCTTATATATAAGAAGTTAACATTATTAAAATCTTTAATTAATGCGGAATGACCTACTCCTATGTTTTTCGACGTTTTGAATATAATGGTAGGGTTCATTTGACCTGAATATATTTGCTTGTAAAATGACTATTTTACCCTTCAAATTTCTAAATGCCATAGCTTGTTAAGACTATGCTAGAATTGAATGCCGTCAAAACCTGTGAGCTCACATTTAAGATAAACAACATTTAGGACCTAAAAGTACATATATGGTAAAATGACCAAATTGCCCTTGGAGTTTACATATACGAAGTTAACATTATTAAAGTCTTCAAATAATACAGAGTGACCTAGCTCGAGGTTTTCGACGTTCTGGATCCAATGGTAGGGTCTACTTGACTTGAATATATTTGTAAAATGACTATTTTACCCTTTAAACTTTAAAATGCCATAACTTGTTAAAATAAAATCAGAATTTAATGTCGTCAAAACCTATGAACGCATATTATTATGAAGAACATTTTGGAACCTAAAAATTGTATAGATCGTAAAATGACCAAATTGCCCTTGTGGCTTACATATAAGAAGTTAACATTGTTAAAGTCGTCAAATAATACAGAGTGACCTACCTCGAGGTTTTTCGACGTTCTGAATCCAATGGTACCATTTGGTCCGAATATATATATGTAAAATGACTATTTTTCCCTTCAAACTTTAAAATGTCATAACTTGTTAAGACTAAACTATAATTAAACACCGTTAGAGCTTATGAGCTCATATTTAAGATGAAGAACATTTGTGACCTAAAAAGTATATAGATTGTAAAATGACCAAATTGCCCTTGGGGCTTAAGTATAAGAATAACATTGTTAAAGTCTTCAAATAATACAGAGTGACCTAGCCCGAGATTTTTTGACGTTCTGAATCTAATAGCGGGGTATATTTGCATGAATATATTTATAAAATGACTATTTTGCCCTTATAAATTTAAAAACCCTTAGCTTGTTAAGATTTAACTAAAATTGATCATTTTATAATCTATATGCTTTTTAGGCATTTTGATTTAATCTTAACAAGTTATGGCATTTTGAATTTTTAAGAGTAAACTAATCATTTTGCCCTTATGTTTTAAGTCCAAATAGACCCCTCCATTGGATTTAGAATGTCGAATAGCCTTAGTGTAAGTCAGCCCGCATTATTTTAATACTTTAACAATGTTAACTTATTACAAGTAAACCCCAAGGGTATTTTGGTCATTTTACCATATATATAATATATATATATACTTGTGCGTTCCCAAATGTTCTTCATCTTAATATGAACTCATAAGCTCTAACGACGTTCAATTCTAGTTTAGTCTTAATACGTTATGGCATTTTGAAGTTTGAAAGGCAAAGTCATTTTACAAATATATTCAGGCCAAATGGATCCTACCATTGGATCCAGAACGTCAAAAAACCTAAGGTTAGGCCACGCCGTATTATTTGACGACTTTGACAATGTTAACTTCTTATATGTAAGTCACAAGGGCAATTTGGTCATTTTACGATCTATATACTTTTTAAGTTTTAAAATGTTCTTCATAATAATATGAGTTCATAGGTTTTGACGACGTTAAATTCTGATTTTATTTTAACAAGTTATGGCATTTTAAAGTTTTAAGGGCAAAATAGTCATTTTATAAATATATTCAGGCCAAGTGGACCCTACCATTGGATCTAGAACGTCGAAAAACCTTGGGGAAGGTCACTTTGTATTATTTGAAGACTTTAACAATGTTAACTTCGTATATGTAAACTCCAAGGGCAATTTGGTCATTTGACCATATATGTACTTTTTAGGTCTCAAATGTTCTTTATCTTAAATATGAGCTAAAATGCTTTGACGGCGTTCAATTCTAATTTAGTCTTAACAAGTTATGACATTTTGAAATTTGAATGACAAAATAGTCATTTTATGAATATTTTCAGGCCAAATGGACCCTACAATTGGATCTGGAACGTCGAAAAACAAAGGTAGGTCACTCCGTATTATTTGAAGATTTTAACAATGTTAACTTCTTATATGTAAGTCTCAAGGGCAATTTGATCATTTTACAACGTATTTTTATTTTTAGGTTCTAAAATGATATGAGCTTATAGACTTTGACGACATTAAATTCTAATTTTTTTTAACAAGTCATGTAATTTTAAAGTTTTAAGGGCAAAATTGTCGTTTTACTAAGTAGTTATAAAACTTTGACACAAAAATATAATTTACCAAACACATTTTTTTTTTAATTTTTGTTCTCTCTTTTTAAAAAACAAAATAAAGTTACCAAAACACATTTTTTATTTTTTATTTTTAAATTGAACACAAAAATTTTTAATATAAAAAACTAAAAAAAAATAAAAAAAAAAAATAAAATGATTATCAAACGAGGCTTAGATATTAGCCAATTGTCGTCGTTACCGGATAAAATTCATTATAATATATCTAACTTAATCCTTACCCTTAAAAATTAGGTTTGTCACATCTTCGGTCCATTTTACCTTGAAAGTTTTAAGACATCACTAAAAAAGGAAGAAGACACAAATATAAACGAGAAAATTTAATCTTTTTGGGGGGTAAAAGAAGGTCCATCAATCCATCCATCTACTGTAATACGGAGTAATACATAGTCGATATATATATACACACACACATATATATATATATATATATATATCTCCTGTTTTAACCTGTGATTAAAATGTCGTCGACCCATCCAACAACGGCTATAACCAACAGCAGCAATACTGAAAACAACACAGTTCAAACCACTATTACCTCTTACAAGCCATACCCTATTCCAGAAGCCGAGTACGAAGAAGTTGCTCGACACGAAGAGATTTTCTCGGAAAAGCTTGAGGGGTTTCACAGATCCTTCGGTACCAAGTTTAAGTAAGTGGGGTTTTGTTTAATCTCTTCTCTGGGTTCTCTCCCCCCACCCCCTTTTTTTTTTTCCCTTTCAGTAGCTGTTTTGTTTGTTGCTATTTTGCTTTTCTGACATTGTTTATTCTTTTTTAATTTCATATATATATATATATATATATATATGCATCTCGTTTGGCTTGCTTTGCAGATGTTTTGTTTTCATAAAATTTCCCAAATTTTGTTTTCTATCCTATTGTTCTCATATTATTATGCATTTGAATATGCCTGCATGTATAGTACAGTGTATGTATAATTTTTCTGAGACTTGAGTGTGTGTTGGGTATTTATTATGAACAGAAACACACACAATTGGGGATGTTATATGGGTATGCAAGTTTATGTAGCAACTAGGCTCTGAGAGGTCATGTTGTCAGTGGAGAGACAGTTTGCCTATTTGTTGAAGAATGAGCTAAAGGCGCAACAAAATTGGAGTGCTTTTAACTAGTAGCCTATGTGTTGGGAGATAGAAATTGCTTGGTCTCAGAAGCCAAATTTCAGTTGATTATGTTGTTTCCATAAAATATCTGACCGAGAATTCTTAATTCTTAGTAACAGATTAAGTTTCAAAACCTTGTATTTCACCGTAATTTAGACTCAATCCTTCAGCAATAATTGGGTTTTCTTCAAGCACTCATCAGTTTGTTTCCTCCCATCTTAAGACTCTTCCTCAAGTATGGATTTGGTTTAATGTAATCCTCTCCCCATTCTTTCAATAAGGTTCAAGTTAAGTGTTAAGAAAGATACAAAATTTGGTGAACAAAAGAAAAGAAGTACACCTCCGGATTTGGAAGAGATGTAAGTAAGATGTTGAGCTAAGAGCTAAAAGCCTAAAAACCACAAAGCATTACTTCCCCACATAACTATGTGTGCTAGGAGGAAGGAAAACTCAAGGGAAGTTAAGTTCAAGGGATGGAGTAGGTAGAGTCTCATGAAAAGGAAGTATCATTTCCTTAACTTTTGTTTGGTTGAGTAGGATTGAAGGAAAAGGAAGTCTTTTTTCATGATTTTACTATTATACCCTTAGATTTCAAAACTTCAATTTGAACAGCAAAAATTGTAAATAAGATGGTGAAGTCCCTAATTTCCTCATCTTCTCCCAACGAATACAACGGGATTGAAGGAAAGGGCGTCCATCTTCTCTTCCTTTCCCTTCCCTTTTCTACCTTTTCATCCCCCCCCCCCCCCCCCCCCCCCTCTCTTCTTCCACTCTCCTCATGCCAAACGAAATGTTAATTAATGCTCCTTACATGTAGATGGAATATAATTACCTTCCTCGTGAATGTGAGTTCCTTTCCTTGAAGCTCTGTTCAAGCCACCTCCTGCACCCAAACAGGTGTAATATTAACCAGAGTGCTCTCCCAACTTTGACCTGCCCCATTTAACAGTTCCCCGTGCTGATATCTGATGAGATGTATTTGGGCTGCAATGTACATGTCTACAGACATAATATCTTTATTCGGTTGCATCAAAAAATTGAACTTTTGGGAAGGATGAACTGATGAAGGGCCCAGTCGTTATGACTGTTTTCTTCATGGACAAAGTAGTGCTTTCATACAAGGTTATGTTTGGCTAATGCAAAAATGTCAAGGAGTTAAATTCCTCAAAGTATCACCAAGTTTGTTTAATAGAATAATAAGAGTGACAACTCATTAGGCTCATTTCCTCAGAGTAGCCCCCCTTATGCAAGGTGCTTGGTGGGGTAGACGGGAGCTAAAACAAATGTTTGACTTTTGTTTTCCTTACTTTCTTGCTTTTGCACAAAGTGGTTGTTCTCGGACTTGAAGCCACGTCCTCACCCTTGTCGTTTCATAGGTAATTCTTGGTATTCTTGATATTGTTCAGACACATTTGCTTTTCCCATTTATGTGTTATTTCTGGTCTTTTTTTGTCTTTTTTTTTTTCCCTCAGGACCCACTAAATCAACTTCTTAACTGGCAAAATGTCTTTTCTTCGCCTTTAAGCTTTTCATTTGTTTTGGACTCAGTTTTTTTGGTCTTCTGGTTTGTTTCAAACCTTGACAAAACACAGTTTCTTCTGGGATGTCAGTTTGACGTGTTTCGAAGTTTCTTCAGGGCTGCGCTATAATTCATTTGTTTTTAAATGATTGGTACAATACTAGATATTTGAATTTTTCTCAGT
The DNA here is from genome assembly GCA_033977485.1 of Hydrangea macrophylla. Taxonomy (NCBI): domain Eukaryota; kingdom Viridiplantae; phylum Streptophyta; class Magnoliopsida; order Cornales; family Hydrangeaceae; genus Hydrangea; species Hydrangea macrophylla. The sequence continues at coordinate 107,525,204 of CM066990.1, forward strand.
AATTTATTTCTTGGTTGATTTACTCCTATATTAGCATCAGCTTTTGTGTATCACGGAGAAAGTTTCATTGGGTAATTTATGCTTATGTAAGTTGTGGTGTTAGTATGTTTTTGTTAAGTGTTGCAGTTTGTACTCGGTGCTTGATCTTATGATTTATGTTTTCGTTGTTTTAGATATTACATTTCCATCTCTGTGCCATTTCGGTTGCTCTACGATTCTTTGCCTCATGTTCATCATTGTTCCTTTATATATCTAAGAGTAAAGTGATATCCTGATGAACTGATTGATTTCTCCATGTGGATTACATCTTCGTAGTGTTACTAGACCCCGTGTTTCAGCAACCTGTCATGTGATGCAAATTACTAAACCACCACCTGAACTTACATTCATAGATGAAAGTATATACAAATATAGCACAGAATTTCATTAAAAATAATGAATTTATTGTTGAGTTACAGATAGATTAGTTGCATAAAGTAGAACTTGGTGATCGAAGATCTGTACTGTTTTGCAGGGTCCCCACTATAGGAGGGAGGACTTTAGATCTACACCGCCTTTTTGTGGAGGTCACATCTCGAGGTGGCATTGAAAAGGTATGAGTTTCCTCCAAAGTGACATTATTATTAGAAATCCTGTAATTTAGACTCGAACTTCAAGAATAAACCTGGGTCCCTGTAGGCTGTGACTTTTCTCGAGTATAGGCTGAGGGTCTCGTTCTCCACCTTGACTCTTTAGAGAATAATTTCAAGTGTGGGTTGACATGACCTTCATTGTGCAATGTTTTGTTCTTATCTTTCCAGTTTGCCTTTGGAATCAGAAACTTTGATTTTTTTCTTATAAAGTACAGTATATAAATATTTTTTTGATCGGTATTTTTTGAAGACCTCAATTGGATACACTGAAGATCTTTGGTGAAAATTTGGAGCTCGCTGAAGCGTAAAACATCAATTATACCGTCATTTGTTCTCCAGTAACTTGAGTTAATGATTTGCGTTAATTATTTTTTAGGTTCTATTGTTGTAATGGCAATTTCCACTGATTTATTTGTTTCCCATCGATGGGTCAAATGGTCCATTTGGTGAGTCTATGTCCTTTCTGTGATTGCTACCTTTTAGGGATGTGTCTTTTCTAAAGCTCAGATCAGACACCAAAATATATCTCCTTGTTCTCTTCATCTGTCCTTGTTCCTCTCCTGGATGTTAGAATCGGTTGACTCAGAAATCAATTCAAGTTACATACAACCCAATATGTTTCACGATTAGATACTTACTATTCATGATTCATGATGTTGAACTTTTGAAGTTTTAAGGCATCTCAGGAAAAGTTTCAATATTATTTTGTTCAATTTAAGCACTGTACATGTGTTTTTATATGGATACAATATATGTACATGTCTGGTGTTATTTACTTTCTTAAAAAGGTTAATCCTACGATTTAGTGGTTGATATGATTCACGATTCATGATTTTGCAAACCATTCACCATTTAATTCATGACATGACAACGATGGTTCCACTGACCGTTTGAATGTTTCGTTGATCTACATGTGCATGAGAAAACCTTCCAAGGACTTGATCGTTATTCTCTTAAACTTGGTTGCAGGTTATAACAGATCGCAAATGGAAGGAAGTGATAATGGTCTTCAATTTCCCATCAACAATAACCAGCGCGTCATTCGTCTTAAGGAAATATTATCTATCATTGCTTTATCACTTTGAGCAGGTTTATTACTTCCGGAAACAGATGCCTTCGATCTCAATGACTGGTACTTTGGACCTTACCCATAATGAAACAATTATACGTCTATGTTGATTTTGAATTTTTCTAGTAAATCAAATGATTATACATAGTCTTATTATTGTTGTGCAGATCATGTAAGCAGGATCCCTGTTAATGGATCAGCAGGCCAACATGTCCTTGACGATGGTGCCAGTATGAATCAATCGCCAGGTTAGTTTGTGTGCCACTACCATTTTTGATTTTGCAACTTTACCATATAGGGTCTTAGATTATTTCAACTAAATTTACATCTGTCTATCATTCGAATATTAACCCGATTACTTGCAGTAGTCCCTGTAGTTTACAAGTCTGGTTCTAGAATATACAAAGTTGAATTCTATTGTCATTGAAAAGGAGCTCGTTATCTCACTTATTCTACATCTCAGTGCTCAAACCTTGTGAGCACTTTACACTTGATTCCCATTTTTTATTTTACTATAATTTTCTCATATTACGCAACAAAACATTTATAACAATGAGAAGTTTAGTTGAGAATTTTCGCTAACTATACCTCCTAATATTTTGTTTCACTATTTTCCTTTCTGCTAGTTGTATGTGTACATATCTGTGCTCTTTTTGGTTCACGGATTTAGTGAGGGAAAAGAAAAGAGAATATAGAGGAAAACACTTTTCTTTGTTGGGTTAATAAGGAAGATGGCAAGGAGAATAGGAGGCAAAAGAAAATACGGTGAAAGTCCCTTCCCGTCCTCTATTATTGAATTCCTATGTTATTTCGATTTTTTTTTAATTTCTAATGTTATTAAAACATGGAGGAAAACACAAGGCAAAACACTGGGGAAACGGTATCCCTTATCCTTTTCCTTTCCTTCTCCTTCTCTAAACCAAACAAAGCTATAGTGTAGGAGGAATTGCATATGCGTATAATCCATGATTGAATTGACTATTCTGTTGTCTGTGTGATATGTAGTGAATGCTAACATAGAGCCTGGCAATTCGGTGACCGGAACCATTGATGCAAAATTCGATACCGGGTATCTAATTTCTGTGAATTTGGGTTCGGAGGTTCTAAAAGGTGTACTGTATCACGCTTCAATGGCATTACACATGTCTCAAGATTCTAATACTAACTATGCACCTCCTCACCGAAAACGGAAGAAATACCAGCTGGCACTACGGGACCCATCTCGACCCAAATCAAACAGGAGTGGTTACAATTTCTTTTTTGCTGAGCATTATACTAGGCTAAAGCCTTTGTACCATGGGCAAGAGAAAGCAATCACCAAGAAAATTGGACTCCTATGGACCAAACTCACAGAGGCTGAAAAGGAGGTATTATGGGCATGCTCTTATAAATATATATTTTATTGTGCTGGTTTGTTACTGAAAATTATGCAGTCATGTGAGGCTATCTAGACCCCTAATTAAACTAGACATTCGACGTGTAGATATACTTAATGTTCTTGATAGCTACTAATTTAAGTAAAATGATTGAAGAAATGCATCATTAAACACATCATGTATAAGGCTTATCTAGTTATCTTCATATGATAAAAATAGTTGAACATTTTTTATTTTTTAATTTTTTTTTTCCGGACAAAAGTTGAAGGGTTTGTTCTGTGGTATTTAGTGTCTTTCGTTTTATTTTATTTTTATTTTTAAAGTTTGATTTCCATATTTTTTATGATTGTTGTTTTATCTGGCCCCTGATTTCTTATTGGTCGTCAAAACTTAATCAGAGGACATATCCTCCTATGTTTCTGAATGCTTTTCTCTATATACGTCTAGAAATGGAAACCATGGAACCAACAACATATCCAAAGTTCAAACTAACCTACACCCTAGGTTGATGACTCTCCTTGTAGGCTTGAATGTGTGTGTATATATGAGACAGGCTCCAGTGCGCACTGGGTAAGCGCACTGTGTTTTTAAGCCTAAAAAAACCGCGGGGCGCCCCACAGACCCGTGCCCTGTCCTGTCGCCCCGCTGACCCGCGATTTTTTTAGGCTTAAAAACCCAGTGCGCACTGGAGCTGGACTCTCTCTCTTTATATATATATATGTCTTGTAGTGTTTCCTTGTTTTGGAAGAGTCAAGGAAATTTCACCAGAGCCCGCAACTATAACCAACGCTTCTTGGTGCCTATGTTGATTGGTGGAGAAAAAATCTTGATTTCTCCACCCCCCCACCCCGATAGTCGTACATCCAAAACGTTCCTTATTTTTCTTGATTGGAAAACTGATTATAAATAAAACCTTGACATGTGGAATTTTGGATTTTAATTTGGGAAATACCTTGCCATGGCCTTGGATTTCTGTTTTCCTTGCTTGATGACTCCTTTTTGTCTGATTTTCCTGAAACTCTCATTTTCTTTACTTATTTTGGCCAAATTACACACAAATCTCGTTTCCACTCGGAAAAGACTTTGGCAACTGTGGCCATCGTGACGTAGAGCAATTTCCATTTTCTTTTGCAATCTCTATTTGTTGATTTAGAAGATCACAAGAGTTGCAAATATAAGTGTGAAATTTTAGTTTGCTTAATTGTGCGGTTGATCTCAATTTTGTGGATCCTCCACACAACCCCCCCCCCCAAGCAACTGTGGTACTGTAGATATAGTGAGTGACGAATCCTGGAGTATCTTATAGGGGTTGGTCCAGTTGTCTTACTTATAGGTATGATGTGAGGAATTAGGATCCATAATGGCAAAATACGGTGATGCTACAAAAGAAGTCGTGAAACCAGCAGTGATGACTAATTTTAGCAATTGTGCTAATTTTGATAACATGGGAATTTTGAAGTAGAATCACATTTTCAATTTCATCTCCCTCTCTCTCTTTTCTTGTACGTATAGTTAATAGTGAGTCATTGAATTTGTGGAATTAGTAAGCCCCACTGGAAAAAAGGTACTCCCTCCGTCCCATAATAAGTGTCCACATTTCCTTTTTTGGATGTCCCACAATAAGTGTCCACTTTCCTAAATTGGCATATAGCTTTTACTTACTTTCCAAAACTACCATTATAATAAAGACAAAGTAGCATTTATTTGTGGTCTCAAAACAAGCAAAAAGTCAAACCCATCACATCTAAGGGTAAAATTGGAAAGTGACCCTTTAATGAACCAAAAAAACTAATTTAATACAACGTTCTTAAATAATGTGAAGTGGACACTTATTATGGGACGGAGGGAGTAGTAGATTTTAGCATGAGTAGTGCTATGCTTCCCAAATACATGTGGTAGTTGGCCTACTGAAATTTGATTGGAAGATGTTGAAGTGGTCCATCATTATTGATGGTGGTTCCACTGCCACATGTGTTTGGGAAGCATTTGGGATTCAAAATTTGGGAAGCATAGCATTACTCTTTTAGTGTACTCTGCTTGTATTTCCCCAGACGGATTTTCTGTGTTTCTTGCCGTATGTGATCCTTGCCAAAGAGAACAATTTTGTGAGATTTACGCTTTAACCCTTCGTTAACTTCTTCTAATTATGTGATATATATGCGTATGTATAAGAGGTGACTCAATCTCGATGTTATTGCATTGCAGGTGTATCAGGACAAAGGATTAAGAGACAAGGAGAGATACAAGAATGAAATGCTGGAGTACAGATCTTCCACCAATTCAGGAGCTCAGTAAACTCCGATGTTTAGGTTAGTTAGTCAACCATGTCAAAGGACATCATCGTCTGCGCCTCTTTTTGCTGCGCCTCTTTTTGGTTCTTAGTTGCTCTTCTGTTGTTTTATTATTCATTTCCAAGTTCCTTTTGTTACTTAACTGCAATTATCAGACAAACTCAGCCTTCACTGGGTCTGCAGGAAGCAAAAAGGGTAAATCTGTGTAAAATATATGGTGATATTCCAAACATCATAGCTGGGATTTTGTTTTTAGAAGTTTTTCATTTCATTAAAGACCAGTACAGATGAGAGTTTGAAGAGATCAGCATGCACTCAACTAAAGTTGATTCCTTAGATGGTGCTTCCCATAGTTTTAAGGGGTCTCTGATTAGGAATGAATCAAATGGATATTTCCTGGGCCTAAACCTTGGCCTAAACCTTGCCTAAGTGGCTAAGTTTACAATTGGGATGGACCCTCGACCCAGAAGCTATACCTTTTTCATTTACTATAGTAATTAAGAATGACAATATAACAGGGGGCTTATTACCTAATGCATAGGTTTGAATACTTATAGACCAAACCAATCTAGTTTCTATCTTTTTTTCCCCAAAGGGAATCAATTTTGTAGAATTAAGTCAAAAGAAACCTGTTCTGAAAATTCTGTTTGAGACTGCACTTGATCTTTTACAAATTTAGGACACAGAAATTTATTAAAAGTTGAGCACTGGCTGATTTCATAGCTGACCATCCAATTGTACTGATTGTCTCAGTCACCGATGAAAAAGTAAATTAGTGCCTTGTGCCGTGCTCTGATACACTTAAACCTTGTCTTTGATGCTAAAGGAGCTGATGTGGGGATAGTGATGTGGGGGGGGGGGGGGGGGGGGGGGGGGAATAGTCATCGTATCCCCAAGACAGAGAAGAGGACTACTATGTCTTTCAAATTGTATATGCAGCTCTCATTCTCGTCCTCGAGATACTCTTGGAAATGGGGGCCTCGAGATGGTATAAGAAAATCCTAGGGATATGAGGCTCTCATTCTCGTCCTCGGAATACTCTTGGAAATGGGGGCCTCGAGATGGTAAAAGAGAATCCTAGGGATTGGCATACAATCTTGCCTGAAACGCTATAGGCTTATCGAACATCAAAGATATCTGGTACTGGGTTACATCGTTTATGTTAGAGTATGAGTACGATGTTGTTTTGCCTATGAAAGTGAAGAACCGATCAGCAAGAAGGGCTTTGCAGAATCTATTGGAGCAAACTGATTTCAATAAAGCCCTAGATGAGTTAGATGAGTTAGGACTGACTGCCTTGGATTGCCTCAAGATTCAAAAGAATCCAACTGTAAGGGCATAAAAAAACAAAAGAATCCGACTGTAAGGGCATAAATTAAGAGGGTAAAGGCCCAAGTCATTGTGTACAAAATGATCGGTATGGAAGCCTATAATACCCATCGGTGAGAAGAACAACCGACCTAGATAGAGACCACCAAGACCTAGATAGAGACCACCAAGACAGAGAGAAGAGAAATGGTCTACAAATTTAAAAATGTTAAATTTCTCATGCATCGCAGGAAATTATCAGATTTAAAAATGAAATGCTTTTGTATTTGCAATGTGAAACCGATGTAATTTCAGAATACATAAAAAAAAAAGAAAAAGATTAGCGTATACTCGACAGATATTTCAACTTAATAAAACAAAATTTAATCTACAATCATATCCACCACCTGATTTTAGGATCCCATGACCCCATCACATGAGATCTAAATTTAGTATATGTTCCAAAATTATTTCTACTTAAATACACCAAGGGTATAAAAGTCTGAAATTCATACAATAATTGGGGAAAATGACTAATTCCTAAACAAACTATCATATCAAGGATTAATTTCAATACTAACACATGTATCTGAACTAAATTCACTGTAAATGCATTATAAGGACTAAATCCTTATTTCTATAATTTATTTAAGGGATAGTTACATTTCAGACAACTTTTTGTATGAAATTTAGAAGCTAGTCTAGTACTTTTATATATAAAAAAAAAAATCAACAAGAATTAAAAAAAATTAAAAAGTCATTAACAAAATTAAAAAAAAACATCAACTTTTGAATAGTTATTTTGTGTTTTTAGTCTACTTTATGTTTTCAACGTTGTAAACTTGCATCAAAACGTTGTGATGATTGCTCCCAACGTTGTGAAGAGTTACACCCGACTTTGAAACGAGTTGCTTGCTATGTTTTGAAGAGTTGCTCCCAAATGTTTCGCAGCGTTGCTCCACAACGTCATGTAAAATTTGATTACTTTCAAATTTTACAAAAAAAGTTGATATTTTTAATTTTAAAAAAACAATAGGCTAACTTTTAAATTCTATACAAAAAAATTTGACTAAAAGTTAATTATCCCTTGATTTAATTGGCTACTAGATAAGAACCACTACTGAGCTTCAGAAAAGCTTAACAACATCGTACTCATGTGAATACAAATATATGTACACACTCGCGCATTCACGCATAATAATGTAATATAATGAGACAAATCATGTCATTGTATTAATGTAAAATAATGGGATAAAGTCAATGAGCTTGTTATACCTAGATAAAATATTCAATTAGTTTAAAGTCCATGGTTTTACTACATCTTCTGCATAAAACTTTGAAAGATACATGTTGATTCCCTAATATTATTTGCTAATCTTATCTGGTAACTTAGAAAATCACTAAGTCTGTGGTATTGTGTCCCGGGTCCAAGAAGGCAAGAACCCTTACCAAATTTTGGACATTTTTTAGTCGAGAGTAGGGGTGTAAGAAAAAACCGGCGGAGCGATTCGGTCGCTTTTCAAAAAATTACCCGACGAAAACGGACCATGTTTGGTTGGTTTTAAAACATGCAAAAAGCCGGAAAACCCGATTGAACTGAACCATTTACACCCCTAGCCGAGACCTCGCATCCTAAAACTAAAGTAATCGAAGGATCCGATGTCTAGACACCTACCTGCACCCGAGTACCGGAGTACGTGTGACATGGATTCAGGTGACTGGATGTTCATGCCACAAACCAGCATCAGAGAAGTTGGTCATAACTCATAAGTGTAGCGCCCATCACCAAACATAATAGAACCATCTTGGTGGTTCTCTAGGTGAGAAAATAAAGACTTGGCACCGGCTATGTTCCCAGAGCAGCCGCTATCAAAATACTGCACTAGTCGGCATTGTGCAGTGCAAAGCATTTTGGAATGTCCTTCCTAATCAAAATTTTCCTACGTGTAGGTTGCAGATTTGGTTGAGACACTTTGCTTCCGAATTTGTGTTTCATATAGACTCAGTACTAGAATGTTCATTCTTTTGAGACTTGGATCTTGAGGTACTTATGCATTGTGTATATTGCTAGTTTGTATGCTCTTTTGGCAGGTGCCACATATAGTAGGTGAAACCTTTCCTAGCATTTTTATCAAGACTCTTTGTAATTCATATGACTGGATATTCATTCCACAAATAAACATAAGACAAGTTTGCAAGGACATTCTGAAGTTGAGGGGATACCTGAAATGTGAATGGTGCTCTTCCTAAAAACACAAGATTAGCTGTCATCACTCAAGGTGATAGAACCATCTAGGTGACTCGAGGTGAGAAAATAAAGACTCATCACCAGTTATGTGCCTAAACAACCACTATCAAAATACCACTGGAAGCCTCAAGTGCAGTGCGAACACAAAAGAATTTCAAATTGTCCTTCCTAAACAAAACTTTCTCATATCTAGGTTGCAAATATGGTTGACACATTTCTGTTTCTAGTTTTGTGTTTCCTTTGGACTGATTTCTATAATCTTTATTCTCCCGAGGCACTTGGGTCAATTTCATGGGCTCTTAAGTAAGGTTCCTAGACATCTAAGTTCTAAGCAAGGATATTCAACTAGTTCTTAAGATTTCTAGATTTGGGTCTTTTTCATTCTAGACACTCTACTTTTACCCCAAAGTTGTAAAATAACTACTTAATGTGACCAACCCTGCGACAATAGGTGCAAAACAATGTCTGCTGAGTCGCTGACAGTCATTAGGTTTGGTTCTAGGAGCATCATTAAGGATTTTATTGACTTGCGGACTCTAAAGAAAAAGGGAAAGAAGAAAGAAAACTATTTCCCTTGTATTATCCTCCATGTTCAAATACCACAAGAAGTTAAAAAATTTCAAAATATTATTGTAACCTAAGAAAAAAGGGAGGAAGGTGACTCCCAAAATTCAAAATTTTTATTTTTTAGGTCCCACTATATTTTCTTTTCCTCACTATTTTCCTTGGTAAGAGTTGGAGATTACGTGATCTTATCTAATATGATATGATCCTATACGATATGATATTGTTATCAATATAAGATCTTTGATATTATTCTCAGGAATATCATATCTTAACATTATGTATCATATCTGAGCATGTCCATAAATATAGGCATCACCATTGTAATATTTGAGCTTGAGCAAAATAATGAACACCGTCATCTAAAGATTAGAGCTTCTTACCCTAACTTTCCTTTTAAGTATACATCTTACCATCGTAAAGTGGTGGTTTCAAAACTGGAACTACCCCTTGTTCAAAATTTTAAATCTTACACAAACGAAGGATCCCTCCCAATCAGCAAAGACAAAAGAACCTTGTATGGTACCACTTTCTAAAAGATATGGACCTTCCTCGAGAGGTAAAACCCAAAATCAAGGAGGTAAGAAATAGATTGATATAACTTTGAAAATGAAATACAGACTGAGAGAAGGAAGGGTGGATAGGTCAACCAACAATGCTCAATTCGAATTAAATCAAAATTAACTATTTCAAATGGACTTAGAACGAAGCTCACTATTTTTCAAAATCTGATCAAACTAAGTGACTTTCAAATTCTAGATAAATAGTTTTTTCAACGAACTGCTTTGGAAAAGATTTTAACAGTTAAATCAATCTTTGTTCAACCGCTTATCAGTGACTGCTCAAATGCTACAGTGTAACATTGTGTTATCTATAGATATTTAAAAAATAAAAAAATTGAAAACATAATGAGGCAATATTATTTTAAAACATGTTTAAAAACCTATTGAAAACTAAATGTATGGTCAGTCCACTTACCATACCTGTAAGTGTATCGATGCTTGAAATGAACGCAAATCCTCAATCAACACCCTAGATTTGTCATTTGTGAATCATTAAGGCATCGACTCATTTCAATATTTATTATGTTTGACACAAAATATGCCAACGCACAAAGAATATGCTATTTGAACTTTATGATACCTAATTACAGAAATACATGAAAGGAACAAAATTTTAGCATTTCGAATTCAGTCATAGAGTCATAATGTTTTTTCAGTAGGCTTAATAACCGTGAACATAACAATTAACAAAAAACTCTATATACAATAGTATTCGTGGTCATGTTCTTAGTCTACCAACATATCTGTCTCCATAAGTGTGGATTCTGCAATGTCAACTTCTCACTGTTTGACGCGAACACTCGATGCTTATTGAGGCTAGAGTCCTGGTTACTAGGTGAAAAGCTTAGAAAGAATAACAACTCGCACCTCTCTCGTGTGGACTGTGCAGTGTCTAGCTCCCTCAAGCTTTCCAAATAACCCATGTAGCGAGCATTAGACCAATGACTCTCAAACCAGACAGCTTTAAGGCATCAGGTGTAAACACACCCCTGTGGGTTTACTAACTCGGGTTAAATAGGCTACGAAGCTGACTAGTCACACACTTGCCATAATTCTTCCCAAACTTCTCACTGTTATACGTGAACACTCAATGCTTATTGAGGCAAGAGTCCCTGTTACTTAGCGAAAAGCCTAGAACGAACAACTACTCACACGTCTCTTATTTTTACTGTGCAGTATCGAGCTCCCTTAAGCTTTCTAAATAACCCGCGTAACGAGCGTTAAGACCAATGACTCCCAAACCAGACGGCTTTAGGGCATTAGGTGTAAAAACACTCCTGTGGGTTTACTAACTCGGCTTAAATAGGCTACGAAGCCGATTAGTCACACAGTTGCCATCATTCATCCCACCTTCTCACAGGTTGACGCGAACATTCGATGCTTATTGAGGCAAGAAAGAGTCCCGATTACTAGGTGAAAAACTTAGAATGAATAACAACTCCTCGCACCTCTCTCGTGTGGACTGTGCAATGTCTAGGTCCCTTAAGCTTTCTAAATAACCCATGTAGCGAGCGTTAGACCTCTGACTCCCAAACCAGACAACTTTAGGGCATTAGGCATAAAAACACCCCTGTGGGGTTTCTTACTCGGGTTAAATAGGCTACGAAGCTGACTAGTCACACACTTGCCATCATTCATCCCAAACTTCTCACTGTTATACGAGAACACTCAAGCAAGAGTCCTGGTTACTTAGTGAGAAGCCTAGAATGAACAACAATAACCCGCACATAACAGTTATGGATACTTATATGTTGGTTGAGTAAAAGCACGACCACAAATACTATTACTTCTGGGATGATTTGCTTATTGTTATGTTCAAAAGTATAAACCCATCACAAAAATGTTATGGCTCGAAGAATTTGTTTCTTTCATTTTTTTGGTTTAATTAAGTATCGTAAAGTCAAATTGAATTGATGTGTGACGACAATATCCCGCATGACAACCATAAATATTACAGAAGGTCAAGATTGAGTTTGTAATGGTTCACAAGTCTCAAGTGTTGAGGATCGAGGATTTATGTTAGCTACTTATTCCTAGGGTGGATATGCACATAGGTATGGTAAGTGGACCAAGAGACCCACGGATTGTTTTGGTCAAACACACAATTAGTTTTGAAAAGGATGTAAAACAAGTTTTAAAATATTATTGTCCCACTATGCTTACACTTAACCTTTTGGTCAAATGTGATAAAATTATATTGTGGTGCTTGATAAGTTGCTTATAGCTGTTCGAATAAAGATTGTTTTAACCGTTGAAACATGAGTTTGATAGGTTGCTTACAGCTATTCGAATAAAGATTGTTTAACCGCTAAAACATTTTCTAGAATGCTCCCTTGAAAGTTTCGTTGAAAAAGCTTCTGAACAACACTTAGTTTGAATAACTCAATTAAGGAGAATGGAGAACAACTCAATTTAACTACTAGAGAGAGAACATACACATAACAGAGGATATCATTTCGATTCAATAAGAAATCATTTTGACCACTCATTCACCGCTCGTAAATGCAAAAGCTCTAAAAGAGATAACTGAGATACTAAGCAAGTGGCAGAACCTACAGCAAGAAAACGAAATGACTGGCTATTGCCAAATCTTCAGTAAGTTGCATATACGGATGTACCCATTAGTAAAATCGAACGCTTGTGACACACACGGTCAATTCCATGAACTTTTCAAATCAATCAACACCAATCGAAGCAACCCATAATACATATCTCCAAGTCCACATATAGGCACAAAATTTATATCCAGAATTTGAAGTAACCCTTCATTTAATTGTATCATGAAGTAAAAGGTTGTGTATAGCATAAGTAAACTTGCATGCTGGTTTATATAAATACATTAGATAAAAGACAGAGTGTGCACCTTCTAGTTTCTTCATCGCGGAACCTTCTAGGCTCTAGCTTCTTCATCCCGGAACTTGGCATCGGTCTCTTTGCTGGGAGGATATATTGGCAGATTTGAAGGATCACAAGGAGTGGTATTGCAGTGAAGTATTGTTAAAAAAAAAAAAAAAAAACATTATTAACAACCCTGAAAAAAAAGTCGTACATGTTTCTCATGAAATAATAACAATAATTAGAACTCTTTAAAGTGCAAGTCATGTGCAAATGTTAATAAGCACTAATTCCCCATAGGAATCGACTACTATAGCCAACAAATGTTAATAGTCATCAAATAGTATTAGAAGATTTAGGCAATGACACATGGAAATCCCATGAAAGAACTAGAAGAGCAGTCTTTGTGGTTGCACAACCCAATAAATAGCAGAAATTTGAATGTGGCAATTCAACAAATGCTATAGCCTATAAGTTTATAACTAGTATCATGATATAAATGATAATTGGGATATGAATAATGGCTACTGTTCGATGTGAGGGACTTTTGAAATTCCATTAAAAATATATATATATATATATATATACAATTTGACTGTACAAATTTCATATAATTTCATCAGCAACCAGTTGGTGACCTTTTTAAATACTCCAAATATAAGTAGTAAACGTGGCAACGCTTTCCAAAATTCATTCCTACTTAAACCCAAAAGGAAGGCTCGGCAGAACTCAAATGGTGAAGTTTTTCAAATACCAACTGAAAGAAAAGCTACTTTCTGAGCTGAAACTGTAATATATTATATCTTTCAGCAATATACACACAACCAGCATGAGGAAACTCACCTGGAGTTTCCAGATTTGTCGTCGCGGTCGTCGGGTATGTCATGGCTCTCTCTCTGTGGCATTGATATGGTGGATGGTGGTGGTGCCCGGTAGTGAGGAATGTGAGAGGGATAGGGTTTGGTTTTTGAGGGAGTCGTGTGAATAATTTGGGATTGTATTTATAGTGCACGCATTGGAAACTAACGGCTCTTTTGCAGTTTCCAATTCCAGTTTTCTGTTTTTTATTTTTATTTTTATTTTTATTTATTTATTTAAAATAAAATTTTCAAATATGTATGGTAATTGTTGCTCTTTTTGTCAAATGAAAAATGAAAATTAAGACCAAGAAAAATATGAAAAATTAAAAACTGAAAAAGAATTATTTTTTTCAAAGAGAAGTCCTTGAAACATACTTGTTGGTCTTAACAGCCCGTTATATGATTTATTTAAAATATTCTCAATAGAAAATAGTTATGTCAAATTTCATATAAGTGATGTGAAAGAGTTGAGTCCGGATCTTCAACAACATCCGTGTAGGGTGGGCAGTACTACACATTTTTTTCTTTTCCTTTTTTGTAAATATATATAATATATACACACATATTGTGTGGTCCTGCAAACCCCACATAGGGTGCTGTCGGACTTAGGCCTGTCAATCGGGCCCTATGAGCTTGGCTTAGGCTAGCCCAAGCTCGGCCCGAAGAAAATTACTCTTTTCCAAGCCCGAGCTTGGCCCACATGAAAACATAATCCCTTATCCCGAACTCATCACAAATATATAGAACAGGGTTCGGGCCGAGCTTGTGCTGGTCCAAACTTGTTGAAATATTCACCAACAGTATGCACAAAGCCTAAAGGGTTCCTAAAAAAATGTTACTCCATAAAATAACCTAGCATATCCCAATTCATCCATATCAGTGGATGCTGTTGCTATCATATCTATAAATATGTTTATCAAAGTGTATGATTTCAACCTTGTTGGAGGATTTCATGAGAGACAGGTTATCATAGTACCACACACCACGGCATTTGGATCATTCTCATTCCATAATACAATATAACATCAGACATAATACGAAGACAAGAGTGAGGTCCTATCCGACTTGACTGACACCAATTCGTGTAGTCTACATATGTCTTCAAGCTAGCTCATGGGCAGAGTATAGGTCAATGAAAATGCTCAAATAGGCCTTATGTTAGTAGCATAGATTGACTGTCTCTCCAGTTTCTACAAGTCCCTCCATTTCTTAGGTGTAATTTCGATTCCCCCTCATCTATTGTACTAAAAATACCACAACATATAGCATAGTTGTTGAAGTATTTGAGAATCAAATTTGGGTTTAAATTTGGAAGTATAGCATTACTCATTTTTTTGATTTATTTATTTTAATGAACAATGCAATGGTTCTCAAATTTGGGATATCCAACTACTGAACCACATGTGTCAGTTGCCATTAGGGGTGAAAATGGTTTGGTACGGCCCAATTTTTTGACAAACGTATTGGTTTTGATTTCGGTTAAGTAGAGTGTAAATTTTCGATTTGGTTCAGTTTTTACACTACATGAACTTTTTGAAAATCGATCGAATTGAACAGAATCGATCGGTTCGGTCGGTCTGGTCGATTTTCTTGTACTGCATTTTTTAAAATCATAGCATTTCTCATTTTGTATTACAATTTAACATTATAAGAGATAATACAAAGACATGACTAATTGGCTGACACCAAGTCCCCTCACACCTTAGACGCAGATTGGAATCCCGTCCCACTAATAAAAATAAAAAAAAAGTATCACAGAGAGACACTATGAAGACTTTCACTTCTACGGCTCCTTTGCATTCCTTTTTTCCTTCATTCATCAAAGTTTCAGACCAAATTTAGTAGAAAGTTTCTCTTAGTCTAGTAGATGTTTATCCTTACAATCCACAGAGTAATTAATGTTATTCTTCTCAAATTTTATACTTTAAATGGCAAAAATGCTACACTCACATCAAATTCCACACTCAATATATCTTGACCTTTGAATCTTGTGGGTCCCGCATAGGACCCATGTGGGATCCACATGGAGTTCGCTAGAATCAAGGGCCATGATTGCTAAATGTGGAATTTGGTGTGAAATTTGGGTCAAATATTTATGAGCAATGTTACACCCATATCAAATTTCATACTAAATTCTACACTCAACAATTCTGGCCCTTAATTTCAGTTGGCTTCATGTGTTGAATGTGAAATTTGATATGACTGTAGCATTTTTGAATATATATATATATATATATATAGCAAATGGGCCCACTTGATTTTGATTAAATGATGTTAAACTGATCCTATCGTTATTGAAGGTGATCCCATTGCTCTATGTGTTTGGAAAGTTTTTGTGATACAAAATTTAGGAAGCACATTAATATTTTCGTCCAAAAAAAAAAAAAAAAAAAAACAATTCCATGAGTGATTTTTATGATGCTTTTTAGTACACTATTTTTAGTTAAGTTAAAGAATAATTAACGGCGTTGAATGTTGAGGTCTCCTTTGGGCTTATTCTAGGACAGTTGTGTTGCATACACCAAAAGACCCTTTTGAAAGTATACTCACGTACTGACGTACATTTCCCATACATATATGGTAATCTCAAAGTTGGTCTTTTTATCCTCATCAATCAGTCTAGATTCTTAGCATGAATTGGCCAATCAACGAGATCCTGAAATCAGAGTGATCTTTATTAGCTAAATATTCAAATCGTGGTGGGTAAGCAACACTTTTTTTTTTTTTTACTTGTATATAAGCAAAACTTGAATGTAGGAGATATCTTAGGGCGTGTTTGATAACCCCATTAAGTGCAGAAAATGAAAACATTCAGCACTTATTATTTTTCATTGCGTTTGATAACATACCACATAATTGAAAAAGTAGCTTTAAAACCATTAAAAATTAACTTTAACGGCCCGTTTGGTTCATGGATTCTTAGGGTGGATTTTGATTCCACCCTAACATTACTAGTAATCTTAAAATTTATCCTTGTTTGGTTCATGGATTATTCATTAAATTGTGGGTCCCATTGGATTTAAAATCCGCCCAAAGGTGGAAAATATGGTGGATTCTAAATCCTAGCTTGGAGGTGGTATTCTCAAATATTACTGGGGTTTTGGTTTTCTACTTTATACTACCTAAATTAGCCCTTATATTTGTGGAAGGTATAAGTTAATGTCATTCCTATTATGGGATAGCCTTCAAGGGTAATTTATGTATTTAACATCAATCCTATTTCATTTTCCTTAACCCAACCAAACACTGGATTCTAAATCCACCTAGGATTCCGCTCGTGAACCAAACACTTTGCATGGATTCAGATTCCTAGTAAATTGATTACCAGTATTATGATTCCTGGTAATTAGAATCCACATAAAATAATCTATGAACCAAACGTGCCATAAGTGAAAATTTTCTACTAAAAATAATCACTGAATGCATTCTACTTCAATAGTTGAAACACTGTTTTAAAGAATAATTAAAACTTCAAACGCTTAAAATTTTCAGTACTTAAAATTTAGCACTTAATTTTCAGTACTTAATTTTCAGTTTTATCAAACGCACCCTTAGAGCATCCACGGTGCAATTTCTATTTCTTATGATATAGTCAAATTATAGCATGGATGTTAAAAAATACCTCTTCAATATATCTCTATTCCTCCTCTCAAAAAATAGTAATGCTATTATTTCTCTCAAATTTGAGAATAAGAATAGCATTACTATAATTTGAGGAGAGCGATAGAAGGTTCATTGGAGATGTTTTTTTTTTTTTTATTAATGTTATAATTTAACTTTTGCATTTATCCCAATAAAAATGTGTACAAAACACACAACTTAAAGTACAAAAATAATTCCATAAAAAAAAGTACAACAATAATAGTCAGTACATCACAAAATAATATTTATTTTAGAATATAATATGAGAATAGAAATATTAAAATATAATATTTAAACCCTGTAATAATTCCAAAATATAAATTTAACATTAGAGATGCTCTTACTTATACTAAATGATGATCATTGATCACTAACCCGTGTAACACATTTTCGTGGCCAACATTCGTTTATAACTTCCTAAGCATAATGTCTAGAATATAATCTTTATTTTATGTGATGAAAATTGTGTGTAGAGTACTGAAGCTCTCATTCCAAATCAAAATTATTGTTTGATTATAATACTGCAGTGTACTGATGCAAATCATTGTACATAAATTTTTATGTTCAAATCCCACCATGTAGTGGCATGGATTAAAAGATGAGTAATTTTTTGGTGATAATTTTCATACAACTTTTTAAAAAGATGTGTCTATCTCTCTCATGTGATGTCACTGGACCCCATAGTCACACATGAGAGAGATAGACACATCTTTTAAGAGGTTATATGAAAGTTGTCACCAAAGAATTACCCTTAAAAGACACTGTAAAACATTTGATGGTTAAAACTTAAAAGATATTGATTAAATTTGAGCTTAAATATTTTAAGAGTTAATGTGGCAGGTCAGTCAAATTGTTAACTAGGCTAGTGACCAATTGGGAAATTAGAAATAGTATTAACGCCAACCCTAGTCCCGTGAGGGCACCTAGGCTCTGGAGAGGGGCAAAAGCTCTAGTGTAGTTGTACCATGTGCTTTTTTTTTTTTTTTGACTGGTGTCACAGGCCCATGTGACTGGAGGTTAGTAGGAGAAATACTCATTCTAGAGTTAGCAGTTAGTAACACACACACACACACACAACGGGTTGCGGCGGCACAGGGGGAGCCAAAGCCCACATTAAAGATAAATTCCTTAATGCGGCCCCAAGATTCGAACCCACAACCACCCAATGGGTCCTGGCCCAAAAAAAAAAAAGGTTGTACCATGTGCTTGCTAATGAGCTGCTCTTTCTCTCTCTCTCTCTCTCTCTCTCTATATATATATATATGATTACTAATGATCTACTTCAGGATCGGTCATGAGATATTGGGGACCCTATGCGAGGGTTCCGAAATTTTATTTTTATTTTTTAAAATATATTTGCAAGTATATTATATATATTATAGTTTGATTTGTGAGTGAGAAATCAAATGTTTAGTTAACGTAGTATGTATCAATAATCAAATACACAAAGACAACATATATGTACATATATAGGCCTGAAGAGCAAATTGGGGGCCCTTTTGTATGGTGGACCCTAAGCCCATGGCCCCATGTAAATGTCGTATGTGCTCAGGGCCGGTCCTGATCTGCTTCACATCGATTAGCCAAGGGGGTGTGGAACTGGGCTACGCAGCGAGAATGCTGCATCTTTGAGTTGGAGAGATTATGAGATCCCACATTAAAAAAAATGGTAATATTTGCGACACACCAAAGACACAACTTTTAGACACAACTCAAGAGATGTATCTATCTCTCTCCTGTTACTGTGCATCTTTTGGGTTGTGTCTTTGGGTGTGTCCCAATCTTTACTCTTAAAAAAAATGAAATATATATATATATATATATGTACGCGCATGGACATTAATTTTTTATGTTAAAACATATGATTTTATTGCACAAAACATTTGATAAATAAACAAGCAATATTTTTGATAAGGAATGAGAGCTTCACTACTATAAACACAATTTTCATCACATAAAATAAAGATTATATTCTAGACATTATGCTTAGGAAGAAATACGTAAACCTCATAATATGTCGAAATCTCCACGGGTCTATGACTAATGTTATGTTCATTGTTCAGAATGAAGAAAGAAGTGAAAGGACTAAGGAAGATAGGTGCAGAGTAAGTTGAAAAAAGTTGAAGGTTTGGACTTTGGAGGGAAAAGAGACTTTGCTTACTGTTCTTCACACAAGAAGAATAGTAAAAATAGGGACAAAATTATATTTTCACTATTTTTATTATTTCTCTTGTGAGAGACATAATACGCACAGCTAAAGAATTGTTCTTCTTTTGTTCTATCTCTTTGGCTTTTGAATTTTTTTATTTTTTATTTTCAAAGATACCCATTTGTTATTGAGGGATTCAATTTTAGAATACGTAATATCTCATTCAATTCATTCTTTCATCATTTTCTTTTTATTCAAGGAAAAAAAAAACTATCATCTTCCTTTCTCTACTTTCTTCCCTCTGCTCTTTCTGCCTTTGCATCCTCCCTAACAACGGGTCCAACTTCAATTGCACTTAAAGAAAAAATAGCTATACTACATGATGTGTTCCCTAATGGTTTCACACTCTAAGAAAAAAATAGTACAATAGTTTCCAAGTTTGTATCATGAATTTGATTTCCAATTCTAGTGGGACCTTTTGAATTTTCACACGAAGTTGATTTAGGTAATTTCACTAAAATAACATCACGCATCAAGAAAAAAGAAAGAATAATCCTATATGTGATAGTCTCATCTAAACTATATGAAATTATGATTTCTGTCATACCATGAGTGACAGTCAATTAGTAAATACATTAATATTTTGTGTATATATGGAAGAGTAATGTTATGATTTCTAAATCTAAATTCTAAATTTTTAACCCAAATAATGTGATAATGGGTCTACTGGATTTTGTGAAGGATGTTGAAGTGACTCCATAATGGTCAGTGGACTCATTGAATTTTGATTGGAGGTCAGTGGATCCACTAAATTTTAATTTATGTCACATATATCATTTAGGATGAAGATTGAGATTTAAATTTAAAAAACATAAAATTATTCTATATGGAATGATATCTTTGAAGACCTTAAAAAGAAATAGAATTAATTCTTTTTCTTCTCATAACACAAGAAGTAAATTTCAATCGAGTCATTCGTACTTCATGACAAGTCCAAAGGAGGGATTAGCTAGAAGGTTTGTTTTCTTCCTTATTCGGGCTTTTCATGGTCCACACAAAAAAAAAATTACTAAATAATGGTCAGTGCCTCATTATTTTGGAAGATTATTTTTTACTCATCTAAAATCTGTTCACCCAATTAGTTTAAAAAAAAAAATTGTTCACCCAATTGCACCGTTGGGTGAGCATATAACCACTTTTCAACTTTTATTTATATTCATTTCAGTCATAAAAAGTGATAAATCTCACATACTCACCCAATGGGGTGCTTGGATAAGCAAATTTCGGGGACGCAAAAATGTTCTCTTATTTTGGCTGCCTGTTGATTTGTTGACACCTAAACTGGAAGTACATATAAGCAACATCATCTGGGGTCAAAAGTTCAAAGCCAAAGTCAAGCTAATATTGCATGATGTTTCTTGGTTTGTGCATATTTAATTAATGGAATTTTACCCACAAAAAAATGAAAAAGAAAAAGAAAATCAGAGAACATCTTGAAGGATCCATTTAAATATATATCTCTAAATCTATATGAATGAGTATATCTACACAATCGGATTCTGTAGTTAAGCAGTTATTCTATGTGGAATGAAATAGAGATTTTGGTCATCCTTTCCATTGAAAGGGTATATGAATGTGATTTCATGTAATTCTTGACCATATTACATTTTAAATATCATCTTTCATTGTTTGTTTGTGCCATTTTAGTCTGGTCAGAGACTCAGGGGTAAAACTGGAAATGTAATAGGAAAAGTTCAAAACCGCGTGAAACACTCTAGTAATTGACATTTTTAATTGAGGTAATTAATTACAGTTATTAAAGAGAATTAATGCCCAAGTAATGGTATGCAAGTCTCTTTGGATCTCCTTAACCAGAGAATTTTCATGGCATATCAACAACATCTAATTAGATTGAGTCCTAGTGAGTATAGACCATCTTGATATATATATATATGTGTGTATATATATATATATATATACAGACTCCTATCTTACTTTAACAAGATGAATCCAAACAGACGAGAGGGGATGGTTAGGACTCAGGATAGAGAGA
Source organism: Hydrangea macrophylla (assembly GCA_033977485.1). NCBI lineage: Eukaryota > Viridiplantae > Streptophyta > Magnoliopsida > Cornales > Hydrangeaceae > Hydrangea > Hydrangea macrophylla. The sequence goes on from CM066990.1 coordinate 107,546,794, forward strand.
TAAGCATTGATTTAAAAGTCGAAGAGTTTTCATCTTTCAAGTAAAATATATAAATTCTTTAAAAAATATATAAAAATAAAATAAAATTCAATAGGTCCAAAAGATGGAATACGAATCAATTTGTTTTAGGAAACTATATTAAACACAATTTAAATAGGCGAGATTTTAGGTAAGTAAATATTTCCATGTTTATCCCAATATTTTGCGATTAAAAAAAAAAAAAAAACTAATTGACTAACAAATAAAAAGAAAAGAAAAAGAAAATCTTTTCTTAATTATATTTTTTCCTCTCCTCTAAAACATTCCTTACTTGGCAATGGTAGTCCTACGAGAGTCTAACCCTATTTTTATTGTTTTGTAGTCATTGAATTGAATTCGAAAGTGGGGATTGGAGTATATGTATTTTTGGGGAGTTGGAGAGAGAGAGAGAGAGAGAGAGAGAGAGAGAGAGAGAGAGAGGGAGGGGGGATATATTCTGAAAAAAAAAACCCGGAATAAGAGGCAAAGGGACGAAGAACGTGACAGTCAATTTCCACATAGCAGTTAAAGAATGACCTTTCCTTAACCCTCCTGAGCTTCTGCTTCTTCTTCTTCTTCTTCTTTGTCTTCTCTCTCATGAGTTTCCTCTCCTTTGCCAGCTTCTCGATCTCATTGAACTATCCCATCTCTGATCTGGGTTTCGATCTTTATACATACACACACACATATATAATGGTTGATTAGGAGGGAGTAGCTGATATTTCGAGCTGGGTTTGTGAGGATTTTCCTTTTTTCTCTTTCTAGATTTTCTTTGTTTTTTTGTCTTTCTTTTCAGCTAAGCAACCTTGATCCGATAAAACTCTATTATATATATATATATATAGATATATAGGTCACTGTTGTTAAGTTTGTTGTTTAGCTCTCCACTAGCCATCTCTGAGTCTTTTGCAATCTATATCACTCTTTAACATATATATATACACACACACACACACACACACATAGATATCAGCTGGGGTTCTTTCCCAATGAATGAGTCTCTGCAAATCAAACAGAACCGTCACCAATCGCCGCCGTCTGGATCGCCAAAGCTGGTGATAAAGTTGATGATCCCAAAACAAGGGGACGATGATGTTCATCATAAGGAAGATCATGATCAGATAAACTCTGGAGAAAAGGTCTGTCAACACTGCAACAAAACATTCAGCAACGGTAAAGCTCTTGGGGGTCACCTTAGAATTCACTCTCAACCCATCAAAGACCAACTCTCGTTAAAAAAGCTCAAATCCAAGAACCCAAATGCCAACAAGCTCAAAAGCCAAGAGCTCATCGACGATTCGACCAATAAGGATTGTAAAACAGCCAATGGCGGCATGGGGCTCACCGGGAAACCGGTTTGTTCCCTCTGTGGGAAGAGTTTTCCGTCGATGAAATCGTTGTTTGGGCACATGAGGTGTCATCCGGAGAGAGAATGGAGAGGGATTCAACCACCACCCGCGACAACGACGAAGAAGAACAGTCCATCGTCCTCTGTATCTGATATTCCAACGCCCCCGAAAATCGATAATCTGCAGATTGATTCACATGGGACTAGTACTATTGGGATTGCGGTTGATTTAACAGAGTCATTGCCGGGTTGGTCCAGAACCGCCCGGAGAGGCCGCAAAGCGATTATTACCCAAACAGACATTTTGATAAGGTCGTCTGAGGATGAAGAAAAGCTGAGAGACGCGGTTGAGGATCTAATGATGTTAGCTCAGGGAAATTCTTTTGAGTCGGGTCTAACCCATAAGCATCATGATAATCATGTAGTTGAAGAATGTGAGGATACAAATAGCAATTCAATGACCAACAAGACGACCCAAATTGAGGAAAATATGAACCGGGTCATTGTCGAATCCGATAAGAAGAGGAAGAAGAGAAAACTTGAGGCAGCCTCCCCAATTGGGCACACAAAGGATTGCCCATTGAAGAAGCTGAAGATTGAAGAAAGAGATCATCATCAGTCCAAAGATGCTGGAACGTCCAGCTGTTTGATTCCCAAAATCATAGATAAAGGTAAACAAAAAGCTGTTTCAGAAACTGGGGAAATTGCAGTGAAGATCAAAAACCCAATCTGGGCTCAATCAGATAGTAATTGCCAAAGAGAATTGAACAATGAATCGAATAGCAAAAACAGCGATGATAGTGTTCGAAGTGATCAGAGCTTGAGTGGGCCTATTATAATGATGGTGAAGAGCAAAAAGAAGAGGAAGAAGCTGAAGTTGAGTGATTTGGAATCAGTACAAGATGGAATCAATCCAGCTGATAGATATAGATGCAGTACATGTAACAAGTCATTCCCAACTCACCAAGCATTGGGTGGCCATAGATCAAGTCACAACAAAGTCAAGAATTCCAATATTAACAACAACATTGTTGTTGAGGAATCATCCTCTGTAGCAGCTGAATATGAGCACACCAACAATCCCCCCATAATCACCCAATTCGACGAATCCAAGGAAATTGTCGAAGGGGGTTCTTCAAGTGCACACCAATGCAAGCTTTGCGACAAGAGGTTCCCAACTGGACAGGCCTTGGGGGGTCACCAGAGGTGTCATTACACGCCCCCGGTTGAAGCTCAATCGAGCCAAGTTACATCGCCTGGGGAAGCGAGTCAGACGGGTCGTGTGGTTCTTGATTTTGATCTCAATGAGCTCCCTCCTGGTGTGGATGATGAAGGTATAGCTGGTCATGGTTATCCATCTTCTTCTTCTTTCAATTCACTTGCTTAGTATTAAAAGTCATTTGTGAAATTGCTCAAAGTCATTGCAGCTAATTCTAGGAACCTAGTAGTACTGATAGGTCAGTTGACAGCTTAACTTCTGGTTTCATGAATGAATTAAAACAGTTAATTGCATAGATATATTATATATAGACAAAGAGAGATAGAGAGAGGAACCAACTTGGTTCTTTCTTTTTCTTCACTAGTAGGGTCTTTTAGGTTTTATTTTTTTGTCCTTTTTGTGTGATTTTCTTCATGGTGGTCCAACAGGCTTGCTGTTGAAGAAACCACCAAAATGGGTTCTACTTTTTCATTAGTAGGAAGATTATCATGGTGTAAATGGTACTTTTGGAATTTTAGTTCAATTTCTTTGTTCAATTCCATTAGATGAGTTGATATCTTTCTTGCTTGACATGCATTTCAGCTTGAATATGTTTTTAGTTTTTTGTGTAAGTATGTACCTGTTGCTGATTGCTGCAGAGCATAATTCTCTTCTACTCTATTTATTTTTATTTATTTATATATTTATATGTACACGTGTTTGTATGTATAATTTATTAATTGAAGTGTTAGACCAGGACAACACCACGAGTAGTGGAGGCCCCAGAACAGAAATATATTGCAACCAAATTAATCCCTGTAGCCCAAGACAGAGGGTGTTCGTTGTTGTTAGCGTTTGAGATTTCACATGGATAAATATAAGGGATTTGGTTAAGATCTTTGGCCTCCGAAAGGGAGGTCAGGAGTTTGAAACCCCTCAAAAGTTATGTAAGCTAGTTAGAGGGATGAATCTCAAGATGGACCTCAAGATAGATAATATCTAATTTGGTGTGGGTTCAGATTCTATCGCTAACTTACCTTCCTGATTTACCTGGTGCATGTGTTGTGGGGTCGGTGCACATACTCGGAGTTTGCCCACATTTCTACTCTAATAAAAACAACAATAGATACTAATCCCGAAGGACAAGCTGAAAAAAAAGAAAGAAAGAAATATGTTGTCATATATCTCATATGTGACTTGGGAGGAAAAAGAAAGATGGGCAAAAGTCAATCCCCATCTTATAACTTTGAAAATGCTTTTGCTCACTTAAAAATAATTCACTAATACTCACTTAAACATTTCAATGGTCAATGCATTGAGACAAACACCATTAATTTAATTATAGGTCCCATTGTATTGATCAATAGGATACTTGAGTGAGTATTGATAAACTATTTTTTGGGTGAACAAAACTGCTTTTTATAACTTCCCTTAGAAGAAACCAAAATTTTCTTATTTTAACTTTTAATTTTTGTATTTGATTTAACAATTTAGCTAAAAAGAACTCTCACAACGCAACTTTGTGAAGGTCTTCTATTAGAAAAGGTCTTGGTCTATTATATATATATATATATATATATATATCATAGAGGAGATTGGAAAGAAAAAAAATTATAGATGACCCTAAACAATTGATCATTTACCTCAGACCCAATTGTTAAATGGGTCTTTGTATTTTGTTTTGGGGGGAGTTAACATTGGAAAATGTGATGGCTTTCAGTTTTCCTTCCAATTCAACCGCAGTCTTTCTACTCACTTTTTGACTTATGACCAAGTCAAAAAGGAGAAAAAAAATACAACCCATGACTAGCTTCGAGACTTTTTTATTTGTTGGAAATCTGAGGTTCACAAAGAAACAAATAGATACATATATATATATATAGAGAGAGAGAGAGAGAGAGAGGGGTTGAAAGATGGTGTTGTTCTAGAGAGAGAGAGAGAGAGAGAGAGAGGCAGTGGGCTGGCAGTACACAACATAGACAGATTGTGTCTCCTGTAGGTGATGATAGAAAGGAAATGCTCAACTGTATTCTTGACACATTCTCGTGATCATATGATATGATATCAAACTCCCTCCCTCTTTACATACGAATCATTTTTTGACTTTATGTACATTACCACCTTTCTCACGCCATATGATTTACTTCTTAGTTCTAAATAGTACTATTGGCCCTTAACTTTATGAGCCCCTTCATTTACGCCCTGGGCAACCTCTTCATGTATACGTCATTTAAAACTACCCAATGATGTAATATATATATATATATATATATATATTCACTTCCAATTTGATGTCATAATTACTGGGATCACAATATATGAATCTGTTTGTTGTAGTTTTGCACAGGTGTGTCAGAATAAAAAATAATTTAGTGTGGAAAAACTAATTTTTTAAAGTGTTTGTATGAGTGATACACAAGGCTTTAAGATCTGATTTTTTAACAAAACGACTGTGTGAGGTGAGTTGGAAAGTATCCTCTCCAAAAGTTCTATAGCAGTACTAAAGTGCACAAGTCAATTTGTAAAGAGTTTATCAGATAAACAATCACAAATAATTAATAAAATATGAAGTTATCTTATTGAATGTGTTTGGAAAAACAATAACAAAACCAAAGAACAAAATTAGAATAGGCTCTGATTGATCAATAGAGTTTAAAAACAGTAAAAAGGAAACCAATAGGGACATACCTATTTACTATGGACGCATAATAATAGGAAGAACGCAGGGTTGAATGCTGTTTGGGATGCTTTTTTTGAGATGACACGGATTCCCTTGCGTGATTAGCCAGCCTTTGTATTTATAGCTGCCTTTAGGAAATTCTAATATGGCAAGGACTCCCTAAATTGCGCCCCAAGCAAAGATATGGGTGGCAGAATCCTTCCCAGTCTCAACTCTTTCCTTATCCTTATCTTGATTGAAACAATCTCCCAAATTCTCAGGATTAGCTCTCCACCTCCAGTTAGATGTGACCAGATTTATTTCTAAATGGACTCTACTTCCTTAATTTTAGGATGACGTCGCCGTGACAGTTAAAGACATTATCGCCTAATCAATTTAACCAACGGGCTCCCATGACTGTAATCCACACCTTTCTTCTCATCGGACTATCTTACTTGCCACTGGTCACGCCTACTAAAGTGTATGAGTCCGATGATAACTATATGCCTGCTTCTGACCAATCGGGCTTAATTTTCGCCGTCACTGATTACCCCAAATATGGTGCCCAATAGCTGAATGTTGACCTTCATTCCCCATTGGGCTCCATCGGACTTGAGTCTATGCCTTATCCTTCTGAACCACAGGATGTTTTTTTCTCCTGAGCCCGATAGCCCTTCGCAGCCTTGGGCCGACCATATCCAAGCCTACTCCAATTCATTCGGGCTCAAAAACCTTTGGCGGTTTGGGGATGGAGCAAACCTATCTATTGAAAAAGTGTCGGAATGGGCTGGCAAAAATGATATGTTCGATCGGTCTAACCTTCCTGCAGCAACTGAATCGATCCGAGAGAGTGTGGAAGAGACTGTTATGGCCGATCCCCGGACTTCTAATCCTCCGGAGGAATCAGCCCCAAGCGGTGAAGACCGAACTCTAGCTGTCTTTGAACCTATTGCTAAAGAAGATATTCATCCTGATAGCAGCATGAGCGTTGGAATTTTGTCAGAGGAAACTGTGGTCCTTCCTAATTCAAGTCAACAATCCCACCAAACTCCAGTGCATCAGCCATGCAGTGGGGATGTTGCCACTACCTCATTGGTCATTACATCACAGGACGTATCAATGCTTACGCCATCACCCGCCCAAGTAGTTTCCTTTATGCTCAATCTTGTCATTTTTCTGTCCGTTATAAATATTAACCCTTAGTTCTGGTTTTGCCACTCCTGAACAGGCTGTTCCTTTTGGTCCAGAACCGTTTATACCTTTTGAAGACTTCTTCACCAGCTTGGACCCGAAGCAGTTTTCCCTTCAAATTTGATTTGGGTTTGTTTGAACCCGAAGCAGTTTTCCCTTCAAATTTGCAACAGTTTAAGGACCTTGTGTTTAGGCTCGTTGCTTGTGGTCTGGGTAATCTCCCGCCCTCCACTAAAATTGATACTGCTTTGGGTGACCTTCTTGCTGACCCTTCTCTTTCTGCCGGGCAGCTTTCCTTACTCAAGGAGGTCTAGGAACGGCTACCGGGCTGCCGTATCTTGGATCAATCGGCCTCCATTGTTTAAACCGAGGCCGAAACTCATCTTAGCGCCAGGCAGAGGGCCGTGCAGTTTCTCTAGTTTGCCCAGATGAAATACGAGGCTAGGAAGGTAACTCGGGCTCAAGTGATTGCCCAAGACACCTGGCTCCAGGCCCGTATCGCCATGCTTAGGGCTTAACTAGAAAAATGTGAAGCGGAGGTTATTACCAATGATGCCGCATTGGCAAAGGTTGACGTGGCCTTGGCTCAACTGGGTGAAGATGCTCAGAAATACAGCAACCAACTCCAAGCCAACACTCCAAACGCCCGTGTTTGGTCTCAAAAGCTTAATAAGGCTTAACGCAACTTGGCTGGCGCTGAGAAGACTTGGGAGGACCTGAGAGCTAAACTTAGGAACTTTGAGTTGGCCTAGAGGTTGACTTCTGACCTCTGTACATGTAATATTTCTATTTATTTTATATTTATATTTTTTTATTTGATGCCTTTTGTAAGTAAGCTGTGCTCAGCATTATTTAATATAATGACATTTTTTATCTTTCAGGCTCGTAGTTTCTAATAAACTCGTATTCTAACCCAGGATTCGGTCTGTACTCTAAATCAATAGTCTCCCATTGAGTACGTAGGATAATATGATTTCAAATACTGACCGTTTATCAACCTTGTATGAACTTCTCCATCCAAATCGCGCAGCCTGTACACCCCACTTTTCTTCACTTGGTGGACGATGAAAGGACCTTCCCAGTTGACTGACCACTTACCGTAACGGTTGTCTTTGTCCCCAATAGGCAAAGCGGATTTCCACACCAAGTCGTTTATACAGAAGGACTTTTCCTTCACCCTCTTGTTGTATACTCGGGTAGCTCAAAGTTTTTGCACTCTTAAAAGAGTCCAAGGCCGTTAGCCTCATCTCATCAAGTCCCTCCAACTCAGCTATCATAGCCTCAGAGTATCCAGCGGGATCAAGCAAATTTTGTAAGGCTCTCCTGGCTGATCGGATTGTAACCTCCATATATAATATGGCATCATGCCCATAGGTTAGCATAAATGGTGTTACCCGAGTTCTGGATCTTTCAGATGTCCGATAAGCCCAGAGGGCTTCAGATAGTAACTTATTCCACTCCCTTGGGGTTTTCATTTGTCATCTTCTCAATAGTTCCCTTGAAAATCTTGTTAGATGACTCAGCTTGTCCGTTTGCCTGAGCATAGTACGGGGTTGAATTCAGAATAGTAATTCATCTACTTTTAGTGAAGGCCTTGGTTTTTATTCCCGTGAACACTGATCCTTGGTCGACTGTAATAGTCTCAGGTAGGCCGAATTGGTGTATTATGTGTTCTTCTATGAACTTTATCACTGTGACCTGAGTTACCGTCCTATATGGTATAGCCTCAGCCCACTTCATGAAATAGTCAGTGGCTACTATGATGAAACAATGTTGGCCCGATGAAGGTGGAAGAACTTTTCCAATTAAGTCCATGAACCATCCAATGAACGACCATGGATTTATTATGGGTTAAAGTTCTTTAGCTGGCACCTGTTGAATCGGACTGTGCTTCTGGCAGGCTTGGCACCCTTTGGCATAGCTGATGCAGTCCTTCAGTATGTCGGGCCAATAATAGTTGTACCTTCTTAAAAGCCACTTCATCTTGGTACCGTCCTGATGTACTCCACAAATTCCTTCATGGACCTCGGCCATCACCTACATGGCTTGTTTCTTGCCTAAACACTTTAGGATCACATCATGACCGATATATTTCTTGAACAACTAACCCTTCTAATAGTAAAAATTGGACAGCGAACAATCTAACCTTTCGGTCCTCCCTAACGTTTGGGTGCTTTAAATATTCAATGATAGGGATTCTCTAATCATCGTCGTCCATCAAGACCGAATTGGTTGTGGTATACCAACCTCTCTTTGCCACTGATGGTAGTGATCGGGTTTGTATTGTAATTTCTTGATTTTCCCAACCCTTCATAGGAGATGAGATCGATCCTACTGTTGCTAGGCTATCGGCCTCATCATTTGTCGACCTCGGAATATAACTTATACTTACATCATCAAAGTAGTCCATAAGCTGAGTGGTCACGGAATGAAACGGGCAGAGTTCCCAGCTTTGTGGAATTCACTAGATATCTGTTTGATAACTAACCCTGAGTCTCCTTTTATGCATAAGGATGATGCCCCCAACTCAAGGATTATCTCTGTTATGATGATAAGTGATTCGTATTTGGCCTGATTGTTAGTGCATCTGAAATCGAGCCGAAATGACATCTTAGTCCTTCTATTCTTGGGTGATATAATGACCACCCCAACCCCAGCACCTTTTGCATTTTTGGACCCATCAAAGATTAAGGTCTATGGTAACAAGGACATGCTTAGTATTTTAGGCGCCAATGATAGATCCCCTAGAAAATTGGCTATGGCTTGACCCATTGAGCGATTGCTGTGATCGGTATTGAATTCTTTTTTCTTATCGAATCCTATCAAAAAAGAACAATTTGAACATAAGGTTCATATTATTTTTTTGAAATGAATTGGTTTTTATGTTATTTCGTACTATACAATTCTTTTTTTCAATGTTCTAAAAATCGCTAGGCGCTAGTCGGGCGGCAAAGGGGGGCCTAGCGCCTAGGCGGGCCTAGGCGGATTTGTTTTATGAATAAAATTAATTATATAATAGATATATATACGAGTTATGTGGTGTTAATTAAAAATAATTATAGATTTGTGGTTCAAATAATAGATACATATATATATATATAAAGGTTATGTGGTATTTTTTGGAAATAAGTAAAGATTATTAGAAGGTTTTAATATTTAAAAAACTATTAGGGATCTCTCAATAATTAACTTAAACCTTAAGTGTATATATATATACTAATGTTAGGGTTTTTTTTCCAAAGAGTCAGACCCAAATAAGGCTCTCTCGCATTCTCACCCTAGCCCGGGCCCCGCCTAGCACCGCCTAGCCCGTCTAGCACCACCTAGGCCCTGCCTAGAGGCCGATTAATCCACTGGCCGATTTTCTCAAATGCCTAGGAAAAATCTTGGCGGCCGAGCACCGCCTAGGCCAATTTTTAGAACACTGTTTTTCTTGTGGAATCATTTTCCCACGAGAGAAGTCATGAGAAGAATTATAGAATGGATTGTTACCTATGCCTAGATCGCGTATAAATGGAAATTTTATTGATAAGACCTTTTCAATTGTAGCCATTATCTTATTACGAATAATTCCGACAACTTCAGGAGAAAAAGAGGCATTTACTTATTACAGAGATGGTGTGATTTGATTCTTTTTTTTTTACCTCAGTCTTAAGAGAAAAACACATGATTCAGGACATGAGGGCCAAGGTCCATTTTCCAATTCGACCACGCATGATAGGTATGGATAGCATGTACTTAATCACATTGGTCTAACATATAATATAAGTAGAAACAGGTAACATATATGTTCTTAACTTTTGTGACGAAAAAAATAATGTTAAGCATAACTTCTTAATCGGCGCGTAGCGCTGTTCAATTGGAGTTAAAATTTTACTCAAATATTAAATGACCCGCTCACTACCTTGCTCATTATCTTGAGCTAACATACTTTCTATAGAGCAATCAGAGGTCGATATATACAATTTTAAACATCTACCCTTCTTGGGTGGCATCAGCAGTGGAGGGGTAGACAAGTACTGCCTTATCCCATCAAAGGCTCGTTGGTGGCTGTCTTCCCACTTGAATTCTTCATCAGTCTTGATTTTAAGCAATGGGGTCCACACTTGGATTTTCCTTACGCAGTTGGAGATAAACCTCTTAAGGAAGTTGATCTGTCAGAGCAGCCTTTGCAACTCTTTGTTGTTGGCTGGGGGCTTTGCTGCTTGGATAGCCCGAGCCTTGTTCTTGTCTATCTCTATACCTCTCTAGTGCACCAGGAAACCAAAAAAGTTCCCTGCTGATATGCTGAATGCACATTTGAGTGGATTCATCTTTAGCTTGTGGATCCACATTCTTTCAAATGCTATCTCAAGATTGGCCAAATGTTCGGTGTTGCTTCCGGACTTAACCACCACGTCATCGATGTACACTTCCATGAATCGTCAAATCATATCGTGGAATACGGAATTCATGGCCCATTAATAGGTGGCTCATGCATTTTTCAGCCTGAATGACATCACAACCCATTCAAAGGTTCCGATTGCCCCAGGCACCGAAAATCTATTTTTGGTACATCCTCTATGGCGATGTATATTTGGTTATAACCTAAGTGCCTGTCCATGAAGGACAAGATTTTGTGTTTAGCAGCCGAATCGATCAGCTGATCGACTATGGGAATTGGGTACTCATCCTTTGGGGTTGCCAGGTTCAGATTTCTGAAGTCGATGTAAACACGAAGCTTTCCATTCTTCTTTACCACTAGGACTACATTGGAAACCAATTCTGCGTACCTTGCAGTCCGAATGAATCCAGCCCCAAGGAGTATTTCTATTTCTTCTTTTACCTTTAGTGTAACCTCTGGTGACATGCGCCTAGGCAATTGCTTGAACGGTCTGAACCCTGGTTTAATTGGTAGACATTTTTCCACTAAATCTCTGCACAGTCCTAGCATCTCATCATAGTCTCAGGCAAAACAGTCCTTATACTTACGTAAGAGGGCTATTACCTCGGCTTGGAATTATGGCTCTAGCACCTGACTTACATAAGTTGGCTTGTGTTCCCCTTCATCTCCTAGGTTAACCTCCAACAAGGGGTCTTGAACATCGGCCTTCAGATCATCCAATTTTGCTGTGGCCGTTTTTGATTCCCCCATTTGAATTTCTTCTTCTTTTGGGAGTTCTTCCTTGTAGATATAATCGGCCAGGTTAACCTTACCATTGGCTGGGCCGATCTCTAGTCTTCTATTGACTAGGTATACACACCACCTGGCCATACTGGTCCTTAAGGCCAACTAACTCTGAACCTCAATCTGTTGTGGGTTCATTAATAACATCTTTCTCGTCCATCTCCAACTGCCTTACCTCTTCAGTCTGATTGAGTTTGTGGTAAAGTGTGTTTAGATCCTAGGAGTCCCCCTTAGCAAAGTTTTCTGCATTTGGTCTTCCAAACTTACTACACCCCAGCAACTTGACTTGTCCGATGTCATCTTTGTAAAAAAACTGCATCAATCGTTTGCACACGTGCCACGAACGGCTTGGTATCGGCCACTACCACTTTGATCTCATTACCCCCTCTAGAAAATCAACTGCTGATGCAAGGTAAAATGGATACAGTAGTTGGGGTGGATCCAATCTCAGCCTAACAATGCGTTATATGCGGCCGATGTCTCCACAATGAAGAAAGCTGTCATAACAGTCTTGCTTCCAACAGTTAGTTCCAAAGGTAAGATACCTTTGGTTTTTTGAGGGAGTCCCTGTAAAGCTCTGGACATTCATTTCGGTCGGAATTAGCTCTGACTTAGAATTTTGCAGGATCCTCAACATAATCTGAGGCATGATATTGATAGTGGATCCGCTGTCAACTAAAATTTTATTTACCGGGACTCCTTCAATATGCCCCTTTATGTACAAGGGCTTTAGGTGTTGAGACATCTGCAACATTGGTTTTTCAAAGACCACCTTGACAAGTCCTCCTGATTTCTGTCCCTCTTCAACTTGTTGCCCTTTCGGCCTTAAGATGGTAACTCAGGCCGATCGGACTGTTGATCGCTGGCGTCCACATTTTTGCTTGTGGCCTCCACTACCTCGGGCTTAACCTTCTCACCTCCATTCCAAAACACATCTTCTATAGTGGCTAACTCTTCTGTTTGGCCTTCCACCACATCTCCCTTCATGGCCGTTGGTTGATCTGGTTTGGCCATGAAGGATATGGGCAGGGTGAACACCATGTTGGAGGATAGACCCTTTGGAATAGTCCCAAATTGGATCGGCAAATCATCCGAATCTAAGAAGTCATTGCTCTTCTAGTCCGGTGAGTCTATCTTGGGCTTACATCCCCCTGTAGCCTTTTCTTGTCTAAACCTCCCCTTCAGGTGCTCAGTAGCATGCTTTATTCTTTTTCCCGCATTCTTATCACACACGAGCTCTTCTTCTATTGGCTGCTCTTGGGAATCAGGCACATAGGGCGGAAGGAGCCTCGGAGGATTATATGCATGATCTTCCTAGTACTGCTGTTCTCTGTCTACTTGCCTTGCCCTTTGAAACCTTCTCTTTTGGGATTTATTATACTTGGGCACTGCTGGGAACTTGGGATGGTCCAACCGATGCCATCTTCCTTGCTCTACTCTTGGTAGAAGCACCTTCCTTGAACGTATGCCCAAAGTTGCACCCTTTTCTGGCACATTCAACTTTGACAGTAGCTGATGACGTTTTTTTCCAAATTGTCCTGAATCGCTCAAACCGATCTGCAACACCGGCAATGATTTAGGTTGCCATTTAGGCTTAGATTGACTTTTCCTAGGCAAGGTAAGCCTTTCATGAACAGACCTTCTCGGATTATGCTCACAGTGCACGCTGACTCTAAGCCTCTTGCTTGAACTAATTGACTCTTTCTTGATATCTACTTTGCATCTCAGGTAGAGGCCTTGCTTGATCAAGTCCAGCTGTCATCGTAGATCTGTGATCCAACTATCTATATTTGATCGGACCATTTCAATTTTGTTCTTCCACTCTGCTTTCTTTCTTTCTTTCTTGATATGTCTTCTGAAGCTCGTGGATCATGACCTTCAGCCGCTTTGTGGCTGAAATAGCAACTTGCTTCCCTTCCATCTGTTTTGGCTTTTCTACCAGGGCCTCTGACAGGTCAACTTTCGGTCCGGGTCTAGTTAACTTGGTCAAATCAGGTACCACCATGTTCGTGCCGGTGATTTGGGGAAAGAGATTTGCATCAATACCCATGGCTTTGCCAGAGAACATGAACACTCCCGTTTCTACATTTTCCTGTATCACATTACAAAATACAACACAATTGTTAGTGGAGTGTTTCCATGAGTTATGCCACTTATAGTATTCTTTATTCTTAATGTCATCGGCCTTTGGGATCCAATGACCATCACTTAACTTGATCACCTTTTCGGCCAGAAGAGCATAAAAAATTTGATCGGTTCGTAGTGATATCAAACGTGTAATTTTTTTCTGCCTCAACTGCCATCTTTTTTGTAGCGGCGTTATTATTTATGGGTTTGCTCAAGGCATTGCATACGATTGGCCGTTTACAAATCAATTCGGCTATGTCAATTTCAGCTTCGAGGTCACAATTTGCCACATGGACCTCGTAATTGGGGTCTTTGTAATACATTCCCTTGGAGGAATTCATCTTTTCCTGTTCATCCAGAAGGATACATTCATAGTGAGCGGCCCTCGTGGCCAGCTCGAATAGATCACAGAAATCGGTTCCTTTAAACCTCTTGTGAAGCTCGAAAGACATCCCTCCCATTGCCATTTTGACATACTCTTCCTCGGGTAAAACAATTTTGCATCTATATTTAGCCTTTATGAAATGGGCTATATAGGTTTCCACCGTTTCCCCTGCTAGTTGGAACATGCTTGACAGATCTTCCAGAGACATTTCATGCTCAATCATATAGAACTGGCCATGAAACAATTCCTCCATCCCTTACCAATTTTGCATAGAATTGGCAGGAATGTTGACATACCACAGGAAAGTAATTCATGTGAGAGAGTTTGGGAACAATCTTAGTTCTAACGGGTCACTACTACCCACATGGCCGCATTACAATATCAAATAGCCTATATGCTCCAGAGAACAAAGTAAAGTTTGGGACCTTGTATCCCTGAGGAAAATTGACTTGGTCAATCTCAGGATGATATGGCTGCCTATACGTCGGCCTTTCCATCCTTCTCATTAATGGGCCATACTCTTCATGTATGGCTGCCACCAGTTGCTCCCTATTGATAACCTATGGCATAACGAGCTGCGCTACCACAAGCAGTGCTATGGGTGGTAGGATCTGCTATTGGTTGTTAACGGCCTGGTGAGGCCAGAAAACATCATTAGCTCTTTGCCCCCCAGCAGCGTGGGCAAGAGGACCAGTATTACCGATTACTTCCGTGTTTCAGCCTGAAGGTTGAATAGTCATTGGTGTCGCCAATCCACTGGGATCGGTGATGACCACACTGTCAGATCCTCCTACTTATGGATCGGGCTGTTTGTTTAACCCGTTCCGCTCTCGGAGATTTGGGCGTATGTAAGCAGACTCCTTCTTCTCTTCGGCCTAACCAGATGCGCCAATTTGCTCCTTAGGACTTTGGGAGTCAACCTGTCCACCAATGCTGAGATGGCTTTTGACAGGCCTGAGATTTCTGAGGTCATGCCTTCTAACTTAGCATGCGTAGCCCTAGTAGACGTGATTTGCTCGATCTGACCACGATGTATTTCGACCGTTTGGTCGACTAGCCCCTTAAAGTTATTCATTAAGCCTATCAAGGCATTGCAATCTCGCCTCGTAGGTTCAACGTTTTGCCTCATGACCTCTGAAAATGCTTCCAGAGTCACAACACTGTCCTCTGGTGAGCGGCCATTGCTCTTTTCCTCTGTTGGGTTATCAGCCGGATCATCCTGTCTGTTTTTCCTATTCTTGTGATCTTTCTTTGGAGGCTTATTCTAGCACTATGGGTCCATCGGGCGTGCCAAAAATGTTTGTCGTAGTTTTGAGCGGGCGTGCCAAAACCAAAAGTGGTTCGGTGTGTGCAAACTAATTTTCTAAAGTGCTTATGTGAGTGATACACAAGGCTTCAAGATCTGACTTCTAACAAAATGATTATGTTTGGTGAGTAGGAAAGTATCCTCACCAAAAGATCTATGGTAGTACTGAAGCGCACAAGCCAATTTGTGAAGAGTTTACCAGATAAACAATCACAAACAATTAATAAAATATGAAGGCATCTTATTGAATGTGTTTGGAAAAACAATAACAAAACCAAATAACAAAATCAGAACAGGCTCTGATTGTCAATAGAAAATAAAATTAGTAAAAAGAAAACCAACAGGGACAGACCTATTTGCTATGGATGTAGAATAATAGGAAGAATGCAGGGTTGAATGCTGTTGGAATGCTGTTTGGGATGCTTTTTTGAGATGAAGCGGAGTCCCCTGCATGGTTGGCTAGCCTTTCTATTTATAGCAGCCTTTAGGAAATTCTAATATGGCAAGGACTCCTTGAATTGCGCCCCAAGCAAAGGATATAGGTGGCAGAATCCTTCCCAATCTCAACTCTTTTCTTATCCTTATCTTGATTGAAATAATCTCCCAAAATTCTCAGGATTGACCCTCCACCTATAGCTGGATGTGACCAAATTCATTCCTAAACGGACTCTGCTTCCTTAATTTTAGGATGGCGTCGCCGTGATAATTAAAGACAACACCGCCTAATCAGTTTAACCATCGGACTCCCATGATTGTAATCCACACCTTTCTCCTCATCAGACAGTCTTACTTGCCACCGGTCACGCCTTCTGAAGTGTATGAGCCCGATGACAACTATACGCCTGCTTTTGACCAATCGAGCTTAAACTTTCCCCGTTACTGATTACTCCAAATATGGTGCTCGTTCGCTGAGTGTTGACCTTCATCCCCCATTGGGCTCCATCGGACTTGAGTCTATGCCTTATCCTTCTGAACCACATGATGTTTTTTTCTCGCGAGCCCGATCTCCATTCGTAGCCATGGGCCGGCCTTATCCAAGCCCAATCCAATTCATTCGGGCTCAAAAACCTTTGGCGGTTTTTGGGTGCAAACAGAATCTCTACAGTTAGGTATATAGATTGTGTGCATGTATAGTACGCTTTTCACTTGCATAGTAGTAGTAGATATCCGCATTTTTTAACAAATATTGTTTTCTTCTTCTTCTTCTTCTTTTATTTATTTATTTTTAATTTTATTTTTTTATTGGAAAATGAAAATTGTTCTTTATCTTTAGGATAAACAAAATATTTCATAACCATTAACATATTGGAGTCTTTTCAAATATTTTCATATGGTGCAAAATCAATTATTTAGCTGCATAATGAGATCTTTGGCTAGATTGAGAAATGTGTAGGTGTAACTATATGTTATTGCATTGAATGTGGTCTACACAGCTGTTACGAAAGGTTTCTCATTCATTTATTTCATAGGGTTAAAACATCTTGTGTTGGGTGTAAAATGGTAGGGTCTGAGCCATATTGCTAGTGTTGTTGGTAAGCCATTACATGTTGACAGCAAAATAACAGCCACGAGTGTTTGGTTTCCAGATTTGTAGAAGGAAAACTAACTTCTTGCATTTTTACTTGTAATTTTCTCCACGTTAAATAAATTTTAAAAAAGTAAAAATCGAAATACAATTGTGACTTAAGAAAAAGAAGGGAAGGAAGTGATCCATAGATGACAAAATTTTAATTAATTTCTGGGTTAATTTTAAAAACGCCGATAAACTATGACCCATTTGGAAGAACACCGACTAAATTAAAAAAAAAAAATTTGTGCACAACTCACACCCCCTAATCTATCCATTATTATTTAGTGTCAAACGATGTTAACAATGCAAGCTGAAGAAAGTCATATATACCCTTGGTGTCAAATGCTGGTGTATTGGGAAAACTGTGAATCTCGAATCATTTTGTGATGGAGACGTGAGAGAGCCTAGGGTTTTGATCTCAAATCTGCGATCGAAGAAACGATCCCATCAAAATCAAAGAAACAAAAGAAATCGAAGAACAAGAGGAGAGATTCGCAACTGCAAATCGAAGAAGAGGTACGATTCTTACCTACCCTTCCCCTCCTCCCTCTTTCTCTCTCTACAACTCCTCCCTTCTCTACCATATCGACAACATTATCTCTTTCTCTCTCTATATATATCTCTCTCTCTGAAACCCACGAATCCATGATCCATGATACATGCCCCCCTCTCTCTCTCTATATATATATATCCATATATATATATATGTATATGAGTGAATATGTAATTGGGTTTTATTTTTTGCAAAATTGGTATGGTTAGTGGGAATTTAGTCTCGGTATTATTGTTGATTTACATTTTCTTGCAAGAAGGATGACAAAATTGTTGAAAGCCCTAATGCCCAATTTGAGTTTTGACGTCGTCAATTGGCATTATGCTCATCATTTGCGGCCTGTTATAGAGAGAAAGAAGAGAGAAAAATGGGTTGAGGGTGATGATAGTGGTGGTGGGGTTGGACCGATTACATACGTACATATTTACATGCATGTCCATACGGTTATTGCATCTATGAATTGATGTATGTACGTCCAATAGGATTATTTCATATATGGTGGAAAGTTGATTACAAGTGGTGTGGTGACGATAGATCGATCCTTCCAATTGAATTCATTTCATAGATCTCTCAAAATTGCTTTCGATTAATAAACTACACACATATGTATACATAGAATATATCTATCTATTAAATATATAGATAGGAATGTATTTTGTATGCCAAGTGGCAATTCTAACCCATTTCATATGCCACATGTCATTCTATAGTGCTTGTGTATCTATATATAATGCTATATATATCACTGACATTGACCAAGACAAATACACTTACATTAATTAACTGTAAACCGCACCTCACATATTCAAAAATCGTCACCCAGAAACCATCTCACACGTTTTGTATATATATATATATATATATATTTTTTTTTTTACTTTGTTCAAACTTCAATAACTGCAATCTCTCTCTCTCTCTCTCTCTCTCTCTTATGTCACGCTACAATCTCTCTTTGGTTTGGTCGCACTCAATCCCTCTCAATCTCTCTTTCTATCACCATTGGTCTTTCACTACCTCTCGGCCAGGTATGCATGTATATGTGCACTGAATTTTTGATTTGATTATTCGTTATAGCATCACACCATTTAACCACTCCAGAATATATACATGATGTGTATGATTTTTTATTTGTTTTTTTTTTTTAAATAAAGGCTCCGGATATGTATATATGTTGTTTTCCGAATGTATATTTAGATAGATAGATTATACATATAGAAAATTGGGAGTAAGCTTGAACAATGGGTGCCATGATGGTCTCTATAACTTTAAGTGTAATCTCGAAGGCGCTAACATTTTGAAGTTTGCTCATATGTAACTGAATTGCATTTTCATGGTTATGCCAATTGCTCAAACTATACATCATTTTCTAAGAAAAACATTTCAACATTTAATTGTGGGCATAGCATTATGGGATATATCGCATTCAGTAATGTTTTAAATTACAAATTCTCAAACGGCTTTCTCCAAAGCTTTATTATCGGATTTTTTTTTTTAATTTTTTTAAAAATAAGAAGAAAAAAAAATGAATAAAATGAATCTTTTAACAAAACTCCAAATACATCAAGATTTTATTATAAATCATGGAGTTTGACGAATGAATTACAATTATATATATTATTATATATAATCATTTCCCTTCTTTGGTAACATCCTGTGGCACTATCATTTTACCAAAGTTGCCACATGGCATCGTAATTCAGCAATAGCATATATATATATAAATACGTACATATATATATATCATAAACCCACATATATGACTTCCACAAACTCAAAGAACAACTACTCCACCCCTCTCGCTAATAACTGCTCCACCTATCTCTTTCTCTCTCTCTTTATTTCTCTCTCATGTTTCATTCATTCCCTCCCTCATGTCATTCTTCATTTTTTTAACACCCGTGCATCGCACGGGCCAAGGCTAATATACATATGTGTGTGTGTGTGTGTGTACGTATGTGTGTATATCATGCATGTTGGGATGATGTTTGGTTATGAGGTTAAGTGCAGATTGGGATGACGATAAGGTTCAATGTAGATTTATCTAGACAGAGAGAGAGAGAGAGAGAGAGAGAGAGAGAGAGAGAGAGGGAGAAAGGGGAAGGGGGGGGGGGTGTTTAAAAGGGGATTATAGTCATAAAGACAAATTTTCTAATAAAAAAATTCAATTCTGTTAGTATTTTAAACGGTAGCCTAACGGAAAAGGGTAAAGTGTCAAGTACAATTACTTAAGGGGGTCAACCCATTGGGTAAAATAGTTTAGGCGGGCGAGTCCCAAACGGGTCATTGTTGAGGGGGTGTTTCTGAATTAACCCTTAATTTTTCACTAAATTTTCATTCCACTCATGGTTTGATCAACATTTCCCTATTAACTAAACAAATAAAAATATTTTTTTTTTTTTTGCTTTCCTTCTCTCAGAATCTCCATGAAAACCTTAAGCAATGTTTCGTTCATGGATTTTCTGTGAGAAAAAAAGGAAAGGAAAACAAGAAAGATGACTAAGGGTATGGGGGTGTTTGATAAAACTGAAAATTAAGTGCTGAATTTTAAGCACTGAAAATTTTAAGCGATTGAATTTGCAATACTTAAAAAAAAAGTGTTTCAAGTACTGAAATGGAATGCATTCAGTGATTATTTTCAGTAGAAATTTTTCACTTAAAGTTTTCAGCAAGTTTTGGGTTAAGTTTTCAATTAAGTGGTATGTTATCAAATGCACTGAAAATAAATAAGTGCTGAAGGAAAAGAGGAATGATTGGGGCACAATCGCACAACCCAATTCCATAACTTTTATCCACAACTCTAGTGGAAATCATATGTGGCAGGTGGGGTCTACTAATTTTTGAACTCTAAACTTAACCCCGCACACACAGGTGATGTTTGGGGTGGTCAGTGGTGGTTGGTAGTGGTGGTGGCAGCCCGTGATGACTGTTGGGGGCTGGTGATGGCATTGTTCTACTCTACCTTTTTCGAACTACACACAACTTGTTTGTATGTGGAGGGAATTTCTTCATCAACAATCGGTGGGCATAAACAACCATATCCGCAAATCGAACCTTCTTGGTCTACTAGTTGCAATTGTTTCCTTATTTGGTGGAGGGCTTTCAGGAGAAGCCTCCACCTCCTCTTCTTCTTCATCGTCCTCTTCTTCTTCATCTTTTGAAGGAGTGTCTTCTGAACTAGAACCTGCTGGACTATATACTTCACCTGTTGCACAATACTGCCATCTTTGTTCTCTTCATGCGACTCATTCTCCTTCCCATTGGTAACCAATTTGAAAGTAACATCCCTGCTAAGAACCATCATGTTCAAAGATGGACACCATAATCTGAACCCCTTTACTATCAGGGTCGGCCCAAAGGGAGAGCAACTGCCCTGGGCTACCAAAGTTCATTAAATTTTGAGGGTCCCCATAAAATTTTCATAATTTATTTTTACCAGGAGATTTTTTAGTATTTTACATTTAGGTCACCCTCAATTATGTTTAGGCCGCCCAAAGGGGCTCAAGGCCCAATTTAGTGCCATTAACTACATATATATTGATATACATGTATATAAAACTCAAAAGCAAAGGCCGAAAGAATTTTGAAAATTACACTTTTAGTGTAAGAATTTTTGGAGTTTTAGAAATAGGCGCCCCCTAGAATTTTGAAAGACACCATACAATATTTAAGTTTCACAAATAGACTCATATTATAAGTAGATCTCAAAAACATTGCCAACTATGTATAAGTAAACCCTAAAACAATAGCCAATTATGTATAAGTAGACCCCCAAAACAATCCTCTCAGGGGCACTGCCCCTGAACCCCTGTATAAGGACATCTCTTTTCGTAGTTCGTTCCGGGCCTCCAAATACTCGAGGTTGGCCCTGTTTACTCCACTATTGAAGACCAGAAAAATAGCCTCCTTTGCCCTTGGATCGAGTTTTCGATCTTCTGAAACATGAAAGAAAGCAAGGCAACCAAATATTCTCAACGAATCATAATCATTAGCAGGTTTACCTGTCCATACCTTAATAGGAGTCTTGCCCCCAATCGTAGCAGAAGGCAGTATGTTAGGATTCCCATGAAATTTTCATAATTATACTTTTAACTTGAGATTTTTTTTTAGTATTTTGCATTTATGCCCCCCTCAATTATGTTTAGGCCCCCCAAAGGGGCCCAAGGCCCAATTTAGTGTCATAAACTACATATATATTGATATACATGTATAAAACTCAAAAATCAAGGACCATAGAATTTTGAAAATTACATTTTTAGTGTAAGAATTTTTTGAGAGTTAGCAATAAGCCCCCTTAGAATTTTGAAAGACACCATACAATATTTAAGTTTCACAAATAGGCTCATATTATAAGTAGACCCCCAAATAAATCATCTCAAGGACGGAGCCCCTAAACCCCCATATAAGGGCCTCCCTTTTAGTAGTTTGTCTCGGGCTTTCAAATACTTGAGGCCGAAAAATCGCTTCCGTTGCCCTTGGATCGAGTTTGCTATCTTCTGTAACATGAAAGAAAGCAGGACAACCAAACATTCTCAAGGAATCATAATTATTAGCAGGTTTACCACTCTATACCTCAATAGGAGTCTTGCCCCCAATCGCAGCAGAAGGCAGTATGTTAATTAGATGACCCGCATAACTAACAGCTTCTGCCCAAAATTTCTTCGTCAAATCGACATATTGGACAACATTTATCTCACCTTCTATAGCAAAGATTTATTCATCCTTTCCGCTACACCATTTTGCTGTAGAGTCTTCCTCATGGTAAAATGCCTTATTATCCCTTCCTTCTTGCACACTTCTAGGAATATTGGATTCGATTTGTTTCCTCCACCATTATTGGATCTCAATACCTTTATTTACTTGCCCGTTTGAACTTCTTCATCTTTTCCAACTTAGCTTGACCTGAGCTTCCAGGTTATAGGCTACTTGGCCATTGGGATGAAGAACCCTGCCTTGATTTTCAGTCATCACCCAGTCAAAGATCACGATACCATTATCCTAACGCTATGATTGTGAGTTTAAAAAATGAGAGAAAATAAGAGAAAGCAAGAGAAAGTGACTCACTTTCTCTCGCTTTCTCTTAATTTGCGAGTTTTAATAAGGAAAGAAAAGGAGATAAAGGGAGAGAAAACTAGCCCCGCTTTCTTTCAATTTCTTTATCCAAATTGGGAAGAAAATGAGAGAAAAGAAAGTAGGGATTAATTAATATTTCTTAATACCCACTATATCCTTCTAGTTTATTCTTACCTAATTGTAATTCCATCTAAGTCCTTGGGCTTGTATAATACACATAAGTACATTAAAAAAAATTAAAACATCATAGCTACACAGAAAAGAAGAGAGAGTGAGAGAAATTTTTTTGATGAGATAAATATCTGGTAGATTTGAATGCTATTTGGTGTTAAAGAGACAAGGAAAAAAATAGAGGGTTTTTAGTCCAAGTTATTGATGGGTAGCATAGTAACTTTATTTTATTTTATTTTGTTTTCTTCTCAACTTGCAATCAAGGGGAAAAAAAGTTACTTTCTCTTCTCTCCTCAACTCTCAATCAAGATGAAAGAAAACACCATCCTTTTTCTTTTCTTCTTTTCTCTCCTCACTTATGACTTTCTCTTATTTTCTATTCTCCTAAACTCCCAATCATAACGTAAATGACGATTTTAGGGTGGGAATATTTGTCCCCCAAAATGTCGTATTAGGGATAAAGTTGAATGAGTAAAGATTGGGACACACCCAAATACACAACTTTTGGGAAATAATCCAAAAGATGAGTCTATATCTCTCCTGTGATGTCACTGGACCCCACAGTGACACAGGAGAGAGATAAACACATCTCTTGGGTTATGTCCCAAAAGTTGTGTCTTCGACCGTGTCCCAAGTATTACCCAAGTTGAATTGATGTAACATTTTGAATTTCAAAAACAATAATGACACACACCAACATCTCCAACCACATCTTCAACCACATCCTTGCTTTAAATGTATGAACCCTGTGCTATTCAAACAACACATGATACATGCATT
This sequence comes from Hydrangea macrophylla, assembly GCA_033977485.1. Lineage (NCBI taxonomy): Eukaryota > Viridiplantae > Streptophyta > Magnoliopsida > Cornales > Hydrangeaceae > Hydrangea > Hydrangea macrophylla. Next base: position 107,570,337 of record CM066990.1, read on the forward strand.
TAAAGCATGAGATGTGGTTAAAGGTGTGATTGGAGATGCGGATGTATGATTGTTGTTTCAAAAACTCCACTTGTTACTGTTACTGCAGAAACTAAAAAGAACAATGTTACCAATAACAGTAGCCTTTGACATTTTTCTTGGGATGAGTTGCGGACTTAGTTGCTCTCTTTAAGACGCTTCGTGGCTTTGCCCAAGTTGTGCAAGCAGTTCGGATGAAGGCCACGACGTCCCCAGGATAAAGCAGCCTAGAAATCACCTCTGTCTCAAAAATCCTTGCACGGAGGAAGATCGGAAAACCCACGCCCTTTCAAAAATAGTTACTCAGAAACTGTAAAGAAAACTGTGTATAGAAAAATTTATGTAACTCTTTTGCTCTCTGTCAATTGTATATTTTTATGAAAGCAGTTTTCTGTATATATAAAATAAATTCTGAACGTTGGGGAAATATAACGTTGCAGAACGTGGAGAGAAAAAATAGGAGCGTTGGAAAAAAATTCTGGAGTAAAAAACGTGGAGGAGTTTTAAGGAGACTTGGTCTCCAACTGATTCAATCTAAATAAAACTCTTCAGCTTATAAAATATTTATTTTCTAAATAAATTTTGTATAAAAAGATATATATATATATATATATATATAAGAGTGGGCCCACACCCAAGTCCGGCTTGGAACGAGGCAGGGCGGTGGCGGCGCGCGCGCGTGTATGTTTTGTGGTAAACCCAATTAAGCCTAGGTCCCCCCCCCCCCCCCCCCCCCCCCCCCCCCCCCCAAAAAAAAAAAAAAAAAAAAAAACTTGGTACTCCCATGGGGCCCAACCCTTACTCCAACCTCCACTTATATATGTCCTTCCCACTTTCTGTAATTTTCCTATGTGGGACAAGTAAAATAACAATTGGGTTGGTTTGTGAATAAGACAAAAATCAAGACCAATTTTCAAAAGTTTTCCCTCAAACTTTCCCTCTAATTTTAAAATACATTTTTTCCAACAATCCCCCACTTGTATTTTAAAAATTGATTTAAGATCATCGATCAACGTATCACAAGATTGTGCATAAGTAAAGTGTTTTTCAACTTGAACCTTTACGTAGTGATAGTGCTTCCGATTATACTAGAGTAATCGTAGTTTTGAACTCTATCTCAGATAACACCACACACAGAGTCCTACTAGGGTGAAGTTCAAAAACCAACACTTTACGACTATGTGCTTATATCCTAGTATAGCGAATGATCTAGAGAATTTGCTTAAAATTTCATAGGAAGCGGCCTCACTTCCACATTCGCCTAGGTGAGTCTAACAAGGATACTCCTATAGTCAGGTATCCCACTCCAAATGGAGTTTAGATCTCATTAAGAGTTATAAATAACTCAACCTTCTATCCTTCGGGATGTCATGCTTCGTAGGGATGGACTTAGAGTATTACCCCCATATATAGATATTAGCCTGATTCCACTCATATCACTTCATGACTTGTTATTACCCTTTGAACCTATTTCTTGGGATCTCTAGTCTATAGGTTGGGTTGCTATCACAAGTGACTCAACTATCTAAGGGCTTTAGTCCCATCCCTTTCGAGGTGTTACAAACCTTTTCTCATGCTAGTCCTTTCGTCAAAGGATCAGCCAAGTTCTCCTTAGACCGTACATAATCCACTCTTACAGCTCCAGAAGAGAGAAACTCTCTAATAGTGCTGTGCTTGCGACGTATTTGTCGCTTCTTGCCGTTATAGTAACGGTTCTCAACTTTTGCAATAGCCGTGGTACTATCACAGGGGATTAGGACATCTGGTATCGGTCTCTCCCATAAAGGGGTATCTGATAGCAGATTTCTCAGCCAACTTGCCTCCTCACTAGCTGTAGCTAGTGCTATCATCTCTGACTCCATCGTGGATTGAACCAAAATAGTCTGTTTCTTAGACTTCCATGAAACTGCGCCTCCAGTAATACAAAAAATGTATCCACTAGTGGCCTTGGAGTCATCTAATAGGGTGCTCCAATCAGCATCGCTATATCCTTCAAGGACAGCGGGAAACTTCTGATAGTGTAATTTTAGGTTCGTCATCCTTTTTAGGTAACACATGACTCTTTCAATAGCATGCCAATGCTCCATACTAGGTCTACTAGTAAACTTACATAGTACTCCAACAGCATAAGTGTCACACCCCAACCCGCCTCGTGCGGATTAGGACACGTGTAACAATGCTACAAGCTCCCAATTACATTAATTTGCAAATAAACATGCGAATTATTAAGAATCGCATGTGTTTAGCAACATTAAACAACTCTATTGTTACAAAATAGGCCCCAAGGGTAAAATGGTAATTAATGAGGTATAGAAAATTTTATACCAAAAGATAGTTCTTTGAGTCCTGGTTCTAACGCAAAAAACGGCGCATGAATCCGAGTTTTCTAGAGTGAGTTATGTTCGTTTCCGTAAAAGTCGACAGTGCAGCAAAATGGCCTGCGGATCGATCCGCCCCAAAACCGGATCAATCCAGATTTGGCAAAATGCCATTTCTGCACTATCCAGCTGCTCCGGATCGATCCACTCAAGGCCCGAATCGATCCGGTTCCTGCGGAACCCCATTTTTAGCAGATTTCTCCTGTTTCAAAAGTCCCAAACTTCACCAAATTTAAACCAACCCACATGAAACTTTAAGAACCCATTCCAATCCATTTTAAACATACTCAAACATTCCCAAACACAAATTCAAACTCTTCAAACATAGATTCATGAATATAACCTCAATTAAATCCAATAAGTTTCCTTAAAATCAAACTCTTAAACATGAACTTGTTAGGAATGAACTCAAGTAAACCAATCCCCAAGGACACTTCTAAAATCATTTTCTAAGCATTCCAAAGTCTTGAAAAACTTCATAACCATGACCATAAACATATTTAAATCCCTTCACACAATCAAGATATGACTCAAACTTCATTTGAACAAATTGAGTCATGGAAACCCCATACTTGGTAAAACTAACATAAGCAATGAAAATCACTAGAACCAAAGAGTCAAGAACTTTACAACCCTCTTGCTTGCTGATACCAAAAATTGTCACACCCTAACCCGCCTTGTGCAGATTAGGACACGTGTAACAATGCTACAAGAGTCCACGTACATTAAGTTGCAAAGAAACATTCGAATTACGAAGAATCGCAAGCATTTAGCAACATTAAACAACTCTATTGTTAGAAAATATCCCCCAAGGGTAAAATGGTAATTAATAAGGTATAGTAAATTTTATACCAAAAGATAGGTCTTTGAGTCCCGGTTCCAACGCAAAAAACCGCGCGCGAATCCGAGTTTTGTAAAGTGAGTTATGTCCGTTTCCGTAAAAGCCGTCGGTGCTGAATCTGAACCAGCGGATCGATCCGCCCAAAACCGGATCGATCCGGTTTTGACAGAATGACCACTTTGGCTCCTCCAGATGCTCCGGATCGATCCGCTTAAGGCCCGGATCGATCCGGTTTCTGCAGAAGCCATCTTTGACAGCAAAACCTCTGTTTTAACAGCCCAAACACACCCACATTATCATCAAACCTCATGGAACCCTCAAATAACATTCCAACCACATTCCCAAACTCATTTTAACATTAACCAAGTATGTGGAACATACACATACTCATGGTTGAATCAAATCTACCATGAATACAACTCTTTTTGGTTCAAAACAAGTTTTGAAGTTCAATTCATGTCAAGAATTTGTATCTCATAAGACCTTGTTGGAAATGAACTTAAAGTTACAACCAACCACATAGAACATTAGGAAACCATATCAAAACCAATTCCAAGCATTCAATCCATGAATGTATCCTCATTTGAATCAAACAAGTGAATCAAATCTAAACTCTTTCCAAGAACAACCATAAGCATGAAACTTTTCAAATAGCATTTCCAAAACCATTCAAACCATATAGTTACAAAAAGGAACTTATCCAAAAGAGTTGCGACACATATCCGGACTTGCCGGAAGGGTCCATTTCCAAACCATCTCACCCATAGTTATAGTTGAAACTTAAAGACATACGTAGAATTTATAAGGCAAACTTCAAATCCTCCACATTCTTACTCAAACTATCAACATAGAGAATAACACAAGTTTCTACAAATTTACATTACACATAAGTTATAGAATCCTAACTAGTTCCCAATCTCTTCAACTCTACAACCACGAGTCGAGGCTTCAAGCCACAAGTCAAGGATCCCAAGTTACAAGTTAAACCATAATACAAGTTATAAACATAACTACAAGTCCCAAATCTCTCCCCCATTCTGAGCACGTTACTTTCTCTCCGGATATTGCTCCATACCTGCGGTGGTTGTTATTTACCACAACAGAAACAGAAAACGGTTTTCTTAAGCATTACGCTTAGTGAGAATTCTAAACATGATTGAATGTTTAACATGTGCAATGCTATAAATGAACACACAAATCATACTCGTAATCGCCGAATTACCGGTTCAATGATTCATTCAGACCCGGGACCTTCCTTGATCCCGTGGCCACTTCTATTCCTTGGACTTCCGTATTTCTTGGATTCTTCCTCTTCACCACCCTTATTACTCCCAACTAATGAATCATTTTCTCGATGCTCATTGAATACCACATAAACATATAAGCACATAACCATGTAGGCACATATAATCTTCATAAAGCTAACATGCAATTCACAATTTAGTAACTACATGCTTTCTAAACATGAATAATCAACACAATAAGACCATTCTCTACATCTCTACATCATTGATGCCTTGAACATAGTTTAACACAACCATTCTTTAGGCTAGAAAACTCACATTAGCAAGATCTACCCAAATTCAAGCTAGAAATGAAGAATTCCTTCACAAATCTTGCTCAATTCTTACCCAAAGTACATCCTACATAATTTTGGTACAACAAACATCGACTATCAAGAACGGTTGCCGGAAAAACGTTGCCGAAAATGAAAACAAATTACGTGCATGTGATCCTCTTACCTCCACGAGTCCAAAAGTGGTCTCGGATTGTAAATCCGGCGAACGGCGGCGACGGTACGGCGAAAAACGTCGTCGGTGACGGTTCCGTCTTCTCTCTCGGTGAGCTCTCTTCTCTTTTTTTTTTCTCTTTAATTTGCTGTAAATGAGAGTCTCTCATTCCCTTTTGACACATACAATCATGCACAAACATGAGGTGTCTTGATCTCAAGTTTAGCCATTTTCTGTTTACACCCCCAGAATTTCTTAAGTTCTTATTATGAAATCCCCCAAACATTCCATTAACTACCCAATTATCTAATGAGTATATGTCTAAGTTCCGCATGGGTCCCATATATTTGTGAAGTTGCTATCGCACCTACCAATTATAAGACTTTTTCAGTTATACCCTTATTTGGGTATCCAAACTAATACAAGTTGCCAACACATGTATTATCATATATTATGAAAGCATTTAAACAATTAGTCATTTAATCACATAAAATGCAAATATTAATATTCGGCCCTTCACTGGGTCCCATTCCAATATCTGTCCCACCTCACTGGGGACTTTTCCAACTAGTGTCCCTTTTCTGAACACTTTTCATACGGGCGAGTCCAAAGCCTCCCCTTAATCCATTTTATACACTAATTATATTAATTAATGCATTTAAAATGATAATGGACTCCCTTCTCGGGTACAAGTGTTACAATAAGCTATATCTGGCCTAGTGCAATCAGTAGCATAATGGAGGCTACCAATGATGCTTGCATACTCAGTTTGTTAAACACTGTCACCAGTGTTCTTGAACAATTTTACACAAGGGTCATATGGAGTACATGCTGATTTATAATTAAAGTAATTGTATTTCTTTAGAATCTTCTCAATGTAATGAGATTGATCTAAAGAAAGTCCCTTTTCGGACCTAGTAATATTAATTCCAAGAATTACACTAGTTTCTCCAAAATCTTTCATATTTAAGTTGGCACATAAGAAATATTTAACTTCATTAGTGACATGAATATTTGATCCAAAAATAAGTAAGTCATCCACATATAAGCAAATAATAGTGCAAGTGTTGTTTTCAAAATTTTAATAAATACATTTATCACTTTCATTTATTTTAAAACCATTTGAGATGACTAAAGTATCAAATTTATCATGCCATTGTTTAGAAGCTTGCTTCAAACCATAAAGAGATTTATCTAATTTGCAAACTTTATTTTCTTGACCAAAAATAATAAAACCTTCAGGTTGGTCCATATAAATCTCTTCTTCTAATTCACCATTTAAAAAAGTTATTTGAACATCCATTTGGTGTACTACTAAATCATGAATAGCAGCTAAAGCAAATAGTACACAAATAGAAGTAATTCTAGTGACGGGTGAATAAGTATCAAAGAAATCAATATTTTTCTCTTTGTCTATAACCCTTAGCTACAAGACGTGCCTTATATTTATGGGTAATACTTGGGATACAACCTTCATACAACTTTCATACAACCTCCCCAAAAGATGTGTCTATCTCTTTCCTGTGTCATTGTGGGGTCCAGTGACATCACAGGAGAGAGATAGACACATCTTTTGGAGAGGTTGTATGAAAGTTGTATGAAAGTTGTGTCCCAAAAATTACCCTATATTTATCTATCGTGCCATCGGGTTTCAATTTCTTTTTAAGAATCCATTTGCTATCTATTGTCTTACAATCAGGTGGAAGATCTACTAAGTGCCAAGTCTTATTTGATTCCAATGATTCCATTTCATCATTTATTGCTTCTTGCCATAAATCAGCATCTATAGAAGTCAAGGCTTCTTGGAGGGTGTTAGGATCCTCCTCCTCTAAGTTGTAAGTATAAAAGTCGGTCCCAAAATCTTTCGCGATTCAGGCTCTCTTACATTTTCTAGGTTCTAGTTCATATTCATTTGATTCTACTAATCTAGGTATATCACATGATGTTGTACCCCCACTATTTTTAAATATAAAAGAAAATTTATTTTCGAAAAAATCAACATCACTAAATTCAATTATAATATGATTCTTTAAGTCATAAAATCTATAAGCCATACTATTAATAGCGTACCCAATAAAAACACATTCATAAGCTCTACTAGCTAATTTGGACCTTTTAGGGTCTGGAATTCTAACATATGTCAATCAACCTCATGTTCTAAAATAATCCACATTTGATTTTCTTCTTTTCCAAATTTTATAAGGAGAAATTAGGCCTGGCAAATGGGCGGGCTTGGGCTTGGGCGGGTTCGGGTCAGGCCGGGTTCGAACCGGGCCTAAGTCGGGCCTGCTTTGTGTTCGGGTCGGGCCTGCTTTGTGTTCGGGCCGGGTCGGGTCATCACCGGGTCGGGTTGGGTTATGAACCCTGGCCCCTTTTTTTTTTATATTATTTATTTTATTTTATTTATTTATTTATTTATTTTTTTTTAAATCAAGTTTAATTTTAAACTCCCCAAAATTTAAAATCAAAAACTTAAAATATAAAATCAAGAACTGATAGAAAACTATTCGAACAGAGAACTGACGCAAAGAGAATTGTGATACTGATAAAGCCTGTTGTGTACATGCGTATATCTAAATCACAATCATATACTGTATATGTATACGCTTATGTAGTAATTAAACAAGATCAGATAAATATGGACCATATATTGGAAACTTCCCACCGCTTCACTTTAAGGCCATGTTTGGCCTTGCACCAAATTGGTATAATTAGAGACTAATATTTATCTAACACAGCACAATTGATACTACCTCACTACAAAAAAATAGGCCTTTTGTGACGAACTTTTTTGTGACGGATACAAAACCGTCACAAAAAAGGTTTTTGTGACGGATTCTGTGACGGAAATATATCCGTCACCAATAATATTTTATTCGTGACGGACATGAACCTATCCGACATAAATAAAATTTTATTTGTGACGGAAATGAGCCTATCCGACACAAAAATATTATTGGTGACGGATGAATTAACCAATCCGACACAAAAAAATTGTGGCAATGTTGTAAATACTTTCCACCCTAATATTTCCCCCCAATATTTCCCAACATTTCCTACCCTAGTACTCTCAGCAATTGGGGAAAGTGAATCAGTCACTCTCTCTTTCTCAATGACTCCATCATCTACTCCCTCTCTCGGTCAGATTCTCTCTCTCTCTCTCTTTCTCTCTCTCTCTCTCTATCTAGGACCTATAGGTTATCAAAGATCTCAAGAAGACATAGGCATCATCTTCTCCTTCCATCATATACTCCTTCCATCGAGCATCACTCCACCACCGAGCACCACTCCACCACCGAGCAGCACCACTCCGAGCATCACTCCACCACCGAGCAGCACCACTCCGAGCAGCACCACTCCACCACCGAACACCACTCCCTCTCTCGGTCAGATTCTCTCTCTCTCTCTCTCTCTCTGAATCTGTGATGTATATATATATATATATATGTATGTATATCATATTCTCTACAATTTAGTGTATGTCAAAATGTGAATTATTAAGATGAGTACACAAACCCTAAATTGGACAGTGGATTTAGATTAAAGGTATATGATGCTCAATTGGGGAAGGGTTGAAAGTGAAGTTCATTGTTTAATTAGTTTGGGGATTCATTGAAGTCATTAGTTTGGGGATTCCATATGTTGGGTTCCCTACGTATTAATCTAGTTAAAAGAAGAAGAAACCTATAGGTCTCTCCTTTCCTTTGTTAAATCAGTCAGTCTTAGGGTCCTGGAGATTATATAATGAACTATTCCCATGTTGTGGCTTGGAAATAAAAAAAGAAATTGTGGTGCTCTTTGCAATAGTATTAGCTACTTTGATGTTTAGACAGACATACACACTGGTATATCCATATATCTAGACTGGAAACCAGAGAGTATTTTTGCCTAATTATTCCAACGGTTAGGTGTTTAGACAGACATACACACTGGTATATCTATATGTATTTACAACATCAAATAGGAAACTTGATTTACATGTTCAGTTGGTTGCTTTAACAAGTGAAAACGATACTTTTGTTTCAATTAGGAAAATTACATTGATTATTTTAGTTTATATTGACATCTTTCTGATCACTTGTGTTTGCAAATATTTTCATAAGAGGAAAACACATTAGGAATTATGTTGTGATGTTCAAAATCACTTAGTTTTTTCAATATGATATGAATTAGCAGTTGCTCCTTTCAGAGTGACGATACACTTGTTTTAAATTCTCTGTCTTGATCCATATGATATTTGGCATATTAGATTAAAAAAAAAATTGGAATTCCTAGAAATTAATTGCAAGTTTAGCATATCCTTTATGCACTTATTTCAACAGGTGTACATTCCATTGGAAAAATGGCAATACAACGAAATAATTTTATAAAGCACAGTAGTTACTTTTTAAAAGACTCTAGCGACTATATATAAGAACATTTTTAATTTTGGTAGGTATTAACTAACCTGGGTAATGATCAGTCATATGGTTTATATTATATGTTATTAACACATATTTGCATGTTACAAACTCTTTCTTACAGTTCTTATTTATCAGAGCAAGAGACATTCAACATTGATATATTGTATACTATCATAAGATGGCTTGATATCTCATGGATGATCTCTAAATTTCTTTGGAGCAATAACATTACTTGATAATTAATTAATGTCTTGTGGTTCAGTAACTTGGAAAAATGATTCAAATTAAACTAGCAAAAAATACTTAAGCCCAAACTTACGAGCAACAACTTCTTTTTTGGCTTGGGTTTTCAGTGAGGTTCCGTTTGGTGGTCTTGTTTGGGGTTGTTTCTCTCTTTGGCCTTCAGGCTTTTTAATAAAATTTGTTTGCCGTTCAAAAAAAAAAAACCTTTGTAGTATTTTTTTAAGCCAATTAATCATGCTACTTGTATGTGGAATATCATAGTACTTGTGTATACAAGAGTAACAAAGACTGGTGTACTAACAAGGCCTCGCGAATATGTTCGATAAGAACACGTTTAATAAATTAAACAAGTCAGGCATAAGTCTAGATTTCAAACTCTTTTAATAAACAAACCATGCTCATGCATACATGAGTGCGGTTTTATAGAGCTCCTGAACATGTTTTGAATATCTGACCAAAAAAAAATAAAAAAAATTGTTTGAATAAACCTCGTAAATAGGTATGTGAAAAAACTAATGAATACACTTGTCAAAGACGTGCTTACTAACTTATATATATCCGTGTACTATAGAACTACTAAATATAGCCGGTGACGTGAGTAAAGGGACAACAATGTGCCTGAAATCTACAATTAGATTACAACCCCAAAATATAATTTTTTTTATTCTTTTTATTGATCTTTTAGTCTCTATTATTGGAGTGCAAGACTATTAAGAATTTGCCACATTACTCCACAGTATTGGAGATCAGACAAGGCGTTCAAAGATTCAAAATTAGAGAAACATTTAGGTATGTTCCTTCAATTAATAATACATCATTAATTAAACAAAACAATGGTGTTTCCCAACAACATGGAGTCCGCTGGTAGGACAAGAAGGCCATAACACGTCTGTGATGATTATGTCGTGTTTATTCATATTTGTTAATTCAATATTCCCACAGACAAGTCATTTCTTGCTCTTTTTTTTTTTTTTTTGTGTGTGTGTGTGTAATTATTACTTTCGGTTTAATTATTGTACTTCTTTTAATATGATTATGTTGGTGCAATTTCAACAAGTTTTGAATAATTAGCCTTGTTTTTCAACTCTTCTATTGGGCATCTGTCATTAAATCTATTTTCATTTGGGTACTTGTAACAGCCTTCTCATGTGACCACCGAACCTTATAAGGCTTAAATAGAAGATCTTCAATATCATTATTTCAAGCCATCATCGTCTTCATCGTCCACCATTCTCAATTTTCAGGTATATATATATGTATGTATATATTACAACTCATACTCAATCATCCCATCTTGTTTCACTTCTCTTATGTCTAATTTTATCAATATTATATGTCTCTTGTGTACCTATATATATTAGATATTGATATGCTTATTATGTAAATTATATGAATGTACTTGTCTATATCTACCATCTTTGTATTTGCGGTTCTTAAGTTAATTAGCTAGTTATTTACTCCTTGTCTCTTATTTGTTACTTTGGTTTTAAGTGATTAGGAATTTTGTTGGAGAACAATTTTATTTCTTCATTAGCTACAATATCAAAATTTGATTTTGCCTAATAATTACGATAGTTGAATTTTGTTGTTAATTGTTCTGTGATCTCAACTGCTATTTTTCTTTTTATGTTTGCAAAGAGTAAAGCCACTGAAATTACAATTTTCACTTTGTTAACCATTGAAGTTATATGCATTGATTCTCATTTGAACATTTAGCTGGTGAAAAACTAGAATCTTTGATTTTTTGGTTTCTCCAATTTCACTATTTTTTGTTGAATCAAACGCATCCATGCTGGGATTAGTTTTCTGAACGGTGTTTGCAGTAAATTCAAGTGCTTAGGGAGGTAGAATCATATGCCTTGCATAAGCATCTTTATTTATTATTTCTTTCTTTCTTTCTTTCTTTTTTACTAGCGACTGATGCGTACGCGTTGCATCAACGACAACATTGTTTAACAAACATGTTTTAGGAAAGAGGGGCCAATTTGACTCATGTAAAGTGTGTGCCAATCGTTAACATGAATCACGAAATGTTTGGATTCATGTCTTCTGTTATATTGTAAGATAAAAACACTTCTCTGATTCATTCATGTTCATTTTGCTTGTCAAAACTCTCTTACTATTGTACAATGCTAGTCAAATCTATCCAATATTAAGATCTGTATAGTGCTAGTCAAATCTATCCAATATTAAATATTTCATTGCTCAAGTTGGTTCATTGTGATTCTTGTTATGTGATAACAGTTCAAGAAAGTATACATGGATGATAGAAGTTGGATTGGTTTATCTAGGAATTCAACGGCATTTTTGAAAGGGCTTGATGACTTTTTAAATTTTGCCTATGCCAATAAGAGTCCTGACTCGGATATTTATTGTCCATGTAAAGTGTGTGCCAATCGTTATTATGAACCACGAAATGTTGTGAGAGAACATATAATCTTAGAGGGATTTCTTGAAAGGTATAAGAAATGGAATTATCATGGAGAATCACATGTTTCGTTACATCAAAATCGAGAACAAGAGCAGATTGACATGTCAATGAGTTCAGATATTAGAGATGAAATTGAAGAAATGGTACACGAGGCAATGGGAATTCCAAATATGGATAATATGGCAGGGCCTAATGAAGAAACTTCAATTTTTTTTAAAACTCATGCAAGATGTGCAGATTGAGTTGTATCCAGATTGTAAAAAGTTCACGAAACTCTCGTTTGTTGTCCGACTTTTGCACATGAAAGTTCTTTGTGGATGGACGGACAAGTCTGTCACGATGTTATTGGAATTGTTAAATGAGGCATTTCCGGAGAATGTAAAATTGCCAAAAAATTTCTATGAAGCTAATAAGATAGTTTCTAACTTGGGTTTTAATTACAAGACATGGGATGCATTCCCCAATAGTTGTATGTTGTTTCGCAATGAGGCGGAGAAACTTGATAATTGTGAGTTTTGCGGTGAATCAAGATACAAAAAATTCGATGACCATCCAAATGATGGTAAAAAAAATACCAGCAAAACAAGTACGGTATTTTCCATTAAAGCCTAGATTGCAGAGACTTTATATGTCATCTAAGACTGCTTCTCTCATGAAATGGCACGCAGAGTCATGTCCAAGTGATGGTGTGCAGAGGCATCCTGCAGACTCTCTTGTGTGGAAAACTTTTGATGAAAGAAACCCTATTTTTGCTAGTGATAGTCGAAATGTTAGGCTTGGGTTAGCATCAGATGGATTCAATCCGTTCAGGTCAATGTCTATTGCTCACAGCACATGGCCTGTTGTGCTCATTTCGTACAACTTGCCACCATGGTTGTGCATGAAGCAACCTTTCTTCATTTTGTCAGTGCTTATTGATGGTCCAAAAGGACCTGGTAATAAGATTGATGTATATCTCCAGCCACTAATTGAGGAGTTGAAGGAATTGTGGGATGAGGGAGTACAAACTTATGATGCATCAACCAACCAAATGTTCAAGTTGTATGCAGCATTGTTGTGGACAATCAGTGACTTTCCTGCATACGCTAACTTATCTGGATGGAGCACAAGAGGTGAATTTGATTGTCCTTGTTGTAACAAGAACACTCGTTCTACATGGTTGAAACATGGTGGTAAGTATTGTTACATGGGTCATCGTCGCTTCTTAAAACCATCACATAAATTTCGAAAAGACAGATTGTCTTTCGATGGTTGTCGGGAATACGAAGGCAAGCCCAAAAGGTTGTTAGGATCATAGTTATTGCAATAGTTGAGTGACATTGAAATGGAAACCGAGTATAAGAAGGATGATATTATTAAAAAAAGGAAAAGAGAGGAGGCTCAGAAACAAAAAACAAATGTAGATGATGAAGGGCCTTCAACTCAGAGGAGAGACAATTGGAGGAAAAAGAGTATCTTTTTTGAACTTCCGTATTGGGAGTTCAACCTCATTCATCATAATCTTGATGTGATGCATATTGAGAAGAACGTGTGCGATAATGTACTATTCACATTGTTAGGCATTCCAGGAAAATCCAAGGATAACTTGAAGGCTCGAAAGGATCTTGAAGAAATGAGACTTAGGAAACCCTTGCACCCTCAGCCACGAGGGTCAAGAAAGGTGTACTTACCTCCCGCTTGCTTTACGATGGATAAGAATGATAAAGATATCTTTTGTAGTGTACTGAAGGGTGTCAAAGTTCCAGATGGTTATTCTTCTAATATTTCAAGGTGCGTGCATTTGAAAGAGAGGAGTATATGGGGTCTAAAAAGTCACGACAGTCATATTCTAATGCAACAACTACTTCCTCTAGCTGTTCGGAGGGCATTGCCTAAGAATGTGGTTGAAGCCTTAATCGAGTTAACTAATTTCTTTAGACAGTTATGCTCCAAAGTAAACACGGCATCCGATTTAGAAAAAATTCAAGATCGCATTGCCATTACACTTTGTAGCCTTGAGAAGATCTTTCCACCAGCCTTTTTTGACATAATGGAGCACTTACCTATACATTTAGCAGACGAGGCATTAATTGCCGGGGCAATTCAATTTCGATGGATGTACCCCATAGAGAGGTATCAATGTATTTTCAAGTAATTAACATATGTGTTGTTGGCCTATTTTAGTAATTATTTTACTTATAGGTATCTGCTCACACTAAAGCTCTATGTGCGCAACCGTGCTCATCCTGAGGCTTCAATTGCCAATGGATACATCATGGAAGAATGTATGACATTTTGTGCGAGGTACTTGGATGATGTGGAAACCAAGTCTAGCCGACCAATCAGAAACTTTGATGGAGATGACAGATTGGGTCGTTCCGTGGGAAAAGGAAAACGTTTTCTCATGGATGATGTTACACGAGCACAAGCTCATCGATATGTGCTGGCGAACACTGATGCAGTGACACCATTCCGAGAGTAGGTTATCACTTCATTAATACTTAAATCTATATGTATATTTCAAAATTATAATGAATTAGAACCATGCTTTTGCTACTTTTACAGTCAGCACTATGCACTTATTTTACGCGAAATGAGACACTTACCAGAGCATCAGATCCAACGTATTCATAATGAGCAATTTCCCACATGGTTCAAGAATCATGTAAGTTATTTGCAAGTAATTTTTCAAAAAGAATCATGTAAGTTAAACCTATGTATTCACAATTGAGTTTTTGTTTTCAAATAGGTTCATAATTCGCAAATGATAGATAATGAACAAATCTCAGAGGAGATCAAAATTTTAGCTAAAGGTCTTGACCAGTTTGGAAGGAGATTTAAAGCATATTTCATTAATGGCTATCGGTTTCGCACAAAAGATCGTGATAGGAGTAGAAGAACTCAAAATAGTGGAGTTGCTATTAAATCACATACAATGAGTTATGCTAGTCGAAGGGACAGGAATCCTCGTGGTGGTGATGTTATCTTTTATGGAGAGTTGACAGATATTGTTGAAATCCGTTACACTAATGCTAAGAAGTTCATGTTATTCAAGTGCAACTGGGTTGATAACAGAACAGGGAAGAAAGAAGATGAATATAAGTTTACTCTAGTGAACTTTAATCATCCATTATACCCAAATAATTGGGTAATTGATGAGCCTTTCATCCTTGCATCCCAAGCTGAGCAGGTTTGGTATGTGCAAGATCCTATTGAACAAGACTGGCGTGTTGTTGTTCGGATGACACTTAGGGATTTGTTTGACATGTATCCAAAAGATTCATCACATATGAGACTAGTTCCTCAAGTCGAGCCATTTCACAATCAAGAGGTGGATGAAACTATTTTTATTCACGATGATGAAGTTCCCTGGGTGAGACAAGGAATAACTGGGACAACAGTCGACCAAACTATTACAGCACTGCCAGACAATGATGAAATGGACATTTATGATGATAACTGATATGCTATTATGATGTTATTATGACTATGATGAGATGACTTTTATGATAATGTTGATGATGAGATAACTTTTATGACTATGATGAGATGACTTTTATGACTATGTTTATGATGAGATGACGTATCTCTATGTGTTCTTCAATTTTTTTTACAACTTTATGCATTGTGAATATTAAATTATCTTTTATATATGTTCCTTATCAATAGTCATATCATGGCACGAACAAAGAAGGCACGTGGTAGAACAATATTAGATTTCTTGCAATCAGAGACCCAGCAGGATCCCGAGGCACGGGTAGATGTACAGCCCCAAGCCCAGTCACATCCCTATACTCGGGCTCGAGCACAGGTACATGTACAAGTGCAACCACAACCACAAGTACATGTACAACCCCAAACACAGGCACAGGTACATGTGCAGTCACAGGAACATACCCATTCTACAAGCATAGGCTCTCAACCAGAGGTCTCACAGTCCACTCAGCTTGATGGTACATATTTTATTTTTATAACTTTTGTGATATTCTACAAAATAAATGCATATCCTTTTTTTAACTACATATATTTTCTTTTCACTATTGAGCAGGTACTTCAGTTACTGGATCCACTTCTACCAGACGACGAGGTAGAGGAGTAGCAAAAGGTTTGGAGACGTGGGGCACAAATAAAAAGCTTCATTTGGTGTTTAATGACTTAGGACAAGCTATTGGGAAATCTGCTACACAATTAGCAACACATATTGGAATCATGGTACGAAATGGTGAGAAAGTTCCTCTCCATTACGCGCGATGGGATGATATGCCGGAGGATGCGTTGGACTATATATGGACTGAGGTTAAGGTAACAGTTAGTGACACATAAAATAATTGTTCCTACAATGATTGAATTGTCTCAATGTTTATATGTAAAATAACTTGACTGAATTTTATTTAAAGGACAACACTAATGCTCTTCCAGAGTTCAGAGATAATTGTCTAACCATTGCTGGGGCATTATGGAGGCATTGGAAGGGCCAAGTGAAACATGATTACTACAACAAATACGACACAGATGTGGAGCGTTTGTTGAATAGGCCAAGCCGTGTCCAGCTTGATCAGTGGAAAAAACTTGTAAATTATTGGGGGAATGAGACAATTCAGGTATTAATTACTTTATTGTAGTTTCTATATCAAATATAAAATATAATTAGTTTCTTTTGTAGGAAATAGCTATGAAAAATAAAAGGAACCGTGAACAACAAGTACTCAATCATACGACTGGGAGGAAAAAACATGCTCAAGTAAGGGATGAGGTAAATCATAGGGTATTTATGTTGCTCATTCATTATTAAATTTGCTGCTACTATTAAATGTATTCATTGTTAGATGGAGGCACGTGGAGAAGAGACCGATCGAGTTAATGTGTTCATTGTGACACATAAACCTAAGGAAGGTCGCCCGCAAGCTCCAGAGACTGCTGCTGCAATTGTATGTTTCGACTATCATATGTTTCCTTTCTTTTTTAAATGAAAGTTAATGTTGAAACAACAAAGTATTTTTTTCATGTATACTGAACTTGTGTAACATTGTAGGCTGAGATGAAAAGTCGTTTGGACACAGTTTCAGTGGAGGAGCGTACCACGGCCTTTAAGGAGAAGATATTTACGGATGTCATAGGACCTGATGTTCGTGGTCGAGTTAAGACTTATGGGGCAGGGGCCACTCCGAGGACTGTGTTTGGCACAGGAGCAGGGACGCAAACCAGATCTACTAGAGATATGGATTTGGAGCAGAGAATAGTTGAAAAGGTCAGTGCATTGCTTGATTCACGGATTGCTGAAGTGATAAATTTATTTCGATCTGGGGTAGGGGGAGAGAGTCGACGGGTTGGAGATGGTCCATCCAGTGTCGGTAACCAGGTAACAAATATTATTATTGCACTTATATTTCTAATACAGATATTTGGAATATTTTTAAAATTTTGATGTAATATTTGTATTTTTTAGGTTCCTACTTCATTAAGTGTGCACCGCCCAATTTCAGAGGCTGATGGAGATACGAACCAAGATGATGAGGTAATTTCTTTGTATAACTTACTACCAAATTGTTAGATATAGCTCTAGTTTATTACTTATTCATTATTAATTGTGTTGATGAGCTCAATTGTGCGTTGTAGTGTATGAGTGTTTTTATATAGTGAAACAATATGGGTGATTATCTTGTATTAATAAGCAGAATTGTGAGTTGTGGTGCATTCACAATTATGGTTGGTGATCTTCGATTATTTATTGTATAGCTAATATTAGACTTATCATGTTTTTGGTACTCCTTTGAGATAAGAAATTTGTGCTGAAATTTAGTATGCTAGATCATAAAAGTGCCAAAGAGTTATATGTTGATTTTGGATTGTGATAAATTTATTTGTACAGGTTTTTGAAAATTTTCGGATGTTGTAGAAACAAAGGAAACTCTGCCGAATTTTTTTAGGAATCTTTGGCATTTTTTTTTTTTGCTTGTTTGGATAGTTTTTTTTTTGGTTTGTTCTTTGGGTTGCTAGATGGTTGTATTATTATATTTTTAATTGAACTTTCGTTTTTTGTTTCAGGTTGTGGCGAGGGATTAGAGGATATTAGAGCATAATGTGTCATTTTTAATTGAATTAATTATGAGCTCGTAATGACTTTATTTAGACTATTATCATTTCATTTTTATTTCTACTAATGCCAGCTATGAAACAATTATGTATGAACGTATACTTTATTGTCTCTTGTTTTATCTTTAATTAATATGCTTTTAAATTTTATGTGGTTCTTGTCGTTTAAAAATAAGTATGGTAAAGTTTATTGTGATGGAGAAATAATAATTTTTAATGATAATATATAAATTTCTGTCACAAATAATATTTGTGACGGTTTTGGTAATAATTGTGGTCATAATATTTAAAATTTTGTCACAAATACTATTTATTCCGTCACAAATACTATTTTTCCAAAACCGTCACAAATAGTGACGGTTTTTGGTCGACACAAATAAAGTGCCTCGAATCAAATGTGACACTACTATTTGTGTCGCACACTAATCCGTCACAAATATTATTTGTGACGGTTTTGGTCGACACAAATAAACTGTCACAAATAATAGTTATATGTGACACTATTTTTTGTGTCACACACAAATCCGTCACAAATACGTTTTTGTGACGGAATTTTACCGACACAGACTTTTTGTGACGCTTTTAACTTGTGTCGGGCACAAATCCGTCACAAAAGGTGCAATTCCGTCACAAATACTATTTGTGACGGAATTGTTCCTTTTTTGTGACGGATTTTTTCCGTCACAAAAGACCTATTTTTTTGTAGTGCCTCTTTATCTTCATATATTCACATTAATTTACATCAAATGCTCCAACAAAGGCGACCATAACTTGCTCCCAGTGCCTTTCACTGTAAAGTGAGAAGGTTCAAATTGTTTAACAAAAAGGGTATAGACTCTATAGTGAAATTGATTCGTATATCTACAAACCCAGATGAAATTGATTCGTATATCTACAAACCCAGAGGATTCCCAGACTGAAATTAGTGAAAATCTACAAATCCAGATGAAAACCCAGACTCAAATTGTTTCCAAAAAATTGAAGAAGACTCATACATAGAGTTATACAACTATAATATATATCAATGGAGAGAGACAGAGAGAGAGACAGAGAGAGAAAAACCTGTTAAGAAGCAAATCTTAACGAGAATCAGAGATCTTGCTCGAAGAGAAGTACATATCTTGCTTAAAATTGTGATTACATGCTTGATCTTCTGTGAAATTGTGATTACATGCTTCGGCTACCTCCGGTTGGCCTAGAGAGAGACGAGAATCGGAGTCCTAAGTTCCTAACCTAGGGTTTTGAGAAGCCAGTGAGAGAGAGACGATCGTTTCGAGAGGCGGACAAAATAAAGATTGGGTGTATTTTGCTTTCGCCCAACCACGGCCCGAAAAAACCCGAAGTAAAACCCAAAATCAGCCCGCGAAAAAATTAGCCAAACCCGAAGTCAACCCACGACAAAATTAACCAAACCCGAAGACAGAATTTTCGGGCCAAAAAGGAGCGAGCTAGCAGTTTCGGGCATTGTTTGCCAGGCCTAGGAGAAATATAAGTTTTAGAGTTAGGAACTGTATTTAATACATGACAAACAATTAATAATATTTTCCCCCACCAATGAGAAGCTGCCCTTGAATTTAATAAAATAGCAACTACTAATTCAGTAAAAGTCCTTTTTTTTCTTTCAGCTTTTCCATTCATTTCAGGGGAATAACGGGTAGTTTTCTCATGAATGATTCTATTAATTTTATATAAAGCAATAAATTCATCAGAATCATATTCATGTCCTCTCAAAATCTTTTAATTTTTCTATTAAACTGATTTTCAATCTCATTTAGGAAAATTTTGAACATGTTAGTGGCTTCACTTTTATTTTTCATAAGATAAACAAATGAATAATTTGAGCTATCATCAATAAAACTAATAAAATACCTCTTTCCATTTCTAGTTAAAATTCTTTCATATTCACAAATATCTGAATGAATTAATTCAAGAGGTTCAGATTCCCTAGTGACAGATTTATGTGGTGTTTTAGTGATTTTTGCTTGGCTAAAAAATTCACATTTTTCAAATTCATTTAAAGACAATTGTGGAATATATTCTAGACTACTCATATTTTTCACAAGCCTTTTATTCACGTGACATAATCTAGCATGCCAAACATTAAAAGAACACAACATGTAAGCAGAAGAAGAAATTTTATTAAAATCAACATTTAACTTAAACATGTCCTCAGTTGCATAACCCTTTCCAACAAATACTCCACTTTTAGTTAAAGTAAAAAGATCAGCCCCAATGGTTTGAGAAAAGTCAGTCTTGTTGAGAAGATAGCCCGAAACAAAATTTTTCCTTATTTCTGGAGTATGCAAGACATCCTTCAAAATGACAGTCTTTCCAAAAGTAAACTTCAATTCAACCTCCCCAATACCAGCAACAATAGTGGTGTAGGAATCACCCAACAACACTTTCTTGTCCTTAGCTTCAGAATAGGATTTGAACATGTCACGGCCATAGCAAACTTGGCGAGAGGCACTAGTGTCTACCCACCACCCCTCGGATCCACCAACAATTTTAACCTCGAAAATCATAACAACGAGCTGCCCTTTGGCAAGATTTGCTTGGGGAGCAACTCGTCGTGAATTCCTACAGTTTCGAGCCATATGACCTGGCTTACCACAATTGTAGCAAACAAATAGTCCAGCTTCATTTATTCCTGAGGGGGGTATGTTCCTATTCTGATTTGGTTTCGGATTCTGATTCTTCTTGTTGTTGCGATTCTTGTTCTGATTCCGATTTTAAAATTTCATGGTTTTTGCAAGTGGTTTCAGAACAACAAAGGTTTTGTTTTTAGAAAAATTTTGAGGTTTCTTATTGTTAGAAACAACAAGAACTTGCTCTTTCAAGTCTTGTTTTCTTGCCTCCTCCTCAATGCGAAGGCGAGTTATCAAAATTTCCAATAAAAACTCTTTGGTTTTGTGTCTCAAAATATTTTTGAAATTTTTCTAACTTGGGGGAAGCTTGTAAATAATGACAGCAACTTGAAACTGATCATTTAAATCCATACCCTCAGAAATTATCTCATGATCAATTTGTTGCAGCTCATGGGATTGAGCTTCAATATATTTGTCATCCGTCATTTGGTATTTCAAATAACGGCTGACTGCAAATTTCTTTGCTCCAGCTTTTTCGGTGTTATATTTTTTCTGAAGGGCATCCCAAACTTTTTTTTTGCAGAATTACAGTTTGCATAATAATAATCATAAAGACTATCGGAGAGTCCATTCAAAATATAAGTTTTGCAAAGAAAATCATTTTCATTCTAAATGTCAAACTCTGATTTGAGCAACAGTGGGTTTTTCATAAAGACAAAAAGATTGCAATTTTTTCGTAGTTAAGAAAAACATCATTTTCATCCTCCACCGTTTAAAGTGAAGACTCTCAAATTTGAAGGGTTTGTTGAGATCAAGGGTAACAGAGAGTATTGAAGATTCCATGGCAGATGAAAAGTCGTCTTAAAATTGTTACTGCAGAAACTAAAAAGAACAATTTTACTAATAACAGTAGCCTTTGACGTTTTTCTTGGGATGAGTCGCGGACTTAGTCGCTCTCTTTAAGACGCTTCGTGGCTCTGCCCAAGTTGTGCAAGCAGTTCGGATGAAGGCCACGACGTCCCCAGGATAAAGCAGCCCAGAAATTGCCTCTGTCTCGAAAATCCTTGCACGGAGGAAGATCGGAAAACCCACACCCTTTCAAAAATAGTTGCTCAGAAACTGTAAAGAAAACTGTGTATGAAAAATTTCTGTAACTCTTTTTGCTCTCTGTCAATTGTATATTTTTATGAAAGCAGTTTTTTGTGTATATAAAATATATCCTGAATGTTGGGAAAATATAATGTTGCAGAACGTGGAGAGAAAAACTAGGAACATTAGAGAAAAATTCTGGAGTAAAAAACATGGATGAGTTATAGGGAGACTTGGTCTCCAACTGATTCAATCCAAATAAAACTCTTCAGCTTATAAAATATTTATTTTTCAAATAAATTTTGTATAAAAAGATATATATATATATAGGAGTGGGCCCACACCCAAGTCCGGCTTGGAACGGGGCGGGGCGGTGGCGGCGCGTGCACATGTGTGTGTTTTGTGATAAACCCAAGTGGACCTATGTCCTTCCCCTTCACAAAACTTGGTACCCCTAAGGGGCCCAACCCTTACTCCAACCTCCACTTATATATGTCCTTCCCACTTACTCTAATTTTCCTATGTGAGACAAGGAAAATAATATTTGGGTTAGTTTGTGAATAAGACAAAACTCAAAACCAATTTTCAAAAGTTTCCCTCAAACTTTCCTTCCAATTTTAAAATACACTTTTTTCAACAATCCCCCACTTGTATTTTAAAATTTGATTTAAGATCATCGAACAACGTATCATAAGACTGTGCATAAGTAAATGTGTTTTTCAACTTGAACCTTTATGTAGTGATAGTGCTTCCGATTATACTAGAGTAACCGTAGTTTTGAACTCTATCTCAGACAACACCACACACAGAGTCTTACTAGGGTGAAGTTTAAAAACCAACACTTTACGGCTATGTGCTTATATCCTAGTATAGCGAATGATCTAGAGAATTTGCCTAAAATTTCATAGGAAGCGGCGAGCTCACTTCCACATTCGCCTAGGTGAGTCTAACAAGGATACTCCTGTAGCCAGGTATCCCACTCCAAATGGAGTTTAGATCTCATTAAGAGCTATAAATAACTCAACCTTCTGTCCTTCGGGATGTCATGCTTCGTAGGGATGGACTTAGAGTATTACCCCCATATATAGATATTAGCCTGATTCTACTCATATCACTTCATGACTTGTTATTACCATTTGAACCTATTTCTTGGGATCTCTAGTCTATAGGTTGGGTTGCTATCACAAGTGACTCAACTATGTAAGGACTTTAGTCCCATCCTCCACCGTCAAGAGACCATTGATTGGTTTTGGGTTTGGACTTCCAACCTTGTGAGGAACTGGCCATCTCCAACTCCAAAGTGGACTGCTTGGGTGACCAAAGTGGCTACAGCCGAAAAGAGTGTCTGGGAGAAGGCTGGCATTTATCAGGCTGCCATCCTATTTAGCCAACTAAGGTCTACCTTGATCGATCTCTTTACTTCTCTAACTCTCCAATGTTTTTTTTTTTTTTTTTTGTTCCTTAGTATATGCAGTAAATTTTCCCTCTTCAAGGTCAAGTCTCTTTTCTTCACTTGTCTCATGTTACTTAAGACACTACGAGCATAGTTATCACAACCAGCCCCCGGACACAAAAATCGGTGAGGTTATCCAGTGAATGCGTCACCGGTTGAAGTCATGTTAAAGTATAGTCAAACTGGACTTATGTAAATAAAAAAAAAAAACACAAAACAAAACAAAAATAATAACATACAATTAAAAAAATTAATCTGGGTGTAAAATATGACAAGTACGTATCAAGATACAAATACAGTAATATATTAGATGACAAACTCTAATACAATTTGTTCAACTTTGATCAACTTCTACTTAAAATTTTGTTCACTTTTTTACATCATAATGATCCACTAAAAATAAACATTGGCTACATTACTCTTAAGTTCAAGAAATTTTCCTGTCAAAATTGAAACACGTCATCTGTTCTTGTAGTATAAATATATAAACCAATTTACAATAAATAAATAAAATAAAAAATAGATAACAAGTCGTTTTGGTAACAAGAACATCGAATAAATAAAATAAAAAATAAAAATTTGGTAACAAGTCGTTTTTACATGCAATCCGTTTTTATTTTTGATCAAAACTCCCCGAATAGTAAAACTTAATAAAATCAAATTCTTATGTTATAAAATTCCGCATGATTAGTTTTGTGGATGTAGAATATATGAGTTAATGTAAAATTTTCTGTTGACAGTCTTTTTACTAAAAATTAAAAATACTGTGATTATACCTAAGACCAAAACAATCTATTTTATAGAATTTTTGACTAAAGTTTCACAAAAAATAAATAAATAAATTGCGGTCCTTTTAACAATTCTTTGAAATCAAAGGTTCCATCTCGGCCTTATCAACCTTCTAGTTCTGTTCATATTTTGCAAGAAGCCAACTGCCAGATTAACAATCCTCCATCTCACCACCTTTCAAACATCATCATCAACCTGTACACCCACGTCTCCAGCAGAGAAGCCTCGCTACCACCTTGTGGTGCAAATAGGGGTAGACACGAACAGAGCTACTCAACAAGGATTCGAAGCTCGGCTCGATTAAGGCTAGACTCGGCTCGGTCATTTGAGGTCGTGAACACGATCGATTATGGCTCATGAGCAAGCTCGTGAAAAAGCTCGATAATAAGTTTGATAAAGAGCTTGTATAGTGACTTTTATATATTTGTCTATTATAAAACTATATAATCTAAGAGAAAATATGACAAATATCATAAATAGGCATGACGAATGACTGATTTATCATTAAACTATATAGTTTGGAAGGGCGCGCGAAAAAGCTCGTTAAAAAGCTCGCGAGAGCTCGTGATCACTTGAAAGCTCGGCTCATTTGAGCTCGTGAAAAAGCTCGCGAGCAAGCTCGGCTCGGCTCGTGTCCACCCCTAGGTGTAAATATTGAATACAGCAGTCGTATTTTATGCGGTGATATCTTCAACCGATAACATAATCCTATTTATTCTGGCCCCCTGTTTTCAGGAGAGTCACTTTTCACATGTATGAGGGGATAAATTATGACATGGCATCCCTGTTGTATTCCATACTTGCCCCACCTTGCGACTCACATCAGCTAATTTCGGGGCAAAGAACTAAATAAATCTTTCAAAACTAATAACCATTCAATGCTGTCATTTACAAAGACTTATGACAAACTGCCGGGAGAAAATTCTTTATGATCTGTGCAAGGAGCTCTATTCATAACCTGTAATGTTTACACCTTCACTTTAGTTAAGGAATTTGCTATCAATCAATTGCATAAATGAATGCTGCAAAATCATCAGTATAATGATACCAAATTAACTAAGAAAAAATTGAGACTTGGCAGGTTGGATTTATCTATCAACTTGTAAAAGAAAGTGAAACCTACAACTCAAAAACATTTGATTATACACAAAGGGGTACTACTACACAAGAAGAAGAAGAAGAAGAAGAAGAAGAAGAAGAGGGACTAACTGTTTCAAAATTAGGTGGGTACAACCCCATTATCACAGGGCGATAACTGCAAGTCAAACAGTACAAAAACTACAAATAGTAATATCAACTGCATAAAAAGATACGAGCTGATCTTGAACAACCGGTTCTGCAGCTTCAAAACCTCATCCGTCTCTATAATATCCGCACAATACGTCTCCAATTTCTCAGCTTGTCTCTCTAGCATCACAGCCTTGGTTTCTGCATCTCCAAGCTGGTTTAGTACCCAGGCTTGCTCTAAAGCTAGAGTCTTTTGTTCTTCAAAGACAGTGATTTGATTCAATTCTTCAACTCTCAACTTCTGGATTGTTCTTGATATTGCCACATACTCAACCTCGGCTTCGATCTTTTGCTTGAAAATGCCCTCAAGTTCAGCCTCCACTTCTTTATATTTAATACTCTCTAAATCGGATTCAAGCTCAATAACTTTGGATTCCTTATCTTTAAGCATAGCCCCGGCCTGTTCAAGCTTGCTTTCCAAGAGATCTAGGTTTTGTTTTAAGCTTATTAGCTGGGTTTCCCGTGAATCAGAGGAACTTTTACCAATCTCTCCAGAATGCAGCTGCTCAGATGTGCGTGCATCATGGACATTTGTAGTGACGGAAGTGAATTGTGTGAGTAAACAGCTAGCCTGAGTAGAATCATCAAAATGTGATATTTGTTCCTTCCCAATCTCCCTTAACTTCTCAAGCTCTGCAATAATACACACAGATCTATACATCAGATATGTTAACTAAAACAACCTTCTCCAGATCCACATTGTAACAAGCCGGCTATCAGCAGGAGCCCCCTTCACCCCTTCCTCTCTTATATTGTCCAAACAAAGGAAAAAAAAAAAAAAAATTAGGAGAGAGAGAGAGAGTGGTCAAATGTAGCTAAGCACTTGCTATTGCTATTGCTAACGCATTCCACTTCCTCTATAAGACTAAACAAATTCCCAACCGTTAATTTCATGATCCTCCCAACTCCCCCAAGACATACACATTTTTCATTAAAGTCACAAGAAACGGGATTATTGAAATTGAATCTTGACATTAAACAAATGAATGATGGCCCTATGTGGATGGTAAGTTAGGTACTCCTCGCAGAGTGGTCGCTCCATTTAGGAGTAGCATCAAGTTGACCTATCGAGGTCAACTAGAAAAATAGAGAGAAGACAGCAGGTGTGCTGCGAGAAGCACACTCAAAAGTCTATAGTGAACCTCTCAAAAAATGTACCATAGCAGTAAGCGAGATCATCTCATCATGTGATTGGAGGACTAGGTACTCCAAATTTTGGTAGTCGGTACACATGATCAACTCAAACGAGACATGACAAAGCACTAGGACTGGCAGAGGGGCATCCCTCCAAAAACCAACTTTAGTAAAATATTTCTCCTGCCAAAAAGGTCCCAAATCCGACACAATAATTCCACCAGGGAAAGGAACCCCGAGTAATACTTATCATAAAAGTGTGAACTAATAACTTATAGAGTCAAATATACTTCAGTGCCCCCTTTTTTCTTCAAAATTTTAATTTAGGCCCCCTTTTATAAATTGTCTCACTTAAGATCCTCAATTCTTAAATCGCTTTTTCTCAAGGAAAGAGATAACGGATATGATGATTGGGGACCCTTATGTAATTGTCCTCACTTGTTCTCAGTTGGAATCCAGTTAAAAGTAGGGTGCCCTTAAGTGATATGATTGTTGGTTAAACTTAAATGAAATGTTGGGGAAAATACAGGGCATAAAAGTTTATTTGACACAAATTTATACTACCACATGTCCACAGGGATGATTGCCAAGTATATCCAAAGAATCACACCAAAGTATGTCATTCTCTTCAATATGGAGTGATTAATTGACAGGAGAAATGATCCGCATTTATAAGGAAGCAGTGGTCTCACAATTTTGTTATGGGATTATCGTGGGACAAACAACTACTAGCCAATGAGATTAAGCACTACAGCAATTTCATTTTAAATCAATGTAACTCATACATGAAACTTGGTGTCCCAAATCTAGTTATTACTACCATTTTTTTATTGCTTTATTAGTGACTTATTGGTTGATTCTGCATCTGTGTGGCGTTTGAAACAAAACAGGTGCCATAATTGGGCTCTCACCCCATCCAACCCAACCCCTCTAGAACAGAGTTTTGACCCATCCCCTCCCAATCCTAGTTGTAGCCACTCATCTCGGTACCAATAGGGGTGGGGACAAGACAAAGGACCAGACCGGACAGGTTAAATTATTAATAACTGAAAAATTGAGTATGATGGAATCACGAACCAATAAGAGAGAGACGTACTAGCAAACGAGCTCAACTCAGCACTACAGAAGATGAAGGTTAGTTTGATCTTAAATGAGGAGCTCATCTTGAGGTTCCTTGAAGAAATACTTAATCTTGCCAAAATCTATTTTCAAAAATTGGGCAACACATCATCATGAGGTAAGGGCATGTAGCACTCTCTAAAAGGTATTCACGCCAAGCAATGATAGTACAATGAGATACAATGTCGCAATGGGGCTCATAAGAGTGCTAGAGAAAGTCTGCCATGTGGTAATGTGCAATACATAAAAAGGTAATTTGTTCACTTCACTAATACCAACAACTGTTAGTTGGATGAACTTCATCCTTAATTCAATCAAAGTGTTTGTGAAAAAATGATTCAAATGTCACAAGTTGAAACAAATCCCAGATAATTTGGAACAAGGCTAAATTAAGGGCTCGTTTGGTAACATCGTGGTTTTCTATTTTCTATTTTCTATTCTCGTTTTCGTTTAAAACGAAAACTGAAAACACATTTAGTAACATTTTTGTTTATTTTTTTTTAGAAAAATGCGTTTTTAAAATTTGGGCTGAAATCGAAAACCATTAAAAGTCATTTTCATAATTTTCAAAAACGAAAACGTCGGGTGTTTGGCCGTCGGGCTATAGTCCTCAGAATTGATGGATGTCAATAATGTCATCCCTTTCTCCTGAGGTGTAGAAACACATGGCCACTTATGGTTTGGGAGAAAAAAATGCTTTTAGTGCTATTGGTCCTCTCTCTCTCTCTCTCTCTCTCTCTCTCTCTCTCTCTCTCTCTCTCTCTCTCTCTCTCTCTCTCTCTCTCTGAATGAGAATGTAAAGACCGACAAATTTTTCCATGGTCCAGGACCATGGCCACTGGTGGTCCCTGTCAGTACGGGTCTGTCATGTGACAAAGTATAGATATTTTGTCTTCCAAAAGTCAGATAACTTTTCCATATGGACAATCATGTACTGGTTGAGACCACCACATGGCATATGGTCCAAGACCATAGAATAATTTCTCGTAATGACAAGACATGTATGAGTTTGCAGCCAAGAATAGTATATATATCTACGGACTCAAGGTGTGCATGTGTACGGTCCTTAACTTACTGCCGCAATGCAGATAATCGCTCCGCTCTCCCTCTCCCCCTGGTTGATTTATGAATACTATGAGTATTGATTTTACTATACATTTCGATTTTCGTAATTTACATAAAACATTCTTTAAAAAAATTGTGTTAAAAAAATTTGAAAATTAAATTTAACATTGGTACCGTTACCCCACAAGTTTCATGTTTTTGTTTTTCATTTTTTCAAAAATCAACAATGTTACCAAACAAGTTTCTATTTTCATTTGTTAAAATGAAAAATAGAAACTGGTTTCCATTTTTAAAAATACTGAAAACAGAAAATTGAAAATGTTACCATGCGAGCCCTAAGTTAATTGAGTTGAATTGTCACAAATTTGGAAAGAAAAAAACAAACAAAAGAACACGGAAGTTCCTGCTCCTTGTAGAAGTTGATGAAATATAAAGGAATGACACAAAGTTGAACAATTCTCAACAATATGCAGACCACTACAAATACGACCACGGAAAAATTCATTCTCAAGTATGTGTGTGTATAGAAGTATAAAGCTTTCGCTTTTTACACCTAGAGCATGAGTAAACCTCTGCAATTCAATGTCTAATATGATGTTTTTATAGGTAGATGAAGCTTTTAATTACTCAAGTATATCTTGTCCTTAATTATTTGGGAGAGTTTTGTACAAATATCAAAAACACCTTACCAGCTCTTTAGTGCATCAAACCATAACATGATGTTGATTCCCCTTGGTATTTCTTGTCCATTTCCTAATTAACTCTAAGACCACTGCTATAGCTGTATCTAAAGCCATGAAAGTATGTTTGCAACAAAAGTCACCAAGCCTATATATATATACCATAACATCTGTCTCAATAACCGTATAATATTACTCAGCTTAATCAAAGATCAAAAGCTCATCTCTCTTCTTTAAGTGTTTACTTGTGATAAAAAAAAATACTCGAAATCAGCAATTAGATCCCGTATTAATATCATGACCCATATCTATGTTCATAATCACCAATTGCTACTCTAGAATAAAATATTCTGACAAATCCAGCGAAACTACGACCATGAATTTTTATATCAAGAAGTTAAAGGTTTTAATCTTACTACTTGCACAGGATACTAGTATATTACTTCTCCATGCTTGTGCAGTTTTTAGAACTTACTACTTATGAAGCGATGACAAACTTTGGACCTCTATATTCTTGACCATAGTGGGTAGGCTCCATTGTTTCTAAAGTATCCTAAAATTCATTTGGGAAAAAATCCAGCAGTTTTAACATTTGTTGTAGTCTTGTAGAATAAACGAATTATGTGAGCTCTGCAACTATTGACACTTAGAAAATGCAAAATTGGAGAAATGCAAAACATAACAAACTGATAATGGAAATATTTAGGTACCCGATGACGAGCAAAAAAACTAATTATTCAATGATTGCATGTAAGAAAGGAAAAAATACGCACATTTTGAAAACTTGGCTATCAAAGTTAGGAATGGAGAAGAATACACAAACCTTTTTCTAGAGCTTCCTCTGCGGATTGGAGTGTGAGGATAGACTCAACCAGAGGATCCCGATTGCTGGAAGACCCATGGTTCTCAGTTTTTTCTTTCTTAGCCTCCCAAGAGAGGTTAGTAGTAATATCTTCTTGCGAGAGGTTTTCAAAGTCTACTACATTTGCTTCCTCATAACCAGTTTGAAGTTCCTCACTGAACTGTTGTTCACCACCCTGAGCTTCATCATCACTTTCCCCATCGTAGGTGATTGACTTTGCACTTTGTTTGCCATTACTAGTTACAGAATTAGCACCCTGCATAAACAAAAAATTGGAGCTTCTCGAGTCAGATTCCACACTGGAATGAGAGTTTTCCTTCTCGATTTTGACCCGTTCATCTCTAGCCTTCTTACTGGTTTCAATCCGACCCTTTCCCTGCTGACCTCGTTGAACCGAGTTACCCAAATTCTTCCCACCCAGACTCCTCATCGTGTTCTTATTGCCTGAATATCCCACCGTCATAGGGATCTCATGCCTCAACTTCGGAACACTAGCTGCTGTGGAAGACTTGCTACTTTTATCCTCGCTATTCTCAGAATCCGTTCCGACAGCAAACCCGTCAACGACGAGACCCAGGTTTTTAACAATGAAATTTGTGGATGAAACAGAGCCCTCACTTTTTGGCTTAGTCTCAATGGATGATTTTTGAGGTTTAGTTGAATTCGCTGCCGAATTTGGCAAACCCCTCTTCAATATTTTACTTGTGTCTATATTACCACTATCATCCCTATTAAAATCCCTTTTGATCCTCTTCCATTTCTTCAACCCATAACCTTTACTCGGTGAGGAACCTATAGAACTACCAGGAGACCTAACAGTCAATGAAGGTGAATTTACTGTCTCCATAACTCCAACATCAACATGTTCATGTTCACCAACATAGGACCCATTATTTTCAATTTTGGTTTCCTCAACATCCCCAGATCGTTGGGGTGTTGTAACTTCATTATCTTCCACTAATTCAAGTGCCATAGACCCACTTTCTAAATCCATCACTAAAATCTAGGGTTTGTGCAGAAAGATCATATTTTTTTTTTCAGACCACCGAGATCAAGATCGAGATCGAGAACAATCAACCATCATTCCAGATCATGGGAACCGAATCTACCAAGAATCTGAGGAAAGCAATTACTACTACGTTCGGATAAAATTACAAGCCAAATTGAAGTGAATTTCACAGCGGAAAGCGACAGAAATGAACCGTAATTAATGAAACCCAAGTTGGACATAGTAAAAAATTCGAATAAAAAGGAGTGATTTTAACGTACCTTTTTCTCCATTAATGAGGGGGATGAAGTTGATTTGGAGGAGATCGAAACCCTATACTTTGATCCGATTTGGAATTTTATAGCCATGAAATTCTATTTAGTACTCCGTAGTAATTTAAATATAAAGTGTAAAATTATACTGACGTCCCCGGGGTATCTCATAATTCTGCCGACTTCACTCTTTTTATTTATAAATACTCTTTCATCCTTGAGGTTTATTGTTTTGTCACCATTTCCGTTTGTGAACCGTAAAGTAATCAAACACCAGCACCTGATGTAAGTTGGAAAAATGTCTGAATATGATTAATCCTCCATTCCTCCCTTACTAAAAGTCAAGGTATGTAAAAAGTTAAGGGGAAAAACTAAGTGCTTATTTTTAATTCTATCATTAAGCAAACCTTATTGAGTAATGCTAAGCACATTTTGAAATCCACATTGAATTTAACATCTTATGCTTTAAATACATGTACCTTGTGCTGTGTGAATTTTTTTTTTACACTTTTTTGTGCATCAATTATATGGCACGTGGTACATGCATTTAAAGCTAGTATCAAATTCAGTGTGAATTTCAAAGTGTGCCTAACATTACTCAAACTTATTTCTCGCCTGAGCATCAGTTTAGCGTAGTTGCGAAAATAGCGCTCTATGTCACGCCCATTACTGGAGTTTGAATCCGCTCCTCTCCCCTTCTCCGAGCCTCGACAAGGTAGTGAGTGGTTCTTTGTTCCTTCTTTCTCTAGTGGCGAAAATAAGACTTCTGATCTCTCTCTCAAGTGGTTCTTTGTTCCTTCTTTCTCTATTTTCTTCCTTCGTCGTTAGATTACTTGCTCAGTATTCTCTTTAGAGATGTAATTAAACAGGCTGAGTTGGTACATCACACAACGCACCACATGGCAAGTAATGCATGATATAGTATCATGAACTCTTGGGAAGAGGTTGGGCCGGAGCACCCAGACTCTTCGGCATGAGCCACGGCTCAGCATATGGTTCAAACAATAAAAGAAAATAAGTCATATTACAAATAAGGCACGAGTGCTTTGGGTGTTTAAGGCGACAGACTTAATAGTTTTCTTGTGGTAGTAATTGGTTGAAATTGATGAGATTAGTTCAACAGTCATACCAAAAAAGAAAAAAGAAGGGAAAAAAAATTACTCATACAATTAATTCAGTTTCCAATTAAAAACAACTATACCAAAGAAGTATTTTTTTCTATAAACCAATTCAGTTTCTATTGTAGATATTGTAATTTGACATCTTTTGTTCGTATTGATTTAGTTTGCTAACAAATTCTGATATTGGGAAATTAGTGTTATTATCAAAAAGGTAAGAGAGGTTCCCGTAATTGTTAGATAGTCCATGGGATGTGGGCGTAAATTAACTAAATTGAAAAGAAATTTTTTGTTTTGTTTGTCCAGGAAAAAGAAAAGAAAATTGGTTTGGTGCCAGTATAACCATGGCACGTGGTGAAGATAACAATGAGCCACATGGAGACGTTGGGCCCACACTTGCACAAAAATAGATACTGCCGGCGATCTGGAATACACATGACATTACTATACAAAGATCGGCATACTGTCATTACAGCCCACCAGTAGGGCTGACAATTTTCCCCGCTTCGTTATTAATGTAAGGGGTTTAGAGGAGTTATAATAAAAGTAAGAATAGATGTGTGGAAAAATAAAAATTTATAAGAGTCAAGGCAGAGTTGGTATCCATAAAATACTACTACTTAAAATCCACTCCGGGTCGATTAAATCATTAAGTTACTAAACTACTCTTATTCTTACCGTTATTTACAACAAATCAGGGCATATATATACATCTCTTTCTCTTCAGTATTAATATTTAATTTCTGAATTGTGATTAACAAATTTAGAATCAATTGCATGAGTGATTTTTAGGAAATCAAGCTAAAATATAAGTGAGTTTTAAATTATAAAAGAACATTTAATTTTGAAATGGTGATTAACAAACGGAGTAGGAGTGTAATAGGAGTACCCGATAGTAAGTGGAGTAGGAGTTGGTATTTCACTTAAACGGGTCGGGGCAGAGTCAGAGTATGAGGAAAATAAACGGATTAGGAGTTGTTATAGGGGGCTCCGTACCAACTCCGACCCGTTGCCATCTCTACCCACCACGATGTACACGAGCTGAGCCGTTTAACATGGGCTCGCAGTTTGGCTCGGTTCGGCTTGTATAATAAATGAGCCAAACTTGAGTTTGAATACAAAGCTCGTTTAATAAACGAGTCAAGCTTGAGCACATATGGGCTCAGCTCGATAAGACTCGCGAACAATTCGATTAAGGCTCGTATAATAGGCTTGTGAAAATGACTTGTTTAACTATATATATATATTCTTGTGTCAAGCAATTGTCAACCAAAGTGCATGTGTTTTGGTTGGTAACTTAAACTTGCTTCTAGAGGGTATACACGAGTTGAGCCGCTTAATTAGAGCTAAATAATGCATATTCATAACACATTTTTATGGTTATTCATGTGTAGCATAGTTTTCAAAATCCCTAGTTTTACACGTGTTTTGGGAATAATAGAATTTAATAGTGTTAGCATAAAATGCGTGTATTTATGTGTTTTTATAGGTTATATTATGTTTTGACAAAAATTGAGTTGAAATATTGAAAGAAAAATAAGAAATAAGTAGGCGAATAACAGCAGCAGCTGGGAAAATGACATTTTTGACATTGAAGAACTTGAAATTTTGAAATTGTTCCAGAGATAAAAGTTGTAGTTCGATGAGTTATGGACGCGTGGCCACAAACCGTGCATCAATCCGAGGTCCAAGCAGAGAGATATGCTAATTCTTCCATCGGTGCGCGAAACTGTCAAAAGCAGCGAAAAGCTCAGCGGGAAAATAAAAAGCCCAGCCCATCTACTACTTACATATACATGTTTATGAACAAAAATTAGCAGCTTTTCATTTTATTTTAGGTTAGGTTAAGTCTCTTTCTCTCTCCCTTATGTTTTCTATGGTTTAAGCTCCATTTGGATCGTTGGAAAAACAAGTTTACATTCAAGTTTCAATTCCAATAAAATCAAGAATGAGAGTCTAGAGAGAGAAGCTCTACCTTCTCTCTAGGTTTCTCTCTTCCTTCCAATGGGCAAGAGAGAAAGACACAAACGATCTCCATCTAATACCAAACTACTTTCTTTGAGTGGACTCAAAGAAGTTGTGGCTGCCTCTTGTGCTTCTGAGAATGGAGATCCAAATGAGCAAGGGGATCTTCGACGATCCTCAAGACCGTGGAGACCACCAAAAGACCCATATGCAAATGATTTTGTTGGTGACCAATGGACACAAATGCAATGTTTGAGTGTTTCCTCACTTGGTGAATCTAAGGTTGTTGGAGGGAACGAGTTGGTTTCAGATCTTGATGAAGAGGATGATCAAGGTAGGGGATCCAAAGGCCTAGATGCAAAGCTTAAGGAAATGCAAATTTCTTCTACTTCGTAGGTTCCTTACTGTGGTGAAGGTAATTTGTATGCTGAGGGTGGTGCCTCATTCTCGTATGAAGATCTTTCTCAAGCTAAGAATCAAGATCTCTCTACACCTCCTCCTCCACTGAAGGCTCAGAATGCACAACTTACTGTTATCTCAAATGCACTATCTAATTTTAATGATGTGGTTAGAAGGCAATTTGAAGATGTGAAGATAGCTAACCCTAATCTGCCCATTAAGTTTGAAGATTTTTTGTCAGATGTTAGGAAATTCCATGCAATCACCAAGGTTACCAATATGAATGAGGAGGATGATGGCGATGATCTAAGCTCATGTCCAGGTTCTACGGAAGATGTATCTTTTATTCAAGATGCTCATCTAATTCATTACCATACCCAGCTACCCACGGTCAAGGCTAAAGGTGAAGGTGAATGTGTGTTACACGCACAAAGCAACTGAGAGCAGCATTGGGACCTCTGCAATGGGTTTGTACTCCCATTTAGATGATGGTTCAAAGGTCAATGTGACAGCCTTTAACATGCAAGAAAAGGGTATTCCCCCATAAATCTGCTGACACTCAAAACCTTCTCTACACGCAAAGTCAGCCTTTTACATCTGCTCATGACAGCCTACAATCTCATGATAACCCACCAGCACCCTATGAGGTGGGCCTCGCAGATAATATTGCACTGTTTGTTCCATCTGCTGATAAGGCATCCAAGGAAGGCTTGTCTCTAAAGGATTTTGCTTCTTGTGGCCACGTGTCAGTGGGTAAGGACTGTTTTTTCCTTCTGTTCAAGCAACTGTTAAGGCCCAATCTCCATGGGCTTCTTTATTTAAGTTTGAGGAGGGGACCTCTATCCAGTTCCTAAAGGGTCTGATTTTCAATTGCATCATGTATCACATAGTCCCAGAAGGAAAAATCAGAAGCTTCAGATTGCTAAGACTCTTGCTAACCTGGGCAGCACGAAATGGTCTAATGCTCTAATTGGCCATTTTATCAGGAAGAAACTTCCTTATTCAATGGTTACTAATGCCACAACTAAGTTCTGGGAAAACAAAGGTTTGATTGACACCCTTGCAACTGACTATGGAGTGTACATTTTTAGATTTTCCACATCTTCAGCTAGAGAATTGGTTTTAGAGAAATGGCCCTTGGTACATTGCAGGCAGACCCATCATTCTTAGACCATGGAAACGGAACATCAAGTTGGATTTAGCATCTATAAATCACATCCCAATTTGGGTGAATGTCTACAACATTCCTCTTGAATTTTGGATCCCGGAAGGATTAAGTGACATAGCGAGTATGCTTGGAAAACCCCTCAATGTTGACAGAATGACCACCAGTCATAGACGAATCTTATATGTGAGGGTTTGCATTGAGGTTAGCTCTGAGCATGACCTCCTTACAGAGTTTGACATCGAGGTGGAAGATGATTTAGGGGGAGATCTGGTGGTTACTAACATTAAAGTGGTATATCAATGGACCCCCCCAAAGATGTAAGAAATGTTGTGTGTTTGGTCATGATTGTAATCAGCCTGTCTTGGATCAGGGCTTTACCCATTCCCGTCCAAAGACCCATTGTAAATCACAACAATGGAAGCCAGTTACTAACTTGCATCTGATCCAATTTCTAAGATCAATCCCTCGGCCGGTTCTAATAGTGAGAGCTGGACCAAAGCGGTTGGTAAAGGAAAGACAAAGGGTGTTGATATTACGAAACAAAGTGTTGCTTACTCAAATTTCTTACCTAGTCCTTCTCATGCTAAAAAAATTACGATCAATAACTCCTTCAATGAATTAATCCCTTTTGTGTATGAAAATGAATAGCAACTTGATGGCTCAGTTTTTGATCCTCCTCCCACCGGGATGATCTGTTCCAAGGCCAGTTCTTCTCAGCTCACCTCTGGTATGTTAGGAGAGGCTCCCAGTAATAGCCTTGTTGAGATTGAAGGAGCTCGAGAGGCTCCTAGTACCCCTCTTAAAAAAAGAGGATATAGACTGTGAGGATGGGTACGAGGAAGGATTCCCGGATCCTACTATTTCCCTATCCTCCAGACAAAGGAAGAGGGAAGCGAAGATCAAGTTCAGTGGATGTCCCCCAAAGGGTCGCCACAGATCTTGATAGTGTCCCTTGGGCTTAATAGGCCCCCTTTGGGAATTGATGTTGAGGAGGAGACTTAGACCCTCCATGCTTTTGTTTGGTCGGTTCGGCTTTGGTTTTACACAAATGCCATGTTTTTTAGCCTTGTTGTATATCTTGGGGTATGACCCTTATACATTTGTACACCTCTTTTTTGGATCTAATTAACCCCTTTTTCAAAAAAAAAAAATTCAATTCCAATGCTACAGTTCTTCATTTTTTCAGGTTTTATTTGTGTTGATTATTACTTTTTAGATTTTTTTGAAGTTGATTAGTATAGTATCCATCACGTTTTCCATTATTATAGTGGTTAGATTCAATTTCACTATGGTTGGCTAAATCTCTAGTTAGAGAAGAGCAATAAAATGGTAAACAACTTGATTTCTATGCATGTTTTTAACGGGCAGCCCTAAATCCAAGAATCAATTAATGTTTAAGTAGAGATTCATCGGATTTTCATGTTTTCTAATATGAAATATGTTAACAATCATGACATTAATGATTTTCAACTTGGATTTTCAACAGTTTGTGAACTTGCTTCATGTTTTTAGTTAGTTAATTTATTTTCAAACACTATAGAGTAGTTTTCGCCATGAATCATGCTCATAAACAAATCTGCCCGTATTTCATTAAAAAGGTAAAATTGAACTAGTTCTATATCTTTAGACCGACTATAGGGTATTTTATTATTTTAATGAAACCTATACATTAGAGGCATGTTTCTGGATAATTGGGATTGGCATATCTTTTCGTAGACATGGAAGTTAGGGTAGTTATCATGGATTTGTGATTTCCTAACGTTTTTATCTTATTTAGAAGTTCTTCAATTTAATTCGCTGTTTTAATCAATTTTCATTAGTAGTTAATTTATTTAGTTAAATCACTTTAGAATTTAAATCATAGTTATAATTAATTAGCACTTTCACATCATTAGCAAGTTTCATTATTTAATATCACTTCCAGTTATTTAATAATCTTAATAGCTTCCATTAGTTCATAGTTTTTATTTTACATAAAGAAGTGGTTAAAATCAGTCTTAAAAGAAATCATCTTTTCTTTATTTTTAATATTAATAAATTGGGTAAAGTTAATCAAGTGAAATCATATCTCTCCCTTGGGTTCGACCTAGGCTTACTAGAAAATATATTACTTGAACGATCACCTATACTTAAGTGTAACATTTAGAGCGCATAATTTTATTTGTGTCATCGCCTAACAGCTAGGCTCAGCTTGGCTGGATAATAAACGAGCCAAGCTCAAGCTTGAGCAGGATGCCAACTCTTAAAGCTCGGCTCGAGTTCGAAAAGCTCGGCTCGAGTACAGCCCTATGCCCATCACATTGTACAAAAAACAAAATAACTGTACTCTGAATTTGGAGTTTCCGGGTGAAAGGGTAGCGAGGTTATGAGAGTTTAGGGGTAACATCTATCAGAGTTAGCTATTATAATTAGTTTTATTTAGCTTTAGGGTAGTTTAGTCTTTTACTTTATATTAGGGTAATACTGTATACTTAGATATACTATTATTGTCTCTTCTTTTTTCTATTATATTCATTCATTCAGATTTGGTGATATAAGAAACTTTAGCCCTCTTTTCTCTTTTCCCTTTGTTGTTCTCTTGATTATTTGATATATTCACATGGTATCAGAGCAAGTTCGAATCTCATTCACGTTTTTCGGATGATTCTGGTTCGTTTTTGGATTTCTTACTAATTCAGATTCGTATTAGGATCTCGCACTGATTCGCGTTCGTTTTTGGATCTACAACTGATTCTAGTTCTTTTTTTTTTTGGATTTGCCTTTGATTTTGGTTCGTTTGTTTTGTGTAATTTAATTGTTTCGTTTTCGTAATGGATGCTGAACGCGATGATTTGCTTCAAGTGATTAGTGTTAAACTCGATGGAAAGAATTTTACATATTGGAATTATGTGATGAAAAATTTTCTAAAAGGGAAGAAGATGTGGGGTAATATCAATGGGGATTTTAGTAAACCTACAAATGAAAAGGTTGATAAATTTGCAGAATTGCTAGATGTTTGGGAAACAAACAATTCGAAAATCATTACTTAGATCAACAACTCCATTGCTCCCTCGATAGATATGCAATTGGCAAAGTTTGAATATGCAAAGGAGGTGTGGGATCATTTGGCTAAATTGTTTACACAGTCCAATTTTACGAAAAGGTACCAATTAGAGTGCGATATTCATGCCCTTGAATAAAAAAAATTGAGTATCCAGGAGTTCTATTCTATAATGACAGATCTTTGGGATCAGTTGGCTCTTATGGAGTCACTCGAATTGCGGGCATTTGCACCATATATTGCTAGTAGGGAGGAACAACGTCTGGTTCAGTTTTTGATGGCTCTACATGATGATTTTAAGGGCCTTCATGGGTTCATTCTCCATCGTAGCCCACTTCTGTCAGTTGATTCTGTTGTCCATGAGGTAGTAGCCGAGTAAATACGTCTAAGACTCAGTCGGGAAAGGGAATTCTCCCAGACTCTACTCCATCTGTTTTAGCAGTCCCTTTTCGACCACCGACCAACAATCAGAATAAGTCTTACTCGAGAGTTGGTAGTGATGTATGTAGCTACTATAAAGAGAAGGGTCATTGGAAGGCTCAATGTCCTAGGTTGGGCCAAGCAAACCATCCCAATAACAACATCCAACCCTCACATAGTCGACCACCACAACAATAACAATCTCAGCCTTCTCATTGAAAATCTGACAACCAATCTTAGCAGTGTTCGTATAGGCCTCCACAGCCAAACACTGCAGCAGTTGTACCACCATCAGACTCATTTGGACTTGGTTCCCCTTCCCCATCCACTCTGTCTATGACCTCCCTTTTTGAGCAATTTCAAAAGTTTCTTGCCACACAGCCACATGCTATGGCCACCTCTTCACTAGGTATGTCTTCAGGTATGTCCTCAAGTATTTGGGTCTTAGACTCTGGAGCTTCTAATCATATATCACCTGACTTGTCGTCTTTTGCTTCCTTATGTCCTGCTTCCACTTTGCCTGTTATGGCTGCTAATGGTACTCCCATGCCATTAACTAGTGTTGGGTCTGTTGTCACACCTCATGTATCTCTCTCTAGTGTTTACCACATTCCCAAACTTACTATGAATCTTGTTACTGTTAGTCAGCTTTGTGATGCAGATTACTTAGTCTCTTTTTCTTCTACTTTTGTCATGAGTAGGTTTTGCAGTCTTAGACATTGATTGGGAGAGGCCGTAGGCAAGGGGGATTATACATCTTGGACAAGATCAATGTACTAGTGGTTGCAACTTCTAGTGTTGACTTGTCATCCTTTTGTTTGAGTTCATCTTCATCTAGCTTTTATTTATGGCATTCTCGCCTTAGCCATGTTTCAGCCTCTCGTTTAAAATATTTAGCTTCTATAGGAAAATTAGGAGATTTACAAACTGATGACATTTCTAATTGTAGTGGTTGTAAACCAACAAAATTTTTAAGCTTTACCTTTTAGTAGAAGTATTTCTTATTCTCTTGTACCATTTGATTTAGTTCGTTTTGATGTGTGGGGACCCTCTCCTATTACTACAAGAGGGGGGGTCTCGATATTATGTATCATTTATTGATGATTGCACTCGTTTATATTGGGTTTATCTTATGAAACGTCATTCTGACTTCTTTGATATTTACAATACCTTTTGTGCTTTTCTCAAAACTCAACACTCTGCTGTCATCAAATGTTTTAGATGTGATTTAGGTGGAGAGTATACCTATCATAAATTTTGTGAGTTGCTTGCTTTAGATGGAACTATTCACCAGTCCTCTTATACAGACACTCCTGAGCAAAATGGTGTTGTTCAGCATATTATTGAAACTACTCGCTCTCTTTTATTATCTGCATATGTCCCTAGTGATTTTTGGGGAGAGGCTGTCCTTACTGCTGTCAATCTGATTAATAAAATTTCGTCCTCTCTCTGCCCAGGTCTGTCACCTTTTGAAAAATTGTATGGGCATGCTCCTGATTACTCTTCCTTAAAGGTGTTTGGTTGTACTTGTTTTGTTCTTCAACCTCGTGTAGAGCATACCAAATTGTCACCAAAGTCTGTTATTTGTGTTTTTCTAGGTTATTGTGAGGGTCAGAAAGGATATCGTTGCTTTGACCCAGTTACTAAAAAACTATATGTCTCTCGCCATATTGTGTTTCTCGAGCACATACCCTTCTTTTCTATTCCTGATAATCATCATGAGTTGACTAAATCTGATCTCATCCATGTTGACCCATTCTCTGATGATACCGATTGTGTGCCCTCTCAGCCCCATCCACCACTGATATTGTCTTACCTTATGGTTCTACTTCTATTGATATTGGTGCCTTGTCGCCTGATGGTACCTCCCTTCCAGAGGCCACCCAAGCACCTGCTGAGGCTATGGAACCTCCTCGCTATCCTGTTCGCACTCGTAAGTCCACTCAATCACTTGATTTTGTTTATTCTTATTATTCAAATTCTTTTGCTTCCTTTTTAGCTTTAGTTCATGTAATACCCATACCCAGAAAATGGAAGTAATATTTATTTTTTATGCATTAATTAGTATAATTAATTGCATGTGATATTTGGGTAAGTTCCAGTTATCCCGATGTGATAAGTGCTTGATAAGGGCACAGTTTGATAGATATGACGTGGGACCCACAGGAGGTCCAGATTGGATAAATTGCATTTAGTTGCATTTATGTGATTAAATGGATATTTGTTAAATTGTTTTAATATTTTATTGCTAGTTATGCCCTTTTATGGTACCAGTTTGGGTACCTTAATGAGAGCGAATAGGGACATGATCCATAACTAGTAGGTTAATTAGCAACTTCATAAAATATTTGGGACCACTTTTGGGATCATACGTGATATAGACAGATACCCACTTAGATATTTGGTAGTTAATATATTCATTAGGGGGTTTCATAATAGGACTTTAGAAACATGTGGGGGTGTAAACGCAAATAGAAGAAATTGGGTATGAGATATACATCTCAAAACCCTTTGTCATCTCTTGTATACATCAAAACAAAAAAAAATAGGTAACAGAGAGTCTGCGAGAGAAGAAAAAAAGTGACGACGGTTCCGTTTGACTTCGCGACGCCGTTTCTTCACTGTACGATACTCACTCCTAAAATAGAAGCCATATTAGGACTCATGGGGGTAAGCCTAACCTTTTGGTATAATTTATTTTTAATTTAAACGATAGATTTTTCGTGACCCAAAAGGGGTGGTAACATTTAATTTACCAAAATATGTGTAGGAACACATTTGGAATATTCTTTGAGCTGGGTCTTGTTAGGAATCAGCTTTTAGGCTGTTAATTTGCTGTTTTAATCGTTGAGGTGAGTGTTCTAATCCCA
Organism: Hydrangea macrophylla; assembly: GCA_033977485.1. Taxonomy (NCBI): domain Eukaryota; kingdom Viridiplantae; phylum Streptophyta; class Magnoliopsida; order Cornales; family Hydrangeaceae; genus Hydrangea; species Hydrangea macrophylla. The sequence continues at coordinate 107,612,759 of CM066990.1, forward strand.
AAATTGGATATTTAATGTTATTTATTTGTTAATGAATGCTTAAATTGCTTAATTGTGATTAAGTAGAAAAGCATGTGATTAATTATTATTTAAAAATATGTCCAAAAATGATGAAATTGCCATGTTGGCATGTTGAGTGCTTATGTGCTTATTTGGGTCAAAGGGTCTCAAGTGATAATCACCATTAGTTAGCCCATATATAAGGGACAGAGAGATGTTGAAATCCTCAGAGAAAAGGGGGTAGTGGTGACGATCACATGAACGAATTGACTACGGTCACAAATGAATGAGTGTGTTTTCGCTATATGCGACAGAAAAAGTGAGAATGGCCCAGAATCAAGGGTCCAGAACGATGGTGGTTGATTACTTGACACGCCTGCGACCATTTATTACTGTGATTGCATAATTGGTGATTTGGTTCATTAAATACTCCAATTGCATGATTAGCACCACGTACTCACTAAGCGAAAGCTTAATCAATTTTTGTGGCTAATGACCACGCAGGTTCGGACGAATATCACAGTGAGAAGCGCTGAACTGTGGGGGGTTCTGGATAGCTCGAGATTAATAGTTGTTGTTTAATATGTTCATATGTAAATAAGTTTAAATGAGTAGTTACATTCCTTGTGCTTGAATTTTGGAAATAAGTTTATGTTTTAGTTTTTATTAAATCCTTGTAATATGAATTGTGGATTGAAGTTTTAAAAGTATTTTGCAAGTGTTTTGGTGATGTTTGGTATTTTAAATTCTTGTTTAACAGGGGGAAAGGTGCTGTAATAGAGGGAACACTGTCCAAGTACCATTCGATGGTTTTAAAACTTTATTTTATTTTATTTTTATTTTGTTCAAATAAGGAATATTTTACCCCTGGTATTTCACTTTAAATGTTATTTTTGGAACGTAAAAAAAAATAAAAAAAAATGATTGTTTGGTTTGTTGGTTTGTTACACGTGTCCTAGCCCACGGGGGGAGGGGTGGGGTGTGACAATTTTTGGTATCAAAGCAATAGGCTAGAGCCTTGGGTACGAGTGACGACGCGTGAGTGTGCACACAATGACACGTAGTTGTACGATCATGCATCCATGTTTATGTACCATACTTTAAAATGTTATTTAGCATGCATTGTAATTTATTTAAAAGTAACATGTATGTATATACTTTGTTGTGGGTGCCAGGCAAGGATGTCTGGAGGTGAGAACCCATCTTCGGCCCGTATGGACAGAATTGAAATAGTTCTGGAAAAGCTGGTAAAAGTGGCTGAAACTCGAGTTACCGAGGAGGGACCAAGCTCATCAAATCCAGAACAAAGAACAGAATCAACAACTATTGCCATGTTCTACAAGCAAAAGCCAGGGCAATTTAAAGGAGAACCTGATTCGATGAAGGCTGACCATTGGTTGACCGATATGAAGAGAATTTTTCGTGCTTTGCCATGTACAGAGGAACAGAAGGTCTTGTTTGCATCAGATACTCTAAAAGAAGAAGCACAAAATTGGTGGATATCAGTTCTAAGGCAAGGAGCACCAACTACCTGGAATGGGTTTATAGAGGAGTTCTCAAAGCAATATATTCCTCGATCTTTCAGTGATCAGAAGTCACGGGAATTTTCTCATCTCAGTCAAGGTAATATGAGTGTTAGGGACTACGCAGCCCAATTTACAAGTTTGGCTAGATTTGCAGTAGATTTACTTCCGAACGAGTTTATTCGGGCAAGACGATTCGAAGGACTTCGTGATGAAATTAGGGGAAAAGTAGATACACACCGACTATCGACGTATTCAGAAGTGTTAGATGTGGCTTTAATTGCTGAGCGAGGTGTGTTGTCACCAGGGCAAAGTCAACAATTCAAAAGGCCAGGAGGTAGTCAATTCCAGGGACAGGGCAGTTCCAAGAGACAGAATTTGGGTAGTTCAAGTGGAAGCAACAAGCCTAGATGTCAGACTTGTGGTAAGTATCATTGGGGAGTGTGCAATTTATCTCCTATCATTTGTAACAATTGTCGACGACCAGGACACGTGGCAAGAGATTGTCCCAATCCATCAAGACAGAATGTGCCAAGACAAGGTATTACTCTGAGACAAAATATCGATGACAGCCGAATAAGGTGTTTCGCTTGTGGTAATATGGGGCATCGGGAACGTGATTGTCCCAAGAAAGGACCCGGGAGTTTTAGCTCATCTGTGGGAAGTGCACCAAGTCAGAGGCCACCTCAGCAACAATCTCAAGGGAGGGAGCAACGATAAGGAAGGTACTTCCAGATCAAGCCTGGGGAGACCACTGCCGCTGACACTGTGGTTTCAGGTATACTTTCTATTTGTTCACAACCTGCTAGAGTATTGCTGGATTCAGGATCAACTCATTCTTTTGTTTCACACCCATTTGCTAAATATTTGGATAAGCCCTTAGAACTACTAGATTTTGATTTATCTGTTTCACTTCCATCGGGAGCTCCACTAGTAAGTTCGGGTGTCTTTAAAGCTTGTGGGATTGATGTGAATGGTAGAGGTTTGACTGTTGACTTAGTGCCATTGATTATTCAACATTGTGATGTCATTTTGGGGATGGACTGGTTATCTGCAAATCACGCCATTATCGATTGTGAAAATAAAAGAGTAACATTTCGATTGCCCAATCAGGATGTATTTTGTTTCCAAGGGACAGGTGTAGCATCACCGCCTTATATGGTGTCAGCTGTCAGAGCTTGCTGTTTGTTGAAAAAGGGATGTCGGGGATTCTTGTGTAGTATACTTGACACTAGAGGTACTGAACTGAAATTGGAGGATATGCCAGTAGTAAAAGAATTTCCAGACGTCTTTCCAGAAGATTTGCCTAGTGTGTTGATTGAGAGGGAAATTGAGTTTGGGATAGATGTGATGCCAGGAACTCAACCAATTTCACTGACACCGTATAGAATGGCTCCGGTAGAGTTGAAGGAGTTGAAGACTCAACTGCAAGATTTACTAGATAAGGGGTTCATTCGGCCTAGTGTATCACCGTGGGGAGCACCGATTTTGTTTGTTAAGAAGAAGGATGGAACAATGAGAATGTGCATTGACTATCGAGAAATCAACAAGGTGACTATAAAGAACAAGTATCCGTTGCCGCGTATTGATGACTTGTTTGATCAGTTACAAGGGGCACAAGTCTTTTCTAAGATTGACTTGAGATCTGGGTATCACCAATTGAAGGTAAAAGTTGAAGATGTTGAGAAGACAGCTTTTAGGACTCGGTACGGGCACTACGAATTTCTTGTCATGCCATTTGGGGTTACGAATGCACCAGCCGCTTTTATGGACTTGATGAATCGGGTATTCAAGACTTATCTAGATGAGTTTGTGATAGTATTCATTGATGATATTTTGATATATTCTAGAAGTCCAGAGGAACACGAACGACACTTGAGATTGGTTCTGCAACGACTTAGAGAAAAGAAACTATTTGGGAAGTTGAAGAAAAGTGAATTCTGGTTGACAAATGTTACTTTTCTCGGCCACGTGATCTCTAAGGATGGTGTATCTGTGGACCCACAGAAGATTGAAGCTGTTAAGAATTGGTCGAGGCCGACAAATGTTTCTGAAATTCGAAGTTTCTTGGGGTTAACTGGTTACTACAGAAGGTTCGTTCAAGACTTCTCTAGAATTGCGACTCCGATGACTCAATTGATGAGAAAGGATGTACCATATGTGTGGAATAAAGAATGTGAAGACTGTTTCCAGAAGTTGAAAGATAAATTGACCTCAGCGCCAATATTAGCTATTCCGTCGGGTACTGGAGGTTTCAGTATATACAGTGATGCTTCTCATCAGGGCCTGGGATGTGTTCTAATGCAGGAGGGTAAAGTTATAGCTTATGCTTCGAGGCAGTTGAGGGCACACGAGAAGAATTATCCGACTCATGATCTGGAATTGGCAGCGGTGATCTTTGCGTTAAAGATTTGGCGTCACTACTTGTACGGGGAAACGTGTGAGATATTCACCGATCACAAGAGTTTGAAATATTTGTTTACCCAGAGGGAACTGAATATGAGACAGAGGAGATGACTTAAATTGATGAAGGATTATGATTTGAAGATCCAGTATCATCCGGGTAAAGCTAACGTGGTTGCCGATGCGTTAAGTCGAAAGTCATCAGAAAATTTGGTTTATTCTTTAACAGCTCAAGTAACGTTGGTAAAAGAATTTGAACAGCTGGAATTAGAAGTAATTCCCAGAATCCAGGGTGGTTTAATGGCGGCTATCATCGCACAACCGAGCTTGATTGAAGAAATCAAGGCAAGTCAACTCATGGACCCAAATTTTAAGAAAATAGTTGAAGAATTACCTGAGGGTAGACGGCCGGAATTCAGTTTTCAGAATAACGTATTGAGGTATATTAATCGATTGTGTGTTCCGAACATTCAAGAGTTGAAAGATAAGATCATGGAAGAAGCCCACAGTACGAGGTATTCCGTACATCCGGGGAGTACCAAGATGTATAGAGATTTGCGGGAAGTGTATTGGTGGAGTGGTATGAAACGGGAAGTCGCCGAGTTTGTGGCCAAGTGTACGACTTGTCAACAAGTAAAACTAGAACATCAACGACCCGCCGGTGAATTGCAACCGTTGGAAATACCAGAATGGAAATGGAGCATATCACGATGGATTTTGTTTCAGGTTTGCCACGGTCTCCTAAGTCTAATGATAGTATTTGGGAGATCGTTGATCGGTTAACTAAATCAGCTCATTTCTTGCCAATCAAGACTCGTGATCCAACAAAGTTAGCGGAGCTTTATGTCAAAGAAATTATTAGATTACATGGGGCACCGATATCAATTGTGTCAGATCGAGACACACGATTTGTGTCTAGGTTTTGGGAAGGTTTACAAAAGGCAATGGGGACGACCTTGCATTTTAGCACAACATTTCATCCTCAGACAGACGGCCAATCCGAGCGAGTTATCCAGATTCTTGAAGATATGCTTCGAGGTTGTGTTATGGATTTTAAATCAGATTGGGAAATCCACTTGCCATTAGTGGAATTCTCTGACAATAATAGCTTTCAAACGAGTATTGGTATGGCGCCTTACGAGGCATTGTATGGCCGAAAGTGTAGATCACCAGTGTGTTGGACAGAAATTGGGGAAAAGCAACTTATAGGGCCTGAAATTGTGCAAATCACTACCGACAAAATCAAGTTGGTTAAACAACGGCTACAGATAGCACAGAGTCGTTACAAAAGCTACGCGGATACAGGTAGAAGACCGTTGGAATTTGAGGTAGGTGATTATGTTTATTTGAAAGTATCGCCTTCGAAAGGTATCGCGCGGTTTGGTAAGCGAGGCAAGTTAAGTCCGAGGTTTGTAGGGCCTTATTTGATCTTGGATAGAGTTGGTCCAGTTGCATACCGGTTGGAATTACCAGAAGAGTTGGCTAATGTTCATAATGTGTTTCACGTTTCTATGTTGCGACGTTGTCTAGCAGATTCGAGTCACCGTATCACTCCGGAACCGTTGATGGTTCGAGAAGACTTGACTTATGTTGAACATCCAGTTCAAATCCTAGATAGGAAGGATCAGGTGCTCAGAACTAAAGTCATCCCTCTAGTAATGGTATTATGGCGTAATCATTCAGTAGAGGAGGCAACTTGGGAACGTGAAGACGAGATCCGAGAGAAATATCCTCACCTATTTGACACTTGAGGTAAGAAAAGTTTGGGGACAAACTTCCTAAAAGCGAGGGAGAGATGTAATACCCGTACCCAGAAAATGGAAGTAATATTTATTTTTTATGCATTAATTAGTATAATTAATTGCATGTGATATTTGGGTAAGTTCCAGTTACCCCGATGTGATAAGTGCTTGATAAGGGCACAGTTTGATAGATATGACGTGGGACCCACGGGAGGTCCAGATTGGATAAATTGCATTTAGTTGCATTTATGTGATTAAATGGATATTTGTTAAATTGTTTTAATATTTTATTGCTAGTTATGCCCTTTTATGGTACCAGTTTGGGTACCTTAATGAGAGCGAATAGGGACATGATCCATAACTAGTAGGTTAATTAGCAACTTCATAAAATATTTGGGACCACTTTTGGGACCATACGTGACATAGACAGATACCCACTTAGATATTTGGTAGTTAATATATTCATTAGGGGGTTTCATAATAGGACTTTAGAAACATGTGAGGGTGTAAACGCAAATAAAAGAAATTGGGTATGAGATATACATCTCAAAACCCTTTGTCATCTCTTGTATACATCAAAACAAAAAAAAATAGGTAACAGAGAGTCTGCGAGAGAAGAAAAAAAGTGACGACGGTTCCGTTTGACTTCGCGACGCCGTTTCTTCACTATACGATACTCACTCCTAAAATAGAAGCCATATTAGGACTCATGGGGGTAAGCCTAACCTTTTGGTATAATTTATTTTTAATTTAAACGATAGATTTTTCGTGACCCAAAAGGGGTGGTAACATTTAATTTACCAAAATATGTGTAGGAACACATTTGGAATATTCTTTGAGCTGGGTCTTGTTAGGAATCAGCTTTTAGGCTGTTAATTTGCTGTTTTAATCGTTGAGGTGAGTGTTCTAATCCCAAAATTGGATATTTAATGTTATTTATTTGTTAGTGAATGCTTAAATTGCTTAATTGTGATTAAGTAGAAAAGCATGTGATTAATTATTATTTAAAAATATGTCCAAAAATGATGAAATTGCCATGTTGGCATGTTGAGTGCTTATGTGCTTATTTGGGTCAAAGGGTCTCAAGTGATAATCACCATTAGTTAGCCCATATATAAGGGACAGAGAGATGTTGAAATCCTCAGAGAAAAGGGGGTAGTGGTGACGATCACATGAACGAATTGACTACGGTCACAAATGAATGAGTGTGTTTTCGCTATATGCGACAGAAAAAGTGAGAATGGCCCAGAATCAAGGGTCCAGAACGATGGTGGTTGATTACTTGACACGCCTGCGACCATTTATTACTGTGATTGCATAATTGGTGATTTGGTTCATTAAATACTCCAATTGCATGATTAGCACCACGTACTCACTAAGCGAAAGCTTAATCAATTTTTGTGGCTAATGACCACGCAGGTTCGGACGAATATCACAGTGAGAAGCGCTGAACTGTGGGGGGTTCTGGATAGCTCGAGATTAATAGTTGTTGTTTAATATGTTCATATGTAAATAAGTTTAAATGAGTAGTTACATTCCTTGTGCTTGAATTTTGGAAATAAGTTTATGTTTTAGTTTTTATTAAATCCTTGTAATATGAATTGTGGATTGAAGTTTTAAAAGTATTTTGCAAGTGTTTTGGTGATGTTTGGTATTTTAAATTCTTGTTTAACAGGGGGAAAGGTGCTGTAATAGAGGGAACTCTGTCCAAGTACCATTCGATGGTTTTAAAACTTTATTTTATTTTATTTTTATTTTGTTCAAATAAGGAATATTTTACCCCTGGTATTTCACTTTAAATGTTATTTTTGGAAAGTTAAAAAAAATAAATAAATAAATAAAAATGATTGTTTGGTTTGTTGGCTTGTTACACGTGTCCTAGCCCACGGGGGGGGGGGGGGTGGGTTGGGGTGTGACAGTTCATGATCTCTCTGAGCCTCTGTCCTATAAAGAGGCATCTCTTGATCCTCTTTATTAGCAGGCTATGGCAAAGGAACTCTCTGCATTATATAAGATAGGCACTTGGAGTTTGGTTCCCTTACCTTATGGTAAGAGTGATATTGGTTCTCGTTGGATTTATAAAATGAAAACCAAGTCATATGGGTCTGTTGAGCGGTACAAAGTAAGATTGGTTGCCAAGGATTTTTCCCAACAGTATGGTGTGGATTACAAGGAGACTTTTGCTCCTGTTGCTAAAATGACTATTGTTTGTATTCTTATTGTAGTTGCTTCTGTTCGTCAGTGGCATATAACTCAGATGGATGTTAAAAATGCTTTTTTCAATGGAGACCTCTAAGAGGAGGTTTACATGGTTCCTCCTCCGGGTGTTCCTCATGGTCCTGGTGAAGTTTGCAGGCTTAAGAAAGCTTTATATGGTCTTAAACAAGCCCCTCGAGCTTGGTTTGAGAAGTTTTCCATTGTGATGACCTCATTTGGGTTTTCCTTGAGTGGGTATGATTCAGCTCTCTTTATCAGGTGTACCACTGCTGGTCGTATTATGCTTTTCTTTGTATGTTGATGACATGATTATTACTGGTAATGATGTTGATGGGATTGCAGTGTTGAAGTCTGAATTAACTCGTTGTTTTGAAATGAAGAACTTTGGTCCACTACGTTATTTTTTGGGGATTGAAATAGCCTTTTCTCCAAAAGGTTATCTTCTTTCTCAGTCTAAGTATACAGGTGACATTCTTGAGCGTGCTTGGCTCATTGATAATAAGATTGTTGATACCCATTTGGAGCTAAATGTTCGTCTTTCCCCTTCTGATGGTGTTCCTTTGCCTAATCCTACCTTATATCGCACTATTGTTGGTAGCTTGGTTTATCTTACTATTACTCATCCGGATATTACTCATGATGTTTATGTTGTTAGTCAGTTTGTTACTTCCCCTACTACAGTTCATTAGGTTGCTGTTCATCATATTTTGAGGTACTTGAGGGGCACTCGGTTTTAAAGTCTTTTACTTTCGTCATCTTCTTCCTTGGAGTTACGTGCATACTCTGATGCTGATTGGGCTGGTGACCCTATAGATTGCAAGTCTGTTACTGGATTTTGTATATTTTTGGGTGATTCTCTCGTTTCTTGGAAGAGCAAGAAGCAAGATGTTGTTGTTGTGTCTTCCACAAAAGCTGATTATTGTGCTATGGCTTCGACTACCCGTGAGGTTATTTGGTTACGCCGGCTACTTACAGATATGGGTGTCTCTATTCCTCGCCCTTCACCTATGTATTGTGATATTAAGTGTGCTATTTAGGTTGCTCACAATTCAGTTTTCCATGAGAGGACCAAGCATATAGAGATTGATTGTCACATTACTCGTCATCACCTTAAGCATTGGAGCAATCACTTTGCCTTTTGTTTTTTCTTCCACACAGATTGCTGATTTGTTTATAAAGTCACATCCGATTCAGTGTTTTCATTTTTTAGTTGGCAAACTCACTAGGTGCAACATCGTGACTTTAAGAGGGGGGGGGGGGTATTAAAGTTAGCTATTATAATTTGTTGTATTTAGCTTTAGGATAGTTTAGTCTTTTACTTTATATTAGGGTAATACTGTATACATAAATATACTATTACTGTCTCTTTCTTTTTCTATTGTATTCAATCATTCAGATTTGGTGTTACGAGAAACTCGAGCTCTCTTTTCTCTTTTTCTTTTGTTGTTCTCTTGATTATTGGATATATTCACAACATCTTCGATTACAACTATGCCCCCATCATATATTTTTCTCATGAGTAATGCTACTTTCCAAATTTTGTATTCCAAGTTCAAATGTGTTTCCAAACACATGTGCATGTCAACATCTTCGATCGATTGACACGTGTCGAATTTGAAAAGAGTAGAATTTCTCTTTTCTAATTGATCTAGCAACAAAATTCACTCTCTCACATGAAAGTATCTATTATTCGACTTTTTGGGTTTGCGGATTTAGATAAGAAAAAGGCAAAGAAAAATGAGAACAAGTTTCCTTATATTTTCCTATGTGCTTAAATAAAATCAATATAAAAAGTTTTCAAAATATTATGGTACTAGCTATAAGGGAAAAAGAGAGGAAATGACTCACAAAATTTGTAATATTTAATTTAGAAAATTGCAATTCCCACTCCAAAATTGAAATAATGCACTCCATGGAACGTACTATTGATACATCATGCAGTACCATGCAATCAATGGATTCCATGGAGTGCATTGGTTGGTCCATGGAGTGCAAATAACAAGTCCCTTAATTTATTTTTCTACTAATTTCTTTCCTTCCTCTTTTCTTTATCGTTTTCCTTATTAATATTTTTCTCTATGTTTTTTTCTCTTACCCTTCACTAAATTCATGAACCAAACAGAGCCTTATGGAATAATATAAGTTTAGATATTCTCAAAATAAGGAGGGAAAAAGATTTGGGAGCTTACTTTGTAAAGGACTAGTCCCACATAACTTAAAAAGAGAGGAATAAGTGACTACTAATAAGTAGCAGGGTGTTACTAACTTGCACTTTTAAGTACATGGGTCAAGGCTACCCATGGATACGCTGTCCACGCGGAGTGGTGCATTTAAGCTATCCAAAAGAATGAGACGGCATCTGAAGTTGCTCTTCTTTTAGGCAATTCCAAACAAACCTTAGGCCCTTGGTCTTGATTTCTCCTAGCTAAGTAATTCTATTTAAAATTGGACCAAGTTCATTCAATTAAAGTCTCACTTTTTATTCGTTCTTGTGAAAACCAATGTAATATTAGTTTGACTAACAAAAAACCAAACATAAACTTAAATTTTCATGCCGGTTACTAAACCACTATTGAATTGAGACCGTATTCATAGATATCACCTACAGATTATGTACTTAATAATTTCATGAGTCTCTCTCTACATAAAGAGTCCATGGAAAAAATGTCACCTCAATACGTGTGGATTAGCTTGTACACTTGCCCAAACTAATCTTATCTTATCCTCCTTGTGATTAGTCTGTAAACCATTTTGTATTGCCTGTTAGTGCTCTCTCTCTCTCTCTCTCTCTCTCTCGTTAGTGCATTGGTTTACCTGTCATTATATTATTCAATCGCCGGCAGATGCTGCATCTTTATTGAGGGATTAATCCCTGATTGGGAAACACAAAGCATAAATCAAGAGCACATGCAAAAGAATAAACCAACTCTTTGAGAGATGCTACAAAATTTTGAGTTGTGTCTGTACATTGTACAATTAATTAATTAAACAATCATATACTCATTTCTCTATTAATAATTACTATAACACTAAATTATGGTGGAACTTAAGCTTTACTTGATGTTGTTTAATTGAAGTAAAGTGGTTGGCTCAATTAACATTAAATAGACATGCCTTTATTTCGAAAGAGAGAAAGAAAAAGCTCATAATTAGAACTATAATAAATATCTGGAGGTCCACTAGCAGTTCCCTAAAAGTTAAAGAGTAAGTGCTATGCGTACAAAACTTAGAATCTCAAAATTTGGATTTCAATTGTTTTAACAGTTGTACCTATGATACTGATTAGTATTATTACATATTATTGTATGTGGTACAATTAATTGACAAATCATATGGAATCAAATTTTTTGGATTCAAATTTGAGAATCATGACTTTATTCAATAGCTTTGTGGTAACTGTAACAATAAACTAGCTAGGGATTGTCTAAGGCTTAGTTTGGCCCCCAATTTGGTGCTTCTCCTTTTTTAAAACACAATTTCATGTTAATTCATTTGGTAACTAGTTTATGAGTTTTGCAAAAATTTAACTTAAGGCTTTATTGGGAGGAGCCAACCACGTGGGAGCGAAAACTGGTTCTTTTTTATGAGGTGAATTAGTACAATATTTTCAAGTAGCTATTGCATAGCAGTAAGTGTCATATTTACAAGAAGTTTTTGTTGTCAAACCATGGGTCTGTTTTTGTTTTTGTTTTTGTTTTTTGTTTTTTTTTTTACAAAGGCAGAAAAGTAGTATAAAACTAACTTTGATCATTTTTTATGGGTGAAATTAGACTTGATCATATCAATCGGAATAATAAATTTCAAAGCCAGCTGAAATCAGCTGCAAGTCCACGAACCACATGCAGCCAGGGTGATCAGATTAAAAGAGGTGATTATATTAATATAATTGCTAAAAGGAAATCAATAAACAAAATAGAAAGTAAGGGGGAGGAAATTGAAAGGAAAGAAGTGACAAAATAAAAAAATAATAATAAAAAAAAATAAAAAAATAAAAAAAGCTTCACAATGAGGAAGGAAAAAAGAACAAGGTTCGAGGTGCCTGATGACTTGATACATTATCTGATTCAGCATAGCCTTTTTCAGCTTAGCACAATCATAAGACAAAAAGATAGAAGCTATTTTATGATCAATCTGGACTATGGTTTCCCTAGGCTCTGTTTGGTTCATTGATTTGGTGGGGAAAATAAGAAGGAAAACTAATTCCCTCGTGTTTACCTTTATGCTTAAATAGGAGTAATAAAAATCAAAATTTTCTAAAATATAAGTATAATATATGAATAAAGGAAGATAAATCACTCACAACCTTCAAAATATTTGATTATTATTATTATTATTATTATTATTTTTTCTTCAGAAAATGGTTAATCAAATAAAAAGAAAAGGAGTACAGATGTACAAGGGGCATACCCTAGGATACACAAAAAGCTCTAAAACATGGGAAGAAAGTTGACAAAGATCTAACAATACACACAAAACACAGGCAAACAATCCAAAACAAAGGCAAAAATCAATCCAAAATGTTTAATTTATCTCTCACCTGATTAAATTTTCTTTCCTATTTTCCTCATTATTTTTCTTATTAACCAAATAAAGGAAAATGTTTCCCCTATGTTTTCTTTTCTTTTGCCCTCACTTACTTGACTAGCTAGCTCAGTCAAGGTTCTATGGTTCCATGGTGTATTATGCCCTATTATGTGTGTTGCTACATCTTACAGACTTACAGTCCCAAGACTCCCAACAAACAAGCTAGAAGATTAACTTGGCATTATGGCACACTTGTAAACGTACACTGAGGCTTTGTGTTTGATTCTTGGGTTTTGTTAACAAGAAAAATAATGAGAAAAATAAGAAGGAAAACAAAATAAAATTAAAAAAAAAAAAAAAACACAAGTTTTGAACTTTTTAGCCACTTCATTTCCTCTTTTTTTTTTTGAAAATTTATCTCTACTTCGAGAATTTGTAATTCCTTCTATTATCTAAGAATGGAGGAAAATTCTATGTAAAACACCAGAGAAATAAATTTTTTTTCTCGGTTTCCTCTTCTTTTCCTTTTCAAAATATCCACAAACCCAACACAGCCGATGAACTCAACAGATAGTACTTAAAAGGGAAAATAAATAAATAAATAAAAACCTCAACAGACAGTAAAAGGCACACAAATGCTGATTCAACTCTCTCCATTAATAACAATTTCATGGTCTCCATTAATAATAATATTTTTAGTGTATTTATGATTGAGATATATCAAAATATATTAAACAATAAAATGACTACTAGTTTTGGTTATTATGGTTGGAGTGCATGAGACTTATTTGGTATGTAAAACACTATTCAAATAACCAAATAACATTTTGAATACCCAAATTTAATGATTACCCTTGAAGTTGCTCTTATGCATGTAAATGAACTGGTAGTAAGCAAATGCAATGCTGAATCAGCTTCTTTAGACGGTTGCCATGTCAGCAAAATATTTGAAATGAGGGATGGGCATATTTGAGATGAGTGGTGCTAGAGACACACCACAAAGCACACCACAAAGCACACCTCATGCTTTGTGTGCATGTGCCTTGGGCTTCCCTAACGGTTCCCAAAAAAAATGTGGACCCTGTGTAAAAAAGTTCCACAGCCCAAAGTACATGTATTTAAAGCATGATGTGCTTTGAGGTGTGCTTTGTGGAGTGCCCCTAGCATTATTGATTTGAGATTGGTTTAAATTTAGACGAGTCTTCCCATTTTTCTTTTTCTTTTCTCTGTTATTTGAAGATCAATTATTAAATGGTTCAGTTCTCAGTTGGACTGGTCTTTGGTCCAATTTCCAGAGCAAATAGTCACACAAACTATGTCAGATCAGTACATTTACAGAGAGAACCCTACCTTAAAATAAAAAAATAAAAAAACAATAATGTTACTCCCTCCGTCCCATAATAAGTGTCCATATTTCCTTTTTTGGATGTCCCACAATAAGTGTCCACTTTTCTAAATTGGTATATAGCTTTTACTTACTTTCCAAAACTACCCTTATAGTAAAGACAAAGTAGCATTTATTTGTGGTCCCAAAACAAACAAAAAGTCAAACACCCATCACATCTAAGGGTAAAATTGGAAAGTGGCTCTTTAATGAACCAAAAAAATTAATATAATACAACTTTCTTAAACATTGTGCAAAAAGGAAGTGGACACTTATTATGGGACGGAGGGAGTATATATTAATAAAGAACAATGCTAGATGTTCAAATAAAATGTATAACTAAATGCACAATTTGTTTAAAATTGTCGGATTTTATGCCGAAAAAGTTGTATATCTCTTTTTTTTTTTGTCTTTTTGTGTGTACAGTCTTTTCAGTACAAGATCCAATAATTTTAAGCAGATTGTGCATTTAATTGTGCATTTTGTTTGTGCATCTAGCATTATTCATTAATAAAAGAGTGTAGTTTTACTCCCTAAAATTGCTCATCTATTGTTCACTCAATTCTCCTATTAGCCAATGTAACGAGACTTATGACTTTTTATCATTAATTGATCTTTATTTAATATTAGGTTCTATTGCATTAACTAATAATTTGAGTGAACAATAAATGAATAATTTTGGGATGAGTAAAAAATTAAAAATGTATTCTTTGTACAATTTGATTTCTTTGGTTCTAAAAACATTTGAAGGCCCACAGCTTACTATGCCCATAAGTACCAACAAGGTCTGAAGTTTTTGGTTGCTCTCCCAATGCCCTCTTTCCTCTGAGTTCTTTCTGACCAATCTTTGGCTTCTGTGACAAGAGAGAAAACCCATGTTAAATTTATGATTTTACAATTTGAAAGATTAAATTTTACATCACATAAAAACAAAAAGAAATAACCCAACCCCAAGACAAAAAAAGATTAAATTATAAGCATTGAGTTTTACACCATTTACCCTCTGCAACTTCTTTTTAAGCACTTAATTCTATATTTTATGTTCAAAAAACCTTATAGATCCAAATACTAGATTCCCACATGAATACAGCTAGTTTTTTTTTTTTTTTGGTAGAGAGAGAGAAATAAATATTGAGAGAGTGAGAGAGAGAGGGGGGTTTTCAGGATTTGCAGCAAAGGAGGTGGTCTCTCTTTTCTTTCTTTTCTTCAAATGAAAACAATAGTAGTCCAGGTAAAGTGACTGATTTTGAATACTTATTACCTCTTGGGTTGTATCATTTACATGATGTGTTTCTAATATAATCCATGGCACTTTTGCTTCTCTTCTCATCATGATTGATTCAAAGAAACAAAATCCTTTTTCCTTTTCAAATAGTTTGTTGTCTAAAGTTCTGATTTTTGCTGTTTTTTTTAAACCCCTCAGTCTGATTCACTCCTAAATAGCAATAAGTGAGGTCTGAGTTCTGAGTTCTGACTCAGAGAGGCCCACAATGGAAGAAGATGATATGTTATGTCACATGTTTGATTTCTTCTTCCTGTTCAAAAGTCTCACTGTTGCATTCATCTTCTGAAGAGTCTCTTCAGTCACAGCCACACATTCAATTGATTCTGTCACCCATAGATTAGAGCAAAGAATCAAACAGAGAGTTCAGTTTTTGACCTTTTCCCATTTCTGAGTCTGAGAGCCCTATCTGACGTCTAAAATAGATGATGACATAGGAGCTTCATAAACTTCAAACTCTTCGACGGTGAAGAAACTATAAAAATGGGTCCTTTGTATCTAACCTTGTAAGACATAAATAAATCTCTTTTTTGTACTTCTTGAAAAATACACCGAGATTTCTTGAAAATGGATGAAGAAACACCACTATATAGTGAAATCCCAGCCGTTGATACCAAGTCCTTGACCATCAAGATAGCAAATTCAAGCCAAAAACAGAACAAAGTGGCCAAAGCCACCACCATTTCTACAATTTCTGACTCATTTTCACCATATAACTCTCCTTCTCTCATCTCTCCACCATCCTCAGCCTTTGTATCCGCCTTACAATCACCTTATATATCTCCGAGGGCCACCGTGGTCCCCACTCCATCGCCACCGGTGTCGTACAGTGGCTCGCAATCCGATGACATTCCGAGCACTTCCTACACTCCCCCACCAGAAAGATCCGATTTTTATGATGACCCACCAAACCAAAAGCTCAAAATTGTGACTTGTGTCCCTGATTCAGTTCCTCCTCGTATATCATTTTCCTTCCCTGTCCCTCGAATTTCCTTTGCAAAAGGCTCTGTTTCCCCTGCTTCAAATGCCAAACTCAGAAGCTGTGATGTGTATATAGGCTTTCATGGTCAGAACCCAAATTTGATTCGTTTCTGTAAATGGCTCAAATCGGAGCTTGAGCTTCAGGGAATTGCTTGCTTTGTTGCAGATAGAGCCAAGTATTCAGATTCTCAGAGCCATGAGATAGCTGACCGAGTCATTTGCTCGGTCACATTTGGTATTGTGGTTGTAACCAGTTATAGTTTGCTAAACCATCTCAGTTTGGAGGAGATCAGATTCTTTGCTCAGAAAAAGAATTTGATTCCCCTCTTTTTTGACACAGACCCGGTTGAGATCTCTGGCTTACTCAACCGGAAGTCGGATGATAAAGAATGCAAAGAAGCCATTGATGGACTAATGAAGTGTCATGAATTTAAGCTTGAAACAAATGAGGGTAATTGGAGGAGCTGTGTGTCGAAAGCTGCTGGGATTTTGAGGGGAAAACTCGGAAGAAAGAGTGTTACTGAAAAGGAAGTTGAAGGATTTGACGAACAACCATTCCCAAGAAACAGATTTTTCATTGGGAGAGAGAGAGAGATGGCCGAGATTGAAACTGCTTTTTTTGGGTGTGGGGATTATCTTGAGCAAGAATGTTGTTTACCGACATTCCAAGGAGGGACACCGGGGCAATCTGAAGGGCTTGCAGATGAGGAAAGTGAAGTTGATAGAGATAGAGAGAGAGATAGATACATAAACTTGGAGGTGGGGAAGTGTAAGGAACCAAAATTGGAGGCTTGGGTTGAACCGGTTATTGGGAGAAACTCACTTAAGAGGCCTAAGTACAAGAAGTCGAAAAGTGGGAAATATAAGAGTTTTGGCAGTAGTGTGGTTTGCATTAATGGTGGTCCCGGTATTGGAAAGACAGAGTTTGCATTGGAGTTTGCTTATAGATATGCACAGAGATACAAAATGGTGTTGTGGGTAGGGGGTGAAGCTCGGTATTTCAGGCAGAATATATTGAATCTATCGAGCAATTTAGGTTTGGACGTGAGTGCCGATGAAGAGAAGGAGAGAGGGAGGATTCGAAGCTTTGAGGAGCAAGAAACGGAAGCATTCAAGAGAGTCAAAAGGGAGATTTTCCGAGACATGCCTTATTTACTGATTATCGATAATCTGGAGACCGAGAAGGAATGGTGGGAAGGGAAAGATTTACATGACTTAATACCAAGAAACACTGGAGGGTCTCATGTTATAGTCACAACAAGGCTCTCCAGAGTTATGAACTTTGATCCAATGCAGCTTCAACCATTGCCTTTGTCCGATGCGATGATTTTGATCAGAGGAAGAAGAAAGAAAGACTACCCAGTTGAGGAAGTTGAATTTCTTGCGAAATTCGATGAGAAATTGGGAAGATCAAGTTTTGGTTTGTCAGTGATTGGTTCACTACTTTCTGAACTTGCCATTTCACCGTCTGCTCTATTCGAAGCTGTGAATCAGATCCCGTTAGACAATCTGAATGCGTCCTCTCGCTCTAATTTGAGCACGGTTGATGAACAATTCTGCAAAACCAATCCTTTCTTGATGAAAGTTTTGGCTTTTTGTGCTGCGATTTTGCAGCAAACTAGTGGGAGAAGAAACATACTTGCCTCAAGAATGCTTCTCGTTGGGGCTTGGTTTGCCCCATCACCCATTTCAGCAAATTTACTAGCTGCAGCAGCTAAGAACATACCCGCCAAGAAAATCCGGTTCACGAACTGGACCAAGTGTCTAAATCTCGCATTCCATTGTTGCTCGGGTTGTTTTCTAGCAAACCAAACATGGAAGAGCGAAGAGGATTCAACTCTTCTCCTAGTTAAACTCGGTTTGGCTCGAAGAGCCATTAGGCAACCCGGGTGTTCGATCCAATTCCACCCCATTACACAAATGTTCGCAAAAAAAAAAGATAGCTCACTTTCCGCCAAAGCAACCATTCAAGGAGTGAGAAGAATTGGAAATCCATTGGCGAACTCGGACCATCTCTGGGCATCTACTTTTCTCGTGTTTGGGTTCAAATCCGAGCCCCCATTAGTCCAACTCAAAGTAATTGATATGGCTCTCTTCATCAAGAAAACGGCTCTCCCTCTAGCAATCCGAGCCTTCACGACCTTCTCAAGATGTAACTCGGCTTTAGAGCTTTTAAAGGTTTGCACTAATGTCCTCGAGGAAGTAGAAAAGTCGTTCGTTTCTCAGATACAAGATTGGTGCCACGGCTCCCTTTGCTGGAAGAAGAAGTTACAGTCTAACAAGAGGGTTGATGAGTATGTGTGGCAAGATGTGACATTGTTGAAAGCTACATTGCTTGAGACCAGAGCAAAGTTGCTGCTAAGAGGTGGGCATTTTGATAGTGGTGAAGAACTTTGCAGGACTTGTATTAGTATCAGGACTGTGATGCTTGGGCTTAACCATTCTCATACTTTGGCTGCTCAAGAAACATTGGCAAAGTTAGTGAGGTTGAGAAGTAAGATATGATTTGCTTTCTCTTTCTCTTTCAACAATCACTTCTTATACTTTGAGTAGCTCAGTTTTGTTAATTTGTAACCATGTCTTTCTAGTTAGATATGAAATATGACATTGTCCTTAGTTGTCTGTTTAAAAGCACACTAGTTTCAGTTTAAAGTGCAGCAAATTCAAATTGACTTTGGCATGGATCATCAAATTCCTACTAGTTTTTGCTTACAAAATCTAACTATGATCTGTTTCCAGAAAAATATACATACCCAAGTCTATCCATGTGAACATTATCTAAACATTTCTCATATTGAATGTCTTAGGGCTTGCATGGTAACCTTGTGGTTTTTGGTTTTCAATTTTGTTCAATAGTGGCATTCATCAAGGGGAAAAAAAGAAAAGAAACAAAAAAAGAAAGAGAGAATTTTCTAATTCAGAGGGAGTTCTGTTCTGGGTACATCCTGAAAACCCATAATAGCTTGGGAATTAGTCAGTTTTTCTCAAATGGCTCCCAAATTTCATCATTGGGTGAACCATTTAAAGCTTCTGCCCGGGGGTGGGGGGGCGTAATCAATCTTCCAAATTTTGAAGCAGAGAATATATCAAAGCACAAGAAAGAATTTCTTTGTAAACAGACAAAACCTTACAAACACTAAAATCCTTGCACACATTCATGAAATTGTGATAAAAATTACATAGAAATTGTTACAACAAAAACAACAATGGCCAACAATAGCATTCACTTCACAAACAACACTTCCACAATCAATTCCTTCACTCACCACAAGTTCACCCAATTTACAACCTCAAGAACAAGCTTTTCAACACAATTTTTTTTTTTTTTTTTAATAATCAGAATCAAATTAACAAATTAACTTCCACAAAGTCAGATGTGAAAAAAAAAAAAAAAAAACACTGTATGAGTCAGCCAAATGAGTCAAACACTAACTGGGGAAATTCCTTATATGAGGACTCGAAGAAGGTGGTGATCCGATCAAACCATTATAAACGGCGTCGTTTTCATCAAGGAATAGTCCTTCTGGATTTCTCAAAACTCCATGAACGGCCGAGATCAAAACCGCAATCGCAACGCCGATCAACAAATTGTTTACAATTCCGGTGAACCAAATCGCCGCCGCCGCCGTGATCAGAACGAGTACGACCATCACAATCCGATCACTCACGTGGTGGCCCCACACCACCATCGGATCTTCGCGGAAGAAGTGGAGAACCAGCCACAGCGTGAAGACCGAGGCGATCGCGATTAGTGCGATCGGGTTGCCGATGAGAGAGACGGCGGCGCAGGTGGCGATGAGGATGCCGTAGTTTATGCTGAAGTACTTGGCGTTTTGCCGGAGACGGATTCCGGTGCCGGAGAGTGATTCCGGGCGGTCGAAAATGCCGGCGGCGATGAACTCCGGCCAGGGACGGTGGCGTGAGATGAGATTGGAAAGGTTTTGGAATGATCGGAAAATGACGTCAGCACCGGAGATGGGGATAGTGGTGTAGGTGGTGGCGGAGGCGGTGGTGGTGGTGGTGGTGGTGGGGGGTGGCTGCATGGTTTGACTTGACCCTCACAACTCTTCAAAGTTCTCACTGCCCCCATGTGCCTCCTGTTTTGTCGGTATAAGGGTTTGGACTTTGGGAATAGTGGTTTGGATGAGGTGTGGTGCACTCTATGGGCTTTAGAGTGCGTTTGATAAAACTGAAAATTAAGGATTTTAATTAGGGGTGACAATTTTCAACAGGACACGAATTAAACGGGTTTGGGTTTAGCTTATACGGGTATGGGTCATTAATGGATCGATCCGTTTAACAGGATTAATAAATGGGTTGGGTCATGTTTTAATTGGGCCAACTCATTTAATACGATTATAGAGGGTATTTTTGAAAATATACATATTTTTTAAATACATATTTTTTTAATAGAAATTTCCCCGAAAATCCATATCTACTAAACTTTTTTTGATTAGGTCCACTCTTATTATCATTTTACTAATAGGTCCAAATCAATTCAACATCCCTAATTCCTTTTAAATTCCCCCAAATTCGGTTATTTTTATGACATTTTTAACCTTTACATATATATATAGGATGATATATGTCTATATAATCCAGCATAACAATATGTGGTATAGTCAAAGTTATCCCTATAATTAAGATATTCACACTACATAATTAATAGTTACAGATATATATGGATATAGCTGGATATTATTTTTATGACATTTTTAACCTTTACATATATATATATATATATATATCTATAGGATGATATATATCTATATAATTCAGCATAATAATATGTGGTACAGTCAAAGTTATCCCTATAATTAAGGGATTCACACTCCACAATTAATAGTTACAGATATATATATATATATATATGGATATAGCTGGTTATATATGGAAATATAAATAAAGAATTTAATTTGATTTTCAGTATTCTTATCCCATTAATTGTGGAGTTATTTTTGGAACAAACTAATTATTACCATGATTAGGGGTGTTCACGAGTCGGGTGAGTCGGGTTTGGCCTTCATCTGTTCATCCATCCGAACATAGTCGGGTTTGCCCTCCTTCCACCCGTCATCCACTCGCTTTGTCGGGTGCACCCGACTCATCGGGTGGTCGGGTGAGTCGGGTCGAGTCGGGTGAAACCCGACTGTCTCATTTGTCTCAATCAAGTATTTGCTTTACACATGACTTTGTCTACATTTTCTTTTTTTTTTTGCTTTGAATGTATTTGTCTAGATATTCATGGGCTAACCAAAGCTCTGACCAAACAAAAAATAAAAACATAATCATGTGCTAGTTTAATGGTTTTAAGATTTTTATATCTCCGTTAGTGATATATGTATATATTATTGATATAAGAATATAACATATATATATATATTTAAAGACTTTATAATACATAATACATATACTAATATAAGCATATTACATATATATATATATATATTAAAGACTATATAATACATATTGCATATATTGATATAAGCATATTACATATATATTTTTAAAAAATTAAGTGTGTTTCGAGTCGGGTCAGGTGAATCGGGTTTTCACCCCCTAGACCCGTGACTCCACCCGAAACTGTCGGGTTTCCACCCCCAAGACCCGTGACTCCACCCACAATGTTTAAAAACCAAAAAAAAAGGCTACGGGTGAGTCGGGTGGTCGGGTGAGTCGGGTGGGCGGGTGGTTTTTGAACAGCCCTAACCATGATTGTAGGTATATATATTTGAATGGAGATTTAATTTTGTAGTGGACTCTTTTTGTTTTGGTAAGCTGTCATCCACATCTTTAATGATTTCCATATCTTTAGTGCCACATCAAATTTTTTGTTAGATTATCCATTGCTAATTTTTCGTTCAATGTAATTTTGGTCAGCATGGCATCTATTTTTGACAGTAATGACTAGCCACATTATCAGTGTATAATTGTTTTGACGAAAATCAGTGTACAATTTTACACTACATAATCAGTGTAAAATTTTCACTGCATTTCAGAATTATATGCAGATATATACAGATATATATATATATATATATAGTATATAAAAGAGTACTCAATGATTGCTATTATAATTTCAACACTGCATTATGAATGACTACAAGAGGAGAATTTTACACTATAGTATATTTTTTCAATGCATTGCTATCAAAAAAAAAAAAAAAAACAAATCAGTAAAAATAATATAAGAGTTAAATCTTGCTAGCTATAAATTTTACACTGAAAAACAACACAAGAGTCAAATCTTGATTGCTATAATTTTTACACTGAAAATCAGCGAACAAATGTAAAATCAACACATTTTTACACTAAAAATCAGACAAATTCAATATCCCAAAAAAAAAAAAAAGAAGACTAATATAAGAGTACAAGAACTAGCATTAGTGTATATTTTTACACTGAATCTGCAGAAAATTAGAGGACGCAGAATAGATCGGTGACGCCTCCATTAGAGGCTAACACGCCACTAGCAGATCGGGATGCATCGCTCTGAATCTCGGAATCAACGACAAAGATGGCGACGGCGATAACTAGTCTAATATATCCGCCATACATTTCTCATGTACGCCACGAAGCTTCTTTCCATACCAACGAAGCACTCACGATCGTCGGCGCTTGATCGCCGGAAACGGTCCTTGAAACAGCAACTGGCCGAATGAGAGAGAGAGAGAGAGAGAGAGAGAGAGAGAGAGAGAGAGAGAGAGGGAAGGTTTTGAGAATAAATCTTGTATATATAGGGGTTTTAATTACATATACATATATAGATGTATATATATATTAGGAATCAAATAAATTTGCATTTAAATTTTAAAAATCCTAGATTAAGCTGGGGGTAGAATGGTCTGAAATATTTTTGTGGACCTATCTTCAAATAGTTTTTTGAGTTGGGTCTATTATGACAAAGATACACTAAATAGGATTTAATAGTAGTTAACCCTTTTTTTAAAAGTAGGTAATATTTATTTATTTTATTATTTTATTATTTTTTAAGAGAAAAGTGGAGTTAAGAGTATTACAATCCTACCTTTATAATAGTTAGATATTGTTATATGGTACTTAATTAGTTTAAATTTGGAACAATTGATCATTTATTGTTGTTGACTTATTGGTAGTTGGTACATTAGGTGAGAAGACTTGTGTTGTTAGAATCGTGCCTCTTCATTTTTTTTTCCCTCTATGTTTGATTTTTTATTACATGAAGTCAATCTATTAAATATGTCATGTTATACAAGGAAAAAAAAATGTTACGAGAAAACGGCTTGTTCATTACACGGGTATGGTTGGTGGGTTAAATGGGTGACATGTGAATTGCATTAAACGGGTATGAGTTTAGGTTTTTGACACGTTTAGAAATGACACGATTATTGACACGCCACGATTATGACACGACACGATTATGACCCAACACGAGACGATTGCCACCCCTAGTTCCAATTAAGTGGTGAAAATAAAAATTTTCAACACTTAATTTATTTCAGTCCGTTTGATAATGTACCACTTAATTGAAAAGGCAGCAAAAAATTCACTGAAAATGTTAAGTGAAAATTTTCTATTGAAAATAATCACTAAATACAGTCTATTTTAGTTCTTGAAACACTATTTTCAGTATTGCAAATACAAATCGCTTAAAATTTTCAATACTTAAATTCAACACTTAATTTTCAGTACTTAATTTTTAGTTTTATCAAACGCACCATAAGTGTTGAATTTTAAGTATTAAAAATTTTATGCAATTGAATTTGCAATACTGAATATAGTGTTTCAAGTGCATTAAGTGATTATTTTCAGTAGAAAATTCACTTATGGCACGTCTGGTTTATGGATTCTTAGAGTAGATTTTGATTTCATCATTAGATTACTAGTAATCTTAAAATTGATCCTTATTTGGTTCATAGATTCTTTATTGAATTGTGAGTCTCACTGGATTTATAATCCACCCAAAGGTGAAAAATATGGTGGATTCTATCCTATAGCTTGGATGTGGTATTCTGAAAGAGCCAAACTTGGCAGCTGACCCTTTTTTGCTTGGTGTAGTATGTGGTGTGTGATTGGTCTTTTCAAGCGGGTGTGCGATGGCGGATTGGGGATGGTCGGCAAGTTCTTATTGGTGATGACCCTTGGCTCCCAACCCCATCGACATTTCGTGTGGTTTTCGTCGATACCTGAGCATGTCCGAAAGTCTTATGTTTGAAGCCTTATTGATCATGATCGGGGTACATGGTGTGTGAAATCACTTCAACAATTGTTTCTCCCCCATGAGGTCGATGTGATCCTCTTTATTCCAGTGTTTAAGAATGGCGGTTGGGATAGGCAAATTTGGTAGTAGGACTGTAAAGGTGTTTTCTCGGTTAAGTCAGCCTACTGGCTCAGATTGTGTATGAAGTGGGAACAAGCTGGCGGTGCATCCTCGTCTTCCCATGGAGAGCTCTTTGGAGCGTCCTTGTCCCTTTGAAGGTATGAATTTTCATATGCCAGGCTTGTAAGGATTTTTTGCCTTGTAACACAATTCTTGGTCGCAGAGACATGGTGGTGGTTATGCTTTGCCCACTTTGTGGGATTTGGGAGGAAAATTTAACACATGCCCCTGTTACTTGTAAGTGGGCCTCGAAGGTTTGGAAGATCATTCTACCAGAAGAGTTCAACTTATTTGGGAGAGGGTTATCATTCTTGATTGGTGTGAGAGGGTTTTGGTGGGGTCCTCTAGTATTGATGAGTCGATTTTTTCCCTCACAGCATGGTCGATTTGGTATAACCGCAATCTTTTTATCCTTGAAGGGGTCAACCGCGATACTCCGGCAACTGCTACGGCTATTGATAGACTTGTGACGGAGTTACAGGACACTCAGTCAAATGCGATGACTAGGTCGGCCTCACCGCTTGATTCATCTGGATGGTCAGGGCCCCAGGCGGGTTCACTTAAGCTCAATGTTGATGAGGCAATTTTCTCCGAACTTGGTGGTTTTGGCATTGGGGCAGTGGTTCGCGATGATTTGGGGCGTGTTAGGTTGGCTTTCTCTTCTCAGTAAAAAAAAAAAAAAAAAAAAAAAAAAAAAAAAAAAAAAAAAGTTGGCTTTCTGCAAGTTTCGAAAGGGCCTCCTTGAGCCTACCATGATTAGGGCCATGGCAGCCCATTCAGCGGTGTTGCTGGTTAAAGTTATTAGCTCAGGCCGGTTCTTAATTGTGGAGCTCGACTCTTTGATTATGGTTAATGCCTTGGCTGTTGATGGCCCCCTCTTTGCACCTTATGGACATATAGTTGAGGCGACGCAATTGATGTTGGGTGATGTGGATGTTGAAGTGATTCACTTCGTTCGATGGGATGGCAATAATATGGCGCAACTTCTAGCTAGATTTGCTAGGTCGATCTCTAGTTGTTTGATGTGGGTGGACAATTTCCCAGACTTTATTGTTAATGAGGTTGTAAGGTACTTTGAACCCCCATGATTTGTTTAATAAAATTTCTACTGCTTTGATATATATATATATATATAAAGAGGTGGTATTTTTAAAAATTATTGGGGTTTTGGTTTTGTAATTTCATAATACCTAAATTAGCTCTTATATTTGTGGAAAGTATAAGTTAAGTTATTAAACAATTTTAACATGGGTATTGTTTTCTTCATTTGGTGGTACGCTCGGTAGATAAGGTACTACTTTGAAAATTATTGTCACTACACATCCCGTTACGACGGAAGTAGGACACGTGGTACGTCACCAAGGCTCACACAATTCAATTAAAGGATAATAGCAGTTGAAAATCACAAGTAAAATCCATAAAATTTAAAGTTATAAAATGTTTTCCCCAGTTCTAGTCGATGTATCGGGGACCCAATCTACAGTCAACTGTATCGGGGACCCAATCTACTGCTTTGAAGCCCACAAAGAGTATGGAACTCCCAGCCACACAATCTAGTCGACTGCTACTTGGTCTGGTCGACTGGGGTATCGAATTCCAAGTCGAGTAGAGACCGTCTAGTCTACTGGACTCAACTCTCCAGTAGCTCCTTCTTCTTACAACTCAATCTAGTTGGCTGTTTTTACACCTCCGGTCGACTGGACACTATTCCACCAAAACCTCCCACTGTGGGACACAAACCAATCGAATGCTTCAGGCTACTCAGTTGACTGCTTTCACAAATATGAGGCAGTGTCTTATTTAAAAAATAAATCCAGTCGATTGGTTTCCCTATATTAGAACATTCTACAGAAATTCTCATCCAAGCTTAATAACTCTCATCCATGAGCTGATTTATCAATTCCAAACTATCAAGAAACATACATAAATATATATTATACCCATTCAAACATGTCCCATACTTCTAATCTTTAAATCCTATTATAATTCCAAGTCAAAAGTGAATTAAATAACCGTTCTATTACAAAACTACAAGATAGTCTTTCAAGTTGCCTTCTAAGTGAACTCCCATTCCCACGTGCTCACTTCTCCGATTCCTCGCCAGCATTAACACCTGTAATGGTTATTTAAATAACTACACATATTTCGATTCATTTAAGCTAACGCTTAGTGAATAAAACGATGATGCACGTGAATAATAAACATGCTCGCATTCACATTCTCTACATTTTATACTAGTCTCCGAAGTCTCACGTGTACGGTCAACACTCCTAGTACGCGACTCCTCGCCAATAAGTCCACGTGACCAGGTAAGACCCACGTTTCTTTTCTTTAAACGTGCAACCATATGCCTAGAACGGCTCCATAACAATGGCTTGGTTTCATGCACTCCTTTGACCCAAATAGCAACTAAACATGCTCAAAACATATTTCACCATGCTTTCGACATAATAAAACATTTCACCATACAATTGGGCCTACTTATCAATATAATTGCCCAATATGAACTACACAATATGTAGCCGTGAATTAGAACATACCTTCCATACAAAACATGAATACATGTCAAGGAATCATTCCAAAACACATAGTTGAATCACTTACCTCCGATTAATGCTTCTAAATCTCATTCGAAGGCAAACTTGAACACAATGAACGTGTAGAAGTCCGTCTAATACGATTCTTATGGATCAAAAGTTCGATTATCATCTTTTTATCACAATTCCCCAAAATAAGTTTTTGAAAAACTTATCCAAACAAGACCTAGTGGATATCAAAAAGACGGCCTTACCTCGAGGAGTTCGAATATGAAATTTGGAGAAAAGCAAACATACAAAAGTTTGTCGATTTGTGTCTTGAAGCTCTAAGCCAAGAAATCCCCAATCTCTCCTATCTTGATTTCTCATTTAGGTTATAACTTATGAAAATATTTCACGTCTTTCTATATATAGCCACGACTCTCGAAAATTGTGTTTACCTCCCCACGAGTTTTTAAAACTTCTAATTATTCTCCGAAACGACTTACACGTCTAATTCATTGCTTCACGAGTAAAAACTATAAATTATAAAAGTTTTCGTCTAAGTTCCGTTTGGTTGTTTAAACACAGTTCCACATAATTTTACAAAATTACTAATTAGCCTATCAATTTTGTAGCGTATTAATTGGTCCTCACAATGATACTAAAATTAACAATAGAAATATATTCTAAACAAGATAATAACACAGATAGTAAAACACACATGTAAACATATATTTTCAAACAAACATGAAGGGTATTCCACAATGAATGTGTAAAACCCGTACCCGGAAGAAGGGTTAATTATTATGTCAACATGCAATAATTTATATAATTAGTGTATAAAATGGATTAAGGGAAGACTTGGACTCATCCCTGGAAAAAATAAATAAAGTGTTCATGAAGGACACAACTGGAAAAGTCTCCAGTGAGGTGGGACGGGTACTGGAGTGGGACTCAGTGAAGGGGCCGAATAATAAATTTTATATGTTAAATGCATTTATATGATTAAATGAACACTTGTTTAAAGATGCTTCCAATATTATGATGTTATATGCTAGCATTTGGTATTAGTTTGGATAACCAAATAAGGGTATAACTGAAAAGGATTCATAATTAGTAGGTGCGATAGCAACTTTACAAAATATTTGGAACCATGCAGAACTTAGATAAATACTCATTTGGATAATTGGGTAGTTAATGGAATGTTTGGGAGATTTCATAATAGGAACTTAAGAAAAATGACTGAGCAAAACAACATGCATGTCCTCCAATATTAGTGTTTGCTTTAAATCAAACCCATGGTTAGTAAAATTGACTTGTGCAAAACACTTTACATAACAAACTAACCTACATATATATTTTGAACTATGTTAATGGAAATTACTGAACTGACTTTAGTAGGCTACCTACATGTTGGTTCGATGAAGATGATCAAACCAGAAATGCACAAATTAAAAAGAAATTGTTCCAAATTAACAATCAAATACCCTAAATATTCAAACACCTTGTAGAGAGAAATACGAGAGGCGTTCTACGGTAACTCTATGAGAAAACCTATTAGCCTTTATACAACTATACATACACATATATACAAGAATAGAAAGAGTGAGATACAGGGAGAGAGATTGCTTACGTGCCGGACAGGTGGTGAATGAAGATCTGAGCACTCTTAGATTCAAGAACTTCAAAACAAAAATCAAGATTCAAGAAGAGAAAACTCCACAGATCTGAAATGAGAGTGAGAAAGAGAGGGTACCGTGTACGAGAGAAGCTTGGAATGAAGACGGTGGCAGCAGAATCGGATCATGGAGGCTGCATGTGGTGGCTGTGGTCGATCATCGTGGCGGTGGTTGATCGTCATGGTGGAAAGTGGTGGTGGCTGAGCTGCGGTCGGTGTTGATGATGGCTGCGGCGACTAGTAGTTTAGGGTTTCAAACCCTCCTTAGCATATAGAGAGAGACAGGGAGATGAAAGAGAGTACTCTTTTTTTTTTAATGAGGATGTGAGAGAGTATTGTAAATTATTTTGTTATAATTAGGTGATAAAAGAAATAATAAAATTCTAATGTTTTATTTACAAATTTGCCACCGTGTTTTCACTTTTACATTTTATATTTACAGAAATGCCACAACAATTACATTTTATTGAAAACTTTTGACCTTTAATTAAAAATTCTAACACACCTTGATATTTCTAACAGACTTTTACCGTTAGAAATTTGTAACGGTAAATGTCCGTTAGAAATGTCAAGATCAGTTCGTTAGAAATTCGGCTATATGGTGTAGTGATGATTCAGGTTGACAGTAACAGTTATCCGACTACCTGAATATGATTACGAATGTTGAAGGTAGAGGGACACTAGTACACCATACAAGTCTAGTTATCACTTCAGATATGTTCTTTTGCGTTGGAGTTCAGTTATCATTTTATAGGGGAGTAAACGTTAACTGATCAGTTGGTTAGTTTGCTGCAAAGAGTTTGGTCATGGGAATTAATAACTGGTCTGAGCCAACAATAAAGTGTCTGGGAGGTCCCACTCTTAGCTTTGCTAGGATGCTTGGAACGGTACATGAGGATCTTGTCAAGGTGGGTTCGATCGATCGAAGGTGTCTCGATCGATTGAAGTCTTGGCGGGTTCGATCGCTCGAAGGTGGTACTATCGATCGAAGCTTCGATCGATTGAAGCCCCTTCGGTCGCTTGAACTTTCAATCGCTTGAACTTTAGGTCGGTTATGGAAATCTATAAATAGGGCAGCTGCGTCCAGAAAAAAGAGTTCGTCGTTTTAATACGTTAGAAGCTGCAAAAACTGTTTTAAAGCTCCCAAAACTTCTCCATCCTCCTTATTAGAGATCCCACCATCTCTAGTCTTTCCGGGAAGCATCCGCAAGAGTCATAAGGGAGAAGACAACCTAGTGGAGGCTGCTGCACCATCAAGGAGAAAGAAAATCAGAATTAGCTTCAAGACCTGAGGTATAATTCTTGTCCCCTCTTATGAGTACGCATCTATAGAATTAACGGGTAGTAGATCCGAGCATACCAATAAGTTTTTGAAACTTAATCTTTCCGCTGCACGTTTAAAATAATTTTAAACTTATTTTTCCATCAATTGGTATCAAAGTCAGGCTTGTTTGGATCTATAGATGTGTTTTGGAACACTAGTTTTGATTTGCATGTTGATTTTAGAACTATTTTTGAAATTGCATCGTCACATGTCTGTTTCTGCAGTGATTATGGCAAAATACAAATCTGTGAATACATGTGATGCATGATGGGTTCGATCGATCGAAATAGGTTCGATCGATCGAGATCCTGCTGTTCTCAAGCGATCGAAGGACCTTCGATCGATCGAACTTGATTTTGTTCGATCGATTGAACTATGTTCGATCGATCGAGAATGATTTTCTATCCTGGTGTACTTTTCACAGATTCAAAATTTTTTAAAATTATACGTTTTAAATTATTCTAGAATTTTCTCAAATTATTATGTGAAATTGAATGTTCAAGTGATTGAACAATATTCAATCGATCGAAGGTTCGAGCGATCGAACAGTCTTCGAGCGATCGAAGTGTGACAGAGAAGTTAGATGCTGTTTTAATGTTCTAAATCAGTGTGTAAAGAGTTTATGTACTGTGTAAATCAATTAAGGGTTCCAATGGATTATATATATTTGTTATATATGTGGATGCGTGTACGACTAACCTTTTTTGCAGCAAGATTAGTCCGATATCTCCTATGGCACCAAGTACTTTTAAATTTTGTATTTGTATGTTGTTTTGATTATTGGTTTGGTTTTAAGGCATGTGTAAAGGGCTCTGCGACTTCAATCCTACGAAAAGGAAAGTTACACCGATTTTCCTAGCCTTCTTTATTTTCTTCTTGTTGATTTCTATTTCTAGATAAATTGTAAGCTTCGAAAGAAGCATATGACCAATGTAATAGAATTGGAAGATCCATGAAGATGGAGGAGCTTGTCGTTGTTCATGAAGATGGAGCTGGAGGTGATCAAACCAAGAAGGAGGTTCTATGGAGATAGAGGCATATGAATGCCTTTGTTTCAATTTTAGTTTTGTATTTTATGTGCTTAGTTTGTGATTGGCATTTGATTATATTGTTCTACTTGCATGCACGTAAAACAAGTTTTATGAAATAAGATTCAAAAACCGTTTCAACACATTAGTAAACATTAGTTGTTTATGGGTAATGTGTGGAAACAATTTTTTCAAAAGCAAAATCCTTATTTACCAAATCTAGTGGGAGGTGGTCTTATTAATAACACCCACGATCTTCCATTAATGGTTCACTGTAAGATGAGTAGTGCATTCTTTGTCACCTCTCCAGGGGTGATCATTCCATACGGAGGGTACACTACTCATTGTCTACTAGATGTGAACTTCTTATAGATAGGATCAATCAGACGTGTTAGAGGGTGACCACCATACAGAGGCACTACTTGAGGCAGTTGTAATTGGATCCTAGTTAATGGTATACACTAATTAAGCTATGGATAAGGGATCACACACGGGGCATTATTCAGAAACTCAGAGATCAAATAGGTTCGGGAGTCATAACTTGTTTTACAAGAGTTTCATAGCGGACAAGTCATGTTAAATCGAAAGATTGAACATTGACCACCACACGGAAGCTTTGTTATTTCGTTTCGATATTCCGGCGACTATGTTTTTTAAAATAAGAGCTTTAAGGATTCTTTTATTTCAAACTGTCAAAATCTGATATCCATATTTATTTTGTCTTTTAATTTTTACAGTAAATCATAATGTCTGGATCTACATTTAGTCCACTTACTACCATACTCGCTCAAAACAAATTAACTGGAAATAACTACACAGAATGAAAACGAAACCTTGACATCGTTTTAACTGCAGAGGATCACATATATGTCCTTACCACCCCATGCCCGGAAGAACCCGTGGCAAATGCTTCGGCAGCTGCTAGACGTGAGTTCGATAAATGGAAAAAGTCAAATGGATTGGCCCGTTGCCACATTCTGGCCTCAATGGCTGGTGTGTTGCAACACCGATTTCAGTCGAACAATTCTGCCAATGACATTATCGAATCCCTGAAAAGATGTTTAGGAAGCATGGCAGGCCTGCCAAGCAGGTAGCTATGCAAAAGATAATGAGTGCAAAGATGTCAGAAGGGACTCTAGTCAAAGAACATGCTTTAAAAATAATTGGTTATTTAAATGAACTGGAGACCTTGGGATCCAACATCGATGCACAGACCCAAGTTGATATGATCCTCCATACGCTGTCGCCATCATTCGCTCAATTTAAACTAAATTATTATATGAATAAAATGGATTTCTCAATGAGCGAATTAATGAGTTCTTTACTGGCAGCGGAAGGGGTGATCAAACCTGGGGGCAACGTTTGGAACATTGAGAAAAGCTCTTCTTCCTCCGGATCTACACTGAAAGGAAAGAAAGGGAAGAAGAAGGCAGGCACTAATGGTCCAAGTGTTGGACCGGTCCCTAAGATTGCAAAATCCAAGGAAAAAGGTAAGGGCAAAGGGAAGGTGGGTGGCTAAGGCAAAGAAAAGTGTTTCCTACGCAGTAAGAAGGGCCACTAAAAGAAGATCTGTCCAGAATTCTTAGCTACAAGAGTTCAAGATATGATTGAATCATATGTGATTGAAGTAAGTTTTATTACGGATACTTCAAACACTTGGTGCATTGATTCTGGTGCGACTAACCATATCTGTAATTCATTATAGGGGTTCAAATCAACCAGGAAATGCAGTATGGGAAAATCGTGCTGACTCTGGGTTCTAGCACAACCGTTTCCACTGGTTGCTATATGAGTAGTAGTTTTAGAGTTTTTGGACAATAAGACAATAGTTTTATCAGATGTACTTTACGTCCCTTTAATGAGACGTAATTTAATTTCAGTTTCAAATTTATCGAATAATGGTTATTCTTTTCATTTTGGAATAGAAATTGTCATTAAAAGAAATCGTTCTTTTATATGTTCTGGTGTTAAAACTAATGGCTTGTATATGATTACTCCTAATATTTCTAAAGACTCTTGTATGGAACTGTTGGAAAAAACAGGTTTAAATGGAAAGTTTAAACGCGCAGCGGAAAATCAAGTTATAAAAACTTTATTGGCATTCCAGGATTTACTACTCGTCAATTCCATAGATGTGTACAAGGGGTTGCAAGAATTATACCTTAGTGTCTTGAACCCAATTCTGAAACTTTAACTTCCAGCAGCCTCCACTAGATGATCTTCACCCTTATGACTCCTGCGGATGCCTGCCGGAAAGACTAGGGTTGGTGGGAACCCTAATAGAGAGGATAGAGAGGGTTTTGTGGCTCCAAAACAGTTTCTGCAGCTTCTGACGTTCAAAACGACGAACAACTTTTTCCAGAACGCAGCTGCCCTATTTATAGATTCCCAGAACCGACCTAACCTTCGATCGATCGAAGGACTTCGATCGATCGAACATTCGATCGATCGAACCTTTCTCGATCGATCGAACCTGATGCCTTCGATCGATCGAACTATCTTCAATCGATCGAACCTGTCAGGACAGTTTCCTCAAGCATCTTTCCAAGCATCCTTGCGGAGCTAAGAGTGGGACCTCCTAGGCTCTTTATTGTTGGCTCAGACCAGTTTGTTAATTACCATGACCAAACTCTTTGATCAGCAAACTAACTAACTGGTCAGTTAACGTTTACTCCACTATAAAACGATAACTGAACTCCAACGCAAAAGAACATATCCGAAGCGATAACTAGACTTGTATGTTGTACTAATGTCCCTCTACCGTCAGCATTCGTAATCATATTCAGGTAGTCGGATAACTGTTACTGTCAACCTGAATCATGATTACTTCTTGTATTCCTTGAGTCCCATTCACCTCTCATGATTACCAAACATGTTAATAACTCTTATCAACAAGACTGCAATACTCAGTAATCGACTTGGTGACATTCTCAAGGGAATGCTTACTCTGAATCAGAGGGTAGATTCTATCTTGACAATATATGTTCACAACCCTATGGACATGACATACCCAAGATACCCAGGTGTTGATCTTCTATAGACCTCACTGATTGGTAAGTCAAAGCAGCCATATCCATAGTCTGTGTTCATAATCATCTCAAGATTGAGAACACGTACCTTATACAAGTTATGAGTTCCTATTGACTGTTGACAATCTTAAGTGTCAATAGGAAAGCTCAGGTCCGTCAATGCACTATAAGCACTAGCATATTAACCAAGAGTCACACTCTAGTGATTGAGATTTATCACTCCATCCAATGGTAGTTAATGATGCTACAGTGTATACCTGATGAGATATCCAGTCTCATCATCCACTGTGACAAGCTTTAAGTATCAAAGAATAGTAATTCGTATCTCATTGTATGTATCTCATACACACACGAAATACTTACTATGATACTTATGGAATAAACAATCATCTCATGAAAGAAACATACATAATGAAATGTAAAGCTGATATCCATATATTAAAAAGTCAATGTCTAATACATAAAGTAATGGTTTGAGGACACAAACCCAACAAACTCCCACTTGCACTCATAACCATTCAGAACTACATCTAAGACCTAGACTATCTAGATGACGATCAAAGACCTTCTGTGGTAAGGCCTTTGTAAACGGATCAGCAAGATTGTCAGCGGTGGCAATCTTGGTGACAGTCACATCTCCACGTTGAACAATATCTCGGATAAGATGATATTTCCGCTCTACGTGCTTTCCCTTTCCGTGGTTCCTTGGCTCCTTGGACTGAGCCACTGCCCCACTATTATCACAATAAAGCGTAATAGGCGACAGCGACGCTGGTACCACCTCGAGTTCCATAAGGAACTTCTTGAGCCAAACAGCTTCCTTTGCGGCTTCACAAGCAGCCACATACTCAGCTTCTGTAGTTGAGTCTGCAATGCATTTCTGCTTAATGCTCCTCCAACTGACAGCACCACCTCCCAAGGTAAAGAGATGACCGGACGTCGACTTCCTCGAATCTTTATCTGACATAAAGTCCGAGTCAGTGTATCCCACTGGAATTAACTCACTACCACCGTACATAAGCATGTAATCTTTAGTTCTTCTCAAGTACTTAAGAATGTGCTTAACGGCTGTCCAGTGCTCTGGACCCGGATTCGACTGATACCTGCTAACCATGCCAATGGCAAAGCAGATATCTGGTCTAGTGCATAACATCGCATACATGAGACTTCCCACTGCCGAGGCATAGGGAATTCCTGCCATGCGAGTCCTCTCCTCTTGTGTCTTTGGACACTGGTCCTTGGAGAACGCTAAACCATGCCTGAAAGGTAACAAACCTTTCTTCGAATTATCCATTGAAAACCTAGTTAGCACTTTCTCGATATAACCAGCTTGAGATAATCCCATTATCTTTCGCTTGCGATCCCGAAAGAGCTTTATCCCAAGAATATAGCTCGCCTCTCCTAGATCCTTCATATCGAAAGTACTAGCTAGCCAGACCTTGACCGTTGACAGCGCCGCTACATCATTTCCAATGAGTAGAATGTCGTCAACGTAAAGCACAAGAAAGGCCACCACTTTCCCTTCACATTTCTTGTATACACAAGGTTCATCCAGATTTTGTATGAAACCAAACGACTTGACCGCTTGGTCAAATCGGATGTTCCAACTTCTGGATGCCTGCTTAAGCCCATAAATGGACTTTTGCAACTTGCATACCAAGTTACCTTTCCGACCAGCTATGAACCCTTCTGGTTGTTGCATATAGATGTCCTCCTCAAGATTGCCATTCAAGAATGCAGTCTTGACGTCCATCTGCCAGATTTCAAAATCTAGGCATGCAGCAATAGATAAGAGTATTCTGATGGACTTGAGCATGGCTACCGGCGAGAAGGTTTCCTCATAGTCAATGCCCTCCCTCTGAGTATAACCTTTCGCTACAAGCCTAGCCTTAAAGGTCTCAACCTTTCCATCAGATCCTCTTTTCCTCTTGTAGACCCACTTGCAGCCAATGGGTTTAATATTGGCTGGAAGCTCTACAAGATCCCAGACCTGATTGGAATCCATAGATTCCAATTCAGCCTTCATAGCTTTAACCCAATGAGCTGAATCAACATCAACCATTGCCTCTTCGTATGTGGTAGGATCAGATTCAGATTCTATGGAGACAGCTTCAAAAACTTCTCCTAAGAACATGTATCTATCAGGCTGGTTGATAATCCTCCCACTACGACGAGGTACCGGTGCGGAAATGGGTGAAGAAGTGGTGTTTTCTTGATTTTCATCGTTATCAACTGCGGGTTGGACTGAGGGCTCTCCTTTTATCTCTCTAAGATCTATCCTTCCCTTAGGTTTATGGTTCATGATATAATCATCCTCTAAGAAAACAGCATTTGTACTAACAAACACTTTCTGTTCTCTTGGATCATAAAAATACCATCCATAAGTACCCTTTGGATACCCTACAAAGTAACATACTTCCGATCTAGAATCCAACTTGCTCATCTTTCTTTTGAGCACATGTGCCGGACACCCCCATATCCGGAGATGTTGCAAAGAAGGCTTGCGCCCAATCCACATCTCTCGTGGTGTCCTGGGAACAGATTTGCTTGGTACTAGATTTAGTATGTATGCAGCGGTTTCCAAAGCATAACCCCAAAGGAAAAATGGCAACTCTGAATAACTCATCATCGACCTAGTCATGTCTAAAAGAGTCCGATTCCTTCTCTCCGCTACACCGTTCTGTTGAGGCGTACCAGGTGCAGTCAACTGTGACAGAATCCCATTCTGTACGAGGTGATCAATAAACTCATTAGAGAGGTACTCGCCACCTCGATCAGATCGAATGGCCTTGATATGTGTGCCCGATTGCTTCTCCACTTCAGCCCTAAACTCTTTGAACTTTTCAAAGGCTTCAGACTTGTGCTGCATTAGGTACACATATCCATACCTAGAGTGGTCATCGGTAAATGTTATGAAATACTCATAACCACCCCTTGCTCTAATATTTATTGGTCCACACACATCAGTATGAACTAATTCCAACAATGCATTGGTCCTATTGCCCTTTGCAGGAAAGGGCCTTTTGGTCATCTTACCCTCCAAACAAGACTCGCAGACTTCCATTGGTTCGAGAACCAAATCGCCTAAGACCCCTTCTTTGACTAGTCTGCCAATCCTATTCAGATTGATATGGCCAAGCCTCATATGCCAAAGCCTTGTTGGATTAGTGGAAGGTTCCTTTCTTTTAGATGGTACAGTAACCACTGAGTTATTAAGTTCCATGCAAGAGTCTTTAGAAATATTGGGAGTAATCACATACAAACCATTTGATTTAACACCAGAACATATAAAAGAACTATTTCTTTTAATCACAACTTCAGTTCCAAAATGAAAAGAATAACCATTATTCGATAAATTAGAAACTGAAATTAAATTACGTCTCATTGAAGGGACGTAAAGTACATCTGATAAAATCAAAACTTTATTGTCTAGAAATTCTAAAACTACGACTCCTATAGCAACCGCAGAAACGGTTGCGCTAGAACCTAGAGTAAGTACGATTTCCCCATCACTGCACTTCCTGGTTGATCTGAACCCCTGCAATGAATTACAGATATGGTTAGTCGCACCAGAATCAATGCATCAAGTGTTTGAAGTATCCGTTATAAAACTTACTTCAATCACATGTGATTCAATCATACCTTGAACTCTTGTAGCTAAGAATTCTGGACAGTTCCTCTTCCAGTGGCCCTTCTCACCGCATTGGAAACACTTTCCTTTGCCTTGGCCACCCACCTTCCCTTTGCCCTTACCTTTTCCCTTAGATTTTGCAATCTTAGGGACCGGTCCAACATTTGAACCTCCAGTGCTAGCCTTCTTCTTCCCTTTCTTTCCTTTCGGCACAGATCGGGAAAAGGAAGCGCTTTTCTCAACGTTTAAAACGCTGCCCCCAGGTTTGATCACCCCTTCCGCTGCCAATAAAGAGCTCATCAATTCGCTCATTGAAAAATCCATTTTATTCATATTATAATTCAGTTTAAATTGAGCGAATGATGGCGACAGCGTATTGAGGATCATATCAACTTGGGTCTGTGCATCGATGTTGGCACCTAGGGTCTCCAGCTCATTTAAATAACCAATCATTTTCAAAACATGTTCTTTGACTGGAGTCCCTTCCGACATCTTAGCACTCATTATCTTCTGCATAGCTACCTGTCTGGCAGGCCTGCCATGCTCCCCAAACATCTTTTTCAGGGATTCGATAATGTCACTGGCGGAATTGTTCGACTGGTATTGGTGTTGTAACACATTAGCCATAGAAGCCAATATGTAACAACGAGCCATCCCATTCGACTTTTTCCATTTATCGAACTCGCGTCTAGCAGCAGCCGAAGCATTTGCAGCGGGTTCTTCGGAGCTTGGGGTGGTGAGGACATATATGTGATCCTCCGCAGTTAACACGATGTCAAGGTTACGTTTCCATTCAGTGTAGTTATTTCCAGTTAACTTGTTTTGAGTGAGTATGGTAGCAAGTGGACTAAATGCAGATCCAGACATTATGATTTACTGAAAAATCAAAACAAAATAAATATGGATATCAGAATTTGACAGTTTGAAATAAAAGAATCCTTTTAAAACTCTTATTTTAAAACAAAGTCGCCGGAATATCGAAACGAAAGAATAAAGCCTCCGTGTGGTGGTCAATGTTCGATCTTTCGATTAATCATGACTTGTCCGCTATGCAACTCTTGCAAAACAAGTTATGACTCCTGAACCTATTTGATCTCTAAGTTTCTGAATAATGCCCCGTGTGGGATCCCTTATCCATAGCTTAGCTAGTGTATACCATTAACTAAGATCCAATCACAACCGTCTCAAGTAGCGCCTCCGTGTGGTGGTCACCCTCTAACACGTCTGATTGATCCTATCCATAGGAAGTTCACATCTAGTAACCAATGAGCAGTGTACCCTCCGTATGGAATGATCACCCCTGGCGAGGTGACACAGAATACACTACTCATCTTACAATGAACCGTTAATGGAAGATCATGGGTGTTATTTGATAAGACCCTCTCCCACTAGATTTAGTAAATTAAGGATTTTGCTTTTGAAGAAAATCTGTTTCTACACACTTCCCATAAACATCTAATGTTTACTAATGTGTTGAAAATGGTTTTTGAATTTTATTTTAGAAAACTTGTTTTGCGTGCATGCAACAATGTATAATACGCCAATCACAAACCAAGCACATAAAACAAAAAACTAAAATGGAATAAAAACATCTAAACGATGCCTCTATCTCCCATGGCTCTATCTCCATAGAACCTGCTTTTGGTTTGATCGCCTCCAGCTCCATCTTCATGGACAACGGCTCCTTGCTCCATCTTCATGGATTTTCTAATTCTATTACATTGAACCTATGCCTCTGTAGAAGCTTACAATTTATCTAGAAATAGAAATAGCAACAACAAAATAAAAGGCTAGGGAAACCGGTGCGACTTTCCTTTTCGTAGGATTGAAGTCGCAGCGCCCTTTACATATGCCTTAAAACCAAACCAAACTTAAAACAACACACCAATTTTAAAACATTCAAACACAAAATTAAATGCTCTTGGCGCCATGGGAGATAGCGACTAACTTTTGCTGCAAAAGGTTAGTTGAACACACATCCACGCATATATATAACAAAATATAACTATTGGAACACTTAATTGATTCACACAGTATATAAACACTTTACATACTGAATTAGAACTTAAAACAACATCTTACATCTCTGTCACAGTTCGATCGATCGAAGAACGTTCGATCGCTCGAACCTTCGATCGATTGAACACTGTTCAATCGCTTGAACATTCTGTTTCACAGAATGATTTAAAAAATTTTACAGAAATAATTTAAAATTAAAGTATAATTTAAAAAAAAACTTTACAACTGTGAACAGAACACCTGGACAGAGAATCTGTCTCGATCGATCGAACAGTATTCGATCGATCGAACACCAGAAGGCTTCGATCGATCGAAACTAGTTCGATCGATTGAGAACAGACTGTTCGATCGATCGAAACAAGTTCGATCGATCGAACCCACCTTGCATCCTATGCAATCACAGTTTTGTATTCTGCTGCAATAACACTGCAGAAACAGATCTGTGACGATGCAGTTTCAAAAACAGTTCTAAAATCAACATGC
The DNA here is from genome assembly GCA_033977485.1 of Hydrangea macrophylla. NCBI lineage: Eukaryota > Viridiplantae > Streptophyta > Magnoliopsida > Cornales > Hydrangeaceae > Hydrangea > Hydrangea macrophylla. The sequence goes on from CM066990.1 coordinate 107,652,885, forward strand.
AAATCAAAACTAGGGTTCCAAAAACGCATCTATAGATCCAAACGAGCGTGGCTCTGATACCAATTGTTGGAAAAAACAGGTTTAAATGGAAAGTTTAAACGCGCAGCGGAAAATCAAGTTATAAAAACTTTATTGGCATTCCAGGATTTACTACTCGTCAATTCCATAGATGTGTACAAGGGGTTGCAAGAATTATACCTTAGTGTCTTGAACCCAATTCTGAAACTTTAACTTCCAGCAGCCTCCACTAGATGATCTTCACCCTTATGACTCCTGCGGATGCCTGCCGGAAAGACTAGGGTTGGTGGGAACCCTAATAGAGAGGATAGAGAGGGTTTTGTGGCTCCAAAACAGTTTCTGCAGCTTCTGACGTTCAAAACGACGAACAACTTTTTCCAGAACGCAGCTGCCCTATTTATAGATTCCCAGAACCGACCTAACCTTCGATCGATCGAAGGACTTCGATCGATCGAACATTCGATCGATCGAACCTTTCTCGATCGATCGAACCTGATGCCTTCGATCGATCGAACTATCTTCAATCGATCGAACCTGTCAGGACAGTTTCCTCAAGCATCTTTCCAAGCATCCTTGCGGAGCTAAGAGTGGGACCTCCTAGGCTCTTTATTGTTGGCTCAGACCAATTTGTTAATTACCATGACCAAACTCTTTGATCAGCAAACTAACTAACTGGTCAGTTAACGTTTACTCCACTATAAAACGATAACTGAACTCCAACGCAAAAGAACATATCCGAAGCGATAACTAGACTTGTATGTTGTACTAATGTCCCTCTACCGTCAGCATTCGTAATCATATTCAGGTAGTCGGATAACTGTTACTGTCAACCTGAATCATGATTACTTCTTGTATTCCTTGAGTCCCATTCACCTCTCATGATTACCAAACATGTTAATAACTCTTATCAACAAGACTGCAATACTCAGTAATCGACTTGGTGACATTCTCAAGGGAATGCTTACTCTGAATCAGAGGGTAGATTCTATCTTGACAATATATGTTCACAACCCTATGGACATGACATACCCAAGATACCCAGGTGTTGATCTTCTATAGACCTCACTGATTGGTAAGTCAAAGCAGCCATATCCATAGTCTGTGTTCATAATCATCTCAAGATTGAGAACACGTACCTTATACAAGTTATGAGTTCCTATTGACTGTTGACAATCTTAAGTGTCAATAGGAAAGCTCAGGTCCGTCAATGCACTATAAGCACTAGCATATTAACCAAGAGTCACACTCTAGTGATTGAGATTTATCACTCCATCCAATGGTAGTTAATGATGCTACAGTGTATACCTGATGAGATATCCAGTCTCATCATCCACTGTGACAAGCTTTAAGTATCAAAGAATAGTAATTCGTATCTCATTGTATGTATCTCATACACACACGAAATACTTACTATGATACTTATGGAATAAACAATCATCTCATGAAAGAAACATACATAATGAAATGTAAAGCTGATATCCATATATTAAAAAGTCAATGTCTAATACATAAAGTAATGGTTTGAGGGCACAAACCCAACAGGAACTTAATAACTTAGTGGTGATTGTACCATCTAAAAGAAAGGAATCTTTCACTAATCCAACAAAGCTTTGGCATATGAGGCTTGACCATATCAATCTAAATAGAATTGGCAGACTAGTCAAAGAAGGGGTCTTATGCGATTTGGTTCTCGAACTAATGGTAGTCTGCAAGTCTTGTTTAGAGGGTAAGATGACCAAAATGCCCTTTCCAACAAAGGGCAACATGACCAATGCATTGTTGGAATTAGTTCATACTGATGTGTGTGGACCAATAAATATTAGAGCACGTGGTGGTTATGAGTATTTCATAACATTTACTGATGACCACTCTAGGTATGGATATGTGTACCCAATGCAGCACAAGTCTGAAGACTTTAAAAAGTTCAAAGAATTTGGGGCTGAAGTGGAGAAGCAATTAGGAACACATATCAAGGCCATTCGATCTGATTAAGGTGGCGAGTACCTCTCCAATGAGTTTATTGATCATCTCGTCCAGAATAGGATTTTGTCACAGTTGACTACACCTGGTACGCCTCAACAGAACGGTGTAGCAGAGAGAAGGAATTGGACTCTTATAGACATGACTAGGTCGTTGATGAGTTATTCGGAGTTACCTTTATTCCTTTGGGGTTATGCTTTGGAAACCGCTATATACTAAATCTAGTACCAAGCAAATTTGTTAAAAGGAAACCATGAGAGATGTGGATTGGGCGCAAGCCTTCTTTGCAACATCTCCGGATATGGGGGTGTCCAGAACATGTGCTGAAAAGAAAGATTAGCAAATTGGATTCTAGATCGGAAGTATGTTATTTTGTAGGGTATCCAAAGAATACTTATGGATGTTATTTTTATGATTCAAGAAAACAGAAAGTGTTTGCTAGTACATATGTTGTTTTCTTGGAGGATGATTATATCATGAACCATAAACCTAAAGGAAGGATAGATCTGAGAGAGATAGAAGGAGAACCCTTAGTCCAACCCGCAGTTGATAGCGATGTAAATAAAGAAAATACTACTTTTTCACCCATTTTTGCACCGGTACCTCATCGTAGTGGGAGGATTATCAGCCAGCCTGATAGGTACATGTTCTTAGGAGAAGTTTTTGAAGCTGTCTCCATAGAATCTGAATCTGATCCTACCACATACAAAGAGGCAATGACTGATGTTGACTCAGCTCATTGGGTTAAAGCTATGAAGGCTGAATTAGAATCTATGGATACCAATCAGGTCTGGGATCTTGTAGAATTTCCAGCCAATATTAAACCCATTGGTTGTAAGTGGGTCTACAAGAAAAAAAGAGGATCTAATGGAAATGTTGAGACCTTTAAAGCCAGGCTTGTAGCGAAAGGTTATACTCAGAGAAAGGGCATTGACTATGAGGAAACCTTCTCGCCGGTAGTCATGCTCAAGTCCATCAAAATACTCTTATCCATTGCTGCATGTCTAGATTATGAGATCTGGCAGATGGACGTTAAGACTGCATTCTTGAATGGCAATCTTGAGGAGGACATCTATATGCTGCAACCAGAAGGGTTCATAGCTGGTCGGAAAGGTAACTTGGTATGCAAGTTGCAAAAGTCCATTTATGGGCTTATGCAGGCATTCAGGAGTTGGAACATCCGATTTGACCTAGCGGTCAAATTATTTGGTTTCATACAGAATCTGAATGAACCTTGTGTATACAAGACGTGTGAAGGAAAAGTGGTGGCTTTTTTGTGTTTTACGTTGATGACATTATACTCATTGGGAATGATGCAGCGGTGTTATCAACGGTCAAGGTTTGGCTAGCTAGTACTTTCAACATGAAGGATCTAGGAGATGCGAGCTATATTCTTAGAATAAAGCTCTTTCGAGATCATAAGCGAAAGATAATGGGATTATCTTAAGCTGGTTATATCGACAAGGTGCTAACTAGGTTTTCAATGGATAATTCGAAAAAAGGTTTTTTACCTTTCAGGAATGGTTTGGCGTTCTCCAAGGACCAGTGTCCAAAGACACAGGAGGAGAGAAATCGCATGGTAGGAATTCCCTATGCTTCAGCAGTGGGAAGTCTTATGTATGCGATGTTGTGCACTAGACCGGATATCTGCTTTGCCGTAGGCATGGTCAGCAGGTATCAATCGAATCCAGGTCCAGAGCACTGGACAGCCGTTAAGCACATTCTTAAGTACTTGAGAAGGACTAAAGATTACATGCTTATGTACGGTGGTAGTGATTTAATTCCAGTGGGATACACTGACTCAGACTTTATGTCAAATAAAGATTCGAGGAAGTCGGCGTCAGGTCATCTCTTTTCCTTGGGAGGTGGTGTTGTTAGTTGGAGGAGCATTAAGCAGAAATGCATTGCAGACTCAACTACAGAAGCTGAGTATGTGGCTTCTTGTGAAGCCGTAAAGGATGCTGTTTGGCTCAAGAAGTTCCTTATGGAGAGGTGGTACTAGCATCGCTGTCACCTATTACGCTTTATTGTGATAATATTGGGGCAGTGGCTCAGTCCAAGGAACCACGGAAAGGGAAAGCACGTAGAGCGAAAATATCATCTAATCCGAGATATTGTTCAACGTGGAGATGTGACTGTCACCAAGATTGCCACCGTTGACAATCTTGCTGATCCGTTTACAAAGGCCTTGCCACAAAAGGTCTTTGATCGTCATCTAGATAGTCTAGGTCTCAGATGTAATCCTGTATGATTGTGAGTGCAAATGGGAGTTTGTTGGCTTTGTGCCCTCACACCATTACTTTATGTATGAGACATTGACATTTTAATATATGAATATCAGCTTTACATTTCATAGTGTATATTTCTTTCATGAGATGATTGTTAATCCTTAAGTATCATAGTAAGTAATTCGTGTGTGTATGAGATACATACAAGTGAGATACGAATTACTGTTCTTTGATGCTTAGAACTTGTCATAGTGGATGATGAGACTGTATATCTCATCAGGTATACACTGTAGCATGATTAACTGCCATTAGATGGAGTGATGAATCTTAATCACTAGAGTGTGACTCTTAGTTAATATGCTAGTGCTCATAGTGCATTGACGGACCTGAACTTTCCTATTGACACTCAAGATTGTCAAACAATCAATAGGAACTCATAACTTGTATAAGGTACGTGTTCTCAATCTTGAGACAATTATGAACACAGACTGTGGATATGGCTGCTTTAACTTACCAATCAGTGAGGTCTATAGAAGATCAACACCTAGGTATCTTGGGTATGTCATGTTCATAGGGTTGTGAACATATATTGTCAAGATAGAATCTACCCTCTGATTCAGAGTAAACATTCCCTTGAGAATGTCACCAAGTTAATTACTGAGAACTGCAGTCTTGTTAATAAGTAGTTATCAACATGTTTGGTAATCATGAGAGGTAAATGGGACTCAAGGAATACAAGAAGTAATCATGATTCAGGTTGACAGTAACAGTTATCCGACTACCTGAATATGATTACGAATGCTGAAGGTAGAGGGACACTAGTACACCATACAAGTCTAGTTATCGCTTCGGATATGTTCTTTTACGTTAGAGTTCAGTTATCATTTTATAGTGGAGTAAACGTTAACTGAACAGTTAGTTAGTTTGTTGATCAAAGAGTTTGGTCATGGGTTCGATCGATCGAAGGTGTCTCGATCGATTGAAGTCTTAGCGGGTTCGATCGCTCGACGGTGGTTCGATCGATCGAAGCCGCTTCGATCGCTTGAACTTTAGGTCGGTTCTGGGAATCTATAAATAGGGCAGCTGCGTCCAGAAAAAAAGTGTTCGTTTTAATACGTTAGAAGCTGCAGAAACTGTTTTAGAGCTCCCAAAACTTCTCCATCCTCCTTATTAGAGATCCCACCATCTCTAGTCTGTCCGGGAAGCATCCGGAAGAGTCATAAGGGTGAAGACAACCTAGTGGAGGTTGATGCACCATCAAGGAGAAAGAAAATCAGAATTGGGTTCAAGACTTGAGGTATAATTCTTGTCCCCTCTTATGAGTACGCATCTATAGAATTAACGGGTAATAGATCCGGGCATATCAATAAGTTTTTGAAACGTAATCTTTCCGCTGGATGTTTAAAATAATTTTAAACCCATTTTTTTTATCATGTGTGTCATCACACGAGATTAGTCTCATTTACTGAAATTAAACAAAAGAAAGAGAGAGCTCGGGAGAAAAGACGAATATGAGACGTTGACGCCGTAATCTTGCCATTCTGTCTCCGCCGTTTGTCCAATTCGCAAACTGAAGACGTTTTTGAACTCGTGGAGGTAAGACAATTGTTTCTATACCTTTAATTTACGTTTTAATCATCGAATGTTGGTAGCTCATTCTAATCGGCGACACACGGTTTGCCAAAAACGTGTAGGAATTTCTCTGGAGTAGGAATTGAGCTTGGATTTGGCAAAATTTAGCATTTCTCTAGCTTAAATTGCGTATAATCTGAGTAAGGTGAATTTTCTAACTAAAGTTGACTGTGCCTAAGTGTGTTTAATGCTCAATGGTGTTTAGAGATGATATTTCATGTTTAGAATTCATGAAGGTGTATTGTTGTGAATTTGTATGTTAACTATATGAGAATTTTCATGCTTATGTGCTTACATGTGTGGATATCGCAGTTTTCTTTCTATCCACAGCTTTTCTTTTAAAGTTCTTTTAAATTTCAAATTCAAAACAAATGAGTCGCCACTTAATTTTTAAAAGGAAAAATTAAGAAACCATTTTAAAAGCAAACTGATCTTTTAGAAACCAGAGATTAACTAGGTCCGGGGTTTATGGAATGAGAGATGAAGGAGCCCGTCGGACTAAAACACCCTCTCTCATCCTATCTTGCGATAGGCCTCTACTCAATATCCTTCTAATTGAATTATTAATTTAAATGTGCCCTCAACTAATATATATGTATAGATATACGATACAAAAAGCATGTCCAAAGGGGTGTAAAATTGCAATTGATAAAATATCATTCAAAAAGCCACATAAGTCAAGTAGCAGGCAATATGATATGCAATAGGGAACAAAAGAACTTACCCGGGATCCAACAGCGATATTAAACGTGCAATGCATACAAACAAAAGAAAATCCTAGAAAGAGTCTCTAATTACGTATACACATAATTAGAGAAGAGATGCGAAATTGTACCTCAAATGCGCTACAAAACAATGAGTTAGTCCACATGATATACAAAATGTAAAGTTGGATCTAAAATAATAATCCTAGACTTCTAGCTTAAATCTATAGAATATAGTTAAATCTAAAACAAATAAATCTTAACTACAAATGTCGATCCATACAGATGAATATGTCATGAGCAAGAATGAATTATGAAATACTCAATGGTTTGGTTCACTTAAACTTTGAATTCAGGTTTAACTAATCATTATTGAAATATGGTTTGAACCTTGACACATGAAAATTTAATCTAAGCCATTATTCACAAGATTTGATGAAAACTAGTGTAGAATTCTGGAAATTGCTGAGAGTAGATCATAACTTTAAAAAATTAAAAAAGCGTGGTTCCCATGGTTTGATCTTGATGAATTTTGGACACAAGATGCCTCTGTGTGTCTAGTTTTTAACCCAAAAAAGAAATCAAAGTTTCAACGGTTGAATCTCCAGGAATTGGACAAAAACCAGACATCACTCAACATTCCACAACCTTCTGCCCAGAGTTCTTGCACGATTTTCTAAAAATAGCAAAAAAAATCAGAAATGCTTTGTTCGTTTTAGGGTGACTTCCTAACACATTAATCTACTTAGAAAAAATTATTTTGGGTCACAAACACTTTATTAAAGCATTGATTTACTTATTTCAAAAGAGTGTTACTATGCTGAAACTCTGGACAGATTGTAGTGACCTTATAAAACTCATAACCAAACCACTTTAGACGTGAAACCACCTTGAAACAAAAATTACAGTGATAGAATATTGTGTTATTAACACTTTTCCGTTGGTTTCACTTGATTTCGACAGCTAGATTTCGAACTAAAAATCTTTGATCAAAAACAGTATCAAAAACAGTTTGTGAACTCACTGTTTTCATTTGTCAAGTTCAACTTTTATTTGTTAACTCCAACTATTGAACCATGAAGTTGGACTTAAACTAAGCCATCTTCTCCTACCATTTGATGGTCATTGGAGACTAAAGACCTTTATATTTATAGATTTCAAGTGAAGTATGAATGGACTTCATGAAATCTCAAGATAAGGAATCTAAACCATGGGGATGGGCTTAGACTCAAAACCACTTTCTCCTACCATTTGATGGTCATTGGAGATGAAGACATGACTATACTCATGAGTCTCAAAGGAATATAGAAAGGATTCCATGAAACATCAAGTTTAGAGGATCCAAGTCATGAGTGTGGACTTTGATCCATCTATTTGCCTATAAAATGGAGTGATGATCAAACTTTGGTTCCCATGTGAAGCACAAGCTTACATGGGATTCAAAAGATCATGTTCAAGAGATTTCAAGAGAGATATTGAGAATCTCTAAGAGTCTCAAGAAGGAAGTATGATCAACAAAAGAAATGGAGCAAAGAAAATAAAAAGGTTTGAGGATTAGAGATTCAAGAAAAGGAAGAATGTAAATAGACAACTTATGGTTAGAGGATCACCTCCAAACTATCCTCAAAGTTTCTCTCCTTTTGAAGATCTTCCAAACTCTTCTTCAAGTTCTCCCAAACTCTCTCTTTTCTTTCTCAAAAATATGTTAGTATAGTGGTGGTTATCTCTCATGTATTGTGTTGTATGTCTTTCCCTTCCTCAAGGAAGATCCTCCCTCTTTTATAGACAAAATTACCAAGTATTTTCAGTGAATTCGGAGTAAAAGACAGGTGTAAACACCTCATTTGGTGGTACAATACGTACTTCCTGAAATTAGACAGACTACTGCCCAGGGCGGCAGTCAAAAGTCATCTGCGGCAGTCCGTGGATGCCGCCGCTGCACTCTGTGACTGCCGTCGTTGCACTCCGTGATTGCCGCGCGGCTCTCAATAAGTGTCGCACCAAATTATTGATTGCCGTATTTTTGTCAACCTTACTTTATCTGTTTTTTTGTTTTTGTCCGCATACACATACGTATTGTACCACAAAATACGGACTTTAAAAGCAAACGGCAGTCAGAAAATGTCGGCGGCACTTAGTAAATGCCAGGCCGACACTCACTGGATGCCGTTCGGCACTCACTGAGTGCCGCGGAATACTGCCATGTGCCGTTTTCTGTTAAACTTCCCTTTTTAGGTCTTTTCTTTCTTCCCTTTTTCTTAAAGAAACTTATTTTTGAAGATCTTTTCCAAAAATGGTGTTTTATACCTGAATTCTCCTAAATACCTGGTATTTTCTTCTTTTTGTGAAATTTTATCGCGTTTGGAGAACTTTCTGAAGAGCTTGGAATACTTCGAATCTTTTCGGTCCTTATCATCATTGGACGTGGAGGTGACGCTTTCCTAAATTCGACGGTCGGTCAAAATTGGGGTGTCTACAACATGCCTATATGTTTATGTGGTAGTCAATGAGTACCGAAAAAATGATTTATTGTTGGGAGTAATAAGGGTGGTGAAGAGGAAAAATCCGATAAATACGGAAGTCCAAGGTATAGAAGTGACCACGGGACCAAGGGGGGTCTTCGGGTCTGAATGAATCATTGAAACGGTGACTCGGTGATTACGAATATATGATATATATTTAATTGTAGCCTTGCACGTGTTCAGCATTCAGTCATATTTAGATTGCTCACTAAGCATAATGCTTAAGAAAACCGCTTTCCTTTTCTGTTGTGGTACATAACAACCACCATAGGTTCGGAGCAGTACCCGGAGAGGAAATGATGGGAGAGATGGGGGAGATTTGGAGACTTGTGCTTATGAACTCCCTTTTAACTTGTGAAATGATGTAAAGAGTAGTTCCTTTTATGTTAAGGTTGATACTTTGGTTGTAGTAACCAAAGAGTTTAGAACTTTTAACTTAACCTTTGGTCGTTTGGAATTGAATTTGGCAAAAATCTATGTAATTACTATGTTTTAGTTGTTTAAACGAATGTTGTCATGTTGAGCCGATCCGACTTGTTAGTGTCGTGTCGCGTCGCTGATGTTCTAGACAAGTTTCTTGTAAAACCTTGAAGTTGGTTTAAATGTTGAACTCATTTCTAACAACTTTACCTTTAATGTTGGTTGGTAAGGAATGAAAGTCAAAAATGTAATTTGATTCAAGGAAAGGATGCGTTTAGGAATTATTTTAATTCGATTATGGTGATGTTGTCACAACCCGGTCCCACAATAGCGGAACCGAAGCCCGTGGCACGCCACCGAGGCTAAACCAATTCATTAACATTCCCAAAAATTAGTTTGAAGAACACACGCAGTGGAATAAAATAAGTCATTTTGAAAACCATCCGTCCAGTCGACTGATCCTCGGATCCAGTCGACTGATCCTGGTCCAGCAGAAAGTTGGGTTTTAAAACACCATCCAGTCGACTGCTTTCTACATCCAGTCGACTGGGGCTTCAAAATTTCAGTCGACTGGTAAAGTCCGGTCGACTAAAGTCCAGCCTGGCCAAAAATATCAGTTTTGAAAACCATGATCCAGTCGACTGTGTCGGAGACCCAATCGACTGATCCTCCATGAAACGATGCAGAGAGTTGCTGAAAAGGAGGCTCCAGTCGACTGTTCAACAAACCAGTCGACTGATCCCCTGGAAGCAGCACATTCTGTAGCATTTTCAAGTTTAAAAGCTTTTAAATTCAAACGGGGATCAAATACACACTTCCAAAAGTACTCCAAAGCAATCCTAACTGTATTAACATATTACCGAAGCACAGTTACAACATATTACCAACTATTACAACATTTTAGATTCATTCTAACATACCAAGTTAAACATAACTAAAAACCATAAAAATTCTTATTACAACATTTCTATTGTCCCAAAACTACAAGGTTAACGTTCAAGTCGCCTTCTAAAAGAACTCCCAACCCACGTGCTCACTTCTACGATTCCTCGCCAGCATTTATACCTGCAATGGTTATTTGAATAACCACACATATTCGATTTGTTTAAGCTACTGCGTAGTGAATAAATCAACATATGTACATGAATGATAAACATGTTCGCATTCACATCTCTACATTTCATACTAGTCACCGGAGACTCACGTGCCCGTCCATACTCCCAATCCGTGACTCCTCGCCAATAAGTCCACGCGAAAGGGTAAGACCCACGATTCTTCTCTTCAATCGTGCGACCTTAATGCCTATATCGGCTCCACAAAATGGAACGGTGACCAGTGCTCCTTCTGACCCAAATAAGCAACTTAACATACTCAAATACATATCACCATGCTCGCGGTAATCAAAGCATTTCATCGTGCTATTGGGCCTACTTATCAATATAAATGCCCAATATGAACTACACAAGATATCTTTAAGTATTAATACATGGTATTCAAACATAATATGAATACACACCAAGAAATCATTCCAAAACATAGTTGGATCACTCACCTCCGATTTACGCTCTTATAATTCAATCTGAAGAAAACCCGTGCACAAAGAACGTGCAGAAGTCCGTCTAGTACAATTCCTATGGATCAAAATTCCATTTATTAACTTTTATGAAAAATTCTAGAAAATAACTTTTTGAAAAACTTGGCCAACAAGCCCTAACATATATCAAAACGAAGCTCTTACATCGAGGAGCTCAAATATGAAATATGGGAGAAAACAGACTGATGGAAGGTCGTCGTTTGGCGTCGCAAAGCTTGAAGCAACAAAATCTCCCTTGGCCTCTTTTTGAAAACTTAGGTTGAAAGCTTTGTAAAATATCTCATCCATCTCTATCTATATATAGGCAAAACCTTTGGAAATTACGTTTACCCCCCCACTAGTTTTTAAAACTCCTAATCAGTCTCTGAAACTTTATATATAGCTTATTCATAGCTTTAAAAGTGAAATCCCAAAATTATAAAAGTTTCGACTAAATTTTGTTTAGTCGCTAAAACGCGAATTTCTACATGACATTTCCGAAGTTGCTAATTAGCCTACCAAATTAATAGTGTGTTAATTCGTTCTCACCAGGATACTAAAACTAACAACAGATATAAATTCTAAAACAGAAAATAATACAGATATTGAAATACACAGGTAAACATTTATTTTCAGATAAACATTTAAAGTATTCCACAGTGACCGTCTCACACTAGGAGAGACGTCGCAACAACAAATCCTCAATCACTACAATTTCAAAGGGTTCTCTAATACAGACACCCAAATCAACTCGTGAGTCAAAACTCACCCAAACATGTGTTACACAACACGCCACATCACATTATCATGCATGACAATATAATGCAAAAGCAATAACACAAATACAGGTGTTATAATACTCTCCCCCTTAAAAGAAGTTTGTCCCTAAACTTGTACCTCATGTCTCAAAAAGGTGCGGATACTGAGTACGCATCTCATCTTCTATTTCCCACGTCATCTCTTCCGTAGTTTGGCTACGCCATAACACTTTCACTTTCTATTTTAATTTGTTCCGTAAGACTTGATCCTTCCGATCCAAGATCTCTACCGGATACGCAACATATTTTAAATCACTCTGAATCTCATTCGATATCGGAGTCATAACTTGATCTCTATCCTCCACTAAGTGTTTACGTAACAATGACACGTGAAACACGTTATGCACTTGAGCATACTCACTCGACAATTTCAAACGATAAGCTACGGGTTCAACTCTCCCAATAATCTCAAAAGGTCCTACATACCTCGGGTTGAGTTTCCCGTATCTACCAAATCTGGTTATTCCCTTTGAAGGTGACACCTTCAAAAACACCAAGTCTCCTACATCAAATTCCAATGGCCGTCTGCGCTTGTCGGCATAACTCTTATACCTACTCTGAGCTGTCAGTAACCGTTGTCTAATTACCTTTATCTTATCCGTCGTTTCTTGTACAATTTTCGGCCCTTCAATCATTCTTTCTCCCACCTCTGTCCAACTAATCGGTGAACGACATACACGACCATATAAAGCTTCATAATGAACCATTCTAATACTCGACTGAAAACTGTTGTTATATGCGAACTCAATTGACGGCAGGTGGTCTTCCCAATCACCCTGGAAATCAAGTACACATAACCGAAGCATGTCTTCCAAAATCTGGATTACTCTCTTTGATTGACCATCGGTCTGAGGATGAAAAGCGGTACTAAAATGTAATTTGGTACCCATTGCTTCTTGCAAGGCTCTCCAAAACTTCGATGTAAAACTACTATCCCTATCCGAAATGATAGAAACTGGGATACCATGTAGTCTCACAATTTCGTGAATATACAACTTAGCTAACATCATTGGCTTAGTTGTTCGGATTGGCAGGAAGTGCGACGACTTCGTCAAACGATCAACGATCACCCAAATAATAGTGTTCGATCTCTTCGACCTCGGGAACCCACTAACAAAATCCATTGTTATGTGCTCCCATTTCCACTCGGCTATCGGTAACGGTTGTAACAATCCCGAGGGTACTTGGCGTTCGGCCTTTTCTTGTTGACAACTAGTACAACGCGAAACATAGCGTGCTATTTTTCTCTTCATTCCCGGCCACCAATAAACATGTCTTAAATCTCTATACATCTTGGTGCTTCTTGGATGAACGGTGTACTTCGTATTGTGTGCTTCCTCTAGGATGTTCCGTTTTAACTCCTTCTCCTTAGGTACGCAAATTCAACCCCTCCATCTCAAAACGTCATTCTCAAAAGTAAATCCCGATTGTTTGCCCATCGAAATCTCATCACAAATCTTCTTCAAAGCCACATCTTGAAATTGTTTCTCTATGATCTCGTGAATCAAGAGTGGTTGTGCTACCATCATCGACATCAAACCACTTTCAATCCTCGGTATCACTTCAAGCTCCAAATTCTCCATATCTCGTATCAGTTCTTTCTGAGAAGTCAAATCTGATGTGTTGTTGGTTAGTACTTTGCGACTAAGGGCATCGGCGACGACATTCGCCTTGCCCGGATGATACTGAATTGACAAGTCATAGTCCTTCATCAACTCTAACCATCTCCTTTGCCTCATGTTCAAATCTCGTTGTGTAAACAGGTACTTCAAACTCTTGTGATCCGTATAGATCTCACATTTCTCCCCGTATAGGTAATGACGCCAAATCTTCAATGCAAAAATCACGGCAGCCAATTCTAGATCATGTGTTGGATAATTCTTCTCGTGCGGTTTAAGTTGTCTTGACGCATATGCAAAAACCTTATCACTTTGCATAAGAACGCAGCCTAAACCTCTATATGAAGCATCACTGTAGATAATAAACCCTTCACTCCCTAACAGAACGGCTAAAATTGGTGCTTTCACTAGTCAGCTCTTCAACTCTTGAAAACTTTCTTCACATTCTGGACTCCAAACAAAAACAATATCTTTCCTCATTAACTGTGTCATTGGCATTGCTATACGCAAAAAGTCTTTTACAAATCTCCGATAATACCCAGCTAATCCTAGAAAACTTCGGATGTCTGTCACATTCGTTGGTCTCACCCAGTTGGTAACTGCTTCTATCTTCTGAGGGTCTACAGAAATTCCTTTAGTTGATACAATATGTCCAAGAAAAGCAATCTCTGTCAACCAAAACTCACACTTCTTCAATTTGCTGAATAATCTCTTTTCACGCAATCGTTGCAAAGCTACTCGCAAATGATGCTCGTGATCTTCAACGCTTTTGGAGAAGATTAGGATGTCATCTATGACCACAATGACAAACTCATCTAAGTAGTCCTTGAAAACACGGTTCATCAAGACCATGAAAGCAGCTGGTGCATTAGTCACTCCAAATGGCATAACCAAAAATTCAAAGTGACCATATCGAATCCTGAAAGCTGTCTTCTCAACATCTTCCTCTTTGACTTTCAACTGATGGTAACCGGATCTCAAGTCGTTCTTCGAAAATACCTGAGCCCCTTGTAACTGATCAAACAAGTCATCTATTCGCGACAACGGATACTTGTTCTTGACGGTCAACTTATTCAATTCTCGGTTGTCGATGCACATACGCATTGTTCCATCTTTCTTCTTCACAAACAAGACTGGAGTTCCCCACGGCGAAACACTCGGTCGGATAAAACCCTTCTCAAGTAGTTCTTGTAACTGAACCTTCAATTCTTTCAACTCTACCGGTGCCATTCGGTACGGCGCTTTAGATATCGGTTGTGACCCTGGTACTATTTCTATTGTGAACTCAAGTTCTCTTTCAATCAATACGTCGGGTAACTCATTGGGAAAAACATCTGGAAATTCTCGAACTACTGAAATGTCTTCTATTAGTGGTCCAAGAACTTGCGTGTTGATAATTGAACATAAGAAACCTGAACAACCCTTCTTCAACATCTTACTTGCTTGAATCGCCGATATCAAGTACGGCGGTACGATCACTCCTTTACCCTGAAAAGTAAACTTTTCTTGCCCTGACGGATAGAAACTAACCCGTTTCTGTTCACAATCGATTCTGGCTTGATTAACGGACAACCAATCCATACCCAATATAACATCAAAGTAGTTCACCGTCAACGGAATCAAATCAACGCTCAAGACTTTATCACCTATCTTGATCTCACATGACTTGAATATCGAAGAAGTAACTAGCGGTTTACTACTAGGTAATGATACACACAAGTCATATCCTGGCGGTTCTGACTTAACAGTTAAATGTTTAACAAAATCACGTGATACGAATAAATGCGTTGAACCAGAATCCATAAGTATACGTGCAGGATACGAACAAATAGGAAGAATACCTGATACGACGGTATCATCCGCATTCCTCGGCCTGAGCTGGAAGTATCGTCCTTGTTGTTGCGCGACTCCTTTCCCTTTATCCACTCGAGGTTCTACCCTTGATCCGCTTGGCACACTCGATGCCCCAGTACTCATTCCCGGTTGTCTCTTACTCGGACAGTTCTTTGCTATGTGTCCCGGTTGTCCACACTCAAAACATTTTTCTCTCATTTCTGGGTTGTAGCTCTTCGTATTCGGAAAGGTATTTGGTGGGGTCGAGTTTGCATTCAAAGGACAATTTTGGGATATGTGTCCTAACTGCTTGCAAAAGTAACAGGTGCTCAATTGGTAGCAAGTTCCTCTTTGTCGCAGGTTACATGTTGGACACAACGGTCTCGAGTCCCCCATGAACGTACTCCCTCCTTGGTTACTCATATATGATCCCGAACCTTGCGTAAACTGTTTCTTCGCATTCCCTTGACTCTTACCCCGACTGTCATTTGCTCTCTTCCCTTGTTGTCCCTGTCGATATCTGTCGACACTTTTCTCAGCAATACGAGCAGCTTCCTCAACGAGAGAAACGGTCGGGTGTTGTAACATATCCACACGGCCACGAATATTCTCCCTAAGTCCTTCCTCAAACTTACGAGCTTTATCCCTATCAGTTGGAACGGTAGTTTTTCTAAATCGTAACAAGGCATTGTAAAGGGATACATACTCACTCACAGTCATGTTTTCCTGAACCAGACTTGCAAACTCTTGGAGTTTCTGAGTATAAGCAGATTGCGGAAAGAAACGTTTGTTGAATTCTTCTTTAAATGCTTCCCACGTGGTCGACTTCCCTTGTTCAAGTACGTTGTTCCACCAATCCAATGCTTCGCCCATCAACGTATCGGATGCGCATAAAATTTTCTCCTCGTCGGTACACATTACCTGACGGAAATGTCTCTCCATGTCCATCATCCAATGATCGGCCAAGTCTATGTCAACTTGTCCATAATACAAGGTCGGTTTCCGCTTATGAAACTGTTCCACGATTGTGTGTTGAGGTCGCGGTGCCGGTGGTGCATTGATATAACGAATTTCCACTGGTGGAGGCTGAACGTTCATCTGTTCTCTTTCACTTACCGCTTGTATGAAATTTTCCACCATATTCACTATTTGGTCCATCCGCGAATGCGGTGACAATTCTCTCGACAGATCCGCCAAAATGTTTCAAATATTTATCTGTTGAGTTCAATGCATAATGACCATGCATGCTATGCCACAATATAGATATATGTGCACAGTTCATCACGATCAACAAATGCTAACACATGAAGCATTTCTACAATGATAACAATTATCTCCATAATTACACACTCCACTCGACGTCACTCAGCATATATAACGTCACCCATTCCCAAGGCTCTAAACTTATGATCTGATACCACTAAATGTCACAGCCCGGTCCTACAATAGCGGAACCGAAGCCCGTGGCACGCCACCGAGGCTAAACCAATTCATTAACGTTCCCAAAAATTAGTTTCAAGAACACACGCAGCGGAATAAAACAAGTCATTTTGAAAACCATTCGTCCAGTCGACTGATCCTCGGATCCAGTCGACTGATCCTCGGATCCAGTCGACTGATCCTGGTCCAGCAGAAAGTTGGGTTTTAAAACACCATCCAGTCGACTGGGGCTTCAAAATTTCAGTCGACTGGTAAAGTCCGGTCGACTGAAGTCCAACCTGGCCAAAAATATCAATTTTGAAAACCATGATCCAGTCGACTGTGTCGGAGACCCAGTCGACTAATCCTCCATGAAACGATGCAGAGAGTTGCTGAAAAGGAGGCTCCAATCGACTGTTCAACAAACCAGTCGACTAATCCCCTGGAAGCAGCACATTCTGTAGCATTTTCAAGTTTAAAAGCTTTTAAATTCAAACGGGGATTAAACACACACTTCCAAAAGTACTCAAAAACAATCCTAACTGTATTAACATATTACCGAAGCACAGTTACAACATGTTACCAACTATTACAATATTTTAGATTCGTTCTAACATACCAAGTTAAACATAACTAAAAACCATAAAAATTCTTATTACAACATTCCTATTGTCCCAAAACTACAAGGTTAACGTTCAAGTCGCCTTCTAAAAGAACTCCCAACCCACGTGCTCACTTCTACGATTCATCGCCAGCATTTATACCTGTAATGGTTATTTGAATAACCACACATATTCGATTTGTTTAAGCTAATGCTTAGTGAATAAATCAACATATGTACATGAATGATAAACATGTTCGTATTCACATCTCTACATTTCATACTAGTCGCCGGAGACTCACGTGCCCGTCCATACTCCCAATCCGTGACTCCTCGCCAATAAGTCCACGCGAAAGGGTAAGACCCACGATTCTTCTCTTCAATCGTGCGACCTTAATGCCTATATCGGCTCCACAAAATGGCACGGTGACCACGTGCTCCTTCTGACCCAAATAAGCAACTTAACATGCTCAAATACATATCACCATGCTCGCGGTAATCAAAGCATTTCATCGTGCTATTGGGCCTACTTATCAATATAAATGACCAATATGAACTACACAAGATATCTCTAAGTATTAATACATGGTATTCAAACATAACATGAATACACGCCAAGACATCATTCCAAAACATAGTTGGATCACTCACCTCCGATTTACGCTCTTATAATTCAATCTGAAGAAAACTCGTGCACAAAGAACGTGCAGAAGTCCGTCTAATACAATTCCTATGGCTCAAAATTCCATTTATTAATTTTTATGAAAAATTTTAGAAAACAATTTTTTGAAAAACTTGGCCAAACAAGCCCTAACATATATCAAAACGAAGCTCTTACCTCGAGGAGCTCAAATATGAAATATGGGAGAAAACAGACTGACGGAAGGTCGTCGTTTGGCGTCGCAAAGCTTGAAGCAACAAAATCTCCCTTGGCCTCTTTTTGGAAACTTAGGTTGAAAGCTTTGTAAAATATCTCATCCATCTCTATCTATATATAGGCAAAATCTTTGGAAATTACGTTTACCTCCCCACTAGTTTTCAAAACTCCTAATCAGTCTCTGAAACTTTCTATACAGCTTATTCATAGCTTTACAAGTGAAACCCCAAAATTATAAAAGTTTTCGACTAAATTTCGTTTGGTCGCTAAAACGCGAATTTCTACATGACGTTTCCGAAGTTGCTAATTAGCCTACCAAATTAATAGCGTGTTAATTCGTTCTCACCAGGATACTAAAACTAACAATAGATATAAATTATAAAACAGAAAATAATACAGATATTGAAATACACAGGTAAACATTTATTTTCAGATAAACATTTAAAGTATTCCACAGTGACCGTCTCACACTCGGAGAGACGTCGCAACAACAAATCCCCAATCACTACAATTTCAAAGGGTTCTCTAATACAGACACCCAAATCAACTCGTGAGTCAAAACTCACCCAAACATGTGTCACAAGACACGCCACATCACATTATCATGCATGACAATATAATGCAAAAGCAATAACACAAATACGGGTGTTATAGATGTGTTGTGTCAATCATGCTTGGTTGATGTTTGAAAATGTTTAGGAGTGTGTTTGGTATGTTTCTCCAACGTTTTATGAGAGTTGGAGTGGTTTTGGTGATGTTTAAAGCAATTCTGCAAAAATTTAGCAGCAGAATTGCAATCTGCAGAATGGGGATCGATCTGCGGGTAAAGGGCGGATCGATCCGGCTGATCTGGGAAGAATTCTGCGGAAGAATTATATAAATGGATCGATCCAGGTTTTAGAGCAGATCGATCCGGACTTCTTAAGGGACATTCTGCGAGAGGAACAAAAAGATGGATAGATCCGACTATAAAGGGCGGATCGATCAGCTCATAAAGTCTGCTCTTACGAAAATGTGCATAACTTTTTCTAGAAAATTTGGACTCGTGCACTGTTTTGTGCGTTGGAACCGGGACTCAAAGACCTATCTTTTGGTATAAAATTTGATATACTTTATTAATGACTATTACCCTTTGGGGTTGTTTTGTCACAGTAAGCTCTTTTATGTTAGTTCAAATCATGTTTTTCCTTAATAATTAACATGGTTCCTTGTTCATTAGTGTACTTTGGGGGTGTATAGCTTCATTACACATGTCTTAATCCGCTGGGGGTGGATTGGGGTGTGACCAGAACGTCTCAATCTCGCAGAGACTTCACTACATCAAAACATCCATTTCACGCCGTCTCAGAGGATTCTCTTACATAGACACTCAATTCAACTCGTGAGTTATAACTCAGTCACACATGTGTCATAGTACACATCACTTCACATTTTCATGCATAACAAATGTAATGAACTACTATAAACACGTACACGGGTGTTATAATTCTTTAGCTAAGAATATTAGATTGAGAATTTCTTTGAAAATAAGAAATATTTTAGAGCAAAACTCTTATATTGCCGATAGGTTTTTTTTTTTTTTTTTGTAAATTGTCAAAAGTTAACTGTTTCTTCATTAGATGCTTTAGTTGCAATTTGGCTTCATATAAGTGATTGAAGTAAATTTTTTGAATATGTTGTGAATTAAACCTTCGAAACTTCGTAAGGTTTTTTGTTTTCTCAAAACCATCAAAATGGTGTCTTTCTACTAGCCACATGAACCTAACATTGCGCATATGTCTAACAAAATTTTAATAGTTTTCTTAATCATCCCCAACTCCCCAACTTTAAAGGTGTAACAGTCTGAATTTTAGCTCAGAATTTGTCTTAGCCTTCAAGGGTAACTTAGGTATTTAACAATATTCCTATTTCATTTTCCTTGACTCAACCAAACACAGTATTCTAAATCCAGCTACGATTTCATTGGTGAATCAAATACTTTACAGGGAATTAAATTCCTCGTAAACTGATTACTAGTATTATGATTCCTGGTAATCAGAATCCACCTAAAATAGTCCATGAACTAAACGAGCCGCCATTAAAGTTTTTAGTGAGTTTTTGGCCGTTATTTCAATTAAGTAATACTACATTATCAAACGCACTGAATATAATAATTGCTTAAAGTTTTCATTTTTCATCACTTAATTGGGTTATCAAACACACCCTCACACTTTTTGCCGATTTTCACTTACTTCTTTGTGCTTGAAATTTGACACTAATACCCCTTGTGTTTCAGACCAAAGTTTAACCGTAAAATTTACTAACAAAGCAATATGAAATTACGAAATTATCCCACATCTTCATAACAATGTTTAGAACATAAGTTTACTCCAATTCATTTAAAAAAAAAACCTATGGTTTTCAAATTGAGTAAGGACATTTGATATTTTTAGGATTTTCTTGGTACATTTCGTGTGGTTGATCCAAAGAAAATAGCTGATAACTTATTTTCCTTTTAATGTGACTCTACGGAGTAGAACCTAGAAGATATATTTTACCCTTCAAATTAGGGCTCCCAAGTGTAGAACGTTTAGATTGGATGGAAAAACTTATGCTTATACTTTAGTCCGAACTACATGAGGTATTAGAGCCAGAATTTAAAGCGTAGAGGTAAGTGAAAACGGGTAAAATCACAGGGTTGTAAATGTATTAAATCCAATATCTACACCATCGGTCCATCATCTGAAGACTACTGGGAACCCTCTAATGGGCTTGAGCCCACTGGTGAATCCACAAAAAATGGACTGGACTTGGCCCAACCTGGGATTCACACTCTTAAATAACTGTGGGCCGGCCCAATCTGGGATTCAGGTTGATTTGATTTAGTCAGGCCCACCCTAGCATGGTTTTAAAGTCATTAATCTGATGGGCAAAATTAAGATGTGTGAATTTGGTGAGGTTATACTTACATCCCATATCTCATTTTCGGACGCCGTTCTAGTACTTTATCACTGTACTTACAACGAGTTTGACTATTTCTTTGACTTTCCACTGTCATGAAAGACGCACAAGTTTACTAACCTAGAAACAATTAATGCAAAATACTAGTTTAAAGTAAGGCCTCTTTGATCCTGAATAATGCTTTTTTTTCTTTTTCATGTGGGTTAAAGAAATAATTGAGAAAATTAATTTTCTCTGTTAAGAGGACAACCTCTAGTTTTAGTTCTCTATGTCACATGAAAAAATAAAGAGTAATACTTGGGGCACAATCAAAGTCACAACCTTTTTTGCACAATCTCTATTTTGTGTCTATCTCTCTCCTAGTGGGCACTGTGGGGTCACTGACACTATATGACCCATCAAGAGAGAGATAGACACAAAATGAAGGTTGTGCAAAAAAAGTTGTGGCTTTGGTTGTGCCCTAAGTATTACTCAAAAATAAATCCCTTCGTTGTTCTGAATTTTCTTATTTTAAACTTGCAAGGTCACCTTATATTCACGATTAAAGATTAAACTTTTCCAAACCATCCTCTCTTTATCGTTTTCTTTTCTTTTCTTTTGTTGTGCATTACTTTCTTATTTTTTTTTTCATATTAATTGATCCACGTAGCATTATGCATGATTACCAAGACTTCGGCCGACCATGTGAAGTAGTCCAGTGCCAATGTTTTGGCCACTTTCTTTTTAATCATTGTGCATCTTGTCACAACAATGTTTATTGGTTTAAAACTTTAAGCTAATTCCAAGGCAGAGCTGGATAGGGTTGGGGTGGACTATAATTTCCCAAAATATGGAAAAAAAAATAATAATAAATAATTTAATATGTGGGATATTTTAGTTCAAATGTAATCCAGTCCCCCCAAAATTTGAGAATTTTTTTTTTCTACTTGTGATATTTTAGTCTAAATGCACCCTAATAATAATTGTTTATGTGATATGTTAGCCTTAGCCCAAACTCACCTTAATATCTGATATTAAACCTTACTATGCCATTCTCAATTCACCGAAACCCAATTTAGTGTTCTGAATTCAAGTTAGAGTCAAACCCACCTAATATTTGACAACATATATAATATCCTATGTGATATTCTGGCCCAAGATCGAACACCCTAACATTTGACACCAAACCTGATTATGTCTATTCTCATTTCAGTCAAACTCAATTAAGGGTGTGTTTGATAACCCAATTAAGTGCTGAAAATGAATAGATTCAGCACTTATTCTTTTTCAGTGCGTTTGATAACATACCACTTAATTGAAAAAGCAGCCAAAAAATCACTGAAAACTTAAAGTGAGAATTTTCTACTGAAAATAATCACTGAATGCATTCTTTTTCAGTAGTTAAAGCACTATTTTCAGTATTACAAATTCAATCACTTAAAATTTTCAGTACTTAATTTTCAGTTTTATCAAACGCACCCTAAGTGTTTCAAACTCAGTTTGACACTATACATTATTATTGATTCAAATAGTTTGTATTTATCTCTATCTCATTATCTTTTCTTATCTCATTCTAAAATATGTATAAATAAATTCAAAAATAAATAAATAAATTCGGAGGCAGCATAGCTTCGTCAACCTCCTACAAAAAAAAAAAAAAAAAAATTCTGTCTCCGCTCTCGACTAATTCATCGATTTTGTTAATTCTGTAAATTTGGTTAAAGAGTTGATTTCAGTCAACAGAAGAATTAAACTTCAATCATGAAATGAAACTTATTATAGGAGTTACTGAGTAGTAGAAAAGGGTTGGTGATTAGTGTTTTCATGCACGAGGTCACGGATTCAATCCCCGCAAACGCATAAAAATCTGTTCAGACCTCAACTCTCAGATTTAACCAAGTTCATCATATACAGAGTCAACTTTACATGAACTACGACATTAGTCCAATGAGGATAAAAATGTTGTGCAGTGATCCACAGAGACAACTGAGTTATAACATAAATAAATAAGAAGTAAATAAAAAAAAAAAAATTCTTTTAGCATAGCATGGATAAGTGGGTGTACTTAACTTCTTCTTTCTACTACTATTATACTTATAAAAGGAACCCTGTTGTTGATTTGCCCTTCAAACCTATTATCCTAAGAGTAAAGATTGTGATTCACTTAAAAACATAATTTTTGGGACATAACTCAAAAGATGTGTCTATATCTCTCCTGTAATATCACTGAACCCCCACAATGACATAAGAGAGAGATAGACACATCTCTTGAATTGTGTCCTAAAAATTAAATCTTTGAGTGTGCCTCAAATATTACCTAATCCTTAATAATCTCCAAACTATTTTCCTACCATAGACCTACGATGGAGGTGTGTTAATTTCAAAAGGAGTCTCTTTAAAACCTTTTAAGTTTTTGGACGGCATTTTAGTGCTTTCTTTCCTACAAACAGTATTGTTTTGATGG
This sequence comes from Hydrangea macrophylla, assembly GCA_033977485.1. Taxonomy (NCBI): domain Eukaryota; kingdom Viridiplantae; phylum Streptophyta; class Magnoliopsida; order Cornales; family Hydrangeaceae; genus Hydrangea; species Hydrangea macrophylla. The sequence goes on from CM066990.1 coordinate 107,676,512, forward strand.
TATGATTAGTCTATATGTTCTCAAAACAGGACCGTATAGTATCTAATTGACTTGGAATATATTTTTGCTCACTTTAAAATTGTTCACATTTATTCATCATTTTTTCTCATTAGTTAATATAGTGGAATCTATGATTAAATAAAAATTATGGGTGATGTTATTGCCACTCCATCATTAAACCAAGGCACTCTATAGTACCATTCTTAAAGTATGTGGTATATGCATGTCATGCATTACATACATAGTACCATATACTCTGATAGTGGTACCATGAAGTGCATTGGTTCAATGATGGAGTGGAAATAACAATTCCCAAAATTAATTAATGATATAAAGTACTATGCCCAACTACATTAGTTAATAAAAAAGAAGGATGAGCAAAGAACAAGTAATTTTGGGGTGAGCAAAATTACACTCACCGACTTTAAGTGAGTTGTTATTGTTAAGGACTTGGAGCACTACTACACCCACACACTTTTTCACACATTTTTCTACGCCCAACTTTAAATACATGTACTTTGTGCAGCATAAGTGATGCACAAAAAAATATAAAAAATTAATACATACATTTAAAATAGTAGTAAAATTCGTACATACATTTAAAATAGGGTAATACTTGGGACACAACCTTCATACAACTTTCATACAACCTCCCCAAAAGATGTGTCTATCTCTTTCCTATGTCACTGTGGGGTCCAGTGACATCACAGGAGAGAGATAGACACATCTTTTGGGGAGGCTGTATGAAAGTTGTATGAAGGTTGTGTGTCTCAAATATTACTCTTTAAAATATAGCATTTTCTTAAGGGCATTATTTGAACATCAAATGCTCAGCTACCAAACAAAAGGTTAAGTTAAATGTAATTAAAACAGGGGCAAAAAAGTCGGCCACTACTTTGTACTTTACTAGAGACTATGGAGTAGGGAGAGAAGGGGTGAATCAGCAAGGGGCATTTACACAGTTACTAAAACTTCAGGGGTTCCCACTGTTATTTTAAAAGCTTGAGAGGAGAGTGAATGACATTTGAAAAGAACTTTTCATTATTTTAATGTTTTGGTGTTTTTGAAAGGCACCAAAAGCAATAGCATTACATAATGGGTGACGATACAAAAAGGACAAGGAGGGCCCACTTTGGAAAATTCAGTCTTTTTAAGAGTTATTAAGCTGTCGATCTTTTAACCACGCAAACTGAACCATACAACATTCAATCACAAATGCCCAAAAAATATCAACACAAACTATTCACTTTTTTTTTTTTGGCACTAAAACACAAACTATTCACTTACTAATACTATTTCATAACCAAAAAGGAAAAAAAAAAAAAACTCAATAAGGTAAAAAGAAAAAGATGGATTTTACAATACACTGATCAGTGCCCATTGCGCAGCCCTTAATGTAACATACAGATACACGTGTATATATGTACCATTTTTGTGAAAAAAGATATTGGGAGGCCATTGTAATGGCCTTTTGTCGTGTTGTCACCCATCTCTCTCTCTCTCCTTTTTTGACCACCTCTCTAGGACGTGTACCTCTTCATAAAACATCATCGTGTGTAACGGCTATATTTCATGTACGTTGCTGAAAAAATCTAGTTTCATGCCACCTTAAACGGTCCGGACCGGTCCAAGGATACTTTTACACTGCGTGAATTTCTTTGGAAGATCTAAAATAAAAGGAAAGATATTAACTAAGGCTTTAGAGGTGGGGGGTTCTTATTCATTCATGGGTTTCCTAATGGGTCCTCCTCTGAGCATTTTTTACTAGATATAAAATTTTTTTTTTTTATATGACCCAATTTTTGTTGAAGTTAAAACATAGAATGAGGTTAATGGAGAATCAATCTGTCACCTTTCATCACATACAATAATATAGACCTTAACACACAGAGGAAGAAGAAAAACAACACAAAACCTTAATGTTCATGCATGGGCTATATGTTATACTAGCTGGTTGATTTCTTTGAGTTCACTCGTGATGTTTAATTTTCTATGTTTAACGTGGATACTAGATATGCATGGTTTAATAAGTATATGAACAAGGATATGCCAAAAAAAAGAGAGTAATAAATGGGTGTTTAAAAATAGTTAGTTCTATGCATATACACTTCTTCATTTCCATATATATGCTTAAAAACCAAAAAAAAAAAAAAAAACAACGAATTTATTACGATTAATTTTCTCGGTTTAATAATGGAAATTGCTATTCTCACTCCAAAATTGAACTAATGCACTCCATGGTACTTACTACTATGGTACTACGGACACACCATCCAGTCAATATATTCCATGGAGTGCATTGGTTCATTCAGGAAGTGCAAATAGCAATTCCCTTTATATATATATATATATGTGTGTGTGTGTGTGTGTGTGTGTGTGTGTGAAGCATCAGTGACAATATTGCTACAAGCATCTCCATCACCATGAACATCTCAGGAAGTGAATGAGAAGGGCATATCCAGGGAAAAAACAAAACATGACTCATGCAAGCTGGTATTTTAATTTTGCCATAACCCGTTTACCTAGATTGTACCATGCATACTTGATGCAAGTAAAACAATTATCACCTTCAATCTCTGGATCCTAAATTATAAAACACCTCATTAAAAACATGCAAGCATTACAAAGTATAAAGACTTGCAAAAGCAGCAGCACAAACTATTCACTGTTAAAGTTCAAGCAGGATTGGTGATTTATTAGTCAAAAGCTTGAGTTTAAATTAGTCTCAGGAAGCTATAAAGTTGACTAAACAGATGCCTCAAAAACAGCTCAAATCTATCAAGTTTCAGTACATGTAAATAAATTACGACTTTATCAAAGACAACTCAATTTAAGAACTCATCTGCTAAGTTTTTTGCAGAATTACTTGATCCAACAGCCGATCTTTATGCCATTGAGAATCAGATTTCACCACAGTTTTGATGTGAAACCTAGTACTGCACCTGCCATGTGAAAACGGCCAATCTGAGCAAATTAAGCTTGTTGGTCATGAAAAACTTGGACGATAATACATGGAAGATCTCGGGTGACCTGTTGAGGACGAAGGTGCCATTAAAGAACTCGGATGAGGTATTCTTGAACTATCCGAAGTATAATTCCACTTCACAGGGCAGGCATTTGCTCTTCTCGGAGTGGGAATTTCAATGCCAGTATTGTACGCCAATGGTAGTCCACCACAAAAGGAATTTGCTTGCCTTGCATTATTATAATTGGTTCCCAATGGAATCGAATTGGCCGCAATTTCAGGAGTATCATCAATGATGATGATCTCCTTAATGGGATTCCCATTAGAATCTGCATTCCGATGTTGGTGATGATCATGAGATGCTACGATTTTCTCCATATTGTATTTCCACGGAGTATCTGGTTTGAATCCACCTTTGTGCTCACGAGTCTCCGAGGATGCTGCAAAACCACCACCAACATTCTGTCTCGGAGACGTCGCCACCGAAGCATGAGAGGGTATATGAGGTGTCCCGGGATTGATGATATGGCTGCTTAAACCTTTTGACAATCTAGCATCAAAACCTTGCCCCATTGTGTAATCTTGAATTTGGCCAGTGATAAGAGAATTTTGAATGCGGCCGTTAGAGATTCCAGAAAATGTCTGATACAGTGGCTTTTGATGGTCATGAAGAACACCCGAGTGGCCTTCTCCAATTCGCGGGGATACATCTTCGTCTTTCTTGACCACCATCAAATTTTTTCCCATCAACCGAAGAACAGGATTAGAAGCAGATGGACTAGCAGATTCAAACTCACCACTGCGAGATGGAAGTGCCGAATCAGCAGAAACTTTCACCGGGCAATTGTTGATAGAAAATGCTTCGTGATTCGAGTTCATATTGAAGGTCCTTTTGTTTGGATCACCACTCATTTGCTCCCCGACTGCAGGAAATGGCAATGAAGACATAGTTCGTCGCCTTCGAAGTTGAGATTCTTGATAATCTAGCTTAAGCCCCCGAGAGGTTCCCTCCTTCCGAGAACAACAGCATGGCTGATCATTTTTGAAATTGTGGGGACCCTTATCAGGGAAAAGATTTGTCTTTTGTGCTCTTATGCTCATCGCTTCATGTGGAAATGTGGCGCTATTTTCGACTACGCCTGCCCTAACTTGGTCATTAGCAACATGAGGTCCTACAGATAACCAATCAGAAGATCTTGAATCAGATCTAACCATTGCAGAGTTAGAAATGGTGGACGTCGCGGAAATCGGAGAATCGGACGATTCTCTATCAACCAGATCATGGTGATCTTCGGAGGATTGAAGCCGGCTGGTGGTCAACGATGAATTTCCTTGAAGTTCTTCTGAGCTCATTCCCCCAGGACTCGGCAAGAATGATCCTGGGGGTCCTGGAATGGGTATTGGATCAACAACAGAAAAGTAATTTTCTTGCCCAACTTTAGAATCCAATTCTGCCCCAAAATGAGAGTGTCGGCCAACCACATCGTTTTCAACTTCATCTCCACAAAACATCTCTTGTGCATCACCCTCGCCGGGCTCAGTGGGACCATAGAAAGACCTGTTAAATACTTCATCACAGCCCAGTGAGTTGGGTCGGGTATAGGAAGGAATAGCTATTCTGGAGGATGGTTCAAAACCCCTATCTTCATCAGGATACGTATCTGCCAAATTACCAGACACTCCAACAGAATGATCCAAATTTTCCTCTACATCAAGACCATAATGCAGAGGTGCCAGATATGAACTCTTCAAAGCCGAAGCTTCCTCCCTCTGAAAATTACCAATTACTCCTCTCTTCTTTCTGATTTTCAAAACACCGTGTCTACCTCGAGATTCTCTGTCATTGACCTCTTTAACTCTAGATTGATTTTCACCATTAAGATTCTGCAAAGACTGGTCGTGCTGTTCAAAAACTTCAGATGGAGCCGAGTGTTTTCTATTAAAATTAACGTTGGAACCGATCATCTTCTTCCTCAAAGAGGATCTCAAAGATGAGAACCTTGGGGCTTTTGATGAGAATGTATGATTCCTCCACGATGATCCTGGGGAAACATCACTAGAAGAAGGATTTTCTCTTGGCACATCCTTGCAACTATCATTCACAGAGGTAATTTCTTTTCTCAATTGTTCAGTGTTTCCGTTGACATGACACCCAAATGAGGAGAGCCCAGATCTCTTTCTCAGAGGAGACCGGCCATTACATTCAATTTCCTCGACTTCATACGATGAAACATCCATTTTTTTCTTGCTGCTTTCAGGAGAAATTAGTGGACCTTCAGATGAGTTTGGAGTTATCATAACAAAGCTTCTCTCCGCATCGGAATCACCTAAAGATGATCGATCACTATCAACTAGCAAGTCTTGCCTCAAACCATGCCCCAACCGCTGAAGACTTCTCTTAAACTTTGTCTTCTTCATGAGACCTGTTCTTTTAGATGAAATCCATTTTCTCACATCTCTGGAATCACCAACTTTAGTCTGGTGTTGAGCTTTGAAGGGCAGTCTCAGGTGCTCCTCTCTACTGGGACTACTTTCTGGCACAGCAGAATGTCTTTCTAGACCGCCACAAATCTGTTAACCAATGTTTAAGAACCTTATAGCTGAAACTTTGTAAAATTAAATTGCAGATATAGTGACATTTTGTACTACATTTTAAGAGCTGAACTTTGTAAAATTAACAGTCAATAGTTTCAAGCTTAAAATTTCTGAAGTATAGTAGAACCCAGAGTTGTTTTATGTCTCACTTTATACTGAGGTATCAAATTAACTATCCCAACCCCACAAAACCTATGAAGCATATGAATAACATATAAAATTATATGGAAAAGAAAAATGTACTGAACATAGAAGCTGAAAAATCCTAAGGCTGTCGGGGATGAAATTTGAATGCGGGACATATGACATATTCGTAGACAGGAAGCTTCTGGAGAATTCTCTTCAGGCTAACAAGAAAAATAAAATTTGATGGGAAGAAACAATTGAACGAGAAGCAGGAGTGATGTACCTCGGAACCACGATTAGGAGTGAGAGAACAACTTTTTTTGCTCTGAGGGGCAAGTTTCAAATATCTTTGGTTTTTCCGTCCATGACGTTTTTTCTTGTGGGCTGAATGGAACTTGCTACGTTTATATCCTTTCAGTGATTTAGGAGGTCCATAATCCGATCCTCCCTTTGACACCGATGAATCACTAAATCTTGATAAAATTCGAACCTTGGTGCCATTGGCATCAATATATACATCATCTTCATCACCAGTGTCCACAAAATTATCAGGCAAAACCTTTTTCTTTTTCTCTTCGGCGCACACCACTTTCTCTTGTTGAATAGGCAAGACTGAGTTTATAGCCCAGCTTGTCCCATTTCTTCTATCGAGCTCTTCTAACGTGCAACGTTCAGCCGTTTCATAGATATCCACCATTAATTTCGTCTTCCTCAGCTTTATCCTATGCTTACTAACCTTAGAATTTGGTGTCCCCTTAACTGGTGACTCAACAGAAAGGCACTGATCAATGTGAGCATTCAAGGTTGTGTTTGAAGAAGAAGAGAAAGTTTTGCAAACTGGGCATACATTTGAAGCCATTGTTTCTGAACCCATCACACAATTCGAAGTATTATCTTCCTTAGAGATAGGATTAGGATCAGATGGGGTACCCAATTTCACTATCAATCTACACTTCTTGACTGGAGGATTGGTAGTCAACGATGGTAATTCTTTATCTCCCTCAGATACACTTGAATTTATATTTACACAATCTGTATCTAACTTTTTGCTACATTCAGCATCATCAGAACTGATTGTGTCAGTATGAATATTGCTTGGCCTGGAAAGCTGATCTCCATCGAAATCGCTTATCTTCTGTTCAATCAAACTAGTTTCAGCTGCGCATCTCTTGAGCGTCCGGTTCTTCACTGAATCAAGAGGCTGGAAAGGTGGAAGCAAATCTCTCACTCCATGGTTCAAACAAGTTCGCAAACTTTTCTGAGAAAACGGCCAATTCGTCTTAATATCTTTGCTTCGAGTACTAAATACATAATCTCTGCAGCAAAAACCATAATAATAATTATTAAGATTGTTTCAATCACTTGCAACCAAAACATTATGAGCTCAAAGCATTAACTATTATATACTCCCTTGTAGCTCAACCTTGCTGTACTTCACTAAGCTACAGACAATAAAATAGCAGTAATATTAGGACACTTTCCATTTTGCATATTAACTGAAGAACTGGGAACACATGGACCATGGAATCAATACAAAAACACATCATATCCAGAGAAAATCACATCAGCAAAAGTGAAACATGAGATCAAAGAAATTAAAAAACAACAAAAGGTAGGTAAAATTTTAGTAAATTAAACAGGTTACAAATTAAGTAACAGCTTTATTTAGGCTTTGAAGGCTGAAATTTGTGGAAGCCCCCCAACCTACCTGCTGAGAATAAGTTCAAAAACTCAAATAAAGCAATAAATCAATAAGTTCACTATTACCAATATGTAATAGTGGATCTGACCCAACAAAGATCACCCCCATGGAAAGACCAGAGAGAGAGAGAGAGAGAGAGAGAACCATAACAAAACAACAATCAAAGTAGGAAAAAATAAAATAAAATATAGTATTATTACCTTATGGAGAATTTGGGAAGCAGTACTGGGTTTGTGTCATCAAGGCCTGATTTGAACAGATCTACCTCTTCTTGTTGCTTATTATCAGAAGCCCTCAGATGTTCATCACTACTTTTCAGTTGTGGGATTTCACAAGGAAATGGAGGATCTGGTGGAGGGTTTTCAGTGGATAACATCTGATGATAATCTTCTCCTTTCTTGTGCTGCCTTCAAAACAGTCACAAGAACTTCCTCTCTCTCTATCTCCACAACTATACCTTATCTTAGCCTCCTTGATCAGCAGCATATATAACAACAATTAATAGACCTCTCACAAAACTCCCAAACCCCACCACCACAACAAAAAAGGCTCCAAACAGTAAAGATTAAACAAAACCCACTTGATCAGAAATTAAACCTTTTCTTCTTCATCCATCAGCCTGAAACATATATAAGAACAACATGAACATACATAAGTCAAAAAGAGTTTCAGAAATAAAGAATAGAGAGAGAGAAGAAAATTCTAGCTAGACCCCCCTCTAGAGCGTTATTTTATGTGATTGGGAGGTGTATACTTGACGCATCTATCTACATATGTATAAACAAATCACACGCTCTGTAAGAGCCTGATAGAACAAGGAAAGAACAAATATGGCTAAGAAATCAAACCCACAAGTTAAGAAGTGATCAAAGATCAAAGTGCATGAAGTGTTATTTCATGTATGTAAAACCAAGAAAGGAAAAAAAAAAAAAAAGTACATCATGAAATTAGGAGGTTTAAAGAGATCAAAACACCACAAACCGACTTCATTATTTTAACAATCAAAAGTCTATAAAAGGTAAATCAAGAAGATACATACTAAACGCAATAAGAGTGATTTTTTACATAGTTGGGAAGAATTTCACACGCAAAGTGGTGGAATAGAAATAGAAAACTCAAAATCAAGGTCACCCAAAAGCCGATCGATTTAAATTTAGTAATGAGAGATTTAGCGGAGAGTTGAAAGAAAAACAAAGACCGACCCCAAAAAAATCAAACTTGGATCATTTAAGTGAGCAGTAGAACATTACCATATCGAAATCTAGTATGTAGATCAGGTTTGTTTAGTTTTGAGTTTTTTTTTAAAAAAAAAAAAACCCACAAAGTCGGTCAAGGGATTTGAGGAGAAGCTCGAGAATCACACGGTAAAGAGATCATAAAATCAGAGGAAGCTTCGGGCAGGGGCTTTCAAACTTCAAGAGTATACACATATGCATATATACATATATATATATGTATATGTCTATATAGAGAAAATCAGGAAGAGAATCGGAAACATGTACAGAGGAAAATGAAAATCTAAAAAGAAAACCATGAACAGAAACGATTATTGAAGAGGAAAGTTTTTAATTAATCTCGTAAAAAGACAAGTGTTTGGGGGAGCAAGACAAAACTAGACCCAAGAAATCGAATAAAATCGAAAGAAGATAACTTTATTAACACAAACCTTCTTCTGAAGCTGTTTTGATAGGATTTTAGATTAGCCTGGAAAAAATGGAGATCAGAAAATGGGTTTTTTTTTTTTTTTTTTTGGCTAGAGAGATAAAATATCGGATAGAGCAGAAATGAGAAACAAAGGAGCATATAGAGAGAGAGTGAGCAAGAGTTTAGAAAAAGAGAGAGAGATGAACAGAAGGCTGAGAAAACAGCACCACCCACTCACACATCAAAAGGGTATCAGGTTCTTCTCTCCACCAAAAAGCAGGTTTGTACCATTAACAGCACGATTCACCTCCCCATCTGTGAATATGCGTGAGAGAGAGAAAGTAGAGAGAGAGAGAGCGGAGGTATGTTACTCTACAAAGCTGTCCTATCCTATACCTACCCTACAGTCCCTCATTTTTTATCCATACTTTAATGTTTTGATTTTTATCATGCACTCTAAAATGTCAGTTTTACCCCCCCCCCCCCTCCCGACCTCAGTCCTCCACAAAACGACAAAAGTCTTATGTTTGAACCATATCTCTAATTTCAAGTTAAATTTGCACAATTCACTTCAGCGTAAAAATAATGTTAGTGGTTTATTTTCAAATGAGTACTCCATCCGTCCCATTTTAAGAGTCCATCTTTGGGAATTTAATTTATTAAGGGGATAAAAAGAATTTATACCCACTTTCCACAATTGCTCCTAATCATTACAACAACTTTTTTAGTTTTGTCTTGGTGTAGATTTCAAGGAGGGATAATTTTGGAAAGTAAGTAAAAATTGTACATCAATTTTAGGAAAGTGGACACTATTTTGGGACATCCCAAAATGGAATTGTTTTTTGATTTCATGTCCTTTTTTTTTCGAGATCTACGCATTAAAGTTGAAAATTATGCAAAATAGGTAGTTTGAAACATCATTTGGAGCTTTTATCTGTTTGAACAACTAATGCTCTTTGTTTGTAAACAGATAATAATGTTTGTAAATAGATACTATGTTATGTTTGAATTATACAACCATACATTCTCTTCTTCTTCTCTTCTCTTTATTTTTTTTTTTGGCCTGTTTGGGCGATTTTTTTTATTTCATATTTTTTTTTTGAGATCTACGCACCTATACATGTCAATTAATTCACAAAAGAAATATAATTTTATTAGATTCATAAATACACTTTTATGTTTTAATTTAAATTGTTTTGTTTTTTATTTCCACAATTTCATTGTCAGTATTTTATCTCGCTTGATAGATCTCGTTTTTTTAATTCCAAAATATCAAAGTTTACCAAAAAAAAAACGTACTTATATAGCAAAAGGTACGATAATTTGAAGTATTTTAAGCATAAAAGTGTATCTTTGGCGAAAACAAATGCAAAGGATTTAATAGATTAAGGAAAACATAAGTAGGTTTTTGTTAGAATGTATTTGGATCGAAAGCATTTGGCTGAAGCCCCTTTTTAATACTCCATAAATTTAGTTCACAAACAAAGTAGGCAGTAGCACTGCTAGAAGAGTGGTGCTAGTGACACACCACAAAGCACACCCCAAAGCACACCTCATGCTTTGTGTGCATGTACCTTGGGCTTCCTTAGCGGTTTCCAAAAAAATGTGGGCCCTGTGTAAAAAAGTTCCACAGCCCAAGGTACATGCATTTAAAGCATGATGTGCTTTGGGGTGTGCTTTGTGGAGTGTCCCTAGCATTATTGCTGCTAGAATAATGCTATAATTCTCGATATTATATCCCAAATTTACTTTACATATTATATACATGTATAGGTTGGTATAGTTCAAGTGGCAAAGATATTGGCATATATAAGTCTCCTCCAATGTATGGATTCGGTATTCGAACCTCATCCCCCTCTCCCATTTCAAAAAAAAATACAATATTGGGCCATTTGAAATTGTTTTGGATGGTCCTAGTACTGCTACATGTGTTGGGAATCAAATTTTTATAAAACTCAAAAAGCATAACATTACTCTTTAATTGAATCCCAAATTTAGTTTTCAAATTGCTTAATACTTGTACCACATGCTATGATAATTTCATGTGGTAAACAACAAAGCATTTGAAACTAGATTTAGAAAGCACAGTGATATCATTTTACTTAGAGCAATGCTAAAGTTTTTAAATTGAAATTTATTTATTTAAAATTCGAATCTCAATTTATATGAAACTGAAATTAGTGAAATTACTTAAAATAATTTCTAATAAAAAAAATTTTTTGGTCAAATATTGTAATAAAGGTAAAGTGATTCCAATATTATTGAATGTAGTCCTGCTGTTAATTGCATAGAGCGCTAAATTAAGCATACGAGTTTCAAAAAGGGGCTTAATTATTAAAGTGTTATTTTAGATGGTTCAATTATTATCACAAAAACAAATTTGATAATCATAATAATCTTTGACTTTTTTTTTTTTTTTTTTTTAACAGTAAGATTAAATTTCAGTGATTAATAAAGATGATACATAGGAGGAGACAAAGCCGAAAAAACCAATAGACCTGGGTACCTAGGATGGACATGAGCCAAGCCAAGCCTGTTTTTGATTTTTTTTCACAAGCTCATATGAGCCGAGTTTCGAAGTGATCACAAGTTTTCTCGCGAGCTTTTTCGCGCGTCCTTTAAAACAATACAGTTTAATAATAAATTGGTCATTTATCAAGCATATTTATAAGGTGTGTCATATTTTCTCTAAAATTAAATAGTTTTATAATATATATATATACAGGCAGGCTTTCCAACGGACTAGTCCGTTAACGGACCAGTTTAGCGACGAGATTTCGTCGCTAAAAGTCATTTTTTTGTCACTAAAAATGTATTCACCTTTAGCGGCGAAAATGTTAACTTTTAGCGACGAAAGTTCGTCACTAAAAACTGGTCCGTTAACGGACCAGTCCGTTGGAGAGCCTGGCTATATATATATATATATATATATATATGAGTCACTATACAATTTCTTTATCAAATCTAGCTTTTTTACGAACTTGCTCGCGAGCCTTGATCGATCGTGTTCATGAGCTCAGATGAGCGAGCCGAGCCTAGATTTTATTGAGCCGAGCTTCGAGCCTATATTGTGCGGTTCTGTTCGTATCCACCCCTACGGGTACCCCTCCAACAAAAAAAAAGAAAAGAAAAACCTATCAACTCTTTTGACCAAATTTTGACCAATAGTGTTTGCTTCATAAACTTGTTTAGTTGTATGATGTTTTTGCCCCCACCCCCCTCCCCCTCGGAATTTTCTATCGATGATGGAATTTGCCTGATAAAAATGGCTGAATATATTTCAAAAATATAAATTTTATAACATGATAAAAACAATGTAGAGTAATAACATGATCACATGTTTTTCCCCCCCAAAAAAAAAAAAACCATGATCACATGCAATGTAGCGGTGTAACGCATCTTAGTTATTCAAAGTAATTGGAAATAGAATATGGGGTCTTCAGCCACAATCTCTTAAATAAAATATGTCTAAGTTAAAATTTAAGTTACTTTTTTCAATTCATCAGGCTATTTTTTTTCTTGTTTTTTTGTCGAAAATGCCCTGTTTTGCCCAGAAACTTCAAATTCCTATAACATATTTCTTTTGTAACATTGGCACTATATGTGCATAGATCTTGAAAAAATACATGAAAACACACAAACACACACACACAAAGTTCGAAAAATGATAAAATTTTCTATTTGTAGACAATAAAATCTCAAAATCAGGCTGTAAATTACCTGTTTTTGTAAAGTTTTCAAGTCGAATGCAGAGATCTCAAAAAAAAAAAAAACACATGAAATTAAAAAAAACCACCCAAATAGCCCAAGAATTGAAAAAGTTATCGTCGTTACTACATATTATCTGTTGAAGACAGATAACAGATAACAGATTATAGGTCTTGTTGCAGACAGTTAACAGATAATATTACTTGTTGCAGACAGATAAAATCTCAAAATCAAGCTGTAACTTATCTTTTTTTGTAAAATTATCAAGTCCAATGCATAGATCTCGAGAAAATACAAGATATACAAAATAATAATAATAATAGTAATAATCTACATATATATCTCATCCACAAAGGCCAAAAATGATGAAATTACGGTCGTTTTATTTTGACAGATAAAATAGAAATATGAGGTTCTAAATTACTTTTTTTTGTACAATTTTCAACTCCAATGCATAAATCTCACAACAATATTTGAAATCTCAATTAAAAAAGAATCACCCAAAAAAAGGCTAAAATGAGTAAGTTATAATGGTTTAAAGTTGTCAGATAATATTAAATTAGTCATATTTTTGTGAATAGCAAACTAAACCGAAAAAGTAGGATTGAGCTTTTTAAAACGTGGCCAAATCATATGGATGTTTGGCTAATGCACCTAATATTGAGCGTAATATCCCATAGAAAAATAGTTTTATCAACGCTATATATTTGGTTATTGAACGGCTTCTTTACTCTACGTAAGTTTCACTGAGTATTTGGTGCATCCTTGTAGCAACAATAGTGATTTTAGTTATTGTGGTTCTTTAATTATATGAACTTACATACTAGGTTTTTTTTTTTTTTTTTTCTCTCTCTTCTATCTAATTTTTGTGTTCTCCTTGAGGCTGTTCCTTAGGATGGGAGAGCCCTTAACTATTTTCTTTGTTATTTTTTATTACTTTCAATAATATGTCCCCTCTTCTGAAAAGGGGGTTTGTCCCTCTTTGTTGGAGGTTCTGTCCCACCTTGTTGAGGGTTTGTTTTGTTTTTTGTTTTTTGTTTGGTTGATTGATGCAGCTAGATCTTTGTCTCTGTATACTGGGGGTTGTATCTGGTCCTATTCTACACAGATTTGTGTAAGATCTGTTGTTTGTTCGGGCCGTTTTCGCAGTTATGGTAGTTTTGAAACTCAAATCTTTGTTGTGGTTGTTCATAGCTTTCTACTTCAGACGACTCAGTGTTTGAGTTATACTACAATCCGCGATATCGATCATAGTCTTGGAGATTGTAGTACGAACCAGAAGATTGTTGTGATTTATCATATATTTTTTCCTTCTTCTGTTTAGTATTTATTCGATGTGAACTTGTCTTTTATAAAGTAGAATTTTCATGCTTTGCGATAAAATATATATATATATATATATATATGTAAGACCTTACAGAAGATTGCACTAGATAACAGAATTACAATCGGACACTACATATTACATTTATCTATTTACATATAGAGCATGTTTGTCATTGCTTATTTATCTATTTTAAACAGTTTTGGTAGGCTAAACTGCTTTTTAAACTGTTTAATTGTTTCCGCAAAAAGCATAAGCAGATCTGGTCAAAAATACAGTTGGGTCATAAGCGGGGGGTTTCTTTTCAAGATTATCTTTGTGTTTGATCAATTCCACAACATATCACCCAAACACCCAAATAAGCAGGTCTACCAATCACGATTAAAATCGCATAAGCATAAACATAAGCACAAACAAACAAGCTCTCTGTTTGATCAATTCTACAACATATCAATCAAACACTCAAACCATAATAAGCAGTTCTACTTTTAAGCAGTTCTACCAATCACGATAAAAAACGCTTAAGTGTAAACATAGACAAACAGGCTCACAGAAGTTCATTGAACCACAAAAGATGTTCACCATTCACCATTGTTTCTTTTAGTAATTGCACTTGAAGAGTTGTGAAAGCAATCAAAATGGCCATGACAATGAAAGCATTTTAAAGAAACTTTATTACTCCGTATTTAATAAAGACGTCCCAATTAGTTTTAACCCTCGATAATCACGATGCGTCAACACATAAAGTTAAATGAGATTGATACTTTCAGATTATACAAATCTTAATTATTTACATTGCAATATTTTCTTTACTTGTTTTGACAAAAATGGAGATTTTCTTGATATGTATTTATGAAATCACACCATTCATGATACTTCTTACTTTTATTCAAAGAAAAGTCAATAGCTAAATGTGTAAATTATGCTGGAAGGTAAGAGAATCTATGCAATATTACCGCAATCAGGGGCAGATGTATCCACGGATGGTAAGAGAATCTATGCAATATTACCACAAGCCGGGGCAGATATATCCAGGGACAGGGGCTCAAGCCCCTTGATTTTAGCAAAATTTCAAATTTACTTTGAAAAAGAATATATATATATATATATATATATATTTTTTTTTTACACTTAATACCCTCCAAAAATTTAGAAATCTCCTTATTTTATTACTATTTGAATTTTCAAAATTCTACAATATAACCAAGTGTTATTAGTTGTACAATACATTCAAATCTTAGTTTCAATTTGTATTAATAATGTGTCACTATGTACCTTTAGTGGCAATTAATTTTAATTTTTCTAATGTGTCATTTGGTAGTAACTTCTTAAATGTCATTTGTTAGTTACAATTTTATATTTGGTATACTATTAGGTCTCAAATTGTTGTAACTTCGATGCATTCATCATACAATGTTATAAAATAAAAATAAAAATCACCTCGTGGGCGGAACACCCATAAACCCAACAATGGCAACAGGGCGGTTTTGATAAGGAGTAGCCACTTCCCAACTCCTACTCCTATTAAAAAGTTATTCACCAAACCCGCCCCAACTCTAATAGCAGTGGAGTTAGATTTAGTTGATTTTTTTATTAGGCGGTGACGAGTTTGCTATCGTGGCAATTTAAATACATTTTAAAAAACTTATATTTTAGTAAACTAATAGATTAAATGATTAATTGACAAGTAATCATGGTGAGTTTCTCTTATTTTATGAGTCAAACTTTTCAATTTTTACTTATGTAGAATATGTCATTCTTTTTTATATGTCATGGTATAAGAGATACAGTCAGGCTCTAAAAGCGCACTAGGATTTTAAGCTTAAAAAAATCGTGGACCGCCTCGCTAACTTGCGATTTTTTAGACTTAAAATCGCAGTGCGCATATCCAGTGCGCTTTAGAGCCTGACTGATAAGATATATATTGTCACAGCCCGGTCCCGCAATAGCGGAACCGAAGCCCGTGGCACGCCACCGAGGCTAAACCAATTCATTAACGTTCCCAAAAGTTTAATTTGAAGAACACACGCAGCGGAAAACAAAACACATTTTCAAAAGCAGAGGTTCAGTCGACTGGGTCGGGACCCTCAGTCGACTGAAGTAAGCAGAAACAAAAAGAATACATAAACCTTCAGAGGTCCAGTCGACTGAGGCAGGGCCCAGTCGACTGCTTTTACCAAAATAAGGAAAATAGCTGGACTGCACTGTCCCATCGACTGCCCCGTCGACTGCTTTTACCATAATAAGGAAAAAATAGTTAACTGCACTATCCCGTCGACTGCCCCGTCGACTGCTCCTCTGACAGCAGCCAAAACTGCAGAATTTCAAGTTGAAAAGCTTTCTAACTTTTACCAATGATCAACCACTCCATCCAAACCCAAACCAAAGTAATCTTAGCTGTATTAAAACATTTCTAAAGCAAGATTACAACATGTCACTAACTATTACAACGGTTTAAATCCATTCTAACATACCAAATTAATTATGGTTTAAAACAACCAAATTCTTATTACAACATTCCTATTATCCCAAAACTACAAGATTATCATTCAAGTTGCCTTCCAAAAGAACTCCCAACCCACGTGCTCACTTCTCCGATACCTCGCCAGGATTAACACCTGAAATGGTTATTTGAATAACCACACATATTTCGATTTGTTTAAGCTAAAGCTTAGTGAATAAAACAACATATGTACATAAATGATAAACATGTCCGCATTCACATCTCTACATTTCATACTAGTCGCCGGAGACTCACGTGCCCGTCCATACTCCCAATCCGCGACTCCTCGCCAATAAGTCCACGCGAAAGGGTAAGACCCACGATTCTTCTCTTCAATCGTGCGACCTTAATGCCTATATCCGCTCCACAAAATGGCACGGTGACCACGTGCTCCTTCTGACCCACATAAGCAACTTAACATGCTCAAATACATATCACCATGCTCGCGGTAATCAAAACATATCACCGTGCTATTGAGCCTACTTATTAATACAAATGCCCAATATGAACTACACAATATATCTCTAAGAATTATTACATGCTATTCAAACATAACATGAATACATGCCAAGAAATCATTCCAAAACACTCACCTCCAAATAACGCTCCTATAATTCAATCTGAAGAAAACCCGTGCACAAAGAACGTGTAGAAGTCCGTCTAGTACAATTCCTATGAATCAAAATTCCATTTATCAACTTTTATGAAAAATTCTAGAAAACAACTTTTCGAAAAACTTAGCCAAACAGGCCCTAATAGGTATCAAAACGAAGCTCTTACCTCGAGGAGCTCGAATATGAAATATGGGAGAAAACAAACTGACGGAAGGTCGTCGTTTGGCGTCGCAAAGCTTGAAGCAACAAAATTTCCCTCTAGCCCCCTTTTGGCCTCCTCTTGAAATTTTTGGTTAAGCTTATGAAAAATATCTCATCCATCTCTATCTATATATAGGCAACTCTTTTGGAAATTACGTTTACCTCCCCACGAGTTTTCAAAACTCCTAATCAGTCTCTAAAACTTTCTATACAGCTTATTCTTAGCTTTATAAGTGAAACTTTAAAATTATAAAAGTTTTCGACTAAGTTTCGTTTGGTCGCTAAAACGTGAATTTCTATATGACGTTTCCGAAGTTGCTAATTAGCCTACCAAATTAATAGCGTGTTCATTCGTTCTCACCAGGATACTAAATCTAACAACGAAAATATATTCTAAGCCAGAAAATAATACAGATATTGAAATACACAGGTAAACATTTATTTTCAGATAAACATTTAAAATGTTCCACAGTGACCGTCTCACACCTGGAGAGACTTCACAAACAATAAATCCTCAATCACAACAGTTTCAAAGGGTTCTCTAATACAGACACCCAAATCAACTCGTGAGTCAAAACTCACCTAAACGTGTATCATAAGACACGCCATATCACATTATCATGCATGACAATGTAATGCAAATGAAATAACACAAATGTGGGTGTTATAATACTCTCCCCCTTAAAAGAAGTTTGTCCCCAAACTTGTACCTCAAGTCTCGAAAAGGTGCAGATACTGAGTACGCATCTCATCTTCTATCTCCCACGTCATCTCTTCCGTAGTTTGACTACGCCATAACACTTTCACTTTCGATATTACTTTATTTCGTAATACTTGATCCTTCCGGTCTAAGATCTCTACCGGATATGCGGCATACGTTAAATCACTATGAATCTCATTCGATGTCGGAGTCATCATTTGATCTCTATCTTCCACTAATTGTTTGCGTAACAACGATACATGAAACACGTTATGAACTTGAGCATACTCGCTCGGCAAGTTCAAACGATAAGCTACGGGTCCAACCTTTCCATTGATTTCAAAAGGTCCTACATATCTCGGGTTGAGTTTCCTGTATCTACCAAATCTAGTTATTCCCTTTGAAGGTGACACCTTCAAATACACTAAGTCTCCTACATCAAATTCCAACGACCGTCTGCGCTTGTCGGCATAACTCTTATACCTACTCTGGACTGTGAGTAATCGTTGTCTAATCACCTTTATCTTATCCGTCGTTTCTTGTATAATTTTCGGCCCTTCAATCTTTCTTTCTCCAACTTCCGTCCAACTAATCGGTGAACGACATACACGCCCATATAAAGCTTCATAAGGAGCCATTCCAATACTTGACTGAAAACTGTTGTTATACGCGAACTCAATTAACGGCAGGTGGTCTTCCCAATCACCTTGAAAATCAAGTACACATAAACAAAGCATGTCTTCCAAAATCTGAATTACTCTCTCTGATTGGTCATCAGTCTGAGGATCAAAAGCTGTACTAAAGTGCAATTTGGTACCCATTGCTTCTCGTATGGCTCTCCAAAACTTCGACGTAAAACTACTATCCCTATCCGAAATGATAGAAACTGGGATACCATGTAGTCTCACAACCTCGCGAATATACAACTTAGCTAACGGCATCGGCTTAGTTGTTCGAAGCGGTAGGAAGTGCGACGACTTCGTCAAACGGTCAACAATCACCCAGATAATAGTATTCGATCTCTTCGACCTCGGAAACCCACTAACAAAATCCATTGTTATATGTTCCCATTTCCACTCGGCTATCGATAACGGTTGTAACAATCCCGAGGGTACTTGGCATTCGGCCTTTACTTGTTGACAACTCTTACATCGTGAAACATAGCGTGCTATTTCTCTCTTCATTCCCGGCCACCAATAAACATGTTTCAAGTCTCTATACATCTTGGTGCTTCCCGGATGAACGGTATACTTCGTATTGTGTGCTTCCTCTAGGATGTTTCGTTTCAACTCCTTCTCGTTAGGCACACAAATTCTACCCCTCAATCTTAAAACATCATTCTCAAAAGTAAATCCCGGTTGTTTGCCCATCGGAATCTCATCATAAATCTTCTTCAAAGCCACATCTTGAAGTTGTTTCTCTGCGATCTCGTGAATCAAGAGTGGTTGTGCCACCATCGTCGACATCAAGCCACTTTCAATCCTCGGTATCACTTCAAGCTCCAAATTCTCCATATCTCGTATCAGTTCTTTCTGAGAAGTCAAATCTGATGCGGTATTGGTTGGTACTTTGCGACTAAGAGCATCGGCGACGACATTCGCCTTGCCCGGATGATATTGAATCGAAAAATCATAGTCCTTCATCAACTCTAGCCATCTCCTTTGCCTCATGTTCAAATCTTGTTGTGTAAACAAGTACTTTAAACTCTTGTGATCCGTATATATCTCACATTTCTCCCCGTATAGATAATGACGCCAAATCTTCAGTGCAAAAATCACGGCGGCCAATTCTAGATCATGTGTTGGATAATTCTTCTCGTGCGGTCTAAGTTGTCTTGATGCATACGCAATAACTTTATCACCTTGCATAAGAACGCAACCTAAACCTCTATATGAAGTATCACTGTAAATAATAAATCCTGCAGTCCCTGACGGAACGGCTAATATTGGTGCTTTCACTAGTCGACCTTTCAACTCTTGAAAACTTTCTTCACATTCTGGACTCCAAACAAAAGCAATATCTTTCCTCATTAACTGCATCATCGGCATTGCTATACGCGAAAAGTCTTTTACAAATCTTCGATAATACCCAGCTAATCCTAGGAAACTTCTGATGTCTGTCACATTCGTTGGTCTCGCCCAGTTGGTAACTGCTTCTATCTTCTGAGGGTCTACAAAAATTCCCTTTGCCGACACTATATGTCCAAGGAAAGCTATTTCGGTCAACCAAAACTCACACTTCTTCAATTTGCCGAATAATCTCTTTTCACGTAACCGTTGTAAAGCTAATCGCAAATGATACTCGTGATCTTCTACGCTTTTGGAGTAGATTAGGATGTCATCTATGAACACGATAACGAACTCATCTAAATAATCCTTGAAAACACGGTTCATCAAGTCCATGAAAGCAGCTGGAGCATTTGTCACTCCAAATGGCATAACCAAAAATTCAAAGTGACCATATCGAGTCCTGAAAGCTGTCTTCTCAACATCTTCATCTTTGACTTTCAACTGATGGTAATCGGATCTCAAGTCGATCTTTGAAAATACCTGAGCCCCTTGTAACTGATCAAACAAGTCATCTATTCGCGGCAACGGATACTTGTTCTTGACGGTCAACTTATTCAACTCTCGGTAGTCGATGCACATACGCATTGTTCCATCTTTCTTCTTCATAAACAAGACTGGAGCTCCCCACGGTGAAACACTCGGTCGGATAAAATCCTTTTCCAACAATTCTTCTAACTAAACTTTCAATTCTTTCAACTCTATCGGTGCCATTCGGTACGGCGCTTTAGATATCGGTTGTGACCCTAGTACTACTTCTATTGTGAACTCAAGCTCTCTTTCAATCAATACGTCGGGTAACTCATCGGGAAAAACATCTGGAAATTCTCGAGCTACTGAAATATTTTCTATTAATGGTCCAAGAACTCGCGTGTCAACAATTGAACATAAGAAACCCGAACAACCCTTCTTCAACATCTTACTTGCTTGAATCGCCGATATCAAGTACGGCGGTACGATCACTCCCTTACCCTGAAAAGTAAACTTTTCTCGCCCTGACGGATAGAAACTAACCCTTTTCTGTTCACAATCAATTTTGGCTTGATTAACCGACAACCAATCCATACCCAAGATAACATCAAAGTAATTTACCGTCAACGGAATCAAATCAACGCTCAAAACTTTATCACCTATCTTGATTTCACATGACTTGAATATCGAAGAAGTAACTAGCGGTTCACTACTAGGCAATGATACACACAAGTCATATCCTAGCGGTTCTGACTTAACAGTTAAATGCTTAACAAAATCACGTGATACAAATGAATGCGTTGAACCAGAATCCATAAGTATACGTGCAGGATACGAACAAATAGGAAGAATACCTGATACGACGGTATCATCTGTATTCCCCGGCCTGAGCTGAAAGTATCATCCTTGTTGTTGCGCGACTCCTTTCCCTTTATCCACTCGAGGTTCTACCCTTGACCCGCTTGGCACACTCGATGCACCAGTACTCATTCCCGGTTGTCTTTTACTTGGGCAATTCTTCGCTATATGCCCCAGTTGGCCACACTCAAAACATTTTCCTCTTATCTCTGGGTTGTAGCTCTTGGTGTTCGATGTTGTGTTTGGTGTAGTCGAATTTGCATTCAAAGGACAATTCCTAGACACATGCCCCAATTGTTTACAAATATAGCAAGTGATCAATTGATAGCAGGTTCCTCTGTGTCGCAGGTTACATGTTGGGCACAACGGTCTCGAATCTCCAACAAACACACTTCCTCCTTGACTACCCATATTCGATCCTGAACCTTGCGTGAACGGTTTCTTCGCATTCCCTTGGCTCTTGTCCCTATTGTCATTGGGTCTCTTTCCTTGTTGCCCTTGTCGATATCGGTTGACACTCTTCTCAGCTATACGGGCGGCTTCCTCGACTAGAGAAACGGTCGAGTGTTGCAACATGTCCATACGACCACGAATATTCTCTCTAAGCCCTTCCTCAAACTTACGAGCTTTATCCCTATCAGTCGGAACGGTAGTTTTTCCAAATCGTAACAAGGCATTGAAACGAGAAACATACTCACCCACGGTCATATCTCCCTGAACCAAACTCGCAAACTCTTGGCGTTTCCGAGTATAAGCAGATTGCGGGAAGAAACGTTTGTTGAATTCTTCTTTAAATGCTTCCCACGTAGTTGGCTTCCCTCTTTCAAGCACGTTGTTCCACCAATCCAATGCTTCGCCCATCAATGTATCGGATGCGCACAAAATTTTCTCCTCATCGGTACATATTACCTGACGGAAATGTCTTTCCATGTCCATCATCCAATGATCGGCCAAGTCTATGTCAACTTGCCCATGATACAACGTCGGTTTTCGCTTATGAAACTGTTCCACAATTGTGTGTTGAGGTCGCGGTGCCGATGGTGCATTGATATAACGAATTTCTACTTGTGGAGGCTGAACGTTCATCTGTTCTCTTTCACTTACCGCTTGTATGAAATTTCCCACCATATTCACTATTTGGTCCATCCGCGAATGCGGTGACAATTCTCTTGGTGGATCAGCCATAACGTTTCAAATATTTCCCCTGTTGAGTTCAATGCATAATGACCATGCATGCTATGCCACAATATAGATATATGTGCACAATTCGTCACAATCAACAAATGCTAATGCATGAAGCATTTCTACAATGATTACAATTATCTTCACAATTACACACTCCACTCGACGTCACTCAGCATATATAACGTCACTTGTTCCCAAGGCTCTAAACTTATGCTCTGATACCACTAAATGTCACAGCCCGGTCCCACAATAGCGGAACCGAAGCCTGTGGCACGCCACCGAAGCTAAACCAATTCATTAACGTTCCCAAAAATTTAATTTGAAGAACACACGCAGCGGAAAACAAAACACATTTTCAAAAGCAGAGGTTCAGTCGACTGAGTCGGGACCCTCAGTCGACTGAAGTAAGCAGAAACAAAAAGAATACATAAACCTTCAAAGGTCCAGTCGACTGAGGCAGGGCCCAGTCGACTGCTTTTACCAAAATAAGGAAAATAGCTGGACTGTACTGTCCCGTCGACTGCCCCGTCGACTGCTTTTACCATAATAAGGAAAAAATAGTTAACTGCACTATCCCGTCGACTGCCCCGTCGACTGCTCCTCTGACAGCAGCCAAAATTGTAGAATTTCAAGTTGAAAAGCTTTCTAACTTTCACCAATGATCAACCACTCCATCCAAACTCAAACCAAAGTAATCTTAGCTGTATTAAAACATTTCTAAAGCAAGATTACAACATGTCACTAACTATTACAACGGTTTAAATCCATTCTAACATACCAAATTAATTATGGTTTAAAACAACCAAATTCTTATTACAACATTCCTATTATCCCAAAACTACAAGATTATCATTCAAGTTGCCTTCCAAAAGAACTCCCAACCCACGTGCTCACTTCTCCGATTCCTCGCCAGCATTAACACCTGAAATGGTTATTTGAATAACCACACATATTTCGATTTGTTTAAGCTAAAGGTTAGTGAATAAAACAACATATGTACATGAATGATAAACATGTCCGCATTCACATCTCTATATTTCATACTAGTCGCCGGAGACTCACGTGCCCGTCCATACTCCCAATCCGCGACTCCTCGCCAATAAATCCACGCGAAAGGGTAAGACCCATGATTCTTCTCTTCAATCGTGCGACCTTAATGCCTATATCGGCTCCACAAAATGGCACAGTGACCACGTGCTCCTTCTGACCCACATAAGCAACTTAACATGCTCAAATACATATCATCATGCTCGTGGTAATCAAAACATATCACCGTGCTATTGAGCCTACTTATTAATACAAATGCCCAATATGAACTACACAATATATCTCTAAGAATTATTACATGCTATTCAAACATAACATGAATACATGCCAAGAAATCATTCCAAAACACTCACCTCCAAATAACGCTCCTATAATTCAATCTGAAGAAAACCCGTGCACAAAGAACGTGTAGAAGTTCGTCTAGTACAATTCCTATGAATCAAAATTCCATTTATCAACTTTTATGAAAAATTCTAGAAAATAACTTTTCGGAAAACTTAGCCAAACAGGCCCTAATAGGTATCAAAACGAAGCTCTTACCTCGAGGAGCTCGAATATGAAATATGGGAGAAAACAAACTGACGGAAGGTCGTCGTTTGGCGTCGCAAAGCTTGAAGCAACAAAATTTCCCTCTAGCCCCCTTTTGGCCTCCTCTTGAAATTTTTGGTTAAGCTTATGAAAAATATCTCATCCATCTCTATCTATATATAGGCAACTCTTTTGGAAATAACGTTTACCTCCCCACGAGTTTTCAAAACTCCTAATCAGTCTCTGAAACTTTCTATACAGCTTATTCTTAGCTTTATAAGTGAAACTTCAAAATTATAAAAGTTTTCGACTAAGTTTCGTTTGGTCGCTAAAACGCGAATTTCTATATGACGTTTCCGAAGTTGCTAATTAGCCTACCAAATTAATAGCGTGTTCATTCGTTCTCACCAGGATACTAAATCTAACAACGAAAATATATTCTAAGCCAGAAAATAATACAGATATTGAAATACACAGGTAAACATTTATTTTCAGATAAACATTTAAAATGTTCCACAGTGACCGTCTCACACCCGGAGAGACTTCACAAACAATAAATCCTCAATCACAACAGTTTCAAAGGGTTCTCTAATACAGACACCCAAATCAACTCGTGAGTCAAAACTCACCTAAACATGTGTCATAAGACACGCCATATCACATTATCATGCATGACAATGTAATGCAAATGAAATAACACAAATATGGGTGTTATATATATATATATATATAGTTAGTTATATACAGACAGTCAGGCTCTGGAAAGGGCACCTTCTCTTTATTAAAGAGATGGCCTCTGTTTTGGCCGTCAAATTGTGTTTTCATTAAGGACAGTTTTGTCATTTTACAGTTTTTAAACACGATCTGACGCCCAAAACAAAAGCACTCTCTTTAATAAAGAGAGGGCACCATTTCCTGTTAATTTTGGTATATATAGATATGTATATATAAGTCATAATATTTTAGCAAATAAATGGCAAGCATAAGGGTTTATTAATTACTACGTTGACACTTTAATTAGGGTAGAGAGGGTTTTAATCGGGCTATTTTCAATTACCACATCCAGCCCAACTACTAATAGGATTTTTATTTTCATTTATCAAACTCGCTCCTACTCCTATAAT